>OX493266.1:34875547-37701516 GCA_950370525.1 Bellardia bayeri
TTATAAAAATTAAAAAATATCAGCAAATAAAAACTAACAACAACATACAATATTTAGCAGCAACAACTCAAATAATAATAATAATAACAGCAACAAATAATAACAACAAGAAGAAGGAAAAAAATTAAACAACAGCAACAACATTGGTTGGCTGGTTGGTTGGTTTCTTTTAAACTATTTGGGTCGACTCTCACAATTTATTATTAGTTTATTTTTCATTACATTGACACTCCATCAAACATGGCACAGTAGTACAACAACAACAAAAACATTGCATTTATAACACAACACAACAACACTGTACAACTGTTGCTCCAAACTCTGACGATAATCGTATAAACGGACGGACGATTATATGAATGAATGATTAAATGAACATATGAATGAATTGTAGCATGAGCTGCGAAGCTAGAAGAAGACGTAAAACGACAACAACAATTAAAAACCTGCAACAATGTCCCACAAAGTAAATAATTGTCAAAAGATGAAAAACTTATAAACAGCAGCCAACACCTGTGCCCAGTTGGAAATGTACCTCCTCAACATGTTGCCCTAACAATGTGCGGTTAGTTAATAAAACCGAAAATGATTGAAAGTTTGTGAGATAAAAAAAATTTTTAATTAAGATTTTATTTGTTGGATGATTTTTTATTTTTTGAAATACATATGTACACATGTCGGTATGTATGTTTTTGTAAGGTTTAAATGTCATTTAAGCTGAAATATAATGAAGATTTCACTAAAGTTTTGCATTTCAATAGATTAGTGGATACTAAACATCCTTTTCTTATGCCTTCCTGGAATAGAATGAGGATAAAAAAGTGTATCTTCATGTGGCAGGATTTTTGTCGCCATTTCTTTTAAATGTTTAGAAATTAAGCTCTATTTTAAATGTGGACATAACAAAAGAGAAATGAAAGAATTCGTTGCTTTCCTAAAATTCGTAAAGACTAAAGTATTTACAAAAGTTCTTGTCGAAAAATGTGTTCTGAAACTAACTTATTTCCAAGCATAGTTCGCCTTCTTATATTTATCTTGTATTTATTACACCGTCCTGTTGTGGATTTTCTATACAGTGACGACATTACGAAAAAAAGTCGAAACAAATCCGAAATTTTTTAAATCTCCGATTTGATTTTGGGCATTATAGAATATTTGTGATGGGGCCCATTATTATCTCTTAACAAACCCGACATTTTTGGTCAATATTCAATGTGATATACATAATCTCTAATGTTCAGTGGCCAGTTTGCTTTTTGGATTTCATATTTGGTAGTCTTGACTTTTAATTTTTTTGGATTACTGCAGAAGACAGTTTAAAATTCTTAGCTTATAATTAAATTTATTGCGCTGATAATTATCCACACAAAAATTGCTTTGCCAAGTTATAAGTTAAAATGTTAATATTCTGCCTCTTGACTACTTACACAATAGCATTTAAAGCCATTATTTTAACAAGCTAATGTTATTGGAGACATTTATTTACCATAATCTTTTATAAATAAGTGTTTACTTTATGGCCCCAATAACTGATAGTTAGGTCTCGCTGAAGCGGATATCAGTAAAAATGGTATGTGCTAACAGGTACAAAATAAATCATTATTCGACTACTTCTATGTAATGCAGCTGGTCATGTCATAGTCATAGCCAAGTTTTTGCAGGGTTCTTCTATTCTGCCCATAATAAATATCCTTTGGGCTAATTGAATTAATAATTCTGTTTTCAATTGTTTTTGAAGCATTAATTACCCCTATCGTGAATAAAAATTTCACATGAAATTTGTTCCCTTTTATTTATAAGGTTGGGTCTTAAGTCTTTTGTTTTAAAAAACATACAATACAATATGTAGGTATTTATGTATATACAAAATAGATAAATTCCTAAGGGGTGTTTTAAAAGGCAATGTCAGCGACAAACTCTAAGAAATAATATCAAGGAAAAACCCAGAGAAAATTAATGAAATTAAAAGAAAACACAACAGAAACGTCAAGAGTTACAATAACCTTAAAGGCAACACAAACATCTGATGTAAAAACACTTGCCATCAAATGAAAGATGTAGTTGTTGCTGATGTTTGTTGTTGTTGCTGTTGTCTAATGTATCCAGAAGCCAATTGAAACTGAAGCAATGAAACCGACAATCTTTTGTTTTTCGCACTTGCAGCATCGCTCATGCAAACAGCTCGAGACAAGACAGAAAATTGTTAGACAGAAGACGACAAGTAAGTAAATGAATGGATGGATGGCACATAGTTAGATAGATGTATTTAAAAACTACCAGGTAACTAACAACAACAACACAAATACTTAACAATGGTTTTTCTTGTTTTTCTTACATTTCTTATTTAGTGTTATTTTGCTTTTGTTGTGCTAGTTGTTGCTTGTTATTGCTAAAGAAGGTGGCAAAGTGAAACCTACAGTAGTGCAATTCAGCAATTGGCACTTGTTGCAACACAGCCATCAACAAGTACTAAACAAAGAGAAACAAAAAAGTAAACAGTAGCATTCAATAGCGTTAATGTCACATTGTTGTAGATTGAAAGGTTGTCAAACTGCTAAACATTTTTTTAACATTTTGTTATAATTATTTTTTTATTCTTTTGGATCGGTAGAAAGCTTTGTTGCTGAGAACCCCTGTTAAAAATGTTGCTTTTGCCTTTCGCAAAGTATGTTTAAGAGTCAAAATAATTTTGACTTTATCAAGTCGTTTTTCATGACAGCCTATTTCATCACTGCAATTTATAATTTTTGCTATTAAAGATGTTTAAAAGTGTCTGTCCAACCTACCAATCAGTATTGCAAACAATAAAATTTTCGTTTCGGTGTTTTATTTTTAAAATACATTTTTATTACGGAAATGTTTGTTTAAAAATCTCTTCCCAAAATAGAAACATAGAAACCAAAGTGGGTTAGGAAAACAATATGTATTAAGTTTGGTTACTAAGAGCGTGTAAAATGGTTGCTAAAGTGTTTTTTTTTTTATTTTATTACCAATCACATTGTAAAACCGGCAAACATCGTTAAATGCTAAACATTTATGTCCGCTTCACTTTTATTCTAGAAATGTAGTTAAGACTCTGTCTAGTCATGCTTTTGCATGTTCATAAAAATTGCAATTCATTCTGCACTATTATTGTGGTTATTTTGTATGTTTATGGATTTTTAACACTTGTTTATATATATTTTTTTCTTTTAAATTTTCTTTAGCTGCTGCTAAGACGTTTAATAAATGTTTAAAGACCAGACAAAAGTTGACGAGCAGTAAGTGTTCTTCTTATTGATGAATGTGTTAGAAAGCTGTTGCTTGAAACACTGTGTCATAAGCAGCTGTTTTGTGGCACAGCTCATTCACAGTCTAAGGTGATGATACCGCCCATGATTAAAACGTATGCAGAGTGAGAAATTATCTGAAATTCAATTCTTTTACAGTAATAGAAAATTAACATTTGCGAAAAACGATATATCATTCAAACTGAAAAAATGTTTCTTCTTGAGATCACAATGAGTTTGTGTTTCAATAATAAATAATATCATTTACATATTGTCATGAGGTCAGAAATACGAATGACAAATCTGAATGTCATTAGTGACAGAATAAATTCGAATTCGTGGAAGGAGAACAGGACCACAGAAAGATGTAGTTTACACAAATGCACAGTCCTATTAACTTCTTACGTTTATTTCTGCGCTCTTTTTAAATATGTATGTAAATCCTATTTATGCATTTATTAAGATAAGTGTCTTTCATTATTACTTCTTTCGTTGTAGATAATAAGTGTATTCTGTTCAGTAACTAACAATTATTTAATCAATTCAAGTTGCACATTCACATCCGCCATGCCTCTGTTATTTTTGCATTTAACTCAAATTAAATTCTATAGTTATTTTGAACACGGCATAGGTAATTTCAACTAATCACTTTTTAAGAAGACTGAAAGACGACAAAAATTCATCTCGCAGCCAATGTTATTCTTAACGATAAATATGGAATATGAAGTAGAACCTGCGTTAAAAGAATTGTCTGTTTTAATAAGGAATTATTACTTATAGGGAATGCACTCACAAGAAAACTTCTCTTGGTAACAGGTAACAAAACCAAGCATCTAATATATGATTTATTTTTGTGAATGCGATTTATTTATCCCTAAATTTAAAATAAAATATTTGTTATTCAAAAAATTTTAAATTTTCTTTGTACAAATAGAATGAAAAAATTGGGGTATATTTAGATCATATGTTTCTTCTCAGTGGTTTCATATAGTGATTATATTTAGTATTTTACACAGATTTCAATTGGATTGTCGATAGTATTGCTGCCCATAGCTCTTACTAATCACCTTCATGAGAAGTGTATATAAAGTTTGTCATTTCGGTTTGTAATTTCCACAATATAATTTTCCGACCCTATAAAACGGAGTCTATTAAGCGATGTCTGTCTGTCTGTCTGTTTGAGTGTTGAAATCAATTTTCTGAAGTCCCCAGATATCTTCGGGATCCTAAATCTTCAATAATTCTGTCAGGCATGCTTTCGAGAAGTTTGCTATTTAAAATCAGCAAAATCCGTCCATAAATAACGGAGATATGAGCAAAAATCTGAGACAACCTCTGAAAATTTCATCAAAAAAACCAAGTGTATTAATATTGTTACGAATAATTTCATCAACAGATGGCGTTGATCACACAAAGTGTATTAATATTGATACGAATAATTTCATCAACAGATGGCGTTGAGCACACAAAGTGTATTAATATTGTTACGAACGAACTCATCAACAGATGGCGTTGAGCACACAAAGTGTATTCAAATTGTTACGAACAAATTCATCAACAGATGGCGTGTTTATCGACATAATAATGCATAATATAATTATGCATTCACAACAAAGGTAAAGGGTATATAAGATTCGGCATAACCGAATATAGCACTCTTACTTTTTCTTAATAAAATGCTTTAACCTATATACGGGTACCCGGGTACCATTATCAGGAGGGTAAGGGATATTTGACTTTCAGTAGCTCCACAGCCAATCCAAAAAAAACAGGAAAGCTTAAAATTATTAAATTCTTTAGAAAATAATTAGCTAAAGGAACTTGCGGAGCCTCAACTTTTATCTTTTATTGTTTAAAAAATATTTTACTTTAAAGTTCGTTCGGGTACCGGGGTAGCCGTGTCAGGAGGGTTAGGGTTAAACACGGCAACTGTAACCATCGCAGCACAGCTATACTAGCTTTGATTAATAATTATGGATATATGGGGTTTTCATTTGAAACTTGAGACAGAATTTTAGAGGCAAGATGAGTTAAAGAAGCAAACTTTTAAAAATAAAGATTAACAAAATCAGAACAAACACACGTTCACATAACAAAATCTGTACCCTCCAAAAAGAGAACTGCCAACAATTACCAGTTCGTTGAATTGCTTATAGCTCTTTCAAAGAGTTTTAATGCAGTAAACCGAAATCTGTCCTGCAACTTTGGTTCTGCACTAGTGATTAAGGGTCATGTAGACAGCAATAAAGACAGGCGTCGTGACTAGCAGCCTCTAGCTTTCACTGTTTAATCGATTATAAATTATAACCGATTATGAATTCACTCTGTTTTGCAATGGTAGACCTATGGAATCCATTTGTAGGGAATGAGCAGCAATCGAAAATTTTAAGGATATAAAAGACAAAAATCGTTAAAAAAAATTTTTAAAAATGCATATAAATTAAATTCAACTGCATAAAGTTACAATCAAATTTCAAAGTTTTAGTCAACAAATCTGCGCTGCATTGTTAATTAAATTTCTAACGCATTTCAATTTCACCTGTAACTGGTAAAAATAGAAAAAGCAGCAAATAAATATAGCAAACAAGATAAATAGACAAATAAATACTCATAAACTGCAGCATTTTGTAGTACATATTTATTATTGAGTTCAGTTTAGTTGACTGGTACTTGCTTCTTTTCATTTTTAATGCATTTCTATGAATTGGTTTTGTGCAAGAGTACCTTGTCTCTAAATGGATGATAAACGTTTGTTTCTTGGTACTCAAGAAGATGTCAGCATTTCTCACAAACATAATATTCAGCCATTAAAAGACATCATACTAGCCAAATGACCAATCAGCCATCAACAGATACAGAAAGACAGACTGACAGACAGTCTGTAATGTCAGTTAGTCAGTTAGTTTGTTATTCAGTTAGCAAAGTGTTTAGTTAAATGAAGTACACTTATCATGCATCCGTTGAACATTTGTTTGTTAAGAAGTTAAAAAAAAAAAATTTTTTTGTCTCGTTCAAGTTGAAAATAACTGAGAGTTTTAAATTCATAAGCTTTAGTCGAATATTATATTCCAGTGGTGCTAGTTAATCGTCTGACATGGAATTAAATCACAAATGCGCTTTGCCAATATTAGAATGTTACTTAAGGTCGTGATACACTATCCTACACAATCGTACGATTCATTCACTGGAAAATCTGACCGATTTATATCACACTCAAAAAAAAATCGCAACAAAGTCTGTCATAGGTGCCACACTATTACACAAAAACGATGCAAAAACATATGTATGTTTTTGCTAATGTAAACAAACGCAGTTTTCCGCAATTTAAATCAATATTTGTGTTCACTTTGTACCTTAATATTTTCATTCATTGTATTTTGTTGTTATATGTGAATATAATAAATTGTATAAACTATACAAACAATTAAAAAATGTTAAACGTCTGTCCTTTAAACTATAATTTGTGCTTTGAAATCAATGAAGCCGACATTGTTGTTTTCTTATCAGCTGTATTAGAAAATACAACTCTGATTGCATAGAAACTATCATTTTATGAAAATTTTTAAAAACTTTTGCAAGTCGGACAGACCTGTCTGTCATTTAGTTAAATTTTTAGGCCACACTATCATACTTTATGAACACGCACGATTTTTTTGACATACCATAAGACTAAATAGGATAGTCAGTAGTGGCCTTTAAACAAATCAAGACAAACAAAACTGGATAAATGACATTTATATTTATAAAAGATTTAAATGTTTTGATGGAAAAATATTATTTCAAAAATATAACCAATCCCAATTTACTAAGAATAACTGGGAGATTATAAAAAACCTGTAGGGTGCTTGATATAGTCTTTAATTTTAATACTTTCTTTTGAACACAACAAATGTAAATCTAAACACAAATAAATACATTTGTATTTAAACAAAAATAGTCAACAAATACTCTATGAAAACGACATGCGTCAATTGTTGTTTTAGTCAGTTTTTTCACCGTTTTTTTTTTTTTTTTTTTTAATTTCTGATGAGGATTCCTTTAGCACTCTACTCCCAGTACTGTACAGTGCAAGTGCACGTCCGGACGGACACACAAACAGAGTCAGAGTCATCTAAACCAAACATTTTTCTCTGTTGTACCAGTAGTTTTCAAACCATGTTAATAAGCATTTTGATTTTATTGCTATTTACGTTTAAAAAATAAAAAAAAAAAAACATTTATTTACTAACAAACAAATAAAATAATGAAACAACTGGCGTGAAAAATTTATTTAAGAAAAATTGCAATTTACTGACAATTTGACACTTTATGGTTGGGACAAACATTCAATTAATCTCCAGTATGAGGTTAAATATGTCAAATATCTTGTTGCTGCAAATAAATGTTGATGCTGTTGTTAATTACACACAACTCAAATAGTGCATAATTGAATAAAAAAATACAAATTTTTGGAATTTTTATTCGCAGTGTGAAATCTAAATAGTTTTAAAATTCACTACAGCACCTGACCTCTGGGGTGCAAACAAACACTTTCTTTAAATTAAACGTTTAATAAGTTCACAAAGTATGTGAGAGTGTGTATGAGCGGGAGTTAATTTTTAAATACCTACGACAAAGTGGTTTTTTATGTTCGACTACAATTATTTGTCACCGGATTTTCTTTTTTGTATGTTTTCTGTTAACAATTAATGTTGTTTCAGACATTTTGTATAATACATATAAATAATAAGGAATCAGACGCTCTTGACGTTCTAGGCATGAGAATCCAGTGTGATGTCCGCTGGAGCAAACACATCTTTCAAGTGTTGAAAGAAGCGCTCAAGTGCCTTGGTTTTTTTAAACGGTGTAGAAAATACTTCACTCTATTCACACTATATTCGACCGAAAATGGAATACAACTCTCATGTATGGACCGGTGCTTCGATGTCTATTTTGGAGTTACTCGACCGCGTACAGGAGAGGGCGAATATGCTTATCGGTGACAGTAGGGTATCCAACTCTATTGATTCATTGGAGCATCGTCGCAATGTGGGTTGTGTTTCACTGTTCTATCGATACTATAATGGAATGTGTTCTGCTGAAATCAGGGAACTTGTTCCTGAAACACGTAGTTTTTTACGTAATACACGTTCTTCAGTCAGGGCTCATCAATTTGTTGTCGACTGGACAGTGGAACGCACAACACACTACAGGGAAAATTCGTTCTTTAGCCGTACTGTTCGTATGTGAAACAAACTACCAGCAGAAGTCTTCCCTGTCACTTTCAATATAGGAAAATTATAGTCAAATGTTCACAAACACTACTCCCTCTATCCTCCCACACATAACCTATTTTCCTAGTTCCAACACAATGCATTGCATAAGTAGGCGTCATCCCCTGAGTGCTGGTCCAAGAAAAAAAAAATACTTTTATATGTGAAATGGAAAATTAAATAAAGGATCCTTAACAATACATTGATTGCATTGATTGATTGCCTCCAAGTAAAAGTGGTTACAAATTGTATCTTATTTAGAAATGGCTAAAAATAATTTTGTCACAATCATTTCTAGGTAGTACTTATTCTGTTAAAATGTCTTTTCCGTTATCGATACTAACTTTCAAACTACATAGCAAAATATAAAGATGTATATTGTAAGACATATGCTTTTGACGTAAAGGAAGCCATTGTTTTGTATATCATTAAAGAATTGTTAGCAAAGGGTAAATTGTCAGTTCAGACGACTATAAGATAACCTTACAGTTTCATTGGCACAAAATTGTCACATAATAAATTTATCTGTCAAAAGAAATTTTCAGTTCACACGGATGTCAGATTGTTGTATAGCAAAAACTATTAAATTCGTGGTCAGAGATTGTCAGAAAAATTGTCATAAATACAGAAATTTTCAGTTCACATGGTTGTCAGATTGTTGTATGGCAAAAATTGTTGTATGGCCGCAAAGTTTGGGTGAAAAAACTAAATGGAATCTGCGACCTCTTTACATTTGGGGATTTTTTTTCAACGCAACCAGCATCCCATAAACTTCGTCTTTACTCAACTTCCTCGAAGAGTTACTTTCATGTGAACATGCTGATTCTACATTTTTAAGGTAGGTGTTTTTTTCGGTTTTTTTGATTTTTCATCGCCTTCAGAGTCTGTTGGCGACTGAATAGGATTATTCAATTCAATTGGTTCATAGATGCACTCTATGACGCAGGATTCATTAATTGAAATGTCGCTATCCATTTACTATTATCTTTATTTTTTTCAATTTTTCATAAATATTAGTGATACACACTTGTGCTTGTTTACTTGTGTATATACATATATATAGAGACAAATAAAATTAATAATTCTTTTAACAATGTTGACATTGTCAGATGCATAAACTTTGCACATCTGACAATAAAATGTGTTTGACAATTACAATACAATGGCAAAAAATGTGTTCACATGATTGTTTGATGTCTACCAATACTTTTGTCTTGTAAGTTCACACGGTTGTTAGACATTTTCTAAACATTTTTCTGACAATGTTGTAAGAGCTGACAACCGTTTGCATACAACTTAAATCAGTTTGTGGTCAAAACAAGTTAAAAAAAAATCAAGTATCTGCATTATTTTAGGACATTAGCACGAATTATGAGAGTATTCAAACAATGGAAGTCTGCCTTGCAGGGCTAGTCCCACCAGACAATTATGTAGTATATACTCGTATATAACCATGTCTGATATCACTTGATTGAATGTATTTAGTTAGGTTATGGATAACCTGTCTTTGACATAAAATTAAGAAAAGATTCATATTGACCACGCCAAAATTCATTAGCATAAACATAGTACTTATTTTATGACCATAGTACTTGTGTTAACGGCTATCTGTTTTGCCCAAATGATTTCTAATAGTAAACTCAGATGGAATAGTCCTTAGTGCATCTGTTATCATAATCACCAACATTATCATACTAAGTTCGATTTCGCTTTGACGTTTTGGCGAGAGTATACCTACTTGTGGTGTATCCCCAACATTCATTTTGAATATTCGATGCGCTTAAATTAGATTATTTGTATTTGTTTGTATTTTAAGAGCCAAATGAAAAGACTGCCTATTGCTTCATAGTATGGTACAACTACAGTGTATTCCTTGTAGTTCAGGGATCTTTTCTAACCATAGAGGTAGACCCAGGTTTGGTAGATCTATCTTTATGTAAGCATGTAGAGCCTTGGATAGAGAGAGTACTGGGTCTGAGAAATTATATATTTATCTATAATATCAATTATTTTTTTTTCAAAAGCTTTGAGTAGAATGAGGCTGATTGGATGATTAGTCTGTAATCTTTATCTCGGTGTCCGTGGTATTTAGGAAGGCACTAGTTGTCTTTCGATCGCTTCGAAATGGACTCAACTGCGGCTTTGTGTAGTATCTCTGATCACTTTTAAGTGTTTTAGGAGATATAAACAATGGACACATGGCTCACATATTCGGTGGTATATAATAATTGCGGTAATATATTTAATTCGAAGATCCTCTGCTACTAAAGTAATGTAATCATCATAGGCAAATGACTGATACTCCTTACCAATAGAAGGATTATATTAAATTTTAAGCTTCCTTCATTAAATGTAAAAACTTTGAAACTTATAAACTCAATTAGAGAAACAATTTTGATGTCATCTTGCCGCTTTTATAACAAATAAAATTACATTTAAGTAAAAACATACAAATATATATTTTTTTAAAACAGCATTTTCTATAGTTTCTTTCAAACGAAATGGCGAACTTAAAGTTATTTTTAAGAAAAAATTTAGTTTGATTTAGAAACGGAAATATGTTTGACGTACTGTTTAATATTTTCTTTTGCAATTAAGTGCTTGCAACATTTTCTCAGTCATTACAGAGGACTAGACTAATAAACATAATAATTTAAATATTATCAGTCATTATTTATTACACATTGTTTAAATGTAACAGTCTACACAATAATTAATTTAAATTTAATTTTTACTAGCATTGTGCATCTTTTGTGCTTGTTTCGTGTGAAGAAGTCATCAATTAAACGCACATTATTTGAGAGATTTCACTTTCATTTGAGTTTTAATTTATTTTAATGATATTTCTAAGAATTTCTAAAAGTATTTACTTTTTTAGTTAGTGTCTTGTTGCGCTGTAAATTGCCCATTTGAAACCAAACACTCAACATCAGCAATTTCTTTTCCAATGATTGAATTGAATGGCAAAATTTAAAAGATGGTTTAATGATTTATTTGAAGGTGTGGGTACTAATTGCGTTTAAGCAATTAACAACAGCATTAACAAAACCAAGAAGAAGCTCAAGAAAGATTTCCACAAGAAAATTTCACTTATTTACCATTTTACCATCTTAGCTAACCATACATCCAACCATCCGACCATCCATCCATCCCATTAACATCAGCGCCAGTACACATGGCTTCAACTTTTTCAATCTTTAGCTTTATTATCATCCATGATAATTCATGTATATAGCCGACTGAATGACTGACTGTCGGACTAGCAGTCTGTCTGATAGCACAAGTTTATTATTTACATAATATTTTAACACATTTAGCACACGTACTACAAGTAAATATGTATGTAAGTATCACACTCACATTCCGTCTACTCGTTGTACAATTTATTTCATTTCTAAAATTATTCACGGCAGCGAAGATCCACAGAAGATGGAGAAGAAAATCTATTTGCAGAAGTAAGACACAGAAAAAACTCTTTGAAGTGTAAATAATAAACTAAACAATAATTTCACTTTCTAATACACACAACAACTGAATCCTCAAATCTTACAAAAAAGATATACTCGTAGTTATGTAGGGAAACAAGAAGATTAAAAAAAAAATAATGATATTATTAATAATAAATAATAAATACTACTCATAGGTATAAATAACAATTGAACAAGTGGAAGTAAACTAACACGCATACGCTCACGAACAGCAACAAATATCCATGAAGAAGAATTTCAAAGAAACTCAATAACAAAATTCACTTTGGTGAATACATAACAGTCGGTCAGTCGGACAGTTAGTCAGTCAGTTAGTATTCTTCCCGTCTAAGTAACGTACTCGTACATACTCGTATATACATATGTAAGTATGTATTTATATACATACTTTTCTCCACATTGTACCTAAATAGAAATAATATGGGTGTGTAACTAAAAGATGAAGATAAATATTTCATCTTTCTTGAAAATTTCATGATCACGTTCAATCGTTCAAACGAATGTATTTAACAAAACGTGACCAAACGAGTTTAAATTGCAATAAGATAACTAGTTATTAACTTTGACTACAAGTTCGATAGTCGTCGTCTTTAATGGGACTGTGACGGAATCGGCTATGGGTTCTAGTGTATGTATTGAGAGGGCACTGGTGAATATGTGCGCATGCCTGGAAATTGAATTTCTAATAACCTCTGCAGAAGTTGTTGTAATGCAGGCGATACTCTTCAACGCCTTTATTACGACAACTTCTGTCATATTACAAAATGATCTGACGGTTACAAAATATTTAGCTTCTAGTGCCGACTATTTCTATATAGGCATCATAATTGAGGAGTCTTTGATACTCCGTTTTCTATTTAAAAAACTAAGCGGAAAGAACGGGCTGATATAAAAATAACCTCTACTCAAAAAGTTTCCAAAAAATTATCCAATCACCATTCTAACTATCACCTTGTTTATATCACACACAAATCTCTAACAGTCTAACCATCTGGTGCTAGGATACGATCTGCAGGGGCTGGTTGTAATCTTCTGTATAATTAATCACTTCATAATTGTGGGACTCGTGGGAATATATATCGAGCGAAAAAAAAAACTTATATTCCTATGGAGCAAATTGGAATGTTTCAGGACCTGGTTTAGCCTTTGGTAACATTTTAAAAAGATAAGTGGTGTATGGGAGAGATTAACCCTATAACCCATCCTGACCAGATAAAATCTAATGAGATAAGGAAGAGCTATCCAATCTAGAACATTAATCAGAAGTCAGACTATTAAGGGCGACATATTCAGACACTGTCTGTAGCCGACTGATGCCGCAAAATGAAAACATGCACAATTGCACGAAAAATATGATCAGTATATGTGAAACGCGCTGTACAACTCTTCAGAGACTGGGACCGCAGAATGGAGTTGATATTTCAGTATTCGACTCATCATTATTAGAATATTAATTTCTGAACAAAAACCAGATTGTGAAAGCTTATTGGATAAAAAAATTTACATAATGACTTGATCTAGTTCATCGATCTCCTTGTGTAGTGTAAACGAAAATAAACAAAAAATAACTTGTTTTTTTAATATTACTATAAATTTAAAATGTACAATTCTGTATTTATTAATGTAGTTCACTCTCCATAATTGAAAGGGGGAAATAAAAAATGATTTGAAGAAAAGAAGTAAAAGTTTCAAAAGTTTTTTTAGTTTTAAGAAAAGTTACTATGATAGAAATTTCTTATTTTGTTTAACTAGAATTTTGCTTTCTTTAATTTGTTTCCTTTATTAATTTAAAAGTGTATATTCTTATTCCAATTGATAAAAACAATAATGAAAAAAGAAAGTTTTTTTTGCAAAAAATTTTAAAAATTAAAAAGGGGTAAAATTTACCACCACCACAATGACTACGCCCAATTACCTCATCAGTTAAAGGTTAAAAATATATACATATATGTACGAGTACATATGTACAATATGAATGCAGTTGGTCACTTTACGAACGTATTCATACGTTTCCTAAATCATTCATTCATTCATTCATTCATTAGCCACATTTATTGATATGCATGTGCTACACACGCGCTCTCTCGTAGCATGTTTTCAGAGTCAGACTCAAGTAAAATAAATACAAATAATTTTCAAAGTGAAATAAAACGAAAAACTATGCTGCATGCCAAATAGTTTTAAACATTCTATTTATTTACAAATTATAAAGATTAAAAACTAACAAAAAAGGTAAGTTGATTTTATGCATAAAATTGCTAGTTGCTGTTTGATCTAAAACTTTATGCAAAATTGCCAAGAAATAGCGTCAGTCACACTCATTCTTTCATGCGATTTTTCGTTCAGCTTTAGTGCGAAAGTCGGTCTTTGTGTCTGTCTACTTAGCTGTCAGACATTGATTCCAATTGTGTGTGTGTAAAGTAATAAAGTTGAAGTATTTATTTAAACAATTTATTTCGGTTACAAATTAAAATTCCAAATGTTTTTGTAACACATTTGTTTCAGTTTTTGTTGCTGTTCAATTACCTCGTAGTAACTGTTGTTGTTGCTTTTGCTGCTGTGTCTAATAAACAATCACAGCGTTCATGATGAGGATGATAATAGACTACATAGACATCATCGAACGGAATGTGTATACATACATATGTGTATGTATGTGTGTATGTTTGCCAAATGTGGTGCTCTTGGTAATTCAAAAAAAAATTATTTAGAGAACGTGTGTATTAGCATTTGCAATTTACAAATTTAAACTAAAAGGTTTGCTTAACACCAACAAAATAACTTTCTTTCATTTTGGAATCTCACAGCTCGCAAAAAATGCCAAAGACTGAAAACGAAAATCTTTGATTTAATGATTGGTGGCAAAATATTTGAAATTCTATTAAGAGGAATTAGTTCCTTTTTCGCCGAGCCCCCATTCAAATGTCCTTCAAAAATAGTGTATAATTTTCGAAAATCAATGTTATGTATACAAATATCTTTACAGCTAAGAAACAAATAAACCGCAAAAGTAATAAATCCGTCAACGTGTTGAAGACTACTACTATATCCTTCAAATAGTGCCCCGAGAACTATTTGAATAATTGTGAAGTATCCAGCAATTGTTAAAAAGCACTAAATAAAAAGAAATCATTGTGGCCCTTTATTCCTTTTAGCAACGACAGGACATAATATAAGTTTTCTGTAAACAGAAATCACTAAACCGGTTACTGTGTGGATTGTAACATCATTGGTCATAGTCGCTATATACATAAGGCCTTCTCTAATATTGCTTATCTATATATATAAAAGAGTAACGTGACTGACTGACTGATCGACTGATTCATTCATAATCGCACAGCCCAAACCGCTGAAGCTAGAAACTTGAAATTCGGGTAATGGGTTCCCTTTACAACATGTAGATCCACTAAGAAGGGATTTTTGGAAATTCAGTCGTTAAGGGTGACAAATGGGGCAAAAACGGATAAAACCAGTACCTCTATATCTCCAAAACAAATAAACTTAGAAATAATATTTTAAATGCGTCCGCCTTTAATCGAAAAAAGAGCCGACAGATGTCTGGCACTTTTTTGAAATTCGAAATTCAAGTGACCATATGGGGTAAAAATAGTCGCAGTAGAACGCTCCGTTAACATGTATATCTCCTACATAAATAAACATAGAAATACTATATTAAATGCATCTGGCTCAGATCAATAAAGACTAGTATTTTTTTTTCTGGTACTTTTTTGAAATTCGAATTCCTATGGCCTAAAAATTGTATTCTTTTTTGGTACTTTTTTATCAAAATGTATTTTCTCACTAAAAATACCATGAACTATTATTTCCAAATACTACGTATTACGGATAATTAAAAGGTAGTTTTCTGAAAATTATTTATTATAAAAAGGGACAAAAACGGGGTAAAAACGGACATTTTATATTACTTATTCAATTTAAAAGTATAAAAAAGATAAAATATTCTTCCATCCACACAAAAAAGAACACAGAATATGCTATTCATGACTCAAATATTAAGGTGTAAAAAGGGCCAAATTTCAGTACACTTATATTGGTACTTTTTTGAAATTCTTTCTACTAATCTATTCTCGCAAACTATGTATCTGATCATGTTATTATCTCCGGCAAAGTTTTTGTGCATGAGCCCGGGAAGGTTTCTGAGTTGGTAGGACCACGCCTACTTTAACGCCCACTTTTTTTCAAATTCAATCATTGCTTCTACATGGCTTTGTGCAGATTTACTTCAGATAAGTTGTATACACATCTGACTGAAGGCGAGGTAAAAATAAAAATGTTATGTGCCACGCACACTTTCATGCACCATCTCAAAAAATAAATGTTTGTATGTATGTCCTTTATAGAATCGTAAACTATGTATTTGATAATGTGATTATCTTTGGCAAAGTTGTTGTGCATGAGCCCGAGAAGGTTTCTGAGTTGGTATGAACACGCCTACTCTAATGCCTACTTTTTTTTATTTAATTACAACGCTTGTCGGGAAGGCCAGACCGCTGGACCGATCTTACTAAAACTTTGACGGGATATAACTAAGACTCAGAATACTTTTTTCGACCGCCTACTTTTTTTCAAAATGAACAAAATCAATAAAATTACTCAAAATGAATTGAATATTTGTGTAAAGCCTTTCTTTCAAATTATTTTTAATTGGTGGCGTAGCAACGCGCGCAAATGTCATCTAGTCACTTATAAAACTCTTAAAAGTTTTAGTATATGGATAATACTTACCACAAATATATTTTATGGTAATATTGATAAAATGATTAACTACTATAAGGAATGATTTATATCAATACTCCTAAACATTACATTTCAGTCATTCATGGACCTAAAAATCGCTAAAGTATATTTGCCTTGTAACGTGGACTTAGAATAGGCAACCTATCAACTTAGTATATGTAATTATACCCTACATCACCACAGTGGGGAGGGTATATTGGTCCAACTTCAAATAGCAATAATATTGCATAATATATTGTAAAAAGGAAAAACGGTAAGAATTATGGCGATAAGTTTGCGCAAGAACTATAAAAAAGCGCATAAAAACAGCAAAAAAATGGGGAAAATCGATGAAAAATGGGCAAAAATCATGAAAATAGGTTAAAAATGTAGATTTTCTCAGTTGAAATGTGCATTTTAATGGTGGAAATAATAACTGCGAGCCGTCTAAGGATAACACAAGAAATTTTGAATACGAAAAGCGACTTAATGGGCTGAAATGGGTCAAAAATTGACAAATTGACCGAAGTTCAAACAAAACGCCATAAATTTTTCCCAATGAGCCAAATTGACACTTTCATCGGTCAAGTAGTAGTCAGGGGGCTCATCCAAACACAACCATATGGTTTTCACGTTAGTACCAGAAATTTCGTGTTAAAAACTTGAACAGTGAAAGTTTAACATACATAATATTTATATTCACAGAAGTGAATATGGATGATCAGTCCATAATGGGTCATATCTCCCATATAGCGGCCATTTCTGAAAAAATATTTCATACATATGTTTAGTGGATGAAGGGTATTATATAGTCGGGCTTTACCGACTATACTTTCTTACTTGTTTTGTTTGGATATTGCTTTTGATATTATTGTTTGACTGTTAGCTAGATGTTGACCTTCTGTTGACTTGAAATTGGCCTGCAGGATAATTCTTACGATTTTTTGTCTCTCTGGGAATAGAATTGACTTCTGGTCACTTTCTAACAATATCATTAATGTCTACGTATTCCATCTTGCTCTAGTTATTTTCTGTTATATAAGGAATTTACTGCCGCATTTGCATCTTGGTTGATTGTGTCTGTTACATATTTTTGTAACACTGTTGAATAATTTTTATATTTTGATCGTGTTTCATTGTAGTGTTGTCAATTAAATAATCTTTGTCAATAAATGTTATAATTTGAAATTTGTGAAGAGTTTTGTTTTAATTGGGTTCGCACAATTATAAATTTCGTTTATTTTAATTCTTTAAATTTCATATTTTAAATTTAATTCTTTTGTAAACACTATTATTTAAGTGGAAACTTGTGAGCGATTATGGCCATAGGCTAGGTTATTGAAACAATAAATAAATAAATAAAAAAGAAAGTATTTTAAAATATTTAGCACATTTTTGGCATTTTAAAACAAGTTTTAGCATATTTTAGCATTAATTTTAAACTGATTTAGCCGCTGATTTTGTTAAATCTGATCACACTGCTAGTAAATTGTATTTCCAAGTAAATTACTCCTTATCCCATTAACGACCTGATCATCTACTCATGATATACAGCAGCTATGTAGCTTTCAAATACAGAACACCTATGAAGAACTTAAGGTACGGTCACACTTGGCAAATATTTACTCAAAAAATTGTAACCACTTTTACAAGAGTTTTGCAAGATCAAACAGCATCAAATAAAATAAAACTAAATATTTGTTGTGTCTTGTCCTAAATAAACAAAGTTTTTTTAAATAAACAAACGAGTTCAAATATATTTTATTTAGTGGTTACGTCTTTTTCGCCAAATATTAGTCAAGTGTGACCGTACCTTTAGACAGACTAGGCATACCTGGCATATAGAAAGGCAGACAGAGAAGTACTGATAAAAATACTTATACAAAAAACTGTGGTATTCGAGTATTTGCAAAAATATGTTTGTTCTATGGAATTTAAATCTTATAAAATTTAATCATTTTATCATTAACGCAATTGGTTTTTTTTGCATTAGTAGTTTATTTTTTCTTTCTTCAACCTATGTCAACCAAACATCAGTCAATTTAAAATTGCATAAATTAAAATGTATTTACGAATAATATTTGCCTATAATCAATCTTAACAAGCTGTAAAAATAATCAAAAACCAAAGAAATTTTATCACAGTTTGTGTGGGCTGTTTAATATTTTGTTTCTTTCTAATTTTTCCCCTCATTTTATTTCAATTCAATTTTGATGTTTTCGGTTTGTGTGTGTTATTTGTTCAATAGCAATTGATGGCCATAGAAACTGGCGTTTTGATGTGTTTGTGTGTTTTCGTCTAAATTATAAGGCGTGGCAAATGTGTGGCTTGACAATTAGATTTGTCCATTTTAACAATTAAAATGTCAAAAAATATATGCGAAATTTTACACAAAAAAAAAAAAACACCAAGAGCAATGAAACAAATATTGGAAACTATTTATCTGCTTGATTGACAGATTTGTTGTCATTTACAATGAACAGACATCATACAATTTAAACAGCAAGTTTTAAAATCATCCCACTTTTTTATATACATATACAGTCTTCTAATAACAAGTGAAAGTATTTTACGAAATAAATACATAATTGTAGTAAAGTGCAATATTGTATTTAAATTTTTGAACTTTAAATATACATATGTAGGACTTTAAAAATCAAAACATTTTTTGAACTACTTAAATATTTGAAAACTCCATACTCGTAAAAGCGAAAATTCATGAACTTTATGATGCCAAAAAGTGTCTATAAGTTAGGTTAAAGACTGAGTACATGTGTGTATTTCACAAGACCTTTATCGTTAAGCCATTCTCACATCTCAGAGATTGACTGATTCCATACCATCATCTTTATAATTTTGTTATCCTTTTATTTTTTCAATTAGCAATGGGCCCATACCCTTCAAGTCCTCCAGATTTTGAAGAGAAAAATAGTACGATTATATTATTCGAGTACTGTCTAACCTTCAGTAGGAAATTTTTATGATAATAAAGTCCTGTTACTTTCATAAAACGTGTTTTCTAATAACTTTTTTTCTTCAAAGTCCTGTTTCCGAGTATAGATCAAAGAATAGTGTATAAATCTGACTAACTCTGGTTACTTTGAACTAACTCCAATTATTTCAGAGTCCGGCCTCTAACTAAAGATAAATCGGAATTTGTTTCGACCCAAAATTCCTAAAGGATCGAAGTAAACTAATATATGTGTATATATATACATATACCCAGCATACCATTCTAGGAGCGCTCCGAAAAAGGAGTCAGAAAAGAGTCCAACAAAAGAGCATTTTCGGAGCGAAAGAAAAATTTGCTTGTTACTGTCCTGAGTCGGCACACAGTATGACTCAGAAATTCCACTTAATTATGTGTTGTTGTCCTGTTATTTGTGCTTTGAACAAAAAAAAAACATAGCTGTACCACACAAGAATGATAAAAACAAGATTACACAGAGCCCAAAAAACCCCTCATAAAAGACTCTTTCCTGACATTATCTAAGAGCTCTTTCAGAGCCCAAAAAACCCTCATAAAAGACTCTTTTCTAAGACATTATCTAAAAGCTCTTTCTGACGGATTATTTTCGAATGTAATGACCCTCTTTTCTGAAGGTTTTTAGGAGCAATTATGATTGTTTTTTGGGCTTATAAAGAGCATTAACGCTCCGAAAAAGGTGTCAGAAAAGACTGTTTTCGGACTCATATGGCTTGCTGGGTATAGTTGAACTAAAGATCTTAAAAGAGATATATATATATTAGATCTATTCCACATTAGATACAAAGACATTTTGCCAAACTGCTTTCAAAAGCGATAAAATTCATGATTAAAATCAATTTTTTTTGTTTTTGAATGTATGTACATATGTATATTGAGACACAAAAGCTAAAACTTAACACTGAAACACAAAACATACACACACATTCAACAGATACGACAAATGGACGATAAATGGTAACAAATAATGTTGTAGTTTGGCAACATTTTTGTACTTTCGAAATAAAGACAACAACAGCAACACAAAACATTAGCCACAAACCTCCCAGAATGATAATGAAAACAAGCTCAACTCAGTATAACTTACGAGTATATATGTATGTAGAAATAACGCACACAGGCCAGACACCAAAGACGGACAGAGACGGCTACTCACACCATCCGACGGACATACGGATAATCAACAAACTAAAACGGGCACAACGGGAAAAGTAATAAGAGCTCTTCTTCCTCAGCGTTACATTTAGTAGTTACTCGTCCGTGTTTGTACTTGAACGAGTATTGTATGTGTTGTTGCAAGTTGCAATTTTAGAGATAGAAACAAATATCAACAGATAAATTAACGAAAAAAAAATATGTACATTACAGCTCCCACGGCGACATTGACCAAGATGAGATGGACGACGCAATGAACAGAGCCACTCAGACAAACTCGCATACAACACACACTAAAGTAAATAGACCAATAAACGCAAATACGGAAATTTTATGATGTTTTTTTTGCAATATAATACACAATGGGCCTGAAAAATTTTAATGTAAACAACACCCGAGATCTATTGTTCATATTATCAACGAAGGATAAATATACCGCCCTATTTATGGAGCAGAGTCTTTCTCTCTTTCTAGAGAGAGACCGATTGCGTATAATATGAAGTATATAAAGTCAAGTCTTAATAGCTCTTCCTTACACTGATATTAATAAAAAAAAAAATAAATAAAAACAATAACTTCTGAAATGTTTTGCTTTTCCAACTACTCCTTGGTGTTCAAACAATGTTTGCTATTCTAAGAGATTGGGACAAAATTTCTTCAAATAGAGTCTATAGTATTTTTAAAAATAATTAGCAAAGAGTTTTTCACGGCAGAATCATAATTCTGCTCCATCCAAATTTCATGAGCTTTGCAACTCAAACCACTGCGTTTAGGCCCAGTAGCACGTATGTGTTACTGCCCTTAGCATTCATCATGACAACTCCAGCAGAAGTCCTTATATGGAAGATTTATTCTCCTAGCATGCATACCTGCATATTCTGTAGTCGATGCAAACGCGGATTGTTCATCAACGACAGTGATACATCGAAAATATCATTTCAAGGTACCATATCGTCCATACGGAATCGTTTTCATTGTTCGCGAAATGAAAGTAGAACATTATTGAAATCAATTTCCACATCATTCAAGAACGAGTCTACATAGTTTTCAGAAACACTATCCACAAATTAAACTATAAAATAACAATGCAAATCTGAAATTCTCAGCATTTTGGTACAATCGTTTACGATTGATATCTCAGCTTGAAGAACTCTGGTTCGGTAGTCTAAAAGTTGTATGCATTCCAGTTTGTTCCACGCCGCCATCGTCTTCGTGCTGCCAGAGAAGATCTCAAAATGATCTTCTTAGAGAGACTGCATCACTGCTGTCTATCCATTTATGTTTGACAATCAAAGACCTGCCAAAGAAAAGTCTGGGTGTGCAATAATGTTGTCAGGGAGTTCACCAATCCAAATTCTGAAACGTGGTTTAATGGACATTTCTCAGAAGGAATCGCCATATCCATGAATATATAAAGATTAAAATATGTTCTTAAAATATCAAAATATGCACTAAAAAATAGTTTATTTTTGTTTCAAACTCAAAGTTTTATCAAAATAATAATACAATATAAAAAGTAAATAAAATACTGAATTCATAATTTCATTTGATTATTATGGAAGGAAAGGTTCAAAATTTTATCAGCCCAATCATGAATATATATGTTTATTTTTTCTTGTATTGTTAAGTATTTTAATTTCCTTATTATAAAGATTATAACTTTTTAATATTATTTAGAAATGAATCCATGATTTGTTTTTATAAAAACTTATACAATTTTTATAAACTCTCTCGACGTGCTTTGAACTTAACGAGTATTTCGAAGGAAATTCATATTCTTCATATTTTGGCCTTAAAAATTTAGAAATAATTTGTATGTTAATGGTAAACTGTAAATGCAACATTCTAAAAGTTATTTTGTCATATACATTTCTACATTACATAGAATAATTATTAATTTCATAATCGAACTGTTAATTTTTACTTCTTGATAAATTTTTAGTTTGGCTCGAGTTCATTAAATTTAATTTTCATTAAATTATTTTTACTGAAGTTAGGAATTACAACTTGAAAAATGTATTATTAAAAATTTTTGATAATTTTTCTTGACTGGGGATCGAACCTGGGTTGTTGAATTTACATATGTTTCGAGAAATCCCACTTTCTCTCATCAGAATTATTTTCGAACTACCAGAACTAACACTGGTTAAAGGATTGATGTTTGTCTGTTGGCTGACCGGCACCGCAGTGGTGCAGGTGGTAGAACGCAAAGAATTCTGATGAGAGAAAGTGGGATTTCTCGAAACATATGTAAATTCAACAACCCAGGTTCGATCCCCAGTCAAGAAAAATTATCAAAAATTTTTAATAATAAATTTTTAAAGTTGTAATTCCTAACTTCAGTAAAAATAATTTAATGAAAATTAAATTTAATGAACTCGAGCCTAACTAAAAATTTATCAAGAAATTTCTACATTACTTTCAACATTTAGAAATAATATTTACTTGTCTAGGTATTCAACCCTATTTGTTCACTTTTCACATTTTTCCCATTTAAATTCAATGTTAAAAAAATAAAAGGGAACAAATTTCATGTGGAATTTTTATTCACGATAGGGGTGATTATTTCTGGTTTCTTTAGTTAAAAAAAAAACATTTAATATTCAAAAGCTTTTTTATTTTAAAATATTTGTGTGTATAATTTTAAAAAAACAAGAAAACTTGTTTTGCATTAAAATTAGTTAAATTTCCTTTAATCAAGTGAATTAAAACAAGTTAGAGTGCAATATTCGGCTGTGCCGAATCTTAAATACCCTCCACATAAACATAATACGAAATACAAAAACTTCACTGGTCATAGGATTAGAATATCCTTATTCTGTGTTTTTATTCAATCTTAGCGCAATTTTTCTTAGTATTTTATATATTGTTTGAAAGACAATTTTAAGAACAGCTAATTTATTTCAAAAGTAATTGATGTAGTTACCAATTCTTACTCTTTTTATACAAAGTTTGTCTGATTTTCACAACAATCTTGAGTGTAATTTAACAATTTATAAAATTAGAAAACATATTTTCACATTTGTTTGGGTGAAAACGATTTTAATAACTTTATTTACCAGAGATTTATGGGTGACAAAACAGAAGTGGGCCAATTATTCACTGGTATCTTCTAAATCCTGTATCCACTAATATGGTTTCTACCCATTTTAGGCGTATTTTAGTTGAATTTCATCTCAATAACGTTATTTACAAGAGTTATATGGTTGGTTGTTATGCTAGGAAGCGGACTTAATTCAGGAGCTACAAAATCCAGTAGCTTAATTGCCGTATAACCGATATTAATATGATTTCTGAATTAAAATTTCTGATCCATATAAAAGTTGGTTCGATATCGATATTTATTAACCATTTTTGTGAGTTAAATTATTTTTCGGAAATGGCAGCTATGAATTTCAACATAATAATGATAAATTTAAGATACATATTAGAATTAACGGGCATATGGTCAAATATGGCTCGATATTCTCAAAATGCATACTTCAAACAAATTTGTGTTACATTTTATATCGATAACAATGTTTATAAAAGCTATTTTATTTTTCGAATCCCTTATATGGGATCTATTACATGTTATGGGACTTTCGTCATATTTTATATCCATATTTTACTGTATTTGAATCTTATGGTGAATTTCATATCTCAGTAACAATATTTTCATCTCATAACGATATATTTTAAAGTTTTTGTTTTTGTATTCCAGATATTCTCGAAAATGGACCCTATGTGGGAGCTATGGAAAATTATGGAATGATCTTCCCAAAATCTTATATTACAATTTTTACTTACATATAAATGACCGGTAAAAATTTTAGTTCGATATCGATATTAAAAACGTTTTGTAATTTATATAAGGTCTATGAGAAATCGTGGATCATTACTTAATATTTTTAACAGGACTTGTTCTTCTATAATACAAATAAAGTGGGCCAAATTTAATAACATTATCTGCATCAAATTTGAAAAAAAATAACAAAAATATCTGAAAAATATCGAGGTTGTCTGAAACTTTGATCTATAACTCAGATCCTACAGGACAGATTTTGCCCATTTTCAATACCAAACATTTCGGTGAGACAAAGAACGTTTAAGAAAATTTTAACTTTTCCAATGGCTAGATCATCTTTAAATCTGATACTGGTTACACGACTAATATTGCGATGTATTACAAACGGAATAACAAACCTAGTATACCCACATCTTTTAGATGGCAAAGAGATTAAACTATGTTAAAAACAATCATAATATGCAGTTATTAGCAACATTATGGTTTAATAAGTAAAATTTGTAGTTAACAGCCCAACTTTAATACCTACAAATATTAGGTTGACCCTGCGTTTCCTTAATATACAAGGTGGCGCAAAAGTAATCCTCCTATCAGAAAATGCTATAAATTTTGCGCAACTTGATGAATTGGAATTGGAAAACATGTGGTTCGAACAGGACGGTGCAACGGCACACAGTGCACGTGCCACAACCGATATGCTGAAGGATGCATTTCTCGGGCGCCTAATCTCCCGTTTTGGTGATTTGCACTGGCCAGCAAGATCGTCTGATTGGAAGTTTACTTTTGCCCCACCTTGTACATAATTGTCACATTTTGCTGTGCCACCCATAGTGAATTGGTCCAACAATAACAAGTACTGCTTGTGTTTGTTGGTCAATATTGTTTTTGTGGATGTGGCGGATAATGTTACTTTCACGCATGAAAGTGCATTCACACATACACCCAATAGACAGACGTACAAGCACAAGCAATTTTTAAGAAAAATAAACACATACAATCGACAACTTAGTACGAGTATCTGATCAAACAAAAATTCCTCACGCACACACCAAAGACATCCAACCAAACACTCTCAAAGCCAAGACGAAAATATGTAGTTAAATGCAACCGCGTCATAACAGGAAACTTTACCAAACACAAATAAAAACACACATACACACACTTACACACATACTTACAAAGAAAGAAAATACAACACGATTAATTGCCAACAAAATATATTCTTTACGATCATCAGAACATAAAACATGGACACTTTCTCTTCGTCTGTCAATATGCGACAACGACGCAACGACATCATCACCAGCGTAGTGGTTGTCGCTGTCAAATGCACTACCAGCCTTGGATAAGTAATAAACATGATAAGCGGTATTTTATTTAACTTTAATCATCAATCGACATCGAATAGTTGCGTTACGTACTTTTGCAGTTTATTTCATTCATTTGTGGCATTGGACACTCAATATATGGCCAAAACTGTTGTCACAAAAGATTCGTAAAATTGTTATTCTAGAGATTTGCATAATCTTGATTCATGTTTGTATTACCTACAAGCTGTAAACAAACTGAAGGCGAGGCGTAAATTTTGTGTGTAAGTAAAAGTAAGTAATGTAAAAAACAAACTTTGTCTGTAACATGTGCTTAAATTTTATTGAAATTGGGAACGTAGAAGCGTCAATAGGTTATATTATTTTTAAAAATTTCAACCATGAGGGATAAAAAAGGGAAAACGGTAATCCCAAACGGATTCACCGATTGGATTGAAATTTATATTTAATATGGTTCGAAGCGTCAATATGCTAAAAAGGGAAAAAATGCGAAAACTTTTAAAATTTTGTTCTTAAATAATGATGATCTTTGTTATGAAGCAATTATTAAAAAAAGACAAAAAAAATATTGCAAAAACTTAAAGTAATTGGAAAATTCAAACTTAAATGTGTGCTTTGTTATTTTTTGGTTCTTTTTGCATCTGTTTTTTTTTAAGACAATAAAATTTGTGTTATGGCTTTATGCAATCACACAAATAAATATTTGAGAATTAATTTCTTCATAATATGACCCTTAAAAGGGAATGACGGATAAAAAGGAGATACTTGATATGTTAAATATGGAGTTCTATAACGGAATATAGCTAGGCACTTTTTTGCTACCTTTTGAATACTTTGTACCGTCGTAGATTAATTTGCAACTTTTTTATAAAACGACAGTTAGGCGGTAACGACGGGTATAACACTAATGAACTAACGTAAAATGTTTAATTTGTTTTTTTTTAAAGAACCATGTTCCATATACATATATTCATATCTGATACATTAATATTTATGTCATCTTTTTATGACAATAATGTGAAAGAATCATGCATCAGCTATTGACGGAAATATCCTACTGTATAAAGATATTTAATCGAAAACTTATACCATGAAGTAATTTCATTTCTTCACCAAAGCTGAACTGTGGCATAAGATTTATGTGAAAAGGGTCTCCTACTCATTGTTATCATCGACTGATATCATTATACTCAGCAGCCAGTCATTTCGCATGCCGGCAAAAGCCAGAAATGTGTATCATAATCATTAAAATTAATAAGGCCAAGTTCTCTGCCTATCCACAACAATTCATAGTCAGCAATATCATGTTCTCCAACTTTATGTGCTCAGAAATCCACATGATTCTTTTCTTCTCAATTTAAAGGTTGAATTTAAAAGGATTCTTACCATCACTGTAGACGACTGCTCCGATAGCTCTACTACAAGAAGTCCAAGAGTCCACATTCGATGGGGCGGCTGTAATTCAATAATATGAACAATAAAGCGAAATATGAGTAGAAGTGTTTTATGTTAACGAAAGTGATATTGAGGATTGAAAAAGTTGATGTTATTATGTTTAAACTTTAAACGACTCCACTTTACTTTGTTTTTATATTTTTTAGTTATTCGAATAATTCGATTACTTTAAAATTAATGATCAAATCAGAGACCGAATCAAAATTGTGATTTATATATATATATTTTTTTAAATAAATCACTCATAATAACTGTTTGTTGTTTTTTCCATAATGTAAAATATGGATTCTTTCCATAATGTAAAATCAATGTGTTGGTTAAGACAAGCCTATTTTCTTTTTCAACACTTTGATATCCAAACAATCTTTACCAGTCTTTATGATTCATTATTAAATGTAGCAATGGTATGATGGACTTTTGTGATTAATTCATACGGTATCCATTCGAATAAAGGTCGTTTTAAAAATCGAACAATTTCTTACGTATAATTATTCCAAGAATTTCAAAATGGCCATTTTCGATTAATTTTATGTAGAATAATCGAATAAAACGAATAAATATTGTTGTGTTAACTTATGCTTTTATTTTAGGAATTTTTCATAATTTTATAATTAAAATTACTAAGAATTTAACACGTTGAAACGACGCTTTATTTTTCTTAAAACGATCCAAACAAGCTTGAGAAATTTGCATGCCCTTATTCATAAAACTTACAACAGGTTTATAAGAGGTTACCATACAAAATTTGCTTTATAAACCTGTTGTAAGTTTTTATGAATAAGTGGGTCATTCTTTTGGTCGACTTTTAACAAATGCGGCACTCATCTTGCAGAAAGCTTTTTCGTCTGTAGTTCTTCATGCACAATTAAATGGACTCGATCATTTGAGATGCCCATGATATTAGCTAAGAAGTTTCCGAACCGCCCTCGTATAAGTTATATTATTAAAGATAAATAATTTGATTAATTTTAAATGTGTGATTGAATTATTCGAACAAGTTAAAATCTCTTAATTTAATTATTCATTTTATACGAATAAAAGAAAAATCGAATAATTAGAATACCCTATTAATTGCCCAATAGATTATCACAGGAGAAAAGTTGCTCTGCTCAGGGCCCCATCATATTTTCAAGATAATCTAAAGGCTTTCTCCTCTAACAAAAAAGCATTGAAGTGGTCACATCTAATACCTGGATAAAAGAGTGTCGAGAAGAAAATGCAATTTCCTCACCCGTTCAATCGGAGTCATCAACTCATCCATCTCCGTTTCCGATTCTTCATGTTATATAATCAGACCAGTATTGCCAATATCTAATCCCACATTCTTCTTTTAGCATTCATTATAACAAATTCGCCATAAGTCCTTATATGTGAGATATAATAAATTATTTGGTAGGTACAAAAAATAAAACTTTTTCGTTAAATATTGAAAAAAAATATATACCTATAAACATATTTTAATTTGAAAACATAATTTTTAAAATTTTGCAAAATTCAACTTTGGCGTATTTTTATACCCTACACCACCATAGGGGGAAGGTTATATTGGTTATATTATATTTGTGCTGATGTTTGAATCGCCCAGAAATATTGGTCCAACACCCACCTTAAAGTACACCAATCGACTCAGAATCACTTTCTGAGTCGATGTAAGGATATCCGTCTGTCCGTCCGTCCGTCCGTCTTTTTTTAACGGGGTCCCTTCGACTCTACTTAAGTGTTCGCACGTAATGAACTACCACGTAAACCGTCTGGCTGGTTGGCTGGCTGTCCATGTAAAGCTTGTGCGCAGAGTACAGGTCGCAATTTTTATGATATTTCGATAAAATTTGGTACGTGATATTTTTTCGGGTCAAGGATGGATGGGATTGAAACTGGTGTAAATCGGACCATTATTTCACCTGGCCCCCATACAAATGTCCTCCCAAAATTGAGGTTTACTGATCATAAATCCTTGAATTATGCAAGTATCCAAACAAATTTCATCACAAATGAGTGGTAAAGGAAGACAAATCACGTCTGCAAATTTTGTGCAGATCGGTTCATAATTACTCGTAGCTCCCATATAACCTCACTTCCGAAAAGCAATTTAAGAGCATAACTCTCTCAAAAATGTTGGTATCCAAATAATATTTAACGCATGTATGTATGTATGCAAATAATATGGTCTAATTTTATTACGACCGGTCCATAAATCGTCGAATTTCCATAGAAGACCCTCTCCGTAATTTACTTTAAGCTCCATAAATCTTTTGAAAGTATTTATATCGAGATAAAGTTTAACACATTGGATGATCGGTCCACAATAAGTTATATTTCCCATATAACGCCCATTTCTTTGTTTTATACATATACTGGGTGTAGGGTATTAATGGTCGGGCTTGACCGACTATACTTTTTTACTTGTTTTAAATGAAATTATTTTTTTAGTAAAAGGTAAAAATGTAACAATATGATAAAAATATTATATGTATGTATATTTCTAGCATAAGTTGTCGAGTTTGTAAAAATGGGCGTTGTTCCGCCCATAAAAATTAGTACATACTAAAATATTTTGAATAATAAAAATGTTTTATAAATAAATTCGGAATATTAATAGTCGGTTTTGGAAAATATTTGACATTAGCAAGTTATTAATAACATGTAAATATTATTTATCACATATGACGAATAAATATGACCTGTTATAAATGCAATTGGACTTGATCCGTGAATAAAATCAAAATAAACTGGTTTATCATCCGATTGCCTTTCGCAAGATAAAATAAAAACTAAAAACTATGTAAGAAAAAGTGCAGATAATAATTACAAAATAATGTACAATTTTTAAACTCTTCATTTTTATTTCATTGCCGTGGGGGTAGCGAAGCACACCGGGTTTTAGCTAGTACATACATAAATGAAAGATAACAATTATTTTATAGGAAAATCAAATGCTCTGGCATAAAAATAATTGAATATACCATAAAATGTTGTTCCATTTTGTGTAAAGTATTTCATTTCTTTATTTGTGTTGTGTTTCTAAAAATATTAAGAAAACTTATTTATTAAATTGAATTTACTGTAATTAATGCCATTTGTTACAAATCATTTGCTAAACTAAGTCAAGGTTATGAAAAGTAGTTGTATTAGAGGATCTTGGAAAACAGGCACTCTTCAATTAACAAGTAGACGTGGTCGTTACAATGACAATTGTGGTGTAGACCTTGTAACCCATATATTTTTTTACTTTGTACTCATTACTATTAATGTTGCTTTTTAATCACAGAGGAACATGGAGAAAAAATAAGACCTGTCTGAAAAAGGCAATAACACAGCAATACCAACCATCATGTGATAGAAATAGAAGACTAAAGAAATCTGCACAAGAAAAAGTGAAGGCGAATATCAAATCATTTAAAAAATATTCGAGAAAAACTTTTGTTGCCGCACTGTGGTGGTGTAAAAATGAATACCCCAGTTTTACTGATTTACAATATACTATATGTACCTATATTTCGAAAATTTGAACATTGGCACATAATAGAATTGTAATTTCTAATTTTCGTTTTGACAATGTTGGGAAACAATTATAAATGCGACAACATTTATTATTATATTTAACCTATTAAGGCTTTTATTCTAAGTATTGCCTTTCCTAATCACTGTGCGCTTAATGGAATGCATGTATGTATGTGTGCATTGGTAGGAAAAGCAATAAAAATCGATTATATCAATGAAAATGTTTCAATGAAATCTCTGCATTGCTTATGGCCTGCCTGAATAACGAAATGGTTGCCTATGGTTTATTAGACTTTTATCTTATTCTTACAGTCAGAGTCTAGAGGATTCATAGAGTGGCCTGATCATGTCTTAGTTTTAGTCCAACTTCTACGTACATGTTGTACAGGTTTGGCAATCCGCCAGTCAGTCAACCAAAAACCAGCCAGCCACTCAGCCAACAATCAACCACTTTGTGCAAACAAATCTTTTTACGCATAAAACCATCATTATCATACTCAACATGCACCTTGTGTGTCATTCTTATTGATGGACAGTGTGATGAATGATTATTCATACAATTGTTATGTATGTCATAAAGGACTTACTTGTGCGTTCAGACACTGAATTATAGAAAACTCTTGAAACTGCTATGGCCTCCAAAAATACAGATCTGCAAAGATCTGTATGACTATAAACATAATTTTCCATTCTCGTTTCTCTGTTGCCATGACCTTTAGCTCGTTACATGATCCGTAGGCTTTAGCTGCTCTATATTTAACGATTGAGTTCGCAAAGAATGCATTCATTATTCGGCATAGACAACGGTTGCAGAAAATTTCCATTGCTTTGAGATGGCAACGAACTGCATCTTATGGCTGTATTTTATTGGTTTTTTGGAGGCAATTTTTGTAAAATATTTTGCTTTTTTATTGTAGCAACTTTTATCAAGACTGTGAAAACAAACAACTTTAAAAACAAACAACTGCATGACCGGTTCTAGGAGCGATCGTGCATTACATGATCAAAATCGTTTTCTTCATTTTAAAAATATTTCGGATGAAATGCCAAAAATTGAGCTGGCATCCTTTGACATATGTACATATAAATATGTATATGTATGTAGCTCTTGAACAGCAAAATTTTAATTTTAGTAAAACCATACAATTTATTTGTTATATGAGAAAATTATCGGTCGCACAATTACCAAATAACAGTGTCCTTCATTTGACTTAACGTCCCTGGATTATTTTTTATTGGGCCAAACTGTAGTTAGACATTTTATTTTGGAAATAATTCGATATCTCAGGAGCTATTACAGATAAAGTAACGAAATTTCGTATGGTGTGAGGGGCCAGTTGATGGCTGCTCTAACTACGTTGTCTCGTGTCCCTCATTTAAAAAAAAATCACAAATCTTTTTATGATCCGAATGAGCCCTTGAGAAGATCTACAAAAAAATCATCTCTTTTAGTTCAAGAAATATATTAGTTTATAGTTTTGATATTTTTATTTAGCTCGATCCTTTTTAGGTTTTTTAGATATAGCTAAGTAGGTTTAAAAAAATGTTTTTTTTTTTTTTTTTTGCAAATTTGCCAAGTTTGGATAGGGCACCAGTGTCTGTTAAAATGAGTTAAATTTCATTTTACACGCTTATGAATTAAGTTCCTTTTCGGACCATATAAAAATTATATATAGTCCCGAAGAAACAGTTTTTTCTATGAAAGAAAAAATATAGGACATCGACTTGACCAGTCGCAGTCTTCTGCCTACAACGCCAAACTGTAAATCAACTCGACAACACCTCAGCTCCAACCATTTGAAATTTCGTTACGTTATCTGTAATATCTCCCGAGATATAGAATTATTTCCAAAATATAACATTTCTAAACCACTGTTGCCCATTTAAAATACCGGGCTTATGTGAACAAACCACAAAAAAACTAGTTCCCTAAAAAGATAAAATTCGGCGCTGACGATACAAAAGAAGCATATTTTCAAAATGTGGTTGCAAATTTTGCGAAAAGAGCGAAAGTCCGCCGACAGGCTAGAGCTGGATATTTAGTCGTAAACTGAAACTTTTATTCAAAGTCTATTTAACTGGACCAAAGAAATGATACCTTATTGTAGAAATTATTTTCCCTTGCACTGTTTGTACAACATACAAATACATATTTATATTTATAAATTATATGTTTAATCTACGACAATAAATAGAAGACAGAAACTAAGTAAAACCAAATATTTAGTATGTATAAATATAACTAGTGATGTCTGCTCTGCAAATACGACTCGCTGTACAATAACTATTATTAAACATTAGAAAAGAGGGAACCGATTGACCGGTTGGCTGGCTGGTTGCCAATCTGACTGCATTACGTTGTGTGTATTTTGTGTGTGTTCAATTAATAGTTAATCTAGTGCACGCGTTACTGAACTTCGTCTTCTTTGGACGCAGACGTATAATCAATGCAAGAAGTGCGCTTATTTGCTTTTTAAATTCCTAATACACATAAATACTCATGTGTATTTGTATGTACGAGTATTCATTAGTTGCAGCCTACCTAGAAATGTCATTGGTATGTAGTGCATCATTGATTTGGAATGAAATTTGTGTCCATGACTGATTTTGAAAATGAAAATTTCTGTAAAGGTTTCATTCGACACTGCAACGTACAAACCAACTAACGAATGTATGTACATATGAAGAATTTAAACACTTTCCATTGCATCAAGAATTTATCGTAAATTCCGTAATCCCGTCACGTTTAGTAGGCCAACAAATGTATTTGTTTTTTTTTTACATTTATTGACTAAAGATATATAACAGTTTTTTTCTAATAATTTTTGGATAAATTGCACAAGTTGTTGTGAGTGGTTTTACTTTTCATATTTTTCAATTATTTAAGTTTTACAAATAACAAACTACATATTTTAAAGGTATATAGTTATGGTTTTAATAATTTCTATAATATCAATTAAATTATTTGAAAGACTTTATCCAAATTAATCGATTTTTCTTTAAAACGAATTTAACATTTAAACTTTTTCCTATAATTCGAACACACATTTAAAATTAATCGGATTATTAAAGTAATTAAAATTTATTAAATGAAAGTTTGGTGTAGTTTTTTCAGCATACAATTGGAATATTTTTTAGATTTTGAAAATAAGTGCATGTGTATTAACCGGTTTTTTCTATTTGAAAACCCGATTGGTTTTTTTATATTTCCGGTTTTTTTTTTGGATCTGTTAACCGATAATAAAAAACTTTTTTATTAATTTAATTTTATAATAGATTCTGACATTATTTTCTTATTTTGAAATTTCGAATCTAGCGCTACTTAAAATATATTGTAAAATCTGGCATATATGAGTATATAATTGATCAGAGTCTGTTCTAATACCGATTATAATTGATTAGGTCATATTTGCGACGTATATTATGATATTTTATCTTTTATAAAACAATTTTATAAATAATTTTTAGATATCTTTTGAAATCTCTAATAAGTCTTCATTTTGGAAAAACTACTGACACATTGCATTAATATATAGTAGACCTAACACTCTTTGGCGAAAAGATCAATTGTTAATTATAAAATAGTTTTGAGTAATAAGACTTATTTATACCCGACACCATCATAGGTGGAAGGATATATTAGATTAGTGCTGATGTTTGTAACGCCCATAAATACTAGTCCAACACCCACCTTAAATTATAAAGATCGACTCAGAATCACTTCCTGAGTCGATTTACCGATGTCCTTCTGTCCATTTGCTTGGCTGGCTGGCTTTCCACGTAAATCTTGTGCACAGGGTACAGGTCGCAACTTTGAAGATATTTCCATAAAATTTGGTACATGACATTCTTTCGCCCAAGGACGCTTGGGTTTGAAATTGGTTGAAATCGGTTCATTATTTCATTTATAACTCATACAAATGTCCAGACGGACGGACGGACGGACATCGTTAAATCGACTCAGAAAGTGATTCTAAGCCGATTGGTATACTTTAAGGTAAGTGCTGGACCAATATTTCAGCACAAATCCAATATACCCTCCCCACTATTGTGGTGTAGGGTATAAAAACTAATTTTGGATTACTAAACTCGAACGCATTATTTGATGTGTCTACGATTATTGGAATTGCAAATTCTTATAAAAAAGCTTATATTGTTTTTAAAGCTTAATAGATGACAGATAGAGAATAAACAACTAGTTGTTATTTTAAAACCGGTTCAAATAACACTGAGTGCGTTTGTCACAGTGATATGGATCTCTGCCGATGTTTCACTTTTCTTCAAGCTCAAAGAGATATCAAAAACTGATTACATATTAAGCGATGAACTGCTGAAACCAGAAATCAAAAAATAGCGATGATTTACTCAAAACTTTTGATGTTTTTTTTTTTAAATCCAATTTGATAATGAAATAGAAATGTTTGTTATTAGAAATGATTGAAATTCGTTTCGTTGATTGCGAAACGAATAAAATAATGAATGTAATTGACAATAAATGTAATGATATGAAATCAAATATTAACTAAGAAATATCTATAATTATTTGTTTCGTTCATAGGGTGAGAAATGCAATTAGGCATACAATAATTTGATAAAAAAATTTGCCCACAAGCTTTAATTGTGAACGATGTTTTTCGTCAGCGTCATATATTGGTAACATAATTAAATTCAGATTCACTCTACTTTAGATGCCTTAATATTTTTAAGAAGCTTTTTGAAGATCTACCGAAATGACATACATATTATTTTTCTATACCTAATTGTAATGTTATTATGTTTTTAAATTATTATTTGTTTATCAAATACAAAATTTATAAAATTTTAGTATATTTAAAAATTATAGCTATGAGGAAATGAAATAAATAGTTTTTATTATTAACAAACCAATTTGTAAAATCCCGAATCCCGTAAAAACTAGTTCCGTTTGACATCCCTAGTTTATATGGAGATTATATTTGACACAAAAATTATTTATTTGTACAGAAGTCATGGCACTAAATTTTTTACTTAGTGTAGGCTATTATATTGTCGGGCTTGACCGACAATACTTTCTTACTTGTTATACCCTACACCACCATAGTGGGGAGGGTATTGTGCATATGGATTTGTGCATATGTTTGTACCGCCCAGAAATATTGGTCCAACACCCACCTTAAAGTATACGGATCGGCTCAGAGTCGATCTAACGATATCCGTCTGGCTGGCTGGCTGTCCATGTAAAGCTTGTGCGCAGAGTACAGGTAGCAATTTTGAAGATATTTCGATAAAATTTGGTACGTGATATTTTTTTGGCCCAAGGACGGATGGGATTGAAACTCGTGACAATCGGTCCATTATTTCACCTGGCCCCATACAAAAGTCCTCCCGGAATTGGGGTTTAATTATCATAAATGTTTGAATTATAAAAGGAACCAAACAAATTTTCTCACAAATCAGTGGTAAATTAAGCCAAATCACATATACAAATTTTGTGCAGATCGGTCCATAATTAGTCATAGCTCCCATATAAGGCCCACTTCCGAAAATCACTTTAAAGAGCGTAACTCACTCAAAAATGTTGGTATCGAAATAATATTTAACACAAATATATTTCATATGTAAACAAGCAATACGGTACAATTTTATTATGATTGGTCCATAATTAGTCGTAGCTCCCATAAATGGCCCACTCCCGAAAATCACTTTAACGATCATAAATTTCTTAAGAATGTTGGTAATCAAATAAAATTCGACACAAATAAGGTACAGAAATGATGACACCTAATTTTATAATGGCCGGTCCATAATTAGTCGAAACTCCCATATAAGACCCTTTCCGTAATTTAATTTAAGCTCCATAAATCTTTTCAAAATATTTCCATCGAAATAAAGTTTAACATACATAATATTTGTAGTCACAGACATCATGACACTAAATTTTTGGTCCACAATAGGTTATATCTCCCATATAACGCCCATTTCTGAAAAATTGTTTTATACATATACTGGGTGTAGGGTATTATATGGTCGGGCTTGACCGACTATATTTTCTTGCTTGTTTTTGTTTGTATTAGTTTAAATTGTTCATTATATATAAAAATACACAAAATAAAGAAAAAACGTATATGTATGTATATTACCGCATAAAATGAAATCGGTTTTTTTTTTGTTGTTACCGTATTCAGAATCGGCTTTTTAAAAAATAGAATTTGTTGAATAACCCAAAAACAGGTTTTACAAGAAATTGATTTTTAATACTCTAATGAGATGTTTAAAATGTTCTTTATTTTTCATTCGATTTATTAACGATTTTGGTGCATATTTTAGGCTGTTATTTACATCACTTATGTATGTAGTCATATAAGTTTATGTTTTTCCCCTATTTGATATTTACAGTTGTCGCTGTAATAATGTTTAAAAAATCAAATTAAAAACGAAAAGTCTGTTTAATTAATTTGTTTAATTATTTATTGCATTTTTCATAATTAATGTGCCACTTACAATTAATTTCTTGCACAAACATTTCAAATGTTTCTATATTCAATTATATTTTAATAATGATTTAATTAAAAAATGCTTAAAAGCTTCTATAAAATTTTACTTTCTTTCATATAAGTGAAACACACTGATATGACATCAGCGCATCTTTTTTAATCCTTTCAAAAATAACTTTTTGCTACTTATTTTTTAATTTGTTTAATATTCAAAATGAAAATGCTTAAAACGATTTAAACAATCGCGGCATTAAAAATTTTAAATTTCTTTCTAATCAAACGGACATATTCAAGCAAACTCTTGTAGACAAAAAGAAGATGACAGTCAGTCAGTCAGTCAGTCAGTCAGTCATTCGGTCACTTATAAAGAGTCTGTAAGCAGTAGAAGAAGAGTTAAATGGAATAAAGGAAAGTCTAAACACTACTGAAAAACTCACTGAAAGAAGTCAACAAAGAAACCACGACAAATATTCGAAATACGTAAAAATTAGAGAAAATTATTTTTAAATTTAAAAAAAAATGAGTAGAAAAAATAAAATAAAAGAAAAATTAATTAGGATTTCATCAGTCGAAAATGAAGTAAATAAAAACCAAAAGTCGCGCAAGTAAAACGATGCAACAAATGACAGTTACAAGCAAAAGTGATGTTACGGTCAACTGTTCAACTGTGTAGAGATCAACCGAGTTCAACATACCATCATAATGATGTTATTGTTGGTAATGACGATGATGTTTAGTAGATGCCAGCGATAAAAAAAATTCAACATTTAACAACATCATAAAGTTATTGTATTATTTGCCGTTGATGTTACTTTTGCTGTTTTCATAAGATTATGATCAAATATGACAGTTTAAGCAACCGTTGCATACTAAAATATTTGAAAAATATCAAATCGCATTTTGAATGGCACTCATCATTATCATCTTGTTTGTTTGAGTACTTAGAGTCAACCATAATATGCCACCGCATGAAGAAATTAATGGTTTTAAAAGTGAATATTTTTTGTTTTCTTTTATTGCACACTATGCAATTAAGTTTTTAACTTCAACACTTATTCGCGAATTTTATATATGTAACGATATCAAATCTAACGAGCAGCCAGTTGTTTAAACCCTGAATAGACCAAATTAGTTCATCCGACCGTTGATCCTGCTTGATTCAAAGAACCAACAAGTGACCAAAAACAACCTAAAAACAAGTAAGTCGGTCAAGCCCGACCATATAATATGCTACACCCCATTTTTTTCAGAAATGGGCGCTATATGGGAGATACATGTGACCTATTATAAAGCGGTCATCCAAAAATTTAGTGTCATGATTTCTGTGAATATAAATATTGTGTATGTTAAACTTTATCTCGATATAGAAAATACTTTTAAAAGATTTATGGAGGTTTAAGTGAAATATGGAGGGAGTTTTGACTAATTATGGACCGACCAATATAAAATTAGGTGTCATCATTTCTGTATATATGAAACTTATTTTTTGGAATTTTATTTTGAAACCAACATTTTTAAATGATTAATGGTCGTTAAAGTGATTTTCGCAAGTGGCCATTATATGGGAGCTACGACTAATTATAGACGAACATCATAAAATTGTACAGAATGATTTGTATATATATATATATAAAACATATTTGTGTTCAATATTATTTGGATACCAAAATATTTAAGATTTTCGAAAGTGGGCCTTATATGGGAGCTATGATCAATTATAGACCGATATGCACAAAATTTGTAGATGTGATTTGGCTTCATTTACCAATTATTTGTGTTGGATACTTGCATAATTCAAACATTTATGATTACGGATTTCGGGAGGACATTTGTATGGGAGCCTGATGAAATTATGGACCGTTTTCCAACAGTTTCAAACCCATCCGTCCTTGGGCCGAAAAAATATCACGTATGAAATTTTATTAAAATATCTTCAAAATTGCAACCTGTATTCTGCGCACAAGCTTTACATGGACAGCCAGACAGACGGACGGACATCGTTAAATCGACTCAAGAAGTGATTCTGAGTCGGTCGGTATACTTTAAGGTGGGTGTTGGACCAGTATTTATGTGCGTTACAAACATCCACTATGGTGGTGTAGGGTATAAATTTTATATCTGAAATTTTACTACGTAAACGATACTAGTTGTAAGTCTGAATATTAAAATTCTGCATATTCATCATGATTCAGTTCTTTAACTTAAAACTAATGTAAGCAGCCCTTTCTTTGTATTAATTTGAAAAATATCAAATATTTTTTTTTATTAATAATATGTACATACATATGTAATTGAATTAATATTTACATTCAACCAAAAAAAATCACTCTATTTGTATTCAATAAATTCAGGTTCTAAATCGCAAGACGTATCAGAAAATATTCAAGAGTAACATTGCAAGAAATTAAGAGATAAATATATGTATGTATGTATGTGCATTAGAGTGCTCCAAAAAAATAAAATTGCGAATTTTGACCGTCTCCACTCCTAGAATTTGTCTATAGATTGTAGAAACACGTTCTAAAAAATATTAGGAAGATAGGATAACTTTAACTGTCGCCGCATCGGTTCTGTAGTTTGGTGGTGAATTTACAAGGGGAAATATGTGTTCCATTATTGTACATACTTATTTTATTTGTTTATAATTTTTAAATATGCAATCCCTTGAAAAAGTCTACAAACAATCGACGAAACGTCAGGAACATAATATTGTAATTAAAAATTGATTTTTATTTACATTGAATAAATCTAGGCCATATTAGCTTAACAAAAATAACAATCATAAATTCATCACTCTGGCCAAAGAAACAACTGCAACATGTTTTTTTTTAGTTTTTGCAAAAATTTAATTATTTTTGGATTTTAATGGAAAATAGTGAAAATATGTACGAAACTACAAGACAATACATAAAAAGACATAAAATCCGTTAACAAATTTTAAAGTTATTAAGTACTGCCTAGGCCAGTAACGAATTTCAGACCACTTGAATAAGAAATGTAGAAATTAACAAATATTGAGAAATCAAATTAAATTTTGATTTCTTCGACCTTTTTTTTAATAAAATAAAAAAGTTTTTTCGAGCTCGAGGCCAATTATTTGTAAAAAATATATATATTATTTATTAAATTATTTGTTACAATATTTCGAAATCCATCGGATATCATTATCAAGAAATGAGTTACAATTATATTTGTAAGAGACGTATTGTTCTCTCCACATTCAATAAAGAACAAAAAAAACCTTTATATTTTATTATTATTGAAAGAATACGAACTGAAGAAAAAGGAGACAACATGTAAAATAAAATTGAAAAAAGAAAAATGATAATTACAGCAGATTTCGAACCACCAGTACCACTGGTTAAAGATTGATGTTTGACTGTTGGCTAGCAGGCACCGCAGTGGTGCAGAGGTTAGAACGCAAAGAATTCTGATGAGAGAATGTGGTGATTCTCGAAACATGTAAATTCAACCCAGGTTCGATCCCCAGCTCAGCCAAGAAAATTATCAACAAAAATTTTAATAAACATTTTTTCATGTTGTAAAAACAATTCTTACCTTCAGTTAATTTAATGAAAATTAAATTTAATGAACTCATGCCTAACTAAATAAATATATCAATATTGAAAAATATTTTATATACATACTCGTATGTATGTACGTATTTACTTGTAAATTAGTTTTTATGTTCGTAGCATAACGTGAAACTATTATATAAAAATTTTGTGAAACAAAATTCAGAATTTTTAAAACATCTGTTTGGGATTTTTTGAAGATACAAAAATTAAAATTAAAATGTCAAAACCTCTCATACTTTTTCTGTACCCGCGGTTTTGTTTCATTGAAAATGTAAAATGAATTTCTTATTTTTTCCAACACTGTATATATGTGCATATGTATTAAAGGGTCCGCCAAATAACTTTTTTTTTTTTTGAAAATGCTCTAAAAAAACTACTGAATATTTTCTCAGATTTCTTTTTTTAGTTGAAAGTACAATCCTTCCGGTTAATAATGGAAAATAATTTCTTTCAAATGGCTGCCTCGGCTGGCCATGCAGTAGCCACACGATCAGTCAAATTTTTAAACACATTATCGATTGTGTGCAGCTGTATTTCACCAATGGCTTCACGAATATTGTCCTTTAAAGCGTCAATTGTCTCTGGCACCCCACAAATAATAGTCCAACGGTGTCAAATCGCAGCTCCGGGGTGGCCAAACGACATCAGCTCTGCGGCTGATAATGCGTCCTTAAAAAAAGGGCGCAAAACATCGAGTGTAGTTTTGGCTGTGTGGCACGTAGCGCCGTCCTGTTGAAACCAAATGTTGCCAATATCATCCTCTTCAATTTTTGTGAACAAAAATTCGTTCAACATGGCCCGATAACGATCGCCATTGACTTTAACGGCCACTCCTTGTTCATTTTCGAAGAAAAATGGCCCAATTATGCATCTGGACCAAAATCCGCACCAAACAGTGACTCGTTTTGGGCTTTTCAATGTATGAGTGCTTCAAAATGAGCTTCATCACATGAGCACACATTCTGCAACATTACCATCATTTTTTAAGTTATGTCGCAATATTTCCCAGCGTTGTTCAAGCGTATACACAACCATATTTGTTCAGCGAAAGGATAAAACTAATTATCTGTCAAATCAGACATGTTTTTGCGAATTTCTATGCGAAAAATATCTAAAGTACGAATCTATATTCAGAATTGAGCGATATTATTTTACCATTTATTACTGTTAGACAAAATTCCATGATGGGAATATGCTACATCTTAATGTTTAAGATTAATAAAAACTGTTTCTCAAATAGCACTTCAAATTCGTTTCATATGCATGTGTTATACACTTTTTAAAATTTCATTTTCTACAGAGGAAAATTAAAAAAATCAAAAAACAAACAACAAAGTCATAAGTTGCATAAAAATGCATTAACCATTCTTTTTCATTGAAATGCACTACAGTACTAAATGGACTCTTACGATACGCTTTACACATAATAAAGTGCGATGTAACATGTAAAAATTGTGTTGCAGCGAGTTGAAATTGTATCTAAAAATAAATTACTTTGGATAAGGAGGCAACAAAATATTGTAAAACAAAGTCGAACAAATAAAGAAATACCAATATAGAGTCACTAGCAGTGGAGTCATTAATTGTGTACTTCTTGTAAAAACCATTAGATGATGGAAAAATTATTATATTTTTTATTTTGTGGCTTGTTTTAATAATGATTTTATTTATTCTTTCTTTTGTTATAGTTTAGTTTGTGTTTTTGTTTTTTGTTGTAGATATTTGTAATATTTTTAAGTTGCAATAATTTTAATTGTGTATTGCTGATAAGACGATGATGGCTGCCACCAACAAAATAATTGAAAAAACCACAAAACAGAAGCAGAATTCACTTAAAATACTCATAAAGTAATTTTTTAAATGGCTGTTTACACAGAGAAAAATAAAACTGAGTTTCAATTAAAATATTTGTGGAATCAATTAAAAATTTAATTGAAAATTGAAAAATTTAATTGAAAATGTCAGAAAAAGTAATTGAATCAATTAAAATTTTATTTGAAAATTATTTTAAAATCAATTAAAGGTTTAATTGAAAAAAAAACATGATATTTTTTTTCTGTGTAGTTTAAATAATTTTTTTTTTAAATTCATACGATTTAATATGAATCGCAGAACAGAAGAAGAAATTTAAATGAGCTCATTTAGAATTTTTTCAATTTAATTCATTGGCTTATTTTTATTTTGAATAAACATCTATTTAGGATATATGAGGGAACAAAAACAAAAAAGTATGTCAATAACTCTCATAGGTTTTCTATACCTGAGATTTAAATTTTGCGGATTTCAGGAAAAACTAAATATTTTGCCATATTATTGCGAATATGCTATTTACTGTTAAACATTTTTAGTAAAGTTCATTCTGTATATTACAGTCCATATAATATAAACTATTTCCCGAAAAGTTTACTAAACACGCACAACGCTAAATTGTGAAGGAAAAAATGTCAAATTTATATTTATATTTGGGATTTCTAAGAGAAAGATAGAGAAATGTTATGTATTTTTGGGTCGCCTTTATGAAACTTGAGACAAAAATATTCTTAACGCCATATATCCAAGACTTACAATATCAGCTCAATAAACTAAATTAACTTTAAACCAAAATGACCTAAAACATTAAAAACAACGAAAAACAAAGTAAATATGACGATAACGAACCTTCAGAATATCACACAGTGGGGAAATGTGTAAATAAAACTGTATTTTATAAACTTCACTTCGGGGCCTTGTAATCTTTCTGGCCTATATTAAAATTTTCCACACTAATTTAATTTCAATAAAGATTAAAACTTAAAAAATAATAAAAATACAAAAAAAATAAAAACCCATTGTGCAAGTGGCATACAGAATCAAGAGTTTTCTTGTTGTAGTAGTTTTTTTTTAATTTCTCCTACACATTATATCAAAAAAAAAACAAAACAAAAAAAACCTGCAACAACAAAAAGCAAAATAATAATATGATGACTATTGCGCTACGCGCTCGGATTTTTTATCTGTTAAATACAGAAACAATCTCTGGAGAATTTTTTAAGAAACAGAAAACTCAAAATTCAAATTACTCGTAGTTTGCAGTTGATATTCTGGGTGACATGACGTTTTCATTAGAACAAATATTAATTGGATTACAAAATAATTAGCAAATCTAAAACGGAAACCGGAAGTGTTAAAAAGATTTTTCACGCCACACAATAAAAACATTAACTACTGCCCAACATGGGTTCGCGAATTTTAACTTTTCTAGTGATTTTATTCATGGCAATATTTTTCATAGATTTTACTCAATCATGGATGAAATTCAACAGTTTTACAGCCAAAAAACGTACGGATTTGAAAAAAAGGTGTCCTAATGTAAGTTGGTTTACTTTGCAACAAAATCCAAAAATAAAAAAAAAAAATTAAAGCAAAACTCGATTAGCAATTCATAAAGTGTTGTGTGAAAAAAAATAAAAAATAGTTTGTAATTGAAAATAGAAAGTGTGTGTGCAGTTTCAAAGTGTTCTCGATTTATGTTTTTTTTTTTTTTTTTTGTGACCCAAACAAAAAATCTTTCTCTAATAAATCAATTCGTTAATATATTACAAACGAGCAGACGGGGTAAAAACTTTCTTCATCATCATGATGATGATCATCATCTTCAAAACATTTCAAACTACAATGTAAAATAGTCATATCCATCAATGTTCGCATTCTAAACACTTGAAAAATATATAAAAACAAGTTGTAGTGCTTTAATCGGCTGAGCCGAATCTTAAATACCCTTCGCCTAAATATAATGAAGAAATACAAAAACTGATAATAGAACTGGTTTTCATTCAGTCATACAGCAAATCTTATTATTATTATTTTATAATTTCTATTTCCAAGCAATAAGGTCACTTAAATGTTATATAAAAATGTTCTATATATTCGCTATCTCAATGGATAGCTTCTTCAGGGACATATTCAGAAATATTGGAAATAAATATATATAAATATATAGAACATTTTTATATAAAATTTAAGTGAACTTATTGCTTGGAAAAAGAAATTCTAGAATATTGGAAAAGGTCGAATAAACGAACTAAATAATTAATATTTTATAGTTCTATGTTTAAAGAAAAAACATTTTTTCATATTCACCACAAGTTAAAAACCATAGTATAAAAAAGGAAGATTATAAGTTGAGGCTTCTTTTAGTTAAATTTGAGCTCAATAACTTTATTTACAAAAGTTTTATGGGTGGCATAGTAAAATTGAACCAATTATGGACTGATAGCTTCAAAATCCAGTATTCAGTAACGTGATTTCTATGTATTTTATGGTTATTTAGTTGGATTTCAGCTCGATAACTTTATTTACAAAAGTTTTGTAGCTGGTTGTTATACTCGGGAATGGACTTAATTCGGGAACTATTGCATATTATTGACTGATCTTTCTGATCTGTACAAAAGTTGGTCCGATATCGACATTTATTAAACATTTTTGTGTGTTAAATTGTTTTTCGAAAATGGTTCTATTATGGCAGCTATGATAAATTATGGGCCGATCTTTTAAAATTTCGGAACAGAGAATTTTATGCATATAAGGATGTCTCACATCCAATTTCAACATAATAATTTAAGATACATATTAGTATTAACGTGAATTTCGGACGCGGGTCTTTTATGGGGGATATGGTAAATTATTGACCGATATTCCCAAATGCAGAAGTTTAATCTTGTCTTATATGTAAATGCTTCGTGTAAAATTTTGGATCGGTAACGAACACGAAGATTGCTAAAGAATAAATATAACCAACTTGTTGTTCCAAAAGGATGTCACTGAATACATGCTACTCAAATAATTATTTGATTATATTCCGCAGAGGGGTTTCCGAAGTTAAAGGTCTATGTTAATAAACGGCATGAATCAGCCACAGTTTGCTCAAAATCGGTAAAACTGAAAAAACTGTATATATGTTACATTTTTACACGGAACGGATATAATATCAATTAAACAACACTAACACAAATTATATATTCAGACTGGGAGACCAATTTTTAAATCGTCATTCTTTGTCTAATTGGCAATGTTCCATCACAATGGGTTGAAAGTTTGTAATTTCCACAAATCAGAGTATGAACCAATTTATAAATGGCTAAAATATTATTAGCCTGAATATTATCTGGATAATAATAATATATATATATGTAATAGACGTACATATGTACATATGTATGTATCTGTCAGAAATACTTTGTAGACTTTTTTTTATTAGTTTTAAGTCCGAAAAAAGTTTTAATTTTAGCACCAATACTTTATTCTGCCTTCCTATGACCTGTTCGGACTATTATGAGAAATGCTATAATAGGCGTAAACCTGTTAAAATCTACTATTACATAGTGAACAAGGTTCACAATATACTTCGCAAGGTTATCAATATCTCTTATCCATAAAAAACATAGATGAGTCATAAAGGTTGTTGTTACGACAATTCTGTTGTGGAAATCTTCTTCAGTTCTCTAAAAAGGGAGTTACCAATAGACACCTTTCGGCACTCTAAGCAGCATATCAAAACTGCTATATTTGAATATATAGAAATTTTTTATAACAAACAACGTCACTATTAACTATTGCATTCCTGAGCATTTTGATTCATCATTCTCTTTGTGAAAAACATTCCAAACTTTCTCTCCACTTTTTCTGGGTAAGGTCATATGTGTACAAGATTATCACGATGTTTTGTCGCTATAACCCTTGTAAATTGAATCCAATATTTTTAAGTGCGCGTTGAATCATTTGTCGACTCCAGAGTTTGGCCATCTCTGACTGAGTCTTGCCACCATGGTTTTGCAAATTCGGTGGAGACATTCCAGTCGGTAATTTTATGCTACTCTTCCAGGCTTTTTTGACTGAAAATCTCCCGTTTCCTCACGCCTTTCTGCCACTCATATAAAGTCGTTTTTCCAATTTTAAATCTCTTGGCAACAGTTGCTCTACTTTCTCCTTCATCCAATGCTTCCATTGCTTTTTTCCTTAAATCGTAACTATACGCTGCTGGCATACAAACCCCTCTACCATTAAATCCATTCTTACCTTAGCCTATATGTACATATGTATGAATATGTATGTATATATGAACATTCAAATACTTTTAGATATCTCTATATACCTACATAGTTTTCAACTGATATACACATAATGTCTCGCTTCAGAATACTAGTGTAGGGTATAACACCGAATGAATACATATTAAAACCATAAATTTACAGTAGCAAAATAGAAGCCTAAATATTCCAAATAGAAAACAGAATTAAAAATTCTTATTAGTTTTTCATTTATTTCGAATACTGGTACTACTTGTTTATAGTATTTTGTCAGCTGCGAAAAAAAATGAAATTAAATTAAATAAGGAAAGCAACAAAAGCAGCACCCCATAAAAATCTCATCAATATGCTACACTTGCGACAAACACGACATCACACATTTATCAATCGTTGCTGTGTTTTAATACAATCGCAGTAGCAACAACATCATTGAAGAATAACAACAAAAACTAAAGAATATCACATAAAACAACAATAACAATGAACAGCAGCATGATATCAGCTTTATGCCTTATATTTAATCGATTTTTAAAAACAAAATATGATTGTTTACACTTGCAGCGAAATTTAAAGAAAGCTAGGGAATTTGACGTACCTATTAATTTGAAATTCTTTCTATTTATAATAACGTTCAGTAAATGCATATGTAGCATATAATCTACTGTAAAACATTATGTATGTATGTGTAAACCAACATCAAGTGATCCCCAATTACAATGCGAATGCAAATGGCCAATGAAAAATATTTATTGTTATTGGCAAACAAAATATGAAATCATCTCAACAAGAATCAATCATCACACTTTCTAAGTAATGAAAAGTTTTACATTGTTCCATTATAGATTTTCTATGTACATACATACATATTATTTATGGTTCAGAAATGTACAGTGTATCGCAAAACTATATTTCATTATTCATTTTCAAAAGAAATTTGTTTTTCATTAATACATAAAATTGTAAAAAGCATTATATTTACATTAATTTGTTTTTGCAATTTATTAATTTGCATCATAAAAGTATATTTCTTTTTAGAGATTCCAGTTATTATACCCTCCAACAAGAGTGGTGAATGAGGGTAAATTATGTTTGTCGTTCCGTATGAAACTTTCTTAATATTCATCTGAGACCCAACATACATATATAGTATAGTATATATTTTCTTGATCCTTATAAATTTCTAAGTCAATTAAGCCACGTCCGTGTGTCTGTCCGTTTGTGTAAAACACTCTCACGTCCAAACTACTAACTAAACGAAATTTCCAGAAAAACATTTCTAACTTTGGTATTCAAAAACAGCAAAATCAGTATATATCAGTAGTACAACCAGAGTTATAGACCAAAATGTGAGACAACCTTCATAATTTGATATTTTTTATTCATTTTATTGCAATATTTTTAAATATATTGCAGATAATACCATGAAATTTTGCATACGTTATTTTTATGATAAAAAAAAGAAAGTGCGAGGAAAATAGTAAGAATATTTCCATGATTTCTCATAGCCCCCATACAAAAATATTCCCGAAATATTGCTCAATTATACATGAATGCCTATAAAATAGGAATATCAACACAAAATTAAGCAAAAATAATGAAAAAAAATCGCAGAACGAAATTTTTCTTTAGTTAGGTCTATGTTTGGCCATATAAAGTCCACTTTGTCCATTTTATATGTTTGACCACATAAAGTCTACTTCCAAAATTCACTTAAATACGTATAAAACTGGTATAAATACTGCTAAAAGGTTAAAATTTGACATAAATAATCCTTATAGGTAAATAAATTGTTGTACTAAATTTTATGGTGGTCGACCCATTATTGGTCACAGCTTCGATATAAGGACTACATCCGAGAAAGCCATTTATCTTTATATATATCTTATAAATATCGGTACCGACTCAAAACTTTATATAGATTATTTACATATACACAAAAATCATTCCACAAAATTTTGTGAATTTCGGTCCATTTTTTTACCGTATCTTCCATATAAAGCCCACTTCCGAAAATTACTATAATACTCATAAATCTCTTATAAATAATTCACATAGTGTTGCTTGAACTGGTCGGACGTGTTATTTTTAGTGCGGCTGAATTTTCGTAATAGGTGAAAAAAAATAAAAAAAAACTTGTAATAAGTGAAAAAAAAAAAATAATATATATATATATAAAAAAGATATCGTAATAGGTGGAAAAATATCTATAGTGGTTTTTCGGTAATTTAAAAATCGCATAACAACTGCATGAGTGTCCCGCTCAGATGTAATTCTGAGAAAGAGCTAAGCTACAGTAGAAAAAATTTATGGATCTCTGAGGAAGAATCCTTAAGAAAATCCGTGGAGTCTCTTCTCACTACAAAGGCCGAAATACGGCGCCGTTCCTGTTCGCCCAATATAGTTATCTCATCCGATGAGAAATCATCATCTTCATCAAATAGTGCAGTCAAACCCAAAAAACAAGTAGGTATGGATAAGTACATCACCGTTCTCAAGCGACAGAGGAGCCCGACATCTCCTCAAATGTCTTCCAATTCTAAAGTTCCTAAGACCGTCAGCAGTGATAAGCCAAATGATCAAAACAGATTTGCTCTACTTCAGACGGATGACCCAGAAATACCGAAAAAGACGTTTAAGCCCCCACCAATTTACTTGAGAGAGCCCACTTCCAATAAACTGGTACAAGGAATTGTTGCTGTAATAGGTGAGAACATGTTTAGCGTAACCTCAATTAAACATGGAAAAATCAGCGAGACAAAGATCCAAGTGAATAGGGAAGATGATTTTCGAAAATTGTCCAACCAGTTGGAGAGGGAGACCAGGGATTTCTATACCTATCAGCTCAAAAGCGCAAAAGGACTCCAAGTCGTTCTAAAGGGTATAGACCCATGTGTTGATCCTGCGGAGATAAAGAACGGATTAATGGACAAAGGGTTCAAAATCAAGAGCGTAGTGAATATTAGAAACCGTGAAAAGATTCCTCAGCCCATGTTCAGGGTAGAATTGGAACCTGGAGATGTTGCCTTAAAGAAAAACGAGTCCCATCCAATTTACAATCTTATTTATCTTCTGCATCGTAGAATTACCGTGGAGGAACCGCATAAGCGTGTTGGACCCGTCCAGTGTCTTAATTGTCAAGAATTTGGTCACACCAAAGCGTATTGTAAATTGCCGTCTGTTTGTGTTGCATGTGGGGAACTACATGCAACTGCTCAATGTAATAAGTCCAAAACGGACTTAAAAATAAAAAAATGCAGTAACTGTGGAGGAAATCATACCGCTAATTATAGAGGTTGTCCAGTTTATACTTATTTGAAGGGCATAAGGACCAATAAGTCGCCAGTATTACCTGACCATCCTCAACAACCTAATTTCACGTCGAGTAAGAATTTTCCTCAAATTGTACGACCAACTACTCACGTAAACGCTCCTAATTCTAGACAAGTTTCTTACGCAAACGTGGTCAAATCTAATATGCCAGGTCTGGAGCAGGAACCTATATCGCAATATTCTGAGCCACATATCAACAATCTAGAGACAACATTGCAGACACTTGTCCAAACTATGAACACTTTTACGACCACCATGACATCCATGATGCAGGAAATGCTGAAAATGCAATCCACTATCTTGCAAGCCATTTTAAAGAAATGATTTATTTAAAAATTTGTTTTTGGAACGCGAACGGCCTCCGCCAACATAAAAACGAACTGGAATACTTCCTGATGGATAAGCAGATTGATGTTATGATGATTGCTGAAACTCACTTGACGTCGACAGGGTACTTCAAAATTAATGGCTACGTGTTGTACGATACTAAAGATCCCCGCGGAAGAGCTTGTGGAGGTTCGGCAATTCTTATAAAGAACAGAATAAAACATTATCTAATGAATAACATAAGTGAGGATTACCTCCAAGCAACAAACATTTGCATTGAATTCTGTCAATACAAATTTGTTTTATCATCGATTTATTCTCCGCCTCGATTCTCAATAAAAGAACACCAATACCATAACTTCTTTAATTCCCTTGGAGCTAGATTTTTAGTTGCTGGCGACTTTAACGCCAAACACACATTTTGGGGTTCACGTCTTGTAACCCCAAAGGGTCGCGTACTCTTCAACACCATTACTCAAATGGGCTTAGATGTACTCTCAAGCGGACATCCCACCTACTGGCCGACGGACCGACGGAAGATTCCCGATGTTATTGACTTTGGAGTAGTGAAAAATATCCCTGTAGAATGGATGCAAGTGGATCCTTCATTAGACTTGTCCTCAGATCACTCTCCTACTATCATTTCAATGCATTTCCCTCAAGTGTGTGGCTCTCCATTTAGAAACATGACTAAGACCCGAGTAAGCTGGATTAAATACAAAAAGTATTTAAGTTCTCATTGCACGGAAAATATTGTGTTGAGAACTACCGACGATATCGATGAGTCGATTGGCAACTTTACCGAGGACCTTCGACGAGCTGTGCATCACGCTTCCACTTATCACGTTGAATGTAGAAATAGGACAAACAGAACTTATTTATCTGAACTCGAACATCTCCTATCAGAAAAAAGAAGAATGAGAAGAGAGTGGCAACTTCACAGGTCTCCTGAACTGAAAGCTAGGCTACGGGTATGCAGAGATATACTAAGACATTTCTTAGAAACCCAAAGAACGGCTTCACTTACATCCTACTTGGAGGGTCTTGATAGTACCCCACAATCTGACTACTCGTTATGGAGGGCGGCAAGAGGTTTAAAAAGACCAGTGAGAGGAAAAGCTCCTTTGCGAAATCCGACTGGTGACTGGGCTAGAAATGATTCCGAGAAAGGGACATTATTTGTGAACCATTTAAGAAATGTGTTTACTAAAAACAACTCAAATAACGTATCTGATTTGCCACCACTCGTTATTAGACCTCCTGTACCTCTAAGACTAAACTTTGGTGATGTCCAAAGCGCTATTGGTACTCTGAACCTTAGAAAGGCTCCAGGTATGGATAAAATCAGCAATAAAATGCTTGTGGAGTTACCTCGTGTAGCTAGAAGAATTATCCTCTTTATCTTCAACGCTATTTTACGCCTAGAATACTATCCTGCAGATTGGAAGGTGTCTATGATCACTATGATTCCTAAGTCAGGGAAGGATCACACCAAAGTAGAGTCATATAGGCCAATTAGCCTACTGCCGACAATTTCTAAACTGTTCGAAAAATTGTTAATGACTAAGTTGATTCCAATTCTGAACGACACTGAATGCATTCCTAATCATCAATTCGGCTTCAGAGCTAAACACAGCACCATCGAACAAACACACAGATTGGTAAATGTGATAAGAGGGTCGTTTGAAGACAAAAAATACTGCTCCGCCCTTTTCATTGATGTGTCCCAAGCGTTCGACAAAGTTTGGCATGACGGTTTAATGCACAAAATAAAATTAACTCTGCCTGCTAACACCCATAAACTTATGGAAAGCTATTTATACGGTCGCAAATTTAAAATCAAAGAAGGCAATTTTTGGGTCCGTGAATTTGAAAATATATAGGCCTATATCTCGAGAACTACCGGGTGTCTGATAATTTGTAAAACATTAAATAAAAGGTATTAAAAATACCTTTCCAACGATATATATCATTATTATAAAATATGGACCGAATATGGGTTAAATCCGAAAAGAATATTTTTTGACCCGAATTTATTTGTTTTTTTTTTGAAATGGTTCAAATTATGGGTCGATCTTCTTAAATTTTGGAACAGTGATTTTAATGCATATGAGGATATTTCACGTATATTTAAGATATATATTAGTATTAACGTGGATTTCGGAAGTGGACCTTATATGGGGGATATAGTCAAATATGGACCGATATTCTCAAAATCCAAAAATTTGTTTTTGTCATGTATTTAAATGATCCGTGTAAAATTTTGGATTGGTACCATTATTTATAAGAGATTTATGAGTATTATAGTAATTTTCGGAAGTGGGCTTTATATGGAAGATACGGTAAAAAAATGGACCAAAATTCACAAAATTTTGTGGAATGATTTTTGTGTATATGTAAATGATCTGTGCAAAGTTTTGAGTCGGTACCGATATTTATACAATATATATAGGGATAAATGTATTTTTCAGATGTGGTAATTGTATGGGAGTTATGACCAATTCTGGGCCGATCACCATAAAATTCAGTACAACAATTTATTTGCCTATAAAGATTATTCATGTCAAATTTTAGCCGTTTAACAATATTTATATCTGTTTTATACGTATTTAAGTGAATTTTGGAAGTGGACTTTATATGGGGGCTATGGTCAAACATGGATCGAACTAAAAAAAAATCATTTTGCGATTTATTTTTGCATAAAACTTATTTTTGCTGAATTTTGTCTTGATATTCCAATTTTAAAGGCATTTATGTATAATTGAGCAATATTTCGGGAAGATTTCTGTATGGGGGCTATGAGAAATCTTCTTTTATCATAAAAACAACGTATACAAAATTTCATGGTATTATCTGCAATATATTTCAGAATATTGCAATAAGATGGACAAAAAATATTAAATTTTTATGGAGGTTGTCTCACAGATGGGTCCATAACTCTGGTTGGCCTAAACCGATTTTGCTGATTTCAAATAGCAAACTTCTCGAAAGCATGTTTGACAGAATTATTGAAGATTTGGATCCCGAAGATATCTGGGGACTTCAAAAAACTGATTTCAACATCCAGACAGACGGACGGACATGGCTTAATCGACTCCGCTATTTATAAGGATCCAGAATATATATACTTTATAGGGTCGGAAAATTATATTGTGGAAATTACATGAAGGTGAAGCGTATAAAAAGGGAAAACCGTGAATTTATCCGGACCAGCGATTAACGACCAACTAAGAAGAATACTATGTACCAATGTAAACAAAAAAATCCATAGGGTGCTAAGACCCATAAATATAAGTATGTATACGATCTTCTGGCAAGGTGAAAACCGTTTGTTTTGGAAATTAAAGGATCTAAGAGGTTACCATTCACTGAGATCCATAAAAATTTAAGTAATGTAATTATGATGGCTGTTCTATGGTGATATGGTTGAGTTGACAATCTGATGATATACTGATGATATTATATGGATATGTTATTACTATGGATATTGGCCTATTCCGAAATCAATTCATAATTGCTGAGCTGAAAGGGGATCTACAAATAAATATTGTTATTTTTGACATTAGAATAATATTAGATGTTGAAATTTAGCTTTTGTACAGTACCAAACACTTTTCAACACCTCCTTAATGCTCGGGCATGAGCCCCATACAAATCATAGAGATATAATATGATTTTTTTTCTCGGAAATGTTTAATTTCTTTTCGTTCGGCATATTTAACACAAAGATCTGCACAACCGAGGGCAATAAGGAAAATATATTACTAATAACAGTTGAAATATGTATAAAAAAAATGTATTATAAAGAAATATAAGAAATATAAAATTCATGAATAATTAAAATTAAATAAATAAAATCTCAAAAAATTACACAGTAATTTCAAAAAGCAAAGTACTTTGTGACCTTCAAATAATAATGCAAATTAATAAAATGCAACAATTACTAAATAAAAAATTAATAGTTTTCAAAATTTTTTCGGGTTCTACATAATATCTATTATCAATTGCAAAAAACTTTAATTTTTTTACTTGGCAAAATAATTTTGTAATACATTGTATAAGAAATTGTTTTATAAATTTCAAGGTCATAAAAATTAATCACTACAAATATATTTTACGAAGACGTCGTAAAGAAATAAGTTTTCTGTGCAAATACAAAAGTTTGTTCAGTAAAAAAAGAACATTTACTGGAATATTATGTTGTGGATATTTATATATATTTATATATGTATGTATGTAAGTATGTATAAAAGAATAACGTGACTTACTGACTGACTAACTGATTCATTCATCATTGCACAGCTCAAACCACTAAAGATAGAAACTTGAAATTCGGGACTTGGATTCCTTTTACATCAAATATATACACTAAGAATGGATTTTTGGAAATTTGACGTCATGGTAGATGATAAAAACGGTACCCGAAAACCTTCTGTTACCCATCTTATATTCTTTATAAAGAAACATTGAAATAAAATGTAAAATGCATCAGACAAAAATTAATGAAGAACAGAAACTTTTTCGGTACTTTTATGAAATTCGAAATTTTAAGGCGTAAAAATTGTATCCCTTTTTAGTACTTTTTTTATCAAAACATAATTTCTCAAGAAAAGATCTATAGTAGAAATATTTTCCTTTAATTTCAGGTCTTAAATATAATTACAATGACAATTTTCTAAAATTAGTTCTACCCAACGGACAAAACTAAGGCCAAACGGGTCAGAATGGTATCCGTAGAACCCTAGGGTACCCTTTGTATCTGGCAAATAAATAAACATAGAAATAAAAATTAATACTCACCCGGCTTATATCAATAAAGAGCATAAATTTGTTTGGTTCAATTTTCTAATTTTCTGAAAACAAAAAAAAAACAAATAAAATGTAATATTATTTTCTAATATTATTATTAAGTTTACTAAGAATTAATACGAATATTTTCGCAAAATATTTTTATACGGGAGACAAAAAAATACCAAAAACTAGTAAAAAACATGACATTTTTCATTATTTATTAAAATTTATTAACGAGCTAAGAAAGATAAAATATGCGTTTAACCACTCAAAATTTAACTCCCAATATGCTATTTGGAACTTAAGTACTAATTGGTAAGAATGCTATTTTCAGAATACACACTTTGGTACTTTTTTTGAAATTCGTTTAGTTTTCAATTATGTATAAGTACATACTTATATTTGAATATTTCCAATAAAATTTGATGCGCACTCACTGAGACTAGAATCCTGTTTGTTCTCTTTCTGTTCATTAGACCAAACCATCAAGTTAATATTCCTTTTACATTCATCAGATTTCTTTTTTAAACAAATTAACAAACATTAATTAACAAGCACAAACTGCAAAGCTTTTAAAACAATATTTAAGAAATTTACTTATGTACGAGTACATATACATCCACACATATGTATGTACATTATAGGTACATATATATTGAAAAACGTATAAGAGTTAAACAACCTCTGGTGGCCGAGTAAACATTTCATCAAATGTCAATCACATTCAATATATGTATCTGATTCTACTGAATTTTTAATATAGTTACATAAAAAATTGCATTATGAGAACAAAAATAAAATAGAAATGAATTCTATCAGTAATTAAGTTAAAAATATTTTTTTTTTCGTTGCAGGTACGTGCTCAACGTAATTTCGATTTGGAAGCCATGATGGGCTGTTGGTATGTGGTGCAGTATTATGCATCAACGGAAGAATTACCAGAATACGCCTGCATGCGTAGTCACTTTACATTCACCAGTAATGATCAGCATGTAAGTACAAATAGATGAATGAGTACTTACTTACACATGTAGTAGCATGACAGGCTGTATGTACATATATACATATGTACATACATAAGTATGTACGTATGAATGTACATACGAAAATCCTTAACAAATTGTAACTCAAACACCCAAAGACCAATACAATCAACTGGCCATACTCTCATCCATTCATATGCCCATGCCTAAAAAAAAAATTGAAAAAAGTCCACTAGCCTGCATGCATACCAATACAATGCAATTATAACTTTTGGCGGAAAGTAAAGTGAAGTAAAGAAACTGAAATGTACAATATTTATTTAAGAACAAAAAGGAACAGGTTTCCACCGCGCTCATACCATATGTTGATGATGATGATGGTGATGATAAGAAACGCAAGTGAAATTTTCGACTGTCGTTTATTATCCCAAACACAACACAACTTTCACTTGACAAATACCAAAATAAATATAATGAAAAGAAGAGGAAAACCACTTGGCAAAGTAAAAAGTACTAGATGAGATGACTCTTGATGATGGCTTAGACACAAACTAAACAAACAACTAGCCAGCCGGCTATCCATCCATCCATCCCGCCAAATTAACCAGTCAGTATGCCAAAAAAAAAAAAACAATACCAAAACAGTAAAATAATGCATTTCTTTCAAAACAAGGGAGGGAGGTTTCTTTGCAAATTAGTATGTAAGTGGCCATTGGCATTTCTTTTCCAGGAAAGGAAAGGGTCATCTTCAATCTTTCTCTTCTTCATTTACTTCGTCTCGGCAATTTCATTTATGGATTACAACAATTTGCATTACAATGAAAAGCGAAAATATTCGCATGGTTTGCTACAATACCTGCCACATAATATTCTGATTATCATCCGCAACTTATGCATACTCGTACAACAACAACACCCATTTAAATTCAATGATGGTAGTTATAGTTGAGGTAAGCTTTTGGAATGCTGTCGATAATAATGTGACCATCTACATATGTATATATGTAGTAAATATGGGCAAAAACAGAAAATAAATTCACACAAAAACCGAAGTTTTCATTCCTTAATGAATTTATTTTAAGTGAAAAGGTTTAAGAAGGTTTTCAACCCAATTCAAAATATTTGTGAAGAAGAGCCTTCTCAGTCGATCACAAATACAAGTTCATATTGTTTGTATACCTATTGGGGATATATTGTATCATGAGGGTTCTGGAAACACGCAGGTCAACGATACAAAGTGCAGTGAACAATTCATTCACGGTATCAAGATTAATTATGCATCTAATAAGTCCTGGGTAACTGCTGCTCATTATTCGAAATCGCCAGAAGATGTTCATTGGGGACTTAAATTATCTATAGCCATTGAAAGTTCAACCCGTATCCACGTTTTGTGACTCGTAAGAAGTTTTTGAATCTAATATTCAAAGTAAACAATAACTCACATGGTTTTAAAACACGGATGCATACATAAAGTCATGCAACATTCGGTTTGCATGACGTTATTCATTACTATGTTCAGGGGGCGTTTCCGTTAACTGCTAAGTGTTAAAATAATTCACATAAAAAACCTCAATTTGAAGTTTAAAGACATACATATGTACATATGTATCTCCGATTTCGCGCCAATGTCAGCTTGACGATGACTAAAACCATTCGACACAACAGCGAACAATCCATCTTTCGATCCTAATTTATATGCGTTTTCCTTGTGCCTAGAGCTTTGAAATTTGGAAATTATATATGGAATTTGTATAAAGCGTATGCTGAATTTGCAAAAAAAAAAATATTTGTTTAATGAACTTGTCAGTTGGTCACATCGCTGTCACAAATCCAACAAACTGTGAATAATCGTTATTGACGGATGCTCTCAAGCATTTACTTATTTTTATGGCGATGTATGTATGTACTCGTACATAATTCCTTGTGTATATTTTCACTCACTGACTTGGTTCATTGGGTTGCCTCTGGTTGTATTGATCAGTTGGGCTTTTGAAGTAAAGTGCATTTTATTGTTGTTGCATCTGCAGTATGGCGTCATAACCACACATACAATATTTAGGATGTGGAAATATTATTTGGAATGTATACTTAAGTGCCTAAAGTCAGGTTTATTTCTTTTATTTTCTTTTATTCCATTCAGATGCAAGTATTTATATACCAAAGAATGTATTTTATTTTGGTGTGGTTTTTGGTTGCTTCGTTGTCATTCAATTTACAACATTATTTTTATGAAAACAATGAAAGTGTTCAATGACCAAGGTACCAACCAATATACATATGTATGTTACCACAAAAAACTGAATGCATCCATTCAAATATTAAAAAACCAAAAAATATCACAATGCAATACAATGATATGGATATTGTTATAGGATTGATGTGGCCATCAAAATTATTCTTCATATACATTTATACATACATGATTTGTACCATCCATACCATTATCAGAGTCCCACATCATAATTGTCTGTCATCTGCGCCCCAACATTATTTCACTTTAGAATTGTAAATTTATTGTTTCTGGAAATTATTATTTTCAATAATTTAAAACAAAACAAACGTTATTTATAAATGGACAAGAACAATTTAAAAACAAGTTAGAGTACAATATTCGACTGTGCCGAATCTTAAATACTCTCCACCTAAATATAATGAGAAATACAAAAACTGCACTGGTTATAGGACTAGAATATCTTTATTCAGTGTTTTTTTTTAACTAATAGCTTAGCGTTTTATATATCGTTTGAAAGGCAATTTGACGAACAACAATGTTTCGAAATTTATCTAATTTTGACAATTTATATTGGATGTAATTACCAATTCTTACCATAATTTACAGAGTTTGTTTGATTTTCATAACAATCTTGAGTGAATTTAACAATTTATAAAATAAAAAAATACTTTTCTCCATATTCACCACAAATTAATAAGCAGAGTATAAAGAAGGGTAAGATTATAAAGTGATGCTTCTTTTGGATGAATTTGATCTCAATAACATTATTTGCAAGAGATATATGGGTGGCATAATAGAAGTGGACCAATTATGGACTGATAGCTTCTAAATCCAGTACGCTCTAGTGTGATTTCTACGTATTTGAAGTTTATTTTGGTTGAATTTCATCTCAATAACGTTATTTGCGAAAGTTGTATGGTTGGTTGTTATGCTCGGAAGTTAATTCAGGAGATATTAGTGACTGGCAGCTACAAAATCCAATTGCCGTATAACCGATATTAATATGATTTCTGGATTAAAATTTCTGATCCATATATAAGTTGGTTCGATATCGATATTTATTAGACATTCTTGTGGGTTAAATTGTTTTTCGGAAATATGGCAACTATGACAAATCATGCGCTGAACTTGTTAAATATTGGAACAGTGAATTTTATGCATATAAGGATATCTCACGTCGAATTTTAACGTAATAACGGTATATTTAAGATACATAGTATTATTAACATGAATTTCGGAAGTGTACCTTATATGGGGGATATAGTCAAATATGGACCGATATTCTCAAAATCCAGCAGTATGATTTTTTATTTAAATGATCAGTGTAAATTTCTAGATCGGTACCAATATTTATAACAGATTTATGGGTATTAAAGTGATTTTCGGAAGAGGTCTTTATATGGGGGATACGGTCAAATGTCGACCGAAATTCACAAAATTTTGTGGAATGATTTTTGTGTATATTTTAATGATATATATAGAGTTTAAAGTCGGTACCGATATTTATAAGATATATAAGAGAATATGATATGACCAATTATGAACCGACCATCGTCAAATTTAGTGCAACAATTTATATATCTATAAGAATTATCAAAATTATAACCTGGTAACTATATGTTTAAAAGATTTATACGTATTTAAGTGAATTTTAAATGTGGATTTTATATGCGGTCTATGATTAAACATGGCCCGAACAAAACAAAATTTCGTTTTGCGATTTATTTTTGCATGACACTTAGTTTTACCGAATTTTGTAGTAATATTCCAATTTTACAGGTATTTATTTATCATTAAGCTATATTTCGGGTGGATTTTGTATGAGGGCTATGAGAAATCATGAATTGATTTTTACTATTTTTCTCACACTTCTTCTTTTATTATAAAAATAAAGTGCACAAAATTTCATCGAATGCAATATGTTTAAAAAATTGCAAGAAACTTCTTTAAAAATATGAAATTTTTATGGAGGTTGTCTCACATTTTGGTCAATAAGTCTGGTTCTAATATACCGATTTTGCTTATTGTCAATACTAAACTGCTCAGGGAAATTATAAAAGGGTTTTTGTAAACTGTGTTGATTTTGGTTGTGTCGTTTGGACGTGATAGTATTTTACACAGACAAACAGACAGACGGACATAGCTCAATCGACTTAGAATTCCATAGGAATCAAGAATATATATATACTGTTGGATCTCAGATGATCTCAGATGTTACGCATGCAATTGATAATATATTCCAAAGTACGAACAATTGCTCAACAGAATAACTACCGCTAAACTATCATCATTCCTTGAATATACTTTTAGTATATATCGAATAATTTACATTCGTTTTGTTTGTTAATTCTATTAGAAATTTGCTTTTGACCTCATGGCGTTTCCCACTAACAATATCGTATTGACTAAAACTTTCAGAAAATTATTTATTTTATTACACATCCCACCAAATCTTTATTCAGGACTTATTTGAGATAAATTCCACACTCACATTTAATTTATTTTCCTAAATTCAGATTACCATGAACTTTACCTACATATATGCTGAGGATCCATTGAGGGAAAAACTACAAGGCAATATTACATGGCTAATTCCCGAATTTAATACACCTGCTCATTGGATGCACACGGAAGATATTTGTAAGTAGATCCATAAAAATAATCATGTTAATTATACTGTAAACTATTATTAACTATATTACCTTACTTCCTTAATGCAATAACATCGAGACAGTTTTGCTTCCCACTGTACACTTGCATACATGCGTCAAGTAGTTTGAAGAAAATATAACGAGTTGTATGTCGATAAACACGTCATCTGTTGATAAAGATGTTGTATGTTGATAAACATGCTGTATTGATACCGACCGGTCGCGACCGTTAAATTCAAATTGAAATACAATTTCGTAACAATATGTATGTACATATAATTAATTTTGACGAAATTGGAAGTGCTACTTCTTATTATTAGATAATTTACATGTTTTAAAAAGCAATTAATAACTACATTCCTCACAAAGCAAATTATTAAATAAAATAATAATTAGATCCTTTTCAAAAACAGTTGATGAGTTTTAGCGCAAATTTTATTAGTATTTTATATATTATTTGCTAGACAAGTTTATGCATAATATAGGTACATAATTTATTTATATTTTTCTAAATTTTATCTAATTTTAACCATTTACTTATATAATTGATGTCATTGCCAAATCTTATCGTTATTTACAGAGTTTATATATTTATCATACCAATCTTAAATGTAATGAATGCAACAATTAAAAAACCCAAAAATAGGTTTAACATTTTTTCATATCCACCAGGTTAAGGAAAAGAGTACAAAAAAGTGTAAGGGTATTTACAAAAGTTTATAGGTGTTATAATGGAAGTGTGGACCAATTATGAACTGATATCTTCAAAATTTAGTACCCAGTAACGTGATTTCTATGTATTTGAGGCTTATTTATGTAGAATTTAATATCAATAACGTAGGTTACAAAAAATTAATGGTGGCCATAATGATACTCGCAAGTTTACTTTATTTGGAAGCTATTGCCAAATATCGACTGATAACTACAAAATTCATAGATAATTGCCACATAACCGATATTAGTATGAGTTTTGGATTAAAATTAAAGATCAGTATAAAATGTTGGTTTGATATCGATATTTATAAGGCATTTTTGTGAGTTTACCTGTTTTTCGGAATTGGCTCTTATATGGGAGCTATGACCCATCTTCATAAAATTCGATACAGAGAATTTTATATATATAGGGATATTTCATATCGAATTTCAACAAAATACCGGTATATTTAAGAGAAATATGAATATTTAAATAATTTTCGAAAGTGGGCCAAATATGGACCCAAGTTCACAAAATCCAACCGTTCGATTTTCGCATACATTTTGGGATCGGTATCGTTATTTATAGCAGATTTATACGTATTTAAGCGAATGGACCGAACAAAACAAATTTTCGCTTTGTGATTTATTTTAATATGAAACTTTTTTTAAGATTTGTATTGATATTGAAATTTTATTGGCATTTATGTAACATTGATCAATATTTTGGGAAGAAATTTGTATGGGGGCTATGAAAAATCATGCACTGATTCTTATGATTTTTATCACAGTTTGTCCTTCCATCATAGAAATAGAGGTTGTTACACATTTTGGCCCATAACTTTAGTTCGCCTGAACAGATTTTGATGATTTTTAATAACAAACTGCTTAGGAGAATTATAAATGGTTGTTTGTAAACTTTTTCTGATTTTGGTTACATATTTTGTATGTGAGAGTGTTTTACACAAACAGACAAAGGATCAAGAATATATGTATATACTTTGTTGGGTCTCAGATGAATATTTCTCAGTGTTACACACGGAATGACAAACTTATACTCATTCAACACTTATGGTGGTGGGTTGTATAATAACGTCGCCTGAGATCTACTGATTCAAAGTACCTTAAAATATTCCGTTAATAAACGAACTACAATAGAACTGTTTAAACTAGATTTAGAAAAAAAAACTAGAAACATATCTTATAAAAGGATTTTTAACAAGAACTTAATTCTCCAACAGGGGCACATTGGAATAACAAGTTTACCTGTAAAACTTACATATCAGTAGTAAAGGCTTTGACAATTGTTGAAACGAAAATATTTGTCTGGATGCGACAACAAGCTATATTTCAGTATTTCGGCTTCCGAAAAACCAATAGTAATAGTACAGCCCTTAATAAATTCTTTGTTTTATTTCGTTTAAAAAAAAGTTGTTCTTAAATTATTTGTTATTGACATCAATGTTTCGTATTATTTATTATTCAAGGTTTTTGTTTTTCCAAAAAGTAATTTTTCTGTACAACAATATTATTTCAATTCAATACAGATTTATTTTATTTTTTTTAATACCCTACTGTTCCTTATTTTCAAAAGCTTATAACTTATAAAATATTAAAGAACAGACTCAAAGTTTAAAGAGTTTAATTTAAACGTATTTTTTTCGACACATTATTTAATAAATTCCTATTTAAATTATACAATAATATATTTAATTCTGTTCTTTAGATGAAGGCATTTACAATACTTATGTCTTGGATACCGATTACAAGTCTTGGGGACTTATAATGCATTGTGCAGAGAAAAAGAAACATCCTCGATATTTATCAGCTTTATTACTATCGCGAGAACCAACATTGGGTGAAAACGTAGTAAATTTCTTAAGGTACACATATGCATACAAATGTTAACTAGTCTATTTATTCAAAAATTAATAAATATATTTATTTTTAGAGAAAAATTACCGCGCTATGATATAGATCTATCATTTATGTTTGCCATTAATCAAACAGCATGTGACAATCTAATGGAATCATCCCAGGACGATCCTTTGGCTTATATAGTGAATGGGCGAAAAAATTCTAAGCAAATGTTTAAAGTGATATTAAAGAATTAATAAAAAAAGGAACAAATCAAGATCGCTGTTAATAATTAGTTTTTTGTTAATATTCACATTTTCTACATTACGGGAAATTTAAACTGTGGGTTATAAAGAACACTGGCTTCGCAATAAATACTTTTTCGGTATATCAGTTCACAATGGTTCACAATATTAATAAATTGTATCACATTGTACGTTTTTATGCTTACAGTTGTTGTCACGATTTTGATTTATTTTATAAAATATATTTTCTTTTAAAATTGGATTTATTAAAATAATCTCTAATTAAACTGTTGCATACAAGAAATTAATTGTACGAGTTTTTTAAAACGTAATGCAATACATGTATAAATTAGATATCTTTTGTTGTATTTTTTAAATATATTCCTAATAACTTGCATTCCACCGCAATAAAATAACAAATACCATTGTAAAATAAAGACCATCAAATAAATAAATTTAACGGACTGTGATAAAACAAATTACAAAATTACTACTTTTATAATTTATGATTTTCAAATGTGATACAACATGGCAATTATCCATATTTAAACATCTCATAATAATCATTTGACAATTAGCCAACCTCTCTTAAATACAACACTATGTTGTTTTTAGGCATTTACTTTTGTTCTTTGCATTCCGTTTTCAACTATATAGAGGTCTCACTCTTTACAGCCGTGAGAGAGCGAGAAAAATAAAAATGGCTTCAATTATACGTGCAGTGTAAATTTTAAGAAAAAATTTTAATTCTTTTTTAATTAAGATTTAACAAATATTTTAAGAACACTTTTTGTTAAAATAACATATTTAATATATAACAATCATTAAGTGAATATTAGATTGATATGAAATGTGTAGCTTTACACAATAAACGAAAAAGAAATTTTTGCAAAATGTAAAAGTAACACAACCATAAAAAGTGAAAAATATGATGAAGAAAACGTATTGTAAGAAGAAGAATTTGTACGTAGTACGTATTGTTCAATGGGAATTAAAAGGAAACATTAGGCCTTTTTGAAAAACATAAGATGAATAGTTTCATCATATCCTCTATAAAAAAAACTAATTTTATATTGAAATAATGTCATAAAATCAACAAAAATGTGAAAATAACAAAATAAAAATTGCGCCAATAAGTAAAAAATAAAGTACATGAGAAAAATATATAAGCAGAGCTGTATTTTTTATGGTTCATAAAGGAAATAAATCCCAACAAACATTACAAAATTTCAGTTATGAATGAAAGAGTAAGAGAGCAGTAAAAAATTGTGTCAAAAAAAACGAAATAGAAAAATAAAAAAAAATTATAATGATTATGTACAGAAAATTTTATATTTTTATACAAAGGTATAAATCCTATAAAATTGTTTTAAGTTTATAATAAAAACATAATTCCTAGTCGGAAAAAATCAAAATTGACCTGAGTTTCTCTGTTTCTCTTTCTATTCATTTTCTTTTCATCGTATTTGTTGATGACATAAAGAGAAATGTCTTTGAAATTGACGTTTAGTGCAATGTTTTGGTTAATGTTTTCTTTACAAAAATGTTAGGAATTTCCAATAATATCAACAAAATTAATTGGAAAAAGTGTTTATATTATAATAATTTTATTTTCATTCAGTTTATTTTCTCAATGTAATGGAAAGTTATAATAAAAAGACTTTAAATAGACAAAGATAAAAAAAATATAAATAAGAGAAAACCAAATAACGAACAAGTTGCAATATGTCACGTTGGAGTAAAAATATCGTGGTACCCTTGGATACCACCAAGGAAAGTGCCAATCGTCCAACGGTGGCTCGGTCATTGGGTACAATGGGCAAATGGGGAAAAATGGGTTTCACCTCTACTCGGACATACACAATGTCAGTTATACCAGCAGCAGTAGCCGCCGCCGCTGCAGCTGTCGCAGCTAATAGTCCCCAAGAAAGTCCAGCCTCACACAAAGAAGATGATCAATCAACATCTGCTCTGGAGCCACCAAAACCAAGAAAATTTTTTAAGTCTCGCAACTCTACACCTCCAGAAGTTATAGCACAAATAATGCAGCAAATACCACGGCAGTCGACATCACCTACACGAGAGACATCAACAACAATACCATCCATTTTATCAACACCTATAAGAGAACCAATTAAATTAAAAATACCTAAAAATTCTGCAGAGCGGAAGAAAAAAATTGTTAAAAAGAAATCCCCTATAAAAAAATCTCTGGAATCCGGCGAGGACGATCATACCGAAACAACTGGCGATGCTAAAACTCCACCAGAACCAAAATCGGCGAAAAAGAAAAAACCAGAGAAAGAACTTAAACCTGAAGCACCACCATCTCGTGTCCTGGGACGTGCTCGTAAAGCTGTGAACTATTGTGAGCAGGATGAAGATGACCGTACGCCGACACCAATAAGAGACATTATAGTACCGAAAGATAAAAAGGTTGAAAAACTACTGGAGGGTCAAGAAACACCTCCACCTACCCCTGCTCATAAAACAGATGATGTTTATGATGCTTGTGATACATCAGAACTTCACCAACCACAATTACCCCCACCAGCAGCACCACAACAAATACCACAATCAATAGCAGCCAGCCAATATCCGACTAATGTAAATAGTGCAGCATCTAAAACTCCCGAGCATCCTCCCATTGTTTTAAGAATATCTAAGGTAATTTATGTAAAACTTTTCAATTACATTTAAATAATTTTAAAATTAGTCAGTCTAATTATGATTAAAGCAACAGATAACTTTATACATTATAATATAGGTATTTATAAGAGATAAAGAACTTAATGATCTGATTTTAGCCAAATTGTTGAGTTTTAATAACTAATAATGTAGTTGCATAGTCAGTTACGATAAAGCTTGTAAATTATAACACGAACTATTTGTATCCTCAGAGAACTCTTCAGGTTTGTTTATTAGGGAAGGTATTTGATTGTTCATTTGTGTAAAATTTCTAAAGAAAGATATATGTTAAAATTTTGCCAATATCAATGAATATGTCTATGCTGTTCATAGTAGCCTGATTTTGGTCAGTTGGAATTGTTTTTACCATAGTAGAAAACATTACAGATTAAACATCGTTTTTGGACAAGAAAAAATATATTTTAAAAATTTTTGAAAACAAAATCAAAGTAATTAAAGTAATCTGCTAACTCTTAAAAAATATTCCAAAACTGTTCTCTATCAAAACAAATGTATCTAAAACAGTTTTTTATACAACATTTATAACATTAATTATTAAATTAATTTTAAATTATGAATGTATGTTACAGTAATAATAAAAAAATAAAAAGTAATATTTTTGAATAGTTTATTATCTATCACTGAAATTGCTTAAGTGGCAACACTGCAGTTAGAAAATAACAATAAATAACCGAAGAGAATATTAAAGAGAGAATAATAGAGATCATTAGAAAATAATATTCTCTTTTCGACAGACAAATATTTACGCGCCTTTTTTCTCATCTGTGCATGATTAGAATTGCCACATTAAAAAGAACGCTTTAAGGGTAATATTAATCTGGTAGCCGTCGAGTCTAATCTTATTGTTTGCTTTCACTACTTTTTTGAATTAGTTTTTTATGAAAAGTTGTGTTTATTGTTTTCAAAAATATTCAAACAAACGAGTGTGTGATACATAATAACTATTTTATATTGTTTTTTTATGTCAAAATACGTATTTTTTAATATTAATTTCTCTTTATAGGGTACATCCCGCTTGGTTAGTACCGATAGTGAAGAACAACAGCCGAACGCATCATGTACGCCACCATCCCAGCACTCTGAAATAACAGCAAATGATACCCAATCGACATTACCCTCTGTAAGTAAATCAAGACACACATCAGTGGAGGAAACAACGCCTCCGGCTGTGCTAACAACACCGAAGATTATTGTGAAACCTCCGAAACCTCCATCGCCTAAGCCGGCTGTATCACCTGTCAACGAACGAGTGCAAGAAGAGGAAGAAGAAGAGGAGGAGGAGGAAGAAAGTGAAGAAGAAGTGGTAGAGCCACCAGAAATCAACTATTGTACGGTTAAAATATCACCTGATAAACCGCCAAAGGAACGATTGAAATTAATAATCAAAACGGATGTCATACGCAATGCTCTAGCTGCGGCAGCCGCTGCAGCTGCCGCTAAAGCAAAAAAGGCAAAACAAGCCGCATCAGGCAATGATGGATTAGAGCGTCCGGAAAAAGAGAAAAAGAAGAGTAAAAAACACAAACATTTAAAACACGCAGCCGTCGAACAATTAACAGCTCCTCCCCAAAACTTGGCCGCTGAATTTAAAACACCTTCCCCTCACTTATCCTTGAGCCAGACCAGCACAAATGATCCCGCACTAGTGGTACCTCAAATACAAACGCAAGCCGCATCGGTTTCAACGACCATTAGAACCGTAATATCTCCACCCACGCTATCGGAAAAAGATTTCGATTCACAGTCTTCTGTTTTGGGTAGTATATCATCAAAAGGCAATAGCACACCACTGGCAGGCATACAACCTGCTGTAGAAGAAAGTTGTGTAATACACAGTAGAGGATCCAGTGTCATAACTAGTGATCTGGAGACAAGCCAACATTCTTCTCTTGTCGCACCACCTTCTGACATAGAATTAAGATTGGAGTCCATGATGATGGATGGCGAAAGTAGTCAACAACAAAGAGCTTCTAGCACTTTCGTAGAAGCAGAACCTCTTCAGGAAGACATATTGGCTGTATTACGAGGAGATGAAACCACAGCCATGGAAGTGGAAGAACAGCCGGAAAAAATTAAAGAAAACGGTATCATCACTGCGGAAGAAACAATAGAACCACTAACAGCAACAGCTCCCGTGGAAGTAAATTTAACAGCCACAAACACGAATACCACCAGTACAACGGGTAAACGAGTAACGCGGGGAAGAAATAAAACTAGTTACGCCGAACCTACAGAAGTTGAGGAAACTGTTGCTGCTCCCCTACAACCGCCTCGAACGAGGGGAAGAAAACCAGCAGCTCCACTACAGCAAACACCAATTGAGGAGGCAAACGTGCAACCACAAAAACGTACAACGAGAAGAGGTAGGAGCAAAGTCGAAGACTCAACGAACTCTGAAAATATAGATGCTGTAGAACAAACGCCCAATACAATTTTGGAAGAATCTTGCCCCAATAAGTCTGAAGAGGAAAACAATCCAACACCACCGGCTATTGTCACTACAGCCAGAAGAGGTAGACCGCCACGCAATAATGCCAACAACAGCAATACCTCAAATCTCAACAATAATAATATCAATAAAATTGCCGCCAATCTTACAGCAAAGGCCAATCAACAAGATATACAAAAACTTTCCCCTTCAGATTCAACCAAAACGCCTTCCACACAACGTAGTTATAGTCGTAAGCGTAAAATTCAACAGGTTACACAAGTCTTGCAGCCCTCCAGCCAAACAGAAGAACTGGATCACCTTCAACAATCCACTCCCGCCAAACAGCCCAACTTGGATTTGCCTTCTAACGATAACACTGATACTCAAATAACTCCCCTGCAGCCGTACAATGATAGTCGCTTAACACCTTCTATCGATCTGCAGGAAAATAATTCCGTAGACTCTTCATCACTACAAAGGCCGGAGAGTAGTTTGGATAATCCGTCATCTTCCTCTCCGCCTCCCAGAAGAGATTACAAGATCAAAGACAAATTCAAAAGAACCCTTACCCTGGACAACCAGGTTAATAATGCTGTGGTAACAAATAAATCAAATACAGACTCCTCGACAAGCAATAATCCCCCAGCCTCCGTGGCTGAGCCGGTTAAACTAGTGATATCAAAAAAGAAGGGCAGCATATTTAAAAGTAGGGTACCGTCGGAACAAACAGATCAGGCTGGCAAACGACATCTCTACAAACACAGATGGGATGCCACGGCCAACGGAGATGCCAACAGCGAGGGAAACACACCACCTAGTAATACTCAAAACAAGGCTCCCGAAACCAAGGTTACAAATGCCACTGTCGAAGCCATTTTCAATGATTTCAATAGTGACGAAACACGTAGCAGTCCCGTACCTTCCCACAAGATGACTCGTGTAATCAAGGCGAATCCCCAGGCGTATCCCTCATCCTCGTCGGCCTTTGATATGGATGACAATGACAACGCAGGTGACACAATAACCTCCATACGAATAGATCGTAAAGCCAAGGACTACTACACAGTGGTGCGAAACGTAAAGACCGCCCATCAAATTCAGGAGATAGGCGAGTATCAAGAAATGGACGATGACGTTGAGTACATATTAGATGCCCTACAACCTCACAATCCCATGTACACGCGATGCCTCTCGGCACTGCAACTGGCTACCAAATGCATGGTACCGGCATTCCGTATGCATGTAAGAGCTCATGGTGTGGTGACGAAATTCTTCAAGGCCCTGTCAGATGCCAACCGTGATTTGTCTTTGGGTCTTTGCACCACAGCTATTATGTATATTCTGTCTCAAGAAGGCCTTAACATGGATTTGGATCGCGATTCTTTAGAATTAATGATGAATCTCCTGGAATCCGAACAAACAGTGGCTGCACCCGCCGATCAAGCCAACTATGAAAGAAATAAGCAGAGAGTGAGGGAATTGTGCGAAGAAATCAAGGTCCAGGGCAAAGCCACTCATCTTAATGTTGACAGCATAACTGTAGGTACCTTGGCTATGGAGACCTTACTCTCGCTCACCTCCAAACGAGCCGGAGACTGGTTCAAAGAAGAGTTACGTGAGATGGGCGGTCTGGAGCACATTATCAAAACGATCAACGATTGCTGTCGACCGGTAATTGATAATGTTTATAGTGCAACTGGCATCAACTGGACACGTCCCTTACTAGACAACATGCAGACAGTAGAAAGATGTTTGCGCGTTTTAGAGAATGTTACCCAACTGAATGAGGAGAATCAGCGATATATTTTGACTTACAATAATGGCTCTGTGGCAAACACTCTCTGCTCCTTATACTCGCTCTGTGATCGTGAATTGATTTTGTATCCTACATCGGAGTTCACTTCACGCGACAATCCAGGCATTGTTATACGTGAACTGCTCATTCCGCTAATGAAGGTTCTCATAAGTCTGACGCATCCGTTTAGTGCCTCTCAAGCTTTAGGTGCCGAATTGGTGGGTCAAAAGACAGACGTTATAGACACTAGTTTCCATTTGTTATTAAAGGCACCCAATTACATTCCGGATCGCTGTGTGTTTGAATTGAGCATATTGGTAAGTGTATTAGTGAAAACTATTTTTTTAATAAATACTTAATGATGTTTTGTACTTTTTAGTCGCTGCTACTACTAATCAATTTAACAATGTATACAATACAAAATCGTGCACGAATCATGAAGGCCTATGCTCCGAGCGATTTCAATTTAAATCATAATGATACTTCGCTACCTCGAGAATCCGCTATATCAGCTGTTATGGCATATTTCTATAAATGTGAAGAATTGGCGAGGTATTTATTACTTTTTTACTTCAAATTTAATTAATTATTAATGATGATTATATTTAATGTTTTTTTTTTTATAGATTGGTTGAAAAGAATACGGATGCCTTTTTGGATAATCAAGAGAAAAACAAAAAGAAACAGGAGGAAGTTGATGAAACTGTAAATAATTGTATGTTTTGTGTTATTTTTTTGTGCTATAAATGGTAAATATTTAATTATTTTTGTTATTGTTTGTTTTACAGTACTACAAAAAGCTGGTCACCATATGGAACATTCTCTAAAGGGCAGTTACACGGCAATCTTAGTGGGGCATCTAATCACTGACAACGAACAGTATGAAACCGTTGTTCGTTCACATTTGATTGGCAATGGTTTCAAAGAAATCATCAGTGTTTTGGAGAAATATTATAATTTCATGAATTTAACGGCCAGTGTAAGTTTAATTTTCGTAATACATATTTTCATTTTTATTGTACCTAAAATTGATATTAATTAATATTTTAACGAAAATCAGAAAACACGGACGAGTCATTTAAAACAAAATTGTTTGATTATTTATCTGTTTTCAAAATACAACAAAGAGTATATTTTGGAAAATACGATTTTTAAACCTCTAAATGCATAAAGTATCTATCTTTTTGGCATTAACTGGGCTTTAGGGGGGGTAGGGAAATGTCAATAATAACTTTATAGGAAAGGGAACAGATTCTTTATCATGACGTTGGCATATAAAGGAAAACTTAAACCGTTTAAATCTTCTGTGACAGGACATTTAGTAATCGATATCAATCGATTGAATATTGTTATAGTAGCCACAAAACTAAATTAAAATTCATTGATAAAATGTGAAACTTATGTCATATTTTGTGGATTTTTCGGATATAACAATTGTATTCAGTAAAGGAATATTGTATTTGCATTTAAAATTAATTCTGTCCCATTAGGTTACAATTTGTATTATTTAGAATAAAGAAAGATCGATCAGAAAGAAATTAACTCTTTGTTTCGTTTCACCAAAAAAAGGTTGACCAATTGTAAAATAAAATCTCACTCTCTTAATAAATTCTTTCTCCCCCTTTAGGCTGAAGCATCTGTTGTGGCACATAAGAAATCAACCAAAAATTTATTAGATTATTTCAAGAAACGCGATTTACTTTATGAAATGAATGCCGATGATAATACGTTGCCCTTAAATTTAGAAACAACTCATCACCATGAAATCAACGACGAAGAACAATCACAAGCCCACATCGCCTCAACGTCAACATCTGCAAATAGCACGGCAACAAACCAAAGGGTTTATAAGACATATAGTCAAAGATAAAATGAACTTATTTAAAAAAGAAAAAAAAAACAAAAACAACTTAAAAGGAGTTTGTTTAATATTTTTATTGGTTTTTTTAGTTTTATATTTTTTTTTATTTTATAGAGAACAAGAAAAATAACACAAGTGTAATATTTGTTTATAGGCTTTTTAGCTTAATATTAATATATTATATGTATAGAAATCTACAGCTAAAAACGAAAAAATAATTCAAATTGCTTTTATTAGTTTTATTTATAATTTACTTTATTATTAATTAATAAATCACTATTACAAAGAAACAAACACCCACTCACATTTATCATTACCATCCATTAAATCAATATTTGATCAAAAGAACTTTATCCTTAATAAGAAATAGAAGAAACCCCCCTAAATAATAACAATTTAAATGTAAATTCTTATGTTTTATAGATTTTATTATACATACATACATATATATATAGTGTTCTATTTTATATAAAAACTTTAAAAATATATTTAAAACACATCAAAACTACTTTATTTTTGTCGGACTTTGAAGCACAATTTTGAAAACAATTTTAAATATAAATTAAAATTTACTTTTCTTTTAGGCTAAAAATTTATGTTTTTTTTTTTTTTTATTTATTTTTAATATTGTAAATAATTAACTAATAGTAGTAATTAATATAAATGGCTTAGAAAATAAATATAACAAAAAAACTTGTTGTTTTTTATAAATATGTTCCGTCTTCAAAAACCTTCTTAACAGCCTTCAGTCCTTTGGCCCAACAACATTTTTATATATGTATATTAAAAAATGTGTTACAAATTTTTTTCTTTCTTTTTTTTTTTTTTTTGTTTCACATATATGTATTTAATTCGTTCTTTGTGTTTGTTTTATTTTTCTTTCTAATAAATCATTTGTAATTAATTAAAAAATATTTTTAAGATATGCATATAAATAATAATATGAATATAAAGAAAAACAATATTAATGAAATAGTAGCTTAGTTTGTTTTTGCTATCTATATATTTTATAAAATTATATTAATTATAAATATATATAATAATAGATATGTAATAATTTAAAACTATTTTTTTTATTTCCTAATCTCTACACTTTAAGTTATTTGAATTTATCAAGAAACATAATATCTTTCTCATAAAATATTTTTGGTATGCAAAAAGAAAAAATTAAAATTTAACTAATAGTTTAGAAAACACATATTTTCGGGAGCAAATTCTATATTTATATTGAAAAAGTGAACAAATTGTGAAAAGAAAATTGAAAATTTTTGTCGTGAACAAAATTGTGTATATGTGTAATTATATATAAAACTTATTCGTTTGATTTTGTGTTTTCAGAATTTCATGCATATGAAAAACTGCAAATATTTTGATTAAATTAAATACAGAAGTATATATATAAAGTAAAGTATATTATTATTAACTTAAATTAAAAATGAAAAGTTGTTTAAATAAACGTAAAAACATAAAAATATAAATTTTAAAAGTTTGAACATTTGAACGTATTTATTTTTGCTTTCATAGAGCCGAAAACTTGAAGATAATATAATGAAACATTCAAACGTATTCAGATGTAATCAGTATAGAGAGAAAAAATTAAGTGGAAGTCGTACAAAAGTTTCACTTGTTTTCTAAAACGCCGTGATATAGTATATGTGGAAGTGAAAACGATTTCAGTTTCACTTCGTAGTGAATGTAGAACCTAGGCGATAATGTTACCAATAATTTTTAGAGACCAGCTAAAACCAGGTGTTTTGATCCCGAAATCGAACTAAATATTCGTTCAAAAAAAAAAAAACAATGTTCTGAAACAAGTCGAAACTTTTCAACTTTGATTTCCAAATTAATTTAGTAACAGATCTTAATTTAAGAGTATGTTTTAGTTCATTTTAGGTACTTTGAATTGTAGCCTTCATTCATCTTGAAGAGATAAATTTATTTAATTTAACTATTCAAGTTTGAAGTTTTTTCCAAATACATACCTATTTGTATTTTCTTTTTATTTTACTGGAAAGATGTTTTGTAAATCGAGTGATTACAAAAACAAATAATTTGTACATTGAAAAAGGCTTATTTACTCGAAAGTTGAACGAATAAATGAATTGGATTCGATTTTTAGATCACTTAAATATGTGAAAACGCCACTCTAATTTGGTTTACAAAACAGGAAGGATAATATTATTAACGAGCTATAAACTGATATTGTTTTACTATCATATTTTTCATTGGTTATTTGGGTTGGCATAGTTTGTTCCTACTAAAAATTTTCGAATTCCATTAATTGAAACAAATAAATTACATCCATGGTGTAACTATAACTTCCATTTTGTGTTTCATAGGGATTGGTTGTATTCTCGCGTGAAATTTTTTTCGATTTTTGGCGCCATTTTGAAATTCTAAAAAATTCTTACAGTGCTATCATTGAGGTATCCATGTACTACCCTCCACTACGACAATGTCGCAAGTGTGGTAGACTGGGCCACACGGTTAAAAGTTTGCTACTCAAAAGAGAGGTGTCTCAAGTGTGATCGTACTGGTCCGTCTGATGATACATGTACTGGGGTCAAGTGTATCTTGTGTGGCTCGATTGAACATTCTTCGACGGAGAAATCTAAGTATCCTAAATGGACACAGGAATATGACATTCTGAGGATTATGACTTTGAAAAGATTGTCAAGGAAGGAGGTTGTGTCTCTATACCGAAACCTATAAAGGATCTGGACAGAAACAAGGAGGTTAACAAGATCGTGACCAGAAAGGGATTTAATAGGGTTGCGAAACCTAAGCTACCTTTCAGTCTCAATAAGCCTATTAAAGAGTTACAGCCGATGAACACTGATCCGACCTCTTCGATCAGTCATCGTAAGTTAGAGAAGGTTACACTTTTTGAGAAGCTTGTGTCTGAGATGACTAATGTCATGAAAAAATACTTTTCTGAAAGAAAAGAGTCTTCGTATGTTAGGGTACTCGATGATTTCAGGGCGAAGTTTGACAATGCTTTACAGACGACTCAATTCATTGAGAAAAATTGATTACGAGTACGAGTACACACTTGATTGTACTAGCAATTCTTGTACTTGTTACATACGAATGAGAGAGTAACACATATTTACATACATATCACTGTTGAGTTCTTACAATTCTTAAATTGTACCGTCTCAATGGCAAAATTGTACCAAATTGGCATAAATTGTACCTAAATTTCGCTATTAAATAAAAAGCATATAGTAAGAATTCATAACACTTTTTATTCAATAAAAACAAAATAACAGAAAGAAAACTTAAAAACGTAAAACAATTTTTCAAATTTTGTTTGTTGCTTTCGTTGGTCGATATGTCAAAACAAAAGCAACTTTTGACATTTATCTAAGTAAGAAAAAAAAGTAGAACAGCTGTGCTCTCAACGACACCTGAAAAGTGAATTCGCCTTAAAAAAACCAGCGTACCAATAAAGTTCTGTTTGTACCAAATTTGGTACAATTGTACCACAAATCCCATCAGTGATACATATGTGTGTCTACTCTCACTTAAATAAAAATACGAATGATTTAAGCAAAAAATTTGTGCTGTATAAAAATAGAAGAAATAATTGCATACAATTTTTTTATAAAAATTGCGTCTTCTAAATTCGTACTAAATATGCTGTATGTTGTTACCAGCCATTACAAACCGTTAAATTGATATATAATTTCGTAACAATATAATTAGCATTTTTTATGAAAAATGTAACCACACTTCGTTTGACTCTTATTTTTGCAAAATGTCGTAATTCTAAAGACGCTTTCATTAACAACACTGTTACAAATATAATAGAATAACAACATCTGTATTATAGTATGTTGTTATTCTATTATACACGTTTATTAAACAACAGCTGATACCAAGGCATATTGATTATAAGGTCGTGTTGAACACACAGCTGATTTTTTTTTGTTACTTTTGTATTGTCAAACGTTGTTTATGTATACAAATTTCTAATTGTCAAAATACTCAAGTGTCAAAATTTGTTTATTATTATTGTTTTCGATTTCCATAATATACTTGAATCAGTGATGGAAAATGGGTTTTTGTTTTTTGTACCAACTATATAAATAAAATGACTTTTTAGACCTCCATGGTACCATTTTTAATATTTGTTAAATAATCATAAAACTTTACCACAAATTTACTTTATCAAAAATTCGATATATCTTATAGCAACATTATTGCGTAAATTGTCGCGATTATCTAAAAATAAATAATATGAAGTATCGAGTCATTTGCGAAAAGTTAACCTTGGTAAATATATACATATATGTATTTCCAAAATAACTAGAATTATTGTTGTAAGAATAAAAGAAATATAAGAGTTAACTTCTAATGATATTGAAATCCTGATTAACTACATTTTAAGCTTAAGTTTTTGAATTCAGCCTCAAAATGTAAATGAATATGTCAAAGACTCATATTGTTCAACCAAAAATTTATTGTCGTAATAATCATCTTATAGATGCATATTTAAAAATGAAATTGATATCAGTTCCAAAATGTTCATGAAATTTAATGAAATCTCTTTTGCTTGCACTATTACACAAATAGTAACTTATATGATATACAGCCATGTCACTTAATTTAATTTCGTTCGGAAGTGGAATTAATTCCATTTTTTGCTTCTATAGAAAAAGCAAAACGAAAAATTTGTTCGGAATATAACCAATTGTTCGTTTTACTTTTTCTTTAGAAGCAAAATACGGAAATAATTCCACTTCCGAACGGAATTAAATTCTGTGACATGGCTGATATTTATCTGTTTCATCTGAAATTCCAAATTTTGGTAGTACCACAGTACCAAGTTTAAAATGTATCAAAAAAAGTACAATTGTACCATGTTTGCATCAGTGTCCTGAATAAATACAAATAAAAACAACAAATGTTTATAATTTTCAGTCAGCTGTTTTTGACAATAAAAGAGTAAAAAGCAAAAACAAATACCCATGTTGTTTTTGTATTGTTGTACTTGTTGTAATGTTGCTACTACCTTATAATCTATATGCCTTGGCTGATACTATCAATGACAGCATGTCTTTTTTCCAACAACACCAGCACTCACATTATTAAAAAAGAACTGATTACAACATTAAAAAACAATCAGAAGTAATCAATTTTGAGTTTTTTCACTAAATTTTCAATAAACTAAACAATATATTAACAAATAAAAATGGCCAACTTTGAAGCAAGTACTGCCAGTCTGGAATCTTTGGATAAAGAACAAATGAAAACGGTAATTGTATTAAAATATACATGCCATATGCGAAGAGACAATAGAACATTCATGAATTGGCTAAATTCGATTTTTTCTTTTATAAAATTTAGTTTTCAGATTTTTTAATGTCATACAATAAATTATCTGAAATGTGTTTCACAGATTGTGTTAGAGATTTCACCTCCCGACAAGTGAAGGACAAAGAGGTAAGAAACAACGATATGTCACTTAAAATTCTTGACTAATTCTAATTGTTTTTTTTTTTTTTTTTGTTCATCATTTTCGTTAGGAAAAATGTTCCTTGAATTGTATGGAAAAGTATTTAAAAATGAACCAACGTATATCACAAAGATTCCAGGAATTCCAAATGATAGCCAACGAAAACGCTTTGGCCATGGCTCAAAAAACCGGTAGATTATAAGGTGGGAATTAGGAAATTTAATTAAACACACATCAACACGAGAATGAAACTAAATGAAAAAAGAAACACATTCTTATATTCAACGATTTCCTAAAGTTTTTTTGTTGTTTTACCTCCATATAAGATTTTAATTTTATTAACTTTTTAAACAGAACTGTTAATTTAGCAAACAATTGTTTGTGGCATTTTAATAACATTTAAAGAAAAATTACTAAATCAATATGTAATTGTGAAAAATTAAAATTTTTATTAAAATTTCATTTGTTTTCTTTATTCAATTTAAGTTTAGCTTTAAAGCCTCGTTGACTTAAAATTAGGTGACAATTTTGAAAACATGGCATTCTACTTTTTATTTAAATTTTGTTTAGTCTTAATACGAAAAGTTCAACTAAAATACTTATCTTATACATGTCAGCAATTACAAACTAATATTTTTGTTATGAGTTTTCTCAGTGTTTCTTATTAGAAGTTTATTTTGGGTACATAAATTATGATTAAAGTATATGTTAGAAACTAAATTAATTAAGTAATAAAGTGAGGGAAAACTAGAGATTTTAATTGTATTAGTCGTTTGTGTATGTTGTAATTTCAATGAACTGGTGTTATGCTTTCGGGAAACCCATCAATTTCGCTGATCAGAGCATATTCCAAAATAACACGTCCTTCTTTATATCTGTAAAAGTGATGTGTTATGTATATAAATAAATAAGAATTAAATGAGTCTCAATAACATATGTATATACATATATATGCATTTAGTATATTTGAATAATGCTAGTATACGAGGTTATTGAACCATTATTAATAATAATAATAAATATGATACATATATTAAAAGTGTGTAAATTATGTGCGTCATTATAAAAACAAATTGGATTAATGTCTGTTAATGCCGACTATTAAAGTATTCTATATTATTCCACTAAAAAGTCAAACTATTATCGTTTGCAATTCCACGGCGTTCTAGAAAACGTGTGAAACTTTTATTCTACGAAGAAGAAAACTGAAAATGATATTTTACCTTTTAAATCATTTTTAAAAAATTTAGAACACAAAGTTAATGAAAATTTCACTTTCACTTCATTTCACAAATGTAGAACCCGTATGTACATACATATACATGGTGCACCTATACATATACTATACTATATATGTAGTTGCACCATGTGCATATACCTATCTATACTATTTTTATTAATATTACTTTATCAATTTTTTAAATAGAAACGCTAGAATGAAGACAATCAAAGTTCAATGAAGTGTTTTCTATCCACATACATCTGTACATATACATATACTTATCAAATAGCTACGATTTGTCCTTACGGGCCGCCAAGTAAATCTGTCATACTTATACTGCCTAACAAATAGTAAAAAATTTGGCTATTCATATCCACGACAATTTTTTTGATTATACGACTACTTGGCGAAATATTGTCAACCCCAAGAATTTTTGAGAAAAGAACTTTCGAAAACGGCGGAACTGTTACAAAAAAATAATAAAGTTCTAATTGAAGCTTTTAGAAGGTTTGAATTACACTTGCTTTCAAATTTAAATTCAGTACAGGCGATTCTTGAATTCATTTAAGATTAAATTCACTTCAGTTTGATCATCATGAAATCCTTTAAAAAAATTCGAAAGCAATACATATAATCCATTACAAGTCCCTCATATAATCTATAAAAATACTTTAGCTTCACAATATTTTTATAAAACGCAATAACATGTGGAAGTAGAATAATGACGGGTTTGACTTTAAAATATTATACGTTCTTCGAAAATATTGCAATAAAGGAAAAACAAAGCAAATTTAATTTAGTCTACTGATATCTTTCAATACAACCTAATTTTGAACATAGATTTTAACGGTTTTATTCGATTTGTTCGGATAATCCATTTTATATAATTAGATTTAATGATATCTAAATCATCAACTGCAAAGGAAAGCATTTGTTTTTTTAATTTAACATAACATTTTCCCATGATACAATGCATATAAATTAGAAACATTTTTTTGTAGCCATATTGAATCTCTGACGTTTAAGCGATTTTTTATTTTATTGCTTAAATTTGTGCTACCATTGCTACTTTTCAAATCCGAGTTTTTTGTTTACATTTTTTTTTTAACACATTTTGTGAAATTGATACTCAATGACAAAATTCGTGTTCAAAGGACAAAATATATAAAAAAGATTTATCAAGATGGTACAAAGAAATTAACAGTCTAATTTGCTTATAAAGCAAATATTCATACAAAATTTGCTTTATCAGCCTGTTATAACCCTTAGATAAGTTTTATGAATAAGGGGGTAAGTATATAATTTATCCATCCCCGTAAATAGTCCACCGCTGAAAAATGTTTGTATTTCTCTAAGATAACTAAATAATGTGAACAATGCGGAATAAAACTTAATTAAACAGTTTTCCTTATATTATAAAATTGTTTGTATTAGTACAAATTACATACATAGGTACATTTCATTATTATTCTCAAAAATATTATTTCCTCTTTTCCTTGAGTGGCAACAACTTTTTTATTTGTTCACAAAAAACAAATTTTTAAAAACCGCATTTACGTTAAAAATTTTATTTTGAGAGAGAATGGTTAAACCTTCTTTTGTTTTATGAAATTGTTATAAATAACAAAGAAACTCAAATAAAGGTTTCTTTTAAAATCTAGGCAGACAAACAGAAACATTGTTTATACTTAAGCGACCCTAGTTTAAATAGAAGTGGTTTGCATGGTTTAGGAAACTTTTTTATAGACTCGATTTACATTTAAAGTCGTTTTAGTCCATATAACATTGCTGCTACTGAGCGAACGTAAAACGTTCCTTAAATTATAAAAAAATACATAGCTAATAATATTTATACTTACTTTTGTGCCTCATCTGTTGCATACTCATACATCCAACCCAGTTTAGCACTACAATTTTTACACATTACGTCGCGTACCATATGTCTTCCAGTGAGCATTACTCGCTCCTGGATATTGCTAAAGGTTAAATTGACCACACGTTTAAAGAGATAAGCGCGGCCTATTTCGTAAACCGATAACATTCAGTTGATCAGACAATATTCCCCAGAACAGCAACATGTACGATGTAATACCCCACACGGATTACAATAATAAAGAAAATTTATAAAAAAAAGAAATAAACAGAAGAAATAAAGAAAATTTATAAAAAAAAGAAATAAACAATTTAATAAGCTTTTCATACAATGAAACACTTGTAATGAAACGTTAAAAATTGAAAACCAAGAAACGGAAGACTAAGAGACAGACAAGATGTTGTTATTCATTACACCACATACTCACCAGTAGCTCCAGTGAATCGAGTGCTTATCAGCTGATTTCGATTAGTTAAGTTTGTTTGACATTGTGCACAATTAAATAGACGTATGCCACCCAAATGTTCCAAAAATACACGACCCATAATTTAGAAAAGTTCAGCTACCGATTGCTTTTATTATTGTTCTGGCAAGATACTCTCGCACACGGTAGTTGTAGTGAGTGCAATGATATTTACTAAAATTATACCAAACAACGGGCGACCGATCTAGTTGCACTTCTTACAAAAGAATACACACAACAATTACACAAATCCCAAAATGAAAACGAAAAAACAAAAAAATCTTCCACTGTTTGTCTATGAGTATTTTTTCTGTTTTCTTTGTTTACCTTTTTGTTTTTGCTTTAAATTTTGTTGTTTTTTCTATTGAGATCAATTTATTTTTGGAGACGTTTTTTTTTTTGCTTGAAATATTTTTTATTAGCAATGATTAAAGTTCAATTTTAAATGAATAATTTTACAGCTATGACGTTTATTTCTCTTTTCTAACTCCTCTACCAGATATATATTTTTTTATTATTAGTATGATAAGTTTATCTTCTTCCCGTATTTAATTAAAATGTTTTTTTTTTTAACAACTGTCACTTTTTTGTATAAATGTCAAGGATTTTATCTAATCTACTACATTTTTCTAATGCAGTGTTGTATTTTTGAATGACTTGCATGCATGAAGACAAATTATTATGGCGTCAGTGATGGTATATTATTCTTCAAAACACGCAAAATGAATGCAAAATATTTTTTCATTAAATGTTAATTAAGTATTCGTATGCAATGTGTAATCAAATAGGTGGACTTGCCGATATTTGTCTCGACAATATATATACATACACACATATTTATTTAATAAAAAATAATTTATCTTCAAAATATTTTATAATTTCTTTTTACAAGCACTAAGGTCACTTGAATTTTATATAATATTTTTTTATTTATGATATTTATTTAGTCGGTCTCGAGTTCATTAAATTTAATTTTCATTAAATTATTTTTACTGAAAGTAGGAATTGTTTTACAACTTGAAAATTTTTTTAATATTTTATACAAATTTTAATAATAAATATAATAAAATAATAATTATAAAATATATAAAAAATGGCTTTTGTAAACATTGTTGTCTTCTTGTTCTTTCGATTCAGTTTTTGTTTGCAATACCAATTTTCGATCGTATCGTAACTGAATGCGGAGACGTAATCGAAAGTCAGAATAGGGGTGATAATAAAATAATAAATATAATTCAAAACTAATTCAAAAATAATTTAATGAAAATTAAATTTAATGAACTCGAGCCTAATTAAAATTATCAAGAAGTATAATTCAAAACTTGTATTGTCCCAGAAGAAGCTATCTATTGTGAAAGCGATATATTGGAAATAAATATATATAAATAAATAAAAAATCTTATATAAAATTCAAAAATATTGAAAAAGGTCAAATAAACGAACTAAATATCTTCAAAATATTTAAAAATAAATTTATTTAACAAACTATAAATAATTTAATCATAAACAATGGTTTATGATTAGAATTGTGCCGCTCCGAACTAAATCGCTTTTTTTTAGTTAGTTTTGTAGTTTAAGCTATGCAACTAGTTTTCTTTCTGAAGTAGAATCTACATTAATTATAACCATTTATACTTAGTACTATTAGAAAACCTTCAAAAGAACATTGTGCATTATTTTATTCAAATTAAACAAAAGCCTTCCCAATTTATCATTTATATCATAGACATATCAAATTCCTTAAATACATTTATACATATAAATATGTGTGTATGTATGTATAACTTTTCTACAATTATTAATTATTTTGACCTATTAATAAACGAACTTAAATAATAAACAAACATTTACAAAAATAGTCCTAATCATTATATTATCACATCGATTAGATAAAGATTTATTAGTTAAGATAGTTAATGGGTACACAACCCATTAAACGCGGCTGCTATATCAGATAGTGTACATTTTTTTTTATAAGTAAGCCCATTTTGTGTGAATATTTAAAATAATCCATAAAATAAACTATGTATGTATGTATGTATGTATAAGAATAAACAAATGTCTGCGCGATGCCAAAAGAATTCATTTCAATTCAATTTTTATTATAATTTAATATGTTACATTTCAATTGTGTATAATTAGTTGTAAAGAGTTCAAGATTAATATCTTTTTCTACTTAATTATAATATATTTCGATTAATAATTATTATATATACATGACAAAATTATATAGGAGGTAAAAATTTATCAAAACCCTATTTAAACCTATTTTTTTTTTATTTAATGTCAAAAGAAAAGTGAATTGAAACAATTTGTCATAGTGCAACTAATGACAGTAGAGGCTTTTTCATTAAAATTCTGCCTATAGTGTTTTTGGAAACATATTTTTTAAATTGTAAATTTATGTTTCAACAGTTTTTAATGCTGCTATCATGGTGCAACTATACAAGGTGAGTGCAAATCGACAACAAATACAACACAAAACAGAAACAAGAGGCATTTTGTTTGTGTAAAATAATGTACTACTGTCAAAAATACTTGAAAAAGTATTAATTTTGACATAAGTAAATTGTAAACAAAGTTAAGCTGTGTTCACATTATGTGTATTTGTCATGTGGAATGTCACTTTTCTACCCATATGTAATTTCATGCGTGTGTTTTACATACGGTTTATAATTTACATGTTCATATGTTGGTATGTGAAATACATTTGACATAACCTATAAAAAAAATCTTAAAACAGCTAATTGCTGTATGTATGTATATAAAAATTAAATTTGTAATTAAATAAAATTTTATTTAAAAATGGAACGAGAGGTTGATAAAATAGTTGCATATAGATTACATGTACCTTTTTTAATTTTAATAAATTCTTCCGGCAAACCCATTTCGTTGAACCAAAATACACATGGCACATGCACATCATCTGCACCGGCCCTGCTTCTTTTTTCTTTTGCAATTTTCCGGCTATATTAACCGCGCAAGTATGTTATTTTATTCTGGAAATATATTGCGTTACATTTATTACAAATAAAGGTGGCTATACACTACGTGTTTTTGCTTATGTATTTTTAAGTTTACAACTCAAATGTTTTTCTTTATGTCTGTCAAAATTGGTTATTTTACATATGGGTTTTAATTTTTGGTCACCAACTTGTATGTACAATTACACGTGACATCGCCATGATTAAAATAGCTGATACGCTTAAATATTATTCTTTTTTAACACATAAATTTCCATGTCGTTACAAAGCGTCACTAAATTGCCGGCGTCAAAAATATTGATTTAAGGTTTTTCGTTTTTTAATATACAAGATGTGGAGCTTGTACCAACAATTTTTAAATAATTTATATCATTGTTATTAAATTATCAAAATGGGATAAAAATCACTTATGCAAATTCTTCATACGGCCGGCTAATGATAGCGCAGATTTAACCGTCGACAAATCTTTTCGCCTGGCATATACATTTGAAAACATGTGTTTGAACATAAGAAAATAGAGCGTGTTCTAATCGAAAAAATACATATGTATGTATTTCCACATGTATTTTACACAAGCAAAGTTTTTGAGGTCACCAACAACATGTTTTTACTCCCATATGTAAAATTTGACATATACAATGTAAAAAACACGTAGTGTATATGCACCTTAACAATTGCCAAATGCTTTAAATTAACTGCTTTATCTTAACTTCATTAGGGCCAAAAGATGAATTGAAAATTTTTAATTTGTCAGCCATATCATTAATGGTAAAACTTGTTCCGCGGGTTATACAAGCATTCCTTCTCCTGCCACATTTCGATCAACCGCTTCTTTGCACCAGTCAAACTGGAACAACATAAAAATAACTATAAAAAATGCATATGTATGTACTTACTTTTGTTAACTCCTTATTATATTTATTAAAATTTTAATTAATTTTTGCCACCACAAAATTTTGGTTGATGTCAGATGGTTTGTCACTTGAAAATAGAACTCGTTCTAAATACAAAAATGTCATATGTATTGCACACAGAGAAATAACACATGATATTGTTTGCAGGTGTTCAGACTATATGTACAAATTTGACATGCGAAAAAGTGACAGTCCAAATGACAAATACATACATACAATGTGAACACAGCTTTAATGATTGTTTTTACGTTTTTATTTTAAATTTAACGCCGTTGTTGTATTGATATTGAAAAATCAATACATTGGACTCTCTCCTTGTGGACACCTTCCATATACGGACACATCTTATAAGCGAACAAATTTGTCAGTCCCTTAAGTGCCCGCTTATGAGAGTGTACACTGTAATTATTATGTATGGGTTGTTTAAAACTACACTTTATTCTAAGACCCAATTAAAGAAAGTCGCGCTACTACAAACATACAAACACAGACTTTTATACATAGATAAAGTTGTAATATTTATTTAACAATATTTATTAATTAGCATATGAAAATATTGTGCTAATAAAATTTTTGCAATCATTATCGTATATGTATTTAATCATGAGTGGCAGCATCCGTGTCAGGTAGAAGCAGTTTCTTAAGGTATTTGCCGAAAAAGACGTAACCACTAAATAAAATATACATATTTGAACTCATTTATTTATTTAAAGAAATTTCCTCGAATAATTCGTACGATATAATAAGAAGTGTTCATTTCTCGTATTGATGGCTTCTTCTGACAATTGTCCAATTTGCAGGATGCTTGTTTTATTATAGTACCGCCATTAATACGAATTGAGTTGCACATACATTTCGGCAGTTTTATACTTCTCAAAATTTTCAATATTTATCGGTATCCACTAGTTATTGCTTATAATATTGTATTAAGGTGTTTAAGTAGTTCTTCATTTATGCCAGTAAATTTTGAGACAGTGACAGTGACGGAAAACAAACTTCCTTGGTGCCGTCATTAGTATTACCATATTCTGGTTTAAGAACGTCCACAAGTAGCCCCATGTAACCTTTAAGTCTTTTTTGGATAATTGCCTTCCTTTCTTTTACAAGTGATTTTTCTTCATCGCTACGTGTTTGTTAGCTTATATGAAAGATGAAGTATCGATTATAAAATTCAAAGCATCAGTGTTTTGAGGAATATTCTTCAGCAATGTGTTAAAATCATAACAATAACATGGATATACATACGTTTTTGTTAGCATTGTAAAAAATTTCATATTGCTTTTTCGTTAGTTCTGCATTTACAAAAAGCGCTAAAGTTCCCTCCGCTGAAAGTTAATTTACCGGATTGGCCGCAGAAGTTGTTAAAGACCGTTTGCAAAGTCTAACTTTTCTTGGAGATCTCGTCATATCCATTATTAATTTTGCCGCACCATTTCTTCCACTGCTCATTAGCTCATTGACGTAGCAAATGTTATCTCTAAGTCATATTTTAAATATAAAAAATAGTACTTGGTCAAGGCTTTTAGGAAAAAAAAGTAAACTTTTTTTCCTATAACTAAAGGATTATATTGTTACGAAATTGTATTTTAATTTAAATTTAACGACTGGTATCAACATACAGCATGTTTATCAACAACATCAACTTGTTTAGAAGTTTCTATTTATAAACACTGTTGATAACACTCTGATATAAACATAGCTGAGCAATGTGGCAATATATAGCGTTAATCCAGGAGCCGTGGATATACAATGGCGACATTCTTGGGCTAAACGCAAAGGGGTACAAACTCTTGTACATTAAAGGTGCAGGTAAAACAAGATCATGCATTTTTGGCTAGAAACCATTTAAATATATTCATTCTATCTGATGGAGACACCTTAGCAGCCGCATGGGAGTCAGAGACAGCTAAGATGTGGCTGATCTCATGCTACATGGCACACCACCATAGCAACCTGGTAAAAACTGCGGTGTGTGCACCCAACGCAAACAGGACTCCGATCATACTAGGAGTAGATGCTAATGCTCATCACACTATCTGGGGAAGTACCGACACAAACGATAGAGGTGAGTGTACTTTAGACTTTATTATAGAGCTAAATCTGAAGATAGTCAATAAAGGTTCAGAACCTACTTCCGTAGTGGCGAATAGGTAGGAGGTTCTGGACATTACTCTTGTAAGTGCAAATCACGAGCATTTATTAAGGAACTGCAAAGTTTCGGAAGATTGCTCTTTTTCAAATCATAGATATCTGACATACTCAATAAACTTGAAATTAGAAAGAAAAATTCCTTTTAATAGGAAGAGAACCAAATGGATTGACCACAGTCAAATCCTACGTGAAATTCTCCAACTACCCTCCGAAATAAAGGATTAGTAGTAGATATGCTTACATGCTCTATAAATGAGGCAACCGTACGAACATGCACCCCTCAATCTGTAGAGGGAAAGAAAAACCACCGTGGTGGTCCATGGATATAGCGAACTACAGACGTAGTTGTCGTAAAATTTTCAACGCTGACATATAAGTCATAATTAGTCGAAACTCCCATATAAGACCCTCTCCGTAATTTAGTTTAACCTCCATAAATCTTTTAAAATTATTTATATCGAAATAAGGTTTAACACATATAATATTTATTTTCACAGAAATCATGACACTAAATTTTGGTCCAAAATAGGTGATAATATCTCCCATATAACGGCCATTTCTGAAAAACTGTTTACTTCTTCTACAGTTGCAAAATATGAAATTAATTCCATTTCCGAACGGAATTAAGTGATATGGCTGATAATTTAAGTGTGTTCTTAAACCGTAAAAGTGAAGTAAAAGACAGTGTTCTATGATTATTGTTTTTGTGTACATTTAAATAAATAAAGATTCTTAAAACTACTTGACGCTTTTATTTTGCATTAAAAGGAATCCGATTTATTTAAAGGAAATAAACCACCGTTTTTAACCCTAGAAGACTAACATAATTTAATTATACGTTAAAACTAGCACCACGTAAATTTGACGTACTATGGAAGTTTTCTTAAAGCGCTTCAGTTAATATTTATTAAATAACTTATATTAAGTCAAACTCATAATAAATTCATATTAAATTCAGTAAACAAAACATAGTGCGGCGTTTTTTGAGTAGTGGCAATATTTACAATATGTATGTATGTACTCGTATGTAATTTTTATGCGCCTCTTTTAATGTTCACGTTTCAACGCACTTCAATGACTAAAAAAGCCTTGTTTTTACATACATACATACTTATGTATCTATATTTGCGCTTGAGTAGAAACTTAAAAAAAGCACTTGTTGAATTTGGTACCGTTAAGTTACTAGATGCTCGTATAGCAACAATAAGACAAACAACTGCACGTAAAAACAAGTAAAAAAGTATAGTCGGTCAAGCCCGACCATATAATACCCTACACCTAGTATATGTATAAAACAGTTTTTCAGAAATTGCCGTTATATGGGAGATATTATCACCTATTTTGGACCAAAATTTAGTGTCATGATTTCTGTGAATATAAATATTATAGGTATGTGTTAAACCTTATCTCGATATAAATACTTTTAAAAGATTTATGGAGGTTAAAGTAAATTACGGAGAGGGTCTTATATGGGAGTTTCGACTAATTATGGACCGACCATTATAAAATTAGGTATCATTATTTCTGTATATAAGAAACTTATTTGTGTCGAATTTTATTTGATTACCAATATTAAAGAAATTTATGACCGTTAGAGATTTTCGGAAGTGAGCCTTATATGGGAGCTACGACTAATTATGGACCGATCACAATAAAATTGTACCGTATTATTTGTATATATGTATATGAAATATATTTGTGTTGAATATTATTTGGATATTAACATTTTTGATTGATTTGCAGAAGTAAGCCTTATATGGGAGCTATGTACGATTAATTATGGACCGAGCACAATAAAATAGTACCGTATTATTTGTATATGTATGAAATGTATTTGTGTTAAATATTATTTGGATACCAACATTTTTGAGTGAGTTGTGCTCTTTAAAGTGATTTTCGGAAGTGGGTCTTATATGGGAGCTACGACTAATTATGGACCGAGCGCAATAAAATTGTACTGTATTATTTGTACATATATGAAATATCATCGTTAAATCGACTCAGAAAGTGATTTTAAGTCGATCGGTATACTTTAAGGTGGATGTTTGACGAATATTTATGGGCGTTACAAACATCAGCACAAATCCAATATACCCTCCCAACTATGGTGGTGTAGGTTATAATGAGGTAAAAACGTAACAATATCATGCAAACACATTGAAACTGAAAAAAATTTTCTCCGCTTTTCTGATTTTAACACTGTCTAGGAAATCTCAAATTTAAAGTTTTGAAAATTACACCTTAATGTAAAATTTTGTTATCTATCGAGCTGCGTACTTCGTTTCTAAGATTTCTTTAAATTAATTTTTCCATTTTTTTGCCAGCTTTTTGTGTCAAATACTCTTCTGTGCGCCGATAAGCTATCACAAGCGAAAAAATTAAAATGTTTTTGGCCGTAATGCAAACATAAGTAAGTACATACTAAGAATTTATTGCAAGCTACAAAAAACACTCTGTTCAGTTTTCTACTGACCGTCGTGGTGAACAATACGAATTTAAAAGAACAATTTGCAAATTATGCAACTTTCCAAGGTACGTTTATGAATTAATCTAAAATGAGAAAAACTTGTTTCTATTGCGTTTTAGAAGCATTTTGATTAGGAAAAAGTAATATGTATGTATGCAAATAGTTAGATAACAATCATTAAAACTCATACAATTGCGTTCAATTATTGAACGATCTATGTACATCGCATTTACTTAAGAAGAATTTTATTTTCTGGACTTTTTCCTCACCATAAATTATATGGACTAACAAATTTTAATGTAGTATATAAAAGTAATACAGTGAACCTTTTATATAAATATCGTTTTTATTATTTATTCCGACCAAATTAAATTTTTATATAAAATTTAAGAAATGAGTTTAACAGTTAGTTGACAGTAAAAATTAACGACACTGTTTCCAACACTGGAAATTTCAATATTTTTATTTGAAAAAAAATATTTTCTATTATTTCCTTTACATATGTACGAGTATGTATGTAAAGCGTCATCCATTTCGATGTTCCCTACTTTTATAAAAACCAGAAAATTCAAATTTAATGGGGAATGTTTATTATCATTTCAAAGAACATTCTTTGGCATTTATTTTTTTTAATTTGTCTATCAAATGTTGGCCGTTGCTACGTCGCAGATGGTCTATCTGTTGAGTCAAATTTTCGATGACTCGTTTGAGCATTTCGACTGGTAACTGGCGAATGATACGCGTGATGTTTTCCTTAATCGAAGCGGGTTTGTCCACATAAAATTTATACTTTACATATTCCGACAGGAAAAAGTCTAACAGTGTGATATCATACGATCTTAGTGGCCAATCGACCGGCCCAAAACGTGAAATTAAATGCTCACCGAAGTGTTCTCTCAATAAATCGATTGATTGATGCAATGTGTGGGAAGTGGCGCCGTCTTGCTGAAACCAAATGTCGCCGAGTTCACGAGCTTCAATTTCAGGCATCAAATATACGGTTATCATGCCTCGATAACGGTCGCCATTTGCACCGGCATAATTTTTAAAGAAATATGGACCGCTGATTTCACGTCTTCACAGCGTGCTGCACGTGGTCTATTTAGTCGAATATTATCCAATAATAAATGCTGGGTCTCAAAATGGGTGATGGTGTTACGAATTGTATGCTCAGTAGGCCGATTATGTTGACCATAAGTTAAGGATACTTCCTTGAGGTACTCCTGCTTCAATAGGTTGTGCGGAGCTTAATAAATCTTCTTCTTTAAGCTTAAAAGTTCGACCAGTTAAGTAGCTTTCCAAAAGCTTATGTGTGTTTTCGGGTAAATTTAGTTTCAACTTGTATATTAGACCATAATGCCACACTTTATCAATATTTATACCTCACACCACCATAGTGGGGAGGGTATATTGGATTTGTGCTGATGTTTGTAACGCCCAGAAATATTGGTCCAACACCCACCTTAAAGTATACCAATCGACTCAGAATCACTTTCTGAGAATCACTTTCTGAGTCGATGTAAGGATATCCGTCTGTCCTTCCGTCCGTCTGGCTGGCTGAATGTCCATGTAAAGCTTGTGCGCAGAGTACAGGTCGCAATTTTAAAGATATTTCGGTAAAATTTGGTTCGTGATATTTTTTCGGCCAAGGATGGATGGGATTGAAACTGGTGTATATCGGTTCATTATTTCACCTAGCCCCCATACAAATGTCCTCCCAAAATTGGGGTTTACCTATCATAAATGTTTGAATTATACAAGTATCCTAACAACTTTTCATCACAAATGAGCATTAAATGAAGCCAAATCACATCTACAATTTTGTTCTGATCGGTCCATAATTACTCATAGCTCCCATATAAGGCCCACTTCCGAAAATCACTTTAAAGAGCATAACTCTCTCAAAAATGTTGGTATCCAAATAATATTGAACCCAAATATATTTCATATGTATACAAATAATACGGTATAATTTTATTATGATCGGTCCATAATTAGTTGTAGCTCCCATATAAGGCCCAATTTCGAAATTCACTTTAACGATCATAAATATCTTAAAAATGTTGGTACCAAATAAATTTTGACACAAATAAGTTTCTTATATACAGAAATAATGACACTTAATTTTATAATGGCCGGTCCATAATTAGTCGAAACTCCCATATAAGACCCTCTCCGTAATTAAATTTAACCTCCATAAATCTTTTAAAAGTATTTGTATCGAGATAAAGTTTAACACATATGCATAATACTTATATTCACAGACATCATGGCACTAAATTTTTGGATGATCGGTCAACAATAGGTTGTATCTCCCATATAACGCCCATTTCTGAAAAACTGTTTTATACATATACTGCGTGTAGAGTATTATATGATCGGGCTTGACCGACTATACTTTCTTACTTGTTTTTTTTCTTCAAATGGTGTTTTGACGATATTAACAGGTCTATGGGTTTGTTCGATAGTACTGTGTTTTCTTCTAAATCCAAAATGATGATTCGGAATACAATTGTTTTCACTTAAAATCGGGTATAACTTGTTCATGAGCATTTTCTCGAATAGCTTCGATATAACTAATTGACAATAGGCTGATATGATTCTACTTTTGTGTGATCTTTTCCCGGCTTTGGTATCAATACTAAACAAAAATAACATGACAGCATGACACGACTCACACGTGATCTGTCAATAAAAGGCTATTGAAAAAAGTATATCTACTTGAATCACCTTTTATATACAAATTTTAAAAGCATTTTTTTTTAAATACAACAAAAACTTAATTTTTTTAAATAAAAAATATTAAATTTTTACTAAACAAAATTTCGAAAAATAAAATACAATTGTTTAAAAATTAAAAGTCGTTTAAATAATTAAATTTTCACATTAATAATATTTTCGACTTCCGTAAACGAATTGATTTAATATATTTACGCCCATTTTTACCAATTTAAGAAACAAATTCGTATATTTTGTAAGAAAATAATCAGCCCAATCATGAATAAAAAATCCGCGGGAGTTTTTTCCCTTTTTATTTTTTTAACATTGAATTTTAATAGGAAAAATGATAAAAGGGAAAATTTTTATTCATGATTGGGCTGAATAATTAAAAATGTCATCAAAATTTTTAATTTCTCAATATACATTTTTATTTCCCCAATTTCACTTTGTGTTTTCTTAAATTGATTTTAAAATGATGAATTTAAATTTATGTTTTCATAATACTAATTGGAATTTTATAATTTTAATTTATTTTGCATTTTCGAATTACAATATTATTTTGTAAATATTAAATTTGATTTCTTAATTTTAATTTATATTTCTGAATTTTATTTTTTGGACATTCTCAATATAAACTTAAGTTAAAGTTATAGTCTAAAAGTTAAGAAAATGTATATGTAACTGAAACAGCGTTTTTTACTTTTTCCAACAATTTCTTTTTTTTCAGTTTACTGTTGTGTCTCTGATTTTATGTGGTTTTCACAATGAGATATCAGTGAGTGATCCTTAAACGTATGAATAACATTAATACAACTTGAAATTTATATTAATCATACGTTTTAATATTATATTGTTATAGTCTCAAAATATAATACCCACCGTTTTAGTACATGGTGGCGCTGGAGATATATCCGATGCTACGATACCTATTAAAAAATATGGTGTCAAATTGGCTGCCCGCATTGGTTACGAGGCTTTAAAGAGCACTGGCAACGTAGTAGATGCTGTTCAACAAGCAGTAGAATATTTAGAATCCGATCCAAACTATAATGCTGGCTATGGCGGAGTTCTCACTTGGGAGGGTAATGTGGAAATGGATGCTGCTATCATGAATGGTTATGACTTGAATGCCGGCTGTGTGTCGGTAGCCAAAAATATAATGCATCCCATATCATTGGCTCGCAGCATAATGGATAAAACAAGACATAAGTATTTAGCAGGGGACGGAGCCATGGCTTTTGCTAAGGCAGATGGTTTTAAATTTTTGCCGGAAGGAGCTTTAGTAACTGAAAATGCTAAAAAGGCTTTGGAAGACTTTAAAAATAGTTATAATAATGTCAGCAGATTTATAGAGGAGACAATTTTCGGCTCTCCTGGTACCGTAGGTGCTGTTGCTATTGACGCTTATGGCAATGTAGCTGCTGCTACTTCTACCGGTGGCATAACTGGTAAAATGCCTGGTCGTATTGGAGACTCATCAATTTTGGGTGGTGGTACTTATGCTGACAATGCTTCGGGTTGTGTCTCGGCTACTGGCAATGGAGAAACTATTATGCGTTATAATGTAGCTTCCCGAATTCTGGCATTGACGGAAATTTTCGGTTTAAGTGCACAAGACGCTACTGTTAAAGTTTTAGATGAAATGACGAAACGTTTTGAACAAACCGCTGGTGTAATTAGTATTGATCCAAAAGGAAATCCCGGTATATACTTTACTTCACGACGTATGTCTTGGGCGTATCAGCGTGGTGGAGAATTGCATTTTGGCGTTGACAAGGGTGAGGATAAAGTAGAAATTGTTGGGGAACCAAGATTACAAGTTTGAGGAACATGTTTTTATAAACTTTAAAATGCAGACTTGTAAACAAATTTATTTGATTTGTTCTATTTTCAATGTTACAGTATGGCTCAATATCTCCTCAGAAATGCTTGGCCATATTTTATAGGTAAAATTTAACTTTGTAAGACCAAACAGCGTCAAATAAAACTAAATATTTGTTGTGACTATTCCAAAACGAAAAAATGTTTTTGAAATAAATAAAGGAATTCAAATATATTTTATGTAACGGTTACGTACATGGGTGAGTGCAGTAGCACAGCTGACTGACTTTGTTTACAATATATTTTCAAGTGTTTTTGACATTAGTACATTAGTGTACACAAACAAAATGCCTGTTGTTTCTGTAAAGTGTTAATTTCGATTTTTGCGCTGTTATTGTAAATTTTGGACTTTATGATATATATTTAGGTTTCATAAAAGTCGACTCAAAGATGTATATCCAAATATAGCAAAATTTGACATTTGACCTACACGATTTAACGGTAATATTGTCCGTTTTGAGTAAAACTTTCAGAAAGTATTAAAGAGTACTATATTATTCTGGATGGGTTTTATTTGAAATTTATAACACTAAAGAAATTAAACTTATTCACCAAAATATTACAGGTTTTCCCGAAATCCGCCAAATTAAAACCGCGGGTACAGAAAAACTATCGGAGGTAATATTTATATAATATTTATACCCTACACCTCCATAGTGGGGAGGGTATATTGAATTAGTGCTGATGTTTGTAACGCTCAGAAATATTGGTCCAACTCCCACCTTAAAGAATACCAATCAACTCAGAATCGCTTCTTGAGTCGATTTAACGATGTCCGTCCGTCCGCCTGGCTGGCTGTCCATGTAAAGCTTGTGCGCAGAGTACAGGTCGCAATTTTAAAGATATTTCGATAAAATTTGGTACATGATATTTTTTCGGCCCAATGACGGATGGGATTGAAACTGGTGGAAATCGGTCTATTATTTCACCTGGCCCTCATACAAATGCCCTCCCGAAATTGGGGTTTACCGATCATAAATGTTTGAATTATGCAAGTATCCAAACAAATTTCATCACAAATGAGTGGCAAATGAAGCCAAATCACATCAACACATTTTGTGCAGATCGATTCATAGTTACTCGTAGCTCCCATATAAGCCCCACTTCCAAAAATCACTTTAAAAGAATAACTCTCTCAAAAATGTTGGTATTGAGCGCAAATACATTTCATATATATGTATACAAATAATACGACGCAATATAATGATGATTGGAATAAGTAATATCTCCAACATAGCGCCCATTTCTGGAAAACTGTTTTATAGATATGCTGGGTGTAGGGTATTATATGGTCGGGCTTCACCGATTATACTTTCTTGCTTGTTTTTTATATTTTTGTTCTCTCATATATGCTTAATAAATCCCAAAGGGATGTTCCAAAAATTGTAAAATTTGTTTCTTTGTTGAAAATGGATTTTTGAAACAGCCGTTAAAAAATTTTTATCATACTTTATTCACTTTAATACTAACATGTATATTAAATATACAATTGTTATGATGCAATTCGACGTGAGATATCCTCATATGCATAAAATTCACTGTTCCAAAACTTAAGAAGATCGGCTCATGATTTGTCATAGCTGCCATATAAGGACCATTTCCGAAAAACAATTTAACCCACAAAAATATCTTATAAATATGGATATCGAACCAACTTTTATACAGATCATAAATTTTAATCCAGAAATCACATTAATATTCTTTATATGGCAATTATGCTACTGGATTTTGTAGCTGTCAGTCAATAATATCTCCTGAATTAAGTCCACTTCCGAGCATAACCACCAACCATACAACTCTTGTAAATAACTTATTGAGATGAAATTTAACCAAAATAAAACTAAGATACATACGTAGAAATCACATTAGTGGATATTGGATTTAGAAGCTATCAGTCCATAATTGATCCACTCTACTATGCCACTCATAAATCTCTTGTAATTTATGTTATTGATATCAAATTCATCCAAAAGAAGCATCACCTCACAATCTTACCCTTTTTATACCCTCCACCACCAAGAGTGGTGAATGAGGATATATTACGTTTGTCATTCCCTGTGAAACTTGAATATTAAATTCATCTGAGACCCAACAAAGTATATATTTTCTTGATCCTTATGAAATTCTAAGGCGATTTACGTCCAAACTATACAACTTAACTAAACGAACTTTCCAGAAAAATATTTCTTATTTTGCAGGTAACTTTGGTATTGAAAATCAGCAAAATCGATTTAGGCCAACCAGAGTTATGGACCAATATGTGAGACAACCTCCATAAAAATTTGATATTTGTTGTCCATTTTATTGCAATATTTTGAAATATATTGCAGATAATACCCTACAATTTTGAATACGTTGTTTTTATAATAAAAGAAGAAAGTATGAGGAAAATAGTATGAATCGGTCAATGATTTCTCATAGCCCCCATACAAAAATCTTCCCGAAATATTGCTCAATTATACATAAATGCCTATAAAATTGGAATATCAAGACAAAATTCAGCAAAAATAAATTTTATGCAAAAATAAATCGAAAAACGAAATTTTTTTTAGTTCGGTCGATGTTTGACCATAGACTCCATATAAAGTCCACTTCCACAATTCACTTAAATACGTTTAAAACAGATATAAATAATGTTAAACGGCTAAAATTTGATATGAAGAATCTTTATAAGCAAATAAATTGTTGTACTAAATTTTATGGTGGTCGGCCCAGAATTGGTAATAGCTCCCATACAAGGACCACATCTGAAAAATACATTTATCCCTATATATATTGTATAAATATCGGTACCGACTCAAAACTTTGCACAGATTATTTACGTATATACAAAAATCATCCCACAAAAGTTTGTGAATTTCGGTCTATTTTTAACCGTATGCCCCATATAAAGCTCTCTTCCGAAAATCACTTTAATACTCATAAATCTCTAATAAATAAGGGTACCAATCCAAAATTTTACACGGATCATTTACATACATGCCTAAATCAAACTGCTGGATTTTAAGAATATCGGTCCATATTTGACTATGTCCCCCATATAAGGTCCACTTCCGAAATCCACGTCAAAACTATTATATATCTTAAATATACCGTTATTATGTTGACATTTGACGTGAAATATCCTCATATGCATGAAAATCACTGTTCCAAAATTTAAGAAGATCGGCCCATAATTTGTCATAGCTGCCATATAAGAACCATTTCCAAAAAACAATTAAACCCACAAAAATGCCTAATAAATATCGATATATGTATACCATAGAGGAAAAAATCCTATCCTGCATACATAATTCTGAAAAAAATGTGTTTTTTTTAATTTTTCAGATCTTATAATTCTATAATTATGGTACCTAATATAATGTCTTGGCTAAAATAACACTTATATTTATTTAAATTTTTTTAGATATTAAAAAAAATTCGGGTCAAAAAATATTCTTTTCGGATTTAACCCATATTCGGTCCATATTTTATAATCATGATATATATCGTTGGAAAGGTATTTTTAATACCTTTTATTTAATGTATTACAAATTATAAGACACCCAGTAGTTCCCGAGATATAGACCTATATATTTTCAACTTTACGGGCCCGCCTCATCGAAAATATGCGTGACCGGCAACAAATTTTTTTTTGCTGGCATCTCTTCTAAAAGCCCTATTTGATGATTTTTTTTTTTTTTGAGCAAAGACACTAAAATGGACTTGTTCCCCTACACCAGCATAGTGGGGAGGGTATATTGGATGTGTGCTGATGTTTATAACGCCCAGAAATATTAGTCCAACAACCACCTTAAATTATACCGATCGACTTAGAATCACTTTTGAGTCGATTTAACGATGTCCCTCCGTCCGTTCGCCCTTCTGGCTGGCTGTCCATGTAAAATTTGTGCGCAGAGTACAGGTAGCAATTTTTAAGATATTTTTCCGTTTTTTTAACCAAAACCTGTCATCTCCGCATTTTTTAACAGATTTTCTTTTGATTTTAAAATTGTCCACGATATTTAAATTTTTTTAATAATAATCTTTTTCTGCTTCCCATGTTTTCTAAGTTTAGAATACTTAAAACTCCAAAAGTAAACACAGAAAACGTAGCCAGAACATCGGTGGTGAATCCTCTTTTTCAATATGTACATATGTCTATTGTTTATGCATATTTGATTTAGTTTGTATTTGTTCGTAATATCGAGTACAAAATATATTACGGTGTTCGTAATATAAGGTACTCAATTCAACATTTTTATGAGTTCGTTAAATCCCGAATTCGTTAAATCGGAAAACTACTGTATATGTAAAGCTATGTATAGACGGTCGTCAGATATTACAACATTGTCAGATCTAGCAATGTACATATTGACATTGAAAAATTGTTAGCAAAAGGTAAATTGTCAGTTCAGACGACTGTAAGAAAACTAACAATTTCATTGGCACACAAATGTCACACAATGTATTTATTTGTCAACCGAAATTGTTTTTTCAAATATGTTATTAATGCACACTTGTTTCTTTATTTATGTATATACAAAGTTGAATTTAGAAATAATTTCTATGACAATGCTGCCATTGGTAGATGCATAAACTTTGCACATGTGACCATGAAAAGTGTTTAACAATTGTCTTAAAACAATGACAAAAATTTGTATTTACACGATTGTTAGATGTCTGACAATATTTTTGTCATGCAATGTACTGAAAATGATTTTTCTTACAACGTTGGAAGACAAACATTTTAAGATCACACGGTTGTTAGACATTTTCTGAATATTTTTCGGACAACATTGTAATATCTGACGACCGTCTATACATAGCTTAATTCTCTTCTGTAACTCTGTAATTAACGCATAGTTTTTTTGTTATTTTTTTTATATGAGTAAAACGCTTTTCCTATGATGATAGGACTATTGTTGGCTTCTGACTTAATTCCCAACAAACCTATACTCGTACAGTTAAATAGTTTCACTGCCGATTTAATCCTCAAATAATCCTTACGTCAAATAAATTAACGCTTAATTAAGCTAAGCTAAAAAAAAGTAAAACATTTCTTTATTCGTACATGTTTTATACATTTATTTTATATATTCTCTTTTATATACTCTTTAATTTGAGTTAAATTTTATTTTATTTTTTCTTCAAAAATCATTAAATTTGTTTCTTTATCTTATATTCAATGGATTTTTAGTTTTACTTAATAAATAATTTACAATAGTTTTTTTTTCCAATTTTAAGAATTTGTTTTTATATATTAAATATTTATACCTGTTAAGTTTACTAAAAGTTATGGGTTAGTCATCTGCCATTTTTACCAAGTCTAGTTATATTTTAACCTAAAGTTATGCTGACAGTTAAACAATTGTTTGTATGAAAAATATTTTAACAGACAGTGTAACTTTAACTTAAAAAAATAACTAGACTTGGTGAAAACGGGAGTAAATATTATTATTATTATTATTTTTTTTTTGTATTTTTAATGTATTTTTGCAATTTTGAAACTTAATTATAGATGATGTGCCATGTATTAACATGCCTGTGTTTTCGGATTAGTTATTTGAAATTAATAAAAAAAAACAAGAAATAGATATTTATATAATATATATTAATTTCAGATCAATCATAAAAAACTAGGTTCCAGTTGTAATATTGGAAGTATTCCAAATACATTATAATTGTTATAATAGCGGCAACTTTAAGAAAGCAAAATAAAAAAGAGCCAAAGAGTTTGACAACTCTTTCTCAAAGATCACTAATCTTCCAATGAACAATAATTTTTTTTACGGTGTATGATTTGCTTATGGAGTTTTTTAGGCAAAAAAATTCCCTTTTTTGCCCTCATTTTAAAAAAAACTTATATGTAATGTGTTGGGTATAAGTATGTGTAAGGTCTTTTTCAAGATCTATCGCAATAAATACGAACGAACTCAATAAATAAAGAAAATGCATGATTTGCTTATGCGGAACGGTTTCCTGGCAAAACATATTGCCCTATTTTGCGAAAAAATATATAATATTCTGAATGTTTAACCTGAGAAATGTGAAAGGTCCTTTCAAAATCTATATATCAATATCTATTAGAGCTGTGTCGTTAATGAATGAACGGGTTAAAACGAACGAATCACTTAATTAAACGGATTGAACTAACACTTTTAGAATGAACGGAATGAAATAACTGAACGGTTTTCGTTCAATAGTGTACGGATCAATTTCGTTCAGCTGCTGTTTATCAAAAGACAAGAAGAAAATCAAATTCAATAAGGGTTGTATTCATTCGTTCAAAGTTAACGATTGAACGAATTGAATGAACGAATCAGTCTTGGATAAATGAATGAAAATGACCGGTTACTGAAATGAACGACCGGGCACAAATCTAAGATCTATATATATGTATATATACAAGCCAAATAAATCAAGAAAACAATATGCAAAGATTTAATGATTATATATAAGAATTATACTCGTATATAATTATTTGCAATTAAAAAAATTAAAATTGAAAAGAAAAAATGTTTCTAATCCAATTTCAGAATAACATTTATCATTAAAATTTTATGATGTAGTGCTTTTTCGGAAAGAACAATTTTTTAATTGTAAAACTGTAATGTAAAATTCAAACGAATTATTTGGCTCTTATATACATAGATCGAAAGTTGTGCTAATCAATAGGTTTAATTAAATCCGAATTTTACAAAAAGCGTAATATGTACCAAAATAATATTTTTTCATAATCGAAGATTTGGCTTTTTTGAAATTTTTAAATATATCTGAAAAATTTCCTCAATATATTCAAGTGCCATGTGAATATAAAATTTCTTCCAAAATAGATATGTACATTAAACGCTATTAAAAAAAATTTAAAAATTCTATTTCTAATATTTGTCTCAAAATCTATGTGTTTAGAAGAAAAAGTGTAAAATAATCAAAAGTAATAGAAAATCAACTGTTAGATAGATAATTCAGCTCTTCGTCATCCCTGTTTATGAAATAATTAGAAAATTGTTTGAAACCCATAGTTTTATCTTACTAGAAATTCATTGATTGTCTAACAACTATATTTTTATTTTCATATTCCCAGAACTGACGTTCTCAATTTAGAATCCCGAAACTTGGTAAAATTGAGATTTTGTTTTTATTTTTACGATAAATATAGAATATAAGAAATCAAATGGATTCGTTGATTATTAAAAAAGTATTCTCAAAAAATTAGGCATGTTATAGACATAGATTTTAGTATAGATATTCTTATTTTTAGTTAGACACTCTTAGTTTGATTTTGAAATGATTAATTTAAAATAATATAAATAAATTAAGTATTGTATATATATACAGTGGTGGCCATATAAATTAAAGATAACTCCAATCTTATGCAATTTAAAATTTTTAATGTTTTTATCCATTTTTCCACAATCATTTTCCGTTTTATGGCTTACGCTCCTAATTCTCAGTTATTTCTCTCTATGAGAAATTGCTTTCGAATCGAAATGCACAATAACCCCCCAGGTATAGTACCTATTTGTTCCGAAGAAGAAAGAAAACTTATTAATAACCTAAAAACCTCTGGTAAAACGGTATGACATGGATGGATACAACGCCATCAATCATTTAAATACATCCATATGGGATAACAACAAATTTTGCAAGTTTCATCTAATGAAAAGCAAACACAAACAGAATATCAAATTATAAAAAGAATCTCTCAAGCTGATCCATTTAAAACAGTGTTGGCAAACATGGTACAATTGTACTTTTTTTTTTTTGATACATTGTACACACAGTTGGTACCGTGGTACTACCACAAGTCATTTGGTACAATTTTAAAATATTGCTGCATCAAAATTAGATATTTCAGATGAAATATATACATATTACACTTAAGTTACTATTTGTGCAAAGAGATTTTAATAAATTTATAAATATAAATATACATATACGAGTATAAGACGATTATTAGAACAATGGGAGCATGGGAGCCTCTGACATATTAATTCACATTAAATGATTTTTAGGCTGAATGAAAAAAACTAAAGCTTAAAATGTAGTTAATCAGGATTTCAAAATCGTTAGAAGTTAACCCTACTTTTTCTTCTATTTTTGAAATAATAAATCTAGTAATTTTGGAAATGCAATCGAAGGATGCACGATAGTTCATAAATATGACAATTTTAGATAATCGCGGTTGAAGTGCATTTATTACATGGGATTGAAGTTTCATCTAGAACAATAAGACGAAGGCCTTATGAAATTTCTCTTCATGGTTGCATAGCACAACGCAAACATTTTGTTACGGAAGAGAATATAAAATCAAAGCTAGAAAAAAAATAACAGAAAGTTTTTGGCAAAATGTACTTTGGAGTGATGAATCGTTTTACCGCTGGCGATCTGATGGAAAACGATATGTATGGCGTCCGATTAATCAGCAGCATCGTCTAAAACATACCATAAAAACAATTAAACACGGCGGTGGCAATGTAATGATTTGGGGGTGCATTTTCTTGACGCGGTATTGGGCCACTAGCCAGAATTTTTTCAAAAATGGATCAACACTTCTTAGAAAATGATACCATTCGCTGAAGAAAATTTGCCGCTACAAAACCTAAATGTTTTAAAATGGCCAGTACAATTTCATGATCTCAATTAAATTAAGAACATGTGGAACGAAGTTGATAAAAGTTTGGAAGGGAAAAACAACAAAAATTCAGATGAATTGTGCGAAATCATTGAGGCGGCCTGCAAGGCTATATCAATTTCAAAAGCATTTGGTCGAAAGCATGCCAAATAGATGTCTTCATGTGATAACAAATAAGTGCTATCAGTCAAAATATTAGAGATAAATTTATAATTATTTGACGGAAATTGGAAAATTATTAGGATTTATGGTGAAATTATATACCAGGTGACAGCATAGCGCCAGCTGATTATTTTTTACTCTATTCATGGTGTAATTCTTGATATCATGAAAATGTCAAAAACCTGTTTACAAATAGTCAAAGTTTATATTAAAAAGTTAAAAAATTATTTTGTTTTTGAAAAAGTGAGTTTTTGTCGCCGTTGTATCTGCGTAAAACAGTTTAAAAGTGTTAAAGAACTATTTTATATTATCTAAAAAACAAACACACTATTGTTTTTTGAGTTGTTTTACTAAAAGTGTTACAGCCTGTTTATGTTACACGTTTAAAGTTAGACGAAACTGGACGAAACGTCAACGATAACGTAACAATTTTCGTTTATGTAACGCGCTCTCTATTGTTCATCTTCATTTGCGTTATGGACGTATAAATTAAGAAAGTGTCAAATTACAGTATTGCCTGTATGTAAATATATTTGTTTTTTTTACTTTTGTTCATATTGAATATTTTAATTTACTATAAACAATGGCTACCCTAGCAAAAAAGAGCAAAAAAATAATACATTATAAACAAATCAAATTATTTACAAATTTGTGTAATTTTGAAAAATTATTAAATTAATAAAAAAATATGTTTTCATCATTATTATACATTGCTTTTACATAAATAAGCACATAATTGTTTGTGTATATTTACCTTTTTAGTTTCAATTTGAAAATTTTTAAAATTTTTCTGTTTCTTATATGTATATTTCTTTAGGACGAATGAAATATTTTATTCGTCTTTCTTTCGTTTGTTTGACATTTAAAAACGCAATACACAACCCAAAAAAATGTGTCAATTGTTACGTTATTCGTCAATTTGACTTTCGTGTTACATAGCCCAAAATAGGAAAAACGTCAATTATTTTGACGTTTGTTTAGTTATTCATCTTACATATACAGGCTGTTAGTTTTTTTTTCTTTCTTTTTGTTTTCTTTATTTTATGCCAGATGTTTTTGACAGTAACGAAAGTATTACACAAACAAAAATGCCTGTTGTTCTTGCCTTGTTGTAATTGTTGTAGCAATGCTGTCACCAGGTACATAATTCCACCATGCCATTAACGATGTTGTTTAATTTTTTTTCTTATTTTCATAGATTTAAGATTCCGTTTTGAGAGGCGCAAATAAAAGCAGCCTGATTTAGTATTAAATAGTAAAAAAACAGATTGTTCTTTTTATAAATAAGAAATAAAATAAAATGAATAATTTGCTGTTCTGATAAATGTTTTTATAATATGTATATGGCAATTTCACGTCAAGTAACCCAATTTTTAAATCGATGTCTTCCGATTTGGATGCAATTTGCACCAAGTTTAGTACTATTGGATAGTAGCTCTAAACTACCTATAGAATTGACAAAAAAGCCTCAATGAAAAGATGTGTGACTTAGAAAATCACAGGTAGAAATTAATAGCGGTTGGTCTCACACAGCACCATTTCACGGGCGTTTCTAGGCTGTTGTTGGAGTTTTTATTTTTATCATTTTAATAAAACTTACACACAAATAGGAAAAAATTAAAATAGTGCATATGGTAAAAATTTAAACAATTTCTTCTTTGAGTTGCAAATTTTTTTATAGATACCCCACTTGCATCCCATTAAGTGACCACAAAGCTCTTAAAGGAAATGGTCTAAAGTTTCTTTTGAGGAAAAATAAAAAAAACTCCATTGAACAAAAAAATGGGGGAAAATGAAAATGATACATGTGCCAAATATTGAAAAATCCTATTCTTGAGTTAAAAAATAATTCTTTTGATAGATATCCCACTCGCATCCCATTAAGCGACTATAAAGGCCTTAAAGTAAATTGTATAAGCTTTCTTTTGAGGAAAAAGGGCCCAAATTGAAAAAAAATAATTTAAAAAAAAAAATTAAAAAAAAAATTTTTTAAAAATTAAAAAAAATTATTTTTGGAATGATTGAAGAAAATCTATCTAAAGTCCTTTGAACAATTTTTGCTAGGACCAATTGGTGAAAAGTTACACTCATTTTAAAAAAACCCAGTATGCCCAATATGTCTAACTTTGACCCCCTCTAACTCCGGCAGTTCTTGAATAGCAGAGCTGAAAATTTGGGTCGGCATACTATCCAATAGTACTAACCTTGGTGCAAATTTCATCCAAATCGGAAGACTTTAAAATTGGGTCACTTGACGTGAAATTAACCAAATGTATATACATATGTACATATGTAGGTATGTATGTATGTACATATGAGTATTGTGAGACATGATAGAAACGAAGTAGACTGTGAGTGTCTTAAATATTTGTGTGGGTAATTGTATGTTGCTTTATAAAATGACTGGATTTGTTTGTTTGTTGAAATTTCTTACATACAAAAAATATTTGTAAAATTACACAAAAATACATGTATACATACATTTAATTAATTACTCTTAGTTGCTTTTATAATACATTTTTATAAATTTAAGATAAATTAAAAAACGATATACGTACAAACTTATGTACGTATGTATGTAGCTTTGTTTATAATGAATATATGTGTTCATATACATACATAATTTAAATTAATACAATATAATTTTGGTATAAAAAAAATTTAATGATTGTTTACTAAACTCTTTAGTTAATATCATTTTTGTTGGTTAATAACATTTAAACGTAATTCGTTTCAACTAAAATTACAAAAATTAATTATTCAATTTAATTCAATTAAATAGTATTTGTTTATAATATACAAATTGTTTTATTTATTAATTCTATTAGTTTTTGCTAAATGTATTTGAAAATTATATTTAATTAACTAATATTTATTTTATTTTTTAAAGCCGTTTGATATCTCTTTATTTAATTATTACTTTCTTATTTGTTATTTTTAAATTTACATTTTCTTTTATTTCGAAGTAAATTGCATAGTTTTCTTCTTTTGTGTGGAAAATTGGAAAGGAAAATGTATAAAATTGGGTTTTATCGTACAAATGATATATGCAAGTAGTTTTTGTGTGCAAATTTAAACATAAAATTCCTAAAAAAAAAACAAGTAAGAAAGTATAGTCGGTTAAGTCCGACCATATAATACCCTACACCCAGCATATGTGTAAGAAATGGGCATCATTGAAGGCATTATATGAGATCTAGGACCTATTATAAAAATTTAGTGGCATACACAGATGTTGTATGGGGGTTATGAGAAATAATAGACCAATTTCAATCCCAATCGATTTTATGGAAATATCTTCAAAATTGTGCACAAAGTTTACATGGACAACCAGCAAGCCAAGCGGACGGACATAGCTAAATCGACCCAGGAAGTGATTCTGAGTCGATCGGTTGGACTAATATTTATGTAATGCTTGGTTTTCACTATGTCATTTTTGTTGTCAAATTGTTGGCAATTGTATGAAAACGGGTTGTCATATAATGATTTTCGTGATTGCAAACATAGATGACGCCATATGACAACCAGTTTTCATAAAATTGCCAACAATTTGGACAATTTAACAACAAAAATGACATAGTGAAAACATAATGAAAACGCGGCCTTACAAACATCAGCACAAACCCAATTTACCCTCCCCAATATGATGGTGTAGGGTATACATAAAAATTGTCTAGTTGCACATTTACACAATTTTCTAATTAAACTTCTTCAATAATTATACATATTAGACCATCGTCTTAAAAGTTAGGAAAAATGCTCAATTGTTAAAATAAGACAATTAATAACTTAGGATAATATTTATTAATTATTAGAATGCCTTATCACACGTCATGGATCTCTAGTGCCTAGCGATAACATATTCTAGATCATATGATATTTTTCGCCATGTTGAATATAAATTCATAAAGTATGACCGAATATTCGTATTAGGACAACAATTAAGTTTCGACCAGAATAAAAAATACCAAAACTTCTAAAAAGTAATACAAACACGAAGACTTGTAAGTTATTGAAAAAAGGTCTTAGCTAGCCAATACCATAAAAACACCGTTCAAGATCAAAACTAGTAAGAGTGCTATATTCGGCTAAGCCGAATCTTACATACCCTTCACCTTTGTTGTGGATGCATAATTATATTATTATACATACATACGTATATACCTATATTATATTGTTACGTTTTTACATTTTAAAAACGGTTGTTTATTTCCTTTTAATAAACCGGATTCTTTTTAATTGCAAAATAAAAGCGTAGTTTGAAGAAAATATAACGAGTCTTTATTAATTTAAATGTACACAAACGCCATTAAAAATGAACACACTGTCTTTTTACACACTTATATTACGGTTTAAGAACACACTTAAAATTTTGTTTGATCAGCGCCATCTGTTTATGAAATTATATGTAACAATATTAATACACTTAGTTTTTTTGATGAAATTTTCAGAGGTTGTCTCGGATTGTTGCTCATATCTCTGTTATTTGTGGACGGATTTTGCTGATTTTAAATAGCAAAATTCTCGGAAGCATGTCTGACAGAATTATTGAAGATTTGGATCCCGAAGATATTTGGGGACTTCAGAAAATTGATTTCAACAGACAGACATGGCTTAATAGACTCCGCTATCTATAAGGATCCAGAATATATATGTATACTTTATAGGGTCGGAAAATTATATTGTGGAAATTACAAACATATATATACCCTTCTCATGAAGGTGAAGGGTATAATAAAGGCTGGTGAATTTAAAGTAATGAAATGTCATCCTTTGACATTAGTACAAATATGGGAAATTGCAACTATGGGAACGAAAACAAAGAATGTTTCACAAACAAAACATCTGGACTGAGGCCTATTTTCAATTATGCGGTTACATAAATAAATGAATGTGGTTTATTTTCTTTTGATGATTTAAATTAACGGTTTTAAGTAAATAAACCGAGTCGTTTTTACAAAATGTGTCTTAAAAGTTTTGTGAAAAGAGTGAACGCTAGAGAATTTCATAAAAAAAATTTTCTGTTTTAAGGCAATTTACTTCCTAAGATCAAATTGACCATCCCTGTCCAAGATGGAATTGAACAAAATTCGGCCAAGTAGGAAACATGAAGTATGTGCTGAACTACATATGTTTTAATATTCTGAACGTTGAATATAGTAGTAAATATATTTTAAAGTATATCGACTTTAAAACGCCGACAATCATTCAACAAACCAAAAGACTTGTATGTTATAGGAAAATTATTAGGTTTATCAATAGACGTATATTTGAAAACCAACTAGAAAAACCCACCTTCAAAAACACAATTTTCTAAAACAGAATTCAACCCGGATGCTGTCGTCGAAAGTTTTCTTCCTGACAGATATTAAAATATTAATTAGTTATTTGTGTTAGTGTCATTAGGTAATGGAAGTTGAAGTAATCGTGTCACCACAGTCCGTCACAACATTGTTTATTCGGACAAAAGTTATAATGCTTCATGAAGGTTGTATTAATTTTAAGGTTTAATATAATTTGTGTCTAGATAAGTGCCGCTCACAATTAGAAACCAATGTTGATGTTCATTAAGGACCGCGATTTGATGTCAAAAATAAAATCGAAAATCTAACTGGGTTTATCGAGGTAAGGAATCTTCACAAATCATTCTGGTATACACAGGTAAGTGCTCCTCACAATGAAGAGTCACCATGAAAAGAGAACCATGCTGGGGTTGAGTAATTGTGAAGAGAGCGAACAAACCATGCCCAGGAAACCGGTATTAAGCTTTTCGGCCTTTATTTCGGCAATTCACTTTCTGGTTGATATAGGTGGCATGGGACAACAAGTGTAGGAGGCTATCAAAGACTAAGGCCCCGATTACTGTTCACAACACTAAGTATTTTGATGTTGTATGTTGTAAACTGCGATTACGACTCACAACACTCATCAGCATGTTGTGTTGTAGTCGAGACAACACAACATTTTAGTGTTGTGAGCGATAATCGGGGCATAATCCTGGAATCCTCGTGTTTTATACCGAAGGAATACAACTGCTGACACTGTTAGTACTATCTGATACTGTTATACTATGACGCATTGGTTCCAAAATTATCAAAATGCAACCGCCAAAAAGTTGCTATTTTTAATTAATTTTGAAGATGAAACTCAGCACTAATAATCCTCATGTATAGGAAAATCACCGAAACAGAATTTTCATATAAAATTTGTTTCATAAATTTAAAATCTGATTATGCATACTATTAAACCAATAATGTTTAATCATTACTTGTGACCTACAATATTAATTAACACGATTAAATTACAACCATTATTTAATAATGCAAATGTACTAACCTCTTTTTACGCTGTTCATCTTAAATCTGGAACATTATCTATTTGACCAAATCTTTCGATGTTGTACTTATTTACATATATATTCATTCAATATGTATTGTATTAAAAAACCTTGTTCAGACCGATATTGTGAAAGTATTGCATTGAACGATGTGGTAGTGCCATAAACAACCAGCATGAATTTGTATATCAAAGAGTTTACTCACTATCTAGATTCGAAGTTTAATTTATTAAAATGTTTATGATTAATATATTGTAATTCAAAATGTTTTCTTTCGAATCGAATTGCGCAGAAACCCCCTTATTATTTAAGGAGTTCTGTGGTTACTTGGTTAATACTGTGTATTTTTCCAAAAAAATTAAATATTATTGAAATCGTTCGATTTTACAGGAGAAATCGTTCTAATAACCAAAATTTCAACATATTTTGTTGCTTGTAATTAATTTTATCTGAAACGCGCAAAATCATACAATTTTATTGAGTGAGTATACTCGAATCATGACTTATAATTTATTGTACCAATACTCAAATTTAAAGTTTGAAGTACTCATTATATTCATACTTAATCTCATGTATGATGTTGTTTATTTTGACACTCTTTAACTCAATGTACGTAGACGATAAAAAAATAAGTATGACTCGCATACACACATGCGAGTGTCGTTCATTTTTACAGCCTGCTTATAAAAATTATATAAAATAATTAATTTTATATTCTCCCCAATATGTTTTTATATTTCTTTTTTACTTATTTTGTAAAAATACCTAACGGATTAAGCTGAAAATTGTTATCAATGACTTAACTGAGTATGTGAGTATTTTTCTGAAAATGTAAATCTAAATACCGCGATTTATGAATCAAACATATTGGGAATGGTATGAGCTCGATGTCGGCGTAGTACTCATACTTATATCCACCTGCATTTATAAGTCAACGTTGTTGTGAGTTTGAGTAACTCAGAGTAGTTAAATTGCAATGGTGTAAAACTACTTATACTTTCTACTACTTATACTTTATAGTTTGTGAAAGTTTTTTAAAAAAATAATAAATTATAGTAAAGAACTTTCTTATTTAATTTAATATTACTTACATATACACAAAATAGAGAAATGAAATGAGGACTTTAACCGAAAAGGAAAAGCTTTGTTGGTAGTAGATCGTGAAAATGGGATGAAACAGAAAGCTTTGAGTTCTTAGTATAAGATATCGGAACCTGCGGTCAGAAAAATAATTGCTTTGTATAAAATAAGAAAGTCAAACAAAAACCTAAAGAACTTATGTTGCCGAAAACTTAAGACCACGAAGCTGGACGATGATCGTCGTATTGCAATTCTAGCAAAAAGAAATTGTTTTAAGACAGCCAGAGATATAAAGGAGGAACTAGAATTAAATATTTCGACTCGAACTGTTCAAAGAAGACTTAACGAAATCCGTCTAAAAAGTACGTTCGCTAAGAAAAAGCCTCTTCTACGAGCTGCAAATATAAAAAAAAACGGTTAGACTTTGCAACAAAGTACATAAATATTAGATAAAATAGTAACTGAATTAAAAATAAAACTGTCAGGCATGTGATGTAAATCGAAAACGAATCAGTTTTGGAAATACATTTTAATTCATTTATAATCTAATTTTTAAAATTTTTGTTTTAAGATTCTCTTTAGTAGCCCAATACCTTTATATTTTATGTGATAAAAGTTTTTCAATACAGAAATATTACGAAAAAATTTACTTCTAAAACTCATTCGTTTTCGATTTCCATCACATGCCTGTATAATTTATAATTATTTGAAAATAATAAATAAATGTTTTAATCAAAAAACAGGAAATATTTGAAACGGCACTTTATTTTGTCCGACAGTGTATTTCTACAATCATTTTAAATAAAAAAGTTTGCTATCTTATTCATGAAAACATTGAGCAAATTCCGGAGCGACTATCGTTAAAAAAAATAATATATAAAAGTTCAGACCGACCGCATGCGACATCTCAAAATGTATTCGAAAATTTGTAGACTATCATGGTTTCAAATGAAGAAAATAACTTTACATAAAAAAACATATTAAAATCACTGGTGTTGTTTTTTGCCTCCTAATTTAATATACAATATAACAAAAAAAAAAAAAAACAGCATACAAAGCTGCTATTAATTAATTTTAAACTTAAAAAATAATTGTGATTATGTTTATGAATTTTTTAATAACAACGAGCAACAAGGGACATTTTTTTACTTAAAGTTTTGCTTTATTTTTATTACACAAATTTAAAAAGAAATAAATATAAAGGAATTCTAAAGCATCCTTATTCTTAACACACTGGGAGTATAATAAAATTACTTTTTGTTTACTTTTGATTTTACTGTATACAATTTCAATTCAAAGAACTGAATTTTTGAAATGGATGGACTTAAATTGCAATTAGTTTTTGTTATTTTTATCCAAATAGAAATAACAACGAAATAAAAAAAACTAACTTTATTTGTATTTTTTTTTTTGAAAATAGATAAATATTTTCTTAATTTAATATTTAAATTTAAAAAATAAACACACGTGTTTTTTGAAACGAAATATTTTTTAAATAATTAAAAAAAAACTTAAATCAAAAGAATTCAATTATTAAAAATAATATTTTGTTTAATGAAAGAAATAATAACTTATAAAATAAACCAAATAGCAGAAGTGTAATAATATTTTCATTTTTATTTTAAAAACACAAGGAAACTAATAAATGCTTAAGAGTTAATTTTATTAAAAAAGATAAACACTCATTACTAATAATTTGTTTTAACTTTATGATTTATAAAATAATTAACTTAAAACAAAACTAACAAACATAGAAGTAGAAATATTAAAACCGTAATAATGACGAATATTTAAGTGTTTTTTAACAATCACGGGAATTAACTATTTAAAGATTTTAAGTCATAGTCCTGGTTCAATATAAATTCTTGTTTTTACAACTTTCCAATATTGCTAAAATTTGTTTGTTCTAATTATAATTTCTCTTCGTAAAACAAATCGCGAAACATTTTAAACTCACTCTAATGTAATGTATTGTATGTAAGTTTATTGCTTTTATATAAATTTATAAGTCTTAAACAAAATCTCTTTAATTATAATCTTTAATTTATTTAATTATGCTCTGTTTTAGCGGCGAGTAGTTTAAGTTTTAAGTACATTTGTGAGAATGTTTTAAATAGTTTAATTTTTTCAGTTCGTATTACAGATTTTGGTGTGAAATTAATTAATTTCAATTAATAAATATTTACATTATTTGTTAAAACGTTAAAAATAATTTAGATGTATTCCCATATATTCCTGATTTCATATCTGTTACTTGTATATAAACGCGTAAAAAACAGAGAGCAACTATTTAGAAATCCCAAATTAGTTAAAGCAAAACAATAGTTTTTGTAAATTTTTAATAATTTTTACCAAAGTCTTTTAACTTCTAACAAAGAATTACTTATAAGCTGACTAGAACGAGAGCAACATTTTGTAATATCATACTACAGATATTAAAAAATAAACTTCAACGTACCTACAATTTGTCAAAAACATGTTACATGTTACACAATTTTCAAATATATGTATATTAGAACTGCGCACTTAAAATACCCGAATTTCTATATACATATATATATATGTATGTATATAAACTTTTGACTAATGCTGACTAAAACCATTGATTTTGAGAATTGATTATTTTTTATATTGTACAATTTCTTTTGGATTGTCAAAATTACACGTCAATATTCGTCAATATACTATACATATAATAAGAAAGATGTAGATAGAATTGTGTTTTATTCATTAAGTAAATAATTTACAAGAGCAGAAAATTTGATTAGTTGAGAGAAGAAAATAATTGTATAAGTGTAGACAGGCGGAGCGGGATGGTCCGGGCCGGGATAGAGTTTAAAGGATTTAAATTACAAGCGGTTATTTATGTTATTATAAATAATTTGTGGGAATTTCGATGAAATATACGTAGGTATGTATATGCAAATATCTATGTATGTATAAGTAGGTATTTTATGTTTTCAATTATTTGTATAAAGGTAAATGTAAATTTAGGAAAAGGCAGGGAAATTGTGTGAGATGGAGAGAGAGAGAGTTCATACTATGAATGAGTTTTGATTACTAAACTAAAGACAATTTAATTTGTTTAATTATATACTCGTATTTATATACATTTTGGTTGAAGTTTCTTTTTTTGTTTTAAAAATAGGTTTGTTTTACAAGAGCAGTTTGCTTTTCAACAATTTTAATGGTTAAATAGTGTAAGAGTATGTTAAGAAATTTAGCATTTTGTAGTAATTTTCGGTTTGTATTTTGATCGACTAAAAGAAAGTGGAAAATTTTCTTTTATTTGGTTGTCTTACACTATTGCTACTATTGCCATTTGTAGAGTTGGCATTAACCACAGCCACAGATGCATAGGCAGCCGGCTCTGCAGGGGCGGTAGCTGCTGCTACAGCAGCGGCAACACCAACGCCAACACCAACAAAAACACTACTACCACCACTGCCACCACTACTACTTGTGGTATTTCCACCACTACTGCAATTACTACTTCCACTTCCCATGCCACTGCTATTACTGCCGCTGTAATGCTGCTGTTGCTGCTGCTGGAGATGATGGTGGTTCAATTGAGTTTTATATTTATTCATTGTATAGCCACCTGGCATAGTGAGACTACTACTACTGCCAACACCACTACTGCTGCTTTTTGCCGCCATCAGTTTTTTATGTCCATAAGCGTTATGAAGTGCCGTTGTAGGGGCGGTGGCGGGTGCTACAACGACGGGCACCAGCACGGGTTATACGGAAATTTCATAGTTCATGTCATATACACTGGCACGGTCGGGCGTGGGTGTGGTGGTATTAGCGCGGGCAGCACCTATTATGTGACCAGCTACTCCTTGACCGGTGGTTATGGCACCATTGATACGATTTTGTTGCTGTTGCAGATGCGATTGTTGCTGCTGTTGATGGTGTTGTTGTTGCTGCTGCTCAAGCGTTTGCATTTCCATCGAATCAGTCATTTCGAGTGCTCTCACGAATGACATGGGTCGCGTGGGGGTTTGTTTACGTTTGATTTGTGGTGATGGTTGGGTATTGGAGGAATTCATGGCTTGGGGATTGGGGGGAAATACTGGCACACCGCCATGTATTTTCGGTTGATAACCTTGTGATGTTGATGCCACAGACTGCGTTATATTACCACTAATGCCTCCACCACCCATCGACTGACTATAGCTTGTGGGTTGAGGCTGCGAAGAGGTAGCTGACGATGACGCATTTCCATAACGTAATATGTACGACGAAACCGGTAGTCCCTGTGAGGCAGAGGGTAATGTTGTGGGACTAGTTGGATTGGAACGATGAAATACAGAATGCTGTTGTTGCTGCTGCTGCTGATAATCGTGTATTCCTGGCTGCGTCTGATGCATTCTCGAGTGGGTCATTATCAAGGGATGGCCCTGTTGTGCTCCACCGCTGACTGTAATATACTGAGGTCCTCCGGTACTATGATGCTGCATACTTGATGGCATAGTGCCCGCACTACTGCCGATGCCTCCCATTGATGGTGGCGGTGGCATCATGCCACCAATACCACCGCCACCTGAGCTACCTTGGAAACCGGGTGATGTGTCTTTCCACATATAAACTCCCCTCTGTGGACTTCCAGCCAATTCGCGTATATTATCTACAGTGTTATTTGGGCGGGCATATGACAAGTCACTGCCTGTCGTCCCAGATGGTCCGGAACCCTGGCGCACCAGCTCGCCTTCGGATAGGAAACGCCGCTGTGGGCTCCCGCCATACGTTTGTTGGGCTAAAGTTGCAGCGTGTTGCTGTTGAATATTAATAACACCTGAAACGAAGAATAAAAATAATAATAAATATTAACAATGTTGGACTATTACAAAATTTACCATATTCATACGAGTATGAATGAACATTTGATCAATTTATAATTTTTTTATTATTTGATAAATTTAAAAATGTTAATGTATGCAAATTTTGTTTTATAAACCTTTTATAAATTTAAAGTCGATTATGAATATGAATAGAGAATTATTAAACTAATTGTTTAATCTTTTTACCCTTATTAAAAATTATATTTTCTTCAAGCATAATGTTAAAATTTCTTTTTATTAATTAATATTATAATAACAGTAATTGTTAGAATTCTGATATATGTACATATACATATATTTGAGATATTTTTATTGGTATTATATAAATTTTTTAATAAATTTTATTTCTCTGAAGGTGCTACATATTGTTGTAGCGAAATATTGGAAGAAATAGGAAATAAATAAAAAGATATTTTGACCTTAGCTTGAAGAAAATATAGTTTTTAGTGAATAGAGAATGTTAAACTAAAATTAAAAATTCTTTAGTTTGTTGTTATTAATATTACCTTGCTGCTGTTGTTGCATTATGGCACGTTGTTGTTGCATTATAATTTGTTGATGCTGTTGTTGCTGTTGCTGCTGTTGTATTATAGGCAATTGTGGATGATGTGGTGGTAAACCAGTCGTTGAAGTCGGTGCCACATTTGTTGTATATTCATAAAAGGATTGTGTTGGATTTTGTGGATTTTGCAATTGTTGTTGCTGCTGTTGATTGAGACCAATAAAGTCTGGTCTCCGAGGTTGGGTGGGTGTGCCAGGATTTGATCTAAATTTTAAATATAATTTTCAATTATTCTCTTTTACTCTGGCATAAAAAGTGTAAAATTGTTCGTTAGATTAAGACATGAAATCAAAAAGACACATAAATAGTAATGTGTATATGCTTTCACAAGCGTTTGCAAAGTAAGAACATTTTAAGATTAGTGATCATAGTTAAAAATACAAATAATAAAAGATAAAAAGCTGCAGCTAAATCTTATTAAAATAAAATAAAATTTAAATAAAAAAATGAAAACAAATTAACCAATATACATATTTATTAATAATGATGAAATGCCAATTGAAGGTCAAAATGCTAGTTCTGATGGGAAGGAATGATGTTTCGTGAGATACTACTTTTTATTTTTCGTTTAAATGGACAATAACAAAGTGCTGAAGAAGTTACTCAAATAATAATTTTATTAATATATAATTATGCAACTAATAGAATTTTATCTATGTATATTTTTAATAACTGCGCAAATGTATTTTCAAATAACACCAAAATGTAATTTAAATTATCTTACTGCTAATATTTTTAAAAGCTCTTACTCTCAACAACAATTTCCAGAGCTCTATATTTACTTCAGTCTAAATTGAAATTCCAAGGTCTCATTTTGCAGTTATTTACCGCAATAGACAACTAATAATAGACCAATAATTTCGATTGATATTTATTTTTTTCCGAGCTTAAATTGGTAACTCGCTTCACATATATTCAATGAGTTTAAATTTGTTCTTTACCAGGGGTATTTATTCAAAATCATAAATTATAATCCATTAGTTATCAGAAATGAGTTTCAATGTCTTTCTATAACCTAAATATGCGGTTACATAAAAAACGAATGCATGTGTCTTTTTTTGTAAATGATACAGTCTGAAAATGGTTATGCGAGGATGTACCGAAAAACTGTCGAGGACCAAAAAACAATAATCATACTGGCTACTACCAATTAGAATATAAAATAAACATAATAAAATTATTCCAATTATTGCTTTCGAATCCCTCGCAAATGCAACAAATTTAGAATAGAAATAAATAAAAACAATATAGTTTCATCATAGAAGTTGCGCGATTATATTTTTATATTTATTTAAGAGAACCGACACCATAAGTCGAATTTATAAACATACAATAACACAATAAAAAATTAAATTTATTAACAACTCAAAATGAAAAGAAAATATAGGAGTATTAAACAATTTCCGAACAAACATTTATTTATACAAATTTTGAACAAATCTGATTAAAGCGGCAGGTGCTGCAGTCAACAGGAATCGCACAAGAAAATGTAAAATATATATTAAACTATAAGCAAGGCTACATACGAATATTATCGGCAATAAAAGTAACTTGGAGCGCACTTGCAAGCGACGAGTATCATCGAAATTAAGAAATTCCCATATAGAAATTGTATACATACGATTATTGCGAAATTGTAGAATTTGTTGCAGTAACCAACTCAAATACAATTGTATATATTGAAGGCCTTTGGAAACTAATAAGCCAGCTAGAAATCCAATAAGCATAATGAAGTTCATACATATTTGATTAGGAGGCGAGAGTTTAAAATCTTCTACAAAAGAAGACGATATGTTTGTTGTGTTCTTTAATTGTATATCATCTTCTAATTTGTCTCGTTTATATGAATCCAAAAAAGATATTTTGGTCGGAGGAGGTGTATCCTCACAAAATGAAAATTTCGATTTTCGAATTGAGCTGCTTATGCTGTGAGCTGTGGTTTGATTTGTATTATCTGCTTCATTATCATCGTAATCATTATTTATAACTTTGCGCATTTTCGGCTTAAAGCAAGTAGGGAATGTGTCATCTTCAATAGATTCGATCGTATGTTGTGCCTTCAATTGCCCAAATGAATTCTTGGGCATAATTTCTTCATTTAAAATATTGTGTAAGTTATTTAGTCTAGCTGAAATGTTACCAGTGCTTGAGGAATTCACAGTATCTTCCGTATCACTGTTATTGAAATTATTATTTTTAGCACGACAAACTAAATTTCGCAATTGATTTTGCTGTTTAAGTTTAACTGCTTTTACGCTTTCTTTTAACGCTTCGAATGTAGTATTTAATGGTGACTCCATTTCATAGACTCTCTTTAGAATTGAACTGTTGATTTCGGAACTTATTTTTTCTCACAATATTTTCATTTATGAAAGGAATTTACAATTCATTTGATATATAAACCAAATATTAGTAGTGCGTATTTGTTTTTTTTTTGTAATTATAAAATATCAAGTGTGCTTAACTTGGCTTAACTCGAAATATATTTGGAGGTATAGATTTATGATTATCTGTATATTTGTTTTCCACTAAGTCCATCACCCATAATAAAAGATTTTATTAATTTATGAATTTATAAATGATTGCAAATCTAAATATGTAAATCTGTATGAAATATGTGAATTAAACACGTATGAACTTTAAGGTGGAATAACCATTTATTAAGACGATGTTTATGAGCCTTCAAGAGCATAAGGTTGCAGGCAGAAAATTTCGTTGTTATGGTAGACATGAATAATTAGGTCTAATATTAGAGAAATGTTCAATAGGGTAAGAATGGGTGTATATTTTATGTTGTCACACATAATTTTTAGAAGAGTCTTAATTTTATATTTACTATATTGCAGTGGCGAAAAAAGTTAAAATTTTCTGCGATTTTTACGCAATATTGTGTAATTTTTTCAGATTTTTTATTGAAAATTCATATAAATTTCGAATATACATCAGGCTACTTTTACTTTCCTTAATACTAATTTCGTATTATCTGAAATCAATACTGCAATTAAATCGAACGTGTTTGAATTGTAGGCAATAATTTCAATACGAATTATAATTACAAATATGTGATCTATAAATTAAAAAATGTCATGAATATAAAAAGATGCATTGCATACTTTTAGGCAGCATTAAATTATAAACTATAACGGTGAAACATTTGTATGTGTTATTAATTAATTAATTAAAAGAATAAGATCAAAAATAAAAAAACCCTTAACCAAACAAAACAATAAACGTATGTGTATAGAATGTTATGATTGAAATTATTATAACTGAAAAGAAACACGAAACAAACCATTTCAATGAAATGTTAAAAATGAAAATTCAAAACAAAACTAAGTTAAAACTAAGTTTTATTTATTTTTTAGCTTAAACAAGTAAAAAAATGTCTGCTGAAGTAAAAGGTAGTAGAGAAATGCAAGAAAAAAAGTTTACAGACACAATTTCCAAAAATGATATTTGAAGCTAAATGTTTTTTCGTTAAAAAGAAATAATACAAAAAAAAATATAAAAAAAGAAATAAACTCACCTCAAGTTTTAGGTGAAAAATAAATTATAGATATAGAGAAGTTGTAGAGGTAAAAAACACAGATGATAGAAGATTTTCAGTATTTTTTTTTTAATTTTCAAGTTAATGGACGGAATAATTGAATAATAAAATTATAACATAATTTTCTTTTAATTTTTGGTATTTAATTTATGTTTCTTATTAAAAGTTGTAGGCGGTGCTTAACTAAGAAGAGGAAGTGATATACATATTAAAACATTGATGATGAATTGAGAAGTTGTGTGTGTGTGTATGCTCGCACTCTCATTTTTATCTCTCTCTTTTTCATATTTATATTTATGGTTTTATTATAACTTATAGAAAGATGTATTTTACATATTTGGTTGATCATTTAAGGCTTAAAAAATAAAATAGGAATAAAGTTCTTTTTAATATTAACAAAGTATAATATAGACGAAAATATTGTTAATAAAAACAAGATGTTATGATGGAAATTATTTTATGGAAGAATAAAAGAAGAAAAACCTAAAAGTATGCTTAATTTGATGAACTATAAATTTTATTTATAGTCTGCGCAAAAAAGCTAAAATAACATAAATCAACGATAAATATAGTACTTAATAAACTGTAAAACGTTTAACAAACACGTTGCTACGACAATCGGATCAAACATTTTACTTTTAAACCCAATGTTGATAGGGCTGACGCTACCCGATTTAATTAAAATATTCACTATATATTTCCTATGAATTGCGAGTAGTATTCTGAATTTACTTTTATTAATACATACATATATTCTAAAAAGCATTGTGTAACAAAAAAATTTGATTGGAATTTTTAAAAGTTATATCATTGCTTTAATAAATCTTAAATAGTCTTGCACTATACAATTTTCTAAAAAGTTTTTAGAAATATAATTCTCCTTATAGATTATAGATATTATATCGTGAGTCTCTGATGAAATTATGCTGTTGCGAAGTGGCCAACATTAAATTTTACAATTTAGGAACGTCGTAAACAGTTTATCGTATAATTGTGATTGAACACTATTAGGATTATGAGAAGATAAAAACTGGAGGCCCTATCTAGGTATTCATACTATTTATTTTGTATTTTCCTTTTCTTGCATTTTTGAGAGTAATGTGGTTTTCAAAATCTTGTAAAATTTTACTTTAAATGAAAATATCCCGTACCCTTTTCCTAAAAATCTTCTTTAAAACAACTATACAAAACTAGAGCCTACAAATATGCAACAGTTTTTGTGTTTTTAATTACTACCATTGTAAAATAAAAATTTATTTGTAACATTTCAAACCAATTTTATGAATTTTGAGTTGAAAAATATTAATCGCCAAAATTAAAAATTTTGATTAGTTTAAAAGGAAAACATATGCAAATTTGTTAATTATTTTTAAACTAAAATCTATACAAACTATTAAAAGGAAAAAAACACACAAAACTACAAAGCATATTTAAAGACGAGTGCATTTTTTCTCAAAAATAATTCTAATTAAAGGTTTGGGTTTGATTTTTTCCCGAAAAAAAAACACACTGAAAGAAAATGCCATGAACTAAAATATAAGATTTAATTACTGTCGAGGACCAAAAAACAATAATCATACTGGCTACTACCAATTAGAATATAAAATAAACATAATAAAATTATTCCAATTATTGCTTTCGAATCCCTCGCAAATGCAACAAATTTAGAATAGAAATAAATAAAAACAATATAGTTTCATCATAGAAGTTGCGCGATTATATTTTTATATTTATTTAAGAGAACCGACACCATAAGTCGAATTTATAAACATACAATAACACAATAAAAAATTAAATTTATTAACAACTCAAAATGAAAAGAAAATATAGGAGTATTAAACAATTTCCGAACAAACATTTATTTATACAAATTTTGAACAAATCTGATTAAAGCGGCAGGTGCTGCAGTCAACAGGAATCGCACAAGAAAATGTAAAATATATATTAAACTATAAGCAAGGCTACATACGAATATTATCGGCAATAAAAGTAACTTGGAGCGCACTTGCAAGCGACGAGTATCATCGAAATTAAGAAATTCCCATATAGAAATTGTATACATACGATTATTGCGAAATTGTAGAATTTGTTGCAGTAACCAACTCAAATACAATTGTATATATTGAAGGCCTTTGGAAACTAATAAGCCAGCTAGAAATCCAATAAGCATAATGAAGTTCATACATATTTGATTAGGAGGCGAGAGTTTAAAATCTTCTACAAAAGAAGACGATATGTTTGTTGTATTCTTTAATTGTATATCATCTTCTAATTTGTCTCGTTTATATGAATCCAATAAAGACATTTTGGTCGGAGGAGGTGTATCCTCACAAAATGAAAATTTCGATTTTCGAATTGAGCTGCTTATGCTGTGAGCTGTGGTTTGATTTGTATAATCTGCTTCATTATCATCGTAATCATTATTTATAACTTTGCGCATTTTCGGCTTAAAGCAAGTAGGGAATGTGTCATCTTCAATAGATTCGATCGTATGTTGTGCCTTCAATTGCCCAAATGAATTCTTGGGCATAATTTCTTCATTTAAAATATTGTGTAAGTTATTTAGTCTAGCTGAAATGTTACCAATGCTTGAGGAATTCACAGTATCCTCCGTATCACTGTTATTGAAATTATTATTTTTAGCACGACAAACTAAATTTCGCAATTGATTTTGCTGTTTAAGTTTAACTGCTTTTACGCTTTCTTTTAACGCTTCGAATGTAGTATTTAATGGTGACTCCATTTCATAGACTCTCTTTAGAATTGAACTGTTGATTTCGGAACTTATTTTTTCTCACAATATTTTCATTTATGAAAGGAATTTACAATTCATTTGATATATAAACCAAATATTAGTAGTGCGTATTTGTTTTTTTTTTGTAATTATAAAATATCAAGTGTGCTTAACTTGGCTTAACTCGAAATATATTTGGAGGTATAGATTTATGATTATCTGTATATTTGTTTTCCACTAAGTCCATCACCCATAATAAAAGATTTTATTAATTTATGAATTTATAAATGATTGCAAATCTAAATATGTAAATCTGTATGAAATATGTGAATTAAACACGTATGAACTTTAAGGTGGAATAACCATTTATTAAGACGATGTTTATGAGCCTTCAAGAGCATAAGGTTGCAGGCAGAAAATTTCGTTGTTATGGTAGACATGAATAATTAGGTCTAATATTAGAGAAATGTTCAATAGGGTAAGAATGGGTGTATATTTTATGTTGTCACACATAATTTTTAGAAGAGTCTTAATTTTATATTTACTATATTGCAGTGGCGAAAAAAGTTAAAATTTTCTGCGATTTTTACGCAATATTGTGTAATTTTTTCAGATTTTTTATTGAAAATTCATATAAATTTCGAATATACATCAGGCTACTTTTACTTTCCTTAATACTAATTTCGTATTATCTGAAATCAATACTGCAATTAAATCGAACGTGTTTGAATTGTAGGCAATAATTTCAATACGAATTATAATTACAAATATGTGATCTATAAATTAAAAAATGTCATGAATATAAAAAGATGCATTGCATACTTTTAGGCAGCATTAAATTATAAACTATAACGGTGAAACATTTGTATGTGTTATTAATTAATTAATTAAAAGAATAAGATCAAAAATAAAAAAAACCCTTAACCAAACAAAACAATAAACGTATGTGTATAGAATGTTATGATTGAAATTATTATAACTGAAAAGAAACACGAGACAAACCATTTCAATGAAATGTTAAAAATGAAAATTCAAAACAAAACTAAGTTAAAACTAAGTTTTATTTATTTTTTAGCTTAAACAAGTAAAAAATGTCTGCTGAAGTAAAAGGTAGTAGAGAAATGCAAGAAAAAAAGTTTACAGACACAATTTCCAAAAATGATAATTTGAAGCTAAATGTTTTTTCGTTAAAAAGAAATAATACAAAAAAAAAATTATAAAAAAAGAAATAAACTCACCTCAAGTTTTAGGTGAAAAATAAATTATAGATATAGAGAAGTTGTAGAGGTAGTAGAGGTAAAAAACACAGATGATAGAAGATTTTCAGTATTTTTTTTTAATTTTCAAGTTAATGGACGGAATAATTGAATAATAAAATTATAACATAATTTTCTTTTAATTTTTGGTATTTAATTTATGTTTCTTATTAAAAGTTGTAGGCGGTGCTTAACTAAGAAGAGGAAGTGATATACATATTAAAACATTGATGATGAATTGAGAAGTTGTGTGTGTGTGTATGCTCGCACTCTCATTTTTATCTCTCTCTTTTTCATATTTATATTTATGGTTTTATTATAACTTATAGAAAGATGTATTTTACATATTTGGTTGATCATTTAAGGCTTAAAAAATAAAATAGGAATAAAGTTCTTTTTAATATTAACAAAGTATAATATAAACGAAAATATTGTTAATAAAAACAAGATGTTATGATGGAAATTATTTTATGGAAGAATAAAAGAAGAAAAACCTAAAAGTATGCTTAATTTGATGAACTATAAATTTTATTTATAGTCTGCGCAAAAAAGCTAAAATAACATAAATCAACGATAAATATAGTACTTAATAAACTGTAAAACGTTTAACAAACACGTTGCTACGACAATCGGATCAAACATTTTACTTTTAAACCCAATGTTGATAGGGCTGACGCTACCCGATTTAATTAAAATATTCACTATATATTTCCTATGAATTGCGAGTAGTATTCTGAATTTACTTTTATTAATACATACATATATTCTAAAAAGCATTGTGTAACAAAAAAATTTGATTGGAATTTTTAAAAGTTATATCATTGCTTTAATAAATCTTAAATAGTCTTGCACTATACAATTTTCTAAAAAGTTTTTAGAAATATAATTCTCCTTATAGATTACGGATATTATATCGTGAGTCTCTGACGAAATTATGCTGCTGCGAAGTGGCCAACATTAAATTTTACAATTTAGGAACGTCGTAAACAGTTTATCGTATAATTGTGATTGAACACTATTAGGATTATGAGAAGATAAAAACTGGAGGCCCTATCTAGGTATTCATACTATTTATTTTGTATTTTCCTTTTCTTGCATTTTTGAGAGTAATGTGGTTTTCAAAATCTTGTAAAATTTTACTTTAAATGAAAATATCCCGTACCCTTTTCCTAAAAATCTTCTTTAAAACAACTATACAAAACTAGAGCCTACAAATATGCAACAGTTTTTGTGTTTTTAATTACTACCATTGTAAAATAAAAATTTATTTGTAACATTTCAAACCAATTTTATGAATTTTGAGTTGAAAAATATTAATCGCCAAAATTAAAAATTTTGATTAGTTTAAAAGGAAAACATATGCAAATTTGTTAATTATTTTTAAACTAAAATCTATACAAACTATTAAAAGGAAAAAAACACACAAAACTACAAAGCATATTTAAAGACGAGTGCATTTTTTCTCAAAAATAATTCTAATTAAAGGTTTGGGTTTGATTTTTTCCCGAAAAAAAAACACACTGAAAGAAAATGCCATTAACTAAAATATAAGATTTAATTACCGATTATTTTGGCACAAAGAAAATGTGGCAAATTCCAGCTATGTCCATCTTTTTATATTTATTTTTTTTATTGCAAACATAATGTGTAAAATTAGGCGGGGTAAAAAAGGGGAATTGAGTTTTGTTTTTAGACAAATTTTGATTTAAGAAATTATCGAAAAAAACATGTTTGCATAGAAAATAAATTGTATGTAAATTAAAAAAAATATATTTATATAAAGCAAAATATTTATAAGATAATATAAACATTTAAGTGTTATTTCATAGAGATGTTTATACATAATAATAATTTAAAGAGAAAATGTTATGTGGTACATGATATCCTAATTGTATATAAGAGAGCGAGAAGTAAGACTTACCTTCTAACAGGACTGGCCATAACCAGAGGGGTAGCTACACCTAAAGGTTTAATACGCTGTTGCATAGTGGGCGTCGCAGTTGTCCCACTACGAGTTTGTGCTTGTTGTTGTTGCTGCTGCATATGATTTGGATGATCAGGTGACATGGCTTCATTAAAGCCACGCTGGGGCTCCAAACCTCTGTAAATTTCGGATTAAATTTATTATTAACAATACAATTACTTTTTAAAGATTAATGTATTTGGTGTATAATGTACCTTTGTCTGGCTAAAGGACTATGTCTAGGATGATACATTCGCATATGTCGTGGGGAATCACCTCCGCCACCACCACCATTGTTTTGTGCCCCATTTACATTGTTACCCTGCCCGGTGGCTATCGTACCATTTTCTAATTGTGGCAAATAGAAATTGGTGGAATTATGCCTTTGCAATGGTGGCGTTGGTTCACAATCTTGACTCTGTGAGGCTTGTGGTTCCATATCGGTATCTGAACATTCCCTACCAGGCGAGAGCTGTTTGTGAAAGGTAAAAGAAACATATGTGATTTTTTAAACAGTCATCCTGGCGACCAATTTACATAAACAAATAAACAATCATTTACTTATAGTTATAAATTTAAATTACTCGAAAAATAAACTAATTTTAATTTAATGCATGAAAAAACTATTTTTATCTGAAAATATGTATGAAAAATGCTTGAGTAGAGTTAAGTGAAACTAAAATTCGTATAAAAATGAGAACTTGAAATCGTATGGTATTGAAAAGAATTTGTATGAAGTGTAAAATGAGAAGACAAATATATTAAGAACATGAATAGTGGGGGATATTGGAAATATTTGGCCAGTTGACAAGATTTGTAAAACTATTTTCATTTTATTCGAAGAAAATGTTTAAGATAATTTAATATACAAAAGTTGAATTACAATTAAATAAAATTGTTTAAAAATTATTTAACTGATTGTTCGACCTTTTTTTATTATTATTAATTTAAAATTTTTTTATTGTTTCCCTGAAATAACAAAATTTAAAATTAATAACAATAATTTTTCTTTTTTTATTGTTATTAATTTTAAATTTTGTTATTGTTTCCCTGAAGATGCTACACATTGTTGTAGCGAAATATCGGAATAAATAAAAAATAAAAATAAAAACAATATTAGATCTTAATCTCGAAAATAAAATATAATTGTTTAAAAATATTTCGAATCAAAATGACATAATTTGTTGTGAGAAGGTCTTTATTACTATTAAAGACGAATTTAAAAATCGAATATTTATTTAAATAAAAACTGTAAGCCTCTTTTTTTGTTTTGATATTCTATTATAAAGTATGTGGTATATTTATTTCAGACATAACAAAGAGAAAGGGCCTGATCAAGCGGATCCATAAGCGCTGTTCTCTCTGGAGGCTGCCATTAGACCAAACATAAACCGAAATTCTTCTGGCATGTGAAAACATCATAATATTAATTTCAATTGCTTGTCAACAGATGAGGTGATATTTAATTAAAAATTTTTTTAACGATTGTATAAAATTAACATATTGAATTAAAAACTAACTGTGAAAAAATATATGTATGTATTCTGAAAATATAGATTAATTTTGATTGTAATTTAATACAATTAATAAGACAAATAGTAATTGTAGTATGTAAAAAATTGTTTAAATGATAAAAAAGAACGTTTAAATAATTTGTTTAATAAAAAGAACAGTTTTACCTTATTGTTTTTGCATTTTCGGTGCTTTCATTAAAGGTGTAGAGTTTTGAATTGACCAATTTTTATTTTCGTTTAATAAGTATACAAAATACAATTATTTGCTAGCAAAAAAATTACTAAACTGAATACATAAATATAAATTAATGAAAGAAATTTTTAATAAAAGAATAAAAAAAAAGAAAATACAATACATGCTAAAGTAATGTCAAAGTGTTATTATAACAGAAGAAATTAATTAACAAGTGCATTAAAATTTTGTATAAAATTATTAAAATACAACGATTTTTTTCAAAATTCTATTAATCATTTTCTAGCAAAAACAATACTACTGTTTAAAGTCAATTAAGGGGATTTGGTTACACGGGAATGCTAAAATAATATTATTCTTAGCAAACGTCCGCATGGGTGCATTAAAAATCACTTGTAACACATTTGACATAGTATTTTGCAAACATTTTTGATATCTGCGAAAGGTGCATTGACTTATAAAAGTGCATTCTAATAATGCACAATATAGAATCAATATTTATACAAACATTATTGTAATGTTAGGTGTGCAATTCATCAGTGACAAAGTTTATAATTGTGTCATTAATGTTACGTTGGAAGAGCTTAAAGATTCAAAACTAGAGAATCATGAAACTTTGCAGGGAAGGACAATGTTATAAATATACTACTCTTCATTAACTGAATTAATTTAGACTGCAAATTGCTGATAATACTACGTATTTTTAGTTGGTGGTGACCTCTTCATAAAATGATGTATGATAAAATTCTCTCTCTCAATAGCGTGACCATTATGAAAATAGCGCGAGTCTTCTCGATACTTATGTTAAACAAAGAAAGTCTTGTGTGCCCGAATGAGATAGCGATGTATTCTAAATTAGTCTAATGACCAATATAACTATAAGGGTAACTGTGAGTGGATCTTTTTCTGTTAAAAAATGTCAATCACATGTCTAACAGAAACTGTTTGAACTTGCCTAGATCAGGGTCTACAATTAAAGCACCATATACCACCTTTTAAAACGTATGGCCAGTTCTTAACTTAATATTTAAATACGAAATTAGTTAATTTTTCCTTAAATTTAAGTTTTATTTAAATATGGTTTTATTGTTTCAGTCTCAAATTGCGTTTGGTATTTATGTACATAATTATGATAAAAGTATGGTAGCACTATTAAATGTCAAAAAAAAATATAACCACCATCTTCATTTTACAACTGCTTTACTATTTAGTTTACAAAATTTTTTAAACTGACATGGATAAAAGAAGCCCAAAGTCTACTGCTTCCGAAGTAGACTAGTTACTGGAAACAGTATAGCATAGAAGTAGTTGATGACTATTTGGATGGCAGTCGAAGCGAAAGCGTTCAAGTGAAAACAGAGAATGGTAAGTTTTACATACATATGTTTCTGATAATGAAAATGTGGATGTAAAGATTCTCCATTCTTTAAATCTTCAAATCTTAAATGTTCTGAAAAAATGTTGAGGTAACAAAAATATTGAAGTCGGTCATACATTTTACTCCTCTTGGAGCAATCTGGGGCTAATTAGGGCGGTGAGAGTTAATTTTATAAAAAAATAATATTTTGTATGGGAACACCCTTAAGGAGGGCAGATAGGGGTTAGGTGTGTCCATAAAAAATGTAAGAGGAGAAATATTAGGGAGGGTCGGTCTCATATTTTAACCCTGTAAGTGCGACTCAGGGACAGTTATGAAGCTTTAAGTGGATTTTGTCTCGTTTTCTCCTACTTTTGACCCCGATGAGGGTAATTGACCTCCACCAACCCCCTTATTTTTTGACTCATGCATTTTTTTTTTGCCAAACCCCACAAAGTTAAGGGTTCTAGCTTATCCAAATCTTGTTACTAAGGATTTCCATATAACACTATTCCACCCCTACTGCCGTATTTATAAAATATAAAGTAGACTTCAAGTGTACTTTAAGAAAATTTTGTATGAAATGTGTATGTTATATAAATTAAGAAAATAATGTTTATTGTTTCTGCAGATATATCCTGGGCCGAAGTACAAGAAGTTGAAGATACCCGCAAGTAAAGCCCTGAAAAAGAAAAAGGTAAAGGAAAAAGAAGCAAGTCAAGACTTCTGATTAAAATTACCCGATGCCAAATCAGAGAAGCAGCAATTGGAAATTCAGTTTTTAAAAGAAAAACATGAATTGGAGGTTGAAAAGCTGAAGCTGGAAATTGCTTTCATACAAGCAAAATTAAAAAGAAATTGAACTAGAGTAATTTAATTTGTTGCTGTTTTCTTGGAAGAAAACTATCGCCAGTATAATATGTTTTTCGTTGATCAAAGACTGCTCCATAATACTGGAGACTGCTCCATAATACTAAAATAGTTGTGGTGGCTGCATCATTCATATCCTCTTTATCTCAATTCATTGTTTTAGTTGATATTCGGCCTTGTTCTGTAAACCGAATCCGAGTAAATTTCTCGTTTTAAAACGAATTCACATTTTTTTGGTGTTCTGTAAACCGAACTCACATAATTTTTCTCGTTTTGAAACCGAGTAAACAAACCTAGTCGAAAGGAAATCGAATGTGTAATTATTTTGATAAATGACTACAAAAAAAAAACAAGTGCAATATAAAATATGAAGTCTTTTTTATTAAAATTTAAAATTACATGCATTTTAATATATTTGAATTTTAAAAAAATATATTTTAAAAGCTCCCTAAAACTTCTACATATTTTTGCTTTAAGAGTGACAAAAAAAGTTTAATGAACAAAACACTTTTTTATAGAGAATATAAAAGGCATGTCAATAAACAACACTCTTGTAATAATAGTAAACATTATAAACGTTTATGCTAAAATAGCCTTTTCGGTTATAAAACAACGATTCGTCAATTGTTGGTTTAATACGCCTCACATGAGTTCCATCGATGTAACCCATTACGGCAATCCATAATTTTGTAAAAACAAAATGCACTTTAGATTCTTTTATTTCCTCTCTTGTGAGATTGAAAGAAATCCATGATGGACATAAATTGTTTTCTAAAGCATTTATTGTTTCCCTTAATACATTTGAAATGGTACTACGCCCAACACTAACATGAGTCTCATTTGCAAGTGCGCCTTGAAATGATCCCACTGCTAAAAAGCGAAGTGTGGCTGCCAGCTTAACTTTTTGTATTAAAATAGCAATACTGTCCAAAATCATTGAAAAAGCTTCCTTATTGACGCGATAAAGTTCAATAAATCTGTAATCAAGTTTTTATTAAATCATCTCAACAAATTTTGCTTTTTCCTACCTATCATCCGTTACACTCATTGGATTGGAATCATCCGTTCTTTGTATGTTTAATTGGCGTATTTTACTTTTTTTTATGGAATTGTAGCTACGGGCATTTTTATATCTTTTTTTTTATTTACAAATTGTAAATTTTTTTATCAACAGCTGACTTTGACGTTTAACTAAAAATTCGAACCTAATTTTGAATCATATCACTACGAGTTATTTGCAGAACACCAAAAAGCGATTTATTCGGTTTTAGAAATTTCTCGTTTTTAAAAACGATTCGATTTACAGAACAGGGCCGATTAATAATAACACAATAGCACAATGTTTTTATTCGCGGCGAGTTTATTTATTGAATATTTTTATCAAATAATAAAAAAACTTCAATGCGCAATTTTCATAATTTGCAGAACTGTCAAAATCATATGCTAGTGAACAACTTTAGCTGTATTTAAGTTATAATTAAATACGATCTATAAAAATGAATTTCTTATTTAAACAGAACTTAAGTTTAAAAACCGTTTGATTTTGAAGTTAAAATTTGGCCATTAGAGATTTGGAGGTACCAGCTACTCCTTCATCTCAAAATTTGAGTTATTCGGTATGAAAGCAGCACTTGTCGCAGAAGGGACCTTAGGATATATATATGGTATCTGTTTTAAATAGAGCTCAGTGAACTTCCAGTGAACACGGACAATTTTACGAAGAAAGCAATGGGACATTTTTTTTATCATTTTTAGAACAAGAAAACATAACTCAGTGATCAGAATTCGTAGTTTGATGGGCAGTTAAAATAAAAAAAGTTCTAGAAACTTTCCAAAAAAGAAAATTTTACTTTGTAACCAATTAACACAAAAATAAAACTAGGACCTGTATTAACTCTGACATGCAACATATAATTTGTTGTAAAATGAATATACACAAACTTATGCTCATATACGATATTTAACATTTCAAAATAAAAAGAAATTGCCTTTAAAATTAGTCTTTCCCTATATCAAATTTCATTAAACCAAGATTATCAAATGTAAAAAAACTAAAAACTCAATATTTTATTTATTTAAAAAATAAAAAGAAATACACAGAAACAAATCGGATATAAATGATTATTTAAATATAGTATAAATATTACAAAACATATTAAAGCTTTATTTACTTGTTTGGCAGCTAGGACACATAAGCTTCAGCGGTTTTTTGGGCCATTGAACAAACATACTTTTTTATTTTATTTTGAATTTTTTGCATATAAAAAATTAAGGAAGATATCAAAGGGAACTACAAAGTATATTAACTACATATAAGAAAAATTGTGTATGTACGAGTGTGTATGCGTGCGTGTGAAAGTGTTTGTGTGCGGCATACTTATATGTAAGGAATAAAAGCAAAGGAAACTACATTTACATGCCCTAAGATAGTTTTTGTTGCGTCGCTTTTTAATAAAGAAAAGCCAAAACCAAGAGTATTAAACTAGATTCTACAAGAGAATTGTCAAAAAAAAAAAAAAAAAAAACATTAAAAAAATATAGTTTCAGACGACAAAAGAGGAAAATATGTAATAAACAAAACAAAAGTTAAAAGCAAATTCAAGATGAATCTATAAGAGACATTTTTCCATTTGACACTCAGGACCTCCCATAATTTACAAAAAATTTATGACATTTTATAGAAACTAACGATTAAATTAAATTTGACCTACATTTAACATATTTAAACATGTTTTGACATTTAAAGATAACTACAACATATTTAATATGTTGGATTAGATTTTGTATGAAAAATCTTGCACAAATTCCATGAAAATTTGACATTTTCGGTTTCAATGATTTCAAAAAAAGGTAAAGCTTTCATAAAGTACTGTAAATTAAGTCATAAAATGATACAACCTAACCTTAAACACAGATCGTTAGTAAAAAAGGAAGCTAAAATATTATTAAAAGAAACCAAAAATATACAAAGAAAATACTACGTTCAATATAGCGAAATCATTAACTCTCCGAAAATGACCGCGTAGTCTAAGTACCACAAGAAGAACACATGTGGGTGCTGGTTATCAAGGTGTAAGTAGCTATAAAACGGGTACGAACTCTTTATGACAAAGTTTCAACAAAATTATATATGTATGTAATGTCTCCAGCTTCGACCAATTTAACAATATTTAGCTATTCCCAAAGGGAAGTTAAAGTGGAATGGTACTAACAATAACAAATGTTAGCTATTTATATGCAGCGCAGGTGAATCGAAATCTTGTGGAACAGTTAATGCGATTTTTATAAGAAAACATTAATTTTAGTATCGTCTTTTCATTTTTCTTAAATATATAAATAAATTGATAGTTTAAGAATATTCAATCGATTTTTTATTACGTAAATATTAAGCATTTATGAGACCGGATTGTTATAGTTTAACAACCAAAAATAATTTATTGCAAAAATGTATACATATGTTAATATATTAAAACTATAAAAACAAGAAATGCTAATTTTTCACGTCACAGCTTTTTTTATGCAGGCAAGTATGGGTTTCGAAAACTTGAAATTAAAACTGCCAATTTCACGATTTAATATTTGGTGTGATAGCTTTTATTATCTACAACAGATTTAATGCGATTTGGCATAGATGCGACCAGTTTTTGATAGGATTTCCTTATGTTTCCTTATGCTGATTTCTAAAATTGACCATGCGGTTACGATAACATTAAGGTCTGGCGACTTTTGTGGAGGTGCTTGCACAATACCCGAATTGTGCTTTATATCGTTATCCTGGTAAAATCGAAAACCTGATCTTAAGTTGTCATTCAGAATCTGAAGGTACTTAAAATTGTTCATGGTTGTTTCAGCAAATGTTAAATTTCATGGCTCAAACCATGACACTGCCACCACCATGCTTCACTGTTGCCTTTAGGTTTTTCTTGTTGAGTTCTGTATTTGGTTTTCGCCAAACATATGACATGTCATCTGAACCTATTATGTTAAACTTATATTCATCGGCACAGATGACCGAATTCCAAAATGAATATTCCTTGCAAACATGTTCTTTGGCGAAATTTAGCCTGTACAGTCTATTTTTCGAGTTTTTAAACATTTTCTTGCGTGCAACTCGGTCATTAAAACCATGTTAGGGCAAGACACAATGGACAGTTTCAACGCCACATTGTTTGCTCAGGTCAGCTTCAACTTTGAAGGCCAGTTGTGAAGCTGATAGCTTTGATTTGCCCTTATTTTTCTTAAAATGTGTCGCTCATAATGCTTATTGAATATTTTATCTCATGCCTTTTTGCATTTTTTATGGACCCAATTTTTATCAATTATTATTTGGACTGTGGAAGCTTTAGTGTAACCATTTCTGCTATTTCCGCTGTTAGTTTTGCTGAATGTAAAAATGATTTGAAACCAATTCTCGTTGTTCTATTATTGTACTTGACGTTACAAAATCGGACTCACAATTAAAAAGAAAATATTGATAGAATTATAAAAATATTGATGAGTTGAGCTATCGTTGCAGTAGAAATTGACTGCATAAATTAAGCAGCTGTGACGTGAAAAGACGAGGATTTTTTTAGTTTTAATAGTTAAAATGTAGTTTTAATATATTAAATCTTTTCAATAAATGTTTTTTATTTGTTAGACTATAGCAATTTCGATACGAAATTTCGATTACGATAAACGTAAGAACTATTTATTCGCACTCCTTATGTTACAGATCCGTACAGGATATATCTTGTACTGGCACACAAATAAAATAATGAATTTATATTTCTCCACTTTTTATGTACATATGTAATGTCAATTTCTAATAACATAAGACTGAGTTTCTCTTTTTGAATTATTTTGAATATTTTCTAGCCAACAATTTAAGAAACATTTTTTGAGGAACTGAGGTTGATAAAACAATGTACAGCAAAAAAAAAAAAAAGAACAGATAAAGTGTTATCAAACAAAATAATGTTTCAAATATAAAATCAAACAATCACATACATTTTTTGAATCAAATAAATAAACGCTCAGCTTATTCTTAATTTAAACGACAAAAGGCAAATAATATCTAAAAAAACATTAAGGAAATCAAAAAACTTTTATTTACAAAATAAAAAAAATCACTTCTTTTCATGTTAAATAATTATAACAAACATACATTTAAAAGAGAAAAGGATGTAGGAAAAAAACTCGAGTAACTAATGAAAATATATTTCAGTTAAGATCTATAGCTTAACAATAGAAAATACATGAAATGAAAAAAAGGAAACACCAGACCACCAACCAACCAACAAAACTAGCCAGTCAGCCACAAAACTCACAGACAAGAGGATATAAAAAATATAAAATAAAGTGAAAAATAATAAAATACACTAGGATTCCTATATACATACATATTAAAAGACAAGAGACAAAATTGTCATTTGAATACTAGTAGTAAATAAACAGATATGGGAAGTTTTATAGGAAACATAAAATTCAATTTTCAAACTTTCTGTTGTATAATTTACTACTATGCTACGAAAAATCGACTTTTAATCATATTTCTGTTCTGGATATTTGGTCTTATTATTCTTGTAACTGCCTCATTAAACTAATAAACATTTTACAACCTAATGAATAACATTTTGTAACAAACATATAACCACATCCAAGAAAATATTTCCAAAAAGATTAAAAAAATAAATCGAATTTTTAAAATACTATCACAAATATGCTGTTCTGTTTCAAAAATATATCTTTCTTAACATAGAATTTGACTTTTCTGGACGAAACCATTAATTTGAAAATCTAATTTATTTAGTATGAAAAACTTGTCGATTGAGGGACTTGCTTTAACCCCTGAATATCAATATGTGATCATATTATACCTCATTGTACCTAAAAGCGTGACTGAGATTTTTATCTTTCTTATAACCTTTTATATCATTTTATATGATTTTAAAACAAGAAAAGTTAACTAAGTATTCCGAACTAAGTATTCCTCCTAAATCGAAGTGTAATACATTAGATTACCAATTTCTGAAAAAATGGAATTACTTATATATATATATTTTAGATAATACTAATTCAGATCATGGCATGTGAAAAAATTCTTGGGATTATTTAATTATCTAAATACACATTTCTTAAATTAATAAAAAAATTTTTAAATATTGAATAAAATTAAAATGTGTTGCAAACTATGTGTACAGATTTCAGAATTTTATGTTAAATAAAAAAATTGTCTAATTTAGAGCAAAATACGGCAAACAATTTTTGCACAACAATCTTTGAAATGTCAAAAAATTTAGCAATAGTTTCTTTCTAATATGAATTAATAACAATTAGAAAATCGTAAAGAAACATTGTTTTCAATTTAAAATTGTATTTTTGTTTTTCCAATGTTTTGGTGGTACATAATTTTGTATTATTAAGTTGTTTCTGCCTAGGTAGTTGACAAGTGTTACGCTTTGTACAGACGGTTATCAGATCTTACAATGTTGTCAAACCTGGAAATGTGCTGGTAATGTACTGACAATGAAAATTGTTAGCAAAAGGTAAATTGTCAGTTCAGATTATTGTAACACAACCTTATAATTTCATCGAGAGACAATTGTCACATAATAAATTTAAAACTCCTCAGTTTGTTTGTTTGCTCTCTCACCATATGTCTCTCTGTTTAAGTTTTGTGCTCTATCTCTCAGTGTGTTTGACAAGGAAAATAAACTGGAAAAATAAAATAACGTAACAATCAAAATAACGGAACAATATGAGTGTTTATAATATTTCTCTGACAATGAACATTTTCCAGTGTGCGAAGTTTATGCATCTGACAATAAAAAGTTTATGACGATAATTTTATTATGACAACGTAATGTGTTAACACAATTGTTAGATGTATGACAATATTTTTAACTTACAATGCACTGACAATGCTTATTCTGACAGCGTTGGACAACAAAAATTTTAAGTTAACACTGTTGTTATACATTTTCTGGCAATATTGTAAGATCTGACAACCGTCTGTACATAGCTTAACAGTTTTAAGGATAACACTGCAAAAGGGACAATTTTCTTGTAATGCTTGCAAAAACCCTTAACCGATAGAATTACAATTAAAAATACACTTTTAGCTCTACTTTGGAGAACTTAAAGGAAAAATGGCAAAAACTTCAAAACTTCATATAAAACTTCCCACGCTACAAAAGTTACAAATAAAAATATATCTAAGTGTATAATACAACTTAATGAAAAATAAACGAAAAATACATACTACATATAATACGATTACACTATACTACAATTATAATATTCAGAATATAGTAAAAGTAAAAAATAAAAACATAAATAGAATAGATTTATATAGAAGTATAAGAGCAAGAGAATGCATTTTTTTGGTAGTTTTACTTGTTTTGTTTTCGTTTAATTACACAATTTACCCACCTTACTATAAAGCGTTGTGCTGCCCGACCGCTGATTAAAACCATTGCCCTGGTCCGTATAAGTCTTTACCTGTGTATGACGCTGGTCCCGTTCATAATAATTGCGTGGCATTCCATGCGGTGAATGTTGAGCATTAGTCGTAGACATGGCACCAGATTTAACCGTAATACTCGCACCTGCTCCCGCACCAGCACCTCCACGCATTATACTGCCAGAGTTAGATTGATTGTTGGTGTCACGTTCTGTTGTTATCGTGCTAATGGCTTGGTTTTCTTTATGAGACCGGCGAGCTGCATATTTTTCTGGTTTAAGAAGACTGCACACATAAAAGTGAATGAAAATGTATAATAAATTAATTAAATTAAAATTTATTTAATGTTTACTAAGCAATGATTAAACATACCTTGGATATTGTGGACCAAATTGTGTGTAGCAACAATTATGCCAGCAGCCACGCGAAAAAGGATTATAGCCACCTTTAAATTTACCTGTCACTTGTTCATTTGTTGTACGTCCCCGCGATACTAAGACCATATGAAAACCCGTCAAACCAAATATGGGTATGGCTAATATTGTCACAATACCCATTAATACCATACTAAAAGAAAAGTTTTGTTAAGTTACTAAACATATTAGACTTTTATAAATATTATTGTATAAGGGAAGATTTCTTTACTTATAAACCCATAAAATTCATACAATGTAGTTTTTGTTTTCGATTATTAAACTTTCAACGGACTTTGAAAGTAGCTGAGATTGATGACTCTAGCGATATGCTCCAGTCTTTGTTTTACATTTCAAAAATTTTTAATAATACGACTAACTCCATGTATGTATTTTTAACTGAATACCTATTTGTATTGTATTTAAAGCTTTCTGTCTGCCTTATACGATAATAATATTAATTTAAACAAAATTCTGATATGAAAATATATCTTAAAATACTTACGATACTATTGGTGCTGTGTCCCTTATATTTGGCATTGTTTTTAATACATAAAATAAGCATAAAGAAAATATGCTCAGCATGTGTATCGATAGAGAAACCAAAAAGAAAAAGAAAAATCTATAATTACGTCGTCCAATGCAATTATTAACCCAAGGACAATGATGATCGAATGTCTGGAATTGTACAAACATAAATAATAAATAGAATAAAGAATGATATTCATGCGTAATAATCATAGATAACAGTGGCTAAATATTAACAAATACTTCTTACTCCCATCATGGGTTTTCTCATCAACCAAATGGAATTTTATTTTATTTTCTTTTCTCTTTTTTTATTACTCACTTCTATACAATGATTGCATACGGAACAGTGTGAACATCTTGGCGGTCGATAAAATTTGCACGTTACACACCATTTCATTTTCACCGTAATGCCATTTATTTCAGCATTTTTATATAACGGTGCCCGGAATTCCTCTTCTCGATCTTCATCAGGAGAAGCTGTAAGTTTTGAAAATTCATTACTTTTTTCGTGAATAGTTGGACGTATCAGTTCGAAATTTACCTTTGGGTATTACACCTGGATCCATAAATGTGGCCAACGTAAAATTGGCCAACACAAAAAATGTTATAACGCCCTGATATGCTGGTACCCATGGATGACTTTTTAAATAATATTGGCAGCTGTAAGTAAAGGAGTGAATAATTCAAATTAATTACAAATTTACATAATAAGAATACCAATAGAAAAACTATTTTTAAAATATAAAAGTACTACATATGAACTAGAGAGTTTGGTGGACATAATTTTAAACTTAAGTTCATCTTAATTGTGATTTTTATTACTTGTGTGTTAATTTACATAAACTTCGTTGCCATTCGTGTTGTTTATAGGCAAATAGTATGTGTGCCGACCACTAGAACAGTTTTTAAAATAATTTTTCAGACTCACTTAGGTCCATTCATTGGTCCTTTGTGTTACGTAGGCTAAATGCAAGTAATACTTTTAGAGTGCAATTATTTTTAAAACAAGATCTAAATGGTGCAGATCATTTCTCATGTGACCTGAATCTTCATCTCTACATTACGGAATTTTGGATACATTTAACACAAATAATATTTAAATTTTGGTTTGCTTTTAGATAATATAGGTACATATATATTTTAAATCTGAAATGTTTTCAACGCTCTAGTATCGCGAAATATGAAAAGAAGTTTATTGGCAAATCTGCTCTTTGTAGGATCTTATATATATTCTTAGCCCAGCACTGACGATCCCATATTTAACTCCCTTTCCATTGATTTTGTGGCTAAGAAGGTTGCTATGGGGGTCGCTATAACTGTTGTATGGGACCTTAGAACCTTTAGTCACGGGTTTATAGTGGGCAGTCCCATGAACTCCCGACAACATTGACTATATATCGACGACAGAGGCTTTAATATGTCGATCACGGATGTTACATTTCATTTCATTTATGTATATTTCATGGTCTGGAACATGATAATATTTTAGACTACCTGATCAGTGTGGTGTTCTGTAGACTGAAATCGCAACCGTAAGAAGAGCTGAAAACTGTCGGATTTAAACTGATAATTATATCTGAACAAGGTGGCGATACATTTTGCATTTGAAACACCAAAGTATTCCTTGTATTGTGTAAGTATTCTGTATTGTGGATTCAGTGGCCAGTGAGAAGATGGGGCTAATGGATTGATTGCAACATTGATAAACATTCCACGTGATCGACTACAAAATGTGATGGCAGTGATTATTAACCAGTTCGGTATGTACGCTAGGAGATTACATTTTCCATATAATGACTAATGCAGGAGTTGCTATGATGGAGGGTAGAAGGAGACGTTGGAATACCTCTTTTGTATCTGAATGTTCCTGGCTGAAGAAGATAAGTAATGCTGCCCAGACAATTATAGAGACGTCATAAGTTTGGACATCTACATACTTTAATCAAAATTGTTTGGTTGATAACTACTCTTTTGCACTACCTATTACTCAAGTAATATAAAAGGACTCACGGAAAACCCATGTGTTCCACTTAATGCAGTTGACTGCTTGTCAAACCTATCGTGTTGGAAAAAATTCGAATTTTTTCTGTCAATTACGAATGATTGAATGGGTCATATATACCGAGAACCTTTCTATAAATCTCTTTAATGGCCATAAGTTAATTGGCTAAATATTATGGAAATTAAATTTTGATTTCTTCGACTTTTTTTCTTTTTGGCCTCGAGCTCGAAAAAACTTTTTTATTTTATTATAGAAAATGTTTTCTCCTAAATTCTTGAAATTATTTTCGTCAGTACACTTTTACTTTTTTAAGTACCTTTGAGAAAACAAAAATAAATTTCTATATTTATTCTAATTTTATATACAGAAGCAAAATTGGCACTATAAGCAAAACAAAAAAAAAAATAATAGCAATTTGTTCCATATCTTCCAACAATTCCAGAATAATTAGGTTATCAGCTTTAGTTTGTCTGTTTGTCTGTCTACATATATAAGTACATATTTATTCATTTAAATAGAAATAGTTGATTTGCATTAGTTTTAGTTAAAAATAAAATAAATTAAATAAAAAATAAGTTTGATATGTAAGTATTTAACGTAATTTTTATTCTTGTCTATATTTAGCATAAATAATTCAGCTATAATTAATTAAGCCATTGATATAAGGGACGTGACCGGCATAAACCAGTCGTATTAAAAATTAATAAATCATTTAGATTATCAATGTCTTGATAAATTGTTTTCATTAAAGTTATTAAGTATACAAGTTATGGAAACAGCATGAAAATGCTCTTATACAAATTTACAAAACTGTCTTAAATAAGTTTCATTGAACCTAAAAATTAATTGCTGACAGTTAATAAAATATTTACACAAAATTGTTTACAATTAAAATTGCTGAACATTAAAAATTACAAATAATTATGTTGCAATTCAATATTTATGTTTTTATTAATTAATTGCTGATTGTGCTTCTTATTAGGTATAAATATAACACTTAGAATTAAGAAGGCTGTTAAATTGTAAGACGCGGTTGTAATTCATAGTGTTAAGTTTAATATTGTAAAAGTGAAAATAAAAATATGTTTTTTATTAAATACAGTACAACTTCCCTAATTCGGACAGATATAGTTTCAACTACTGTCCGGATTAGTGGATCGTCCGGACTACCAGTCAGAGGGTTGCGGGTTCGATTCCCGCCAAATCCTCTGGGTGTTTTCTGCAGACAAGCCAAAAAGCTTCGCAATACATATATGTACACATATATAATTTATTTTTATTACCGAAAAGAAAATAAGTACTCATAAGAATTCATTTGTATTTAATTGATTTACAGAAAACAAAGAAATATACTGAAGGTGACCAAAAATATTAATTTAGAAAAATAAGATTTTATTTTTATTTGAATACACATACATATCTTTATGTAATTTGTCAGCTCTATTTTTAAATTCCTTTAAAATAATATATCCTTATCTGTCGCTTTGGTTTGTTCAGCCCATAAAATAGCTTTTGAAAACAGTTCGCTTGCCTCTTTATTGGAGACTTTGTTTCCAAAGAACTATCAAGTTCTTCAATATTTTTGTTGGCGATTACTGATTGGAATATATCTTCATCCGAGAAATCGTAAGTAAATTCATTTTCACCTCGTGCCCAAATATCTATGTTAGAGAGGTAGAAATTAGCGGAGGGGTTAAGAGTAGATAATGCAGAATAAATGCTATTCATATCCTGACATATTGGATCTCTGGCTTTTAATTTAACGCGAGGTAGGCAGTCTTCATCTTCCCATTCTCTTTCGGCGGAAAACTTTGGCAGCAACTTGGACCAACTTTTATCAATGTTCGTTTTGGTAATATATTGCGATGCAGAGTTTAGTAAAAAAAAAAACTGCAAGAACACTTCTCAGGATTATAGAGGAAAAATTTAAATGTCCGGATTACTGGATAGTCCGAATTAGCGAAGTGTCCGGATTAGGGAGGTTGTACTGTAGAAACTTAACAATTTAATTTACATACACTGCGCGTCATCAGGTTAGCGCCCCCCCATTCACTTGTTTGTTTTTGATTTTTTCTATTTTTTTTTATTGCAAATTCGTAATTTTTATTTTGGTTTTGCAAATATTATGTGTGATTACTCTCACAACAAATTAAAGCGCGAAAGAAGAACCGTTACACATTATTTGCTATTTTGCTTTCTGTTATTCCATATATTTTGCGTCATCAGATTAGCGCCCCCAAATGAATTTTTACTTTCTCGTCAAAATCACGGTTACCATTTTTCTTTTTTTTTTTTTTTGATTAAATAAGAATATGTATTATTTATCTTTAAATAAACGCATAAAATGGGAAGACAGTTTTATCTTTGGAAGAAAAAGCTAAGATTGAGGCTTACCATGATTCTGGACTATCCTTTCATAAAATTGCTGAAAAAATTAGAGGGCACAGAAAAACGGTCGTTAGTTTTCTTAAAAATAAGGAACCGTACCGAAAAACCTTCAAAGGCGGCAATAATCGAGTGCTTTCCCAAGCAGACAAGCGAGCAATACTGAGACAAGCATCAAATTCGCACGACTCGTCCACCAAAGACAAAACTGGTATTAAGGCAAGCTTGTCAACGGTTCAAAGAGTAACTGCCGTATTTATAAAAAATAAGCGTGAAGTGTGCTCTAAGACAAAATTTTCATACAAAATTTTCTTAAAGAACACTTGAAGTCTACGTTAATTTTTTATAAATACGGCAGTAATTAGGAAAGACAGAGACAAAAATTAAAAAAGCACCACTTAATATGCTAAGAAAGGAAATGCGGTTAAAATTTGCTCGAACACACATGACGTGGTCTGCTGAGTGGCATTACGTTGTCTTTTCAGATGAAAATAAATTTAATTTAGAAGGGCCCGATTGTATAATTATTATTTTCATGACCTACGTAAGGAGGAGCATTATTTGAACCGCCTTCACGGCCGAGTGGGGGGTGTGATGGTGTGAGGAGCAATATCCTACTATGACACCTGCGAGTTGCAGTTTCTAAAGGTGGATTCACCCATTCGTTCTAAACACTATATTTATTCGGACAAAGTTATTTTCATATGAATATTTTCTCTCTCTTAAAAAGAAAGACGTCAAACTTTATATGAAAAAAAACTTTGCCCAAACAAATATTTTGTTCAGAACAAATGGGTAAATCCACCTTAACATCTCGTATGAATGCGGAAAACTACAACAGCGTTTTGAAAACGGCTTTTCCCCACTTTCAAAACTTATTTTCAATTTTAAAGTGGTATTTTCAGCACGATAATGCTCCAATTCATACAGCCCGATCCGTGTAATCGTGGATTCAGAGCTAAAAAGTTTACGTCCTTGAATGGCCACCAATACTCACCCGACTTAAATATTATCGAGAACGTCTGGGGATGGTTGGCTAGGAAAGTGTACGAGTCAGGAAAACAATACGAAACAACAACCGAATTAATCGAATGCATCAAATACACTTGGTCCACCATTTTGTTGGATTATATTGAAAAACTATATAATTCAATTCCTAGTCCTTTTTTTGAAGTAATTTCTAGCAAAGGCGGCACCACGCATTGTTAATTATCCTTAATTTAAGGTTTTTAAGGTTATAGCTCAATGGATTCAGATAATATTTGATATTAACGATCTGTGAAAGGGGGGCGCTAACCTGATGACGCGCAGTGTAGATACCTACATATACTAGGGCATCCAAATTATTTTTTCTTTTGTTCGAATGAAACGAATAATTAGAATAAGTGATTTTCACCTATTTCACATTCACCACCATATTAAGTTAAGTTATTCTGGTTGAATTAAGAACCGGTGTATATAGAAATCAAAGTGGTTCATTATGAGCAATACTCCATTAACATCATCGTGTTTCCAACAGTTTCTTTATATATTTGAAATTTTTTATAATTAAATATACTAGATGAACTAAAGCAATTAGTACAACAAATCCTACCGATAATTTGTGTTTTAAATGTGTAAAAATTTAATAAACTGCATCAATATTTAATAAAATAAAATTTCAAAAAAATAAATAGAAAATACAATAATTTCGATTGACGATAAGAAGGATTGACGGATGTTGTAAAAAAAACCTTGTAGATAATTGACGTTTCCATAACAATAACAATTTCAATAAAATAAACAAAAAATAAAAATATACTTAATTATTATTGTGAATATTGACCAATATTTACTAACAATATGGATAAATGAATGGAGCTGTGTTGGTTTGTCGATTGATTGTACGGCTGGGCTGATTGGTTGCAATTGATTAAAAATAAAAATTCCAAAATAATTGAAATGCTTATTTATTTGGTAAATGTATGATAAAGAATGTGTTTGAATATAAATGTCTATAATTTATAAATACTTTAAACATGCGTTGACTATTAATGAATTTATTTGTATGAATATACAGTGAGTGTCAATATAAAGTAAACACCTAATATTGTTTAAATTTTCTTTTATATATACTACAAGTACAAATTTAAAACAAAATATATTTCATAAGTCATAAGTAATTTAACATTAACAGAAATTAGAAAAAAATAAGAAACCTAAAAAATAATTCAATTTTAAAGGTACCAGATTTTTCTCGTCAAATTAAAGTAAAATTATAAAAATAATGTAAAACATTGTATTCAATATTTTGTTTTTGCCTTTATCACAGCTGACTTTCTTCTACACATACACAGAATCAACGAGTTTTTTAGCGATATCAGGCGAGATTTTGTTCCATTCATCCTGTATTACTGCCTTTATGTTACCTTTGCAAGAAATATTTCTTTGCCTAATTCTTTTGTTCAGATATTCCCACAGGTGTTCAATTGAATTTAGGCCTGGAGACTACGGAAAATGATCTAAAGGTTTTGGAAAATGATTGAGCAACCACTTATTAACAATTTTGGAGGTATGATAATGATCATTGTCCTATTAGAAAATTCAGTTCTGCGCTAGTTCTAATTTCTCTACACTAGGGGCTACATTTTTAAAATGTCGAGATAATCTTCCTTTCTCATTTTAGATTCTATAAATGTAAGCTTTATTCCGGGGGTTTTGACAAAAACTTACTTTAATCGGTGAAAAGAATATTATTTCAAAAAAAGTTGATGCTCGTTTTATATATTTTTTGAGAGATTCAAAAGTTTGATTTGGTTCTTTAATATTAAGGCTTCTTATGTGGCACTCTACGATGTAGGCTATTTTGATGCAAAGATCTTCTAATCGAACTCGCATTGGTTTTCCGGAAGTTTTCGTAACATTTTTAGCTATTTTTTTAACACTAGACGTTGGGCTTGCTCTTACTTCTCTTACTATATCTCTTACTGCAGTTTTTGTAAGACGCTTTGTTTGTTTCTACGGCATTGTGTTTGGTATACTTGTCTATATTTTTTTTATCGTACAGTGATGCCTTCCCCGGATTTACCTTTTCTATGTAAGTCTATTATGATTTGCCGAGCCTCAATTGATGTTTGTCTTCCCATTTTAAATTTTTCACTACATAACGTCACATCTTAATCTCTTTTAATTATAAATTATGAAACTTAAAATTATTATGAAGGGCCTTTTACCGTTATACTTCTAAAGAAAGAAAAATCAAAAGTATTTACACTACGGATAATGCCACTGTTTACTTTATTTTGACGCTTAAAAATTAGCATATTTTTAAAATAAATCAATTAAATTTGTATACGCTTTTAATGAGTACATATGAGAGTACATATATATAAATCGGCCCATAATTGATCATAGCTCCCATATAAGGACCGCATCCGAAAAAGACATTAATCTTTATACATATATCTCGTAAATATCGATACCGACTCAAAACTAGATTATTTATATATATATACACAAAAATCATACTACAGAAATTTGTGAATTTCGGTCCATATTTTACCATATCCCCAATATAGGGTCTACTTCCGAAAATCATCTCCATACTCAACAATCTATATATGTATATAAAAGAGTAACGTGACTGACTGACTGATTCATTCATCATCGCACAGCCCAAACCGCTAAAGCTAGAAACTTGAAATTCTACAAATCTACAACATGTAGATCCACTTAGAAGGGATTTTTGGAAATTCGGTCGTTAAGGGGGTCAAATTGGACAAAAACGGGTAAAACCAGTACCTCTATATCTACAAAACAAATAAACTTAGAAATAATATTTTAAATGCGTCCGCCTTTAATAAAAAAAAAAGGGCTGACAGGTGCTGGTACTTTTTTGAAATTCGAAATTCAAGTGACCATATGGGGTAAAAATAGTCCCCGTAGAACGCTCCGTTAACATATATATCTCCTACATTAATAAATATAGAAATACTATAATAAATGCGTCTGACTCAGATCAATAAAGACTAGAAATCTTTTTGTTACTTTTTTGAAATTCGAAATCCTATGGCCTAAAAATTGTATTCTTTGTTTGTACTTTTTTATCAAAATGTATTTTTCCACTAAAAATACCATGAACTATTATTTTCAAATAGTACGTATTACGGATAATTAATAGGTACTTTTTCGAAAATTATTTTTTCACGAGTGACAAAAAAGGGACAAAAACGGGAATTTTATATTATTTATTCAATTTAAAAATATAAAAAAAGAGAAAATATTCTTCCATCTACACAAAAAAGAACCCAGAACATGCTATTCATGATTCAAATATAAAGGTGTAAAAAGGGCCAAATTTCAGTACACTTATATTGGTACTTTTTTGAAATTCAGTTCTACTATTCTATTCTCGCAAACTATGCATCTAATCATGTTATTATCTTCGGCAAAATTGTTGTGCATGAGCCCGTGAAGGTTTCTGAGTTGGTAGGGTCACGCCTACTTTAACGCCCACTTTTTTGAAATTGATTAATTGCTTCTACATGGCTTTTTACAGATTTACTTCAAACAAGTTGTATACACATCTTACTAAAGGCGAGCTAGCAATAAAAATGTCATGTGCTACGCCCACTTTCATGCCCATCTCAAAAAATAAATGTTTGTATGTATGTCCTTTATAGAATCGTAAACTATTTATTTGATCATGTGATTATCTTTGTCAAAGTTGTTGTGAGCCCGGGAAGTTTCTGAATTGATATGACTCTAACTCCCACTTTGTTTAATTAGTTACAACGCCTGCCAGGAAGGCCAGACCGCTGGACCGATCTTACTAAAACTTTGACTTTTTCGACCGCCTACTTTTTTTCAAAATGAACAAAATCAATAAAATTACTCAAAATTAATTAAATATTTGTTTATGCCTTTCTTTCAAATTAATTTTAATTGGTGGCGTAGCAACGCGCGCAATGCCATCTAGTCTCTTATAAATAACGTTACCGGTCCAAAATTTTACTAGAACCATTTTCATCGTATATAGGTAATATATAAACTTTCATTTGTTTAATTCTTACAAAGCGATCTGTAGTGAATTAGTGTGCTGAATTGTGATTTCCGAAAGTAATGTGAATATGAGAGCTATATTGTTAATCGATATCTATGATTCCGATTTTAAAAGATAGATATAGCATGATAATTTTAGTTTAAATTTATATTTAATTGTAATCTTTTAACAATATAATTGAATTCTAAAGCCTTGAAATAATACTTCAAATTTGTTTTAACTGTACGTAGGCCTGTATACATACATATGTATGTATGTATGTATTAACTATTGAATTATTACATTATTAGATAATTTATTTGTTTGCTACACAAATTTAATGGTATTCTTTTGTTTATACATATTATGGCGATTATTGTTATTGTTAAGAATAAAAAAAAAAGAAAACTTTTCTAAATATTATTCAGATACTCATACAAATTGTTATAATAGAAATTTTTTTGTTTGTTTTGTTGCTATAAAATTGACAGCTTTTTAATTAAACAAATATTTTTAAATAAATTCTGTTTTTTTTTCATATTTAACTTTTTCAAGTTCATTTCATTTATTCGATATTTAAAGTGTAATTGAATACAAATGGATTTTATGATGAAACAGGATCTATATAAGATTAATTAAGGAAATAAGCAGAACTGTTCTCAATGTTTTTATTTTTAATGTCATCCACAAGCAACGTTTTCGCTTAATTCTATAATATATATTTCTAATACTTGCTTTATTTCTCTTGTCAAATGTTTCAAATGTATGTTAGAACTTGTTTAGTTTTAAATGGTATATGTACAAATATTTATGTGTAATACTAATTATGTTATTGTTGCCTGTATAGTTTATTTGTGTATTTATTTATTTGTTTGATTTTTAAGATTAATATCTCATGTTACAAATTAATTTTTTAGTAGTTCAACTAAATCAGTTGTTACATAGATACATTTTCCGATACTTGTACAATGTACATGGTTACAGATGCATATATTCTAGATACAAAACATTTATTCATTTATTGTATTCTTACATACATCTAAATGTTTAAACAACCAACTAAGTGCTGATTGTTTTTATGATTGTTAAACAAAATAAATAAAATGTAATACTGCACAGAAATAGAAACAATCTGAAAGTAGAACACGCTACATTAAATATAGAAAATTTGTTGCAATTCTAACTTAGTTTGTTAACGTTTAATGTTACCAATCTAAAGCCAGCCAAACTGTCTGTCCAGTATCCTCATTTTACTTATATGGAAGTGCACATGTACACTGGCTGGCACACATGCTGGCATAGAAAAGAGAATACTTGCTGCAATGAGTTGTGGCAAGTATCTCAGCTGTTTTGATTAAACTTTTTACGAGTGAATTTAAAGTATTAGAAAAAAAATTGCAATAGAATGTATACAGCCAGCGACTACAGTGCGTATTATCGGCAGAGTTTTAAAGGAAAGCAATGCAAACTGAACTCTAAGTAGAAAAATCAAGTGGTACAAGAATTTGTCTGTTAAAGTTATAAATTGTGCATAAAAAGTCGCACAGTGTTTTTCTAAATTGAGTTTAAAGATTTGAACAAAATGCATAATTTATAAAAGCGTTTAATGTCTAAAGCATTGTCTACATAAAATTCGGTCGCATAAATGTTTTAATATTTATGTAACAAAAAACGAATTTGGTTAAAACCTTGTCGTAAAGAATGCGTTCCCCCGTTTTATAGCAACACCATTCTATTTTTCACTAAGATTTTGATATTTATTTGCACAATAGGTTTGAAAACTAGTATCCACACATATTTTTCTTACGGTACTTACATTGGTCGGTTTTTTGTTTTAAGGTTTGTATCAATCGTTTTGTAACTTTTTTTTTGCAATCACAATAACCGACAATGTCGGATTCTTGAAAAATTTGTGGAAATAAACTTAAGACATTAACATCGGACAACACTGTATTAAATATTAAATTATATTTCTTCCCTGAAGATGATCAACAAAGTTGGTCGAAATATTGAAAATTAATAAAAGATAACAAAAAATAAAAACGAACAAGAGTTTTTATATTTTTAATAAAAGAGACCTTAAGCCAAATTAATAAAGTAAAACGATTTTTAATGTGTTTTTTATTTTAAATTTGCAAAGCTGCCGGATTTTATGTGAACCATACTTTACAGTAAACTTTAATCTTAACTTTACTTTCCGAATAGTAAATACATTCGAAACTGATGGGTTTCACTACATTTACTTTAAATTTACAAGTCCTCCCTCGCTCTAGCACTTAAAGTTCTTATTAAATTAAGGATTTATTAAAAAATAGAAAGAGAAAAACTTTTAAAAGACATATAAAACATTCCATGGAGCAACCAAGTACATACATTCATAATAAGTATGTACTAGTGAGTTTATGTGTATAAAGAGCAATAAATATAAATCGTTCTTTGTTTAAATCTTAATACGTATGACCCAATTTCTTTTGTACACACATAAGAAAGTTGTATTTTATTCTTTCAGTTGAAAAGAAAACTTGGCAAAAAAAAAAACGAGAAAGATGAAAAATGTTTTTAGACATATTTCAAGTTGTGACTATAAAATCAAGCCTTCATTTTTTTACATTCATTCGCTTTTCATGTCGTTCCCTTTATCTATTGTGAAATAAATGTGACACTTCCATTGTGTATATTATCCGTAAAGCATATTAGCCTGGCCGTTGATATAGCTGCTACTGTTGCTTCTGTTTGATCCTTGCAATAATAAGAATAAGAACATGTCCAGCAGCGAAAACTTGAACAAAAACCATAATTTTGACTCTTATACAAATATGTATGCGGGCATAACTTCTTTTATACAAACACAATGCTATAATGACAAAAACATTATTGCATTGCAAGTAGCGTCCACTCCAATAGCAAAACATTTCACCCACTCCCTGGCGTCCACTGGTTAAAATTACAATTTATAAAAGAAAATGCAAGTTTAATAACTTACATCATTTAAAAAAGAGATGGGAATTGTAAGCTAAAAACACTTCATTTAAACAAAGAAAGAAATTTTCTTTCAAATTATTAATAAGAATAATAAAAGTACGAGAGTAATTCTAGAAAAAAAATTAAAATAAAAAATTCTGCAAGGACAAAACAACTAAAAATGAAGTGTTTAAATTTTACATACATATACAAAATGTTCATGTAGAGCTGGAATGTAATACAAAAAAAAAAAACATTATTCACATAAAATCAAGACATACTGCATGAGTATTTTTTAAAAACCTTGTGACAACACTTTCGTTATTCTGTCAAAATATTTAATCAGTCGAAATATGTTTGTAAGAGTGCTGAGCCATGGAAAATTATAACATGAAAATCTGACATTGTAGGGTTTGCAAAGGAGCTAAAGCTTTCAAAAAATAATGTAAATTATAATATAAAATGATAAAAGCACAGATTGTAAAAAAATGGAAGACAAAATATTATTCAAAGAAGTCAGGCATAAAGCAGTATAAGGGTCTCTCAGAAATATACAACTCCAGTGTAAGTACCGCAAAAAATACTTTTTCAAATTTATCGTGCAATTCGATAACCAAATCGTAGTGAAAGGCAAAATCGTGTTGCTATAAAACAGACAAGTTTTCTTTCCGGCAAAGTTTTTAGAAAATTCAACACATGTCTCACTATGGATTACGAGACATATGTAAAAATTTTATGTTGGAGCGAAAGATGGGAACGTCTTTTATTAAACGTCACCAATAGAGTATTGAAAACCCGAAACCGTATACAGGGTTTTTTCTATTTGAAAAACCGACCGGTTTTGAATATTTTGTATTTTCGAAAATCCAGTTTTTTGCATCGGTTAACCGGTTTTTATAATTAAGAACTTTTTGACAAAAAATTCAAATTTGTCTAGCTTTTTATACTTATTATAGCTATTACACTATTTTCTTATTTTGATATCGTAGATCTCCCACTAATTAAAATATGTTGTAAAAACTAACCAATATATAATTGAGTTGTACCCGTTTGTAAAAAATTAAAAGTTTTTTGTTCACATATATAGTCGAATTCCGAAAATCAGTTAAATGCTCATAAATCTCTTAAACACAAATAGCACATACGATCGGTTCATATGTGACATTAGCGCCCATATATAGTTCACTTCTGAAAATCACCACTCACATATATGTATATATATAAAACGTCATACCGAACTTCATGGTGATCGTCCCATAATAGGTCGTAGCCCCCATATGAAGACTACTTTCAAAAAACTCAATACTTATAAATATCGATATCGAACCGAATTTTTATACATATCAGTGAAAAAACTATACTATTGGATTTTGTGAAGCGTAATCCATAATTGTCCATAGCTCTCATATAGAATAACTGGAATACCCATAAAAAATACATACAAAGGCTAAAAAATATAAAAATACATACATATATGAGATCGGGGGAGTGTTTTTGTGTCACCATTTATTCTATTATTATTGTTTTGCACAGAAATATGATATTTTACTAATTACAAAGAAGAATTCTTAAACAAAATTTAAGAAATTAAATGAATATTCTAGCTGTGCTTTAGGTTTTAAATATAAGTTTGCAAATTCAACGCGGGATGCCTGCTTTTAAAAAATGAAGGAATATCTAAAAAAGAATCAAATACAAATGAATTCATTACAAATCCGGTACAGAAATTTGTTTTAATAATTTTTTCAAGTCAAAATTTCAAATGTTCAAGAAATTCAATATGTTTAATAAATTCGAAAACAAATATAACGTTCGTTATTATGTCGTATTGAAAAAGTTGTAATTGTTAGAAAAATAGGCTGCCGAAGCATTGTTCACATAAAAATTCACATAAACTAAAATTCAATTCCGTGTTTAATCCAAATCACTAAATTTTTTTATTCTTCATAACTGCAGCACCACTCCACATTAACTTGCCTTTGACAATAGCCCAATAATGTGCAATTGGATACAATTGGGTACATAATTTGTTCTCATATTTGAACCCGATTTCTTCGATACCGATACATTGCTGATTTTGAACAGCGACAGAGCCAAACTTTACTTAAGAATGTTGACGTTTAATAAGAGGCAGCAAACGTTTTTGTTTATATAAATATCCGAAGTCATAGATGAATGTAAATATAATTTTTCAGCATTTATTTTGAGACATCCCTTAGTTTCGCTGCAATAAAAAATTTTATATCGGTTGTAGCTACACGATTCTGCTTTTTACTACGATATTTAACCAGCCGTATTCTTTTTGCAGTACTCCTTGGAAGCTTTAGCTTTTTTGCAATCATTGAACGCGGGATGTTGGATTTTTTAAGGAATTTGTTTTTTGCTATTTTTATTTTCCATTGCTAATTTTTTGACTGAAAAATACGAAAGCATTTTAAAAACAGCTTCAATAATGTGGACGGATTTTATGTGAACTATTTTATTTTTGGAGCAAAGTTAGTAGGGTCCATAATAAATTGACACAACTGTTGTAAAGGAAATGACAAGTTTTTTATTTACACATAATAGATTATACACGCAGAAAGTCAAACAATTTTAATTGTGAGAAATTAACAATCCAGCCAAGTAAAGCAAAATACACTAAAAAGGAAGGATGATTTTACTTATACGCTTGACATCCTTCCCTCTTCTTATCCCCGACTACTGTATCTTACTAGATAACAACGACCTACAACAGCTGTTAAGTATGTTTGCCGAGAAAGCAAAATGCAAATAACAAATGAGAGAAAAAAAAACTAGGTAAAAAAAAGTATAATAAAAGGATTAAAAATTCAAAAAAATAGAATAAACAACATTTTATGAAAAAATAAAAAAACAAAAACAAATTAAGAAAAAAACATAAACCCCAGGAATCAAGAGTAAATATGCTGAAATTACAAGCCGAAAACATGATGTTGCCGTTGTTTTTGGAGAGGATATTACAACCAACACACTGAATTGCTGATCCAAATTATGCGTTTATGTGAAATCCTCGCTGTCGATTTCGTTGTTGTAATTGCTGCTGTTGGTTCATTGGTTGTATGAAAATGTTGCCTAGTGCCATAACTCTTCTAAAGACTATGCAGAAAGAACAAATATAGGAAAATTAAACTTACACAGACAAAATGAAGGAAAAAGGAGTATTTGCAAATGTTCGCCATGTTCTGCTAACAGTTGTGGAGCCTATGAACTCGTATTAAAAAATACTTACATACCTATCTATATAGGGAAGGAATTTTGTATGTAGTACATGTCCAAGACCAGCACCAACCCAACCCAACCCCAAACTAGACATAAAATAAACCAGCTAGCATAATATTTCATTATTACCAGCAACACAGTGGGATAGAAACAATTGTGAAATACTTTTATTACATTTTATGTTAATAGTTATCTACCTATAAAGAGTAAAATCGAAATTTAAAGTGTAGTCAAACATTTATTAGGATTAGTGGCAAATGCAAACCAAACACTTCACTTTAAACAACATCACCCACTGTTCACTAACGATTAAAACAAGCAGAACTTTCAAGTATTTTCACTTGCAAAAGGGAAACATTAAATTCTATGTACTACGTGGGAGTTGTTTGAAGTTGAAGATGAAATAAATGTAACAAACCGTCTAAAATGGTGGTATAATGAAAAATAAAAACTCACACTTGGCTGTAATATGATACTATTAGAAAACATTGAAAAAAGAAAAGAAAAACAATGGCATAGTACAAAAAAAAAATAGAAAGGAAAAGACACACACCATCGTGAAATGGTTCTTGAAACATTTTTAAAAACCATTAACTTTACTTGTTTGTTTGTATGAATGTCACAAACGAACACAATGTAGACGACTTGTGTCAACGTCATCACCAACAATACAGCAGCACTAACCAACCAACAAACCAACCCACCCATTGTCACAAAACAGTAGGGGTAAATGTCCTTGTTGCATGGCGTTTATTTGTTTGTCTAGAGCAGAGATTCTCACATCAGCTCCTTAGAGAATAGCAAACAACTAGATCCCGCAGTAGTAGGATAGCAGAATTTTTTAACGGCAGTAGTATTAAATTGGCCGAAATTGATTGTTTACTCTGCTAATAGTTCAATATCCGATTGGATATTTAATTTACCGATGAAGTTTTAAATACAGCGAAACCAGCAAAATATACAGACAATTTATCCAGTTGAATAATCCATTTGAATAATCGAATATTCGAACAATCTCCTACGAATTTTTAAATGACCATTTTTAAATAATTCGATTAATTTTATGTAGAATAATCGAATAAAACGAATAATTATTTTTGTGTCTTGAGTTTATATTCGGATATGTCGAATCTTATACGCCCACCACCAAATCACCTATTAGGGGGTGATCGTCATATAATATTGTACCGTAAGCTCTATTTATTTTAGGTTTATTTTGGTTGAATTTCATCTTAATAACGATATTTACAATAGTTTCAGGCATATTAAAGTTAAGAATCAAGAATTTATATTTGTCTCTTTCTTTCAGAACTGCGCATTGTTTATATTTATGCAGCGTGCAACGTAAAGCGATTTATTTTAACACACAATAAATTAGGTACCAAAAAGTCCTAGGAAACTGATTTTGGCTTTTTGAAACGTCAAAATTGTCACCCTTGTATACTTTGTGCTTTTTCCCGAATGTGGAGCTATGGGAGCTATGGCCAATTATGGATCAAATTTCACAAAAACCAATAGTATAATTTTTACATACTTATAACTGATCTGTGTAAAATTTCGGTTCAGATGGATGTTTATGTAGGTTAATGAGTTTTCGGAAGTAGTCCTCATAAGGAAGCTCTGACCTATTATGGCCCGATCATCATGAAATTCTGTACGACGATTTAATTGTGTATGTGAATTATTTGTATTCAACTTGATTTTGATGTTTGTAAGCGATTTAAAACGGGGTCCTTCGACTCTACTTAAGTGTTCGCACGTAGTGAACTACCACGTAAACCAACTAATTTATATGTACTCGTATATGTGAATTTTTTGTATATTGAACTACAACTTGATACTGAATTGATTTTTATAAGAGATTTATGAGCATTTTAGTGATTTTTCGAAGTGAACTTTTTATGGGGACTATGGTTAAATATGGACCAATCATCATCATACTGACGATTTTTGTATATGTATGGACTATTTGTGTTGAATTCCAACTAATAGTAGTTTTTATAAGCGATTTATGCGCATTTTAGAGATTTTCGGAACTTGACTTTATATGGATATGCTGAAATATGGACCGATCATTATAAAATTTAGTACGACGATTTTATGTATATACAGACGGAAGTGAAGTTTATATAGGGGCTGCGGTCAAATTTTATAGAGCCAATTATGCTGACGCTGATCCCCTAAGAAGAATGTGTAATCAGTTTAACCAGTCGTACAGATTTATTGATTTTTCGTTAAATGTTAATGTCATAAAAAAATTAATAATTGTTTTCTTAAACTCTTAATTATTTGTTACATGTATTTTATTCCCATATGTTAAATAATATTTTGTAAACAGTCTGTAAGGAAATAATTTCCATAGACAAACTATGTAAATAAATAAATAAATATCGACCGATCGTTATAAAATTGAGTATGACGATTCCCATAGTATGTATGGACTATTTGTGTTGAATTTCAGCATAAAAGTAAATTTTATAAAATAATTACTAAAATAGTAATAATTTAACACTATTTCGTTTAAATTTTATTTGAAATGTAAGCATGTTTATACCCTACACCACAATAGTGGGGAGGGTATATTGGATTTGTGCTGATGTTTGTAACGCCCAGAAATATTGGTCCAACACCCACCTTAAAGTATACCGATCGGCTTAGAATCACTTCCTGAGCTATCCATGTAAAGCTTGTGCGCAGTGTACAGGTCGCAATTTTGAAGATATTTTGATAAAATTTGGTACGTGATATTTTTTTGCCCCAAGGATGGATGGAATTGAAACTGGTGGGAATCGGTCCATTATTTCACCTGGCCCCCATACAAATGTCCTCCCGAAATTGGGGTTTACCGATCATAAATCTTTCACTTATGCAAGTATGCAAACAAATTTCACAAAAAATGAGCAATAAATGAAGCTAAATCACATCTAAAAATTTCTTGAAGATCGGTCCATAATTAGTCATAGCTCCCATATAAAGCCTACTTCCGAAAATAATTTTAAAGAGCATAACTCTCTTAAAAATGTTGGTATCCAAATAATATTGAACATCGATATGTTTCGTACCTATATATATAATACGGTACAATTTTATGACGATCGGTCCATAATTTGTCGTAGCTCCCATATAAGTCCCACTTCCGAAAATCACTTAAAGGAGCATAACTCTTTTAAAAATGTTGGTATCCAAATAATATTGAACACCGATATGTTTCGGTAGAATTTTATGACGATCGGTCCATAAGTAGTCGTAGCTCCCATATAAGTCCCACTTCCGAAAATCACGTAAAGGAGCATAACTCTTTTAAAAATGTTGGTATCCAAATAATATTGAACACCGATATGTTTCGTACATATATATATAATATGATAGAATTTTATGACGATCGGTCCATAATTAGTCGTAGCTCCCATATAAGGCCGACTTCCGAAAATCACTTAAAGGAGCATAACTCTTTTAAAAATGTTGGTATCCAAATAATATTGAACACCGATATGTTTCGGTAGAATTTTATGACGATCGGTCCATAAGTAGTCGTAGCTCCCATATAAGTCCCACTTCCGAAAATCACGTAAAGGAGCATAACTCTTTTAAAAATGTTGGTATCCAAATAATATTGAACACCGATATGTTTCGTACATATATATATAATATGGTAGAATTTTATGACGATCGGTCCATAATTTGTCGTAGCTCCCATATAAGGCCCACTTCCGAAAATCACTTAAAGGAGCATAACTCTTTTAAAAATGTTGGTATCCAAATAATATTGAACACCGATATGTTTCGTACATATATATATAATATGATAGAATGTTATGACGATCGGTCCATAATTAGTCGTAGCTCCCATATAAGTCCCACTTCCGAAAATCACTTAAAGGAGCATAACATAAATCTCTTAAAAATGTTGTTAAAATTGAGTTTCTTATGTACAAATAGGATGACACCTAATTTTATAGACAGTTCATAAATAGTTGAAACTCCCATATAAGACCCTCTTCGTAATTCACTTTAACCTCCATAAATCTTTTAAACGTATTTATATCGAGATAAGGTTTAACACACATAATATTTATATTCACGGAAGTCATGGCACTAAATTTTTGGATGATCGGTCCATAATAGATAATATCTCCCATATAGCGCCCATATATGAAAAACTGTTTTATTGATATACTGGGTGTAGGGTATTATATGGTCGGGCTTGACCGACTATACTTTCTTACTTGTTTAAACAGATATTTGTGTAGAAATTAAATTTGTATTATTTATTAATTAAACTTTATTTTTGATGATGACATTTTTGAATTTCAAAAATCTTATATTATTAACAATTTTTAATATAAACGAAACGAAAGTTAAATAATATAATTTCATCACTATAAATAAGTGCTGTGAAAGTTTCTTTTACAAATATTTATATAAAAAAATTTGCCTCTTATTGATAGATTAAAAGAAAGTATTTAAAGTAATTGCGAACAAAATACTTATGGGATGAAAAAAAAAATGACAAATGTAGTAAGAAACTGTGTATCAACAGTTTCTTTTCTTCAGTTTTTTCGTATTCATGTCGAAGAAAAGGAAAAAACAACTAGATATGAATAGAAATTAATAAAGAATGATAATTACAGCAAAAACTTCGAACTACCAGAACTAACACTGGTTAAAGGATTGATGTTTGTCTGTTGGCTGACCGGCACCGCAGTGGTGCAGGTGGTAGAACGCAAAGAATTCTGATGAGAGAAAGTGGGATTTCTCGAAACATATGTAAATTCAACAACCCAGGTTCGATCCCCAGTCAAGAAAAATTATCAAACATTTTTTAATAATAAATTTTTCAAGTTGTAATTCCTAACTTCAGTAAAAATAATTTAATGAAAATTAAATTTAATGAACTCGAGCCTAACTAAAATTTATCAAGAAGTAAAAATTAACAGTTCGATTTAATAATTATTCTATTTTCATTTTACTTTATTCAACATATTTTAAATTATTCGAAAAATTCGATTATCGAATTATTCGAACAAGATAAAATCCTTTATTCGAATTATTCATTTTATTCGAAGAAAAGAAGCCATCTTATTCAGAGACTATCGAATTGAATTTTGCAGCCGTTGAATGAACTATTAAGTTAGACTGTTGTCGTAATTACTCAAAAAAAAACAGCTAAATAACATTCAACTTTATCTTTGATGTGTTGCGAATTGCTATTCAACATTTATAATCAGGCATGTGATGGAAATCGAAATCGAAAACGAATCAGTTTTGGAAATACATTTTAATGCATTTCTAATCTAATTTTTAAAATTTTTGTTTTAAGATTGTCTTTAGTAGCGCAATATCTTTATAATTTATGTGATAAAAGTTTTTCAATGCAGGTCACATGCCTGAATAACGCGATTTTGAAGCTGTATCATATGCCAACTATATACCAGATTGGTTTCGGTAGGATAAGAATAAATTCTGAAGAGAGTAATATTGTGGTAACCATTACTAATATATTGTAACTTATCGGACATTACACTAGATATGATCATCCCCTTCATTGAGAGCATAAAATAATGGGTGATTTTTAAAAGCTATAAGAAAGTTTAAAAAAAAAACACATAAAATTCAGGAAAATGCATGAAATCTTTATTTGAATCGATAGTACCATATAATTTAATGTTTGAAGATTATTTCATGCAAATGTTGACCTTGACTGCGCCTTAAATGGTCCATCCGCTTAGTCCAATTTTAACATACTCTTTCCAACATTTCGGCCGGTATCTCACGAATAAATGCTTCAATGTTGTCTTCCAATGCGTCAATTGAAGCGGGCTTGTCTGTATAGACATGAGCTTTGACATAGCCCCACAAAAAATAGTCTAAAGGCGTTAAATCGCACGATCTAGGCGTCCAATTGACCGGTACCGAATGTGAAATAAAATGTTCATCGAACTCGCCTCTCAATAAGTCCATTGTTGCGCGTGCTGTGTTTCATGTGGCACCGTCTTGGTGAAACCACATGTCATGCAAGTCAAGCTCTTGCATTTTGGGCAAAAAAAGTTGGATATCATCTCACGGTAGCGCTAACCATTCACAGTTACGTTACGATTCGCATCATCTTTAAAGAAGTACGGTCCAATGATGCCACCAGCCCATAAACCGCACCAAACTGTGACTTTTTCTGGATGCATTGGTAGCTCTTGCAATACTTCTGGCTGATATTCACTCCAAAATCGACAATTCTGCTTATTTACGTACCCATTGAGCCAAAAATGAGCTTCGTCACAAAGAAAGCGCGCGATGAACTTTCTTAACAGAGCACGCATTTTGATAATAAAATTCAATAATTTGCAAGCGTTGTTCGTTTGTAAGACGATTCATGGTTAAAATATAGACCAAACTAAAGATGTTTGACAGTGAAACAAAACACGAAACGTGCGTCAGCTGTTTAAACCAGTCTTGCCAAAAAGATAATAGCTAAAAAATCACCCTTTAGTTTAATGTCAAACCGCTTTCAGCGTTGTATGGTTAAGTTATGTTGCATTGATCGCTCGCAAGTAGTGAGTACACAATATATCCTTCAAATCCGAACAAATTTTTAATATTGTGGTCCTATGAGAACCAACCTGTACTTCTAACAAATTTGAGTAGATTCCTTAGTGATAATTTATTAATTTATTCAGACAGGCCTGATAATGAAAAAGAACTGCTTAATTTAGAATGTGGTCATAAAAAGCTTTCAACCAATTCCCCTTCTTCGTTCAGGCAACTTCTGCAATATTTGTTCGTCGTCCAGATACATATTCATTACATGTAGAACCAAGCTTCCTGGCAATATATCCAATCATATAGTCAAACTATACATTTAAAAAGTCTCATCGATATCGAGGAGAGTCATTCCTCCTACCCTTTTCCCTCTTCCAGAGAGGAATAGATGGTTTTGTGTATTCTATAATTGGCAATCGTATACCACCTAAGTTCCAAACAACGTGAAATGAAAATCCAATTCCTCGAGGGATATCATTTTCTCAAAAGCCCACATGTTATTCTATGTCTGAAATTCATCATCTTCTTAAACAAACATTTGCTTTTCACGGTTTCTTTTCAGGGAACAGATTAGCCGGCAACACTTCCTATGGTACCTAACCATGTTTGACAAAAATTTAATTTTTATTTAATACAGCAACTTGTTTGTGTTGTCATTTGGGCAATAAAGCCTGAAAATAAACATTGCTTCAAATCGTATCGCTAACATTTTGAATAGATAATCATAAAGCAAAAAAAATTGTGCTATTTGAAAGAAATCCAGACTGCCTTAAATATTGTGTATGCTTCGTATTTAGGATTCAGTGATACAAATGAAGTTTCTGTATCAAATCGTTGGGGCCTACTTGCAATGAAGCGATTTAAAATATAAACTTACAGAGCACTGGGAATCACTGGCTGCAAGTGGCAATGGAATGAGCTTTTAGTTATTTCATTTAACTTCCTTTATGTCTTATTTCCACTCATTTGTAGAGTTATAAAAGCAGCAAAGTAGAACAACATTTTACTTTAGTTGTTTTTCTCCCGTATTCTCAGTCTGTTGGCTCGTCTGTATGTCGCACTGTTCATTGTTCGTTTGTTTGTCTGTCTGTCTGATTGTTTATTTTATGTTTTTTTTAATACTTGGTTCATTACTCCTGCGTTTTCTTAGGGATACTTTCATTTTTTTTCTTCTTAAGAGTTATTTTTACTTTTTTCAACTTCACATTGTTATTTTTTCAGGTCATTAGAGTGCATTTTACAAAGGTTTTTATTGGATTTTATAAATCGAAATGGTGGCCGTCAATGGGAAAAACAATTGAATTAATAACGTTATGACTTTATAAAAACGGGAAGGAATATAGTGTGCTTGGATGGCTTATGATAAATTATTAAAAGACTTGCACATGCAAAGGTCTTAGGAAATCAACATAAATAACATAATTAAAATTAAATTAAACTGCGATATTCACATCTTTAATGAAGAAAGTACAATATTAATATTTCAGCATTATTATTGGAAAATTAAGTCACATTTCAAATTATATTATGAGTTTTAAACGTATAATTTATGAAAACTAATTTTAATTATTAATTTAATTTTTGAAGTTTTTAACGAACAAGTTTTGCTACGAATTTTCGAAACAACTGTGTTTTGCTACATTCCATATTGGAACAAATGAGTTTTGCAACTTACAATAATCCACCAGTAAAATAAATATTTAGCTTGACTATATTTTAATTTATTAAAACTAAGGAAACTTGTTGAAAAATTAAAATAAAACATATGAACTTTTAAACAGGCAAAGAAAGTATTTCATCTTCAGTTTATTCCTCGTTGGTTTCTTCCACGTCATGACCAGCAATGTCGTTGTCGAAAATCGAAACATAAAATTCCAAGGTTTCGGTTTGTCTCCTATTTTCTCCAAAAAGATTGGACAAAAGGGCTCCAACGTCTTTTTTTTTTCTTTTCAGGTTTAATCGAATAATATCTTTAATTTTCTTTCCTCATCTCAAAAATGGTTCATGGCTTCCCCTTTCAAAGTTATCTGACCAATTTAATGGTTGTTGTATTTCCAATAAATCACAATAATGATCTTAATAATTGTAAGTAATAATCTTAACAATTACAGTAATATAAGGAAAAATTAATACATAAAACATTTGGAATTTCATCACACACGATGGTACTTTGGCTCACTTCAAACAGGTAACCAACGAGTTTTGCTACGAAATATGCAACGAGATAGTTTTTACAATGACTGTTAATTGGAACGAAACAGTTTTGCTACGAACTGCAATTTTAGGATACAAAAAAGATATAAGAAAGGATATGAATTAATACAATCAATCAGTGTATTTATCCTTATAAAGTAGAAAAAGAACTAACAGCATCCATTGTTATCTCAATTTTTAAATTTTTTAAACGAAAGAGTTTTGGAACTCACACGCTCATTTAATACTTATAATTGAATCTAAAAAATAATGGATTTCGTAAATTATTCAAATTACAGAAGAGTAAATCTAGCATATTATGACTTAAGTAGAAGTTGTCATAATGAGGAAGACCAGAAGAATTCGGTATTACTTACCTTTTCCCTTACTGCCTAGGTATTGAAACGATAACGAAGCTGAAGGAGCCAAGTGTGGCTCTATTTATTTTAACATAATAAGATTTGTAAAAATTGTATTTAAAATAAACCCTAACATATTTTTAATTTTGCTCGCAAAACTTAATCAAGTACTGTAACATTTCACCTTTAAAATAAAAAAAGACTAAAACCCAAAAAAAATCAATTACAAGTACAATTAACGAAACCCCAACTAAAGTTGTTTCTACTAACTGACACAAAAGTTTAAAAATAAAATCGAAAAAAGACAGACTCTTATTATATACGAGGTTTACGAATAAAAAACGGAACTTAAATTTCATTTTCAAACTACACAGCAAGAAAAATAGAAACAAAAACACCTTTTACCCTTCATTGTCAATGACACACATGTCAGTTTTGTGTTAATACTTTTCTGTTCTTCTATTTTTATTTTTATTTATTCTTTTTTTTTTTTTGCTCATATTCGTTTAAATTAGTTGTTGTTGTTGCCAGTGTGAGGAAGTGTTGTTGACAGCAGAATGTTAAAGAATTATTTCTTGTTCAGTGATTTTCGACTTTTACTAAAGACAATAAGGTATTCAGTCAGTGGAAAATAAATTTTAATGAAGGTCATAAGTGATAGAAAGTAAAAAAATCACTATGCGTTAACCATTGACATCTACGTAGACAACCTTACATCAATCAATAACCTGAATTTTCCAGCTTAGACAACACTATCGATCTCTGATCCTTTGTGACACCAGAACATTCTTATACGTATACTTACGTATATGAGAACTATCGGCACAGCACCTTCTTTGCAACTCTTCTAAAATGGTTCACGTACTGACTGCCTCAAAGATGATCAAATTCGATGAGAATCACATGTTTCAAAAATCCATCCGAATTAAGAAGATCGTTACTATTTACAATTCACGTTCTATTCATAAGCATTATAAGTGTTACTAAGGTTAACACAGTAAACCCAAGAATCTCCGATTGTATTCGCTAACTAACTAGAAAACTTTAGGATACGCAGATACACATTTCACGATTTATGTATATCTGTTTTATAGGGAAATTCTTAATATAAAGCAAATTGGCGTAACGATTTTAACAATTTTCAAGTAGTTTCTTTTGGTTTAAGGCACAGGGTAAGCAGAGGTGTCATGAAAAGGAAGACAATGAAGTTTTATACTTGTTTCTGCCATTTTGTTTTCTTTATGTTAATAATTTTCTTTATTTTTCTGGCGCAATAAAATTCATTTTTGTATTGTTTGATACAATCATAAAAAAATGCATTTATATCATCTAACTACCACAAAGTACAACAATTATTAAAATACAATTTAGTAACTTATGAAATTACAAACATATAAACAAAATTTCAATTTAAATATTCTAACTCCCTTGTTTTGTTTAATTGTCCACAAAATTCTACTGCAAAATATTTTCTTTCTTTTTTTTATTGTAGCTGATTGTTGTACTTTTGAAACGTCAAAATTGGCACCTCTGCAGAGGTGACAGAGCTCTGTATACTTTGTGGTTTAAGGCTTATTATACCTTCATACTATATAAGTATGTATGTAGCAAAGCTTTTTAATTTAAAAAATTAAAGTTTCGCTAATAAATAATACAAAAAAAGTCCCCTTTTAGTTATTCTCACATTTTAAAGTACCATTAAGTCCGTTTTGGTTTTGTTTCGTTATTATTATACTCGTACATAAAAATGCAAAAAGTACCATTACAGAATTAGTAAAGTACTCGTATATGTAGGCATTTTATTTTTGTACCATTACAAAGAAAAAAATTCCTTGATTCCGATTTCATTCATTCTTTTAAGTTAGAAAGATAATTAATTTAACATTTTTTAATTAAAAGATATATTTTATATTTGACTATAGTTTTGTGCGACTCAGATATGACACAGACGATGCAAATATGCGTTCACTTTCTCAAATAATATGTATACATATACAATACCACACCAATTGTATGTACAAAAACAGTTTTTCAGAAATGGGCCCTACCTATATGGGACCTAATACGTATTATTTACTACATCCAAACATGTAGTGGTATGACTTCTGTGCATTGTATTTTTAATTTATCTCGATATAAACACATTTTAAAAAAGATTAATATATGTTAAAGTGATTTTCGAAGTGGGTTTTATATGGGACATTCGAATATGTGAAAGTCATTTGTGTTGAATTTTATTTGGATACCAACACTTTTAAGAGATTTAAAGTGATTTTCGCAAGTGGGCCTTATATGGATGCAATGACTAATAATGGAATCATCATCATTAAATCGGGCCGAATGATTTGTGTATATATGAAACATATTTGTGTTGAATATTATTGGGATACAAACATTTTTAAGAGAGTTATGCTCTTTAAAGTGATTTTCCGCAAAGGGCCTTATATGAAAGCTATGGTCAATTATGGACCGATCTTCACAAAATTTTACATCTACAAATTAGGCCTAAATAATCTATGTAGCGAAATTTGTTTGAATGTGTGAATAAATCAAACATTTATGACCGATAAACTCCTATTTCTGTAGAACATTTGTATGGGGGCTAAGTGAAATAATGCAGCGATTTTGATCAATTTCAAACCTCACAAACCGAAAAAAAGATTATGTACCAAATTGTATGCAAATAAATATCTACAAAATTGCTAACTGTACTTTACGCACAAGGTTTACATGGACAGCCAGCCCGACCGATGGACCGTTAAATCGAGTCAGAAAAATATTCTGAGTCAATCTGTAGCTTACGCTTTAAGGTAAGTGTTGTGCTAATATTTCTGGGCCTTAAAAACATCAGCATAAATCCAATACATCATTCCCACTATGGTGGTGTAGGGTATAAAAAGCATTAATCTATTTAGCCAAATTCTGCACTACCTTGGCACTCAAGTTCCAAACAACATACTGTTAAATTTTGTAACACTGGAAGATCCGGAAGGACCAACATTTAACATTTTATTATTGGACCAATTACTTTAAATTAAAATGTATTTTTCCACCCGTTGAGATAACATATGTGTTATTCAAATAAATTTAATTCGTCTTGAAAATTGTGGAATATATATATGAATATATTCCTCTAACAACTCTGTTGCTTGGATATAATTTATAAAAAAGAGAATAATTTTCATTACCAACAAACTTGAAAGTTTTTATTTTTCCTTCAAAACAAAACAAAAAATATATAAAAACTCTTATGATAATGCCATTTTCCATGGTGTAATTATACAAGGTGAGTGCAAATCGTTAACAAATATAACACAATACAGAAACAACAGGCATTTTGTTTGTGTAAAATAACTTTTGACATAAGTAAATTGTAAACAAAATCAGTCAGCTGTGCTACTGCACTCACCTTGTATAGTTACACCATGCCATTTTCGTTGTATTTTTTGCAAATAGTAGTTTTTGACAAATGTATTTTTTGATATATGCATACATACATAAATACATACATACATTTTATTCTATTGTTTTACTATTTATTTCATTTTTTGTTTTTGCATATACACTTTTAACATTTTTAACACTATAAACTTTTTTAATTGCTTTAAAAAATTGGGTTATAATAAAATGTCGAAAGTGGTTGGATGAGTTTGGTGCGTTGGGTGGTGATGAGTGGTGGCAATTTTCTTCGAAATTGATAATTAAAAGTATGTAATGGAATAAAGTGTGTGTAGCATAGTATTGTTTGCGAAAGGTAATAATTAAAATTAATTTGCGATAGTGTCCGTAATTTGCTTTGTGAAATTTAGTTGTTTATGGTATTCACATACAAAATTTTTACTACTGATAAATAATTAAGGCCACGCTTATTAACACTAATGAAAATTAGCTGTAGAAAACTTGTATGAGTTATTGTAAAGAAATTTTGAAATTATTTTCTAAAATTATTTTTGGATGTTGTCTGTTGTGCAAATTTTAATGGTGGTTTTCTGAATAAGGTTCATAGTTCAAAATATTTTGAATAATAACAATATCATCGAAGTGTACTTTAAAATACTCCAATAAAAGTTTGCAAATGTTTACTCTCCAGCTTGAGCAGCGCTTACCCCCTCCCTTACGCAACGTCTTGACAAGTCCTCGTTATGTGAGCACAAAAACAAAACATCGGCAGAATTACGATCAGAAATTTGTTTATGTTCTTCTGTTTGGAGTAATGTTGGCAAAGTATTGAGAAATGGGTACCGAGTATCGAGTATTTGCCCTTTTCTTTGGATACTTAATACTCAAAAGTAGTTACTCGATACTTTCTGAGTTGTATTTTTAAGCAAGTTGAGTGGGTAAAATAGTGCATAAAAATACATCACTGTATAAAAAGACAACAAATGTGTAAGCTACAAAATTAAACCAACCGCCGAAATAAAGCTGTCTATTATTTCTAAGTTGTTGTTAACGTTGAATTAAAAGTTAGCTTTACATTTATAGTTGAAGATCTATTTTTATTTTTTAAAGAAACTACTTCAATTTGCAGATAAAAACTATGCGTTACAATTTCAAAAAAACAGTTAAAAGTATCGAGTAGTATTGAGTACCCAAATGAAAAGTATTGCATATTATTGAGTAATGGAAAGTAGTAGAATTTTCCACAACTAGTTTGGAGAATACGTGTCCATGTTCATAGTTTTATTTGTAAGTTCTTAAAATGGTTGTCGTGTTGTGTGAAAATTAGATTTGGTGGCAGACATAATAAGAATATAACATGGACTATACTAGTCCACGTCCACACGAGACAAATTCATGTGTGAACAAGAATTTGTCTGCTGAGTGAATTGGTGGCTTGTTAAGACAGGAAGTTACAATTAAATAATTTTCTTACACTACTATATCTAACTATATTAGTATTTTACCAACCCCTCACCAAATGTCGACATTATTGGGAAATTTTCAAAATCCACAATTTTGAGATTTCTGTTTGGAAATTGAGGAATTGTCTTTTTGAAAAAATAACTAAAGAATTTTTTAAAATGTTTGACTTAATTAAAGAGTAATGCTGAAACTAGAAATTTAATAATTATGTAATTTTAACTTTGAAATTGTAACATCAGTTATTAACTGAAATCGGAAATAAAAGGTCCACAAATCCAAGTATTACCTCTGATTTTTAAGTGTAAATTTCAATTTACTTAAATTTTAAGTATTAAATGATAACTGATAGAGGACACCATATTTGCGATATCTAATTATTATACATGTACTTACAAACCCAAAAATATAATCATTTGAATATACGTACCTAGAAAGAGAAAATATAAAATTAAATTAGAAAGAATTTAAATAACAAGAACATATAATTTTGAATGATTAAAATAATTTAAATTGTTTAAATGTTATATTGGAAACCAAAACAGATTAATTTTAATATAAAAGTCACAGATACTTTATGATAACTTCGAAATGAATACAGACATTTGAGAATATATCGCTAAATGAATTGAATATAAATAAGGCTCTCGAAAGGTGCAAAAGATTTTGTTTCTAAAAATTACATCCATATATTGTAAAAATATCTTTTTTACAATATCATATCATATCATAAATAACAAAATATAATTAACAAACCATTTGACACCCACTTAATATAAACACATCATAAATCTCTTAACAACAACCCCGCAATTCTTCCTCCTGGCAACATAAATACGATGGTGTTCCTGTCCTGTCATGAGCCCACATGACAGCCAATGCAAACATATTGTGGTTAAACATATATTTTACATAATGTATAAATAACTACAAAAACAAGTAAGAGTTTATATTCGGCTGTGCCGAATCTTATATACACACCACCAAACCACCTACTATGGAGATTTTTAAGGGATTTATGCGAATTTAAGTGATTTCCGGAACTAGACTTTATATGGGGGCTAGCGTCAAATGTTAACCGATCATCATGAAATTTGTTACGACAATTTAAATGTATATTCTGATTATGCTTGTCAAATTTCAACTTGGTAGTAATTTTTACAAAAGATTTATGTTAATTTAAGTGATTCTCGGAAGTGGTTTTTGTATGGGGCTATGTCAAAATTATGGACCGAAGTAAACAAAATATTGTTTTGAGATTTCACTTTACATGAAACTTACTATTGCAGAATTTTGTTTAAATACGGCTTTTCTATAGACATTTACATCCCATAAAGCCATATTGGGGGCTATGAGAAATCGTGGACCGATTCCGACCATTTTCAACAGGACTTGTCCTTTTATAATAAAAGCAACGTGTGCAAAATTTCATGATATTATCTGCATTATATTTTAAGAAAACGGAAAAAAATATCGAGGTAGTGTAAAACTTTGATCTAAAACTCAGATCCTACTGGAACAATTTTGCCAATTTGCAATACCAACATTTCCGTGGATCATCAAAGAATGTTTGGTAAAAATTTCATTGTTCTATCGTGCTAAAAGGTAACAGTAACACTTATATGAATTATTTATGAAACAATTTTGATGTTACTTTGATAATAGTCTACAAATGTCTTAAGAACTTTGTTATCTATGTATGTTAGATCCATTTCTGAAAATCATTTTAACGGCCATAAATTGATTAAACATGTTGGTATCAGTATAAAGAAAAAAAATATTACGTCTAGAAAGTAGCAACAAGAGCCACAGTATATTCTCGAAAATAAACCAACAACATATTTACAATAACTGCCAGACACCAATGATGAAAATCTAATCATAATGATATAAAATTATAGCAACAACATAAAATAAAAAAGAACAATACCCGTGCCAAAAAAGTTCTCAATTCATAAACTGCCTTGCTTCTTGTTCTTTTTAAATTACTGGTAACACATGTGTGTAACAAGGAAGTGCATTTATTATACATACTGTGGACTTCAAAATAAAGTCAACACCACATATTACCTACATCTATATATAAAAATCAAAAGCTTGATTATATTAATATAAATTATCAAGCATGTGATGGAAATCGAAAACGAATGGAAGTATATTTTAATGCATTTCTAATCTAATTTTTAAAATTTTTCTTTTAAGATTCTTTTTAGTGGCACAATATCTTTATATTTTATGTGATAAAAATTTTTCAATACAGAAATATTACGAAAAAATTGAATTCTAAAACTCATTCGCTTTCGTTTTCGATTTCCATCACATGCTTGATTATTATATTAGAAAATTATATTGAATTTTTATATAGTAATTTAAGTAAAATTGAATGCACAAAAAACAAACACGTTTACAAATTTAATTGATTAATTGTTAAAATAGGCCAATTTTTATACGTCAAAATAAAGTCAACAGTGGCATCCCATGGTAGAGTGTCACTCAAAATAATTGCAAGCTTCATAATTTATCAATAAAAGAGATAAAGTGGTGACGATGAGTAGTGAAAAAAATTTTTATGAAAAGACACACCTAAATTGAAGCTTGTAAAATCATTAAAAGGCATTACTGTACAAAAAAAAATATTATACACAAGTAAACCATACACAATACAGTAGAATCGAACAAAGCAAAAAACTGAAGTAAGATCTATAGTAAGCCAAGTAAGAGCAAACCCAACATCCAGTGCTGTAAAAATAGCTGAAAATGTTACGAAAAATTGTCGAAAACCTGTAAGCGTGATTACAATTAGATGGTAGAGTGCCATGTATGAAGCCCTTTACATATGTCAAAGAATAACCAAACCAAATACATATTTAAATTTCGCAAAAACAAAATTTTGGAATAATATTCTTTTTACCGGTGAAAGTTTGAGATATTTGTTGTCAAAAGCCAAGAACGAAGCCTTTAGTAATAAATATATGACAAAGGCGGTAAAAAAAAATGGCGGCAGCTCAATGAAAAAGGAAGATTATCTCGACATTCTGATTACACTAAAACATTCTGGGTTTCATTAACATTCTGGGTTTCATTAGGGGAATAGGGTGGCTATTTAAGGGACATTCTACGGCGACTCCAAATCCTTCTTTCTCCCCTTATCAGGCGGTTTTGGTTCTTCTTTCATTTCAAATCTATCTCTCTATCTTTCTACTCTTTTTCTTTTTTCAACTGAAGGGAATCACAATGGATCACAGGGTCTCCGAGTGGAAGTGCACATGGTGTACAACTCTTCTTATCTCGTCTTATCTTTACACTAAAAAACTCGTTGATTGTATGTCTGAAAGATTGTCAGCTATGATAAAGGCAAAAGGACTACACAAACAAAACATTAAGTACAATGTTTTAAATAATTTTAATATATGTACCTGTTTACTTTATTTACTTTGGGGTGTTAAAATTGAAATATTTTTTATGTTCCTTATTTTTTTAGTTTTAGTTAAGAAGTTCTATTTTGCTTGAGTTACTTATGAATTTTGCAATATATTTTGTTTTAAATTTATACTTGTATAATACAAACAAAACATTTTTTTTTAATAATATTAGGTGTTTAATTAATATTAACGCTCACTATATGTACACTTTTAACAAACAATAACAGCAGACACATGGATTGAATGAAGGTAAGACAAAAAAAAAACAAAATGGGCCATGCAACAGAAAATCACACCTGAAGTACAACAAAGAAAAACGAAAGTTGGAGTTGTCTTTGTTAAAGATTTGAAATTTGTATGAAAAAAAAACATGGAAATAACATTGAAGTGTTTCAAATTTCTTTTCACTTCATTGCAAACAGCACAACAACTTATCAGCAATACATACTACAACCATAATGCATTTATAAATACAAAAAAGTTAACAACTTTGTTGCCAACCAACAAGAATATATTTAAAATCACATAAAAACTTTTTTTAGTTTTACTTCCGTTTCTAATAGATTTTATGACAAGGATTAAATGAAAGGTACTTGTGTTTTGTACTCGTGTTTATATGTGAACTTTCACACATACATTTTTATAAGGATATACATATATAGGTATGTATGTAAGAGTATATAAAAATTGCCATGCTTCAGTTAAGAAGTTAATAATTTTCAATTTAAGTAAATTTTCAAGCATTGTTTTTGGCATTTTATTTTGTAAGCAAATTGTATGTTTCTATATTTTTACTCAAAATATTATGCTAAAACAATTTAGCCATATCTAAAAATTTTTTGGAAATTTTAAAACCAATGTAATGCATTATTAGTTAATTCTTACAAACATGAAATATAACTGTATGCTATGATTATTTCATTCTACAAATGAAAGCTTTTTTTTTAAACTATGTAAATGATATAATAATAAATGTGATGGTATATGTAAACAAAATCAAAATATATTAAATTTCGGTAAAACAATGTATGTTTACTTAAGGTTGATGAATTTTTTAATTGAATATTTTAATAGTTAATAAATTTTCTTTAATTTCAAATATATATCGTTCAAAAACAAAAAACAATACCAGAATACAAAAGGTATTCATGTAACTAAAAGTAAATTAGTTTGTTTATAATTTATTAGATAAATCATGAAAAAGTGCGACCAAATTTATCATCAGAATTACATACATACTCGTATGTATATCATGTAAAAAACACACATTAGGGTGGTTTTGTTTTTGTATTAAAATTTCTTGCAAAAAATTTGTTATTAGATATTAAATTTCTCATTTGCTTATAATGGAATTGCTGTAAACGAATTATTATTCGCCCCTATCGTGAATAAAAATTCCACATGAAATTTGTTCCCTTTTCACATTTTTCCTATTTAAATTCAATGTTAAAAAAATAAAAGGGAAAAAATTTCATGTGGAATTTTTATTCACGATAGGGGTGATTTTGTATTTAACAACATATTTTGATGATGCTTTAGATAAATATTTCGCTTTAAAGATTATATGTTAGTCAAAATTTACACTTTTATGGGGCCAAATAAGAAATTGTCTGTCTGTTTGAAATGTTTAACATAATTTGATTTTGTATTAAAAAAATGTTATATTCTTGGGATCAGAGATGAACCAAATTGATTTTCGGGTCACTTTGTTTCATTGATAATATAATTTTTAAGCCTAGTTTAATATTTTGCTAAAGTCCAAAAATAAATACAAAAAATTTTGCTGAATTTTTATGGAAATTTAAAATTCAAAATTTTGAATGTTGATGGGGTTAACGTTTCCCGATTTCAGTAAATATTTTATATGTTTTCAGTTATAAATATTATTAAGGCTTTTATTATCCCTAACATTCTTAACAAACTTCTAAAGAGGAATTCTTAAGGTAGGGGTCACTCACACATGACAAATATTTGACGAAATAGACCTAACCACTAATTAAAATTTGTTTTAGATTCCTATATTTATTTCATTTAGGACAGGACATTTTATTTGATGCTGTTTGATCTTACAAAACCTTATGAGATCAAATAGCGTCAAACAAATGTTTGTAAAAATATGTGGTTGTGCACTTTCAGTAAATATTTGTCGTGTGTTATTATACCTTTAGAGACATCGAATTAGAAAATGTCAAATATTTTCTTAAAAAAGCGTAACCACTAAATTAATTTGATGATGTTTACTTTTACAAGTATTTCGTAAGATAAAGCACCATCAAATAAAACTAACTTCTAATGTGATTTGTCATTAGTAAAAAAAGTTTTCCATATGAACAAAAGAATTATTATTTTACGTCTTTGTTATCAAATACCGAACCTTTAGTTTAACGAAATTCTTAAAATTTTTAAACTAGAAGTAGTATTAAAACAGTTAACTTTTCTGGCCGCTGAACGCTTTTTTTGTGCGTTATTAAGGTGCTTAAAACAGAAACGATTCCACCATTATTATTAAAGGTAAAAATTAATATTTATAAACAATTTTTTGCAAAAGCTGAAAAAATGTTTTCAACTGAATAGAAAAACTAAAAAAAAACACTTTAATACATATACATATGTATATAATAAACATTATTTATTTAAACCGATTGTACAATGTATGTTCTATATCTTGTGGGAACAGTGTACGAAATAATTCCATGTACGTACTATATATAAAACTACGTACCTCCGAGGTACTTTTTTTTATATCAAAACATGGCATGGGAACATGTTTAGGTATCTAAATAGATTCTTCGCGAGGGACTAAACTGATAAAGTGCAAAAAAAAAAAAAAAGAATTTTTTTCAACCCGGGCGCGTGCAACTGCAGTTTTTCCCAAACACATTTCGCTTTGTGACAACTAAAGCTTTGTATCAATTGCGCTGAAACGTACATCGAATAGAAGACTTTACTGAGCTTGATACTAAAATTGAAAACGCACGAAAAAATTTTAAAGATTTAAAATTTTATGGAGGAAAAAAATGTTTCTAACCTCAAAAACTGTAATTTTTATATTTTAAGAGAAACGTTTTTTATTCAGGCTAATAGTTCGAATAATCAAGAATACTATTGTAAAGTACTGGAACAATTGTTCCAGTGATTATTCGAACTATTAGCCTGAATAAGAAACTTTTCTTTTAAAAGATAAATATTAGTTCAATTCCTTCTCTAGTTAATAATTTTTATATTTTTTTTTAATTTTTAACTTAAAACCGCAGTAAAAATGATTAACATGAACGGATTTCACATGCTCAAATATCGGTTTATACACATGCAAATCCACATTGATGTCAGACAAAAAAAATAAAAAAAAAAATTCTAAGTGCCGTAAATTTTTGAAGTTTCCCATATACAAAAAATTAAGTAAAGTTTCACTAAAATGTTTCTTTGCTTGGAATGCATCGATAACAAAAAAAATTAAAAAAAAAAATTCTAAGTGCCGTAAATTTTTGAAGTTTCCCATATACAAAAAATTAAGTAAAGTTTCACTAAAATGTTTCTTTGCTTGGAATGCATCGATAACTAAAATATTCAATGCGTATTTCTATTCCCATTTTTAATATTTTAATAATTCCATTGACCTTATAACAATTTCATCGACTGCAGCGTGTAGTACAGTCGGGCCTCGATTATCCGTGATTCGGTTAACCGATAACCCTGATTAACGGTGATGGAAAGAATCAGTCCATTGTTTTTTGTTTGCAATGTTTTGAAATTGTTTGCTTTGATTAACCGTGATGGCAGAACCTCTATTATCCGTGATGGCAGAATTTTTTTTTATATATAATATAATATATATATAATATAATATATATATAATATAATATATATATAATATAATATATATATAATATAATATATATATAATATAATATATATATAATAAACATGAAAATGGGGAATTCCCTTGTTTGCATACGATGAGTCAGTAGCATTTAAAAGTGATTAGTTTAATTTTGAAATTTGGGAAGTACGGGTTAAATAATAAAATAAAATAATTTAATAAAAATATTTAAAAACTGTATAATCAAAATTGTAATTCGATTAACCGTGAAAATCGATTATCCGTAATGCTTCTGGTCACGTCCATCACGGATAATCGAGGCCCGACTGTATATATGCAAGTGGGATATTCATGCTTTTTGGTGTTTAATATTTTGTTTTTCCTTCGCATGACACACATGGCACATGGAAGGATGACTAATGCGTGTTGTGGTTGAGTTTTTCTTGCGTTCTACTATACAAGTATTATATACATATGCATGTTGATACTCTCGCATTGAGAATTGTTGTATTTTTTTAATTGGGTTGAACAAAAAAAAATTCAATGAAATAAAACAAAACAAGAAGCAACAAACCAACTACATTGAGACAAATTAAATCTATGGCGAACAGAAAAAAATAAAGTCTAAAAAAAGATTTCTCATAAAAACAACGTCATCATCAACGACATCTAATGCGACGACTTCAAAGTCGACATCATCCTTAGCAGCAACATTATCATCAATTCAGCTGGCCCACTGTGGCAGCAGTAGAATTTAATAAAAGCAAATGTGCATGACTCTATGTGACATACATAAATAAATAAATATATTTATTTGTTTGGTGTATAAACTAAATATAATGCACTCGTGTTATAATTATTTATTTGTTGTTAAGTTTAAGTGTCGATGCCATCTACGTTTTGTAGACTAAAACATGAAAAACTAAAATGAATAATTTTTTTTGAGGCTTTAGTTTATACAAAACAAATTATGAACCTGACAAGTGGGTGCAGTAGTTGTTGTTGCTGTAGTAATTATCAATTTATTATTTATTTATATTAAAAAAAAAACTTTTAACCTTTTTTTTATTATTAATGTTTTAATACCCTACATTAACATATTGCAGGTAAGTAATACTAGTAATTACAAGTTGATGTTAAGATAGGTGATAATTTATCAAATTGGGTTGTGGGAAATGTAAAGTAAATTTTTTACAACAATTAAACACAATTAGTAAAAATCTTATACTAAATAGCGCACTTTTAATTAACTAAATATTATATACCATCTACGTTATTTAGAAGTAGTATAATAATAATGAATAATGAGTATATCACATTGAAGATAAAAAGACTTTTATGGTTTTGAGAATATGTTTCAGATTTTATCACCTCTACTATTTAGGGAATGTCATCCAAATATTTACCAATTGATCGAAATTACATGAAAGTGTCGGATAAGTGGGTCTTCAAGATTAATCGAGATAATAATTTCTGATAGCAATGTTACCATTAGATCTCAAGATAATGTGTAAATTACCTTGGAGATAGCAAGCCTATCATTAGTTACCCTTATATGGGTGTCCTGGTGTGAGTTTAGTGGTGCATTCTTCTAAAGAGGTGTAAACAAACAATTTCTATTAGGACCAGGACCAGGAAAATCTTAAATAAATCGGCCCAGATTTCACTTAGTCATTACTAATCACTTACGTTTAGGTGCACAAGACGAAGAAGAGTAGACAACTGGGTCCTATTCCAGAAAACAGCTTATCAACTTTTTACTTTGCTCTTAGCAATTTTTTGTCAATTTGCAAAACTTTATGTTTTTCAGAACTATAAAATTCAATAAGTAATAAATAAGTTGAGTTTGATATGCATTGTTGCTAATTTGACGTTTTTCCCGTCAAATCTGAGGTTTTTGCAATGCCAATTGCTTTAGCGTTTTTTCCAAGGTTGAATTTATGGTATAACTAACCTAGTTAAAACCAATCTACGAAATAGGCTAATACCAGTACAGTCAATGATGTGGTTCGAGTAAGGTAAATTTACTTTTAACGCAAACATTTAAACTTATATACATTTTTTATTAAAATATTTTAAGAATTCTCAAAAAGCTAAATAAATTAAAAAAAAACCCCCCAGTAAAAAATGTGCTCCAAAAGGAGTAGGTTTTATGTATGAATTCATACCTCAAATCGCTTTAAACCTGCTGATGGGATGCATGATTTTTGTATGAGGTGTTCCTCATCAAACATGCAAATAAAGCACTTTCCTAAAATGTTTTTTTAATTCTATCTGAATGTTTTTGCTTAAGAAAAATTCATAGTAACTGAGAAGCGCGATATTCGTTTTGTAATTCACTTTCGTTGTCATACGTAAATCTATAGGCTTTAATTTCGTTTTTCGCTTTAAAACCTTCTTCGTTGTTAGCACTAAAAAAGCATCTTTTTTGTATATTTTATTCGTAAGCATTTACTGCTTCAAAAGAGCGCTTTTATTGAAGCGCTCGTTTATGCGCTTTTTCTCTTAAGTGCTTCAAAAAACACGATTTTTTTTACTGGGAATATATATATTTCTAAATCTTTCCAATAATTAAAGGAAAATGGAAAAATTAAATCAATTACATAATTTCTTTTAAAAGTTAAAGCAATTTATTAAATTTTGTAGTTTCTTACTTTTATTCAATAAAATTTTTGAATATTTATTTAATACATTTTTGCAATGTAATTTTTTGTAAACGAATTCAATTTCAATTACAGATACGGTCTTAAACTGGAGTATAAATGTTGTTTTGATTATGAATTTCCAAAATCTGTTCTAAGCGAAGTAGGTACAATGGCCACTTATACACAAAATGCTGAAGACTGGCACTATATTTTTGAAAATACCTAATTTTGTTTGTAAATGCTTAAAAACAATTCAATAAAAAATACATATGTGTAATTACATATTTACATTTTATTTTACCAGCTTTTTTTATTTAACGTAAATTCAAATTTTTCAAATTATTTATTTGATGGTTTCCTGACGGTTTTGTTAAAAAAAATTATTTAGCGATTTCTGGCGATATTTAAACCCCAATTTGACGGAAAATTGTGAAAATATTTTGGCAACACCGTTGATATGTATAATTTGCAAAGTTTTTGAAATTTTTATATTCTCAATTTATGCTCCATGTTCGTTCTCTTGTGTAAAAGTTAATATTGATAAGAGTAATTTGCAAAGATTTTGCAAATAATTATGCTGTTTCGTTCCACAAAAACTCTAAATTCTATTTTTGCAAAGTAAATTTTAATTTGTCAAAAATTTTCATAAACTATCGCTTAACAAATTCATATTAGCGCAATTCACAATCTTGTGCAAATGGTATTGCATCATTGCATTTGCAAAAAGTTTTAGCATATTTTTGCTCTTGCTGTGTATTGTGTTAGTGTAGAGCAAAAATATGCTAAACCTTTTTGCAAATGCAATGATGCAAAACCATTTGCACAAGATTGTGAATTGTGCTATTGTTATAACAAGTGAAGCTTTCAAAATGATAAGCCGTCAGTTTTTGTTCGTCGTAGTGAAGAGGAGGTTCTAAGAAGAAATTAAATAGACCGAATTAATTTTTCGGGACTATAAAACATTAATTTTAAAAAGTGCTTTCGTTTAAGTTGTTGGTTTCATTTTAAATTTAATATACATAGAAATATACATATAGAAAAAAATTAGAGCACCATACACTGCGTAGCCATGTTTTGTAGGCTGAAAATCAACTAGATACTACTGTGTTTGCATTGACTCCGAAATGTTTGCCAGACCATAGGGTTGCATTTATGCATGGTGTTGCAAAATCTACAGTTTGCAGGAGATTTCGACATTATAATAGAAGTTTTATTTCAAAACAGAATGCCGTCCGTAGTGTTGTTAAACAGTTTTTTATGAATGTGATATGCGGCCAGACTGCATATTTTATAGTGTAAATACAAACGTGTTACGGAATTAAAATGTAAGTCAGAGATTTGACAATGTAGTTATGGGTGATAGTGTTTATGGAACACCATTACTCCAAAATTCCAATAACTGTGCTGAAGATGCTTTCAATCGTTGTCACAAAAAATAAACAATGCGCATTATTGAAAATAGTTTTGAAATGTTAACTTTAATATGTTTTCAACATTTACAATATTTTTATAAAAAAATACTTTATTATGAAAGCTAGCAAATAAAATATATTTTTTTTCCTTTAATCACATGTAACACATACAAAGTTTAAACAAACAGAGCAAAATCTCTGCAAAATTGTTCTTAGTGGAAAATGAGATTTGCAAAGAATATTCTGAAACAGAAAAACTTATGTCTTTGCAAAAAAACAAAAATCAATTTGATAAATGCGAAGTGAAAAGTTGATAATTATACCCTACACCACCATAGTGGGGAGGGTATATTGGATTTGTGCTGATGTTTGTAACGCCCAGAAATATTGGTTCAACACCCACCTTAAAGTCTTAGATCGACTTAGAATCACTTTCTGAGTCGATTTAACGATGTCCGTCCGTCCGTCCGTCTGGCTGGCTGTCCATGTAAAGCAGAGTACAGGTCGCAATTTTGAAGATATTTCGATAAAATTTGGTACGTGATATTTTTTCGGCCCAAGGATGGACGGGATTAAAACTGAAGGAAATCGGTCCATTATTTCACCTAGCCCCCATACAAATGACCTCCCGAAATTGGAGTTTAATGGTCTTAAATCTTTGAATTATGCAAGTATGGAAACAAAATTTACTACAGATGAGTAGTAAATGAAGCTAAAACATATCTACAAATTACGTGAAGATCGGTCCATAATTAGTCGTAGCTCCCATATAAGGCCCACTTCCGAAAATCACTTTAAAGAGCATAACTGAATCAAAAATGTTGGTATCCAAATAATATTTAACACAAATATATTTCATATGTATTCTAATAATACGGTACAATTTTATTATGATCGGTCCATATTTAGTCGTAGCTCCCATATAAGGCCCACTTCCGAAAATCACTTTAAAGAGCATAAATTTCTTAAAAATGTTGGTAATCAAATAAAATTCGACACAAATAATATACAAGAATGATGACACCTAATTTTATAATGGTCGGTCCATAATTAGTCGAAACTCCCATATAAGAACCTCTCCGTAATTCACTTTAACTTCCATAAATCTTTTAAAAGTATTTATATCGAGATAAAGTTTAACACATATAATATTTATACTCACAGAAATCATGGTCCAAAATAGGTGATATCTCCCATATAACGCCCATTTCTGAAAAACTGTTTTATATTTACATATACATACTAGGTGTAGGGTATTATATGGTCGGGCTTGACCGACTATACTTTCTTAGTTGTTTTTTTGTGAAATAGGGCTCTGATCATCGTTTCTGTTTTCCGGCATTTGGGAGACTTAAGTCAAAGAATGTTTGATCAACAAATATCTACTTAAGTAAAAAATGTAATCATTGGGGTAGAATCATCATGTTTATTAAAACAAAAAGATGACGTGCAAGAATTTAAGAAATTACACTACAACAAAGAAACAATTACTGCCTTAAAAAGGATAACAATTATGTAATTACCTTTATTCGAGAATAAAGTGTTAAGTAAATGCAAAAAAGCTAAAGCAAAAGCAAATGAATGATGTATAAAAGGTCGTAAACAAAAACAAAATTTTATTAAAAGCAACCAGAACTAACCTAGAAAATACTACGTATAAAATACTAAAGGAAAATCTGGACCTCTCCGATAATGACCGCAAAGAACCGCAATCGAATATTTATGATAAGTGATCCATTTTTAATTTTGGGGTCCGTACTAGAACTTCTGATATTACATCTCTGGTTTTTATCTTTGGGGTTATATCAAAAATCTTCGGCCAAAATGTAATTCCAATGTTTTTTGGAATATTTTTAAAATTCATCAATTTATAATTTAAATTTGAAATAGGAACTTGGTGAAGTTTAAATAAAAAACACGACCGAATGGATTTGAATCGATTTTGAGATACCAATGCTGAAAAGAGTTACCGCGGTAGCAAGTTAGAAAGTTTAAGTGGTTCTTGAGAAAAATGTTTAGTGATTTAGAATAAGTACGCAGGTGAACTAAAATGTTGTGTATCAGTTTATGCGACCCATCAAAACAAAAACATACAGGAAATACATTTTAGATTCTTCTTTTACTGTTAATTTAATATTAATAAATTAGTATAATTTTATGGTTCAAAATAATTTAATGGGAATTTTTTAGGGGGAATTTTTATATTTAAACATTTATGCGACTTTTTCACTAGCTAGTCAAAAGTCTTGACGGCCAATGATTGTAATTGATAAAATATTCAGTATTTATTAACAATAATTAATGTTTTTGTGTAGTTTTATTTTGTTAAATATGAACGAAGGTTTTTTGATATGATATAATTAGGTAGGTAGTTAGGAAATATGTAATTATACTCTACATTTTTTAATATTCAAATGTATAGAAAATATTTAAATCTATACAAAGTAATTTTAGTCTTGATTTGTTTAGACTAGAAACTCAATTTATATTTATACATTGTATACATACATATGTATGTATATGTATATCTGTAGTTGTGTGACTTGTAGTAGTAATATTAAGTATCATACAATTTGTGGTTACAAAAATCTAATTACATTCGATACAAAGTTAATACACTTGTACTAGTTAAAAATATATGTATGATAAATAAGAAGTTCTGTATTAACTACAATAGGAAAAATACCATTGACTACCTAACAACCTACTTACGAGGCTCGAACAGGCAAATTGAGCACTGACACACTACTACAAGGAAGTCGGTTGATTTCCAACATTTTGTTAGTACAAAATAATACTTTAAAACTGCAGGGCATTTGAATACATTATAGGCGTAAAAAACAAAAATAAACACTGTATTCTAAAGGAAAGACAAATTTTCAGTCAGTGGGGGAATTTTGGGTACTTAATTATTTATGTTTAAACTAACATATCGTTAAAGACTTAACAAATATATTACCTTATAATATTGTATACTAACGCATTATTAAATTTCATTAACAATGATGGTTTATCAGAAAACGAATTTTTGGTCGTGCCAAACGAAATTAGTTTAGGCTGTCACTCATACAAGATGTTTAAAGAAAACCAATTAACCTGAAGGATTTTGAATTTAGTTTCTTTTGGTGCTTGTTTATAAATTAGAAATTATTTTGTAAAGACCATACAACTAAATATTAAGTCTAGAAACGTGCAACTTTCACTAACAATACCACCTATATTATAATTGAAAGCATTGACCATAATTCTTTGAAAATTTCTTAACCCTCCGTTGGGTGAGAAGATTCCTTGGGATCTTATTAATTTTCAAACTCCTTGAGAGTCCATTGAAAGTATACCCGACCCCCACATGTATTCCAAGGAAATTTTATCTAGAATCGTCTAATAAAGTTCAAGACCATCCGACCAATAGTTTAGTTTCTATTAAGATTGAAAGATGTTTAATATGGGAACGTGTGAAAAAGTCCGCTGGGGCCTTGTACTGAAATTTTAAAAACTCGTTGATAATTGAACTTTCTTTTGGCTTATTTTGTTTTCTGAACACATCACAAACGTGTTCTTGAATTTTAGTTACTTTTTCTTACCTACTCTTACATATATACACATATACGCAGATGTACAAGCTAGAAGCCAGAAATACGTAGAAGAGGGTAAAAAAGTGGCTCTAGTTTCGTAAACCAATCAAACAGTGAACATCGAGTGCGAAATTTTATTTGAAATTTTTTAAAGATAAATAAAAGTACAATACAATGGCAGAAGAAAATTTAAACATTGCAGACTTCATGAGTGATGACGATGAAGTTGATTTTCCTGCATTTAGTATTGACATATCAAACAAATTTTCATGTTGATGATTCGGATACGGAAACTTACATATAGATATCAATGAAGATATTACTGATGATGAAGAGGAAGAAACTGGTGCTTCGCAAACAAGTGACAATTATTTCATTTCCAAAGATGGCACCAAATGAACTAAAAATTCACCACCAATTTCTCGTACTCGTGCTCATAACGTGCTCGAATATACAAGAAGGAATCCGAAATCAGTAGGAACCACGTGTGACCCTATATCATATTCTGCTCGCTCATCACCAAAGACATGGCGTATATCATAATAAGCGAATCGGAAAGGCGGGCAAGTGACAGCTGCATGGAATTTGGCAAATCTAACGAAAACAAAAGAATGCAACACTTTGAAAGATTTCGACGCATTTTTGGGCATTATTTTGTCTGCTGGACTCACTAAATCGAATAGTGAAGCTCTTGCAGAGTTATGGGCCCATCGCGTTGTCCAATTTAAAACAAGCTGCATTATCATTAGATCATATAAAGTGCATAAAACAATGCCTTAGATTCGACAATGGAAATACGCGACTAATCAACAGCAAAACTTCCATACAGAAGCTGCACCTGCGTCACACAATAATATATAAATTTATGATGGTTGTGCGACTCGAAATCATTTTATCCTCTCAAAGGAATGATTTACTCCTGACCAGACACAAGAGGTGTATCAAGGGCAGAATGTTGAACTGCAATTTTCGGAGAGATATTTGGATACAGAGATGCTTGACTCATATACATGCAAGTTCTCAATAAACCGCTGGCCAGGTTCTATAATATGGTGGACATTGCTACATTTATTTTATATAACGAAATGTTGGCAATAAATAGAATTTACAGAAAACGAATCTTTCTACTGATGCTGACAAAACAATTGGCACCACTAAACATATAGGAACGAGCGCTAAACAACCGCAACATATTTAAGACGATTTGACATAGATACGACCAGTTTGGTCGGGTAATACTCGGCGAAATATTCCATCACTTCGTCAGAAGCACTTTTTTAAATAGTTTTTGTTAGAATTTTTGTGTTTTCTTATGCTGAATTCTAAAATTGACCATTAATTGTCGATAACATTACGGTTTGGTGACTGTGGTGGCAGTTTCATCAAATGTGATCAGTTTTATATTAGCTTTGGATCGTTATCCTGGTAAAATCGAAAATCTGTCCTTCAGAATCTGAAGATACTTAAACGTGTCTATTGTTGTTTCAACAAATATTAAATTCCCAGTACCAGCAGCTTATATGCACGACACTGCCACAACCATGCTTCACTGGTTTAGGTGTTTTATGTTTAGTTTTGTATTCCGCCAAACATACGAAATACCATCTAACAGATTCTTCGGCGAAGATGACCGAATTCCGAAATGCAAATTCCTTGCAAACATGTTCTTTGGCGAAATTTAGCCAGCACAGTCTGCTTTTTCGGGTTTATAGTGGAAGGCCAATGTAAGCGGCATACGGCCGCGTTCGGCAGAAGTAGAATTTTTTCAACTTTGCCGCTTAAAATGATGTTGCCATACACATGTATATAAATGTGACATATGAGTTTAGTTAAAAATTTAAATTTATTTCCATTTTTCTAATTCTTTTTACACAATCTACTCACTAATAAACGATTATTTAAGCTGATTGCCGCCCGCGTCCCCATGCCACTTACATTGGCCTACCATTAACACAAGACACGAAAAACAGTTTCAACGCCACATTGTTTATTTACCCAGGTTAGCTTTAACTTCGGATGCCAGTTGTAAAGCTGATATCATTGGATTTGCCCTTATTCTTCTTAAAATGAGTCGCTCATTATGCTCATTGAAATTTTTTTGGTGCCTTTCTGCCTTTGTTATTGACCCGATTTTCATGGCTGAAGCGCTCAATGATTTTTTGGACTGTGGAAGCTTTAATGTTAACCATTTCTGCTATTTTTCACTGTGAGTGGCCGTTTTGAAATGGTTAAAAACCAATTCTCGTTGTTTTCCCATTGTACGCGAACTCATTTGAACTAATTTAAACTGTGTCAGTTTCGAAATCGGACTCATTATTCAACAGAAAATTGAGCTATCGGTACAGTATAAATTGCTGTGAGCCACTGTAGATTACTATTACTAATATGATTGTTGCCGCAATAATGTATTTATTCTTATCCAATAATTTTTTCAGCTCTATCCTCGTATGTGTAACAAATTATAATAAACACAACACAGATGATAAACCGAGAAAAAATAGTTTTGAAAATAAACAGCTAAATGAGATAAATAAGAAAAGAAAATATTAAAAAACCGTAAGTGTGATAAGCAATTTATCATGAATAATTATTGAAAGAATTTAAAAATTTCTATTTTCGAATAACGAATAAGTCGAATAAAAAAGTTATACTGAAATGGATTTCCAAACAGATTAAAAGGTCCACATGTGCCTTATGCACCAATGCGAAAATATTGTTGCAAAATATTAACATAATCGCCAATATTGATATTGTTTATGGTAAAATTAATAATATTAATCAAAATGTTAGCTTAGAAGAAAGTGATTGCAAACTGCTAGAAAGTTTTGCAAATTGATAAAAGACTTAAACCATGTGTTTATAATTACAATAATACATCAAGACAAAGAAAATATAATACTGAGGAGAATAGGAAAGAAATTATAATGGGCCGGTTTGATTTATGTAGACGCTGGCTCTTAATTGACAATTCGAATCAGATTCGATTGTTTTTCTTTTTTTTTAACAAAAGAAATATTTACCAATTTGTATATCCTAATATCTAATTAATGAGTAAGTGTGTTGAAAAATTATTACTTTTGACATAAGTAAATTGTAAACAAAGTCAGTCAACTGGGCTACTGCACTCACCTTGTATAGTTGCACCATGCAAGCATATATTTGATACACATACAAATATTATTATGTCCTATGTAAGTTATTTTAGGAACATTATTCCAACATAAACATACAACTATTTTGCGGCGTTAACATAAATAATAAATAAAAAAAAAAATTAATTAATATTTTTCATGTATATGTATTACAACATATGTATGTACATACAAAAACACTAAACATAGAATATATTGTAGGTATTCAAGTGTCATTTGTTGCGCATTTCACTTTCATTTTAGTTTAGATTACATAAATTTGTAATACATATTTGCCAAAATCAATTTAATTGACAACAAAATTATGTAAAATGTTGTATATGACTGAAATCTTTATGCAAATTAAATCAAACACTTACACAAAGAAAATACGGGACTGGTTTTTCACATCCCGAGATTTTGGATTTCATAAATGAGAGATTTTCGAGATTTTTGTTTCATATTAAATATAAATAATAACAATTTATTACAAAAGAGTTACTTATCTTTATATATACATTCTACTGTACGTGTGTTGTGACTGAACTCCTCCTAAACGGCTGGACCGATTTGCATAAATGTTTTTGTATGCATTTGGGTGGCGCCCCGGGTAGTTTGGATTTACAATTCGGTCTACTTGGACAAAGGGGCGTGGTACCTCCCATACAAACCTCAAATTAAAAATCTATTATTTCTGCTCCTGATAACGGTATTTGAACAAAATTTGGTACATCGGTTTGGTGTGCATTTTTAAGTGCTGCTGCAAATATGGGCGGGATTGTACAAAGGGGTGTGGTAACTTCCATACAAACCACAAATTAAAAATCTATTATTTCTGCTCCTGATAACGGCATTTGAACAAAATTTGGTACATCGGTTTGGTGTGCATTTTTAAGTGCTGCTGCAAATATGGGAGGGATTGTACAAAGGGGTGTGGTACCTCCCATACAAACCACAAATTAAAAATCTATTATTTCTGCTCCTGATAACGGTATTTGAACAAAATTTGATACGTCGGTTTGGTGTGCATTTTAAGTGCTGCTGCAAATATGGGCGGGATTGTACAAAGGGGTGTGGTACCTCCCATACAAACCACAAATTAAAAATCTATTATTTCTGCTCCTGATAACGGTGTTTGAACAAAATTTGATACGTCGGTTTGGTGTGCATTTTTAAGTGCTGCTGCAAATATGGGCGGGATTGTACAAAGGGGTGTGGTACCTCCCATACAAACCACAAATTAAAAATCTATTATTTCTGCTCCTGATAACGGTATTTGAACAAAATTTGATACGTCGGTTTGGTGTGCATTTTTAAGTGCTGCTGCAAATATGGGCGGGATTGTACAAAGGGGTGTGGTACCTCCCATACAAACCACAAATTAAAAATCTATTATTTCTGCTCCTGATAACGGTATTTGAACAAAATTTGATACGTCGGTTTGGTGTGCATTTTAAGTGCTGCTGCAAATATGGGCGGGATTGTACAAAGGGGTGTGGTGCCTCCCATACAAACCACAAATTAAAAATCTAATTTTTCTGCTCCTGATAACGGTATTTGAACAAAATTTGGTACGTCGGTTTTGTGTGTATTTTTTAAGTGCTCCGGCGGGCGGAGGGGAGTGCAAAATCCAATTTTCATATTGCGCCACTAATTTTTTTATTTTTTTGAAAGCCATTGTCATGTTTTTCAAAACGAGACATCAAACTCTTAAATTGGTTATGTAGTTCCGAAGATATTTACAAAAAACCTATGTTAATAATGGTCCAATATCAGAATTTTAAAACTTTCGAAATTTTGCATTCAAAAATCCAAATTTTTCGGTTTATTTACAAATTATTTACATCATTCGATAACACAAGATATTCCGCGCTTACTAAGGTGCAACATTGTACAATAAGTTAAAAATAATATTATATTATCAATCGATGATAAAAAAAACTTTATGTACCCTTGCATTTAAGATACCTACATTTTGTGCATATTTTTGAGTTTTTTTAAACGCTGTTAAAAAGTAACGGTACATTCAAAGAAATTGCTCGAAGGAAACAACCAACCGATGGGAAGCGTTCTTATTCTTCTTGCTGGTGATTTCCTTCAAACCTTACCCGTTATTTGTTTGAAAGCTTCATATTTTTGGAACCGAGTCAAGAAAAGCACGCTGTCGACGAACATGTGTGTGCATTTGTTGAAAGACCCGTCTGCCCAAACATTCTCAAAACAAACTTTGGACATCGGAAATGGAAAAATTCCAATTAATCGTGCCACGAACGAGATTTCGTTCCCGCCTAATTTCTATCAAATGCTAATGAATATTCAAGACGTTGTCAAAAAGGTATTCCCAAGTCTAACAATCTTCCAGAAAAATTCGGATTGGCTGTGCGGACGTGCAATTTTGGCACAAAAAAAATGATGATGTCAACAAGCTCAATGAGCAAATTCAATTGAAAATGCCAGGCAAATTAATCAAATACAAATCGATCGACACAGTAATGGATGAAGAACAAGCCGTCAATTATCCCAATGAATTTTTGAATTCATTGGAACCACCCGGAATGCCACCGCATGTGCTAACATTAAAGGTTGGATCACTGGTAATTCTTATTCGCAACTTAATTAATCGAATTTAATCATCGGTGGCAGATTCAAAGGCGAAGAAGTACTTATTCCACGAATTGCAATGATTTTCATCGATTTGCCATTCCAATTCAAGCGGCTCCAATTCCCTTTGCGTCTTGCCTTTGCTATTATCATCATTAATACACAAGCCCAATCATTGACTATTGCTGCCTTAATTTTGGAAAAATTATGTTTTTTACACGGCCAGTTGTATCTGGCTTGCTCCCGAGTTGGCACTCCAAAAAATGTATACGTTTTTAGAACAAATAAAAAAACATTGTTTATCCGCTGGCCTTAAGATGAAGTAATAAATAAATATAATTTACAATTTGCCTTAAAAATATACGTTTTTTTTGATTGAGCCCATATCTACACCATATGTAAGTTATTCTGTAAAAAAAAAACTTTATGATAGGTATTCCATGGATATTTATTTAAAGGCCGTAAATTTCGTTAAAAGCTCAATTTAAATCGTGTGGTAATACAACACTAATGTTTGCTTAGAGCCAGCAACGCGGACCGGGTCAGCTAGTGTCAAATATAAATATGTTTGAAAACAAAAATTTTAAATTTTAATCTTTTGAAAACAATATTCCTTGTAATGTTGAAGAATCCAAGGCATTTCTGGTTTTTGTTTTATTTAAATTTACAATATTAAAAATTCTTTCAACGTTGGCCGGCGAATGTGGTAGTGCCATCAAACTCGAAACAAATTGTGTTAAAATTGGGAATGCATTATTGACTTTCTTTAAATTAGAAACATTTCGGTGAATTTCATATTACGTAAATTCTCGAACTTCATTATCAAGTTCTTGATATTCTTTCCATTTAATAAATTTGGAAAAAGTTTGGCTACGCTTGTTGGTTCAATGGAGTTTACCTTCTAAAAGTTTATCGCCAAAATCAAAACGTTTTAAAATTTGTGAAACTAATTCAATATAAAATTGGACACAGAATTCGATAAATATATTATATTGAATATATTCAATATTTAAACTAGATTGGTTCTCCTTCACGTAAATGCCAAGATACACTTCATCTTTATTTAAAAATATGTCTTCTTTATTAAAACTTTGGATTTCAAAATTAACCAAATATGTACTCTTGTAAAAAAAATGTCCAGTATAGATAGTCATGTACTACACGCTCTACCTCTTCAACTCCTCGCCAACAAACTTCGTCTGTCTGCCTTTCAATTTCTACATTGCAAAAGGGGACTTACAAAATTTGAATTTTAAGAAAAAAAGTTACCATATGTTTTTCTTTCAAAAAATCGTCACTTTTGTTCGCGGGAAAAATGAAAAATCGTCAATCGTCATTTTAATAAATTTGACTTAAAAAATCGTCAAAATGACGATAAATCGTCAAAGTTGGCAGAGCTGATTGCCACATATATTTATATTAAGATTTTCAATAAGAAACTCTATCTCTCTCTCTCTTACATATAGGGGCCATTTTCTTTTATTTTACGAACAAAATCCGTATTTTTAGAATTTTTTTATTTAAAGATGAGAAAAAAATTCTAAGAAATACTAAAATGAGAAAATGGACATTAAATTTAAAATGTGGTTAAATCTGTTTGTAAATGCATTAGTTTATTAATAAATTTTATGTTATAATATAATATTATATTATTTTTAAACAATAAGGGACAATATTAGCTTTATTTAATTTGAGGATTCGTTGTCAAGAGCTCTAAGCTTGGGTTTCTACACTATGGAAGCTAAATATGTAGAAGTTTAGCTGGAATTCAAACATTAAAATCCTAAGAAACCAGTCATTTTAACAATCTTGAATGAGCTTTCATTTACATACAGCTTGAAAGTAAAGATTAAATATTATTCCACTGAAAATATTAATAAATTCGCAACTAGTTTTCAAACAAATTTTGGAACAATTATTATGGAAGTGTTACTTAGCAAATACCACTTTGAACTAGTTTCTAATTTAATGATTTCGGTAGCACTTCACCATAATGTTCCACAATTAATACTTAGTATGAATACTGGAATCTACTTAAGAATGTCATTTGCAAATGTATAAATGATTAAATTATCGTCAGAAGTGTATATCAAGTAATGTGTTTATCTGAGAACACTTCCCTTTTTTTACTATTTCACCCCAAACCAACGGTCCAATAGGTAAGAGTCTACTGCAACATCAATGTTTTAAAATGTATTAATAACGAATCTAATGTTGTACTTTAATTCTACAAAAAATAATTTAAATCAAATACGTTTTATATCGCGCATAAGAAAAATAGTCGGTGATTTTTACTTTAAACGAAAGTTTGTCATTTGATGTCGATTGATATTGGATTCTTCCAATGAATTTTATACGAAGGCGCTTACGTTTTCGTTTAAATTCCTTTTAGAGACATCGTTCGTGCAGATTATGAAATCCAAGTCAGATTTCATACTCGGGCCTTGAATAAAAATCCGTATATTTTGAGTTATGTCGGTTTTAAATTCATATGTATGAACAATATGTATAATATAAAATATTTCTAATTTGTTTAATATAAATTTGTAATATTTTCTGGCAAATAATAAATATTGTACCACTTCGTATTGTTACACTTCGTATTTTGATATGAACATGTGTTTACATAATATATTAATGTATTGTAATGTATATTTATGTATTTATACAAACATACGTATATACTCGTATGTGAAAATATCCAAAAACATAAACACTTGGTACATACATATGAACATACATATGTATGTATATCAAATAAACACACATATATATACATACAGACTATGTTTGTACCCTGTCGGAATTTTGTAAACTGATCAAAAATTAATTAACTTTTGGCTAACTCGTTTATATCTAACATATGAACATACATATGTATGTATATCAAATAAACACACATATATATACATACAGACTATGTTTGTACCCTGTCGGAATTTTGTAAACTGATCAAAAATTAATTAACTTTTGGCTAACTCGTTTATATCTAACTCCTAAACTAACTCAAAACTTATGCAAAGATGAGTCGGGCTTTTGAAATAAAAACAATGTTGTAACATTATATAAAAACAAAAACGCTAAATTTCTCGGTACATGCTTCAACGCGAGTTTTTTAAACAGCTGGATTGGCAATACTGTGTTGTTGTTAGTTATGTGAATCCCCAAATATACAAACATTTGTTAAAAAGTGCGGAGAAACTTGAAAAATATAAATTATTTAAAACTAAAACCAACAGTTTGTCTTAATAAAAAAAGATGGTTATAATTTAATATTAATTAGTGTTTTAACATAAAGTAATTTCAAAAATTAAAGTACAAACAAAAAAATATTATAAAATTAAATAAAAAAAAAAATAAATACATGTACACAAAATACAAAGTCAAATTTATTTCTATCATAAACTAGCCAGTTCATAATTAACTCATAGTGCACTCACATTTGACGCATTATGAGTTAAATTAATAAATCTAATCATAAGTTAGCCAGAGCATAGTTAACTCACAGTGAACTCATGTTTGATACACCACAAGTCAACTCATAACGAGCTAACTCATGGTTAAGTCGTACTGATGCAGAGTGAGTGAGTGCTGACTCGCACTGCGGACATTGCATGTAAAAACTGAATAGTATTAACAATGTAAATGAGTTAGCTTTTGAGTCACCTCTGACGCACTTTTGATTAACCATGAGTTAACTTTAAACTAACTCAAATTCCGACAGGGTATTTACATCAATTTTCTATAAAAACATACATACATACATACATAGTACATTCATAATAATTATGTAAGTATAAAATTTTCTTTAACTATTTTGAATATGAAGAAGAATTAGAATTCGTAGATACATACATACATACAGTAGATACATATACATACATATATAAAATATAATTTGTATAAATTTTGTAAATCACAGAAATATTTTCATATTTATTTAATTGTTAAATATTCTATTCTGTGTGTAAACAAGAGTGCAAAATATATAGGCCGTATTTTATAGAAGTAAAGTAGAGCAGACAACAAAATACATACAATTGCTCGTGTATGCAAAAAAAAAAAAGAAATATTGATCTACGTAGACTTTGTGATATCGCTATTGCATTATAATAATGGATAAATAAAAAGAAGAATGATAAGAAATGTTGTTGACTTTTGCAACAAAATTTAGGTAGTTTTGAAATATTTAAGAAAATCGAATACCTAATCAGTTTTAATTAAAATAAAAATTTTAAATTTTTAAAGTACTTTTTATTATAGGTGGTATCAAAAATGCATAAATAGTATTTCATTGTCATTGCTTCTTCAACTAAATTAAAGCAATTTAGTTCAATTTATAATTTGGCATGGCGAAATATGTAATTTTCAAGTTTTTTAAAGATCACTTTTTTAGTACTTTCAGAAATAAGTCCCAATTTACACGATGTAATTCTTTAATCTAAGCTGGTTACCTTTCGGACATCGGAGTGAGGGGAAGATAAGACACACTTGATTGTACTAGCAATTCGTGTTACTCTCTTATTTATACAAATGTGTGTATAATCTTATATAAAAATACGAGTGATTTAAGCAATTATATTGTGCTGTTTGAACACCGCATAAATTTCAAGGAAAAAATTGTATTATTACTTATTTTGAAGTAAAGGGTGATTTTTTAAGAACTTTCTTTTTGACAAGAATATTTCTGGCAGCTTAGCTGTTTTCATGTAACATGTTACTGTTAAACATATCCATTTTGGTCTATAATTTAACCACGAATAGACTTACAAAGAAAGTGGATTGTGCACTTTGTTATCGGAAAATTGTGTTCAGCTACAAAGCTCATATCTGGTTGAATGGATACGTAAACAAGCAAAATTGTTGTATTTGGTGTGAAGAGCAGCCAGAAGCATCGAAAGAATTGCTAATGCATCCCCAAAAATGCACTGTTTGGTGTGGATTACAGGCCAGTGGCATCATTGCACCGTACTTTATCAAAGACGACCAAGGCTGCAACTTGCAGCCTGCAAGGTTACGCACTGGAACTTAATATTGAAGAATTTAGTTGGCCAATATGTTGAATAGAGTATGCCAAAAATGGACCCAGCGTATGAGCCATTTTAGGCGTAGCCGCGGTCCACTTTTATATCGATGGTGACAATTCCTCTACAATCATATTTATTAATTAGTAAAATAGAGTAAATACTTGATATTTTTGGAACTTTCTATAGGTATAATTAATTTCTTTAAAGAGATAAAATTTGTGTTTTTAGTATTTTAATATAGAGTGATTCATTTAGACTTTTAAATAAAACTGAATGTCGGCATCTTCATTGCTGTCGAGATTATTTTGAGATTATGCGATCAATATAGACATAAAGGTCTTGGAAGTCGATAAAGACTGGATGTAATCTATTCGGCAGCATATTTTCCAATGACGTTCACTGAGACTTAAATTAAAGAATGTTATCGGAAAGTCGATTATGATGCAAACCATATGTTGCTAGAAGTGCGCGAGAACACATAATTAATCTTGATTTTCGTAATACAACTGAATAATTCGTACATGTTGATGTGATGTAAGTCTTTCCATAGTGAAATACTGAATACAAATAAGATGACAGTATAACAATACGACAATATGACACCAGTCACGCACAATTACTCGATATCACTCGACAATGATTTATGAACAGAACTCTAAAAAATTCTGGAAAAATATTTAAATAAAGTTTCCAGAGATGATATATTTGTTTATTTTTTAACAGAGATTCGTTTGTACTAGAATTCCGCTCTCTAATTGCTGGCATTGATGGATGATTTATATAAATAGTAGTCTTACATAAACTACTTAATCGGGGTATCTGTTTCTTAAATGATGAAATAGGAACTCTTTATTAGCACACAATTTTCAATAGCAATTAGGATCTTATACATTATAAACAAAACCGTGATTATACAAACTTTAAATGTAAGTTAACTAATTTTCAAAAAATCTAGGATTTACAAGGAAAGGAAAGGAAAAATTAACAGCTACCTTCAGCACCCTTCCAGAGTTTTCAAATCTGAATGTCAATATTGCTTTGTCCAAAAAATTTGTTTTTCGAAATAGTTAATGAATTTGAAAAAATGCTGTCCCATAAAATAATTTGAGTTGCATGCAGTGGTGCCAACTTTTCAGAAGCAAAACGCGCAAAACAGTGCCTCAAAAAGCGCTAAAGTTTAATTAAGCGAAAAGCGCCAAAAAGCGCTAAGATAAATTTTAATAAAATGGGGTTTAAATTCAATATTTATATAAAAATTAGTTTTATTTGTACATTTTGAGATCATATAATATATTATATTAATTTTAAAGTGTATATCAGCACAAAAAAAATATTTTAGCGAATTCAGTTAAAACTGTTCATTTTCGAACAAAAATGTAGAATTTTCCTCTTCATCATCTGGCCAAAGTACTGTTTTTTACGCTAAATAACGATATTTTTTCAATATTTTGAAATTGGAAGGCAATTTAGCCCGTATCTCGTAAATAAAAGATTTAGTGAAGTGAATTAATTTATCTTTAATAAATACTTTTTCAGATTCTTCAATGTTGTTATCAATGCAAGCCTTTTCAAAGCTATAACAAATGTAAAATGTACCTTTTTGACAAAGTGATTAATTGTATGAAAAAGGCGCTAAAAGCGCTAAATGAAAAACGATTAAAAAAATGCGCTTTTTGGGTGGTCAAAAGTTGGCATCGCTGGTTGCATGAATGTTTTTTCTCCAACAGAATGTACTGCCACTTTACAAACCAAATATACTTCGTTTGTGTGCTATTCCAAAAACAGATTACCAAAATGTTAAATGATCAGCGGCCAGAAATAAAAGATCAGTAATATCCCGGGCAACGCCAGGTACAAAAAGCTAGTAAATTAGTAAGTTTCTCCTTCCAAAGTGGTCAATGTTTTTTATAATCTTTTAACAGTTAAGCTTTTTGTAGTCGGGCTTAATTTGCTGTATTCTAGATGAAATTAATGTGCAAATCGAATTCAATACAAATGGGTGTAACGGACATGTCCCGAATTAGAGCGTAAAAGGTAAGATAATAAATATTGGCCAACAAGATTTTAGTGTTATAGCATAATATTTGAATAAACTGAGACATTTTACAATACGTTAATTTTGCGCAGATTTTTCCAGGACTCAAACTATTCTCGATTTTAATTGAAAATCTAAACAAAATTAATCTAATGTGTTTAACTTCAAAAAATTACAATGCCGACACACAATGTAGTTTATAGATTTGTGGCAAATTCTTCAGTCTGTGATATATTCCTGAAAATATGCACAAGGATATTAAAATATATGTATGTATATAGCATATATAATTTAGGAATGCTGTTTTCTGTTGAAGCCTCAACACAAAGTGTGCTAAAGTTTGTGGTTGAAATTTTAATGTTACCAACACAATTATGCAAATGCATATGTATGTAGCTGTTTCAGTATGTTTATTTTCCCCCCACAAAAATATTACAATCTTAAGTAGAAAACCACACACAATTAAAGGAATATTTATGCGATTTTGATATAATTTTCAAAGTTTTATGTTTTTAAGATTTAAATACAATTATTAGATATAATTATATTATACATATGATGAATAATATGTATGCTGTTAATGATGGATGGACGATAGTTTAGTTCAGTAGCATAAAAAGAACATGGAATATGTATTATAATAGCCTGTTAGGTACTTTCATCCTTTGTTAAAATCTAAACAGCTATTGATTGTGATTTGTGTGTTTTTATTTGATCGTTTTTAATGACTTATTTGACATTTGTGTTGTTTGCAGGTAAATAAATCATCATGCTCGGCATGTGGTGGCTATTATATGATGCTTTCCACAGTAAAAATTATTTTCTATTTTGCAGCTAATAAAATAATGTGTCATGTTTTCAAATTCTTCAAATTTACAAAAATGATTACTGATTTTCTATATTTTATTCTCATAAATGTAATCACACTTATTGAAATTTAAAATGCTGTAAACTTTCCACAATTTCATAATTATGGAAAGATTTATACAATCAATCAATTTGAATGTTAAGTTACACACTTTTTTTAAACTTTAGTCTTATTTTTTGAAAATTACTACAACAACAACTCAATTATACTTACAGCTGTTGTCTGTTAGTTAGTAATATTATTTGCTAAACATTTTAAATCATCATGTATATTAGAAATTTGATATAAAAACGTTTCTATTTGGTTGACAGCCTCTTTAAATTGTTTGTAGTAAAAATAACACTAAAATTTAATTTCTAATTAAATTACATGCTAATATTACCCCACCCTTACACCCTTTGCGTGTTCAGAATTTCAGTTATTCTAGTTTTTGAGGTATTTAAGTTAATGTCACTTGAACTTTAAATGCCGCATAAAAATCTCATCAGAACTGTTTTATATTTTTTTTTTACGAAATGCCATTAAAACACAATTTAATACGCACTTGAGACACTGAAAGCAATTAACAAACATTATTAGAATTCTTTATTTTTCCTATCATTTGGCTGATTTTTATTTTAAGAAAATTTTCAACCAACCAGCCATCTGCTGCTGTCTTCGTAAAGTGCGTAAGAAGCCACAAAAGCCATCAATATTGGAAAGCAATAAAATATGTAAGGAAATTGAATGAGATTACGAAAAATTATTATTAGAACAGGAAAAAATACACAAAAATATATAGAAAATTATGCAACAAAATGTTTTTAAAGTTCTACACTAGACAAAGAAAATTACATAAATGACACACTCGTAAACCTACACCCACACATACTCTCATTCATAAGCTACCCTGCAGGACTTGGGGTAATTTGTCTCCAAGTCACCACTTTTGTCTACTATTTAGTTGACAATATCGACTAAGAGTTTACACTTTTTTACTTTGCTTTGGGTAGAGAAATTTTTTGACATATGAGGCACCGTTGTCAACTTTGAAATTTTAAAACTCACCAAAACGGAGAAAAAACGCGTCATTGAAAGATAAACGCACCAAGCTTAGAATTTATTTTTTATTTAAAATGTTTGTAGAATTAATTTTGCATAAAAAGCATAATACATGCATACAGGGGTTTTATAAAAAAAAATAAAACTTAACAAAAATAAAAAAAACTAAACAAATTTGTTTGTATTCATTTATACTACATAGATACTACATTTTTTTATTTCATAAAATCTATACACAACTTTTTAAGAAGAGATCAAATATTACTAGTAAAGATTCAATTCGCCTTGAAAACACCTCATTTGGATGTCAAAATCAGCTGCTGCATCAAACAGAAGCCAATTTGTAAGTGTCTTAAACAACATACATACAATAAAATGTGTTAAATTTGCTTTGGTGCCGCCAAAAATTAAAAAACACGCCAAAATTTAAAAAAGCACCAAAAATGGTGCGAAACACAGCGAGTTGACAACACTGATATGATGTTTGTATTTCTGCTTTTTTTATTATTTTCAAAGTTATGTTTGAAAAACACGTGGTTGGAGCAAAAACTAAAGTTTTAAAATAAAAAATAGAAAAAGGTAATTAAAAAGGTGACTAAAAATATATTTTATATATATAATGAGTAAACGAAATTATAAAAGAAAAGTGAAAGAACAATCGGATTTTTATAAGAGTAGAGATAGAGAAAATGTTGAAAAAATGTTCAGTGAATGTTCAATCACTAATGATTTTGTGGATACTGCTGAAGAATTTTTGGAGCCCGTAGACGTTGTTGTGCAGCCATTTGAAAATTTGCCCACACCAAAATTTTATTTACGACAAAAATTAAAAAGTTAGTATGTGGAGACTGCACCTTCAAGAAAATGCTTGGAGAAGTTGTTAGCTGTATTGCAGGAGGAAGACCTTGATGTTCCGCGATCAGCGGTAGCTTTGTTGGGAGAGAAACATCAAGTTTCTATAAGGAAAGTTACTGCCATATTGGTATTGAAAACCAGCTACGGAAGGTTGGAGAAGTTTTGAAAAACCATATTAACCATATAATGTTTATATGTGAAAATGTATTTATTTAAAAAAAGAAATATGTCTAATATATTTAAAGATGAAAATGTTTTAATTAAATAATAAGAGACGTGTATCTATAGGCTATAGCCTTATAACAAATAAGCTTTAAACCCTCACAAAAGACTGTAATGAAACTTGTCCTTTTTTACTTAATAAAACATGTAATTTAACAAAATAGTTTGTTATTCATTTTACTAATGTAAAAATCTAGTAAAAGTAAAAAAAGAAATCCAATAAAAATATATTAAAGTGTACACTATAATTACAACAATATACTATTGAATCTCTGGTCCAATGTCTACATATGGTCCCATGAGAACTATCTAGTCACTATTGACTCTCTGGTCCCAATGTCACTACTGAATTTCAATGACACGTACATGTTTAAAGTCTATAGAAAATTACATTACCTGAGGTATAGTTGGTCAGTAGTGCTGGCGACAAAGTCAATAGTGAATCAGTACTGTTTCACTATTGACATTTCCTGCAGGGTATAGACTCATAAGAAATAAATACATTATACAAATACGTACATAATTTGTTTAGTTTAAATTTCATTTTTACAAAGTATTTTGAACTGACAGTTGACGAAAGGATGTGTATATATCGGGTTTTCCAATAGCTACTTGACAACTCTGAATTTAAATTGTGAACGCACTATTTCACTGATCATCTAATTGTTGCTTTCTTTTTTTTCAGTAAACTTAACATTTTCGTTATGGTAAAGTACACGAAGGAACAACGTTTGGAAATTATAAAAATGTACTACCGAAATTCGGAGTCGGTGACCGCAACTTTAAGAGCGTTAACTCCAATTTTCGGTCGTAATTATCGCCCTAGTAGACAAGCAATAACAAGTTTAGTGCAAAAATTTGAGTCTACATATTCATTGTGTGATGCTGTCGTGCCAGTGAGACAACGGCCTGGTCGAAGTTCCGAAAATATCGCTGCCGTTCAGGCGTCCGTAGCAAACGATTCAAATCAGTCGATTCCGCGGCGTTCTCAAGAACTGGGCATCCCCAAGACCACTTTATGGCGAATTTTGCGTAAGGATCTGGGTTTACACCCATACAAGATTAAGCTGACTCAAGAATTGAAGCCGATGGACCATTTGAGTCGACGTACGTTCTCCGATTGGGCTCTGGAGAAGATGCACCAAGATGATGAATTTCATCGCAAAATCATCTTCAGTGACGAAGCTCATTTTTGGCTCAATGGGTTCGTCAATAAGCAAAATATGCGTTATTGGTCTGCTGAAAATCCACATGTGCTTCACGAATCACCACTTCATCCACAAAAAATTACTGTTTGGTGCGCTTTGCATGCCGGCGGCGTCATTGGGCCATATTTTTTCGTCGACAATAACGATCGTCACGTTACTGTGAATGGCGATCGTTATCGCGCAATGATTAGCGATTATTTTTGGCCCGAATTGGAACACATGGACTTGGATGACATGTGGTTTCAACAAGACGGTGCCACAAGCCACACAGCACACGTTACAATCGATTTACTGAAGAGTAAGTTTGACGAGCGTGTTATCTCAAGAAATGGACCAGTCAATTGGCCGCCTCGTTCTTGCGATTTAACGCCTCTAGATTTTTTTCTTTGGGGCTACGTCAAATCATTGGTCTATGCCAACAAGCCGACAACGTTGGAAGAACTTAGAGCCAACATTGAACGCGAAATAGCGGCCATTCCGGCCGAAATGTGTGACCGAGTCATCCAAAATTGGGTCCAACGAATCGACCACTGTCGACGTGGCCGCGGTGCCCATATGAACGAAGTCGAGTTCCATTCATAAATGTTTTGAATGTATTTCAAGTCGGTAATAAAGTTTTGGAAATATCTCAAACGGTTTGCGTTTTATTTAAAAAAAAAGTTGTCAAGTCCTTATTGGAAAACCCTGTATATGGATGGACAAAGTGTCAGAAAGATGGATGAAAAGACACCATCATCATCCACTAACAATGGATATCAAACTTAAATAGAAACACACATTAAAATTAAAATTGAAAGTAACTCAATAAGTACTCAAGTATTAAAGGTTATTGCTAAAGACAGGGTAAATAACGAAATATTTGATTTTCGAAACATCTTTAACACCATTTAACATTACGGAAGCAAATATAACTTATAAAGAATATAACGGATAATTTAGTTTTTTTTACCAACAACCACAAATTGATACTCATTGATTAAAATTTAAGAAAAGCTAAATGAAGAAACTAAAATTCAATTCTTATGACTTCAGTATTTAATTTCTTGCAGCGACTACACGTATTCTTCCTGCAGTACTTGCAATGGTATTATATTCTAAAGTTTGATTCTATAGTTTTTTATAGCTTTTAGTTTTTAAGTATTCATTGAACCCGACAATTTGCAAGGACTTGGTTTTCCATTGGTTACATAGAATATCATTTTTGTTGTTCCACAGCAACAGTCCCTCCCTAATGTCCGTACATACATAATACACATACGAGTATATATACCTGCAAAAAACGGGAGTACTCCATACACGTATGTATAGACTACTCCACAATGGACCAAGAGTACTTCAAACATAATCCATTTGTTTGAAAAAAAAAAACTAGTCCATTTAACATTACGATGTCCTAGAACTGGACCATATACTCCAGCTTTGCATAACACAGGACTAGTCCCAAAACTACTCCTTGTAACTACATCAAATGTTTTTAAACAACGATTACGGTCGTTAAAGCACGAACAATTGTCGTGTAACAAGAAGTTCTGTTTTGAAAATGAAATGGTCCATAAGTGCCTTACATAGGACCATGATGTAGTCACTACATTTTAGCTACAATGGACCACGTACTCCACAGATTTTTGCAGGGTACTACAACATACGAATAATTATAAGTAAATAAATACTTATATTTAATATAGAAAATAAATTCCTTTAACACTCATATTTATTTACACATTTTCTTAAATAAATGGGGGTGCCCCGATAGACTAGGCGATAGTGTGCCGGACTATCAGTCAGAGGGTTGCGGGTTCGATTCCCGCCAAAGACTCTGGGTGTTTTCTGCAGACAAGCCAAAAAGCTTCGCAGTTTGTGTTTGTTTATAAAAAAAAAAAAAAAAAAAACCAATGAATTTTTAACAAATATGGTAGAAATATATTTAAATATCCAGAAACAGTTCGTTATCAACTCCTAGACCAGTGGCACGTTATTTTCATATAAAGCGTTAGAACCAGTTCCTACCCCGCGATTTTCTTGCCCCTAGGTAAGTATTTACAAAAAGAATGGACAAATATCTACTATATATCGAAAGCGATTTTTGGTCAGAAAATTCGATGTTATTCCAAATAAGACGAAGGAAATCCAAGTTCTATTTTTAATGCAAAATTTTCAAAAAAAAACGTTGTTCTCATAAATAAAGCAATCATTTATTTTTACATTATTATACCCTTCACCTTCATAAGAAGGGTATATATATAGTAAGTTTGTCATTCCGTTTGTAATTTCCACAATATAATTTTCCGACCCTATAAAGTATATATATTCTGGATCCTTATAGATAGCGGAGTCTATTAAGCCATATCCGTCTGTCTGTCTGGATGTTGAAATCAATTTTCTGAGGACACCAGGTGCGAAAAACAGTAAGAATCGGTCCATGATTTCTCATAGTCCCCATACAAAAATCTTTCGAAATATTGCTCAATTATACATAAATGCCTATAAAATTGGGATATCATGCAAAAATAAATTGCAAAACGAATTTTTTTTAGTTCGGTCCATATTTGACCATAGACCCCATATAAAGTCTACTTCCAAAATTCACTTAAATACCTATAAAGCTGATATAAATAATGTTAAACGGCTAAAATTTGACATGAATAATCTTTATAGGCAAATAAATTGTGGTACTAAATTTTATGGTGGTCGGCCCAGAATTGGTCATAGCTCCCATACAAGGACCACATCTGAAAAAGACATTTATTCCTATATATATTGTATAAATATCGGTACCGACTCAATCACTTTAATACTCATAAATCTCTTATCAATAAGGGTACCAATCCAAAATTTTACACGGATCATTTACATACATGCCTAAATCAAACTGCTGAATTTTGAGAATATCGGTCCATATTTGTCAATATCCCCCACATAAGGTCCAAACTCGAAATCAACCTTAATACTAATACATATCTTAAATATACCGTTTCTATGTTGAAATTCGACGTGAAATATCCTCATATGCATGAAAATAACTGTTCCAAAATTTAAGAAGATCGGCCCATAATTTGTCATAGCTGCCATACAAGAACCATTTCCAAAAACCAAATAAACCGACAAAAATGTCTAATAAATATCGATATCGAACCAACTTTTATATGGATCAGAAATTTTAATCCAGAAATCATAGTAGTATCGGTTATACGGCAATTAAGCTACTGGATTTTGTAGCTGTCAGTCAATAATAGCTCCTGAATTAAGTCCACTTCCGAGCATAACAACCAACCATACAACTCTTGTAAATAACGCTATTGAAATGAAATTCAACCAATATAATACTAAAATACATAGAAATCACATTAGTGGTTACTGGATTTAGGAGTTATCAGTCTATAATTGATAAATTTCTTCAATGCCACCCATAAATCTTTTGTAAATCATGTTATGGACATCAAATTCAAAGAAAAAATGTGCTTTTTAATTTTTCAGATATTATATATTATAATTCTATTATGTATACCTACAGACACATATGATACCTTAAATTAAAGCTTAATTTCTTGGCTATTTATATTAATAAACTAAAATAACACTTATAAAAGTCTATTATTTTAATTTTTTTAGATATTGACTCGGGTTAAAAAATATTCTTTTCGGATTTAACCCATATTCGGTCCATATTTCATAGTCATGATATATATCGTTGGAAAGGTATTTTTAATACCTTTTATTTTTATAATGTATTACAAATTATCAGACACCCAGTAGTTCCCGAGATATAGACCTATATATTTTCAACTTTACGGGCCCGCCCCCTCGAAAATATGCGTGACCTCCAACAATTTTTTTTTGCTGGCATCTCCTCTAAAAGCCCTATTTGATGATTTTTTTTAATAAAGTTGACAGTAGTTTCTTCTACTACAGATTTCTAATACTATTAATTCCACTACTTCTATTAATATTAATTGGGCATTTTATTATATTGCAAACTTTATTTATTTAAATAGAAATAATAAAAAAACTTGTTAATAAATAAACAAACAGAAAATAAAAACGAAATAATAACAAAACTTTTGAGGAGCTTTAAATAATTTGTATTTTTTGTGCATATGAACATTTCAAATTTGACAAATAAATACCGAAGGTGGTGGAGAAAAAGCGTAAAAAATAAAAAAAAAATAGTCTGTGTTTACTAGTAAATATTCGTATATTTATGGTTCTATTTGTTGCAAAATATTTTATATTTTAATGTTCTATAACAAAACGTGAATAGTTTTGTTTTTCTATGGGTGAGACATAGTAATTAGTTATGTGAAAATAAATATGATGTTTGCATTTGAATTTTATATATGTAAATATTTACACATTTATTTATATGAATGTTTATTTTGAGTCTATGAACTGGAATAATGCTTTACAAAAATCATGTCACCTTATTTTATAAGGATCGATCCATAATTAGTCATATCTCCCATATAAGACCTTCTTCTGAAAATCACTTTAACATGCATAAAACTTTTTTATCAGTGTTGATTGATATCAAGACAAAATGTAATGCAAATGATTTGTCATGCTACTACTGTAAATAATAGACATTTGGTTTATTATTTAACAAACAATTAATAACTTTTATTAATTAAACACATTGTTTGTTAGTGAGTGTTTAAGTTACAGGTTGCAATAGCAAGTGTCAAAGTAATAAATACAACATGGTTGCGATAAATATTAGTAGGTAACGAGTACCTTCTCAACTACTATGATAATCGGCCCATAATTTGACATAAATTCCGAATTGCGCTCAGTTAGATAGAATGGAACTCAAATGAAAGAAGAAAGCAAATAGAAATTCTGTTTTATGCAACTAAAAGATAGCATTTAGGTTTGTGATTTGATAAGTTTTTGACCATTGCGCTACAGTGTCTTTTGTTAAAAATATCAATAATTCAATATAGAATATATTTTAATGACCCGCATTTTTTTTTATTTGCATATTTATTATATATGGGGACGTTGACCACTATCCAGTAGGAAATTAAAAAATATTCAATCAGCTACATCGATAAACTAATGGCCCACCCTAATTACCACGCTCGCGGTCTGTTTCAGTTCGAGGCTAAAAAAAACCGATACTTTGAGCCTAACTAGAAGACATTTTTAAAATTTGAATACAGCAGTTAGTGGTTACATTGGTAACAATTAATAAACAACAAGTAGAATTAAGATTTGAATACTTATTGTAAATTTCGATAAGAAAGATGCAATAATAAAAATAAATTACAAAAAAAAAATATTTATTGTTGTTCCTTTTCTTGCCCATTGTGCAATAAACCACTGAACTAATGTCCATTCAAGTATCTAACATTTATATTTAAAGTGACAGAAATGGAGCACAGTTGAATTAATTTGTGTGTTATGTTGTGACATGAAAGTGTGAGAATGTGAGCAGAACAAACTAAAAACAATCGTAAAATAATAAAATGGTTCGTTACAAATCCACCTGACAAAAAAAACCCCCATCATCATAATTTGTTGTTCTAACTTAAAGCTCAAATTTATACATACAAAAGTAAAGTGTACAATATTGTAAAAAGAATACCAACATGTAGTATATTAAACATATGTCAATAAATTCAGTCCATTTTATATAATTCAAAATTTCGTTTTTTTTATTGTTTTGTCTCGTTCTTTTTTTGGTCACATTGAACATGACGATTGTCAAACAAACACCCTCATGTTTGTTGGTTTCGAATGAATGTTGGTTGATTTGCTTCTGAATAATCGAACGTATGAATCATTCAATGAACGAATGAGTGAATAAATGATTGACTGCTTCAATGTATCTACAATGTATTGTATAAAAGGTAAAATGAGTGTTTACCAGCAACAACTACAGCACCAACAAAATCAATTTGTTTAAGGAAAAACTACTCTAACTAAACTCTAGTCACTCAACTTTAGAATTACAAAACATTTCGTTTCGAAAGATACATATTTTGTGCTTGTTGTATGTGTATGTAAGAACGTATTTTTGAATTACAAATATAATCATCATTATCGTCACCATCATCATTATTATCTTTCTCATTATTTCCTTTAGCTCTGTAGACATGATTATGTCTTGTATATCTATTTTATCTTTACGACGGCATTTATATATTCAAGTACATAGTACCTAGATAGTTGCAGTAGAATACATATTTGTGTTTTCTTTTGCACCTCTATATCACCTGTATTTAAATCTATTTTTTTTTTGTTCCAATTTCTATTGTATATCGTACTTTAGTTTGCATCATGCAAATTTGATGTACATCACACCTAGGGTTTAAGATTTCCCAAACTATTTATTTTCCCGGGTAGCTGGAATAAAAAATCCCTAGAACTTGTTAAATCTTAAATATAAAATTTTAAAATTGTTTGTTGATTGATTCAATCATTTACATGATTAAATCCATACTTTTACAAAACTGTTTTAAAATATGTAACAAAATGTTCGTAAGTCTGCTATTCTGCTGTTTCTGTCATTTAAAAACTCTTTAAAATTCCACAAATGTTGACTTTTTCATCAGACAGAACTTATAATCCTGAATATAACAATTTTTTTTCTTGGAATAAAGTTTATTGCTATTTGAATAGATTTAGTTAATTTTTAACATTTTGTAAAATTAATTGAAAACAACTTATTTATTATTTGTTCTTAGTAAATACGTTACATTCATTGAGAAAAAGTTTTAACAATTTTTTTTTAAGTGTTAATTTTTGGAAATTTCCTGCTTTTGCCGGTAATCCAAACCCTAGTCACACCTCTATGTATCCACATAAATGTGATAGCTTTATACTCTTATACAGCTGGCTGTGTGAGTGTATGATCCCAGCAAGCCATATGAGTCCGAAAAGAGTCTTTTCTGACACCGTTTCAGAGCGTTAACGCTCTTTATGAGCCCAAAAAACAATTAAAATTGCTCCGAAAACCTTCAGAAAAGAGTGTCATTACATTCGAAAATGGTCCGCCAGAAAGAGCTCTTAGATAATGTCAGAAAAGAGTCTTTTATGCGGGTTTTTTTGGGCTCTGAAAGAGCTTTTAGAAATGTCAGAAAAGAGTCTTTAATGAACATTTTTTGGGCGCTGTGTAATCTTTTTTTTTATCATTCTTGTGTGTTACAGCTATGTTTTTTTGTTCAAAGCACAAATAACAGGACAACAACGCTTTGGTACACACATAATTAAGTGGAATTTCTGAGTCATACTGCGTTCCGACTCAGGACAGTAACAAGCAAATTTTTATTTCGCTCCGAAAATGATATTTTGTTGGACTCTTTTCTGACTCCTTTTTTCGGAGCGCTCCTAGATTGGTATGCTGGGATGGTACTCCAAAATACAAATGTATTGCAATGTTCTAGTACAAGCAGTGTGGCCATTTTAGCATTTTTGCGGCTAAATTTAACTTATTTCATTTCGATTTAGCTGCTAAATTTTACATTATTTTATTTAGCATTTTTAAATAATATGTTTAGCATTTTCTAGCGTTTTAAAATGCTAATTTATTTTCTATTGAAAATAGCTTGAAAATACAAAAGAAATGAACATTTATTTTAAAGAATAAATGACAAATATGTATTATGATTGTTAGATTATGGAATTGTAAAGGTGATAAACGTTTTTAATATAATAAATATAATAATATATATGTATGTATTTAAGCACACGGCAAAAACTGTTCCTTTGAAAAAATTTGTCAGTTCAAGATGAAAAAACAAGATTTACTCGTATGGAGTAGTGTATTAATAATTTTTTTGGAAATTAAGAGTATATTTTAAAGGTTTGGTTTGTTTCGGAGCAAACCTGAAAAAGCTTAAAAAACGATTTCCGCCGAACTCTAGTTGCAGTAGAATACATATTTGTGTTTTTTTTTGCACCTCTATATCACCTGTATTTAAATCTATTTTTTTTTTGTTCCAATTTCTATTGTATATCATACTTTAGTTTGCATCATGCAAATTTGATGTACATCACACCTAGGTTTTAAGATTTCCCAAACTATTTATTTTCCCGGGTACCTGGAATAAAAAATCCCTAGAACTTGTTAAATCTTAAATATAAAATTTTAAAATTGTTTGTTGATTGATTCAATCATTTACATGATTAAATCCATACTTTTACAAAACTGTTTTAAAATATGTAAAAAAATGTTCGTAAGTCTGCTATTCTGCTGTTTCTGTCATTTAAAAACTCTTTAAAATTCCACAAATATTGACTTTTTCATCAGACAGAACTTAATCCTGAATATAACAATTTTTTTTCTTGGAATAAAGTTTATTGCTATTTGAACAGATTTAGTTAATTTTTAACATTTTGTAAAATTAATTGAAAACAACTTATTTATTATTTGTTCTTAGTAAATACGTTACATTCATTGAGAAAAAGTTTTAACAATTTTTTTTTAAGTGTTAATTTTTGGAAATTTCCTGCTTTTGCCGGTAATCCAAACCCTAGTCACACCTCTATGTATCCACATAAATGTGACAGCTTTATACTCTTATACAGCTGGCTGTGTGAGTGTATGATCCCAGCAAGCCATATGAGTCCGAAAAGAGTCTTTTCTGACACCGTTTCAGAGCGTTAACGCTCTTTATGAGCTCCGAAAACCTTCAGAAAAGAGTGTCATTACATTCGAAAATGGTCCGCCAGAAAGAGCTCTTAAAAAATGTCAGAAAAGAGTCTTTTATGAGGGTTTTTTTGGGCTCCGAAAGAGCTTTTAGATAATGTCAGAAAAGAGTCTTTTATGAGTTTTCTTTGGGATCTGTGTAATCTTGTTTTTATCATTCTTGTATGGTACAGATATGTTTTTTTTGTTCAAAGCACAAATAACAGGACAACAACGCTTTGGTACACACATAATTAAGTGGAATTTCTGAGTCATACTGCGTTCCGACTCAGGACAGTAACAAGCAAATTTTTCTTTCGTTCCGAAAATGATATTTTGTTGGACTCTTTTCTGACTCCTAAATTTAACTTATTTCATTTCGATTTAGCTGCTAAATTTTACATTATTTTATTTAGCATTTTGAAATCATATGTTTAACATTTTCTAGCTTTTTAAAATGCTAATTTATTTTCTATTGAAAATAGCTTGAAAATACAAAAGAAATGAACATTTATTTTAAAGAATAAATGACAAATATGTATTATGATTGTTAGATTATGGAATTGTAAAGGTGATAAACGTTTTTAATATAATAAATATAATAATATATATGTATGTATTTAAGCACACGGCAAAAACTGTTCCTTTGAAAAAATTTGTCAGTTCAAGATGAAAAAACAAGATTTACTCGTATGGAGTAGTGTATTAATAATTTTTTTGGAAATTAAGAGTATATTTTAAAGGTTTGGTTTGTTTCGGAGCAAACCTGAAAAAGCTTAAAAAACGATTTCCGCCGAACTCTAAAAATAAATGACAAATTTATCCACAGATGAAATTACAACTCTTGAACTACAATGGCAGATACTAACATCATATGAATAAAGTATATAATTTTGGATACAGGTCATATAAGGTCATCTTAAAGGTTTCAAATTTTCTATTTTCACACATATTTTCTAGAAAAACTTTCTTCTGTAATTTGAAAACGTTTGTTTAACATAGTTTATGTATTTATGTATGTATATACAAATACATATTTATAATGAAAACTGATTTTTTTTTATTTTACAATTTTAAGGTTAGACTCTCGTAAAAAAATTTTCATGAAAGCATTTAAAAAATTTAGTACATTTTTTTTTTTCATTTTACAACAAATTTTAGCATATTTTGCAATATTTTTAAACTGATGTAGCCGCTGAACTTTTTGTTTTTCACTGTTTCCTTAAACCGGTTATACATACCACAATTGAGCTTGTATTCTGCTCATAGTAAACTCGCCAAACGCCACAGTCATTTAATTTCATACAGTTTCCTTGCTCTAACCTTTTTATCTGTCAAAAAGAAACAATCCTAAATGGCTGATATTACCAACATACATTCTTTGATCAGACCTTGGATCTATTAAATTTATCCTACAAATAAGAGATATATAGAAAAAGTAGCTTGCAACTAACTATACCTGTGTGATTTACACCAATTGCATAGAATTTGAGGCATGGGAGCAGAACTGAAATGGCGCTGACAGCTTGTCAAACCTAACCTGGACTACAAATGAAACTTAGTAAATACTGCCAAACTACTGATGATCTTATGTGAATCTACGAGTATACATATATGTGGCCCGGCTTATGACTCAAAAAAAATGTTTCCACTTTTTTTTGGTTTCGATAGTTTTTGAGGCGCTCTTTCACGTGGTGAAAACTAGAAAGTCCTAACTTGCTTAGAAGTGTACTAAATATGTAGAAAAAGAAGAGCACAAGTGAAAGAAAAACAGAATTTTATTGAAAATCCAGAACCAAGATAATAAATGGAATTGTAAAATTTAAAAACGGTATCATTTTTTGGCATTTATTATTACAGCAATCTTGCGAATTTACCAATTCCTTTTCTTCGTTATCTGTAATAGACAAGTCCACTGTAAAAATATTTGCATCCCCTTCCATTTGATCTTCGGCGTGAAACATTAAAATGCATTGTTTATCTTTAACAGCTGTGGCTTTTTTGAGTCATAAGCCAACTTTTCATAGGCCGGATCACATATAGCTTTTTATTAATCTCTTTAATGGTTATAAGTAAATTGTCTAATAGCGTAGACAGACGACAGCGTTAATTTGCATTAAAATCTCACTAATGTGAATTAAGATTTTACCCTGACAGACGACAGTTTCTGCATTTAGTAAACAGATGTTTGTTTGTAAACAACTGTTTAATTATGAAAAAATTTGCTTGGCATTTGGTGAAAAATCCGTATTTATTAAAAAAAAAAAGTTGAAATTACTTTTGCTGAAACTGCTCCATAATGCAAAAATTGTTCATGCACTAGCAGCCATCAACCTGAACGTGTTGCTACAAGTAGGGACCACAAGGCAATTGTGGAAATTTATTTTTATTATTTTAATTTTACAATTGTCTTCTGCTTCTTTTACAATAGCAAACAATTTGATAACATATGATTGATTGTCGACGATGTTGGCATATTGAAATCAGTATAAATTCACTCTGATTTTGTGCATTTACGTCTAACCTAATGGATGGGGATAATTCACGAGTTAATTTGAATTAAGACTGCTAATGCAAATTAACTGTGTCGTCTGTCTACGCTATAAATTTAATGGAAAATGTTAACTTGCTCGGAAAATTTAGGAGAACGATACTTTAATTTTTTCAATTTAAGAAACATCATATTCTAATTTTGCTGTTTTAAAATATTTTTAGTTTTAAAAACATTTAACTTAAATTTAATAACTTACTTTTACTTTTGTATACAAAATAAATAAACAATTGGGTAAATACGTACCTAAAAAAAAAGAAAAAATAAATTATTGTTTATCAGAACATATGCAAGAATTAAATTAAATAAAAATATTTTTAAATCTATATAAATTATTTCTGAAGAATAACAAATTTGCTACTAAACTTTATAAATAATTTACGGCTACGAGTAAAATAAAAACGTTTTGAATGGAAAATTCTATCATTTACTAATACTGAGATAGAGTTTTCACATTTTTCACGACATGGTGATGAGCATGTTTCACTTCTATTCGGAAATCAATTCATACCTTTACATTGGCAAAAAGTAATCAGATACAATTTATGCGAAGATATTTTACACACAACAATGAATTCATTCATCGAGTAGTTTTTTTTTTTTTTTTTGTTTTTTTTTTACTGGCGTATTGTTATTCCGTTGTTATATATTGACTATAAATTTATTCATTTCCGGTAGAAAAAACGTAAATGTGGAGAATTTTATGAATTTCTTTTTTTCTTTGTTACTTTATTCTGAATGTTTTAATTGCTGGTACAGGTAAACGTTATGTGAATTGCCAATGGCGTTTAAAATCATTTCCAATTAACGCATATTTATTCAGCACTTTTTCATTTTGTAGAAAAATGTTTGTCAAAATCTGCCACATGTGTTAAATGCAACTATGTAAATGTTCTGTTAGCCCTACAAAATGTAGTACACACGGTTAAAACTAATAATTAAAGAAATTTAAAAATTATATCATAATATCTGACATCCAAACAGTATAAATTTGTAACAATTTAGTTAAAATGTATTAATAAATGTTTTAATAAAATTTTACATACACAAAATGTTCTATGTATATGTATGTACTTCGATACTTCTCCAAACGTTATTTATAAATTGTGTCTAAGTTAATTTATGTTTATTTCATTAGTTATTTAATAAACTTATTAGTTTCCGTCTATTCTTTGTTGAAAACTAAAATAAAAATGTCAAAGACATGGATGTGCTTAAAATCATAAATCAAATGTGCTCTAAAAGGACCAAAGCAGAAACAAAATGAACACAAAACTAAGAGTGAAAAAACCAAATGGAAAAAATAATTAATTAGCTAACCAACTCACCATGGAGACCATAAAATTCTCAAAATAATTGGTATGGAAAAAATGTCATGAATAAAACTTTCTTTTATATTTAATCAAACCTGCGAAGGTCGTTTATTAAGTTTTGTGATTATAGATTCAAAATTAATTCGTTTGCAAGATAACTAAATAAAAATTGGCATACACATTCAACTCAACTTCGACAGGATTAATGCATAAATTCACTGAACGAAGTGAAGTAAATTTGAGTGGATATACTTTAATATGAGGGATGAGAACCTTCTCCAAAGCTGGTCAGAAGTTAATAACGTTAAGGTCTCTGATGAACCAGAAGGCTTTAGGCCTGTTGTGCCTGAATTATTCTTGTTTAACTCGGCTTCACTTATAAGAGATTCGATCAAATGATTTCCTCTGCATACTCTCCTCGTACATACGTAGGATAAACCTGACATGTCTAGGGGAATATTCAAACTTAGTGATGTGGAAATTTGAATGACTGCTTCGATGACATAAAAAAGAAACTATTACGTCAACATAACGTTATACTCCCTGACTTGTAGAAATATTGTTTCCTTGTGAGATTTTTTATGAAATTATATGAAAGGTTCCCATTGGTTAGTGATAAACGCAGGTCACTGGCGTATGCTGGAGATAATAATGGACACCGCCTAACATAAGTAGAGTTTGCCCTCATTCGCCCAGATGATGAATAGTGTTGTCGTTTTGATAGTGTGGAAAAGCGTTGACAGGTGAGGTCCTCGAGCATAGAGATCCATGAGATCCGATTAGCAATGGTCGACAGCTTTATGGTGCTATACATCTGTAAATAGTCTAGAAGATTGCGTAGTGACTTCGGAAACATTGTCCTAAACTAAAATATTATGTAGTTTCCATGAGTTTTTCAGTTTGGAACATCATATTATATCGTTGTCGTATTGGAGAAAAAGCACAACTTGCCAACTCCTGAACTCAAATTAGAGTTCTTTAAGTGATCTAACCACGAACTAGCTGAAATCACGATTCAAATGGGCAATTGTTGCATTGTCTGAAATGGTACGTCGGATGTCATTCACTGCTTTTGAAGTTGAAAAGTGTTTGAAGATCATTGATAATGCGTTCAGTAAATTTGTTGAAGTCGTAATGTTGATGGAAATTCGACGTTCAGGGACGATTGTGTCGGATCTCAGAACCAAACAAAACTCATCAGCATCCTATAAAGTCCTGAAATCAGTATGGTAGCCCGACAGCTGGCTACTGGCGGAATGTGTATATACTGCACTCATGAATGTAATGCATCCACAGTTCTTTTTGGTGTGATCTTCTCGGCGAAAATTGTATCAGTTGGAACTATACAAACACAGATTTATTTATAAGTTTTTTTAAACAAAGTAATTTACTAACTGATCATATTCTTGATTTAGTCCAGACCTGTGATACACCGTCCCAATCGAGAAATTTACCTTAATTGGATTGTCACTCATTAAAACATTTAAAATTTTAAGCCAAATATATAATTATTTTTACATATTAACCCACAATGTGAATTAAGTGATATTCGGTAAGGCCCTAACACAATTCTTCACGACCATAACAGAGGCTCATTATCATCGGTATGTATTCTCCCCAGTAGAGAAGAAAAAGAGACTTATTTAAAATTAGGTACTACAATTACATTCCTATTGGACGGGAGATAATTTGAAATGTGTTACGTCGGTAACATTAATAAAGCAATTCTTAACAAACATTTGATAAAAGAAAGAACATTCTTGATAGATAAAAATACTCAAAATTATCTTTTTTCGAAATAAACTAAAAATTAGAAAAATAATTTATTTCAAAAAAAGTTTTTCAAATATAACATATTTCTAGATTATTACGAACATCATTCAAAGAACCTTATGACCCTCGCAATCGGTGCACATTATACATTCATACTCCTAACATATAAAATTTTGATACAAACTAAAAAAGTGCGTAAAATGTGTTTAATATACAAGTTTATGAGTCTGTTGATAAAATTTACACATGCATAAAATATAAATAAGTCTAAGTAAGTGCAGGAAAAAATACGCAAATGCGCAAAGCGCAAATCTTTTTAGTCATTATATGTTTCACGCTAATGGGGAAAATTCTACAAAAAACGCATAAAAACTAAAAACTAAACACATACAAATGAGACATTTATTTTTATAGAAACACAGACGGAACACAGATGAAGGTATGACAAGAGATGTCAATAACATTTCAATATAAAATACACAAAGCACAATGGGACCGAACAGTACCGACATTTATAAACAACTATGTAATTTAACATAATAATAAGTAAAATGTAACAAATTAAAGTAAATACAAACATTGTTTTTATATTTTATGTGTTTGATTTTTTGTTTGCAAAATAAACTTTAGTGTAATTATAAAATATATTTCAAATTTTAGATCTTTGAACCATTGTGCAATGGTGCAAAAGTGTTTAAAAACAGCTTTGGCATCACATCATGATCGTAAATGTTTTATCATAATTAAATCAGTGTAATCAGCTAAAGTTTTTAAATTGTTTAATAATTAATGTCAAAATAATAACAAAGTAGTAAAACATATAAACAACAGCAACAAAAGCAACAAACAGAAGTTGTAAACCTTTATGACGCACAAACGTTTGCATTCCATCAGTGTGATAAATATATTAATTAACTAAACTATATTGCCTATTTATTTTTAAGAGAAATTTATTTTCTATTCATACATAAAATATGTGGAATCTATAGAGTATCTGTAATTAGCTGCCATAATATATAACAGAGCGAGTTTTGATTCGAATTTTGAAATTTTTCCAAAATTTCAGGAATACGGGCGAAGATGGCCTGATGAAACTTAGTAGAATTTATAGATTATCCCACTATGATAATTAAGGGTTATAATATCTAACAGAGCGAGTTTTGATACGAATTTCTTAATTTTTCCCAAATTCTACATTTAATTTCTTGGGAGCATGAGAGAAGATGGGCGGTTGGAACCTGCTGGAATTTATAATTAAGGCCATTTATTAGTTTTGATACAAACATTTTAATTTCTTGGAAAAACGGAAGAAGATGGTATTAGTTCATTACGCATTTGTCCTTCAGAAGCTCTGAATACGATTTTGCACCTAACTACAATAGATGTACACTTAATGGTCATATCCACAAGCAGTGCGGTGAGATTAGCACCCTTCATTACACAAAAATCCGACCACACAACACCCCTCATAAAATTTGATAAGATGAACATAAGAGTATACACTGATGGTTCAAAGATGGATTGTGGCGTTGCTTCCGGCGCCTTCTACAAAGAACTCAATTTAAAACTCTAGATACGCCTCTTAGATAAATATAGTGTATTTCAGATTGAGATACTAGCGTTGTAGAATTTTATGTGGAAGTTTTTCTAAAAAAGTCTCTAAAAATAGTTTTGTGATACACTGTATAAACAGTTGTTGTCAGCTAATTAAAAACCCCGTTCATTATATAGTCATGTGTTAAAATGGTTACAAAAGTAGCATTTTAAATCATTAGTAATATGTTTTATGTTTTTCAACATAGCATAAATATCCTGCTATTTAAATAAATAATATAAATAAAAATTTTTTAATATTTTTACAAAGACTTTACAGAATAAAATTTCAATTTAGCTGATACTATATGTTTTTTATCTTTTTTCAAATTTTTATTTATGTATGTACCTATGTAAGTGCGTTATTTAATTTTTTAATGTACAGCGAATATCTAATTATCAAATAATAAAAAGCATACAGACTGCGAGAAAACTTCATAACAAATCTTTTGTATCTTTATTTATATTTTTTATCTTGCGAACACGTAATGACGTGTTGCGACATGCTATTTCCCAATTATACACTTGTGTATTTGCGTATTTCAAATGTCAATGATACACTCAGAGAGAGAGATTGAGAGATGAAAATGAATAAACAGTAAATTTACCTGTATTTCCTATAAAATTTTACAGCATAGAAAACTAAACCAGATGCATAATTTAATAAACTAAAAATAAAATTCAAAGTACCCGTACCACACTTTCATGGCATCATACAACAAAAAATTATAATTTGATTATAAGAATATGAAAATATTTAAATTTAAATTTTACTCTTAAGTTGGATTATACATATATACATTAGGGTGGCCCCAAAATAAAGTTGCGGATGTTCCCGACTAATATGAAAATTTGATTCATTTTAAGACTACGTTTCTCAATTTTTTTGTCCTGGGGTCAATATTTGGTGAGCTGGATCAAAGGATAAAAAGGTCCTTTTTAGAGGTTTTTTGAATTTTTCACATTTCTTCAATTCAATTTAAATTCAAAAATTTTCAAAATTTCAGACAAAATTTTAGTTTTTTTTTTTATTTTTTCATAGAATTTACTTAAATAAATACAGTGCACTCGGGGTATAGTGAACACTTTGTAATATGAACTACCCGATATAATGAACTGGCTATTTTTTACATTAGTTACTCTAAATAGTGAACTCCACAAACCTCTATAAAGTGAACACAGTTTTTTGCACAATGATTGACAACAAAAAAGCTATTTCTCTTGTATATATTCATTGTTTTTGCATTATTTTGTTTTAATACACATTTAATGAGTTGACTTTAGTTTAAAATTCAATCTTGACACGTGCTTATATGTAAATTTATTAAAAAATGCGTGCGCAAAAATAAAGAAATTTTCTTTCCATTAAAGTGAAACAAGAAATTCTTAAAGAACTAGAAAATGGAGTAGAAGCAACTGTTCTTGCAAAGAGATTTGATGTAACAAAATCCACAATCCATGCTTAAGTAAAAGTGCCCTTAACAGAAAGACATTTCGAAAAGCAGAATATCCGCGTCTTGAAAAAAGACTTTTTAATTGATTTTTAAAGCAGCGATCTAAACACTAACCAGTAAGCGGTGAAATGCTTATGCAAAAAGCCAAAACAATGCATGAACTATTGAACGAAACGGGTGGTGTTAATGCAAGTCCAGGCTGGCTCCAAGGCTTCTAGAGTCGATACGGAATTCGGTTTTTTTTATTTTTCTTAAACTTTATATAGTGAATTTCTAGATATAGTGAACAGGCCTATGCATTAATTAGTTCACTATATCCCGAGTGCACTCTAGTTGAAATTTCTTGATTATAAACATCATGCAATTTAACGCAAATGTTTTTTTTGATAGCAAATTGAATGCACCTCTCAAAGACCTCTCATATGATACCAAAATTACATATTGTTCCTTTGGAAGAAATGTGAAAAAATTCAAAAAATCTCTAAAAAGGACATTTTTATCCTTTGATCCAGCTCACCAACTATTGACCCCAGGACAAAAGAATTGAGAAACGTAGTCTTAAAATGAATCAAATTTTCATATTAGTCGGTAACATCGATACATTATTTTTTTCTCCATAAAAACGGGACCACCCTAATGTACATATGTAGGTACATAGATGATGTCTTCAATTTTTTAACAAGTTAAAAAACAGTTAGCAAAAGCTTTAAATCGCGGCAATACAAAGAAAGATCGAAATTGCACAGAATTTCAACCAATAGAAAAATGTCGATCGACTATAAACTAAACTGCGAAGAAGCCAATAATTTTAGTGTCAAATATAAGAGTTAACTAGAAATGATAATAAAAAAGAGCAAGCAAAAGCTAAACAATTTATGTAAAACATATATGGTTCCGAGATATGTATGTAATGATGATTTTTTATACTTTTTAGAAAATATAAAAAATTGTGATTTTTAGAAAAATCATTACAAAAAAAGTTTTAGTGTAGTAAAAATAACTTATTTAAATTTTCTGACACATTTTTTATAGATACTGATTTTTTTTAATTTTTTTCGGACCGTTTTTGTGGTTGTAGGTAAATATTAGCTTTACATATATACATCGGACTTTGAAGCTTTAACATTGTCTCTGTTAAATAGTTAACTTGGCTCTGTTAACAAAAATGGATTTAAATTTAAAAAATGATATTCACACATATCAATTGTCGGGTGCCCGATAGGCGCTTGAGGGTTGCGGGTTCAATTTTCGCCAAAGACTGAATGTTTTCCACAGACCAGCCAAAAGGTTTCGCAGTTTGTGTTTGTTAAAAAAGAAGGATTTCTCAAACAAAACCACAGTGTTTCTATCTATAGTGTTATAGTTGAAACAAAAAAATAGTTGACTTTTAGAGTTTTCATTTAATACAGAAGTTCAGTTTTCTACTTAAGCTAATGAGTTTTTAATTCTTCTTAACAACTTTTTAGTCCACCTTAATATACAAATATATGGTTCCGAGAAATATGATACGAAAAAAAAGTTTAAATAAAAAAATACGCTTATAAACTTTACGATATTTTTCAGTCTACGACTTTTAGTATTTTTTCGACATTTTGGTATCAAAAATAGTGCTCTTCAGTACACACATGGTGTAACTATACAAGGTGAGTGCAAATCGGCAATAAATACAACACAATACAGAAACAACAGGCATTATGTTTGTGTAAAATAATGTACTACTGTCAAAAACACTTGAAAAAGTATTACTTTTGACAAAGTCAGTCGTCAGCTGTGCTACTACACTCACCTTGTATAATTACACCATGAATACACAACTGCAAATTGCTTCCCTTTTTAGCAAATTTATATATGTATTTATTATACATACATATATAAATTCATTCATGGCCTAATTGATTGATACATTTTTAAATAAAAAAGTATTAAATTAGGCTATAAAAATATTCAGCTTTTTCGCTCTTATAATCAATACACTACAATTTCCCTTAGTTATTTGGCTGGCTGGACGTTTCATTTGTTGCTAAAATGTTGATGCACACACTAAAAAGAAAGAATGAGAAAAATCCTCCAAAATTCAATATTTGTTAATATTTACTTGGCAGTTTGTTGCCGCTGCTGCTGCTGCTATTTGTAAAGTGGCCCAACACAAACAAATAAAATGGAAAAACTTTTAAAACAAAACTTAAAAAAAACTACTTAATAAATTGTATTAAAACAACAACAACAGACATTACGAGTAGAAATAAATCCAGTGAAAATAAAAAGCGAAACTAAACCAAAACCGCCAACAAAATATTTAACCCGTCGACATCTCCACCTACTACAACATGAATGAAGCATTTTGAAAGGGAATATCGGTATCGGAAAAGTAATCAACCAAATATTCGTTGAAAAACTACAAGTTTTTCACCCCTCAAAAGCAAGAAAAAAGTTAAAGAAATATTTTTTTGTTGCATAAAAGTAAAATAAATAATGAAATAAATATGTACATAAAAAAAGAAACAAGTAAAAAAGTATAGTCGGTCAAGCCCGACCATATAATACCCTACACGATTTCTGTGAATATAAATATTATATGTGTTAAACTTTATCTCGATATAAATACTTTTAAGAGATTTATGGATGTTAAAGTGAATTACGGAGAGGGTCTTTCGACTTATTATGGACCGACCATTATATGTCATTATTTCTGTATATAAGAAACTTATTTGTGTAGAATTTTATTTGATTACCAACATTTATACAAGAAATTTATGACCGTTATAGAGATTTTTGGAAGTGGGCCTTATATGGGGGCTACGACTAATTATGGACCGATCACAATAAAATTGTACCGTATTATTTGTATATATGTATATGAAATATATCTGTGTTTAATATTCTTTGGATACCAATATTTTTGATTGATTTTCAGAAGTAAGCCTTATATGGGAGCTATATACGACTAATTATGGACCGAGCACAATAAAATAGTACTGTATTATTTGTATATGTATGAAATATATTTGTGTTAAATATTAGTTGGATACCAAAATTTTTAAGTGAGTTATGCGCTTTAAAGTGATCTTCGGAAGTGGGCCTTATATGGGAGCTATGACTAATTATAGACCGATCTTCACAAAAATTTTAGATGTGATTTAGCTCCATTTACTACTCATTTGTGGTGAAATTTGTTTGAATACTTGCATAATTCAAACATTTATGATCGGTAAACCCCAATTTCGGGAGGACATTTGTATGGGGGCCAGGTGAAATAATGGACCGATTTCCACCAGTTTCAATCCCATCCGTCCTTGGGCCGAAAAAATATCACGTAAAAAATTGCGACCTGTAAACTGCGCACAAGCTTTACATGGACAGTCAGCCAGACGGACGGACGGACACAAATCCAATATACCCCACTATGGTGGTGTAGGGTATAAAAAGTATGTATTTAAAAACTAAAATTTCCATTTCGTTTCATTTATTTATATTTTCGTCTTTATATTTAGTTGTTTTGTTGGTATTTCTGTTTTATCAATTTTTTGTTTGTTGGTTTTTTCACGTATTAACCATAGTTTTGTTATGAAAATTTATGTAGAGCTTCTGTGTTATTTGGTTTGCATTTATTTGAATTTCTGCAAAAATAAATAGACCCAGTAGTAACGAAATAACAACAAGTAAACAACGATTTTTTTATATTTTGTTTGATTTCTGGAGGACAATCTGTGGTGATTTCCAAGGTTTTTAATTTCTTTGTTCTTGTTTTCTCGTATTACAAGACCATGCAATAAAAATTTGCATTTGACGGTGGTTTTCCATGTGTTTTGTGTCGACTTAATTGAAAAATGATAATTTGAATGTTGCCATGGTTAGATTTAGAGACATACAGTTAAATGTGATTAAAACTAACTATCTAATACTATTTAAACATGAGCGAAACAAAAATGTAGAAGTGATGATTCATTTAAGAAACTTAATCAGTACTTAGGATAAATGATTATACTACGCAATAAATACATTAAAAATGTTAAATTTAAACTTTAGGTTACGCTTTAAAAATGGATGTAAAATTTAAAACAGATTTTCATCTAATCTAAAAAAAAAACAGCTGAAATGGGAATATTAAAGTATAATATTAAATTTGTTCATGTTTAAATTTCGTTTTAATATTTTAGTAGCGCTAAGTTTAATACTTTAATCTTTAGTATTACATATTTAGCACGTGACATTTTTTATCATGCTTGTGGTAAAGATTAGTTGCAGTAATTTCATGAAAAACTTGTATACATACAAATAGTGCTTTCTTCAATAACTGTAACTTGAACTTTTTAACTAAGCCCACTGATAGTGCATTTGTTACCTTTTTCTGGTTTTCATATTGTTTGCTTCCATGTATAGGATTCAAACTTGATTTTGTTTTTTAACATATTAATCTTTATATTGCCTAAAATTTTCTGATTTAGACAATGTGAACGTACAAAAAAATTACACCACGTCAGGAGCGGATCGTTGTTGCTGTTGTGGCTAAAAATCTAAAGATTTCGGCTGTGAAATTGGGCGAAGAAATGAAGTAAAATTTTCAGAAAAATTTCAATCAACAAACCTTATGAAATACTCTGCACAAAGTGATTGTTATGGAAGAGTTCACCGTCGAAAGCCGTTACTTTTTGAAGTAAACAAAAAAAAAGAGATTTGAATTCTCCCTCATATTAATTAGTCTGAAACAGGGATAGAAATAGCTTTTTGGATTTTGTACCAAATATATAAATAAAATGGACTTTTTAGATCTCCACGGTACCATTTTTTTATTATTTATTTAATGTGTATAAATAAATTAAATATCTTTGAATGTTAGTTAGTATTTGTTTGAATATATTCAGCGGGACTAAATGCAGGCCTTTCTAGTTTTAATTTTGCACATAATGCCTCATGGAATGACTACATGGTACTTCTTTTCAAATTACTGAAAAAGAAAGTTTAACTGTTAGCCTCAAGTCTTTACAAAGGTATGCATATTAGGAATAATATTCTTAATAAATTCACCATAAGATCTTAATCTTATACTTGTATATCTTCTGAGAAAATATTTTAGAATGTCTAAAGATGTATTTTAGAAGGCCTACATAGTGAAGCCTTGCTGGACATAGTTAGACAGCAATTTCAGTATTACAATATATGCCAAGGAACATTATATTCGTTCATTTTCACGATTATATGTAACATTTTTATTTATAAAGTAGATATCAGGTTATTTGCGAAATAAAAAAAGTTAACCTTAATAAAAATATAAATACATATGTATGTATATTTCCCATTGCATTTTCAAAATCACTAGATTTATTATATTAATAATATTGAAGAAATAGAAGGGTTGACTTCTAAAGTTTTTGAAATCCTTTTAAGTTTCGTTTTTCTATTCAGTCTCAAAATCATTTAATGTGAAATAACAATACATGCTTCCCAACGGAAATTTAACCAACAACATCTTATCCTGAAACCATCTTTTATATGTACCTACCTACTATATTTAAAGATCATAATACATATATCACATAAAAAATGTTCACGGAATTTAATAAAATCATCTTTTTAGCTTGCACTACTACACGAATGGTAACTTAAATCAAATATTTATCTATATATTTCATTTGGAATATAAAAATTTTGATCCAGCAGAATTTTGAAATTGTTCCAAATGACTCGTGGTAGTACCACAGTACCAACTGAGTCTAAAAGGTATCAAAAAAAAGTACAATTGTAACATGTTTGCCAACAATGGTCTGAAACATTCTGGAAGTGATATTTAGCGATGAATCGAAATATATGATGAAAAGCAAACAAAGAGCTCAAAGAAAATAATGCTATCAAGACTAAAACTGCCGCCACAGTATTATGGTGTGGGAGTGTATGGCGGCATCTGGTGTTGGAAATCTTATCTTTATAGATTATAAAATCGACAAACACGCTTATTTAAATATTCTGAAAGAATATTTATTATCTGAGCTGTATTTATGATTTGGAAGCCTGCTTAACTAAAACAACCAATCTGTAAAAGGATAACAGATTTTTTTTTGAAGTTAAGGAGGAGCAAAGTTATTGAAAGATTTCTGGTGAAAATCATGGTGTACCTAAACTTAATTGGACCACTGTATATAACAAAGATAAAATTCGTAACATAATTCTGTATAAATTTCTAAAATTTTCAGAGTTACATATACCTACATATAAATTTTAACAATAATTCAAAATTCTGTTGCAATGCATTCTAACCTGTATATTAAGTTGTGGTAAAAACTAGACTAGATGATATTTTCAAAATAGAACAATTTACAGGGAAATATCAATCTCTGTTTAATTAAATTATTTTACTAACAATAGTAAAGTATCAAATAGTATTATAATTACAAGAGAAAATTTACAAGTACTTTCCCCTCTCAATAACAACATTTAAACGTAAGCATATGTATGTATGGAAATTTATTTACTGTGACAATAACAACACAAGTAACACATAGAAGTAAAAGTTCGTATGTTAAATTATGTACAAACTTACAAAAACATATTCACATCCGTACATGTGTACCTATTCATACATATGTACATAATGGTCATATGTCTACAAACATATGTTTGTAATTATGTATGTGTTTTGCGTAATGTGTGCATTAAAATAAACAAGAATAATAACAAAAATAATAACAACAACAGCAACAATAGCTAGATATTGTCAACTAGTAGTGAGTGTATTGTTGTCAAAACTTGACGTACATATGTATGTGACATTGTATTAATGATGGCTGGCAGTAACAGTGATGGCGCTTTTATTTATTGTTGTTTATTTGTTGTTACACATTTCTGTTCATAACACTATTGTGTTGCTGTGCAAAACAAAAAACAAATAAAAAAGCAACTACTAGCAACAATAAAAACAAATAAACAAATGTTGGAGAAAAAATGTTGTAATGAAAATAAAAGCTAGTGAGAATATGTGAGTGAATGAATTTAATTTTTAGGTGATTTCAAATCATTCAACCAGTTGCATTTTTATTTTATTTTTTCACTTTTGTTTTGTAGTTTTTATATTTGTATGCTACATTATTAGTGTTATCTTAGATTATTCCCTAGCTTTTTCTTTTGTTGATTTATAATATTTTTGTTATACATTTTATAATTGTCAAGTAAAATTATGTAAACAATAGGTAAGAACTTTCCGAGAAGTAAACAAATAATACGTGCGGATTTATTTCTATTATGTTAATTAATTTCTGAATGTAATGAAACAAAAAATTGGCAGAAAATCGTAAACAGTCATGACCAAATGTGAAATAACAATTGAAAAAAGCAGCAACAGCGCCCAAAACATGACAGCTGATACTAGAAATGTCATATAGCGATACAGTTAATTTGCATTACCAGTCTTAATTCTTCGTGAATTATCGCCATCCTAATGCGCATTAGGTAAGACGTAAATGCACAATATCAGGGTGAATTTATACTGAATTTAGCTATTTCACTATGGCAACATAGTCGACAATCAATCATATGTTATCAAATTGTTTACTATTCTAAAAGAAAAAGAGGACAATTGTAAAATTAAAATAATAAAAATAAATTTCCACAATTGTCTTTCTCTTATTTCAGAGTGTCCTATTGCGGTCCCCACTTGTAGCAAAATGTTCAGGTTGATGGTTGCTTGTGCATGAACAATTTTTGCATTATGGAGCAGTTTCAGCAAAAGTAATTTCAGCTTTTTTTTTTCAAATAAATACAGATTTTTCACCAAATGCCAAACAATTTTTTTCAGAATTAAACAGTTGTTTACAAACAAACAGCTGTTAACTAAATGCAGAAACTGTCGTCTGTCAGAGTAAAATCTTAATTCATATTAGTGAGATTTTAATGCAAATTAACGCTGTCGTCTGTCTACGCTAATAGAAAGTCCTGACTTACACTAAAAACAAGACATTATTGGGTCGCAATATGGAGCATTAAGCTTAGTTTTATAAAAATGATTTGTTGAAACAAGTACTACATATCTCCCTCATCAAATTCGATAAAAAAAATCTCATACTGATAAGTTAACATGCAAATCGGACGGCTCTTAAATGCAAAAAAAAAGAGTTCTCTCCAACTTAAATTTAAACTAAAAGATTGCATAAAAAGACTTAAATCTATTTGAATATCAGGAAATTAGATATTTTAATTAATATGAAAATCTTGAATGTCCTAGTAACTAGGGTTTGTAAGGAATGTGTAAACATATGTAAGTGGAGACTGGATAAGAAAAAATATCTGTTTATTAATCATATGAATCCCAAAAATATCTAATGAAACAAATGAGTTGGCACTATTGCTTCGATATTAGAGTACTACGTTTTTAGTTGCGTAAATAATCATGCCAACCTGTTAATATTTCTATCAATAACTAAATAATCGGAGGTTAAATAATTTACTTTGTAGTTTGTTATATAATAGGATCTAAGGATTATGTAAATGAAGATTTAGAATTCCAAGACGTCAAAACATATTTCTACGAATTATCAGAATGAAAAAGGACCCGTCCGGCACTGTCTGGACGAAATAACTAATATTTATTACAGAGAAAACTGATTTCTTGACAGTAGAATGATTCGATTGTATACATGTATTTATTTTCAGTTGTTGCAATATAAATTCAGTTAATACACACATTTTTCTAGTTGTAGTTATAAGATTAGAAGTAGTTCTCATTGTTTATTCAAGATAAAGATACAATAAATTGATAGATAGTGAAAAAGGTAAACCAATATTTATATAATTAAATAACGTTTAAAACCAACAACCCCTTCTATAAAGTAGCCTATTTTATGATCATAACTACATATATAATAAAAGAAATATGTTTTTTATTTCAAAAATATTTTACTAAATTAACATAAAAATTACTAAAACTAAACAAAAAAATATGTCAATCAATCACGCAAATAAATATGTGGCGGGTAGGGTCACTAAAATAAATTAATTTGAGTTAATAAATATGTAATTCAAAATAGCATGGATATTATAGAAATCCAAGTATGTATACATATTTTGTAAGCTGAAACGTGACAATAAAATTTAGCAAAATTTATTGCAAAGAATATAGAAGAATGCTCCTATATTTAATGCAGGAATTGTATTTTAAAAGTGACCTTAAGTGAAAAGGTGACAGAATACTAGTATGACTCAGTGAATAAACAACTTAAATATTACACCTTAAAAATAAATACATTTTCTTGATTTTCTGACGATATCTTAAAGAAATTCTCTGCAAATCATTAAAATACACTTCTCGAAAAAACCTAAGCATACATAATAAAAAAGTTTACAAAATTGAGGACGCGCCACAGAGTTTGACAGCAGATTTCAAGAGAAACCGACTTCATTTTATTACATATGTACATACCTACAGATAGAGTAAAAATACATGTATGTTATTAAGGCAGATTTATTTATGACAGAAAATTTGTTATTTAAAAAAAATTAAACAGTTTTCCATCGCTCCTCCAACCCTGTAAAATATTCGCTTAAATATTTACCTAATACATACTTACTAAAAACGCTAATCACGCACTATGAAAATGTGTAAGTTATCCATTTACCTTTCATAATAGTCCCATTTTTTTTATTTTCTTTATCAGGTGTGTGTATTTTATTGTAAATATTTGCTTAAATAAATATGTATAAAAGCAGACTGTAATACAATTAAAAAATAACATGCATACAGATGTTTGTTGTTTTCTAATGTTACAAAGAATGGGCCAGTAAACTGATAAAATAAATACGAAAAAGAAAAAAACACTACAAACAAAAAATGAAAGAAAAGTCCTCTACAAAACAAAATACATATATACGAGTATGCTAATGATATTATTTTCAATTTCAATGCACAAGTCACCGCCATCATTACGTATATGTATGTATGTATATTGACCCCGACCTCCAACGACAAACAAACAAAGAAATTCAAATTGTTATTGGAATTTGAAATGGAAATGGGGAAATGTAGGGTGTTTTTTTAGATGTATAGAACTTTAGTTTGGCAACACTTTTTTAACTGGCGGCCATTTTGTCAGCTTTTTTTTTAGTTTAGTTTGGCTCGGCATTTCAACTTCCAAATTTATTTTGAAAATCATGGTTCTGTGTGTTTTTTAGATGTATAGAACTTTGAAATGGAATAAAACAAACATGATTTTTTTAAATTAACATGAAATTTACTTTATTCGAAAAATAATCTTCTGGCATTATAATTTAAATGTAACATATATCGGCATTAACGCGGCAAATGTTGTCCTCTAAGTGGTCAATCGTTTTGGACTTATCATCATAGACTAGCGACTTTAAACATAAATCCCTTGACAGCATACAAAATGAGCGCCAGTTAAAATAGTGCGGCCAACTTAAACTATACTATACATCTAAAAAAAAACACCCTTTATAAATTCAACTAAATCTAACATGTTACACATGTATTATGTTATTAGTTATTGCAATTGTAACCTAATGTTAATGTTAAGTAATGTAATTTGTTTTATTTCTTTATACTTACACAATAAGGTATCACATGGATAAATGAGGGGGAATTTATGTTTTTTCATTAACAAATTTGGTAGATGATTTTGCAAGCATTTTGATGTTTTGTGCTGAAGGACACCCCCCATTTTGTCCCCTCTTAAACTGTTATTCATATAAAAGATTGCCTGCATAAAGGTTTGCTACATCTTATTAGATGTCTACAATCTTCACAGTCATTATTACAAATTAAATCTGCAATTAATTGGTATCGAAGAAATCAGGTCAACACAATTGAAAAATATATGATATACATATTGGGTCATTTTCAAAGGAATTCAAAGCGAAGTTTTTGAAAGAAAAAAGTTTGCGATTCACATCACCATCAAAAATTAGAACTTTAAAGTTTTTTTAACTTTAAACTACTGTTTAACTTTAAAGTTCTAATTTTTGATGATTGTAACTCATTGTTTAATTTTCCTGATGATGCTTACCGATGGTAGGCGAAATATTGAAAAATAAATAAATAAGATAATTGATTATAACACAGACCTCGAGCCTGCTTATTTACCTAATTTATTTAAAATTTAAAACGGTCGAAACAAAAACATATTTAGTTTATTTGTTTACTTTACTCCGAGTCTCGCCTAAACATCATCCTCCAATTTGTGACAAACTATAAGTTAAACTCTATTTCCTATCATTCAATATAGGACAAAACTGGAAAAATAAGTTTATAAGAAATAATTATTTTGACCAAAAACTTTGGGTCGACCAAAGTTACAATTTTATTTAACATTATGTAAGTTCTTCATCGTTATCATCTTCATTATCTTTGAATATTTATTTCATTCAACCAAAACCAAAAATGCAAAAAATAAGAAGCATTATTTGTGTAAATTGTATGGACAAAATGTAGTGGTCATTTTTTTCATTAGTAGCCGTGGAAGCATTTGGTCTACCCCTAATGTTTGCTAAGATTTTGTATGGCTTCATTAATGTTTTAGTCTTTCCTCTTTTTCACTCTGTCAAAAACAAATAGCTTTAAGCCTAAATGCGACAAATGTTTGTCCACTTTTTTGTTTCTAAATATTATCGTTTCATTTAATTTTTTCCAAGTTACGTACTATGTCAGTCAATTCATACACTCACTTAGTCATTGAGTCAATGTTATGGGCATTTTCGTTTTTTTTTAAGTTTTCCGTTTGTTTTTTGTTACAGAAAAAAATCATGGAAGAGAAAAAAGTAAAAGTGATGATAAAATATTTATAAAACTTTAAAACACAAAAACGTCCTCAAATTTCACTCGAAGACCAAACAAAAAAAATATTTCAAGAAGTTTCTGAAAATAAGAGGAGTGGGTGAGATGAAAAAGTCTTTGTCCACAAACAGATAAGTAATGAAAAAATTTGGTATATATGGTCAGAGAAGAAGTGTGGTTTCAATTTTCAGTTTTCAATTTGTGTGAAGTATCTGATTTGTGTCTTATTCTGTAACACTATTAAAATTAAATGTGTGTGAAGATAAATTCGAATTTGAGTAGCACAGATAAAAACCATATTTGCTAACATTGATAATGTTACAGTCAACAGACCACTGTTAAGCACTTAACAGTCAAATTTACTTGCATTTTACAAAATGTAGCTTTTAGGATGAAATTCTCTAGAAGAATTTGGACAAATATCGAGTTGCACACGTATCCCACTATATAGAAAGGGTAGTCCAAAGGGTCCTAAATGAGACTACATTAGTCGAATTTCTGAAATAATTTTGGAATTTGAATAAATCGAATTTGAAAAAAATGTATTTTTGAAAAAATTAACTTTTAGGATGAAATTCTCTAGAAGAATTTGGACAAATATCGAGTTGCACACGTATCCCACTATATAGAAAGGGTAGTCCAAAGGGTCCTAAATGAGACTACATTAGTCGAATTTCTGAAATAATTTTGGAATTTGAATAAATCGAATTTGAAAAAAATGTATTTTTGGAAAAATTAACTTTTAGGATGAAATTCTCTAGAAGAATTTGGACAAATATCGAGTTGCACACGTATCCCACTATATAGAAAGGGTAGTCCAAAGGGTCCTAAATGAGACTACATTAGTCGAATTTCTGAAATAATTTTGGAATTTGAATAAATCGAATTTGAAAAAAATGTATTTTTGAAAAAATTAACTTTTAGGATGAAATTCTCTAGAAGAATTTGGACAAATATCGAGTTGCACACGTATCCCACTATATAGAAAGGGTAGTCCAAAGGGTCCTAAATGAGACTACATTAGTCGAATTTCTGAAATAATTTTGGAATTTGAATAAATCGAATTTGAAAAAAATGTATTTTTGGAAAAATTAACTTTTAGGATGAAATTCTCTAGAAGAATTTGGACAAATATCGAGTTGCACACGTATCCCACTATATAGAAAGGGTAGTCCAAAGGGTCCTAAATGAGACTACATTAGTCGAATTTCTGAAATAATTTTGGAATTTGAATAAATCGAATTTGAAAAAAATGTATTTTTGAAAAAATTAACTTTTAGGATGAAATTCTCTAGAAGAATTTGGACAAATATCGAGTTGCACACGTATCCCACTATATAGAAAGGGTAGTCCAAAGGGTCCTAAATGAGACTACATTAGTCGAATTTCTGAAATAATTTTGGAATTTGAATAAATCGAATTTGAAAAAAATGTATTTTTGAAAAAATTAACTTTTAGGATGAAAATCTCTAGAAGAATTTGGACAAATATCGAGTTGCACACGTATCCCACTATATAGAAAGGGTAGTCCAAAGGGTCCTAAATGAGACTACATTAGTCGGATTTCTGAAATAATTTTGGAATTTGAATAAATCGAATTTGAAAAAAATGTATTTTTGAAAAAATTAACTTTTAGGATGAAATTCTCTAGAAGAATTTGGACAAATATCGAGTTGCACACGTATCCCACTATATAGAATCCCACTATATCTATATTGCAGAACCAAGTCACTCAACGAGTTTTCTCTTGCTCAAATTTGAGCAGTGTGTTGTGTACTCTTTAATCGAAGTCTTTTGTTCTCTCCCAGAATATTTTTACTATGTTCTAACTTAAAAACTATTTAAAACTTGGAAAGCTATATTTTTAAAAAAAAATTCATGTAGTTTTTCTCTGACTCAATTTTTATCTTTTTTATATTCTGGCAGCCCTACATTTCATAATTTAAGCACATTCTTTGCGTGAGTGTATTAATGAAAAAATTTGTTAGTTTTTTATAGGTCTAACAAACTTTGCTCTACTTCCGCTGATGTAATTCATTATAGCTTGTTTTTCCTCTCGAATTGTTTGTGTAAACAACAGTTTTTTGTGTAGTTTTTCTTTCGATTTTATCATGGTTTTTGTCTGTTTTACTTTTAAATTTTTAATTACTTTAACTTGGTTGATGCCTGCCATTAACTAACAGTTAGTAATTTGCAATAAGATACGATTAAAAATTTGAATTGTGCTTAGAAAAAATGTTACAAAAAAGAAGAAAAACTGACATTTTAAAATTGATATCGTTTTGGAAATATAATAAAAAAAATGGTAATGAAATTGCTGTCAACGGTAGTTAATTTATTTAAGAAAAAACATTAACATTTGTTAAATTACTTGTCTTTAAGTCACCTTTAAGTCACAATTTACACGAAGCAATTCTTTAAGTTTAGCTGATTACCTTTTAGACATCGGGTGAGGGGAAGATAAGACGAATACACATGATTATACTAGCTACTCGAACAATAAGAATTTGTATTAGATATGTGTATACAAATATGTGTATACTCTCAAATATATTGTGCTGTGTAAACACCGAAGAAATTTTAAGGAAAAATTGAATGAATTTTTTCAACAAACATTGCTTCGTGTGAATTGGGACAATGTGCATTAAAATCTCACTAATGTGAATTAAGATTTTACAATGACAGACGACAGTTTCTGCATTTAGTAACCAGCTGTTTGTTTGTAAACAACTGTTTAATTGTGAAAAAATTTGCTTGGCATTTGGTGAAAAATCTGTATTTATTTGAAAAAGAAAAGCTGAAATTACTTTTGCTGAAACTGCTCCATAATGCAAAAATTGTTTATGCACAAGCAACTATCAACCTGAACGTGTTGCTACAAGTGGGGACCGCAGTAGGACACTCTGAAATAAGAGAAAGGCAATTGTGGAAATTTATTTTTATTATTTTAATTTTACAATTGTCTTCTTCTTCTTTTAGAATAGTAAACAATTTGATAACATATGATTGATTGTCGACGATGTTGGCATATTGAAATCAGTATAAATTCACTCTGATTTTGTGCATTTACGTCTAACCTAATGCGCATTAGGATGGGGATAATTCATGAGCTAATTTGAATTAAGACTGCTAATGCAGTTTGATAGATAAAAACAGATAATTCTAGTTTATCATAGTTTTAAATTTTCATTAGAAGTTTTCTACACTCTAATTAACAAATAAAATTGTTCATAAAACTAAGTCTAAAGATCTTTACAGTCTCATTACCTATAAATACGAGTATATATTAAAGGTTTAGTAATCATCATACTTAATTCAAATATTAAGATTTTAGTATCAACAATATTCACCTAAAAAGAACATTTTATTGAATTAATTTTCTAATAAATCTGACTGTGTATAAGTGTTATGCATTTATGATACTACATTAATTTTTTATACACATTTTTCACTGTCATATAGATAATATTTTTTTTTTTTTTATTTTTAATTTCATTATTTAGTTTGAGTTTAAGGTCATTATTAAACACATTTACTTTGTATTCTTGTGGTTCCCTACCCCAAATACTACATACATAGTACATTTATGGACTCCAAGTTACATAAATAAAATACCGGCTTTTAAGTAAAATTGTTACCAAAAAAATAAAAAAATGTTGTATACGCGATTACTTATCAGTCCAAGGTAACTTTGTGCGCGTTTAAACACCAGTGTTTATTTTTTTTTTAATTTTACTGCTTCCTGTTCAACTCCCCCTGGTTACCGAAGCGCAAATGAACTGACATTGAATATTACCAGTTAAGTTTATAATGAATCATTTGTTATATTAATAATAATAAAGAACAAAAAGCAAAGTATACAGAAAGCATTTTATAGCTGACTTAAAAATAGTTAATTTTTTGTATCAAATTATTTGAAATAGTAAATATTCATAAAAAAAATGCAGATGCTATAAATAGAAGAAAAATGAGGGTAAAAATAACTCACTTTGCAATTAACATTTCCTCACAAGACAACATTGTTCACAGTGCATAGTTCAGTCGATGTTCAAGAAAATTGTTTGTACTCAATTTTCTTGCTATTTTAATTTTCCATTGCTCGGTAAATGACTAAAGTATTGCCACCAGGTTTTATAAAAGCTTCCGAAGTGTGGCCGGTTTTTGTGTAAACAATAGATACTTCAATTTTGGAATAATAGAAATTACACTAAGCTATATTAAATTTCATTATGCTGGACTATCATTAAATATATTGAAATTTTTTAGCTTAAAAGGAAAATATCAGTTCATTTATTATTTTAGATATTAGTTGAGCATTAAATTTAGCAATAAATATAGATAGTAAGTAAGTAGATATCAGATTTTAATAACGAAAATATTAAATTTAAAATAAATGTATTGTATTTATGCAAAAAAATCCAAAATAATCTTTATAACTTCTACAACTAGTTCTAGAACGCAAAGATACTAATTTCGAGAAGCATTAAGGAACTTTTAATATTTGTTTTGTTTAGTTACACTTCTTTTATTTCATTTGTTTTTTACAAATTATGAGTAACTGGCTGCGGCGATTTCTGTAAAATTTTTTGTCAGTTGTTCGCATTTTCGAGGAGAAGGTTTTTACGGAAGAAAATTTTGGAAAATCCCTCCGGAAATGTCGGGAAATTGGAAAAATCTAAAAAATGGCTTTCCAAATCAAAAAATAGAAATTTCTTAGTGTAAATCATGAAAAATGCGAAATGCGAAACGCGGAAAATTGGAAAATCTCTTCGCAAAAGTCGGAAAATGGGAAATCTCGAAAATCGAGTTTTTGTATGAAATTTTGTGGGAAATTATTCCTTAATTGCTTTCCAAATCAAAAAATAGAAAGTTCTTGGTGTAAATCATTAGAAATTGCGGAAAATGCGAAATGCGGAAAATTGGAAAATCTTTCCGCAAAAGTCGGAAAATGGGAAATCTCGAAAATCGAGCTTTTGTATGAAATTTTGTGGGAAATTATTCCTTAATTGCTTTCCAAATCAAAAAATAGAAAGTTCTTGGTGTAAATCATTAGAAATTGCGGAAAATGCGAAATGCGGAAAATTGGAAAATCTTTCCGCAAAAGTCGGAAAATAGGAAAACTGATTTTTTTTGTACGAAATTTAGAAAGTTCTTGGAAAGTGCGGAAAATGCAAAATGCGGAAAATTGGAAAAATCGAAAATTGATTTTTTTTATACGAAATTTTGTGTGAAATTATTCCTTAATAGCTTTCCAAATGAAAAAATAGAAAGTTCTTGGTGTAAATCATGGGAAATTGCGGAAAATGCAAAAAATTTGAAAATCTTTCCGCAAAAGTCGGAAAATTTGATAAATTGGAAAATTGATTTTTTTGTACGAAATTTTGTGTGAAATTATTCCTGTTGTATTATATTATTACTCTAAAGTTTGTCTGAAGACTTAAAATTGGGGCGAGGAGAAGTTCGCCGGGTCCGCTAGTATTATATAAAATAATTAAAAGTTATATAAGAAACATATAAAAATATAAAATGTATAAAATTGTACACAGATCTACAGTAAATAATGTTTGAGGTAATACTTTAACAAGTTTATTATGTAATTATGTTTTAAAATTGCATTTCATTTATAAATTTGTTCAAAAACATAAATCAGTTTAACTCAATTTATTAAAAAAAAAAACTTAACATAAAACAACTAGGAACCGAATCTTATATACTCGTACTCACCACCAATATACCGCTACAGTAGACACTCGTAAATTAGAACTCTCGGATATTCGAATCCTTCGGAAATTAGTATTAACGTTTTTAGCACACTACATGCTCTAAAATTAGAACCGTCAGTTCTAATTTCCGAGAGCGTTTTTATTTTTGGTTTGTTTTCAGCACTGAAAAATTGTTTTTATGGTTTTTATTTGGCTTCCACACATTAAAAAAGGGAAATCCCATGTTACTAACATATGTAATTTTTATTGTCAGTGAATTTTTGTTCATTATTGTGTGAAATTTGAAACGCGTAGTCATATTTCGGCAGCGTTAAGTTGAAATTTTTTTTTGCTTCTAATTTACAAGCGTCTACTGTATGTTTGAAAATAATTTGCGTTACATTTTGTATCGACAACGATATTTATACGGGTTATTTTATTTTACTTTGGAACGATCGTCGTAAAATATTGTACCGTAATTTCTTTATAATTTTGCTTCGATAACCATATATACACAAGTTAATGAGTTTTTCGGAATTAGTCGTCATATCGGAACTATGACCTATTATGAGTCGTTTATCATGAAATTCGGTACGACGATTTATATATAAATATATATGTATATGTGGATTATAAGTGTCAAATTTCAACTTACTATCGATGTTATTAAGATATTTATGCGCATTTAATAGATTTTTTGGAAGTGTAATTTGTATGGGGACTATGTTCAAATATGGACTGATCATCATAAAATTAGGGACGACGCTTTTCGTATGTATATGGATTATTTGTGCTGAATTTTAACTTGATAATTGTGCTCATAAATTGTTTATGCTAGGGATGGACACTGTAAAAAAACATCGATGTTTTTGTCGATGCGATGCATCACAAAAATACATCGATGTTGCATCGATATTTCATAAAATACATCGATGTTTTTTATACATCGATTGTTTTTTTTTAATTATTTATTATTATTATATTTTCGAAAAATCTTAAATTTATTTTACATCTCCCAATACTTTTTTTAAATACTGTTTAGAAATAAAACTTTATCAAGTCTTTCACCACTCAATCTGTTTCTTTGTTGAGTCCGATGTTCCCACCATTGTAAGGTATTTAAAAGCGATCTTGGGAAACTGTGATTTATAATCTTTCCAAATATCCAACGGATTTTCGTTCAGTCTTCCAACAGGAGTCCTCAACTAAACTGAAAGTTCATCAGACAATATATCTTCAATCTTGCTGCTTTTTGGATTTCCTAGTTTTTTTTTTAATTCACTATTTACACTTGTAATTGTTTTTTTTAATATGTTTGAGATATTCATGTCAAGAATAACATTTTCAAAAAATATATTGTAAACATAAATATGGAAATGGTTTATCGAAAAGAGGGAAAATACATAAATACTTTAATATTGTTTTCATTTAACAAATAACAAATTAAATTCATCTCTGTTTACTCATGCATTGCAGTTAAATGTTAATATGTTTTGTAAAAGTTTTTATTTAAAACTCTACTTGCTTGTTTAATCTTTTTATATCATAATTACAATTGAATCATTTAGTTTATTCTTTGGTTTAGAGACTGTTTTATTTTAAATCATTTCATTTTTGATTCATACAAATGATGACGGGACAGTGGGGGAATTAAAAAAAATATGAATTAATGTGTAATTTTCTAATAAACTTTTACATGCCTATAGTTATATTAATGAATATAGTGTACGGGATAACAAGGCATCAAAGTGGGTGGTCAATAACAGCAAGACTTGGCAAATGACCAGATTCTTAGAAAATTGATGATCCGGCTCCGTTTTTCCATATTACCCAATTATACCTTTTATAGACATACAAATAATTATTAGAATTGAACTATCCGTTTAGTTTTTACAGAGTTATTTTCATATTTTTTTAAATTATCCCATTGTGCTGTTGTCACTACCAGTGTTGACATTTGAAAGAATCGATACACATAGTTTTATTTTTTATCATTGTCTCATTTCTGATGTGTGAGTTTTAAAAATAAATAAACAATGTATTGTAATGCATAATATTAATACTTTTTTATAAATAAATCATCAATATCAACTCTTCAAATAAAAATGTTATTGTGGTGCAAAAATACGGATTTTATTTTTTATTTAAATATTTTATTAGCATATATTTATAACATATAAATCTACAAATATATGTGCATACAAATAAATAAAACATTGTTCACATAAAACCCGACCCTATGATAGCAACTTTTCTAAAAACCTGGTGGCAAAATTTTCGTTTTTTTTTAGAGATTTGTTAAAAAAATAGTCAAACAATGAAACATAAAAATAGAAAGAAAATCGTTCATAAAATCCTTCGAAATCCGAAAGAAAACAAAAACGTTGTTAAAGGAACTCAAGAACTTACGAAGAATATACTACGGTTCGGGGTCTTTCCGATAATGACCGCTCAAAAAATAACAACACAAGTGCAAGTACCACAAGATGTATATGTACATGCATACGGGTGCAATTAAATATTAAAATCGTAGTGAAAAGCCCATTCTTTAAGAAAAAGTTTTAACAAAATTCAATAACTTCATATTATGGATGCAACATACATATGTAAAAATTAACCACTGCAATAGACACCGAAGAAATCCGGTCGATAAAATGTAAAAATATTTGAACCCCTAATTATCCACAGCTTCGAAGGAAAGTTAGATCATAGTGGTATTGTAGTTCTTGACAATAAACATTTTTAGAAATTAGGTAAGTAGAGCAAGTAGATGGAAATGTTAAAACGATCGCTAAAAACAAAATTATTAATTTTTAATTTGCCTTAAATATTAGAAATTAGAAATTTAGAAATTTAGTTATACCACCGGATTTTATGTGATACAAATGTGTGCTTTATGTACATACGAGTACAAATAAATACATGTATGTATTTTTTTCAATTGAATAGAATTAAATCATCATGTTGATGAAGATGATGATGTTGATTATAATGGCAGTCATTATTATCGTTAGCATTACATTTATCATCAATAATTTAATACCATTAAACATTATAAACTTTCAGCATTCTCCTCGACATCGCTTTCCATCATGTGAGTTATAAATTTTAAATGTTTTTATTCATTTTATTTTTTCACATGTATTTTATACATACAGTACTTTTTTTATTTTTATCCTTGTCCAATTTATGTTTTTATAGGATGTTCTTTTTTATAATTAAATATTTATGTCGCATTATAATATACAAATACATTTTTGATTTAATTGGAATAACTTTTGGAGTAAATCTTATTAAGGACTAAGTTAAGATAACTTTAAACAAATTATATATATTTTTAATGAAACGTTGTAAATTTAAAATCTATATAATAAAAAAAAATTATATTTTTTACATCTTCCAAACCAAATTTTTGTTCTTGTCGAAAAAGAATAACCACTAACGTACTTTAAGCTCAACCAATATATTTGTCTGATATTTCATTTTACCTATTGACACATCAATGGTAGAAGCTTTGAGATTGAATTCAATTTCAAAAATCATTTTAAAATATTAAAAATTTATTTAAGAACAACTCGCTGATTGCTTTTGAAAAATAATATTCAAGTCGAGGCACATCTTTATCGCCTGCATACGTCAACAAGCTAAATTTTCGCATTTGGACTTCTGAAAATCCAAAAGCAATTATTGAGAAGCCTTACTTTCTTAAGACCTTATTTTCTTAAATCGAAATTTCTGTGACTTACTTTAGGTAATTTTGAAATAAAACTGTGCAGATTTTGCGATCTGCACGATGAGATCTACATGGAATGGCTTTAGGAGTGTCAAATTTTGGGGTCGTGAAAAGCGAAATGGCTTGGAAGGGTATTAATGATGTTGTTCTTTCATGAAACTTCATGCGAAGCCTGAACACATTAAAATAAAAAAAGTTAAATACTAAGGCAAGTTGGTGGACACCGAAACTGTTGCAATATTTACATATTTTTCTTACATATTATTACATATTTTTCTACGGCAAATCCCGGTATATGAGAGCAACATATGTATATATATTCTAAATTTCAATAAAATAGGTTGGGAGCAAACATTAACAGCTTAATTATTTTCAATTTTTCCACTCTTATTTAGAAAACAGTCAATAAATAATTAAATTTTACAATTAAATAAAGAAAAAGAAAACTAATATTAGATTGCCGAACTTGATGAAACACACACGATATTTGATATTCTTTTTAAATAATGTGTTCATACAAATAGTATGTATTATAAGATATCTATCATGGTGTAATTATACCAGGTGAGTGCAAATCGGCAACAAATACAACACAATAGAAAAATAATATACTACTGTCAGAAACACTTGACAAAGTATGTATTACTTTTGACATGAATAAATTGTAAACAAAGTCAGTAAAAGCTGTGCTACTGCACTCACCTTGTTACATCATGATATGTATAGATAAATAAGTTATTTTATTTTTTTTTTTAAGTTTCGTTTTGCATTTATTGTCAACTCTATGTTGCTATTTCATTTCTACGAGATTTTTTTGTAATTTATAATACAATAACGAAAACCAATTTGGCTGAAATTTATGAAGTAGTTTTTACTTAAAGAAATCGTTAACCTTAAACAATCTAATGGTGTAAATTACCTGAAATGGTAAAAATTTTCTTCATATAAATATTCCCAATTTTCTTTAATGAAAACATCAAATACAATATTACAAAATGTCTTAATCGAGTTTGCTGGGCATAAAAAAATTAAAATAAACAACGAATAAAATTCCCAATATTATAATAAAACCAAAATTTCCGCACGACCTCAAATAAAAATTATTTGAAAAAACAATTTCTACTAATTACGTCAAGTAATCAAAAGAAGAAAAACAAAACTGAATACGTATTCAAGTGTCAGTATGAACATCGACGGCCAACAAAAGGAAAACAAATTAAGTTGACTGGAACGCCAAAAATAATTTGTATGTGAATTTAAGAACAACAACACCATTATTGTTCTTTGGTATTTATTTCTTAGCTAATATTTACGCTTGTGTTCAAGTGAAAAGTAAAATAAAACATAATAATACAACAACAGAAAACATATAGTAAGTAAAGGGTTGCCAAATCTTCTAAAGTCTCCAAATATGAAATTATTACTACTAATAGAGCAAAGGTTTTACGTAAAAGAACCTTGGATCTAAAATTCTTAGGAGTTTGCAAAAATTATCTATCACAAGTAAAATACATTATTCGACAGCTATTTACAATCCCGGACAATTGTTTAATACTTCAATTTTTTTAGTACCCAAGTCATTATTTTATGTGCACATGAACATACACAGACAAATTTATTGATGTTCTATAATATTATAATATTAAAAAATTGGATTTTTTAATATGTGCACACATGAAATTGTTCTCTGAGTACACAAATCATTGACAACTCAAGGCTGCGAGTTAAGTTGACCATATTTTCTAAATCATAGTTGTAGAGGTGATATAGTTCAAAAGATGAAATATTTTTCTTCTATTTTGATTTTCCATTGCTCAGCAGTAGTTCAAATGAACTTATTATATTTAAAAATCAAATCACTGGCAAAAACGATAACGAAAGTATTTCCACCAGATGTTTAAAAAATATTTTGTGGGCGGATTTTTTTTTTTTTTAAATATGCTTTACCTTGAAGTTATAATGCATAATTAAGTAAATTGTACGTTTATTTATGCACGTCACTGTTTACAAATGTTTTTGTGTATTTTTCTTCTAATTTATAGCTTAGTATGTATTTAATTTGTTTTAAAGCTTCTTGAAAATCTCATATGACTCCATTAAATTACTCAAAGACAATAATGTGTCACACACAAATATTACAGACGTATCACCCATCAACCAAAACGAACATTCACCCACAATTTAAAAAATAAAAGAAAACAATATTTAGTCTATAATTAAAATGTTGCACTAAACAAACGACAGGCCAAATTAAATAGATTTGAGTGAAACAGTAAGGGTTAGTACTAAAATTTTGACATACTATTAAATTAAGAAATTATTATTGAAAGAGACAACAAAAATCAGCCTTAATGATGAAACAGAACTGGGGCTAAACGATGTTTTCCATACAGTTTGACATAAAATTATGCCAGAGAATGCGGTCGTGAAATAGAATCCATGGTGCAACTATACAAGGTGAGTGCAGTAGCCCAGCTGACTGACTTTGTTTACAATTTACTTATGTCAAAAGTAATACTTTTTCAAGTATTGGCACTCACCTTGTATAGTTGCACCATGATAGAATCTATTTTATTTTGACAGCGATTTTTCTTATGCTCTCACTTTAAAACACAAATGCTCTCAACAATATTACCATACTTTTATTAAATTTTATACATTTTGTAAACAAAACCACAAGCTACAAATTTGGCGCAAGAAAAATAAAAACAAAAGAAAATCAAAAAAAATGTTAAAAAGTGAATTTAAAAGTGAGATTTTGTAATTTAAAAAAAATGAGTGATATAGAAAAATTAATTGAAGAAGTACAAAAAACAAGATTTGTGGACAAAAATTGGAAAAGCTGTCGGCATTACAGGTTGGTACACAGAAGAAATAAAAAACATTAAATGACAGTTCGTGAAGCTGCAGCCGTCGTTTCAATTATGAGCCTGTTTTCTCTGAAGGTAGAGTTTGCCGAACGTCTACGTCACGTACTGTACTGTAACAAAACAGCTGATCCCGTTTTGTTATTTGAAATCAATGTAAATGCTTATTGAATATTAATATCAACGTTGACGGAACGTCTCAACCTATATAAAATAGAGATTCCTTACGTTCTTACGTGACATTTGTACAGCTATGATGGGTTGTTTGTATGTTAAATTGTATTGGGGTAAATTCGCCCTATTTTTTGGTACTTTTCTTTAATAATAATGTTTGTGAAAATTGAGCAACACATTTTATATAACACACATATGCATATAACGGGTTTTCCAATAGCTACTTGACAACTCTGAATTTAAATTGTGAACGCACTATTTCACTGATCATCTAATTGTTGCTTTCTTTTTTTTCAGTAAACTTAACATTTTCGTTATGGTAAAGTACACGAAGGAACAACGTTTGGAAATTATAAAAATGTACTACCGAAATTCGGAGTCGGTGACCGCAACTTTAAGAGCGTTAACTCCAATTTTCGGTCGTAATTATCGCCCTAGTAGACAAGCAATAACAAGTTTAGTGCAAAAATTTGAGTCTACATATTCATTGTGTGATGCTGTCGTGCCAGTGAGACAACGGCCTGGTCGAAGTTCCGAAAATATCGCTGCCGTTCAGGCGTCCGTAGCAAACGATTCAAATCAGTCGATTCCGCGGCGTTCTCAAGAACTGGGCATCCCCAAGACCACTTTATGGCGAATTTTGCGTAAGGATCTGGGTTTACACCCATACAAGATTAAGCTGACTCAAGAATTGAAGCCGATGGACCATTTGAGTCGACGTACGTTCTCCGATTGGGCTCTGGAGAAGATGCACCAAGATGATGAATTTCATCGCAAAATCATCTTCAGTGACGAAGCTCATTTTTGGCTCAATGGGTTCGTCAATAAGCAAAATATGCGTTATTGGTCTGCTGAAAATCCACATGTGCTTCACGAATCACCACTTCATCCACAAAAAATTACTGTTTGGTGCGCTTTGCATGCCGGCGGCGTCATTGGGCCATATTTTTTCGTCGACAATAACGATCGTCACGTTACTGTGAATGGCGATCGTTATCGCGCAATGATTAGCGATTATTTTTGGCCCGAATTGGAACACATGGACTTGGATGACATGTGGTTTCAACAAGACGGTGCCACAAGCCACACAGCACACGTTACAATCGATTTACTGAAGAGTAAGTTTGACGAGCGTGTTATCTCAAGAAATGGACCAGTCAATTGGCCGCCTCGTTCTTGCGATTTAACGCCTCTAGATTTTTTTCTTTGGGGCTACGTCAAATCATTGGTCTATGCCAACAAGCCGACAACGTTGGAAGAACTTAGAGCCAACATTGAACGCGAAATAGCGGCCATTCCGGCCGAAATGTGTGACCGAGTCATCCAAAATTGGGTCCAACGAATCGACCACTGTCGACGTGGCCGCGGTGCCCATATGAACGAAGTCGAGTTCCATTCATAAATGTTTTGAATGTATTTCAAGTCGGTAATAAAGTTTTGGAAATATCTCAAACGGTTTGCGTTTTATTTAAAAAAAAAGTTGTCAAGTCCTTATTGGAAAACCCTGTACATATGAATATGTTTCTATGTATATAATAAAAAATCAATCACATAATATCAATCCAATCATGAATAAAAATTCCGCGGGAGTTTTTTCCCTTTTCCCATTTTTCTATTCAAATTCAATGTTAAAAAAATAAGGGAAAAAAACTGCCGTGAAATTTTTATTCATGATTGGGCTGTATTATAAATATAACAAATTTAATGCATACATACACATAACTATGTATTATTCAATATTTATTCAATTAAATTATTAAATTAAATAACTATCAAAGTGCTAGATTACGTATGTAAATGCGCACACACACACAATTTTACTCCTATTAAAGCCATTTTGGTACTATTTCAAGCAAGAATGTACGAAAAGAAACTTTACAATGACAATCACTGTTTCGAACAGCTGACTATTTATTTGTGTTTTGTTTTTTTTTCCTGGACATATTTAGTAATTGTAAAAACACTAAATCAGTAAATAAATCCTCCGAATCCATTATAATCGAGATTAATTGAGTTTTAAAAAATATAATTTAAACTGATGTAGAAAACAAACCAAACAAAATACAATATGGTTGTACCTACCATGTGTTGTTTATTTATTTTTTTGTTTGTCGTACGGCACGTTTTCAAATGTTCTATAATAGCACAAACGTGCTTACAGTACGGTACGTTACAGTAGGGAGACGTGGACGTTCGGCTAATTCTACCTTGAGAGTCGTTTTTGCTTGAAGTTGCGGTCGTGTTCTATTTCATCATTTAATAGTAATAGCTAAATTTAGAACGTACATACATACGTATAATTAAAAGACAAACTCTGCCTATGATTGTAAGGTTTTAATTTTTTTTTATATTTAGGCCCAAAACAAGTAGTATTCATAAATAAAAAAAAAACTCATAATCCGCATAGAATTTGTAAGGATGCACACAAAATAAATATTTGTATAAAATGTGTCTAATAAAGTTTTGAATTTAGTTTTGACTTCAGAGTAAATACAAACCCCGCCCATACCAGTACAAACTCGCAAGAATGTAATTATCATTGTTACATACCAATTTTGAAAGATACCCATAAATGAAATATTGTTGTGATCTCAAAATTGCCTAATGAATGTCTAGTGCGTATGTAATTATAGTAGGGATATTTAATTATTAAGGGCAGTCGCAGTAATTAAATATGTCGATTTTGTTAAGTTTGTTAAGTCAAAATCGTCTTATTCAAATTCCAAAATTATTTCTGAAACTCGACTAATGTACATATATAGTGGGATACATGTGCAACTCGATATGTGTCCAAATCCTCCTAGAGAATTTCATCCTAAAAAATAACAAGATAATAAACCATTACCTATGTTAATGTATAAATTAACATACTTACTACTCATCGACTGTTAAGTTAACAGAGCTGCATGTGTTCATCTTAATTATAATTTTATTATAACTATAACTTATTAAAAAACTAACAAAAAACGTGAGTATTGATCATTCAGACAATATATAGAAATTAATAGAGATTGTAGATATTAAATAAAAAAAATATTTATTAAGAATCGATGGATGTTATCTGCTTGTACAGAATTGTCTTATTAAAAAGTGGTACATGAATATGTTCAAAAAACTACCAAAACTAGGGTGGAAAGCCATCACTTCAGAGATTTCAGAACTGTATAGCTTATATTCAGAATGTGTATCAGATCATATCAGATCTATAAGCTATACAGTTCTGAAATCTCTAAAGCGATGTACTACTGTCAAACACACTTGAGTGCTAATGCACTCACCTTGGATAGTTACACCATGATACATACTTTTATTTGTTTATTTATACATATATATACAGAGTTGAAAATATATAGAAATAATTTCCCTGACAACGTTGCCATTGTCATATGCATAAACTTTTGATATCTGACAATAAAAAGTGTTTAATAATTACAATCTTACAATGGCAAAAAATATGTTTGGTTTACAATGTACTGAAAGTGATTTTTCTGGCAACGTTGGAGGCAATGACAATGTTGTAAGATCTGACAACTGTCTGTGCATAGCTTAAGTTAACTTTCTGAAATTGTTTAGGAATTTTGAGATTCGGCAGAAGCAATCGCCAAATAAAAGTAAATGTAGTATAAAATTATCTAAAATAAATAAAAGTTTGAAATATTCGACCTTTTCTTTGTAGGGATTATCAATGTTCTCTAAATATAATTTCTAAAAATAATTTCAAAATCATCTCTTAATCAATTGTAAGTTTTAAATAAAGTTGCCAAACAATTTATTACTTATTGTTTATATATTGAGGTATTAATCACAACCAATTATTTTAATACCTTTTGCTAACAACTCAATTAACTGCATGGTAATTGCGAAAGTTTACAAACCATGAAATGTAAATAGTCTATTGTATATTTTTTTAACAAATTACCAACAGTTTTGTTGTATAGTTTAATTTATTGATTTTTCTTTGAAAACTTTGTATTCGCTAAGAAAACTTCTCTTTTAGCGCCTACAAACAATAAAATTAAAATTTTGTTGGGGTTTTAATTTTGATAAAAGCTATTTATGTTTTTTTTGTTCATATTTAAAAAAATTTCAAATATTTGTGCAGATTTCAAAAAAAAAAACACAACACTAAATCGAAAATTAGAATAGAAAAATAGTAAAATGAAATACAAAATTTCGAAAAAAAAAAACAGATTTTTTGAAAAAACTATTTTGTTAAAAAAAACAATAAATCCTCAGGGGGGAAGGGAAGACAAGGAAATATTAAACTGATGTCTGTTTTCAGTTTGAAGTAACACGTAGTAAAGTGTGTGAAAATCTAGGGAAACTATTTGAAAAAATATTATACATATGCATGTATATACATACTTTTATTTTAGATTATTATATTTAAATAAGTGGAAAACCCGACAATGACTTTGATAGCTTTATTTTTAATTCAAATAAGTTACCAACTCTTTTTGCTGTTGCTACGATATTTCCATTATTTTCTAAATTAGCTTCATTCTTTTTAAAATTGACTTTAATGCCAGCCTCCACAATACGGCTTACAGATAAAAGATTTTCTCGAAAATTGGGACTGAATAATACATTTTTCAAGTTAAAATTGACATTATTGTTGCTTAAGCCTTGAATTTCTCCAATTTTTTTAACTACCACAAATTCTCCATCTTTTGCAACACTTATATAACGTGGCGCAACAAGTTCATTTATTTTTGAAAAATTTTTATCATTTACAAAATGATCGGTTGCACCCGAATCTAATGCAAAAGTTACATATATACCGTTTTTGCTACTTTGATGTTGATTTGAATCAGCCATAAAACTAACACTTGTACCAACAGCAGCCTTTGCTTCTTTAACGCGGCAATCCTTTTTCATGTGACCGTAACGTCCACACTTATGACATTTTCCGTTAAAATTGGCCTTCTTCTTTCTTGAACTAAAAGCTGTAACCTTTTCTTCTACAATTTCTGACTGTCTCTGCTTCTTTTTGGATTCTTCAGCTAATAAACGTTGCTTCACAATAGATAAACTTAGCTCTTCTGATGATAGATTTTCCAAAGCAGTAACTACAGCATCGTATGACTCGGGAAGAGTCAAAAATAATTGAGGCACTAAATCTGCCTATTCAGGCTTCACAGGCAGATTTTAATTGTCGTATTAAAAAGTCAAATTTTAATAAATGGTTTGCCATATTATCTCCATCACAAAACCTTAACTTGGCAAGCTCCTTTCTTACTAACGTTTGATTTTGGGCAGATTTCTTTTCAAACGTAGAACATAGTGATTCCCACATTTCCTTTGCAGTCTTCTTATCTTTTACATACTCAATATAATCACCATGAATAAAAGAGACTAAAACATCTTGGGCTTTTGCATCCATTTTCAAAAATTCACTGAGACTAACATCTTCCGTAGGTGCTGACTCAGTAACAGCTTTTACACAACATACGGATGAAAGATGTCTCTCCACTCAGAACTTCCAATTATCGAAATTAGAACCAGAAAAACTGTGCAATACCACTTGATTTTTCCGTGGGACCCATAACCTTTTATTTTAGATTATTATATTTAAATAAGTGGAAAACCAATGTATTTATTTACAAATTTAATTTATTTAATTTAAGGAAATATGTATGTGTACACTTCTCAGTATTTTTACTTTGACTAACAATTATTTCAAATATATAAAAAACAAGCGGACCCGGCGAACTTCGCCTCGCCCCAATTTTAAGCCTTCAGGCAAACTTTAGATTAATAATATAATACAACAGGAATAATTTCATACAAATTTCATACAAAAACTCGATTTTCCAATTTTCGACTTTTCCGGAGGGATTTTCTAAAATTTTCTTCCCTAAGAACCTTCTCCTCGAAAATACGAACAACTGACAAAAAATTTTACAGAAATCGGCCCAGCCGTTCTCATTTGATGAATTACTATACATTTTTTACACCATTTTTATATATATAAAAAAATATCAAATTCAAACACAAACAAAATATGTACAAGAGAGTGTTTACAGTGAACAACAAAATATATTACAACACATACATACATACTAGCTGATCCATTCCGCGTTGGTGACCCTAAGCAAACATTAGTGTTGTATTACCACACGATTAAAATTGAGCTTTTAACGAAATTTGCGGCCTTTATATACACTTGGCCGTGTGAAAAACATGAATTTTCCAAAATTAAGCCAGCAATAGTCAATGATTGGCCTTGTGCTTTATTGATGATAATAGCAAAGGCAAGACGCAAAGGGAATTGGAGCCGCTTGAATTGGAATGGTAAATCGTTGGAAATCATCGGAATTCGTGGAATAAGTACGTCTTCGCCTTTGCTTCTGCCACCGATAATTAAATTCGATTTGCTTCTGCCACCGATAATTAAATTCGATTAAATTTTGTAAGGATTTTTGATGGTCAATCTAGTTCCGTTGCATAACTTTGGTGCGTTTAAGTTGCGACTAAGAATTACAGGTTATCCAACCTTTAATGTTAGCACATGCGGGTGGTTCCAATGAATTCAAAAATGCAGTGGAATAATTGACTGCTTGTTCTTCATCCATTACTGTGTCGATCGATTTGTATTTGATTAATTTGCCGGGCAGTTTCAATTGAATTTGCTCATTGAGCTTGTTGACATCATCATTTTTTGGTGCCAAATTGGCACGTTCGCACAGCCAATCCGAATTTTTGTAGAAGATTGTTAGGCTTGGGAATACCTTGTCTGAGAAATCATGGACACACTGGGGTCTTCAGAAAATTGATTTCAACATCCAGACAGACAGACAGACGGACATTGCTTAATAGACTCCGCTATCTATAAGGATCCAGAATATATATACTTTATAGGGTCGGAAAATAATATTGTGGAAATTACAAACGGAATGACAAACTTATATGTATATACCCTTCTCATGACGGTGAAGGGTATATTAAATATATGTACACTCACTCACATTAAAGGTCGGGCAGATTGCACATACCCTGTAAAACTGATCCAAAACATACAGCTGCTGACGTCAAGATGTGACTTGCATATAACATTCCACACATGCTTAACACACTCCTCAGAGTCTTGATATGATCCCGATAGAGAACTTGTGGGATCATTTAGTAAAACGAATACCTACGCAATCATAAAATTTCAAACAAAACCCAGCTCAAAAGCATCTTATGACTGGATGGCGGCAAATATTACCGGATTATACGAAAAAACGTGTATATTCCATGCCAAACCACCTAAATAAAATTCTTCGACATAAGGGATACCCAACCAAATACCAGGTAATTTTTTTAACGTCTTATTTAAATATTTAATTTTAATTATTTTGTATTTTTCAGTGTACATTTTGCGGCATTAAAATGTGGGTTTATCACAAACCTAAAAAAATTGTTTGTTTCTTTTGTCAAATAGTTATATGACTGTTTTTTACATTTTTAATCAAATAACGAAAAATCAATTAACTAAATAATATGCATCATGTACTTTCTTCTCATTGTTTTCTAAAAGTCAGGAAGTTATTTAGATTACATTGGGTACCTTGTCTTTTGCTTCTCACTATATGTATGTACCTATATTGTTGTATAATTTTCACTCATTAAGGACACAAGTCTTACAAAAATATCATTCATTTAATGAAATATATTTTTATTTTAAGTAAAATTATCAAATAAACTAAACATAAAATGGGCTGTAATAAAGTAAACAAAGGAAATATGTATGTATGTAGCATGTAAATGATACTTACGGAAAAAAGAAGAAGAGAAATGTCGTAGTTAATAATAAAATCCAAGCGAAAGTCGCAGGAATGTAACGTGTCTTAACATCGCATTTGGGCATATTGTGGCTGCTGTTGTATCAGTAACTCCCACTGATCCAGTTGACTTCTTAAGTCTCGATAGAGGACAATTTTCACAGTGGATGATGGCAATGATGGGTATGATGTTGGAGAGGTTATAAATTTATAGTAATCCAAGGTTGTTTTTCCTTTATTTCTATTGGATTGTTGTAGTAGTGTGTTGAAGGTTAAAAACAGGTGCACATTGAGGACCAAATAAGTTAAAGTCAAATAATGTGTTTCACAAGTGGAATATAGAAAAAGTTGTCTGAACAAGAACTTCTTTGGCTATTTTTTATGGCAGACACAATGGAGCTCAAACCATCCAATAATGTACAAGACGGTATAATAAAAAAGGAAGAATTGCCTGAGACATCAATAGCAACGACCACAATAACAGCAACAACAAATGAGAATTATGTGTAGAGGTAATACGTATGTAGGTATAATATACCTGGTATATAGAAAAATAAATTGCAAGAAAAGTAAAAGAACAAAAAGACTAAAATGGATGACTAGAAGTAGGATGTTTTGGTGGAAAATAGCAGCGTATTAGAAGTTTTTCCTGACAATATTTTTGTTAAATTACTATTTTTAATTACTTCTGTTATATTTCTTTTTATTTCATTCACAATTTTTCACACTTTAATTTAATTTTTATTTGTTCGTTTTATTGCTTTTATGTTTGCACTTTTTCCCTTAAGATGCAGTAAGAAAATTTCGCCTTTCTTTAATTTCCTTCTCTTGTTGTTATTGTTGATTCACTATACCACACAAGATAATTCAATTCAATTATGAAAACATTTTTCGCTTTTTACAAAAGCAAAGAAAAATGTAAACAATTTGTTTTTTTCATTTATTTCTATTTTCTGTTTTGTTTAATTAAAAAATATTCCAGCATGCAATTTTTTGCGTAAAACTTTTGCTTAAAAAACAATAAAACCCGATAATTTTTTTATTTCTTTTTATATTTTTACACCGATTTTCGCACTTCAATGAACTTAAGAAAAGTGTAGAGTGCAGAAGGCAGCAAAAATAATATTTGACAATTGGAATTTATTTTTTTCTCTCGTGTTTCTCTTTTTTTATTTTTTACTAACGTCGCGACGTGTTGTTGTAGAATATCTATTGAATTTCCACATTTTTTATTATTGCAATAATTGAGCGGCCTTAGATAAATAGATTTTTTATAATAATCTTCTTTTGTTAATTATTATTTATTTTTCTCTATTATTTGCTTTGCTTTTGGTATTTTTCTTTTTTTCCTTCTTTACACACCACCTTTTTTACAATCATACACACAATTAACTTTTTTCTTTTCCTTCAAAGGGACCCGACTCTTGGATTTTGCTAGGGATTTGTGTGTTTTTAGCTTTGCAATATTTTTCTTTATATTTGAAATATTGTAATTCACTTTTTCTTAATTTATTTATTAATTTGTTTAATAGTATTTTAATATTATTTCATCCGCTACACTGTGATCCATGATTCGTTCGTTCGCTCGGCCAAATTCGATTTTACCTTTTGTTGTATGGCGAATTACTAAGGTGACCGTCAAAAATCAGCTGATTATTAATTCGCCTTGAAACAATGTATGCTAGCTGTCAAACTTTATTTATAATTATGTTTGCTTATGTATAACATGTCAAATTCGGTGAGAGGAGGTTTACGTACATTATTTAAAAAAATAGGAATTAACAAAACTCATTTAAATTTTAATTTAATGGATTTAATAATAAACCTTTTGACAGTCCTTGTACAACAAAATGCCTGTTGTTTTGATAAAGATGTATTTGCTGATGCAACGCAATCACCTTATAATAATTCTCTTTATTTTGTTGTTTGGTTATCAGTGATGGTCATTTACTGTTTTTTTTTTGTTTCTGTGGTAGCGATTTTTAACCCTTTTAGCGAGTTTTAGGAATTCAAGAGAAATCTAGCGATTTTAATTAAATGAGAAATAAAATACAATGATCTTCACAGTAAATGAGGTAATTATTCAAATAAAGGCTTAATTTGTCCTTTAAAATACAATTTCCCTATTTTTTACGATTCTAAAAAAAACATAAATTGAAAAAAAAATTCAATAATTTGTTTAGTTTACATTGAAAATTAAATATTACCTACAAAATTCATTTAGTGATTTTTGTCATTCATTTAGTAGGCTTATGACAGCACTTGCATCACAGGTTGAAATGTCTGTTATAGTGTTGTGAAACGGATACATATTGTAAAAGATTAGTAGCACAGGGTATATCATAAATAAAAATAATAAAGCGATTTATCTTATTTGAATTTGTTTTCTCAAATGACAGTAATCATCTCATATAGTGTTTTTAAAAATTAAAATATTGGAAATATCCAAAACAATCATATGTAATTTGGCTTCGAGCCAACTACTTAAATGTGAACTATATCAATAGCATTTTTAAATATAAAATTGCAAGAAACTTAAATAGACAAATGAGAGCTATTTATTTTGGTGACAATTTTTTCTTGATTTTAAACCTTATTTGGATTAATAAACTTAAATTGTTTCACCGTATATGGGATGTTATAGTACGTTTTTAGCATATACCAAAAATATATATTGTTATTTTGAATATGTATAACGTTATTTTGGTTTCTTCAAGTAACTGTATTTGTTGATATTTCAAAAAGCTAATTTCGTTCTCACTTAAATAAGTACAAGAAAACTTGTGAAGCATTAAACACATTCGCCACAACAGGCTACCGGCTACAATATTTCAAAAAAAAAAAATACACCCATTTATATGTGAGTTATTATTTTGACGACAGCAGTCACATACAAATGTGCGTATTTTATTTTACCGTTTTGAAATAGCATCAAATACAGTTAATTGAAGAACCCAAAATAACGTTATATTTAAAATAACAATATGTTTAATGCTTCACACAACAAAAAATAATCATTTAATTTTTTTAAATATCAATCGCTTCAATTTCCGCTATTGCTAAAATTCTTCAGGTATGTGTCCACGATCGTCAGATATTACAACGTTGTCAGAAAAATGTGCAGAAATTGTCTAACAACCGTGTAAACTTACAATTTTTGTCTTCCAACGTTGTAAGAAAACGCATTTTCAGTACATTGGAAGACAAAAATATTGTCACACATCTAACAATCGTGTAAACACACAATTTTGGCATTGTCATTGTTTTAAGACAATTGTCAAACACTTTTCATTGTCATATGTGCAAAGTTTATGCATCTGCCAATGGTAGCATTGTCATAGAAATTATTTATAAATGCAACTCTGTATATACATAAATAAACAAACAAGTGTGTATTAATAAAATTTTTGAAAAAAAATGGAAGAAAATTAAAGAATTAAAATAAAGTGTGCATTAATAAAATTTTTCAAAAAAGTGGAAGAAAATAAAAAATGGATAGCGACATATTTTTTGATGAATCCTGTTTAATAGAGTGCAGATAAAATGGTTCCAATTGCTCTTTTTTGTTCCATGACAATATTTAAAATTTTTAAACACACACACAGAGCTGCAAAATGAATTTGACAATGCCACACAACAATCTGACAACCGTGTAAACTGACAATTGCGGTTGACAGATAAATTCATTATGTGACAATTGTGTGCAAATAAAATTGTTAGTTTTCTTACAGTCGTGTAAACTTACAATTTACCTTTTGCTAAAAATTTTTCAATGTCACTACATTGCTAGCACAATGCACACATAGCTTTCCCCTCCCGCTTAAATGGTTTAAAAATATATAGATTTGTCGTGAAAATCGCTAAATCTCCATCAGTGGGCAACCAAAAACCACTTATTTTTAGGAAACACTACAGAAAGTTATAGCCTTCTTTATTATATCAAATTCAAAACACGAAATATGTAAAGCCAACTAAATTTGAAAGAAGTTGTGTATTATATTTTTTATTCTTATAAAGTTATTTAAATGTTTAGCCAACTCATCTCATATGAGTAAGAAACTAAATGTTATTTAAATTTTCTGTAAATGTACCTTAAAATGTATTTGTAAACAGCTGTCAGTATATATGGTGCGGCCATTTTTTACAATATTTTTTTCTGCTACAGCAATACAAAACGTATGGTGGTGTTTACGAGTGTAAAAAAAACTATATAAAATAAATAATTTTTACAAGCTACTCAAGATATTAATAATAGTAAAGGAATCCCTTTGGCAATAATAGAGTTACAATGTCGCGCAGTGTTAGAGCAGAAACACGTAGTCGGGCCAAAGATGATATCAAACGTGTTATGCAGGCGGTCGACAAACCCAGGCACTGGGAAAAGAAATGGGTTACTATTAATGATACCACGATGAAAATTTTCAAATGGGTGCCCATATCATGTAATGATAAAAAGAAGTTAAGTTCCTTGAGTAAACAGTCCGACAAAGAAAACTCGCAGAAAGGCACTCCTACACCACCTCAAATAACACCGAGTTATGGTCTAACAGCCGAAGATTCAAATACCTGTGAGTTTGCAAGCCGGGAATAGCCATGGCAAAAGAAAACAAATGTCGGATGAAAAACAATTTTTCTGTGACGATTTATATTTTGACAATGTAGAAATGTACAAATGAGTGTTGTATTTTTTCCTTTTTAGGTTTTTCCGTTGTCAGTGATTCGCAAGGTGCCGACTTTGTTAGCAGTATGCCATTCTCAGAAGATTCCAATTCTCAGGGTAGCGACGGTCCAGTCAAGCGCTTAAAACAAGGCGATTAATTAATCCTGCACTTTACTCAACTCTAATTCACTAGCATCTATGTAATCATCAAAGCATTCAATCACCTCAAAAATAGAAGTAACAATTTTATATGAATTCCTAAATATCAAACTGAGAGATGAACACAATTATGTATATCAGAAGCTGGCCCTATTATCATTCATAAATTTTCTTTAACTTCACCCAAACACTTAAGCAATTGTATTGTATGTATTATTTAAAATAGATTACAAAAAGCTTAAATACAAGATTTTTCATTTTATTTTAAAATAACTGCCATTAAGTAAAGGATAGAGATAAAAATAACCATTTATACTACTAGTACAATATTTGTTTTGTATAAAAGTGATTAAAATCATACATATTTATTTCCGTCTATACACTATTTCTTAATTTCCATACATCATATTATAACATAGTTAATAAGCTTCTTTATTATTACTGTTCTTCCTATTATTAAAATATTTATCTTTTCTTTTTTATCCCTCTTGGATATTTTTTTTGTATGAAATTTACTTTTAATTATTAGTATTTACGTTTATTGGTGTTTCTTTATATTTTTTATACCATTTTATTTTATTTTTAACAAAAAAAAATAAACCTTAACATTGTAAATCTTTTGAATAAAAGAGAATAACATTTGATTTATGGTAATTTATAGGATCATATTTGTATTTATTTGAAATAAACTTTGTAGCATAAATAAAATTCAATCTAACTCAATTTGGAAAAATATTCCAAGTTCGGTTATTTTACAAAAAAACTAAATTTTTCATATTCATACCATGGCTCATACAAAAAATTAATATATTCAAAAGATAATTTTGAAAGTTATATGTAATAAACTTATCTGAAAATATAAAACCATGTTATGGAATTTTAGTGGTAAAAGTGTAAAGCATATAGCTTTAGTCATCTTTAGTCCGCTTACAAGAACAAAACCTAAAAATATAAGCAAATATTGTTATAAAAAAAAGGTTCTCATTTTAGATTGTTTTAAATAAAACTCTTTAAAATGCTCTATTAGATTAGGTCTGGTGATTGCGGTGGAATACGTTATGCAATAATGAGAACCTTGTTTTGTATTATGAGCACTATGTTTTTTTCAACACTTTTCTATGATCCACTGTCGATGGAATAAATTCATAGTTACCCACACCTTTGCTTGTCATACAGCCTCATACCCGCCACTACCATTATGTGTAACTTTGTCCAAACAAGCTGACGGCTTTTTACTTCAAAAATACAATCAGGGGTGTCATAGAAACCAATATTGTCGGAATTGATTTTAAAACCGACAAGAAAAAATGCTTTGGTGTCATAGGGCACTGCTAGACGTTCAATAAATATCGAGATATTTCTAGTATCACAATATACATATGTATGTATATATACAGTGGCTGACAAAAGTCCATTTGCAATTTGGGCATTTTGAAACCATAATGAAGAAACGTAATAATACGGTTTTGTTTCAGATGTATTTTTTAATAATATGTAGGTATAGTAACGGGTTTTTATGATAATTGAAAGGGCGGTGGGTTGTGTTACTAGTTGTTCTCAAGTTCTATAAGAATTATAACACCAAGGATAAATCTGTTTTTTTTTTTTTTTGTTTAAAGAAAGGAAGCACTTCTTTTATAAAAAAAACATTTTTTAATAGGAACAAAAGCGGTAATAAGAGAAAAGTGGTGGGAGGCCCAACGGCTAATATTCAAGGGCCATTCTCAAAGGGACTATTCCGGATTAGTTGTAGGAATCCAATGAAAATACCGACCCTAACAAAACAGCTCAATTTTAAGTATCAGGCAAACAGGTAACCGCCATACTATATAAAACAAGTAAGAGTGCTATGCCGAATCTTATATACCCTACACCGTTGTTGTGGATGCATAATTATATTATATATTACATATATATATATTATATTAATACACTTTGTTTGATAGTTTTTTTGATGAAATTTTTGGAGGTTGTCTCGGATTTTTGCTCATATCACCGTTATTTATGGACGGATTTTGCTGATTTTAATTAGCAAACTTTGCATGTCTAATAGAATTATTGAAGATTTGGATCCCGAAGATATCTGGGGACTTCAGACAGGCAGACGGGCATGCCTTAATAGACTCTGCTATCTATAAGGATCTAGAATATATATAATTTATATATACCCTTCTCATGAAGGTGAAGTCTATAAAAAGGATAAGATATAAGATAAGGCGTTTTTTGTTTGAATTTGATCTCAACAACATTATTTACAAAATATTTAACCAATTATGAAATCCAGTATCCACTAATGTGATTTCTATGTATTTTAGTATTATATTGGTTGGATTTCATTTCAATAGCGTTATTTACAAGAGTTGTATGGTTGGTTGTTATGCTCGGAAGTGGACTTAATTCAGGAGCTATTATTGACTGACAGCTACAAAATCCAGTAGCTTAATTGCCGTATAACCGATACTACTATGATTTCTGATCCATATAAAAGTTGGTGCGATATCAATATTTATTAGACATTTTTGTCGGTTTATTTGGTTTTTGGAAATGGTTCTTGTATGGCAGCTATGGCAAATTATGGACCGATCTTCTTAAATTTTGTAACAGTTATTTTCATGCATTTAAGGATATTTCACGTCGAATTTCAACATAGAAACGGTATATTTAAGATATATAATGACAAATATGGACCGATATTCTCAAAATCCAGCAGTTTGATTTAGGCATGTATGTAAATGATCCCTGTACAATTTTGGATTGGTACCCTTATTTAGAAGAGATTTATGAGTATTAAAGTGATTTTCGGAAGAGGGCTTTATATGAGGCATACGGTTAAAAATAGACCGAAATTCACAAAATTTTGTGGGATATTTATACAATATAAAAGCATGGGATAAATCTCTTTTTCAGATGTGGTCCTTATATGGGAGCTATGACCAATTCTGGACCGACCACCATACAATTTTGTACAACAATTTGTTTGCCTATAAAGATTATTTATGTCAAATTTTAGCCGTTTACCATTATTTATATCTGTTTTATACGTATTTAAGTGAATTTTGAAAGTGGACTTTATATGGGGTCTATGGTCAAACATGGACCGAACTAAAAAAATTTCGTTTTGCGATTTATTTTTGCATAAAACTTATTTTTGCTGACTTTTGTCTTGATAATCCAATTTTATAGATTTTTGTATGGGGGCTATGAGAAATCATGGACCGATTCTTATTATTTTCCGCACACTTTCTTCTTTTATCATAAAAACAACGTATACAAAATTTCATTGTATTATCTGCAATATATTTCAAAATATTGCAAAAAATGGACAAAATATATCAAATTTTTGGCCTAAACTGATTTTAAATAGCAAACTTCTCGGAAGCATGTCCGACAGAATTATTGAAGAGTTTGATCTTGAAGATATCTGGGGACTTCAGAAAATTGATTTCAACATCCACACAGACGGACATGGCTTAATAGACTCCGCTATCTATAAGGATCCAGAATATATATACTTTATAGGGTCGGAAAATTATATTGTGGAAATTACAAACGGAATGACAAACTTATATATACCCTTCTCATGAAGGTGAAGGGTATAAACCGTTATTTCGAAAATGGAGGAGGTTGCACAACATATATTCGCGTAACTCAAAAACGGTTTAGTTTATTGAATAAACTAAAAAAAACGAAATTCCGCAATGAAATTTTCTTTAAGTAAGGTTAAACTTTTTCCAATATGCACAGTCGTTGTAGAAACATAATTTTTTTTTTACCAAAAAAAAATAGTTTTTTAACAAAATTTGGAAAATTTTGTTTTTAAAACGGCATAAAAAATTGGAAAACGCAGCTGTGCTTCTAATTTTCTGCACGTATAGCAAACAAGTTTCCAAACAAAACAAGACATAAATAATTAAAATCTTTCTACAACTTTTGATTTTATTCACAAAAGATGAAATATATATTAACCAGACGAAACTTCAAGAATTAAAACATTTATTTTTGTTGTTGACGATTTCTGTTTCTACCTGTTCCAGGTATAACAATAGAATACCAGGCAAATATACCTAAATATTTTGATATTTTTTGGTTGCCTTGATGTTGGGTGCATAGTGTAGTCATGTTTGGAAAAAAACGCTGGCATAAGTGTATTATATATGAGGGAGATTACTTTGAAGGGAACAAGATAGTTCCCAGCAAACCATATGAGTCCGAAAAGAGTCTTTTCTTATACCTTTTTCGGAGCGTTAACACTCTTTATGAGCCCAAAAAACAATCATAATTGCTCCGAAAACCTTCAGAAAAGAGGGTCATTACGTTCGAAAATGGTCCGTCAGAAAGAGCTCTTAGATAATGTCAGAAAAGAGTCTTTTATGAGGTTCTTTTTGGGCGCTGTGTAATCTTATTTTTATCATTCTTGTGTGTTACAGCTATGTTTTTTTTTTGTTCAAAGCACAAATAACAGGACAACAACGCTTTGGTACACACATAATTAAGTGGAATTTCTGAGTCATACTGCGTGCCGACTCAGGACAGGAACAATTTCGCTCCGAAAATGCTCTTTAGTTGGACTCTTTTCTGACTTCTTTTTTCGGAGCGCTCCGAAAATGCTCTTTTGTTGGACTCTTTTCTGACTCCTTTTTCGGAGGGTGGGCCAACTTGGACTGACTGATTTGAAATGCTTATAGCTTTTGCATTTTTATTTTTTTTTTGCAGAGAACGTGTAAAAAAAAAATATGCCAATAGATTGATTTTGCTAGCTACAGAAAATGACAATTTTTTGGATAATCTGATTATGAGCGATGAAGCACATTTTCATTTAAATGGATATGTGAATAAACAGAACTGCCGAATTTGGGGTACAGAGAATCCAAGAGCATTGCATCAGCGACAATTACACCCTGTCAGATGCACTGTTTGGTGTGGAATCATGGCTGATAAAGTTATTGGTCCATATTTCTTCGAAAATGAGCTTAATGAACCACAAACAGTCTCTGGGGTGGTATACCGGACCATGTTGGAAAATTTTTTACGTCCGATAGTTCTCAATAATCGTAACATATGGTTCCAGCAAGATGGAGCTACAGCTCATACCGCAAGAACCACAAAAGTTATAAGCAGTTCAAATCAGTCAGTCAAACTTGGCCCACCCTGTACAACTAAGTATTTCGTACATGTTGATGCGATGTGTGTCTTTCCATATCGAAATCTTTATATGTCTATAAAAATGAAATGGTCCATGTATGTATGTAATGGCATTAAATTAAATAAACCAAAAAAATTAATTAGTTATCATCATAATTTAATTGCTGTGACTAACAGTTAAAATAATAAAAGAAAAATTTCAATATTTTCGAAAACCGTAATTGTAAACTTTATTATTATTGTTTTTTTTTTATTTAAATCGTAAATAACATATTGATCAGTATTATTCCGTGCATTTTCAGAAATTAAACAAAATTATTGTCAATAATTAACTAAATAATTATACATACAGAATTTAGTCAAATCACATGGATATATAGTTTAATGTATTTGTTACAAGCTATAAAACTAAACGCAAGTCATTGAATCGGCCGATTGACAACTCTGATATGAAAAAGCGATATGAACAAAATAAAATATTATTTGCTAGACTAAGAAAATCTCATGTTTGGCTAAATGTTTTTTTTTTGTTTTTAATCTAAATACATAAACATATGTTTACAAGACAATATGTTTTATATTAATTAGAATATATATTTTAAAAAATATATAAATAAAAAACAAGTTATAGATAGTATTTTTAAAAGAAAATAATGACAAATATCTAAAAAAAAAAAATAAATAAATTTCACACTTTAGGTCTGTGTAAAATTTTTACAAAAGCACGTTCAACAGGAAATAGTAATAACATTTTAATATAAAAATTAAATATATTTATTTATATTTTTGCATAAATTCAGCATGGAATTTTTGGAATTTGTTCATCATATCTTTCAACACGGCTGTTTGAGGTAAAATAGTGCTGCGGAAATGATACGTACCAGGTTTTTGTCCGAAACCACTGCCAGCAACGATGCAAATACCTAAGGAATAATTTAAAGATTCCTATAATAATCAAATTTTCTGTTACAAACTAATGTTTTATTACCAGTTGTTTCTAACAATTCTGAGGCGTAGAAGGTATCAGGAGTGATATTCCTGGATTTGGCGATTTCAATGGCTTTAGGGGGAATTTCGATTTGTGGGAAAACGTACATGGCACCTTGTACTTTATTTACTTTGTAGCCTTCAAAGCTACTCAAAGTGTTATAAACTAATTCGGCACGTTCCTTAAGAGCGCCTAAAACACCGTCTTTTTCCTTGATGTACTGATTGTATGATTGCTCACCAGGTTTGGGGGGATTGACCTGAAATTTCAAAATTAGTGTAGAGTATTATATTAAAAACATCTTTAATTAGATTTTTCTATAAATGAACTATAATATTCGATCAACCCAATGCTCACAACTATTTTTTTTCAATATGATATTTTGATTGCGTCTACAAACTTCTGATGTTGAAAAACATGTAGGTAAACAAAATTGTATAAGTCCCAAATAGGAATACATTCAATGTAGTACAATCAATTTATAAGCAAGAAATGCATTGATTTTCTGAAAAAATTATAGCTCTTTTTTTTTATTTTATAACAACTTAAAAATAACACTCCAGTATTTAAAAAAAATATAAATTTTGCATTTGTTAAAGCAAATGGAGGTTGTTTTAACCGAAATCTATCTTTCATATAAAAAATAAACTGTTTTATTATTAAAATACAAATGGAATTCTTTGTTGGCGTATCGACGAAATGACTTTTTTCTATATCTTTACGACCATTTATTAATCCAGCTAAATAATAGAATTGAATTCCCAATATAGAATAGACTTTAAATTGACTGAAAGCAAACTTACCAAAGCACTGACGGCCACTTGACCGGCTGTTGTGCCGCACAATGAAGCGGTGAGTGATTTGGTCAACATAGCCATAACTTGTGGGCACATGTTGATGATTTCCATATAACCACCACGAATGCCGCATTCGCCCAAATAACCCTTTGAGGTAGACATAAAGCTAGCCAATTCCATGTCCTTATAGTGGCCACCCATTTCAATCATGACCTTCTTGAAAGAGAAGAATTTCGAATCCTTATCGTAAACATTGTCTTGATACACCTCATCGGCCAATAGAACTAGTTTGTTGTCATAAGCAAATTTGATGATTTCTTCGATGTTTTGTTTGGTCAAAACTTGGCCGGTGGGATTGCCGGGATTGATGACAACAATGGCACGTGGATTACAAGTTTTTTTAGCTTCATCATAGGAGCGTTGCAATTCCTTGCGACTTAGACTCCAGCCGGTTTCTTCTTCCAAATAGTAATCAACCTTCTGCATGCCGTATTCTGCAATGGTGGCCGAGTATAATGGGTATTGGGGAATGGGTACCATAATACCGGGAGGTTTGCCATCAACTTGGCATCTAAGAGATGACAATAATAAATTACTATCATTTGAATTGATTTATTTAAATCGAAACACTTGCCTGATTAAAGCCAACACACTTTTAATGCCAGGTGAAGCACCAGCGGTCAAAAAGACATTGTGCCAATCACAAGGTACACCATCGCGTTGGGAAATAAATTCAGCTACTTGTTTGCGTACAACTTCCAAGCCAGCAGAGTCAGTATAAGAACCTACAGAGCCACCCTGACAACTGCTCAAAACATCTCTAGCACGGGCCTTGACATCATCGGGGTAATTGGGAGAATTGAGGAGTTCTGGATCGAAAGTTAAATTCAAAAGCTAAAAGAAAAAATATTATGTACATAGTTATTATTTTCTTTTTTTCTATAAATAAAATTCACATACTTAATGTACTCTACAAAAATGGCATGCCATTTCCAATTATATGTACATATGTATGTATACTAGATTTACTTTTTTAGGGTACAATAAACACGCTACAAAGCGGTAAACTACACACTACATGTTTGTACTGAACAATACAAATATTTAAGTACTTGTATGTAGGTAGAAAAATATGTGCTTCATATAGTACGTATGCAATTTTATAAAATTTACAATTACATTCAATTAGTTTGGAAAATTAAATTGCTGTGTTTTTAGTTCATATTGTTTATATGTATGTATGTACATTTGGAAGTACATAGAGTTGTTTCTGTTTTATTATACAAATATTTGCCTAAATTATTTATTCAGCTTTCAGGCATATGTGTATTATACATATGTACATTAGTTAGGTAAAACAATACTTAAATATAATTTTCGAGAATTCGAGTATAAAATCATTAATCTTTTTTTTTATAATATAAAATATTTGTCAATCCCAGCTACTAAAATTTGTGCCTAAGCTTTAAATGAAGGACCAGTGAAAGACATATTTAGGTGCTGGGAAATAATGTCGGAAAGAGGGTCTCAATTTAAATGTCTGGCAAAACGTACATTACTGAAATTACAGAAGATACTCTTTTAAGAGAATGCCTTTCAGAATAATGATAGAATCATTTCAATTTAATTAAAATAGCTATTCTTTTTTACCAGAACAATTAGTTTATATTTAATTAGAAAAAAGGCATTTTTCATAATAATATTTGAATAATCACCCCTATCGGGAATAAAAATTCCACATGAAATTTGTTCCCTTTTCAAATTTTTCCTATTTAAATTCAATGTTAAAAAATAAAAGGGAACAATTTTCATGTGTGAATATATCTATGTACATATTTATAAAAAATAAAGTAGGCTTGAAGTGTGCTTTTAGACAAAATTTTCATATAAAATTTTCTTAAAGTACATTTGAAGTCTACTTTAATTTTTTATAAATACGGCAGCTAGTTTTTAGAATACTACATATTTCTATATAAACATTCTATTAAACATTAATTTAATTAATATACATATATGTACTTACTTGACGAAGGAAGGTAATGGGTTTTTGACCCATAGCATGGCAATCGCCGATATTAGCACGAATAACATAATCGAATGGTTTTTTCACACCCTGTAAGAAATAAACATAAATAATTATACAAATAATAATATGACATTTAGTATAAATAGGAGGAGTATGTATTTACATTTATATTTATTATATTGTCGTAAGATAATATTATTAACAATTAGTATTATAAACTGGAGAAATAATAATTAACAATGCTTATAATATTATTTAAAATGCGAAGGGTTGTATATTGAAATATATAACGTAACCTAAAATGTGAAAGCGTAAGCAATTATTTCCACTTTTTTTTAGATTTAAGTTTCAAATTTTGTAAGTATGTTTAGAAAATAACGGCCGATTTATATATAAAAAGAAAATACGACAGACACATTTGTTGCTGTTGTTGTTGTATTGACAACCTTTGGCATCATGAGACTCGAGTATTTCCGGAGCGATGATCCAATTATTATAAGAACATAGTTTATGACAGTTACGGCATATTCCATTCATGTTTTCTAAACCAAAAAGCTATAACAATAATAGATGTTCTATATAAATCGAATAATATTATTCGAATAAAAGAGGAAACAATTATTTCATTCTAAACAATCTTTCACAATAAATAAATTTGCAATATAAGACATATAAAAATACATATGTATGTTCAATTCACAAATAATGTTGTAATTGTACATTGTATAATACCCATTAATTGCAGTTTTTTAATAAGGAGTTTATGGTTTACTTTATCAAATGCTTTGCTAAAGTCGGTGTAAGCCATAAAATACAGCACAAGTAAATTGAATAAGATTAGTAGTAGTAGAACAGCCTTTTTGAAATCCATGCTGGAACGGTGATATCAAATTTGATGATTGAAAGATTAAATTATTAGTGATTAATTTTTCAAAGAGTTTGGGTATTGTACGATTTAAATAAAGGCACAATTAAAGATTTCTTCCAGATATCCGGTAAATATCCATTCTTAATAGATATATTAACCAATAGTGTTATTTGAATAGATAAAGCTTTAGAACCTTTAATTAAAATAATGCTGGGAACTTTGTGTGGTCCACATGTATAAGAAAACTTAAGCTTTCTTAAACCATTTGTAACAGTATAATCATCCTAGTATGTAAGTGATATATTTTGGTTTTCATTCAATAAATATGGGTAATCAACAGCAGAGTCATAATATATGTATATCCGAATACGTAGTTGCAAAAACATTAGCAAACAAATTACATATAATTATATCATCACTGGATTCAATATTATGAAATTTCATTGAAGCAGGATAACCAGAAGATTTTTTCTTGGAATTAATGAATTTATAAAACGATTTGGGATCTTGTTTCAAGTTATTTTTAATTTCATTTAAGTAATGCTTGTATCATAAGATATTAAGTCTTGTGTAGAATGCCCTCTAGTAAGATAATCGACGGATAATCCTGACTGTTCAAATCTTTTGTAAGACCTGTTCTTTTTGTTTTTTTGCTTGAGCTAGTTGCCTTGTGTTCCACGACGCTTGAGTATCTTTTTTGGAATACATAAATCCATTAACGAATATATTTTATTGTAAAAAACTTCAAATACTTGATGCAGAGAAACTGATGAGGTGGTGGAAGGCATATTAAAATCACCTGTAATAATTATAAAATCATTATCCAAAAGCTTAAATAATTACCAAAATATTATTCGTTTTTGCTTTAGATTTATTATTACAGCTATAAATTCAATGCTAGCTGCTGAGTCAATATTACTGGTAAATTACTGGAAACCGCTATTAAAACTCCACCACCATATGTAAGTACCTCGATCACGACGAAAAATGTTATATTTGTTGCAAAGGATTTCTGTATTAAGATATGTATCGTTAAGCCATGTTTCAGTAAACGCAATTATTTGATAATCAAGGTTAAAACTTTCTAAATAATATAAATGATAGCTTGTACGTAAACCACAAACGTTTTGATAAAATAAGGAAATTGAGTTAATAAATATATTTAGTTTTTTTGGAAAGTTCTGTTCACGCTGGTTGAGAATGCCAACATTTTTTGTTCGTTGTCTTTAATTGAGGCCAGAAGTTTGTAACGAAAACAAGTTTGAAAATATCGTAAGAAATAGTACAACTATTGTAAATACAGACGATTTACAACTCCTGCGACACTATAACATCGGTTGTGAATTGAAATAAATATTTATTCAATTAAAAATAAAATTTTTAAATATTAAATAACTCTTATCCAAGTTGTTCATTATTTTCTAACAAAATTTTTAAAATGAACAATGTAATTTTAACGACACGTTAATATTAAATTCATGACATATTCACCAGAATTTAAAGTACTTCAGGTTTGCTAACTGTGGTGATTTAACAACATCTTCTTTAACACTTTTTTTTGCTGGGTATCAGTAACAATACATGTAGTGTAAAGTTTTCTATATATTTAGTTACAAAACCTTTAACGTTTGCAATAATTATTTGTGCTTAGTCGCTCGTTGATTTCCTCAAGTGTTTTAAATGATTTATTGTTCTAAAATTTCTTTGTTATATGTAGAACCAATTTAGCCCATAGTAATTAACAAACTTTTCTGAATAACAGAGAATATTTTAGGAACATTTCATGGCCATCAGTTGTTCCTTAAGGCTTCAATAGATAGACAAGCAGACGGACGGAGTTAAATTGTCTTAAAATTGTATAAGGACCCGCAATATATTTTTTTTGTGGGATAATAAACTAAGAAACAAAATTAATATAATTGATACCGTTTACGATTCACAGTTTTTCTTCACTTGTGGTTACGTTATTTAGGTTTAAATTTTGAATTTTTGTGTGGTCACTGTGGCCTTTTGCATTTTAGGTGGCGATATAATGACATTTCGAAACTGTCTTTAAGCTAAATATATTACAAATTTCACTAATTGTTTTTGAAGCTATTAAATAATTTTTTCATAAAATAGGTGTTGAGAAATACATATCATACCATTAATAAATGACGATAATACAAAACAGAGTTTACAATAATACATACATTACATTTAACTACGACACTAATTTATTTATTTATGAAACCTTATCATATTGCCCTAATTACAGATAATTAAACCATAGGATGGGCTAATAAATATGAAAAATATTTTATAAAAGAAAAAAATACTACAAAATCCGTAACAAGTTTGAAATTTTTCAAACAAATAACATTGAAATAACCTTTTACTATATAACTATGTGTGTACATACAATAATAATGGTGTAATGATATTGCAAAATCACACATCTATTCAGGCGAAGAGAAAGTGCAAACAATATAAAATAAAAATAACAAATCAACTCGATGACACTTTAAGAATGTAATTTAATCCATACATTAAATACTATTTTAGAGCCCTTATGTGCAGTGCATATATTATTTATTTGAATAAGTGAAAGTATTTTGAATATACATACATATGTATCTATATGATGGTTATTATCTGTATGTGTGTTCATACAGAATTATAAATGATATTGAATTATAAATGATATTTATTTCATTTAATTAAATGTTACAGCTAGTTTTTGTTGATTTAAATTACAAAAAACAAGTCATGTACATATTCTATGTATAAGGCCCCGAATTGCGTTCACAACACTAAAATGTTGTCTTGACTCGACTACAACACAACATGCATTTTATTAAGATTAAGCCGATAAGTGTTGTGAATCGTAATCGCAGTTTACAACATACAACATCAAAATACTTGGAGTTCTGAACGATAATCGGGGCCTAAATGTATATTTTTACATTTTATTGTGTAGCTGGCATTTTGAATTAAGCACGTACATATGTTTCCCAATTTAAAACTTAAAAAATAAATGTAATAATTTATAGTAAAATATTTTGTAATAAGCTCTTTTATATCCCAGTGATAAAAATTCTTATTTAGTAGAGATTCTTTAATTAGGCTTGAGTTCATTTTTTTTATAATTAAAAACTCGAAGAATAGTGAAAACTATATTTTTCTAGACAAATGGACAATAAACATTGCTGATGAAGGCCTTGGCAGGGCAGAAAATGCAGACTCAGACAAACTTTAGAGTAATAATATAATACAACAGGAATAATTTCGCACAAAATTTCGTACAAAAAAATCAATTTTCCAATTTATCCAATTTTCCGACTTTTACGGAGAGATTTTCCAATTTTCCGTATTTCGCATTTTCCGCAATTTTCCATGATTTACACCAAGAACTTTCTATTTTTCCATTAAGGAATAATTTCACACAAAATTATTTCGTACAAAAAAATCAATTTTCGATTTTTCCAATTTTCCGCATTTCGCATTTTGCGCAATTTCCCATGATTTACCTAAGATTTTCTATTTTTTCATTTGGAAAGCAATTAAGGAATACTTTCACACAAAATTTCCTACAAAAACTCGATTTTCAAAATTTCCCATTTTCCGACTTTTGCGAAGAGAATTTCCAATTTTCCGCGTTTCGCATTTTTCATGATTTACACTAAGAAATTCCTATTTTTTTATTTGGAAAGCCATTAAGTCCAAATTTCATACAAAAACTCGATTTTCCAATATTCCGACTTTTCCGGAGGGATTTTCCAAAATTTTCTTCCGTAAGAACATTCTCCTCGAAAATACGAACAACTGACAAAAACTTTTTACAGAAATCGGCCCAGCCGTTCTCATTTGATGAATTACTATACATTTTTTACACCATTTTTATATATATAGATTGGCATGTTCCCTCACTAAGCTAATTATAAGAACTGTATTGATTTTAATAGTGACCACTTATGCTCAGCGGAAAAAAATTGTTAGGTCTTCCATTTGTAGGCGTTATTAAAGACCTGTTTACATATTCTAAACGATTAGATACTATACCATTTCTTAGAAGGTGTCCTAGAAGGAGTTTCGTACACATTAAAGATTGCATTTCAAAAAAAAGGTCAACAAATCATGATTTAAATTTCAAACATGAATTATTTTGCAATTATTCCTTTATATCGCCACTACAATCTTCGTCATACGAGTAATAAAAACGAAAAAGGAAACCGTCTATTATTTAGTATTTTATGAAAGTTTGTGGTGTAAAAAGTACGCTTGAAACAGTACTTTATATTAAAAAAATACATGTGATTTTTAATTTTAAAATTAACTTTAATTTATATCCCTTTTTAAAGCCTTATGCTTTGTTGATAAAAATATTTTCATTACTAAAATTATTAATTTAGCAAAACTTTATTACGTCTTCTGTGAAGCATTACTTGGCAGACGTTCTAATTTTCCTTCTCAAGTAGGCCATCTATCAGGCATCTAACCAGTAGCGAGTAGGCAAGGCCTTGACTGCCAATGCCACGCCGCGGCGCGCTTTGTAAAATTGAAACGATTTTGCAATGCGGCTGGAAGTCCTTGTGTCTGCTAAATTAGTCCTTTATGAAGACCTCTTTACAGTATCTTTATCCCGCTGGGTGTTTTTGATAATCAAATTGATTAATCAAAATAACTGTCAAAATAAACATTATTCAGTTTGTAGTAGTTTTTCCACTCACAATTAACAATTAACATTTAATTTGTATTTTTGTTTTTATTTTTAAATATCAACTGTAATAATCAGTTTTTGTTAATAATTTAATCAAGTGTTGTTCTGTGTTCTTTTTTTTTATCAAATTTTTATATGTATAATTTTCATTATTGTTTACTACCTATAATTTAGAAAATATGTAGAATGTATAGCTACAGTTACTAAGTGGGTTTCTTATCTTTGTCATAGATAAAATTTCAAAGAGAGAAGTATGTACATATATACATACATATGTATTTCGCACCTGTTCAACAAAAGGGTAATAACTCAAAATTTTGAAATTTTCACTTTTTATTAAAAAACGATACATAATGATCTATCTACTCTACCAACTGTAAAAATCTCCCATTATTTTGTCTACTCTTTCGTCAAAAAATACCATTATAGTTTTTTTTTGTATAATATACCTTAAAATTAACATAAACAGTTTTTTGCCACTACTAAAAAATAGAAAATTTTGAGTTACTACCCTTTTGTTGAACAGGTGCGATATGTATGTAGTCAATAAGAATTTATTGTAAAATTTATATGCTGTTTTATAAACAAATTTAATCGACTTTGTAATAGTGTTTTTAATTTATGTATGTCAATGTTTTTGGCACAGTAATCCGCCACTTAGCATTAATTCTGATACATTAAACATGTTAACAAATTAAAATAATAAAACAAGTTATACATACATCCCAGCAAGCCATATGAGTCCGAAAAGAGTCTTTTCTGACACCTTTTTCGGGGCGTTAACGCTCTTTATGAACCCAAAAAACAAATTATAATTGCTTCGAAAACCTTCAGAAAAGAGGGTCATTACATTCGAAAATGGTCCATCAGAAAGAGCTCTTAGATAATGTCAGAAAAGAGTCTTTTATGAGGGTTTTTTTGGGCTCTGAAAGAGCACTTAGATAACGCCCGAAAAGTCTTTTATGAGGGTTTTTTTTGGGGCTCTGTGTAATCTTGTTTTTATCATTCTTGTGTGGTACAGCTATGTTTTTTTGTTCAAAGCACAAATAACAGGACAACAACGCTTTGGTACACACATAATTAAGTGGAATTTCTGAGTCATACTGCGTACCGACTCAGGAGAGTAACAAGCAAATTTTTCTTTCGCTCCGAAAATGCTCTTTTGTTGGACTTTTTCTGGCTCCTTTTTCGGAGCGCTCCGAAAATGTTCTTTTGTCGGACTCTTTTTTGAGCGCTCCTAGAATGGTATGCTGGGATACTTCGATATAAATTGAAATACCTGAATACATATACTTTTTGAAGAAATTTTGAATGCAAGCTTTTAATTAATGTTAAATACAAAGTAATTTATAATACAAGAGAAATGATTTAATATACTATTTTACAAATCCCTGTAGGTTCGATTATAATATTCACCCTCGCTAGATCAGTTAAATCGCGCAGAAAAGAACTGTCCAAAGTAGCAGCTCTAACCCCCGATATAGCAGGGCGAATAAAGAGGAGGGGATCCACCATTTAAAACTCAGAAGTAATTAGAAAGAAGATCAAATCTCCCAGCATGTACAGCTATTAAACAGTGTCCTGTTAACAAAGCTATCAAAGTCCGTTAGCTGATACCCTAAGAGCTTCATTAGAAACGCTCGTTTGGTCTGAGCTGGACTATATAACTCACGCTACTACAGAAGGTTAGAATGTTCTGACTTCATATTAAGATAGACAGAGAGATTTAATCGCATGCTTGCTTTCTGTACTATCCGGAAATTTGGCCTTATAACACTTCACTAATCCTGCAGTTTGAAGCATAGTCCCAACCGAAGTCTTCAAATGACATTGTAAACCCCAAAAATCTGTATAAATCTAATTAAAAAAAACTAATAATAATAATATTTCATCATAAAAATTTACAAACAATTTTCACAACTCTGCTAAACACTTTCTATACTTTTCTATTTTTTTTTTTTATAAAATATGTCCAAGAAATATATTCTTAATAAAAATTTATAAAATGCTGAGCAAGAAACATCAGATTCTATATGTACATGTAAATAACCTAGTTAACTTAATTCCAATCAATTCACATTTTATTTCCAGTTACTTTAAAAGAAATCTCAAATAAGAGTCAAGTTCATTGAACGACCTTTGCAAGTTTTATTTGTTACAAAACGTCTACAATTGGGTTTTGCGCAATAAATGCAAATATAATTGTCACTCTCTATAATCTGTCTATATGTATGTATATGCTTGTGACAAACAAACATTCAAACGTGTAATAAACAAAATTATCTGTCACAATTAGGAGTATAAAACTGACATTATTTAATAAAAAAAAGTGCATCATTAAATTTAGTTATTTAACAAGTACGCTTCGTCATACTTGTGACAAATAAGCTGAGAAAAATAGTTTACAATGTAAAATTGTGTGTTTGCGTATACATATTTAATAAATTGTTTACATTAAGCATATATGCAGTAATATATAGTACATATGTACAGTGTAACAAATAATACATAATACAGGTTAGAATTTATAATATTTTTGGTTTGTCAATCTTGTACATTGCATTAAATGTTTTCATTATTTTAATGCAAAAATCAAATATTAAAATAAATTTGATGCTTTAAAATATACATCTTGACTTCATATTTTGCAATGATCGGGATTTCTAGGGTAGAATTTAGCATAGGATGGATTTCATAGATCAATAAAGAGTTATTCATATTAATTTTATATCATATATTATTATTTCGCTGTTTTTTCGTAGATAATAGTGCAATTTATTGAACATATGTACATTTTTATTATCATTCACAAAATAGAGAAAATGTAATGTGTATATAGACATTTGCTTTCAAAACAAAACATGCGCAAAAATTCCTTTCCAAGAAAGTCTGTTTACGACAAAGTCTATTTAGACTCATAGTAAACGTTTACTGTTGTAGTGTGTGGACGTCGTGTCGCTGACTTTTATCAGATGTTGGCGGGTACCGTGTTTGGGTGCGTTTACTAGTCTGCATCTTTATTCTTTAATATTTTCCTGTATTTTTGAAAAACTTAATAAAGAAAACATATTCTGTATGTATGTACATATATTCTTGAAATCTTTATTGTGTTTTCTTTGTACCTACATACATATATTTATGTACTCGTACATACATACATATATGTATTTTGTATTGAATGTGGATGGATGCTTGAGTTTGATAAATTTTCTTTTTGTTTAAAACACGTTTAATGTTAGTTTTTGTTCATCAATATTTGGTTTATTTTTCTATTATACTTTTCTACGTCACAATTTAGTCCGTGCTTTTTATGGGGGATTTGCCAATAAGATTAAGAGTTTCTTTCGTAAATTTAAAGAACATTTTTTAAATCAATAGTATTATATAATATACATACATAGTTGCAGACAATAAATGTGTGTAAAATAAACGTTATTTTAAATGGGCTATTGAAAATAAAAGAAATGTGTACAGACAAAACCATTGGAGTTTTAAAAGAACAAAGTCCATCGAGTTCGCTATTACATTATTAAAGACATATAAGTTTGTCATTTTGTTTGTATAAGGAAACTGATATTACGATGTCCATTTGTTGTATTTTGGTTAAATTAAATTTCCATAAGGACCAAATGCTGTATCAATATATCATATCATAGCAGTCTCAAATAATTTTTTGCGTTTGGGATTCGGGAATTTTCGGGAAAAATTTTAAATTTTTTTAAAAAATGTTTGGAAAAAATGGCATTTTTAAAAATTTTAACGTAGTTAAATTTTAATAATAAACATTGCTGCAAATATACTAACAATGATGAATCAGCAATAATAACCTTTTTGGATACGAAATTTTAAAATAAAATAACTTAAAATTAGTATTATTGAAAATTGGCGATTTTTACAACAATATATAATATATTTAAATTGGCTACTGTTTTTATATTTTAAATTTGTAATTTTTCATATTTTTCATTTATGTACATATGTATGTGTAAATAAATTTCATCAAACACAACTAATCCTAAAAAAATCAAACATTTTTGAAGAAATTAATTTTCTTGAAAACCGTCTGTTTTGACAATTATTTAAAAGAAGAATTCAGCAAAGTGTATTATCAAAATCTAGATGTCCATACTAAGTGGAACAGAATGGTTAGGATGATCCAGTAATTTATTATTAAAAAGAGTTTGTTTTACACTTAAAAAATTATTATTAAAAATATTAGTTGACGTTTTAAGCTCTATTAAATTATCTATTATTTGAATAATTTTTAGAATTTTTCTTTTATAATGGCGACCCACGCTTCTTAATCTTTCTTCATCCAGATCCATAGTGTAATTGCTATATTACTATACTACATATATTACTATAATTATTTTACCATGTCCAGATCGTTACACTTAGGTTCTTTTTTATATCTACTTCTAAGAATTACTTAAAATTACTTCTACGTTACTTAGATCTTAGTTTACAATTCTACCATTAACAATTAATCGTATTAGCACACTCGTGATAGAGATTAGGTCTCTTTATGATCAGCTGTTATTCATAAATTCTTTGTATTTGCAAATATGTAAAGATAATGAACAATTTTTAAAAAATTAAAAAATTGTCATAAATTTTTGCCTTAGTTAATTTTTATCAAAATTAATTTCTTAGAGCTCACACTCTAAAAGTTATTGTGAGATATCATCAAAAGAGTTCAATATTATTTCTTATATACCTCAGAGTTTCACCCCCTTATTCAGAAACGATTATTAAATTTAACAAACGTTTATTAAGACAGATTTGCATATAAAAATTTGCTTAATAAACGTTTGTTAAATTTAATAATCGTTTTTGAATAAGAGGGTCATTCTTTATCCGACTTTCTTTATAATTTTTACCTTGCCAATATTTTTGTTTTCGCAAATATCTTTTGTAATAGTTGTCTAAAATTTAAAAATCCTATTATTTCCAATAAACTGTTGCAATATAATAATAATAATCAAAGTCAAAATGTTTAATAGTAAAAACATGGTGTATATGTAAATAATTTTGAATATGTAAAAGGAAAATTAAGCATTTAAAATGAATTTGAAATTTCCATAAATAATTTTGATGAAAATTGCCAATTGTTTTATCATAAAGGTAACCATATACATACATATTTGATATTTTAATTTAACTGATAATTTTGATAAACTATGACAATTTTCTTTTATTTCATTCATAGTTGACGGATGTGACAATGCTGCATGTGTTTAATTTAAGTTTAATATTAAATTCAATTGACATTAACGCAATAAAACTTGAATGTCATTATGCAAACCCAAAATAAAGAAAAAACAAACAAACAATAATCACAAATTAGATAAACCGTAAACAAGTTAAATGAAAATTGAGATCTTTATTTGTGAAATTTAAGATCATTTAAAAATTTAAAATAAAAAAATAAAAAATCTAAATGACCTCTAGCTATCAAATACGATCGTTCTTTAATAGTTTTACATGTTTGTTTATAGTTTAAATATAATACAAAATGTATAATTAAATAATTCTTTTTATAAACACAATAATATGTTTCAGTACAATATTGCGTTAGGTCAAGTCATCACATATGTATGTATGGAAATGTTTAAATTTTACAGTTGTATTGAGTTAATTTTAATTAACCAATTAAATTTATACATGTGTAATATTAATAGTGGTTTATTTATGTAAACTACTTAATTTTTATTTTAAGTAATTAAAAAATAACTGAAGAATATTGCAAATATTTACTTAACTATATAAATTATTAGAAGTAATTAGTGTTTAAGGTCTGGGAATTTCCGGAAAATAATGGTAGGGAATTCCCGGGAAAAAATTAAAAATTTCCCAGGAAAACGGGATTAAGATTAGAATAAAAGAAACTATTATTGAGATCGAATTTTGTGAAAAAAACCACTAATTTGAAATCTTAAATATAAAACTTGCAAATACGACAGGAACAAAATAATCAGCCATATTATGAGGGTCGTTTTATTTTTACCACAACGACTGTTTCGTAATAGATTAAAGAAACAAATTAAATTTTATCTTTAATCTATTACGAAAGAGTCGTTGTCGTAAAAAAAACGAATTTATCAATTTGAAATATATTTAATCAACAATTCGTTTCTAGCTCAAACATTTATGATTATTTTAATTTTATTGGTATAGATTTTAAAAACGTACAGTTGAAAATAGCATAACTCGCATAAATTATATTCAAATGTTATTTTAAGTAAAACAACCGCTCATGAAATAAAATAATGTCTCAAATGTGGCACTTTGAGAAACTCATTAGAAACAATTTAATAAGAAGTAAATTTAAGTAGTTAATTATTATCAACTGAGGCGAATCTACTTCCGTAACTATTAAGCAAGTTTTTGTAAAATGGTCAATTTATGACATTTAATATCTACATACATTATGTATATGTAGGTATTTTCAATTATATCAGATATATATACATATATATATATGGGTATTTCCATGAAATGGTCCACCGTGACTTAAAAAATCACAACGCTCGCATAATTTTTTTAAAGGAAAAAATTGAATTAGATTAATTGTAGTATATTTTTATTTTTCATTTTTGAATAAAAGTTTAATTTTTTGGTAAAAAAAATATATATACATACATATATGTATGTATATAAAATTACTAAAATATGTATGAAAGTAAAAAGTGTCACTTGCGTAATGTAACGTGCGTAATCAACAAATTATTTTTTTCTTAGCAAATTTATGCATAGTTGTTTTTGAACAAAGCATGATTATAAAGGTCCATTATTAACCTTTATAAAAACATTTTTTCCGAAATAAAAATTTCCTACAATTCGCTTAATTTCGCACTTTTTCTTACGGCTCTAAAAGGCACTTCCATTTTTTGTCACGTACGTAAGTCAACTTTGATTGCATGGAACTTGGGTACCCAGTGCTCAATTTTCCAATATATATACTTTTTGAAAAGTCTCATCACATACAATGAACGATTCTATAATTCCATTCTAAAATTCCAATCCATTTCCATTTTCACAATATTCAAAGACAATTAAACGTGTACAAATGCCGCGTGCATAACCATGGAAACACCCATATATATAAATATGTAAGTGATTTGAAACATGTGTTTCCGTTAATTATTCTATGCTAAATAATTAGCAAACTTAGTGTCGTATTTTAACCATGGTGTGGGGATTATTATAATATTAAACAAACGCCAAAATTGTTAATTTAGAATTTAATATAAGTGTGTGCACGAAAAATTAGCATCGGCATATGATTTGCAGCATGCGATTGTAGCAATATCATAAAATGAATATAATTATTTAACATTATTGTTCAAAATACAATTTTGAATAACTATAAATTAAAACTTGTTTTCTATCAAACTAAGGAAAAGAATTTTAATTGCAAAATAAGACTAAGAATTAATAGTACTCAATATTAATAAAATCAACTACATATTACTAAGTCTATATTTATATTTACTTATGTATATACCCACTACATAATTACAAACTTATAGGTTTTTGCTCTAAGTAATTAATTAAATCGTTATACATAACGAAAAAGTTTTCACACAGTTGTTTATTATACATATACCTATAGAGCTGAATTTCCTATTGTTTTGTTTATCCAGCTCACGTCCTTTTATTCTCTTTTTATTTATACATTGATTTTATATATAGATACATACATAGCAATTTGATGAAGTTTCTTTTACGATTCAACTGTATCTAACTTAAAGAGTGCAATAGGCAAGACTGATTTTAGGGAAAATACAATTATATTCCCAGCAGAAAATAGTTTGAATTTGGAAGTAGTAGAAGTCGTTATGGCTACCATACAGCCTCTTACAATATTTTCAATATTTAGCTTTTTTAAGTGTGATTTGTGTGTTTCTCAACAAAAAAATAGGTAAACGGATTTTTTAAAATCTGTATGTCATATTTCTTCTATATCCACCCCTTATATTATTAAAGTTTATTTTTTTTTTGTAGAATTAATTACAATTCCAGATATGTATTTAGATTCGAAATTTTTAACTCCAAATGGTTAAACTGTCATATCAGCACCTTCTGGAATATATTAATATTTTCAGACGTGTTTATTAACTAATCACGATACCTACTGCTTAAAAATAAAATGATGGAAAAAAATCATTTTGTTTTGGTAGAGGCGTGTGTGTTAGATATCAATAATGAGAAAGTGGCTTTTAAAGGTATCTAGTTATAAACAAAGAATAAATAAAAACAAACAAAACAATAAGAAATAATTAAAAACAAAACAAACGTAAATATGTGCGTATATGTATGTATGTACATATGTACATATATACATATTTCATTTTAGCACCTCTTTTCTGGACAAATAACAAGAGTGGAAAAATAAACAAAAACAATAGCAAACTAAATAAAATGTATATGAAACAATTACCAAAAACCCACTTCATTTTAATGGTTTCATGTTGCTGCAATTATTATTGCAAAGTTAAATAAATAAAAAAAGAGCAACACCAATTTAATAATTAAAATATTTAACTAGGTAGCTATGTATGTACGTGGTAAACATTTCTAGAAAAGTTTATTTGTCCCAAAAATTGGGAACAAGCATCTATATAAAAAAAAAACTTGACTGATTTTTATAATAATCATTAGAATATTTTAGATCTAAACGCGATTCTCACTACAAAACTGTACTAGAAATTGTCAAGATATTTAGAACAGTTTTAGTTTGGTACACTGTAAACATGTTACGACAATTAATATTTACATACATATGTACATATGTACTTTGTTTATTTATTAAATACAAAAACAATAATAAACAATAATACTTAGACGACTTTTTTTTATATACAACGTCTGGATTATTTGCAAATGTGCATACATACTTGTTTCAATTCCTTTTCAATTTCGCCAGCTCTTATAACCAATGGTCCACGCACTGCATATTCCATGGTAATAAAATTTGGATTGATATTCTCCAATTGCAAACATTTATTAGTTTGTCCAGGCATTTTGTCAGATGATGAATTAACTACGGTGGAGGTTGTAAAAGCGCGACAATATTCCGTTGTAAATGACTTGTTACTGAGCAGACGACTAGTGCGCGCGTTAAGTGGTTGAGCCGGACTGAATGCTGCTGTAGAAAGCTGGCGATTGTTTTGTTGTTGATTCACATGAATCAACAACGATTTCCAACGACGAGCTACATGTTTTGATAACACCGGTGATGTTGTTCTCACGCTATTACTGCTACAGACAGAGAAGTTGGCAGCAGCTGCAGTAGCGCGCTGGATAACAGCATTGGAATTATTAAGTAAAAGACGACTCATTTTTGATTATTGTAGTAGTATTTAGTAATGGAAGTAAAAGTGTATATGTACTCGTTGTGCCGCAGGAGTGGTGGTGGTGTGTGTACGGTTGTTTTTTGTTGTACAGTAGTGGTTGGAACGAATAAGCTTTTTTTGTTTGTTTGTTATACAAAACAACAACTGTAAAGAGATTTTTTAGAGAGTGGAAAAAAAAAGAGTTAGAAAAGAGAACAAGTACAGTGCTATATATTCTCGGCTGTGCCGAATCTTTAATACCCTCCACCTAACCGTAATAGAAAAACAGAAAACTACACTGGTTATATCCTTATTCTGTGTTTTCTATTCAGTCTTAGTGCAAATTTTATTAGTAAAAAATAGTAAATTGTTTAAAAGACAATTTTACGACCAACATAATTTATTTTAAGTTTTGAAATTTTAGTTAATTTTAACCATTTATTTAATTGACGTAATTCCTATTCTTACTGTAATTTACAGAGTTTGCCTGATTTTCATAAAATAATCTTGAGGTAATTTAAAAATGTATAAAGTTAAAAAAACATTTTTCCATATTCACCACAAGTTAAGAAACAGAGTACGTGTGGAGTAGTTTGTCAGTCTTCCATCGGACGCGTCCCAGGTGGCGGATAGGGGGAGCCTTCATCGCGACTGTGATACAAATGGTCACTAGTGACGATGAAAGCTCGAGCGATGTAAATATGTTCATGATACATTTTCTAGCAAATGGTCTGGACATCTTTACATAGCTAGGTCGAAATAGGAAGATGGGAGAGCCGGTTGCTGCGCCTTTGCGATACATTTGGTGATATAGGAATTATGTTAGGGCTAGTGATACATCCAAATTACAACCCGCGGACCAAAACTGACTCCCCCTCCCATTTTCCCATACCTTATTTTATTTCTTTTTATACCCTTCTCCTTCCTCCCCCATTTGTAAGGTTAACGTGGTTGGTAGCAGTGCCGAAAACCTGAATGGGTAGTTAGTGGTTAAAGAAGACTAGTTGTTAACAGCTACCCTCCGACGCCAAGACACGGGTCGGTTGTAATAAGTATTTTGCTTAGTCCATGTAAGCCGTCAATGCATGGATGGTCCATCTCCATACGTGCTTACTCGTGGGACCAAAATGGAGAAAATGATTGAAAAACAAAAAACAACAACAGCAAAAGGCCAGCTGGGGAAACAAAAGCTGACTGATCGCAAAACACACAAACAAACCATCAAACCTTCTGATGGTTTGCATCCCCGCAGCGAAGTTACTCTGGATATCAAGCCGAGTACTTCCAAAGCTGCACAAGCCTTATTTATTTATTTATTATTTAGCTGATAAGTCAGCCTATAATCCTTTATTGAACGCTGCGGACCCTGCAGCTGTTCCTGCGATTTTGGATCAAGAAGGATCGGCGACCTTGACGTCGGGTTCATCCAATGTACCACTCCCCGCCCATACGGCAAATACAAATCCCCCCAATCGCAAAGATCTATCCAGGAGGGTTTTTCTTCAAAGGCGTGCCGCCTTAAGAATTGTTAACCGATTTGGAATAAAATCGGTCAGCACACTGATCAATGCTAACGCATTAGGAGCGGATGCCAACGCTCACCATACTATCTGGGGAAATACGGATTTAAATGATAGAGGTGAGTGTATTTTAGACTTTATTTTAGATTTGGATGTAATGATAGTCAATAAAGGCTCAGAACCTACCTTTGTAGTTGAGAATAGGCAGTAGGTTCTTGATATTACGCTTGTAAGTGCGAGTCATGAGCATTTGATAAGGAACTGGAAAGTTTCTGATGACTGCTCTTTCTCAGATTATAGATATCTGACATTTACGATAAATACGAAACCAGAAAGGAAAACTCCTTTCCTAAATAGGAAGAAAACTAAATGGTTTGAACACAATAAAATACTACAGGAAATTCTACCACTACCCCCTACAATAGGGGATACAAGGGATATTGAAAAAGCTGTAGATAAGATTACATGCTCTATAAATGAAGCAACTGCACGAACGTGTAGACCCTTAGTATGTAGAGGAAAAGAAAAACCACCGTAGTGGTCTATGGAAATAGCGAACTCCAGACAGAGTTGTCGCAAACTTTTCAACGAAGCGAAAAAACAGGCAACTGGTCTTTATATAAGTCATCGTTGAATAAATTCAAGAACCAGATTAGGAGCGCAAAGCGTAGGTCTTGAAGAAGCTTCTGCAGTGGCGTTGAAAGTTCATCTGAAACCAGTCGCTTGCGAAAAATCCTATCAAAAACACAACACCAAAGTTATATCCAAAAACCAGATGGCAGATGGACTAAGGATGGTCTTGCGACACTTGAAGTGCTCATGGACACTCACTTTCCAGGCAATATATCGCAAATCGCGGATAATATACCACAACAATAACTTCGGACACCCACCTCGATTAACATTGACGAGGAAAAATTAAAATTGGCTATAGGAAGTCCATTTAAATCTCCGGGTCCGGATGACATTATACCGGCTGATCTACAGTATAATATATATCTAGTCACTCCTTGGCTTATTAATATTTATAAAGCCTGTCTGTCATGGTCATATCTACCCATTCGTTGGACTGAATATAATATATCATTCATTCCAAAGGGAGGAAAAACCTCTCATACCAAGGCAAAGGACTTTAGACCAATTAGTCTATCATCATTCCTTTTGAAAACCTTGGAAATAATCTTACATATCCATATAAGGAATTATATTGATCAAAAATTACCATCTCAACATGCCTACATGAGAGACTCGCTAGTAAGCTATATTGAGAAATCTCTAGAATTTGGCAACTTTACGATGATAGCCTTTCTGGACATAGAAGGAGCTTTCAATAATGTAAAACCTGAAGCCATAATATTAGCTCTACAACACAACGAGTTAATCACTAGGTTTTTAACGAATCTACTGGGTATCACAAGGTCGGCCACTATAAGCACTCCCCAAGGGGGCGTCCTATCTCCATTGTTTTGGAACTTGGCCATGAACGGTATGCTCAAAAAAAATGGACAATACGGGATATAAAACTGTAGCTTACGCGGACGACGTGGCAGTCTCCATTTGGGCACAATATCGCAGAGAATGGAGGATGCACTTAAAATACTCAGTAGGTGGAGTAATGAAAGAGAGTTAAGGTCAATCCTAGCAAAACGGAACTTGTAATATTCACTAGAAAATATAAGATTCCTACTTTTATGCTTCCTAGATTGAATGGTACAGAACTGACAATCTCGGAAAAAGCAAAATTCTTTTGCTTTGATAACAAGTTATCATGGAAACCTAACATACTGGCAAGAATTGGGGTATTAACCCTCGATGTGTAAACTGGCTCTTTGAGACAGTTACAAAACCAATATTATTTTATGGAGTCTTAGTCTGGTGGAAGGCACTTGACAAAACTTTAAATTGTGTTATCTTAGAGGAGATACTAAGGAGGAGTGCGATCCTGATACCAGGAGCGTTAAGTACTACCTCGACTAAATCGCTTTTTGCGATACTAAACTAGATTCCAGTTGAGCCAAGAAATTGACTATGAATACAGCCGTGAGGATAAGTGCAACAGGCGCTTGTAAGCATGGTCATTATGGACATGCTAGCATCATGGGAAACGTACAATGTCTTCCTGAATACATTGATTATTGCACTACTAGACCCTCCTTCTTGAGAAGCTTCGTCTTCATGATAACATGGAATTAATAGGTCTACCCCTGGATACGACGAGTGTATCTATATACACGGATGGCTCCAAAAAAGGGGAGAGAGTTGGCGGTGGGTTCTATATTCAAGAGTTTGGAATCAAAATGTCTTTTAGAATTCCAAACGGATGTAGTATCCTTCAGTCTGAATATCGGTTATAAAACGAGCGGCTAATTGGATCAGTTATTACAGAATATCGGGAAGAGTTATACGTATATATACTGACAGCCAAGCTGCAATAAAATCTCTGACAGGTGTACACACTACATCAATCTTGGTCCAGGAATGCCAAACATCCTTAAACAGGATGGCGAGACATTCAACAGTTTCACTCATATGGGTGCCTGGACATAGAGACATAATAGGCAATTAATTGTATCGCAAATGACTTGGCAAAGAAAGGTGCCTTGTTACTTTTTACTGTGAGCTAGCTCAAACCAGGTGGGTATATGAACACACCTGTACAGTCAAACAACTGATTTGGCCTATATTAAACGTACGTTGTATTTACTAAAATTACAGCGACCACAGCTTAGTAACTTGGTTTCAGTGATCACAGGACACTGCAAATTCGGCATGTGTGTGAAGTTAAATTTTAAAATTTATAACGCTAGACACAAACCTTTAAAGTTAACAGAGTTCTGTTATAGTGTTAACATTGCACTGTTAGACACATTAGGAATTGGTATACGCATTAAAAATGATTATTTGGCCATAATTGTGGACAAAATCAACCAGGATAAATGGAACGATAGCATATGATGTCCTGCCTTTTCCTCAAATGTTGACACTTTACAAAAATCCAAATAAATAGATTTAAATAAGTGGTTTTTCTAAATTTAAAAATTTGGACTTCTGTGTGGGATGAGTCCAGTTTTCTGGGAATAGAGGCAACGTGGGCGGACAAATGCATATAGGATATGTAAAGAAGATATGTGGCTACATAAGTCCATAGTCAGAATATCTAACAGAGCGAGTTGGAACGATTTATTGAGGTTTTTCGAAATTTTAAAATTTGGACTTCTCTGAGGGATGAGTCCAGTTTTCTGGGAATAGAGGAAACGTGGGCGGACAAATGCATATATGATATGTAAAGAAGATATGTGGCTATATAAGTCCTTAGTCAGAATATCTAACAGAGCGAGTTGGAACGAGTAGGAACATTAACAGAAATACTGACTTCTCTGAGGGATGAGTCCAGTATTCTGGGAATAGAGGCAACGTGGGCGGACAAATGCATATAGGATTTGTAAAGAAGATGTGTGGCTATAACAGGCCATAGTCAGAATATCTAACAGAGCGAGTTGGAACGAGTAGGAACCTTAACAGAAATACTGACTTCTCCTAATGTGTCTAACAGTGCAATGTTAACACAACATTTGTTTGAATTTGATCTCAATAATAATACTGTATTTACAAAAGATTTAGAGTGTTGATAAAATTGGGTGAGTATAAAAAATCGGGGTAAGTTTTTTTTTTTAGAAATTTACAACAGATGCCGTTATTCGAAATTTTTCAAGTCTATTGTCATCATAAAAGCAGACGATGGAATGTGTTTTTTTACAGTTTTACGGGGTGGTTGCTAATTAGCTAAAAAAAGAATTATTTTTTATTATTTCTAATTAATATTTATTATAATTATATTTTTATATTTGTACAGTTACAAGGTAACGTAGCAGCGACTTATTTATTTTTTACTCTGGAAAAGCTTTGTTTTGTGATTAGACTTATATAGGGTACAACCGTTCACATTGTAGATAATGCAGTACTGTAAGTTTTTAAAAGCTCTAAGTTATCATCTTTGGTTCAAAAAGCTCTAATTAAAAACAGTTTATAAATTCAAAACAAAAATAACGAACAGCTTTTTTAATCATTTTTGTCTATGCACTGTGGTATTAATTAAAATGTGTAAGAAATAAGAACGGAGGTTTGTTTAATATTTAAAAAACTAAATAGTCCAATAATGTGTCACCAAATATAATAACCCACACCCAGTTACATATGTGTAAAAACAGTTTTTCAGAAATGAGCGCTATATGGGAGTTATAAAAATATTATGGACCGATCATTCAAAAATTTAATGGCATAACTTTTGTGCTTATAAATATGTTTGTGTTAAATTTTATCTCGATATAAACAGTTTTGAAATATTTATATCTGTTAAAGTGACTTTCAAATGTTTATTATGTGGGTACTTTAACTAATTACGGACCGGCTGTTATAAATTTAGATGTCATTAATTTCTGTATATGTATATGAAATTTATTATTTTATTATCAATTTTATATGAATACATACCAACATTTTTAAGAGATTTACGGTCGTTAAAGTGATTTTCGGAAGTGGGTCTTATATGGTAGCCGCTCATCATAAAATTGAGCCATATGTTGTCTGTGTATGTATATGAAACATATTTGTGTTGAATATTATTTGGATAGCAACATTTTTAAAAGAGTTATGTTCTTTACAGTGATTTTCGTAATGGTCAACTATAAACCGATCTGCACAAAATTTGTAGATGTGATTGCGCTTCGCGTACATCTTATTTGTGATGAAATTGGTTGGGTACGTGCATAAATCAAACATTTATGACCGATAAATATCCATTTTAGAAGGACATATGTATTGGGGTAGGTGAAATAATGGTCGATTTCAACCAATTTCAATAAAAACCGTCCATGTACCAAATTTTATAGATATATCTTCAATATTGGGACCTGTACTTTGCGCACAAGCTTTACATGGACAGCCAGCCAGCCAAACTAATGGACGGACATCGTTAAATCGGGAAGAGATTCTGGGTGATTCTGAAGATTCTTTAAGGTGGGTGTTGGACTAATATTTATGGGCACAAATCCAATAATATACCCCCTCCACTATGGTGGTGTGGGGTATAATTAGAGAAAATCATTTTTTGTGAAACGGATTTCAAAATTCGACAAATTTCTCTGGAATTTGAACATATGCAGAGTTTAAATTAAAGTTGGAAATCTTGACTATTTACTACCTTTATATATTCTGCAAGATCTTGGTTTAAAAAAATATATATTGACTGAAATTGGTCCATTAATTATTCTTAATTTTTTCAAATTCAACGCATTTATTAAACGATTTGTATGTTTTTCTGGATGCATTTCAAGTTATCTGGGTGCAACCAAAAGTTTAAAAAGTTTCGTTAGATTTTTTTGTGGGATTATTACTTATGTTTCAGCCATCTATTGACCGTCTTTAATAAATTTCAATACTCACATTATCAATCCTATATTTAATATATTTAAAAACTATATGTGATATGTTCTGGGCGAGTAGGTTAAAACTTATTTCATCCAACACGAACACACACATCGACTTCAATCAAGCTAAAACATGTATGGAACTTTAAAATACATACATAAATAACTATTTAAAATATTAATGGTAAGAATGTATTTGCATGTAAATAGTTTAAAAAATACTATAAAAGTTTATTCAACTTCAATTTAAGCGAAAAACATATATTGCACTTTAAACTACATTGTATGCTTTAAACTTAATGGCGTACTTTATTTTATATATAGAAATATTGTCCTCTCACTCATATGTTATGGCGTTTCCATGACAATAGTAACAATGCAGTTTTATTACTTTTAATTGTTATTAATTTTATTTCACTTTTTATTTGCTAAAAATAACTGGCACACAATGGTTGCAAGATAACATGACTGCATCATATGATTACGATATTTACTTGTAAAATACATATTTTTAAAAAAACTTTAAAATAGAACAAAACAAGTAAGAGTGCTATAATCGGCTATGCCGAATCTTATATACCCTTCACCTTTGTTGTGAATGCATAATTATATTATGCATAATTATGTCGATAAACACGCCATCTGTTGATGAAATTATACGTAACAATATTAATACACTTAGTTTTTTGATGAAATTTTCAGAGGTTGTCTAGGATTTTTGCTCATATCACCGTTATTTATGGACTGATTTTAAATAGCAAACTTCTCAAAAGCATGCCTGACAGAAATATTGAAGATTTGGATCCCGAAGATATCTGGGGACTTCAGAAAATTGATTTCAACATCCAGACAGACAGACGGACATGGCTTAATAGACTACGCTATCTATAAGGATCCAGCATAAATATACTTTATAGGGTCAGAAAATTATATTGTGGAAATTACAAACGGAATGACAAACTTATAAGTATATACCCTTATGAAGGTGAAGGGTATAAATAGGAAATTACAGTACAAAAAAAAACTAAATAAAATCTTTAAGAACTTTAATATAAAATTTGTATTAAACCGACTCATTAGCAAAGTTAATTTTGTTATTTAACTAAACACTTTCCATTTGATTTTAATTTACAACTAACTGCAAATTATAAATTGTATATGAAATTGGTCGCCAAGTAGTTCCCGGGAGTCATTAAACAAATAACTCTGAAAATGTTTAAGGAATAATAGGAACGATATTTTAAACCGGACCCATTGAGAGCAATGAAAATTAAACTTGTTACATTTTTAAGAATTATTTCAAACTTTTTTTAAGATGAAGTAAAATTTTATTGAGATATTGATAAAAGCACTTATTTCGAGATAAGATTTTCTTATTAGATATTTAAAAAAAAACGTTAAGATTAAAAATTGAAAATATGAGTAAAGACATAAATAATAATAATTTGAACTGAACATTGATACACAATCAAATGAAAAAGTTTGAGATTAGTGTAATGGCTATAAAAGACTGATAAGAATGAATGAGTATGTAAACCGAAACGTAAATATGACTTAAACAGGAAGATTTATATTATTAGACTTGTATATTATGTACTTGAACGACAAAAACAATTTAATGTGTTTCAATTGAACTCATTATACAAAAATTATTACAAATTCCGACCGTTTTTGCAAAGTAACAAAGCAGTTTTTAATCTTTAAATAAAATATATTTTTTTGAAGCCTTTCAAAGTGTGTTCAATGCCACAGTATTGTTAAAAGGTTAAGTTTTTGTTAATACTGTGTCTGTATAATTAAGTTATTGTACTGTGATTATATATCAATTAATAATAAAAATCGATAACGGTAAATAATAATTTGTTAAATACACTGTGTTACAGTGAAAATATACTCGGTTACTAAGAATTATTCAGAAACATTTTAAAAATTTCAAGTTTTTAATAGTCTAATGCTTGGTTTTCACTATGTCATTTTTGTTGTCAAATTGTCCAAATTGTTGGCAATTGTATGAAAACGGGTTGTCTATGGCGTCTAATGAGATTACAATCATGATTGCAAACATAGTTGACGCCATATGACAACCCGTTTTCATACAATTGCCAACAATTTGGACAATTTGACAACAAAATTGACATAGTGAAAGCCAAGCATATGTAGTAATATAGCCTTTTGTCTGTTATTTTCTCCTTGATTTTTTCCTTAGGTTACTTAATCTATTTGAAATGTATACTAAAATTGGGAAACAATAATAAATTAATAAATTTGTATTTGTGAACGGATTTTAATAGAATTTCAGAGAAATATTCCAAGAGTTATACATACTTTCAATTTAGTCGAAATTAATTTTATCATTAAACTTAAATTATTAGCTATTGTTCTTCTATTCATTATTTTTTACTTTTTTCTAATAAAGGTTAGACAAAAAGTTCGGAAAATAAGCATAATCAAAATTCCAGTAAGAAAAAATAATTTGTATACACCGAAAACATTTGCATGACATGATTTCTTAATAAATATCAACTTAATTATTTCTAGTAGTTAACAAACATAATAAAAAAAACAATATTATAATTTGATAATGTTGAAATGGTAACTCTGGTGACAATGCAACACTTCCAAACTTTACGCACACATACATGTGCATGTATATGTTTTTGTTTTTGCTTTTTCATTTATATACGTTATTAAACTTTTTTGTAAACGCTCAGAACTTACTTGCAAATTGAATTCCTAACAATAAACATCTTTCTGTTCAAACTAAGTGTTTGGTATATTTATTGATATCTGGAAAAGGGATCCTCGCAACAGGTTATGGGCCCAGATATTAATGAAAGTGTAAATTATTGATCAAAGGAGAAAATTGAAGATAAATTTTGCAAAATGAGTAGTGGTTCTCTTTTTAATATTGAAAAATTGGATGAGTCCAATTATGATTCCTGGAATATACAAGTGAAAAGTGTATTAATACACCAGGAGCTTTGGTCGGTGGTATCGCTTGGTGTTAAACCAGAAAACACGCCAGAAAATGAAGCTGTACTAGCAGCGTGGACTGCTAAGGACGAGAAGGCCATGGCAACAATTATATTGAGTATAACTCCGATGCAAATTGGTCATGTAAAAACATGCGCAACATCTAAAGATGCATGGAACGCCCTCAAAGAGGTACATCGTCCCAAGGGTCCGGTTCGTAAGGTAACGTTATTTAAGCAACTGTTAAATTTGCGTATGGCTGATGGTGATTGCATACAACGCTATGTTTGCCTATTTACTTCGGTGGTGGAAAAATTGGCGGAGACGGGAGTTAAGCTTCAAGATGAGTTGTTCGCAATAATGCTCTTAGCAAGTCTCCCAAAGTCATATGAGCCACTCGTGGTTGCCCTGGAGTCTCGAGATGAACTCCCAACCCTTACGATACTGAAAGTAAAGTTGATCGAGGAAGGTGAGAGGAGAAAAGTTAACAACAATGAAGAAGGTACAGTACAGGCATTTATGGCACGCGATGGGCACGAAGCAAAAAATAGAAATTCTCAGAATAAGAATTCTAACAACGCAAATATCAAAAGCAACAACAACATAAAAAACGTACGGTGTTATAACTGTAAACGCAAAGGCCACTACGCTGCTCAGTGCAGAGAACAGAAAAGAGAAAATGAACAAAAACAACAGCAAAATAACAACAACAACAACAATAAAAGTTCGTTATTTTATACTATGCAGAATGATTTGCACGCTAATGCATGGTGTATTGATAGTGGATCTTCGTCGCATTTGTGTTGCAACCGCGATATGTTTGATGAGTTCGAACAACATACTGAAACAATAATGCTTGCTGGCGATAATTGTATGAAAGCTGAAGGTAAAGGTACGGTGCGTTTGACTGTTGGAAATCATAACCTCACATTGGTTAGTGTATTGTATGTTCCTGGTCTGCAATGTAATTTTGTTTCTGTTGCTAAAGCGGTAGAATTTGGTAATACTGTGGTGTTTAGTAATAACGTCGTCGATGTGAAGGATAAGCACGAGGGAATCATCCTTCGTGCTCATAAGGTACGCGATTTATTTTTATTTGAAATTGATAATGATAATAATAAATTGTTTTTTACGAGGAAATCTTCTGATGAAGCCATGAAGTGGCACTGCCGTTATGGTCACCTAAATTTTGGCAGTATGAGAGATATGGTTAAAGATGAATTGGTTCGTGGAATGAATCTCTCTATACCAGCAGACATAAATTGTTCGATTTGTATGAAATGCAAATGTGTACGGAAGCCGTTTGGTACATCAGAAACTCGAAACAATGAGGTTTTGGAAATCATCCACACAGACTTATGCGGTCCAATGAATACGTCTTCAATTGGCGGTGCAAAATATTTACTGACGTTTATCGACGACAAGACGCGTTACGTTTTTGTTTACTTCTTGAAAAGTAAAGATGAAGTCTTCAATAAATTTCAAGAATTCCAAACTATGATTGAACGACAAACTGGAAAGAAAATGAAAATTCTCAGAAGTGATAATGGAACCGAGTTTTTAAATAATGCTTGTAACAACTACTTGAAAGAAAAAGGAATAATACGTCAATTAACTGTGCCATATACACCGCAACAGAACGGCGTTGCCGAAAGATTTAACCGCACGTTGGTTGAGATGGCGAGATGCATGTTGGTTGGTTCAAATCTTGGCGAACATTTATGGGCTGAAGCAGTCAACACTGCGGCGTATTTGCGAAACAGAGCACCCACTCGAGCACTAGATGGAGTTACACCATATGAATTGTTTTATGATCGTAAACCTTTTGTTGGCCATTTGAAGATTTTTGGCTCTGTAGCTATAGCTTTGGATAAGCGACAAAGAAGTAAATTCAAACCAAAAGGTAAAGAGTATATTATGGTAGGTTACTCTGATACTTCTAAGGCATACCGGTTATATAGTAAAGAGACACGAGAACTGATCGTTAGTAGAGACGTATATTTTGTTGAACCAGCTGATAAACAAAATTTGGAAATAGGAATTCCTCTACTACCAGTGACTATATATGGCGGTAATGAAATAATTGATAAAGATTGTGATGCCGAATCAACCAAATCTGAAGAATACACAGAGAACTCTGATGAAGATGGATTTGAAGGTTTTGAATCAGCTGAAGAAGAGATTCTAAACGATAATATTGAACAGATTCCGAGAGGCCCTGGTAGACCTGGTAGGATAGTACGAACAGGTGGTTCAGGCAGACCTAGAAAAGAATTCAATGTTGTGAGTCTGATTTGTTCAGATAATAATGTTTCGGTACCTGATACAGTAGAAGAAGCATTGAATAGTGAATATGCTCGTGAATGGTTGCAAGCAATGCGGGCCGAGTATGAGGCATTAATTAATAACAATACATGGGACCTAACAGAACTTCCCAAAGGCCAGAAAGCTGTATCGAATAAGTGGGTTTTCGCCCTTAAGAAGAATGAAAGAGATGAAATTGAACGCTTTAAGGCCAGACTCGTTGCAAAAGGTTGTTCACAGAAGTATGGTGTGAATTATACCGAAACTTTTTCGCCGGTAGTTCGTCATGACACAATCAGAATGATTTTTGCTATTGCTGCAGAATACGAACTGTATCTTCACCAAATGGATGTCTCATCAGCGTATTTGAATAGCGAGCTAGACGATGAAGTGTATATGACGCAGCCAAAAAATTTTGTTGATAAGAGGTTTCCTCATCATGTCCTAAAGTTGAATAAAGCGCTTTACGGATTGAAGCAATCAGGACGGCAATGGAATTTTAAATTGGACAACATATTGAAAGGAATAGGTTTCCAATCAAGTGATAGTGAACCGTGTGTGTATATAAATCACGGCAATGGTACGATAAACATTGTAGCAGTTTATGTAGATGACCTGTTGATTGCCAGTTCGAGAAAGGATGATATACAAAGAATAAAGAAATTGATTGCTGACAAAGTAAAAGTAGTCGACAAAGGTCCAGTACGACATTTTTTGAGTCTTGAAGTTGATCGTGTTGGTGAAAAAGGTAAAATTTGTATCAGTCAGAAATCACAAATAAGAAAACTTTTACAGGAGCACAATATGATAAATTGTAGACCTATAGCAACACCTTTAGAATCTAAACATCAAGTTAAATGTGACAAAGAAAATTGTCAAAAGACCGATCAGACCCAATATCAATCGCTCATTGGTTCCCTGATGTATATAGCTATAAATACGAGACCAGATATATTGCATTCTGTATGCAAGCTATCCCAAAGAAATAAAGATCCACATGCGGAACATATGGTAGCTGCTAAAAGAATATTAAGATATTTATCAACGACTCAAAATAAACAACTAACTTATCAGAAAACTGGAAAGCCAATCGAATGTTATACTGATGCAGATTGGGGCGGTGACACAACTGATAGAAAATCATATACGGGATATGCATTTATGTTAGCCGGAGCAGTGTTTTCTTATGAATCGAAGAAGCAGACAACTGTGGCACTTAGCAGCACTGAGGCGGAGTATATGTCACTATCGTCTACGTCCAAGGAGGCAATTTTCTTGAAGAAATTGTTTAGCGAGATGCAGCTTGACTGTCCGAAATCGATTGTCATAAATGCAGATAACATCAGCGCTATGAATTTGGTACAGAATCCTGTTTACCATCAGAGGAGTAAACATATCGATATAAAATATCACTATATAAGAGATGTATTCCGGAAAGGTGACATTGAATTAAAATATTGTTGCAGTTCTGAGAATGCAGCTGATATCTTCACGAAGAACCTGCCTAAGCCTAGTCATGAGAAGTTTATGAAGATGCTTGGTTTAGTATAGAATTTATTTTATAGTGGTTTGGAAATGTTCATTGAGGTGGAGTGTTGAAATGGTAACTCTGGTGACAATGCAACACTTCCAAACTTTACGCACACATACATGTGCATGTATATGTTTTTGTTTTTGCTTTTTCATTTATATACGTTATTAAACTTTTTTGTAAACGCTCAGAACTTACTTGCAAATTGAATTCCTAACAATAAACATCTTTCTGTTCAAACTAAGTGTTTGGTATATTTATTGATATCTGGAAAAGGGATCCTCGCAACAGATAAGATAGATGATATGGGTATAAAATAACACAACACGACATATGTATGTATGACATATATTATATACATAACTATGATGTTTGTCTAAAATGTTTTCCAATATTATGGCATGTTTTTGACAGTATGTATGTATTTTGTTTTTATTTTTCTTTTTTTCTTATAAACACAATTATATATATAAGTATTTTGGATGTCAAGCAAATTATAACAAACTTATAAAATTATTTTATTTAAGGGGCATTAATATAAAGGAATTCTTATAAACACGAAAACACTTGTTGGTTTCAGGATTTAATTGTTGTAATGATATGCTACACAACTCATGAATTTCATTAACACCTTTCTTAATTGTTATGCGACATGAAATTATAATATAATATGGCCTTTTGCAACAAGTTAAAATGCAATATAGTTGCAAAATGATTTTGATTGTTTTTAGCCATTGAATTATTCTTAAAATCACTCGTTTGAAGTTTATTAATTGAATTGCATATACATATTACATATATTAAATTGAATTAAACCCTAAAACTTTCCAAAATTGTCTGATAGATCTTTCTCATAGGAATGTTTTGTAAGACTCTATCCTAAAATTTGAAATTTTGAGTTAGGTCCTCTTGTCGCAAATGAGCGATATGAACATTGAAAATTTTGGTGAAAATAATGAGAAGAGTCTGTCTAAAAAAGCTTCATTAATTTTTTACATACACATTTCATGTATGCTTTAGAAATTTGGCAAATGTTCAAAATTTGTAAATACTTGGTATAAATACAATACTAAATTCATAACAAAAAATAAATGAACGCATTTCGAGCAAATACAGAAGAACGGTCTTGATAATGAAAGTACGTGTAATGTATAAGAAATGCAACTATATGTTAATGAATTTGATTTTAATTATATATATATTTTGTCAAATTTTTCATTTAAAAAATCACTAATAATGGGCAATGCACGAAATACCACTCAATTTATGTATTTAAAAAAATGTATATTAATATATGCTACAAACAAAAATAAAAAAAAATAAATATTGTAAAAAATTAACTGGGGTCTCTGCTTAATGAATATTTTCATTCAGTTAATGAAAAAAATTAGCTATCAAACCTATAGACGACAAACATTAAAAAACAGAAATTAGGTAAACATTTTTTTGGATTAAAATTCTAAAAATAATTTTAATGTAGATGTGCTTTTTTAAACTGTCAACGAAAGTGATCCCCCTCTACTACACGTTTTCAACTTAAAATTGAGAAATATCAAATTTATATTAAGAAATAACAAATTGAAATTTAGAAAAGCAAATTGATATTAGAAATAATATCAAATTGAAAATGAGAAATCCAAATTGATATTAAAAAAAAAAAATAAATTGAAATTCAGAAATGTAAATTAATATTGAGAATATTCAAATTCATATTGAGAAATCGAAATTGATATTTTTATTTATTATTTATTTTTTCTCATTATCAATTTGTATTTCTCATTTTCAACTTGTTATTTCTCAATATCAATTTGCTTTTCAGAATTTCAATTTGTGATTATTTAACTGATTGTTCGACCTTTTTATTAATTAAACAATTTTATTTTTCGAGATTAAGGTCAGTTTTTATTTTTATTTTTTCCGATATTTCGGAAAATTTTAAACTTTGTTATTGTTTCCCTGAAGATGCTACACATTGTGTAGCGAAATATCGGAAAAAATTTAAAAATAAAAATAAAAACTGACCTTAATCTCGAAAAGTAAAATTGTTTAATTTCAATTTGTTTTATCTCAATAGGTATAAATTTGGAGTTCTGAATTTCAATATTTTATATCTCAATATTAACTTGAATTTCTGAATTTTAATTTGTTAGTTCTTAATATCAATTTTGATTTCTCAATTTGAAATTGTATTTTCTCAATTTTAACTTGAAAAGGTGTAGTTGTTGTATAGGTATACATATATATTTTTATTATACCTATAAAACAGTAAGATAAATGTTCTGGTTTAGATCCCATTTTTGTGCTATAAAATTTTGTGTTTCCACAAAAAAAAAAAACATTTTTTTGGCCGGCTATATAAATAAAGCTATCAAATAAAAAAATAATTTATAATTGGAATATTAGGAACATTTTCTAACAACGAAAACATGTTAACGTTTTATGTAAAATATTCATTGTGATTATTTAGTATGTTAATATAAAAAAGAATTCAAGTAATAATAAAAAGCCATAAGTGGCCAAAAAGATTATTGCAGAGCATAACATCTAATAGATTCTAAATTTACAATTTTATTCATAAAAGAAGTTCAAATTATGTATGCATAGAAGGCCCCAGATAAAATTAAAAGAATAATAATTGAACAATAAAAATAAGGTTCATGGTAGTGACAACAATGTTTGCATTATAAAAGTATGAAAAGAAATTTAGGAAGTTTTAAGTACATATATGCAAACCTAGTTTTCTTTTGAACATATTTACAAATAGTTCTTTCAGCTATTAATAAGCTTCCAAAAAACCGATGTTTGCTTGTCGTGGAATACCGATTTGGGTTTTCTATTCCAAATTAGTTTTGTAAGGCGACTAGAAGCTGTTCTGGATAAAGAACATTTTTGTATAACTTTTAGTTATTAAAAAAATACTACTGTAGAACATAAAAAGCAAAATATACCGATATATTAGTTAAAAAATCTAAATTAACACTATAATTTAAATTTTTACAAAAAAAAAAAAAAATCTGAAATTTCAGATGTACGTATTTTCCATTATTTTTAAAAAAAATTGTTGGCCCTTTTTTCGAATGTTATACAATTTTTCGCTTAAGTCAAATCACTTGTATGTAGGTATAATAAGAACAGTGAACTTTAAAAAACTATCCAAAAACATGAACATTTTTTTACATTGACTACTCTAAATTTTGAACATAGGCTGAAGGCTCTAAAACGTGATTTTTTTAACGAACGTTAAAATTAAATTTTTTAAGCTTATTTAAAAATTTTGGGATTCCCTGCGGAAGAATTTCGTAGTTTGTTTATTGTAAAAACTTTAGTTGTATGATAAGTAGCTTCTTTTGTAGTTGTAGTTGCTCCTTTTCAATAAAAACTAAATAAACAAATTTATAATTATCGCAGTTTAAATTCAGCTAACCTCTATTTTTTAATGAATTCAATAACATAATTTAGAAATTACTATCTTAGAAACGCTTTTGCAAACCATAGTAGCTATGTAGTATGTATGTATATTAAAATATGGCAGGAACTTAGAAAAAGTAGCATCAAAACATGTTTAATAGGTGAAAAACAACGTACATACATACTTTATTTCAAATTAAATAAAAGATAATAATATACCTATGTTATACATAGAAAAAATGCAATCTATAGCGTGAACAACCGCGGTAAAAATTAGTTCACGTTTCTGCTAGTTCACTGTATATTAATAAGGTATTTAATTTAAGGTAGTTAGGTATCTATCGGGTTTTCCAATAGCTACTTGACAACTCTGAATTTAAATTGTGAACGCACTATTTCACTGATCATCTAATTGTTGCTTTCTTTTTTTTCAGTAAACTTAACATTTTCGTTATGGTAAAGTACACGAAGGAACAACGTTTGGAAATTATAAAAATGTACTACCGAAATTCGGAGTCGGTGACCGCAACTTTAAGAGCGTTAACTCCAATTTTCGGTCGTAATTATCGCCCTAGTAGACAAGCAATAACAAGTTTAGTGCAAAAATTTGAGTCTACATATTCATTGTGTGATGCTGTCGTGCCAGTGAGACAACGGCCTGGTCGAAGTTCCGAAAATATCGCTGCCGTTCAGGCGTCCGTAGCAAACGATTCAAATCAGTCGATTCCGCGGCGTTCTCAAGAACTGGGCATCCCCAAGACCACTTTATGGCGAATTTTGCGTAAGGATCTGGGTTTACACCCATACAAGATTAAGCTGACTCAAGAATTGAAGCCGATGGACCATTTGAGTCGACGTACGTTCTCCGATTGGGCTCTGGAGAAGATGCACCAAGATGATGAATTTCATCGCAAAATCATCTTCAGTGACGAAGCTCATTTTTGGCTCAATGGGTTCGTCAATAAGCAAAATATGCGTTATTGGTCTGCTGAAAATCCACATGTGCTTCACGAATCACCACTTCATCCACAAAAAATTACTGTTTGGTGCGCTTTGCATGCCGGCGGCGTCATTGGGCCATATTTTTTCGTCGACAATAACGATCGTCACGTTACTGTGAATGGCGATCGTTATCGCGCAATGATTAGCGATTATTTTTGGCCCGAATTGGAACACATGGACTTGGATGACATGTGGTTTCAACAAGACGGTGCCACAAGCCACACAGCACACGTTACAATCGATTTACTGAAGAGTAAGTTTGACGAGCGTGTTATCTCAAGAAATGGACCAGTCAATTGGCCGCCTCGTTCTTGCGATTTAACGCCTCTAGATTTTTTTCTTTGGGGCTACGTCAAATCATTGGTCTATGCCAACAAGCCGACAACGTTGGAAGAACTTAGAGCCAACATTGAACGCGAAATAGCGGCCATTCCGGCCGAAATGTGTGACCGAGTCATCCAAAATTGGGTCCAACGAATCGACCACTGTCGACGTGGCCGCGGTGCCCATATGAACGAAGTCGAGTTCCATTCATAAATGTTTTGAATGTATTTCAAGTCGGTAATAAAGTTTTGGAAATATCTCAAACGGTTTGCGTTTTATTTAAAAAAAAAGTTGTCAAGTCCTTATTGGAAAACCCTATATAATATGACCGTCCATGTAATATACATAGATCCGAAGATATAAAAGAAAAAATATGGCATTTCACCATAAAAAAACAAGAAATCGAATTTCTCCATAGAGGTTATAGGTACTCTGTGATAGAGGAGAACATAGCCGTAGCCCACAAAAAATTTTTAAAATTACTTTTATCACCTCTTTTGATCTGTCACGATCGGAAAAGGTACGTGGTAGTAAACAAAAACAAAAGAAAACACAAACACAACAGAATGAATAGAAAAACAACAAAAACATTAATTAATTAAGTATTGGATAAAAATGTAAACAAAAATGATAACTGCTAAAAGTAAACAATAAAAACAAATGAAACAGATTGCAAGTAAAAAAAAACCGTCTGAAGGAATTACATATAAATAGTTTGGCAAATGGTGAGAGGAGGTTAGTTACATGGATATAAAAAGACCATCAAAATGTAAAAAAAAAACAATATGTATAGATAAAAAGGGTACACATGTTTTTGAATAGAAAGAAAATATAAATAAGCTCAATCGATTTTTTAATGGTCATAAAGAAAGAAGGTTATTGGATTTATGTATATTTTTGGCACTTGAGGTTGTTTTTGTCATAAATCGAATTAAAAAAGCATAGCGATGTTTTCTTATGTATAAATAAATCAACAATTTTATAGACCATCCTTTTTTGCAAACAATCAAATGATTATCTAACCAATATACCTGGAGGTCTTGGCCTTGTTTTTATATTAGTTTTTATCTCGCACAAATAAAATTATTTCAGCACTTTAATAAGATTGTTTTTGTTTCTATGCTGATTTTCGTCACACGTGTTTATTTCATAGATATTTTGTTTATTTATCACTGGGTTGGTTTCAAATTTTCATACAGAATGCTTACGTACACAAATATTATTATTGTTGCGAATTATAAAAAAACAGAAAATGTTGTCACTTGCAATCACGGCGAGTTTTATTGGTAAACTAACGAAAAAATTTATAGAATCTTTATTTCACCTTTTGTTAAAAAAGAGAATTTTTCTTTTGGTGGGGTGGATGCAAGGCGTATTTTATAAGATGTATGCGACACGGCAACAAAACAGGCATATTTTGCTTTTGTGAATATGTATGTGAAATGTCAAAATACAGGCAAATTGAAATAACAACAAAACTAATTCGATTTTTTCGTTTATGTTTTAACAAAAAAAAACACACAATTTACTTATTTTTATTAATTTCACTTTTTCAGACACAAATAATTTTATTTTTTATTTTAAATAACAAATGTAAACAAAGCAAAGATTGACAGTTGGATACATAGTTTTACAACGAATTAGTAATCAACTGATCTTTTCATACACCTTATTATAACGTCGTAGGTGGTGTTAGCGGTTTATTTTTTCTTGTTTTCTTTCTTTATTCCAAATATCCATGGTGTAAAAAAATAAGGTGAGTGCAAATCGGCAACAAATACAGAAGCAACAGGCATTTTGTTTGTGTAAAATAGTGTAATATTGTCAAAAACACTTGACAAAGTATTACTTTTGACATAAGTAAATTGTAATCTAAGTCATTTAGCTGTGCTACTGCACTCACCTTATTATTTACACCATGCCACCACTATCCTTGAAATGTATACAGTGTTGAATTTTTTATCGCCGTGTTTATTGTGACATTCGTACAGCTGTGCAAAATACACCGCTGTTTATATCGATATAAAGAAATCAACTGTTTTCAGCCGCATTGTAACAACTTGTTCTCATTCGCATGTGTTTACTAAATCAACCACATATATAATATGTGTGCATTAATAAATACTACCAAAATATGTAAATAAAAAAGACAAAAAAATATATCAAAGTCTCGCTTATTACAAACAAGCCAATTTTTAACGAATTTAAATATTTTAAATAACCACGGAGAGAGAATTCACATAGAAACTAAATTTTATTGCATTTGTTTTTTGTTGTGCTTTGCCATGCACGTGTATTTTTTTATACGATTCTAACAACAGCATATATACAAGCACGTGACAATGTTGCGTTACACTAATTTAGCAGTCGAATTCACTGTTTATTTCTTTACATACGCGCTGTTTATATATTATTTTTTTTCTTCATTTACACTTTTCTTTCTATTCAAAGTGCTGATACCCATAAAATTAACAAATTTTTTTTAAAAAACTAAAAAAATAAATAATACTACCACCACTCGAGTTTAAAAAAAAAACACAAAAAGACGACGACAATGGAAAAAAAGAGGGTGCCATGGTGAAATTAAATACCTACAACAATTACAACAAGACAAGAACAACAGGCATTTTTGTTTGAATACTTTCGTTACTGTCAAAAACATCTGGCATAAAATAAAGAAAACAAATATACAAACATGGATAAAAACAGAAAAAATAGTGATTTTTTGTTTCTTTTATTTTCTCAAAGAATTTTTTTTAAGTTACGCATAATATTTATTAAAATATACAAGTAATACGTAATTTTTTGCAAAGTAAAACATGCAAAACCCTTTATTTTCAAAATTAATGTATGTATAGGTATTGTATAACAACAACGCATTTTTCTGCAGCAAAAAAAATACTTTAAAGAGGAATTTTAATATTTTCTTACAAAAAATAATCAGCTGGCGCTATGCTGTCACCTGGTATATTTTCACCATGGAGGGGTGGAGGAGCAGTGCTGCCAGTATTTTTTTAGAGCTTATTCCCAATTTTGGATTTGTCATCCCCTAAAATCCCCAAACTTATTTTTTTTGATTTATTTTTTTCTCCCAGCCAAGAAAAATCCAAATAAAAATTTTTTTCAAGTTGTACTACCTACCTTCAGTAAAAAGAGAAGGCGCACGCACCTTTTTTTAGAGAAAATATTTTTGCAAAAATTCATTCATTCTTTTTTTTAAAGTTTGGAAAATTATAAATAAAAAAAACCCGGTTTTCTAATTCACAAAATTTGGCAGATCTGTTGTTTGTTCGATTCCACAAAAATCGCTAAAAAAAACACAACATTTTTACCGCCATCTAAGTTTAATACGGATTTTTGTGTTTGTATTACGAACAGATGTCTTTTGTCTAAAAATAGAACCACAAAAATTTCTATATTCTTTTTTCTAAAAAGTTCGCATAAATAGAACATCCAGGGTTGTTTTTGCAAACCGCAACAAACAAACAACACACGCACAAGCAATGCAAAATGAACGAAGACGCCGACGACGACTATTACGACGAAGGGGGAGACATTTTAAAAAGAGTTTGCCGGTCGGACTGACGGAATTGAGGGGGAGGGGGAGGAAGGGGAAGGAACAAAAGTCGACCGACCCTGCATAGAATTTTTTTCTGCCACGTGGTGAATTTTAAAAAGGTTGTGAGTATAACAAATCGTGGTGAGTATAAAATAGTGGTGAGTTTTTATAAATTCACCACAAATACCGTTATTCGAAATTTTTCAAGGTCATTGAAAATTTGTCATCCTAAAAGAAGGCAATGGATGTGCAGTTTACAGTTTTACGGGGTGGTTGCTGAATTAGCTAACAAATAAAGAAATTCAGCACAAATATACCGTTATTCGAAATTGTTCAAGCTCATTGCAAATTTGTCATTCTAAAAGTAGGCAATGTGCATTTCGTTTTTTTACAGTTTTACAATGTGGTTGCTTGCTGAATTAGTTAACAAATAAAGAAAGCAAGAAAGAGATCCTGTCGTTTTTTTATCATATACAAACAAAACAACATAAAATTAAAAGAACTTTTTTAGAGTAAGAAAAAACAAGTAAGAGTGCTATATTCGGCGATGCCGAATTATATACTCACCTTTTTGTTGTGGATGCAATTCTAATTATACAGAGTTTTTCTGATGTTCACGCAAGCGTGTGACTTTAAAAACATACTCATGTAATTTCAATCCTCTCTTTTTTTTAATAAAATTAGTATTTTTGCAGCCATTTTAAACAGTAAAAATATATTTTTTTTAAATTTCTTCTAATAAAATCCCCTAAAATTGTTGTCATTGGATCCCCAAGAGGAAATTTTTATCCCAAATCACGAAAAAATCCCCAATTTGGGGATAAATCCCCTAAACTGACAACGCTGTGGAGGAGAAAAAAAGGCCTGCAGAGAAAAAAAAGATTTTTTTTTGCTCGTGTTGTTAATTTAAAAAGTGGTGAAATAGAAAATCGTGGTGAGTTATTAAAAATTCACCATAATACCGTTATTCGAAATTTTTCAAGGTCGTTGAAAAATTGTCATCCTAAAAGTAGGCAATGTGATTTGTTTACAATTTTACGCGGAGGTTGCTGAATTAGCTAACAAGCTTTTAAGGAAAAGTCCTGTCGTTTCTCACCATAATAAAAAACCTCTTTTTATTATATTTATACCCAGCACCAAAAAGATGGGGGTATATTTGTCATTCCGTTTGTAACACATCGAAATAATGGTCGTAGAGCCAAAAAGTCTATATATTCTAGGTCCTTATTAGATTGTGTGTGGTAAGTAAGATGATCTAGCCATGTCCGTCCGTCTGTTGAAATCACGGTAGAGCTTCGAAAAAGACATAACACACTGAAATTTGTACCAAACTTTCTTTGATTCTTGAAATGTTATAGATGATATAGTTATAGATCAAAGTTTCAAACTACCCCGATAATTTTAATTTTTTCTTGCTATTTTCTTCATATACTCGTATAGGCATCGGTCCACGATTTCTCATAGCCCTGATACAAATGCCTTCCCGGCATATAAATGTCTATGAAAAAGTCATACCCATAAAAAATTCTGTTTGCATCGGTCCATATTTGTTATCAAAAAATGTATAGATTTGATCTCATTTATTTGAATGTACATATATTACTAACATTTTATATGACCATAATTATCTACATACATATGTATAATTAATGAACATGTATGTATTTATTTTTTTTTATCTGTACTTTACATGTACCAATGAATTTAAAGTACCTTTTGTTTTTGTTGTATTAAATTTTTGTTTTAAAATAAAATTAAAAAAAATTTTTAAACAATTATTTAGTACTATTGGGGTCGAAAAAGTACGATTTCAAAAGTTCATTGGTTTTTTCATATATCATCCCTGATGTATGCAATAGTTAACGTACTGTTTTTGCATATGGTTTTTTAACATATGTAGATTAGGGTGATAACTTTTTGCAATTTTTGCAAATATCAAAAATACCAACGCATAGCCGTCATCAAAAAATATTAAAAAATATGCTGTCACTTTTCCTCCATCGTGAAAAAAGTTTCCGCATCGAACGGATTAAAGTTTTGTTCTTATTTACATATTTATTTTTTTCCATTAAAACAAGCACTCTTGCTTTTGTCTTAAATATCTAAGTAGGTAGTGAGTGAAGTCTTTATTATTACAAATGTGAAATTTCGTAAATTATTTGTTGGTTCTTAAAATGAAAAAAAGTAAAATATCTGTTATAAAAAACTCAAAAATCTGGTCAAGAATTGTACAAAAAATAAGGATGGTATTGAAAAATGTAAAAAAATACAAAAAGTCGAAATACCTATAAGTGAGTAGAACAAGATCCCAAAGGAAGAAATTATTATCGGAAGATTTATCGATTTAGGCAAGACAAATAAATATAAAGAGGAAAGGTATGTTAAAATGTCTAAGGAGTTACATAATTTATGGACCAAGCTAAATATAAGAACCATGCGCATGGATCTTATAAAAAGAAAAATTAGACGGTTGGTTCTATTTGTTTGTGCTTCCTGGTTTGAAATTTGGTTTGGTTGTCATTGCTTCAAAGAGAATGATTTTGAAGCATTAAGTAAATCTTTAAAAAACTTCACGAAAGCTAACGAATGCTTCTTAAGGCATTGGGTAATATAACCGTCTAAAATTAAAGATTGTCAGCGCTGCAACATATGCGCCGGGCGTGCGATTAAAGTGATGCAGGATATATGTATATCCACAGTGTAAAACCATAACCTAGTATTTTTGTACGATAATGAAAAATCTTAATTTTTAAAAAATAAAAATTTAAAGCACTTTAGGAAACGCTTTCGGTGCGGAAACTTTTTTCCACATAAATTGAATAACATCATATATCTTGACTATTGTGATAGCAAGAGTTTTGAAACATTGCAGTATCCCATATGTTACTGATTTCAATAATCAGGGAAAACATGCGCGTGATCGGACCAGTGGGCGTGTCAGCTCCTATACAAAGTAAATATTTAATATCATATATCTACAGTTCTATAATAGCTAGAGTCTTAGAAATTTGTGCACGTTGATTATATTATGAATAGTCATGCGAAAATTGGACGGGATCATAACAGTGGGCGTGGAAGCTCCCATACAACGTGAATATTTAGCTCATACACAAAATTAATATACATATTAAATATTTAGGGTTCTATAGGTATCTTCTATATATATAAAAATGAATGTTTGTATGCATGTCCTTTATAGACTCCTAAACTATTCATCTGATCATGTGATAATCTTCGGCAAAGTTATTGTGCATGAGACCGGGAAGGTTTCTGAGTTGGTACGACCACGCCTACTCTAACGCCCACTTTTTTTAATTAATGAATTTCTTCTGCATGGGTTTTTACAGATTTACTTTAAACAATTTGTATACACATCTTACTGAAGGCGAGGTAAAAATAAAAATTTTGTGTACCAAAGCTTCTTATTTCTTTCAATCACTCCTACGTTTTTTAAATGTGTAATTAATTCTACTCGGATTTTAACATATTTACTTCAAATCGAATACACATGTTACTCTAGGTGAAGTAAAAATACTCCACGCCCCCTTTCACACCCCATCTCTTGCAGGACAACGCCTGCCGGGAAGGCCAGACCGCTGGACCGATCTTACTCAAAATTTGACGGAATATAACTAAGACTCCGGCATGACTAAGAATACTTCTTTCGACCGCCCACTTTTTTTCAAAATGAGAAAAATCAATAAAATCATTTAAAATGGATTGAATATTTGTGTAATGTCTTTCTTTCAAATTTATTTTAATTGGTAGCGTAGCAGCGCGCTAGCTAGTAAATAATAAAAAAATAACTGTTTTTACTCCCTTTGCACTTTTTTCTCCCCCGTGGTGATATAATTATTGAACATTTTCATATTAGTTTTTAGTAATACGTATATGTATTAGAAAATAATATTTAATGTAATTTTTATTGAGAAAATTAATTTCATAAAAAATAACCAAAAAGTACCAGGATCCGTTTTTCAGACACTAAAAATTCGATTTTAAAAAGTACCAAAAAGATTTCTGCTGTTTATTGAGTTTTAATTTTTATTTTTATATTTATTTATTTAGCAGTTACAAAGGCTGACATAGGGTTTTACGGATAACATTTCAGCTATACATTGATTTTTGCCGGACGCATTTTAAATTTTTTTATTTCAATGTTTATTTATTTAGAAGATATAAAGGGTTCTCGGGTACCGTTTGTACCCGTTTTGATTGTTTAATTATTTGCATTTTTTTGATTAAAGGCAGACAAACTTAAAACTTTTATTTAGTTTTCATTAGTTTTGAAGGTACAGAGTTACCATTTTTGTCCGTTTTATCCCCATTTTTTATCCTCCGTGTAAAAATATTTTTCGATATCTAATATCCATTCTTAGTAATACGTACTATTAGAAAATAATATTTCATGTAATTGTAATAAAAACTTTTCTGCTCTTTATTATTTAAGCCGAATGAGTGTTAATTTTTATTTCTATGTTTATTTATTTAGCAGATACAATAGGGTTCTACAGATACCATTTTTACCTGTTTTGACCCACATTTGACCGTTGGGTAGAAATAATTTGGAAAATTGCTACTGTATTTATTTGTAAGACATGGAATTAGAGATCTTTTTATTAAGAAAATTGGTTTTGACAAAAAAGTACCAAACATTAAAGACTAATCTGTTAGTTTGTAATGAATGGACCTTATTTTTATATTTTTTTTTTCTAATGATTTTGATTAGCGACATTTATGAATTTGAAAAGAATATGAAAATATTAAAAGTCACTGCTGAATGTTATCAATTGTTATACTATTTATTTACTTAAAGTTGAAGGGCAATGTTTAATTGTCAAAAATGAGTAAGGAAATTTATTAACAACAAATAGATAGTACATATGGGATTTTAAGTATTTTTTTAAATAATAATTACAATATCTACTCGTATCAAATCTTATTTCAATACTTGTATTTAGTTAAGGGTCATCAGATTCTGACATGAATTTAAATCGAATAAAAGGCAAAAGTTAAAGGTCGCAAAAAAAAGTAAGAATAAGGATCTTATATGGTTGCTGGGAATAATTCTGGATCGATTCCAGAAAAATTTAGCAAACTAATTTGTCTTTTAGGAAAAACTAATTTGCACCGAATATTAAATTATTTCGTTAGTAACATTTTTAGAATAATTGTTATTAAAAAAACCTAAAGTTGGCTATCGATTGGAAACGATTAAAAGGTAACGATAATGGTGTTTTGGTTGTTGTTGTTGTTGTTGTTGTTGTTGTAACAGCTAGACTATTGAAGTTTTAATCCGGATATTCTGCAGTGAGATCCAGGTAAGGTGTGGGGGTATCATGTGGACCCTGGCCACATGCTGCTCATAAGTTTGAGACATGGTCTATGCGGCACAAATAGGCATTTAGTCTATTGCTCTATCCTGACCTCAGTTGTGCCGGAACTGCTCTTATTTTCCGCGGAAGTTTTTTGTGGTTTCTGCAATGGACCTCCAAGTACGGTATCCTGCGACCGCGGTATTGATTGCATCTCTGTTAATTTCGTTACATACGAGTTTTGATCTAATAGCTCGTATATTTTCCTCGTGTATTCGAAGGTCCTTTCTGACATGCCTCGGGGGAGAACCCAGCTGTGTCGGATGACTTTACCGATGACATCCCGGGATGAACATGCCATTATGTTCCATTACAGAAAGAACTTTCATTTCTTCATGTAAGTGGTGTTCTGCGGTTATTTGCATGCACCCTGTAATGATACGTAGGGCAGGATTTTGGCAGCTTTGTATGTTTCTCCACTCTCTCAATGAAGGTGACCACATTGGAGCAGCGTAATTCACCACTGACCGATCAATCGTCATATAGGTAGCCAACAGGGTTTCTTTATCTATATCCCAAGTGCTGCCGCTATTTGTGCGAGATTGGAGTGGCGTGAGCTGAGGAGGTAAATAGGCTATGAAAGGTGGCTCCTAAGATTTTTGTGTGGTTCAGTGTTGTGTGCTGTCGACTACGAAGAAGAAGTCTTATTTCGGTAACTGTATTTTTGAATTAGCTTATTAATTATTTAGGTAACGGTATTGACGATTATTTCGGTAAATGTAATTGCTTGTGGTAATGGTTGTCGGACCGAAAGATAAATTTCTTCCTTGAAAATTATTTATATTATTTAAATTAAATTTCAAAGAATTTGAACATTTTTGAAAAAGCCCATATACATATGTTAAATTTTTAGATAGAGCATTTTTAAAATGCACAATTTGTTTACAAACTTTGATAGAAAATTATACCGCAATAGAAACTTTAATTAAAAAAGTTTCAAAAGTACAAGTCATTTTGTTACCCAAACAAAATTTTAACAAAAGCCTGCTATAAAAACCTTAATTTAATGCTGATTTCTTACAATTTAGTATTATTAACCATATATCTTGTAGAATTAAAAAAAGAAAGAAATTCTTACGCATTCGATACGCACCATGTCATTGACAACCATTGAGGATGTGCCTCTATTTAATACCAGTTTGCGCATAATGAAATTTTGGTCATTTCTTTTGCAACATAATTGGCGCAGATACTCCTGTTTGATACCGTACATCATGATTAATACTACGCAATTTTTGGACATTTATTTCAGCGCCGAACCCATAGATGCCGTAGTCCGTAATGCCTATATAGCGGTTTTATTTTTCAATACGATTCTAAGAGCAGTTCTGTTGTGCATTAACCGTTTTGAGTATGAGAAATTTATGGAAAATATACGTTTGTTGTATATTGAATTGATGGTGAGTTTAAATTAAGTATGTATATTAATTAAATGTGATCAAATTTTGGATCAATAATTTATATTTTAAATTATTATTACTTTTAAGGAATCTGAAGATAAATCTGTCCGTAAATTGCTGAGCGAAACCACTCAAGCCTCTAGATTTATATCGAAAATTAATTTATTTATGGGCACTTGCTCGTGTATTGGCTTTATTACATACCCAATCTTTGCAACATCAAGGGGTAAGTAAAAATAGTTCAATATCTGTTTACGAACTTTAAAAAACTTGGCTTAGTTTTACCCTTTGGCATGTATGTACCCGGTATTGAAAAATATGAAAGTCCTTTCTATCAAATCTTCTTCATATGTCAAGTTATTATTACACCAATGGGCTGTTGCATGTACATTCCCTTTACTAACCTCGTAGTGGCGTTTATACTTTTTGCCATTTTGATGTGTAAAGTGTTGCGACACAAACTGAGCAATCTTAAAGATGTGAGCAATGAAAAAGCTAGAGAGGTCATTGTTTGGTGTATTAAATATCAATTGGAATTGATTAGGTAAGAAGATGATTGCAATTTATTTAAATATAAGACACGAAATCTATATTATCTTTTTAGATACGTGGACACTATTAACAATTTAACTACCCACACATTTCTGGTGGAATTTTTAGCATATGGGGTCATGCTATGCGCCATGTTATTTTTATTAATTATAGTAAGTTTTTCAAAGAACAAATCAATCTCAACTAATAATAATAATAACATTAATACAGGTCGAGACATTGGCCCAAATGATTATTGTCAGCATCTATATATTTATGATCCTTTCCCAGAGTGTTATCATGTATTATTTTGCCAACGAACTGTACGATCAAAGTTTATTGGTAGCCAATGCTGCTTATGATAGTAATTGGTTTGAGTTTGATGTGACCATCCAAAAAACTTTGAAACTATTGATTTTAAGATCACAAAAACCTTGTTCCGTAAGTTTATATTAATTTTCCCATCCTGAATATGTATTTATTTGTATCCATATATTTTATATTCAGATATTAGTTGGAAAAGTTTATCCAATGAATTTGGAAATGCTACAGTCTTTGCTTAATGCCACCTATTCGTATTTTACATTGTTGAAAAGAGTTTATGGATAAATCGATGGAATTTAAAAAAAAACTTTTACATACTCAGCACATTTATAAATAATACGGAATTTGCCTCCAACTTAAAATTTATTTAATCAATTCATGTACATATATTTTAATCACTTTAAAATCTCTGCATAAAAGTTTAATAAAAAAGTAGCCTATATTGTTATAAATATTTTTTTTATAAATACTTAAGCTTACAAGGTGTCTCTAATATCCCGCCCATAAAGATCTTAATATAGTATATTTTAGCCGAGGCTAGGTTACTAATAATGGTGCTAGCAAGATGCTTCACAGAAGACTTTAATCTCCAAGCTACTTTGCAATGTTAATCTTGAAATCGTACAGTAATTATTATCTTCATCCGAATAAAAGGAGGATTTATTAAGTAAGGACATCTTAAACTGTTGCAAAGGCCAGCAATTTCATAGAATAGATTAAAAATTACTCCAATTATAAGTATAATTCACCCGGTATCAATTTCTGAGTCTCTGAACGATATTTTAAAGTTAGTTTATTGAATTTTAAACAGTTTTTGGTCTACTTGTGTATCTAGTTCCCATATTAATGTTATTTGCAAAATATCTGGCCGGCTAGTGCGAATAAAGCAAATTTTATATTTTAAACTCTTATTTACAGTCACACAATAATATTATTAGCCAGTCTGGATTTACTACAACGGTTATATGATGAAATTGTGATCTTCTTGAAGGGCCATGAGAAATATTGAAATGTTGATAAAATTTAAAACATGTTGCAACTATACAAGGTGAGTGCAAATCGACAACAAATACAACACAAAACAGAAACAACAGGCATTTTGTTTGTGTAAAATAATGTACTACTGTCAAAAACACTTGAAAAAGTATTACTTTTGACATAAGTAGATTGTAAACAAAGTCAGTCAGCTGGGCTACTGCACTCACCTTGTATATTTGCACCATGATTTAAAACCTTTATGTACTTCAATTGTAAAATGTTTTTAATTTTATTTTTCTTTTTAGAAATTTATTAGTATAAAAATTTCAACCTAAATTATAAATTCCCTAGGCAAGGCGACATGGATGATCTAATAATTTGTTCATGTAGTTTAAGATCCATATGGATTATGTTACTATTCTTGACAGCTTTCTTTGTAGCTTTTAGATATTGGAATGGTGCAATATTGGTTTTATAATTGCATTCTATGGTGGGTTCATGTTAGACGGCGGTTCAGTTGTCAAGATATATTACATGATTCTTTTCAGGAATTGTGATATTATTATCTCAAGGTGCCAATTTTCAAACTATTTATAGAATATAGGCACTTTATTTTTAATATAAAAGGACAAGTCTTGTTGAAAATGGTAAGAATTGGTCCATGATTGCTAATAGCTCTCATTCAAATGTCTTCCCGAAATTTAGTTCTATCATACAAAAATGTCTTGAAATGTCTAGAAAATGTCTAAAAATATAATTTCCGAGGTTTTCTCATATTTTGGTCCATGACAAGGGTTCCAAATAATCAATTTTAGAACAATGATGCACACGAAATAACAAACATATCCTCCACATACATACCTTAAGATATCCAGAATAATAATATATCCAATGCCGGATACTTCTGGTATAAATATTGTTACCAGGGTCAAATTCGACACAAATGTTCCTTTTAAATATACATATAAATTGTTGTACTAAATTTTATAATGGGCGACTAATAATTGGTCATATCTCCCATATAAGGATCACATCCGATAAATCATTAATCTTTATATTTATCTTATAAATATAGCTACCGACTCAAATAGATCATTTACATATCCACGTAAATCATACTATGGAATTTTGGCCCATATTTGAACATTTCCCCATATAAAGCCCTCTTCCGAAAATCACTTCAATGCTCATAAATCTCTTATCTCTTGAATTCTAATTGTTTCTACTAAATCTATTTTTGTAACATCATTTAAGAAACTACTACAAAAATTCAATTGAAAAAAATTTAATTTGGAGTATGTATATCGTAATAAAATATTCCCACATTAAATAACTGGTCGTTAGAGCAGTGCTTTAAATATTTGTTTGTGTAAAAACATTTTAAACAAATCGTGTTGTGAAAACCACTGCCGAAAATCGTTTAATAGTTGAAAGATTCGGTGAATACTAGCATTTTTTGCTTCTTACAAACATATGACACAAATCTTTACTCTGCATAAATTAAGTTGTTAAATTGTTTAAACTAATATCCAAGACAAAGTTGTTCTTTTGGGCAGGTCTTCTTTTAGACAAGCTCAGTTGTGTTTACATTTAGATTTACAGTCCCCCAAGCAATTCTAAGTAATTGTCATATTATCATATTATGGTATTTATGTCATTAACTAGTTAATAAATTAAGTATAACTATGGGTTAATTATAATGTATATTAAGTATTAATACAGAACATAGAAGCTAATGAATGTAATTTATATTCTTACTTGAAAACATATTAATATTAAACTATAAACATTCATTTTAAATACAGTGTATCACAACACTATATTGCATATTCATTTTCAAGAGAAATTTGTTTTTCATTATACCCTACACCACCATAGTGGGGAGGGTATATTGGATTTGTGCTGATGTTTGTAACGCCCAGAAATATTGGTCCAACACCCACCTTAAAGTATACCGATCGACTGAGAATCATTTTCTGATTCGATTTAACGATGTCCGTCCGTTCGTTCGTCCGTCTGGCTGGCTGTCCATGTAAAGCTTGTGCGCAGAGTACAGGTCGCAATTTTAAAGCTATTTCGATAAAATTTGGTACATAATATTTTTTCGGCCCAAGGATGGATGGGATTGAAACTGGTAAAAATCGGTCCATTATTTCACCTGGACCCCATACAAATGTCCTCCCGAAATTGTGGTTTACCGATCATAAATGTTTGAATTAGCAAGTATCCAAACAAATTTCATCACAAATGAGTGGTAAATGAAGCCAAATCAGATCTACAAATTTTGTGCAGATCGGTCCATAATAGTTTATATATCCCACATAATGCCCATTTCTAAAAAAAATGTTTTATACATATACTGGGTGTAGGGTATAATATGGTCGGGCTTCATCGACTATACTTTCTTACTTGTTCATACATAAAATTGTAAAAAGCAAGTAAAAATATTTGTTCTTGTGTGTCATTGATAATAGACATTGTGTAAAATGGGTAAATCCGAAAAAATGTTAACAAAGTTCGTTTTTTTTAGTTGTTGTTGCAGTTTATTAATTTGCAAATTAATAATTTGCTTGTTATAAAAAAATTTGTCATTCCATTTGTAACACATCGAAATATTAGTCATATAATCAAAAAGTCTATATATTCTGGGTTCTTATAAGATTCTAGACGATCTAGCTTTGTCTGTCCGTTAAAGGCACAATAGAACTTGGTAGTGCAAATCGGTAACATCGGTCCGAGTTATAGACGAAAGTCTCAAACAATCTCGATATTTTCCAGATATTTTTTTGCCAAATTTTTTTTTCGTCAAATAAATATAATGCAAATAATATCATGAAATTGTGCACACATTATTTATATTATAAAACGACAAGTTCTGTTTAAAATTGTAAGAATCAGTTCACGACTTCTCATAGCCCCCATAGAAATGTCTTCCCGGAATATGGCTTTACGGTATATAAATGGCTATAGATAAGCAATATATATATATTTCATGATCATCGGTCTTTAATAGGCAATAGCTACCTTAAACTGAAGGAAAAATTATTTTGCAGATTTGTTACAATTGCGATAGATGTTGTCAATTTAATAAATTGTTCTATAGTCGCGGAAGCTTTTAAAATTTACTACGAAATGGTCGTCCAAAATCGTTAAAAGTAGGAGAGGAAAGACTAATAACCATGGAAAATCTTTTAAACCTACAATTATAGTTTAACAACCAGCTAAGAAGAAAACTATATACCAATGTAAACAACACAAAAATCCATAGGCTGCTGAGAACCGGCAAGGTAAAAAACCGTTTGTTTTTGAAATCAACAGATTAAAAAGGTTCAGATTTTCGACGTAGGGTCTAGTGGAAGCCCTCCATTAAATTTCTATAAAATTAGTTATACTTGGTCATGATTCAAACTTTGATAGTCCTTCTGTCAAAGTAGGGTTTAAAAATATCCTGAATGCCCTGCTGAAAAATGGCAATCCAAGGGATATACACCTGCTAACAAGTTTGTTATTTTCAGTATTTTCAATATTTAATAATCTCTAATAAATAATGAAGTAACATCATCTAGAAAATTTAATTGAGAGTTATTTTTTTTCTTAGGTTTAGTTTCTAAACTTAAATTGAAAGTGAAAGTGCTATTGTGGAACTATGTACATATGTATGTATGTGCAGGCGGATGTTAGATCTTACAATGTTGTCAAATCTGGTAATATACTGACATTGCAAAATTCTTTGCAAAAGGTAAATTGTCAGTTCAGACGATTGTAAGAAAAAATTACAATTTCATCGGCAGACAATTGTCACACAATAGATTTATCTGCCAACAGAAATTGTGGGTTCACACTAATGTTAGACTGTTGTATGGCAAAAATTGGCAGATTCGTTGTTGAACATTTCCAGAACTGTGTGTGTGTGTATATTATAGGTATTGAAAATTTTTAAATATTGACATTGTTCAATTTTCGCTGCATATACAGACATACTAGATACTAGACAGTAGGGAAGATGAAAACAAATTATCAAAAACATGCCTCAATTTGTTTATTTGGTGTAATTACATTAAATATTTTTTCACGCGTTTACTTTCTCAACATATGTCTGTATGTCTGTTAATGTTTTTTGCTCACTCTCTCAGTGTATTTGGCAAGAAAAATACATAACTTGGAAAAAAATAACGGGACAAAAACACTCATAATATTTCTCTGACAATGGTGACATATGCAGATGCATAAACTTCGCAAATCTGACAATAAATAGTGCATGACAATAATCTGACTATTGCAATGAAATGTGTTCACACATGTCTAACAATATTTTTGTCTTACAATGCACTGACAATGCTTTTTCTGACAACGTAGGAAGACAAACAATTTTAAGTTCACACGATTGTTAAACATTTTTCTGACTGAATATTGTAAGATATTTCAACCGTCCATAGGTATATAACGTAAAGCTTTGTATAGACGGTTGTCAGATCTTACAACGTTGTTCGAAATGTATTCAAAAAATGTCTAACCACCGTGTGAACTTAATATTTTTGTCTTCCAACGTTGTAAGAAAAAGAATTGAAAATTTACCACTTGCTAACAATTTTTCAATGTCAGTACATTGCTAGATCTGAGAACATTGTATGATCTGACAACCGTCTATAGATAGCTTAATACTTTTATAAATAAGCTACATTTTATTGTTGGTTTATAAATTGGCATCATTGGCGTAAACAATGGTTTTTATAAAAAAATTGGATCATTTGCAGTTGTTATATTTACTCGTTTTTAGCATACAACTTTGATTTGGGATTTTCCGGGAAACGGAATTTGATTGTTATAACGTTTTAAAAGTTTTCTGGTAACGATACAATTATTTAAAATAGTACATTCAAAAAATAAATCAAATTCCTTTTAATAAACTTTGCAAATAATTAATTATATAAGAATTTAAGAAACCTTTTTAGGTGAGGGTATTTATACATAAGTATTGTATTGTAAATAAAGTATTGTCACAGCTTGTTAGAACTTACTATGCATGATATTTACTGTGCAAAAATTAAAAAAAATAAAAAAACTAAACCGCAAAGGATGTGCGTAAATTGAGCATACAAAACTCGTATGTAATTATTAACCGTAAAAAGGTTGAGTGCGTTTTGTATCCCCAACAACAGAAAATAAAAATACAAAATACACGTACGAATGAATTTGTATAAACATACATACATATGTATCTATTAAAATATGTACATATGTATGTATGTATGTATGTACACGTATATACTTCCTACATGTGAGAGGGATGTTTGTTCTTGCGGTTTTTCCGAAAACTTTTTATCCGTAAACATTTCAAATACTGATAAAAGTATAAAAACCATTAACTTCATTACATAAATTTCTAGTCATTTCCCTTTCACATACAACTGTTGTTTACTGTGCAGTGAAAACCTCCGGCCTCCATCGACCAACAAAAGCATGGATATCAAATCGATTGAAGAAGTGCCCATGTTTATCTCCAGTTTGCGTATAATGAAATTTTGGGCATTTCTATTAGAGCACAATTGGCGTAGATACGCCAGCTTAATACCGTACACTCTACTGAACATAACACAATTCATGGAGATTTACTTCAGTACCGAAGCCGTTGATGCAATAATCCGCAACGCTTACATAGCGGTATTATTTTTTAATTCAACTTTGAGAGGTGTGGTTTTGTGCTTAAATCGTTTTGGTTTTGAGGAATTTATGGAAACTATACGTATACTGTACATTGAATTAAGGGTAAGGGTGTGCTTTCAAATGTATATAAATGTATATGTATATGTATGTATGTAATTTGAAACTATTTGAAGGCATCTGATGAAAAGATCATACGCAAAATGTTACATGAGACTACAAAAACTTCGATATTAGTGTCGAAAGTTAATTTAGTTATGGGTGCTTGTTCGGTTATGGGCTTTCTAATGTATCCCATATTTGCAACAACGAAAGGTAAGTACTGCGAGGGCTGGTCAATATTGCAATTTAGTACCGTAAAATATTTTAGTGATTTGCTGAAGTGGAAATAGGAGTTATGATCAAATATGAGCCTACATTTATTAAATCCAGTAGATTGATTTTTGAGAATATATATGTAACTTATTTGTGTAAAATTGCAAAAATAGAATAGAAATATCGATTTATAAGATATTTATGTGTATAATATAGACACATCTAAACAATATTTCGTTTTGGTATTTTTTTTTTTTGCATGAAACTTTTTATACCTTTCACCTTCATGAGATGGGTATATATAAGTTTGTCATTCCGTTTGTAATTTCCATAATATAATTTTCCGACCCTATAAAGTATATATATTCTGGGTCCTTATACAGGGTTTTCCAATAAGGACTTGACAACTTTTTTTTTAAATAAAACGCAAACCGTTTGAGATATTTCCAAATCTTTATTACCGACTTGAAATACATTCAAAACATTTATGAATGGAACTCGACTTCGTTCATATGGGCACCGCGGCCACGTCGACAGTGGTCGATTCGTTGGACCCAATTTTGGATGACTCGGTCACACATTTCGGCCGGAATGGCCGCTATTTCGCGTTCAATGTTGGCTCTAAGTTCTTCCAACGTTGTCGGCTTGTTGGCATAGACCAATGATTTGACGTAGCCCCAAAGAAAAAAATCTAGAGGCGTTAAATCGCAAGAACGAGGCGGCCAATTGACTGGTCCATTTCTTGAGATAACACGCTCGTCAAACTTACTCTTCAGTAAATCGATTGTAACGTGTGCTGTGTGGCTTGTGGCACCGTCTTGTTGAAACCACATGTCATCCAAGTCCATGTGTTCCAATTCGGGCCAAAAATAATCGCTAATCATTGCGCGATAACGATCGCCATTCACAGTAACGTGACGATCGTTATTGTCGACGAAAAAATATGGCCCAATGACGCCGCCGGCATGCAAAGCGCACCAAACAGTAATTTTTTGTGGATGAAGTGGTGATTCGTGAAGCACATGTGGATTTTCAGCAGACCAATAACGCATATTTTGCTTATTGACGAACCCATTGAGCCAAAAATGAGCTTCGTCACTGAAGATGATTTTGCGATGAAATTCATCATCTTGGTGCATCTTCTCCAGAGCCCAATCGGAGAACGTACGTCGACTCAAATGGTCCATCGGCTTCAATTCTTGAGTCAGCTTAATCTTGTATGGGTGTAAACCCAGATCCTTACGCAAAATTCGCCATAAAGTGGTCTTGGGGATGCCCAGTTCTTGAGAACGCCGCGGAATCGACTGATTTGAATCGTTTGCTACGGACGCCTGAACGGCAGCGATATTTTCGGAACTTCGACCAGGCCGTTGTCTCACTGGCACGACAGCATCACACAATGAATATGTAGACTCAAATTTTTGCACTAAACTTGTTATTGCTTGTCTACTAGGGCGATAATTACGACCGAAAATTGGAGTTAACGCTCTTAAAGTTGCGGTCACCGACTCCGAATTTCGTACATTTTTATAATTTCCAAACGTTGTTCCTTCGTGTACTTTACCATAACGAAAATGTTAAGTTTACTGAAAAAAAAGAAAGCAACAATTAGATGATCAGTGAAATAGTGCGTTCACAATTTAAATTCAGAGTTGTCAAGTAGCTATTGGAAGCTAGCGGAGTCGATTAAGCCATGTCCGTCTGTCTGTCTGGATGTTGAAATCAATTTTTTGAAGTCTCCAGATATCTTCGGGATCCAAATCTTCAATAATTCTGTCAGACATACTTTCGAGAAGTATGCTATTTAAAATCAGCAAAATCCGTCCACAAATAAGGGAGATATGAGCAAAAATCCGAGGCAACCTCTGAAAATTTCATCGAAAACACTAAGTGTATTAATATTGTTACAGTTAATTTTCGCATAAACAGATGGCGCTAATTGTTACAAATAATTTTTTCATATACAGATGGCGCTGATCAAACAAAGTGTTTAAGTGTGTTCTTAAACCGTAATCTAAATGTGTAAAAAGACAGTGGTTAATTTTTTTTAATTGTGTTTGTTTATATACATTTATATACATTTAAATAAATAAAGACTCGTTATATTTTCTTCAAAGTACTTGACGCTTTTATTTTGCATTTAAAAAGAATCCGGTTTATTTAAAGGAAATAAACCACCGTTTTTAAAACGTAAAAACGTAACAATATAATATATACAATATGTATGTATATAATATAATTATGCATCCACAACAAAGGTGAAGGGTATATAAGATTCGGCATAGCCGAATATAGCACTCTTACTTGTTTTTTACTGAATTTAGTATGGATACTGCTACTATATTAATTATAGTAGGGAATTTATGCTTTGGTATGAAAGAACTTAAAAATAGAGAGAATATCTAAAATTTATGAAATATTTTAAGGAATCGTAGGGTTTAGGTCATATCTGAATTATCTATTGCAATTATATCTGACATATTTGTGCAATACATGGGTTTGTTGGTGCTATCTATAAGAATAAAATATTTAGAATATTGAAAATTTAAACAGAAACCTATTTTCTAGCATTACCTTATGGCATCTATGTTCCCGGCATTGATAAATATCAAAGTCCATATTATGAAATATTCTTTTTAATACAAATCGTCATGGCACCCATGGGCTGTTGTATGTTCATTCCGTTTACAAATCTTATCGTGGCTTTTATACTCTTTGGCATTCTTATGTGTAAAGTATTGCAACACAAACTCTCAAATTTAAAGGAAGTGAGCAATGAAAAGGCTCGAACAGTAATTGTATGGTGTGTGAAATATCAATTGGAATTAATAAAGTAATTATGAAAGAAATTCATATCTCAAAGTTTTGATATCTTTTAAAATGTTCCACTTACAGGTTCGTCAACACCATGAATAGCTTAACTACCCACACTTATATGATTGAATTTCTAGCATTTGGAGCCATGCTTTGCGCCATGTTGTTCTCTTTGGTTATTGTAAATAATTGCGATCAATGTTAATAAAATGAATTTTTGTTTGTATTTATATATTCAATTTCAGGCTGAAACCCCCGCCCAAATGATCATTATCAGTATTTATATGTTTATGATATTTTCTCAAAGTGTTGTCTTGTATTATTTTGCCAACGAACTGTACGATCAAAGTCTATTGGTGGCGATAGCGGCTTATGAATGTAATTGGTTTGACTTTGATGTGGAAACCCAAAAGATTTTAAAACTTATGATTTTGAGATCTCAAAAACCCTGTGCGGTAAGTTTTTATGGAATATTGTATATTTATGTTGAAATTGTACTTTGTTTACTTAACTTTTTTTTTAGATTATGGTGGGCAAAGTATATCCCATGAACTTGGAGTTATTGCAATCTTTGCTAAATGCCACCTACTCGTATTTTACGTTATTGAAAAGAGTTTATGGTTAAAAATGTTTTAGTATAATATGAACATCACAAGTACTTGAGTCTAATTACTTTTAGTAGAATTTAATTGGTATATTTTTGTACTTTTCTTTTTACAATATATTTTCTCTATGAATGTAAATGCATCCAATAGGATAAGCATGTTTTTAATATAACGACTTTTTTAATGGACGACAAAACGTGACAAATATAGTTTATTACAGGAAATAATTGATGATTCTGAATTAAACGTGTTTTTACAATTTACAACAATACTTTGTACTATTATCCAAATAATTCGGTACAATTTTCTGATGATCGCTCCATAATAAGTCATACCTCCCATATAAGGGGCACTTTTGAAAATCTCTTTAACGACTATAAATCTTTTAAAAATGTTGGTATCCAAATAAAATTCAACGCAAATAAATTTTGTATATACATAAATCATGGTTTTATAACGAATTTCTGCAATATAAGACCCCCTTCGAAAGTCAGTTTAACACGCATAAATCCTTTAAAAGTGTTTATATAAAATTTAAACCAAATATTTTTATATGCACAGAAGAAATGCCAATACATTTTTTGGTGTCAATAGGTGATAATAGGTGTCATAGCGCCCATTTCTGAAAACCTGTTTTTACATATATACTGGGTGGAGGGTAGGGTAGGGCTTGAACGACTATACTTTCTTACTTGTTGTATATAAGTAAGTAATAACGAAAGAAAATATAAAACAAACAAACAAATGTTGTAGGTATACTTTTCGTTATTCTCTTGTAATACTTTTTGGATTTATTAAACAATTTTTTTATAAATTTATATTACGAACTAGCTTTATGAACACGGCGTTGCCCGTGATTTATTTTCTTTTATTGCTGACCGCTGATCATTTTAAATTTTGAATTTTCTTCTATTTGACATTGATTAGTATTTCTAAAAAATGTTGTTTGACAATTTGTAAACTTTTGAAATTTTTGAAATTTAAATAGATGAAATGGTTCAATCTGAACTTCTTACATCTTTTGATCGTAATGTATAAGATCCTAATTGTTATATTTTAATTCTAATGTAAACAGAAAAAATACTTATATAATACAATTTTCCAATTCTATCTCTTTAAAGAAATTGAATAAAAAAAAAATACAAAAAGTACTTTCGCAATTTTTCTTGAATTACCAAACCCGTGTAACATACTATCAAAATTTGATCCCATAAATAAATCTATACTTTAAAGCTTAAGCACTTAATAATCCTTGAAGGTTGACTATCGAAAAAGTACTTTCCTAGTTATTGCTGCTTGGCTAATCGATAGCACAAAAATTTCAATCTTCCTATTAAACACTCTCTCATGAGGAGGGCTTAAATATCCGCCTGAAACGGAAACATGTAGTCTGACAATCTAATCTAACGACCCTTGTGTTTTCAAAGATCTCTAGAATTCGCATGTTCCGTTAAGGAATTATTATATTACGATCAGCTTCTGGAATATATAGAGGCAATATACATGAAGCAAAATCTACTCAGAGAATGTAGATTGATTATCGAGTCTTTTAAAATTTGTAAGTCTTACAGAAAAAAAGTGAAAGCCAACAATTTGTTCGGCTGAGAACCATGCACTGAATTTATGTTTGTTCATGTGAATGTGCCAGGGTTGGAAATTGGCTTTTTTGGTTTTTTAGCAACTATTAAAATAAAATGTACTTTTTAAACCTCCACGGTACCATTTGAATTATTGGTTTAATAATAAAAAAAAAAACTTAACAACAAATTCACTTTTCACTTTAACGAAAATTTGATAACTTTATATAACGAATGTTTAAACTATTTTATACTCGATTCAAATTTTTAATACTAACAATTATATCAGGATATCAAAAATGTCTTAAAAAAAAACGTCGAACTCTAATGGAAATGGAGCTTTGGAATTGATTTCTCGACAAAATGAAAAACATACAGTATTCCAGTTAATTAAATTGTTTTAAAAATCAAAGCCATAGAGAGTGACAAAAAAGTATATAGTGTAAGATATTTTAAATGAATCACGATCTAACTTCTCTTTATATTCTAAATGCGAAAAAACTGTTCTATATGTATTGGAAAACGCTACCAGATAAAGCATTTATTCGCGCTAAAAAAACTAGTGTCCCAGGAAAAAGAAGAAAATTATCAAATTATAGAGTAACAATTTTATTTTAATGCATCTGAAAAAAAGAAAATTAAACCTCTTCATATTGGAATGGCTCGTTCGTTTCGTAATAAAATGTTACCTGTAAAATGTATCTTCATTCAAATAAATCATATTTAGAATGTATTGTTTGTTATACCGGGATTTGCCAGTATTTGTTTAAATATAAAGTTATTGATCTTTAAGAATAGTTCTGGATCTTTAAGAATATTATTTTGGTTTATTTTTATTTATGAAATATCAACTTATTTTCGAAAAGTTAACTTTTGTGAAAATATATACATATATTCGTCCATCTTTCGATTGTATTTTAAAAATTACTAGATTTATTATTTAAAGAATATATTGAAGAAACAAAAGGAGAACTGCTAATGTTTTTGATATCCTGATTAACAAAATTTTAAGCTTTAGTTTTTGGATTCAGCTTCAAAATCATCCAATGTGAATAAATATTTCAGAGGCTCTCTGAGTTCGACAATTCAACTAACAATTTTTTGTCTTGATAACAACCTTTTAAATGCATATTTCAAGATTATAAAGATATCGGTATCAAAATGTTCATTAATTTTAAAAATTGAAATCATCTCTTCGGCTTCCACTATTACACAGATGGTTACTTAAATCATGTATTTATTTATTTCATCTGGAATAACAAATTTGAATGGAACATTATTTTAAAATTGTACCAAATGACTGGTGGTAGTACCACGGTACCAACTGTGTCTAAAATGTATCAAAGAAAAGTACAATTGTAGTATGTTTGCCAACCCTGTAATGTCGTGGATTTTAAAATTCCGCTCATCTGAATATAGCATTCTAACTAGTTTCATAGCTCTATCTATAAAATCGCCTGTATTCGCATCGAAAAGACTAAAACCGAAAAAGACTAAACCACTAAATAACATACTGGTATATTTGAGCTCGTTTTTTTTTTTTTTTTTTTTTTTTTTTTTTTTTTAAAGAGAAATAACACTCAGGCAATTAATATGCGTTACTTTCTTTGGAAAGGGGATAGATTGAAGAAGTAAAGGTGGTGACAGTAGAAGAAAGCTTTATATCACAACTCTGCAATTATGTTTGTTTTAGTGCAGCATTGCAGCGCCACTGGTGGTGAGTAGGTGCATTATTTTTAAAACCTGATTTTATAGCCTTTATTTAATTATTTTACTTCGGTGGTGTTTGAATGCTATACCACCGAAGGAGGGCGCTATGATAAATATTAGTTATGATGGATAGAAAGAAAACTAATAATTATCAGAAACTGATGTTGTTTGAGTGGCAGCGGCTGGGAATCGAACCGGGGCTACAAATACCAACTCATGCTTAATGATCAAATACTCTAACCAATTAAGCTACAGCACACTCATTTATTTAAAAAAAGTCTTTTTATTTGGGCCAAAGCACCACAAATATTTAGTTTTATTATACCCTACACCACCATAGTGGGGAGGGTATATTGGATTTGTGCTGATGTTTGTAACGCCCAGAAATATTGGTCCAACACCCACCTTAAATTATACCGATCGACTCAAAATCACTTTCTGAGTCGATTTAACGACTTGTGCGCAGAGTACAGGTCGCAATTTTGAAGATATTTTGATAAAATTTGGTAAGTGATATTTTTTCGGCTAGATGGATGGGATTGAAACTGGTGGAAATCGCTCCATTATTTCACCTGGCCCCCATACAAAAGTCTTCCCGAAATTGGGGTTTACCGCTTATAAATGTTTGAATTACGCAAGGAAACAAACAAATTTCATCACAAATAAGTGGTAAATGAAGCCAAATCACATCTACAAATTTTGTGCAGATCGGTCGATAATTAGTCGTAGCTCCCATATAAGGGCCAATTCCGAAAATCACTTTCAAGAGCATAACTCTCTCAAAAATGTCGGTATCCAAATAATATTTAACAGAAATATATTTGATTTATATACAAATAATACGGTGCAATTTTATTGTGATCGGTCCATAATTAATCGTAGCTCCCATATAAGGCCCACTTCCGAAAATCACTTTAAAAATCATAACTCACTCAAAAATGTTGGTATCCAAATAATATTGAACGCAAATATATCTTATATGTATACAAACAATACGGTACAATTTTATTGTGATCGGTCCATAATTAGTCGTAGCTCCCATATAAGGCCCATTTCCAAAAATCACTTTAAAGAGCATAACTCTTAAAAATGTTGGTAATCAAATAAAATTCGACACAAATAAATTTCTTATATACAGAAATAATAACACCTAATTTTGTAATGGTCGGTCTATAATTAGTCGAAACTCCCATATAAGACCCTTTCCGTAATTCACTTTACCCTCCATAAATCTTTTAAAAGTATTTATATCGAGATAAAGTTTAAGTTTAGTATATTATTTATATTCACAAAAACATGACACTAAATTTTTGGATGATAGGTCATATCTCCCATATAGCGCACATTTCTGAAAAACTGTTGTATGCATATACTGGGTGTAGGGTGTAGATCGGGCTTGACCGACTATACTTTCTTACTTGTTTTATTTGATGCTGTTTGTTCTTGCAAAACTCTTGTAAGAAAATGTGGCTGTACCTTTAGTTAATTAGAATCATAATCAAATATCGAGATTATGAAACTAAAGCCTCATTAGAGGTTTTATGAAATATGGTATAAAGAATACCGCGAAATTTTTGAAAAGTTTATTTTTGTGTCATGTTAAATTTTTCAAACGTTTGTCGTTTTACAAAACGAGAGCAGAAATTATTTTATTTGATATAAAAACCACAAATAGTTTTTTTATTAACAAATTTCTTCATATTTATTTTTTATTTTCATTTTTTTTATAATAATATATACTTTACTAAATTTTTAAAATTTAATTCTATTCATTTATTTTCATATAATTCTAAAAAACGAAAGGAAGCACAGATTCGCTTTTAAATAAAAATTTTTGTTTTTTATTTTTTTTATACTCTTTTTTTACTTAGTTGATATTACAAAGTATTTGCTTTTTTGATGACATGTGGTTCATATAATATTGCAGGTTCTAGTTTTTGTAGTAGAAAAGCTAAGCTTTTTTCAACAAAATAAAGGTTTACAAAAAATAAAAAAATGGGAAGAACAAATTAAGAAAAAAAAAAAAAATTCAAAACCAAATGAGGAAAATTATAATAATTTTTATACATTCGTTTAAACTTGAATAGAGTTAGTTGGAAATGTCTATAATATTTAGTTATATTTCATATTGATATGCTAAAAACCGTGGTGATGTATTCGTTTTGTGATAAAAATATTATTTAATTAATTAATTAGTTAATAAAATAAAATAAAATAAAGTAAAGTAGTTATAAACAAAGAAATACTATTTAAATAAAAAAGGAATGTTTAAAGATTACAAACTTAATAAAAAGTTTAAAAACTTAATAAGACACATACAAAAATTGTTGTTTGTTTTTTTTATAGTTAAAATAATTTATAACTTTTTTATCGCGGATTGTTTAACTTTCTCTGCTTACGTTTTTGGCTAAAAAACAATTCTAAAAAACATTTGATTAATATTAATAATAACATATTACACATTAGAAAATATTATTAGATACATGTATAAAAACATTTTGTTGTTTAAAAAATAATTTTCAATAAAGTAAGTTTTTTTTTGAAATGTTTTGTTCGAAAAAAGGTTTTTTTGTTGTTGTTTAAATGTGGAAATTTAAACTAATGAAGAAAATAATTATTTAAACTATTGCTAGTTGTTTTTATTTTTATTTAATGATTTTTTTAGTTTTTTTTTATAAAAAATATATAAAATATTTAGAAAACTATTTAAATTTTTTTCTTTCTTGATTCTCTTTTTGTTTTGTTTTGTTAGTTTACATTTGTTGTTTTTTTTTTAGTTTCTTTCTATGTTGTTTACTAGTTTTTTTGTAATTTTTTACAAAATTGTTTGATTTATTTATATATAAATACAAAAAATCTGTTTATATTTAATTTTAAGATTTTCTTGTTTAAATATTGTCTTTTTTATAATAATAATAATAATAATAATAATAATAATTTTTCTCTCTGTGTATATGAAAGAAAAACGTAGACATAGCCCTGCTTTCGTACTTGATCCTCGAGAACAGGGTTGTAGTTATCATAGAGTTGCCATTTAATGTTTATAATTTAACCGTTTCACTTGTTCGAATTTGTCAGATAGCAAAGATAGATAGATATGTGTTTTCATTTACTTAAGTTTCTATAAAAATGGGTTTTGTATATATAAATAATTTATAATTCTGTTTTACTCTCTCTCTCTCTCTCTAATCTTTTTTTAAGCATCGTCTTCAATTACTTTTGTCTAGGTTTCCTGTTAAATTAAATTTAAATTTGTCCTTTTTATAGTAGTTGTTCCACAGGTTGTTAATGTTATTGTTGTTGCCGTGGCTAGAATTTGATGTTAGGGTTTATATCAGCACTCAGACTTATCTTCTTCAACCAAGTATTGTGTGTCCTTGCCATTGTCGGCGGAGGGATCTAATTCTCTGGTTCTTAATTGTAATTGTGGTGAGGATTTGTGCGTTATACTGCTAGGTGCTAAAATGGCTGATACAGGTTCCGTAAATGGACCGATGGGTTTGTTTTTGGAGGGATCATGTGGCACTTCGTAAATTCCTAAAAGCAAGAATTAACAACACAAACTTAAGCACAACAATATTGATTTCATTCAAATTGTTTTGACTTACCTGATCCATTACTTATACTTGGATCGGTATTTGTACCCGATTGTACAGCATCATACATGGGATTAGAAAAATCTCTTGTTTTACCCGAATTCACAGTTTGTAAATTATAGCCTTCCAGAGGGGCTACATCACCCGTCGAGGTACCCGTTGGAGCGTTGGGACCCGGGAAACCAGGAGCATTAAATTCTACATTAGTACCTTGACGGAAGGTTACACTTTGTGAAGATGTTAAAGTTGGTAGACGTGCCAATTTGCCACTGTAAAATAAAATGTTTGCATTAAGCCACATAGTTTTTTCGAAAACTATTATTACACTACTTACAATGGTTTCTTGCGTATAACGAACCAAACACCGGCAGCTGCCAATAGCACTAATAATATTACCATTATTGGCACCACAACCGCAGTGACATTTGCTCCACCGTGGCCAAACATGCCGGCTGCATTTTGTTCACAATGATTACCCTTGAAGTCAGCCAAACACTCGCACATCAATTCACCATTATTGTCCTCAACACAGAAGCCACCATTTTGACAGGGACAAATTCTGGGAGAAGGTCTTTGTCTTTCAGCAGCAGCATCACAAATTATCTCAATAGTGCTGCGATGTGATGGCAACGAACCGGAACTGTCAGGACAGGCACAACGATGGCCACCCGGTACCAACAGACATAAATGTGAACAGCTCGAACCGAAGCAGGGATCTTTCAGAGAGGTGTTGTAACGTTTCTCGTGGTAAATCTTGAGTCCTGCAGGATTTACCAAGTTACGATGCACCACTACTTGAACACCACGACCAAATTTATCTTGTCGTATCAACTCGCCCGTATCACGAGTAACCCAAAACATGTTCGATTCGAATATATCAAGAGAAACAGGATGTCTTAATTTATCGCTTTTAACAATGGTTTTGCGTCCCGAACCATCCGGTTTCATGGATTCAATGGTATTCAATTTAGTGTCCACCCAGTAAATGACGTGATCCTGAGAATAATCAATTGTTATGCCGGCAGGATGTCTTATTTGCTCAGTAATTATGGGACGACGTTTAGAGCCATCCATCCAGGATACTTCAATCTTAGGAGCAGAACCGGCGTCAGACCAATATATTCTACCCAATTGAGGATTTACTGCTATGGAGGTGGGTACTTCAATGCCAGCATTTACTATGGATCTGCGATAACGACCATCTGTGGTGGCTACCATTACACGACCACGAGGCTTAGAACCAGTTCTATCCACCTCTGCCCAATATAGATTATTGGCTAACCAATCAACCGCCACAGCTGTGGGTTTCGATCCTCCCTTCATGTTCAAGTCCTGAGCATAACCAATCTTTGCCTGGCCATCTACAGCATTGACCATATACGAACGTTTGATGGTCTTGTCATAACTGTCAGCCCAAAATACTATTTGCTGTTCGGCATGATAATCTAAAGCCTCAATACGTTTCTCAGATAATATCACATCAAACTCTTCTCTCTTTTGGAGATCCAAAGCTCGTATTTCCGGGCCATTGGAGAATATTAGCACAACATCATCCTTTTCAGCTTTGCAAACACCTGAAGTACTGTCCACTAGCCGGAAACCATCGCGGCAAGAACATGAATAAGTGCCATTAAGATTATTACATTGGTGAGAGCAGGTATGCTGACGTGTGGCACATTCATCGACATCTATACACTTCTTTTTGTTGTCTGGAGCTATTATATAACCCGGATAACAAGCGCAAATGTAACCACCATCGGTCAAATTGTGGCAATGATGTTGACAGCCTCCACGGTTCTCTTCCAAACAAGATGAGGTATGATGACAGCCAAGCTCATCAGATGCATCTCCGCAATCATCAGAGTAGTCGCATACTTGAGCTCTTTCAATACAATTCTTATTTGCACATTGGTATTGGGTGTACAAATCACAGGGTTTAACTTTGGTAGCACATATGGTCATGTTATTTTCATCCGAACCATCACCACAGTTGTCCACACCATCACAGATTTGATAACGGGCCACACAACGATGATTGGCACATTGGAATCTACGCAAAGTATCACAATTGAAGTCGGTACACACTTTAGGATCTTCATCCGAACCATCACCGCAATCGTCAGTGCCATCACACAAATCAGAGGGCGAAACACACAGGTTATTGTTACATTGGAAACGTGATTCTGGACAATAACGTCCTCCAGGGAAACGAGGTGGGCAATCCATTTCATCAGACATATCACGACAATCGCGATCACCATCACAACGGAAATAGGAGGCAATGCAGTGGCCGGAAGTACATTGGAAAGTACCGTTCTTGCACTTGAATCCTTCACAGTTCAATTCATCAGAGTTGTCACCACAGTCATCTTCATGATCGCACTGCCAACGTGATGATATACATTTGCCATTACCGCAACGGAATTCAGATTCAGAGCAGTCACGATACTTTCCTTTGCAAATGGCTTCATTTTCATCTGAACCATCACCGCAATCATCAGCAAAGTCACACATCCATTGTCTAGGATAATAATTTTTTTATTTATATTATAATTAATTAAATTGTTATAATAATTAACTTACTTTGGTATACATCTGTTGTTTCCGCATTTGAAATCGGTGTCCAAATTACAAGAAGGACAATTCTCAGGCTGTTCATCACTGTTGTCACGACAATCATCTTTACCATCACAGAACAACCATTTAGGAATGCAACGGTAATTCGATTGCCCGGGACATCTTTGCCAGCCCGTTGTGCAGTTACGTTGACGGCACATATAAGCGGGTTCATCCGAATCATCGCCACAATCATTATCGAAATCACACATCCAAAGTTTAGGTATGCAGCGACCATTTTTACAACTAAATTCAGTATCGGGATCACAAGTTCGTTTATCTGGAAAAATGGAAAACGTAAGAAACCTTATGACACATTAATTTATGTATTTTAAAAACTTACGACACACAGCAGGATCTTCATCACTTCCATCCTTACAATCGGCATCGCCATCACAGCGCCAACTGTCCAATATACATCTACCGCTTGATTTGCATTTGAAGTCAGAGTCGGGACAAGGTAAATCACAATTTTGTTCATCAGAACCATCACCGCAATCATCAATGCCATCACAAATTGTGGCTGAAGGTGTACAATTGGTATTCTTACACTGGAATGTTCCTGCTCTGCAGTGACGTTGACGACATGTAGCCTGTTCATCTGAACCATCTTTACAATCTTTTTCTCCATCACATTTCCAGAACCACGGTATACATTTCTCATCATCTCCGCCACAACGATGTTGTCCTGTGGTGCAATTTGCAATACAAGTTTTGCTATCACGAGCCAAGTAGAATTGATTTGGACAGGCACACTTATAGCCTGGGGCTCCTTCTTCAATGTAACCCTCAATATTCAGATAAGTCGATTCTGGAGGTGGAGAGATAAGGCAGAGGTGAGAGCAACCACCATTATTGGTACCACAAGGATTATTATACGGTATTTGTCTTAAAGGATGATTAATATGAATATCATAAGGACGGTGGGTTGTGTTACGTAGGACGGTAAAGTTAGCACCAGTAAATTTGTTAGCTCGAGCTATGGCCTTCAAATTCCAATCACTCCAATACAAGAAGTCATCAAACAACGAAATGGCAAACACATGAGGCACTTTAGCACCCGACAAGACAATATGACGATGTCTACCCTCTAAATCTGCATAAGCGATGTAATCCAAATGAGCATCAGCCCAATAAATACGATCGGTAAAGTAGTCCACAGCCAATGCATTGGGCCAAGCTATATCATCTTCCCAAGTTAAAATACGGGTGAAATTGGAACCATCCATGCCCATTTTGGCAATGTAGGCCTGCAAATGCCAAGAAGTGAAATACAAATAACCGATACCCGGATGCACAACTATAGCTCTGGGATCTACGACACCACTTCTTAACGTTTTGCGCTTGGTACCATCTAGTTCAGAAACATCAAGATTCTTGGAGTGTCTATCCAACCAGTAGAGTTTACGACCCACCCAATCAATTGCAATACCTTCCAAACCATGTGAGTCATGACGAATAACAGCTTCTCTAGGGGGTTTTTCACTGGGATCTGTGTATTTGGATCTGAAAATTGTTTTGGCGGTAACATCACAGAAGTACATGTATTCTTCCTTGATATCAAAGTCCAAGGCAACGACATTCATGAGATCTTGATGCATAAGATTCAATTGATGTCCATCAGCCGACATATTGCGCACATAATATTTGTTTGTGAATATTAACCAGGCTGGGGTATTGTCTTTACGTTTGCATGTATGTTCATCCAACTGACGTTCGTAATAACGATCATCGCATTTACAATAGAAGCTACCAGGTGTATTAGAGCAGTGTTGTGAGCAAGCTCCTGGTAGTTCAATACATTCATCAATATCAGCACAAGCTTTACCATCAGCTAAGAGCCTGTATAAAATTATGCTATAAATAAAAATGAAAAAATTAAAACAAGAAGTAATACTTACTTGTAGCCCTTATTACAGTCGCAATAGTAACTTGTAGGTGTATCAACACATTTATGACCACACTGATTGATTTCCACCTTGGCACACTCATCGACAAAACAATGGGCAGGTTCATCCGATTCGTCTGTACAATCAGGAACCTTGTTACAAACCAATGTTGAATTTATACACTGACCATTACTGCAAGCAAATTGACCTGTTGCACAGGTAACATTATCCTTTTTACAATCGACCTCGTCGGAATGATCTCCACAATCGTCTTCACCATCACAACGATATTGATTGCGAATACATTTGAAATTTTGACAAGTAAATTCCTGAGGTGAACAAGTCTTGTATTTAGAATTACAGAATTTTCCCTCATCAGTACCATCGCCGCAGTCATTGTCATGATCACAAACCCAGCCCTAGAAGTGAAATTAGTTTTTTAATTATAGCTTGGAGTAAAAACGACTGAAATGCTGATAATATACCTTATTAATACATCTTCCATTGCCACAGGTGAACATATCATCAGCACAGGGTTGCTGTGTTGCGCAATTGTGTAAAGTAACATTTTCATCAGCACCATCCACACAATCTGGATCACCATCGCATATCCACTTCTTTGGAATACACTGAGCTCTGCCCCACGATTTATTTTCAATACAAGTAAATTCGGTTTCTTCGTCACATTTACGGTCATCTACAATTATAAAACAAAACATTTAGTTTTCTAATCGTTTAGTTAAAATAGTTAGTTAATAAGAACTTACTGCATTGGTGTCTGCCATCTTCATCAGAGTTATCCAAGCAATCATTATCTCCATCGCAAATATAGATTCGTGGTATGCAGTTGCCATTATCACAGGTGAAAAGGTCACCGAAGCATGTTCTTCCTTCGGATTTACAGTACTCGGGTGGTTCATCAGCACCATCACCACAATCGTCATCGCCATCACAATACCAGGTGGCAGGAATACATCTGTGGTTAGGACAGCGGAAGCTATTGGTAGGACAAGTTCTTTGACCACAATGTAGAGGATCTTCATCGGAATTATCACCACAATCATTGTCACCATCACACAACCAATAGGGTTCTACGCAAATATTGGTCTTTTCACATTTCAAATGATTTGCCGGACAAGTAGTGTTAGTTGGGCATCTCTCATGAGTCTCATCTGAAGTAGCATTATCCTTGCAATCATTTACACCATTGCAAACCTGAGATTGCGGTATACAACGGCCATTAGCACAAGTGAATTCACCATCCACACAGGGAGGATAAGTACAGTCAACTTCGTCAGAACCGTCTTTGCAGTCGTTTTCATGATCACATTTCCAACTCTTGAATATACAACGACCATTGTTGCAGCGGAATTCGTTAGGAGAACATGAGTGGTAGGCACAGTAGTTGGGATCTTCATCGGAATTGTCACCGCAATCGTCATCGCCATCACAAGACCACATGCGTGAAATACATTTTCCATTTTGACAATAGAATTTGCTGGCCTCACAAGTATTATTACGGGGAGCACACATACGTCCCTCATTGACCACCTTGGAATTGTCATCACATTTACATTCAGCTTTACCATTTGGAGCAGGATGACAAGATTGAGCACAGCCACCGTTATTGATGAGGCAAGGATTAACACTACATTTCTGTCTCTCTGAACTGTATACTCTTATATCTCTAGGAGAATCCTCTAAACGTTTAACCATCTCCACCATATTAGCACCAGTATGTTTTTCAGCTCTATAGACACCTCTCAATTGCAAATCAGTCCAGTATATATAATTACGGAATACCGTTATGGAGAAGGGATATATAGTGGCGGCCACTAATAATTCTCTATTTTTACCATCTAAATCAGCTCGTTCGATCTTTTCTCTTACCGCATCGGTCCAGTACAGCTTGCGTTCATCATAATCTATAGCCAGGCCGGAGGGTTGGGAGAGATCTTTATCTACAATAGCTCGTTTAAGGGAACCTGCCATAGTGGTCTTGAAAATTTTGCCAGATGTACCAAATCTACCCCAATCGGTGAAGAATAAAGTACCATTGCAGGGATCCAACACTATAGCTCTAGGTCTTTCCACTCTTGCTATCATTACCAAATCGGAACCATCCAAGTTCATGGCATATATGGAGTTATTTGAACTATCGGTCCAATAAACCTTGTTTTGAGTCCAATCATAAGCTATACCTTCTGGATTAATACCCTTACTTAAAACAACTTGGGCATCAGTTAGGCTTGGACTATCGGCCTTGGTGTAGGCAATTTTAGCCCATGGACGGATTTGTGTATAAAACATATGATTGTCATTGTAATCAAAATCTAAGCCCACTACATTGGTTAGATTTGTCATGGGTGGGAAAGGTATTTGTGTCGATCTCGGATCTAAGTTAACAGCTCGTATTTCAGTGCGTGTGGCAAATACCAAGTACTCGTTAACTGTTTCGCACTTACGCTCATCGTTGGCCAGTTTTCCAGTGGCACAGTCACATTTATAATTGAGACGTGAAGGATTTGAAGCATCGGGTGGGAAACTGAAGCATAATTGGTCACAGCCACCGTTACCTAGGCGTGTGCAAGGGTTGCTTTCATCTTGTGGCTGGTTGTTGACACTGTAAATCGCTATGTCCCTTAATTTTGATAGATTAGTCCTGACCTTGGTGGGTAAAGAGTTATTTCCAGGTAGTTTGGATGCTTTAAATACAGTCATCAAATTACGATCTACCCAGTAGACATCTCCCAAATGGATAGCTATACCCATTGGATTAGGCAACATACGTCTGATGATTTGACGATTACCACCGGAATAGGAAATCTTTTGTATAGTGTCCAATTTGGAATCTACCCAGTATACATCGTGAGTTAACATGTCCACAGTCAAATCTCTTGGATTTGATATGCCCGATGTTACCACTGGAGTCCAGTTGCTACCATCTAAGAAGGCCTTGCCTATGCGAGGATATTGTCCATAATCAATCCAGTACAAGAGACGCTTAATGGGATTAACAGCCAATTCACGAGGAGCATCATTTGTAGTCTTAACTAATACCTTGCGGTGACTGCCATCTAACCAGCATACCTCTACATAATTTTCATGAGGATATACATTGGTAAAGTACATATTACCGGCTACCCAATCGATGGTCAATCCTCGGATGCCATTGCTGCCAATGCCCAATTTTATGATATGCTCCAATTCAGTGCCATTTGGTCTGGTGCGGAAAATACCACTCCATTCGCCTCGATTGTACTCAGCCCAATAAATCCATTGTTCACGGAACAAAACATCAACATGAAGAATATGATGACCTACACCGGTAATAGGAACCATAGCTTCCGAACTGTCAGACAACGAATATCCTCGGGTAACATCCAATTGCGATACCACAGCAAAAGTCTTATAAGCAACACAAGTGACATCATTTTCCTTGCGATAACCAATACCGCAGGCACAAGTACGCGAAGCACTATCATCTGGTATACAAAGGTGCTCACAATTGCCATTGCTGGTCTGGCATGGATGTTGCATCATAGGTCTCTTTTTGTAAATCATCATGCTCTTTAATTCAGGTTCATTGTCGACAATTGTCTTAGGATTATCCCCTCTTGGCAAATCTACTCTCACGATATTTTCATAAGTTGGATCCAAATAATACAATCTAGAATCTAAAATTCCTAAACTTTTAGGCTTTGAAATGGCATGTTCTTCAGTCAGCAATACTCTGTGGTCTTCACCATGATAGTCCATTACACAAATGGTGGCAGGGAACTGGGTAGAATAGTACACCAAGCTTTTGTCTATATCCAAAGCAATACTTTCAGGTTTTTCAATATCTTCTTTCAAGACTATGGGGTTATTGCCGTTCATATTGACTCGACCTATCTTGGTAGGCACTCCAAAGCCTCCTTCATCAATCCAAAATAGTTTGCCATGATTGGGATCCAATACAATTTGTTTAGGTTTGGAAACTGAAGTTTTGTTACCATCATTAGCCACAATTATAGTGCGATATTTGATTTTTCCATCTACACGAACAGCTTCAATGTTGCTAGCCACACGGTTGCCCATATAGAGATTACGACCCAACCAATCAAAGGCTATGGTGTAAGGAGCTCCCACTATACCCGTATCTGCACCCAAAAATTGAGTCTTATTGCCTCCTCCATAGGGTGTAGTAAAGATAGTGCAATTCTCATCATCATCTTCGCGGCCTTGAACCCAATAGAGTGTTTCACCTTTACGATCGAAATCTAAACCGGTGCTGCTTTCAATTCCAATTACTGGAGCCAAGTTACCAGCACGGGCATCACCACCATTCAAAGGAATGTCAACGATTTGGGTGCCTTTTACCACCATCAGGAAGGGATTTTCTTCTTCTATACACCGTCCTTCACTTAATAAACGATAACCGGGTTTACATTTGCAGGAATAACCTTCACTAGCACTTGGACTTAGCAAGCACAAATGCTGACACTTTGAGTTCTCACAGGGATTGGGATGTATAGGCTGCAACGAAGGGTGATGTACATGTATGGACAAGGGTTGACTTATAAGATGGGAAACTACGGTCTGATTGTGACCACGGAATTTATTTGCGGACAATACACGATTCAGCTGTCTGTCGGTCCAATATAGAGTATCTTCGAAAAGAGACAAGGAATGAGGATGCAGTAGATAATGACTTCCAGCCAATACTTGTTGTCTTCCAGTACCATTGTAGTAACAGAAATCAATGAAATCTAATTTCGAGTCGGCAAAATAAACCCTTTTAGTAGCTGTATCCAAGGTTAAACCATTAGGCCAATATATTTTGGTATTTATAATTGTATCTCTCATAGTACCATCCATGCCAATACGTTCAATGCGTGGATTTTCACCCCAATCTGTCCAAAATATGAATCTAGCATCTGGACTGGGATCTATACACATACCTCTTGGTTGTGTAATATTTTCTCTCACCAAAACCAATCTATTGGAACCATTTTCGGAAGAAACTTCTATAGTGTTTAGTTTACTGTCCAGCCAATACAAATTCCTAGCTATCCAATCATAAGCCAATCCTTCGACCAAATCCAAGCCAGTTGTTATAATTTCCTGAGGATCAGAACCACGATCTAACCGTGAAATCTTCTTCAACTTCATGTCACTCCAGAAAATAGTGCCAGTGTGCATGTTGGAAGCGGTTGCAACTACATTCTCCACATAAATGGGAACTCTCTCTAAACCTTGATCTTTCAAATCAGCCACCAGAATAGAATGGCGATTGGAAATAATCAAGAATGCCGCTGAGTGATTAACAGCTTTACATCTATGCTTGTCGGCATCTAAAAGGTAACCATCCGTGCAGGAGCAGAAGTAAGATCCTTTTGTGTTGGTACACATTTGGGAACACAAACCAGGGGGATCACATTCGTTGGTATCCACACAAGTATATTTGTCATCACCAATTTCAGAGCCAGGTGGACAGACACATGTAGCACCCAACGGAGTCTTTTGACAACCATTCGAACATAAGCCCGTTTGATGTTCACATTCGGCTAAATCACAACCTTCACCCTCATCAGCACCATTGGGACAATCAGGAGTACCATCACACACCGAAGTCATGTTTACGCATCGCTCGCTTACTCCAGGACATTGCCATTGGCCATGCGCACATTTAAATGTTGGAGGCACACAAGCATGCTGGGTACTTTCATCAGATCCATCACCACAATCATCTTTGCCATCACAGATATAAGCCTTGAATACACAGTTGGTGTTATTGCACTTAAAGAAATTGGGAGCACAAGTGATCTGACCACAATCTTCCTCGTCAGAATGATCGGAACAATCATTCGATCCATCACAATGCCAGGCTATGGGTATACAAAAGCCAGTGGACTTGCATCTAAAGTGTTTCTCTAAATTACATTGATTCGGACCCATAGAGGGACAACCCAACTCGTCGGAACCATCATTACAGTCGGGTATACCATCACATTTATACGACTCTTCTACGCATTGCCGAAGATCAGCGCATTTGAATTGATTTGCCAGACATGTAATTGGCGGACAATCTTTCTCATCTTGTTTATCGAAGCAATCATCATCACCATCACACACCCAACTTTGAGGTATACAATGTCCAGTACGTGGACATGTGAATTGGAAGTAGGCACAAGTTTTTTCAGCACAAAAGTCTCCCTCATCAGAGCCATCACCGCAATCATTTTCGCTGTCACATTTCCACATATTGGGTATACAGCGACCATTGGCACAAGCAAATTGAGCAGTACCACAAGTAACATTGCCACATTCAAATTCATCAGAATTGTCGCCACAATCATTTTCTTGGTCGCAACGGAAGTTCAGAGGAATACAGCGGCCAGATTTACATTGGAATTCATTAGAGCCACAGGTAGGTTCTGAAAAAGAGAGCAAACAAATTTGATGACATAAGTTTTTATTGAACATTCGATGGTTCATTTAACTTACTTGTACAATTTTGCTCTTCATCACTGTTATCTAAGCAATCATCATCACCATCACAAACCCAAGACTTTGGTATACATCTTTGATTATTGCAAGTGAAATCCCAAGAGTTCGGACAGGGTTGTACTGGAGGTTCAGCACTTTGATCTATTACACAAGTAGTTTGATCGTCGGCCAAACGTTCGCCATAGGGACAAGAACATTTGGATTCCAGAGTACCAGTTTCGTTGTTGGGAACTGCGAAACAAATCTTTTCACAATTTCCATTGTCTTTATTACAGGGTTGAGCATGTTCAACCTTTTGTACATCATGGCTATATACTTTAACACCATACAAACGATTTGTTTGAGGTTCTCTAACCATCATTTCCTCTTGTTCTCCCGTCAGTTTGTGTAAACGTATAATGGCATCCAAACGCCAGTCGGTTATATACATCCATTCATTGTGTATGACTATAGAGAAAGGATGGCGTACCAGTCTTGAGTTTACAGTCTTGATATCACTACCATCCAATTTGGCATGTTGAACATGATCGAGCAGAGCATCACACCAGTAGACACGATCTTCTTTGAAATCAATTGACAAACCATTAGGCCAGCCCAAGGTAACGTTCTTAAATACCAACATATTGGTACCATCGGTATTAGCTCTAGTAATATTAGCAGGACGATCCCATTCCGAAAAAAATATGTAACCTCTGTTGGGGTGCACCACTATTGCTCTGGGTCTTTTCAGGTTTTTCAGTAATGTACGGCGGTGAGTTACGTTACGTGTGGATAAGACATTTAGAGTACCTTTGCGAGAGTCGATATAGTATAGATTTTTGGATACCCAATCAACAGCTAAACCCTCAACACCTTCGTTTTGTGAGGCCAGAACAATTTCACGTCCTGTTCCATTGCGGTGCACACGATATATCACATCTTGTAAAACATCCGAGTAATAGATAAACTCGTCCCTGGCATCAAAATCTAGACCTACAAAACGAGCTCTTCTCGAAACTACAGGTAAAATGGCATCACTGAATCCTTCTATGACAGGTTCCAATACTTTGCCCTTGATAAATCTTTGCTGTGAGTACATGAGAAATTCTCTTACTATTTTACAGTTTTTCAAATCCGATTGCAATTGATAGCCAGTGTGACAAGCGCAACGATAACCCAAATGATTTGCACCTTTAACAGCTGTTACAATACACATATGATTGCAGCCACCATTGTTGGGGCCACAAGGATTTGAGGCTTTAGGCTGACTCAAGGCATGTACGGCCACTATACCTTTAGGTTCTCTAATATCTTTAGCTTTGTAGGTGACTTGTATTGAGGTGGGTCCAGCATATTTATCCACCGACATAATACCTTGTTTGGTGGCATCAGTCCAGAAGATTCTATTTTCAAATAAAGCCAAGCGGGAAGGTGAAGGAACCTGTTGACCTCTCAAAACCATAACACGTCTATTGCCTTCATAATCCACTGTTTCTATGTAGTCCAATAGAGAATCGCACCAGAATACTCGTTTGCCAATTATATCAACCGTTACACCAGAGGCTTTGTAAGCCGCTTCCGATACTATCGATCTTGTATGAGTACCATCCATATGAGCTCTTAAAACTTGGCCACCATCAGCTACAAACATTAAACCGGCTGTGGGATCTAAAGCTAAATCAGCTGGACTGGTCAAGTTGGAACCCAATACTACTGCATGCCAATTTCCACTCAATTCGAATACGTCTATTTTTTGACCTACCAAATCAGCCACATAGATCTTATCACCTACCCAATCTACAGCCAAAGCCACTGGGGCCCAAGTACCGGGTAATGTAAGATCCAATGGTTGTATAGCACTGCTAAATACATCCAATGGTAAACTCTGAACTTTGCGGGTCTTAATATCTGACCAATACAAGGTATTTCTCTGATAATGATAGGCCACGCCTGAGGCAGCACTGGCATTAGCTATCACACGTGGATCACCACCATGAGCCGACATTTTAACCACAGCGCGATCATGGGCAAATATCAATTGCAAATTATTAGCATCTGGGGCTATACACTTGGCGTTATTGATTAAAGTGTAGCCATGACTACAGGAACAGGAATAGGAGCCCTCGGTATTGGTGCACAACTGATCACAATGACCCCATTCAGCACATTCATCTAAGTCCACGCAAGTACGATTGTCAGTAGCCAAAGATTGGCCAGGACGACAATAACAGATGCCACCAGTTAACGAGGGACCACATTTATATTCACAGCTCAATGCCGGGCAGGAAGTAGTGGCTGTAAAAGAAACATACATACAGATAAAGTTTAGATGCGTCTTATTTGCTCAGCGAACAGCTTTAAAGGAATAATTTCTTGCGCTCAACTATTCAGGCAAATCCTGTAAATGCTTGTATTTACTTTGTTTTAATATATTCCTTTAAAGCTCATTTTCACACACATTTCATTATTATATGCAAGAAATCTGCACGTGTACTTGGATTAATACTTACAACAAGCTGTTTCCTCATCACTACCATCTTCACAATCTCGTTTACCATCACATAATTGTGTTTTTAATATGCATTTCGGCGTCCCATTAGCACCACCACGTGGACAAAGGAACTTATTATCAGGACATGCTATTGCCGTACAATTGGCTTCATCACTTTCGTCAGCACAGTCATGATAACCATCACAATAGAAGTTCGAGGGAATACACAATGCATTCGTACAACGGAATTGACCATGATGACAAGGTGGAAAATCTAAATGTTGAAAATTTAAGAGACAAAAGAGACACATAGATTGTGTGAATGTGATGAATGGCATATGTATGTATGTATGTATATTGTTGAGTCATTAGTGTGCGTTTTGTTAAGAAATGCACAAGATTTGCTCGAAATATAGGGGAGAAATAGAATAAAAGTTAATTGCATTGCATATTTGGAAGGGTGACAGGAAATAAAAGGGATTTTCGGAGGTAGAAAGTAGATACTTTAGAAATACACAAGTAGTTCTCTAAAAATGTTTTATTTTTTTTTTGCTGGAAGTGCAATCAAATTGGGGGAATGTTTTGTGATAAAAACTAATTTTTGTTTTTATTTCACTTGGCATAAAAAGTTAATTAGTAAATTTATAACTGTTGTAAAGGATGTGAAGTAATTAAAATTAAATAACCAAAATAAAGCTAATCTGCAACTTTTAAAAAATAGTAGTTCGAAAAAATATTTCAAATTGTCTGCTTATATTTATAAAATAAAAGGATTGAAAGATGACTTTCGAAAAGATACTTTCTAAGAGCTAAAATAAAAACTGTATCACTTTAGAAAAAAGAGCCAACTTTATTAGTTGTTCATATTTGTATTCCTTTCTCTTCCAAGTTTAAAAATATATCCTATTGATAGATAAAAGGAGTCGTACAAAAAACTTTGAAATATGGAAAAAATAAGCATATAGAAAGTCTATAGAAAGACATTTATAATGAAGGGTTTTAAATGAGAACTGTTTGATGTATACTGTCTGGGTGAGCCATGTTCCTTATTATACTAATCTCCTTGTAAAAATACTTTGTTATTTAAAACGATAGCACGTTAGAGCAAATGTTGCACGCATTTCGTTTTTCTAGCGACAGTGCGTTTTTGGCATTAAGTATCAAAATTTTAATGCATCCACAAAAAGTTACTATTAGGAGTAGTTTTTGGACCGCCAGCGTGAACATGATTATAATACATTTATAGCACGGAGAACACCTCAATGTACATTCTGCATAAACGATTTGAGTTTATGAACATAACTCAGTCCATCACTCAAATTCTGTCTGATCTATGGGGAAGAGTTATTGAAAATTGGACCTGCTCATTGGTGCATTGTGTCATACAGTAGTCACCACAAAAATTATGATAGACACCGCTAGTCATTTTATTCGGAAGTTTTCTGAAGTTCGGCCAATAAGCAACAATTATTTGATGCGCTCAAAGTAAAAATAACCCAAGCCATCGCTCGAATTCAGGCGGACATTTATACGATGACATACTTCATATATAATAAAGAAGAATTATTATTCTAATATTATGAAATTTCTATTTAGTTAGTGAAAATGTTTAAGATTTCTAAGATTAACCTCATAAGGATTCTTCATTGATTCGATTCAATGTACATCGTCAAAACTATTTTGGCTTCATAGAAAAATGTATTGTTCTTAAAGCTAAGGCCATTCTCAAACCCCAGTGAACCAATCATGAACTAAATTCTTTACATATTTAAAATTTAATTTATTTTGAAAAATTTTTTTTGAAAAGCCAGCAAACATCAGATTGTAATTGCTGGCTTAACCCATTTTAACAAAAGTAAATATTTTAGTTAGAAAAATCTTAAAAAATCTCTTAAGCAGCCATCACTTAAACTCATTTCTAACAAATATATCTAGTCTCCTCATCTCGTTTAATCTTATCCTAGCATCTCTTATCTTCTGACCTTGTTATAGCTTAATGCGGCTGCATAAATTTGCATATAATATATACATATCTCTGCTTCCCTCCCCTTTTTTAATATTTGCATTTGCATTTGCATTCAAAGTGCAGTGCAACAACAGTAACAAAAACACACAAAGTACAAATAAAAAAAAGATTATAATAAAAAATGCAAAAAAGTAAAATAAAAGTGGATTGTACTTACTGCATCCTTGTTCATCAGAATTATCACCACAGTCATCTTTGTGATTGCACTTCAGTGAAGCACTAATACACTTTAAACCATTGGCACAACGAAATTGATCCAAACGACAGGCGGTGCCCTTACAATTCTCCTCATCACGACCATTGCGACAATCTAAATAGCCATCGCAACGTTTCTCTTTGGGCACACAGGGACCGGCCAAGCGACTGCCATCGGAGGGTGGTAAACTACCAGGTTGATTGCAAAATACATCGGTTGTTTGACATTTTCTATATGCTAAAGGTTTAAACACAGAAACACACACAAACACGCACATTTAAATTGCAGCGGGAGTAGCAGGAGTTTAAAATGCAGAGATGATGTATAAGTAAAAAATATATGGTTAATTTTTGAAATGATGTGTGTGTGTGTTGGCATTAAGCAGCAGCACAGTGTTTCAATGAAGACAAACATGAATAAAGAAAAAGGTCACATGAGTAAATATGGCAACAGAATCAAAAGATTTATTTGTTTTGAAAGAACCCGGAGAGGAAGAAGGAAAAAATAATAATAATGCGAATGAAAACCGAAAATTGAAAAGGATAAAATATTTTATATTGACAATTTATTGTCCATTGTTGTTGTAGTAGTTGTTGCATGTATAATGGCAAAAGATAAAGTTGTTGTTTGTCGTTGAAAATGGCGGTTTGTTTGCATTTGAGTGCAGCCATTGAGTTGACAGGCCATATGAGAAGGGAAAGAAACAATAAGAATGAGCAGCAAGTAAACGATAATATTTGTTGATACAAGACAATAATATGCAAAAGAAATTGTAAACAGGAAACGGATACAATTATTCACAAGCAAACACACACGGACATAAAGAATAAATATTGAAATTAAATCACATTATTTATCACATACATCAGCGTATAGTTATTAAAATACAGCCAGTCGGAAACGCATACATGAAAAGAGAAAAGAAACAAAAGAAGGCGAACATTGAGTATAAGTAAAAATAATTAAATTTGCAATTAAATAGTTTATATATACACACTTAATATTAATCTAATAGTAATTAAATGGTAAGAATCTTCAAGCAACTTAAACTTTGCGATTGTTTACTTTTCTCAAAAACAAATGGAAAAACTTCATCTTCGTCATCATCATCACCATCTATCATGTCAATTTCATTATTTCTCTATTTGTTTTTGTTCAATTTCAACTTCATATTTGTTGTCAGGAAGTAAATCTTTTTCAATCACTTCCTTCTCCATTGCACAATTATACGCAGACATATACGAATATATATAGTTTTTAGTTTTTCTACCATTTATACTTGTTAAAGTTATTGTCTGTATTTGAAATGTTTTCTTTTATTTTTTTGTTGGAAAAAAAAATAACTATATTTCTCCAAGAGTTTTTTTTAATACAATTCTTAGCAGTTTTCTTTTGTTTGTGCTTTGTTTTTTTTTTTTTTTTGCCTGCCTGATAACTGTCAAGTTGTATTAACTCTTTTGCCCATTTTGCTTTATTTTCTTGGATTTTTCAACTTCATCTTTAGGTAAAGTTTTTATAAACTATGAAACACAATGGATGCATGCTACAGTAGACATAATAGAATATAGTTTGCTAGAATATAGTTTGCTCCTCTAGTTTTCTGGATATAATTCAGTATAAAATAATATTAAAATGGAACTTTTTCACCTTTCGAGTGCTTGAATTAACATATTTAGTTATTTCGTATTGTTTCAATGCCGCCAAAACAACATAACGATCAGTATTACAGATTATTAAATTACGGGTCCGGAAAATTACTTATGTAACAACAGAAGTGTTTTGCTGGTTGTGTGGCTTACGTTCATAAAGTACATCTTTAAACTATAACGCTTTAAATTCTATTTTACAATAATACTTTTTTTTTTGTAAATTCAATTCACTTCAGAAACCTAAACCTTTTATCCTGAAGTAATTGCCCAAGTCGTCCTTTACCATTTAATTTAATTTCCTAAAAAAGTTTTTGTTCAGTTTACATTTCCTTTATATTGCCATGTCATGGGTTTTTCTTGAACTTTCTGTTTTTTCCCATTTTTTTTTTGTTTGTTTGCCTAAGTTCTTCGATATTTGTTTTAATTTTTTTTCCTATTTCTAGTTTTCATAGTTTTTATAGTTTTTATTATACAAACTGATGTTTTTGTTGCCGCAAATCAAAAACACACATATTGCATTTGTATGTATGTTAATCACAGACGTCGTTATGATTTGTTCACTTTAAGATTTGCTAGTTCTTTGAAGTATAGAAAAATTACATGACATATTTTTTTCAAGCTAAAAATAATTTATGAGAAAAAAAGGGAACAATTTTTATGCAACGAATACTGTATGAAAATTGAAAATATGAAATTGTTAAATTAAAGTTTAATTACATAAAATTAACATTAAGCAATTTCTAGCAGATTGATGTACTCCAACATAATTAAGTGCTTTGCAACGATTTATAAACATTTGTAATTTATTAAATTGCTATAATAAAGTTTGTAAGAATATTAACTTGATACTATAAATTATAAACCACACTAATGACAGCAACTAAATTAAAATGTTTTAGCAGCAAAAAGTAGGCAATGAAAATATGTATGTAAATGCAGACATACTTACACATGCATGATAAGGTAGGCAACAATAAATTAAAGAGAAATATGCGTAAGAATAATTACACAATTATTTATAATTAACAGTTATAATCTACTCTCCCAGCAATAAGACTTTACGAAAAGTATTGGGTTTTCATATGTATAATATTCAACTGAATACATATTTGATTAAAAGCTTTTACAAAACTGGTTACAATTTTATTCTTAATCAGAATTTCATCTAGTTTTTAATATTAAGTCTTTATTCTAGCTAGTATTCTATAGTTTTCGTATAATATGGCAAACAAATTTACTATTTGTCGATAATATTTCACCAGCAGAAAAGCATCCACCAACTAATTACGAGTGCATAGGAAAAACAATTTATTTATATGCAGTTACATTTTCACAATACATACATACATATATATTTTCTTATTAAACTGAATAAACGCACCAACATGAAAAAAATCCTCTTTTACTTGCATTTAACCACCATTTATTCCTGCCACTTAGATTACCAAATAAATTAAGCAAATAACGGAAAAAGCAAAACTGAAAACTAAGACGGAAACGGAAATTTACTCAAATGAAACAAGAAAAATTTAAATGAAAATGCAAAATTGCAATTTTTTACCAGACACAACGTAAAGGTAATTGGATTATAAAAGTTTTTTAAATGTACAAAAAACAAAGAAGCCAAATCGCAAAGAAAAAGCAGCAAATAAAACAATTCTTAAGGTGCCCAGCTTAACTTTTATGTTAAATTATATGTTTTAAAAGCAAAGTTTTGAAATTGTTTTAAATTTCGCTTTTGCTTAAACTAAACTAAGTTGTGTGCTCTTTACTAAATGACTGTTATTAAACAACTACGTGTGTAAAACAAATATTTATTTTGAACTAAAAGAAGGGAAAAGTTATCAAAAAAAATAATACTGAACAAAAATACCAAAACCACCCACCTTAATGCGAGTACTTTAGTCATTATTTCGAAAGCAACACCGTGTGAATATAGTAAAAGGTACTGGTTGTTGTCAAAAAGGGACTAACAGTCATATTGTTTTTTTTATCATTTTATTGAAAAGCTACTTTTTGCAAAATGTACCTTTTGAGTAATTTTACCGCGAATACATTATATTTAATAAAGACTTTAAATTATTAAATTTATAAAAACTAAAATTAGTTTGCTGCATTCTATAATTTAAAATACATTTGTATTTAAAAAACAAGTAAGAAAGTATAGTCGGTCGAGCCCGACCCTACACCAGTATATGTATAAAACAGTTTTTCAGAAATCCAAATATTTAGTGTCATGATGTCTGTGAATAAAATATTATATGTGTTAAACCTTATCTCGATATTAATAGTTTTAAAAGATTTATGGAGCTTAAATTGAATTACGGAGAGGGTCTTATATGGGAGTTTCGACTAATTATGGACCGACCATTATAAAATTAGGTGTCATTATTTCTGTTACATGAAACTTATTTGTGTTAAATATTATTTGGATACCAACATTTTTAAGAAATTTGTGATCGTTAAAGTGATTTGCGGAAGTGGGCCGTATATGGGAGCTACGACTAATTATGGATTGATCATAATAAAATTGTACCGTATTAATTGTATATATATGAAATATATTGGCGTTAAATATTATTTTGATACCGACATTTTTGAGAGAGTTATGCTCTTTAAAGTGATTTTCGGAAGTGGGTCTTATGTGGGAGCTACGACTAATTATAAACCGATCTTCACGAAATTTATAGAGGTGCTTTAGCTTCATTTACTACTCATTTCTGGTAAATTTTGTTTTCATACTTGCATAATTCAAGCATTTATGGTCGGTAAACCCCAATTTCGGGAGGACATTTGTATGGGGGCCAGGTGAAATAATGGCCCGATTACGACCAGTTTCAATCCCCTCTATCCTTGGGCCGAAAAAATATCATGTACCAAATTTTATCAAAATATCTTCAAAATTGTTACCTGTACTCTGACCACAAGCTTTACATGGACAGCCAGCAAGCCAGACGGACGACTCAGAAATGTGGATGTTGGACCAATATGGGCGTTACAAACATCAGCACAAATCCAATATACCCTCCCCACTATGGCGTTTTGCAAATATTGTTTCTTACATCGTATTTCACCAGATTTTCATAATTACCGCTATCGTGAATAAAAATTCCACATGAAATTTGTTACATTTTCACATTTTTCCTATTAAAATTCAATGTTAAAAAAATAAAAGGGAACAAATTTCATGTAAATTATTTTTCGTACTTAAGAATGTAGTTTTTGTTGTAGTCATAGTAAATATCTTCTTAAGAAGCTCCCGTGCTCTTTATATAACAGCTGTTATTTATAACAGAACTCTTTAAACGAATACAAGTGTGATTTTTTAGAGATTGTATTTTAATCCCTTTTTCATATTTAAGTCCAAAAATATTTTGAAACCATTTTTCATGCAACATGAGTTGTGTGCAATTTTTTCCTTTATTTTTAATAGTTAAAGTTGTATTGTTGTTATGTTGTCTCCTGTTCTATTTATTGTTGTTGTTCTCAATATATAAATTTTGTTAGTATTTCGCTGTTTTTATTGCTGTAGTCTGAATAATTTAACAACCTTTAAACAAGTGTAAAGAAATGCGGTTTTTACACGTTATTATCATACTTTTGAGAGAAAAGCAGGGTTATAAACATTTCCTCATTCTATATCCCAACATACTCGAGAATTTTTTGCCTGGTTTAAATTACTATAAATATGCAAAGTTTGTCTTTGTCTTATATGGTCTATTTTTTTGGTTAAATTTAATGTGATTTTTTTTTGCAGGATAAATATATGCAAAAACTACAAGACAACAAGAAAAATTGCGCCAAACTAACATTTAAACAATGACAATAATGTGTTGAGTGGAATTGTGTACGAGAGGAATAAAAAAAGTAAAAAGGAGGAAACTAAAATAACAACTAAGTAACAAACGGTCCCATACAAAAAAATAAATAAAAATTTAACTCTCTAGAGACGGTTAGACACTTCCAGTGTTTAACTACATTGTACTGGCAAAGCGAATTGTAAGAACAAACTTAACGAAATTGTAATTAACACAAAATGCACAGCAAATTGCAATAAAATACATTTAAAGCGAAAAGTTTAGTTTTTTTCTGTGTGTATATTTCTTTCTTGCATCTAAGTATACACTCTAAAAACTATTCAAAAGTAGACAGAAGTTGTACAACATTGTTGTTTAAATGCGGAAAGAGAGCGAAATAAAGAACGAAGGAAACAGAGTGAATAAAATTTTAGTTTATTTTAGTTTAATTAAAAATTTAAATAATAGTCCGCTTTAAGGCAAATACTATTTAAATATAACAACAAAGTTTTATTATTGAAACATATTTATTATAACCATAATAGAAAGACCAGAAAGAAAGTTGAGAGTTAAACAATTTCGAAATAATAGAGATATTGTACAATAGTACATTGTATTTTCTTTTCAAAAATGTATATTGTCAATAAATAGTGGAATGAAATAAAAACAAAATAATTACTACCTTTTGCTTTCGAAAACTAACACAATAAATCGAAAAAGTTTAATGATACATAGAAAAATATATTTAACTAAAATGTTGGACATTTTTATGTCTTACTTAATGTTACCAGACGGGTTTTTATCAAAAAGCGGGTTATTAAGGATGACAAAGCGGGATTTTGTAATTATGATATGAAAAAGCGGGTATTTTAAATTAATCGCATGGTTTTATGTTATAGTAAAATCATCATAATCAAAAGCAGAATCACTGAATATTTAATGACGGCATTTTAACAAACAAAATGTGCCGAAAAACTCAAACAAACTTTGCAAAGGAATCGGAGATGCTTAAGCATTTCCATAAGGTTAATACCATTTAAAAAAAAAAAAAACATTGATTTAATAGGCAGTTCTAGAATCATTAAAAAGAGGCACGATTTTAAAAAAATATATGTACTATGGAGCAGAACATTTTTGAAAATTCAGAGATTCTAGAAGATAATTCAGAAACCAGAAACAGTGAAGCAGAATTATATATATTCTTTTTAAATCTATCTTTTGTAAACGGCTGGTCTAATCGGAAAAATGGACGTAACTAAGAACAAGTAAGAAAGTATAGTCGGTCAAGTCCGACCATATAATACCCTACACCTAGTATATGTATAAAACGGGTTTTCAGAAATGGGCGTTATATAGGAGATATCACCTATTTTGGACCAAAATTTAGTGTCATGATTTCTATGAATAAAAATATTATGTATGTTGAACTTTATCTCGATATAAATACTTTTAAAAGATTTATGGAGCTTAAATTGAATTACGTAGAAGGGTCTTATATGGGAGTTTCGACTAATTATGGACCGATCATTATAAAATTAGGTGTCATTATTTCTGTTACACAAAACTTATTTGTATTGAATATTATTTGGATACCAACATTTTTAAGAAATTTGTGATCGTTAAAGTGATTTGCGGAAGTGGGCCTTATATGGGAGCTACAACTAATTATGGATTGATCATAATAAAATTGTACCGTATTATTTGTATGTATATGAAATATATTGGCGTTAAATATTATTTTGATACCGACATTTTTGAGAGAGTTATGCTCTTTAAAGTGATTTTCGGAAGTGGGACTTATATGGGAGCTACGACTAGTTATGGACCGATCTTTACTAAATTTATAGATGTGGTTTAGCTTCATTTATTACTCATTTGTGTTGAAATTTGTTTGGATATTACCGATTGACCGATTTCCACCAGTTTCAATCCTATTCTTTAAAATTGCGACTTGAGCTATGCGCACAAACTTTACATGGACAGCCAACCAGCCAGACGGACGGACAGACGGTCGGACATCGTTAAATCAACTCAGAAAGTGATTCTGAGTCGATCCGTATATTTTAAGGTGGGTGTTGGACAAATATTTCTGAGCGTTACAAACATCAGCACAAATCCAATATACCCTCCCCACTATGGTGGTGTAGGGTATAATTAGAGTTTAAGTGCTAAACATGGGCCACAGTTTTGGGCTTTAATATAGCCCCTCCTTTTGATATGTAAATTTACAATAAATTGCAATTTTTTCATCCGATTCAAAAGTTGTTTTTATTTTCTGAAAGTCTCCAGCTAGATCTTTAAACGACATGCATGCTTGTGCTCTTGTAATTTTCAAATTGAACGCATTTGAAAATTAAAATTTCAAAATATTGGTCTGGTTTAAAATATTCTCAAATTTACTTTATTACGTAAACAGCGATATCTGCAATTATACACAGAAAGTTTGAAACCAATATCTTTTACCGGTCAAAAAATATAGTTTAGGCCATATGTTCTAAAATGCAAAAACTGAGTTTACAAATCGAAAAGCTGTTTTGATAGTATATGCTAAGAAAGAAATGTGGACCTACAAAAACATTTTTCTGAATTTCGTGTAATTTTTTGTGAAAGATTGGATTTTTTTGTACTTGAACAATAATAGGACAATAAAACAAATTAAATTGAAAAGTTAAAAGTAGTTCTAATTGAATCATAGTTTTCAAATTGTATATTTCCTTACAAAACCTGAAACAGTAAAAAGCGGAATTTTGGTTTGAAAAGCGGGTTATAAAATTTAGGCGGAATAATTCCGGTATGACAATTTATTTGATCTTTAGCCTCCATATTTCAAGAAGTGATGTTCAACTTTGGTATCTTGTAGCCCATCCCATATTAAAAATGGTTGGGAACAAGTTTAGTTTCCTGAATAGATCAAAGTCTAGTGAGAGTCTGTTTCTATAGGAATACCTGAGCTAGCTACTCTATAAAAACTTCTGACTTTGCAAACAATGTTGAAAAGTTCTATGCTTTAAAATTCAATATAATTCACTTTACTTTGGTCACTAGATGTATGACATTGAAATGAGTTAATAAAACTCTGGCCATATTCCAGTATACTCTATTAAAAGACATTAAACGAATTTTATAGCAAAGAAATATAATTACTTTTTCTTTTGTGTAAAAAAATTAAAAATGACATCTTACAAATGCATAAAGGAAGTGTGTGAGTTTGGCAACAAAAAAAGTTATTTTTAGTTTATTTAACAACTTAAGTTGTCTGTCATCAAATACATAATTTCCCAGAGACACTGTTAGACACACACCCCAACACATACTTAGACAAGTGCTAAAGTTTGGAACAAACAGAAAAAGAAAAAATACTTTTATGATGATGACGACAAAGTCAATGAAAAATGTTTTCAGTTGCTACAGCATTATGTTGCAAGAATTGTTTTTCTTTAGGAAAGGGCGCGTGAAAGTGTGTTGAATATATGGTGTCTGAAAAATTATAGTTAAGTACTTGTCTTTCCTTTTGTTTTTAGCTGCTTATATTGTATAGGATTCGAATATGGTAAGTCTTTAAACAATTTTTATTTGTGTAGTTATTATGAAAGCTATATTCTAGTTTTGGAATGATTTCCCTTTAGTTTTATGACAGTTGCTGTTTCCTTTAGGCTGAAACGTTTTCAAATCGTAATTTTGTTTCTTTTCGAACAAATTTGCAATTAAATACATTTGTGAGTTTTATTGTTAAACAAATGAAATTAAATGCAACTAAATGTTAGTTGTTGGTAAAACAAATAAAAGATTTTAACAGAAAAAAAAACAAACAAGATAATGTGCAAAAATATGATATGCTTTTGTAGTTAATTACCCAGCAAAAAGTAATTATTATTTTTAATTATAACTAAACAGACGTATGAGCAACGTACCTTTCATATACATTTGAATTACAAACACTCATACGCTTACGTATGAGGTTTGATAGTGATAAATAATATTAATCATACGTTAAGGTGGTATTTATTAAATTGAATTTATGTAGATATGTATATACTTTGCATTATGTGTGATTTGTAGGCCCATCACGTTTTGATTGCATAAAAAAGCCAAACTATTAACACAATTACTGTAAATTATGCCTTTTAATAAATTAATTTGATTGTGGTTTGCAATTAAATAGTGAATAAATTGTTAGAGTAACTTAATCTACTGAAATTGCTTTATTTTTTTATTATTAAACATGAAGTTGAAATTATACTTAAGTATGTTTAACTTTAAATATTGTTGTAATCTAATTAGGGTTTTATTTGCGATGTAGAGTGATGTGTTTGTTTAAAACGTTAAAAGTACATCAGTTTATGGTTGGTTGTGGGGTTTATTTAGGTCAATATTTTGTTTTATATCCTTTATGGTTTTTGTTTTTTGGTTTTTAATTTTGTTACTGAAAGTTTACTATAGTAAATATACAACGGGAACGGTATTTGCCTTAGATATTTCCGATGTGGTCTCAGTAGCAGTTCCACTGGGAACTATCAAAGTTATCATCTTTAGACATTTTCTTACAAAGGCTGAGTATAGATGGCGTAATTTAGACACATGTAGGATAGCCAAGTTGATGTGGCCATCTTTTAACGAGAAACGTACTATGCAACTGATAACCTGGAATAGGAAAGATATATCAAGGTTGCTGGCAGTATTAACGGGACACTGGACATTAGACAAGCACGCAAATCGCCTGGGACTCCCTTTTAACGACCGTTGCCGTAGCTGTAGGAATAGGGAAGAAGAGGAAACGATTTTCCACCTTCTCTGCGAATGCCCAGCCCTGAGTGTCAAGAGACATAAATTCATAGGAAACTATACATTGAACAACCTTGGTGAGGTAGCCGGGTCAAAACTCAATGACCTACTGAGATATCTTATAGCTACAGGTTGGGTCTAGCAAGACACGACTTTTCTTGTACTCATCTTAGCTACAGCCTGTTGTATAAGACATTAAATCTGACTAGTGGTGTGGTCTTTTAAAACGGGGTCCCTTCGACTCTACTTAAGTTTTCGCACCTAGTGAACTACCACGTAAACCAACCAACCAAATATACAACTAAATAAGAGATTGGCTTGTTTATGTATAAATAAAATATTTTTGGTCCGCTTTCACACTTTTCAATACTGACTCGTCAAGGCAAGTATTTTTGGTTGAGAAGGGAAAAGAGAATGAAAGGGGTACAAAGGGGTACTATCAATTTTCTTATTTCCTTTTGTTTTTTTTTCTCTCGTGCATGCTGATTTGCATGACAAAGTACGGAAATTAAATTGACGTGTGTGAATGAAATGGCAAGTTCAAAAAGGAATTGAACAGAAACTGGCCAGCTAAACCTGAAGAGTGTGAAACAAGACTTATGTTTTTCAAATTGTGCAAATTTATTTTTATTATATTTTTCAAGGGTGTTTTTTTTAAATTGAATAAAACAAAGATTTTTTTAAATTGACATGAAATTTACTTTATTCGAGCGATATTCTTCTGGCATTATAATCTAAATACGACACGACTGACTCGGACGTAATCTAATCTGGTGGTCCAATTTTTGATGAGTTTTGTTTTTTTTAACATTTGTGGCTGTATATCGGCAATAACATGGCGAATGTTGTCCTGCAATTGGTCAATCGTTTACATTAAAGTTACATAAATTTGGTTATAGTTATTCTCCAAAGTCCTTGATACTTATTTACCAAATTAATAATCAATTAATGCAAAAATAAATTTAATTTAAGAAAAACGAAATCTTTTTATTTAAAAAAAATTTAATAATAATTTTAATATGAAGTTTTAAGTTGGAAGAATTAAATTCTCATTAAAAATTTATTAAATTTTCATATTTATGAAAATATATGTATATGAATGTGAGTGCGTAGTGAAAATGTTCATATTAAAAAAAACCAATAAATTTTGCCACAGGCAACATCTGTTTAAACAGTTAAATACAATTTGAGTGTCACTCACTCATTCGTTCGCTAAGAGACTGGCTGGCTGGCTATGGTTATGGCAACAGTAGTTGTAGAAGTAGTAGTCGTAGAATTAACAACAACAGCTGGTGGCAATAGAAGCAAATACTGGCACTATTTTGCTATTACTGACTACGAGAACACTAATTGTTTGTGACATTTTTAACCCTAGTACCATTAATTATTGTCAACATAAATACACCCAAGTGTGGCAATCTGAAATGGTTACCGATGTGTTGCAAAGAGCTAGACAACATAGTGGTTAAAAGTTAGTGTGGCATACATAAATACTTAGAACAAAAACTGCTACAACCCAAAGGATTTAATACAGAAAAAAGTAACTAAATTTCAAATTACTAAAACGAGAGAAAATTCTAAATAACCCTTAACCATTTTAACAGCTAAAATTAAATTTAACTAACATAATAAGATTATTTGCCTAAAAGGGTGTTTTTTTTTTGTTTCAAATAACCAACAAAATATTTCTAAAGAATTTTTCTAACCCTAACAACGCCACAAAATACCTGACAATCTAGGCAGAATTGTTTCAGCAATAAATTTTGTTTCCGTTTTGCTGTTTAGAAACTTAATCAAAAAATAATTATGTTGGTGTATATTTAAGCTTAACAAAATAAATTTCATTGGAATTCACTACGGAGTTAAAAAGAAAATAGAATAATAATAAAAATGTTTGCAAAATAACAGAATATTCGACATAATAGAATTGAAAATCATACAAACGCATATAAATCTCATTAGAACTCCCATTTTCTACCATACACAAATATTAACACGCTATTGCTAGCATGGGGAATAAGTAGTGACAGGAAGTGAAAGAGAGTTGTGTTATTAAGTAGAAGTAGATGGTGTTAAAATCATGACAAACGGATATCCGTTTACGCTGATAATCATTTATGCAAAATATATTAACTACTATAACAACAAGTGCAACATCTACTCTCAACTGTAAATGACTATTGGCAGTATACAAAAAACCTCAACTGTACACGTATAAATCTACGCAGCCATCAAAATCTACAAACGGCATGATTATAGGTTATAAAATGCAAGTAGTTGTGAATAAATACACTCAGTTAAATAATGTTGGTTGAAATATTTATTTTTTTTTTAAAACAGCCTAATGCTGTTTTGCTAATTTAGCGCTTTTGCGCTTCATTAAGCTATTTTCAATAATCCAAAAGGCCCCGATTTTTTCAGTCAGCGCTCTTTTGGAAGAACTTCAAGAGCTGATTAATATACATATATATACTCCAAACATCAATGTAATAAGTCGAAAGCAGTTTAAACAGTGGAATTTTTGTTTAAATGCATATTCTCAAAACCAGATGAGAATTAGGTTCTCAATTTAAATTTATTTTCCAAATATTTCTATTAATATAAATATAACTCTGTTTTTAACGAAATTTCCCATTTCAATATTACACATTTTAAGAGTTTTGGTAATAAATAGTTCACATCATGACAGGCCATAAGCGAGCTAGTCCAAATGTTGAGTTGTAAAATATTAGTTGGGCGAGATTGTGCTTCTATGAAAAACACGAACCATTGGAATTTTTACAAATAATCATTGATAAGTTAGATAATATTTTTTAGGAAACGAGAAGCTGCATTTTCTGATTTCAAAACATTGAGTTGAGAAAAACCATTTTCTATTTCAGTCTTTATGTCAGCGTTAGTTAGCTTTCATTGGAAACATGGGATTACCAAGAACCAGCTCATATAGGAAACCTTGAGAAATTGAAGTTGCGTCTATACAAAATCTTTGCATTGTAAGATATTCTATAGAAAATATATAGGAAACTTTTGATTAGAGTGAAAATATTTCTTTAAGAAATTATAAACTAGCATGAAAGAGTTTCTGTAGAAAATCTGGAGCTAGCCAAAAACAGTTTTTATTTGTAACTTTGAGTTGGAGAAATCCAGTGTCCATAGGAAACTGATGATATCATTTCTATAGAGAATCATTGACTTGTGAGAGATTCTACAAGGGATTAATAATATAAGGTTATTTAGGAAACCAATCCAAAAAGATGCATTTAAACTAGCATTTTTCTTTGATTGTATAGAGTAATTGCACTGCCAACAGTATAAATACATGGTAGGAATGGATGAATACAAGTGCATTATAAAAACGGAAGTCTTAAAATGACCTCCTTTCATCACCACAAAAACTCCCCAGGGAGGAATATGAAAATTAATCAAGTTTATATTATGTCAACACGATAGATAGGAAATGATATGGACGCTATATATATAAAGTATTCTATACAAGTATATACAGTGTATAGCAAAACTATTTCGCTTATAAAATATAAATTTTTATTTATTTATTATTGCAGTTTAGTAATTTACATTGTAATTTGAAGGTCACAAAAGTATTTTGCATTTTTTAAATTCTGGTTAATTTTTTTTTTTAGTTTTTAAGTATTTTAAGCCACTATCAATTGTGGTCCATAATATGATCTGTATATACAAGATTATTAACTCCATTGGCAGAAATGCAGATACATTTCACCATAGAAACATCATAATTAACCGTATAGTTATACTTAAGGCTTTAGTTGGCTTCCACTAGAGCCTACATTGACCAACTGAACCAAACATGTGGCATTTACTTTGGTCATAGAATATAACATATTGCCGACACGCAAAATTTTTATTTTTATTAATCTCAGCGAATAATAATCTCATCAATATGTTAATTCCCAAAACAAATGTTTTTTTTTAACTTGCCAGACGACCGTACGTCTTTATGGCTCTCAGGATCCTGTGGATGTTTTCGTTGTTTACATTGGTATATGTGTGTTGTTCTTAGTTGGTCGTTACAATATGGTTGGTATAAATGTATTTTTAAAAGGTTTTCTTCTCCTGCATTCAGACTAGTTGAGAACTTCTACTAAACATAATACAAATTGTTTTTAATTTATGTACCTAGTTTTAAAGCTGTAAAATAATTTTTCCTCCGGAAATAGTCAATTATTTTACTCTGGCCTTTTCAGCGCAAAGATCGTCATACCTGCACACAATAACTGTTATTATTACAAATAACAATTAAAGAATACCAAGATCAATAAAGGAAACATTAAAAAAATCCAAAAAAAACTAAGTGGTATAAACAAATTACTTTTATAATAAAACGCAACAACAGCTAAACAAAAAAGGATATTGTGACAATTTTTCGGTATTTTTCCAATTTACACAATGCAAAAAATAAAGGTAATTCGATCTTGTTTTTTGCAATTTTACAAATTTCTTTTGAAAATGAGTAGGCAATTTAGTTGTGTGACACACTGTATGTAAATATATGTATATAAATGTATACGTTTGTATAAGGGTAAAAACGTGTGTGTGTATGTCAATTTGCATGTGTTAAAACATTGCTACACATGTCAAAGTCAGTATATATGTATCAGTTGCTCTCTATATAACGACTAATGTGAGTAAATCTATGCACATACACACGCTCACAAAATATTATGACAAGTTTGCTGCTGTAGTAGCTGTAGCTTATACAACAATACCAACAAAACACAAATGAATAAATACGGAAAAATATTGTACAGTTTGTACAAGCGTGTTCAAGTGCTTGTACGTTATAAGTATCGAACATAATAAACGTAAAACCAAACATGTAATGTAAATGTTTTTATATGATCATGTGTAAGTGTGTAAATGTATCTGTACATACATAAGAATATATGTACATATGTGTACATGCAAACAAAACAGATGGTCAGATATTTAACAAAGCCAAATATCACAGAAACATGTACGAGTACAAAAGCATACAAAAAAAAAGCAATAACAGCAACAAGCAGTTTCTACTTTTTGGCTCGTATCTGTGTGTGTGTGTGTGTGTGTGGTCGTATCAGAGCCGCAGTGACTGACATACGTCTAAATGATTATAAATTTACTTAACCCTCTCTGACACTTTCCCTCTTTCTCGCTTTCAGTGTCTCGGTCTTTACAACACAGCTTTACAAACAGGATATGTAATACATACTGTACAAAGTATTTAAACATGGTAGAATTGTTTGAAGATTTTCTGTGTTTATTTAAATTTATGTACTAAATATATATGCAGTAGGGACGTAACCAAAACAAGGTGTTATCATTAATGAGGAAGCTCGTCATATATGGAATAGTTTATTTGGTTATTTACCAACATACATACACCACGCTCTATTTTAATTCCTAAAGTCAGTTTCACCGATTGTATAGATATATACCTATACATATAAAACACAAAATACATTTCATCAGAAAGAAAATATTGCGGAGAAGATTTTCGAAAGCGACTTTTAATAATTTTCAAAGTTTCAAAATTCGAGAACATTTTTGTATGCATTTACTTCAAGATGCAGCTGCACAAAAATATATCTCTTAAGAAACTATCTCCCAATTATACAATGCCAAAATTATCAGCGGCAAATGTATAAAGGAGAAGATGTGCTGATACCAAGAATTCCAATGCAAGCAAGCACTTACTGTTTCCAGTGCGTCACCAAGCCAATTAAAGCCCATTGCTAAGTGTTGCTGATATGAATATTATTTACCAATGTTAGAACTCCGAAAAATCATTATGTTTATACACATCCCATAAAAGCTCGAAATATTATTTATCTGATAGAATTAAGATAAAAGTTATTAAGAAATAAAATTGTATTTTTTCCAACAAATAAAAAAAATCTCTTTTTTTTAACGTCGTGGGGTATTCGTTAGCTGATACGAGTATATAAAGTTATAATAAATGTTTATAATTTACAATTGTTTTATTTCAAAACTAGAATACAATTTTTCGTTACATTCAATTAAAAAAACTCTTTTTTGGATTATTTCGAAAATGATTGTGTGCCACAAATATTATTATATATTCAAAATGTTCACAGAATGATTAACCCGTTGATTTGATTATCGGTGAAGATATATTGCGTCTTATTATATTGAAAAAGACAAGGTTCATAGCAATACAATGTCAACTGACACATATCTGCATCTGTCAACTGCATTACATCTCTGGATCGAAACTGTAATCGAATGTTGGACAATCCGAATGATAAACTTATAGCGGTCAATATTTAAATTAAATGATCACTAAAAAACAAATATCAGAGATTGTTTTTTCGGGCAATAATATGGACTTTGATAACCCGTTCTATTTAAAGTGTTTTATTTATAATTAAAAGCAAGTAAGAAAGTATAGTTGCTCAAGCCCGACGATATAATACCAGCATATGTATTAAACAGTTTTTCAGAAATGAGCGCTTTACATATAGGATATATGACCTATTGTGGATCGATCATCCAAAAATTCAGTGGAATGACTTCTGCGTATCTGGATATAGAAGTTTTATAAGATTTATGTACGCTAAAGTGAATTACGTAGGGGTTCTTATATTGGAGTTTCGACTAATTATGGACCGACCGTTATAAAATTAGGTGTCATCATTACTATATACAAATTATTTGTATTGAATTTTATTTGGATACCAACATTGTGCAGAGATTTATAATCGTTAAAGTAATTTTCGGAAGTGGAGCTTATATAGGAGCTATGAACAATTATGAACCGATCTGTAGATGGGAGTTTCCAAAGTAACGGTCGTCACCGATTTTCTCAGAGGTTTTAAATAAAATTGCAACCTAAGCAAATATGCCACGAGGATTGCTTAATTTTGGACCTACGAAAGTTCAAGCATCGGTAGCAATCGAAAGAATTCATAAAAAATGTAATTTCAGTACTTTTTTTTACCATTAAAAAGGTAACGGTCGTTACATTATAAATATGCTGTTTTCGGAAATTTCGGAAACAAACATCATGCATTGTAAAATTTTTCACAGGATGTGTCAAGTAAAAAATCTTATTAAATTCTTTGAAATGTTTTTTAAAGAATGGGTTTATTTTCAAACCAAAGGAAATTAATAACAAAAAATTTTTTTTTAAAGTAACGGTCGTTACATTATAAAAAGTTAAACGTTTTTAGTGTTCATTTATTATAGGTAACAAAAAGCAGCATATTTTTGTTAGTATAAAGAAAATTAAATTTAATCCTTCGGAAAATGACAGATACATTTATTTTGTGTAATATTAGCGGAAAAATAAATTAAAAATAATAATTTTATTTTTGAGCTGTAAGGGGTAATTTTCTGTGGAAACACCCATATGTGATTACGCTTAAGTTACCACTCATTTGTGGTGAAATTTATTTAGATACCTGCATAAATAAAACAGTTATGACCGGTAAACCCTATTTCGGGAGGAATTTCGGGGCTAGGTGAAATAATTGACTAATTACAAACCCAACCGTATTTGGGCCGAAAAAATGTCATGTACCAAATTTTATCGAAATATCTTCAACATTACGTACTGTATTCTGCTTACAAGCTTTACATGAACAGCCAGCCAGAAGGACGGACATTGTTAAATCGACTCAAGAAGTGATTCCGAGTATCGGTATACTTTAAGGTGGGTGTTGGACCAACATTTATCATCACAATATATTTGAGGCATTGATTGTTGAATTTCTCATATTGCTCATTTGCGCCAAGTCTCGAATATTGTATCAAATATATTATTCAAAAAAATAACTGCAACATTTCCCATAGTTCGGAGTAGGAGATATGTATGTGTTTTAAACAGAATATAATAATAAATCACTTTAAACAGTCAAAGCAACTATCCCCGAAACTATGTTTGGGGACATTAAGGAATTTCTTTAGAAAACATAGGGCTATAAAGAGAGTTTTACCATAATGTAACAATATTAAGATTTTCCATAGAAAATGCATATTGCAACATAATTTGTTTAGATTTAAATTAATTTGTAATTTAATTGGAAATCATTGCATAGATATTCACTTCATATTGAATAGTTAGTATTTACATTAATTTTAACAAAAACATAACTTTATTGCCTTTTGCAGTTCCATGTAAAGTTTAATATTCTACTTGACATATCAAAATATAAAATCTTTATTATTTTGACACTAGCATGTTTGTTTTATTAAAGAGCAATTTATTTCCAACAAACTCAAATGCAATGATACTTTGTAACACAAAAGAGGCAACAAAAATGATCATGAATTATTGTTATTGCAGAATAATGCCTATAAGCATGCCACAAAAGTTGCCATACAATTTTCGTTATAGACCAATATAAAACTCAGACATGAATACATATTTGTGAATAAATGCATGTATGTATAATTAAATGCTTTTATTAATAATTGTGAAATTTAGATTTTGCTTATATGTATTCAGAAAGTCCTACACACACAATCAGTTACTATACATTTTTAAAGTCTTCAATATATGCATATAAAATAAAATTATTATAAAAAGCAGAATAACAGACTACTGATAATTATAGGAATATTTAAAAGATTAACTAGAATACATAACATACTCATACTTACATAAGTACACAACACATTCCAAAGCATATAACTATTTTTATTCATATGTATGCATATTGAATTTAGTAAGAGTTTAATACTTCACGCTATTTAAACTCTAATAAATGAAAACAATAACTTATTGCTAGAAATATGTGTAGGGATGTCAAAATTGTGCATTAGGATGGCTCTGAAAAAAGAGTTGCAAATGTTTTCTACAACAAAAAATTATAGTTTTTTACCTTTACAGTTTTTTTTTTATATTTGTTTCAAATGCGTAAAAGAAAGTAAATCTGACTTTATGTTTTTGGTATGTTTTTTTTAATTTATGTGAAATAATTATATGAAATGTATTTACTTATGAATTTTTATACCCCACACCATCATAGTGGGGAGGGTATATTGGATTTGTGCTGATGTTTGTAACGCTTAGTAATTCTAGTCCAACACCCACCTTTTAGTATACCAATGGACTTAGAATCACTTCCTGAGTCGATTTAATGATGTCCGTAGGTCCGTCAGTCCATCTGACTGCCTGTCCATGTAAACCTTATGCGCAGAGTACAGGTTGCAATTTGAAAGATATTTCCAGAGAATTTGGTACATGATTATTTCACCAAGCCCCCAACAAATGTCCTTCCGAAATAGGGGTTTATCGGTCATAAATGTTTGGTTTATGCACATCTGCAGACATATTTCGCCACAAATAAATTGTACATGAAGCCTAATCAGATCTGTAAATTTTCGGTCCATAATTGACCATAGCTCCCATTTTCGAAAATCACTTTAACGACCAAAAATCTCTTACAAATATTAGACAAATAAAATTCAACACAAATAAGTTTCAGATTAACATGATAATAGTCGGTCTAGAATTAGTCATAGCTCTCATATAAGATCCTGTTCGAAAATCACTTCAGCAGGTATAAATCTTTTAAAAATGTTTATATCGAGTTAAAATTTAACATAATATTTTTTAATAATCACAGAAGTCATGCAAGTACATTTTTGGATGATCGGTTCATAACAGGCCATAGATTCGATATAGCGTCCTCTTCTGAAAATCGTTTTTTTATACATATACTGGTTGTAGCGTATTATATGGTCGGGCTTGAGACCGACTATACTTTCGTACTTGTTTTTATTGAAGTCTTTCTTATGTGCATGTGTTTTTTTTTAATAAGTATGCATAAATAATATTTCTCTTTCTTATTCTCAGAAAATAATAATTATTTTTAATAGTTTTATAACACTGTGAGACAAATGGTAGGGGTCAGTGATCGGGAAGGTTTCAAACTATCGGGAAAAGTTATATCGGTAAAAAAGAAGTTATACGTGTCCCGCCGTTTCGCTGGGTGCAATGTCATAATCTTTCTTTAATATCTTCGGATTTATATTACCTACATGGTCATGTTAAAATTAAAGTTTCATTTCTTGACTTTAAAATACTGTACTTTATCTACTTACTCATATTGACATTTTTCCCGGATTTTTTAGATTTTTTAAAAAAATTTCGGATCAAAAAATAATTTTGCAAAATTTATCAATAGGTGGTCCATATAAATAGGTCATGTTACATATCGTTGGATATATATATCGTCTAATAAAAAAAATATAGTTGTCAAGATATAGCTAAATATATTACAAACTTTGAAGCCCCGCCCACTCGAAAATAGGCGTGACAGCCCCAATTTTTTTTTATTTTATTCAGAATATAAAATTCTATTAGTGATAAAATTTTGATAGTGATTTGAAAAAAGTCACTAAAACCGGCTTAAGCCGAATTTTGTGCATATCTCGAGCAAATTTTTGAAATTCATACCTTTACTTAATTGTGAATAAAATGATCTATGTTTCATTTTGTTTAAAGGTTTTTTTTACCGTTTTGGATTTTTTATGAATTAAAAATAAAAAAATTAAATTTTTTAGGCAAAAAATATTTTTTTTCTTCATACATTTATTTATAACTGCGAAACTGTTGCTTATGTAGCGAAACGTTGTATGAACAGATTAAAGGAATTGTAATTCCTATTATTTTTGAATTTGTTTCAGCAAAATCGGACTAGTGGTTCTCCAGTTATCTCGATTCCTAGACGTGACCCAGCGAAACTCCGGGACACGTATAACTTCTTTTTTTTTTACCGATATAACATTTCCCATTGGTTTCATCGCATCCCGATTTTGACTGTCGCATAGTGTAATATTTATGGAACAATTAAATATGTTTAAGTTTAATTATAAATTATTAACTGAGTGTATTGAAATATAACACAAAGAATGCTGATGACGGCTTTAGCAGGCCAGAAAATGCATTACATTTTGCTAGTGTCTCTTTGTATATTTTTGTATGATTTTACATTTATGTTTTCCAACGGAAAGCTATGTAAAACATATAACAGAAATATACAAAAGTAAATTGTAGTGTATACAATTGTTTTCAAACAATTTGTATATTTAACTTGAAGTAAAACTTCGAATAAAAATTTTTTAAAAATTTTCAAATACTCGCAAGAGGAATAATTCTCATTTAATAACTAAATATGCTTAAAAAACTATAACGAATTAATATAAACAAATTCAAATGAGTATTCGTTGATTTAGATTTATCTTAAAATGCGTGTAAAAGTGTTAATAAAAAATGCTGTAAACTGTAGTCGACCCAAAAAACTTAATATCTCTCTACATATATAAAAAAATCACATGATACAAAGAAAAAAAACCTCTGTCAATAAGATAATTCTTGAAGGACTATTGAGATTTGTTTCGTTTAGTTTTTTAAAGAAAAAAATCCATCTCTCGTTGTTGATATGAAAATCAAAGTCAGCGGAAAACAGTTGTTTTAAGAAAAATAAGTAATTTGGTAACTTTTAAATTCTTCTTGGGTCTTAGAACATTTTCTATGATTCACTTTGTATTAGCACATTTAGCACATTTTTTTTTGTGAAAATTGCAAAATTGAATCAACTTTATTGTAATCACCCCTATCGTTAATAAAAATTCCACATGAAATTTGTTCCCTTTTCACATTTTTCCTATTAAAATGCAATGTTAAAAAAATAAAAGGGAACAAATTTCATGTGGAATTTTTATTCACGATTTATTTTCCATAATTATACTATGAAATAAACATGTAATGTAAAAAATAGGTCTAGGATAAGTTTAGGAAAATGTTTTAAAACTTTATCCATAATAGATTTATACATAAGCTTTCTGTGTAAGTTAAGCCGTACTTAAAGTACTTACTTGTAAACTTTTTGATATATTTAAATTATTTAATAAGAAGATTACTAGAATACTGTGTAAATATTTGTAGCATTTTTATTGTTAACTAAGATTTGATTATTTAGACATACTAAATCTTTTAACATCAGTCTCTATCTACAATTTTATGGGTCTGTAACACGCTTCTCATCCAACTATAAGTGAAACAAATGTTTACAAGAAAACATTAAACGTAATTTACACTTTACGTAAACTTAAACATACTCGTATATACATACATACATACGTATATAAATAAACATATATGTATGCATGTGTAAAATGATATGAGAATGTAAGTATGTGTGAATGTATGTATGTGAATGCTGTAAACGTAAATTAAGGAATAAATGTGTAGAATATGTTTATAGTCTACATATCACTGCAGTAACCATCTACAATCTTAAACGATTGATTGCATATAATATTTTTGCTGTTGTTATTGTTTGTCTTGTGTTCATCTTCTGCTTTTATATTGTTGCTTGAATACACTCACACACATATACACATACATGCATACATTTATAAAATATCCCTAGAAAGTTTATCTTTGTTGCTAACTTAAACATTTTATGCCAGTGTGTACTCATATACTCGTACATACATATGCAAACATATATTGTCAACAATAAAAATTATAGCAACAGCAACAGCAACAAGATAATAACAGTCATACAATATTGTTGCAATTTAATGTAAAATATTATTGTTGTTGATGTTGTTGTTGCTGTCTCATCTTTTTATTCTGGTTGAATAACGTAGAATTATAAGAGTTTTATTTGTTTTTTAAGAAGAAATAAAAAATGTACTTCCTTCGTTATAACATTTCGAGATAAATTAAACAGTAAACTTTTTTTTTTATATCTCCTTGTACTCTTATGTAAATATTTACTTTACATACAAAGTGAAATCTTGTCTTTTAAAAAGCTGCCTCTGTATGTGTGTGTCTGGCAAAATCCTCAATGTTTTTCAAGTAAATAAACCAAGTTTTGTTAAGTGTTGTTTTCTCTTTGTTTTTGAATATAAAATAAATAAGGAAATTTGTATTTTGTAAATGTTTTGTAATTGTTTATTTGCTTAAACAATTTGTAAAAAATAATAAAGATTTTGTTCAACTAAATTAAATCAGTAAACAAACAAAAGAACTACTATTTGCAAGAAAAAAGCAAGAGTTTTGAATTTATGGTTTTATAAGTATGTATTTACTTGAATAGCAATAATCTCATTTTGTTCAAACAATTTGCAGCAAATATGTCAAACGATTTGAAGATTATAAGTACACATACTTTTAAGGGGGACAACTTGGAACATTATTTATTAATAAATGGTTTAATAATTGTCAATTATACGCCTGCAAGCTTGTCTCATCAAACATTTTAATACATTTATATATTGTTTGGAATATTATGTTCACTATTTGATGTACACATTATAAACTGTACGCAATACAATTGGACTGTTCAATTTCTCTACTTTTTAAACCCGCTTTGAAAATACAAATCAACAATAAAATTAAAAAAAAAAAAAACTTAGGGCTATATTAGTACGTAAATCTGGCCGGAAATAGTAGGAAACTTTTATATGAATCATTGGCACAAAAATAGACCAACACCTCGATATACGAGGCCGGTTCGGAAACTTCTTAGCCTAGCACAGAAGAGAATAGTTAAATTTCAAAAGCATTTTTATTTTTCTATATAATCTCCTAAAACTTCAATACACGCTTATTGAGCAATTCTATCCCTTGGTTATAATACTTTTACTCAAGGCCTTCAAAATAGTGATTTACAACTGCAATTGCATCTTCATTTGAGGTAAAACGCTTGCCAGCTAGGATTTTTTTTAGATTTGGGAAAAGGGAAAATTCACTGGGAGCTAAATCAGGAGAATAAGGTAAGTGGTGAAGCAACTCGTACTTTAATTCGTTGATTTTGAGAAAGCTTGAGAAATGTTCATTCTTATGCGTTTTTGGTCGACTGTAAAAAAATGCGGCACCCATCTTGCAGAAAGCTTTTTCATCTGTAGTTCTTCATGCAAAATTAAATGGATTCCATCATTTAAGATGCTCACGATATTAGTTATTGCATTCACCATATCATTATGGATTTCTTGTCCCGATAAAACTTTCAATGACACCACGAATTTCTAATTTTTCCATTGTAAATTAAATCGCGGATGCGTCTTTGTTGAACACCTGTTTCTATATGAAGGTGTTGGCAGATCGTAAAGAAATTTAGCATGCGTTCATAGCAGGGATAGAAGTTTCCAAAATACTTAAGTTTTTCCTGTTTATACCGCGCCTTCTATTCTAGGTTAAGTTTTTGCCAGTTTCTGTCGTTCTAGTGATATTACATATACACACTTGGCTAATGCAAGACTAAAGTATTTTTGGGAGTATATCTGAAAACAAACTAAACCTTAATTTTAATAATCAGGCATGTGATCGAAATCGAAAACGAATAAGTTTTAGAATTCAATTTTTTCGTATATTTCTGTATTGAAAAATTTTTATTACATAAAATATAAAGAAATTCAGCCATGTCACAGAATTTAATTCCGTTCGGAAGTGGAATTAATTTCGTTTTTTTTGCTTTTCTAGAATGAAACCTAGAAATTCTTTAAATTACAATCCCACATAGCAAATTAAAAGTGGTTTCATTCCGAAGAAATTTTTGGTTTTGCTTTTTCTATAGAAAAATCAATTCCACTTCCGCACGGAATTAAATTCTGTGACATGGCTGATTGTGCTACTAAAGAGAATCTTAAAAGAAAAATTTTAAAAATTAGATTAGAAATGCATTAAAATGTACTTCCAAAACTCATTCGTTTTCGTTTTCCATCACATGCCTGTAAAGAAAACTTTTAACTGAAAGTATTTTAATTTCGTAATGATAAATAGAAAACCCGAAATTGTAAAAGTAAAAAAAAAACATTATTTCAAATGAATCTTAAAGCAACACGCAGTTACCTTTAAATTTTATACGTTTTAAATCACTTTAAAATTTTTTGTTGTGATAAAAAAAAAATCCGAAACAACACAACACATATTCAATTTAGATCTAAAGCAAAGATTTCCTGTGCCCCAAATATTTACAATTTTTCATTTACAATGAAAAAAAATAGGAAAAAATTACCAAGTTGTAAAGTTGAAACGAAGATCTCTTGGAATATTCTTGGTTACAGGTTTATCCATTGTTGTAATTTATTTTACGTGCTGTTATTTAAATGTAACACCTTTATTTACATACTTGCTTACATTTCTATTTAAATTAGGAGGGTTACATTTGTTACATTTATATTGAACACTTTACTTTAGTGTATACATTAAACATATCACTCCCTAATTACAAAAGTGGCACAACACAAAATACTTAAATTTTCAGAAGAGATAAAAAAAGTTCATCGTGCACAAGCAACACACTTGACATACAAATAGACAAATTTGTATATTTCCAGTTAAAGAAGATAGTGATGTGAAAGACATTTTTGCAGTAGTTAGAGAAGTGCACTCTGAATTAATTTATGGAAAAAAGTCAATTTTGGAAAATTTTGAGTTGTGCCACTTTTGTACTTAGGGTGCGATATAATTGTATTATATTTTTATTTTCATTTTCTTTGTGACAACAACTAATAATTCAATAGATCAAACAGGACTTTACTATCACTAAGTAATTAAAAGTGTAAATATTGATAGTAAGAAATATACATTTGTGCTAAAAAAATACCACCCTAATACAAAAAGATTTACATGTTAACTGTTACTAAAAAACAATTAAAGAAAAACACGAGTTACAGAATTTAAAATAAAAATAAAAATTAAAATAAAAATAAAACAACAAATTTTTTTAGCTCAACAATAAGGTAAAAGGGTTGAAATTACCCAGAAAAAGAAGGATTTTAAAAGCAATATAAATACATGTTACAATGCTTTATTTGGTTTGGCGAATCCTAAATACCCTACATCTGGAAATAGTGTACACAAATTAAGTTTGTCTTTTGATTATTGTCAATGAACATGCAATCAACAACAACTCTTTTCAATCTTGTCTCAAATTTGGCTTCACAACTTCTTTTCTACTGAATAGATTTTGCTGTATTTGAATACCAAACTGCTTAGTATAATTATAACATTTTTTAATTATATGTAATTAATATTCCTTGTGTATTATAGACATAGGCGTGATTTATATAGATGCAGAATAATCGATTTCAGATAGATTATGATTATATCTACTTTGTGGAATTATAGATGAATGTTTCACCAGTTACATTTGGAATTGCAAACTTATATATGCATATAGATATACCCCAATGCAATATAAGTTGTAGTAAAGAGAAACTAAATTCATACAACATTGCACCTTTAGTTTGTTTAAAAATCAAAGATTTAACTGCTGTAGCAAACAGAACCATCATAAAACTTTCATTATAGAGATGAAATTTGTAGAGAGCACAGCACGTAATAAGGAAACATTTTTACAGCCATTAAACAACAATAAATTTTAGCGAGATTAACCCCTTTTTTATTAGTCCTGCATAAAGAACTGAATCACTAAGAATACAACGAATAAAAGGAACATCAAAGAAAAAGGTATTTCAAAAAGTATTTGAGATTTGTTATGGTTATTGTAATAGCATTCAATTAAAATTGTATTTAATTAATTACAAATGAAGTAGGGTGATTTACACGAATATGATTGATTCGCATACGAAATAAAACCAAGATTTTTCATTACCTTAATATGTATTAATTGAAATTCTCATAAATGTTTTCAATAACAACTTTCATTATTTAATTAACTCAGGTATATAAGGAATGCAAAAAGTTATTGAATATAAAGTCTTTAAAAAGTTGGTTTTATTAAACCGTTAATTTCTGTTGGCAAGGATATATCAAGGATATTCCGTAAACTGTTCTTTCGCATTTTAACCACCCAGCAAAAACTTTACTTACAAATTAAGTTAAAAGTTAAAAAGTAATACCCAAAAGTAATCCGTTATACTTTTGCCACTTTTAACCAAAACAATTAATTATTTTTGGATTTGTGCCTATGTTTGCAATGCCAAGAAATATTGGTCCAACACCCACCTTAAAGTATACCGATCGACTCAGAATCACTTTCTGAGTCGATGGCTGTCCATGTAAACATTGTGCCTAGAGTACAGGTCGCAATTTTGAAGATATTTCGATAAAATTTGGTACGTGATGGATGGGCTTGAACTGGTGGAAATCGGTCTATTATTTCACCTGGATCCAATACAAATGTCCTCTCGAAATTGGCGTTTATTTATCATAAATGTTTGAATTATGCAAGTATTCAAACAAATTTCATCACAAATGAGTGGTAAATGAAGCCAAATCACATCAACAAATTTTGTGCAGATCGGTTCATAATTACTCGTAGCTCCCATATAAGGCCCACTTCCGAGTATCACTTCAATGATCATAAATTTCTTAAAAATTTTGGTATCCTAATAAAATTTAACAAAAATATATTTCATATACATACAAAAAATCGCACCAAGTATAGATTTTCTGTTTTATTTAAAATGTTTATTTAAATAGTTTCACATAAAAAATACAATGTTTTTGTATTATAAATATAACAATAAAACAGACTTCAAGTATTTTTAGAAAAAAAATAAAACTTAACAAAAATAAAAAATAAACAACAAATTTGTTTGTATTCCTTTGTACTAGATTAATTAATAGTAGTTAATTTCTTCTTTTTTTAACTTTTTAAAAAGAGATCAACGATTAATAGTAAAAGTAATAATAGTAAAAATACTCACAATATGCTATTCGGAATTAATTGGCAGAAAGGGCTAATTTCAGAACATATCTTTTAAATATATTTGTTATCTATTTTAAGTACTTCTAATATTTCGTTGAGACTATTCAATAAAATTTTTTAGGGCTTCACTGGGACTCTAACCCTGGTTGTTGGTCTACAGTTTAGTAGACCAATCAGGCTACATAAGAATTTTTATTTTTATGTTTAAAATGTTAATTTTATTTTCAAACAAAAATTTTCATCCTATTCAGCTTTAGCAATAACCTTCATGTGACGAATGTTTGATTATCACACATTCGTATATAAAATACTTTCAATGGGGTCCTTTTTCATCGTATAGATTTCACGATAATGAATTATTAAAAAACTGTAATTAAAAATTAGTAAAAATAAAGATTTCATCATATTTTCGGAAAAATTAAAAACGCACCGAAATTAAAAAAAAGCGCACCGCGCACCAACTTAGACATTTTTCGCACCAAAAATTTTAAAAAGCACCAAATGGCTTTGAAAAATTCTTTATGGTTTAATTGTGCATTCAAATGTATTTGTGCAGATCTCTAATCTAAACTACTTCTTAGTAAAGCACACATACTGTACTGTGCATTACAAATTTGTTAATCTGTAATTAGATGACATTTCCAAGCTTTTGCTGTCTCATACCAATTTATGAGGCATTGATGTTTTTCTTTTTTGGTTAGATATATTTTTAAATTTTCTCTTCCTGAAACTTCGCTCAAGTTTTGTTCATAATATTTTATCTTATATATTTTGGTTATACTACCATAACTCAAGATTCTTTTCACAATTTCTTAAAATAAAAAAAAATAAACAATTTTGTTGCATTATGAATGTATATACGCAAATGTTATACTTACTGCACTGTGCCTCGTCCGATTTGTCTTCGCAATCGTCTGTCATATCACAACGAAAATGCGGTGGTATACAATAAGTTTTATTAAATACATATTGGCCGCAATTTATTTGACCCGGCTCACATTCAGGGGGTGCTGCAAACACAAACAAACAGAGAATAATTTTATTTTTTTAAACAATTATCACCATTAATCTGCAGTCAAAAAAAAAACTTACGACATGATTGCTGTTCATCTTCACCACCCTCGCAATCTTTCTGATAATTACACACCCATAATGAGGTTATGCATTTACCATCATTGCAGCGAAATTGTCCCGGAGAACATGGCACATTTGGTGTGGCTATGGAACTTATAATACCGCCATGTACAACACCACTACTATCACCAAAGCCAATACGGCCACCATCAGTTAAACCACCTGCAAGGAAAAAAAATAAGAAAAACAATTAATAAAAGAATTCTTATTACATTGAAACTTAGATATAAATTTAAGTTTAATATTCATATAAAGGTACATATGTCCCAGAAAAATTAAAAATTAAGTTTAAAAGTAATATAAAATTGTAGATCAGACTACTTAAAAATCTACACGAAAACTACTTATTTTTGTTAGCGATGTTCCAAAAGTAATGCATCATAATTTTGCCACTTATAACCAAAAAATTAATAACTTATTTTTATATTTTAATGTATTATAAGAATATGTAGTTATAGACTGATTTTAGAACAAATACACCAATACCTCGCTTTGCATCGTTTCGTTTTGAGTTTTTTTTTTCAAAGTTGCGTCGCTTCATAATTAGTACTTATTTTCGCTGTGCGTCGTTAGATTTTCGAGGTTGCGTTGTTTTGGGTTTGAGTCTTTAACTTTTTTTTTTTAATTTTTGCAAAATCTGCAACATCATTATATGCTATAACGATGACCCGTACAAGAAGTGCTTTGAATCGAAATGGAGTTCTTGCTTTCTATTTGGATTGAAAATCAAGTTGCTCACAGAATACCATTAAGTAAAATGGTAATTTAGACAAAAGCAAAAAGCTTATTTGAGGACATAGAAAGTAAAGCATTATCCAACGATAATGCTAGTGGTAGTAATACAGACAATTGCTACAAGAAAATTTATTTTGCGTTAAGAAAAGCTGTTCATTGAACCAATTTTTTGTAAAAGAAAGCGCACTACTTGGTATTTTCGTAACCCTAGAAATACGCAAAGTGAGGTATTGGTGTAAACAAACTTAACACATACTAAGGAAACTTTATGCAAAATTATAATAATATTGATTTACAATCATATAATAAGTAAATAAGTAAGCTTTTTGGATTTTATAATTATATAATTAGTAATACAAAAAGTGGCTAATAAGGCTACGAAGTAATGAATTTTATAAGTCATTTAAATTGAGAATGTATTTGAATGTTTTTTTAAATATTTTATTTAAAATTGTATATATCTTTAATAAGCTTGAGGTCAATATTGTATTTATTATAATTTCCAATATTTAAGTAATTGTTGAAGCTAAGGTACCTTTTAATAAAATTTTATTTTCGATATTTTCCTACGTCTTCAGGAACAATTGTTTTACTGAAGATGCTACACAAAGACGTAGCGAAATATCAAAAATAAGAAATATCGTAGCGAATTATCGAAATTATCGACATAATAATAATTTTATTAAAAAAGACCTCAAGCTTGAGTAATTACTTAAATATTAATAAAAAAGGTCAAATAAACTATAATAAGTAGGTAATAATTTACAATATTTTGCTACAATATTGTGTAGCAACTTCAGAAAACAAATATTTAAACCTTAACAAATTAACAATATTTTTCTAACAACAACATAAATATTTTTCAATTATTGTTATATTGACATCAAGATTAATAAAGATGCAATTTGAAACAAAACAAAAAGGTCGAACAATAATATAAATATTTTATTTTTGTTTTCTTTTTGCTAAAGAACTACATACATACATACATATTTGAAAATTGCACTGTATAAAATATTTTGATATATTAAAATGCAAATGTATATGACTGCTTAAGCTATACAAATACAGACAGTCACAACACATACATAGATACTACTGCAGACAGATTCGAATGAATACAACCAACGTTCAACAATTTTTTAAACTCACACCGCTGCTATTCTCACTGCTTCTGATGTTATTATTGTTGTTGACGATTGCAACCACTGTTGAATCATTGGGGAGTCCTCTTAACAGACAATGCCTACAACAACATTGACAACAAAACAACAACATCACTCTACCACCAGAAATAATAACAACAAATAAAACAAAACCAAATAAAAAGAGATTTTCAACACAAAACAATCTCAGTTAAATGTACAACAACTAAATACATGCATGAAATATGTACATATGTATGTATGCATGTGTGTTCATCAGCAGGTCTATTAGTATGGACCCATTTAACTGATACAAAAACACTTGTATATACAAACATATATTCTTTAATTTTAGACAAACTTCTATTGTTGAGCAAGTTTGGCAAGTTCTGATTCAAAATTTATATTCTTAATTTTGCATTTGGATTGAAATGAGTCCTGAAAACATGTTAAGAAATAGGAGTTGGAAAATATAAGCGAAATCGGCTGTATTAATAGTTCACCAAAAGATAAATTCAAAGCAATTTTTTGTTAGAATTAGTATCTTTTAACAATAACAAATTTTGCTCCAAACTAATGTTTATATGCTGAGTGTGTGTATACTTTTGGGCGGACAGTGTAACAGCGTATGGTAGTTAAGTATGTGGAGGATGAAAGGGAATGTTTTAATGCTAAAAAATATGTTAAAGTATTAAAAATATGAATAAAACTGAGAGCATGAATGGCCCTTTTCCATAGGCAAAAGATGAAAGAGGTACATACGTGCTTGGTTTGTTTACATATTCAACTTAAGAATCTCAATATTCAAACAACTAAATCGACTTAGGAATGCTTTTCTCAATATCATTGAAATTGAGAAAAATTATATTAATGATTATAAAAATAATAAAAATTTAAAGGCAATAAAGTTATATTGGACTATGTCCTGACTTGTTTCTATTATTACGAAATGTCAGTATTAAATTATACTTTTTTTATATTAAATAAAACTTCTAAACAATGTCTATAATACGCTGTTATTAACACTATTGCGGAGTTTGTCAGTTTCTAAAGCACTTGTTGGTCATTGAAATGGAATATTCGAGAGTCGCTTGAATACGCTGCAAATTGTTAAAAGATGACACTGGTGAATAACTAGTGGCAGCCAGAACATCAACCAGTTAAATTATTTTAAAACTTTGTTGAACCGTAATTTAGGTGTGTAAATTATAAACATTGTACTTGTTTAAAACACCGAGTGTCTACTTAAATTATTTTTGATTATTGTTGATTTGAATTAATAATAATATAATTTTTATGAAAAATGTAACTGGTTTTTAAACCAACTACTATGGTTACATTATGTAGGGTGCTCAAATATGACAATAAAAATGCACACTTTTGTTTTCAGAAAAACCACAGTACAATAGCTGTAAAAAACTCAACAATAAAACAAAAATTCATAGCCCCCTAGGAGAGTATTGTCTACTTTTTTATATTTTATCTATATGAATTTCAATATTTAGCTTTTTAGTTGCTACAGAGATTTAAAGACAGTTTATTTTAAGAGCAATTTAATAACGCTAAGAAGTAATTTATTAACAATTCGAGTATATATGTAAGTATTAGTATTTTAAAATATTTTTATAGAGAAATTAAATTAAAGCGACTTAAAATTGTCCATCGTTCTTCTTACAATGTTAACGGTGAAAGGTTAAAGATACTTTTTTTTGCCGTACATAAAAGTATTTGACTGACTCATTGAGTGTTAGAACAGCAATTTGCAAGTGAGTTTCATCATACCATATTTAAATGGTATGATTTTATATCCATAGTATATCATTTAACGAGTTATTTGCTGTGGTGGATTTACGCCTTGGCCCGTGAGGTCTGGGCCTAGGGCGGCATAATTTAAAGTCTGCCAAACTTTAAAGGTAAAAAAATGGAAGGTAATTCAATTTCGAAAATTGATTTGGCTAAGTTTTGTTTTAAATTACAGCATCTAGAAACAGCTATTCTAGTCATTGTTTGGAATGTAATCTTAGACCGTTTTAATGCTGCTAGTAAGAAACTACTGGGATTTATCATCTGTTATCCAAATTTACGGTTCTCTAGCCTCATTTCTTCAGGATATGAGAAATAAACAATTTGAAGAATTTGAAGAAAAAGCTAAACCGCTATCTGAAGTTCAGGATTATTATCATTATAATACTCGTCGCAGAAAAACCACAAAACTTCAGTCAGATGAATCACGGGTCAATGGAAGAGCACAATTTTCTGGACAAGAAAATTATCGTACAAATATTTACTATCCCATTTTGGTTACTCTGAGTTTACAGTTATCCGAACGTAAAAACGCATATGAAAAGGTATTTGTAAACTTTAGCTTTTTTAATAATTTATATAAAATACATACAACTGAGTTAAAAAGTCAGGCAAATAAACTCGCCGAAAAGTATTCTGGTGATCTAGAGGAGACATTAGAATTTATATTATCAACCCGAAGATTCATTGGCAAATACTGAAAATGTGCGTTCTGCACAAATTTTTTGTTTGCAAATTATAAACAAAATTTTATGCATGCATAAAAAATTTAAATATCTATGAAAAATATATGAATTGAAAAACGTATGTGTATGTAAATTAATAAAAATTAATACACAAATTTTAAAAATTATATGGTTTTTTATTATCACTTTTGTATAATCAAAAAGGGCGGCATGTCAAAAAGTGTTAGTGCAAAATATACACACAGCTTCAAAAGTGTGTAAGCACCAGTGAATTTTTTGATTTTTTTAATATTATGAAAAGCATTATAGTTCAACTTAAATTTTTTTTCATAAGCGAATCTATTATTCAACCAACAAAACGAAACTTTTAAATTTCAATCGATGGATAGATTTTAGGAGTTTCATTATCTTAAAAAAATCAAATAATTTGTTGTGTTTGCTCACTTTTGAGGCTCATAGTACAAAAAATAAAAACAATTAGAAGTATGTATTTACATTTCTTAAAGAAATAAACATTTTATTGGAGGTAACAGTGTTGTGAAACAACGAAAGAAGTAGCACAAAAACTTCGGAGGAGATAATATTAATAAATATGAAATCTATGGTGAATACATGAATTATTATATAGAAAAAAAACAAGGATTCATTGCTTCCAATGTGGCTTTAAAGCTGCAGTAGGTCAACAACATATTTAACACTGCCTAATATATGTATATGTATGTATTGTAACAAATAATGATTAAAATTATTTATTCGAAAGCAAATTTGTTAATTGACTTGTCTTTCGAATAGACATGAACCGCAATGGCCTCCGTTCAACTAGAAGAAAAAAAAACAGGTTTATTATTTCCTTAAAGACTGCAACTCTCACCAGGACATTGTTTGAAAACCGGACCCTTTTTCAACACAGCCTTATAAATTATACCTTACCGTCTGCCACTTATTTAAATGTATTCATCTATCTTTTTTTTGTGAGTATTTCTTGTTATAATAAGAGGAATTGTAATTGTTCTCTTTAATTTTTGAGCATTTTTTGATTAAGTGCAATACCGTTTCAACACTATTGTCTAAATAACAAGAGATCGCCTTAAGATAAATATTTGAAAGAGCTGCTGTAGCATTTTTCCAAATAAAATTATGTTTATTATATTGTTCTAAAGATAAAAAATTTAAACATTTCTTTGTAAAGTTTTATGCAAGGTATTTCGTTACCATTACAAGAGAACGGGAAATTGTCTAGTTTAAAATTCTGTTGCTCTTTATTTCCGTTTTTCTTCTTGACGCTATTTTAATGCAGCTGTTTTACTCTTTCTTTAGTTATTGTTTTTGATTCGTTTTGTTTATTTTTGTAGGTGAGCTAATGGCAACCTTGGCTCTTTACCGTTAACAAAGCCATATTGTTTTCATATTATATCTGTATTATTGTTGTTGTTGATTTTAATGGTTGGCATCATTTTCTTTTGTTTATTTAAATCTTGTACCACAACCAGCGATGGAGAATTTGTTTTGTCACTCTTTTTCTTCTATTTTGTTCTACAATGATGTGGCTGCTAATGTTGTTATTATCTGTTCCTGTAATCTGGTGATTCTAGTCAAACCTTAAAAATATAAGTGAAAAACACATTTCACTTTAACCCTTAAAAGCCATCATTATTTTATTGGGGTTCTCATCTTAGTTGAATAACTAAATATAAATTGATTGTGATACTCAAATGATCAGATTTTTTTAAAGTTATATTAAGGCATCAGCGGAAAATCTAGATTAAAACTTCACAATAATTTAGTTATCAAAAGCTATGTACAGTTAGGGTTTTAAATTTTCGTACATACCCAAAATTTCATATTTTAGTTAATTAAAGAGTATTAGGAAAAAATTTAATTTTATATTAATTACTATACGAATAATTAGTAAATAAAACTCGCTTCCAAAAAACAATGCCTTTATTTAAATGTGTTTTTGAAATTACGAGCCGACGAAGTCTTCAATTATTTTCAGATATCCAGATGATCTTGGCTTATTTTCTACAGAACCAGTTTTTTTTAATGCTATTAACTGCAGCAAAAGAATTGTTAAAAAGTTTGCTGATAGCGTGGTAGGATTTTCCTTTTTTGTGTTTTTGAATAGCAAGATTTTTTACATCGACACTAACTTCTTTACTTGATTTAAATTACTTTTACAATTTTTACAACTTAAAAATGCATTTTTTTAAATTTTAGCTTTTATTTTAAAACTTATTTGACTAAATGCAGATTTAGTCTTTACTTTCTGTTCCGTTCCGAATTAGCTGACTTGATTCTGTTAAATAGAATATGTGTAGAAGTCGTTAGATGTTTTGTTACTTTCCGTGCCTTTGCGGACGAACCTGTTGAAAACAAAAATTTGCTAAGTAATTGTAAGTGACAAAAAAAATTTGGTTTATTACAAAAGTTTTCAATTTCTTTGACATTAATTAAGTTTTTGTATAAAAGATGAATGACGAAAAGCTCATTACGTTAGTCGAAAATAATGACATATTGTACAATAAATTCCATAAAAACAATAGAATACCTGAGAAGAAGCGAAAACAAACAAATAGAAAAACATTTTGATTTGTATTTTTTGATTTATTTTCGCGGTTTACCTAAAACAGCTGATACGCTTATACGGAAAAACTAGCTACAAAAATTTAACTACAGAACGACACGGAACAGAACAGCAACAGAAAGTAAAGACTAATGAAGCCTTAACAAACTGCTTTAAAGTAATTCAGCACTCACGTAATCTACCTGTTGGTATTTAAACTGCAACTCTTTTTAAAATACATATAAATAACACAGAAGAGAATGTAGTGCATGAACGCTTTTATCTCTCTTTCTTTCAGGGTTTTGTTTTCATATTTACTCTTATTTTTGAAGAAAATATTTTTTTTTGCTTTAAAAGAGTAATTAAAATATAATTGAATTTTTTGATTTAAAATTTATTTCTGGTGTTCTTTAATTAACTTAACTTAAATATGAAATTTTGGGTATGTACGAAAACACAAGTCCCTAACTGTATGTATACTTAGGACCTAGTTAATCCTTAGTCAACGATTAAATAACATTTTTTTTCATGCAAAAATATATACTAAAATAGATTTTACAAAACCAGTTACTATTCAGTGCTATATGAACAATATTTTAAATTGGTCTAGACAGACCAAATTGTCCTTACTAGGGTTAAGCGACAATGTTGGCAGAACGAAAATCAAATGATACATTTTATGTGCGCTATTTAAGTTAATATAATAATTTAAGCTCTACAATGTTGTTTTACCATATCTTTTGTTTCTAAATAGATATTTAACATTATGACCTTTAACACCATTATACATACTTTTACACACATACATACTGCAACATTTTTTAGGTTAACGGAAATTATTTTTGACTTGATTTTTTTCTATCTTTATACATACATGTACATATGTATGTATGGATATGTATTGCAGTTACTGATTTCTGTTTCTTATTCTCCAAGGATACATTTACTTTTTGTTCTATTGTAAAATTCCGACAATAATAAATGAAATGGTGAACAAAAAAAAAATGAATAAAAATCAGTGTCATGAGACATCATCATTTTTGTTGATTGATGATTTGTTTTTTATATTTATCCATAAATTGTTGTTATTGCTGTTGTTTATATTTATGTTATTGTGCGGTTTTTTTTTCATTTTTGTTCGTTTGCAAAATAAAACATATAGTTTATAAAAAATATTATTAAAAATATTTCTGTACTCGTATGTATGTATGTATGTATGTATATGGTTTTTCGAAACATTAATATTAGTTCCGTTGTAATAACAGTGCAGTTGCGGCAATTTTGTTTTAAAAGCGGTGTTGTAAAACTTTTAAAAATGTCATAATAAAAATGATTTATAACAACGTTGGAAATTATCATTGTAACAGATGGATCCATTATTAAAACAAAATACAATTTATTTTGGTTTATTAGGCAGGTAAATAAGTAATGGATTATTGTGCAAAGGGATTAAACATGAAATGCGGAAATAAAAAATTATTTCTATACATTTAAATAAATACCAAAACAAAAATACATACTCCTGATTTGGTCCTATTGCAACTCTTGTTGCATGCAGGTTTCATATATATAAATGATATAAACTAAATTGTCACTTGATACATATTTTAAATAATTTAAAATGATTTTTTATATTTTATATTGCTTAAATTAAACATTTTTATTTTATCGCTAAATTAAGTTAAGCATGGAGTATAAATGAAAAATGGGCTATTTTTTCAAATTATTAGAAAAGCAAAGAGAGCATTCTGCATCGATGGAAACAATTAGTGTTGGACGAGCAAGGTCAGGACTATAAGGAAGGTGAGGCGAAACTTCCATTCTTTCTAAATAGTTTTAATAGGTATTACAACATGTGGCCGAGCATTATCCTCATGAAATATTATACTTTCATGTCTGGTGCTATATTCTGTGCATTTTTCGGCGAATGCCTTTTCCAACCGATTCTCTGATGGTTTGGCCAGATTTCTGCAGCTTAGCGTAATGGATATTTATTTTCCTTGGCAAAACAACCACCTCTTAAACGCAATAATCATCTTTCCCACATTGAAATCTATGAAACATATTTCCCACCCAGGATATCCCGACCATTATTTTCTGGAATTACCGGGAAATTTAAAATTAGAGAAGTTTTAAAATTTTTTTTGCAAAAAATTTAGTATTTTTTTAAGTTTAACGAAATTGAATTTTAAAATAAGTTATTATTGCTGCAAATATTAATATACAAAGCAAGAATTAAGTTTAAATTTAAATAGCTTCAAATTTATTTTACGAACGAATTTTAGAAAGACTTTTGATTTAAATTAATTTTTAAATTTTTGTTTATATGTATATTGGATGTACAACTTAAAAATGCAATTTTTTAAAATTTTAGCTTTTATTTTAAAACTTTTCTACATATATTTATTCAAAGTATTTTTAGATTCCGCAATAAAAGAAGGCCTTTGTCATGATGGAATATTATACTTTAATGTTTCAAATTCAAAAAACTAGAGCAAAACTTTCCGCATTTTATGCTATTTTGGAAAAAAATCGACATTTTCGGAAAATGACATATAAGTTACTAAAGATAAAAAGCGTGTTCAAAAGATACTCCGGTTGTTATGAATCCAGCATTTTTAAGTTATAAATATAATATATAAATGAATTTCAAGAAACACAACTTAAAAAACAAGCAGGTGTATTATATAGTCAAGACCGACCATATAATACCCTACTCCCAGCATATATATAAACAATTTTTCAGAAATGCGCGTTATATGGGAGATATAACCTATTATGGACAAATCATTCAAAAATTTAGTGTCATGATTTCTGTGAATATAAATATTATATGTGTTAAGCTTTATCTTGATATAAATACTTTTAAACGATTTATGGAGCTTAAAGTGAATTATGGAGAGGATCTTATATGGAAGTTTCGACTAATTATAGACCGAACATAATAAAATTGTACCATATTATTTTTATATATATAAAATATATTTGTGTTCAATATTATTTGGATAGCGACATTTTTAAGTAAGTTACGGTCTTTAAAGTGATTTTTGGAAGTGGGTTTATATGGGAGCTATGACTAATTGTGGACCGATAATCATAAAATGGCGTCGTATTATTTGTATATATGTATATGAAATATATTTGCGTTCAATATTATTGGGATAACAAGATTTTTGAAAGAGTTAAGCTCTTTAAAGTGATTTTCTGAATTGGGCCTTATATGGGAGCTACGACTAATTATGGACTGATCTTTACAAAATTTGTAGATATGATTTGGCTTCATTTACTACTCATCTGTGGTGAAATTTGCTTGGATAGTTGCATAATTCAAACATTTATGATCGTTAAACCCCAATTTCGGGAGGACATTTGTATGGGGGCAAGGTGAAATAATGGACCGATTTCCACCAGTTTCAATCCCATCCGTCCTTGGATAAAAAAATATCATCTACTAAATTGTATCGAAATATCTTCAAAACCTGTACTCTGTGCACAAGCTTTACATGGACAGCCAGCCAGACGGACGGACGGGCTTTAAGGTGGTTGATGGATCAATATTTCTGGGCGTTACAAACATCAGCACTAATCCAATATACCCTCCCCACTATGGTGGTGTAGGGTATAATAATGAAACCTTTGAAATATTTTTGAAGAAATTTAATTTCCTTAAAGCCGTCTGTCTCGAGATTTATGTAGAGAAAGAAGTCAGCAAAGTTTGCGACTATGTGGGTTAGAATTGTATATATGGATATAAATATCGCACACACTCAGTTCTAAAACAAAGGCATATAACTCGAAATAATTGAGAACCTACACTACGTCTACATAATAATGTGATTAAAAAATACTCATACGCAGAGTAGGCCCTTTCAACAATACAACCAGACTTATAAAGCCTCCTTCCTCCTACTCTACCTTTCTCATTCTATCAAGCACTTACTCAACACACTCATTGCTACTGTATAGTAAACACAAAGGTATGCTTGTTTTAATTTCTCTTTAGGGTCTAATTTTATACACATTCTTTCTTGTTTGTTATTTTTTTTGTTGATGTTATTGTTGTAGCCTATTTTTATTCATTCATTCGTTCATTTTAATGGAAGTGATGATTTTAGAAACAACGTATCAATATACTTTCCATTTTATGCTGTTGTTCTTTCGTATTTCCAGTGATGACAAACTATGTGATGGAACTAAAGATCTGGTTAACTGACAGAAAGAACTTAACAGCCAAAGGTTTAAATAAATAGAAAAATTTATATAGAAAGATCTAATCTTTTGATAATTTAACCGAGTTTTTAGTCTACTCTATAAAATACTTGTTAATGTTACAGTATTTTAGAGAGTTTGAAAACAAAGTGTTTTTCTATACAGCAATTTTATTATGTCGTCGGTCAAAAAAAAAAAAAAACTTTTGACACATTATCTTAATTTGGAGTGAAGCTCGTAGATGAATAGTTTTTGTGCAAAAACATTATGTGCAAATTAATTTTATTGTAATCTTGTTAAATTAAAGATTAATAATTAATTAATACAGCATATATTAATAAACGGTTAACCAGTTTGGTAGCTGAAACAGTAGCATAAAATGCACAGTGGTCAAAATCAAAAGTTTTTCGAAGTAAATCTGCCATTTCCAATTTGCTCTTCCAATGAAATTGATATTATAAGATTCAAAGAAATTTATTTCTATAATAAAAAAAGTAAAAAAATTTGCTTTACAAATTTTTAATTATATTGTTTATATAACAAGATATATCGAACACTACTCTGCAACGCAGATGTGATACAGATGTTAATACTTTGATGTCATTTGTAGCAGCCAGTAAAGAAATGATTTATAAATATATACAGTGGCTGACAAAAGTCTACATACGACCCATATTTTTGCAATTTAGGCATTTTGAAACCATAATGAAGAAAAGTAATAATACAGTTTTGTTTCAGATGTATTTTTAATAATATAATACAAAAAAATCTTATTTTATTATAAACTTAAATTTTTATTCACCAATTTAATGACAAAAGTCTACATACGAGCTGTAAATTAACATAAAAACCTTTGTTTTGGTATTAAATCTTATTACTTTTTATTAACATTAATATTTCGTTGGGCCACCATGAGCATCTATAACTGCCTGTAAGCGTCTGGGAATCGAAGCAACTAAATTGTCGAGTTCTGCGGATATTATGTTTAGCCAGTCTTCTTGAAGCGTCGCTTTAAGCATTGCTAGAGCAGCCAATCTTTGACAATCTGAGCCGTCTGCTTCGGATCGTTATTTTGCTGGAAAATCTAACTCTGACCAAGATTTAAAATATCAACCGAGGGTTTTAAATTTTGTTCCAAAATGGATTTGTACAGATAGCGATCCATATTACCCTCAATAAACACTAACTTTCTTACTACAGAAGCAGCGACAGCACCCCAAATCATCACGCTGCCTCCACCATGCTTAACAGTAGCAACTAAGTTCTTCGGATCCATTGCTGTATTTGTTTTTCGCCAAATTTTATCTCTCCCATCACTTACAAATATGTTATATTTAGAACAAAGCTCTCTTCCAGAAATTCATGTCCTTCTGAATATGCTTTCGTGCAAATTCCAAAGGAAGTTTGCGATTTTTTTCGCTTATGAAAATGGTTTTGGGAGGAGATCTGCTATGGTAACCATTATCAGTTAAAGTTCTTTGTATAGTTCTTGGATGTACAATTAATTCAGATCATGCAGCGATATCTTCGGCTAATTTTGTGGCATTTACTTTTGGATTTTTGCCCACTTCTTTAAAAATGAAGCTAACGTCTCTACGACTAAGTTTCTTTGGGCGACCTCCACGTGGTTTGTTTTCAACTGTACCAGTCTTTTTAAAGTTATTGACTATTGTCTGAACTGTAGACTTACTTAAATTAAAAACCTTTGATATTTCACCAAAAGATTTTCCCTTATTTCTGCACTTTACAACAAAATTACGGACATGAATTGATATTTCTTTTCGAGAAGCCATTATTTCTATTAAAGATTTATTTAATCCGCCTAAACTTGAACTGAATACTATTTGAAGAAAACCCGTAACACAACAAGAAAAGTAAAAAATAAATAACGGCATTTTACTGTTTGAATTCAACAACAACATCCCATACATGCTGGTCATATGTAGACTTTGTCAATGCTTAACAATAAAAATAGATTACAAACAAAACTGCATCATTATTTTTTTATTCCGCACTAATGTCCAATATTGTGGTCGTATGTAGACTTTTGTCGGTCACTGTAGGTAAATATTTTCTTTTAAATAAGAGATAAGTCATCGGAAATAATTACAAATTTATAAAATGTATTCAATCTTAAACTTTATTTAAAATTATTGCTGTTTTCTTTAATAATCGCAAAATTATTAATTATAATTTGTATCTCTTTAAGAGGAAAAACTATGCAAAGACTCCTGAACTTTTTAAATCCTCGTAATTTAGCACAAAAAAAAAAACTAACACACACATAAATACACACAAAAAGCACTATTATTCACTGTCAATCCTTAGAGAGACTGAGTATCTCTACTGGAGTGCCTCCTTTACGTACTATACTCGTATGAGCAAAGTACACAGACTCACAAGCATTTGCATAGTGTTTCACGCTTAAAAAAATGTATGTGTGTCAAAATCTTGATACGATGAACATTGTTAATTTTAATTAAATCATGTTTATGAATACATTTCTCTTTAAAAACCCATCGTATATTATGACATCTAAAGCAAATTTGTTTACAATAAAGTTGTTTTTTTTTCAAGTAAAAGGATTCTCTTAATTACACTGTATTTCACTTTCTTTATACACTTGAACAATGACGACATGTGAAAGCTTTCTAACTTTTTGAGAACACCTTAAATAAACAGCCATGTCACAGAATTTAATTCCGTTCGGAAGTGGAATTAATTCCGTATTTTGCTTGTATAGCAAAAGCAAAATGAAAATTTTTTTTCGAAATAAATATAAATTTTAAGCATTTCTAGATTTCATTCCGAAACTTTTTCTATAGAACTAAAATGCGGAATTAAATTCAGTGACATGGCTGAATGTATTTATTTACAATTTCGTAATCAAAAGATAACCCTAAATTGCACAAAAACCAATATTTATATATATAGTTACTTCTGCTCACTAAATCATATTTATTACCATAAATTTATTTTATTGTCTATATATTATTATCTTCCATTCTCACTGCTTATTTTTTTCGCCAATTTTATTACAACTATTTACTTTTCTATGAAGATGCGATGAAGTCATTAGAAAACCATTAAAACTTCATCCGCATTGCCATTGGCTGTGTTTTATATCAACAAAACGGAAAATAAAGCAAGGGAAAGCAAATGAATGAAAAATATTCGTCCGGAAAATAAACACAAGAAAATACAGTCACAAACAATCAGCATCATTATGATGCTCAGGAACCATACATATGTATATGTAGTTAAAGACTCTCTGTATTTACTTATAAAGTTGCATCAAAAATCATCTGTCTAAATAAGATGAAAAACTACATAAAATATTGATAGCAATGTTTATATAACTACATCTATTTGAGCTCCATTTTTATGGACCTTATTTTAATACAACCAGGTTGTGTTCATAGCTATGAATAATAATTTTAAAAATAATTAATGAAATCAAAAGTTAAAACTTTAAATAGTTCAAGTTTGTAATGCTTTCTAATGTGCAGTAAAGTTTTGCTTAAAAATCAAATATTTTAATACAATTTATTACATTGCAAAAGCCCAATATAACTCAATTTATTTTCAAGCAATATGAAACAATTTTTTCGATGTGCAGCCTTTAAAGGCTCCATGTGCTTTAATGTCAGATTGCGGCAACAAAAAAGTAAAAGCGTGTTTTTATGCAAAATTGTTGTATTTGTTGTTTTACATTTCATTTATTTTATCTCTCTCTTTGTTTGTGGGAGTAGTTTCTGTAAATATTCAGACATTTTCAATATCAATATACTTTGAAACAGTTTTACATATTGAATGTATGTATGTGAGGCCATATCACCACAATCAACTTTTAATGGCCACAGTGAAACTCAGGTAAATCAGCAAAATAAAGTTTTGCTTGTAATACAGGTTCGTTCTTTTGTCTAACCGGGTGCATTCTATGAAAAGAAACAAAGTTTACAGTTAAGTTGTATATAGTATTACTGATGCGATAATAATAACCGCAGTCTTTTAAATTATTTGTTATGCGCCATTAGATCAGTACATTTTTAGATGACAGACAGTAATGTTAACTATTTAAATCGTGCCGAAAAGCTGTTCTAAACATTAATGAGAGAACTTACCAGAGTACAATTTAGACTGACATATAGTCTAGAATATGTCCAGTCTCACGCTGGACGTATCTGAGTATTAATTTATAAATTCAAGAGGAAGTGGTCTAAAGCTTGAAGGTATCCTATGGATCCCAATGGTATATTTTTTCTAACTATTAATATCATTATCATGATTATAACCTAAGCTAATATAAACGATTTTCAATAAATCAACACTGACAATATTAATTAGGCAAATTGACTGTTTAAATACCCAATTAAAATTTCTGATTTTGATTTACTAAAATAGCTTGTCTGTTCAAGCTACTTTTTGTAGATCCCAACAATTGTCAATTCGCATACATCTATCTATTAAATATTTTTTGTAATGGTTTTGGTTGGAGAGTAAATGAATGGATGGATCAATGAATACAGTTAAACTTTTTTCAAAGGACATAAACTACTTTTATGTAAAGTGTATGTTTATGCAACCATTAAGATGACCTCTAAAAGTTTAATTTATTTCTGAAAATGTTGAATATAGCAATACATAAAGTACCGACAGCAATAAATCCCTTCCGGATTTTTTCTCGTATTTAATACAAAAAAAAAAGATAACAACTTATTATCATACATATGAACGACAATTTATAAAAGTCTGTTATAAATTGTAAAATGTCAGATCCTATTTGATCTAAAATCTAAATACTTAATCAATATTATAGTAGTAGTATCTTAAAAAACAAAATAATCTTTTATTTTAGTTGGACTCATGAAATGTTATTTTGTGGGGCACCTTAATAAACATAAGTGTGTGAGCCCGCGTTATACTGTGCATACATATATTTAGTATACACATATTTGCTATTGCATGTATGAACAAATAAATGTATTCAATATTGAAAGTTTTCTTTTAGTTAAAATACGAAAACTCCTTAAGGCAGGCTGGCGAAATGAATTTCAACAGACTATAACATCGTGCCACTAGCCAATCATTTAACTACACTTTATTTTATTTTGAAATTTGTTTTTGATTTTATGAACTTTAAAAAATAATTTCCTATATCTACAGTTTTATATTTATTCTTCTCTTAATTTTAATACAACTAAATTAATAGCAATATTATTAATTAAAAATATACATACATATGTATTCAATAAATATAAAGACAAAGAACGATACCAAATTCATAATAAATCATGCGTTAGTTTACATAAATTAGAGAGATTAGAATAAAAAAAAATTAAATTTATTACAAATTAATAGTGTCCTCACAATTGGCACTAACAAGCAATTCTTCGGAACGAATATTCATCATAGGAAATAAAACACATATGAAAACGCATACCATCCTTGCGAAATTCGTCGTACATAACGAACTAAGCGATAGGTTTATTTATATTTCCTACGCAGATGAACAACAAATAAATTTGATCAGGACCATTTTTCTTTTAATTTTTCGTTTTTTTATTTAAATTAAGTTTTTGTTTTGTTTAACAGATTGTTTTCTTTTACTATTTATTTTTTACATCAATACCTCACTTTGCGTTCCAAAAAATTATGACGCAAATTGAAACGGTGCAAAGTGAATTCAGATTTTCTATAGCAAATCATGTAAAGATCGAAGATTGTTGGCAAGGTTACAAAAATACTAAGTTGTCGGTTTTCTTTCACAAAAAATTGGTCCACTGTTTGCTGAACAGCTTTTTTTTTCAACGTCCAATAAATTTCCTTGTAGCAATTGTCTATATTACTACCACTAGCATATTGTTGGATAATGCTTTACTTTTTATGTCCTCAAATTATTTTTCTGCTTTTGTCTGAATTACCATTTAACTTAATGGTATTCCGTGCGCAACTTGATTTTCAATACAATTACAAAGGACTCCATTTTGATCATCAAAGCAATTCTTGAACGGGTCATCGTTTTAGCATCTAATGATGTTACAGATTTTGCAAAAATTAAGAAAAAAATTAAAGACTCAAACCCAAAACAACGCAACATCGAAAATCTAACAACGAAATTAGTGAAAATTAGTACTAGTTTAGCAGTGACGCAAATTCGAAAAAACGCCATTATGCAAAGCGAGGTATTGGTGTATAAATTTATACATTTTTAGCACTTCTAAGTAGTTACTTGTTAATATTTATGATTCTTCAGAAAATTAGTTCTTTTTGGTATATTTTCACATTCTCAGTTTTGAAATATAAACAAATTCTCCGTAATTGTATGTCAATAGACGAATTAACGCAACGAATTTCGGTTCATGAATTTGTCATGCTGTAGGAAATTCGTCGTTAGTTTCAATTGTGCGTATACAATAGTATGCATTGAAGTTTTTTTTTTTTTAACGTTTATAGTAATTAATTATTTATTAGTTTTTGTTATTCAATTTCATCTGCTATTGAATCATGCATAACTACGACGATTATTGATTAAAAACGAAAATGTAATTAATTATTAACCATGACAGTGATGTCCATATTTAAGCAGTTGAAGAGAAGTTGAACAGGGTTTAACATTGAAGTTTGTGCTATCATAGAAACTTAACATACAGTTTATAGACAACAAATAAGAAACCATATTCAGCTGTGCTGGTTCTTCGTAAAACTAAAATTACACATTATTAAAAAAATGTTGTGCCTAGAAATATTTCATATACAAAAAGAACGCTTCGATACGTTTTGTCTTTCGTTCAACAAATCTATTGCATATTTGAAAGGAATTATTTCCAATAATAAATGTATGGAAGTCCTACATATAACATTTCCTGGTTATAACGAAGAGAGCAGCTACCACGAACAAGTTTCTTTATGAGGAAAAACAGATTATGACATGGAAGTGTTCCGTATATTCAATTAATTAATTAAGAGCTGGGAATTCTGGGACGATATCGTCTTTTATTTTAAATTAAAATTATTTAATAGTTTCTTCTTTTTTCAAGCAATAAGGTCAATTGCATTTTATATACAAATATTTTATTTTATTTATATATATTAATTTCCGATATTTCGCTATCACAATGGATAGCTTCTTCAGGGATAATATAAGTTTTGAATTATAATAAAATAATAATTGAAGTATTTACAAAAATGAAAAAATTTTTTAACAGAAAATGAAAAGTTTATAATTATGATATACAGTTATGATATATATATGTATATAAAACTTGTTTGGAATAGTAAATGAAAAATTATATATGTAATATTTTTAGTTTCTAAACTTATTTTTATAAATTAAATGTCTGTAATTTTGAGCTACATTGTCTGTATCTGTTTTAAAATTAATTCTCTTTTCTATCGGTACATTAATAATCTGTAACATTTCTAACATAAATCGTCTTTTATAATTTGTTTCTGTATTTAATATGGTGGTATTTTCAAAATCTGGATAATGATCTAAATTGTAACAATGTGATGTTAATGCAGTTTTTTGAGAAGAAGTGTGTTTGTGTTTTTGGTCAGATTTATGTCCAGCTAATCTAGTTTTCAATTTGTTCTTAGTTGTACCTACATATATTTTATTACATTTTTCATTATTTTTACCCTTACACGGTATTTTATAAACAATATTGGATTTATCTAATTTTACTGTTTTATCTTTTATTTTACTATATAGTCTATTTAATGTGTTATAAGTCTTATGGGCTATTTTATAATTATTCCTGTCATAAAATTTTGAATTTTCTAATCGTTCAGAAATTAATGGAATATAAGTTAGAGATTTATACATTTTAGGTTCAGAATTTATATTTGTATTATTATTTATTGGTCTTTTATATTGTCTTATTAATTTATTAATTAGTTCATTTGGAAAACTATTATCTTTTAAAATTTGTTTGATTTTTATTTTATTATTTTTATGAAATATTTTGTCACTAATATTTAGAACTTTATCTATTAAGTTTTTAATAAAATAAAATAAAATAAAATAAAATAAAATTATCTAATAGAGATAAATTCACCCTTAATAATGTTAAAAAAACAGAACATTTTCTTAAAACTAACAGAAATATTTTAATTTTAAATGCAGATAAAGGTAACATTACAGTTGCTATGAATAAATCTGATTATATTTCAAGAATGAACGATATTCTTAATGATCAGTCAACATATCAAATATTAAATAAAGATCCGACAATTAAATTACAACAGACAAATAACAATATAGTAGAAAAACTTAGCAAATTAGAAATTATTACATGCAAAAAAAAGAAAAATTTAAAAATAACTTCAGCTATAGCTCCGAAATTATATGGAGTTCCTAAAATCCATAAGGAAACATTTCCATTAAGACCTATTTGTTCATGTATAAATTCTCCATCACATGAACTTAGTAAATATTTAACAAAAATTCTTAAAAATATAACTAAAAATTCAATATATAATATAAAGGACTCATTACAATTTAAAGATAGAATTGAACAAATTAGAATAGAAAATGATGAAAAAATCATTTCTTTAGATGTAATTTCATTATTTTCTAGTATACCTATAGATTTAGCATTAAATATTATAGAAAATAAATGGAATATAATTAGAGAATATACATCTATGGAGAAAGAATTGTTTTTAGAAATTGTAAAATTTTGCATACAGGATAACAGATACTTTCAATATAACAACAAAATATATTCTCAGCATAAAGGTCTACCTATGGGTTCTCCAGCTTCTCCAATTATAGCAGATATAATTATGGAAGAACTACTTAATACTTGTATTAACAAATTGTCTATTAAACCAAAAATTATAACAAAATATGTGGATGATTTATTTTGTATTATTTCAGATTATGAAATAATAAATATATTAAACATATTTAATTCTTTTCACCAAAATATTAAATTTACAATTGAAAAAGAATCTAATAATAAACTTCCATATTTAGATACAATAGTAATTAAAAATGGAGATAAATTACTAATAGATTGGTATCAAAAACCGATTTCATCAGGAAGAATTATTAATTATTATTCTAAACATCCAAAGAGAGTTATTATAAATACGGCTAAAAACTTAATAGAGAAAGTTCTAAATATTAGTGACAAAATATTTCATAAAAATAATAAAATAAAAATCAAACAAATTTTAAAAGATAATAGTTTTCCAAATGAACTAATTAATAAATTAATAAGACAATATAAAAGACCAATAAATAATAATACAAATATAAATTCTGAACCTAAAATGTATAAATCTCTAACTTATATTCCATTAATTTCTGAACGATTAGAAAATTCAAAATTTTATGACAGGAATAATTATAAAATAGCCCATAAGACTTATAACACATTAAATAGACTATATAGTAAAATAAAAGATAAAACAGTAAAATTAGATAAATCCAATATTGTTTATAAAATACCGTGTAAGGGTAAAAATAATGAAAAATGTAATAAAATATATGTAGGTACAACTAAGAACAAATTGAAAACTAGATTAGCTGGACATAAATCTGACCAAAAACACAAACACACTTCTTCTCAAAAAACTGCATTAACATCACATTGTTACAATTTAGATCATTATCCAGATTTTGAAAATACCACCATATTAAATACAGAAACAAATTATAAAAGACGATTTATGTTAGAAATGTTACAGATTATTAATGTACCGATAGAAAAGAGAATTAATTTTAAAACAGATACAGACAATGTAGCTCAAAATTACAGACATTTAATTTATAAAAATAAGTTTAGAAACTAAAAATATTACATATATAATTTTTCATTTACTATTCCAAACAAGTTTTATATACATATATATATCATAACTGTATATCATAATTATAAACTTTTCATTTTCTGTTAAAAAATTTTTTCATTTTTGTAAATACTTCAATTATTATTTTATTATAATTCAAAACTTATATTATCCCTGAAGAAGCTATCCATTGTGATAGCGAAATATCGGAAATTAATATATATAAATAAAATAAAATATTTGTATATAAAATGCAATTGACCTTATTGCTTGAAAAAAGAAGAAACTATTAAATATTAGAAAAGGTCAAATAAACGAACTAAATATTAAAATTATTTAAATTAAAAATAATATAAACTCTAGATTTCGAAGTTTGTTGATAAAATATCTTTAACATAAATCTTGCATACTTTAAGGATCAATTATAACCAAAAAAAAATAATAATACAAAATAAAAAGTGTTCAAAAAAACTTTAAAAGTGTAGTTTTACATAAACCAACCATATTGTTATAATTTATAGCCATTTTAAAGTTTATTCGATTAAAAGGAGCAGCACAAAAGCAAAACCTATACAAACCGACTCTAACTAAACACATACACACATGCATTGTAAAACTTTTGTATATTTTTTTCTCGAATAACAAAATGTTGCAAAATATCCACAACATATGCTATTTTGCATATAAATCACATCACATAACATTTTAAAATGTTGCTCTCTTTTTCGATTTCTCTTTTCTGTTTTTTTTTGTTTGATAATTTTTTAAATAAATTTATTACATAGAACAAAAAACAATTTCCAAATCAAATTGTTTGTTTATCTTGTTTAAATTTTGTTTTATTTTTTATTCTTGTTAAGTGATAAACGTTTGAAATTAAAATCTGTTTTAATATTAATTATTTAGGAAATAAATACATTTTTATTTTTTGTTGATTTTTAATGAAATAACTAAAACAACTTTTTATAAACTTGTGCCTCTATTTGATTTATTTTTATTTTGATATCGAGTAAAATATTTATGATTTATTTTGTTGTTAACCATTGGCATCAACACAGACCGCCCTGGGTTAGTGTTTTTTTATAACATTTTTATTTTCTTTATATGTATGTAGTAGTAGATAAAATGTCTATAAAATATTGATGGTTCAATTCGGTTCTATTGGCTTTTTAATAGTAGAAGTTGTGATGATGATCTAGTTTTGGACTTTTTGTTTTAGTGTTGGTATGTTGTAAGAATGGTGGTAGATATTGAATTTTCATAGAGTTTGCAACATTGAGGTTTACTAGAACTAGTGTTAAGAAAACATTCTTAAAGCTAGTAAGGTTTTATATAATTAGGAGTTACAGAGTTCAGTTTGAATTTGTTTAAACAAAATCAGCGGGCCGTAATCAAATATTTCTGTTATATGTATGTATATTTGTGAAAATATTACATTCAATATTTTCTCAACTGCCCAAAAGTATACCGCATATTATCAAAAAAAAAAAATAGAAAAATACTCACTACAAAACCCTTTCTAAATTACTATACATTCTCGTATTCTGTGTGATACGTAACGAATGGCCGCAATCTCAAATAAAACTGTAATAGTTGTGTATTGCAACATACGTTGCAAAAAAATTTCTTTTACAGAGAAAATATAGACAAAATTTTTTTGTAAAAATAAAAATAAACTTGGGTTATTTTCTTTTTGACTTTATTGCAAATTTGTATTGTATATTATTTTGTTTTTGCTGTATTATAAACGTGAAAAAAGCCAATTTATAATTTATTGCCAAAACGTTTTTGAATTATGACGCTCATACTATTTTTATATAAAGATATCAAATATGGTCAGGCATTTGAATACAATGTTCAAACACATTTTACACAATTGAATGCTTGTTTGTGAAATCAATTTTTTTTGAAAAAGAATTTTGCTGCGACAGCAAAATAAAATACATTTAAATTGAAAAGAAAACGTTTACTTTGTAAATGTAAAATAAATATTAAAATATTTAAACAAATATTTCTTTGTATTAAAAATCGTTTGGTCAGGCAAAAAGGGTTTTAAGAAAATCAAGAGTAAGGTTAAGGAAGCGTCACACATGTCAAATATATTTGTCGAAAAAGACGTGACCCCTAAATATAATGTATTTTAATTTTTTTTATCTATTTAATACACTACTTTTAGTGTTATTTTATTTGTATGAAAGCATATACTTTAATTAGGAAGAAACTTAAAATATTGCTCGAACCATCTTTAATTTTCGTTGTCTTAAAAATTACTTAAATTAAGCTTTCAAAGTGCATACATTTGATTGTATCTGCCACAAATATAGGAAATAATTCTGCGAACAATAATAGAAAATTAAATGTGTCTTAATTTTTTCAACAGATTTTAACACAATTTATTAATGAAATGTTGATGTTTTGTTTTAACTTTATACCAAAATTACTCATTTTTTTAATCGAAAAATGACTAAAAATATGCTACGAGGAGGATAAATTTCAATTTATGATTAGCTTTAGAATAATTGTAATAACTTTTGCAATTTTTAACCGTTTTTCACAACAACGTTTCGAAATTAATAAATTAAAAAAGTCCTTCTAAGAAAAATCTTTAAAAAACTGATCTCAAAGTAGAAGATTGGAAAAAGAAAATGAAATTGGTATGTAGTTCTTCTTTATAAACCAGTTTAAAATTGTAATTAACTTAAAACATAGTAAATTATACTCACCCCTATCTTGAATAAATATTCCACATGAAATTTGTTCCCTTTTCACATTTTTCCTATTAAAATTCAATGTTAAAAAAATAAAAGGGAACAAATTTCATGTGGAATTTTTATTCACGATAGGGGTGACTGTCTTTAGCTGCCAATTTAAGCTATCAAAGATTTTTTAACATTTTTATTCCAGTCCATTGATTATACAATACGCGTATAAAGAATTTAAACAATTCAATTTTGATTTGTTGCAATGCAAACGAATTGCGTAAGTCTTTCTCTGGTTTATTTTAGCATTTTTTATTTCTTAATTTTATTTGTTTGTTACGTTACCCCAAGGAATAAATAATCAGAATTTTATTTCATTTTCTTTGCAACACAAATTATTCTTGTTTCTTGGCTGGTTTTTATTTCGAAAACGTTTTTATCATTTTGTTTTATTTCATTTGTTTTTATGAAATTGCTTTAAATATATATATACTACATAATATGACTGACGTTGTTGTATCTAGCGAGTGTTGAACTTTTTTGAACCATATTGGTCATAAAGTAAAAGTTAAATACTTCTTGTCTTTAAACAGTTGTTTCCAAGTGACATGTTTTTGTTTTGTTAGGGTCTTATTCGTCTTAAGTCTTATCCATGTCGGTAATTTAATGTAGCTGTTGTACATTGTCATTGTCATAGTCATAGTCACAGTCACAGTCCTCATCATCATCGGCCTGTACCCAAACAACAGAAATCATAAACAACATAGCAATTGCTAGACGTGACTAAAATTCTTAATCAAATTAAATTCACAATTCATGATTCTAAGCTGCTACTTAATCAGCAGCCAGAAAAAGACAAATACTCGTAAAATCATAACAAAATAAAAGTTTCAGTTGTTAGCAAGAAATTATGAAATAATTTTCACATTTTTGTTGTATATTATTTTTATTATTGACTCTCAGAATAACTAAATTTAAATATAACAAAAAATAAATTTTAGAGCTTCAGCAAATAACTGAAAATTGGTACATAATACTTTTTAGTTTTAGTTTAAAATGTAATTAAAAGAGGGCGTGGTAATGGGCGCAGCGATTTTGTTTTAAACTTTAGCTGCTAATTCCACAGCATTTGATATTATCCTTAGATATTAAATGTTCTTGAAGGCAATAAATAAAATAAAAAATATTGCCTAGAAATAGGCAACACATTTCTAGGAATTTTTTTTTCCAAAAATATAAACTGAAGGTTTCTTTTGTATATTTAGTAGCCATTAACTTGTTATGAAATAAAATATACTTTAATGACTATTTCTTGCCTGTTACTTTTTTGATTTGAAACGTCGAGTCACCAGCTATATTACTTTAGTTTGTTTGCAGACAATGCGAAATATTCGTGAAGCATAATATTTGCAATATTGCATATTGTTTGTCAGCCTTAAACTATTTAGAAACTAATAATATCAATGTATTCAATACATATGTATAAAAACATATATACATACAAAGTGAATGTTAATTTTTGTCTATGTTATGAAATATTAAATTATTTAAAAAATGTTTATATATAAGTAATTCAGCAAAAGATTTAATAAGGCGTCAAAGAAGATATTAGTAATAACAGGATAAATGAAATAAAAAAAATGTTGCATACTTAAAGAGACTGAATTTGATTTGATGATTTTTTGCGCAATAACAAAAATTAATCAGAATTTTCTAATTTATATATAGAGAAGTGTAGAAAACTTTCTCTTAAGAACAGATATTCCAAATGAACTTTATCAATTTTAATGGATTTTTGTAACAGTTACTCTATATCATAGGTAACATTATTTTAGCCTTATTTAATTTTTGAGTTTTAAATATGTGGTATATAAATATACCACATTTAGATTAAATATTTACTCCCCACTCTTTTGCATTATTTAAATTGCTGCAGTATAAAATTGAGCTAAATCTCCTATATTTATTTATGTGCTAAATTTATTCCATTGTTGTTGTAAAGCAAAATGTTTTAAATATTTAAAACATGTTTTTCTTTGTAATATAAACTTGTTAACGAAACAAACTGTCTGTTGTTGCTTTTAAGTAGATTTCTTTATTGCAAAATACAGCACATGTGCCATTTATGTATGTATGCCTTATGCTTAGGAAAAAAATGCATGATACAACTATAAAATAACATAAAGCTAGAAAATTCCAACTATTGTTTTCTTCTTTAGCCTCTTAACATATTTAACATAGTTTAAAAAACACGTGGAGTTATGAAATAGAAGGATACATTATAAGAACCATAGAAAATATCCTGGTCTATTTATACTTAAAATAGATTTTCAGAACCATAAGGAAGATTTAAAAAAAATATATTTTCTACATTAAAATTACTACTACCTATTTTTGAAAAATATGATCAGCCTATAAATAGGCAATAATATATAAAAGTGTAGAATAGTTAGCATACTTTACAGTAGTATTCATATACATACATATCTGTAATAATTATTTTAAACATCATTTGTTTTTTCCCCATTTCAGCACCCCCTTAGTTTTATTGAATTCAAATGTTTGAGATAGCAGTATGCATACTATGAAGCCATAACAATGTGTAACAACATGAAGTGACAGAAAAAATAAATGATGGAGCCAATAAAAAAAACACACACACACATTCACAAGCTTAAATGTATGAATATATAAATGCTTGTACTGGGGGTATAAACATGTAAGAGTGTCTGCATACATATTATGCTATGTAACATTACAAGTTAAAGATGCCGCAAAAAGCCATAAAATTTGCCAATTTTCCGTAAATCTTATATAATGGAGATGCAGAAAACTCTCATACACTGATAAACAATTGACATATGTAAGTGAGTACGTATCTATGTGTATGTTTGTGTAAATAGATGAGGCGCTACACATGCTATTTGGATTTTCTTAAACATTGTTTAAATTTTAGTTGATTCTTTTAAATAAGGCTTCTAATGTCAGAGTTATTTTCATGCTAATAATATATCCCTCATCGAAGTGATATAAAATTGAAGGGTTAAAAAATTTTAAGATTCAAACTATTGTATTTTTATGATATACAAAGTTTAGTACTTACTAGGTATCACCTCTATTTTTCCAAATACAAGCATTTATGATTCAGATATTAGAGTTGTTATATAGGTACAAAATGTTAAGATTCTACTATTTAAATTAAACAAGTTTAATTACTGAACTATTTATGATACAGATATACATAGTTATTAATAATATAGTTACTGTCAAGAAATACGAATATTCAACTATTGAATTTTTGGACATATACTATGAATTTAGTATTTCCTTTGTATGAACGAATACACGTCCATTTTTAAAAACTCAACAATTTCTGCTTGAAATATAGATTTTTATTATATTGTTACTCATGTGAAAGTAGAAGATTTTTCTATTGTATTCTTAAAGATATTCTAATTTTAGTATGTATTTACTTTGTATGTGTGGTTCCACACCCGTTCTTGATAGTCTGCACAATTTTTACCCAAAATTGCTCTTACAAAGTTTGAGAAGTCTAGATTTGCAGATAATCGAATATGGGAGATGCCACGCCCACTATTAGGAGGTCCGATCGTTTCAACTTGCTATTAGAGATGATATAACATCCTACCTTATGTGCTTCTATTAAACTTATATTATAAATTTCCAACTATCTATTTGTTTGCAGAATACACCTACATATGGTTAATGTTCATGAGAACGTGAGAATGGTGCCTGCTTTAATGATAATAAGACTCGGCATCTGAACTCTCTGCAATTTGTTCTTCTATATCTGACCGAAAATAAAATAAAACTTATAATTATTAATGGGCACATAAAGACCAAACAAAGGTGTTTACTTTTGACTGCAGTCTTTCCAACTCTACTGATTCGTTAGAGGTCTGCACAATGTGTGTTGTGTTTTCTGTTTAATTGTTACTGCAATGGAAAGTGTTCTAATAAGATGAGAACATTTCCCAAATAGTTTTATTTCTTGCAGATTTTAATCGATAGATATGCTAAACATTTATTAAAAATTACAAAACGAAAAATTCATTGATATTTGTACAAAATAACAAAATCAAGACAAAAAAGCAATTTTATATTGCCAACTTATTTTTTTTATTTTAGGATAATTTTGTCGTCAGCCATGAACACAACACAAAAGGAATTTAAAGGGAAAGTGCATGACACAAAAATGTTCTTTTAAAAAATCGGAAAATCAAGTCCTTGGAAGAAAATTTAATTTTTTTTTGTTAAACGGCATATTGCTGGAGTCATTGAGAATTTCCGCCGAAGTTAAAAGAATGCTTTTTCTTGCTTCTTTTTGGTCGTTTCACAAAATAGAAAGTAGAACTAAGGAAATGATAAAAAGTTTAAACAAAGCAAAAAAGTCTTCGAAACAGCATTTTAGAAATGCAATTTTATTTTTAACTTCTTTGCATAGAAATGGAAAAGGTTGCAAAAAAGTACAAAAATTAAAATGTAGGGAATTGAACAAATTTATTTATAATAAAATTTATAATTTCTTAAAGGCTTATGAAACAAAATGTTTAAAAAATAATTGTTTTATGAATTTTTAAAAAATCTTCTCCTTATATTGAATATTTTCGAACAAAAATAATTTTACAGTTGTAAAAAAGCAAGTAAAATTTTGTTATGATTCAAAATATAATTAAATATCAGTTGATAAACATCTGTAAACATCTTAGCTACTTAATTCTTTCAATATGACTTTGACTGCATACTTTAAGGTTTAATTAGATTGACCTATTATTGTTTTTTAATCCTAGATAATAAGAAAATTAAAGCTTTTTAAATTTATAATATTAAGTTTTGTAATTTATTTCACACAGTAAAAAGTAGGAATAAATCTGATTTATTATAGCACTTGAAGTACATACTTAGCACTCATATTGTGACATACTTGTTACATCCTATGTAAAGCTGAAAATGTTACAGCAAACAAATCTAAAAAGTGCCCGTTGAAAATTGTGTCATTAGAACAGAAATTAAATGAGTACAAAATAATACTAACATCCAAGCGAGGGAACAGATTAAACGAACAAAGAAACAGCTTTGTAACAAAGACAAAAAGTCTACAGTAAAAGTAAGTGAATAATAATGTTCATAACAAAAAATAAAATGTAACTTGATTTTTCTCACCAAGAAATCAAGATTCTAGACAAAGCGAAAGGAGCCTACATGAAGCAGCCAAACAAGCATTAAGACAGTCAACTGCAGTAGAAACTAAGAGTTGTCTAAAAAAAACTTTTGCATACTTTAAGGCAGCATTAGGAAAATGCAAACGGCATTTACTACTTTAAACTTGAAAACAGTGTTTTTTACACCAAAATTCTTAAATTTTAAAACAAAAATGTTGTTGAATCTTAAAGAAAATTGTTTTTGTTTTACCGTATGGAACAAAATTTATATTTGCTTTCCTGACACAATTCTTTTGTTCTTTAACAACAGAGTCGTCAGCAGCAACGTACAAAAGTAAGGAAACAAATTAAAACAACAAAAACATCAACATAATACGTATCCTGTAACAAATGCGATTATAGAGTATGTGACATTTTTCTTGCTACAGTTTTTCTCAGTTTGTTGTGTTATGTGTGTGTATATCTTCCAAAAAAGCTTTTTATGTCCACAGTCTCTAGTTATTTTTTAATCTATTCTAACAGTTTTTATACAGAAATTATGGCAACAGACATAATAACGTTAGGTTTATAATCAACCAAACATCGTGAAAGTGGGTGTTTAAAGTCAGTTTGAAATAATGAAATCCTCACATTATAAAAAAATTTTGTACCATGAATTCTTAATTTTAACCCTTCTTTGTATGATTTTTTATTTATTAGGTAAATAAATCAAGGCGATATAATTCAAGTTCAAAATTAAAGGAAAAACGGTTAAAAAATGGTTAAATAGAAATAAAAGCTGGCATTCAATGTTATGATGGAAATTTCGATCATTATGCAAAGAAGGGTTTAATATTATGTACAAAACATATAACGTTTAAAGGCAAAACGCCCAGTCTTATATATTGGATTTTGGACATTGAGTTATTGTCGACAATTTATCATTCTCTACAAATAATAAATTGAAATAATTATCTAATTCATTATCAAATTAACATGATTTCACTTCCTTTATATTCTTATCACGAGCACTGTCTGTTACTAAACTACTGCATAATTTCTCATATTTTTTTTTCAAAAATATAAATATACTTTCGCACCAATTTCAGTGATTAACGATGTGCTCGAAATCGCCAGCATTACTCATGACATAATTCCGTTTATTGTAACGCCGAATTTTTGCACTAAAACGTGATTCAATAAGGCGTTTATTCATTTAACATTAATGTGCAAATCAATTCGTTAAATGTTTTCACAGGCAAAGAAGACTACAAATGCTAAGGATAACTATGTATGTACATACATTCAAATCACGTTAAATCTATATATGCCAATGAATTGAAAAATATAAGAAGTCTTTTATAAGTGCAAAAGTACAGCAAAAGAACTGATTAATATGATAATGTTAAAATGTTCATGGTGTATGTTATGTAATAGTTTGCTGACATATTGTGTACTTTTGAAATGAGATTGTACTCGCATTGCATACATTTAGGCTTTATTTGAATAAGCGTGATTTTGTAATATAATTTTACTTTTTTTTCTGCATTCATGAGTTAGTTTTCTTTATTTGAAGACAATGATCTAAATTATGACCTTAATTATTAGTCAGCAAGCAAACGTTTTTGTAAATTTTCTAGGTTTAATTTACGAAACTTTGGTTTATTTTAAAAATTTATTTGAATCGAAAAATACTTATCAATAAAAAGCGTTCAGCTAATGTTTATATATTAAACAATTGGCCGGTTTATGCCAGTTTATATAAAGTGAGAATTTTAAATACTTATATAGCATGAAAGCTAGTCTTTACCGACTGTTTGGCTGGTATAAGGTTTACTCTAGTTAGTCCGGGATTGCCAAATATCTTTAAACTAGAATGCTAGACTAGATATTCGCAGTCACACTAATTTTGGTTTTTATTTTAATTTCGTAGTGGTTCAAACTAAATGGATTAATTGTACATCACACCTACTACGATTACGAAGATACAGTTGATTTGCTACTTAGGTGAACTGAATGGATTCCTTAAAACTAACTTGAGCAGACACTGTTAAAATGAGAAGGACACCATAATTCACAATCGATATACAAGCAAAGAAAATACACTATTGAAAATGTTTATAGCAAATGACTTTATCACCAGTAATGTTTTGGTTTATTTTTTGTAATTACATGATTGTATAGGTTTAAAAATAATCACATTATGATTGACATGAATTCATAATCTAGTTATGCTCAACCATAAGAAGATTGTTTTAGAATCGTATAATTATATCAAGTGTTCTAAGGTGTCATAATCATAATTAGGCATAATAATATTTTCTAAGGTTATTCAAATATTTTCAAAAAGTATGTTGGTGTCAAAAGTATTAGAAATATGTTGCATCAAATTAAATAAAAAATATAATTTGCAACCATAAAATCAAGGCTGTGGCCATATCTTTTCTTTGCGTGTAGTTTGTCTGCGTAAAAATAATTTAATTAATGGGTGAGTTAGAGCAGAAGTACGGTTTTTTCACAAATGCCTGAAAGTACTGCCTACTTTCTCTATAAAATCTTGCAAGCAATCTCTGTATAGTTTAAAATTTAATAGAAACATAGAATTAATATAAATAATAAGAAAATTCTGGCAACAAAAATTTAAATAATTTTGGATTTTCTTTTCTAAATAAATATTATATTGGATATTTTATTCTGATATGTAAAACTGGTACAGAAACCAACAACTTTTCATTATGTAACGAAAAACATACATTTCTTTACAGTTTGGGTTGTAGCTCTTTGATAATTAATTATAAAAAAAAAAATTTAATAACAATAATCATTACTTGTTATTAATAGCGGCGTTCAGTGTTCAGTGCAAATGGCATTGTAAAAGTGCAAATGCAAAACATCGTAGCTTTTTATTGCAATCCAACAACAAAATACACACAATTGCAATTTGTCTAAACATTGCGTTCATGCAATACTAAAATGGTATAGTTTTTTCGTTACGTGTATTGCGTTTGCAACTCTGACATTTAAACAGCTGACAGATGTAAACACTAATAAAAGAAATAAAATTAAAACAATAGTGTTTGCTCCATTCCACAGGAGAAAATTAAAAGGGAAAAAACCAAACAAAAAGTGGACTCCTGAAGAAATCAAAATAATTTTCTGCTAAAAATTCAACAATTTTTTCTTTGGCACTTTTTTTGTGGCATTTTTAAAATACGATTAGAAATTGTTGTTTATGTAGATCAGCTGTTTTAGTGCATAAATTGCATAAGTATCGCGAAGTATGAAATAAATGGAGTGCTCATAATCAATATCAAACTTTTGCAATACAAAAAGCATCGAACATCAAATACCACTATTATAAAAATATATTTTTTTTACTATAAAAATTCATAAATATTTAAGAGGCAGTATTTATTTTTTAGTAGACATTTTAGAAGATCTATAAGAAGAAGCGTGTGTGAACGGTTTTGGTCTGCAATTACATGTCGTGCAAAAAATTAGGTAATATGTAAAAATATAAGTACATAAAGATAATAGGAAGATTTTGAGTATCCTAAATAAGACAATTTTAATTGTCTGTAATAATAAATTATATACATAAATTATAAGAATAGTAAATATTAACAGCCTTATGCAGAAAAAACTTAGCACAGGCTGGTAAACCAATGTTAAGCAAAATTTCTTAAAGTATCATGTAAAAACAATTTTTACAATTTTAACTAGAAGTCGTTGTTTTGCATCGTTAACTATAAAGAGACCAAAGTGAATGCTGCTGTTGCCAGTAGCAACATATAAACTTATTGATGACTTGAATTTAAAACATCAAGTAAGATTTTTTTTTGTATAAGGCTGTAAGAATTCGTTATTTATTTTAAGGTGGAGCTTTAACAAAATGTTTTCAATTTTCAGCAAAAATCAAAACATCTTCAATAAAAATATATGCGAGAAGTAAGATAACAAGTATTCATTTACATGAATCATCAATTTTGTCTAATTTTCAATGCCAATCGTAGTAAATTCGAGCGTTTAAAACTACAATTGTTATTGTATCAACTTATCCAATTCAATTTATGCTAATCATGCTCATTTAATGTTGCAAAACAATTCAGCAAAAATTGAAATTTTAAATTACAGAATTTTGTAAAATGAAAAGGAAACTACTGCATTTATACGTGCACAAAACATATGTACACATATTTGATTAAAAAGACATCCACATTTGTAAATATTAGACTCTTATGTACGAACAGCTTCAGTGGTCAGTTGTATAAAGCTCAAATATAATCGAATTTATACACACCTAAACGCAATTTAATTAAATTGCAATTGCTTAAATGTGTGTTCTTTTAATAGTATCCCTCCCTTTTAACGCACTGCACAACCATACGATTTCTCCTATACGTTCCTCTTGAAATGTATGTTTTCTAGCAGGTCATGTTGGAAACATGTGGGTTTCCTTTTTCTTTAGAACACATATGTACGTAAATATGAGTTTAAACCTCCATTCATAATGCATATTTGCATTCCCCTAAATTGTAGTCCCTACAAATGGCCGAAAATGCAACCCCTGCACCAACCAGCCACCAACAATATCGCATAAATATTAAAATTCTGGCTGGTAAATAAAAATTTCAATCCAACAAAATAACAACAACCTAAAAGCGTGCAGAAAAGAAAATTATAGGCAAAACAACGAAAAAATTGTCATCACTATCATTATGAATCGACAACGTTATTACACAACGATAGCAGCAACATGAACAATGTTACTAATGGCCGACAGACGATAATAATAACGAGAATAACAATAACATTTGTAGCAACATGCACCCAATGCCACGAGCAACAGCAAGTATGAGCTTACTTTCTGTTTTCAATTTTTATTTATTGTATTTTTTTTTTATAATTTTTCAGTAAATTTCTTCAAACTCACACATTCATAGACAATTTGTGTTTGTGTGGAATGCAGGTCAATTGCTTATGTCACACATTTATTTTGAATGGTTCATTTGACAAAACGATTAACTCTTCTTGTAGATTTTTTAGATTTTATTGCCTAAAGACTTTACTACCAACTAACTAATCAAATACAGAGCTTTGCCGCAATTTTTAAGGCATTAAATAAATGCATATTTGGAGATTTTAAATAGCCAAATCTTCCCCATATACATATTTATCGATGAAATATTTGTCACTTTTCTTGGAGTAAATACAATAAATTCTATTTTAGCGTCTATAGCATCAAATATCCTTAAATAAACCAATAGTGTTTTATATAGAGTTTCCTTGTACGGTTTTATCTTTTTGTGAGTTAATCTATTTGCGAAATTATATAAAAATTTACAGTTTCATGTTCATACTCGTACATACATAGTATATTTTTCGACGTGCAGTTATTGACGCAATACATCTGACCAGTAAAATATGAAAAGTGTTTCTAAAGTAAAAAACTAATTTTGTTTTATCAATAAAAATTTTCGTGATACAAATTAAAATATAATAATGTAAAATCAATAATTCCAAACCTTAATAAAAATAGAGGTGTATGTATTCTTTTCATTTTTAAATAATGCACAGTTTGTTTAATGACAAAAGTTTATTATTTATTTATAAATCATTTTTTATTACTTATGATTATAGTTCTTATTTTAATTAGAATACTTAGGTCCTTTTTCTCAATGTGTCGACAAACTGTAGTCCGATAATATGTCCATTAACAATTTTGGTTTTCTTAATATACCGACAGTAACATTATTTTCATTTGGCAATACCTCTCAAAATTTATGTGAAAATTGGGAACTCTGTCTTCAAGTGACAAGTTGCCATAAATCAGCTGTTTTCCAAATGTGAAAAATATCAAAAAAATAAAATCAAAAAAAACAAATATTTTAAAAAATAAATAATATCCATGTCTGCCAGGTTGTTACTTCTGGCATGATAAAATCTTTAAACATTCACTTGGAATTCATGTTCTTCGAGTTCATCCTCCATCAAATTAATGTTTATTCCTCTATTAAACATTTTTTTAAAATCTATTTAATTTTTTTTACAAGAATTCAAGGTATTGCCACATAAAAAATATGAACAGCAGTCAGCTGATTGAATTTATCTGTACAACAAATAAATAATCGGCAGATGAGGGCTGGTTAGTTTTGCGACAGAATAGAAGCAAATGAGACATTGAGAAAACCAAATTTTTTTAATCGGCAGTTTTTCGTTGGGAAAAAGATAATCGCCTAATGAGAAAACAGCCCTTAGTTAATATAAAAGAAAGGTGTATTTTTAAAATAACTGCAACTTCACTGGCTCACTTAACTTCACTGTTTTACGACTCTACAGATAGAGGTTCACACCCTACATAAATTTTTTTCAATTTAGCATTTTTAGATCTCTGATATATTGCGGCTGAAAGTCAGTTAAATTAATTAAATGCATAAATATTTTTATTCAAAAATGTGGCATATTCTACATAATTTCTATATTTATTGAAATAATTATTTATATTTATAAAAGTGCTGACCACATAATACATAAAGGAAGGATTTTTTAAAATCACATACAGTTTATGCCTTAGAAGACATTTTTTTTAAATAAACTAGGTATGCTTTTAGGCGTAGAATTTATGAAAGATGTATTAATTTATAATTGTGCATAATCATTTATAACCTCCGACATTTGATGTAACCATATAATGATAAACAACTCAAATTTGAAATTATTATGTCTACCATTACGGTCTTGAGTATATGTTTAACCTAACATTTATATCGGTGCAAGTTATGAGTTCTTAAATATTTTTTTTGCTTTAATATAAATAAAAAAATATAATAAGTAAACAGTGTATAGTTGCACAATAATAAGCCAAGTGCATGAGTTTATTATACTATGAGTAGATATTACAATTGCCCATAAACAGCTACACACAAATATACAGCGACTACACATACATACATTTTTAAACATAGATAAGCGCACATTCACATATAAATGTGAATATCCATGCCGTCTTTTTGCTGGCTTCCGTTTTATGCGTATAATAACTGGCATAAACATAAAAAGCCATGGCTAAAAACAGACTTTTCTTTTTTTTTCGTTTACTATCGTCATTATCACATGTTGTCGTTAAGTGATATATAGAGGTCATAAACGTAAATAATTCTTTTTTTATTGCCATTGACGGAAAAGCTTTGAACTAAAAGAGAAATGCAGTAAAATTAGGTTGTTGAGGTTAAAGTCGGTATTTGATTTTCAGGCATTTGCACAACATAATGCAGCCAAAAACTTTAATATTTTTATAGAATTTGTTGAATTTGTTGAATTTTTTCTTACAGAATATTTAACTATGTATGTTGTGGGGTTGTATAAAATAACTACAAAGAATTTTTGTGGTTCCAGAAGTGAGTTAAGGAATTTATAAAATTCTTTTAAAATAAAATGTTGAATTTATTTAAGATTATTATTAATTTAGCATATTGCAACGAATTCAACTCTGATTGCTAAAAATCATTTATAGGAATGGAAAACATAGATTTTTCATTACAGCTGTTTATCTTAGATATAAAATTTTATATAATTTTTAAAACTAATTACTACGAGTATGTGCAACAAACTTTGTTCATGTGCTGTGGATACAAAATATAGATTTTTTATCGAGATTAAGATACAATTTTGTATAATTTTCAGATCCAAATTAATAATTGCTAGAAATGATTTAATAGTCGGATATATTGTACTTCTATTTCTACTTTTCATGTGTTAAGTTATTTTTAAGCATGTTATCCCTGCAGGTATAGTTTACATCAAGATCAAGGTCTATGTCTAGTTTTAGCTAGCCAACTTTCAGTGTCTTGTACAACCATTATTTATTTCTTATTTAAAGAACTTTTTATACCCTACGCCAAATTCATATTGGATTTGTACTGATGTTTAAAATCCCCATTAATATTAGACTAACGCCCACCTTAAAGTATAAAGCATCACTTCCTGAGTCGATTAAATAATGTCCCACCGTCCGTCTGACTGTATAAAGCTTGTGCACATAGTATAGCTAGCAATTTTGAAGATATTTCTATAAAATTTGCTACATGATATTTTTTCGGCCCAAGGACGGACAGGATTGAAACTGGTGAAAATCGGTCCATTATTTCATCTGGACCCCATAAAAATGTCCTCCAGAAACAGGGGTTTACCGATCATAAATGTTTAAGCTATGCAAGTATTCAAACAAATTTCACACAAAAATGAATGGTAAATGAAGCCAAATCACATCTACAAATTTTGTGCAGATCGTTCCATAGCTGATCATAGCTCCCATATAAGGACCACTTCCAAAAAAACCCTTAAAGGGCATAACTCTCTTTATTTTATGGTGATCGGTCCAAAGTTAGTCAATAGTCAAATTTGTCAATTCTTTTAAAAGTGTTTATACCGAGATAAAGTTTAAAACACATAATATTTATATGCGCAGAAGTCATGCCATTAAATTTTTTGAGGATCGGTCCATTATAGGTGATATCTCCCATATAGCGCTGATTTCTAAAAAAACTGTTTTATACATATACACCCAGTAGATGTACTTTTGTTTAGTATAATACTTACTGTGCAATAAAAAATTACCTGCAAAATAAAAAAGATAATAAATGATTAATAAAATTAAAATGTATTCAAAAGAGTTAAAACTAAAATGCTCATTTTATTAAGTAAATACTACCAATATAAAAAAACATTAAAATAAGTTATTTATTTCGATACAAAGAGTTCATTGAATATCACTCAGGGGCTTAAAATGAAATGGTTGAGAGTATACAAACTTATGTAACCTTTATCTTCATACATAAATATTTAAAAGAATTGATTTTAGTGCTAAATGAATATTTATGTATGTGCAAAAACGATATTTTGAGTTAAAACGTTTATGTATAAATAACTTTCTTTTAATGTATTCAGTATGTAATGGATTCCTTTTCTGTTTTGGATAATTGGTTTTAACTGTTAAGGTACGGTCACACTTGGCAAATATTTGCCGAAAAAGACGTAAGCACTAAATAACATTTATTTAAACTCGTTTATTTATTTAAAAAACATTTTCTTATTTAGGTCAAAGCACAACAAGTATTTAGTTTTAATTTATTTGATGCTGTTTGATCTTGCAAAACTCTTGTAGGAGTAAACAACGTCAAACAAATTTGTGCTAAAACAAGTGGTTACGCTTTTTTGAGAAAATATTTGTCAAATGTGACCGTACCTTTAGACGCATAATGTCATTAAAGAAAACTTTTCACATTTGGGAATGTATATTGAAGGTATCAATAATGTCCTAATTACTACTTATTAAATATGTATGTACTCGTATATTAAATTAATAGACATTAGACTTTCCTATTTAAATACATTTTATACACTTGTATTTTTATTGTTGTAACGTGAACACACAAATTGTAACTTTATTTGAAGTCTTCTCTTGAATATTGCTTTTAAATTCCAGCTACTAAAAGCAGAATTGAAACCAAAATTTAATAAAAACCATTTCAATATGTCAAAAGCAATTCTTTACAATCCTAACAAACAGATTCCATAATGATTGTTTTTTACGTGCTCTGTAGACCTTTTTTTACTGTTAAAAAAAATCTTTGTCTTTTATTAATTCAGCTTGAGGTCTGTTTTATTAAAAGAATATAAAAACTCTTGCTTGTTTTTAATTTGTATTGTTTATTTCCAATGCATTAACCTCAAAGTAAATTGTTTGTTAATACATATTTCATAATCTGGAATATGTTGAATGCTGCTTATTAAAGGTTATTAAAATTATTGTCGCATTTTTTATATCCGAACTCATTGTGAAGTTGTTAAAGAAGTTAAATACTTTTTACTGCTGGGGTTTTTAGCAAACAGGCGTTAGGGCAGATATTACAGTTGTAGGAATAACACAGTTTGCTTAAATTTTCATTTGTCGTAAATTGCATTAAAACATTTTTATATGAACACAAACCAATGTTATATAGTTTAACTCCTTTGATTATCAGTTGTCTGCAGATATACATAATTCCCATATTTAGAGAAGAGTTTAAACAGTTGGAAAATGTAAAAGGAAAACTGTACATTTAAATGATTTATTAAATTTATTCTGTTAATGATATTTGCTATTAAGAATGTTGTTAATCTTTAATTATGTTGATATCTTTTGAATTATATTAAAGTCCTTTTAACATCTTTGAATTGTTTATACAACTATGTATGACTGCCAATACAGATTCCTACAATACACTTAAACACAAACATGAATGATGAAATTACTTTATTATACAAAGCGAATGTAAACAATATCCGGGGGAAACGGAAACATACACTTGTAAATACTTAATACAAGTTTAAAATTGTAAAACATCAGCAAGTGCAAGAAATCACAAATAATACAACAATATCAAGAGAAATAAACAAACACAAAAATCACGAGTACTTTAACAACAACACCAACATCAACTGCAATAACATGACATTAAAAACTGCAACTTCATCAGCATGATTATAGTTTACAACATTATCAAAATACTCTGTGTATTGTTCAAACTACATATAAACACGTATATTTACGTTTAAGTACTTGGAAGCAAACATTTCAATACTTAAAAAATATTATTGAATTTCTGTATAATTTTATTTTTGCTGATACTTGTGTTTGTAAGGATGGAAAATTGTCAGCTTTAAGTGGCCTTGAATTTAAACGTTGTAGTATTTAAAAAATAGCACGTTTTCGTACTTTCGTTGGATTTGTGAAATTTTTTAAAATATCTAATAAAACCAGTGTTAATTTCATTAAAATCGCAGTAAGGACAAGTAATTATACCCTACACCACAATAGTGGCGAGGGTATATTGGATTTGTGCTGATGTTTGTAACGCCCATAAATATTGTTCCAACAACCACCTTAAAGTATACCGATCGGCTCAGAATCACTTTCTGAGTCGATTTAACGATGTCCGTCCCTCCGTCTGGTTGGCTGGTTGGTCATGTAAAGCTTGTGCGCAGAGTACAGGTCGCAATTTTGAAGATAGTTCGATAAAATTTGATGCGTGATATTTTTTCGGCCCAAGGATGGATGGGATTGAAACTGGTGGAAATCGGTCTATTATTTCATCTAGCCCCCATACAAATGCCCTCCCGAAATTGGGGTTTACCGGTCATAAATCTTTGAATTATGCAAGTATGCAAACAAAATTTACCACAGATGAGTTGCAAATGAAGCCAAATCACATATACAAATTTCGTAAAGATTGGTCCATAATTAGTCGTAGCTCCCATATAAGGCCCACTTCCGAAATTCACTTAAAAGAACATAACTCTTTGAAAAATGTTGGTATCCAAATAATATTGAATACAAATATGTTTCGTCTACATACGTATTATATGGTAGAATTTTATGACGATCGATCCATAATTAGTCGTAGCTACCATATAAAGCCCACTTCCGAAAATCACTTTAAACAGCACTACTCATTCAAAAATTTTGGTATCCAAATAATATTTGACACAAATATATTTCATATAATACGGTAGAATTTAATTGTGAAATAAGTGTGATCAGTCCATAATTAGTCGTAGCTCCCATATAAGACCCACTTCCGAAAATCACTTTAAAGAGCATAACTCACTCAAAAATGTTGGTATCCAAATAAAATTTAACACAAATATATTTCATATACATACAAGCAATACGGTACAATTTTATTATGGTCGGTCCGTAATTAGTCGTAGCTCCCATATAAGACCCTCCCCGTAATCAACTTTAACCTCCATAAATCTTTTAAAAGTATTTATTTCGAGATAAAGTTTAACATACATAATATTTATATACACTAAATTTTTGGATGATCGGTCCACAATAGGTTATATCTCCCATATAACGCCCATTTCTGAAAAACTGTTTCATATTTCCATATACTAGGTGTAGGTAATTATATGGACGGGCTTGACTAACTATACTTTCTTACTTGTTTCATATTTGGTAACAGTTTTATAACATGTAGCTTTGAATATGAAAATCGGTTTAAAATTGTAAAAATTATTCAACTTTCTTTATAGTTTATCAGTAATTTACATAGACGAGTATTTAAACTAATATATGATGTATACAGCAAAGGTTTTACAACTTTGTATATTTAAATGTTTAGTATAGTTTAATTGAAATTTAGCAATTATTTTTTATACATTTAAAAATTGTTGTAAAATTAAGCCCAATATTGTGTAAGTTTACAAAAATTTCATATAAAAAATGAGCATAATATGAATCTCAAATCGCATTGTTGTATTAAATTTTCCAAACAGACAATCATTTTACTTTAGACTTATAAAATGTCTATATAATGTACCGATATTCATGTGTACGTTAAGGTATTACATACACATAATTTTTTTTTGTTTCCATAAAGCATTTCTTTATTTATTTTGTGTGAGTGTTTATGGTTGCTGTACAAAATGCAGACAGATTGATATTTTCGTGGCTCGTTATGGTTGCTTTTGTTATTTTTACGTTATATACATATGTACATACGTTTGTACGTTAAAGGAGTCTATTATTATCATTATGTGCAGTTTTTGACGTTCCCTTTGTTTAATTCCTTTATATGCCCAAAAGTATGCCAAACTTTTTTTGTTTCCTTTATTATTGTATATTTTTTTGGTTGTTTGTTGTTGTTTTCGTTTTCAACAAAATTGTCGTTGTTCTGGTTCCGTTTTTAAGCCCATTGTTATGAAAAGTTTTGTAAATAATGTATTATGTATTTCATAGTTAATGGTTTATGAAATTTACAAACTTTAATTGAAAATCTTAAACTTTTTTGTTTTGATTGCCGAGCAGACAATGAGATTAAATGATTAGATTTTTTAGTCAGTTTCTTTTAGAAGCAAACTTATAATGTGTATAATCACACTTATTATGTCAGTTATGTAGATTATAGGTTTTGTTATATAGAAAAATTTTTTTATACAAACGTTTGCAATACAAATACTATGATATGTATGTATGTATGTATACATATATACTTTCTTTTAAATACTTATTTTATGTGTATACTAGCTTGACCCTGCGCGCGTTGCTACGCTACCAATCAAAATAAATTTGAAAGAAATATTCAATTTATTATAAATAATTTTATTGATTTTGCTCATATTGAAAAAAAGTAGGCGGTCGAAACAAGTATTCTTAGTCATGCCGGAGTCTTAGTTAAATTTTTAGTAAGATCGGTCCAGGAGTAGTAACATGTGTATTCGATTTGAAGTAAATATGTTAAAATCCGAGTAGAATCTATTACACAATTTAAAACAGCAGGCGTGGACGAAAGAAATAAGAAGCTTTGGCATATACAATTTTTATTTTTACCTCGCCTTCAGTAAGATGTGTATACAAATTGTTTGAAGTAAATCTGTAAAAACCGATGCAGAAGAAATTAATCAATTTAAAAAAGTGGGCGTTAGAGTAGGCGTGGTCATACCAACTCAGAAACCTTTCGGGTCGCATACACAACAACTTTGCCGAAGATCATCACATGATCAGATGCATAGTTTAGGAGTCTATAAAAGACATACATACATATAGAACCCTAGATATTTAATATTAATTTTGTATATGAGCTAAATATTCACTTTCCATGGGAGCTGCCACTCCCACTGGTTTGATCCCGTCCTTTTTTTCCTGATGATTCAAATCAGTAACATATGGGATACTGCAATGTTTCAGAACTCTTGCTATCACAATAGTCAAGATATATGATGTTATTAATTTTTGTTGGGAGGGGCCATGCTCACTTGAAATATATAAAGCCGAAAAGCCGGTTTGGGTTAAATCGGTTGAATAGTTTTAGAGTCTATAGAGGACAAACATACAAACATTGTATTTTATATATATAGATTAATTTGTATCTATGCTAACAATTATAATAACTGTACGAGTATTTAAATCTTTATTGCTTATAAATATGTATGTACATGAACTTATACAAATAGCAGATATCACCAAGTGCTATTTTTATTTAATTTAACAATTTCATGTCCTGTCATTTCATGATATTGATGCAAGTTTTATTCACTTACAATGATGACACATCTGACATTTGAATTATTTATTGAATTGTTTAATTAATATTGATATATTAAGCATATATAATTAACGGCAAATTTTTCAATACATATGTATATAATTCCTGCAAAAAGTTATAATAATTTTTAGGAGAGCAAAAATTTATTATATTTAATCATATATATACATATGTATGTATGTATGTATGATTTATGTGTATATTGAAATAGAGATATTCCTTAAAAGGTATTGCTATCAAATGTTCAATTAAAAATAATACTAATAATTTCACTAAGGCCTTGTTGCAAGCAAGACACTGCTTATGCATTACTTTATGTTGGTAATAGGGAAGTAGTTGGTAAAAATTAAATAGTGTAGAAGGATATCAGTTGTATTTTCGATATTTGTTAGATATGTTCTTACTTATGAATTCTGTTGCCCCGAATATCAAGAACTTCTTCCTTATCATTTATATCAGCCACAAATATTCCTAAATTCTTAATAGGCCTAAGAGTTTAATTTGTTTGAACGACACAATTCGGAGATTGCTAAAATGTCTTGGTTAAGGGTGTTATTCATGTTTTACCTCATGGGCCCTATTGGCAAATGACCTGTCCTACAATAGAAAGTTTACTAGTGGCAAATATTGCATACTTGGGCAATTTTTATTTTTTAGGCATCTAGTCCAATTGTAATTAATGTACAAATAGGTACATCGTATTCCTGCTATACATTGTATTCATATTTCAGAATATGTAATTTTTGATAACTCTGTTGGAATACAGTACGAAGACGACCATTTCTGATTTACGAAACTTTATAGAGATTGAAAAAATATTGAAAGTTTCAATGAATTTAACTCTGTTACAAAGTAAATAGGAAAGAATATACCGTTTACTTATATAAATTGTTGCTAATAGTAGATTTGATATATATCGACATCAAAGGCATCGTCTTTCGACTAAATTATAATATTTCAGACACTGTTGAGTGCAATTTTTTGAAAAGAGCAGTCTTCTTTTATAGGTCTACCTTAAAAGCCATATTAAACAAAATATTAGTTTATCATACTTGTTTTCCGACTTAAAGGATATTCATTGGTTTAAATTGCTGAAGGCTAGATATACTGTCTAGTAAAATTGATCATAATTTTTTGCTTAGGATTAAACTAATCGATATTATAATTTCGCTAACAGAATTCTTTTTTCGATACGAAAGCTCTTTCGATCATGAGAACCATAATTTGGTACAAATCACTTATTTTGTTATATAGATATTCGAACGTGTATTTTTGCAGTACATGCTGATAGCTTTTAACTTAAAATTAAAAACCGGAATGCTTTCAAACAATCGAATTAAGTGTATCATCTTTCTATTTTATAAGCATTTTTTTTAATACTCTTATAGTGTAACGAAGTGCTGCAAGAACTGCACTATTATACAAATCTTTTGAATTTTTGGGAAGCAGTAACTGCAATTTTATTATAAAACCCGATACTGAATGCTTTTAGTATTTATAACTAATAACTATTTTATATTTATTTATTTTGTCACAGTATTAGTTTTTTCTTTAATATTTATAAGTTTTAATAAATACCCGGATAATGAAAACATAAGACAACCTCGTTCAGTAATGTAATTCTAAATATGACATATGAATAAAATAGCATTAATGATCATACATAGCTTACAAAAATTGTCTTTAGTTTAAATAACATATTGTTCAAACATACACTCACTTGTTCGTAGAAATGTAGATGCTGCATGTGTATGTAAGATTGTGCAGTTCTATGTAAATATTTGCGACTCATTGCAACATAAATATGTATTAAATACGTTATTATGTAAACATGTAAGTTATATATAGCTTAGTAGTTATTACCTATCATCAATTTGTTTAAGTATGTATAAAAGTTGGAGCTGAAGATAGAAAAATGTATTATAATTCCAACAAAATCTTAATACATCTATACACAATATTCTAAATACAGGGTGGGCCAACTTGGACTGACTGATTTGAAATGCTTATAACGTTTGCATTTTTAATTTTTTTTAATTTTTTTTTTGCAGATAATACAGAATTATTGCCGAGGGATACACCACAACGGCTACAATATGCCAATAGATTGATTTTGCTAGCTACAGAAAATGACAATTTTTTGGATAATCTGATTATGAGCGATGAAGCACATTTTCATTTAAATGGATATGTGAATAAACAGAACTGCCGAATTTGGGGTACAGAGAATCCAAGAGCATTTCATCAGCGACAATTACACCCTGTCAGATGCACTGTTTGGTGTGGAATCATGGCTGATAAAGTTATTGGTCCATATTTCTTCGAAAATGAGCTTAATGAACCACAAACCGTCTCTGGGGTGGTATACCGGACCATGTTGGAAAATTTTTTACGTCCGATAGTTTTCAATAATCGTAACATATGGTTCCAGCATGATGGAGCTACAGCTCATACCGCAAGAGCCACAATGGCAACGGCAGTCAGTCAAACTTGGCCCACCCTGTATATGTGTGCGAATTTATGTCTTTCTAAATAAGTTTCATTTCGCAGGTGATGGTTTTTTATATGGTAAATTTATAACACTACAAAAAAAAACACATCAAAATACTCCTGAGTATATGCAATGAAATGCTACTGTTACTGACACATGCCAATCTGCATACTTACACTTCTTCTTATATATATAAATGTATGTATGTATGTAAATATGAGTGTTATGCTTTTTTTAAGGTTTCTTCGTGGTTTTTCCTCCATTGCAAGATGTTGTTGTTTATCATTTTCGTTTTGTGTGTTTGTCGATTGCATTTGTTGTAATTATTAATGAGTCGACATATTTATGGCAACTACTTTAATGTATTTATTATATAGACATACATATTTATGTGTAGTACAAACACATTTGTGTCTCAGAGAGTGAAATAAAGCTGGAAGGAGTTATTTATGCACATATCTGGCTACCGCAGTGCATGCACGTACAAAGAAGAATTATGTTATTATATTGAACAAACAACGTTAAGCCATGCGGACAAGCAAATGCATGACGTGGTAAATATTAATAAATGAGAAATAGGTAAGCGTACAAGAAGAAGTTTTATCAATGACTGCATGTTACTGAAAAAGAATTGGCTAAATATGCTAGACGAGTACAAGTAAGCCTATGGAGTCTGTAGTAATAATCTTTAAAAGTTTTAGGTAAATTATAGGTTTATTTATTACTCAATGTCTGTGTTTCTAGCGATTGTTATTGAATTTTGTATCTAACTTCATTTGCTATTTCTCTCTTTTAGTAATTAAAAAAGATTAACTGAGAAACTTTTATAAACGACATCAGCATTTAAAAATTAATATCAGATCAGGATCTGTGTGTTAACTAAATGATAAAGCTACAAAATTATCAAAAACCCTGGCAAGATAATTGCTATCATTTGAGGATCATAGTTGCTTTAAAATATAACTAAAATAAAGAGTTGTAATGGGGGTAATGTATTTAAAAATATTCTCATACTCATGCATTTCTGTTTCTGCAGAAAGAAAATACAACATATTGAAATAAACCCACAACACACAAGCACATTCTGGCAAACAAGCTTAAATTACAGTTTCTCGTTTGCTTGTCTGGTTTTTTGGTGCTTGCTCGTTTTCTTTGCATATATTAAGCAGCATATGTTAAGGCGTCATTATCAGGTTACGAGCTTCGCATAATGTCAATATTATTTAATACATTTATATTTTAAATTTATAAGAAAAAAAAAAAAAAACATATCCCTACAACACTCACTGGATTGCTCTACATACATAGATATGTATTTAACTTGCAAAGGTTATTGTGCTCAAGGCTGGTTGGTGATATCTATTAAAACGTAAGGAATGCACGTATGGATTCAATATTAAAAATTAATGATGTATTAACATTATATATGTATATGTAAACAATATGCATACGTATATACGTATATATTTTTTAATATCACAATATATACAGCTTAAAGGACAATTAATTTACATTTTGATAGTTGTAATATAATTTTGATGAGTTTTTCTGGAAAAATAATAATAAACCCTCGTAAAAGTTTATACACTTGCACGAATAACTCTATGTGTATATTAACGTGGAACCGTTTACGTGGGCTTTAGATTCTCAACTGAAGCAAGAGTTTAGTTTATTTTATAATACCATATATTTAAACTGTTGTGAAAATTAAAAATAGGTATATTTTAGTGCTTAGATTTAGGTTACTCAAGAGCAATCATTTTTAGGAATAATATCTTGCTGTATGTCTATAGAAAAGTGATTGCATTTTATTTGAGAACATCGATATTTTTCGCAATATTTGCAGGACCAACATATTCGATAATGAAATATTGCTGTCAAGACTGGCAAATATCTTAATAGACTTACCAATAACATTAAATAATGCATTCGTATTTATCTGTTTTGGAATGCATGACAACATGGGTCATAAAAATATTTAAGATTAATAAACTACTTGTGTGTCTTTAATACTTACGATGTACACATACTCTTTCATACATTTGTAAATAGATTTCTATTTTACTGAAAATATTGGTTAAGTGTTAGAAAAGATACATCAGCCACTGCTACGGCCAGTGTTGTCATTTCATAGATAAAATAAGGGGAAAACATTTAATTCCAATTATAAAGAAAGGACATTTTTGGATTCGTAATAAAATTATTAAGAGTAATGATAAATAACGGGTCCGCCATCTAACTTTTTTTCAACTAGTGCTTATTTCGTGAATGGTAACACTTAGCTCATGTCTGATTTGATTTGATAATTAGTTTTATCCTTCCGCTGAACGAATATGGTTGTGTATACGCTTGAACAACGCTGGGAAATATTGCGACATTACTTTGAAAATCATGCAGAATGTGTGCAAAAATTGCGTACGGATTTTGGAAGAAGAGAACCACCGTCAGCTACGTATGTTCGTTATCTTGTGAAAAAAGTGAAAGAAACTGGCATCCTCATCGATAAACCAATGCGTGAAAAGCCAAAAACAGTGCATACACCCGAGAATATTGCTGCTGTGGCAAAAAGTGTGCGTGAAGCGCCATCAACATCAATTCACTGTCGTTCCTAACAATTGAACATTTCGGAGACATAATTGAGACGAATTTTACATAAAGACCTTGGTATGGCGCCATACAAAGTAAAATTGGTTCAGAAGTTGAAGCCAACTGACCATCCAATGCGTTTTCGCTTTGCTAAGTGGGCCTGCGATCGACTTACAGAAGATGCCGATTTTGCCAAAAGAAAATCATCTTTTCAGATAAAGCTCGTTTTGATCTTGGCGGGTATGTAAACAAGCAAAATTGTCGCATTTGGGGCACAGAAAACCCGCACGCATACATAGAAGAGTTGATACACCCAAAACGAGTTACTGTTTGGTGCGGATTATGGTCCAGAGGCATAATTGGGCCATTTTTCTTTGAAAATGAGCAAGGAGTGACCGTTACAGTCAATGGCAATCGTTATCGGGCCATGTTGAATGAATTTTTGTTCACAAAAATTGAAGAGGAGGCTATTGGCAACATTTGGTTTCAACAGGACGGCGCTACGTGCCACACAGCCGAAGCTACACTCGATGTTTTGCGCCCTGTTTTTGCAGATCGCATTATCAGCCGCAGAGCTGATATCGTTTGGCCACCTCGGAGCTGAAATTTGACACCGTTGGACTATTATTTATGGGGTGCCTTCAAAGATAAGTGTTACGCCGACAAGCCAGAGACAATAGACGCTTTAAAGGCCAATATTCGTGAAGCCATTGGTGAAATACAGCTGCACACAATCGATAATGTGCTTAAAAATTGGACCAATCGTGTAGGCTACTGCATGACCAGCCGAAGCAGCTATTTGAATAAAATTATTTTCCATTATTAACCAGAAGGCTTGTACTTTCAAATAAAAAAACAAATTTGAGAAAATATTCAGTAGTTTTTTTTATAGCATTTTCAAAAAAAAAAAAAAAAGTTATTTGGCGGACTCTTTATATTTACAATTTTACACGAAAGAAAAAATATTTATTTTATATATTTCAAAACAGCGCATCATAGATGCAGTAGTTTAAAATATAATCGATCAATTGTCTATGATTAAAGCAGAGTAAAGCATATAGCCGTACTCTAGTCATGCCTACTTGAAGGAGAAGGGCGTCCGCTAAATCGAATTTGCGGTAGGTGGAGAAAAATAGAGCGCATATTGCGTATTAAAAGCTTCTTTTTACTGGAAAATTGCTCCGTAAAGTTGTTAAGGAGCATATCCTAAAAGGATACAGTGACATTTTTTATCCTTGTATGTTTAAATAACTGCTATTATTTAAATATATCTAATTTCTTGTTGATGTTTTATTTATATGTGACTGTTTCCAACTGTTTTCTGTAATTTTTAATCAAAATGCGATCTTGTTTCGATTAAGATCGAATATTTATACGAAATAACTTTGTTTTTACATGATGTCAAAGTCGTATGAAATGGGCCACTTTTGCCAAGCACATATCATATCAAAATTAAAACTTTTATATTATTATTGAGATTATTGTTTTTCCTCATGGGCTATTTTGATCAATAATTCTTTATTTTTCTTTCAACAAATAAATGTAAATAAAAAACATTAATGGTTTTGTATATATTTGTTTTACCCAAGGATTCGTTCGTTTTTTTAATTGATTTTTTCTTATTTTGAAGGGAATGGCTTAATGTAAAACCATGATAAGTCACAAAGTTTCGAAAACTCAGCTTTTATTTAAATATAAAAGTGGACTTTTGTTGTTATTGTTATTTTGTATACTTTTAAAGTTGTTTTCTTGTTTGTGTTTAAGGCGTTTTCTGGCCTTTGAAACAGATTTTGTTTTTCATTTAGAAACAAATATATTTGTAGAATTAAAGCAAGTAAGAGGAAAATGTGTTTTATTAATTTTTCAAATTTCTTGGCATAAAATACTTTTTCCCTTAATTAATTTTTCTTCGCATACCAAAACTTATACAAACAACTCATAAACATGACTTCTATTTCACAATCTACTCTAAACCACAGTCACATACTAGAACCGTTTTATTATAGGCAGTAAAAATTTAACAATATCCTTTGTGGGCATTAAAATGTGTGTGAGTTTATATGTCCTGCTTAAGTATTTGAAACACTTACACCCAGACATAATAGAAAACATAACTTATTATTCTTTTTCGATTTTTCCTTAAGTTCTTAGTTTCATTTTGAAAATATTATCAATTATATATATATATTGTTTAGTTTGGGTTCACTAGCACGTTAGTTGGCAATATCCAAAACTTCTAAAATAAAAAAGCATGTGTATAAGTTTATTTATACGGCCTCATCTTCACCATTTGTTATTGTCCTATTGTTTGTTTTAATGCTAAGTGTGCTTTGCTAAAGAACATTAATTCTTTTTGTTTTCTTTTCTCTTTTTGTTTATTCATAAGATTTTTGTGTTCCCTTCTTAAGACATACAAATTTGTTGGCATGTAACAACAAACGTTAATATTATAAATGACTTTTCGAGCTGTTAAGATTACAAAAAATTGTCACTTAAAGATTATGGGGGATCATTTGTGTTTGAAAAAAGTATGCATGTTAAAAAAAGAAAATTTGTATATTTTTTTAAATAGTTATAAGGTCTAGAGAATGTGGAAATAGTGTTTCAAATACAAATTATTTTAAAAAGGGTTAAGGGTAAGAAATTAGATGTTCAAATTTAAGGGAATTGTATAGTGTGTTGGTTTAGTTTAAGTTAAAAGAACTGACAATAAATTAAAATTGATGATGTTGTTTTTTAAAAACGAAATAGAATACATTTCAAAAAATTTCATGTGAACAAATTAATAAATTCCGTGAATTTTTTCAATATTTTTCCATTGAATAAATTTCTATAATTTTAATTTTCTATAATAAGTTCGAGTGCTAAATTCGGCTGTGCCGAATCATAAATACCTTTCACTGTAATAAGAAATACAGAAACTACACTGGTTATACGACTTGAATATTCTTATTCTGTGTTTTCTATTCAGTCTTAGTGTAAATTTTATTAGTATTTTATATATTGTTTGAAAGACATTTTTACGACCAACATAATTTATTTTAAATGCTTTGAATTTTTATCGAATTTTGACCATTTATAATTGATGTAATTACCGATTCTTACTGTAATTTACAGAGTTTGTTTGATTTTTATAATAATCTTGAGTGTAATTTAACAATTTATAAAATTAAAAGAATATTTTTCCATATTCACAACAAGTTAAGAAACAGAGTATAAAAAAAGAATAAGATATAAGATGAGGCTTTTTTGTTTGAATTCGATCTCAATAACATTATTTACAAAAGATTTATGGGTGGCATAGAAGAAATGGACCAATTATGGACTGATAGCTTCTAAATCCAGTATCCACTAATGTGATTTCTATGTATTTTAGGATTATATTGGTTGAATTTCATTTCAATAGCGTTATTTACAAGAGTTGTATGGTTGGTTGTTATGCTCGGAAGTAGACTCAATTCAGGAGCTATTATTGACTGACACCTACAAAATCCAGTAGCTTAATTGCCGTATAACCGATACTACTATGATTTCTGGATTAAAATTTCTGATCCATATAAAAGTTGGTTCGATATCGATATTTATTAGACATTTTTGTCGGTTTATTTGGTTTTTGGAAATGGCAGCTATGACAAATTATGGGCTGATCTTTTTAATTTTGGAACAGTGATTTTCCTGCATATGAGGATATTTCACATCGAATTTTAACATAATAACGGTGTATTTAAGATATGTATTAGTATTAATGTGGAGTCAAATATGCAGTTTGATTTAAGCATGTATGTAAATGATCTGTGTAAAATTTTGGATTGGTACCCTTATTTATAAGAGATTTATGAGTATTAAAGTGATTTTCGGAAGAGGGCTTTATATGGGGCATACGGTTAAAAATAGACCAAAATTCACAAAATGTTGCGGGATGATTTTTGTATAAATGATCTGTGCAAAAATTTGAGTCGGTACCGATATTTATACGATAAAATATAAATATAAATGATTTTTTCGGATGTGGTCCTTGTATTTCCAATTATGGGCCGACCACCATAAAATTTAGTACAACAATTTATTTACCTATATGGATTATTTATGCCAAAGTAACCGTTAACCTTTTAACATTATTTATACCAGTTTTATACGTATTTAAGTGAATTTTGGAAGTGGACTTTATATGGGGTCTATGGTCAAACATGGACCGAACTAAAAAAAATTTCGTTTTACGATTTATTTTTGCTGAATTTTGTCTTCATATTCCAATTTTATAGGCATTTATGTATAGTTGAGGAATATTTCGGGAAGATTTTTGTATGGGTGCTATGAGAAATCATGGACCGATTCTTACTTTTTTCCTCACTCTTTCTTCTTTTATAAAAAAAAACAACGTGTACAATATTTCATGGTATTATCTGAAATATATTTAAAAATATATGTAGCAAGAAAAATGTTTAAAAATATAAATTGTTTATGGAGGTTTTGATCCATAACTCTTGTTCTACTATACCGATATTGCAGATTTTCAATACCAAACTGCTTAGGAGAACTATAAACGGATTTCTGTAAACTCTGTTGATTTTGGTTGTGTCTTTTGGACGTGAGAGTGTTTTACAGAGACAGGCAGACAGACAGACGGACATAATTCGATCGACTTAAAATTCCATAAGGATCAATTATATATATATATACCTTGTTGGGTTTCAGATGAATATTTTTCAGTGTTACGCACAGAATGACAAACTTATATATACTCGTACCCTCATTCACCACTTATGCGGGTGGAGGATATAAAAACGATAAAAAAACGTCGTTTATTGAAAGTTTTTTCTGTTAAATTAGGTTGCATATTTAAAGTGATTTTTTAATAGTTTTTTTTTAGTTAACTTTATTGAGCCTTCTTTTTTTCATAATTTAAAATTTACAAATATTATTCATACGATATACTATATTTAATTACATAAATATTCATTTGATTATGGGACAGGCGTATCAAAAGTAAAGAAAACTTAATTATTTGAAAAATTAATTAGCAATTAGTAAATTGAATGTAAAGCTAGATTTACGCGATTGAAATTTTCTTCAAAATTGCTCTTCAAAATGCTTCAAACTCGTGTAAACAGCAAAATTTCTTCAAAATTTATTTATTTAATAACTATTAATAGCTATTTCAATCGTGTAAATCTAGCTTAACAATGTTTGCTCCCGACTTGCAGAGTTATTCTACTTTAAAAACTTAAAATTAAAAATTAATTTAAACCAAAAATTAAAACAAAATAATAATAGCAAATTTACCCCCTGTGTATTCCAGGAGTTGTACATGAGTAAAAGTTGTCAACACGAAAATTATTGTATTGTTTATATAAAATTCTAACTGCGGAAAGGTAATTAGTGTTTGACCAACTAATTCCTTGCTCGTCTGACAAAATATCTTGCATTATATTGCCTTCGAAGAAAGACAGTCTATCAACAAAACATTTCATCAAATGTAGAGCATAAAAGGAAATTGGAGATATTTTGGCCTTCTCATAAATAAATTTATTTGAAAACCTTTTATTATAATGTTAGTATCCAAATAATATTGAAAGAAAATATATTTTATATGTATAAAAATAATACGGTGCAATTTTATAATGATCGGTCCATATTAGTCGTAGCTCACATATCAGGCCCACTTTCGAAATTTACTTTAACGATCATACATTTCTTTAAAATGTTGACACAAATAAGATACTTATATACAGAAATAATGACACCTAATTTTATAATGGTCCATAATTAGTCAAAACTCCCATATAAGAGCCTCTCCGTAATTCAATTTAAGGTCCATAAATCTTTTAAAAGTATTTGTATCGAGATAAAGTTTAACATACACAATATTTATATTGACAGAAATCATGACACTAAATTTTTGCATGATCGGACCACAAACGCTTTTTTTAAAAAACTGTTTTATAATATACTGGATGTAGAGTATTATATGGTCGGGCTTGACCGACTATACTTTTTTACTTGTTTTATTTTCTTTAACGTGTGTACAATACATACAATTTTATTTTGATTTTATTGTTGAAAAGATTTTTTTTTACTATATAGTATATTTTTAAAATAAAACAAAATAAAAAACCATTGTTTGAATCATGTGTACAAACATCACCTCTTTATTACCACTCATCGTTAAGTCCCTAAAAAAACATTTTAAATTGTTGTTACAACACACTGGCATAAGTACTGTCCAGTGCAATTGGGAAAACATTACAGAACAAAGTGTAATACGAATATAGTTTTCAATGCAATGGCGAATCCTGAATACCCTTCAACCAAAGCAGAATAACTTTTGGAAAACAACATTTCTCTTATACTTGCTTTTATTTTTTCCAGTGTTTCTATATGAATATCTGCCTATAAATGACATATTGTTGTAGACACATACATATATGAATTTTTTTAAGGAAATATAGAATAAACTGCAATATATTCTTTACTTTTTGTCAATAAATTATTATTATAAATATTATAGAAATTTATTGTTAAATTTCTATTATTATGAATATCAAAGTAGATATCAAATATACAAATAACCCGATTTAGTATTAAGAGGGTTTTAAAATATTATGTTCATAATGGTGGTTAGAAAAATCAGATAAAAAATCATTTATAAAGATAATCTGAAAATAAAACTTTAAATTTATGGAAAATATTTTCTAAAATTTTCAAAAAGTGAAATACAAGAAAAAACATAAAGTTTTTTGATATGGTCATTTATATCGCTCTCGGCTAGAATTTCTATATGTAGTCTTTATTTGTGCTGTAAAGAAATGTAGTTGATTAAAATTAAACTAAGTAACACACTTAATTTTTCCAGTAGCATGCTGAAAAAAATAACAAAACACTAAAACAAAACAACACAAAAAAAAGAGTCTAAAACAAATGACAACAAAATTTGTCAATTTATTGACACATCGTTAGACTACTCCACAGGAAACCCATATAAACTGCTAACACTACAACATTCACACTGCTCTTTGAAAAATGACTCCCATACACCCACATGTATGTAGAAACCAACAAAGAGACAGACGACAACAGCGACAGCTCTTTTGAGGAATAAAATATAAATGAATTTAACAGACACTTTAGAGTGAAAGAGAGAGATATTTTAGATAAAATACACAACAAAAAATCACCAACAATAAACATTTAATAAAAAAAAAATGGCTTTAACAACGCTAATGATCATAGAATGACAATTTGCCTCAAACTACGGGAAGGAATGAGAATAAAAACAAAGAATATTTTACTTTTTTGTACTATAAAACAGAAACACAAAACGTTGATTTGATGATATTTGAAAAAGTAGCAAATATAGACAAAACAACAGCAATACCAACAGCTAGGGAGCAGGAAACTTTGGTAAACTTTATTCTGTTCTTAATCTACGAAAAATAATTCCATAAAATCTGGAAAATTTGGATTCATTATAATATATCTTTAGGGCCTCGAGCGAGGTTCTCAGATTTTATAATATATAATATATTTTATAATATAAGCTGTAATTCTTTTATGGACATGTGAAGAAGATCTATTCGAATTTATCTGTCTATCCGTTTACAAGTTACAAAATTATTTCCACATTTTTCTCGAAATTGCACACTGTGCAGCAGTATAAACACAAAATTCATTTGCAATTTAGTTTAAACGGTGACAAAATGACATTTACGTCAAGTCAAATGTTAAAGTGTTGTTCAAAAAAACAGAAAAGCAAAAAAACGTTCTAAATTGTTACACACAAAAAAGGTTTACAAACAATAACTACTACTACAACAACAACAACAGCAACAACAAGTTAACAAAAATAGCAATAAAGTGTTTTCTTTTTAGTCGCCTTTTTCTGGAAAACAAAAAATAATCAACTTTGGATGAGTTTGTTGTCTTGTATATGTATGGGCATGTATGTAAATGTGTGATATGTTAGGCTAATAAGGAATGACATCCAAGCTTCCGGTATGATAGATAAAACTGTCATTTTATTTGCTAAGGATTTCTCTTTATATGTCTAGCATCCTCAAATAGCGTTAATAAAAGTAATTGAAAATTTTTGGCTTAATGGCGTTTGTTAAAAAAAATTCTAACGAAATACTAATAACAATTAGTGAGCCAATTCTTTTGTACAAACAATTTGAATTTTTACTTTGAAACAAATGGTCCTTATGCTAGTTGCCCAGGGGATTTCGTTAAACAAAAGTTTGTATGAATGTATGTGTAGTCATATAGCAACATGCGTGTTATACCCTTCAACAGTTACGAAATATTCAATATTTAATGTTATACCCTGTCTTGACTCGGCGAACAATTTCTTGTCCGCAGATGAATTTGGCTCGTGTTCGATTTTATGTTCTTGTTCTAACAACATTGTAGGAATATCTGTTCGCTGAACTATGTTTGATATCAAAAGTGATTTTCCTACAAAAAGACGGTCATTTTAGAAAATGTCAATAAAAACTATAAACATCGTATGGCACATTTTCACGCGTATGTAATACTGAGGACGCTTTCCTCTTTGGCGCACAAATCGATTACAAAATACTCGTGAATTGAGTTTTAAAATTTTGTATACATAAGTACCGGGATTGAAGCTTTTAGTACTTTTATACTTTATTAGTTCTCGTCAATTTCGAAAGTTGTTACATAATAAGTAAGACCAACTAAAAAATTGAAAGAACAATTTGCAAAAATAAATAATTTTAAAGTGGTTAATCACTCAGTTGGGGAAAGAATAAAACAACAACAGATACAGTATACTAACTAATGTTTTAGGAACGTAAAACATTTGTACAGCTATTAAGAATTCTGCTGTTCATGTTACTGTGCTTGTCATATTCTCAAGAAAATTAGCTTTGACATACAGGAACATTGTCAAGAATCGTACATAGAAACAAAATTGAAATAACATGCAAACATGGAAACATTTTACTTTTTCTTTCAAGAACAATCATAATAACGTTAATTGGTTTCTTTTTCCTTGCTGTCATGTTGTGTTTTTCGCCTCAAACTGTTGTGCTTGCTACCTTTAATTGCACATAAGTGTGGGTGCTACTGACTTTTGTTAAGCCTCAATTTTTTTTCGGAGCTTTTGCAAGTCATGTTGGCTGTCATTCACCTGTCCACTAGCTTTAACATTAAGTGTTTCTGTCTGTTTTTCTTTCTTAATATTTCCTGGTATTTTTTGCCACGTTTGGTTTCTGAAACTTAAAGTAGATTTTAAAATTTTTTCTTTTCTGTTTTTTACTACAACATTTTGCCCGCATTTTAGTTTAAATGAACTGCTGAAATTAGTTATACTTTTTTCCCTTTGGATTTTATTTTTATTTTTTTAAGTAATTTTGCGAGCACTTGTTATCCTTTCGATTCTGAATCTGTTTTTTTTTGGTTTATTATTATCTCCTATTCGCTTGTTGGTTGTCAACAAAAAATTGTCACAAAGATTTTTTGTTATTGGCGAATTTTATTGCAACCGTTGGTGACACACACAAGCATTTGAATGTGAAATTTATTTTAACAGTTGGTTGGCAAACGAACATTTCAATATTTTGTTGCCATTGAAATGGAAACAATACGTTTTCTTTTTTGGTGTAAAAAACTTTTTTGGGAAGTAATTTTGAAGTGGAAAAAGCTAAGAACAAATATTGTTAAATGTTCTAGTTTTTAAAGCGTTAAAAGTTAATTGTATGTAAAGGGCAGTGCTAAGATAACAAATGTGCCCCATCAATATAAGAAGAAAGAAATTAATTTTAAATTTTAAGTAACTAACAAGAAATTGGTGGCTTTAGTATAGTACCACTGTGGCAATGTATTTTGCATTTGTATTAAATTAAAGAAGCTCTTAAAGCTTCAACATATCGTAACAAACTTCGAATATTTGCTGGCAAAAAGCGTTTCTTTAAAACACTTTTCAGAAAATAATATTAAGAAACTCAAAAACAAGTTTTTTTATATCAAAGCATGAAAGCTTTTTTGTTTTTGCTCATTGCTTTTATATAAAAAACTGTTTAGAAAACCCATAGATTTTGAGTTTTGTAAATAGTATTGTTTTATCGGTTAAAACACCGGGTTTAGGTGTACTTCGCTACCCACCCTCGTTATAATATAAAATAAAACGTATTTATATATTTACAAACATTTATTTATTTAATTTTAATGTATTTATTACAATGCTTTAGGATATACAATATTTTTAGTTTGCCCATCAGGAGCATACACATATATACGGGATATTAACCTTGAACTTTGTTAACAGTCATCGCAAACGCTAACCAAACATTTTTAAAATCGAATGGTAAATATGTTGGTAGCATTAGAAGCCGTAGCAAAAGTACATCTGTACCTTTATATTTTCCTGTTATAATGGTCGCTTCTATTAAATTATTTCTCAGTTTTTTTTACTGCAAATCGAGTGCCATTGCAAAGTCGATATTACGCAGTAAAATAATTGGTACTCTTATTTAAAGTTGTAGCACATGTGGTGGAAAGCCTGGCACATCGAGTGAATTTAAGAACTCAACAGGACAATTAACGGCCTTACGGATTGCTTGATTGATTTGACGGTTTTCAAAGTGATAATAGGATACTGAAGCGCGTCATATGAGCGATGCATTTCAATGATCGAGACCATGCGCCTTTGTCCACTTACATAGTCAAGAATTTATTATTTCGTAAGAATATCCTATTGTGAAAATTTAATGACGATCAAGTAGTTAAGACTATATTACGATTTTTAATTTTCCTAAAAAGGGGCGTGGTCCCACCCACTTTTCTCCTGGTACGTATTCCTAGTTATGCCAATACCATATTTAACACATATCATTGATGTAGGTCAAAAAATGCCCAAAACATGGAGATTTAAATTTTTGGGTTATATGGGCGGTGCCACCTCCGTTTGTACAATCAAAACTTCATATAGCCTATTATTCTTTCCAGAGTCACAGTAACATGCTGTGAAAATTTCAAACAGATCAGTCCAAGGGTTTTACCTCCTATTAAGCACACATACATACAGACACACATTCATTTATATATATATATAGATTAAAAGCAGATTATGTATAATTTAAGGTAAAATGGGGCGAAAAAGGGGGATTTGGTAATAAAAAAATTTATGAAGGTAGTAGATAAAAAGTATATAAAACTTCAGGTAAATACATACATATAACAAAAAAAGTATTTTGTATAGCAAGCATTGTTAGTGGTAGAAGTAAGTATCTGAATTAAAAAAAGAAGGCGTGGTTCATATTTATATGGCGACGTTAACAATATTAAGAGCAATATACTACCAAATAAAAAAAATACGTTGGAAGTAACAAATTTGTATAGAGAACAAAAAGTTTAAAACTTTCAAAAAAAATTTGGCGTGAATAGGGGCGTGAAAGGGGGCGTGGCGTAAAAAATGTTTATTTCTACCTCGCCTGGAGTATATAATGTGTATACAATTTGAAGTAAATCTGTTAAACACTATATGAGGGCAATTACATAATTTTAAAAAAGTAGGCGTAATCATACCAGATCCCCAGTTAAATGCTGTAAAAATTTCAAAAATATCGGTCCAGAGGTTTGGTCTCCTATAAGGTAAAAAATAAACACACATTCAATTTTATATATATAGATACATAAGTGTTTATAAAAAATCTAGATTTTCAAACTTTTTACAACTTTTTTTTTTCAAAAGAGCTTGTAAGATTATAGATAATGCAAATTTAACTATTCAAAGCTTTCATCAAAAAGAAACATTTTGTAAAATTATTCTTCATTTTATGTCAATATATTTGAGGATAATAAGGATAATTTTTAAGGGGCATTTTGTAAGAGGTTTCTTTAAAAGACTGTACTGTTTATACGTAAATACTTTATATGTATAAGTATTTTGGAAAAGAGTATCAAACCAGTAGCTCGTTTCTGTATTTCTCGCATTGTAAAATTTTTCGCATGGAATTAGTGAATTGAAATAAAAACAGTGTAAAATGGAACAAAAAATGGTTTTTCTCACACAAGAAAGTGAGAAAGTGTTTCTGTAAGAATATTTTGCGAAAAGTTTCTCACAAGAACTGTCAAAATATTCACATTTAAAATTAGTGCGAGAAACACACAATTCAAAATATATAAGTAGATATTTTGAAATATGTCACATATTGGCAAACGCTTAAAATAAGAAAAAAAGAAAGAGTTTTTGCCAAACATAAACACCTAAAGAAAAAACATCAGGGACCGTAAATATCAATATTAAAAAATAATTTTAGAACAGTTATTTTGAAAAAAAAACAAAAATAGAACGCAATGAATTCTGATGAGAGAAAGTGGGATTTCTCGAAACATATGTAAATTCAACAACCCAGGTTCGAATCCCAGTCAAGAAAAATTATCAAAACATTTTTAATAATAAAATTTTTCAAGTTGTAATTCCTAACTTCAGTAAAAATAATTTAATGAAAATTAAATTTAATGAACTCAAGCCTGTCTAAAATTATCAAGAAAGTTAAATTAATTAAATTCTATAAAAATAGATCCATTTAAGCAGTTTTTTTATTTTTCGTGTTCAATTGTAACTGAATCGCCTATGTTTGCTATGCTACGTCTAACAAGAAGCAACAACAATGCTTAATAAATTTCTGAAAAAAAAATGACAATAACCATCCGCATGTGTTCTCATCGCTTGCTCAACGGCGACTGAATGAAAATTTTCTTCATCGTTGACGTTTGGCTTGCATGTGACACTTACTTACTGGAAATATTCCAATAAAAACAGAATCAGCGTTGTCTGTTTTCGCATTCAAGTACAGAAACACTTTTTTCTCACAAATCGAGAAACGATGAAATTTTTTGTTTCACACTTCATGTGAGAAATTTTTCGATGCGAGAAATACAGAAACGAGCTACAGATTTAAAAGTAATATATCATGCAGCACAGTTCCATAATATCCGAAGCATGATAATAATACTGAACTCTGTTTTCAAATGAAATTTATTTTCAATATTTTTCACAACTTGGAAAGTCGTTATCACACTCTTTAAGTGTAATAAATATATTTTAATTATTAAATATTTTTTCTGAATCTGTTTTTTTTTCAATTGATAAATGGTTGCAAACCATTAATAATTTATTCCAGTAGATTTATTCATGTTAAAGTAAAATAAAAGCCTGAGTATTTCATTATTTTCTGTTGTTATTGTAATGGGAAAGCGGAGAAAACATTGCTAATGGTTTTACCTTATTCCCTTGAAAATATTTGCCATTTTTATTTGATTTGTTCTGTTCTTTTTCATGCAGCTTCTTCTACATTTGTTTTTATGTTTTGTTTTTCATTTGTTTGTTTAAGGTCCATTATTTGTTTTAAGGCTCTAGAGTATAATTTTTATTCTCATTTAACGTATGTTTCCGTTGAGGTTCATATGATGAGTACTGGGTAGTTGTTTCCTGTTTGGTTTATTCTTTTAAACCATGTGGTAGTTTTGGATAAACACATGCATGGCTGTGTGTAAGTGTGTGAGACTAAAGTTTTGTTTGTTGTCTGTTTTATTTTCCCAACCATATACCAATTCCCCACAAGGACTTTTAAGGTTTACGAGTATGTGGTGAAAACAGCTTCGAAAAATACGTTTAAAGATGTGAGAGAAAACGAAAATAGTGAAGCAACTATATTTATTGTAGTGAATTTCATTTTTCTTTTGTTTACGTATCAATAAACGGTTTCCAAATATAATATAAATTTTTATATTTTTTAACACTGTAGGGGGAACTATAAAAAGGGTTAAGTGAAAAATATAGGAGAACTGCCAGTTGCTAGCAATTTTACAATGAAATTGTTTAAAATTGAATTTTTAACTGATGCTAAGATTGTGAAAATAATAGAGTCAGAAGTTATTGAAAAGTAACAATTTACTTGTCAAGAAAGTATTTATTAAATTTTAAAAATAAATATAAATAACTATAAATTATTAGCGAATGCAGCTGTTAAGTTATTCTTAAATAGCAGCAGTGCATATTTCGAGGCGAGACAAGTCATTTTACATATTGTTTCATTTACACACTAAAATACTTTTTCCATTAGCCAAAATGTATTAAGTTATATTTGCAAATTTTATAGTTTACCATAAATTTAACTATTGCAGAACTTTTGAAAGGCTTTACATACCTGAAAGGAAAAGAAGAATTAAATATATTATTAAAAAATATTAACAAAATATTTACATATAAATTATTGAAATAAACTAATAATATTTGTAATATTTAACAAATAATCATCGATTTTTATGTTTAATAACATTATTAAGTTATGGTATTGTATTAGAAATATATTGACATTTTCTGTAATTTTTTATCCCTAGCATGTGTATGTATTGCAATGACTAAATTGATTTGTATATGTACATACTCGTATTTATATATTTTAATTAAATTCGTTTTGAATTTTTAATGCTTACACTCTAATGCATGTCAAAGGATTTTTATTTGAAATAAAAAAATTAAATATACATTTGTATAGGTTATACTATGGGTGTGTTCTTTAATGCAGTAAATTTTGACAACAGTGATACAGTGTTCTTTAGTTTTTTGCAACTGCAAATAATATTTATGTATGCGAAGTGGGCAACAATTTGCGACTTGCCTTCACGTTCGACGTAAAGTTATGATTCCTAACATGTTTTTAGCTTATGTATAGTATGCTATATTACTGAATTTTTACCGGACCGCTTTTTCATCCATGAAAAATTTACCATTTTTGTTTTGCCATTTAATATTATCCACCAGAATGGAAGTTTCCACTGGTGACCATGATACCAAAGCCGGAAAAAAGATCACAGAAAAGTAGAACCACATAGACCCATCAGCCTATTGTTGAAGATATCGAAGCGACTCGACAAGTTGCTCATGATCAACTTATAAACGATTTAGTTAAAAACAATTGTATTCCGAATTATCAATTTGGATTTAAAAGAGCACGTCAACAACCGATGAAAATATTGAAGCAGTGAAGAAAATGATTTTGGATAATCGACGAATCATTATCAGAGAGGTTGCTGATGATGTTGGCATATCGTTCGGCTCATGCCAAGCAATTTTTACGGATGTCTTAAACATGAAACGTGCAGCAGCGAAGATTGTTCCAAAATTGCTGTTGAACATCGTCAACGACGATCCAGATTTCCTCAAAAAGTTCATAACTGGTGACGAATTATGGGTGTATGGGTATGACATTGAAAGCAAATCCCCATCATCCCAATGGAAACGTCCAGAAGAGCCAAGACCGAAAAAAGCACGTCAAGTTCGGTCAAATGAGAAGGTTTTTCTCACTGTTTTCTTCGACTGCAATGGCGTGGTGCATCACGAATTCTTGCCACAAGGTCGTACGGTCAATATGGAATATTACCTTAAGTTATGCACCGTTTGCGCGAAGCAATTCGTCAGAAACGCACAGAATTTTAGAAAAACCAATCATGGATTTTGCACAAAAACAAAACCGTTATCATGCCTCAACCACCGTATTCACCGGACTTGGCCCCGCTGGAAATCGTAATTAAGAAAATAAAAGAAAAATCAAAACAGGAGCTGATGGTGATACCATAAATCGAGTTTCAGAAGTGTTACGAGGATTAAAAAACGCTGGCATAAGTGTATTATATCTGAGGCAGATTACTTTGAAGGGGACAAGATAGTTATCGATGAATAAATAAATACCTTTTGAAAAAATTTAAAATACCGGTTATTTTTTGATCAGACCTCGTAGATGCAAAATTGACTCAAATGAAATTAAATTTAATCCATATCAATTGGCTCGTTAGCATAACTCTAAAATCAATATGGTGTTATGGAATACAGTTATGGGGAACGGCATCAGCTTCAAATGTAGACAGAATTCGAAGACGCCAAAACAAATTGCTACGAATGATCACAATTGCCTCCTGGTATATAAAAAAAATTCGAATATTCATAAAGACCAAAACGTTACTTTGGTAAAAACTGAGATCCAAAAAAACGCAGAAAAAAACTTAAAACAACTAGAAATACACACAACCCCATTAGCCGGCAACATACAGTGGCTATATTCGACTAAGAAGAAGAGATACAGCGGATCTGAACTGAAGACAAGAAGGAAGAATGCCAGAGGTCAAATAAAAACGGGATTTAAGATTTTTATTTTATGTAAATTTTTATTTTAAACTTCAGTATCAACATTTACAATGGCAACATTAACAACGCAAGGGTTTGACAGTAATATTTCTGCGTTCGCTAAATGCAAAATTTCATATTTTTGGTGATGCGTTGAACGCAAGTGATTTACATAATTAGGGCCTTAATGTTTGCTCAGTTTTAATGAAGATACTCGTACAATAAATAAACAGAAGTATAAAAAAGATTTGTTTCTCATAGCTTGAATTTTCAATTGTGTGTATTGATGAAGTTTTCAATATCTTGAAATATTTTTTTCGTTTAAGATTTTGAACATCCGAAGAGAACCAAATACATATGTATATTTGTTGTTAGTAGAAAATTCATTAAATTTATACTATATGCCTTTTTATTAAGAATTTATATATTCTTAATACCAAAAAGATGAAAAAGTTATATTTTTTATTGAATTTTCATACAACAATTAAAATTATTAGCTTATGTAACACTTTTATATTGTTTCTATTTCTTTCATTTACTATGTTTCTATCCATGTTCACAAAAAAATATTAAAAATTTCTTTTTGGATCTCTTTGTTCAAATATACATCAACTTAGTAGTTTTTCTGTTTTATTTATGGGGGAAAAATTGGTACTTATTGAAAAGCAGCAAATTTAAAATATGAGTGCAACATTTACTTATTTATTGAAGGAGTTTTTGGACTACACAGCTTTAGAAATTCAAATATGCTTTACATCTTTATTTATTTGTTCGATTCTAAAACTTAATTAAAAGAAATATATTAGCATTGATGCCTACTTATATATATGTATGTCTTAGGACCTGATTTCGAAATACGAACCGTATGAAGAACTGTTTGAAATCATTTGAATATTGTGTAATTTTAATGTTTTTAAACCAGAGATCTTCAAAGTACCGCACATGTGCGAATGCTCTCTTAGTTAAGAAGAGAACATGAGAAGATAATTTGAATTTTTATTTAATGAAAACAAGTAGTCTTGATTGATATGTCATGCGAGCAGGTTGTGTAGTCGCTTGTGTTTTTTTTCCAATTTTTTTACTCTCCAAAACAAATAACCCACACAAACATAAATGTGAATGTATGTGTGTGGGGATCCCTTTTTTAAACCCTCCTAATACATAATTGTATATGTATGTACTACAATTACAATTGCTGCGTATGAGTGATATTTATATAATGAATTACATACCAATACAAATTAAATATTCATCATACGCTTAGTATGACTGGTTTCATTTTATTTTATTTAAAATAACAAAAATTAAACACAGTATGTATATTATTAGTATTCTATATACGCTACACAAATTCACGATATATTTACAAATCTAAATAACTCGCGGACTTTTAGACCAGCTCGCTGAAACACAAATTTAAAGCATGTTTATTTATTATCTACAAAAAAAAAAACCGGAACTTTTTTATTATTTATTTTAGCTTTAAATCATAGTAATTTATATTATTTTTATACAATTCTAACGTTGTGTTTCTATCCTGTAACTATACACAACTAGAGTAGAAATTCGAAGCAAGGAGACAAATAAAAACAACATTTCAAAAACTTCAGGCTTCCATTTAAACCAAGTGGAAAATTAAATTCAACTTTTGTTAACGCTGATATTATTGCTGTTTCTTTTGTACCAGCTCTAGCTAGTTTCAACTGCCATTGTTTGTTGTAAAAAAAAGGAGAAAAGAAAACAGTTAAAATGAGTGCGAATCTACTACATATTTTTATGTGTGTGCAGAGTTTGTTTTGAATGTTATTGTAGTTGTTGTGTTGTTTTTTGTTGTTCTTTTTTGGAAATTCACACCAACATTATTGTTCTAGTTTTGTGTAAAGTTGCAGTTTTTTAGTTATTGTGTGTTTGTGTGTGTGTATGTAACTAACGTTATATGTGGTTGTGTTAGTTGTAGAAAAAACAATTGCGTTGGTTGTAATTGAAGTGCCAGTGTTGCCACTTAATTGTAATTTTTTTTTTACAATTTCGTTTGCTTTCCATTCAGTTATTGTTGATGTTCATTGAATCATTTATTTTTGTTTAAAAACAAACAAATAAAACAAAATAAGTTCATTGTTTCTGTGTCTGTAAATGTACGAGTATGTACGTAGTTATTTGTGTGTTCTAGTTGAATTGAAAAACAAAAAGTGTGCGCACTCTGCAAATTGTTGTAAAACGCAAATTCATTGTATGTATGTAGTTTAAAAATGTTAAAATATTCCTTTGGCAATTGTTATGAGCTGTTTATTAAAACAATTGAAAAATCTGGTTGAAGGCAAGGATGTTGTTTTTAGCAGAGAAAATAATAGAAGTTAAAAAGGTTTCATTGTTGTTTTAATAACTATGACTTCACAGTTAGGTGCTTGTTTAATTGGGTGGACTGTTGTATCAACAATAAAAACGTGGCTTTATAACAAGCAAATTTTATATTTCATTCATAAAGGTAAGTTTTTACTTTCTACTCTATGGCAACTGCAGTTCAGAGAATTTGTAAAATTGACTTTTTCATTTATTTGTTTTGTGTTATTTACTATTTATACTTGATTGAAAATGTTGTAGTATTTTATTTGACATTTGTTTGAATTATTTGTCAAACAGTTGGTGGTTAATTAAAATTTTAAACTGCTGTTGTTTATGAACAATAACATTAAAATCTTTGTAATCTATTTGAGTCAGATAACTGTAATGAATTTTTAATTTCTAAACTGAATATAGCTTGAGTGACAAGTGGCTTTGTGGTAGAATTTTCAAACAGTTTGTTAGTTTAATTCAAATTTAAATAAAAATGCATAAAAATAATAAAAAAAACCAAGAAAGTTTTAATTCTTAACAATCATTTAATAAAAGCTATGTATGTGTGGCGTTTGTGCTTTACTCCTGTTATTAAATTTTGAATAGAGAAATTCAATTTAAAAAGAGAAACCCTTTAAAATGCAATTTCTAGACTAGCTACAAAGAAATTTATTCCAATTAGTTTTTTGTACAAAATTCACACTAATCAGGATATTAATAATAATCATTACAAAATTGAATGACTTTTTTAAGAAAAGTTATTATGACCTTCTTAACAAAAACTGAAAATGGCAAACGTTTTTTGTTTTGGCTAATTAGAAATGTATGCCTGCTTTTTGGTTAGAAAAGCCTAAATACCAATACGTGTAGCCCCTTGTTTTATGACACAAACACTGAATTCGGTTTTTTGTTGTGCTTATTATTGCAGCTACTTAAATGAACGACAGAATATAAATAAATATATGTATTTACATATGTATATTTCGCTTATACATATATCATGAGTTTTTTTTTGTGTAGTTTTTAAGCATATCTTTTGCCGCAAGTTTAGTTGTAACAACTTTGTTGTTGCATCCATAATTTGCAGGAAAATGTCGCAAAACATAAAATGATTTATAGTTTAGTGGAATATATGGCAAGTTTATGGCGGGAATAAAACAATAACATGTTTTTATGAATTCAGTATTATAGAAATTCTAAATTTAGGAGTTCATTGCTATGTTTGATCCTTACAGGTATTTAGAGGTACATAAATTGCTTTGCAGGTATCAGAAATAATGTGCTTATTTTTTGAATTTGAATATTAAAAGTATTGCTAGTCTGAAAATTCATAAGAGTTAACAACAAACTGTTTTTATTGAATTTATTTGAATTTTAAGTTTAGTTAATAAACTGAAGCTTACTTTAAATTGCCGCAAGCATTTTTCATGCTCAAGTTAAACTACATACTTCATTAAAATCTTCTTTAACTGCATAAACTACAGACTATATTTTGTTAATCATTTTCTGAAATTTATCTTCCCCTGTTAAAATATTATTTTGTTGTACAACACCATAGTGCAAAAGGAAATAAAAAATAAAATACAACATATCTTTACAACTATTTTAAAATATTAAATTTATTTTCACGAACTTTAAGCACATGCCAGCGCGTAACTAAAACTAATAAGTTTTGTATTTTTACAGCAAAGAAACTAAATTGAAGAAAGAGGAATAACTTATAAAAATTTTAAAATTCCCTTGAATTATTGTAAAAGTGGTTGTGAAAAATTAAATAAGTATTATTAAATTTCTGGTGATATTGCGACATAATAACAGAGTTATTTCTGCCAAAATGTTTATAGAAAATTTCAGCTTGCAGAGTTAAATCATACGTAAAACTGTCGTGTGCATTTTATAATTGAATAAAAAAAGAACAACAAAATAAGAAAAAGTGAATTTTTTATTTAATTCTAATTGTAAGGCACTTTTTACAGTCATGACCATTAGACTATTTTTAAGAAGTCTAATATGGAAACTATAGTCAATTGTAAACCATGATAAATAATACTTAACTTTGCACAATTTTACCTATTTACGAAGTGTCAATTGAATACTACATTTGAATTCTAATATCTATAGATGAAATATTTTAATGTGCGAAGCTTTTTAAATGTTAAAAAAAGAACGGACACTTCAGAATATCTACGTTATTACTAAATTGCAGATATTCGACGAAAGCCAGTACCCGATTAACTATAATTTACAAAATATAGCAAGTAGCATTATTAAAAGAATACTCTATTTAATGAACCATTGTAAATATTCAAAATTTTTATAGAAATTGCTTTAAAAAACAATATACGTAGTGTGCAATGATTTGATTACTTAACTTTAGTATTATCTGTCTGTGATTTGATTCACACATTTAAATTGTGGCTATGTGTAATTGCTGTTGACCAGAAATATAAAAATTATACAGCATTTGTTGTTGCTCGTTTTTAAATTACAAGGATAAATTGGATAAATTGTTGTTTACTAGCAAGCAAAATAATACACAAAATATTTGGCTTAAATTTGGTACAAAGTTAAGCTTTTTTTATCGTTTTAGTAAATGTTGCCTTCGAAATTTTAGAAATTTATGCAAAGTGTGACGTTCATTTTTGACAATTTGGTTTGAAAACCTAAATGTTGGTAATGTTATTATGGTAAAGTGGGAAAATAAATTCAATTAATCTGCAGAATGTAAATATAAATTGTTGAAATAGAATTTAACTTTTAAAATCTATAAATTTATTTTACTTGTGTCTTTATAAAATGGCCAAGCTTTCGTGTGCTATGTTGTAATTATTTCATTGCATAATTTTAGGCAGTTGAAATATTTTTTTTTGAATTTGCTGATTAATTATGCTAATTTTAGCTTTAATAATTGACTTCAAAGTAAAAACAAAAATATACAAACCTTGGGCGCTAAGCTCTATAATTAATATGCAACTGTTTATAGAACATTTAATTATTATTGATTTTAAATGTTATTGAATATAACTTAAGGCTATTTAGGCTCTATGTACTACTGGTAGATTTCAATAAGTTTAAATGAGTGTTTCCTAAATCATAATTCTACAGATGTTGTTTTAGATTTTAGTAATTCGTAGAATTACCATGTTATTATTAAATACCACCCCCTAGGACAGCAACATTTTAAAGTGATTTCCAAAGCCATTCATCCAAAGAAGTATTTGCGGCGTTCAGTGTTCAGTGCAAATGGCATTGTAAAAGTGCAAATGCAAAACATCGTAGCTTTTTATTGCAATCTAACAACAAAATACACACAATTGCATTTGTCAAAACATTGCGTTCATGCAATACTAAAATGGTATAGTTTTTTTCGTTACGTGTATTACGTTTGCAACTCTGATATTTAAACAGCTGACAGATGTAAACACTAATAAAAAAAAAAATAAAATTAAAACAGTGGAGCAAACAATTCCACAGAAGAAAATTTAAAGTTAAAAGCCAAACAAAAAGTGGACGCCTGAAGAAGTATATACTAAAACACTAACTGCCGTATTTATAAAAAATTAAAGTAGACTTCAAGAGTACTTTAAGAAAATTTTGTATGAAAAATTTGTCTTAAGGCACACTTCAAACCTACTTTATGTTTTATAAATACGGCAGTAAATGTGTATGTACCCCCATTCCAAATTGTTTCTTCAGCAACTTGTTCTTCAAAAATTCAACAATTTTTTCTTTGGCACTTTTTCGTGGCATTTTTAAAATACGTTTAGGAATTGTTATTTATGTAGAGCAGCTGTTTTAGTGCATAAATTGCATTAGTATCGCGAAGTACGAAATAAATGGAGTGCAAGTGCAAACTTTTGCAATACAAAACGCATCGAACATCGAATACCACTACTGTTTCTAACAACATTGCATTTCTTTTTGTAAATTTGCAAATCTTTTGCATATACCTTTAAAGGATTTATGTTGGTCTCTATTCTCTATTCTCCATTTTTTGCTTAATTGCTTTTGTAAAAAGCATTTGTAGTATGTTGAGAATTTTCTCTAGTATTTGTTGAATAAATCATTTTAATAAAATTCATTCCTTGACTGACATCTGATGCATTCATTTGCATTGTAGTTTATGTTCATAGTTTTTGTAAATTGAATTTTAAAAGAACAAATTTCTTTTAAAGAGTGGATTATTTCTTTGAAGCTAAATAATATTAAGATTTATATTTAGGAGACATTAAATTTTAGTTTTAATATACTAAATTATAATTCTTATTAATTTTAATGTATTAGAAATAATATTTCTTTGAATATTTTGTAAAATTTTTAACCCTTTGCTATTTTATTTACGGGTGACTAAAAAAGTTCCGGATTACTATCAATTGCTATTGCTGACATGCCAGCAGAAGCGTTCTAGATTAAAGCTTACCCATCAAGATTAAATTCTCTAAATGTAATTGTATTAATGTACATGGCCATCTTTGTTAAAAATTAGTTTGCAACTTGGGAGATATGTTTGTGTAAAGAACCAAATAATATTCATGCCATAGGGCTCGCTCTAGTGCCATAAATATAATAATAACATTATGCGTAAAATTAGTTTTAGTAGTGGTAAAATGTTTACGAAAACAAATACACTTTTAATAAATTCCAAACCAGCTTTTGAAAAAAAAACTGCTGCCAAATTGTGCCCCTCTGTATCGCTCCCTTTTTATGTGAAGCAAGGGAATTGAAATAACATCATTTATAGCTTTAGTACTTCTAAATTACTAAGTTTTCATTTGAACAGGGCATTGGTCTTGGATGGAATAAATTTACAAAATTTAGACACTGTGACAGGTCATGAATCTAGCCATATTGACTTATTGACAGTTTCAGATCTAATCCTAATGAATTGATTATTGTAAGCACTTCAACAAATTGTCTAGTTTTCATTATTCAACATTGGCTAAGGATTACATCCAAAATACGAAACTGAAATCACGATTTTGCCTTTAATGTAAATGAGTAAATTACATTATAGTCTATAGAAAACAAGCACACAACGTAGAATATATGATGAATATATATACGAAACTGTAACAGTGGCAAATAAAACCATCATCATTATTCAAATTGAACTGGACTAAACAGTAGAAGCAGTTGTAACACAGTTATTTGCTTGTTCTAAAACATGTTTGTCCTTACACCCATAAAACTCAATATACAAGTATAAATAACAGGATGGACACACTACTAAATGAAGAGGCTATTTTAGTGGTGGCTGGCAGCGGTTACCATTTTATTCGTTATCTCTTTCTATCATGTCGCATATTAAACAAATGATATAGAGCTAAAAAAGTCTAGACTAACAGACTTTAACAATCTATGACTATAATGGCCGAATTCTCGGTCATTAGTTAACCATTGATAAACTAAAATACTAACTATTCTTATGGCAAACTAAGCATTGCGAATAAAGAATCATTAGTTAAGCCTTTGCCACTAGCTAACTAAAGACTGTGAATTCGGCCATAAATGGTAGAAGAGCAAAAATACTTAGTTTAATAGAGTCTTTTGTACATGCCAGGTATATGAATGTGATATACATACATACATTTGTAAATACATACATATTTTTGGTTGAATTTCATATTTCTTAAGGGCGTTTTTCTACATACAGACATACATTTGTTTATATTTTCCTACTTTATTTTATTATTATAAATATTTTTAATTTATTCAAAAGGAGTTTCATTTGGTTTTTCATTACAAATAAATATGTACATATGTATCTACTTATGTACGAGTATGTTTTTTGTTTGTTTTCTATATTACAATTTATAACATTTTATGGTAAAATTGCCACCCACATCCAGCCAGCCCCCTACTTGTAATAAAGTATTTCTTTGTCGATCTGTTTTTTTTTATTTTAAGGGTGGGTTTATTTATTTTTGTAATAAGATTTGTTGCTTTTGTTTGTTACAGTTGTTGTTGCATTTTCATTGCATGTTATGTCATGCTACATACATATACATATGTATGTATGTATGTATACGCTCACATGTTGCTGTGTATTTATTGCATTGACTTTGGCTAGAGAGTCATTGAACTTTTTACGTACAACAAATGTCGTTTACAATTTCAAAGCTGCCCTACATCTGGTAATTTTAAGTATTAAATAAAAGGTTATTTTTAAACAATTAGAGCTGTTTTCTCATTAGGCGATTATCTTTTTCCCAACGAAAAACTGCCGATTAAAGAAATTTGGTTTTCTCAATGTCTAATTTGCTTCTATTTTGTCGCAAAACTAACCAGCCCTCATCTGCCGATTATTTATTTGTTGTACAGATAAATTCAAACAGCTGTTCATATTTTTTATGTGGCAATACCTTGAGTTTTTGTAAAAAAATTAAATAGATTTTAAAGAAATGTTTAATAGAGGAATAAACATTAATTTGATGGAGGATGAACTCGAAGAACATGAATTCCAAGTGAATGTTTAAAGAGTTTATCATGCCAGAAGTAACTACCTGGCAGACATGGATATTATTTATTTTTTAAAACATTTGTTTTTTTGATTTTATTTTTTTTGTTATTTTTTCACATTTGGAAAACAGCTGATTTATGGCAACAACTTGTCACTTGAAGACAGAGTTCCCAATTTTCACATAAATTTTGAGAGGTATTGCCAAATGAAAATAATGTTTCTGGCGGTATATTGAGAAAACCAAAATTGTTAATGGACATATTATCGGTCTAATAAATTTATGTCGACATTTAGTAACAGGCAGTTTGTCAACACATTGAGAAAACGGGCCTTAAAGTATCAATTTGCTAAATAAACATTTTAAAAAAATTATCTTTTTGGACTAGAAAATCTTTTATTTTGTTTTATTTTTGACAGCAGATAAGGGCGAATTACTGTTAGAAGAGAATTTGCATGTTTAACACTTAAGGCTTATTAAAGTCGTATATGCCTTGTATATGAACATTTAAATCATTTTCTTGTTGTTAATTTTCTTTTATTTTGTTTCCTCTTTGCTGTAGTTAAAATTGTCTTATTTTTAAATTTGCTTTGACAATTTATTTCTTTTAGTTAAATTGTTTTCACATTTTGCAATTTGTTTTTGTTGCTGAATTGTGTAGCATTTAATTTTTCTTTGTTTAAAGAATATCAGGAAAATTATGTATTTAAATTGAATTTTCATTTTGCAGGACATTAAAACATTATTAAAGTAATATTTATTAAATTAAAAAATCTTTGAATATTGGGTGCAGTAGTTACAAATATTTATTATGGACCGACCTACCTAAAAGATTTCACAATATGCAATACGTTTTGAGAAACTTAAAATTATTTAGACCATTTAACTTCGACATAAACTATGTTCAACAGTTTGAAAACTTAGTACAAATTCTTATAAATCAATTATTAATGTTAAAAGAAAACTCATCAAACAAAGATTTTATGTTTTTGCTAAGCGTCAAACTTGCCACTTTTGCAGTTTCAAAAACCTATGTACATGAGGGTGGCCCCGTTTGTATGGAGAAAAATAAGTTATCGATGTTCCCGACTAATATGAAAATTTGATTAATTTTAAGACTACGTTTCTCAATTTTTTTGTCCTGGGGTCAATATTTGGTGAGCTGGATCAAAGGATAAAAATGTCCTTTTTAGAGTGTTTTTGATTTTTTTTCACATTTCTTCCAAAGGAACTATATGTACATTTGGTATATTATAAAAAAAATAATAAAAATTTGAATAGTTAGAATTTAAAAAAACGGGAAAAACCATTTGGGTTAAATTGCATGATGTTTATAATCAAGAAATTTCAACTATTTATTTAAGTAAATTCTATGAAAAAATAAAAAACACTAAAATTTTGTCTGAAATTTTAGAATTTTGAATTTAAAAACAATTTTTTTTAATTTTCGATAACCCATTGAATGCGCCTCTCAAAGACCTTTCATATGATACCAAATTTACTTATAGTGCCCTAAAAAGTACCTTTTTATCCTTTGATCCAGCTCACCAAATATTGACCACAGGACAAAAAAAAAAATGGAGAAACGTAGTCTTAAAATGAATTAAATTTTCATATTAGTCGGGAACATCCGCAATTTTTTTTTGGGGCCACCCTAATGTACATGTGTGTTATAGATAATAAACAATGCCTACACAATTAGTTGTTGTTTGGTGCGGACTATGTCCTGAAAGCACTGTTACTGGTGCTCAATATCGTGATATTCTTTCCGCCGAATTTAGATGATATTGATGTGGACGACATGTGGTTTCAACAAGTTATACGACAGTGATACATTTCAAATACAGAATGAGAAATTGACTCTCTCGTTCACGTGAACAGAATTATTCCTTTAGATGCTTTTTTGTTTTAAGACCATGGGCTTTTTTTATGGGATTATTTTAAGCCAAACAATTTAAGCTTCACAGTATAAAAGAATTCCATTAAGAATTAATGTTCTCACGCATTCATTCGCCAAAGTAAAGTATTCAATTCAAATTGAACTCTTTATATGAAAGTAAATAATTAGTTTATTTTGATGGTATTATGGAATAGAATTATTGAATTAAGGTTTGGTTGAAATAACTCATTTAAAGGGTTCGTAGTAGCTTTTTACAAAAATTAAACACTTTTCATTTAATCGATGTTGTAAAGACATTAAAAGCATTTCTTAGAAGAAATGCAATATATGTAATTCTTTCACTTTAAATTTCTTTAAAGCAGTTCCCAAAAAAAAAAGTACGACAAAATCTAAAAAATTGCCAGAAAAAAAGAACATATAAGAGCTATTATTTTTCTAAGAAAAAAATCCTTGCTAAGGACTAAATGTGTTTTTTGAAATGAAAAATCTTCGCCATTTGTTATAAAAAGAAGCAAGAAAGAAAGTAAAATCTTGAAAGTAAACTATTTGTCATATTTTGTAGAATTTTAAAGGGAATGTTTTTCGTAGAAAAAATGTTTTTAAATTCAATTGTATGAAATTAACAAACAAGGTCATTTACGTGGTTTTGAGGCGGTGCTTGTATTTGGGTGTCTCAAGGTGTAAAACATTTAGTAATGTTATTTCCACATACAATGAAAATGTTGCTTAAGGTTGCTCAAAAGCTGGTTGTTTGCATGATGTGACCTGGCAAATAATGATTTATATTAGTAGCACCCTTAGAAGTAGCGTGCTAAACAAGCTGAAGGATATTGGATTTAATACTGAGGTGTATTTAAAGTTCATATTGCTGTTTAATGAAGTAATAAAATAATAGAGTTCAATTATGTGTGAATAAATATAGAACATTATGTTTAGGAATCTATCTGAATCAGAAACAATAATAAAGATTATTGATAAAATAAAAAACAATAATTAATTGAGTGAAGTTTTATTTTATTTATTTTTTTTATTTACATAAATCTTAAAGTTTCGGGTACATTTCTGTGGCTGACTTAAGACAAAATTTTGTATGTTTTTTTGTTCATATCTAGGTGTTTTTAAGCTATTAAGAATTTGCAACAAAGTAAAATTCTTCAAATTACCAAAAACAAAAACTACAAATTAAGACGACAGAATGAAAAATATGTGGTTAAGAAAATTTCGATAAAATTAAGAAAAGTATTGACAAATGTAGAATTTATAATATAAATAATTAATCTATGTATTATGTACTTTTTATGTTAATTTTTATTGTACCAACATCAACACATTTTAGAAATTAATACCCGTTGTTATACAAAATGTATTATGTTGCTTATTCAACAGCCAAATTATAACTTTAACCGCATTCTGAAAAACGTAAATAAAACGTTGAACATTTCTAAAATTTTCGACCAATATTTTTAGGGAATTCCCGGGATTGAAACGTACTTTTAAAATTTGTGCCAAAAAAATTTAAGATTTTTTATTTTTTTAACGTAGTTAAATTCTATAATAAGTTTGCATTCTATATATGTACCATCTTCAACGAATGCTATAAATATATTATAAATATTTCTTCAGTTGCTATTGTTTTTCTAAATTTGTAATTTTTCGTTCATGTATTGTTACGAAATTGTATTTCAATGTAAATTTAACGGTCGGTATCAACAGATAGCGTGTTTATCGACATAACACCAGTTTAGCGTGTGTAAAAGCTTTAATTCATAAATATTATTGAGAACATCCTGTAATGAGCATAGCTGAGCAATATTGCAACATCAAATTTTAACGACTTTGGCTGAATATTCTAGACACGAACATTCTAGACTTGCAGTCATGAACATTCTAGTATCTTAGTTTCGAACCTTCCAGAAATCACGATTGCTGTATAAATAGACTAACAGCTCCAATAAAGTGAATCAGTTAATTGTGAGTCATCGTTGTGTAAACATCAATGTGTTCTGAAACTGTAATATATGTAAGTGTGTTTTTAAACCTTAAAAGTGTGTAAAAAGACAGAGTGTTAATTTTTAATTGTTTTTGTGTACATTTAAATAAATAAAGACTCGTTGTATTTTCTTCAAACTACTTGACAATTTTAATTTGCAATTAATAAAAATCCGCTTTAATAAAAAGAAATAAACCACCGTTTTTAAGAGGTAAAAACGTAACCGTATAAATAATTAAACTTCATCAAACACAACCAAACTTAAAAAAAAAAATTAAAATATTTTAAACTTAGAATAAATACTCGTATTTCTAAAAAAATAAATTAATATAATTAAATTTATTCGGCAGAAAACAGCTATAAAAACTAATTGTTATAAAAAATTTACTCTAATCACAGCTAGAGTTTTGTTTTATATAATAGGAAAGTTTTAAAATTTTCATTACAAATTAATGAGAATCAATGGGTCTTGTGATATATTTTATCAATCTTATTCAGAAAAAGTTAAAGTAGACTGCAAATTTACTTTAAGAAAATTTTGTATGAAAATTTTGTCTAAAAGCGCACTTCAAACCTACTTTATTTTTTATGAATACGGCAGTATATATATTGCCTATTTTGCGATATTAGTACCTCATCAGTTCATAGCGATGATTGTGGTGGTATTTCTGCTTCACAAATGGAGCAAAGTCTAAAAACCAAGTTACAAAACGCCATTTGCATTGCAAAATAAAAACCCAGATTTATCAAAAGCTCAAAATTTTTGAAAGCAGCTTTTTCGGACAAAAAATATTCGGTTGGTCTTTATAATGCGAAAAAGCTTTCATCATAAGAAATCGAATGTTAGATGACTTATCAAATGTTGCTTTAAAAAATTGTTTTATGACAAACTTGGAATATTTCTGTTATTTCTAAAAAATATAATTTATTTTTTAGTAACGAATGATGTCAAATGTGAATCCCTTCTTTAATAAAATTATACAATTATTTAAAATAATTAACTTTAATAATACTTTATTTTTCAAATTAAATTAAATTCTCGGGCAGCCAGGAAAATAAAATTTTTCATTCCCTTTTCCCGGGAGAAAATAGTCTTTTATTTATTTGCAAAATGTCGAATGTTAAAATATCTTTTTTTTTTTGTCTCAGTGGCTCAGATCAAGTAACACCACAGAGTAGAATTTGCAGACCAGCCATCGTTTTTTTTTTTTTTTTAAGAGAAGTAACAATTAGTATGCCTATATATAATTGCGTTACTTACTTTGCAGTATTGTAGCGCCTCTGGTGGTGAGTAGGCGCATTATTTTTTAAAGCTTGATTTTCTAGCCTTTATTTAATTATTTCACTTCGGTGGCGTTTGAATGCTTTACCACCGAAGGAGGACGCTGTGATAAATATTCGTTATGATGGATAGAAAGAAAACTAATAATTATCAGAAACTGATGTTGTTTGAGTGGCAGCAGCTGGGAATCGAACCCGGGCTACAAATCCCAACTCATGCTTAATGATCAAATGTGCTAACCAATTAAGCTACATCACCATCTTTTATAGGTATTCTGATCTTAAGCTTTTTGATTTCTCTGCGTTCTTTTTACTTTTACGCGTTTACTGAAACATACTAAGCGGAGATGCATTTGATGTAAATGTCAAGGGTGAGAAATATCAAATATTTCTAAAGGATGATCAGAGTGATGGAGGCCATATGTCCTATAATGTTAATCTGCAATTCCAAAGGAATGAATTGGAATGAATAAGAAATGGATTTAAAAGAGATTCTAACTTAAAGTTAAATATAAGCCAATAACATGGAAATTTGTTTAATCCTATTCCTAGTGTCTTTCAAAGGCTATTTTAATACAAATTATTTGGAATACAAATTATATATTTTGGCTTCAAATGTCAAATAAATGTAGGCCAATCTCATTTAATTTTGTAAAATAACAAGTACATACATAAATTAATATAAAAATTCTTTATACATGTTTTTCATTTTTCAATACTATGGATGTTCTTTTAATTAACATTGTTTGTTTGAGTCAAGTATAATGGAATTAGCACAGCATTTGTAAAAGTATCAGAAAGAAATTTTAATTGTGGAAAGTTCTTTTTCTTTTTTTTTTATTAATATTTTATTTATTTATTAATAACACATATACATACATATTTTTATGTGTGTTTACACATCAGTATAGAATTTTTCTGACATTCGTTCTCAATAAAATATTGCTTAATTACGCAGAAAACTTTGCATATAAAATAACATAAATAACTTTGTTGAAAAAAAGAGAAAAAGATTGAACAAAGTTTATATGTATATAAAAGGACCAAATTACGTGCATGTATATTAAGCTGGCTTTATTTATGTTGTGTTGGCGATTTTTTATTCTTATTTTTTAATTTGTATCAGACTTTGCGAGCTGAGTAGAGTATTAGTAGAAATAAAAGTATTCTATTAACTTTTCAATAATTTTGAGAAAATTAGCAAATATTCTTTCTAATTTTGGGCCATACTAATGCTTATGTATTAAATAAGAGTTTACAAAGTTAAAACAAACTCCGCACTGACCCATTAACATTAAAAACTGTAAATTACAGCCAAGGAAGAAATTATATGGTACATGTGTTTTTTCTAAAAATCTCTTGGGTTTTAAAGCTAATGTAAAAGTTTATATATTTTTTTATATTTCGTAGAGAGAAACAAAAAATTAAATTAAAAGATTTCCAGGGTTTGTTTATTTTTAAATACTTTTTACTGTTAATTCAAATTTTTATAGGAAATATTTATATGGTACAAAATAAGAAAAAATTCGAAAATATATTCAACTAAAATATACATTTTAATAATGCGAATATCCTTCTCGATTTTTAGTTACTTCATTTAACCGAACTGGGATAGAGTTTATTAATTTTTGTAACACATCTTAAGGAATTTATTTTCATTTTTTTACTAGTGCTTCTTTGAGCGCTTTTAAGGAGTTATAAGTCATTCCATTTTTATATATCTCGGCACTTAAAATTCCCCAGAGGTTTTCAACTGGATTTAGATCAGGGCTAAGGGATGGCCAGTCCAATACAGCTATATCATTTTCTTCAAAAAATGCTTTAGTTGTCCTGCTGCAAAGTAAAATATTTCCATAATTTTCGTCAGCAAATTCAGTGTCCAGTAATTCTACCTACTTCTTCGCATTCATTTTATGAGAAATGAAACAAATTGGAGAACGTGCTCTATACCCAAAAGCAACCCTAGTCATCAAAGATACTACTTGAAAATTGCGTGCTATTCTGGCTTGTGTATCGCCGCCTTTTTGTCTCCAATAATATTGGAATCCATCAGGTCCATCAAGGTTGAATTTTTTTTATCGCTGAATAAAACATTACACCACTCCTCTTCCCAAAATTTATAATTTTCAGCGAACGATAATCTGGCTGTGTTGTGTCTAGGAGTCAATCGATGGTTTGGAAATCATTTTTTGTGTTGTTACATCTAGAAATTCATTTTGAATTTGGTCACATTTAGTTCCAGCTTTATTTCGTTACAACTGAAATTATTTGTGATAGCTAGGCGCTTGATAGATGGTCTATCGCGGTCAGTAATTGTTGGTTTTCTACCAGATCTTTTTTTTTTTTTTTGGTGCCGTATGATTTTATATTCGCCAAGTAATTTTGTATGGTCGTCTTAGATCTCTTAACACAACTCAATTTGCGGAAGTTATATAAACGAAAGTTGGTTTCCACATGGCATTTTTGCCTAAAATTCAATAATTTTCACACAAAAATACAGTAGTTTATTTGCTTTATAATAATATCGTTTGCACTTACACTAAATAATATTGTGTGCATCGAAAAATTTGTTTTAGTTGGAAATTGTTAGATAAATCTGTTAAAAATTTTACTTGCACCATTTAATTATTTCATATGAAAACAACGATATAAAAACAGAATGCAAAAAATACCGGTAAATTTATGATGTCTACATCAGAGAAGTTATTGTTGTTGGGAAGAGAATTGCTGCAGCGTTATAATAAATAGCATTAAAAATTAGAGTTTTTACTACCACATACTTAATTATAATAAGGAATTTGTACAATTTCTTCCTTGGCTGTATTTAAATTAGTTATATTTTATTCTTTTTTAAATATGAAATTTTATTCTTTTATGCACTTGGGCGTATAATTAATATTTAATTCATTTGGCCCTAAATTAAACATCACTTATACGTACTCATGCTTATCTAAAAAAAATTCTGAAGAAAGTTTTATAAATATAAAAAAAAACCTTTTTATAAATCAGTATTGTAATACTTTTTAATCCCTTAAGATATACCTAAAAGCCACTAGATAATCTATCAATTTTTATTTATGAAAATAAAATTTGCTTAAAAAACGTAAGGGACAAAAATGATAGAAGATTGGGGAAAAAAATCATTCACAAACAATGAAATATATAGATTTGTTTTTCTTTTTTTTTTTTTTTTGTTGGTAATAGATGTATAAGCAAATACAAGGGAATATTATAGTAAAACCGAAATCAAAAGGTATAGAGAAATGATATTTGCTTGTTAAATATTTTATATTTCTTGTGAATAGAGTAGTTTTAAAAGCTTTTTTAAGTACTGAAAATGTAACAGGGTATGTAGCATAAGTTTTAGGTTGTTTTCTGCAGTTTAGTAAAGAATTAGTTGAAAGTTGAAACCTTGAAACCACAATTTAAATTTTGTCCTAAACCTCTATTTAAATGTTCTCAGCATAGCTTTCTTTTATATAAATAAAATTTTCTTTACTTTGATTTACAATTTATAGAAATACCGAGTATAATTTAATGCTTTCTAATTTTATTTTTTCTCAAATAAAACTTTCACTACAGCCACCTTAACAAATACTAAGCAATGATAATACTCATCCATACTTACATAGTTTGCAACAGAGTTAATAGACAAGCAGAGTAGTTTTAGAGAAATAAAATAAAATAAAATACATAACAACCACAACTTTACTAAATGTAAAATTTTACCTTAAGAAACTAAATCCTCCAATGTATTATCGAACAAAAAATGTTTTAGAGTTGTCTAAAGTTGTAAAGAGAGTAGATGGATTCTTTTATTTCCTTTTTTAATGGAGATCTTATAGTTTTACTATTTACCAGCTACATAAATCGAAAAATTGAGACTGATAGAAATGAAATGGAATTATTTTTAAACGCATTTTCTATTGCCAATATTTAAAGCACAAATGATTATGAACAAAGCATTTTGCTGACGATAGAACATTTTATATTCTAAAATTTCATTTCTTATATTTAGAGTATAAAAAAAAAACAAACATGTAAGGATTATAGTGAAGGGCAAAATTATAGTAAAAGACTTATTTTATTTAGAAGTTACAGTAAGTAACCGCTATATTGTTTCTTACAATAAATGAATCAATATTTTCTAAAATTGTTAACTTGTAGCTTTAAACCAGTGGTCCTCGCTAGTATTGTTCAGAATACGAAGATTTTCGGCTATTTACATGTACACAACACGATCGCAAATAATACTCACAACAAGAGCATAAAAATACAAATTTCTCATTCATGTTGTTTTCTTTTTCAGCTAATTTTTGTTGTTGTTTTCAGTACACTGAGAAGCAGCGTTCACATAAATATATACATTACATACAAACGTATACAAAATAACAAACGAATTTTTAATTGAGATTTATTTAAACATTACATGTTATTTCTTTCTGTGCAGTATCACCTATACATATACAATTACCAAATCCTCTCTTTCTGCGGGACACTGCTTTAAACTATTGGCTAATTGAAAAAAGGTACCTTACAAATTATTGTTGCAAAAATGAGCTTTCAGAAAATCAGATGTATAATCACATGTTTGGACATGTGCAATATGATAAATATGGCAATGTTAACTAGGTAATATTGAACCGACATTAACTTATTGTAAGATAGTAAATAAGAACTAAATTAGCAGGAAACTCTGCGATATGTTTATATTAAGGAATACGCTCTGAAATTTAAAAAAAAATCAACTTGAGAACTGAAAGTTTACGGTAATTAATAATTTTTAACGTTGACAATTTTTTCGATTAAATTCATCCTAAACGATGACCTTGATGACTTTACTAATCGATTCAGAAAACTCACAGGTGACTGTCACGACAAGTTATACCCTAAAGGTGGTTGGTACTGATGTGGAAAACTTTTAAAAATATTGAGTACCTTGATCATGCGCTTTAACACTCTTTGTGAATTTGTTTAAAGTCAAAGGTCTACGTTGACAATACCACAATAAAAATCAGAAATATTTATGAAAACGGGTTCAGTTATCTAGTGCTATTCTTTAAAAATATAATGATTCAACAGTAATATAAATATCTATAGAATTCACCAGAGAGGAAGATTTTTGCAGATGGCTTAATAGAAACATGTAGAGAGAATAGCGAGAATAACTCATATTATAATCTAAGTATTAGAAATGACCATTTATTTGCTGTTGTAAAACACAAGTCCGTTTAAATAACTTTTGTAATATATATTACCTATATATTTATAATTAACCATAGCTTCCTCATAAGTAACTCACGAAATCTAAATCTATACGCTTCAATTATTTAGACAAAATTTATATGAGAATATGGGTAGAACTTCAAAAGACAATTGATAAGGATTTAAAAATTACTGTAGACTAAAATTATCTTCAGAGAGCAACTATTTTATGTAAGAGTTGGCACCCATTTTATTCTCTAACAATTTGCAGGTACATAACTTTAAATATAAATTTAAAATTAAAATCATTGTATTGCCAATACTGTATTATAATATTTATGTTTTCAACATAAAATGTATTGAAGCAAATGTATTTTTTTACTATAAAATCCAACTGGCTTGCTGTTGCAATTTTTGTTTGATTTCCTCATGTCGATGATGTTGGTTATGCTGCTGCTGATAACATTGCAACAATATGTAACATAAATCCTTTTAGCTGCAAGGATATGGCATAACGGATTCCCTTTCTGTGTTTTATATGTATGTCTGTATGTTTTTAGTTCATCCTGCTCACTGTCTGCAACACAGTTGAATCCACTGACTTTGCCAAAAAATGGCAACTAGAAAATTGAAGGGGGAAATGAGAATATTTGTAGCTGGCATTGATTGTATGAACAGAGTATTTTATACATACATATGTATGTATGTATGTATCTGTATAAAAACTTGCATGTGTGTAAGTTGCATTTGTAAATCTGTATCTAGTTTTAAAAATATATTTTTGATTTGAACATTTGTGTGTTTGATAATATAAATGTGTTTCTTTTTGTTGTATGTGGGAGATCTATGCAAGTTATTTTTCGTTTGCCATGTAACCATAGAGAATTTATTACAATTTTTTTTTTTTAAATATTTATGTGTTATTTTCTTTGTCAGTCATTGAGTATGGCTTTGTCAATGTTGATATAATGTCGTATCTAAATATATAAAGGACCATCTATGACAAACAAACAAAAAAAAAAAAAAAAATGGGTAAGAAAAAGTCTATTCTCTTGTTAATAAATATGAATATTTTTCAATAATAATGAACTTCTGTTTACAAAAGGAAAAAGTTTTGAATACCAAAAAAGGAAATATAAAAACCGTCAATGCAGCTAAAGTAAAAGAGTAATGGGAAATTATTAAAGATTTGTGAAGAATTCGGCGTTTGTCAAAAAGTGGGAAATTAAATTCATGCAGTTTTCAACAAACATTTATGAAATATTTAAATAAATTTGTGTAATCTACAAAACTTGAGTAGCTTTTATTAGATCAAGTAGGAAATAATTGAAAAATATTTAGAACGTTAAACAAATTATTGTCAGAGCTATAGAAAGTTTATGTGGCTAAAATGTCGAAACATTTTTGTCTTTTATTGCAGTCTGCAGATTAATCGCATGAAATGGTAATCAATTTAAGACTAATCTTATAAACATCTTCTTTGTAATATACACTAAGTTAAAATTTTGACAAGTTTAATCACTGCTGATATGTTAAGGAAAAATTTTTTACAAATTTGAATCAATTTGTAAAAGTAATTTATGTTGTGAAATGCGCTATTTAGAATTAAACATAAAACAAAAATTAGAAAAATTAAGGTTTAGAGTTTTTGTTTAGCTTTTGATTCTTTTTATTCTGGTTTGAGTTCATTTGTTAATGCAAGTCCCAACTTAAACGAAGGAATTAATATTGAAAAGATTGATGCAATTCTTTCCTCGAAATTTCTGCGATGTTCATACAACACAATTTTTATTGTTTAAATCGCTCGTAGTTTTATTTGAGAGTATACACACATTTGTATACACATATGTAATACGAATAAGAGAGTATCTCGAATTGCTAGTACAATCAAGTGTGTACTCGTCTTATCTTTACCTCACCTCGATGTCAAAAAGGCAATCAGCTTAGCTAAATGAATTGCTTCGTGTAAATTGACTAATACAATTCACAGAAATTGGAATGATTTTTCTACCCTGCCAAGGGTGTCATCAGCAATGTTCATTGCCAAAGATTGACTTGCAAATACATATCATCTATTTAGATTACTATTATTGAAAAATAGAATACGGGAATTAATCATATTTCTTTACATGTTATGAGTAAGACGAAATTTACATACGTTTCCAATGTGCGTGTATTCTTTTTATAATTATTTTCTTTTGAAAATTGTTGAACTTTTAAACCGGAAATTAAGAAATTATTAAAATTTCTCTAAAACTTATCATACACATTTTTTTTTATTGTATTTCATAGCATATTTTTAGGCCTTTGTAAGAAAATTGCGTGGAAAGTGAAAATATATACGTTAAGATAATCGAATTACTACGTACTTAATAAAGGATTGATAATTGAATAAAAGTTCAGGTTTTTTCATATGTAACAAACCAGTCACATTCCCCAATTTTGAAACGTTTTTTTTTTTATAGAAATATTAGTTTTCGCAAGAGAAATATTCAGACAGAAAAAAACTTTATTGAAAATACTCTAATGTAAACAAGTAAATAATATTAATTTCAACATCCCGTCCAGATAATACCCTACACCCATGTATAAAAATATTTTTCAGAATAAGGCGTTATATGGGAGATTGATCTATTAGGGACAGATCATCTAAAAATGTAGTGGCATGACTTCTGTGAATATAAATATTATATATGTGTAATAAAATTTATCTCGACATAAATACTTTTAAAATATTTATGGAGGTTAAAGTGAATTACTGATAGGGTCTTATACATATTGGAGTTTCGACTAATAATGAACCGACCAATATAAAATTAGGTGTTATCATTTCTATATATCGACAGTTTAATTCCAAACCATGCTATGTCGACTTAGCATGTTTTTAATTTTTATGCGTTTTTGCATTTAGAGTTTTTCAACTTAAATTCTGTAAAATTTTGGTTGTGATTGGCTAGTCCAATCAATAGTTATAAACAACAAAGTTCTACCTCATATGCAAACTTTAGGAGCTTTTCCTGCAAAACTCACTTTTTCGACTTAGCATGTTTTGGAATTGAGCTGTCGATATATGAAAATGATTTGTGTTAAAAATTTATTTAGATGCCAAAAATTTTAAGAGAGTTGTGGTTGTTACAGTGATTTTCGGTAGTGGGCCTAATTATGGATCGATCACCATAAAGTTCTCATGTATAAAATATCTTGTACTAAATTTTATCGAAATATATTTAAAATTGCGACCAGTCACTGCGCACAAGCTTTACATCGAAAAGTGATTCTGACGATCGCTATACTTTAAGGTGGGGGTTGTACCAATATTTATGGGCGTTACACACATCAACATAAATCCAATGATGGTGAAGTTGTGTATAATCTGGATGTACTAATGTACTTAAAGTGTTTTTTTTAGGCAAAACCCAATTACTATCTATCCTCAAAGATCTGTTTAAATTTTGACACTCCATAGTGATTAAAAATAAAATATTGCGACATTTGTTTAGAACAAATCTGGTATGCCCTTATTTAATTTAGTAATTGTCATTCCATTTATTGCCCCTTCGGTAAAAAGTTGTGTGATAATTTAAAATTCTCTTTGTGCCAGTAGTTGGCTATTCAAATAATGAATATTAACTAGTTCAAATATATTATTTCTATTTAATTCAAATATTTATATAGATAAACCTACTCCAAAGAATATTCATTACTTTTTTTTTAAACTAACTTGTAGGAAATTTTGGTCAGTTCATCATTTCAGTTTTGTGTTCTGTCCAGTTGTTCTTTTTTTGTTTAGTTGCCAAGTAATTTGTGTAACTTGCCACATTTTATGAGAAGCTGGTGTGAGTAAGTATATGTTGATGTGAAGTTTTCTCGAGTTTTTTCCCTTTCCTATTACATTGTGTTTCCTTTTAGCTTAAAATATGCAAACAAGTAGAAGCAAGAAATATATAAAATTGGCTATTTGCCTGCTTACTTAGCAGCTTTTTTCATATTCATTGCCAATGTTTGAAGCTGCTACATAATACTAAATATGTAACCATGTACAAATTTCATTCATTGTCTTTAAAGTTTGCAACATCTTCCTTTTTTAACTTTTTACAATTTCTATTTTTTTTTTATTTTCTAAATTTGCTTTGTAATGCCAGTCAAACAATATTTATAGAGCCACCAGCAGCTGTTGGCAATTCTACTCTTTCGCATTGTTTGACTTTTACTACATTTAATAAGAAAATCGAAGAAAAGAGGGAAAACAAGGGGTTTTTTAAATTATGTTGAATATATGTATTTTATTTTTGTTGCTAAAGGGGAGTTTCTGCTTGCTTTTTTAAAGCTTTTCCTTAAATAAACAAATTTCCATAAATATATTTTTTAAATGACCCTTAAGTAAAACTTAATTATTTTTTTTGTTAAACTTGTAAAGAGATAATTGGAATTTAAAACTAAAAAAAGAACGTATTTCTTTAAAATTTTTAAAATAATTTTTTTTACTTCTATTTTTTGATTGTATCTTCCTTAAAAATAAACTAACAATAAGTATTTCACATCTTATATCTAAGGGTACAGTCACACTTAGCAAATATTTGCCGAAAAAAATATAACGACTAAATAAAATATTTTTGAACTCGTTTATTCACTTAAAAAAAACTACGGTTATCTAAGACAGGACACAAAAAATATTTAGCTTTAATTTATTTGATGCTGTTTGATCTTGCAAAACTCTTGTAAGAGTAAACAACGTCAAACAAATTTGTGCTAAAACAAGTGGCTACGGTTTTTTGAGTAAATATTTGCCAAGCGTGACCGTACCTTAAGGAGTTTTAATTATTTATTCCAGCCAGTGCCGGGCGAAATTTTTTTTAAATTGTTGATTAATTATTTTCAAAGAACAACAGTGGTAAACAATTAAAAAATATAGCAAATATTTTTATTATAAAAATTCAAAAATATAAAAATAAATTTGATCATTTAAATAACAAAATTTAACTATTTTACTTTAAATAAATAACAAGTTTTAACTAAAGTTTAATTATTCGTAACAACAAGTAATTGTTGTGGTTGTTGCATTTCAAGTCTCAAATATATACTTTAAGTTTAGCAGTTGTCAACGTTACTTATTATTTTTCTTGGCCAATTGTTCCCTTCATGTCTAAGTAAAGTTGTTTTCATACTAAAGGAGAAAACTATAAAAACACAACATTAATTATCCCTGAAAAACTGTTCACTACATCTTAGCAGACTTCCATTTATAAGTTTCTTTTTGTTATTGTTATTATAGCTGTGCATTTTATGTGCCAAATATTTGTAGTAAGCAGTACAATTATACACAAATAATAAACTACTTCATATAGTCATTTACTTGTGAGTACCCACACTTTCCTATATATTTTAAAATAAAGCCAACAGTTTCCGTTTTTTTTTGCATTTTATTTCACATTAATTTTCATTTTTTGTTATTTTGAGATGACGTCTAATTTCCGCTTTAGAAAAACATAATGAGCATGCATATAAGCCTAAATGGCTACAAAAATAATTGTTCAACAAATTTCCCTTCTAGTCTTTTATTTTTTGGGCAAGAGCAATAAACAGTAAAATAATACATGTGCAAACATTTCCAACATAACATTCGTAGCAAAAATGTTGCAGCGAGGAAAGAGAGAGAGAGAGAGATAGAAACAGAGGACATTTCTAAATTGTGGTGAAAATGAAATTCTTGTAGGGAGTATTTCGTATGAGGTTTTATTGATCCTCTATGAAAGTCAATAGCGCAAGAGCGAGGTGTGAGTTAGATGTTAAATTATAGTGTTTTCATTTGTTATTCAATGCTTGGAATTTAATGGATACAGTAAAGTTTTGGTTGCCTAATTCAATTTGTTGCGAGATCCTTTTTGGAAATTATATCATAACTACTACAAGCTGGGCATAAGTTGAATCCTGGTAAAATAAACAATAGGTCTATTAGACCAGCACCAGTTATCAAATAAATACTAATTATTTTTTAGCTCTGTATCTGATAAATGTATTGAAAGTCCTTGAAATCTACTAATTTAAGGCTTCAAAAGTTCATAAGTTGCGGATTAATGGAATATACACATATCCATTTATCTGGAGGAGTCTCCAGCTATTATGATTTTCGGTATAAAATCCGTTATGATTCTATAAGAAATTGCTCTTCAAGCTGTGTTTTGGCCATTCGTGTTGTGGGTTTCTTTATTTGAGAAGCTTGATTCTCCCTTGTGTGAGGTAAAGATACCCATTTGCACAATGGGTATAGTGAAGAACAAAGTTGTGGCATGTTGACGTAATGATGTAGTCGATCGGGCATGATAGTACTTGCACTCCAAGTCGAGTTATAATATATTTATGATGCCAGGAACCCACTCTAAGAAACTCCTTGTTTATCTCTATGAAGTTTATTTTCTAAACTCTATGAGCAGCGTTGTCAACTTTGAAATTTCAAGATGCACCAAAATGGAGAAAAAAGCGCACCATTTACAAAAAAAAAAAAAAAACGCACCAAGTTAAGATTTTCGTTTTATTGAATTAATTTGAAATTTTTTAATATCATAAATTCTTTAAAAAATTTTTATCAACGATTATTAGTAAAAATGATAATTGTAAAAGCCTTTTTTGATAAATGAGCTAGCTAATAAAGATAAAATAAGCATAACCACTCAAAATTGAACTCACAATATAATATTCGGAACTAAAGTACCAATTGGTAAAAAAGCTAATTTCAGTAAATATTTGGTACTTTTTTTATATATATTTTTTTCTAGTTAAAGTACTTCTATTTGATTTTTTCCACTGGTAATCTAACCCTGGTAGTTCGTCTACAGTTCAGTAGACCAAACCATCTGGTTATACAAGAATTTTTATTTACATGTTTAAAATGTTAATTTAATTTTCAAACAAAGATTTTTAAAGAATTTGATTTCATTTATCATACATTCGTATTTAAAATACATTTTTTTCATCGTATAGATTTCATGAGTTATGAATTATTAAAAAACTGCAATTAAAAATTAGTAAAAATAAAGATTTCATCACATTTTCGAAAAAATTATAAAACGCACCGAAATACAAAAAAAAAAAAAATTTTGCAATGTTGAATGAAACAGGTGTATTTTATTGTAGAAAGATTTTTTCTCACACTGAAACAAAAAGTTGTATTGAATTTGCTTTGGTGCCACCAAAAATTAAAAAGCGCACCAAAATTTAAAAAAAAGCGCACCGCGCACCTGCTAAGGACTTTTTCGCACCAAAAATGTTGCGAAACGCACCAAGTTGACAACGCTGTCTATGAGGGATTGGCGGCTACTCATATAATTTAAAACGACCAAAGTTGGCTGATACTGTCTTGGGTTATCACTAAATTTACAGTTCCTATGACCATAATTTCGCAAGGGATCTGCTGGTTTAAGCCCTATGAGATCTAAATAGTAGTTAATGCTGTTCTAGTTCTCAGTTTTTATCAATAAATTATTTTAAAAAGTTTAATAACAATAATTTTATGAGGAAATGCTTAGTCCGTCCCGGTTTTTCAGAGTTAGGCTGCCTTTGAACTGAACAGAGATTAATTTTTGATTCTGGATACAATAGGGCTTTGTGCTAAATGTAATCACAGTTATTCGGTTCTGAACCAAGAACTATAGCAAAAACGAATATACACTGATAAGATGGGTTCTACAGCTAATATAATAATTGTGATAATTTAGTACCATTTTAAGACATTATAACTTTTTATTACGATTAGTCAATTATGTATAAATACTCGTATTTTGAATCTCGGTAAACCAAGGATTGTTTTTTGGGGGAAAACAACTATCGCTAAATAAACTGAAATCCAACTAGATAAAAGTTTTTGCTTTCAGTCTCGTCAACGGAACTCTCCACATTGTTTTGCTTTCATTTTAAAACAGATTTGTTTGTTGGTTCTTTTTTTTTTTTAGTTTCTTTTATACTTTGTCATCCTGTCCTGTAGTTGCAATGTTTGCTGTTGTCGTAGTAGTTGTTGTTAGAGTGGTAACAATTTGTATATTTTTTGGCACAATTTTGTTGTTTAAATGGTTGGCTGTAATCACGCTAATAACTAGTGATTTTGATAATTTTTTTCTTCTAGGTTGTTTGTGTGTTGATGTATGAGAATAATGTGTTTTTTTTCGCCAGGAATTCTATGTATTCGTTTGTGCTCGTTGGTTTGTGGCAGAAATTAAAACTCATACCCAACACTCACACAAAAACTTATAATTAGCCACGTTTTCAAGTTGGCTTAAATGTATGAGTATGCAAAATATTAATGTCGTTATTGTTGGTTGGTTGGCTGTTAGTTTAAAACTAATTTTCCTATTGTAGCAACATATGTGCTTTAACTGTTTTTGTAATTTTTTTGTGTTGAGCTGCTGCTGAGAAAAAGTTTAATTTTGTTTTAGATATTTAGTTTTTTTTTTTTTGGCAATAAAGTTTAATAATTTTTGTATATGTTATGTATGCTGGCATGTTAGTGTTTTTAGTTAAAAATTTTTATATAATTTAGTTTTAAACTTTTTATTTTAATTTGCAAATTTGCTTTTATTCAGCTATTTTGTATTAGTTTGCTGTTATTTTTTTTAAATAATTAATTTTTTTTAAAAAATTTTGTGTTTAATTTTCAGTTTTAGGTTTAGTTTTCTTGCCGTGTTCATGATTATGTGTGTGTATAATTTGCCAGGATGTGTTGTGGTAAATTTAGTTATTTTTATATCGGTTGTAATGAATGAGTTTAATTTTTATGTTGTTGTGTTGGTCTTTTAGTTAGCTGAATTGACGTTGGACGTTTTGGTTTTGGTCAGCCAGCCAAACAAGTGTTGGCTTTTACCTTTTTCTACCTATTCTGACTTAAATATTTTTTTTTTCGTTTGCTCTTAATTTCTTATCATAAATATTACATCTCAAAGTGTAATTATCCTTAAACAGCTTTTACAAAAGTTTATTAAGTTAAAACACACAAAATTACAACTTCTGCCACGAATGTTTAACCACAGTGATTTGTTAAAGTTTTCTAAAGGTCTACTTAATGTTTGCGTAATTTGCTATAAATAACACTGAATTCATAACTTTATTTACCAAGTATTCTGAGCTCTGATAAATATATAAACCTTATCTATATATTCACAATAAATTGCTAAATTAATTATAAAACAAATTTTATAAGGAAATTTTGTTAAGTTTTTAGTTAGTTTAGTAAGCCTTATAAATGGCTTTAATTTAAAAATTCCTTATGAATTTATATATGGAGATTAAAGGATCGTTTAGTAAAACTTTATATAAGTAAATCTGTACAACAAGAACAAATAAAATGAGTGATTTATAATAAAACTTTATTACAAGATTCTACTAACTCCTACTATTGAAGTTATCAGCAAAATAAAAGTTAAAATTGCGAAAGTTTTCAAATTTGGTATTACATATTTCCTTTATTTCACTGTATAATTCTTACCATTAGAAAGTTTAATTAATTTTAACATTTACCTAAAAAGAAAGAAAGAAAGATATTGTTAAGTTTAATTGATGAATGCTTTAAAATATGTTTGTTAATTAAAATAAGAGAAACTATGTTAGTTTTGCAACTAGTTCTACAATGTATGCCTACTTATACCCTACACCACCACAGTGTGGAGTGTATATTGGATTTGTGCTTATATTTCGCCACAAATAAGTTCTATGAAGCCTAATCTAAAAATTTTGTGCAAATCGGTCGAAAATCAATTGGTCCAATGTTATGATGTTCGGTGCATAATAAATCATAGTTCCCCTAAAGACCCACTTCCGAAAATCACTTTACCCATAAATCATTTAAAAATGTTGGTATCCAAGTAGAATTCAATGCGAAGGAAACACCAGGGAAACTGTACGGAGGAAACACAACTTCTTAATAACAGTTCTAGTACTAGTTTTTACATCAGAGATATTTGTTTAAAATTTTCACTCTTGGAACAACTTTCTAGAGGATGTTGAAGAATTGTTAATGTTGCTTTGGTTTATTTATATAATTAGAAAAAGTGTTTGAATGCATTAAATGCTAAACATAGAATGGCATTATACAGAATGGGTTCCATAATTAATTGCTACATAAACAGTTCCAAAGCTGTATAGAATCTGAAGTAGTTCTTACCATTAAAGGCTATAAATTTTCCTTTTTACATCAGATTAATGTTAGGTTAATTAGAATGGAAATATTGCAACATCTTAGACAATTTCGAACCCTAAATTAGTCGCATGGCCTTAGATTAAGTTCATTAATTTCACATGATATAAATCTCACCAAAATTCTACTACTGTTAAGACTAAAGAGTATTATAAGCGCCAAATAACTATCACATGCTGTAAAATTAAGATAAAAGTTGGCAATCGATAAAATAAAATGTTTTAGGACATAATTTATTTAATAATAATAATTATTTACGAAATGCGAAAATAAAAAGTTAATTTATCATCAAATAATACGAGAAGATCACTGTTTTATAGTTGATTTTCATTGAATTTAGTTCTTCTTAAATTACAAATGGAAAATACTATATTGCTGATATGGTTCGTAATTTTCGTCAATATTTCTCCAAAAAAGTTTAAGAGTAACGCTTAAATTGTCTGTTTTCGGGAAAAAGTAAGAAAGTTGTACGTAAAATCAGTATGTTAAAGGCGGCATAACCAGATAAAAAAATTTAATAGATTGAGCTAGATTTTTATATTGGATCGTAATGGCGCGGATTAATTGAATATCTTTGACATCATTAAAGATTATTTCATCCAAGAGCTGAGGCTACCACATCAAAGCCCTTTGTAATGAATAGATATTTTGTAAAAATATAGAAAATATGTAAAGAATATAACAGTTTTTAGATACGGTTTCATATTCTAATTTCATGACTTAATTTCTATTGGATAGTTTTTACAGATTTTTTTTGATATCAAACTTCTTTTTTAAATATAATTAACAAACACAAACTTCTAAGCTTTTTGGCTTATCTGTAAAAAAAACACCCAGAGTCTTTGGCGGAAATCGTACCTGCAACCCTCTGATTTATAGTCCGGCACACTATCACCTAGTCTATCGGGGCACCCCTCTTCAGATAAATAGCAGGTTGTTTTCAACAGATATTGCTAGTCGTTTTGTAAGAAAGTATCAAAAGTTCAACATTAATTAGGAAAATCATCTTTTATTAACATGTATCCTATTGTGTCATAATGCGACAAGCAATATTGATTTCATGAATATTAAATAATTTGGAATTCCATACCACGTTATTAAGTTAATTTAGATGTAAAGAATCATATTTTTCATTATACTTTAAGAGTAAAACACAAAAAAATTATTTTGTATCCAGCATAGAAACGTATTAAAAACATCTTAACATCAATTATATTTGTAAGTATTATGCAAATCATGTTTTATTATATAAATGATTATATTATTACACTTACATAAACCATAATTATTCAAGAATAAAACAATGACAATAATGGATATAAAAATTCTTAATCTACTTTAAATGGACCAATTTAAAAAATGAGTTTATTGTTGTATTTTTTTAACAGAAAGTAGAAAATATGCATTATAATAAAAAAATAAAACATGTCACGTTGTTTAAAATGCCATTATGTATGGTACATGACTACAGATAAACTCTTTCTCTCTCTCTCTCTCTCTCTCTCACACACATACACATGCAAATAATTCCAAAGGAGTAAAATAAAGAAAGAAAACAAAAGCATTTAACTGAGTACGTATGTAGGCTGAAATATACACACACAAACATTCATAACGAAATTATCCTAGAGTGACAGGGGAAGTGATGAGTGTGTGTGTGTGTAGGATTGTTTGTGGGTGTGTGTGTGTGTGTTATATATGCAGAGATGTTTGTTTAAGCATATTATTAATATGCTTTAGTGTAAAAAATTAAGCTGACAAGCGTGTGAAATGTTTTCCTTAATGTCAGTCAGTGTGTCTGTTTTTCTATCTGTTTCTCAGTCTGTCATTCAGACGTTCATATGTACGAGTAAGTGTGTAAAATTTACATTTTCAGACATTACATTTCATATGCATGGAAACAAAATGTAGGAAAATATAAGTATGAAACATGAAGTATAAAACTACTACTATCACATATACTTACACAAACTCCCAACTGTGGGGCGGAATCGAAATTTTTTAGAAATAAAACTGGCATTTTTAAACGGCTGGTCTGATCGAGATAAAATTTTACAAAGAACCAAAGAGTATGCCAGGCGCATGTATTTTTTTTTTTTTTGAAAAGTCTGCGGCTAGATTTTTTAAAAACATGGTTGCTTGTATCATGTCTTATAGTTTCGGAATTATTTTTGAAAAAAAGTATTTTATCAGCACAAATGCGGACCTTATGCGGACCTTATGAGCAAGAATGTAATATATGCCATTTTTGCGAAGAAAAGTACAAGGGAATCGCGCAAGGTTTCCACAACTGCTTCACGTTTTGAAATCACAAAAAATCTCTGCAATGATACTTTTAAGTAAACTATACGTTTTGTATAGGTTCATAAAGTACGTTTTTTTAATAAGAGAAAAGTAAAGTCAGCTGTTCCTACAACTAACTTTAAAATTAAAAATTGTTTATTTTTGGATATGGAAAAGATATTAATTGCTTGGAAATATTTTGTATATAAGAAAATCGGTTTAAAATTTTGCACGATATTTTAGTTTTCAAATACGTATAACTCGGAAACTATAACACATAAATAGCATACGCAAGCAAGTTTTTTAAAGATCTAGCTGTGAACCTTCAAACTTAATGGCACGCTATTTAAAATTAAAAACTGATTTATTTTGAACACGCATACCGCCTCCGCTAGAGCATGTAAGTGTATACGCCTTGTCAAATTAATTTCAAAAAATTTTGATTCCGTACCACTGTGCATACCAGAGTACTAACACAACCACAATTTTATACTTGTACTATTTTTTCAACTAATACTTGGTACAAAAAACATGCTGTTATTAGTTGTGTTATATTTTACCGCGCATTTAACTAATATTCGTACAGAAGTACAAGTAAGCCTGTGTTTGTGTGCATACATACAATTACATACTTATTTTAACCATAAAGTATTCATAACAACAAAAGTGTGCATGGAATATGCAAAACATTACCCCAACATATTCACTCCGACATGCACACATACTTATATTTTCACTAATTTTCAAAAGAATTTGAACTAAAGATACAAACTTCCCTTAGTGTGTTTATTATTATTTTATTATTATTATTATTATGTATATATATTCTAAAGAAGTTATGTATTATTAAATGAATGAAAAATGTGTTTTATACAAAATTAAATTATAAAAATTTTTACAATTCATTTTAGAATTCCACATACATATGTATATTATGAAACAGTTTTTAAAAACAGACACAGATACTCCTTTATGATCTTACACTTTTGAAGAGGCGTAATGAATAATTTTATTAAAATGAATAAAGGGTTTATCCAAAGTATTTTTACTCAACCAACTAAAAACAAAATATGTTTCTGAACACTAGTGAATAAACAAGTTCGAATGCTATATTCGGCTGTGCCGAATCCTTAATACCCTCCACCTAAACGTAATAAGAAACACAAAAAACTATACTGGTTATAGGACTAGAATATATTTATTATGTGTTTTCTATTCAGTCTTAGTGCAAATTTTATTAGAATTTTATATATTGTTTGAAAGACATTTTTACGACCAACATAATTTATTTTAAATGCTTTGAATTTTTATCTAATTTTTGACCATTTATAATTGATGCAATTACCAATTCCCATCATAATTTCCAGAGTTTGTCTGATTTTCATAATAATCTTGATTGTAATTTAACAATTTATAAAATTAAAAGAACATTATTCCATATTCACAACAAGTTAAGAAACAGAGTATAAAAACGAATAAGATATAAGATGAGCCTTTTTTGTTTGAATTTGATCTCACTAATATTATTTATAAAATATTTATGGGTGTAATAGAAGAAATGGACCAATTATGGACTGATAGCTTCTAAATCCAGTATCCACTAATATGATTTTTATTTATTTTAGGATTATATTGTTTGAACTTCATCTCAACAACTTTATTTAGAAGAGTTGTATGGTTGGTTGTTATGCTCGGAAGTGGACTTAATTCAGGAGCTATTATTGACTGACAGCTACAAAATCCAGTAGCTTAATTGCCATATAACCGATATTAATATGATTTCTGGATAAAAACTACTGATCTATGTAAAAGTTGGTTCGATATCGATATTTATTAGACATTTTTGTGGGTTTATTTGTTTTTTGGAAATGGTTCTTATATGTCAGCTATGACAAATTATGGGCCGATCTTCTTAAATGTTGGAACAGTGATTTTCATGCATATAAGGATATTTCACGTCGAATTTCAACATAATAACGGTATATTTGAGATATATATAAGTGTTAACGTTGATTTCGAGAGTGGACCTTATGTGGGGTATATTGTCGAATATGAACCGATATTCTCAAAATCCAGCAGTTTGATTTAAGCATGTATGTAAATGATCCGTGTAAAATTTTGGATTTGTACCCTTATTTATAATATGGGGCATACGGTTAAAAATATAACGAAATTCACAAAATGTTGCGGGATGATTTTTGTATAAATGTGAATGATCTGTGCAATGTTTTGAGTCGGTACCGATATTTATACAATATATTTAGTGATAAATGTCTTTTTCAGATGTGGTCCTTGTATGGGAGCTAACACCAATTATAGGCCGACCACCATAAAATTTTTACAACAATTTATTTGCCTATAAAGATTATTCATGTCAAATTTTAGCCGTTTAACATTTTTAAATCTATTTTATACGTATTTCAGTGAATTTTGAAAGTGGATTTTATATGGGGTCTATGGTCAAACATGAACCGAACTAAAAAAAATTCGTTTTGCGATTTCTTTTTGCATAAAACTAATTTTTGCTGAATTTTGTCTTGATAGTCCAATTTTATAGGCATTTGTGTATAGTTGAGGAATATTTGGGGAAGATTTTTGTATAGGGGCTATGAGAAACCATGGACCAATTCTTACTATTTTCCGCACATTTTCTTCGGTTATCATAAAAACAACATCTACAAAATTTTCTAATATTATCTGCAATATATTTCAAAATATTGCAATAAAGTGGACAAAAAATATCAAATTGTTATGGAAGTTGTCTCACATATTGGTCCATAACTCTGGTTGGCCTAAACCGATTTCGCTGATTTTCAATACCAAAGCTACCTGCAAAACAAGAAGTATTTTTCTGGCTAAATCGACTTAGAATTTCATAAGGAGCAAGAAAATATATTCTTTGTTGGGTCTCAGATAAATATTAAAAAAGTTTCACACGGAATGACAAACGTAATATACCCTCATTCACCACTCTTGGTGGTGGAGGGTATAAAAAATAAAATTTTCATTATGTACAGAATGTAGGAACGCTGGCACTTTCTTCACTTTCTTTTATTGTAAAAAACGGTATCAAAATTATTCACAATTAGCAAGTTTTAGATAACACGTAAACTGTGTGTATATTTAAACACAACAAGTTAAGTGTAGGTATTATATACAGGTGGGAGGAGTATTTTTAAGAAACATTTTAATTAATTTACTAAAAAACTTTGAAGTCTTCTTTTTTATTTTAAAAGGAAATTTCATTTCATAGAGTGCCTTTTAATTTAGTTTGTAAAAAGTCTGATTAAAGTACAATTCGGACTAAAATTGGTTGATACATTTGCCAAATTGATTAAAATTGTTTTATGTGTTTGTTTTTATAATATTATATTAAAGCATTTGGAAGTTAGCAACCCAACTTTTTCAGAAGAATGTTCTTTTAAAATTAGAAATTTATTTGTGTAGCTTCCCAGTGGCAAATAAGTTAAAGCTAATTATTTATGCCATTTCTTAAGCCATTAATTATGGAATTTTTCAAATTTTATTTACAAAGTGCTGTTTCAGTTATTGTCTCTAGTTATTTGGTAAATTTCAAATTTATATCATTTGTACTGGATTGAGTTTTATACTTTTCACATTCAAGAGATTGTAGCATCACGAATATGGAAACCGCAGTACTTACAAAGATATTAAATTTATTTCCACAAAGCCTGAATATTTTTTGCAATTGTAGTTTACCAGACAATAATAAAATAATTGTAATAATAATTTTAATTATTTGACATATACATTTACATTTTAATAATAATTTTAATTATTTTACATATACTACTGGATACATCTAGGACTTCTTAACGTGTTAAAAAAGATTTAATATTACAATCCCTTGAAAAAGTCGACAAACAATCGACGAAACGTGGGGAAAATATTGTAATTAAAATTGGATTTTTATATATATTGAATAAATTTAGGCCATTTTAGCTTGAAAAAAAAATAACATTTCATAATTATAGTTCTCTAGTTATTTTTCATTGACTATTTACTTCCTATAGGTTGTGCTGCTTCGATCCTGCTCAAATGTGATATTAAAGATGATATTTAATGAATTAAATTGAAATATTCAAAGAACATGATACTAAAATTAATACAAGTTATATTTTTAAAGTTGGACAATAAAATACTTAGACTTTCCCTTAATTTTATTGAATTAAACGTATATCAAACAAAAGAAAAATCGATTAATTTGAAACAAAATGTGTAACGAAATACATCATAAAAACTTTTGTGGCTTTCCATATTACATTTCGTATAGAACGTGCCATTCCCACTTAAAACAAAATAAATTTTATGAAAATTTCGTTAAAATTACAGGGAACATATACAAGAAACTGTATTTTGTCGCCTTTCAAAATGGATTTAATATTTTTGTATATCAAAACCATAATTTTTCTATAATAGTGTTGGTATTGGAAAATTATGTTTTTGATATACAAAAATATTATAAAAAATCATTATAATATAAATTTTTGCTTAAACACACAAGTATTTACATAATAAATATTAATGTAGTTATTAAATCTTACAAAGACATACATAAAAATAAACAAAAATTGTGTTTAGAAGCATTGATTAGGGCAACTAAAAATATTACAACATATTGTGTTTTGCGCGCATATAATAAAACTGCATTAAAAAACTTTTATAGAGCAAATATGGGAAAAATATGCACCAACAAACCGATGACAAAATTTTTAAAATTGTTTAAAACGGTTGAATAACTACTCACAGCAATATATACATTATGATGTGTAATAAACAGGTTGACCTGTTTATTACATTAGCGCAGAACTAATTAAATTTTGCTTAAATCAACTTGTGAGAGTTTCTTATATTCCAACCAGCACGTTACTTACTTATACTCATTTCCCAACCACCGTGAGGCACACAAAATAATTTTTTTATTATTTTAGTTGTGGTTATAGTTGAGAGTCGGAAACTATATTTTGATATTGTTATAAAAGTAGTACACAAACATATAACCGATATATTTATAAACACACAGACACCATATGTATAAGTAGTATAATTGTATGAGTAAATATATACATAAATACATATATACATACATATTTACAAATACTCCCACAACTCGTATTAAAGTTTTATTTGTTATTTAGCCTTGGAAGTTTATGTTTTTAATAGTACCTATACATATAAACACTCTTTGCCTTACATTTACCCTACAGAGTAGTTTTCACATTTAACGAAGTTCCTGTTACAAGGACTATTAATTAAAGGTTGGTTATTGAAATAAGTAGTTAGTGTAATAAGTAGGACTGACCATCAAACTATTAACATGTACCTCTTTTCTGTATAAATTTTTATATTCTAGAAATTTATCGTGTCATTATGGCATTTAATGGTCGACCATATTTTACCTTTGTTTTAAGTTTGTAGTTTTTATATAGGTACATGTATGCACAAACATATGTATTTATATACACATATACATATATATTTTATACTCTATATATATTTATATTTTAATTAAATTTTGTTGTTATAACTAATATTCTAAAAAGTTTGTATTTTTTTCATCCTCTTTAGATCTAAATAAAAAACAAACATGACAAAAAAATATTAGATTATAACTAGTTTATTCTGAGAATTGTTATAATTAAATTATTCATTCTAAGGTTTTTTTTAATGGATATTCTTATGTGTGCATTTTTGTATATGCCAGTATATTAAAATTTTTATTAAAGCCTAAAAGCAGGTAGTACAAAATAATGTTATGTTTCACACAGCTATATAAAGAACAACTGAAGGTTTAATTCAGTGCCCCGCAGAAAGAGAGGATTTAGTAATTGCATATGTATAGGTGACACTACACAGAAAGAAAGAACATGTAATGTTTAAATAAACCTCAATTAAAAATTCGTTTGTTATTTTGTATACGTTTGTATGTAATGTATATATTTATGTGATCGCTGCTTCTCAGTGTACTGAAAACAACAACAAAAATTAGCTGAAAAAGAAAAAAACATGAATGAAATATTTGTATTTTTACGCTCTTGTTGTGAGTATTGTTTGCGATCGTGTTGTGTACATGTAAATAGCCGAAAATCTTCGTATTCTGAAGAATACTAGCGAGGAACACTGGTTTAATTGCACGTAGTAAATAAATAAAAAGAATATATGTATGTATATATCGACAGTCCAATTCCAAACCATGCTATGTCGACTTGGCATGTTTTTAATTTTTTTTTGCGTTTTTGAATTTAGATTTTTTCAACTTAAATTCTCTCAAATTTTGGTTATGATTGGCTGGTCCAATCAATAGTTATAAACAACAAAATTCTACCTCAGATGGTTTTTTAGATATCGCCTGTAAACTTTAGGAGCTTTTCCTGCAAAACTCACTTTTTGGACTATATTTTATAAAAGGCCAACAAAGAAAAGCCTATTAGAAGGCAGTATCTTACGAAGCTTATTATGGAAAAGAATTTTATAGAATGCCACCTGAAAGAAGGCAGAGTGAAATTTTTTCTACTATTTTAGTATGTGTACATTAAATGGCCAGAAAAACTATTTTAAAACTATGTGTATTTAGTTTTAATTTTAAACTTTATTATAAATGTAAATTAAATATATTGACCTTTTTTGATTAAATAAACGTTTTTAATTCTTAAGCAAATATCTTTAAAATTATTAAATTGATTTTGATATTAGACACATTTGTTTGTAGCAAGTTGCTACAAATGCGATACTTTGATATCTGAATTGGCTGGAATCCTGTGAGACAGCCAGATCTTCTGCAATATAGAATTATTCCTTAATAGTATCATACTTTAGAGGGGACATGGAAAGTGTAATTATATGATATAAATTAAATTAATTGCATGATATAATTTTGCCGCATTGCCGCATTGAATGAATTGTAATAGGATACTTAGTCTAATATTTATTTATTGTGATAATTAAAATAAAGCATTTTCCAGAAATTAAAAAAAAATTATCATTTAAAGTTTTACATAAATAAATATGAAACAAATACGATTTATAAACACATACTAAAATCTTTAAATACTACTCATACATACATATGTGTGTTAGAAAAGTTTCTCTCAAGAACATGTGCTTGTATTCACTGGAAAATTCCTTTCAAGGAAAACATTTTTAAGAAAAAAAGATAACTAAAATAATAAAAAAACCTTTAAGTTTCTAAATCACACACACATATGACCACCCGTTATGTGTAAATGTATAAGTATAATTTGTATGTGTGCTTTTTAGTTTTAAAGCTCTTTTTCTAAGATGTTCTTGGTTTTTCATTTAAAGTTTTTTTTTGTTATCTCAATGACCATGTTGCACCACTATCATAGTACACAGTGGGCAAAATCAAAATATGTTTAAAATAAATCCTGAGAATTGTCAAGATATTGAATTTTTTAAATTTTGAATTTATTCGTTTAAGTGTACTAAAAGTTCAAAACTGGATTTGCAAAACGGACTACAGTTTTAGATACTATAATGTATTCCAATCATTTATATAATCATTTGTAGCTCCGTGCTAAATGTAAACTTAAAAGTTAAATTTTTAAAAATACGAAAACTTTACATTTAATTGAATAAGTCCAATTGGAATTTTTATACAATACAAATTGTTAAAACGCATAGGACAAAATCTTTAAATATATATATCACAAAAAAATTCGCAAGCACCACATCTAAAATTAAATCTGAATACTTCTCTTCTACGCAAAGGTGAATTGGATCAGTTAGTTATAAATGTCATATAAATTTCGAAAAAAAACCTTATATTCTGCGCCACTGTGCAGTATAAGGATGTTGTTAAAGTAATTGTATAATTAAACAAGGAAACTTTTCTTTTGCAGTCTTGTCTTGTCTTGTTAGGTTTAGTTAAGTTTCTTAATTTTGAGTTTTCCTTTTAATTCCTGTGAGTGGAAAACTGTTTCCTTTTAATACTTTGTTGGTTAGACATGTGGGTATATTTAAATAGAATCAAAAGAAAACCTCTAAGTTGGCTATATTGTTTGAAAATATATGATATGTTTTAGTTGAAGTGAAATGGAACTACTCAAAAGGACAATATTTTGAACTTAGGAGGAAAAGTTTGTATTTTCAGTATAATAGTGATTTTTATTGTTTTTGTAAGGCTTAAATAATAAATAATTTGTATTTGATTCATCACAGCATTATTATTATTATTATTATTATTAATTATAGCTATTACAAATACTTTTGTAATAATTTGTTTGGAAAAATAAAAAGTTGTAATAATTAAAATGATGCAATAAGATTTTGCTAAATTTTAAAAAGCCATAAAAACATTTCCTTACTACCACTCATAAATGTTAAATGTAAAATGTTTTCAGCAATAGATAACAATAAAGATAATAAAACTTATATAAATTTAGAGACGCATTCCCTCAGAGCATAGACACGCACTTCTGCCAACAAGCATTTAAGTAAAATACATTATGATTGTATTCACTCTCTTAAAGGATGAGCATTGACGTTAGAAAATATATGACTTACATACATACATTTGTAGCTACGTAATATGTTGGATACAGCTTTTTTATTCCCTTTTATTTTGAGTAGTTTTATTCTTTAATTTTATTCCTTGCTATAAAATAAATTGTATAAATTTTCTTGCATCTGTGTAATATTTTTATGTATTGGTGAACAGGTTTTATATTGTTAGCATGTATAAGTTTAACAGAAACTTTTTTATAATTGTATAAACTGTAACTACTATATACATATACAAAATAATACATTGGCGTTTTGTAATGTAAAACATCTGCATGTTTGTATAAGTATTTTATTTCAAGTCATCTGCATTTAAAGTATTTTACAGTGAGTAATAAAACCAAGCACAACTTTAAAATAGAGTTATAAGCAAATTAGTAGTATAAATAAAATGGGGAATTAATAAATAAATTTCTAAATCTGCAATTCCTGAAATACTATCGAATAATCGTCTTCTCATCTTCCATCTTCTGAATCATAATAGCTACTGCAGAAATCATTTGATTACCTGGAATTTGTAGTGTTAAAATTGCCATTTTGAAAGAATACCCTAAGTCTGTTGCATGACCTTTCTTAATTCTCTCTATATGTAGCATTTACATTGTATGTTAGGTTTGCATCAAGGATAACTTTTAGACATTGTGTAATATGGATAAAGTATGCTCCTTTTCATTTAAGCGGGATCGTGAAATACAATTACCATGTATCATTTTGTGAGCAATGTAGGGCTTAAAATAAGTCCATTTCTATTTGATGAAGCTCAGAATGACTGAACAACACACCCAATTCTGAATTTGCATTTACATTTTGTAAACAAAACTTCAAATACAATTACATTTCTAATTATATGTATTTAAAATAATTTTTTTTACTCTCACTGTGTGTGTGACAAATTCTATTTATTCTATGTATGTAAATATACTTGTATATCTATCGTATAACCTTTTTATATGTATATGTATATCGTATGTTTATAAGCATATTAATGTATATATGGAAGTGTGTTTCCTTTTGAAACAGGTTATATCGAGTGCATATTATAATGATTTCAAAGTAACATCCTTTTTTCATAACTTTTGACACATGCATCTCTAACAAACCAAACCAAACTAAACTAAAAATTGTATACATTCTCTTCCGTTTTATTTAGTACAGTTTTACCCATTGTGTGTGCTATAGTATATATATGTATATATATATGTTTGTATAATCGGGTGATGACTTTCTATTCTAAACCACATACACTCTTTGTTCCTTGTCATCATATATTTTACAATTTTTATGCAATGACTCCATTCATTGTTTGTAAAACACTAACACTTTGATCTCATATATAACCCAGTAAAAAGTAAAAGGGATAATAAGAATATTATGTAAGATAATAAACGACTTTGGGTTGCCATACATGAGAAAGATGCAAAATTGTTTAACAAACGTAGTTTGTGATATATTTTGCAATATTTATTTTTGAGCTGGTCAAAGGCTGAGAACATCATGTATATGGACTTTCTAATATTTTCACATTTCTGTTCTACAAAATAAGTACATAAGGAATCTAAATATTTTATGAAATATTTTGTATGCGCTTACATAGAACATGCTATTTTAATAGCCTTTGAAAGTCTATATACTACTGCACCCATAATGATTGATAGTGATATCGACACAGTTAAGAAAAACATTTTACTATCACTATGTTTCATCCTATTCTTACAACTTTAATAATGTCATCACTTGCCATTTTCTAAAAAAAAAAAATATTACGTAAATGATATGTAAACTTATTCTCATATCCTCTGAGTTTTGTATCCACAAGTGTATTGCAGATAGTTTTACTCGTTGCAGTAGTCAAGTGTGAGTGAGTAGTTGTTACAGCAGTTGAACAGAACAATTGCAGTGTTATGACAATGTAAAAATCGTTAGTAATAAAAGTTGAAATGATTATGTGAGCTTCCAAGTGTGATGGTTTCAATGAAATCTAACTGCATTTAAATGTAAATGTTGCTCCATATATTCATGTCTCTAAATGTAGCTGCACGAACACTACACTCCCATGTATTTTTAGCCAACTGCTGTAGCTTGATTTACATAAACCTGATGTTAGGAAGAAAAAGTTCATTTTGTGGTCACTTGTTCTACATTCAACAAATTATAATTGAAAGTAAATTGTGAGTAATATTTAATGTCTAAAATGTCAGAATGATATTCTAGGTTATTGAAAATGATGAAAAATCTTGTTTACCATTATCATTAAGTTGTAGTTGTCCCTAAATAGCCCCTCCCAAAATATCTGTTAATTGAATTATATAAAATCTAAATCTAATGTAGTACATGTACGGTCGTTTTCATGTTTTTTATATTTTTTTGTAAAATTTTTTATTCTCCAGCTAGCTTCTAATTTTTTTTTTTCATATAATATTCACTAAGATGTGTCATACTTTTAGGCGTTTATATACTTTTTTTTAAATTGTTTTTCGTTGTTAATAAAATACAAGTATTCTTTCTACAATGTTAAATAGTATCGGTCAATTTTCTAAAATTTTAAAAAATAGCACAGTATAATTTTTTGATTAATAGTTATACATATTTCCAATAACCTGCATTAGCAATTTTGTTTAAATAGATATCGAATGGAAAGTGTTTATATATAGCGAGATCATGCATAATAGATTACTTTCCATTACATGTCTATTTAAACAAAATCGATAAAGTTTTAACATTGATAATGATAACTGATGATTGAGATTTGAATAAAAAACGTATAAATAAAACGATAGTATCAAAAATATTTATCATAATTGGTTTGCCGAGTCGAAATTTAAACTTTTACCCCCTTATTCAAAAACGATTATTAAATTTAACAAACGTTTATTAAGCAAATTTTTATATGCAAATCTGTATTAAAAAAAGTTTGTTAAATTTAATAATCGTTTTTGAATAAGGGGGTTATACTTTAAACTTACGATATTTGAAAAAATTTTTAAATCGTTAAAACAATTTAAATTTTTTTAATTTTTAAATCTATTAGATTTAAAATAGTATAAACAAAAATGTATATATTTTAATGTTAAACTTTTTGCGTCTCTGTGTTACCTAATGCATAATTTTTTCTTTTTAGTTATTTCTTATATTTATTTAATATACAAAGATTAACTTTTTGTACAAAAAGGCAGATAAAACTCAAAAAATATTATTAAATAACCAAAAACCAAAAAATAAAACTAAAGCTGCAAACCACACATCAGACATGACCTCTTGGCCAAAACCCAACCATACACACATTCAAAACAATAAAGAATATAAAAACCAGCAGGACAAGCAACGAAGAAGGCAAAGAGCAACTAACATGTTGTAACATATTTAACTTTATGCAATGACTAATACATGTAAACTAATGCTGGCACTCTCTCGCACACATACACAGTATTAGTATTAGGGTAGTTCAGGAACTAAACTTTATTGTTGCCAGCTTAACGCACACACAACTCAGCAGATCCAGGTAATATCACGAACTAAAATTTATACCTATCATTGGGGTCACCACTAGTTACAGAATCAATTGACCTAGGTAATTCAGCTCAGAAAAAACGGGTCACTTTAACTGGAACCTCGATATTTTTTCCAAGACGAAACAAATGTTAATATCATCTTGGAAAACATTATATTACCTATAGGTAAACAACTCATTTCAATGTAATATGTTGAATAACGCAAGAAAGCAGGAAATAAATCATTTTAATATACAATTGCAAATGTTTTTTCGTAAATGCCTTAAAGTATGCCACATTTTTGGAATATAATTTTAACATAGTTTTAAATCATACAGGAATGTAAAAAAGTGTTTTTAATATTCTAGAAAAGATTTAGATGCAATATATATGTATATACAATTTTATATGTATATAGAATCGATTTGCGTTAGAATTGACTTCTATATATAAATTTTTTAGTCACTGTAAAACTGCTGGGAAATTACAAACGCTCATGTTTTGCATATTACGATTGTAAAATAGCAATGTTGGAATTAAGGCAGTGCAATAGGCGTAAGAGGGGAAACTTTGTATCATTTTTGTTTGACCATCGAAACGATGAATGGTTCATAATTCATTGTGGTTTTGTATTGCAGCATATTATTTCTTTATTTAAAATTTTTTGTATGGTATCAGCAAAATCTATTAATGTCTTTGTACATGTGTATGTGTATGTATGTATGAAACAATTTTACTAACATTTACGAAATTATTACTTTACTGTTGGCACACAAACACAGTGATATTAGTTTATACAAACGAAATAATACAAAGAAGAAAGAATAGAATAATAACTATCGCATCTCTTTACTTTGGCTTGACTAAATGTGGTTTTGACCATTTCGCATACGAGGGTCATTGAGTCAGAGTGTGTTAAAAATGATAAATTTATTAAACATTATTTAGATAAAAGTGCTTAGAACTATGATACATTTAAAACCATTATATTATTGTTAAGTTTATTAAGATAATCTTAATGTTTACGCAATTATATATTAAATTCATTGCTGAATTTTCTTTTATTAATATCTTACTTACTTAAATCTTTATTACTTATCCGACAGCCCTACTAAATTTCACAATCCGTTTTAGAGTTTAAGCTAGGCAAAGTTGTTTGGTATGCACTCGTATGCTTGCATAACTTTGTGGTTTCTATTTTGTATACTTTAGTAATTCTGATGTGGTAATACAAAACTAATTATTATCTTTTGATCAAAGTGACACAATACTTTGCTAAACGAATAACATAGGAGACGAATGCCCATACTGCTAAAATTCTTAAATACTAAGTAAAAACGATATTTTATTATTATTGATCTACTGGACGATTAACTGGTAATTATTGCTTTGAATAGTTAACATAAGATGATTTAATATCAGATGAATTTGTTTGAAATAAAGATGATTTTAAACCAAATTTAATCTTTGATTTTGGAAGACAGCTAAAAATATTAAACCACCGGTAGAGGGCCAAAGTCCATTACGAATATATAATGGCACCTGGAACGAAGTGCAAAGGATAAGGCCTTTTTATTCGCAGAACATTTAAATAATGTATTTCAATCAAATCAGATCGCTTATTTAGGGTTAAATACAGTGATTATGTGACACGAAGTTTTCGGACAAACATTTTACTTGATATACACCCCTGCTTTGCCAATGAGTAAAAATGTAACAATTTCTACATTTGCCATTCTTAGCTCACATGTGGATACAAGTGAGGCATCTAGAGAACTGGATAATTATCTCAGAGGTGTGGAGACGTGGCTAAAAACTGGAGGATAGGTGTAAATGAATCGATAAGTAGACATGTTACGTTTACGTTTAGGAGAGCAAATTGTCCACCTGTTTCACTAAACAATGTGAATATCCCACAGTCTGATCATGTCACATAACTTGGTATACATATGGATAGACGCCTTACCTGGTGTCGGCACATAGAAGCCAAGTGGCTCCTTATGACACTGAAATCTTCTTAAATGCACTGGCTAATTAACGACCAATCTAGGTCAAGCCTTGATTGTAAAGTCATCCTGTAGAAGACTGTTTTAAAACCATTTCGAACATATGGAATACAATTATGGGAAATTGCAAGTAATGCCAGTATTAATCTAATACAGCCAATCGGTAATTCTTAGGTCCATGACGTTAGCACCAAGGAATGAAAACTTCCATAGAGATTTAGAAGTACCATTGGTTAATGTTGAACTCAGAGAAATTCGTGAGAGATATATTATGTAATTGCAAAACCAGCCGAACCCGCTTGCAAGATTGCTTACTAGAACTCAAGCAGATACAAGTCTTCGTAGAGCCTACTAATTTGTCCATTTTTGCTTTCTCAACTGGGAGCAAATAGTTTTTAAGGTTTAGGTACATGATTTATATACTTTATTTTAAGTACTTCAAAAATTGCGCAACTTAGATGCAGTAGTGTAAGTGTCTTCTGTAAGGCAGAATGTAAGCCCTTAAATAAATTTGAGTAAACTGAATGGAACAATGTAGTTTATGCAGGTAATGGAATTATGTTAAATTATTCTTGATACTCTCGACACCTTCTATACTCCTTCTAGAAATGCCTACCAAACAGTACGATATATAGCAAAAGGTATTAAAATATTTGTTGGAATATTGCAAGAGTTCATCCGCAAACAAATAGTTTTTTAGGGCCATTATTACAACTTGCCTCTAATGTTCTTAATAGTAAAAGGTAACTTTAATTAAAGTAAGGAATAAAGTGACCTTTAAAATTTTTCGTTATTACAATTTCCTTGTAAAATAAAATATTTTTTTCCTAAAATATATAAAATATATTTGTTTGTGAAAAGAAATTGAAACTCAACAGTCTACTTTGAGGCTGACTGTATTCAAAAATATTCTCCAGATTATTAACCTAATAACCGCCAAAAAAAGTAAATTTTTTTATTCATTGTACATAAAATTAACATAAAAGTATAAAAAATTTAAGAAAAATTTAAGGTGGGTGGAGTAGGGTGGTTGTACTAAACTGAGTACAGCGGCGGTTTATATGTAAACAGTTTCAAAGCAATTTTTTTCAATGCATAATGTTTTTAAACATTTCTTGCATTGCCATCGAACTCTTGCATGACATAAAACACATCTTAATTGTTTTTCTAACTTTTCGGTATAGTGACCTATACCATCTTGAGTTAATCCTGGGATCAATGACGATGAAAGTCGAGCTTAATTTGCATGTTTCGGCGTAAATAGTACCTTGCAATGGAACGTCGGAATAAAAGTTGAAACTTTTTCATTACAACATCTGCTAATGGCCGAATTTTAAACATTTTGTCCCTGGTAGTGGCAGCTTTTTTCACAAGATGAAGATTATTTTTTATATCTCGATATCTTTGTCTAAACATCTTTATCGTAAGACCAGTACAAATCTTCTCTTGGTACTTATTTCAGCACTTAAATTTTTTAGTAGTTTAAAACTCCATTTTGTGGCATTTGATATTTATAAAGTCAGATTTTTTTTATTTATTTTTTTTATTAGTTTACACGTTTCTTTTAAGCTAAAAACATGAAAAAATCACAAAACGTTTAAAATTTTAAAGTTTTCGCTTTATGTTTGGGTGTACTGAGTACAGCGGCGGTAAATGGGTTAATATAAATCAAACGTCTGCTTTCCATTTTTGTTTATCAAATTATTTATTGGCAAAACAAAATTAAAATAAATTTATTTTTCATGAAGTTGACATTTTTTCCAGAACATATGACAATTTCAAATACCTAAACCTCACTATAAAATTTAAAGGCAAGATGATCTTCCCTTTAGCTTATCGGTCAGTTTTAGATTAAAGCAAACTTATAGTAACCAAATACTACTTATCTGTCCGATAACATCATACATTTAACTATTGTCAAGTTGTAATAATGGGCCTTAATAGTTTTAGCAGATTTAAGCAAAATTGATTCAACATTATATTTATGATTTAAACAACATAAAAATCAGTTTATGTTTCTTAGTTTTTCACCCACTTCATTTCGTTTTAAGAGTTGAATTCACTTAATATTATTTTTTGGTTTTATTTCGTTTTACTCATTTTGAACTTAAGGCTTTTAATTTAGTATTTTTCTTTTTATATTAAAATCTATTTTTTGTTTTCGCTCTTAAAAAGCTTTTTAAAGAACTGTTTTCCTATTACGTTGTATTCCATTTTTGTTAAGCTGCCTTTGATTTTAGGAACGACTAATTTCGTTTCCTCCTTGATCTTTTATTTTTAGTTTTCGAGTTTATCTCATTCTTTATCTTTTGTGCTTGAATGACTGTTAAGTTGTTCATTATAATTATTGATATTTTTCCTTACTATAATTTACCTCTTCATTTTGACAAATTACTTAAATGTAACGAATAACAATTCATTAGAATGATTGCTAAACTCGTTCAACTGAATATGATAAGTAAAGGAAATTCTGAAATATTTTTCGTTTTATATACATATCTTAGATTAAAGTCTGTATAAAAAAATGATAAGGCATATGCATGTAGTCTTTTTAAATACTAAAATATAGTTTAATTGTATAAACATTATATAAAAACAAGTTAGAGTGCAATATTCGGCTGTGCCGAATCTTTAATACCCTCCACCTAAATATAATGAGAAATACAAAAACTACACTGATTATGGGACTAGAATATCCTTAAGCTAGATTTACGCGATTGAAATTTTCTTCAAAATTGCTCTTCAAAATGCTTCAAACTCGTGAAAAGGCAAAAATTCTTCTTTGTTTAATAACTATTAAATAAATAAATTTTGAAGAAATATTGCTGTTTACACGAGTTTGAAGCATTTTGAAGAGCAATTTTAAAGAAAATTTAAAATCGTGTAAATCTTGCTTTATTCAGTGTTTTTTCTACATTTACATATTGTTTGAAAGACAAATTTGCGACCAACATAATATATTTGAAATGCTAATAAAATTGTACTCTAGGATAAGATATAAGATGAGGCTTTTTTGTTTGAATTTGATCTCAATAACATTATTTACAAAAGATTTATGGGTGGCATAGAAGAAATGGACCAATTATGGACTGATAGCTTCTAAATCCAATATCCACTAATGTGGTTTCTACTTATTTTAGGCTTATTTTGGTTGAATTTCATCTCAATAACGTTATTATCAAGAGTTGTATGGTTGTTTAATATGCCTGGAAGTGGACTTAATTCGGGAGCTATTGCCAATTATTGACTGACCAATATTAGCATGATTTCTGGATTAAAACTACTGATCTATGTAAAAGTTGGTTCGATATAGATATTTATTAGATATTTTAGTGGGTTTATATGTTTTTCGGAAATGGTTCTTTTATGGCAGCTATGACAAATTATGGGCCGATCATCTTAAATTTTAGAACAATGATTTCTATGTATATGAGGATATTTCACGTCGAATTTCAACGTAATAACGGTAACTGTAAGATATTAAAGTGAATTTCGGAAGTGGACCTTATATAGGCGATATAGTCAAATATGGACCGATATTCTCAAAATCCAGCGATTTGATTATCGCATGTATGTAAAATATTGGATCTGTATCGTTATTTATAAGACATTTATGAGTATTAAAGTGATTTTAGGAAGAGGACTTTATTTGGGGGATACGGTTGAAAATGGCCCGAAATGAACAAAATTTTGTGGGATGATTTTTGTAAATATGTAAATGATATGTTCAAAGTTTTGAGTCGGTATCGATATTTATTATGAGTATATAAAGATAAATTATGGGCCGACCACCAACAATTTATTTGCCTATAAAGATTATTCATGTCAAATTTTAGCCGTTTAACATTATTTATATCAGCTTTATAGGTATTTAAGTGAATTTTGGAAGTAGACTTTATATGGGATCTATGGTCAAACATGGACCGAACTAAAAAAAAAATTCGTTTTGCAATTTATTTTTGCATGAATTTCGTATTGATATTCCAATTTTATAGGTAATTATGTGTAATTGTGCAATATTTCGGGAAGATTTTTGTATGGGGGCTATAAGAAATCATGGACCTATTCTTACTGTTTTCCTCGCACTTTCTTCTTTTATAATAAAAACTACGCATAAAAAATTTCATGGTATTATCTTCCATATATATAATTAAAAAATTAAAAATTTAAAAATATAAATTTTTTATGGAGGTTGTCTTACATTTTGATCCATAACTCTTGTTCTACTATACCGATTTTGCTGATTTTCAATATCAAACTGCTTAGGAGAACTGTAAGCGGTTTTTTGCAAACTTTGTTGATTTCGGTTGTGTCCTTTGGACTTATTTACACAAACAGACAGACAGACGGACATGGCTCAATCCATAAGGATCAAGAATATATATACTTTGTTGGGCCGCAGATGAGAATTTCTCATTCACCACTTATGGTGGTGGGGGGTATAACAAGTAAGAGTTTAAATTCGGCTGTGCCGAATCTTATATACCCATCACCAAATACCAGTAGTGTAATCTATGAATACTTAAAAATAATTTTGGTTACATTTTGTAACAGTATCCCTACCATAATTTCCATTTAAATTTCATCTGAATAAGAACATTTACAAGAATTTTATTCATATTCCAGTTATTCCACAAAGTATAAGGAGGTGTCATGAGACGGAAGGTAATATTTATATTTATCTCCTTCTTTCAGAACTGTCCGTTGTTTAAATTTTGCATTGTGTAGCGATTTACTTTGACATACAATAAATTAGATACCATAGAGCGCTCGGAAACTGTTTTCGGCTTTTTGAAACGTCAAAATTGTCTCCTTTATATACTCTGTGGTTATTCTCGTAAGCGAACGTTGTTGGGGAGTCCTTGTCAAATTCTGGACTAATTTTCACAAAAGCTAATAGCATAATTTTTACATACCTATAACTAATCTGTGAAAAATTTCGGTTCGAGTTTTTCGGAAACATTCCTCTTAAAAGAGCTATGTCCTATTATGAATCATTTAGCATAAAATTATGTATAAGTATGTGAATAATTCGTGTTGAATTTCAATTTGATAGTGATGTGTATACGAGATTTAGGCGCATTGAGGTGATTTTCGAAAGAGGACTTTATATGACGCTATGTCAATAAACGGACCGAAGTGTAATAAAAATTTCCTTAGAATCTTATAAAGAGCCAGAATTTATAGACGTTTTCTATGACCAATATTTCATAGTATTTTGTTTAACAATAATAAACGTTGCGTATACATTATATTTTTAAACTGCAATTTATACTACGTATACGCTACGATTATTTCTAATACACCTCTAATTAAATAGAATATTTTGTTATTTAATTTAGCTAAGATTTAAATAGAAATGACCTCATATTACTCATAATTAAAAACTAAAATAGAAACTTAATTCTTATTATAGATACCATTAAATGTTTATTTTCACTTATGATTTTATGTAAATGTTAGTTTGTTCTAGTTCTCATTTCATTTTGATTTGTTTTAATATATGGTTTTTCTCTCTATTATTTTGCATGGTTGTGCATTTGACATTTTTATCATAAATTTTAAAACAACATACCAACCTACATACATATGAGTAATTGTAGTGAAGTTTTAATAGAAAAAATGCAACACAGAAGATGTGGATGCCCTATTATCCAAATTGGGTAACTATATTTTCGGATCTTTGCTAGGTTTTAATGTTAAGGTGACTTACTGACTCAAGCATTCTTCTGAAAAGATTTATTTAGGTTTGAGAAAAGAATGTACAAGAGAAAACAAATTACAAAATAATGTTTCTTATCCTGGTCTTTTGAATAAAATCTATTTGTGGGTCACTGGGTAGTACTTCAGAATTTCTCGTGGCGTACTTACACTGCATGAGCACTATTTCAACTAAATAATATCAAGTATGTTTAATTGATAGATTATGGTCCATCTAGATATTGTTCAAAGAGCCAAATATATTTCGAATCTACGTGAGATTCGGTAGTAAAATATAGTCGATCATTTTTGGAAGTTAATTTATTTGGTAACTGAGGTTTTACTGCCGTATTCATAAAAAATAAAGTAGGTTTGAAGTGTACTTTTAGACAAAATTTTCTTAAAGTGCATTTGAAGTCTACTTTAATTTTTTATGAATAAGGGGGTTAGTATATAATAATAAATAAAATATAAGAAAGGCTTAGAAATGAGAAAATAGGTCGTGGAAGAATGTCTGAAACTCTAAACAAGTGTCACAAAGCTCATGGATATTGTGATATATTTAAAAATATTCACTAGACATCTAACCCAGTTTCAAACCATTTTCTCTAAATTTAAAGTATTATAATGTCTAGAGATGTCCATAAATAATATGACTAACCACCTATTAAATGCGAAAGTATACTTCCCTTGCTCATACTGCAGTTAGTAGCATATTTTAAATAAGACAGGTGACACAAACAGACAACAATGAATGGAAATCTTACAAATAAACAAAGATTTTAAAGCTGTATATGGAAATAGTAAATAGCAATGAGAAAGAAAAATATTTACCTAAATATACGGCTCTTTAGATTCTTTAACAATGACTAAAAGTATTGCAAAAATCACTTCAATCATCATTGAAAAGCTCTTAAACCTTTAAATGACTGACTGTGTTTTTGTTAACATTTCAAATTCATTATACTTATATAGACAGAATGATGAGGAAATATGTGTTTGCTATTTCTTTCTCAATAAAACTTTCAGGTAGTTAGTCATCAACAAAACAAATATAACAATAAATTGAGAAAAGTAGATAGACACGGATTTTGATAACTGTGAACAATAGGTTTGACCAATTCATTATTTCGAACTTTTTTTTTTTTTTTTTAAATTAACAAACACCCAGAGTTTTTGGCGGGAATCGAACCCGCAACCCTTTGACTGATAGTCCGCCATACTATCGCCTAGTCTATCAGGACATCCCAAACTAATGTTACTCATTTTAAAACTGGACAAAATTAACCATTTTCGATTATTCTATTTTCGGTCTAAGACTCTGGATGTAAAATTTTAAAGCAATATTTTTTTTATGAAATCATATGTATTATTTTGTATGGATTTATGGACAATTCACTTAATCTATCTATTAGGGAATGTTATTCTTCTCAAAACCTAGTTCATTATTTGTACTCGGTAGTGAATTATAGGTGATTTTAATTCCATTCATAATATCTAAGGCCTTTATTACCATGGTAAACTGGTTCCTTTTTGATCTTTTGCTAAGTATCAATGCTGCCAGAATTTCAGCAATACCACAATGACCAGAATGGTCTTTCTGGAGAGATGCAATTCCTCTAGGAGAACCATATTTACTGACAACTTAATATGGAAGGTGCGTAAGGGTGTGGAATTCTCGCAGGATTAGGTTAACCAAAATGAGTTCAATTTACATTATGACATAATGGTCTGAAGAACTTTGGTTGAGGTGGTTGCCTGCTGCCTGCAAGCAATCAAGTGAAATATTTTTATTCCGTTTTGAAATACGAAGGTCTGATGGACTAGTTTTTTAAAAGCTTATTTTGTTTCTTGCCAGAAATGAACGGTGCTATCCTAATAAACTTGCAAAACGTATGTAGTGCATCATTTGTATGAGTGTTTTGTATGCAAGTTCTTTTAATTTGCAAAATGAGTCAATGTGCTTGGGGAAAAAATATCTAAAATATTCTGTAAATATTCGAAATTCCAACATTATCATAAATTCAGTTCTGAATGTATATTTTATTTTTCATGGGGAAATCTCTTACCGATATCTTAATGAGAGTAAAGACGGTGAAATACAAATTACGCTTAATGATTGTTAAAATCATGCAGCTATGGTGTAATTCGATTGGAATAGAAAATCTCATACGTACATATGTTTTTTAAATTGCAATTTGAAAATGTGTTCTTTAGAGACTAAGAGCGTGACTAGAAAAAGAAATGAAAACATATTCTATTTTAAAACTACGATTTTAATTAGTTCGGATATATAATGTCAGTAGTACTCAGATATTTTAATACAAATATAATTTTGTAATAATATTTTTGTTGCAGGTAAAATCTTTCTATAATATTGCTTTTCATTTCATCTTGTCTATTTATTGATTCCAATTATTTCGAAATGTTTTGTTTCTATTTATTTATATATGGCAGACAAATGTGGCCTAATAAAGTGTTTGGTTTCAATTTATTTCCAAATTGTAGCATTTCTATCATTAGTGTCAGTTATGTTTTTCCTTGTTTTGTTTTGTATATAAATGTTTGTTTCATTTGTAACATCTTACCCATTTGTGATTTGTAGAGCTATTGCTTACATACCTTAAACGCAAAAGAAAAGGAAAATTAAAAAATATTTTTTTCAAAGATTTATCGATAACTAGCAGTATCGTTTATATAAGAAAGATACAGCAAATGAAATAGGTCATTGTTACGTATGAGTATTATTTATTTGGAATTTTTGTTAATTGTTAATCATACGCATTGAGGAAGATGTAAGAAAATCATACTTAAGCTGCGGTCACATTTGTGAAACATTTGCCCAAAAGTTGCAAATATTTCTTTGCTGTAATGTGACCAAGAAACATTTGTTTGGCGCAAACATGTTTTTGAGTAAATACATTGGTTTGGCAGCAAATAAAAATGTCTCTAATGTAAACATAGTTAATGTAACCACACTGAGTCAAATATTTTCCACTTATTCGAGCAAATAATTATTTAATCTTACAAAGTTTTTGAGAGAAAAAACAAGGGAAAATAACAGCTGTTTCAACAGTGTAGTAACTTTTAATTTCAATAAAATCACCAAAATGTAGAAATGCAATATTTGTGCATAGGATTCAGATAGTCAAGAATTAAATGAGATGAATTATATTTTCTGGCACATATGTTTTATTTCTTGCAGAGCGATGTTTTGTTAATCTTTGCAAGGGCACTAGTTCCAATTTTTAAATGTTTGGACTACTGAATTCTATCAACGCCTAAAAAATAAATTTAAGACCAACTTTATGTATATGGGCTATATATGGACCGATAACTTTTTTTATATATATATTTTTTTTTATAACCTATTTTTATTGCTAAAACTACTTTTTAACACCAAAAATTGTATAAGTTCGATTTTGGGGCGAATTTCTTGAAAATCGGTTTGCGCTATATTTTGGCTATACATAAATATATGAACTGATAGTTGAAATTGTAATAATAACAAAAACACGTATGTGACAAAAATAAAGTGTATGTGATTGTTAAATGTATTATACTTGTGTATGGCCGTTATAAAAACGCCATAATAGTTAACAGTGAGATACAAACAAAGGTTCTCAAACAACAGCTGTGCGTTTGAGGTTGTGCGTTCATTACAACATGTTTTCCGTCTACAGCGGCGATGCAATTGGAAAAATTCCACAATTGCTGAAATGCCTTGGAAATAGCTTCCCATTCCTCATTGCTGGATGGAATCGTAAATAAAATTATGTACATGTATAACATCACTGTGGAATTTAATCCTTATATTTACTTACATTCAAATATATCGGCTGTAACACTTTTTACACAGCATCGCATACATCAGGAATAATTCCAGAAATAGTGTTATACGAAATTCTAAAAACGTACTAAAGAGATCTGAAACTCTCTTCAGTCGCTAGCTACCGAAGTGTAACTGTCAAACGTTCCGAGGGGGATATTGGCTTACGAAACTTTGTTTCTTTTTTTTATTATAAGAGGTGCCACCAAACTTAGCTTAAGGTACCACCAAGCTCAGCCGACGTTGAACCCATTTACATACCCATTGCCTTTTCCTCTTCCTTTTGGCTTCCCCTTGTTCTAAAATTAGTAGAGAGGCTGCTCCACAACTTAACACAAATAATGTTTCACAATCTTCCATATCGAATTTATTTATGAGAAAATAAATTTATATTGTTTGACAGTTTGATGAAATAAACCACTAAAGCAAAGTAAAGACAAAGAAAAACATGTTTGCAACAATTTTATTTGAAGTTGTTTCACTGCTGTTTTTGAAAACAAATTTTGTAAACTATTTGATCTTAGTGTGCCCATCAAACAAATTTTGAAAATATTTAAGGCAAATGCAGGCAAACATATTTGCAGCTAATATTTGTCATATGTGACCGTAGCTTTAGAAATTTGACCTATAAAACAAAATTTGTAAATATTTTCAGAGAAAAATAAAAAACTAAAACATAAATAAAATCTTTAATAACTCTCTTATATAAAATGGAATTTTTACATTGTCAAATTTCGTAGGAAAAATTGTTTATACTCGTGTACACCATTAAAGAATAAAATAACAGCATAGCAGTAATTAAGTATAAGTTTTTAGTTTCATATTGTTTCTGGTTTCTTTTAAGAATCTACAATAAAGTTAGAATTGATAAAAAAAAATTAATTTTTGTTAAGAACAACATATTTTTTTAATCTTGTTTTTATATCATTTTGAGCAAGAATTTAAACTTTTCTATACATTACTTACTACAGTACTTACTTTTTCAATCCATAAAGTACCAGAAACTCAAAACTATTACCTTTTTTTACTTTTAAGAATACTATTTTCCCCACCAATAGCTAAATGCTGCTTTCAATAAAAGGAAAATATATTTTCAATTGACATACATTTAGCTACATATACTATATAGTTAATAGAAAAAGACTCTTTTATTTTTATTTTAAAACTATTTTTGATGTTGTTTATTTATTTAGTAAATGTTACTTGCAACAAAAAACACTCTACGAGTGCTAACTAATGGGTGTTTTTTGTTTGCAATTCTTATAAACTCAATGAATACCTCTAGTAGCAATAGTTTCCATAGCCTGTAACTACTACTTCTTCAATAACTACTCGTGTACCTACAAAGAGTACCCACTCACACATTCTCATAAATATTTTACACATGCATATGCATGTTAGTAAGTATGTTGAATATATTCAGGAGCTGTTGCATGTATTCAAGAATTATTTTTCTTTATTTTGTTTGTTTTCCAACTCATTTATATAAGTTGACACCTATAGTTTTAACTCGAACACCTATTGCCGTTATATTATGGTATTTTTGGTAAAGGAACCTTTTTGATGACTTAAACTACCACTTTCTACCAACACTTAACCCACACTCTTACTATTTTAACTCTTTAGTCTAAAGAACTCTCTTGTATGTAAACAATTTCAAACTGTTACACATAAATTGTGGTAGCTCGGCGTTTGTTGTTGTGTGAGAAGTAGGAGTGTCCTGGAAAGTAAATCGTATGTTTAGCTTTTATGAACCAAGAAGTATAAAATTGTATGCTTATTTATGTCGGTATTTTTTGTAGAGCTATGGAGTCAAAATTAAGTAGATTAATCAACTAAAACGTTACACGATTCAATGAGTTATACTCCAGAGATCACAATATTTCTCAAATTATTAGAGTGGTATGTTACAGCAGACAATTTTAATGCTAACATTCAAAAACTTTGAAGCACAGCAATGCCAGGAATCTTTGTCTCTTAACTTAAGTTAGCTTTTTAATACAATAATCATTTCCTGGGTAGATAAAGGAACACACCCGGTAAAATAAACACAACTATAAACAATTCCAGCACTCAGACATTCGATGACTTGAAAGTATGGTGGCGTTAGTTTGGACATCGTGTTTAGGATATGTTAACGATTGAACGCAATATATTACAAATCCAAAAAATAATTGTTTGCTCCATACAAACGAAGATATCCTAATTGGATATGTATTTGTATTATCGTATATGTGTCACTCGTTTTTGGTAACTGGCTAACAGAGTTGTAAAACATTTAGCAATTGTACTCCTTCGCTACAAATCAAACCCAAAAAAAATGTGCTAATGCAAAATTGTCTAGTGGAAAATTTTAATAGTGCAAGTAGGTTAAAAAAGAGATAGTCTATGGATTTCTTCTGCGAATCCAATTGTCCCCAAAAGTACATTTTGTATTGGTACAGTTTGTAAATTTTAATGTTTCATCCCTGGTATATTTAGCTTAATTTATTATACCCTACACCACAATAGTGGGGAGGATATATTGGATTTCTGCTGTTGTTTGTAACAACCAGAAATATTGGTCCAACACCCACCTTAAAGTATAGCGATCGACTCAGAATCACTTTCTGAGTCGATTTAACGACGTCCGTCCATCCGTAAGTCCGTCTGGCTGGCTGGCTGAGTACAGATCGCAATTTTGAAGATATTTCGATAAAATTTGGTACGTGATGGATCGGATTGAAACTGGTGGAAATCGGTCCATTATTTCACCTGGCCCCCATACAAATATCCTCCCAAAATTGGGGTTTACTGATCATAAATGTTTGAAGTATTCAAACAAATTTAATCACAAATGCGTGGTAAAAGAAGGTAAGTCACATCTACAAATTTTGTACAGATCGCTCCATAATTAGGCGTAGCTCCCATATAAGGCCCGCTTCCGAAAATCACTTTAAAGTGCATAACTCACTCAAAAATGTCGGTATCCAAATAATATTTAATGAAAATATATTCTATATGTATACAAATAATACGGTACAATTTTAGTATGATCGGTCCATAATTAGTCGTAGCTCCCATATAAGGCCAATTTCCGAAAATAAAGTTAACGGTCATAAATTTCTTAAAAATGTTGGTAATCAAATAAAATTCGACGCAAATAAGTTTCTTGTATACAGAAATAATGACACCTAATTTAAAAACGGTCAGTCCATAATTAGTCGAAACTCCCGTAATTTACTTTAACCTCCTTAAAACTTTTAAAAGTATTTATATCGAGATAAAGTTTAACATACACAGTATTTATATTCACAGTAATTATGGCACTAAATTTTGGTCCAAAGTAGGTGATATATCCCATATAAGACCCATTTCTGAAAAAAAATTTTTATACATATACTAGGTCAAGCTTGACCGACTATACTTTTTTACTTGTTTTTCTTCTTTTAAAGTGTTATTTGTAGTTTGTTGACTGAATGTGTAATACTATTATGTGTGGGGTCGAGTGTCAGTATTCGTACATGTACACAAAGGGTGTACATTCTACATATACTAGGGTATTTGTATAACACTTACCGCTAGCTGTTTATTGTAGGTGTTTTTTAAAGGTTGCTCAAGCTTTTTCGTAATACCCCTACATTTACTACCACTACTATTTTTACAACGACGGACGACCTGTTCTTGTAGATTTAATTGTTTTTAAGTGCTTTTGAGTGCATTTAAGCATGAAAAATATATTTATCTTTTCTAATACTTAACAGAGATTCTTGTTGTTATTGTTTGCCACTGTTTACTCAAACGACCCCATAGTGTGTGTTCATGTTGTTGATGTTTGTTTGGCAGAGGTAAAACTGTTGGTTGGTCTTCTTCCACGTCTTATTCTGACAGACATTGTAAACAATGTTAAGTCTAGAAAATGTTCAATTGAAAGACCCAACATAACTAATGGCCAACATTTTAATTATTAGTAGCAGAAAGTAAAGAAAAATAGAGAAGCTTAAAGAAATATTTAATTGAAAGTGGAAGTATAGTAGCAGGATTAACATGTTTAAGGTAAAAAAGTGTAAATTGTGAGTAAGTACATACTTATTTATGTTCAGACTCGTATGTCGTTACTTTAAATAGGTGTGGTATATTTTAATTAATTTTGTTCAATGTGGCTTTAAGAAATTTATTACGTTTTTGCTTTCAGCTGATGCCTTTTAAGTGAAAAATAAAGTTAATGTGTGTTTTATTTTTTTGTAAGAAATATATACTTTCAGTCTTTGAAATATATTTAAATTGTCATTTCATTTTCATTTAACTTTTAAGATTTACTTCGTTTTTGTTTTGGATTCTAGTGTAAACTGTTTGTGTTTTATTTCCAACATATTGCTGCAACAATATTTGTTTTTCATATTGATGTGAGTTGCACTTCTAAAGCCTTAAAGCTGGCTTTTCATTGGGCAACAAAAAAAAAAAAAAAACAAAAGAAAAGAAATACAAAAACAAACACATAAAATACACATGACATACTGTCATAGAGGCTCACAAAGCGACAGAAATGAAGAATGAGAGGATTAAAGTGGTCAAATGGGAGCAACAAAACAAACAACAACAAAATGAAAGTTAGAAAAAAAAACTTGCAAAAGAAACAAAAACAAATGCACATAAATATCTAGTTTATTTAAGACTGCGTGTAAAATTCCTTTAGGAGGTTTCAGTACTTGATTGCGTTGTATGTGATAATTGTATGTTTGTCAAGACCCTTATAAATACGAGTATGTCCTACAATTTAAACAAGCAAAGAAAAAATATTTTTGTTTTTGACCATAATCGCAAAGCATCCTATTGTGATGGGATTTTATGGTTGCTGTCAAATTATATTACTAATGACCTTGAATTAATAGCATAATATCTATTTAACCATAAATTGATCCCTTATATATGTTATTTAATCCGACCACTCCACAGAGATTTTGTTTTTGCGGTGATATTTTTTTTTTACAAAATTGTATCAGTCGAAATATATTTGTAAAAATATCAAATTGTTGAATTTTAAGAATATCTGTTCATATTTGACAATATACCTCTTATAAGGTCCACTTCCGGAATTCAGGTTAATATATTTTATACTATTGTAACTTACCGACACGCGTTGCTTTGCCGATCGACCCATGATTTGGCATAGCCGCATTTCCGAAAAATAATTTAACCCACAAAAAAAAAAAAAATATAAATATCGAACCAACTTTTATACACTTAAGAAATTTTAATTTGAAAATATACTAATATCGGTCATATGGCAATATGCTACTGGATTTTGTAGCTGTCAGACCATATTTGGCAATAGCTGCCAAATGAAGTAAACTTTCGACTATAATTATAACTATCATTAAACTTTTGTAAACTACGTCATTGAGATGAAATTCAACCTAAATAAGCTTCCAATACATAGAGTTCACATTACTGAATACTAGATTTTGAATATATCAGTCCATAATTGGTCTACTTTCACTATAACACCTACAAACTCTTTTAAATAACTTTATTAAGATAAAATTAATTTAAAATAACCCTAAACCTTGCTATTTTTATACCCACCACCTAAAACATGGGGGGAGGGGGTGTGGTCGTGTATATTAAATTTGTCAATTCGTTTGTAACACATCGAAATAATGGCCGTTATTTTTTGCAATTTTCGTCTAATATAATGCAGATAATATCATGAAATTTGCCACACTTAAATTTTTGTTATAGGAGGAGAAGTCCCATTGAAAATGGTAAGAATCGGCAAATGACTTCTCATAGCTCCCATACAAGTTTCTATTGATATTCTATTATAAATATGTCTTTATGGTACAATAAATGTCTATAGAAGAGTAGTATCTGTACAAAATTCAGAAAAAATAAGTGCCATGCAACGAAAAATTTTAAAACTATATTGTGTTTGCATCGGTACATATTTGACAGTAGCCCCTATTTGCTTATTGAACCATAGCTCCCATATAAACTTGACTTCTGAAAATCACTTAAATCTTTTATAAACATCACTATCAAGTTGAAATTCATCATCATCTACATTCATATATGTACTTATATTTGCATATAAATCATTCTTCATAATTTCATAGATCACACTACTGGTATTTGTTGGTGGGAATATGAGATTCAGCACAGCCGAATATATGGTGAATGAGGAATAATTATGAACCTATTTTTATAAATTGTTACATTATATATAAGATTGTTATGATAAATATATAAACTCGCTAAATGAAGATAACTATTGGTAATTATCAATCATAAATGGTTAAAATTATGGCGTTTTCTTTTCTGGCAAAAATTTTACATATATGTTACACTTTTTACTCATTTCCCATATAAAAAAGGAAAAAAGTGTAACATTTTTGCCAGAAAACGTCATTAGATTTAATTTGAAACAAATTATATTGTGAGTAATCTTGTATATCAAATAATATACATATAAAATACTTGTAAAATCTGCGCTAAAACTGAATAATGATATTCTAGTTCTAACAAAAGCAGTAGTAGCTTTCATAATTCCCTTAGGTGGAGGGTATTTAGGATACGGCACAGCCGAATATTCCACTCTAACTTGCCTGTTACATAAACATTAAAACATTTGTGTGAGCGATTTTGTGTGAACAATAATTTATTACTGTGCTGCAATCATATTATGTTTTAGCACGTCTACAATATGTTTTTTGTAAAAATAGTGGTAATAACCATATTATTTTAATGTAAAATATGTATTTGAGTTATTATATTTAAAGAGAATTTTTTTTGAAATCATTCTCCACTTGAAGTATTAATATTTTCTTATTTATTATTAGCTTTATAAATTGGTTAATATTCCGATTAAAAAACTGACTGTTTGCTTATAAAAATGTCTACTCACATAACGTCAATTTTTAAATAATAATTATATGATTGTGTGCACTAACCAAATATGTTAGCCCGATTATAAACATCAACACCGATTATAATTTGTGCACAGTACAAAAAATTAAAATAAAGTTTTTCTACAAGGTATAAACATTTACGATTGTGCAGAATAAAGTTAAGTTGCCACAATAATGTTGCAATCATTTATTCTCTTTGCCGAAACAAAATCGAAAGAATCAATAATGTTAAAATTGTTTAAATTTTAATTGGATTTTATTTCATATGCATAATTGTTAATAATATATTTTGGAGAGAGGGCTTTTTTGGATCAAATTGAAAATAACAATTATTCCCTTTAATTAGGAATTAAGCACTTAATGCTTAATTTATTATATTTTCCTTTAGCTAAACTTTAACAATTTTTATAGTCATTGGCGTTTTTCCTTTTCAATATAAAATTTTTATTAACTAAAAATTTTCATTGCTTGTTTTTCATAACTAAAAATTGTTTTTATCCTTTTTGGATTGAAAATTAATATTGTTTGTCATGCACAAAATCATCCTCATATTTTCTCTAACATCCCTCAGCACTGACAAATGACAGATTGTAATGAAAAACTTTTCCCTAGCATTAACTGTTTTTACTTGTTTAAAAAGGAAAGCGAAAATATAAGCTAAAAGAACAGGAAAAACAGCTTATTAACGTCGTAGTTTATTGCAAAAAAAAAAAAACAAAAAAAAAAAAACTCAACTAAACGAAAAAAAGAGTAATTTTGAAAAAACACTCAACTTATCAAAGTTTTTTATGCAAATTTAAACGCAAACAAAAACCAAATAACAAAAATTGCAAATCATTTTGCTTTAAGCAGCCAGCTAATTTTGAATTACGAAAAATATTGTCTGACATAAATTAGAATATTTAAACATATAAAAGTTATAAAAAACTGAATTTTTATACTTTTTCTTTTTATTAAGCAGACAACAAACATTATTTTAAGTGGAAAAGTTTAACTATCACAATGAGTTCTTCGTTTAGAACCAGAAAGGGAAAATAATGCTGTACCATAATTGACTATAAGTATTTTCTTATTTAGAAAATTCATAAAAATATGTCATTTTCTTGATATTATTATCCAAAACTTTTTTTCCAATAACAGGATATTTTGTTTAAGCTTTACAATACAAAACTTTTAATTTACTTAAAAGTTTTGTAAACCACTATAAAATTCAAACCAATTCAAACGAAAGCAAATTATAAACAATTCGTCTTAACACCTTTAAACTATAGTTGAAATAAATATCAATGAATTTCCAACAACTTTTTCATTGTTTCTATGTTGAAGAAAAAACTTCCTGTTCGAACGTTTCAAACAACCTTTGCGTTTTAATCTTAAGGGGAAAATTAGCATTTTTTCCCTTTTGTATTGTTCTGTATGCAAAATTCAGAAAATAATGAAAGTGGTTTTGATTACTTGAGAAAGTACAACAACCCAGCATACCATTCTAGGAGCGCTGACCTGAGTCGGCATGCAGTATGACTCAGAAATTCCACTTAATTATGTGTGTACCAAAGCGTTGTTGTAATGCTATTTGTGCTTTGAACAAAAAAAAACATAGCTGTGCCACACAAGAATGATAAAAACAAGATTACACAGAGCCCAAAAAAACCCTCATAAAAGACCCTTTTCTGACATTATTTAAGAGCTCTTTCGACGGACCATTTTCGAATGTAATGGCACTGTTTTCTGAAGGTTTTCGGAGCAATTATGATTGTTTTTTGGGCTCATAAAGAGCGCTAACGCTCCGAAAAAGGTGTCAGAAAAGACTGCTTTCGGACTCATATGGCTTGCTGGGAAGGTTTGAATTAAAAGGGAGTTGTAATAGTAGTATTTGTTGTATTAGCAAAGAAACAATTCGACAGCAACAACATTTAGTAAGTGAAAATTGTTTATTTGATTTTTGCAATTTCTTTCTTTTTACTTTCATTAAGTAATTTCTGCTGAAAATACCAGATAATCCCAGTTAACTAGATGGAAAAAAATTCCCCCTAACCAACCAACAACAAATATAATTTCAAAGTTAAAGCTTTTTGTGTTTATGTTTTGTTGTTGTAACAAACCAGTGAAAATAACTTGCTTGCTGCAAAAACAATTACAATAGATTTGAGGTTAAAAAAAATCTGTGAGAAATTTAATGAAACATCAAAAAACAAGAAAAATTGCAAACAATACAAAACAAGAAATTGTGTACAGAAGCGAAAAACAGCAAATAATTTTGGTATTAAATAGAAAATTACGAGAAAAAAATGGCAAAAATTACTCACAAGTCAAACAAAGCCACGGTAATTTACTTTTGATCTTAAAAAAATAAAATGCACAATAATACACATTCGTACTAAAATCAAAAAGAAACAACATCGTTAATCCCAACAACAGAAACTACATCTGAAACACATCAAGTAACCCACAACAACGAACATGAACTGTACTAATAAAGTAAACAATTTCATATATGTATATGTATGAGGTCAATCTATGAAGTGCTTTGAAACTGTTAAAGATGATAAATAGGGTCAAGCTTATTTGAATACTTTATTTGTTGTGCATGCCTTTGGTGTAAATTGGCTCTCCAAAGGGCTTTATTTAGCAACTACCAGGGCTCCATAACATTACATCCTCTTGTGTATTTTACATGCTTTGTCATTGCGTACCAAGTTGAAACGTTGAAACCTAGATATTACAAGTTAGATTGTAATATTCGGCTGTGCCGAATCTTAAATAACCTACACCCAAACGTAATAAGAAATACAGAAACTACACTAGTTATAGGACTAGAATATCCAGTCTTAGTGCAAATTTTATTAGTATTTTATATATTGTTTGAAAGACATTTTTACGACCAACATAATTTATTTTAAATGCTTTAAATGTTTATCTAATTTTTGACCATTTATAATTGATGCAATTACCAATTCCCATCATAATTTCCAGAGTTTGTCTGATTTTCATAATAATCTTGATTGTAATTTAACAATTTATAAAATTAAAATTAAAAGAACATTTTTCCATATTCACAACAAGTTAAGAAACAGAGTATAAAAACGAATAAGATATAAAATGAGGCTTTTTTGTTTGAATTTGATCTCACTAATATTATTTATAAAATATTTATGGGTGTCATAGAAGAAATGGACCAATTATGGACTGATAGCTTCTAAATCCAGTATCTACTAATGTGGTTTCTACTTATTTTAGGCTTATAGTGTTTGAACTTCATCTCAACAACGTTATTTAGAAGAGTTGTATTGACTGACAGCTACAAAATCCGGTAGCATAATTGCCATATAACCGATACTAATATAATTTCTGGATTAAAATATCCGACCTGTATAATCGTTGGTTGGAACTCAAGATTTTTTAGAAATTTTTGATAAAACATGGACGGATCTTCTTAAATATGAGGATATCTCACGTTGAATTTCAATGTACTAACGATAATTTAAGATACATATTAGTATTAAAGTGGATTTAGGAATTGATCCTTATTTTAAAAATCCGATATCTACAACATTTTTGATCGAATTTTAACCTGGTAACAATATTTATACCAGATTTATACGTATTTAAGTGAATTTGTATCATATTTCGGTAAGAAATTAGTATGAGGCTACAAGAAATCAGGGACCGATTCATATATTTCTTCTATTTTCCTCAAAGCTTCGTTTATCACAGGAAAAGCGTGTACAAAATTTCATTGCATTACCTGCAATATCTGTATTAAAAAAAAGTAAAAAAAAGTTCAAAAAGTTGATAATTTGGATACATAACTCTAGTCCTCCTATGCCGATTTTGCTGATTTTCAATACTACACTTACCTACAAAATAACGTGACGTGAGAGTGTTGTACACAGACGGACATTACTCAATTGACTTAGAATTTCATAAGGAACAAGAATATATTTACAAAGTTTCACAAGGATTGACAAACGTAATTTACACTGATTCACCAATTGTTGTGGTGGAGCCTTTAATTTTATTTGAATTTTCTTGTATTGAAAGTGGCAGGGAATACTTCTGCTGGTAGTTTATTCCACATACGGACAGTACGGCTAAAGAATGAATTTTTCCTGTAGTGTGTTGTGCTATCAACTGTCCAGTCGATCACAAATGGGTAAACCCAGACTGAAGAACGTGTATTACGTAAAAAACTACGTGTTTCAGTTACAAGTTCCTTGATTTCAGCAGAACACATTCCATTATAGAACAGTGAAACGCAACCCACATTGCGACGATGCTCCAATGAATCAATGGAGTTGGATACCCTACTGTCATCGATAAGCATCTTTGCCCTCTCCTGTACGCGGTCGAGTAACTCCAAAATAGACTTCGAAGCACCGGCTCATACATGAGAGTTGTATTCCATTTTCGGCCGAATATAGGTGGTATAAATAGTAAAAAGATCAGATGGAGTGAAGGACCTCCTACACCGTTTTAAAAAACCAAGGCACTTGAGCGCTTCTTTTGACACTTGAAAAATGTGTTTGGTCCAGCGGACATCACATGCCTAGAACGGCAAGAGCGTCTGATTTCTTAATATTTACACCACCCATAAAAACAGATGAAGCAACATGATCTGTTGTGCGTTTGTGCGTTAATAAACAAAACTAAGTCTTACATGCTTTAAAATCGACTCTGTTCGCACAATCCCATTCCGAGATTGTCTAAAGATCTTAGCTCAGCGTATCATTCATATTTCGTCTCATTTGCCCAATCTCCAAATTTTTTGGTCTATGGTTAAATGAGTATGAATGGCAAATGTTGCTATTATCTGCAAAAGAATAGATAGGGTTTGAAGTTTGACATAGAAGATCATTTATAAAGATAAGAAATAAAGTGGAAGAAAGAACGGAGCCTTGCGGTACCCCTGAATTAATCTTGAACTCGTCTGATGAGATCCCATCTATAACAACTCGTATAGTGCGAGGAAACGATGAAGTTATCACCAACACCAAAAGCAGCACCATGCCAGACTCTCTCGAACGCCTTAGAAATATCTAGAGCCACCACTTTACTTTCGCCAAAACGATGTATAGAACGATACCATTTTTCCGATTCTGCGAATATTAAACATGTTTCTTTAGTAATTAGTAGCTTTTCTTAATAGCTTTATTTTAATGGCTGAATTCGAAAGGAACAGATTAGTATTTGTTAAAATGTAAATGAATCAATCTTCTCAATATCTTACATGCAGAGGAGAGATTCAGCTTTGCAGATATGTAACAAATAAACTTTTATGCATTTTCTTAAATGTCTGCATATTTAGTCGCCGCTGGCAGGAAAGGAACGACTTCAAAAACTCTCTACACTAACAATGTAACTCGTGTTCTACTAACACATTTCCAATCTGCCCTCGCATATATCGGGCATCACTATATGATTATGTACAACAATGACTGAGAATGTGTCTTTATGTTTGTCTGGCTGTACTTCTGTCTATGTCTATTTGTACTCATACCAGTACATACAAATAATATACATCCCAGCATACCATTCTAGGAGCGCTCCGAAAAAGGAGTCAGAAAAGAGTCCAACTAAGGGGCATTTTCGGAGCGAACGAAAAATTTGCTTGTTACTGTCCTGAGTCGGCACGCAGTATTACTCAGAAATTCCACTTAATTATGTGTGTACCAAAGCGTTGTTGTCCTGTTATTTGTGCTTTGAACAAAAAAACATAGCTGTGTCACACAAGAACGATAAAAACAAGATTACAGAGAGCCTAAAAAAACCCTCATAAAAGACTCATTTCTGACATTATCTAAGAGCTCTTTAAGAGCCCAAAAAAAACCCTCATAAAAGACTCTTTTCTGACATTATCTAAGAGCCCTTTCTGACGGACCATTTTCGAATGTAATGATTGTTTTTTGGGCTTATAAAGAGTGTTAATGTTCCGAAAAAGGTATCAGAAAAGACTCTTTTCGGACTCATATGGCTTGCTTGGATACATCTTTGAAGACATCATGTTATTGTTGCCGCTGTATTGTACTCTAGAGTACAATAACAAGTGAAATTCAACGTTTTTGCAGTGTTGTTGTTTTGTTGTATTTCTTTTGTACTTTGTTTTACCACAACTGCCAAAAAACAGACAGTAGCAGCCTTAAAGAGTAATCAAGACTTTAAATAAGATACATGTAATGAATGAAATATTACATGAAAATGCATGAGGAATAGATGTATAAGAGGATTCGCAATGAATGAATTAATTACGAAAAATATTAAATTATTTTTAAATTTCAAAATTATGCTGGGAATTTTAGGGTAAACAAGTTGGTTTTGAAGGACTTTACGTACTTAATGAATTGTGTGAGTAATTTTGTAACTGAATTTTTATATTCGAAAGGATTTGCAGTAGATAAATGGTGTAATAAGAAATATGTATTGATAATTAGGGTAGAAATGGTCATGTTTCAAGACATTGGTACTTTTCTCATAGATTTTTCAAGTTAATAATTATAATTATGATCATTTCTGGCCAGCAATTTACACATCTTTTGTTAGGTCTTATTTAAAAGTTTTGCCAATTACAAAGTAATTATAGTTTGTGTAACGATCGCAACACTGTGCGTGCAACTGCAAGTCAATTTATTCAAAGTTACTCAAGTGTTACTTTATTTCCCTAAACTTCTATTCTATTGCAAACAAGTATATCTATTAGTCTTTAACTCTAGGCTATTAGTTTGTCCGACTACTATGACTGACCAATTTGTTAATGCAACATGTCTATTAACTACCCTTCATTTATTACTTTGAAAATTTGCCAAAACCAGTCACTCACTCACTCTTCTTACACATCTTCAACTAAATCGTTTGCTGGTGGCTGTAACTTTGACTACCGACCCTGATGAAGTTGTTGGCATTTAAAGATGATTAGATTTTGATTGTGATTTTGCTATTTATATTGTTGTAGCCACACTATTGTTTTTGTGCAGTTTTTGTTTGTGGTTGCTGCATAGAAATAGTTGCTGCACAACAAAAATAAAATCGTGTGAAAAAATTCATATAGAGAAAATGAAATAACATGAAAACCCGCAAAATAATGATGGCATTACAAAATGAAACACCACAAACAAATCCACATAAATGCTAAAAACTTGAAAAACGTAAAGTTGCAACAGCACCAGCAAAATAATAAAAAAGAAACATTGTTAATGCTTGAATGAAATTTTAAAATCTTTAAAGCAAGAAAACGTACATTAGCTTTGGTTTTTTTTCCTGCTGGGTTTGTATATTAGTGCATCTTATAAGGCGAGAGAAAAATAAACAAGAAAATGGGGAGAAAAAAGAAAATTTTATGGAAAAGTGTTAAGCTTCATTTAAGACTTGCATGTAGCAACATGCAGCAGCAATAAAAAATTAAATAAGAAATGTGAAACAACTTAAATTCATAAGATAATTTTTAGTTGTAGCAGATTTGCTGAGATACACTACTAAATTAAAATTACTTTCAGCAAAAAAACAATCCTACGAATTTAGGATAATCAAATTGAAATTGACATTCTGAAAATTGTATTCCTTCAGTTGTGTATTTTCCACGCTGTGCCAATAACATTAGTGACAAAGACTATCCACAACTAAACATATCTAGACGAACATGATGTAGTAGCTCCAGAATTCACTGTTAAATGAATTTCACGTACTTATGTGTTCAGTGTCTTTAGCAAAAGTACCAAAGAAGTTCACAAACAAAAACACATAAATACATACTCGTACATATGCGACATTTTCTCAAGAGTTTCTTTTATTAAAATTAAAATAAAAAAAAATAAAAACGAAGACGAAGACAAAGACAAAGAAACTGAAATGAAATGAAATATTTAATAAAAAGTGAAGTGAAATATACACACATGTCTACTTATGAGTAATAAAAGTTTTGCCCAAAACTCTAATGAAAAGACACTGCTAAAGACGACTACACAACAGCAGCAGTTGCAACAATAGCATGCAACAAAATAAATACAATGAAAAGAAAGTGTGAATGACCAAAACCACAAGCGAGACATTAGCAAAGAAAAAGTATTAAAGTCTTAATCATATAAAAACCTCAACACTTCTGCAGCCACTGCTGCTGCTGCTGCTGCTGTTCGATTAAAGACATGGGCTGGGGCAGCATGTGAATGTGCAAATGGACTTGCACTGAACATTCATGCTTCATTTATTATATATTTTTTTTTGTCTGTCTGGTTTTATCTCTTTTGACATTACATCTCCTGTAATACACGATTATAAACAGCATCAGTGGCTACAATAACAACATTCAAGATTGCTACTACTAAACACACAGTGTAAAATAGCATTGATGTAACTACAAAATACTCAATTGATTTTATGGCTTGTTTATGCTGTATGCTATGGCTGTGAGTCAATGAGTTTAGCTTTACATTGCATTAGGAACAGTGTGCCACACATATCAAGTACATATAACATTTTTAGAATGTTAATGTCTTCGGAATATAATGTTAAATAAATGTTAATGTTAAAAGTATATTTTATATTTTTATTACATTAAAAATGTAACAAAATACAAACGAATTTGAAACTTTTTCAAATTTAACGTGCTATAAAAACCGTAATATGTCATAATATCCATAAACATGTTTTAATATCTACGATATTGTTATAAGAGTAATGGCCAGTTTGTAACTTGATATTTAAATACGAAATTAGTTAATTTTTCCTTAAGTTTTATTTAAATATGGATTCATTTTTTCAGTCTCAACTTGCGTTTGGTATTTAATTATAATAAAAGTATGGTAGCACTATTGAATGTCAAAAAAATATAAACAGCTGATTTACTATTTAGTTTACAAATTGTTGTAAACTGAATGGTCAAAAGCTGCATCATTCATGTCTTCCTCATCTAAATTCATTGTTTTAGTTGATATTAATAACACCGTATCACAATGTTTTTATTCGTGCCGAGTTTGTTTATTGAATATTTTTATCAAATAATAAAAAAAAAACTTCAATGCGCAATTTTCAAAATTTACAGAACTGTCAAAATCATATGGTAGTATGAAACACTCAAGTTGTATTTAAATGGACGTAGTCAGGGATTGAAGTCATTTTTAAAGCTGTGTTCACATTATGTGTATTTGTCATGTGGAATGTCACTTTTCTACCCATATGTGATTTCATGTGTATGTCAAAATTTGAGTTTTACTTACGGTTTATAAATTACATGTTCATATGTTGGTTATGTCACATACATATGTACTTACTTTTGTTAACTCCTTTTCAAGTTATCCCTCCATTTTCAATAATAAATTTGTGTAGTTTTTTTTTTGTATTTTTGTTTTACTATTAGATATAAATGGAATATTTATTGTTTCATAATTGAACTGTTAATTTTACTTTTTGATAATTTTAGTCAGGCTTGAGTTCATTAAATTTAATTTTCATTAAATTATTTTTACTGAAGTTAGGAATTACAACTTGAAAAATTTTATTATTAAAAATTTGTTGATAATTTTTCTTGACTGGGATTCGAACCTGACTAAAATTATCAAGAATTAGGTATAAATTATATTTATAAAAATTTCAATAAATTTTTGCCGCCACAAAATTTTGTTTATAAAAAACAGCTGATGTCAGATGGTTCGTCACTTGAAAATAGAACTTGTTCTAAATACAAAAATGTCATATGTATTGCACACAGAGAAATAACACATGCTATTGTTTGAAGGTGTTCAGACTATATGTACAAATTTGACATGCGAAAAAGTGACAGTCCATATGACAAATACACAGAATGTGAACACAGCTTAAATATGATCCATAAAAATGAATTTGGTATTTAAACAGAACATAAGTTAAAAAAACACTTTTATTTTTAAGTTAAAAACTGGCCATAATAATTTTATGAAACATTTAATTTAAACAAATATTCAAATACTTATTAAGGCTGAAGGTAATGATGCAATTTTTCTAATTAACTTTGATTAGACTTTAGCTTTTGGAGCTAGCAATTGAAAATATATCCTTTATAGTTACATACATTGAGGTTTGGCTGAAATCAAGGATGTAAAACTATTACAGTACATTAGATCAAATTCATCCATATAAAGGCCCACTACCCAACACCAGCCAATATTAAGGTTTTGCTGGATTTCATTATCATTTGGGAACTATGGACTTAAAATCAGACCTAACTTCTTTAACTTCTAGTTTCAAAAATGAATGCCTTCATACATTTTTAAAGAACTTAACACTTTTTATACAGTACTGCATGGGTCTGAAACAAGTTGATTATTTCTTGTAGTAAGTACTTTTTAAGTAATTGATACGTTTTGTTGAAGTACTTGTTACTTTTATTTAATTTCTTGCTACTTTTTCTAGAGTAGCAACGAGATTGATTGGATTTCTAATATGCATAATTACTAAGAACTGTACGATATAACCTACTTCATTGGCTACGTGCTGGCAAACATAATTAGAAAGCAATATAATTTTCAGGAATAAAATCAACAGTATTAAATTAAATTGACCCTCTGAACTATGTCTAACTCCGAATGAATCAGCGCATTACGTATAAGTTATTCAATAATAGGTACAAGGTAATGCTGGTAGTAGATATTTAATGTAAGTTATAGCATTTGAGCATTTCAATTAAGTTTCTGCTGGGTATGCAGTAAATGTATTATGTCTCAAGAATCCAATGCACTGTGTAGAGTGCGTTTGAAATTCCAACCGAATCCAATATGTTTGGATTTCGTTTATTTGTCGCCATGAAAAAGTTAATGAAATTTTCATTATATATACGAGTATTTTTGCTTTTTTAGTGTAAACGTACGTTCACATTTGGCAAATATTTACTCAAAAAAGGGTAACCACCTGTTTTAGCACAAATTTGTTTGACTAAAACTAAATATTTGTTGTGCTTTGGCCTAAATAAGAAAAGTTTTTTTTTTAATAAATCAATGAGTTCAAATATGTTATTTAGTGGTTACGTCTTTTGCGTCAAATATTTTCCTTGTGTGACCGTAGCTTAAGTATGTTCGACTATGTGTGAGTTCGTTTTTTTTCTGTAGTTTATTTGTTTTGTGGGAAATTTTCATTAAGCTGCTAAAAAAAAACAATCCACAGACACTCAAGATAAGTCAAGGAAAACAATATTGTACATAATTGGAAAATTGCTTAGATACTTATGTATGTCAGAATGTATGTATGATTACATATACTTATGTATCTACACATTCAAAGATACTCGTACAAAACATATGTAGATATGTGAGTATGTACACTCATAGATACATATGTAAGTATGTATGTATGGATATGAGAAAATTCAATGACACAGCAGAAAATAATACTGTAATCATACATTATATGTATGTATGTTTGTGTGTATTTAAATAAATGGGAAGTTTCAAATTAAAAATTAAATTAAGTTGCTGGTAAGAAAAAAAAGACAAATTGTATTAAATTATAGACATTTGAAATAACGAGTTGCTTTTTCTTTGTTTTTATGTATTATATTTATATAAATTTAAATTAAATTTTGAAGTTTACACACAGCAATTTCGTTAAGTGTATATAATAGGATTTATTTTTGGATTTTCTCTGCACTTAAATAAGTAAAGATTTAATTGAGAGTTGTCTTTAAAATTTTTAAGCAAGCTATCTTGCAAATAATGTCACTAACACTTTTGTGGGAAATATATTTTTATTTCTGATTGAAAAAATTAAAAGGCTACATTTTTCTAGAAAAAGGTAACAAAAGCTAAAAAAGCAATTAGTTTTTGGTTGAAATTTTAGCTTTAATTTAGAATCTTACCGTGTTTTGAGACAATGAAATTATTTTAATTTAAATTGACATACCTGCAACGAGAGAAACAAAAATTAAGTTATATTAGTAGTTTAACATTTAGGTGCATTTAAGCAATTGTATTTAAATAAAAATAAAATAAAATATTTTTTATATTCATAACTTATATGTAATTTTCCGAAAATGTAAAATTTTGTACAAAGAAAGCATGATGTGCGGGAAATTTTGCTTTAGTTCTGTAATTTGAAAAAAGAACTGCCGCCCAACGAAAATTATGGTAAATGTAATCCATGGGCATTACTAAACTTGTTGTCAAATTCATAATAGCCAGCCTATGCGGCCAGACATGAAAGCGTAATATTTCTTCATCACACAGGCAAATTCATATGTTGGAGGTCATGGAAGGAGGTCATATCCAAAAATACTATTAATAAATTTAATAAATGTTTGAAAATCTAAGCTAAAAATATAAGGACCATGACGCATTTTTAGATTATACACAAAACACCCAAAACGAAAATTAAAAAATTGCAAATTAAAAAAACGGTTGCAAATTAAAAAATATTTACATAATTATTTGTCAAAAATCTTTAATATTTTGTAAAATTAATTTTAAGTTATTTGAGTTTAAAATTTTTGGTTCAAAAACTTTATTCTTGCTGTTTTTTTTTTGTATATTAATATTTACAGCAATAATAACTTATAGTTATAACCTACACCATCATAGTGGGGAGGGTACATTGGATTTGTTCTGATGTTTATAACGCCCATTGGACCCATATTGGTCCAACTCCCACTTTAAAGTATACCGAACGACTCAGAATCACTTTCTGAGTCGTTTTAATAATGTCCGTCCGTCCGTCCGTCTGGCTGGCTTGCTGTCCATGTAAAGCTTGTACGCAGAGTACAGGTCGCAATTTTGAAGATATTTCGATAAAATTTGGTACATAATGCTTTTTCGGCCCAAGCACGGATGGGATTGAAACTGGTAGAAATCGGTCTATTAGTTCGCCTGGCCCCCATACAAATGTCCTCCCGGAATAGGAGTTTACCGATCATAAATCTTTGAATTATGCAAGTTAGCAAACAAATTTCACCACAACTGAGTAATAAATGAAGCTAAATCACATCTACAAATTTTGTCAAGATCGGTTTATAATTAGTCGTAGCCTCCATATAAGGCCCATTTCCGAAAATCACTTTAACGACCATAAGTTTCTTAAAAATGTTGGCATCCCAATAAAATTCAACACAAATAAGTTTCATATAAAGAGAAATATTGACACCTAATTTTATAATGGTCGGTCCATAATTAGTCGAAACTCCCATATAAGACCCTCTACATAATTCACTTTAACCTCCATAAATCTCTTAAAAGTATTTAAATCGAGATAAAGTTTAATACATATACTGCCGTATTTATAAAAAATTAAAGTAGACTTCAAGTGTACTTTAAGAAAACCTTGTATGAAAATTTTGTCTTAAAGCACACTTCAAGCATACTTTATTTTTTATAAATACGGCAGAAATCATGGAACTGAATTTTTGGATGTTCGGTCCATAATAAGTAATATCGCCCATATAGCTAGCGCTCGTTTTTGAATAACTGTTTTATACATATACTGGGTGTAGGGTATTATATGGTCGGGCTTGACTATACTTTCTTACTTGTTAAAACTTAACTTTAAATAAACGTAGGATACCAAACTCTAGCTACAATATACAATATTAAAACAAATTCATCAATAATGTTTTTTTTTTTTAATTTAGTGTTTAAAATTTAAAACTAAAAATCTATAAAACAATATATTTAAAGTTACCCACTCTTCTTGACTAATCACCACTTTTTTGTTTTTACCAAATGTAATTATGGTAATTATAAGTATTTTTAATTGCTCCCACTGTATCGTCTAATTGAAACATAACTAGAACTGAGACAACATTTTGTACTAATTATTTAAATTCTACAAATTATTCACATGAACATTTTCTCATTTATTCTGGTGAGTTTTGGATTACGTTAATTTACCAAAAGCTCTTGTGTATTAAGTGACCAATTTTAAAATTAATTGGCAAATACTCTCGCCCCCAGGTAATCAAATAGAAATTATATTTTGTTCTACAATGATTATGGTACTTAATACTTAATACTCGTAGCTCTAGTATGAGCAAACTTTAATAAGGAATTAATATACTAAATTAATATATGCACGAGTATATGTAAGTTCATGACCACAAGCTACAAATAAATATATAAATTTAATACCAAACGTTAGGGAAGGAAAAAATAAAAATGAAAATTGAATCATTTGTGTAACAAAATATTTTAAGTGATTGAGTAGACAAAATGCAAAATACATTTAATTAGATTAGTGATTATTGCAAGCGTCATCAGACATCAGTCATTTGATAATTTTTTGCTTTTTTTTTTTGTAACTGCAAATATGTATATGTAGGTATATTAGTATGTATAGATACAGATACATATTGAGAGTTTATTTGTAGATAAATACATACATACATACATACATATACAAGTTGTAATTGTTGTTGAGATTTTTTCAATTTAACTAAAATTATTTTGTTTGCAACAATTTCACTATAAATTTCATTATACTCGCAAGCATGTGCAAACAAAATAGGAGGGTGGCTTTTATGAACAAATAAACCAATTACTCATTATTATGATTTTACTTGTATCTATGTATGTGTTAGCAATTTCACTCGTATGTATGTATGTATATATGTGTTGTGTTATAAATTAATTTTAGTTTAGGAGTATTGGTGTGTGCTTACTTAGTATGTTTTGGCATTTATGTGTAAAATAAAATACAGCTATTTTCCAGTATGTTGTTTGTTAGTAATCATTTATGTATGCTCGGTATAAACGTATCAATAATTGCAAATAATTTATGCTAAATTTAATGAAATTGTTTATAACAATTCATTGACTACATAAAACTATATAAATGTTTTTTAGCTGTTGCTGTAGTTTGCTTCATTTTTTTCCCCTGATATTTATTTCATGTTTTGCGCCATTCAATTCCCATAATTCATACATACTTTTACACTTATCGTTATACATATCTGCAGCACTATAGTATTTAGTAGTGTACGAGTAAGTACATTTAGTAGTGGTGTTAAAAATAAATTACCATTTGCCATACATACTCAATAGTTTATTGGGTTCATAATCATAAATTTCTACATGATGTTTATTTTTTTTTTTGTACGTACTAATACGAATAATAAAGGTTATCATTTAAGTTTCTCATAGGGTTTGCAACATATTGAAGTAAGATTACATTATGCATAGATTCCACTAAAAAATTTCCATTTTTTTTAATTACTGGAGAAAAGAGCGCTTTTTAGAAGCGGCGTAGTAATGTAATAAAGAATCAATTATAAGCGAGAAGCAATAATGAATAATTATACCGCTTTCTACTACACAGAAAAAAATCATGTTTTTTTTAATTAAACCTTTAATTGATTTTAAAATAATTTTCAATTAAAATTTTAATTTTAATTATTTTCAATTAAATCTCAATTTTTTTTTAATTGATACTATCATTTTGTTTACAGGTCCGATTTCAATTAAATTTTTAATTGATTCCACAAATATTTGAATTGAAACTCATTTTAATTTTTTTCTGTGTAGTTAAGTGAATGTATTCAAATTAAACACCATGCTAGAAATTTACCCAATCTTCTGTTTTGTAACACATCGAATATTCACTATTGATATTTGGTATTAAAAATTGGACAAAATTAACCCAAACAAAGAAAAAGTCTAAAACAATTGAGTTTCAGAAGATCCTTTTCAGTTCTTGCTGTAGGATAACATTTAGTCTATCATATTTTATATATTTTTTTGTTTCGTTCAGGATAGCAATTTCACGTTTGTGTTGGATTTGGGCTATTTAATTGAGTTAATGGCAGTTAAGTGTGAAATATTGTGAAAAATGGCTGAGTATGTGTGATATTTTGCTGATATGTGCACAAAAACACCGCAAAACATACACACACTTACCAAAAACCCTACTATAATTATAAAACAAGATGAAATTAAAATATAAACTAAATTACACTGGGTAACATAAAAAGTAATAAAAACAGAAAATATTTATAATGGGTCAGGCAAGCGACTTATCAAATCCCTAACACACAAAAATGAAACGACAAATTTTTAATGTAATTAGCCTAAACCAAGGCGATTGTTTTTTTTTTCACCGTAGCACCGTGTGAAAATATTTCAATATAAGGTTTTCTGCGTGAGTGAGTATTTGCCATGACCACCAAACCGTGATGGTGGATCTGTCAGTAATTAATTAGCAAAGTGGTTAAATGAAATATTAAAAAAAAATAACCAAATTAGTTGCTTTATTGTTGCAGTGTTGGTACAAATGTGGTGATTCTCTAATAAAGATGACAAAAGTTAAAATTTTTTTCGTTTTTATATAAATATGCTAAAAAGTACTTTTTTATAATAAAATGTTAATTTGTAATTATAAAGATTAATTGCATATAAGTAATAGCGGTAATTAAAAAAATGGAAGCACATAAAAAACAATAAAAACATGGAATTTCATAATATATACTTTTCGTTCAAGTTAGCGCTGTGAAAAATATTGTGTTAAATTGATTTGGCAAAAATATTTAATTAGCATAAATAAAATTAAACACGACTTATTAAAGCAACCAATGAATGATATGCGGCTGTTTTTGAACACATAATCTCTAAACTATTGGTACCACCAGTTTACAAACATAAAAGGAATGACCTAAAAAAAACGAATTAAAAACATGTCTGTTAAAGTATTTAGATTAGATAAACAGCTACCAAAGAATTGGGCATTTATATGTATAGTCCGCTTTCACACTCTTCAATTCTGACACGTCAAGGCAAGTGTTTTTGAATGAGAAGGGAAAAGCGAATAAAAGTGGTACAAACTTCTTGAAGGTACTAGTCAAGTTTCTTTTCTTCATGCATGTTGATTAGCATTAAAAAGTACTAAAATTTAATTGACGTTTGTGAATGAATTTACAAAAGAGAGTTGAAGAAAAACTGGTCAGCTAAAACTGAAGAGTATGAAACAATATCTATAATATGAATTTAAACAAATGGAAGACAAATGTGGTATCAAACATCTCTTTGTTATTTCCGAGGGTTTTTAATATCTCCACAAATTCTCTGTATAAATTTAGATCGTACTAATAAAAATCATAAATCAGAAAGGATTGATGTTTGTCTGTTGGCTGACCGGCACCGCAGTGGTGCATGTGGTAGAACGCAAAGAATTCTGATGAGAGAAAGTGGGATTTCTCGAAACATATGTAAATTCAACAACCCAGGTCAAGAAAAATGATCAAAACAATTTTTAATAATAAAATTTTTCAAGTTGTAATTCCTAACTTCAGTAAACATAATTTAATGAAAATTAAATTTAATGAACTCGAGCCTAACTAAAACTTATCAAGAAATAAATCAGAAATTTTAAAATTAATAAATTTGTATGTCTGTCATTATATTAAAAGCTATTTGATGGATATTAAGAAAACATTAAGCTTAAAATATTTACCACTTTATTATTCAACTTTAAGTTTACAAAGTACAATAAAAGTAAAATGAATGTCGTCACAGAGTCAATGTTTTCCTTGCAAAAAAAATTCAATATTTAACACATTTATGAAAATATTTTATATAAATAAAAATACAAATAAATGAAACTATTAATACTTACTTCATTTTTTTTTCTCATTTAAAAGTTACAAACAAAGAAATTTCATACAAATTGAATAAAATTGTTTTTATTTAAAATGAAACTACAAAACCAAAAAAAGGAAATATTTTGTGCAAATAAATGAAAATAATTATTTAATTTTTACCAACAAACCAAACCTTTTTGCTCGTCTAACTTTGATCACATTGACAAATAGAGATATTGATTTTTTTAAATAAATAAACATTTTCATAGGTCTCCCTTGTGCCAGCAAAGTATTAAATTAAATTTTGTTTGCACTAATTACAGACAGCTGTTAAAATAAGAATAAAAAAAGCTTATAAATTATTTTAGTTTAAAAACTTTCCAACTATAATATCATTTTAAATGTAACAAAATCATTTCAGCGCAATATTTAAAAAAATGTTCTTTTCATTTCTCTAATTTTCTCAAATGATTCATGTTCTGGTTTTTTAATTAATTTAAGGTTTCATATTAAATCTAGTCCACTTGACCATAATTTTATTTAATCTTTCTTTTCTTTTTTCTTTAATTTTCACTTTTATTCTAAGTTAATTTGTTTGTTGTTTTACTTCATCTTCTTCTCATTAACATTTTAACAGCTTCAAGCGAATAATAAATACAACATGATACAAAAAACACAAAAAAAAAAAAAAAACCTTTTGTTTATTATCTTTTCGCATAAAATCTCTTTTTATTAAAAAAAGAAAGAAATTAAAAAATAATTTAATTTCGTCTTTTTTGACCTTATTTTGTTGCTGCTTATTTCGTTGGAGCGCTAAATGGATTTCTTCTTAAAAGAAGATTAAATAATTAAATTAGAACAACAAGTTTTGCTTTTGTTATTTTTGGAAGAGAAAGTCTTATACATAGTTTATTTTTAATAATTTCGGGCCTTATGACAGAGAATTAGCTGAAATGCATATAAAAACAGACAAAACGAATAAAAAATGGGTAGATGTAGAAAATATACAATTATCTATGTCGGCTAAACTTTAAATTTGATTACCGATAGATTTTCTAGAATTAAAAATTTTGTCTATAAAGAGAACATTTTGTTTTTGAACGGATTCATTCGTTATGTCAAACACACTGACCTGACTGACCACTTTTACACACTAAGCGACAAACTGATTTGTATAAATAGAAATTTCGTCAGATACCGAAAAATCTTCAATTAAGAAACTTTTTCAGACAAACTCATAAAGAACAAATTTTCTATGAAAACACAAACAATGTCAGCTAAATAGACATATACATATTTAAATTCTGTCTTACAAAATGACAAATTTTCTACAATATATGTACATATGTATAAAATAATTTTTGGAAGACAAACCACTAGAAACAGGGTCCAAAACACCCCACGTGGTGAGATCGATAAGTTTTCTATATAAAGAAACTTTGTCAAACAAACTTTAGAAATTAACAAGTTTCTACACCGATAAATTTTCTATACAGATAATTGGTCAGAGAAACTGACAAATTTCCCTAATAAATATAAAGACTTTACAATCTAGAATGCCTACACGATCAATTAAAAAGATACAAAAATATTGACAAATTTTCATATTTATTTTTTGGTACATGTGTAACAAAAAGCATTTATCGAACATTGTCAATATTTCGAAGATTTCTAAAGATTATTAATGTGTTTGTATGTTAAAAACTTAACCTAAAAATGTCTTTTGTTTCAATAACTCAGTGTTGAAATCTCTAAACCACTTGCACAAAAAAAAATCTAAAAGACAAAAGAGTACAACTAAAAAAAATCAACAATTTCGAGTCATTAAACTCTTAGCGGTCATTGTGCCACATACGTGTATAGATATTTAGATACTTATTAAACGTGTGTGTATGTATGAGTGTTAAATTTGTGTTTTTGCTAATTTGATATTTTGAACGCCAGCTCTTAAAATATTCACACATGTTTGTAGTTATTTTCTTGTGTTTGCACGATTAGTAAGCTGCTTGTATACTTACTTGTGTACATGTAAATGCATATAAAAGTATCTAGATGTGCGTGTGTTAATTTTATAGATACATCAAGTATACGAGTATGTGTATATTTAAGTGTATCGATGTACACTTTGTAACGCTGCATAGCTTGTACATACATATGTGTGTCATTTGTTTATCGAAGCTTGAAAATAGCTTTAGCTTTGTTTTTTATTGTAATATTGTTGGCGGTTTTATTACTACATTATTTTTTGGTGAAGCATCATAAAATGCTTCAAAACTCAGCTTAACGGCGGCTATTGCCTTCTGACTTGCTAAATGATGGTAATACATAATAATAAAAAAGACAACACACATAAACATAAATAACTCACAAGCAATTTTTAAGCAATAAATATATTTGAAGAAAAAAAAAAATTCAAAATTCACACAAAAATTTCAAACATGAAAATTGTTTAATCACGTTTTAAGCTTAACAACTGCAAATACACTTACAACGCCACAGACAGTCAGTCAGTCAATGACTTGTAGCGAAACTGAAGACGTTATTTGTTATTTGCCAAAAAATTATGCAAATAATTTTTCGTATAATTTTGATTTGTACTTGAAACTCTTAGTTTGTTATTAAAATTATTAATTTGATTTGTTTTTTTTTGTCATTCAGTGCCATTTAAAAAAGCCGGCCGGTAAAACGAAAAGCCTCTCCTGTGCTGCCGCTCGTATGTGAGTTCAAGGTTGCAATATGTTTAACTAGATTTTTTTTTAATTTAAACGAAAAAACCATTTTTTGGTTAAAATTACTAACAATTGTTTTTTTTTGTGATGTGAATATTAAATTTTTCAATTAGAATTAATATGTATGTACTTGCAAATGTACGAGGAGTATGTAAAATTTGAGTTTTAAAAACACAATTATATAACATTGTACAAAAAAATGAGAGAAACTCTGTAACAGTTTCCTTAAGTACAAAATTTAAAAGGCAAATCTTCTCCAAATAGAGAAACTCAAGGTACGGTCACACTTGACAAATATTTAGTCAAAAAAGCGTAACCACTTGTTTTAGCACAAATTTGTTTAACGTTGTGTACTCCTACAACAAGAGTTTTGCGAGATCAAACAGCATCAAATAAAATAAAACTAAATATTTATTGTGTTCTGTCCTAAATAAACAAAGTTTTTTTTTAAGTAAATAAACGAGTTCATAAATGTTTTATTTAGTTGTTACGTCTTTTTCGGCAAATATTTGCCAAGTGTGACCGTACCTTTACACAGGAAAATCAAATGATAAAGCGAAGAAGAATTTGATAAATGTAGAAACTTTGACAGACAAATTGTCTAAATATAGAAAGTGTTCAATATAAAACCTTTGTAAGACAAATTTCTATATATAGAAATTTTGTCAGAAAAGGCCATAAATGTTCTTTATAAAGATTACACTATTTCCAATTGTATTTCAGAAATTTCCAATTATTATTTAGTTCTTTTATTCGAATTATTATGAATTATAATTATAATTCAAAAATTGTATTATCCCTGAGGAAGCTAGCCAATGTGATAGCGAAATATTGGATATTAAAATATATAAATAAAGGGTGGTTAAATTGTAAGGGCCGATGTTGAATGTGAACCACAACTAAACGCCAAGCTTTTTTCGGAATTATTTGACATTTCTCTATTTCAGACTTATTCAATTTGAACTATGGAGAGATACACAATCCAACAACGTGTTAAAGTTATCCAGACTTATTATGAAAATGGGCGTTCAAATCAAAATGCATATCGTGCACTTCGTGATTTTTTTGGTCAATTTGATCGTCCAAATGTGCGTACAATCGCAAAAATCGTGGAAAAATTCGAGCAAACCGGGTCTGTAGAAGATGTGAGAACACCAGTGCATGCTCGTACAGCTCGTACTGCAGAAAATATTGCTGCTGTTCGCGATAGTGTGGCTGAAGAGCCGTCCACTTCAACTCGTCGTCGTGCCCAACAATTGCACCTCTCACGCTCGTCGTTGATGAACATTATGCATAAAGACTTGCATTTACACGCTTGCAAGGTGCAATTGGCTCAAAAACTAAAGCCTCTTGACCATTCCAAACGTCGTGAATGGGCAGAATGGTGGCAAGAAATGGCAACAGTGGATGATCAATTTTCGAAGAAAATCATCTTCAGTGAGGAGGCACATTTTCACCTCAGTGAATTCGTCAATAAACAGAATTGCCGCATTTGGGCGAATGAGAATCCAAGAGTGATTGTCGAGAAACAAATGCACCCACAAAAAGAAACTGTTTGGTGCGGTTTATGGGCTGGCGGCATCATCGGGCCGTATTTTTTCCAAAATGAGGCCGGTCAGGCAGTTACTGTGAATGGTGTTCGCTATCGTGAGATGATAACAAACTTTTTATGGCCCGAATTGGAAGATATGGACGTGGACGATATGTGGTTTCAGCAGGACGGTGCCACTTGCCACACAGCTAACGAAACAATGGCTCTTTTGCGCAACAAATTCAATGGCCGTGTTATCTCACGTAATGGCGATGTCAATTGGCCGCCAAGATCATGTGATTTGACACCGTTGGACTTTTTTCTTTGGGATTATTTGAAAGAAAAGGTGTACGTCGATAAGCCAGCAACAATTCAAGAGCTAAAGGATGAGATAATTCGGCACATTAACGGCATAGAACCTCCATTATGCCTCAGGGTCATCGATAATTTGGACCATCGGATGGAGGTGTGCCGCCGTGGTTGCGGCGCCCATTTGGCCGATATTTTGTTCCATGCATAATTGAGTATTACCAATATATCATAATAAAATAAAATTACAATAATTTCCTAAATAGTTTGTGTTTTATTCAAAATCAACATCGGCCCTTGAAATTTAACCACCCTTTATTTCCATGGCCATTAGCAAAAGCAACTTTCTTTTTTCATTCATTTTGAATTTATATCTGTGATTATGAATGCGCAATACTTTAAAATAATTCAATTTTTGTATTTTGACACTTAAAACCCAAAGCAAAATAAATCAATGGCCGCACTTGTAAAACTAATAGATTTTGTTTACATATGGCAGCTTTGATTTTTCAGAAAAATCGTTCGAAATGGGTTAATAGTGCTGCAAAAAACAAATGGGTGAATCCAACTTAAATAAAGTTTGTCAGTCAAACCGACAATATTTTTGTATACACAAACCGACAAATCAAAATTACTGACAGTAGGCTTTTATATTCTCATGAACATACATAAACAATTATAGTAATCAATAATAGCATGTCACTACAAATATTTCGCCTTTTGTATTAAACATTATAATGTTTAATAATAATTATTATAGAAACTATTTGTTAGCGACACATTTTCAAACCAGAAGTCGTAGCAGTAATTTGTGGAAAAGTAAGTCAAAGTCATTAACAAAAAAAGTATCCAAACTTTATAAAATAAACAAAAATGACTTAACCCTCCGTTGGGTGAGTCATCCATTGTCCTTATACGAAGTAAAAGGTACATAGCAACATATTTCTATTTGTAAGGGATTTCTTATTAAAACGCCATTTTTGTAAAAAATAAAGCAAAGAGTAACTACAATTCAAAAAACACATTTGTGATGTGTTCAAACAACAAAAGAAGCCTAAAAATTAAAGTGTATTTATTAATGATTTCTTAAATTTTCAGTACAAGGACCTTTTCACCAGTTTCCGTACTAAACACCTTTAAATCTCAATAGAAACTAAACTATTGGCCGGATCGCCTGGAACTTTTTTAGATGGTTCTATATAAAATATTCTTAGAATGCATGTAGGGATCGGGTATACTTCCCATAGACCATCAAGGAGTAATTTCAGTTTGAAAATGAAAAATTTTCCCAGGGACCTTCTCACCCAACGGAGGGTTAAATAACACAAAATATCCACAAATACATGAACAAACAAATAAATAAATTAGTTTTATTGTCAAAGAGCAGCAGCAGTAATAACTACAGAAATAAATAAATGTATGTATGGTAGGTATCCTCCTCGCTTTAATAATGTTTATTTGTTATTTACAAAACATTTTACAAATACAAATAAAGATTTTTTTTAATTTAGTTTTATTTAGAAACGCATGTATAGAATTTAAATACAATTTCGGCCAGCCATATAGATTATAAAAGTAAACAAATATGTTAATACTTAAAAGTAACCCAGCAAAATTAGTTCAGAGAGTAAGATGAATATTAAATGTACAAATGTGACACCGTATGAACAGACTGTTTGAAATTTGATTGCCGCAGAGAGAATGTGGCAACAACATATGTGTGTTTTTTCAGTCATGAAAAAATATAAAATGACAGCCGTGTTGTTTACTTGGAAAAAACCAGATCCTGGTAACTTAATGGCGACCTCTGCTTTGCAGTATTACTAACATTATGAACGAAGAAAAAACCAGTAACATTTTTCAATATTTACAAAACAATTTTCAATAGAAATATTTTCTAAATCCACATTTTAGCAGGAGAAATCATAACTGGGTTTTATACAAATAGTAAAAGTAAGAGAAATTACACAATGTTCACTAGAATATTTATTATTAAATTCTTTTTATACATTTATACAAATTTGGTTGTATATTTATTTGTTTAGAATGCTGTTAAACTGTTGTTTTTGTTTAATAAAATCCAATTCTTCTATAAACAATTTCATTTTATTATCTATAAATGTTTGTGCATTTTTGTCATTGCCACTTGCAATATATGTTGCCTGATATTAATGTTAGTTGCTAGTAATTTCTCACTCTCTGTCTCTTTCTTTCTGTCTCTGTCTCTATCTCTATTTAAACATTTATATATGTATATGTATATGCAAATGCGTGTGTTTTACTGCATATTCCATTTAAAATAAACAACAATTTGTTGTATTATTACAGTTACAATTATTAAAACTACAAGTTTTGTAATTTTGTGTTTTCTAAAACTACTAACAAATTGTTATTATATAGTTTGTAAATATAAATGTTATCACTTGTACCAACCACACACACATGCATAAAAATATACACATTCAAACATAAATACATACACAGCGGGAGAAATATTCAGGCAAGAAGCCTTCCCAAAGGCCTTATTTTGCAGAGTCAAGGACACCCAGCTGAATTGCAAAGTCATTTCAAGGCGGTCTATTAGGGATAATATTCTTAATAAATTCATTAAAAAACCTTAAATATATATGAAATTATTTCATAACAATTGATATTTTTATTAATTTAATTAATTTTAATTTAGTTGTTGTAGAATATGGAATAATTGCAAAACCATTAATGTTTGATTTTAGACGGAAAAGCAAAGTCATTCTATAACATCTTCTGAGAGAAGGCAGTGTGGAATTACGATCAAATCTTTTAGAATGCGTAATTATTACTTTTAGAAGGCCTACAAAGTGAAGTCCTAGCAATCTTTCCCGCAACGTATATTGCTATGTATGTATTTGTTTACTAATATTTAACAAATGCTTTTACATATCTATGGCATTCTATGTTGAAGCACTCTACAAAATACCACAAATAAGCGGAAATAAAAAGGAGAACAAATTTAAATTTAATTATTGTAAATACCAACAAGTAAGAGTGTTTTAATCGGCTGTGTCGAATATTATATACCCACCACCCAGTGATGTCAAATGAAGTTTTTAAAGTTCCCTACGTTTTGATAAAAAAAATCCCTACATTTCCCTACAACACCAATTTTTCCCCCTACAATTTTCCCTACCTTGTATTAGTTATAAGTAAAACTCAAAATTTATTATTAATTCCAGAGAATAAATTTTATTTACTTTAAACAAAAAACAATAACATACATTTTAAAAAAATTTCAGGCAGTTTGAGTTAAATACAAAAAAAAAAAAAATCATATAACATAAAAATCTACACATGTTTGTATACATGACATATAAAAAATCAGTTGTAAAACACTTGTGAATTCATTTTCTTTAAATGACTTTCTGTACAACGGAAGCTTGTACAGTTTAACATTTTTGATTGCAAGTGAGATCGAAGAATACATATAGACTTTAAAACCTCGTGATTCAGTTTATTTCTTCTTTTTTTTGTACGGACGTCAGTAACAATTGAAAATATCCTCTCAGCATCTGCATTGGCATGTGGTAAACTCAGTAAAATTTTGGATAATTTTGAGAGGCAAGGGAATACGAAATTATCATTGAAATTCTTCGACTTTGATATATATAACCAGAATGGTTCCAAATCCATATTTGAAAGAGAAAATATTTCTTCTTTTGAAAAAATATATTCTAGGGTTAGCCGTTCTTGAGTAAGAAGACTTTTCACATAACATTTTAAATTTGTAATCTTTTTTATTACCAGTATACCAAGGGATAATTTGGGATTTAAGAATTCCATTTCTTTAAAAATTTAGTCTGTTTTCAAAGGCAGTTAAATTAAATTTTTATTTACATGCAAAGGAAAAATTCCCTACATTTGGACAAAAATAAAAAATCTATCTACAAGGGAATTTTCCCTACATCTGACATCACTGCCAATACCAATACTTAGTGTAAATTTCACCTAGTTGCATATATTTAAATGCTATTGAGAGCGAAATATGCATATAGACTAGGATTTGGTTTATTCCGGACTATTTTTTTTCCCCCCGGGAAACGATAATGAAAAATTGCATTTTCAGGGATTCCCGGTATGCTTAGGTATTTTATAAGATTATATCATTTTATTAAAGAAAAACATCACATTAAAACATTTTAAAGAAATTAAAAATTATTTTAAGTTCGTCCAGTTTTAAATTGCTTTTAAAAAAACTAAAACTAAACTTCGATATTTTTGAAAGACGCCTTTCCAGAAAATATACTTCTTAAAAAGTGTTATTTCAATTGTTTGAATGAGATTAGTTGTGTTTAATGAAATTAATTAATATAAATTTATATGTACTTGTGTATGTATATGTCATTTTGAAAGTTACATATCTGAAATTTATTCTCACTAAGTTATTTCTAGGATACGGTTAAATTCGGAAGAGGATATCCGAAATTGTCTTCATTCGCTCTTAGCCTCAAAGGACGAGCAGTTCTCTTGGCGCGGAATATGTTGCCAGAGAGATGGGATAAGGTCATAGCTACCAATGGCCTACATATCGGGTGCCCCGATAGACTACGCGATAGTGTGACGGACTATCAGTCAGAGGGTTGCGGATACGATTCCCGCCAAAGACTCTGGGTGTTGCCTGCAGACAAGCCAAAAAGCTTCGCAGTTTGTGTTTGTTTTCAAAAAAAAAAAAAAATTACATTGCACCTGTGTTTCAAAATCAAAGTTAAAATTTGAAAAAAATCTCTCATTTTTAAGTTAAGTACACCCAATACATAAACGATTTGTTTGTACAAAATCGCTAATCTTTCGTAAACAAATTTAAAGTTATAATTCTTGCTGGTTTTTCTTTGGGTAGGTTTACATGATGAAATTTATGACGCCCAATTTTCGACGTTGCTTTTAGTTTGAGAGCGAGCGGTGTAGAGAAGCAAGCGTGTTAGAAAAATAAACCCGATTTCTGTTTTCATGGTGTTTTCGTATTTTGACTTACACTCATTTCTGTTTCTATAATTACGTTTTATTGTTATTATACCACAATAGTGGGTAGAATATATTGGATTTGGGCTGATGTTTATAACGCCCATAAAACTTGGTCCAACACCCACTTTAAAGCATACCGATCGACTCAGAGTCAATTTAACGATGTCCGTCCGTTTTGCTGGGTGGCTTTCATTGAAAAGCTTGTGTGCAGAGTACACAAGTCGCAATTTTGAAGATATTTCAATAAATATCGGTCCATTATTTCATCTGGCCCCTATACTCTCTCCGTAATTCACTTTAACCTCTATAAACCTTTTAAAAGTATTTATATCGAGATAAGTATAACATACATAATATTTATATTAACTCATGGCACTAAATTTTTAGATGATCGGTCCGTTATTAAATTTACGTCACTATTAGGTTTTGAGTTCCGTGAATTAAGCCAAAACCTATAAATATTTTCATATATTTTGATCTAAAACATTTTACCAAATCAGCTTATGAGATCGTTTTTGGACATTCTTTAAGGTCATCACATGTGTAATTGTATGTAAAAGACAGCCGATTCACATCAAATCCTTTTTGTGATTTTTCTTTACATGAAACTTATTTTTACTGAAGTTTGTATTGCTATTCTACAGATATTTATGTACCATAAAGGCATATACCAGGATGACATTTGTAACCAAATAAAACATATTTGAATGGAAATTTCTTTAAGCTTAGTTATGTATCTACTTTGGACGTGAGAGTGTTTTACAGAGATGGACATAGCTCAATCGACTTAGAATTGCATTACCTATATAGGTAAGTTTATACTTTGTTGGGTCTCAGACACGGAAGGAAGGACAAAGGTAATATAAAATAAACATTTACCACCTATGATGGTGGAGGGTATAATAATATATGCCAAATTTCATGATATTATTTGCAATATATTTAAAGAAAATAGCAAAATATTTTTGAAATATATCGAGGTTGTCGGAAAATTCGGTCTATAACTCTGCTTCACTAGGCTGCAACTCACTATTCCCATATTCTATAAATAGACCAGATTAACGGATAATATTTTGAAAAATTTTATCTTCTTAAAGCTATGCACAGACGGTTATTAGGTCATACAATGTTGTCAGATCTGATAATGTTCTAGCAATGTACTGACACTGAAAAATTGTTAGCAAAATACTAATTGTCGGTTCAGACTATTGATTTGATTTGTTACTATCGACACACACTTTGGTTTGTTTATTTATTTAAGTATATACAGAGTTGCAAATAGAAATAATAAACTTGGCACACTTGACAATAAAAAGTGTTTGACAATTATCTTACAACGGCAATATTTTTGTCTTACAATGTACTAAAAATGCTTTTTCTGACAACGTCGCAAGACAAAAATTGTAAGTTCAAACGGTTGTTTCTGAACGTTTTTCTGACATTGTTGTAGGATCTGACATAGCTTAAGCCTTTTCTTCGAGGCTCTATCGTGTCTACAACAGTGGGATGGTCTTAGAATTTTATAACAATCTGCTACTTCTTGGTTCTACGACCAATATTTCGATATGTTACAAACGGAATGACAAATATAGTATAACCCCCATTTTTTTTGGTGGTGGGTATAGAAATATAATATCAAGCGTATGTTGAAATATTTAAAAGGTTTTTAATTGCAAACGTTTGGCGCAACATTAGATTAAATTAAATTATTGTATTTATTAAATAAAAACATTTTTTAATTATAGTTAGATATATGTTGTATGCATGTATGTATGTTTTTTAGGTATTTTGATTTTTTTCAATGAATTTAAAACGAAAACAACTTATACATAATTCTATACCTATGTGGCCATCTTAAACACAAGTTAGTTGTTTATATAGAATAGGCTTCCGGCAATGAGAAAATAGCTTAGCTAAATTCTTGGATATCGAGGTTTTCTCTTTTCTTAGAATCCAGAATTTCGTGGTGAATTCGATAGGAGAATATAACAATTCGTGGCTAAAAGACGTCCACTGTGTTCAATGTTAACCCGACTACTTTTGAGGCAAAAGGTCGGTAGTCAGTAGCTTATATGGATAATGCGATGTGATACTGGTAAATGAAAGAAAACAAGCAGTCAGCATTTGGCAAACTTTCTTCTTTTACTGAAAATAATAAACTGGAAGTAACTCAGACGGTATATACATATGTACATATGTAGTAATTTTTACAAATTATGTTAATCAGTATTATTAAGTAATTTTGTTGCTGTGATTCTTTAAAACTCTACATAAACTGAGAGTAATTATGATTTTTGTTCTCACTTGTTTTAGTAATAGTTTCCTGTGAAAGCGTTTAATTAAATTATTTCACTTTCTTTTTTGCATACAATAATAATATTTATTCACTAGACCAACTAAATGAGTCTTCTGGGAATTCTTTCTGTATAAAGTTTTTTTTTCTTAGTTAACGGAAACATGATTTAATTTTAAAGTCTGATGAGTTTGTTAATTAGATTTTGCAAATAAATTAATTGAAAGCTAAATCATTTGGTCAATGAACAATTTACTGTATAATGCGTTTGTTTAATTATTTCTTAAATAATTCGTACAAAACCCCAATGCCATAAAGAACAATAAATGTTACTTTTGTTATTTTTGTATATGTGTGGTTGTTATTGCAACAATTATTCAAATTTGGAGAGATTTCAATGACGTGCAGTTAAGTGAAAATAAAAATAACTTTATTTAACCTTTTAAGTTTTTTTTTTGTACAACAAGAACAAAAATACCATTAACTACAAAATCTGAATTTTCTTTGTATGCTCATTAAAAACGTCTGTTAAATATGAATTTATGACATTTTGTGATTTTTTTTTGCAGTTTCGTTTCACTTGACTTGAACTACATTTTCTGTATTTTCTTTTCGCTTTTTGTTGTTGCTGTATATTTTTTTTGTCATAATTTGCTTCATAATGAGTATTTACAGCAACTACAACATCAGCTATTTACTAAAGACTTAATTAAGAACGTAATGCTGCAGCGACAACAACAGCAACTGCTACAACAAAGCACTCCATAACAAAAACATCATATTGTCATTTAAATATAAATTTTACTATAAATAAAAGTTGTTGTCTGCTTGACTTTTTATACCTTCCACCACCATAAGTGGTGAATGAGGGTATATATAAGTTTGTCATTCCGTGTGTAACACTGAGAAATATTCATTTGAGACCCAACAAAGTATATAGATTGTTGGTCCTAATGGAATTCTAAGTCGATTAAGCTATGTCCGTCTGTCTGTCTGTCTGTGTAAAACACTCTCACGTCCAAACGACACAACCAAAATCAGCAAAGTTTACAAAAACCCGTTTGTTATTCTCCTAAGCTGTTTGGTATTGAAAATAAGCATATAGTAGAACCAGAGTTATTGGCCAAAATGACAACCTTTATAAAAATTTGATATTTTTAAAAATGTTTCTTCAAATTTTTTAAAATATATTGCAGATATTGTCATGAAATTTTGTACACGTTATTTTTATAATAAGGGAAGATAGTGTGAGGAAAATAGTAAACATCGGTTCATGATTTCTCATAGCCCCCAGACATATATCTTCCCGAAATATGGCTTAATTTTAAATAAATGCCTCTAAAATCGGAATATTAATACAAAATTCGACAAAAATAAGTGTCATATAAAAAGAAATTTCAAAACAAAATTTTGGTTTGTTCGGTCCATGTTTGACATTAGACCCCATATAAAGTCCACATCTAAAATTCACTTTAATACTAATATGTGTCTTAAATGTACTGTTATCACAATGAATTTCGACGTAAGATATCCTCAATGCATAAAATTCACTGTTCCACTATTTAGGCGGTTCGGCCCATGAATTGTCATAGCTGACATATGTATAAGGACCATTTCTGAAAAATAATTTAACCCACAAAAATATGGATCAGACATTTTAAACCAGAAATCATACTAACATGGGTTATATGGCAATTATGCTACGGGAGCATAACAACCAACCATACAACTCTTGTAAATAACGTAATTGAGATGAAATTCAACCAAAGGAAGCCTCAACTTATAATCTTACCCATTTTTATACTCTGTTTCTTAACTTGTTGTGAATATGGGAAAATGTTCCTTTAATTTTATAAATTGTTAATTTACAATCAAGATTATTATGAATAGCAGACAAACTCTGTAAATTAAATTAAGTACCTATCGGTAATTACATCAATTATAATGGGCAAAATTAGCTAAAATTCAAAAACATTTAAAATGAATTATGTTGGTCGTAAAATTGTCTTTCGAACAACATATAAGATAATAATACATAATAAAATTTGCACTAGGACTGAATAGCAAACAAAGAATAAGATATTCTAGTTAATAAAACGAGTGTAGTTTTTCTACTTCTTATTACTTTTAGGTGGAGGGTACTTTAGATTCGGCACAGCCGAATATTGCACTTTAATTTGTTTTTTTTGTTGTTAATTGCAAATTTGCAAAATTAAGAAAAAGTAAAAACAAAATGTTCAAAAACTAAAAGAGAAGGAAAAAATCATGAAATTTTCTGTACTTTGCTAAACAAGAAGAAAAATTAAATTTTTAAATTACATAAAGCACACACACACAAAATGAAAACAACATGAATTTTACGTATTCGTTCTTCACATACAAACATTCAAACAAATAATGAAATTGAATGAACAATAAAAACAAGAACGCAACAAAGACAAAAAGAAAGTGTTCATGCCTGTACTCGTATGTATGTGTGCATGTATGTATGTAGTATGTAGTTGATGAGTATGTTGCCATGTGTGTGCTTTTGTGTGTTTGTGGCTTGACATTGTCACTAAAGTATTTGATTGCGCTTATATGTTTGTTTGGTTGTGTCTTGTTTTTGTTTGTCTTGTATTTAAGTCTTTATGTCATTGTTTAGTTCATTCATTTTTAATGTTTTTTATTTGGCAACACGTTTACACTGCCAACGTAAATATGTATAAGGAACATTTTATTTTTAACCACACATTCGCTAATTGTTTTTTTTTTCAAAATTTCTAGTGCTAACAGATAATTGAGTTAAAAAATCGTCAAAATTTCCGAAAAGTATCGATAATGTTAAAAATACGAACAAATATACATATGTACATAGAAATTCTTATTTAACAAGTTAAAGCAATGTTTTTTGATGTTTACGATATTTAAGAGTTCAATTTTAATGTGTACGAGAGCAGTTTGGAAACTTCTTAGCCTACCATAGAAAGGGAATAGTTAGTTTTTCAAAAACATTTTAATTTTTCAATAAAAGTACCAAAAAACCATTGCCATAACTTATAAGAAGATTGAATTGTTTTTTGCTTTCTTTGGAGCACTTCCTCCAGCTTTAGTGCATAGCTTGGATTATTCCTTTATCTCTAGACTATTGAGGTGGATCCATGTCATTTTATTTTTTTTTTAACGATCCAAACAAGCTTAAGAAATTTTCATCCTTATGCATTTTTGGTCGATTGTTAACAAATGCGGCAGCCATCTTGCAGAAAGCTTTTTCATCTGTAGTTCTTCATGCAAAATTAAATGGACTCGATAATTTAAGATGTCCAGGATATTATTTATTTCACGCACTTTTATTTGTCAATCATTTAATACCATATCATGCACTTTGGCTATAATTTATGTTGTTGTTGCTGTTTTTGGACGTCCACTACGTTGTTCATCCTCAATGCTTGTACGACCACGTTTAAATTCATCGACCCAATTTTTTACTGTTGCATATGAAGGAGCACTTCCGCAACACATTCACCATATCATTATGAATTTCTTGTCCCGATAAATTTTTTTTATTTTAATATTTATTGACACCATGAATTTCTAATTTTTCCATTGTAAAAAAATCGCGGATGCATCTTTTTTTGTATATGATCGAGTTGTCAGATCGAAAATAAATTTAACACGGGTTCATAACACAGATGGAAGTTTACAAAACACGTGACTTTTTTCTGTTAATACCACGCTTTCATTTCTAGGCTAAGACGTTTTCGACCCACCCTCGTATGTTATGTACTTTAATGAATTAACTTAGCAAATTGTTTTTCAAATTTACAGCAACAAATTTTATTTGGCACTAAAACTGTCTCAAATCAATAAGTGCTTTCAAATTTATAAATCCTAATTTCTTTCTATTTTCTTCGACCTTTTTTATGATTTTTATTAAATAATTTTTAGGCTTGAGGTCACTTTTTTGTTTTTTATAAAAGACTTTTTTATTTTTATATACAATTAACTCGATATTTCGATTTCCTTTGTAAAAAAATATTTTATAAAAAAATATTTTATATTTTTTAAAATTAGTTGGTTTTTTTCTATTTGAGTTAAAATACATTGAATTCTAAAGTTAGAATACAGAATTAAAATACGAAGTTCCAGCGCAAAATGAAAAACAAAAAATATATAACTTCTAAACTACTGGTCTGATGTCTTCAGAAGTACTTCACTCATAGTTAATATAAAATGAACACTGCTCCTATCAACTTTTATCTCTTAATTAGTATTTGTAATATATAAGGCCAGCTGCAATATAGAACACATATATTGGACATTCATTGAAGTTAACAACCCAGTTAAAGGTAACTATGAAAAAGCCTGACATATACAATCTCAATGCTAAAGAAATAGTTTTACTGAATGCCGTCCAGATCGCCCAAAAAATTTCGTAACGCCAGAAATCTTTGATAAAATTCACATTGGAAATTTAAACTATATGAGTTATATATTGCTTAACTGAGTGTATTTTACATGGGCATTTGAATGTGAAAAAGCTATCCACTCACATTCGATCATAATCGTAGCTGTGTGACCACTTCAATGAAGATTTTGGCGATGATTAATAATATGTTTACACCAAACATGGACCCATAAAAACACAACATAAACCAAGGAACCGACAAATCAGTCGACTTTTCTAGATAAAAGGGGCAGCTGTAAATCCAGTATAATGCATACCGATTATTTTAAAAGAGTTAATATAATTACAGCCGAATATTATTCGCACTGATTTAAAGTAAAAACGACAACGAATAGGTGCGGAGATAAAAGACTTGGAACACGTCAGAACTTTAAGAAAACCTATTTATTTAAAAACAAGTAAGAGTGCTATACTCGGCTATGCCGAATCTTATATACCCTTCACCTTTGTTGTGGATGCATAATTATATTATATACAGACATACATACATATATATATTGTATTGTTACGTTTTTACCTTTTAAAAACGGTGGTATATTTCCTTTAAATAAACCGGATTCTTTTTAATTGCAAAATAAAAGCGTCAAGTAGTTTGCAGAAAATATAACGAGCCTTTATTTATTTAAATGTACACAAACACAATTAAAAAAATTAATACACTGTCTCTTTACACATTTATATTACGGTTTAAGAACACACTTATAGTTTTCGAATACTTTGATGTTTACACAACAATGACTCACAATAAACTGATTCATTTGGTTGGCCGTGTTAGTCTATTTATACAGCAATCATAATTTCTGGAAGGTTCGAAACCAAGAAACAAGAATGTTCGTGACTGCAAGTCTAGAAGGTTCGTGTCTAGAATATTCAGCCAAAGTCGTTAAAACTCAATGTTGCCATATTGCTAAGTTTATAACAGTTTATAACAAAAATGTTTATAAATCGAAACTGTTTATAAATCAAAACTGTTTATAAATCAAAAATGTTTAGCATTTGTAGTAGTCATCTGTTGATGACTTTGTTCGTAACAATATTAATACACTTTGTTTGATCAACGCCATCTGTTGATAAAATTATTTGTAACAATATTAATACACTTAGTTTTTTTTGGTGAAATTTTCAGAGATTGTCTCGTATTTTTGCTCATATCTCCGTTATTTATGGACGGATCTTGCTGGTTTTAAATAGCAAACTTCTCGAAAGCATGACTGACAGAATTATTGGAGATTTGGATCGCGAAGATATCTGGGGACTTCACAAAATTGATTTCAACAGACAGACAGACGGACATGGCTTAATAGACTCTGCTATCTATAAGGATCCAGAATATATATATACTTTATAGGGTCGGAAAATTATATTGTGGAAATTACAAACGGAATGACAAACTTATATATACCCTTCTCATAAAGGTGAAGGGTATAAAAACTATGAGATAAGAGTCTTTTATTTGTATATTTAAGAATTTTAAACTTACATACATATGAGTAGGTGGGGTAGGTGTACAAACAAAAAAATCAATTTCAATTCAATTATAGATTGATTTTTTTAGATCTATTTTTGCACTTTTTTGCTTTGTCTGTTTTTCGTTTTGTTTACAGAGTTGTTGTTTTGTGTTCTTAAAATTTAATTGAATTTCTGCCATTTATTTCAGTTTCTTTTTTTTTTTTTGGTATATCTATATGAATTTTCTAACAAACACGAGCCTTTCAACTTGGGTATTTTAACCTGGGTGACAGTGTCACGGTGTATGTATATAATAGTGCAACCATTTTTGTTTTTTACTTTTCTAAAAAAACACATGAATTTTTTCACAGCATTGAACTGAGTGCTCTTTTCATATACGCTGGAACTGGGTATTTTTGTATGAGGGTTTCTAGCTTAGAATGTCAGTGTGCAAAACTTAGAATTGTGTCACATTTCTCTTTGCTACAGTTCTACGCAAATCATTTAAATCGAAGTCACTAACACACAAAAAAGTTGATTCAAGAGCAATTTATATTTAAATAAAGTAAATAAATCAATGTACAAATGAATGACTGACTGACTGGCTGACTTAATCAATGCATGATTGAATAAATTCATTGAAGAGTGCCAAAAACGATCGAAAAACAACTACAAGTGTGTTGTTTTTAATTGTTTTGTTAATTGTTTAGAAATTATCATTTTATTAAACAATTTCAACGTGTTAGTGAAAGTGCAGTCCCAAAGATGATCAATGGCGGAATTCTATTGTATGTATGAATGTTCTTGTGTTCAAAATGTCAAAGCAATATAGTTAAAATATAGTGAAACAAAACTCTGGTAAAAAAAAAATAGAAACTTCAGACGGACATATGAGTTCAAAAAAAGATACAACAAGTTGTAAAACTGTTTCTTTAGTAATGTATGAACAACAACTTGGACCAGTTTAATAATTTCATAATGATTATCGATTTTTATGTAACGCTGCAAAACAAAAAAACTTTAACTTATTTGCTTATGAGGAAGAAGGAAAAAATACTGGAGTAATTCTACATATTGTGGATATACATACGAGGTCTGATCAAAAAATGGCCGTTATTTTAAAATTTCGTAAGTTACGTAGTTCGTATGGACGATGCTCGCCCTGGTCGCTCGAGCACGTCAACAACCGATGAAAACATTGAAGCAGTGAAGAAAATTATTTTGCATAATCGTCGAATCACTAACAGAGAGGTTGCAGCAATTTTTTACGGATGTTTTAGGCATGAAACGTGCGACAGCGAAGATTCTTCCAAAAATGCTAAATTTTGAGCAAAAACAACTTCGCATGGACATCGCTCAGGAGCCGTTGAACATCGTCAACGACGTTCCAGATTTCCTTAAAAAGGTCATAACTGGTGACGAATCATGGACGTATGGGTATGACATTGAAACCAAAGCCCAATCATCCCAATGGAAACGTCCAGAAGAGCCAAGAGCGAAAAAAGCACGCTAAGTTCCGTCAAATTTAAAGGTTTTGCTCACTGTTTTCTTCGACTACAATGGCTTGTCACAAGGTCGTACGATCACTTTTTACTCTTCCCAAGACTGGAGACACCGATGAAAGGAAAGTGTTTTTCTACGATTGAGGAGATAAAAGATAAATCGAGCTGATGGCGATATCAAAAAGCGCGTTTCAGAAGTGTTTCGATTATATCTGAGGGGGATTACTTTAAAGAGGACAGGATAGTTATTAATGAATAAATAAATACTTTTTGAAAAAATTTAAAATCACGGTTATTTTTTGATCAGACCTCGTATGTATGCATTCCAAACAAAAGGTGACAAATTCGGTCTATCGTTAAAGAAAAAGACAATCATGTGAAAGTCTAACTCCTCCTCTATGATAATTTAAGTAGTTTAGAAATTGCACTTTCTGAACAATATGCCAACATTGTTGAACTATGGAGTGAAAAATCAATCACCCGGGTGTAGTTTAAAGCAATTCAATTTTATTTAATAAAAACTTTTAATTAGCTACCTCCATGATTTGCCAGACTTTTCAAATAATATTTAAAATTATAAAAACAAACCAATTAAATTCATTTCAATAATATTAAAATATAATTGATATAATTTTATATATCAATAACAGAATTTTTTATTTCATTATTAAAAAACTATAAAATTTCTATCATCATCTTACCATTATTAAAATGAGAACAAAACAATAATAAATTAATAAATTAATATTTTTTGTAATAATATTATTTTTCATGCAATTGTAATATTAAATGGCAAAATAGTTGTCTGTCTATTGTTCTGGCTGCAGGCAAATAGTTAAGATTTAATTTTATTTCCATTACCTACATATGTACATATTATGGGCAGGTCAAGTCAATAGAAAAATGGAATGATTCATAATATGATGATGGGATGCTTCGTCTATGGTTAATATAAAGTCATGCTCACTCAATAGTAAGCGTAGCCTAGAAATGATTTCAACTCATTTGTACTCACAACTTCTTCATTAGTCTTCATTAGCATTAAAATAAAAAAAAAAATCAACACTTTAACTGGAAACCGGTTATGGTTTATAACTCCGCCTTAATGGTCTACTTTTTGTAATATTTTTATACTAAGTCTGAAAAAGTTTTTTATATATTTTGAAACTAAACCTTTTTTACCGATTCACCCTATATTGTTCACTTATTTGACACACACGTTTAATTTTTATTTGTTCAATTCACAAGCGATGTTGTATGTTGTACATTGTATTATGATACAATTATTTGATTGTGAATACAATTTTGTGCAAAATATCAAAAGCAAAACATCAAAACAAATATACAAAAATCAATAAATGAAATTAATAATACAAATGAGAAAAACTGAATAATTTCAGCTTTGTGTGAAAAATATAATGCAGACATTTTAAATCGTTAAAAGTCAAGTAAGGATGATGATTTTTCATAAATTAAATATTACAATTTCACATTATTTAAATTTGTTGTTTTTCAATTTTATTTTCTTGTTTTAAAATTGTCAGTCTGTTTGGTTATTTTTGTAAACTAAAGTGTGTAATTTTTTGTTTAAGATACATATCTGAACTTTTGACAACACTTAAACTCTCATACAACATTCGAAAAATATATGAAAACATTCCGTAGGTGTTGTACAAAATATTTATATAGAAATTACCAACAACATTTGTACAACTATTGTAAATTATGACGACGTACAACAACTACGACACTGAAATATCACTTGTGAATTGAACAATTCATTTTTGTTATACCGACTTTGCTAAATTTCAGTACAGAAATATCCTTATCCTTCTCATGCCTTCGATGTTCACAATATAAATTTACAATCAAATCACTTTTATAATAACGTGTCCAAAATTGCTTATAACACCGGTTCTACTTGAACAATATTTATGATTTTGGGTCCTATCGACAGACGCACAGTTACAGATATACATACATACATATACAAATATGTGAAGGAGTGACAAATTCAACAATAAATTTAATAACCCGTCTTTTTGGTAGTGGCCATAAATATATGGTTCTAAGAAAACAAGTAAGAAAGTATAGTCGGTCAAGCCCGACCATATAATACCCTACACCCAGTACCTATATGTATAAAACAGTTTTTCAGAAATGGGCGTTATATGGGAGAAATAACCTATTATGGACCGCTAATCCATACTGTCTGTGAATATAAATATTGTGTATGTTAAACTTTATCTCGATATAAATACTTTTAAAAGATTTATAGAGCTTAAAGTGAATTACGGAGAGGGTCTTATATGGGAGTTTAGACTAATTATGGAAAGTGATTCTGAGTCGATCGGTATACTTTAAAGTGAATGTTGGACCAATATTTCTGGGCATCAGCACAAATCCAATATACCCTTCCCACTATGGTGGTGTAGGGTGTAATAAAACCTCTAGTTTTTCTCAACTACAATTAGAATACGAACAGTTCTCCTTTGTAAATAAAATTCATGATTACTTATTATACATACATAAATAATAGAAACATATTTTTAATTAATTTTAGTATAAAAGGAAAAGAAAACAATTTGGCATGATACATATAAATGGTTTGATTAAAAAAAAAAACAATTCACACAACTTTCTCCATTCTATCACTAAATTATAGAGACAAAAGGCAACAAAACAACAAAAACATCTCCTCAAATAATTATAGTTTACAAGGTTCTTTTTTATTTATTATTTTGCCATACAAGTACTACCCCTACTCCACTCACTCAAATCACTGGCGAAAAAGGAGAGAAAAGAAATGCTGGGAAGTACATTATTGCCACCTGCAGCGTTTAATTAACTATTTGTTATAAAGGTAAAACATTGAGTTGAAAAGGTACTTTTTTTCCAACAAACATTAATGAAAAATATTTGTAATACTCCTAAAGAGAAACAAAAAGGTTTTTATTCTTAATGTTTTCCATAGGAAAAGTTTAATTAGAAAATGAAGCGAACGAGAAAACTTTATATAATTGAACTTGTTAAAGAATTGGCGGTAAAAAAAAATTATATTTTTCGTGCAGAGAAAAACTATAAAACCAGAACGAGATAACAGAGTTGAATATTAATAAATTGAATTTATTTTCATTATAACGTTTTTTATTTTGTGGATAAATAAATTGACCAATTCAATGCAATTCTGTATCAAATTACTTATTGATACATGCTGATGATATGGCTGCTGCTACTAGTAATATAATAAAAATAATAAATATTTCGTTTTCTTTTTTCGCAATTTTGCATCATTTAATTTGAATTTTTATGAGCTTATGGCTCAGGACAATAAAAGTGGTGTTGTGTTTTATTGGTAACAGTTAGTTAGCGCTATGCAAGCCAAACTTTTTTAAACTACACATTTAATATTAAGCAAAACACGTACGGAATTATGGCAAAAAAAAAAACAACTGATATAAGAAACATAGCTCCAATGCCTTTTGAGATTTTATATTCATAAATTATAACGACTTTTAAAATACTCTGCGTATTTGTGGTTTGGCAGAATCAGGCGGTTGATTTTTCTGTGTTGTGGAAACGCTAGACTCTTGTTATTCTTGTTCATGTTGTACTCGTATGTTGTTATATAAAATATTTTTTTAAAACCTAGAGTTGACTTTTTGTTTCCTTAATATTGTCGCGGTATATAATTTTTGAAAACTTTTTAGAATCTGGTTCTAGATACTGTTGTATAGAAATCTCTGTTGTGTGTGTTGTTATATGAGTTCTTTAACGACTTTAGTTTCTTTGGAGAATATGAACAAAATATGTTTTAGTGAAATAAAAAATAAATGTCATCTGCAGCTTAAACACACATTTCAAAACCAATTGCATTTATTCATTTAAATTTTTATTATTTTGAATTCAAGTTTCATTTACATTCCCCACAATAACGAAAACTTTATTACAATATTTAATTTAAAAATACCAAAAAAAAAAACTATTTAATTGTTATAGTTTTTTTTTCTTGCCATTTAATAATAAAAAAAAACCTTTCAAAAGCTTACCCTCAAAAAGCGTCAACAAATGCATTCAAAGTGTATCAACAACATTTTCTTTTTTTCTATTAAATTAAAGCATTTGTTATTTCACATATTATTTTTTTATGACACAATAGGTCAACCATTGGTATTCCCACCAAAAAAAATCTTCGGGTACAGATTACGTTTTTATCCATTAAAATAAGTTGGCATACACATGTGTATAAAAACAGTTACAAACCTAGAACGAGAAAAAACAAAAAAGAATTTATAAATACTTTTGTTTTATTTATTTATAAAAAAAAAATATAGTTTTTTTGAGTTTGTTTTTAACAGCAACTGTTGGTTAATTCAATGAAATAAATATAGATAGAAAAAAGTAACTAGCAGCCGTTAAAACATTGTAAAAAATTTATGTAGAACGGTTTTTTGTTTGTTTGTTATACTTGGCGATTAAACTAAAGGGTTTTTGATGGTTTCAGAAAAAATATGAACACAGAGGAGGAACATATACAGCAATAAGTGGTATGAATATAAATATAATAACAAATGCAGAGACTTCAGCATTTTATCTGCAGCTGATACAGTTCCTTTAATGTAGTGACAATGTATTTAGACTATAAAGCTTAATCTTAATTAAACTAGAGCAGTTTGATAGCCTTTAAATTTAATTTGTAGATTTTCAACTTAATGAAATTTGTTGCATCAGTTTATTTTGCAACAATTTTCTTTTGCATAGTGCATCAATTGTTTTTCTTAAAAAAAACCGTTTTGTTTTTTTTGGTAATAATAACTTCTTTTTATATAAATTGTTTTATAACTATAAGTGGCACTGCTCGCATTTCAGTTTGCGAGCATGTGGTTGCAAAAAAAAAGAACAATATTTGTTAACAAACTTCTAGCACTTGTAGCAGCAGCCGTATTTGTGCGTATGAATGCTGATGTTAATGGTTGAAAACCAAACACCTACAATTAAGTATGAACACATACACAAACAATGATAAATGGAATCGCACACACACAGTCAAATGGAAACAAAATGTACGAAACATATTTGTGTGCAATATTATTTAAAAACCAACATTTTTAAAAGAGTTATACTCTTTTAAGTGATTTTCGGAAGTGGACCTTATATGGGAGCTACGACTAATTATGGACCGATCTTCACGAAATTTGTAGATGTGATTTAGCTTCATTTATTACTCATCTGTGGTGAAATTTGTTTGCACACTTGCATAATTCAAAGATTTATGAACAGTAAACCCCAATTTCGGAAGGACATTTGTATAGGGGCCAGGTGAAATAATGAAACGATTTCCACCAGTTTCAATCCCATCCATCCTTGGGCCTAAAAAATATCACGTACCAAATTTTATCGAAATATCTTCAAAATTGCTACCTGTACTCTGCGCACAAGCTTTACATGGACAGCCAGCCAGCCAGACGGACGGACGGACATCGTTAAATCGACTCAGAAAGCCGACTCTAAGCCGATCGGTATACTTTAAGATGGGTGTTGGACCAATATTTAGGGGCGTTACAAACATCAGCACAAATCCAATATACCCTCCCCACTATTGTGGTGTAGGGTATAATAATAGTTGGTTCATATCACAATCAATTAAATAATTAGTTCAAACAAAATTAAAAAAATGACTTTGTAACGTATAAATTTTGATTTTGGTGAGCGAAAAATTTCTTTACATAAAAATAAATTCTTCTCTTAATCCATTTTTTTCGTAAAGCGTCTCTTATTGTACAAATGTAATTGCACTGACTCCCTTTTGATTTTATTTATTTTTTTTTAACTTTTTTGCAAAAATTCCTTAAACCGAGTACATGACATTTTCATTTGTTTGTAATATAAGGCACTCAATGGAAAGAATTGACTGTCCGTTAAATCGCGAATTCGTTAAAGTGAGTATACGTTAAACCGGGAAACCACTGTATTTATTTTTGTTAATTATATTTATTACAGTAACTCATTTAACTATAAACAAGGGTTTAAAGATTTTTACAAAAATAAGAATAATTCATTTTACCAGAGGCTTTTCTCTTAAAGTTAAAGTTGTGGAATTTCATGAATCATATCAGCTTATGAGTAACATTCATACATAAATCATAATAAGTATAAAATAATAAATAATAAAAAAAATTAACAAAATTCAGTTACGAATTCACACTCATAACTAAAATAGTTTAAAATATAATACATCTTCAGCAGTTTTATACAATTGTTAATATAACAGATAATAATATAAAATATATTTGCTAGGACTTAAAAGAAACCTATAGCTACACTCAAAAAAATAATGAACTAGAAGTTAGGAAATTTTACTTATTTTGAGGACGTAATGGTTGTCGTATGGCGCCAAAGACATTTTTTATTACAAGTCAGTAAAAAATTTCCTTAATATTGGGAAAAAAAATTTACTTAATATGAGTCCGAAATTCCTACTTTTATACAAAATTTTTCTAAATTATACTAAATTTTAACTAGAATAGTGGAAAAAATTATTTTTACACTAGTTTATAAATTATCTGAAACATTCCTTCATTGTAGTTAATATTTACAAGAATATAGTTCAGATAAATTTGAGAGAACAATAAAAATTAGGAAATTTTTCGTCTATTTTAGTTAAAAAGATAAATCTTTTTTATTTAAAATTATGACAGCATGTAATAGTTTTGAGTAAAAATTTACTTCGATTTAATAAATATGTTACCAAAAACGTATAAAAAAGTTATGAATTTAGGTTAATTTTTTCCCAAAATTGGATACAATATATGTAAAAAAGAGTTCATTTAAGCCTTAAAACAAGGAAAAAAATCTGCAAATAAGAACTGAAATTGAGTAAGCGCATCCACCCCAGTAGAAAAAAATTGACTAAAATTAACGGAAAAAAATACTAAAACAGAGTAAATTACTCCCAGAAAATAGGAAGAAATGTACTGTAACTTATTAAATACATTTACTCTAATAAAATAAAAAATATGTTACTAGCTAGTACATTTATTCATTATTTTAAGGAATAAATGTACCAAGTAGTAACCTATTTTTTCTAGCTTACTAGAATAAAAGTACTAAATACAATTACATTTTTCCCAATTTAGGAGTAGTATATTTACTTAATTTTAATATTATTTTCCTAGATGCTAAATATTGCTTTATCTAGAAATAAACGTATACGAATAGGTTCTTTAAAAGGTTTATTTATTATTAAAATAATTTACAATGTAGGAATAACAAAAAAAGTACTTAAAATTTAGGTTAATATTTAATTTAATTATAGTTTTGAAGATATATTTTTAAATTACAATAGAATATTTTTACAGGATTTAAATTTAATTTTTTTTATATAAAAAGTATTTTTAATTTTTGTTTGAAATTTAGATTAATATTTGATTTAATTATAGTTTTGAAGATATATTTTTAAATTATAATATAATATTTGTACAGGATTTAAATTTAATTTTATTATTTCTTTATAATTACCAAGTATTTAATAGGTCTTAAATAGCAGTTACAGTTTAATTCATGAATATGAATTGGAGGTGACTTTATGGATGTTGCTGGTAGTATTTTGTATTCTAATAACTCAGGGCTAACAGAATATGATGAAAATATTTTCACATATGATAAAATTTTAATAATTTGAAAAAATAGAAATATATAAATTAATTAACTTCATAAATTTCTTGAATTTTAGATGCAGTAAATTACAGATCTAATTTTATATTATATGTATACTTAAGGATTCTGTTTAAACAAGGAAAACAATTTAAAAAAATGTACTTCAGAATTAACTGCTACGTGATAAATTGTGAGAAAATTCAGAGCCTTTTCATAGTTAAATTATGGTTCTTTTCAGAAGAACTACGTGGAAGGGACACTCTTTGTGACACACTGCTTCTTTGGCTATGGAACACTGAAGGTCCTTAGTCTTCCTAATTATACTATTCCAAGGCAATCGTTACAAAAATACAAATAGCGCATCATATATTTGGAGTTACAAATAATTAAATATTCATTGGAAAATATGAAATTTGAATACAGATGCACTTTTTGAATTTAAGGAAACAAACAATAATTACGTAAAAGCTCAAATTTAAAAATTGAAAACCTTGTTTTAAAGAAAATTGTTTAAGTATATATATTTGTAGCACACATATCAGTTCTATATTTTCAAAGTTTTCCGAGTTATTTTCAAGAATATGCAAATATATTGATGTCATAATAAGTTAAAATCGATTTCCCGGATATAGACGATTTTAATACTGCTTCAATACTAAACTATTTCGGATAAATTTTGTAAATATATTAGAAAAAGACCGAAAAATAAACTTACTTCTTCATGTTCTAATTATGAGTTTATTGATGATTGTTTTGAATCATTAAAGGACGACGACATCTCATTTTGCCATGTTTTAAGGTGATGCTCGAATAATATTATGCTTACACCGAATAATGGTTTGGGAACTATAACATCTAAACGGCTTGGTGTCATATATTTTAATGCATTTAGATCAATGTTATGCTCTAAAAAAAAACAAAATGTAATTATTAGCCATGGTTTAAAAAATATGATAAAAACAACAAAAAATACCTTTAAAAATTTCCAAAAATTCATCTCCCTTGAGTAGTGTTAATACATATTTTAAAGTGTCTTCGGATTCCATTATTATAACATTTCAATTCATCAGACGACGTTGGCGCATTTAAACACTAACAAATGAAGCAACAACAAATAATCAAAAAGAATGTGCATGCACAAATATGCTTATAAATACAAAAACAATGTTACGAAACTTTTGTCAAATTACGTACATACATTACATACATAAACTAACTCTTCATAAACTAACGTAATTAACTTTTCACTTTTTAATATTGTAAATTGACACTTGTATAACTTAAACACGGCAATGTATGTATGTATGTACATAGTACATATTCTATAGTTGACAAGAAATACTTACCACTTTCCTTTTTATATTTTTGTTAATAATTGTAGGTATTTAAAATTTAATTGTTATATTTTTAATTTTTCACTTTTATTTTATTTTAAGTGTTAATACACAGTTTATATTTTTATATTTCAATCGACTGTTTTCAACTACAACTCGTTCAGAATAAAACTAAAATCAAAAGAAAACTGGTATGTGTGTTTTTTGTATAACTAAAACAGTTACTTTCAACATTCCAATATTACGCAAGTGCTGCTTAATTTTGCAATTTACCTAATCGTATTTAGTTTAGGTATTCGGTTTATTTATTTAGTTTGTTATCACATAAATATATATATATGGTTAAGATTTATTAATAAAAATGCAATTTTAAACAATTTCTCCTGGTTCAAATTGTAACAATATTATGCATTTATATAATGTATAAAAAGAGCGTTGTTTTTACATTGATTAACCAAATAATATGATACGATTATTTAAGTATCTATGTAAATAGTAAGATTTATCAGCACTATTTATAGATCTCTTTCTCTCGCTCTCTTCTTCATTTAAATAACCCTTATATGTATTTGGTACATTAATAGTAGTGTCAACTCTTTTAAATATATTATGTAGAATTTTAATAATGAAGATTTGATAATTAAATAATTAAAGACATTTTTTATAAAACTTCGAATATTAGCAATTAAATCAATGAAAATGTGTAAATTGTTTGTTACTTAATTAATATATTATAGTTTGGTACTTAATTAATATATTATTAAAACTTAAAAAAAACAGGTTCATCATTTTTAGAGGTAAAAACCAGTAATTTAGCATTACTTATTACCTTAATTTCAAGTTTGGTATTGTCATATCTGTTATAAAATGTTCTACGTTTAAGTTCAAAATATTTCAAAATTAAGTTAATTATTTTCTAAAATTTAGTAAATATTTACTTATAAAAAAGTTTTCAAAAACTATTTTTTTTTTCGAGAAAACGACTTTATGTTCATTATTTTTGTAAGAAATTTTTACTTCAAATTAGTAAAATTTTTCATTATTTTTTAAATTATCTACATTATTTGTTTATGAATTTAACTTACCTGTTTCAAGAAAATATATACTAAATAGAAGTAAATTTTTACTGTATTTTTTCTACATTTTAAGTAATATTTAGTTAATTATGTTCTAAAATCAAAGCACAATTGTACCAGTTACGATTTTCAATTATACAATTGTTTAAAATTTATCTGTACTTTTTTAAGGAAGATATTCCTAAATATCAGTTTGTTACTTTTTAAGAAGTAAGACATCTTTTATTCAATGGTAGGAAATAATATATTGCTTTGCTTCTTAATTTATCTGAACTAGATTCTTGAAAGCATTTTTTAATAATTAGTAAGCAATAAACTCGAAGTAGAAGTTTAATAAATATGTATTAAAATGCAATATAAAATTCTCAGTATTTAGGAAAATTTTAACTAATGTCAAAGAAAACCATTAACAAGTTTTAAGTATATTATAAATTATGAACTATTTTGGAGTAAACCATTTACTGAACTCAGTTTTTTGAACTAAAAGCAAAATTACTTAATTTTATGATGTAATTCCCTTAAGTCTAGGAAAAAATTATTAATTTCTAGTAAATATTATTTTGCGGTTAATAATATTTTCCTACAATCAAGTAATTTATCTATAGAAAATAATAAACTAATTTCAAGTTTATGAAATATTTGCTTTTTTACTCAGATTTAGTCATTTTTATAACATTTTAATAAAATTTCCTTAATTTTAGTTAAATTTTACTCAAATTTAGGGAATTTTTTAAACTATTTTTAAGGAATTTTTTTTCATTAAATTTAGTACATGTCTTTTTTTTGAGTGTAGTATTTATAACACTATAATTAAAATTTGAAAGAAGGTTTTTAATTTTTCTTGGAATCTACTTGGCTTCCAGAATATATGGGAAACATGTGAGGTTTTTATTTTATTTCATAAGTCTAGAAAAACTCCTGCCAATTGTATGGCATGGAAGCACTGTGCAACGTTCATAGTTTGTAAATTTTTTAATTATTTTTTTATTTTATAAAAACATATAATAATTTGTTTCCATTTATGTAGTAATAAATAGGTATATGTGTGTAACTGTTTGTATACATATTTACATTTAACACACAAAAGGAAAAATTACTAGCTCTTCACTTTGTAGGCCTTCTCAAGGACCTGTTTACAAATTGTAAAAGATTTAATACTGTCTGCTCTCAGAAGAAACTATAGAAGCACTTTACTTATACATAATTCTAAAAGATTCCATGCAGATTCAAAATTGTATTACAAAATAAGGATTAACAAAAAAAAAAAAATCAAACATAAATGGATTCAATGGATTCACCAGACATAATAAAAATCTTTCAAAAATTTAGTATTTTATACAATATTGCATGGTAAAGTAGTGTTTTGTAGTTTTCTAAATGTAAAAATTGTAATGAATTCCTCTCTTAATGTTTTTATGCTCAATTCATTTATATTTTGCCTAATAGCCATTTTGAAAGGTCTCTCCTCTCTCCCTTTGCAGATATTCACAAAGATTTTCTACAAGCTCTTTACTAGAAGTGAGATAGCTGGATGTCCTTGTCCATGTATAATAAGGCCTTTAGAAAGGCCCCTTTACTGCATAATTTTCCCACTGTATATGGCTGCTGTTTTTAATAAAAAAAATGTACTTATGTGTAGTATATGCACGCATATGAATTTGTGAGAGTCCATGTGTGCTTGATTCCGTTTTATAACAATTTTACACATTTTAAGCATAAAATTCGTTACCAAACGATAATGCAATTTTGTCGCAGATTTTTTTTTTCTTTCTCTCTCTTCAACCATCATGTTTCTTTTTGTACCTTGTATATTGACAAACCACCTGAAAGGACTTTTCACAAACATTTATGTTTGCTAGGATCGTAATAAATAGGTTGTTCAATACAAAATGTTTTTTGTACTTTTTATCATCAATAATAGGTACCTACAGACACTGATATCTAGATGCAGTTATTACGGAAAAATAAGAAAACATCTGGGTGTTTTCGTAACTCTTAGTCGATCAAGTCCACAACGCTCATGCCCAATATACCAAATTTAAATCAGTAAGTTATATTCAGAATTTGTTTAATGGTTCCAAAGAGTTTAAGAATAAAAATGGACATAATTCGGTTAGTTAACATAGAAACCATGAGCCGAAATAAAATATTTTTTAAAATTTTTATTAAATATCAGCTGCGTTGTTGGTTCTATTGTTGTGCCGAATTTCGTGGATACTTTACTTTATTTTCGTGATATAAAACAATATGTAACTAATTTACCAGCTTTTTTTTTATACAAAAGATAAGTTTAGGTGTAATACACCAAAATATAAAATAATTGTGAAAATAATATGTAAACATATGTATGGCACACTCAATATTTAAATGTTAATATACCTCAATCCGTTTATGGTTAACAGCAAATAGACAACATATTTGGCGACATCATATTGAAACCAAAAGAATTTACTTGATGTTAACAGCCTCCAACCTTCACCGGCTAATCAGTGAGCAATTGAAATTAAACCTCTACTTTAAAATCATTCTACACAAACGTGTTTTTATTTGATACAAAGCGTAAGTTTTACAAATCTTCAAATTGTTTTACACTTTCCGCAACTATAAGTTACAAATTATGGATCACCCTTGTGTTAATATATTCCTGTTATACCAAACAAAGTGCAGATAAGAAAAATAATTAAATCTTAAAATAATTAATAATGCATATAGTTAAACTCTAATACATTGAAGTGACTTAAAACTAATTTGTCGCTATGAAAAATCTGTAATTTGTTTGAATTTTTTGTAGATGTAATTTGTCTTCATTTACCACTCACTTGTAAGGAAATTTGTTTGGATACTTGCATAATTCAAAGATTGATGACCGGAAAACCCGCATTTCGGTTAGACATTTGTATGGGGGCCAGGTGAAATAATGGACTGATTTCCACTAGTTTCAATCCCATCCATCCTTGGACCGAAAAAAAGTCACATACCAAATTTTATCGAAATATCTTTAAAATTGCGACCTGTACTCTGCGCACAAGCTTTACATGGACAGCCAGCCAGACGGACGGACGGGCATCGTTAAATCGACTCAGAAAGTGATTTTGAGTCGATCGGTATACTTTAAGGTGGGTGTTGGACGTTACAAACCTCAGCACAAATCCAATATACCCTCCCCACTATGGTGGTGATGGGTATAATAAAGAAAATTGACAAAAAACAGAGAATAGTATAAAAGTTTTGACAGAAACACTTATTCAGAGAAATTGCGAAGAAGTTAAAAGTCAGTCAATGAAGTATGATTGATACGAAATGTAGCTTCTGTGCCGAATACTGGAGGTAGTTCTGGAGGCTATTAAAAGACTCAGAGGCTCGATTAATGATATGCGAGATAAAAAAGAATGGTTCGAAAACTCTTTCACAAGCTGCTAATGTTGTAAATAAAACCGTAAGTGAATGAACAGTAAGACTACCACTTCAAAGAATAGAATATATTGCAGCTGGTAAGAAGAAGACGATTTTAAACGAGTCATTTTTGGTGGGATGAGACTAAAATTAACCGATTCCAATCTGATGGAAAGGAATACTTCTGCAGCAGACCTCACGAAACTATTTAAAGACATTATGTGAAACGAACAGTCAAACAAGGTGGAGGTAGTTTAATGGTTTGGGATTATTTCACATGGTTAGAGTAAATGGAATTATGAAGAAAGAAGACTACCTCCATTTTATGAACCAAACTCATTTACCCGATTTTGTGGGCCGCAGCGCATATCCTGAAAACAAAGTAATTTTCCAACAAGACGAAGAGGGCAAAAATTGTTCAAAATTGGTTAGCTGGTCAAAAATTTCTGCTGATGCCTGCGCAAAGTCCAGATCACAACCCTATAGAGAATTTCTGGTCTCTATTGAAGAGAAAATTGGAACAACACAATCGACCTGTATAGAGGAGATTTGAAACCGTGTTAAGGTGGTATGGGATAATATTCCAAGTGAATTTAAAGAAAACTTGATTGCAAGTATGCCAAGGCGCATGAACAGCGTTATTCCAAACAAAAGTTAATGGAAACCATACTCAGATAATGGATTCTGCAAAAGTACAAAACTGAGTTAATTGAGTTGCTTTAGGTTTTTATATTATTTCTTTTTTTTTTGTTTTTCTTACATTAGCATTACTTTCAATATTATATTTTTTGTCTTTAAGTAAAATCATACAAATATATAAAAACATACTCGTATAATTATATATTTCAAAAGACTTTCAACAATTGGCTGATTTGTTTTAAACAATTCTCGAAAATATTGAATAAAATATTATATAAGTAAAAATCTTCATAAACAAGACACTACCGGCTTGTCAATTTACAGCAGTGATGATAACATTCTTTTACGACTACTATGGCGTGCGCCATTCATAATCGTAAATAAATATAAATGTACGGAAATGTGTAATAATATTTATTTTTTATGTTTTTATTACAGTCAAAAAAAAAAAAGGGTTTTTTACAGTTCCCACCTCAGAATGTCGACAAAAAACATGTTAAATAAAAATTTGTTACTTTTACTTTATGTCAACTATTATTTATTTATTTATGATATTGTATGGTAAATAAATAATACGCTACACTTAACAAAATGAATATTGGCGTGCGTTAAAAGCAGGATATATGAGATTTTAAAAGGTTACAGTAGGGCAGTCCTCAATAACTGAGATATTACTGGCAAGTTGATTTAAGAATGTCACTAGACTCTCTTATATATTTGTTATAAATTAACAATATTTGTTTTAAAACACTTCTGTTTAAAGCAAAATTGACTACAGCTGACATAATACTATGAGAATATTTGTAAGAATCTAAAGATAAGCAGTAATTTAAAATTATTGCGACTTTGAATACCAGCATCGTAAAAAGTACTACATATTACAGAACCATTAAAAAACCTTTTCCAGTTACTGTGTATGTCCTAGAAAAAACCAAAAATTTTACATGAAAATATTTATACAATAAATCAACAGACACTTTTAATGCCTGACATTTCTTAAGAACAACTCGTTGTATTAAGTACAAGTAAAATAGTACAAAAAGCGTCATTTTTTTCTTTACTTCACTTGCCGGTGTAAAAGTGCCAGTAAAAATAACATATTACTTTCATGTTTACTTATGTAATATACATTTGTATATTTTACATGTAAATTCTGTACTCTTGTAATCGGTCTCAATCAGTGTTTTGGTTTTTTTTTTTATGATTGAGTATAAATGTGTTTTTCTGAAATTTAAGTGCGTTTTTATTTCAGTAAAATTGGTTGCATATATGTACTCGTACATATGAGTGTGTGTTTTTATCAGTTGAAGAGTTATTTTAACAGTTTTTATTTAGGTTTTTTTTATTTATTTTATACCAATGCAAAGTAAATACTTTGATATTTTATATTTTGTTTAAAATATGCAAATTTTAGTGTTTAGATGCCTATGTGAGGTTGATGATAGTTGTTCGGTGTGTAGTGTACAGGCAACAGAAATTGTTTATAGTTTTGTTTTTATTTTTATACCCTTCACCTTCATGAGTCATGTCATTCCGTTTGTAATTTATACAATATAATTTTCCGATCCTATAAAATATATATATTCTGGATCCTTATAGATAGCGGAGTCTATTAAGCCATGTCCGTCCGTCTGTCTATCTGTCTCTTGAAATCAATTTTCTGAAGTCCCCAGATATCTTCGGGATCCAAATCTTCAATAGTTCTGTCAGACATGCTTTCGAGAAGTTTGCTATTTTAAATCAGCAAACTTCGTCCATAAATAACGAAGCAAAAATCCGAGACAACCTCTGAAAATTTCATCAAAAAAACTAAGTGTATTGTTACTAATAATTTCATCAACAGATGTCGTTGATCAAACAAAATGTATTAATATTGTTACAAACAAATTCATCAACAGATGGCGTTGATCAAACAAAGAGTATGAACATTGTTACGAACAAATGCATCAACAAATGGCGTTGATCAAACAAAGTGTATTAATATTGTTACGAACAAATTCATCAACAGATGGCGTGTTTTGCATTTGTAGTAGTTTTGATTTATAAACAGTTTTGTTATAAACTGTTATAAACTTAGCAATATGGCAACATTCTAGACTTGCAGTCACGAACATTCTAGTATCTTGGTTTCGAACCTTCCAGAAATTGTGATTGCTGCATAAACAGACTAACACGGCCAACCAAATGAATCAGTTTATTGTGAGTCATTGTTGTGTTTGTGTACATTTAAATAAATAAAGGCTCGTTATATTTTTTGCAAACTACTTGACACTTTTATTTTGCAATTAAAAAGAATCCGGTTTATTTAAAGGAAATATACCACCGTTTTTAAAAGGAAAAAACGTAACAATACAATATATACATGTATGTATGTATGTATATAATATAATTATGCATCCACAACAAAGGTGAAGGGTATATAAGATTCGGCATAGCCAAAATATAGCACTCTTACTTGTTAAAAGTATGTTTGTACTGTTGATGTTGATGTTTTATCCAAATTACACACTTTTTGTTAATGCATTATTTTATTGCATTTAAAAGGATTTTGTAGAAAATAAATTGCACATACATACATACATAAATAATAAATAACTAACAGGGACAGGAGAGTTGTTCGTAATGAATTCGTTATGCTCTTTTTGCAAATATAGTTTAAAGTAAGGAAGTTTAGTCAATTAAGCAGGAGCATAAGGTATAATATGCTTCGAATACATAAATACATAGAAAAAACTTGAGAGTCTTGATGATAACTCAAGTCGTGGTGAGCCATCGTTGGCAGAATTATGGACACAAATGTGTTATGATCTTCTGTATGAGAAAAACAGGTCAGTGATCATGTTAATAGTTTTATGAGTAATTATGACCGTCTTTTTGTATGAAAATAATATTTGGTGGCAGACAAAGTTGTGCGAACAAATGTCCTGTCAACGTTGTTCGAACAAGAACTTAACATCACCAAGAGTTTAAAATACAATACAAATTCATGTGCGGTTAAGAAATCGTTTGCTGAGTGAACAAATTGACATTAACTTGTTTGCTTTAATTGTTGAAAAAATCAAAAGATAACAATGTAATCTAGCGCGAAAATACTAAATTGGGATTCATGTGGGATCTTTCTGCACACAATAGCATCTCTTCTGTGACTGATTTGAAGCACTATGTTTGTTTTGTAGTTTCCGCAGTAGCTTTAAAGTGTATTTCGGAATCGAGCTCTACATGAGAGTTATGTTAGCATTTCTTATTATTATTATTGTAAAAGCTAAGAACAATTCGTCGATGTTTATTGGCCAAACTTATATTGTATTATATTAAAAATTTCGTCCTGTAGTTTGTTTAAAGGTTCATATGGTTGAAACAACAGATTTCAATATTAACGTAACTGCCAGCATTTCGGTCTAACGTTCCGCGCACTCAAATGCGGGTGAACTCGGTTCACCACCGTATTGTACGTCCTACAAGAACATATTAATGTATGTCTTGCAAAGAGCTTATGAACTTGCCACGAACATACAATTTGCAACTTTTCGTACATGACTGCAACTACCGCTGTAACGAACATCTTGCTTATCCTGCCATCATAGTTTAATCAATTAGCATGACTCAAGAATCAATACCGAAAAAGCAGTAAACTCAACATTGTACTGACCAACCATATTGGTAGTAACAGATCAGCGGAAGGGAAAACCCGCTATGTGATCCTGTCAATTACGGCTGCTAAATCGCTGCAACGAAAGCTACAATTCCAATACATACAACGAGCCAAGTATCATCACTACTTTCAACATAGTTTAGTCAATTAACATAACCCAGTATTATGTCCAGAAAAAAGCAGCAATCGCAACAGTTTACTACCACTATTGCCGTGGCCTGACCCTGTCAAAAGGCGAATCTTCAGCAAACTGCCTCGAATTCGCTGCACCAACCAACCAAGTGTCAATAACTACACATAAGCGGTGAACTAGGCTGCTATGTGATCCTGTCAATGGCGGCTACCAGCACCCATGCAACAAAGCCACAATTTCTGGATATTTACTGAGCAACAGCATCAATTTGGTGGCCCGAAATTTCTTACTAGAACAAACAACTGCTTTCAACCAACTGCTATTCTTCCCGCTTTGGATATCAATCACAGCCACCACGTGTACCCCGAAGGGACCTGTACTATAATGATTAAATTAGAGACAAGTCCCCGGGGTTTTAAGCGATCCCGTGGTACCAGAGAGTCTAGTGAGCTTTAAGTTTCATTGACATGAGACTCTATCCAGTTTGACGCTCGTGCAAGCGCACGGCACCGACCTCGCCATGTATCTACCAAGGATTGTAACAGTGTAAAGGTGATGGAAACACGGCAGGACATATTACCCCTTGGGGGATGAAAGAAAAGTTGAATAGACTCAAAGAAAGGTTCTGAGTTTATTGTTATACTTATACTAAGTTTATGTATTGCAAACATCATAAACACCAGAGAATATTTTCTTAAACATATTTTTCTCTGCTGGTACATTTAGTTTTTTATATATCGGTGAATCCCCACACTTTACAGTACATATTTCCATAAAGTGTCTTAGTAAAATCAGAAACCAGCAAAGGCAGTCATACTAAAGACAAACCCTCTTATTCAAAAACGATTATTAAACTTAACAAACGTTTATTAAGCAAATTTTTATATGCAAATCTGTCTTAATAAACGTTTGTTAAATTTAATAATCGTTTTTGAATAAGGGGCAAAATGTTTGCTGTTTTAATTTCCCTAAAGATTTACTCGTACTCGTACATATATTGTTTAAGAGCAATAACTATGCATCATATAATATAGTCTTCTTGTTACGAACTCACAGGTTAAAAACCATTTAATGGTTAAACTATTTCTTTAAATACCAACCATGTTCTGTATATTATTTATAAATAGTTAATTACCAAATACAATTACATCCATTTATTTAAATGCCATTTAAATCGACTTTATTAAATTCCTTTCTGTGAGTGTAATTTAAGTGGCATGTGTGAAATTTCCCACTTGAATGCCCGCATTTGAAAATGTCATACAATAAAGCACACTTTATTACAAAATGAAGGTAAATTTAAGACATTAATTTCTGTTGTATATTAAACTAAACAATTGAATGGATAAATTTAAACTGATTTTATCTTTCATTTTCATATAAACAATAAATACTGAATAAACATATAACATATATACCCATATTCTATAAACATACATAAGTACAACATATTAAAGTGAAGTAAAGAAAAAGAGTATGAATGAAGAATGAATAACAAAATATAAAATAATGACAAAAGAACACAATCAAATATAATAAAATACAACTGCCCTCATAAATGTATAACAAGTAATCAAGCATATAATGATGATAATGATGATGATGACGAGGATCATGATAATCATCTACAGATTCAAATCACCATCTTTATCGTCATTAAACTCTAAAATAAACATTGCCCAGCAGTTTTGCAATTAGTGTATGTATCCCTTACAAGCAGATATTTTCACTAATCACTTGGTTGACTCCAATTTAGATATTTTTGCTGTCCTAATAACTAGTTATGGGACTGACTCTATGTTATCCTATGGGCTAACTACTTTGGACCAGCTAGCAGATAGTCCCTTTGCAACTCGACTTCCAGGTTAAGACAAGCACATGTTAAAATAACTACCCTGTAACAAATTTTAAGATTATATGAAGCTAGAATGTGAAGTAACTGCTCCTGTATTCGATTACTGTGAAGAGTTAATAAGAAGCAGTAAAAAAGCTAATACCTTTGAATTGATTTCTGTATTAAATATAATAGAAAATAAATGAGGACTTACAGAGAAGCAACCTGCTTCGAAAAAATTAAAGATTTATTGAACTTATTCCAATCCCTTATGAGAAGCAGGTTGTATTACAGAGACATGCTTCCAAGTGGAAATTCGATATATAAAAATCATGCCTTCTGGAATCGGTTTGTGAGGGGAAATTTTGCTTCTATCCCTTAATCAATTAACAAAGTATGATAAGTAAACATATAGAAAAAATGTTCGGGACAGTCCACCAGAACTGCTGGGTCTATTATATAGAAACATGCATAATACAGTCAATCTTAATTGAATATATATTAATGCATGTACAAGAAAGCATGCTTTCATACATGACTAAATCTATTAACACAAGTGTTTGAGTTTAGAAATCTTTAACATTTATTAAGACTTCCGGGTTAGAAAGCCATTCTAATTTTATAAAATTCTTTATATTTCTTCTTCAAGTGCCCCCGTCTGCTTGTGTTACGAATACATTCTTAGGCCAACAATTATTTGCTCTAAATTTAATATAATTTCATTGAACATCTTTAATAACTAACGATTTATGCCCATCACATCGTATTATAAATGTTTTATTATCATCTAAACCAGAAATGTGCAAAATGTTTTTGAATCAAAAATGATTTTCAGGTCTTTTCCTACTCACTCTTGCAAACAACCACAAAGTAGTTGTGTACTATGGTCTGGTGTTTTCACATGTATAGTTCTTCTTGAACTTGTTGTTATTGGGTTTTGCTCTTGTAGGCCTTCAAGTATAAAATACTCGAAAACTGTTTTACAAAACCAGAGCAAAACATACCACCACTACTTACAACTGCTGATAACAGAATAAATACACCAAAACAACTGCAAGTATAAATGTATTAAATATTTACTACAAATGTACAACAGACATTATGGGTTTCCTTTAAATAGTGTATGAAGAGAGAGAGAGAGAGAAATAGAAATCCAGTAGGAAATTTTGGGAACATATTAGCTTATTTATAATTAGAAATAAACCATGACATTTCATTAGTTAGTAAAGGATATTAAGTTAATTCATAATGTTACTTTACTTAATACTCTTGCACTCGGTGACCAATGGAGAAAATGTGACAGGGAACATGTTGCAACTTTATACAATAGAAAGAATAAATATTATTCACCATTGAGCTATTTCATTGCCCTGATGAAGCAGATGATATCCTCTGGTATACAAAATACTCTAATCAATGGTGGATTTCTCTATATATACATGGTGAGATAGTTTGGAGTGCTGTTATTCGAATCTTAGCATTGATTAGTAACCATAACTTCAATCAACCTAATATTACTTCTATATAGGTCCAGTGGTAGTCTGGTACTTGCCATATTTTGCCTGAGCCATCAGCCAGCTCATTGAGGATTGTTTAGTTTTGAGTAGAATTTTATCCAAAACAAACTTGTTGTAGTGATCCTGTATCTTTCACGTAGTGTTCTATCAAAACGCTCTTGTATAGTCCTGCTTGATTTGACCCTGTGACCCAACGTTTAATTAACGTCGCCATTTAATAACCCAGATGACATATTCCAGCACGACATTTAAAGTTTTCATAACCGCTACATTCATTCGGAAATATAAACGGCCTCTAAATATCCATCTCTACAAGTTAGAAAAATGTAACAGTTGAATAAATACTGTTTAGGAGGAATTATGTCCATATGAGTCGACGTGTTATTTTTACTTTTTATTATTCGAAAAAGGTAACAGTTGAATCAATAATTCTACGAGAAAAGTTTTATCCTTTCAGGCTAATAATAGGGTGCTCCGATAGACTAGGCGATAGTGTGCCGGACTATCAGTCAGAGGGTTGCGGGTTCGATTCCCGCCAAAGACTCTGGGTGTTTTCTATAGACAAGCCAAAAAGCTTCGCAATGTGCGTTTGTTTAAAAAAAAAATAGATATTTCTGTTTCAAATAATTTCAAAGAATACTATTGTAAAGTACTATAACAATTGGCAAATTGGAATGTATTTTCTACGTTTAAAGAAGTTTAGAAGAAATTAAGCTGTATGTCTAAGATGTGCTGTAACTACGAAGAATATTCGAAGAACAGCTCTTTTAATAACTAACCAAATTTCCATTAAACCTTCTAATATCTGCCTAAGTCTGTCTGTTCTTTTATATTATAACGTAGTCTTTTGCAGTATCTCCTTCTTCTTATACTACTCTATCAAGCTATTTATTATTTTATGCCTGTCTGACTAAATGGCAGGCTTGTTTGCCAGCCTGCCAGCCTGCCAGCCTGCCAACCTGACTCTAACAAACATGAAATTAAGTTTTTTTCTATTCACAACTTCTACTACTAGAGAGTTGACATGAATGTGCAAGTTAGCACATAGTAAGATACATATATACATACATACATATATACACTGTAAATACATGAATGTATGCATGTATGCACTTCATGGAACTTGCATACCACCATTGTACCACATACTAAGCAACCATTTAAACATTAAATATTTTTTTCCTATTACCAATAAAAACCACACTTACATGTAAATAACTGTACAGTGAAAAACAAAACAAAAGAAAGTATTGACAGTTTCCAAATATATAATCTACAATATTTTTGTTTTTTTTTCTTGAAAATCTGAACCAGGTTTACCAGATATGGGATTCATCCCCAAAGTTGATATGTTTTTTTTTTTACACCAGTAAAGTCAAAACAAAAAGTAAAATATTTAGAATTGTTTTCAACAGTATTTTTGTTACACTGTATTTATGTTTACACAGAGGGTGGATTTTTCATGGTATGTTTTTCAAACTTTATACAATTTTTCCAACTATGCTCGATTTAACAAATGACAGATCGTTTAAGCTTAGATTGCTTTACCAAATTAGTTCACGAAATACATATGAATGTTCCCGAGAAAGCGGAAATTTATGAATGTCAACTTGTTAGAAACAACTATTTTGTGTAAATAGCAAAATAAATAAAATATATAGTATATTTTCGTTGCAATTAGAAAATAGCATCTAGTGTCATTTATATTGTATACATACATATTGAAATAATAGAAAAGTTTTGACATTTTCTTTGCTGACATATTAGTAGTAGTATTGTTACAATGTATTTAATTTCGCTCGAAAATCGTGATGATTTCGCTCAATATTATCGTATATCTGAGACTGCTAGTAGGAAAAATCGAAGAAAAATTTTTGAGATGCCCATGCATGCTGAACGTGTCACTGTATGATGCGCTATGTGGCCTGGAGATGGGATTAAAGAGAATGGATAACACGACATCGAAAGATGAAAACAACTAAATGTTGACCTATTATTAATGATATGGATATTACAGGTTCAACAGCATGGCACATGTCCAAATTCCGCAATCACATGGTTGCACGAAATTCACCCGAGTTTACTTGATTCGAGTTAACACGATTGGATTACTGTTTGTGCGGTTTTGTTAAAGATCGAATCGATTACACCATTTAAACTCAAACGTAAACCATTTTAACAAAATGTGATTGAACATCGGTGGACATCTGTCCAATATCCTTTTTCAACCATAACTATCAGATCTTACTCTTTTCAATACAATAAACATTTGAAAGTTTTTCATATGAATTCCTTGTTTTATTTTGTTTGAAAAACAAAGTTCTTGTCGAAAACTCTTACAGCATAATTTTAGTTTTAGAAAGCGAAACTGTAATAAAGTTTCATACCTGTATTCGGCGCAGCCTAATGTCTGAAGTGTTTACAGTCTAAAATATTTACTTTTTTTTTTTTGGCGAAATTAGATATTATAATTGAAAACTCTTTTAGAGCAGTAGAACACAAAACGAACTATCCTGGATAGACAGCTGCCCGATATTTCGATACAAGAGATTTAGAAATTACCATATAGCAATGTTTAAAATTCTCTCACTAAGCTTTAGTAGTGCCTGGCTACTAAAACTTAATGAGGGTGATAATTTAAATGAAAGCACTTAATTTCAAATTTTTATATCCCCAAAAGAAAAACACCCCATATTTCTATGACCCTTTATTGCATGTTCTTTGCTTGATTTTCTCTATTTATGCCTACAAAAATGTATTGAAAGTAACATGACAAATAAAAACTAAAAGTATACTGGAAAATTTAAAAAATATGACTACTAGTGTTGCAAGTACGTGTAAATATTTTATTTCATTCAGATGTTATTATGTCTGTGTATATATGTATGTAAGTATCCCTTCAAATATAATAGGGCCAATATATCAATTTCTTACTAAAGTCTAGTTACTTGCCAAACTCAAATTTATAAGTCCTTGGCCATATAACAAATCTAAGTTGTTTGTAATACAATGTTAAGACAAGAGATTACTTTACACAGCACAAGTATTCCAGAGTAGACTCAATTGACACTATAGTGTTCCTAAGTGGTTCAGAGTGTAGTTTATTTGATAATTTTCAATTGCCACTAAGTTTCCCTTTCGGTTAAATGACTAGAAACTATATAGAAAAATACTTCAGTCTTCGTCACCAGAACTGCTGGGATATTTTAAAATGTTCTCAGGCCATCATCATCATGATCATTATCATGATCATCATATCTTGTTTGCTGGTGTTTATATTACATTTGTAGCTGATATATACACAGCGGGAAAAACTACAAGTGCTTCATTTGCAGGCCTAATAGTAGACCTGTTTATACGTTCTAAAAAATTCGATACTGGTTCCATTATGCCTTCTCTCAGAAGACCTTCTAGAAGGCGTTTCATACACATTAAAAATTGCATTTCAAAAGAATGTCAATATATCATGATTTGTCATACGAGTAAAAAAAAATGAATAAAGAGAGCCTATAATTTTAGGCTTTTATGAAAGTTTGTGGTGTAATGTACGAGTGAAGCAAAACCCTTCTTTTATTTAAAATTTCCTCAAAGAAATTATTAATTGAGCAGGCTTTCAATTACGTCTTCTTTAAGGTATTACTTGGTAGACCTTCCAATTGCCCTTCTCAAGTAGGCCTTCCTTCTAGCAGGCATGTAACCAGCAAAGAGTAGGCAAGGCCTTGACTAACAATGACATGACATGTAAAATTGAAACGATTTGGCAATGCGGCTGGAAGTTGTTGTGACTGTCAAAGAAGGCATTCTAGAAGGCCCCTTTACAGAATCTTTTTCCCGCTTATTTAACTACTACTTTTACTATAGAGGTAGTATGTATATGTGTGTTATTTAATGCTTTGTGACAGTTTTGAGTGACAGTTACTTTGATAAATTGTAGCAATGGAAATTGTAGTTAAATCGATGTGTCAAAAGTTTGTTATAAATTCTAAGCATGTTGTAAATGAGACTGTTGAGTGAATGTTTCTCTATTTATACACTTATTACTTTTTCTCTATGCTTTTTGTTTTTCTATTTATTGCCTGTGATTCTTGGTTTTGCTAAATGTGTCATACATATTTCTGTAATAATAAGAATAATAATTTAAAGTAAGCACACACAACACTCCGTATTATAGTTTACACCGAACATACAAATCTGTTTGAAAATTGTTTAAATGATTGTTGCTTTTAAGGGGAAATTAAAGATTTTGATATGAGAATATAAATTGTATTTTATAAAATGTTAAAGGAATTGCTTTATGAATGAAAAAGTCATTACTAACAGAAATTCTGATTAGCTAGAAAAGTAAAATGCAAATAGATGAGCCTGGATGATTCATTCCATACTAAACATTATTTAACAATTTAAGATTATGAATGATTGTGAATGATAACTGATGAGACTAATTAGAGCACTGTCCTTGAAATGTAGCGAAACTTAAACAATGGAAAAGAGAGGAGATCATCGACATTATACTGGATCCTCTCTAATACAATTTATTCAAAATAATATTTCAGCTTTTTTTTTATTTAAAAAGATTAATTAACTTTTAATATCCGATTAAGATCTGTATTTGTATGATTCCCTTTTAGAATAATTTTTCCATAATTAGTTTTTACCAACTTATAAATACTAAACGATTTGTTAGTACAAATGTTTATTGCATTTTTAATATTAATTGTTGTTTAAATGCTTTTTTTTATTAATTCATCAGTTACTGAGTTGTGTTTCTTTGTAAATCAGCAATAAATCAATTATAAACAATTGTTTTTTTGTGTTGATTTCTGTAGAAGTTTAACAAGTTTAAACGAATAGTTACGTACATAGTTACGAGTTTGTTGGAAATACCCAATTAAAAAAAATAAAAACACTTTAGACATTTAATGAGATTTTGTGTTTTAACGGAAATTTATTGTTTAATTTATTTTTTAAAATTAATAACACCATGTCCAGACGCAGGCACATCAAACTGAAAAGGTTGATCATTTTAACCACATTTTGTTTAATAATAAAAAGCTTTAGCAGCTAAATTGAATTTGTACAGTGGCTCATGGTACGTCATTGGATTAATACGGCAAATAGAATACGAAGTTATTAAAGCAATTTTAATGGATTTACCAAGACGAAGTTAAACATATGGCTGCAAATGCGAATTCATAGAAAATTTATTAATTTTTAATGTATAAATTTTAACATTTATTTATAAAATATTCAAATCAAAAATTAATATTTCGCTACGTAATTTCGAATACGTAATTTATCAGGTTAAATTAAAAAATATATTTTAAAAGGGTTTATGGATGTAGAAATGTGATCGTGTAAAGACTCCTTAAATTCTAAAATACAAAATTATTAATTAAGAAGGAATTAACATTTTTATGCAGCCTTATCTCTGCTTTATTTGTGTTTAGTTGTGTTTACAAAACTTCAATTACGGCAACCAGACATTTTTTACATTGATTTGTTTTTATTTATTTATTTATTTTTTCAGGGAATTAATATGCCTATATATACTTGCGTTACTTTCTTTGGAATGGAGATATGTTGAAGAAATAAAGGTGGTGAAAGTAGAAGAAAGCCTTATATCACAACTCTGAAAATGCGCATTATGTTTGTTTTAGTGAAGCATTGCAGCGCCTCTGGTGGTGAGTAGGCGCATTAATGTTAAAGCATGATTTTATAGCCTTTATTTAATTATTTTACTTTGGTGGTGGTTGAATGTTATACCACCGAAGAAGGCCGCTGTGATAAATATTAGTTATGATGGATAAAAAGAAAACTAACTGATGTTATTTGAGTGGTAGCGGCTGGGAATCGAACCCGGGCTACAAATACCAGCTCATACTTAATTATCAAATGTGCCAACCAATTAAGCTACAGCACCCTTCATTTGTTTTTCTATATGTTTAGTACACCTCTGCCTAGTTTTATTATAGTTAATCTTTGTTAATAATTTGTTTATCGCCTTCTTTCACTAAAAAAAAAAAAAACCTAAACACACATACAAAAGTTCTCAATAATTAAACGTGTCACCTTGTAACTGGTACATTTGAATACAGAAAAGCATAGCAGAACTGGCTTTTATTTCTACTTGAGCTATCTCTTCCTCAACTACAAAATTACACAACTAATCATTCAACTGCAACTAAATGCTGCTGCGTCACATACACAGTTACTGACACTAAAAATGCAAACACATGCAAACCAAACTACACAGTTACACAACCAACCACAGCCTCAACTCAATGAATGAACAAAACTGCTTGACTTAGAGGCTGATTGACTGAGTCTGGCATGACAGACTCAATTAAACAAAGTATGATGATATGGATTTGGTATCTTCTATTTCTGCAAGCATATTAAGTTCAAAGTAAAAACGTTTCAAATGAAAAAAAAAATAATAATATTCCATTAGAGATTATTGCCAACCTCAGTACAGTACACTTAGTTTGTTTTTCTGCCCTGAAGATTTGAAAATGTTGAAAAAAGTCCCCCCTTAAACTATTTCTAAGAGTTTTGCTTCATTTTGTTTGAATAATGATTTCCTTCTTAATGGTTTTAAAGAAAAAATCTTTAAAAAATAAATTAAACGCAAGTCAACTCAGTTGTCTTGAGGTAAAAAGCATAAATAAACTAGAAAAAACTTAAATTAAATAAAATGTCAAATGTTACGTTTGTTTTGCCATTTTCATGGATGCTAAAATTGTATCTACGAGTATTATTAACATTTAGTACTTAGTTGTATTAATGTATTTTTACTCTACTTCTTGTGTATTTACTGTTGGCTATAAGATATTTATGCTGAGGCTGACAATTAATCAAGAAAAAGGGTTACCGGAATAGCTTTTTTGAAGAAATCAATAGTACACTGAGAGAAAATATCTAAGCATACAAAATAAAAATAAGTATGATAGCGTTTTAATGCAAAAACAATTGGACGTTAACTAACTTTTGTATACAAAAATGTACATAAAATTCATTAATAATATAGATGTTTTTTTTTAAATATATATATATAGGATTAAAATTCAGATTAACTCTGAACAAATTACACATAAAATAGCGTCCAAGTGGCAATTCGCAATACCAATGATATCCGTAGGTGCGAGGTTGAGCTCCACGCCTGCTCCCCAGCTTCCGCTAACTTGGTTAAAGCTTTCTGTAGCAAGCAATATCAATTCTCTTCAAAACACACAGTTAAAATAATACATGGCCATATGCGGTGCAAAATTCTTCTTTTAGAAACCTGATAAAGACATACTTAAATCTAAATAGAACATCTAGGCATTGATTGTATAACCAGAATTTCTGAAAGGATTCCTAGAATATATCATTGTATACAGTTGGCTTAAATACCAATATCATGGAGAGCCTACAATATAGACTTTCAGGCCATATTTCTTTAATTTCCTAATGTGCAATAGAAACCGGGACTTTGTCAGAATTTTCAGTGGTAGCTGAAATCAGAAACTGCAAAACCCGGATAAATAAATACTAGAATGTAGAACGAAATAAATGCCTAAATAACATATGTGAACAAGGAAATAATTTAGATCCAAGCCACACGGGATCAGAATAATGAAAAGGCTAAAAGTTTTTGGTTTGGTTTGGTTTCGCTATAGACACCATGCTGAACCTCTTAACAATGCTAAACCTTCTTCAAAGTTCGAAAAATATTTTAAGAAATGAGCACATAATCAAAATAATACCATTACTCGGAGACTGAGCTTTTTTTTTAACGATAGAACGAATAATGAGAAGGCTAATAGAAATTCACACTAGACTGGAAATATTGAATTAAAGTTTCACCTTGACCACATGGCGCTTTGGGTAATAAATTTGGGTCAAATAATACATATCTTTATTTTTGATTTCTATTTAAATTATAATTTTAATTATTGTTAAATTTAAAATATACTTTTTGTAATCTTTTTATTAATCAGTTCCATACTGAAAAAAAGTCCTATGATCTTGTGTATGGCACAATACAAATACCAAAATAAATGTTGTGCGATATTCAACTTAAACTATATTCAACTTTTATATAAGTACTTTGGTGCAATTTGTAAATAATAACATTAGTACCTTATGTAAATAAGTATTTCCTTACTTTTCTTGTACATTATTATTTTTAGGGAAATATGTACTTTATGTGCTTTCAGATTTTTCTTAATTATATAATTTAGTTCTTTTTGTACTTAACACTTTTTTTTAAATGCCACTTGGTACTTTTTGTAAAATTAATATTTTATACTGTTAGCAAAAATATACTTTGGTACTTTTATAAAAAGTACTCTTATACTTTTTGTAATTCGTTTAAAAAGAACGTTGTTAATACCTATTGTTACACAGAAAAAAATAAAAATGAGTTTCAATTAAAATATTTGTGGAAGCAATTAAAAATTTAATTGAAATCGGACCTGTAAACAAAATGATAGTATCAATTAAAAAAAAATTGAGATTTAATTGGAAATATCAAAAAAAGTAATTGAATCAATTAAAATTTCAATTGAAAATTATTTTAAAATCAATTAAAGGTTTAATTGAAAAAAACATTATTTTTTTTTCTGTGTAACCCTCATGTGTGCGGCAAAAAACACCTTCTAATGTGCTGCAAGGTACCTGGGTACCTATATGAGAGCTAAGTAGAGAAAAACCATTTTCGCACTAAATACATTGTTGGAGCGTAGTTAAGAGATATTTTATATAATTTGTCTTAACGCCTTAAGGTTCACAGAAAAAAAATCATGTTTATTTTTTCAATTAAACCTTTAATTGATTTTAAAAGAATTTTCAATTAAAATTTTAATTGATTCAATTACTTTTTCTGATATTTTCAATTAAATATTAATTTTTTTTTTAATTGATACTATCATTTTGTTTACAGGTCCGATTTCAATTAAATTTTTAATTGATTCCACAAATATTTTAATTGAAACTCATTTTTATTTTTTTCTGTGTTTGCAAGATACTTACAACTTCAAATAATATACTTGCAATGGCCGCTTTCTCATATAAAACACGTAAAGGTACTCGGGTACCTTGATGCACATTAAAGGGCGTTAAAAGTAAAATTACAAAAAATTCAAGGCGTACGGCGGCAAAAAAACTAAATTATTTGAAAGTTAGTAGTTCTCAAAAAGTTTCAGATATACAAGTTATCAATTTCAATGAAAAAACTTTGACTAAAAACGCCAAAGGTACCCTACCCGGGTACCCCTTGGTGCACACATAAGGGTTAAGATAATCTTTGTTAATTTTTGTAAGAACTTAACTATTTAATTTTTGCAAGAAAACATTTCGTAAATTTTGGGGATAAAAATATACTTTGGTACTTTATGTAAAGATGTATATTAAAACTTTGTTTATAAATTTTTGTAACAAAAGAAAGTAACTTTGACTTTTTTAAATTTACTTTTAGTAATAATGTACTGAATTATGAAATGAAATACTTTGGTGCGTTTTCTTAAATTTAACTTCTGTGCGTTTTGTAAAGATCTGCATTAGAACATTTTACAATACGTATTTTTGTACTTTTTGTAAAGAAATAATTTGCCACAAATTTTTTTAAATGTAGTATTTAAAATATTGGTATTTCTTGAAGATTTTTATTATTGGAAACAGGCAAAAAATAATTCAATAGATTTCATATTTCCAGCTATTTAATTAAGAAGAATAGCAAATAAAGTAAAAATAAGCCAAATTGTTACATTAACCTTATATGTATTTACAGCTTCCCAGCATAAATAGTTATTTAATTTGAAATGTATCGTATATTTCAAAATGAGTTTTATCTAATTCTTGTAGAGTTTTCCCCAAATCATGTTGAATATAAGTATGAGTGCGAATGAATATTTGTATTTCATTTTCCTGTAATATGCATAAACTTTAACTTCAACAATGCGAGGAGTAAAAAGAATATGGAAAAAATAAAATAATATTTTCTAATATACATATATGTATATTTTTTGTTGTTGGTTGATATTCATATTGCATACTAATACGAGTTGGATAATAATAGTATCTGTAAAGTTGCTGGTAATATTCTGTAGTGGTTGGTTGTTGGTTCGTTGGCTGGCTGACTGGTTGACTGGCTGTTTGGTTGGTTGCCGAGCTGTCTGTTTCAAATTGCTGTTGGTTGGCATTTTAGTTTGCACTATATATTTTTTTTTTGTATTTTTGTTAAGTTATTTTGACTTGTCAGTCGGTTGGACAGTTGTTGGTTTGGCTTGTTTTAGGTTTTCTTTTTGGTTGTATTCAGTATTATTTTTGTATGATGATCCATCCATTCATTGCTAAATATGTGTGTTGCATATTAACTATCTTTGGTTTTGTTTTTATTTAAACAATTGTTTTTTGTTGTGTCCACTGTTGTTATTTTCCTATATACAGATACATGAATTAAACATTCTATTTAGCGATAACAATAGTATGAAAATATTTAACACTAAATGTGAATAAAAAAAAAACTGAAACTAACAAACCAACGTAATATTTACTAACGTATTTTATATTTTATGTTATTATTACGTATAATATTCTCTTTCTCTCTATTATTATATATTTTTATTTTTTGTTATTTCACGTTATTTGTTTATTTATTTATATATTTATTTTTGTCTGAGTATTAGTATGAATATTAATCCTAAACGGATGTTGGTTAAATATAAAGAACCGACTGGCAGGCAAAACAAAAGTATTTATTTAACACTCCTTGATAACAACATTCAAATGATGAACATGTTTTAGGTGCAGAATTAGTAGGGATATAAATAAACCCGCAATTGCTGCATACTTTTTGGAGAAACAACATGGTTTTTTTTTTGGCGAAATTTTTGTTAAAAACAAATTGTTGTTTTAGAAAATTCATTAAGAACCTTTTGACAGAGGGGTTATTAAAAAATATATAAATTTTTTGATATTAAACTAAACTATCTGCACGTTACTTAAAAACGGTCACAAGAATCACCATTGATAGTCTGTCAACATGATACCACACTGTGCTCTTCGGTGTTTGGCTGACATAATCTTCCTGGATAAACATATATCCTGTTCCACATAACATTAACCATATCTCCTGTAACAGAAAGGAGATATCATCATAACTATTACAGCAGTTGAGGCTGTTCTAATATAAGGCAAAGCAAATCGTTGGTACATTTTTTACCAAGGGAAAATTTAAAAAAAAATTAACTATTGGTTAAGTTAAATTGGGGATGATGAGTTGATGAGCCAACTCACAGTTTCCTTTTAGTTTACTTTTTTTTTGTGTCTGGAAAATCATCGTTGACTGCAATTCATCATGTTGCAACTGTAAATAAAACGGAGCTTGGGGTCGAATCAAGAAGTTATATACAGCAAAATATCCTTGCTTTAAATGATGAAATTCAAGATCATTAAATTTCAGCCTTGTGGAATATTTTTAACCTAGAATCATTATTGATAATTTAAAGACATTATAAATTCAATACTGAGTTACGCTGCCTTGATATGGTGGCAAAACTGGAACTGCTAGGGCAGCCAGGTCACTTTATATTATTATTGTTAGATAATAATATTTAGATTGTGAGTTGCCACGGACTTTATTACATCTTTGCATGAACATTTGGTTAATATAGTGTTAGATATGGCAAAACGAAGCTACTATTGTTAGATAAAATTGGCCTTAGGAAGCAATTCATTACTAGTATGCTGTCTAAATTATTTTTCTTGTTTCTTCTGCATAAAGAAACTCCAGAGCATGTAATGAATAAATGTCCACACTGGTGTAATGTAGAGTAAAATTGGCCGGTTCTAAGGGATACAATTAAACTTAACCTGTTTGTGTACTTAGGTCCTTTTTAATATAATCTATTGTGGTGATTTTCTTAAAATGTTCATGCTTTTGCATTATGTTCTAAAACGATTTTTCACAACTACATGAGTAGTTTGCACGCATCAAATCAAACGTTATTTAAATAACTCCTGCTGTCATCACCACCACAATAAACAAACGAAACAATTTCCCAAAGTATTTCCACAATTTTTCCTTATCCCAAACGCCAGGAGTGTCAAAATATTTTCTCAATATATTTATGTAAAAAGTAACAGAACTATCTATGAGGAGAATATAAACAAATTGGCAGCAAAAGAAAATTATTAAATATATACATACATACATATTTGTTTACATATCCCCTCTTTCTATCATCTACCATTAAGATACTCGTATCTTATCCTTTTACATTAAAATTACATCCGCCTTTACCCCAAAAACAACAACACAAAACCGAGGAAATTTAAAAAGAGCAAAATAAATATAATTTTTGCCTTCAAGCGGTTTTATTTCAACGTCAGAATTTGATTATAAGTATTTCTGGTTATTTTTCCCAACGTATGTCTGCTTGCTGTGTGAGTGTTTTTAAAGGATTTTTTGTTGGTTGTATACATACATATATGAATTATTAAACGTTAGTTTTTCATCATGTTGTATTCTTAGTTTTTATAAAAAAGGGAAAATATATTTAAATATATATGTAGTTACACACAAATAAATATACAGAAATATAAGCCAGCAAAAAATGTTATTCCCGAAGTAGTTTTCATGCAGGCAATAAATATGAATGTGGTTATTAAATTATCCCTAAACGAAGGGAATTATAGCAAAGCGAGACTTGTGCTTGACTGGTAGTGGGAGGTTTTTGTTTTAACACTTCATATAAAAAAGACCCCTTGGACATTCTGCGGCAGATTAGATTATTGGAATTATTGAAACAGCTACCCTTTGTTTTAAGTCACACAAATCTTTGCCTGGGTTACCTTCATATTAAAAGTACAAATTTGTTTTTATTATTTTGGGTTTTTAATCTACACACTTTCTAAACGTATATTCCATTCTAGTTTCCCATTGGTTTTCAATAATTTTTAATTCTTATGCTAAGTGAGTTTCAAAATCATTCCAGCCAGTAATAGGATTTAGCCACCAATAAGTATTAATATGCTTTTAAAGACAAGATTCTAAAGAATTGGGTGGATATTTTAAAAATGCGGGATTCATAACAATAACATACGCTTCACCTCAGAACAGGATATTCAAAATTGGCTTGCTACGTTCTTGGCATCAAAATATGAGCAGGTGCCGCAGAATCCATTTGTTGCCAGAAAGGTGCATAGAGGTCTTAGCTAAAAATGGCCAATCCTTTGAATAAAAAGAAACGAATTTCAAAAAATCCCATTTTTTAAGTTATACACTACTAAAATTAGAAATGGTGTAGTGGCAAATCAGAATTGTTGTGGCTTTTTTCAAATTTCTTTCCTACTTTTTGGTCAAGCTAACATATTTCATAATTGAAAATACATAATAGAAAATGAAAAGTCTGGAATATTTATATAACGAGTTTTTCAACCAGAACTTTGCTTCACAATAGCGACATATTGAAACAAGTAAGAGTGTTATATTCGGCAGTCCCGAATCTTTTATACCCACCACCAATATGGGGATGTATAAATAGTTTATATTATAATAATAATAAAATTGATACAATGAAATAGTTTTCGTTATAATTGTAATTTATTTGTAAATAAATTATTAAATTTTATAATGGTAGTAAATAATGTTTAGTAAAAATTTTATTGTCTAGTAAAAAGTAAAAGTAAAAATGTATTCAAGTTTACATGACAAAAAATCTTGACATGAATACGAACTGAAGAAAAGTAGGCAACATATGAATAGAAATTTCAAAATGATAATTACAGCAAATTTCGAACCACCAGGTAACACTGGTTAAAGGATTGATGTTTGTCTGTTGGCTAACGGGCACCGCAGTGGTGCAGAGAGTTAGAACACAAAGAATTCTGATGAAAGAATGTGGTTGTTCTCGAAACATGTAAATTCAACCCAGGTTCGAATCCCAGCCAAGAAAAATTATCAAATAAAAATTTTTTCAAGTTGTAAAACAATTCCTACCTTCAGTAAAAATAATTTAATGAAAATTAAATTTAATGAACTTGAGCCTGACTAAAGAAATACCAAAAATTTAAGAAATTAACAGTTCAACTAAAAATAATATTTGTTCTAAAAATTTTATTGTTTAGAGTATTTTTGTTGAAGCTCTATGTTGCCTTCAACAGACGAACGGACATGGATAGACCCAGAATATATATAATTTTTGGTTCTTGTTTTGGTATTTCGTTATATGGGGGCTACGGTCAAATATGGACTGATTATCATGAAATTTTGGTACTACGATTTATACGTATGAATTATTTGTGTTCATTTTCGATTTGTTAGTGTTTTAAGTGATTTTCGGAAATGGACTTTATATGGGGCAATGCCAAAATATGGACCGATGTAAACAAAATATGGTCATGAGATTTCTCGTTGCATGAAACTTATTTGTAAAGAATTTTATATGGATATTGCTTTTCATAAAGACATATTCCGGAAAAACATCTGTATGGGGGCTATGAGAAGTGGTGAAGCTATTATTATCATTTTAAACAGGAGTTGTCCTTTTATAATAAGAAAAAAGTGTACAAAATATCATGATAATATCTGCATTATATTTGAAAAAAAAATTGCAAAAATTTTAAATATATCGAAGCTGTCTATAACTTTGGTCTATAACTAGGATCCTACTGGATGTTTTCAACACAAAACATTTCGGTGGATAAAAAAAAAGTTTGCTAAAAATTTCATTGTTTAAGCAGGTGGACAAACGGATGGACATGTCCAGATTGTCTTAGAATCTTATAGGGACCCAGAATACATTGACTATTTGATTCTACGATCAATATTTCGATGTGCTACAAACGGAATGATAAACTTAATTTACCCCCATATTTTTGGTGGTGGTTATTATAATAAGATGAACGTTTTAATAATCTACTCGTACTTGGTGAAATATAAGCTTTGACAATTGTTACAATGCATGCAATTTTGAGCTTCTGAAAACCCAGGAGAGTTGTTGAGACAAACAGTTACTATATGATGATATATGTAGTCAGGAAGAGTGATAACGTTAATAAGCGATGTTTACGAATAATTTGTGTCTTATTATTGTCGATATGAATATCAGTGACAGGTGGAAACGATTGAAAAATAAATTTCTCGATTCGATAATTTCAGCAATTAGTTTGCCGACTCGAATATGCAATGTATTTTTGTGGTACTATGTTAAATATGGGGTATATACAGTGCCAATTGAATCGCTTACAGCCATTAAATGGAGCCTCCATTTTGACAAGATATGATTGAACATTTTGATAAAGCATCGACATCTGTTCAATGCCATTTTTCATTTATAATTGGCTCTTTTCTATACGATACAAATTATAATTGATTTTCAAATAAATTCTTTCATATATATTGTTTTTAAAAACAAAGTTCTTCTTGGAAACGCTTTAACTAACATGTACTAAATTTTAAAAGAGTGCTTTCAAGTGTAAAAGTTTTTAATATTTGAAGAACAATATTTAAACTCTTACTCATGCATATGAAAACAAGAACTCGTCAAAAGTTTTGCTCATTTCATGTTTCAAGCTAAAACTTTTCTGTAGATTTAAGTAGCCGAATGTACGAGTACCTGCTTTAGTATGTACTGCAGTATGTTTTATTGTATGTCTGTATTGTATTAGAATTTATAACTAAACTTAATTTAATGAATATTAATGTTTAAGTCTTTTGTTTTTCATGCTTTTGAGTGTTATGTACTTTTGGTTGCAGCCAATTATTCTTATCCATTATTATAAGCTCAGTTAAGGAGTCTGTCAGTTGCCATATAAAAGATTTATGTTGCAAAACAAAAGAAGTGAAAATTTCAGGGGCGAAAAAGATGGATGGAAGGCAATCAACTTATAAATGTCATTATTAAGGTGATAACATTTTTTTAAAGTTTCTTAAAGTAGATTTCAGGTTGAGATTGAAATTTCTGCAAAACATATCAACATGAAACAGTAACATCAATTTATTAAGAGTAATTCTACACAAAAATAAATCCATTCAAATAAATTTGCTTTTGGCTGTAAAACTGCAATTAGTTGTTATCATGTTTCCACAATTTCCTAACGAATTCATATTCAGCATGTTGTAATATATGTTGCACAAACGACATATTTAAATAAGTAGTAGTTTTAAGACAAACCAAACATTGGTTACACACATTTTTATTACCAATAATTACAATAATTTTGTTTTAGTTGTGCGTTTATTATTTTATTTGAAAACAAAAAAAAACAATAAAAACTAAAAACCACTTGATTAAAATCCCAAAAGAATCTGGTATTTAATAGAAAACTAAAAACATGCCAGTGCCGCCTATTTCCCGCTTGATTGTTGGAAAATGTTTTATAATTGAGATTTTTTTCGTTCAATATATTTTGTATTTAAATACAACATTTATGTTACAATAAAAACTATTCACATATACACATACATATGTATGTATGTAAGTATATATGTGTAGATTTCTATGTATATGTGTTGCCGAGTTGAAATGTACAATATCAAACCAGCCATAATTAACAACCGGCTTAAACTATAAAGTATGTATGTATGTATGTTTGTATGTACTTTTACGACCGACTACAACTATAATAATAGCAACAACCATATGAAACCAACCAAATGACAAACCAACCAACCAAACAAACGAACATCGACCAAAACCATTGGACTTGTTTCATTTTCATTTTTATACCCTACGCCACCATAGTGGGGAGAGTATATTGGATTTGTGCTGATGTTTGTAAAGCACAGAAATATTGGTCCAACACCCACCTTAAAGTATACGGATCGACTCAGGAAGTGATTCTGATTAACCATGTCCGTCCGTCCGTCTGGCTGTCCATGTAAAGCTTGTGCGCAGAGTACAGGTCGCAATTTTGAAGATATTTCAATAACATTTGGTACGTGATATTTTTGCAGCCCAAGGACGGATGGGATTGAAACTGATGGAAATCGGTCCATTATTTCACTTGGCGCCCATACAAATGTCCTCCCGAAATAGGAGTTTTACGATCATAAATGTTTGAATTATGAAAGTATGCAAACAAATTTCACCATAAATGAGTAATAAATGAAGCTAAATCACATCTACAAAATTTATCAAGATCGGTTCATAATTAGTCGTAGCCTCCATATAAGGTCCACATCTGAAAATCACTTTAAAGAGCATAACTCTTTCAAAAATGTTGGTATCCAAATAATATTGAACTCAAATATATTTCATATATACATATACGAATAATACGGTACAATTTTATTATTATCGGTTTATAATTAGTCGTAGTTCCCATATAATGCCTACTTCCGAAAATCACTTTAACGATCATAAATTTCTTAATAATGTGGGTATCCAAATTAAATTAAACACAAATAGGTTTCATATATACAGCAATTATGACAACTAATTTTATAATTATCGGTCCATAATTAGTCGAAACTCCCATATAAGACCGTCTACATAATTCACTTTAACCTCCATAAATCTTTTAAAAGTATTTATATCGAGATAAAGTTTAACACATATAATATTTATATTCACAGAAATCATCGAACTAAATTTTTGGATGATCGGTCCATAATAAGTAATATCTCCCATATTGTGCTCGTTTTTGAAAACCTGTTTTATACATATACTGGGTGTAGAATATCATATGGTCGGGCTTGACCGACTATACTTTCTTACTTGTTATTTTATTTTTTGTTTCGTTGTTATGTTGCACAAAGTCTTTTAGAAACACACAACATATATGACATGATTTTCTAATTTGTTTTAGTTTTTCTATTTTCTATAATATTTCTTTCAAAACGCAATGCAATTGGTATGCGAACCCTCTTAAATTATAGGGGCCGTCAAATTCCAACTTACACCAGAGTTAGAATCTAACCGAAATCCTGACTGAAAACCCTATTGAAATTTTCTTTTTTGTAAAACATATGACACGCTTTTGGTGAAATTCATGTTTACTGGCATATAACCCTTCTTTGCATAATGGTGGAAATTTCGATCATAACATTGTGTATTTATATTTAGTACTAAGCTAATGATCTAACATTGCATGATGATGGAAATTTCCAGCATATTGTTTACTGCTAAATTTATACTATAAATATATGTATATTTATTAAAGGTACGGTCACACTTGGCAAATATTTGCTGAAAAAGACGTAACCACTAAATAAAATATATTTGTATGTACTCGTTTATTTATTTAAAAAAACTTCGTTTATTTAGGACAAGATACAACAAATATTTAGTTTTATTTTATTTGATGCTGTTTGATCTTGCTAAACTCTTGTAAAAGTAAACAACGTCAAACGAATTTGTGCTAAAACAAGTGTCAAGTGTGACTGCACCTTGAGGTTTTTTAGCCATTTTTCTTTAATTTTGAACCTTGATTTCTTTCACCAATAAATAAAAAATCATGCAAAGAAGCGTTAAATTGGGAAATCAGGAATTTGTCTATTCTGGAAATTATGGGTTTCATAAATCGCATTCTGAATTTATTTTTGAAATTATTTTGAACAAATTGCATTCCTTTATTAAAAAGCCTCCAATTCAGTGAAACATAATCAACAGACATAGTAAAACAGTCTTGGTAGGATAAATCTTTGCTAAAATTAAAGGTTAATGCTATTTTTTGCCATTTCAGGGACATAGAAGAGCCTTGATCAGTAGCTGGGTAGATAAATCAATTACCAAATTCATAATATAAACACAACTCAATAATTTTGTTTTTTATACTAAATCGTTTATGATTTGCAATACATAAAATTAATAGTTGAAGGCCAATGTAAGCGGCATGCGGCAACGGGCGGCAATAGTATTACCAGTGAATAAAAGTTTTGTTTCTTTACAAAATTATTCGTACAAACATTTTGAAGTATCGCAATTTATTTAATCTGGCAATGCTGTGAGAAGCGGCCGCGCGGCAAAGTAGAATATTGTTCAACTTTGCCCTCTTAAAAAGATGTTGCCAACCACAAGTATATAATATGTGACATATTAGTTTAGTTAAAAATAAAAAATAAAATTTTTTAATACTGTGCACACTAAAAAAACCGTTTATTTAAGAATTTATTTATGTTAAAAACAAATTAATTTAGTTTTTTTTAACATTTGTCGCTTTAAATATCTCGCGCGCACATTTGCCTATCTACAAAAAGTATATGCGGCAGCTGATTGCCGCCCGCGGCCGCACGCCACTTACATTGGCCTTCCTCTATAAGCATAAATCTTTCCAATTTGTGCCTCAAATTGCACTTCTCAGCTTGGAAATACTGTTATGGAACACAATTAGTTGTTGGGCTTACAATGTATTGGTTTTGTAACATTTTTTGTTGCAGTTGCTGTTGTTATTGCTGCTGCTGTTGCATGCAAAGTTGGTTTTTAAATGAATTGTGTTGTATTTTGTTGCCAATGCTGGCGCTTTTGCACCAATACTAAGACAGACTAGCAGCAGCTGCTGCTGCTGTTAATGTCACTATTACAATTTGAGGTTAAAGTAATAGAGCGAAATCGGACACTGATACAAACATGTTTGTTCGCAAAGACGGTAAAAGTAATATAACAATCGGCCAACCAAAAAGCCGCTACTAACTCTAATAACTATTACAACTAAAACTACCACAAAAACAGGTAATTCCTAAAAATAGAAATAGAGAGAGAGAGAATCAAACAAAATATAATACATAAAAGGAAATAGAAAAAAATTGACTTTGTTTGTAACTATACCTATAACAAGAAAGAAAGTATAGTCGGTCAAACCCGACAGTTCTTCAGATGTGGGCGTTATATGGGAGATATAACCCGATCATCCAAAAATTTAGTGTCATGATGTCTGTGAATATAAATATTATATGTGTTAAACTTTATCTCGATATAAATCCTTTATGAAGCTTAAAGTGAATTAAGGAGAGGGTCCTTTATGGGAGTTTCGCCTAATTATTGACCGACCATTATAAAAGTGTACCGTCTTATTTGAATACATATGAAATATATTTGCGTTCAATATTATTTGGATACCAACATTTTTGAGAGAGTTAAGGTCTTTAAAGAGATTTTCGGAAGTGGGCTTTATATGGGAGCTACGAGTAATTATGGACCGATCATAACAAAATTGTACCGTATTCTTTGTATATACATATATGAAATATATTTGCTTTCAATATTATTTGGATATCTACATTTTTGAGAGAGTTATGATCTTTAAAGTGATTTTCGAAAGTGGGCCTTATATGGGAGCTACGAGTAATTATGGACCGATCTGCACAAAATTTGTAGACGTGATTTGGCTTCATTTACCACTTATTTGTTTTGAAATTTGTTTGGATACTTGTATAATTAAAATATTTATGATCGGTAAACCCTAATTACGGGAGGACATTTGTATTGGGGCTAGGTGAAATAATGGACCGATTGCCACCAGTTTCAATCCAATCCATCCTTCGGCAAAAGAATATCACGTACCAAATTTTATTAAAATATCTTCAAAATTGCGACCTGTACCCTGCGCACAAGCTTTACATGGACAGCCAGCCAGCCAGACGGACGGACATCGTTAAATCGATTCAGAAAGTGATTCCGAGTCGATCGGTATACTTTAAGGTGGGTGTTGGACCAATATTTCTGGGCGTTACAAACATCAGCACAAATCCAATATACTCTCTTCACTATGCTGGTGTAGGGTATAAAAATTGTAACTATTGATCAAGCGCAACGAGTATTTTTCACTTTTGTAACGAGTATTTACTTGTATTGTTTTAAATAATTCCAAAAATATTTTAAATAAAAATGTAGTTGTTCGTGTATGTGTATCTGTGTTTTAACAATAATCTGTGCGTCATTTCAAAGTATCGTGTTTTTTGTTATATCTCTTTTAGTCGTTTCGCTTGGTGGCATTAAAACTTTTCTGTTTTTTTTTTCAATTAAACACAATAATGAAGAGATGTTCATTATCTTTGAAAACACAACATCATCATGATAAATGTTAAAGATCATTATGATGTTGTGTCATGCCGTTGAAGATTTAATGTGGGGTCCGTCGTGTATACACTTAATCATGAGTTAAATCTAAATTATTTTTTTTTTGGTTTCATTACAAAATCATAACGAAGTTAAAAAACAAATAAGAAAATTTATGTTGGTAGACAATGAAATTATTGCTGCACTATAGCTAAAGGTTTGTTTTAGTAGAAAAATTCTATTAACACTGACTGTATGTATGTCTTGTTTCACACTCTTCAGTATTAGCTGAACAGTTTTTCAGCTTTTGAAAAAGTTTTTATTGAACTTGCCATTTCATTCACACACAAAAAACAAACATAACAAAATTGACTAATATTGTTAAGTTTGTACCCCTTCTATTCTCTTTTCCCTTCTCAGCCAAAAATACTTGCCTTGACGAGTCAGAATTGAAGAGTGTCAAATCAGACTAAAGGGATTCATTTCAAATTATGTACATGATAGTTTACTTCCAGAGAAATTCGAAATTTTTAGAAAACGTACTTACCTATATTTATAAATAGACTTACTATCTACTATTTGGTATTTATTTATTAATTATTTATTAATCAATACATCGGAACAAACAAGCAATCGAAGAAGATAGATGTCACCATCTAGTAGCTGCATTGATCTCAACCTATTTGATTTATTCAGTGATGACTCGAAGTAACAGGTGGATGTGGGAGAAACTTTTACTCAAAAAAGTGTTTCTTTTAAATAAAACCAGTGTAGTTGTAGTCCAGGTTGCAGTACCAAAATTAATTTATTGTGTTCAATATTGTCCTGTAATGCCTGAAGGTATTCCACAGTTGAATTTTTTGAATACTGTATTGCAGAGATGGTGATGTATGATGAGAGTGATGTATGATGACGTAGATACATTGTTTAATGTACCGCTTTCAATCAATCTCAAATGGTAGATCCAGGCGAGATGAGATCGCCTATGCGACGGCAATGACAATATATCCTAAGTAGGGCTGTCACCTAGCTGCAACTCTGATAAACACAAAGGCATTATCGTTTACATACTGTGATCAATGTTTGGTGTGCACGAGAGGTGATCGAATCGCAAATATAAGGCATTTGATAGGAGTTGTCTTGATGAACGAGAGGAGAAGACGATGTGACATCCCCACTGCCCTAGCTAGTCAGAGTTGTAAAGTTGTGCTAATTATTCTGCCACGACCTTGCAGATAAAATTGTCAAGAAGTTCCCATTGAGTACATTATAAAAATTTCACATTTCACATGCAATGACTTTACACATTACACACTGTGGGTGATTTAAATGGCTTTTAGTTCATACACTGCTGACTAAGTGTAGCGTAGCGTACCCCACAACCACTTCTTAATTTATTTGTTTGTATATTTTAAGGAGTGGTGGCCATAAAGCCGGCTTAATGTATCTTTTCTCTCTGAGCTCTTGTTTTCTAGTAACATGTATAACTCCCTCTTACTCTCTGTATACATATTTATATTCTGTGCTACCGATCAATGGTTCTCTTGACATGCACACTGTGTGTATGTGATATTTTGTTTATTATTGTTGATCATTACGTTGTTGGTTCATTATATTTTGCACACTTTGAATGTTGTTGTTTTTACAGTCTGCATGTCCGTCCAATTGTAGGTCTGTCTGTCCGTTCGTCCGTCCGTCTGTCTGTCTCATACACATGATGATAGAGTAGTGTTGTGTAGTAGTCGTCGTCACACTGTATGTAGTAAATTAAAAAAAAAATATATATAAAAAATATTCGTGCCTGGTACGGTGATCACCGTTTCAGGCAACGACTTTACTTGGCATCCATATTTCAGGTTTATTTATTTATTTTTTGCTCTACGTATTTGTTGCTGTTGTTTTTATTGTTTTGGTATTGTAGAAAAGAAATAAATAAATAAATAAAATAAAGTACACATACATACATACATACATACATACAATTACTAACTAATATTATTATGATTTTCGTTGTAGTTGTTGTTGCTGCTGCTACTATATTGTTAGTAGTATAATAGTATAGTAAATTTATTGTTTAGAGTACAATTCAATTCACATCTGAATGTCTTGCAAAAGTATCTACATACATACATACATACATACATATGTGCATACACATTCGTCTTTGTTCAATATATTATGTATTTGCAATGACAATTTTGTTTTGTTGTTTTTGTTACTATTGTGTATTATTGTGTTTAAATGACACAATGTGCATCGACTGACTTGACTGACTAACTAAATACTTAAAATATTCAAAAGGTGGCCTTTTTCAAATGCTTAAAAAACCAAATTTTAAATTGAATGGAATTCTTAAAATTCTTTTCAAACAAGTGATCGCAAGTCCACTCCGGTAAAGTCAACCAACATTAATTATGACAATCAAAACTTGTTTTATATTGTACTCGTATAAGCAACATTATTTGATGCAAGAATTAATTGTCGCAGTCTTACTTACGAGTAGGTACCTATGTAGTGGTAATGGAAAATGTTTATGTTTAAAATTAATTCAGCAGGTGTTACATACATATAAACATCAGTTGTGGGTTTTAAATTAGTATTTAATATAATGGTTTGGATAATAGTTAAATTTAATTATTTATTATAATTCCAAAGTCATTTGAACGATGGAATCAATTGGCTGATATCATTATATGGACGAAAAAACTTCATTTTATTGCAATTCTAAGAAAATGCACTGATACTACCTATAACTTTTAGATATACATATTTTAATCTACAATGTCCTTCATGAGCGTTCTCACAGAATTCGGCAAAAATAAACTGGGTTTAATTTTGTTACGAAGTGTACATTTTTATAAGTGATAAGCGATTTATTTACATTTTTAAGTTTAATTTCCCATTATATAATAATTATATATGGATATAAATTAAAATTAAAAAAAAAAAATTAAATTAAAATCGGCCCATATTTTCAGTCACAAATGATTTATTATGTAGGTATTTCGACCTGAAATATCCCGTTTCGGGATGATATTTGTATGACCAATAGGGTTCGACCTGTGGTCTGTAGTTTAATAATAATTGACGTAAATTAATTGACTTGGTAATTAATTCTAAGTCAATTGGTACAGTGGACTCATATGCGTTATATATATACATACATACATCAGTAAACAGGCATTATAGACTTCACAATATAGTAATGTAGGGTATAACTAGGGTTTTTTTTCCATTAATGCTTAACAAATAAGTATAAAGGTTAGTCAAGTATTTTATAAAACTGTGTCATTTTATTAAAGAAATACCGCGGAATAAAACGATTATATTTTATGGAAATAAAATAATATTTTAAGTTTATCATAGAACAATAGGGATGCCAAACTGAAATGGTTTTTCAAATCACGGGATTCGGGATTTCATAAATGAATCCCGGGATACCGAAATCGGGATTTTTGTTTCATATTAAAAAAAATTACAATATTTATGAAAAAAAAACTATTTATTTAATTCATAAATTGAAATAAAAATATAACAAAAAAAATTATTTCATTGAATTAAAGTAATAAAGAAACAAAAAAGCAACATATATTTTATATTAATTTGTTTAAAAACAAAAAATTGTGTCAAAGCTATAGTTTTTTTCATTTATTAAAAGTTTATAAACCTTTAATAATTTTAAAAACAAAATTACATTACATAGTTTTTTACCTTTAACATACATATATGTATGTATGTATGTATAAATTATTAAGTTGACAAAAATTATATGTCATTTGGCTTTTAATTTCTATATTTATAATTTTAAAAATAATAGAATATTAATGATCATTCATTAAAAAGCTTCTTAAAAATAAAGGGTGGTTAAATTGTAAGGGCCGATGTTGAATGTGAACCACACCTAAACGCCAAGCTTTTTTCCGAATTTTATTTGACATTTCTCTATTTCAGACTTACTCAATTTGAACCATGGAGAGATACACAATCCAACAACGTGTTAAAGTTATCCAGACTTATTATGAAAATGGGCGTTCAAATCAAAATGCATATCGTGCAAACCGGGTCTGTAGAAGATGTGAGAACACCAGTGCATGCTCGTACAGCTCGTACTGCAGAAAATATTGCTGCTGTTCGCGATAGTGTGGCTGAAGAGCCGTCCACCTCAACTCGTCGTCGTGCCCAACAATTACACCTCTCACGCTCGTCGTTGATGAACATTATGCATAAAGACTTGCATTTACACGCTTACAAGGTACAATTGGCTCAAGAACTAAAGCCTCTTGACCATTCCAAACGTCTTGAATGGGCAGAATGGTGGCAAGAAATGGCAACAGTGGATGATTAATTTTCGAAGAAAATCATCTGCAGTGATGAGGCACATTTTCACCTCAGTGGATTCGTCAATAAACAGAATTGCCGCATTTGGGCGAATGAGAATCCAAGAGTGATTGTCGAAAAACCAATGCACCCACAAAGAGTGACTGTTTGGTGCGGTTTATGGGCTGGCGGCATCATCGGGCCGTATTTTTTCCAAAATGAGGCCGGTCAGGCAGTTACTGTGAATGGTGTTCGCTATCGTGAGATGATAACGAACTTTTTATGGCCCGAATTGGAAGATATGGATGTGGACGATATGTGGTTTCAGCAGGACGGAGCTACTTGCCACACAGCTAACGAAACAATGGCTCTTTTGCGCAACAAATTCAATCTCACGTAATGGCGATGTCAATTGGCCGCCAAGATCATGTGATTTGACACCGTTGGACTTTTTTCTTTGGGGTTATTTGAAAGAAAAGGTGTACGTCGATAAGTCAGCAACAATTCAAGAGATAAAGGATGAGATAATTCGGCACATTAACGGCATAGAACCTCCATTATGCCTCAGGGTCATCGAAAATTTGGACCATCGGATGGAGGTGTGCCGCCGTGGTCGCGGCACCCATTTGGCCGATATACATAATTGAGTAATACCAATATATCATAACAGACTAAAATTACAATAATTTCCTAAATAGTTTATGTTTTATTTAAAATCAACATCGGCCCTTGCAATTTAACCACCCGTTATTAAGGCATCTAAAGTGTCATAAGATAATCTTGATCTAATTTTGTTAACAATTTAAATAATGATGCTGACGAAAAACATCGTTCACAATCAACGCTTGTGGGCAAAATTGTTAGCAAATTGTTGTATGCTGATTGCAAAAATATTCCTCTCTCACCCCCGGAAATAAATAATTCTATTTATTTTTCAATGTTTGATTCCATACCATTACGGACGTTATTAGGTGTTTTGTTTGGACTTCTGCACATTTAAATTGCATTATTTAATTTTTTTTTATGATTGAAATATTAGAATCATCATTTGTTTCCTCAATCATTGATAATTCCGAATCAAAATCATTTGAAGGTGAAACATAGATCTCATTTCCTTTAAAATGAGCAATCAACGATTCAACTCATTTCCAAAAACAAACATTTCTACGTTGTTATCAAATTCTGATTTCAACTTTGGGTTTTTCAAAAAATTTAAGAGTGTTGAGTAAATCGTTCTTCTTTCTTGGATTCTTTAAGGAGAGCTTTCAGCAGTTCATGACTTAATTTGCAATCACTTTTTGATACCTCTTTTAGCATAAATGAAAGTGCAGCATCGGCTTTACAGATATCCATATCACTGCGACAAAGGGCTTCAATTGTTACTTTAGTCGGATTTAAAATTACAACTATTTGTTTAAGTAATACAAATTCATCATCTGTCATCTGCTGAGTTCTTAAATCAATAAAAGCTTTCTTTTCTTGGAATTTCCAGTTCCAAAAACCGTTGACATATATCAAATAGTGTGTTCCAGCCCGTTTTGCAATCCAAAATTAATTTTAATCGCAAACATATTTATTTATTGAATAGCAACCTTCTGTTCACATTGATTTATGTTAAGTGTAGATGTTTTGTATTTGTGTATGCCAAAAAAAGCATGTAAAAACTAATTATCTGGATCTTTTACACAAATCTTTTACAAAAAAAAAATTTCGGGATTTTCGGGATTTATTACAGATTTATTAATCCCGAAAAATCCCGGGATTTTTTAAAACGGGATTTCGGGATTGGCATCCCTATAGAACACATTTGCTTTTAACATAACTAATGCATCATCTTATATCCGATGATGTTTAATTTTGTTAAGCAATTCTTTAAAGTTTTGAATAGATCTAATAGTTAATCTTTAAATTTTAATAATAAATAAGAGAATGGAAGCTGTATATCTTTAAAATAACAAGTAAGGATTTATAATCTTATATACCCACCACCAAATCACCTATTAGGGCGCGAACTTCATAAAATATTGTACCGTAATTTCTACTTATTTTAAATTTGTTTTAGTTGAAGTTCATCTTAATAGCGACATTTATAAGGATTTTATGCATATTCCAGAGATTTACTTTACTTTAACAAACTATAAATTAAGTACCCTAGGCACCTGACTTTGGCTACACAAAACGTCAAAATTGTCAACTCTGTATACTTTGTAGTTTTTCTCGGAAGTGAAGCTTGTACGGGAGCTATGCTGAATTATGGACCCACTTTAAAAAAGTTAAAGTATAAACTGATCTATGTACAATTTCGGTTCGAATTGGATATTTATGTCGGTTAATGAGTTTTCGGGAGTAGTCCTTATATGGAAACTATGAACTATTACCGGTCGATCGTCATGAAATTCTGTACGACGATTTATATATAAGTACATACATGTGAATTATTATCGTTGAATATCAACGTAATAATGATTTTTATAAGAGATTTATGCGAATTTAAGTGATTTTTCAAATTGAACTTTATATAACTACTAGGGTCAAATATGGACCGATCATTATTAAATTGGGTGTTCTATATATTTCGAATTTTAACTTGCTGCTGATACTTATAAAGGATTTACGCGTATTTAAGTGATTTCCGGAAGTAGACTTTATATGGGACTATGGTCAAATATGGACCAATCATCATGAAATTTAGTACGAAAATTTAGATGTGATACGGATTACTTGTGTTAAATTTCGACTTGTAAGTGATTTTTATAAAAGATTTATGCGCACTTAAGTGATTTTCGGAAGTGGTCTTTGTATGAGGCTAAGGTCAAAATATGGACCAATGCAAACAAAATATCATCTTGATATTTCACTTTGCATGAAACTTACTATTGCAGAATTTTGTATGGATACGGCTTTTCTATAGATATTTATGCATCATAAAGCCATATTCCGGAAAGACATTTGTAAGGGGACTATGAGAAATTGTTGACCGATTCCTACCATTTTCAACAGGACTTGTCGTATTGTAATAAAAATACATTGTGCAGAATATATCTGCATTATATTTGAAGAAAATAGAAAAAAATATCTGAAAAATACCGAGAGGGTCTTAAACTTTCTCAGATGCTACTGGACCGATTTCGGTTGATCAAATAATGTTTGGTAAGAATTTTACTGTTCTATGTCTTTTTTTCGAAGCTCTATCGTGATTTCAGCAGACGGGCATGGCTAGATCGTCGTAGAATCTTACAAGGACCGAGAATACATTGACTTTTTGGTTCTACGATCATTATTTCGATGTGTTACAAACGGAATGAAAAACGGGTATAAAAAATCATCAAAATAAATCAATAAAAAAACAGAATAGAAGAAACAGTGGCAAAATTAATAAATATGATATTGCTTAAACAGTTAAGAGGTTGTTTTTATGAGTTTCTCAAGTCTAGAATGCTGTAAACGTAGGCTAAGTGTAAATGGAAGAAATGCAAATGCCTTATGCATAATAAAATAATTGATGACAGCGCATTGGTAAAACCCATTAACCGCGCACGTTATTGTTTTCCTGCTATGTTTGTACAGCTAACAGCTGTGAAAGCTAGTATGTACTTTAAAAAACAACACTGCAATTGTCAAAATGCCTAAAAATATGCCCAATGAATTAAACGTAATACACAATCTAATGAAATTACCCAAAAATGCCCGGTACAAAGGGGTCTTGAAACGAGGACAAAATCCGAACTCCTCCAAAGTGGCTTCTAATTCAATAGTATCAAAGAATAATGGAAATGATAGGCAGACATTTCAAAATCATTTAGAGCCCCACCAATATACTTCAGAGAGCATTTACATAATTGTGTTAAGTAGCGAAAATTCATTTTTTGTGGTCACATTCAGGAGATCATCAATCAAACCAAAATTCAGATTAATCAGGAAAATGAAAATCTACGATTCAGACAAAATGTTTATTTAACTGATTGTTCGACCTTTTTATTAATTAAACAATTTTATTTTTCGAGATTAAGGTCCTTGTGTAGCGAAATATCGGAAAAAATAAAAAAATAAAAATAAAAACTGACCTTAATCTCGAAAAATAAAATTGTTTAATTCAGACAAAATCTTTTCTATTTATAAAACAAGTTAATATTTCAAAGAGCAACTCCAATTAAAACTAATTTATTAGCCTAAAGGAAATCTTTAATGATGTTTGTGTGAAAACTGTGAGAGTCAAGCTCAATTTATATTTAAATTTTTAATTGCTTTTGATTATAGCCGTACTCAATTCATAATAATGCAGCCACAGGAAGAGAGACATTCGATTTATGTTTGAGGAGAAGGTCCCATCTAAACAACTAGCGATATCTGAGAAAGTTCTAAATAAATTAAGCGCTAATTGCCAACATCAGAAGCTATCAAAAACCTAATGATGTATTGAACGACATTATCTTTCCAATAAGAAAGCTAATAACTCTCCTATAGAGAGTCCCTTGCGATATCCATAAACGCAGTGATTATCTTGGACTGGAAATAATTAAAAATGTGACAATTTATCATACTTTTCATGACTATGGAAATTGTAGAACAAGTAATCGAGCTTAGTTGTTGCATTTTTATTCTTCGCCTAGTTAATGCATACCATTCGGCACAGGAAACTCATTTGTTTTGGGACCCGGCAAACCTCTTTTAAAAGTTAAAAGTTAGCTCTATCAATTGGGTCGGTGAATGTTTGACCATCCATTAAGATAGTAAGAGCCTCAAATAGCACATTAGAGATTTTTTATGCCCCAGCACTTTGGCAACTATTTAAAATAATTTAAATTATTAATTGCAATTGAACGTATTTTCTTTTAATTGTGCATAAAACATTTATCTATTTTTATTTATTTTCCCTAAAATTATTTAATTACATTTTCAACTCTTGACAATTTTGCTTGCATCTCAAGTGGAAAATCGTTTTTAATTGTTTTACACATCGTGTCAATTTAATTACTTCGTTTGATTTAAATTCATTTAAATTCATTTCACTTAATTGCAATTTGCATTGTAAAATTGTTGACATGTGTGGAAATAATTATTAATGATATAAAGTCTGTGTGTATGATATGTATTTTCATTATTAAATATTGTTTGTATAAAGATTTAAACAATATTAAAAATGTTTAAACAAATCTATTGAAATGTTCATATTTTGGCAGAAAAAAAAGTGATGAAACTTAAGATTTCAATCGGGAAATCTCTTTAAGTTTTTAAAGACAAGGAACTAGTCATGCAACTGGTTCTTTGTATAAAATAGACTTTGGGTTTTAACATGTTTGCAAACTTAAAGTTTTCAATGTACAATTGTATTTTTGCTTTTAGATTATTAATTCCGAAGAGTCCTAATATTACAAAGAGATATTGCCAGCTCTCAAGCAAGTAATTATTTATTTATTTATTTTAAAATTGTGCATATATTATTTAAAAATTTCGTGCTTGATTTGCTTTTAACTTAAGCTTGAAATTACTTATCAAGTCACCAGGAATCCATTAGAAATATGCTGCACGTTTTAACTTTTTGGCACCTTTTGATCTTCTTGCTGTTGCTTGTTATTGTTATTTTTACTTTTTCGTCTTCTTTGTAACCTATAACGCCCTAAAATAGCAAATTGAGGGAGGGGGACATAAACTCTTGCACTAAATAAAACAATGGCAACAAAAACGAAGACAAAAACACAAAAAGTAAGTGAGTGTTACTGCTGACACTAGAGTTGGTAAAATACCAAATGGTATAAGAAAACAAAACTAATATTTTTTCCTGTGTTGTTAAGGACTCCTTAACATGCTAAAAATGACTAATGGATTTTGTTGGTTGATTGTTAGGTAGCTTGTTTTTTAGCGTATTGCACTGTGGTATAGAATTTTCGAAAACATGAATTATTATCGACTGTATCGTATATAAAATCAGTTGTTACTAAATTTTTTAATAAATTTTATACCTTAGTTTGGACTATCAATGTTTACCAAATCATTTTAAGAGATTGAAATTTATACCGACATTATTAGAGGGGGTTTTCTGGACCTTTAAAGCTGTAGCTTAACTGGTTAGCGCATTTGATCATTAAGCATAAGTTGGTATTTGTAACCCGGGTTCGATTCCCAGCCGCTGCCACTCAAACAACATCAGTTTTTGAGAATTATTAGTTTTCTATCATAACTAATATTTATCACAGCGCCCTCCTTCGGTGGCATAGCATTAAAACGCCACAGAAGTAAAATAATTAAATAAAGGCTATACAATTAATGCGCCTACTCACCACCAGAGGCGCTGCAATTCTGCACTAAAAACTAACACAATGCGCAATTGCAGAGTTGTGATATAAAAAGCTTTCTTCTTTCACCACCTTTACTTCTTCAACACTTTCCAAAGAAAGTAACGCAAGTAGGCATTGTAATTGCCTGAGTGTTACTTCTCTTGAAAAAAAAGTTACTGCTAAACATAATTTTATTTCTTGCAACATATTTCTATGAGTTTTATTTCGATAAAAATATTTCTGTGCTATTTTCTGCAGAAGCATTTAAATACAATTAATCCCGTCAACATCTACAAATCAGTTATAAAGTGGCTGTTAATATCCCAAAGAGGTATGTATACAAAATGTTGTGGATTTAACTTCAAAATCGCATTGTTCATTTGAAGTGATTTTAAATCACTTACAAATATCTGCAAAAACGCGTTTAATCTAACGCGACCGTTTTATTTTAATCTGCTCTAGAACTGATGAAGAGATCTTTTCGGAATGTACCAGCAAAGTCTTAGTAATCACTTAATTATTACTAAATAGCTTAGTGCTTCACATCATCTGCATTAGTTAAGGTACGGTCACACTTGGCAAATATTTGCCGAAAAAGAAATAACCACTAAATAACTTATATTTGAACTCGTTTATTTATTTAAAAAACCTTTTCTGATTTAGGCTAAGTCACAACAAATATTTAGTTTTGATTTATTTGATGCTGTTTGATCTAGAAAAACTTTTGTAGGAGTAAATAACGTCAAACAAATTTGTGCTAAAACAAGTTGTTACGCTTTTTGAAGTAAATATTTGCCAAATGTGACCGTACCTTTAGTGTGGCATTGAAGAGTAATTATATGAAAATTCTTTAATACTTGTCCATATTTTTCGTAAAGTCTGCCACTGTCCATGGTTGACAGCTTTAAAAATATGAAATAATGGAAAGGAAAATGTTATTTTTCTTTTACTGTTTTTGGTTTGAAAACAAACAATAAAAAACTTATATATGGGTGTAAGTTTATATGGTGACATTAAGAAGTTTATGTTGTTGCTGTTGTTTGCTTACCTGATTGTAATGGTAGAATACGGGTATTTTCACGTTGGGCGGAGGCGGCTGCTTGTGTTGTTGGTATAAAACAGGCAAAATTATTTAAAATAACCACGGCTAAGAAACAAACAATAAAACTTAAATTACAGCTGAGAAGACGGTTGCTGTTGCTGCTGCTATGTTGTGGCCTCGTATGTGGTCTTAGCCATGACGGCGACGATGACGATGGTATTGTTGCTGCTGCCAAAGTTGTTTTGCAGGAATTATTAGAGCGGGTGGTTAATGATGACACTTTTTTGTTTTTGCTGTTGCTGCTGCTGTTATTAATTTTTAATAATTTTTTACTTTTACTTGTTGACATTGTTGATGGCATAGATGTTGTTGTTGTGTTTGTTTTGATTAATTTTGGTTGTTGTTGCAGCCGGAATCCATTGCCAATAGGCGGATCCATGTTTGGCTTAAGCACACAAAACGCTTAAAGCGTTTTATTACACAAAAATAAAGATATAAAAATTTCTTTCAATTTACTTTTAATTAGCAATAAAGAATATTAAAACATTAAACCACTTCAAACACTTATTTTTATTAGTGTAACACTAACTTTAACTATTTAAATATATAAAATTATTAACAAAATCATAAACAAATATTTCCACTTTTTTGTTTAAATTATTATTTTATTCTTTTATTATTAAATATTTACATTAAAAAAGCATTTTTTTTTTCGTTTTAAAATTTTTTGATTGAATTTTTGAATTTATCAGAAATTTGTTGTTAAAAAAATATTGCACTTGTTCGCCTGCTGTAAGAGAAGAAAGGGAAAATAAGTAAAGATTTATTAAACAAAAAAAATGTAAATAAAATTAATTTCTTATACATAATTTTATAGCATAAATAAATTTATGGTAATTTTTTTGTTTGTTGAGCTCGTAGCAGTTTTTTCGTAGTTCAATTTATTAATTTTTTTTTACTTTGTTTTTACAAAAGGAAATCATAAAAATAAAATTGTTTTTTTTTTTTTTAATTTAAAGTGAGTATTTTTATTTTCTTTTAATCGTTGTGTGCTTCGTTGTGTTGTTTGTTGCGTTTGGGCAAGAAAGAGATGTTTTCTTGGCTGGTTTTCAATACTGGTTGCTTTTCAGTTTCAATTTCAGTTTATACTATTTGCTCTGCCAAGGGTGTTTGCATGTGATTGCTGTTTAAGTTGTGTGTGTTTTAATGTTGTACTTAATATAAACAGGAACCGGAAGTTAACGTTAGCTGCTGCTAATTACGTGCACAGAATCTATAAAAAGCTGCAAAAGAAAAAAAATTATTATTATTATTTTCAGAATTTATGTTGGTTTTTCTTACTTATTAAACTTAAATTATAAAGTGATTATAAAGGAATGTTTTTAATGTTTCTATTCTTTTTGTGTTTGTATAAGAAAATTATGGGGGTAATAAAAAACATTGTAAAATAATATAAATAAATTTCTTTGTAGACTTATTTTCATAACTCATAATGCTGACATATTAAAGTTGATGAGAATTTTGAAAAACAAGTTGTAAAATACATAAGTAAGTTCTGTTTTATGGTCTAATTTTAAATTATTTTCTAACTTGCTATAATTATACCATACACCACCATAGTGGGGAGGGTATATTGGACTTGTGCTGATGTTTGCAACGCCCAGAAATATTGGTCAAACACACACCTTAAACTATACCGATCGACACAGAATCACTTTTTTAACGATGTCCGTCCGTTCGTCCGTCCGACTGACTGGCTGGCTGTCGATGTAAAGCTTGTGCGCAGAGTACAGGTCGCAATGGCCCCCATACACATGTCCTCCTGAAATTGGATTTACCGATCGTAAATTTTTGAATTATGCAAGTATCCAAACAAATTTCAACACAAATGAGTGGTAAATGAAGCCAAATTACAAATTTTGTGCAGATCGGTCCATAATTAGTCGTAGCTCTCATATAAGGCCCATTTTCAAAATTCACTATAACGATCATAAATTTCTTAAAAATTTTGGTATCCAAATAAAATCTGACACAAATAAATTTCTTATATACAGAAATAATGACACCTAATTATGTAATGGTCGGACCACAATTAGTCGAAACTCCCATATGAGACTCGCTCCGTAATTCAACTTTAAGCTCCATACATTTTTTGAAAGTATTTATATTGAGATAAAGTTTAACACATATAATATTTATATTCACAGACATCATGACACTAAATTTTTGGATGATCGGTCCACAATAGGTTATATCTCCCATATAACGCCTATTTCTGAAAAACTATTTTATACATATACTGGTTGTAGGGTATTATATGGTCGGGCTTGACCGACTATACTTTCATACTTGTTTTGAGATATATTTATATATTATGAGGAAGTTTTGCCACAATTTCCTGATTGAATTTTAATCTCATTTAGAACGGATGTCGAACATTGGAAATGGCATTTTAACATGTAGGTATATTTAAATTGGCATCTAGTACGTGACAAAATGTGACTAGTTGTGCCGAAATTACTTTTAATAAATTAAAACGGATTTTAACAACATTTTTATATACAAAATTGCACTTGTTGTATCTTAATTCTATTGAAGTCTTGATAAATACTCGTGATTTTAAAATATCACGTACTCGTTTATGTACTTGAAATAAATTCCGATATGAACTTTTCTCCAGGAAGATTTCCATCTGCTCGCAAAAATATACACAATTTTTAACTGTAATTTCAAACTTTTTTAAAATTTATTAAACACAATCTCAAAATTATGATTTTTATTACTGCCAACAAAAAGATGGGGGGTATATTACGTTCGTCATTTCGTTTGTAACACATTGAAATAATGGTCGAAGAACCAAAAAGTTTATATATTCTTGGTCCTTATAAGATACCAAGACGATAGAGCTTCGAAAAAAAAACTTAAAACAATGAAATTTTTACCAAATAATCTGATCCATCAAAATGCTTTGTATTGAAAATGGGCAAAATCGGTCCAGTAGGATCCGAGTTATAGATAAAAGTTTCAGACACCCACAATATTGTTTAGATATAATGTAGATGATATCATTAAATTTTGCACACATTATTTTTATTACACAAGGACAAGGCCTCTTCAAACTAGTAGGAAGCGGGCCAGCATTTCTCATAGTCTCTGTACAAATTTTTTTCCCGGAATATGTACCATAACATAGTTATGCATTATAGCCATACAAAATTCTGCAAAAATAAGTTTCATGCAAAGTAAAATCTCAAAACGATATTTTGTTTGCATCGGTCCATACTTTGACAGTAGCTCCCATATAAATTCTACTTCCGGAAATCACTTAAATGCGCATAAATCTCTTATAAGCATGAGCAGGAAGCAATAGATATATAGAAATATTAATATCCAATGTTATAACGATCGGTCCATATTTTTCCGTAGTCCCAATATAAAGTCCGCTTAAAAAAATTTCCTTAAATGAGCATAAATCTCATATAAAAATCACTATTAAGTTGAAATTGAACACATATACATATAAGTCGTCGTGTACAATTTCATGATGATCGGCCCGTAATAGGTCATAGCTCCCTTATGAGGACTACTCTTGAAAACTCATTAACCTAGATAGACATCCGTATCAAACCCAAATTTTACACATATCAGTTTTAAGTATGTAATTATGGCTATTGACTTTTGTAAAAGCTGGTTTATAATTGGCCATAGTTACCATACAAGCTCCAGTTCCGAAAATAACCACAGAGTATACAGAGTTGAAAAGCCAAAATCAGTTTCTTAGAGCTCTTTTGTACCTAATTTATTGTGTGTCAAAGTAAGTTTATCTTATAGGCTGCAAAAATATAAACAAAGCGCAATTCCGAATGAAAGATAAAAATAAAAATTCTTGATTATAACTGGAATATATGCATAAAATTCTTTTAAATATTCGACCATAATAGGTGATTTGGAGGTATGTAGACTCTTACTTGTTTTAGCATATTTTTAACGCTACACAGACATATTGAAGCTATGTATATAGATTTATGTAAATACCTTTCAAATTTTTTGGTACCTGTGAATTAAACTTTAAGGATTTCTGTCATTATACCATCATCCTAAGTTTTAAAAAAACAAACAAATCGCAATACTCAATTGAATTCTATATGTCTAAATTGGTCGTTTACAGGATGACTTTACAATCAAGACTTAATTTATATTGATCTTTAATTAATCAGTGTATATATGAAGAATTTAGTCTCATATGGAACCTCTTGACCTCTATGTACCAATGACAGTGCTATTTTGGTCAGATTTAGCACCCAGCCATTGCGAATGACACATTTGAATGTTAATTTGGTTTCAAAACAGGCAAATTCAAGAAATTTTCCATAGCTCCAGCCCATTGAAGTGGCACGTTCTTGAAACTAGAACTAGAAGATTTAGAAAATTTCACAATCTATAATGCCACTAAAGTCAGGGAAGGATTTGACGGTACTATTCTCTTATACCTATAGACAAATTAGCTTACCATCTTGTTTGTCGAAACTATTTGAGAAAGCAGTTAAAAAGAAAATTTTAAACCAGTTCACCAATTTGGGTTTCGTACACAACATGGAACTACAGAGCAAGTTAACCGTTTGACCGGAGAGATAAGAAAATCTTTTGAGCTTAAACAATATTGTTCGGCTATCTTTTTAGATGTCACGTTTGGCATAATGGTCTAATGCGTAAGATTCAATGCTTACAGCCAAATAGTGCTCATAGATTATTAGAGTCTTGTTACAGTGATTATGTGACAAGTGACTACGAACCCAGTGTTAAATATGACACACCATTTTTAGCTCACATGTGGATTCAAGTGTGGCATCTAGAGAATTGGATAATTACCTCAGAAGTGTGTCGACGTGGTTAGATAACTGGAGAATACATGTAAATAAAACCAGAAGTAACCACCGGCAAATACTTGCCGAAAAAGACGTAACCACTAAATAAAAAATTTTTGAAATCGTTTATTTATTAAAAAACTTTGTTTATTTAGGACAAGGTAAAACAAATATTTAGTTTTATTTCATTTGATGCTGTTAAACATAACGTTAAACATAATTGTACTAAAACAAGTGGTTACGCTTTATTGACTAAATATTTGCCAAGTGTGACCGTACGTTAAGTTTTTAAATATGTATCTCAAGATAAAATACTCATTTTAGTTGAAAAATAACCAAACGGTAACAGGTTGACAAATTTCAAACAAGAAAATAATATTTATAAACAAAAAATTTTAATAATGGATATTGCTAAAAATCTGCGATATGGTTTAATTATGTCAAATATTCATATATTTGTTTTTAAAATGTTTTTCTTTTGTCATTTTGAAGGTTTGACAACACAAACATACGACTTTGCTCAAAATTGTGTTCACAATCAAATATGTAGTTGTACATATCATACAATGTACAACATATTATCATTAGTATGTATTATTACCCTGAAGGAAACCTGGGGACAAGTGTCTCCAAGTCACCACTTTTATCTATCTATCTATCTTTTATCTATGTCAACAGCATTGTCACAATTGTTATTATCATACAATTATTTTTGTTCAATTGTGAGCCCCGATATACTAGGCGACAGTGTGCCGGACTATCATGCAGAGGGTTGCGGGTTCGATTCCCGCCAAAGACTCTGGGTGTTTTCGAATTTATTTTTCATTAGATATTTTTTAATATTTAAATTTTTTTTCTAATATAAGTCCAAAAATTAGCAAAAAAATGCATTTTTATTTTCTATTTCAGAGAAGTACCAAATTGTAGACAATGTGGTGCCAAAAGAACTACCTTGTCAATAGTAACTATGTCAGTAGTGGATTTTCAATGACACGTACATGTTAAATGTCTATAGTAATTAACATTGTCTGGGGTATACTAAGTCACTAGTACTGGTGACTGTGTCAATAGTAAATCAGTACAGTTTCACTATTGACATTTCCTGCAGGGTAATTTTCAAAAATTTTTCTAGTATTTGTGAAGTTTGTTTATATATATGTATGTATATGTAATCAGTGTACAACTAACTATTTTTGTAATACCTTTAAGTAGAGAAATAATTTTTTAATTTTTTGGGTAAAAGTGTCAAAATTATAACGTTTTACTTTTGGAACATCGCGAACAAGATAAGTATTCTTTCTAGTAGATTAAGTAAGTAGTCTGGAGGACAATTTCCTATTACTTTTTAGCTTAATTTCGAAGTAAAGTTTCTGCTTGGAAGATACTTTTACGCAAAGAATTTTCAAATTTGTTTAATTTTTTCAATAAACTATAGATAAAGTTAAAAAAAAAAACTTAATATTATTTTAAGTTTTGAATAATTATGAACAACTTTTTTATTTTATTTGCAAATATCGTTTTTTTATTGTAAAGGATATACAAGGCATAAAGCAGTATAACTTGTTTTAAATAATATATTAAAATTTAAATATCTCTTGAACTAGTCAAAATATAAGAATTGGCATTGCTAAGTGACGCCCTAGGCAAGTAAGCAGTATATCAGACAGAGTGTTGAGGGAACGATTTCTGCCCAATATTGATGTCTGCTGCAGTACATATAGCGATAATAGCCAACATTTCCTTAAACTTTTAACATAATCTTTGTAAATTTTTACAAATACTGTTTATTTGGCCACTTTCCAGCAAACAAACATACGAACGAACACACAAATACACCGGATAAGGAAAAAACTAAAACCTCAAAAGAAATCATTCATCAAACAAGTTTACAAATTGCTTTTAATCTATAAGATTAAACAAAAACCACTGATTAAACAACACAATTTTCAAAATTAAATCTTGAAAAAACAAACTACATAAATTTCAAAATAAGAAAATATGCCTATAGAAAAAAATCACAACAAATATTAAATCAAAGAAAATGAAAAATGAAAAAAAGGCAACATAAACAACAACATTATGACCATATTACGAGTATGTATGTATGTAGGTATGTGTGTATTTTAATGTGTTAACGTTGCTAGATGTGGTTGCTTTTGATAATTATGTTAAAAGGGTCATTCACTTCTTGTGAGAGTAAAAAATAACTCAAACTACATACATACATACCTACAGTGGAGCAGCTAACAAAATCAAAACCTCACTATAATAACAACAACAAAACATAAGCAACACTAACAAATAGTAATAAACAAACAACAAGTAAAAAACAGAGACTGTGTTTTTAAAAAAAACTACAGATTTTTTTTTTATACATTTTTCTTTCTTCTTTCATTTTTTGCATACAAACAAACATGTTGCTGTGGTTGGTGTTGCTGCCTCTGCTGCTGCTGCTGCTATATGTGTTGTTGGCAAGATTAGTATTACTGTTAATTTCTAACTGGCTGACAGTTTTTGTTACAATTTTATTTTTCTTTCCACTCTTTCTTTTCTCTCCAACTCTCTATTTACTACTATATGTATGAACCACTACCACTACACAACTCGTACTGCAGTATTTAATATAATTTTTAATTTTGTTTTTCTTTCATTACTTTCTTTCTATGGCTGTTGTTAACGTTTGTTGTTAGACTGTTTTGTATGCATGTATGTAGCTGTTCGTTGGGTTGTTGGCAGGCAGACGGACTTTGTATAAATGTATTTAGTTGCTATAGTTTGTATGCCTGTGTCTGTTGCTGTCTATTTAAACATGTTGATGATTTTGACGATAATGGTGTGATGTTGATATGTTATTGCTGCTGCTGGTGTTGGTGGTGTTAAATAAGACTATGAATTCATTTTATTTCAAGTAGCAACAGCAACCAGCCATAATACTCGTGTATATAATAACAAACAATGTTTCTTAGTCTTAGTTAACATAAATTAACATGGTCTTTACTACAAAATTTTATTATTATTATAAACATTACTTTTATTTTATATTAAAAAAAAAATCTCTCAACTGTCTTAACTTTGTTTTAAAATGCCCGTACAGTGCAGAGGCTGCCTACAAATTGACTGAAAATCTGAAAATAGTTAAATCATTGTTTACGTAAAACCTTGCCACACCACTAAGGTCTTTTTTATTAAACCTGTTGACATACTTTCTTTTTTTTCCGATGACTTTTCTTAAACATAACATTAAACATTTCTTAAACATAACTACCTCCGGACTACTACGAGTGCTGAACAATGGAATACTAAAATAGAAAAAAATCGTAAACAAATTCCTTTTAAATCCTACGTTGGCAGATTCAATGATTGCAAAGAAGCTAAAGCTTTCAAAAAGTGCTGTCAGTTACAGAGTTTGAAAAAAATAATAATCCTAATTTTTAATGACGCCAAGAAGGAATATTTTTAAATGAAAAACTTTGTTAATTTTTACTGTCAAGCTACTGATGATAATATGGTGAATTTATACTGTAAAGCTTTCTTTAAACTCTTTAGTGCTCATAGTTAATTGCTTAAATTTTATGGAAAATGTTATTTTTAATTTTGTATTTTATTTCAATAGGAAAATAATAGAATCATATAATATTTTTCTGTGTTCGCTTATGTTTGTTTTTAGTTCAGAGAAATGTTCAAATATGGGACTCGCATAGCACGGCACTTTATTTGAATAATGTCTTATTTTAAAAGCTTCGAAAACAAGAAAAAAGTATGAGTGAAATTGCAAACAAAGACTTTTTTTAAGCAATTCACAGAAAAGTAAAACTATTGATAAGTGACAGAGTGCCAGTTTTTTAATACGTAAAAGTAAAAAAACCGATTTTGGTCATCTGAATTGTTTTACGTGGCTCTTTTTGATTTGCATGTCGAATAATCAGACAAGGTTTCATGAAGCTGTATTAAATGCCCTCAGTCCGAGCAAGGTACCATTATTGAACAAATCTATGTTTAAAATAGGTTGTTCTTTGCCAAGAAACATTTACACCGGGAGAATTGGGGAAATAAACTATGGTTAGATGAAACAAAAACACATTCCTTTCGCTCTAAATCCTATAGCACAATTGTGCAGAGAGCACTTCACACATACACTTAATCTCTTAAATTCAGTTCTCATTGAGACATCAATGTGTGCACATGCGGCGGATACTTTTATAGTTTTTTCAGAAATACTTTCCAACAAACATTTCAAATTAATAATGAATTACGAAAAATATTTTATGATTGACAATGCATTTGGTAACATGCATGTAATCAGCTTTTGAAGTATTAGAATTTCCGTTTGTATATCAATCTCGTTGTTAATTTCTTATATGTTACGGAAAATATATTGTGAGTGTATGTTCTCTATTTAAGTTGTTTTGTATAATTTATATAATTATGTTTATGTTTGCTGGGTAGTTCGCTCACACACACAACCTCATTGTACGCTTTGTCTACCTCTGTCACAAAAGCCACAAAATAAATAAATTGATCCAAGTTATACACAAAGAACCATGCATAAGGTTTGTTAGTGATATGGCGTTAACTTCTTCCATCTAGCGTCAATTCAATTTATTGGATATATGGAAAATATGCGCTGTAGATTACGTACAAAAATTGTAAAATAAAATACAATCCTAGCCAGAAAAGAAATGCTGCTCCTATTGCAGTGAGCGCAGGACAATGCTCCCACACATCCAAACTAGTCAAGTCTTGGTTTAAGCAAAACCCCGGAATCAAACCCTATTGAACACCTTTAGCTTTTACTAAATAAGCAAAAAAAAAAAAAAAAGCTCAATATAAACCTAAAAATAAAACAAAAACATAGTGTAGGAACAAATGAAGAAGAAATAGAATGTCATATTTCCCCAATTATGTTAAAAATATGTGAGATCTATGTATCGTAGGTGCGAAGAAGTGTTAAAAAATATCAATTAATAGTATAAAGTAAGATTAGTAGAAAGTGATAAATAATTCTTTAGAAAAAATATAAAAATATAAAAAATTCATAAATTTGATGAAAAGCCAAATGGTTTGGCAAGCACCTTTTCAGCTATCAATTATTTTTGGGTATTTTTATTAAAGTATGTATGTCTGCAGTTACATGTGCTCGTTAGTAAAGTTTTGACTGATGAAGTTCGCTGTCATTATTTAAAAGCTGCAATAGATTGACGTCGAAGATATCAGGTCAACCCCAGCTAACAATTGGAAGATTGTTTTTGATAATATTAGCAAAATGAGTCTTTTAAGATTGCCTTAGATGACTAAAAACTGATTAATCAGTTTGTAGATAAAAAAAAACTCTTTTAAATGTTTAGAAAGGGACTAATTTGAAGAACAAAAACAAAATCTGCTGAATGTGCGGAATCATTATTTAATCACACAGATGTTCATAATATGACTGATTTTAAAAAAGTGACAAAAATGTGTTCAGAAAATGTGAGTTCAGAAAACCGAGTCATAAAAGACTCTTTCAGAAGAGTCGCGGCTGGGGTACCATTTTCTTCCGACAAAACATTCATTTTCGACTCAAAAGCGAGAGCATAAGTGATTATTTTAATCGCGCGGGGGAGGCAAAGGAGACTCATATTTGATAAAAAATTAAAAAAAAAAAATGTTAGCTGGGACGTAATAGAAAAATATATAAATCCCTTTATTGTCGCCAACTTCGACCAATTGAATAATATTTGGCAATTGTTAAAGGAAAGTTAATGAAGAATAGTACTATAGTTCAAAAGTGCGGTTAAAAGGTGTAAAAACACTTTTTTATTACATAAATAATAAAACCGTTTATGGCATCGGATTTTATGTGAACAATACTTTACAAATTTACTAGAGTACTTACTTCTAATATCTATTTAGTATTCATATGTACTGGTATCAAATTGTTATTGCTATTGCTATCTATTATTTCTTTTTGTTTGATATTTAACAGCAATTGAAGCATAAAGGTGCTACTTTATTTTTTATTCAAATAAATTTTTTTCTTTTAGCCGATTTATTTCTGTATCTACAGCTAGCGGCTGGACAAGAAAACAAAGAAAATCAAAAGAAAAGCAAATATCTAAAATAAAATAAAACAATCTACAAAAGACATTATTACTTTGATATTTTAAACCTTATAAAGATTTTAGATTTTTTCATCTTTAATGTGTTTTTTTCTTTCATCTTTATAAAAATTCTGTTTTGCTTTTTACATTTAAGAATAATAAATTCAAGTTTTCATTGGTATTCATCTTTATGTTTAATTTTTTCTCAATTTTTTTTTCTTTTTACCCTCAAGGCATCTTAACAGCAACAACGAAATTGTTTGAAAAATATATGTATTGTGTAGACTTGAATTAGTAGATTTAATTTTTAGTTCCCTTCTATTTTTAATAAACGTAATTACAGATAAGTAATATTTGGTTTATTGAATTGAAAGAAAATAATTTTGAAGATTCTTTTGCTTTATACAGTACATACAATGGGCATAAAAGTGCAAGAGTTTGACTGATCTAAATATGCTCTGAACAAAGACAAAATGTACTTAAGGTATTTTTTTTTTTAGATTCTATTTACACTATAACGACTTATGTCGAATAATAATAACAAAAGCAAAAAAAAATTTCTAAAGATAACTATACTTTTTAAAAGCAAAAATTAAAACTCCAGGTAAACTCAAGGTAAAATATTAAATTATTTCAATTATCAAAGAAATCAAGCAAGATATTTTAAAACTGCAAAAGATCTTAAAATATTATTAAAATCTCGCACTGGAAAAGATGTTTGTCTGAATACTGTTTGCAATAAATTACATAAGCACGATTACTGTGGAAGAACTGCCAGAAGAAAGTTATTTATAAGTCTTAAAATTAAAAAGCGTATAATAAAAAAGCATTTACTTAAAATAGAGGATTTTTGGAAAAAGGTAATTTTGGCGGTAAATTATCTAAAAAAAATGTTTTCATTGAAAGTTTACATTATTTTAAGATTTTTTCTTTTCTACTGACGGAAGTTTAAGTTGCAATGGTTCAGGCGGTAAGAAATTTGTGTGGCGTAAACCAAATTGCGAATTTAACCATCAAAATACAAAAGCCGCAGTTAAGCACAAAGGTGGCTCTGCCATGATTTGGGGCTGCATGTCGAGTGTTGGAGTGTTTATAGATGGTAAAATGGACAAATTTGTCTACCTAGATATTTTGAAGCATAATGTAATGCGAAGTGCTTTACATCGTGCTATTACGATCCTTAGCACACTTCAGGAGTTGTTAAGCTTTGGTGGCACAGAGTCCAGAACTCAATATAGTTAATTGAGCATCTCTGGCAGGAATTGCCGAGAAGAGTGTATCAAAATAAATTCAACACATTAGGTTGGCTAATAATACGCCTACTCACCACTAGAGGCGCTGCAATGCTGCACTAAACCAAACATAATGCGCGATTGCAGAGTTGTGATATAAATATTCTTCTACTTTCACCACCTATACTTCTTTAATCTATCCCCTTTCCAAAGAAAGTAACGCAATTATATATATTGATATACTAATTGTTACTTCTCTTTAAACAAATGAGGCTTTGATAGAATAGTTTGTCATAAAATGGTGGAATCAATTTCCAAACACTTAAAAAGCGTTCTGGATAACAAAGGATTTTCTACAAAATATTATTCGCTGAGCACAAAAAAATTTAATTCTTTTCGTTAGAAATTTTGTTTATGTTATTATTAACAGAAGCAGGTATAGTCTAAATGACATTTAAACAAGAAAGAAAGATATCACCTATTTTGGACCAAAATTCAGTGTCATGATTTCTGTGAATATATATATTATATGTGTTGAACTTTAATTCGATATAAATACTTTTAAAAGATTTATGGAAGTTAAAGTGAATTACGGAGAGGGTCTTATATGGAAGTTTCGACTAATTATGGAAAGTGATTCTGAGTCGATCGGTATACTTTAAGGTGGGTGTTGGACCAATATTTATGGGCGTTACAAACGTCAGCACAAATCCAATATACCCTCTCCACTATTGTGGTATAAAAATAATACGTTAAGGAAATTTTGTATAAATATATTCAGGATATTATATGGATTATAAATGCATTAAAATGTATTTCCAAAACTGATTCGTTTTCGATTTCGGTTTCCATCACATGCCTGATTGTTATTAAATTGTGTATTCTTTTACATATTTTTTTTTTAAATTTTATACAGTTTTATGAAAAACGAATTAAGAATTCTAAAATAAATGTTTATTCAGTTTTATACAGGATATTCGTAAAGGTTGAAAGCTGACGAAAACAAAAAAAATGTGTATAGAAATGTAATATAATTTTTTATAAGGCATAATTTAGATTTGATTATAAATTCTTATTTTATTTAAAATTAGCTCTTAATAATTAATATCAGATAAAGCAGATTTGTAATTTATAAAACTTTATATTTACAGCGAGTTGAAGTTAGTTAATTTCAATAAATGTATTTTAAACACAATCACAGAAGAAAGTAGTGTCTGTGTTCATATGTAGTTTAAGAAATGTTTAATCTGAAACATGACATGTTTTGTCACAATAAGACAGTTTTGCCAGAAAATTAATTTCAAAATAAGCTAAAACTTGAAAAACTAAGTGCTAAAATGTTCTACAGAGGAAAAAATAAGTGCTAAATTTTTTCAGTGTAACAATACAATTTTTATTTCAAATGTTACAAATAAAAATTATAGGTTTTTCTAATTTTGTTCATCACAATTGTTGACTTGTTTTAATAGATTACATTTCATATATTAATTTAAAAATTTCATTGTTCATTTACTTACCACACCGAAAGAAATTTAGTTGAAATATTAATAAAAGTTATTTTTTATTTCTCCAAAAATATTTTTTGGAGTAAAATAGTAAAAATTTGTTCGAGAAAAAAGCAAATTATGCTAAAAAGCATTTAGCATAATTTTTAAAAATTTCAATGCATTTTCGAGAAACAAAATGCTAAATATAGCACTGAAAGTGCTAAATTGGCAACACTGCAATAAGAGGACATGACTTGAGCGCATTATTAAATCAATTTAGGACTGTTCAATTCTGAACCTTATACAGCCAAATATTTGCGATTCTTTTTTATTTACTTAAAATATACCATATTTTATTGTTTTATTTTATGCTGTCTTTAACAATTCTTTCGGCTTTTATAATGTTAAATGTATATGTGATGTTGTCCAAATGGTGCTTTATCCCTTTTCTACTCTAATTGTTTAAATGAAACGCTTTGTAAAAAGTGTGTGTAACAGTCCACATCTTTCCTAATTATAATTATTTTCCTGAGTTTGAAATTCATATATAACATACAAATCTACATATTATTAAATTTTCAAACACAGCCCTCATTGAAAAGTTCAATTTGACCACATAAGAGCGAAATGAATTTTATTCAACCTCCATTGCATATAAAATTAATAACAATAAGTGCTACAATCTCTAAAATATCAGAAAATTTATTCCCAGATACACCCCCATCTAAATTGCTTAATACATACAAATATTTTAATTCGGCTTAAAATCTTTTTTGTTGCAAACATTCCCAGGACACTGCGTCATGTGTTGCTTTTATCGTTGCCATCAAATCAAAATCAAAATCAACATCAACATCATCATACAATTCAGAAATTTGTACAGAAAGGTATTTTTCATTAAAACGTAATTTTTTGTTCTACCTGCCACACTCGAAAACACAATAGCTATACAAAAACAATTGTGCTTGCTACAAACAGTCAGCAATTGCTGGCGAATAAAAGAAACTGAAATGAAATAATTTTATGCAAATTTACAAAAAAAAAAAAAAAAAATTAGGAAGGTGTGTTACAAATGTGGGAAGATTGTTTGTTGGTTTGTTTTAAAAATTCTGTTGTCATCTTACGAAAGCAAATTATTGTGTTGGGGATAATGATGATGGTGCTGCCGCTGTGTTTGTGTGCAAGATAGGGGAGGGAGTGTTTGTTTTTATTAAATTGTTATTTACTTTTGTTACTTTTTGACATTTTCAAAAAGAAATTGTTTACAATAATATTTGTTATACATACATACATACATATGTATGTATGTATTTACATATGTATGCATATTATTAACACATAGAATTTTTTAATTTTATTTTCATATTGATTTTCTTGTTCTCCGCTGTGTTGGATTTACATATTTCCTTTATTGTATTTATTTGGAAAAGTTATTAAAATTAATTACATTTTTATGGCGGAGTTTTACAAAAATGCCCGCAGTTTTCTGGTTAATACTGTTTACCACAATTTATTAAAAATAATTAAAAATATCCTCTCTATGGGCAAACATGTGAATTAAATATATTTTGTAACAACATGTTGTATATAGTCCGCTTTAGTATCTTTTTTTTTTTGCGGCACCACACAGCGCCACAACGCCCACATTAATTGATACTGTTTTTGTTGTTGTTGTTATTGTTGCAAGTATTTTCAGGTTTAAATACTTTTAAAAACTGTTGACATTAAAGTATTTAGCTAGCAACACACTGATGACGTTATGATAAATATCAAAAAGTTTTAGGAATTTTTAAAAATTTTGTAGAACAGGTAAGATTAGCCTCCATTCCTTTAACTCAAACATAGTAATGCGTTTAATATAGTGGCCGTTATAAAGAGATGTAGGAACATGTGTTACAATAACAAGTTATGTACTTTCTATCTATATTGTAAAGTGACCAGCTAATAATTATGATTTTCGTTTCTTATTCAATAAATTGTATAATCCTCGTTGATATTCATGTTGATTTTCAGATATGTAACCGATTATGTTCGGGTTCTGTTGACTATGGGTGCCGAACACTGTCCTACAACATTGGTTGAAGTTACGAGACAACACAATCTGACCTTAATACTTCCACTTACAGTGTTTTGTATTTAAAATAATGTTTAAAACAAAGTATCAATAAATAAATCCATTCACCAACATACTCGGCATACATAAACACAATTATGTATTTATTAATATTTTGTTTAAAAAAATTGTTAAAGTAATAAATTTCATTTTGACAGTCTATTATTTAGAATATATACAGACATATGTACATACGTATGAGAGTAATACAAATGCTTTACCAATTTGCAATATATTGAAAATTTATACTTTCATATTTGTAGTAAATGTCCTTGTTTAATTTAAAATAGTTTTTGTAAAATTTATTTAACTAAAAATCTAAATAAATTAGTTTTGTATCATTTAAGAATCTTAAATACCAGCACGACGTAGTCAGTCCCATGTGAATATGAATAAATTCAAGTAATGGAAAGAGATTAAGCAAAAGAGGAGTGCAAGTAGAGTGAGGAAAATGAGTATAGTAAGCTTTCAGTTTCCAACAGTTCCCGGTGACTGTCCTAAATTAGCGAATTTACCTTACCTATCGCTTTGTTTCACCACTGGTTACATAATTAGATATGTGAATATTTATAATAAAATGTACGTAGAGTATTAAAATGTCTCACTCATGGTGAGAATACGGTTTTAGCCGAAAAAACCGGTTAACTTGTTTTTTATTATACGCAGTAATATTTAAGTTTTTTTTTTTTAGTTTTTGTGTATTTATTAAAATCAAAACAAGCAAAAAAATACATAATATTTCATATTATTCTAAACTATTTTTAATTAAAAATTAAGCTGTTCTTAAAAGAGCTTTAGCTCTACTATATAAGAGTAAAATGCGTCAAGGATGTTTCCAAATATTTCCAATATGCAGAATTTTTGGAGGTCTCATAGGAGACATCTAAATATTTTTAATAAAATTGTTTTATAAAAAAACGTTGTTATATACGTCGTAAATATCTCCTAATCAATTGCAATCTATCAAAGAATCGAAACATTTTATGATTTTACGAACAGGCTCTGTTCAGTTACATACAGGTGTATTTGTTAAAGTACGGTCACACTTGGCAAATATTTGCCGAAAAAGGCGTAACCACTAAATAAAATATATTTGAATCAGTTTATTTATTAAAAAAAAAACTTCGTTTATTTAGGACAGGACACAACAAATGGCGGATATTTTAAAACAAGTGGTTACGCTTTTTTAAATAATATTGCCAAATGAGACCTTTAAGTCAATCAGCGTTAGATTTTCGATACCAAAATAAGAAATTATTGCAAAAATGTATAAACAGCAGGCAAACCAAGTGCAAAAAGTTGGAATAATTATGACTATAAAAAGCGGTTAACGCATGCCAAAAAGCCGGATTGTCGAAAATATAAAATATACCAAACTGATCGGTTATTTTTTTTTAATATATTTAATAAACACAAACTGCTTATCTGCAGAAAGCACCCAAAATCTTAGGCGGGAATCGAACCCGCAACACTCTGACCTATCGCCTAGTCTATCGGGGCACCCAATTTTAATCGGCAAAACCGGTTAACCGGTATCAGGTATCCTAAGCAGAAATCAATTGGCTGTTTCAGAGTAGATTCAAGTGCCCGGTTATTAGATTCAATTACCTTATAGGCTACATATCTAACTCAATAAAAGATACAAAGGATAGTATAATAGCCTATTTTTAGTAGTTGACTCATACTAAGGAACTCATGTATTAGTTACAAAAATATAGTCCACGAATAAAAGTTAATATATCTTTTTATTATTCGAGTTAATATATTAACTGTATGTAAAGATTATAACAAAATTTAAATGTATGATTATCGTCCAGTATAATGAATGTTTACCCCATAATTATATATTTCTAACAAGTAAGATGATCTGTTTTTAATATCATTTTTACATTTAATAAGACACGAAGAGAGCGAGTAAATTGTCTCTAGTTGTAATAAAAAGTTAAACGAATACAATTTGCCAACTCTATTTTATTTCAAGTAAGTGATATATATAAAATTACTTTCAAAGTCACATTCAAGGCCCCCAATACGAATATATATACATTGATTTCGACTGATAATATTGAAGGTAAGTAGGTAAAATAATATAAATATAATTAGACTTTTGAAATGACCGCAGATAGGTCGAACAGGAAACAATAAAATGATATACTCTCAGCATAATATGCCTGGTAGTAGTAAAATTTCTTATGGCTAAAGTAGAAAAAATAAAAAATAAATAAAGCATATTACAAAGCCCACTAAAGGTGCGGTCACACATGGCAAATATTTACTCAAAAAAGCGTAGCCACTTGTTTTATCACAAATTTGTTTGACATTGTTTACTCTTACAAGAGTTTTGCAAGATCAAATAGCATCAAATATAATAAGACTAAATATTTCTTGTGTCTTGTTCTAAATTAACGAAGTTTTTTGTAATAATTTTATTTAATGGTTACTTCTTTTTCAAGTGTGACCGTACCTTAAATAACTACAAATGACTCTGTTTGATAGGAACACAATTGGTACGAACGACGAATTTTTGGTTGCGAATATTCGATGCCACACATCTGTGTATATGAAAATTTATTTATTATTTATTATATTTATTTCTATTACTTACGCCGGCGAACGACGAACAAACAATACGTTTTTTTTTTTAATTAGTAAATAATATTAATTTTTACCTTAATTATTGTTTTATTTTTTACTTAATATAATTTAAAATAAATATACAAAATAGTTAACTATAAAAATTGTTTTTATTTGTGTTTTTGTTAATGTTCATTTTTTTATATTTATTTTATTTTACATATGGTCACACTATCCACCAGCTGTCATACGAAAACAAACACTGTGTTGTTTGTCGTTATTGTGCTTCATTCGCCGAAATTACACAGCGAATTGTCACAGAGTAATTTGTCGTGTTGGGCGAAATTCGACGTTCATCCCAGTTATGTTCCTAGCATTCAGTATATTACTTCTGATGAGTAAAATTACTATTTTCTAAAATATAATAGTAAATAAACGTTGAAAGTAACTTCACCATGAACTACTTAGAGACAGTTAAGTGACAATTACCTTCACACTAGTTTACGTGGGATGTTCAAAGTAACCAATTAATTTTTCGTTGTACTGCAAAGATGCTTCACATGACCTAAATATAAGGGATACATTTACTACTTTTAAAACTGCTAGGTTAAGTTTATATTATTTACTTTATGTAAGTATGTATGTATGTGTTAATTAACTCATATGCAGGTAGGTATAGCTGCAACAGTGTGTTTCTGTTTAAATTTAAAATAGCAATAAATTTCCATTTCTATTGAAATCACTTCCGTTATTTGTTTTTCTCTCTGTTTGACTTTGGTGTCGTTCATAAATCTTCATTAAAAACTGACAGACTTTTATGTAGCTGCTATAGTGATTTAAATTTTTTCTACTTGTATGTCTATATAAAATAAAATAATATTATAATTAATAATAAAAAAACTTTGTATTTCCTGAGATATTGTTATTGTTGTTAATTTATTATATTGGACGATTTTTGATAAAAATTATTCGTTTGATTCTTTTTCCTCGCATTATTGATTTGAGTGTTATTATATGGATGGCATGTGGTAATGATTATATTATGGTGAAATGGTACTTCTTACGTATGTACATATGTATGTATGTATATGATTTCCTAATAATTATTAACTTTGCTAATTTATGTTCTCAGCAAGCCATATGAGTCCGAAAAGAGTCTTTTCTGACACCTTTTTCGGAGCATTAACGCTCTTTATGAGCCCAAAAAACAATCAAAATTGCTCCGAAAGCATTCAGAAAAGAGGATCATTACATTCGAATATCAGAAGGAGCTCTTAGATAATGTCAGAAAAGAGTCTTTTATGAGGGGTTTTTGGGCTATGTGTAATCTTGTTTTATCATATTTTTTTTGTTCAAAGCACAAATAACAGGACAACAATGCTTTGGTACACACATAATTAAGTTGAATTTCTGAGTCATACTGCGTGCCTACTCAGAACAGTAACAAGCAAATCTTTCTTTCGCTCCGAAAATGCGCTTTAGTTGGATTCTTTTCTGACTCCTTTTTTCGGAGCGTTCCGAAAATGCTCTTTTGTTGGACTCTTTGCTGACTCCTTTTTCGGAGCGCTCCTAGAATGGTATGCTGGATTTTAACTTTTTTATGTATAATGTAATAAATCATGGCAGGTGGAAATTTAAATATTAAAGAAGTAAGAACTGTGCCAAATCTTATATACACACCAAGAATGATAAAATAAAGATTACGGCATGCGCATGATTTCCCGTTATGTGACGCAGAAGTTCCATTCTTAGGGTTACCAAGAATGTTTCATGTGTTAGAATTAAAATTTCTTGCGAAAAATGTATGTTTTATGTGATAGTTGGCAACCTTGCAATTGAAATCTCTCTGAGAGTTCTAAAATAAAAGCTGTTTAAAAAAGAAAAAAAAACCAACAAAAAATATAAACATAAAGTGTGCAGTGAGCAAATGCAAGCAAAACAACAGTAAAAAACAAGTGAGAAAAAATTAGCCAACAGAAACATATAACGTGTGACGTCACAGTTCCAAAATGCGCACAACATTTTAAAATTTTACGCGCGTTGTGGTAATCTTTTTTTTATCATTCTTGATACTAGTAGTGGGATATACGCATACCTAAAACAAACTTCTGAGACATTTTGTAACGTTAACGATATTAGATTTCACATATGTACATATATGAGAATCGATTTTCAGAAGTGGTCTTCACACAGGATCAATTATGGGCCGATCATCCTATAATCTAAGAGATTTATGTGCATTTAAGTGATTTTCGTAAGAGGATTTTACATAGAGGCATTTAGTCAAATACGGAACGATATACACAAAATCCAGCAGTTGGATTTTCCCAAATATATAACTAATCTGTATAAACTCTTGGTTTGATAGCGATACTTATATGATATGGAAGCTATGACAAATATTGGGCCGATTGAAATAAAACTCAATTCAACGATTTATGTGCGGATTCTTTGTGTCGAATTTCAACATGATACTTGATGATATTATCTTCATCTTATTTAAAGAATATTGCAAAATATTGAGGTTGTCCCAAATGTGGGTCCATAACAAACCAATTTTGCCCATTTTCAATAGCAAACATTTTGGTTAAACATAGATTATTTGAGGATAAGTTCGTCCTCCTATGTTTTTTTTCTCAAGACGGAAAAACATAGATCGTCTTAGAACTGTATAAGGACCCAGAATATATATATTTTACTATTTGGTTTCAGCCGACCATATTATATGGACACAAACAGTTTTCTATTTAAAATTTTAATTTAATTTAAGAACTCAAGAAACTTATCTGTAACGAATTTTGTGTCATTACTAGAAATTTAAAAAGGATTAATAGTCTCGGGATTTATTTTTAACTATTAATACCAGCCACCTTTAAAGCAATTCCAAGTCATACATACAATATACATACAACAATTAATAGAAACCAATGATCAGACTATTAAACTAATCATTTTCATAAACTTTATAGATTATACTTACTATATCGTATATTATAACAATTACAAAATTTTATCTCTACTGTTAGCATTCAATTAATTATTAACTTTTCTCACATTATTAAATTGGTCCCTTATTACATTTGACATTCAAAAGTTCTATATTTATTTACATTTCATAGCCGTCTCAATAAGGATAAAGAAAAGAAACAACAAAAGCCTAAGCCACAACATTCCTTCAGTGTATTTTTGTTAAATACCAACCACAAAATTACAGGAGAACTTGGTATTATTAATATATTACCTTTTTCACCGAAAACAAAGAGTGTAAAAAATATTAAAGGAACTTGTCATTTAACTAAAACCTTTATCATCTTTTGTGCTATTGTTGTCCCCTGCCAGGATGTAGTTGCTGGTTTTTGCTTTGTGGTTCACAATTTGTTAACATGCTGTAGCATGTAAGTTACCTTTTCTTTACCTTTAAAGGGAAAAAAACACCAAAAATATAGAAAACTTTTCTAAAAAAAAAAAAACAGAAACTAAGAAACAATAAGGTTGTCTTCAAACAATATTTATTCATCATTTATTGGTTGGGTAAGAAGCTGTCATTTTTCTCTGTTGATTTATGTTTACATTTTTGCAATGCTTGGTTTCCCTCACAAAAGTTTTTACTTCTTTGTTGTCCTTGCTACTAGATTAGTTGTTTTTGACCCCCTAAGGGACAAAGTGTTAATTTGTTTGAGAATAAAGCATTCATTTTATTTTCTTCCGTTTTACTTCTGTGCGGCAGTAGTTTCTCTTTGTTGTGACTGTGGGTGTTCTATTTAAATATTTGTTTAAGGTTTAGAAATTCCTTTAAGAAATTGGAAAATATGCTAATGTACATATGTATGTATGTATGTATGTATGTATGTTGTTTAAACAAATTATTTGAGACAGTACTTGTGGCAGGAAATCACATAGAAATTGTTAGTTTATTGGGTCTTTAGTTGCTTGATGAGTTGTGATTTTTTGCCCAAAGGGTGAATTTAATCGGATTTGAAAATTGATATTTGCTACAAGAGTTTTGTCACACCATTTAACTTTTTGTTTGAAATTTAATACTTTTGAACAGCTCTAGGTGATGGTAAAATAATATTAGAAAATTGTATTATTAGGAATAAGTGTGACATAATATGATTGAATTTTATAAAGTGACCTTGTAATGAAAGGTAAAATACGATGGTTAACTCTCAAATTTTGGAAACAAAAACACTTTTACGTATTAACGAAATCGATGTTACTTTGTTGCTCTCTATGAAGTCTGCCAGAAGTGATTTATAAGGAAACAACTTATATTGGATTTGGCTTGCCACAAACGATCTATACAGTTGTATAGATCGTTGACATGTGAAACGCAGTATAATATCTTTTAACATTGGTCGAATCGATTTGTCCATATATTTTATATGTTATATGAAACGATTTTTATTTTTGACGAATTTTAACGAGTTGTAAATAATTATCAAGTCGAACGCGTTCATTCTCTGGTTGTTATTAGTGCCCATCACTGATCTATAATATATGTACGAGGGCGGTTCGGAAACTTCTTAGCCTAGAACAAAAAGCACTATAAAACAGAAAAAAATTAAGCGTTTTTAAAATTTGCATCTCTGCTAGGAACACATGTTAAATTTCTTTTCCATTTGGCAACTCCTTCATATAGAAACAGGTCTTCAAAAAAGACGCATCCGCGTTTTTTTTTACAATGGAAAAATTAGAAATTCATGCTGTCATTAAATATTTAAATAAAAAAGGTTTATCGGGACAAGAAATTCATAATGATATGGTAAATGTGTTAGGTGAAAGTGCTCCTTGAGTGAAAAATTGGGTTGTTGAATTTAAACGTGGTCGTACCAGCAGTGAGGGCGAACCACGTAGTGGACGCCCAAAAACAGCAACTAAAACAGAAATTGTAGCCAAAGTGCATGATATTTTATTAAATGATCGACGAATAAAAGTGCGTGATATAACTAATATCATGGGCAGCTCAACTGATGGGGCCCATTTAATTTTGCATGAAGAACTACAGATGAAAAAGCTATCTGCAAGATGGGCGTCGCATTTGTTAACAGTCGACCAAAAACGCATAAGAATGAAAATTTCTTAATTTCTTAAAATGGATTTTAAGCGTCGTTCCATAACTGCTGATGAGATATGTATCCATCACTATACTATGACAAAAGAACAATCCAAGCAATGGACTGAAGCTGGAAAAAGTGCCCCAAAGAAGGAAAAACAATTCAATCGGCTGGTAAGTTATGGCAATGGTGTTTTGCCACTTCAAAGGTATTTTATTGATTGAGTATCTGCAAAGAGTAAAACAAAAAATTCAGAGTACTATTAAAACCTTTTGGACCAATTCAATGTAAAAATTCGAGAAAAACGTCCTGGCTTACAACGCAACAAATAATTTTTCATCAAGACAACACAATTCAACAATTACTTGCCCACCCACCTTTTTCTCCTGATTTAGCTCCCAGTGACTTTTACCTGTTTCCAAATCTAAAAAATTCCTAGCTGGCAAGCGTTTTACCTCAAATGAAGATGCAATTAGAGTTGTAAACCATTATTTTAAAGGCCATGGGGAAAACTACTATAATCAAGGGATAGAATTGCTAGATAAGCCTTGGACTAAGTGTTCAGGAGATTATATTGAAAAATAATACTGTTTTTTGAAAAACTAACTATTCTCTTTCTGTGCTAGGCTAAGAGGTTTCCGAACCGCCCTCGTATATTTAGCCCGCAGTGAGTGCGAATATTTGAGTCATGTCGGAATTACATAAGTCAAGCAGGATTGACAGTTGGCTTTGTTTTTGTGTTAACAAAGCAGAAAATGGAATATTTAAAGTTTATTTGATTAAATATTTAGCTTTAGATTTAGATGGTACAAGTAAACATTTTTTTCACCATGTGAAACTAGCTTCTTAACTGGTGTGTGATATTCAGAAAAGTTTATACTACGTTAATGCAATGGCAAGCACACATTGTTTACAAAGTCCAAGGACATTAAGACAATAAGCTATGTAACAACTATCAATGTTATAATATACTTGGACACGTATAAAAACTGAATGATTACTTTAGATGAACTTCGGAAATATTTAAATTTTGCTTAATGGAGGTTAAAGTTGATTACGGGGAGGACCGACCATTATAAAATCGTATCGTATTGTTGATATATATATATGAAATATATTTGTGTTAAATATTATTTGGATACCAACATTTTTGAGAGAGCTATGCTCTTTTAAGTGATTTTCGGAAGTGGGCCTTATATGGGAGCTACGACTAATTATGGACCGATCTGCACAAAATTTAAAGATATTATTTGGCTTCATTTATCAAAAATTTTGGATGAAAATTGTTTGGTTCCTTGCATAATTGAAACATTTATGATGGGTAAACCACAATTTCGGGAGGACTTTTGTATGGGGGCCAGGTGAAATAATGGACCGATATCCACCAGTTTCAATCCCATCCGTCCTTGGACCGAATGAATATCACTTACCAAATTTTATCAAAAGTGATTCTGAGTCGATCGGTATACTTTAAGGTGGGTGTTGGACCAATATTTCTGGGCTTTACAAACATATGCACAAATCCAATATACCCTCCCCACTATGGTGGTGTAGGGTATAATGATGCAGAGATGAACTATTTGTTTTTTAAAACATTTGACTTCTTCTCGATAAATATTAAACTAATCATTGGCTCAGTCAAAGCTGGCGCAGAATTAAACAATCATTAAAGAGAATAAAATGCAAAGAACAAAAGAAGAAAAAACAAGTTCTTACTTTTTTTCTTCATGATCATAACAGTTAAAACTGTAAATACCTACAATTTATTTGTGGCAAGTTTTATAAAACATTTACATCTTTTCAAGAAAAATAAAAAATAATAATAAAATTTTAATTTGAATTTGAATGACGTTGAATTTTAAATATTTTTTTAACCTAATCATTAGTTGGTTAGTTTATATCTTATAGGGCCCCTTACTTTATGTGCCACAAGCTAAGTCATAATGAGCTAGCTTATGGTTAGCTGAAACTTATGCAGAGTGAGTGAGTACTACTGACTCATTCTGATGACAACGCGTGGAAAAACTGAATAGCGTCTTACATGGAAAATTAGTTGGCTTTTGAGTCACTTGAGACTTATTTTGAATCGACCATGAGTTAGTTTTAAGTTAACTCAAAGTCCGACAGGGTTATTATTCAAAATACATACACTAATTTGATTATTTAAATAAATACTTTAGCTTACTTGCTAGATTTATTCGATTTATTGATACAAGTTTATGGTTCCATGCTTACCTGAAATAAAAAGTAGAGAAAAATGTTAATAAGATTATATACATTATGATTTTTTTTTTATTAAGTTTATTTATACAGTGTGAGATCTACAATCACCAGAATGGTGTACTTTATAAATGTTTCATAGTTTAAAATTACTTCTTCCGTATTCTTTATCCCCGTCCTGACTAGTTATCAATGTGTTTACTCAGCGAAAGTTTTTTTTTACTGCATCGGGCAAGTCTTTTCGATGTTATGTTCCTGTTGAAATAACATTGTCAGAATAATTGTTTGCACAACTATGCCCGCCATCAAATGCCATTTTTAAACGTTACAAAGAAAACTATGAAAATTGACACGCTTTACCCATACAGAAGAACATGAACATATTTATGTCCGCAATTCAATTCAATTACTCGTTAATATACCCCGCATACAAGAGTTGAAAAAAGTTGGTATTAATACAATTTAAAACAGAACTGTTTACCTGCTGGATTATTTTTACTGATATTATTTAATATGAATTAAAATACACAATGGGCTGGAATCAAAATATTTTAGAATTAAATTTGCCTGTACTTAATGGCTGTTCCAATCGCAATTAAACTCCACAAGAGCATATCAGAGGACTATTATTATAGTTCAAGTTTTGACGAAGAACCTATCAAAAATATCGGTATAGTGGCTACCAAAAGTAGACCATATCAAAGCAAATTTTTATAAGCAAAATCTGAACTAAATTTTAACTAATTTATAAAATACACAAAATCAAGCAACTACAGATGTGACTAGTTAGATAACAAACAAATCAAAAAGCAACAAAAAGTTGACACAAAATTTCCAGAAAATCTAGACTGAATTACAAAAAAAAAAAAAAAAAAAAAAAAAGGATTGTAAAAATATTTGCAGAATTTCTCAACAAATTGCTCAAACAAAATAAAGATGGGATTAAAAGAGCAAATGTTAGATAAACTTTTTTCGACACATACAAATAAACTGAAATACAAATAGAAAGTAGAAAATAGACAAATAAAAACGCCCATATAAAGAAATCAACAACATCTATAAACGCAAGCACACAAAAACATTGTCATAAAGACGACAAAAATGTCTTAAGGGTCAAAACAAAAAATTAAATTTTCAGCACATTCAACTACGAGTACATTCAGAAATAATGGCCAAAGAAAACCTCTGGCCAAATAGAAAGAAAACAAAGATAAACAAATAACAACAATGATTTATAAGTAAAATTAGGAAATTGTTAATAATACACAATAAACAGCAAAAATAGATTAATAAAAACATAAAAAAGTTTTCCTTTGTGTTTATTTTTCCCATAAAATCACACAAAAAAAGTGGAAATAAACAAAATATAAAAAATATTAAAGGTCTGCTTAAAATTGTATTTATTTTCACTTAAAAAGCTAATTAAACAATATTTAAACTTCACCCAGTAACACACTTATAATGAAAATAAACAAAATTATAAAAGCCCAGTTAGTTGGCTAAAGACCACATTCACAAACTCACTTATTCACTCGCTCGCACATTTTTTATTTATTTATTTTTGGTTCTTGGTTCAAACATTTCATGTTCAAGTCTTCTGTTTGGCTACCTTCTGCTTAAATTTAGTTTTATTTTTACTTTTTGCAGTTGTTTATGTTTCAGTTAAGCAGAACATTTAACCCAAATTGTCAACCGGCTGGCTGGCTGGTGACTAGTAGTTTCAATGGAAAATGAGTTTACAAAAAAATATATATTATACACACATACACACATACATACATACATACATACATGAAATAAAATGTATACAAAAAATAATTATAAGCTTTCTACAAAAACCTATATACATACTAAAATACAGGTATAAATCGTTGTAGCTTCCTTTGCTAGACACTCTACCTACCATACAAACTAAATCCACTACAAATAACAGCCAGAAACTGGCAAAAAAGAAAACAATTAACGAAAAATGTAGACAAAATCTGTTAACATTTAGCTTTTTCATGTTTATTTAATTTTTTTCTTGCAAATTTCTAGCAAACCATCACCATGGTGCTGGAAAAGCTGAGGCGGCTCATTATAGAAATTTTTTTGTTATTAAATAATGGTGATATTTGGAAATACAAGTCAAATTAGATTTAAATTTGCCTCACCAACTTAAATCTATTTAAAACGAGGATCCAATATCTTCTATTGTAGCGATTATTTAATAATTTTCTCATAAATTCTGCGTTTTCTCACATGTTTAGTTCTGTCTTTACAAATTATAACATATTTTAGCACAATAATGATAAAGATATTTGCAAATGCAGATATTTAGAAATTTGACATTTTAATCAAAATCTTCTTTTAAATTAAATTAAAATAGTTATAATGACAAATCTGAGGTGAACTATAATTATAAGTTTTCAAAATCATGAAGCAATAAACACAGATGGCGCATTCCTTTCTTCAAACAAATTTTCTACTGCCCATCTACGTCATCAGAGGGCACAACTTCTTGTGTTATGAAAACAGTATGAGATTTGTGGTGGGAATGAAAAAATATTATATTTATTTTTTATTTTTATTAAAATTAAACGAAAAATCATAGAATTTTTTTTTTCATATTTAATTTTGTTGTTATAAACACATTTTATTATGTTTGTAAAACACTTTATTGTTTTATACTTGTTTGTTTTTTATTATTTATAAATTGATATATTGATTTTTTATGTTTTGAATATTTTGTAATTATGAAAAAAAAAACAAAATTATTGAGATTGAGACATTGATATTGAGTAAGGCCGCGTTTTCACTATGTCATTTTTGTTGTCAAATTGTCCAAATTGTTGGCAATTGCATGAAAACGGGTTGTCATATGGCGTCATCTTTGTTTGCAATCATGAAAATCATGACATGACAACCCGTTTTCATACAATTGCCAACAATTTGGACAAGTTGACAACAAAAATGACATAGTGAAAACCAATCATATTAAACTTTTTTCCCATGTTTTTATTTTTAAATATTTATGTTATTAATATAAAATAAGAAATTTAATTTATTATTTTTTTACATTTTCTTTTTCTCGAACTCGAAAGGGTTTTTACTTTTTTGTCACATTCAATATGATCAGCCTGTTGTACGTGAGATTTTATAAAGTTGTCTTTAATTAGCAAGCCTTGTCTATTGTCTTTTGTCGGCTTGAGTCGGCTTTGATAGGCCGCCCTCAGACAGATGGTCAACCTATGAATATGATGAACATTTTTCTTTTCTGCTATGGATTTATTTTATTTTTTCGGCAACAAAAACTTATCCATTGCTTTAATAACTTTAGATCTGCCGGAAAGTTAAATAAACTGATTGTACACGGCTTTTTTCTATTATTGTTACAACAATTTTTCACTGCACACCACATTTTAGAATTTAATTTACACGATTTTTTTAACTTTAATGACTTTTTACTTTTCACAATAAACCACACTGCCCTGTGTCTACGTCACTCAATCAGCTGAGTGAATGCAACAAAACTAACGGACCTGCGCAATGCCTAATCTTATTTCTTTCATTCATATTAACAATTAAGTCCTCATTTTTATAATCTTGGTTTTACTGGAAAATTTTAAATTATTACGAGACATGCATTATAGCGTAGACAGACGACACAGTTAATTTGCATTAGCAGTCTTAATTCAAATTAATTTGTGAATTTTCCCCATCCTAATGCGCATTAGGTTAGACGCAAATGCACAAAATCACAGTGAATTTATACTGCATTTAGCTATTTCAATATGGCAACATCGTCGAAAATCAATCATATGTTTAATATTGTAAAGGAAGAATAAGACAATAGTAAAATTAAAATAATAAAAATAAATTTCCACAATTGCTTTTCTCTTATTTCAGAGTGTCCTACTGCGGTTTTCACTTGTAGCAACACATTCAGGTTGATGGTTGCTAGTGCATGAACAATTTTTGCATTATGGAGCAGTTTCAGCAAAAGTAATTTCAGCTTTTTTTTTCAAATAAATACTGATTTTTCATCAAATCCCAAACAAATTTTTTCACAATTAAACAGTTGTTTACAAACAAACAGCTGTTTACTAAATGCAAAAACTGTTGTCTGTCAGGGTAAAATTTTAATTCGCATTAGTGAGATTTTAATGCAAATTAATGCTGTCGTCTGTCTACACTTAATGTAACTGTAAGTATTTCAAATCCTGATTTCAGCACCATAAAATTTAAATTAAATATCATTAACTGCCCCTTCTGTTAGCACTTTATTCAGAATCATATGAATTTACTTTTATTTGTCTTTTATTTGGTTGTTTATGATGGAAACTTCAAAAAGTACAATTAAAAGGATAAAATAAGTTTAATGTTTATTAGTTTATTATGGAGAATTTAAAGAAGTTCCATTAGAAGAAAAAGTACTATTAAGACAGACACTCTTTCTGAGTGTTTTTTTTATTACAAAAACATATTCCAATAACATTAAGCACCGCTTCTTTGATCCTTGATTCTCACTTCGCTTAGCAGCCGTTAGAAGTAGATATAATAATTTCTTGTTTAAGTCCATTGAACAGCCGTTAAAATTGAATATTAAAAATGCTTTATATTTCTAAAAGTTTGTGTAACAGAAAATAAAAGTTTTAAAAAGTACCAAAATGTTTACTCGAATTTGGCCCTAATTCGATCGAGTTGCTAATGGAATAACACTATTTTAGTGAATTTTTGTGTAACTAGTGGAGCCAGTGCCTACACTTTTACAATTATAACTCAATAATTTTAAATAAATAATTTTTGTCTAAAAATAACCATTATTTTAAAATTTCGTGAGTTACATATGTTCGATTTTCGCATTTATTTTCTGTTATGTTGGTAGACATGTCTGTTATATATGTATGTTGGTAATATCAGCCATTTTGGATTGTCAGTTTGTTTTTGACAGATAAAAAGGATCCAAGAAACTGTATTAAGTTTTGTGTAAAAAATGAAATTAAATGCGCAAGGACATTTGAAATGTTGCGAGTCTACTATGAGCAGAAGACAAGTTCAATTCAACAAACATTTATTTAATCTTTTTAATCCACAGCTAATAAATATAAAGCAGATAATTTATAGCATTTAAAATCTATTATATTTCTTATTTTACTTTTTATATGATTCATTCCACTAAATACGCACAGGACTTAAATTACTAACTGACAAAACTAAAATCTTCATAACAATCGATGACTTTTAAGGGGCTCTCATCAACGGATTCAAAATTCTACAGCTGAGTTTTGATTTTTGAACTCATATGAAGTAAATTTTTACCATTATTCAAGAGTTTCATCTGCTGATAGGATTTGTAATATTCACATAATTTTCATTGCAGCTATTTTCAAAAGAAAAATATAGTTATTTTTTAAATTTTAAAATGTTTAACATATTGCTAACAAAGTATAGTCGGTCAAGCCTGACCATATAATACTCTACACTCAGTCTATGTATAAAACAGTTTTTCAAAAATGAGCGCTATATGGGAGATATTACCTATTATGGACCGATCATCCAAAAACTTAGTGCCATGATTACTGTGAATATAAATATTGTGAAAGATTTATGGAGCTTAAATTAAATTACGGAGAGGGTCTTATATGGGAGTTTCGACTAATTTTGGACCGACCATTATAAAATTAGGTGTCATTATTTCTCTTTATATTAAACTTATTTGTATACCAACATTTTAAGAAATTTGTGATCGTTAAAGTGATTTTCGAAATGAGCCTTATATGGGTACTATTACTAATTATGGACCCATAATCATAAAATTCTACCATATTATATGTATGTATACGAAACATATTTATGTTCAATATTATTTGGATGCCAGCAGTTTTAAAAGAGTTATGCTCTTTAAAGTGATTTTCGGAAGTTGGCCGACTAATTATGGACTGATTTTGACAAAATTTGTAGATATGATTTAGCTTCATTTATTACTCGTTTGTGTTGCAATTTGTTTGCATACTTGCATAATTCAAAGTTTTTATGAGCGGTAAACCTCAATTTCGGGAGGACATTTGTATGGGGGCCAGGTGAAATAATGGACAGATTTCCACCAGTTTCAATCCCATCCGTTCTTTGGGCGAAAAAGTATTATGTATCAAAGTTTATCGAAATATCTTCAAAATTACGACCTGTACTCTGCGCACAAGCTTTACATGGACAGCAAGCCAGCCAGACGGACTTACGGGCAGACGGACACCGTTAAATCGACTCAGAAAGTGATTCTGAGTCGGTCGGTATACTTTAAGGTGGGAGTTGTACCAATATTTCTGGGCTTTACAAACATCAGCACAAATCCAATATACCTACCCCATTATGGTGGTGTAGGGTATAAAAATTCAAAATAAAATGCCAAATGCTAAATGAAAAATTTTGCAGCTAAATCAAAATAAAGTAATCTAAATTTAGACGCAAAAAAGCTAAAATGGTCACAGTAATTGCAAACATAAGGTTTTTTCTCTCAGTAACGCTTCAGTGTATATTTTATTTATTGTGTTATTCCAGTAGAAAAATTTTATATTTTAGAAAGCTAAAAATTGCTCCTATATTCGATTGTTAAACAGCTGTAAACAAGCGAATACTAAATTATATCTGTATTAATGTAATCGAAAATTCGATATACGAGTATAAAAACCATGCCTTAAAAAGTGCTTAGTCCGCTTTCACACTCTACAATACTGACTCATCAAGGCAAATATTTTTAGATGAGAATGTAAAAGTGTACTTGACGGTACTAGTCAGTTTTCTTATTTTCTTTTGTTTTTTTGCATGTTGATTTGCATTAAAAAGTACGAAAATTGAATTGACGTGTTTGAATGAAATGGCAAGTTCAAACGAGAACAAAACTGGTCAGCTAAAACTGAAGAGTGTGAAACAGGACTTACTTGCTGCAATTATTGGCTGGTATGCTTTTGTTAAATTTCATTTTTGTTAAAAATACTAAAAACATTCTTTACACTGGTGCCTAGATTTGCCCATTATTGCCCTCCACTGGAGAAAACGAACGAGAGAGTTATAAAAGTTTAGACATGAAAATTAAAAACAGAAAAAAATGCACTATTATAATGACCCTGTGTTTGCATATAAAATTAAAAAACAACAACAGCAGCAAAAACAACAAGTTCATAAAATTTTTGCTGACATTTTCAAGTTTGTGTTGCAGTCATATTAAATACATACAAACAAAATACACACAAACCACACATGAATGTGCCACATCAACTTTTCCCATTAAAATAAACAGCAAAACAATTTACAATACCTACAAAAGATTTAAACAATCAACATATTAAACTTCCGAGTTTAAATATTAAAAATTTAATGACAAAAGAATTTATTAAAATAAAACAATGTTTTTTTTTTTTTGCTATAGTAGTAATTAATAAGAAAAACTGTAAAAAACAATAAAAAGCATAAAAATTTTAATTAAACAAATTGTTTGAGGTATGTACATAAATTAACGGAAGCTAAATGCTTGAATTTGAGAAGGCAGTAAGTAGTCTTGATAATACTACATTAAGAATTTTGAAAGGTCAACAGAATGTATGTATATTATAAATAACGTGACCATACATACCGCTTTTGGCGGTATTCTCCCGCTTAAATTTTATATCCCAAAGCAAACTTCCGCTTTTTGCTAATTTGGAAGAAAATATAAAAACTCAAAACTATGATCTTTGGCCTCCTCTTTAAACATTTGACTTTAATTGTCGTTATTTTAGTAACAAATTTAAATGACCGCCAAAGTATTTTACCAGCAACGACTGAAAAGTAAAAACTCCAGTTATTAGAATGTTCGTCTCATTTTCCGAATATTGCGAAGTTATTCATGTAGTTCTGTTCAGATAGCCTCGATCGGACCAGCCATTTAGAGATGGCAGACTTATTTCCAAAAAAAAAAAATAGATTCTGACCAATTAGATTTTAACGTTTTTTCAAGAACAATTTTTAAATCAATGAAATGTTGCAAGAATTTGGTAAATTTTATAAGTTCCAAACAAAAATATAAATATATAATTTTTAACAGTTTTTGAAATATTAATTCACTAGAAGCCTTTTTGTAAAATGGATGTAATTAATTATTTAGCAGTGATTCTGTTTTTGCTAGTTTTTGTTTTAAAAGTTTAAAAATAATACAGGGTGGGCCAAGTTTGACTGACTGATTTTCGAAAAGTTCTCGCAGAAGTGCCATTGTGGCTCTTGCGTCTTCCATCTTGCTGGAACCATATGTTACGATTATTGAGAACTATCGGACGTAAAAAAATTTCCAACATGGTCCGGTATACCACCCCAGAGACGGTTTGTGGTTCATTAAGCTCATTTTCGAAGAAATATGGACCAATAATTTTATCAGCCATGATTCCACACCAAACAGTGCATCTGACAGGGTGTAATTGTCGCTGATGCAATGATCTTGGATTCTCTGTACCCCAAATTCGGCAGTTCTGTTTATTCACATATCCATTTAAATGAAAATGTGCTTCATCGCTCATAATCCTTGTGTTGTAACAATTGATCGTCCGGAAGCATAATAAAATTCAACAATTTTTACACGTTCTTCCACTGAGTATGATGACATTATGAAATTTTATAAAATTCTGTATTATCTGCAAAAAAAAAAAATTAAAAAAAATTAAAAATGCAAAAGTTATAAGCATTTCAAATCAGTCAGTCCAAGTTGGCCCACCCTGTATATATGAGATTATGTATAAAACCAACTTTTTGAAATCATTATTTTAAAAATCCCGATTTTTTCATTATATTTACTTTGCTTTTTCATCCTTAACATGCCGCTTTTTTGATAAAAAAAAACTCTCTGGTCACGTTAATTATAAAACATGTTATTTGTAAATAAGAATCATAAGTAGTAGTATATTTTATTACAATTTGAGTAACTTATTCATACTAAAAATCAATATACTCCTAAACATTTTTAGTGATCGAGTGTAATTTCCATGTCTTCCATATAAAAATAAGTGTTTTTGTTTCCAAAGAACATTTTGCAGGCGAAACGCTTATAGTATATAAAGTGTAAATATATTAAGCTGCTTTATTTATTCGTTTCAATTTTATTTTATAGATATTATCAGATCACACTTTAATGCCAACTGTTTCGTTTAAAATCCTGTTGATTTGCAACATTTTCTCTTAAAATTCTTAAAGAAAAATTCTAGGATTTTATTGCCAAGCATTATTTTGTAAATATTTTTATATATGTACATACGTACTTAAATGCCCATATAATACAAATACAATAAAAATCACACAAATACTTTAAGAATAACATAACAACAAAGTTGCTATCTCTTTGCAATTCATTCATATTTGATGTTCATATCTGCAAGTCTTACATAAGATACTTTAAGATTTTTGTTCTTCAGATGAATGCGATTATTAACCCACATTAAAATGTTCTCATTGGTGTAATATTAGATAGTATTTCGTAAATATTTTTGTCAATATAATGTAACAAGACATACATACCAACAAATAGCATACGAAACGTTTCATATTTGCACACAAAAGCCTCTTAACTGATTATTTTTTATAGCATTCAAAAACATTTTTTATTTTTTAAAACCTGTATAAAACCTATTGTTATGAGACAAAAAAAAAAAAAAAAACAAGAATGAAATAAATACCCGAACACTTGAAATACAAAATACATACTTGTGCTTATTTTTACTTCTACGTTCTTTTTTTGCGCAATTTAACAATGGGAGGCTTTCAAAAACATAAAGGAACTAAATATACCAAATTGAAATCAAATTCATGTTTTGTTTTTCTTTCTTTCTTATTGTGGGTTTATGTTATTAAAGCAAACAATAAATAAATTGATACACCTTGTGCGAAAGAAAATATTTTGAAATTTAGACAAAAACACAAACAACAGAGAAAAAACCATAAACGTAAACGCACGACTATAATGAACAAACATTCGAAATTGCTCAACTAATACAATCTTAAATAAAAAAAATATTACGCTTCAATAGATTTGAATATAATTAAAGTTAGGGGCAAAAAAAGAGCAACTGAAAAGGTTTTTTTTTGCCACGGTAACGCTAGTCTGGATTATTTTGGTAACGGTATTTTATATCGGAGTTCCTACCTGACTCTGAATGATGTTGTAGCAAGGAAGGAAGACTCCTCCGGTGGTATTCCAGGAGGAACTATTTTTTCGTTATGACAGTATGTTGCATAGATCGTGTTTCGAGGTAATTTGCATATTTTGATTTATTAGAATATTTTTCCACTGGGTATTGCTTAACGATAGACTTAACTTACCAGCCAGCTAATTTTATTTACCTAAATACTGCCGACTAACTCTTTAAAAGCCTTGTTTCCATTTCGATTTTTGCTTGATTGTAGTGGCATGAGCTGGGGGGTTACTCTCTATTGTGATGCGATAAGCGTACAAATTGATACTCTTACGCATTGAATTTGCTTTCGCATTGAAATAGAGAGTAACCCCCCTGATAAGGAAGCAAGTGGTCAGAATCTAAACCCCAACGACTACAGAACAAAGATTATGCTAGGCCTACTTTATTGTTGAAGTTGTGTATTTCACTGAGTTATTTGCCAGACCGCATAGGTCGTCAAAGTTATGGCTCATCGCAGTTTTAAGGTTTAGACCAGACTGGGGACTGGCGACTGGTCGCCGTCATGGGGAACTCGTTGTTTAACTCCGGGGACGGCTACTGCTCATGCAATGCATTGTGTTCCAACCAGGAAAATAGGTTGTGGGAGCGAGTAGTGTTTGCAAACATTTGTTTTGAATTTTCCTATATAGAAAGTGACAGGGAATACTGCAGATAGTTTATTCCACATACGGACAGTACGGTTAAAGAACGAATGTTCCCTGTAATGTGTTGTTAGATTCACTACCCAGTCTACCATGAATGCATGAGCCCTGACTGAAGAACGTGTATTACGCAGCAGAACGCATTCCATTATAGTAACGATAGAAGAGTGAAACACAACCCACATTGCGGCGATGATCCAGTGAACCAATAAAGTTGAATACCCTACTGTCACCTGCACGCGATCGCGTAACTCCAAAAAAGACTTCGAATAACCGAGAGTTGTATGAGAGAAATGGTGGTTAATTCTGATAATTTTATGGAACATATACTAAAGATGCTGGTGGTAGGAGAAGAGCTTCAAGAGTCTTTGAGCCAGGTGGTAAGAAGGATATCAATCTGTAGGATTGACTCTACCCTTTTTATATAATATTTCTATTACCAGCAAATTGTGCCAAAAACCTTTGTTAGGTACTCAGCACTTCAAAGTTTAGTATATATTATTAAGTCCAGAAATGGTTTGAAGGCGTTAAAAAGCCATCAAAATGGACTAGACCACCAAATATCAGTTTAAGCTAGTATTCGATAAAGTAGTCTTAACCCAAATACCCTTCTTTGTAGGATTAGAGAGAGATCGAACATTAGATGACAAATTAGCCGAATTTAAGTTAAGCTGCTGATTTCTCGATTTCAGTTGGACAATAATTGAGAAAACAATTAAGGAATCCTCTCTTATATATAAAAACTAGTTTTTTATACGCGGTGTTGCCCGGGATAATATTGACCTTTTATTCCTGGACGCTGGTCATTTAACATTTTAGTAATCTGTTTAAGGAATATCACACAAATTGTGTAAATTGGCAGTACATTCTGTTGGAGAAAAAACATTCATGCAACTACAATTGTTTAATGGGACAGCACTTTTTCAAAACAAATTCATTAACTATTTCGAAAAACTAGTGTTTCAACAAAGCAATATTGACAGTCAGATTTTCTATATATCTGGTGAGGTGCTGATGATAGCTGTAAAATTTGTTTTCTTAATTTTTCCTTTCAAAATTTATATTTGAGTTTTCTAATCGTAGAAAATTAGTAAACTTACATTTAAAATTTGAATAGTCTTCAATTTTTTCACGACTTTGTCCATAATGTATAAGATTCTAATTGATATTGAAAATTGTATGCTAATAAAGAGTTATTTTTTTTCTCATTAAAGGAACAGATGCCCCGACTAAGCAGTTTTGTATATTAGACTACAGTTTACTCGTGTATAAATATCAATGCCTACCAGCGGTTCGCGATCGGAATTTCAGTACAAACGAATCTCTGTTAAAGAATATATAAAAATATCATCTTTGAAAACTAATCATCTTTGAGTGATATTTATATGTAGGGTGATTAATTTAGAGATCTTTTTTATACGTTTATTGTATCCAGTACTTTGCTATAGAAAGACTCACACATACACGAATTACTCAGTTGTATTAAGATAGTCTCTCACTCCTAGCAACATATGGTTTAAATCATCGACTTTTGATAATATTCTTTAATTTAAGTCTCAGTGAACGTTATTGGAAGATACGCGCCCAAATAGATCACATCCAGTCTTCATCGACTTCCAAGAGCTTTATCTCTACATTAATCGCATAATCTCTGTTTTATTTTAAAATTTTTACCCTTTTTTACACTTTTTTTACCCTGTGAATTTTACAAATTAATAAGTCTTTGTCTTTCAATATGTCAAATTTAAAATTTCGAGTCTGTAGATCACTTATTAAGATTTAACACATAATGTCACTTCATGCCCGTTTTATCCTGTTGAAGATAGTCCTAGAAATATAGTCCTACAGAAAGCTAAAATAAAAATACTGTTGTTTCATATTTCAAAGAAAATTTGTAAAAGTTTTGTTCCTATTTTGTTCCTTCCCGGTCCCACCGTTATAGTCTATTAAATTTACTGTCTATTAACCCAAACGGCTTACCAGTTTTTTTCCTTTTTATTCCGACCTGGTCCAAATTTTTGAAAAAAGATATAGCTCATTTACATATGTACATCTACCTACGTTTTCAATATAATCACTGCCATTTGGGTTTACCGGTTTTAGTCCTAATTATCCCCACCAGGTCCAGGTTACAAAGATATATGTATATAGCCTGTTGACGCTTTCAAGCATGGATATAATACCGTTACAAATTTCAATAAAATTGGTTCAGCCGTAAACAGAAATTCCCTATTTTTACCCGTTTTTATTCTTGAAAGAAGACTATCAGAAAAGTACTTTTCTAATACATATTTGTTGTGGCTATAGAAAGCTAAAACAAAAATGCAATTACTTCATAACAAAGTTAATAATTATTTAAATGCAAAATATTAAAACTTAACCCTTTCTTCCCCATTTTATCCCTGGTCCAAGTCTTGAAAAAAATGTGGCATGTTGACGCTTTCAAGCTTAGATTTTTCGACGTTTCGCATTTTATTAAAATCGGTTTAGTCGTATTTGCCGAACAAACAGAAGTACTTACAAACACATATCTTTATATATATAAATCTACTGTACGTGTTTTGTGACTGAACTCCTCCTAAACGGCTGGACCGATTTGCATTTGGATGCTACCTTGAATGGTTTAGATTCACAAACCAGCCCGGCAGATAGCGCTGCAGTCGGTAACTAGGTTATTCAACTACACTGCACCTTTTTTTATTATAGTAGACCGATTGGCATGAAACCTTTCCAATTAAAATAAAACTTGAAGGTCAATCAACGTTTGTCGGGTCCGCTAGTATAATATAAATATGGGTTGGAGGGGATTGAAAGATCTTTAAATATACGATCAGTTATTTATCTTTCCAGTCGGCTTTCTTTTGGTTGATATAATTACCATATTAAGAGAGAATTAGTGAGAGAGTGTTTAGTCTTTGCCGTATCATTTAAATGGATGTGCTCTATTTCTGCTCGCTACTGTATGCATTTATATGTATATAATTTCACAAGTTTGGATTGAATTGAAGTATGTAATCAAATAAGAGCAATGTGTGTGGCATATACGCAATTGAAAAATCACAAAAAAGCAAAGAACTAAAAACTTTAAAATGCCTGTTCGTTTCTCACAGAAGTATCTGTTATACGAGTATGTAAGTAAAAGGAATAAACTAAGATGAAATGAATATGAACACAAAAGCTCATCACTGCCATCAATAGCATCTGCCATAAAGGTGATGGTGATTGTGATGGTGGTACGTTGCTGATGGTGGAAATTTGAATGGGAAGCAAAATTCACAATCAACCTTAGACTTGCTCTAACGACAAAAGCAACAAACAAAACATTCTAACGATTTTACCTGTTCAAAGTAAAAAAAGAAACGAATTTGTTGACTACTTCAAGCGATATGTAAAATAAAGTATATTTATTGTATTTGAATCGAAGATGAAAACAATTGAGAAAAAACATAAATAAATAGGAAGCAGCAGAACAAAGCCATGTTAAAGTATCATCCGTATTTTCCTCTTTTTTCTTCTCATATCTAACAACCCATATACGAGTCTGAGAAAAAAAAAATGAGTGTAAGTAGGCTGTTGGGGCTGTTGATGATGGCCTAGTGCTGCAAAGAGCTGATTGAAGATAAGAAAGAAAGAAATGTCAAAAGTAAGCAAAAGGGGCTGTTTATAATGTTTATTTTATCGGAACTGTTTAGGGGTGCTGATGGTTATAATACAATAAATATTCCAATTCAAATTGAATTGAATTGAATAACGTTCTTGCCACAACTTTTGTGTTTGCTTAGTACGTTCAATCTCTATTTGTTTGCTGCAAAACCCCAACGCTGCCTCTTTTCACCTCACTCGAAAAGGTGCTTTTAAGCCAACATGGAAACCAGTTAATAGCTTCAGGCTGATACTGACAACATCAACAAATAGTAGCAGACAATTTTAAATACATAACATAAATACAAAAAAAGTAGAAAAAACGTGTTCCCCACTTTTTTCATATTCAAAGCAACTCTTCTTCGGAAAGAAGCCTTTAAGTAATTTTGAAAATATTTCATGCAACAGCAATAACGGCAGCAAACAAGCAACAAAACAAGAAAAAAGAAAACCTTAATGGAAATACATATTGAGTTGATAAAAGGCTCGTGTTATCAGATTCATTTTGCTTTCTTTTTTCACATAAATTTTAAAATATTTCTTTTGGCCTCAGGCTGTAGTAATTCTGTGAAATTCTTTTAAATTCTACCAAAAAAGCAGATTTTTCTAATACACAATATTTTTAAAATTGTACAAGGTGGCGCAAAAGTAATCCTCCTATCAGAAAATGCTATAAATTTTGTGATTGGCCCCTAATGTCAGTTCTGTTTTGACATTTGTGTAGTAAACACTTGCGAAATACACGTTAATAAACAATGTTACGCTACACTGCTACAGAACGCGAAATATTGCTGACTATTTATTTAACCAATAATCGGTATGTGACTTTTTCAAAAATAATCATGAGTGATGAGGCCAATTTCCATCTTAGCGGGTACGTAAATAAGCAAAATTTACGCTTCTGGGGCATTGAAAATCCGCGTGTAAGCCACGCAGAGCCATTACACCCGCTCAAAGTCACTGTATGGTGTGCTGTTTTTGCTGGAGGAGTCTTCGGACCTTTTTTCTTCGAAGACGTCGCGGGCCAAACGGTTACTGTGAATGGTGAGCGCTACACGGTAATGATCAACGAGTTCTTCTTGCAGCAACTTGATGAATTGGGATTGGAAAACATGTGGTTCCATTAGGACGGTGCAACGGCACACACTGCACGTGCCACAACCGATATGCTGAAGGATACATTTCCCGGGCGCTTAATCTCCCGTTTTGGCGATTTGCACTAACCAGCAAGATCGCCTGATTTGACCGATCCAGACTTATTTTTGTGGGGCTTTTTGAAGTCGCGGGTTTATGTCAACAAGCCTCAGTCTCTTGCAGCTCTTAAAGACAATATCCGTCAAGAATGTGAGGACCTATCGCCGGAAGTTTTGGCCAAAGTGATGGAAAATGCCATAAAAAGGGCTCAAATGACAATCAACTGTTGTGGCTGCCATTCACATGACATCATATTCTCGACTTTATGTAAAAAAAATTAAAAGACCAAATAAAAATTATCCGCAAGAAGAATCAAAGTTTTTCATTTTTTTTAATTACAGCCAAAAAACATCGGAAGTTTACTTTTGCGCCACCTTGTACGAGTCTCTAGTGTAAAAAAAATATAAGTATGTATGTTTTTCCATTTAAATTGTTTAAATATATACTTACTTATTAATGCATTTAAACGAATGGAAGATAAATATACAAATGTTTAACCTAAATAAATAAATACAATTCTTTGTTTCTAAAGAAATGTATCTTTAAAGTGAAAAAAAACAAAAACCATTTAAATAAAATTGCCATCTTCATATTATAAGTTTCCATTGTATTTTGGCGAAATATAAGATTTCCTAAGAAAAGTAAGGTGGGTTTGATTATGAAACCAACGAGAAAATAAATTAAAATAAATTTCATGCTATGAAAAAAATAGCTTCGAGGAGAAAGAAAAAATATTGAAAATGAAAGACTGCTTTTCCTACCACTTTCTCTATCGAAAATAATACTTACTTTTGGGATTGGACCCTTGTAGATGTAGTCAGTCACTTTTAGGCGACAGAAAGTCAGACTTAAGTTGGGCTACACCCTCTTGAATAGAACGGACTCATTCCACCTTCACTACAATGATCGGAGAAGTAGTAATTTCTCCAGCAGAACCATCTGCCGGAGATTAAGATTAAGATTAGGTTACAGAAACACACTTGATAGTGTATTGCGAAGGGGAGTGTTATTGTATGTAGAAGCCTTCTAACAGGCTACATTATTATAATGACATGTAAGACCGATTGCAATTTCTTCACTAGGGATTATTTTGGCAAAAACATATGATTCTGAGGTGTTCCTGGTATACATCAGACTGAAAAACTTGACTTACCTAAACATAAGTGTAAACTTAAGGTTTAAGGTCCTGAAGGTGCGAATGGCATCGCTGTCGTACGTAGCTGAAACATTAAGCCATGTCATAGAATTTAATTCCGTTCGGAAGTGGAATCAATTCCGTATTTGGCTTCTATAGAAAGAGTAAAACGAACAATTTTTTGGGAAAGAAAACTAGAAATGCCTAAAATTACAATTCCATATTGCAAATTAAAAGTGGTTTCATTTCGAAAAATGTGTTCGTTTTGCTTTTTCTATTAAAGCAAAAAAAGAACGGAATTAATTTCACTTCAGAACGAAATTAAATTCTGTGACATGGCTGATTACATCGACATTAGACGCATCACAAAAATTCTTCAAAGGAAATTATGTATTTCAAGCAGACAGTATTAATCACAGAGTGAAATAAATGGTTCAAGGGTAGTAATAGCAGCAATAACAGCAACAAAAGCAAAAAGCCAACATTGTTTTATATCGGAAGATATAGCACGCTCTTACTTATAACATCCTACAATTTATCCGAGACGGAATCCATTTAAAGAGTTCATAAAATAATGCTGGAATTATAATGGCTTTTAAGTTGAATTCCCGGAAAAACGTTTATTGGGTATAGTAGCATACAGATGCATATATTCTAAGGAAAACGATATATATACATTGGTGGTCTCAAGATTATAGATTACAGGATTACTGTTGATATTTGTCGAGTGTAAAAAAATTAACAAATATGCATATAAGGTGTGTAGTTCAAAAACGTAATATTAAGATTGAAAATAAAATAAGAAGCATCAGGTGTTGCTACTGTCAAAATATTGCCAGTATAAATAAAAAAAAAATTGAAAATACCAAAAAAATATGTTAGTCCCAATTTACACGAAGCAATTTTTCTTGAAAATATTGATACAATTTTTTCCTTAATATTTTTTCAGTGTTCACACAGCACAATATAATTGCTTAACCCTGCTACTATGTTAGGAAAAAAATACACATGTTATGTTCGGGTCATATTTTGATCAATGCAATATATCGTCGTTAGAATGATTGTGTGTCGGTGTGACGGACAAACACGTTTTTTTTTTGCAAGTTATGCAATGTTAAATACGATTTGGGTCATCAAAAGACCCTAAACGTAGTAGCAGGGTTAAATCGCTGGTATTTGTATACACAAATGTAATACAAATAAGAGAGTAACACGTGTTGCTAGTACAATCAAGTGTGTACTCGTCTTATCTTCCCCTCACCCCTAACTCTAAGAGGTAATCAGCTAAGCTTAAAGAATTGCTACGTGTAAATTGGGTCTTAAAAAGTTTATTTTCTTTTATGCCAACATTATTTTTTAAAAAAACAATATTGTGTCTTCAAAATATTTACATATGTACATTTGTTTGTATAGAATAGTATTCTGTTTTCTGTTGATGGCTTTTGTTACAATATCTCGTCTATATAATTTTTCGTTTGCTTTTTTTTTTTGCTTTGTTTATATGAGGCCATTTATTTTCTGTTTTTTTTTTCCACCACCACAAACCCATAAAACTCTCATTATGAAGTTCAAGTTTTATGGCGTTCTTGAGACATGTGAGCCAAAAGGCGACATGCCAGTACATACATACATATATGCTAATATGGTGGGTTCTTACATTGTGGGGCATAATAGCAAAATTATATTATGTAGGCTTTAGGCCTTCATCAGGTGTTGCAAACTAGCTTTTCGTGTTTTTTATTTTCTCTTTTTATAAATATGTTTTATTTATTTTTTGTATGCCACAAGCAAGAAATATGATAAATTTGCTGATAATAAAACTCTGAGCTTTTAAATTATGGAAATTAATCAATAAAACACATTTATTTCTAAGAAATTATTAAATAAATTATTGACAAAGATGATTGAATGTAAATGACCTAGAGATGTTCTTTGGAAATTTGATATTTATAAAGAACAAAACAATTTGAATGAGGAACTTGATGTTGTAACATATGTACATATATGTATAGATTTCAATTAATTATAAATAGATTTCCTTAATAAATTCAACTGAATAAATCTGAATTCGTACACAGTATTTTTTGTTCTTATCTTTATATGAAAGGAATCCAATTTAACATTTCCTCATTTTGTTAAATATTGAAGAGCTTATGCGTTCGACCAAGTCTTCCATTATTTGTTGTCATTTGTTTCTAAAACTTAATTGAAATTGATTTTAACCATTACAAATGCTATTTCAAACAAGCTTTAAAATTTCTTTGCAATTAAGTCATTGTTCAGCCTAGAGTCTTTAAATCCCTTAAAGGATTTCAAAGTATTACAGCAAATGAATTCTGCTTAAAAACAAAAATCAGGTAAACAGCATTTGTATGTATCTATGTACTACATATGTAGAAGAAGTGAAGGAACGTAACGAATTTTGGAAATGAAGTTACATTCATAAATTGTTAAAAAAAAAAGAACACACCTCATAAAAACAAAAAACAAATTGTATCTATTAAAAGAGTTTTGGATTTTTTGTGTTGGCTCTTTAAAATTAAGGTGTGAATTTATCTACACACTGATACTTGGACATCGGATGTACAAAAACTGAAATAACACATGTTTTTAGACTTATTTTCTGTTTTAGTATTTTGCTGAAAAAGGACATTTAACAAAGTATGCGTGCTTGTGCATTAGAGAGAAGTCTGTAAAGCTATGTATAGACGTTGTCAAATCTAGCAATTTACTGACATTGAAAAAGTTTTAGCAAAAGGTAAATTTGCAGTTTAGACGACTGTAAGCAAACTAACAATTTCATTGGCACACAATTGTCATGCAATGAATTTATCTGTCAACCGAAATAGTTTTTCCAAAATGTTATTAATGCACACTTGTTTATTTATTTATGTTGCATTTAGAAATAATTTCTATGGCAATGCTGCCATTGGCAGATGCATCAACGTTGAACATATGACAATAAAAAGTGTTTGACAATTGTCTTCAAACAATAACAATGGCAAAATTGTATGTTTACACGATTGTTAGATGTCTGACAATATTTTTGTCTTGCAATGTACTAAAAATTCTTTTTCTTACAACGTTGGATGACAAAAATTTTAATTTCACACGATTGTTAGACATTTTCTGAACATTTTTCGAACAACGTTGTAATATCTGACGATCGTCTTTACATAGCTTAACAAATCTATGGTGTAAAACCTTACAGTATTCATTTTTAATGCTTAAATGCCTACAATTTGCAAAAGTTGTTGCTTTAGAAATTGCATTAATTCGTTTCTAATATACGTTTACATACAAACCAACAAACGCACAAACTATGCCTCTGTGTTTATTACACACCTTTGCACTGGTGTTTAGTAATTCAAATGTCTTTTCAAATGCACAAGGATGTGTTTTGTAAGTGTGTGTAAACGCTAGTGATTGTGTGCGTGTAATTTGGTTTGTATTCTTGTAAACATTTATTACACAAATACAGTGTGTGTAAAAGGTAATCACTGTTACCTGCATAATTGTATGCTTGAATATGTACAGTGGGTTGTTGTGTGAAATATAAAAATTTCACTACGTGGTATAAAAAAAAATATTTTTGAAAAATTGAGTCAAATTGGATAATGAGTTATTAAATAAAAATGTTTGCATTTGGTTATAACGGCATCGTTATCTGTTATCCGATATAATTTTTAACCAGCTTTAAATTGCAGCAACAGAACAGAACTGAGTATTCGGGATATGTCCAACAATATTTCGTAAGTCAAGGTAGTTGAGTCGTTTTATTCATATCTCAAACATTTAATTACCAAAGTTTTCGAAAGTAAAAAAAAAATAAATGATCCCTATGATAACTGGGCCGTTGGAAATTTGATTACAACATTTTAATAAATCTCTGTGTCAATTAATGAATGGCCTTTGTTAAAGATTTAAAATTTGCTTCAACTGTTTGTTTAAATTATAACATTTCTTTTAACCCACCGTGTCATGCACATGACTGCAACCCAACTGCAACTAAGTATAATGTCGAACTGCATTTGTCTTGCCACACCAAATAAAAAAACCAAAGATCTCTCTATGGAAATTGTTGCAAAATGAAAATCTAATGACAACAAAAAACTAGAAAATAGTCATCATATTAAATTGTTTTTCTTTCGCTTTAGTATAATTTAATATCATTATGGGTTATTTTCTCACTCACTACCTCATGCATCGAGGCATTCAAACAAATCACTCAGTTATTCAGTCAGTTAGTCAGTCTGTAACATTGCAACGTAGTCAGCCATTCAACATTTCGAGCCAACGTCTTTTATAGACAGAATGCGTTAAAGAAAATTGTCATTAGGAAGAGTTAATATGTAATAATGTATTATACAATAAAATTTATTTGCGTAGTTATCATTTTCAAAAGAATTGCTCTGCCGTTGAATATTTTATGAACACATGCACATAATTTAAATAGAAAATTATAGGTTATTAAAGTTAGTTTTTGTTTTTTTTTTATTTCTTAGTTTCTTTTTTTGTTTGTATAGATATATAGTAACAAATTGCTCTAAATAAAGTGTAATAAGGACATTTGTGGAAAACTTTTATAATTCTAAGAATTTCGTAGGAAGAAGGGGTCTGGAAATTTTAAGCAAATAAGAGTGTACATACCTTTAGCAGCTATTGTTTGACAATTCAATTCAACTTGTGAATTAAGACAAGTAAATTAGAGTAACAACAGAACGCTTGTGAAATTAAATTTTGTAGTATTTCATGTTGAAATTTCAAAAGAGCAATTACCTGGAGTGCAAAAAATGTAATTCCTTTAACCAGTCTTATCTTTAATAATCTCTTTGCAAACTTTTGCGCACCTTTTTCCATTACCGTTGACATTTTGAACAAACATTGTGCTTGCAAATCATAATTTGTTTGTTTAGGAGGAATTTGTGTTTGCCCAAAAGTTTGTGCAGATTGCTAGTTGTTGTTAACCCTTTCACGACCATAAGCTTATGGGGACTTTCCCTTTATCAGTTTGATATGAAATAAGCTTGTGAGAGTCCAACTAAAGCAAAACCATTCAAAAATGTAAAAAAAAAATTTTTGTTTACGAGTTTTTTTATGGGACACATGTGTCCCTATGGTCTTTAAAATGTTTTTATACCCTACACCACCACCATAGTGGAGGTAATGCCCAGAAACATAGGTCCAATCCCCACCTTAAAGTATACCGACCGACTCAGAATCCTGAGTCGATTTAACGATGTCCGTCCGTCCGTAAGTCCGTCGTCTGGCTGGCTGGCTGTCCATGTAAAACTTGTGCGCAGAGTACAGGTCGTAATTTTGAAGATATTTCGATAAAATATGATACATAATACTTTTTCGGCCCAAGGAAGGATGGGATTGAAACTGGTGGAAAAATGTCCATTATTTCACCTGGCCCCCATACAAATGTCCTCCCGAAATTGGGTTTTACCGATCATAAATCTTTGAATTATGCAAGTATGCAAACAAATTTCAACACAAACGAGTACTAAATGAAGCTAAATCATATCTACAAATTTTGTAAAGATCGGTCCATAATTAGTCGTAGCCTCCATATAAGGCTACAGTTTTATAAAGAGCATAACTCTGTTGGTATCCAAATAATATTGAACATAAATATGTTTTTTATACATACATATAATATGGTAGAATTTTATGATGATCGGTCCATAATTAATCGTAGTTCGCATATAAGACCTACTTCCGAAAATCACTATAACGTCCTTAAATATCTTAAAAATTTTGGTATCCAAATAAAATGCAACACAAATAAGTTTCATATATACAGAAATGATGACACGTAATTTTATAATGGTCGGTCCAAATTTAGTCGAAACTCACATAATTCAATTAATATTCATACATTTTTTAAAAGTACTTATAGAAATAATGGCACTAAATTTTTGGATGATCAGTACACAATAGGTTATATCTCCCATATAACGCCCATTTCTGCAAAACTGTTTTATACATATACTGGGTGTAGGGTATTATATGGTCGGGCTTGACCGACTATACTTTCTTACTTGTTAATTTTGCGATTGTGCTGGGAACAATTGCGGTTAATAGTAAAACATAGATGCACATTGAACTCATTACAATAGTTACATATGTATTAGTGCAATTTTCTACATTAATTTTTGCGCATTGAACATATCTCTTTCATACGTTGGCTTTAAGAATGGAGTGCGAACAAGCTGGTCTCAAGGGAGTTAAGTTGAGTCTCTTCAACAAGATGTTTTGCTTTACATTCGATGTAAATAACATTGGAATTGTTCACGCTTAGATCAAGTAAGTCAAAAAATATTCGGAGGTAATATTTTATTTTCGATTTGCGGTCTAGTGCATAAAAAGACTTGTGCTCTACTCTACCCATATTTTTTTGTAATGCATAATAGCTTTCGGGTATTTTACAGATTTCTTGTCCATTCACTTCACAAAGAATATGCTCTCAAAGCATGATGTGTAAATGTCTCCTCTTATTGAGAGGTTCATTTTTTGAAATGTTTTTTCCGTAGCTTCTTACTGTTCCGCCGGACTTTATTTGAAGTTTTTTCAACACATATTGCTACAAAGGCGAGAAGTGAGTTTTTCTGACAACTGAGGCACGACTGATTCCCCAAGTCCATATTCAGTTCCATACTCTTTTCTGCCAGTGTATAGATGAAATTCAAAAAGATATCCTGAAGTGGAGTCACATTGGTATGTTCTTGATATACTGTTTCATAGCATTATGACATTTGAATTTGATCATGTATTCATCGACAGCCATTTTGTAGGTGTTGTTCATTGAATTGGAATGCTTTGTTGAAATGATTTATGACAGGTCTGATCTTCAAAGCCCGATCATTCAAGTTTCCTTCTTCTTCGTTAGTGCTGAAGTTCAAATATTGACGGATATCATCAAATCTTTTTCTTGTCATTACATTACTTATGAAGGGTACACCCATATCAGGTTCTATTGAGCAATACTCATGAATAGATAGTAAAACGTGATATCTCATTGTCAAATTGATACCAAATAAGTAAGTAAGTAAATAGAATACACATTCTAGGAATTCAGTCACCTGATAAAGTTTGCAAACTTAATGGGGAAGTCCTTTTTTAGTTTTTCTAATATGCCAACTCTCACCACTATTAGCAATTACATTCAAATTCATTAAACGAAAAGTTACCATTGCCGACCATATGGACACCCGTGTCCCTTTTCGTTTTTTTTTATTAAACCTAGGTTTTATTTCAAATAATATTGTTAAATTAAACAAAATTTTTTAATTTGAAAGAAAGAGAAAATTTCGTCTATGATTTAGAGCAGTTTAAATATCCTGCTTAAGGTATGTGCAAAACTTGCTTTTTAGCTCTTAAAAAAACATTTATAAATTGTTTTTTTCATACAAATTTTTTATTTATTTTTTAAACCCATCATTTAACTTTGCATTAAGCTAAAAATATCAATACTTTTAGTATTAGTTTATTTTTAGCGCCTATGTTTCTTTTTGGAACACATATGTCGCCTGGTCGTCAAAGGGTTAAATATACTTTAAAATGTTTTTTGTCAAAGATACGAAAATTTTTATTTTTTTTATTACCAGCAGTTGCGTACTTTCTTATTTTTAACTTTTGTTGTTGAATAACTTATAAAAAAATACTTTGGAATCCTTTTTTGTTTGCTATTGTTGTTCTTGTTTTATAACAACATGACACAGAGTTGCATATTAATATGGTAAACATTTTGAAATAACAATAATTTGCAACAAAAAAAAAAAACGAAAAATATTTGCTTCAACTTTTCCTTTTTATCCCAATATTGAATTTCACAAAACAAGATGTTGCAACTAAGGAGATGAAAAAAGCAAACAATAATATTATAATTTTGCTAAAAAAAAAAATATGCAAACGAATATAAAATTTGGTTATTCTTGTGCTCCTTGGGTTTTATTTCGCTGACAAACAAATAACAAGAAAACTTTTGCAGACAGTCCTTTGAAATATAACACAAATAACTAAGAGCAATTCTTTAAACATTATTAGCGTTTTGAAATTCTAGCCAATAATTGAATTCTGTTTGAATTTTAAGTAATAACTGCAAATATAAACATAAAACTTGGAAAATGAGAGCTATAGCTATCATATGTATGTGACCTATTATGACCGATCATTCATAATATTTTTTTGTGTTAAATTTTATCTCGAAGTAAATATTTTAAAAATGGTCTGGGGTCTGTCTATATGGGTGCTTTGACCGTTACAAAATTAAATGTCATGATATCTGTGTATGTGAAATTTAATTGTGTTGAATTTTATTTGGATACCAACATTTTCCGATGTATGGCCGTTACAGTTAATTTCGGAAATGAGACTTATATGGGAGCTATGGCTAAATATGGACTGATCATCATAAAATTAGGCCGCATAATTTCTATATGCACACAGCTTCAAAAGTGTGTAAGCACCAGTGAATTTTTTGATTTTTTTTAAGATTGTGAAAAGCATTATAGTTCAACTTAATTTTTTTTTCATAACCGAATCTATTATTCAACCAAATATCCAACAAATCGAAACTTTTAAATTTCAATCGACGGATAGATTTTTGGATTTTCATAAACCTAAAAAAATCAAATAATTTGTTGTGTTTAGTCACTTTTGAGGCTTATAGTATGTATATGGTACATATTTGTGTTGAATATTATATGGATAGAAATATTTTGAAGAAAGTTATGCTCTTTAAAGTGATTTTCGGCAATTTACTTATACGGGAGCTATAGTCAATTGTGAACTGATCCGCACTTATGCAACTTATTTTTAGTGAAATTTCGGGAGAAGATTTGTATGGGGACTAGGTGAAATACCAATTTCAATCGCTATTATCATTGAGCCGAAAAATAAAATGTACCAAATTTTATGGAAATATCTTCAAAATTACGATCTGTGTTCTGCGCACAAGGTTTACATGTACATCCAGCCAGACGGACGGACAGACATCATTTAGTAAGTGTTGGACTAATAACATCAGCACAAATTCAATATACCTTTCCACTATGGTAATTATAAAGGAGATCCTACACTTTGCTGGATTTTATAACAAGAATTTAAAATAAATACAATGTTTAATTGGTCATCGATACAATCGGGCAATAAAGCGGAAAATGTTTTCCACTTTAATTACTACTGACCTTCATTAACTTTGTTCGGCAGAAATAATTTTTAAATTCAATTTTAAATTCTATACACTTTTTTACCAGCCAGTGATGTCAGTTAAAAAATATTTATGCAACTCATAAAATTCATACATACATGTGTATCTATGTACGAGTTGTATATTGTAAACGTATGTAAACTTCAATTTAACATACCACATTTATATTTTGTAAAATTTATGGATTAATGGTGCTACAAGAAATATTAGGTGTAATAAGTTCCAGCTGATATTTGCCAGTTAAAAATATGTACTTTTTATTACTTTTTATGATCTGTTTATCAGTTACTAAACATACATGTACATACATATATAAAAACAAAATCTACCTCATTTGAAATCTAAATCATTTGAAAAGTTTCAACAAAATGTAAGGGCCTTGATATGCGGCATATATAATAATTATATTGCTGCGCCACCAGGGATCCCTAGGGAAATTTTATAGTTAAGCTAGATTTATTACAATATACAGAATCGGAGTTGTTCTGCCACATTTTTGCTTGGTTATTAAAACTATTTTTAATAATTTTGCAACATAAAAACAATTGAAATTCTTTCTGTATTTGTTTTAAAATTTTTTTTTGTATATAGTTTATTGTTGGTAATTTTGTCATATCTTGCAATAATTTTTAAATACAAGCGTAAACATTGCAATTGCACAAGTACGAGTAAGTATGTGAATTTACCCAGCAGTTTTACATAATGTCAATATATCTCCTTTAGTAGATAGCATTCATTAGTTATTAAAGATTATTATATTTATATTAAATTAAATATTTAAAAGGTTTATTCCTGTGTATAGTTGACCTGTTGTTAATGTTGTTTTCTTATTTCGGCTTGAGGTCAGATTTAAACAATAAATAAAAACTTTTTTCTTTATATTTATCTATTATTTAATTTTATTTTTCCAATATTTCGGTCAAAATCTTTGACCATCATCAGGGAACTGGTGTTTATTTAAAAATACAAAACAAAAATAACATTAAAAAAAACACGAAATATTTTATACAAACAAAGCTCCGACACATTCAACACTTCACTTTTAAATCTTTGATTTGTGTTTGTCTATTGCATGTTTAAAAATTCTTGCACAATTTTCTGTGTCTCTCTTAAAATTTAGTGTCTTTTCTGTCTCTTGATCAACTATATGTAGCATCTCAAGTGTAAATCTCTTCCTGTAGTTATTCTCTCTCACTAAAATGTCTACATCATTAAAATTCGGTTTGTGCCCAGTTATAGGTTTTAAAGGTTTTAAAATATTTTATATATTTTAAAATATTTTATATATTTGGATCTTTTAACAACTTTACATGTTGTAGAAAAGGATTATTTTACCCATCAGAAGTAGTCAGTTGCCACTTAGTTAATATTTTTAATATGCATTTGACTTACGCTAAATACTCTAGTGTCAGTGAATCCTACTTCAGTATTGTATTCTATTGTAGGTAACTCTTATGCGTATTTTCATGCATTACCCAGTAAAAAAATGTGCTCCAAAAGGAGCAGGTTTTATGTATGAATTCATACCTCAAATCGCTTCAAACCTGCTGATTTGATGCATGATTTTTGTATGAGGTGTTCCCGGCTTGGAGGACTACTTTTTTGTTTTTTTTTTTTTTAAGAGAAGTAACACTCAGGTAATTAATATGCCTATATATACTTGCGCTACTTTCTTTGGAAAGGGGATAGTTGAAGAAGGAAGAAAGCTTTCTATATTAAAACTCTGCAGTTGCGCATTATGTTTGTTTTTAGTGCAGAATTTCAGCGCCTCTGGTGGTGAGTAGGCGCATTAAGGAAACGAACCCGTGCTACAAATACCAACTCATGCTTAATTTTCAAATCCGCTAACCAATTAAGCTACAGCACCCTCATACTTTCTGCTGACAATAAGCGCTTTTTATAACCTAATCAAACATGCAAATAAAACACTTTCCTAAAGTTTTTTACCTCACTTCATGCCCACCAATCAAAGAACAAATTCTATCTGAATGTTTTTGCTTAAGAAAAATTCATAGTAACTTAGAAGCGCGATATTCGTTTTGTAATTGACTTTCGTTGTCATACGTAAATTTGTAGGCTGTAATTTCATTTTTGTTTTTTCGCTTTAAAACCTTCTTCGTTGTCAGCACTAAAAAAGCATCTTTTTGTATATTTTATTCGTAAGCATTTATTGCTTTCAAAGAGCGCTTTTATTGAAGCGCTCGATTATGCGCTTTTTCTCTTAGTGCTTCAAAAAACACGATTTTTTTTTACTAAGTAACTACTTCGGACTAGCTATCACACAGACTCTTTGTAATCTATGTATGTTCAGTTGACTTCCGGCTATTACTAGAACTAGTCATACAGCATATTCTGTAAACAGTGATGACACTAAATGATAGTTTACATCACCCAGAACTGCTGGGTATAACAAACACATATGTGTGTGATTAACTACGCGTGTGTTAAAAAAAAATCAATAGTTATTATTTTAAATTTTTTATGTTTAATATAACAACATTTTGTTTTTTTTTTTGTGTTTTCTCCTTGTCGTAAAGTGAAGCCAATAAAAATGTATATTAAATTTTTGCTTTAGACTCTATTTGCATCTAATATATGTACATATGTATATTGTTTGCATATATGCTATATTTTATTTTTTCGATAAACAATTATAAATTTAAATAATTTTTTTTATTTGTTTCAAAACCAGACGAACGACGTCTAGTAAAGTTTTAAAGGTAAAAAGCTAAAAACTAGTTTTGTTTAAATACATACATACATATCTAAAATGTTTAAATCATTTGTGGTTTTGTAATTGAAAATCATATTTCTAGAGAAATTGTTATTAGTCATAATGTAGAAAACTTTAAAGGCAAAATTAATTACATATGTCAATTTATAGCAATGAAATGTGTTAAAACAATTATAATTTTTGTGGAATAATAAATTATGAGGATTTAATAAAAAACAAGAGATTGTTTTGAATGTATTTGTTTTATTGTTTTAATTATCAAACAAACTGAAATATCAATCTAAAAACTTAAATAGAAAACTTAATTTATTAATGCAAAGAGTTCGTTAATAACTTTGTTTACAGTAATGGTCGTCGGTCTTCATAAAACATGTCACTTATTTAACGATAGTTTTCTGATGCACAATCAAACAAGTGGGATGACTTTTAACAATTCTACTGATGATGATTGGTGATGATGATCGGGAGAACCCTTGTATAAACTCTCTTTATAAAAAAATTTGGTTAGTAAATATTTTCAATTTTATTTGATTAAACATTTCATAATTTTTATTTAAACACTTACCTACACATACATTCATACATATGTTCATACATAATTCCCTAATACCTTTATAACCAAAGTGTAAATTCCTTTTGCTACCAAAGAAACCCTCTGGCAAATTATAGTTGTTTGTGAAATTTTCTTTGAAAATTTAAACAAAATTGTAATAAGTTTTGTAAAAAGCTTGCAAATACATAATTTGCATGCAAATTTAGAGAAGATGTAAAATATTAAAAAAAAAAAAAAAACATTTTGAAACAATAGTTTCATGTTGTTGAGTTTATTCTAACGTTACATGCGTTGTTCTTTGTCTCAATACATATTATATATGTAAATATGTATTTTTGCTTGTTTAAATTAAGGAACAACTATTTCAATTTCAAATATTTTATTTTAATAAAATTTACTTAAACAAAGTTTCAGCAAGTTATGGATTTTAGTTTTCCTATTTCAACACCGCCCTAATGTTAGTTTAGCATACAAATTCTTAACACGTTTAAGCAATTTGTTTTAAAAGGAATATTTTAACAAACTAAATTCGACCCTTGTAACAGAATGGCATCTTGAGAAAGTAGGAAGGAAAAAGAAAACCTTAAACTTTAATATTTAAACTAAAACCACATAATATTTTACAACACATAGACCTACATAGACGCATATGTATGCATGGATATACAAGTATTTGTTCTACTTGTGTAGAATTTTCCAACTACAAATATATATATATATATATAGCACTTGAGTAAAACTCTGTTATTGATATACGAGTACATTTTGATATAGTACAGTCACACACACATATTTAAAATTTAATTTTATCACTTTGGTAAATTCCGCACAACTGGGGGTTGATTTTTTAAGTTTTGTAGTCAAAGGACAATATTATATTCTACATACGTATGTATATGGATTAAAAAGTTCGTAAACTCGCAATCAACATATATAATCTGCTAATAGTCTCCAGTATAAATATCAGAACATTTAAGTAAAAATCAGTCAAACGTAGGAATTTAATCTGATTAATTAACATTTTCCTCCTTTTACAAATAATTGAATACTTTCAGATAATAAAAAGTACAACTTTGAGTAGTTTTATGCACCAGACAGAACCATTTTTAAATCTGCTATAGTTATATGAATTAAATAATAAAGATTGCGCAAAGAAAGCATACAAAATTTCCTCTCTCTGCACATGACGTCATTAGTTATTTTTCCCTTATAATCAACATGTAAAAAATAATTTTTTTTTTTAACAATATTTAAAGAAAAAATTGATTTTTTGTAAATTTTTTGCTTCAACATATAACATTTAATTATTTGCTTTATACATATTGAAATGTATCAAAAAAGTTTTAACTTTTGGAAATGAAAAAAACTTAAATTTATGTTTTTTTATTAATATTTTCGCAATTAAAAACAGCAGACTTCATAATTAAACTTTTTTTAGCACTCAAATTCATATAAAAGTTAAGCAAACATAAAAATATTTTTGACTTGTGACGTCATAAAAAGAAATTTTGCTCTCAATTTTACTTTCACAGTTTGTGAAATATATAACGGACCTGCGCAATGCATAATCTTTATTATTTGATTCATGCTATATTTGCTTTATTTGAATATGAATTTGACACACATGCTTGACTGCCGACTATGTTCTTAGCAGGGTTGGCAAACATGGTACTTGTTTGGACCACCAGGGAAAATATGTCCTGGTGTTATTTAAGGTGACTAGAGTTTCTATCTAGTACTACGGGATCAATTAAAAGCCCGATGACTTGTTTCTAATTTAACTTGTGGGGTGCAGGTCTCCTAACTTATAATTGATTGAGGGGCCTTCGGGGTTCAAATAGTGGCTGTGGTTGATACTCAAAGGGGGATAATAGCAGTTGGTTAAAAGACTGAGGTTTGTTTTAGCCACCATATTGTTCTAGGTGCTGTTGCTGAACAACAGAATAGTGGTGACATTTAGGAAATGTACTGTAATTGTGGCCTTCGTGGCCTTTGGACGAGGTAAGATATGCGGCCTATGGCCACAGCAGTAAATTCTGATCTTCGTCCTTGTCAGTGCTCGGTCAATGCAGTATTGCGATTGCTGCTTTTCTGGTAGTTGTCCTGGGTTCTGAAAACTGACTTAACTACGAATGGCAGGGAAAAGATAGCCCAAGCTCTTAAACAAGATGCTCTTTGCAGTCATGTATCGAAAATTTGCTAATTGTATGTTTCTGAAAATTTCAGACAAGTACGCTCTTTAAAAGACATACACTAGTATGTTCTTGCTGGACAAACAATGCGTTTGAGTGCGCCGTGCGGTTTAGGCCTAAAGGCAGGTACCCACGTCAAACGTGAATACTGTATCTGTATTTTTAGGATACATTTCAAACACAGTTGGTATCGTAGTACAACCAAGGTTTCATCAAAATTTTATATAGATAAACACATGACTTATATTACCATTTGTGTAATAGTGCAAGCCGAGGAGATTCTATTTATTTATAGAGATTTATCATATAATTGCAAATTATAGGATAAATTATTTTATTGTGAGCAATAGCAACATAGGCCTTCAGCTCAATATGCTTAAAATAATTTAGGTGTAGTTATAATATTAGAGTTAGAAAGTAGGTTCTATATTACATTATAAAGATTTGATTTTTTTAGGAATTAAGTTAGTAGCTCTATATTTTCAAAGGAAGGGTGAGACAGTGGATATAAAGGATCTGAGTTTTCAAAAATACTTCTCCGGGAACTACGAATTTTTGGGCAATTACAAAGAAAGTGGAAAGGTTGTATTGGAAATGAAATATCACAATTGCAAAAAGGTGTACCATTGGAATTGAATAGTGATTCGTGTGTTGCTCTAGTGTGACCCAGGCGAAGTCGTTCAAATTTAATGCAATCTAGTCTTTTTGCATTCGTTTGAATATTATGACTGAAATCGTAAATTGTTTTATGATCACTGTTGATTCTTCTATACCATGATGAAATTAAGTTGAAAATATTATTTCTATCTTCTTCTGAATATTTAGTTTCTATTAGTAATTCCAGATCTTTACGGTAAATATTTTGTGTTGAACACAAGGGTTGTTTAGCAGCATTTTTTGCTGAAAAGTCTGCATATTCATTTCCCTTTATACCATTGTGACCAGGTACCCAGACCAGTTTTAAGTCTGAAAATTTTTCAATAAATTACCATTTTCAGTTGTTCATAGCGCAAAATCATAAATCAATATTTTCACGAAAAATTTTCACTTTCACAAGGCCAAAACTCCCTGAAGGTGCGTTCCAATGATTTTACGATGTACTAGAGAGTTCTTAACTATTGTCTTGGCTAAAATTTTTGTCTAAGTATTGGATCGAAAATCTCAATGGTTTGGCTGTTATAGGCCAAAATATCAAAAAAAAAAAACATGAAAGAAGTCTAAGAAAAAACTGCAAGTCAAAATCTGGAAGCTCGATTTTCACCCATTAAGCTATTCAAATCGCCCCACCCTAATATATATATTTCAAACAAGGTTTACTTTTCGCTAATAAACTGATACTTTATATATATGAATTTAATAGATAATAAACGAAAAGATTCAGCAGTACCCGCTTAAATGAATATATTTAAACAAATACAAGCAAATCCCGAATAAGGATAATTTACAGCAAACATTTTATTACGAAACGAGCTGTATTTCTTTGCCTTTCCGAAATAAGCGGTTCAATTTTCTTTGATACAGATGTATTAAAATAAAATTATAACTTTTTGATATTTATTTAGTCGGGCTCGAGTTCATTAAATTTAAGTTTCATTAAAGTTTCATTATTTTTACTGAAGGTTGGAATTGTTTTACAATTTGAAAAAAATTTTTTTTATTATTAAAATTTTTATTGATAATTTTCTTGGCTGGGATTCGAACCCGACTAAGTAAATAGCAAAAATTTTAAATTAACAGTTCGAATAAAAAATAATAAATTGTTCATAAAATTATAACTTTATCATTTGATAACATTCCTCCTGGAACACTAGTTGTTTATCGTGAACAAACGCTTTATCTGGTAGCATTTTCCAATAGGACCAGTTTTCTCGCTTTCACAATGTCACCACAAGTTGCATTGTGATTCTTCGAAGAAGTTTTACACCGTCATTTTCAATAAATACACCATTTAAAAGTCTTTTAGTATTTTTATGGTTTTTTATTTTTAAAACAACTCAATTAACTGCAATATTCTATATTAATCAATAGTTCTTTAAATCGAATATAAAATTGTTTAAACGTTCGTTATAAAGGGTGGTTAAATTGTAAGGGCCGATGTTGAATGTGAACCACACCTAAACGCCAAGCTTTTTTCCGAATTTTATTTGACATTTCTCTATTTCAGACTTACTCAATTTGAATCATGGAGTGATACACAATCCAACAACGTGTTAAAGTTATCCAGACTTATTATGAAAATGGGCGTTCAAATCAAAATGCATATCGTGCACTTCGTGATTTTTTTGGTCAATTTGATCGTCCAAATGTGCGTACAATCGCAAAAATCGTGGAAAAATTCGAGCAAACCGGGTCTGTGGAAGATGTGAGAACACCAGTGTATGCTCGTACAGCTCGTACTGCAGAAAATATTGCTGCTGTTCGCGATAGTGTGGCTGAAGAGCCGTCCACCTTAACTCGTCGTCGTGTCCAACAATTGCACCTCTCACGCTCGTCGTTGATGAACATTATGCATAAAGACTTGCATTTACACGCTTACAAGGTGCAATTGGCCACCATGGGCAGAATGGTGGCAAGAAATGGCAACAGTGGATGATCAATTTTCGAAGAAAATCATCTTCAGTGATGAGGCACATTTTCACCTCAGTGGATTCGTCAATAAACAGAATTGCCGCATTTGGGCGAATCAGAATCCAAGAGTGATTGTCGAAAAACCAATGTACCCACAAAGAGTGACTGTTTGGTGCGGTTTATGGGCTGGCGGCATCATCGGGCCGTATTTTTTCCAAAATGAGGCCGGTCAGGCAGTTACTGTGAATGGCGTTCGCTATCGTGAGATGATAACGAACTTTTTATGGCCCGAATTGGAAGATATGAATGTGGACGATATGTGGTTTCAGCAGGACGGTGCCACTTGCCACACAGCTAACGAAACAATGGCTCTTTTGCGCAACAAATTCAATGGCCGTGTTATCTCACGTAATGGCGATGTCAATTGGCCGCCAAGATCATGTGATTTGACATCGTTGGACTTTTTTCTTTGGGGTTATTTGAAAGAAACGGTGTACGTCGATAAGCCAGCAACAATTCAAGAGCTAAAGGATGAGATAATTCGGCACATTAACGGCATAGAACCTCCATTATGCCTCAGGGTCATCGAAAATTTGGACCATCGGATGGAGGTGTGCCGCTGTGGTTGCGGCGCCCATTTAGCCGATATTTTGTTCCATACATAATTGAGTATTACCAATATATCATAATAAAATAAAATTACAATAATTTCCTAAATACTTTGTGCTTTATTCAAAATCAACATCGGCCCTTGAAATTTAACCACCCGTTATTAGATAATGTTAAAATGTTCCGTAAGTTATATTAAATTTTCGTTAAATGAGTTTGTGTTTAAGTTTTGTTACTATTTAACACATATTCAAAGTGCTACCGTGTAGGTCTATAACCAACATTTTCTTTATAATGTTGGTACAAAATAAAAAAAAAGCCATTTTAGATGCCTGGTTCTTAGCCTTGCACTATGTATCTAATATAGTTTTCATTACTTTTTTGGTCCTCCTTACAGTGTGTTGAAATTAAACTAAATTAAAGTTATTTTTAAGTATGAATAAAGAAATACATACTAAAATTGAACAATATGGTCGAAATTTTAATTTAAATTAAGGTACGTATTTATAAATCTCCCAAAATGTTTATGTATTTCGAAAAATATTTATTCGCTTGATAACAAATTTATCTACAATCCATTATACTTGTAGAACCAAAAAGTATTTTTGAAAAAAAGCAATGTTTTCTAAAGAAAATCTTGTGTATACCAATATTTTCGTTGGAAAATCTTCAGTATAACAATATTTTATGCGGAAAGGCTTCAGTATAACATTATTTTCTATTTTGCAATGCAGTTAAATTTTAATATCTAAATTTCAATTTGTATTTTCTCACTTTCAGCTTGAAATTGTGTAATGTAAGAAACGTCTGGAAACTTTAATTTTCTAACTAAAATATATCATCAAAGTGTCACATACATATTTTAAATAAATTCATAAATATTTGTTGCAAAATTCAAATTAATTATTCAAAACACTTCACAGGAAGGTTTACTAATGAGAGTTGTTCATGCTCCAGCCATTAAAATAAACTTTTCGAGAAAATTTATTGAATAAAAAAACATTTCCCTGCCATCACATGCTTACTTTTTTTTTAAATCCCCCTTTGCAAATAATTTATTAAAATATTTTTATAATTTGTTATTGATGCTGCTGCTGCTGATGTTGTTGTTGTTGTTGTTGTTCCTATTAATACAATATAATAATAATAAAATAATTTCCAGGTAGGAAAGAAAGCAAACAAATTATATAAACAAAAAAGTTTAGCCACGTACAGCAGGTTACATTGCTGTTATGTCACGTAGGGCATTTAATCTTAATATTTTAATAAAATTATTATTTTCTGTAAATTTACTATTTTTGCATGTTTAACATTTTATTTATATAGAAAAAGTTTTATAAATTCATGTTCAACAAAAAAAAAAATTCAATGCAAATTTGCTTTTGTGAACAAAATCAGCGAAAATTTTGTTTAAATCATTTCGTGATGTCTCTTTTTTTTTTTTTGTTTGCATCATTTGCCGTGAGTGTTTGTGTGTAAGTTTTCGCCAATGTTGTATGATGATAATGATAACAACAAATAGCAACAGCAGAAAATAATAATAATTAAAATAATTTAAACTCATTGCAGCAGTGAAAATGAATTTTATATGATTATTGTCCGTATCCGGCTTTGAAACAATCATTTATAGAAATGAAGTTTCGGTTTCTGGGTAGACAAACCACGTTGCTCATGATGATTATGATGATGATATTGATGATGTTACTACGGCTGATGCTGTTGTTGTTGTTGTTGCTTTTACGGCAGCTGCTGATGCAGCGTATGCGGCATTTCAGCACTTGTTTTCTGGCTGCCAAATGCTTATATATTTAAACGTATTTGTTTTTTATTGCATTTTATAATCATTTTCATGTGTTTTACATGTCTACTATATAAAGGGTGTTTTTTTAAATGTATATAACTTTGAAATGGTTTGGAAATGACATGAAATTTACTTTATACGAAAGATTATCTTATGGTATTATAATTTAAATATGTCTTCTGGCGTATGACCGCCAAGATTGGCTGGTTCCTAGTCTATTCTGGTGGTTAAATTTTCGATGACTTTTTCGAACATTTGTTGCCACAAATGTTGTCCTTTAAGTGGTAAAACGTTTCGGGCTTATTGGCGTAGACTAGCAATTTCACACATTCCCACAGAAAATAGTCAAGTGGCGTTAAATCGCACAATCTTGGAGCCCAATTCATGGGCCTTGAAACGTGAAACTATGCGGTTACCAAATGTTTCCTTCAATAAACCAATTGTGACACGAGCTGTGTAACATGTTGCGCCGTCTTGTTGAAATCACAACTTCTGCAGCACCTCATGATTATTCAATTGATGAACTTTATAGCGGTCACCATTGACTGTAACGTTCTGGCCAGCTTCGTTTTTACAAAAGTAGGGACCAATTATTCCACCAGCACATAAAGCACACCAAACAGTTAGTTTTTTTGAATGTAACGGTGTCTCAACATACCCTTGAGGATTCTAATCACTCCAGCGCAGTTTTGTTTATTAACATATTCATTCAATCAAAAGTGAACTGCATCACTAAACAAAATTCGCTTATGAAAATCAAGATCAACGGCAATCTTGTTTTGGGTCCTTTCACCAAATTTTTTAAAATAAATTTGCACTATTTGGAAGCGGTCAGTTTCAGGCGTCAGTTATGTTGAAATGCCAAACCAAACTAAACATTCTGTCATCACTTGACAGCTGACAAAATGGCCGCTAGTTAAAAAAGTGTTGTCAACTTGAAGTTTTATACGTCGAAAAAAACACCCTTTACTATACATACATATATGCATAAAATTATTTAAATTTGTATATACGACTGACTATGTACTTTGTTTTTGCACTAGACATCATAAATGTGAAGGTTAATTTCGATTTTAGATTTTCTATGGCCACGAAGGCAATAATTAAAAATTAAGCGGAATTGCTTAATGAAATAAAATTGATTAATTATTATTAATTAATTTTATATGTATAATTAAAATAACAATTTATATTAAAACACATCAGTGTGGTATTTTCGGTTGTCACAAATCTTCAATACCCTTCATCTATCTATGACTAGAATAGTATGAATTATACTCATTTCAGCATTGTATATAATATCTTAAACACAGTAAGATCAACATTAATTATGAATTATAACAACATATTTGCTTATACACCTGACAAAAGCAACAGGGGGGTTATTGTGTATTTCGACTCGAAAAGAAAATCGTTCAAATTTGTTACATTGCATTTCGAAAACTTTTATTTCCAGTTGTTCTTTTGGTTTGTAAATTTTGTTCCACTGAACCAACCTTGATGATTTGAACTATCAAAATATGTGGGACCAAGGTTAACAATATGAATATATATTTGATTATAGATCTTAATGAACTACTCAAGTCTCAGGCCAAAGATAGTCAGTCAACTCTGTCCCTGGCAAGAATGTTCCACAAGAGCAAAGCTGTTACAACAACAACAAGAAAACAAAAGGTGCAAAATAAATACAAGTTACTTATGTATGGAAAACCACACATAAAGTCACATTTGAAATATCTCTTTATAAAAAAAAATATTTAAATCAATTAATGCGTTTTGAGAGTATATTAATTTTGTGTGGTTTTCCACACAAGGGTAAGATGAAGGTTAGCAATATATTAAAATTTTAGGAATCAGACAAAACCTAAATATTATTCCACAGCACGGTTTCTAATCTAAACTACTGTGCAGACTAACTTTGATTTTCTGGCAAAAATTTTACACGTTTTTCCCATTTCGCACCTATTTTAATTTTTTTTGTGTTCTTTTCTAAAAAAATGTCCACACTGCTAAAGTGTAGTGTGTTTTTTTTTTCTATAAATATCACACTATAAATTTAAAAAATATTGCACCTTTCACACTTTGTATTTTTAGAGAGGGAGAATCGCACGATAAAACAGCTGACATTTGTTTTGTTTTTGAGTGTGTATTTGTGTTAAGAAACAAACAAAAATATACAAAATGGAAAATATTACTACTTTTTTATGTGCTGAAAAAATTTCGGATGACTTGTTGGATTCATCTTCATCCTCTGAAGATGATGAAATATTTGATATGATTATGGAAAGAAATCCACAACCGCGAGTGAAAGGCTTTGTAGGGAACGTAATTAATGAATACTCTGAAGTTGATGTATGTCAAATTTCATAGGACAATATCTACTACTTCTTATATATGTAATGTATGTATATAATTTTTATAGTTTAAGAAGAATTTTCGTATTAGTCGGAAAGGTATTGTTTTTGTATTTTTAAGAGATATTCATTGTCTTATTTCAAGCGATCTTACCAGAGAGCTAGCTGCTTCTTCTTTTTTAACAAAAAAAAAAAAAAAAAACAGCTGTACATGAAAAAAGTGTTACACTGTTGTGATTTTATGTTATATTGTGACCATTAAAAATGCGACATCTTTAAAATGTGAGAAAAGAAAACACCATTAGATATGTAAATATTTTGTAGTATCACACACGAGTTTTTTTTTTTAAACAAACACAAACTGCTTTTTGGCTTGTCTGCAGAAAACTCCCAGAGTCTTTGGCGGGAATCGAACCCGCAACCCTCGGACGGATAGGCCGGCACACCATTACCTAGTCTATCGGTATTGCACAAGTGTTTCAAATACTAATGGCGTTTTATTTTCTGGCAAAAATGTTACACTTTTTTCCTTTTTTATATGGAAAATGAGTAAAAAGTGAAACATATGTATATGTAACATTTTTGCCAGAAAAGAAAACGCCATAAGTTTGAGATTATAGTTGAAAGTATTAAATGAAAGTAACTTAACACAAAAACTATAATTAAAAACTTAACTATTACAAAATGGGATGTATTAAATAAAAATGACTAAATAATCAATGCCATAGAAATAATTAATTGTTTTCAGAGAGTATTTTTCAAATCCCATTTCTTAATACGATTACGATTCTTAAATAAATTACTTATTCCAACTTAAGACAGCTGACTACTGCAAAATGTTACCTAATTTCTAAACAAAACATTGAGAACTTTCACAAAAGCTTATGCTTTTTTCTTTTATATACCATTCTATTCTATTCACAATTCCACAACTCAAAAGAACACAAAAAAGCATAATAAATTAAATAAATTGAACATCAAGTGTCATTTAAAAAGTAGACTAGAGAAAAACAGACATCACACAATCTGTCGAGACATTACTCCTGCTTTTACATAGAAAAGACAATTTAATAATAAGAAAGAAAAAACTTTTTATCACAAAATATGCATAAAGAACACACGAAAATGTATAGATAATTGTAACTAAACAAAAGAAAATCAAGCTTTACATTGTCTTCGATACGAAATTTAACAGACTTTAATTAACTCAAGACAAGTAACATTGTTACGACAACTAAATGATCTATTGTAACGAAAAATTAAACAATAGAGAACTGTTAAGTGCGGTACGAGTGGAAACTTAGGAAATTTATAAGAAGAAACCTGGCACCCACTTCAACAAACACATACATACATACATACATACATACATACATACATATAAAAATTGTACCAACAAACATAAAGAGCAGAGAAAAACTAGAAAAGAAAAGCTTAATGGCCAACATCATTATCGTCATAATCATCAGCAGGCAATGGCACCACCAACACCACAATCATCATCATCAGCATCGTCATCATCATAGTCATCCTCGTCATTTTGTAGTTGACGTTTAGAATATTGAACAGCTGAACAACATGTTAAAACGCAGTAGTCGAGGCAGCACGAATAGGAAATGGCACATAAACCAATGTTTTCCTATTTCTTATTCTCTCTGCAATGCTTCATCTTTGTTATGAAAAACTAAGGTTTCTATGGTAATGTTGGTAAATCTATACATACATTTGTATGTATGATCATAATACCCTGATATAGTAGCTGTGTGCAGCTAAAGAAAATCCCAACATTTCAAAACAAACAAAAAAAAAACAAATCACTCTTCCACACGCACTTGGTTGCTTTATACTCGTATAATGGGGAAAAACCTCATAGGAGCCCAGTACTTGTTTAAAAGAATCCGAAACTAATGAGAATGTATTAGACACACAACTACCAGCAACATAAAAAGCCATTACAACCATACGGTTTTTAAAAGATACAAGAACAAAAAAAAAAAAACAAACAAACAATATAGCAGACTAATAGATGGCAACATAAAAAGATGTTTGGTTGCAGAGAAACCATGCTAACATGCTGCATACAAATATTAGAGATGACAAACAAATCTCTAACTTCAACGATAATGGCGAATCAAATAAAAAGATAGTAAAAACATGATTTGTCCTGGAGTGAAATGGTTGGAATTTCTAGTATTTTGTGAAATTAGAAATGACACTTTACAAGCGAAGCTTGTTCGCTCACTTATGGGAAAAGAAATCATATATTATTTATTTAAATTATTTTTTGAAAAGAAACACTTAAAATGTCAATTTTGTTATGAATATTATAGGGAACAGCTAAAATGATTACAGGAAATGTTTGTTTTTCTAACATAACAGGATACACCTTGATTTATTTTAAATTTTATGAAAGAAAACACTTGCTGTTTAAATTCCTAAAAAATACAAAACCACATCTCTTCATTATATGTCTAATGTGTCTTATAATTGCTCATAATCCTTAAAACAGGCTTAAAATCATGTTCAATGATATCTCACTATGTAAAGGTATATTTCATACCTTTTTTTGTTTTTTTCTTTTTCAAAAATACTTTTTATTAGCATATTTCAAAATTACAATTAAGGCCTCAGCGCCATTATGGCATTGTTGAGGCTATCTGGCAACAATTATTTACTAGATATATGTTTAGTTACATTTATAGGAATTTAAAAAAAAGAAAATAATAATAGTAATAATAATTATAGTAAGAAATTACCAATTATATTTTAGGTATTCAATTTAATTATTATAGTAGAAGCAATTCGAGATTTTGAAGCAAATATTCGTTTAATCTTCTTTTAAATACAGAAATAGATTCCGAATTTTTAACAGATATTCGCAGCTTATTATATTGTAAACTACCGTTGTATTCAATCCTTTGCTTAGTAGATTCTAGGCGGCACCTGACTGTTTGTAAATTAGATATTTGCTTTGTATTTACATTATGTTGATTAAACTGCAATATGATCGTATGGTGTCCAGGCAAAACAGTACGTGCTATATCTTTATATAATGATGAAGTAGGCAGTTTATAAATATTTTTCAGTGCTTTGTTTTGCAAAACCTGCAAAGATTTTAAATCAGCATTTCTCTTGTGTCCATAAATAAGTAACAAATAATTAATATTGCTCTGTATTAACGATTCAAATATCATGAGTTTTGACCTCAAATCGAGTTTATGTCTAAGTTTATATAAGATTCCAACTACTGGAGCTATTTTAGATTTAACATATTGTATATGGGAATTCCATGCAAGATTACTTTGAAGGTGCACACCTAGATATTTTATAACATTTACTTCTGTTATTTGTTTGCCATCTATTTGACAACTATGTGCTCTAAACCTTATGAATTTAGTTTTATTTGCATTTAAAACTAGTATATTAATTCTTGTGAACTTTGAAATTAATTCCGCATCATGCTCAATGGTGGGTTTAAGTACTTCTACTTGCTTATATGGATAAAAAATGCACAGATCATCTGCGTACATAAACACTTTTCCTTTCAGTCCGATATTCTGAAGATCGTTAATATTAGTTTTAAAAAGCAGAGGTGCTAATGCACTGCCCTGCGCTACCCCATACTTTATGTGTTCCATTGAACTATTTTTTGAACTTATAGCAACATACTGTTTTCTATTGGAGCGGTAACTTTTAAAATACGCTAGTTCTCGTTCTGCAATGCCATAAAAGGTAATTTTTTCTATTAAAATAGAATGTTCCACCAAATCAAACGCTTTAGAAAAGTCATAGAATAATCATCCGACACCAGTATAACCTCTGTCTAAACAATCACAAATATAATTTACAACATTGATAACTGTTTCATCAGTGCCGCACCCTTTTCGGAAACCATATTGATTACTTGTTAGTAAATTTTCCATTTCTAAATAAGCTGATAATTGTTTATAAATAAGTTTTTCAAAAAATTTATCCAATATTAACAGAACTGCAACTCTACCCCTTTCCATCCCTTCCGTTCTAAATTTGGCTTGTTTATTTTTGTCTATTCGTAAAATGTGTAATGTATCCTGTTTTTAGGGACATATGATTTTTAAAGACTAAATATAACACACCGAAAATTTCATTTAAATCCATCAACTTTCAAATATTTTGGGTCACAAAGGGCTACGGAGAACAGATGCAAGAGGAATCTGTTCTGAAGTTGTGCAGACGAGGATTTAAAGGCATTCGTGCAATATCTTTTATTAACGTATCCCGTCATGACTTGGACTGTTTTTCTCTGTCTGTCTCTGACTGAGGTAATCAGTTATATATATCATGCCCATATCATATCCTGCATTCTAATATGAAATAGATCTTGAATAATGGTGCAATTATCGTGCACGAGGAAAAGTCAGAGGAAACAATTAGTCAAGTTCATCAAGGACAGTTAGCGGGCACGAGAACAAGTGAGAGCTAACAAGTAGATAAGTTCATCAAGGAACATTCATATTTGAGCCGTCATAGGAGACTGAGTTTTAGGGGTGCTGTAGCTTAATTGGTTAGCGCATTTGAAAATTAAACATGAGTTGGTATTTGTAGCACGGGTTCGTTTCCTAGCCGCTGTCACTCAAATAACATCAATTTCTGATAATTATTAGTTTTCTTTCTATCTATCATAACTAATATTTATCACAGCGCCCTTCGCCACCGAAGTAAAATAATTAAAAAATCAAGCTTTAACATTAATGCGCCTACTCACCAGCAGAGGCGCTGCAAAACAAACATAATGCGCAATTGCAGAATTGTGATACAAAAAAAAGCTTTGCTTCTTCAATTATCCCCTTTCCAAAGAAAGTAACGCAAGTATATATAGGCATATTAATTGCCCGAGTGTTACTTCTCTTAAAAAAAAAGTAAAGTAAACTTACTTCCATAGCTACATTTTGATTTAGGTTTTATTATTTTTTTGTATTTCACTTTCAAAACATTTTTCGAAAACCCCAATTTAATTATCAAATCACATCGTTTTTCTTAATATATACACTCAATAGAACATACTGACAGCAAAGACATACGAACAAAATTTGCATAATTATTCGTGTGGGTACCTAGAAACAAAGGATTGCAAGGACTGTAATAAGAACATTAAAGGCAAAAAAGAAAAATACATTGACTGTTACAAGTGTCAAATTGCATTGTAATCGAAAATTTGCAGCAACAATACAGTACAACTAAAAGTAGTAGATATTTAGATAGGCAGTGAGACGGAGGCAAAGAATAAAAGTATTGATAAGAAAATCCTTCAATATTATGTGTATTGCAAAACATACGGCAGGCCAGAAAATTTTACTACTCAGTTACAGTCCATCCACATTTACAACAACTATAATAAAATTCAGCAACAAAAAAAACCAACACGAACATTTTACATACAGATAAGCCTGTAACAACTTTTACACTGGTCTTCTATGTATACATACAATTTATAAATGTATGTGTACAGGTTTAATGTTTCAAATCGTTTTGCTGAGGATGATGAATTTCCAGTTCATCAGAAGTTTTGTGTGTTTAGAATATTAGAACGAATTCGTAGTATTTAAATGTACATATTTGTATATTAAACGTAAGGTTTTTAAGGATCATTAGCAACAATGCCATATTACTATGGTAACGAAGTTCTCAACTTATATATATATATATATGTAAAGTATTTAGTTACCCTACACTAGGTGAATGACATGAAAGTGCAATTAACACACTACCGCCATTTCGATTATTTCTATTATATCGGTAAATCTGATATTTATTGCACAACATTTCAGAATTGAATACATTGTCTTTTAGCCATGTTTTAGTAAAGATAATAACATCATAATTAAAATCGAAACTGTTAACTAGAAGATGTGACAATTTAGTGTTTAAGCAACGAACATTCTGATAAATAATAATTAATTGATCGAAAAGTTTAGAATTCAGTTTTTTGGACGTTAATGAAATTTGCATTTTCATTTAACTAGTGACCGGATGGAAGAACAGCAATATTATTTTTTCTTTGATTTTCTTTAAATTCATATTCACGAACTAAATCAGGCCGGAAATCAGGGTTGACAATTTGCTCATAAAGATCGAAGTGAATATTGAGTTTAAAAGATGTGAGGAGGATTGGTTGCGAATAAGTGAATTTATATGTAGTGAAATCAGCTTCAAGATTCAATTTTGATTTTATATAAAAGTTAATTTGTTCAACAGTAGTATCAGCAGCAAAACGAGATATAAAAATTGATTTATTAGGCCGAATGATTTTTAAACCATTATATGGAGATTGATTGGCAGTAGAATTAGAAGTCACAGAGAAAACATTGTCATTTGCTATTTTAACTGAAGTCTGCGTATGTGAATTTTCAGACTCCGATAAGGTTTTCGACGTTGTAGCACAGTTGTTAAGTTTACTCGTTGATGTACTTGGGGTGATTACAAAGCGCAATTCCGTAAATTATAACTAATTGAAATAAAATTAATCACATGAGAGATGATCATTGGCTATCATTGTAATAAATACTGTTGAACTTTCATATAATCTTCTAATATTGGACAAAATGCTAATAATATAATATTAAAGAGTTTAATTTAAACCTAAATACTTCTTAAATTCTGCTTAGCTGAAATGAAAGTTGAGTAAATATTTTTTTTAAATAATAGTTAAATATTTTTTAAAATAGTTTTTTCCCAAAATGATGCTATAAAATCCGTAAATTCTATGTAAATTTAAGAAAACAGCAACATGAATGTAGCATAAAGTTATCTGTGTTTCACTTAAATTTTGTGAAATTTGATTGAATATTACAGAAGTTGTGCAAATATCCTTTTTTCATATTACAAAAATATTTTTGTGCTACAACAGGATCAACAATTTGGAAAGTTGGTGCAAATGGCTTGAAATTTGTTAAATGAAAAGGGCTAAAATAGCCCTTTAGATTAAGAACCGAAACATACCTAATTTTTTGCCTTGAAGTTAATTTCGCAAATAGAAATCGAATATAAGTATGTATGTATATGTGTATTATATATTTGGCCATTGATTTTAATAATTGATTAATTTTAATTTTATATAGTGAAAGAATTTCTAAAATCGGTCTATTGACCATTAATTTTAAAACTAGTTAGAAACGAGTTGAAACTAGTTCTATTGACTCATTCCTTTCTCGTGATGTGTATAAGAGGAATAAATATAAAATTTTTGTTTTCTATAACACCTTTATAATCATTTACTTGTTGCCTATTGTAGAGTATTTCAACCCGAAAAAAGCAGGACATTTCACTTGTCTCTACATTGTGCATAGACAATTCCATTTGAATTTGTTTTAGGTTCCTGACTTTTTTGTTGATTGTGTGCCACAGCTGATAATGAATAAACGTTTTACGCATTCGAAATGACAACCTACAACAACAATTTAAAGTGTTGCCATTGATATTATTGTTGTTGCTGTTGCACTCTTACAACAATTTACTATCATCACGATAACAACAACAAAATTTAAACAAAATATAGGTTGGTTTTATTTACAAGCAAAAAAAGCTTTTACTTCCTGAACAACATTTAGAATTCATGTTGCAACCAGTACTACTAGCTTAAAGCTCTATTAAAACTCGTGCAAAATGTTGCACTGCAGTGCAAAAATTTCAACAGAAAATGAGAAAAAAAAAAATGGTTAAAAGTGTGGAAAAATTTTGTAAAACGTAGAAAAACAATCTATAGAAAGAAAAAAAAAATAATAATAAAAAAAGAAGTGAAAAAAATACAGAAATACCGGTATTTATTAACTAGTTATAACTAGTTTTTCCACTTACCTTTGAATGTGTTTAGACTGCAGCAGCAAGTGAGTGTGTGAACAGACCCAGAGCAGAGCAGCACAGAGCAATACGTACAAATGGTGAAATTCAGTCAGTTGAGATGAACTTGAATTCGCATTCGTAAAATGTGCAAAAACAAACACATCCACTCGAACACACAAAAATGTAGCCAAAAGTTTTTCCATATTTTTTTTTACTTTTTTTTTGTAATTCCATTAATTTCGTAGTACGTTTTACCTTGGGTTAAAGTTGTGTAAAATAAATTTATTTTTGTGTTTTTTTTTTCTGAAAGGTTTTTAATAAAACTGCACGTAATTTAAGTTAAAGTATATTTTGCTTTCGTTAAGAATGTTTTAGTTTTTTGATTATTTTTTTTGAAAATAAGTAAATTTATTTTTGTGCTAAATACTTTTTAGACTTTAAGATTTGTGTATTAAATCATTTCTTTAAACAGTTTTATTTATTTAGTTAGTTATATGTACATATATACATTATAGATTTTACTTTTCAGTTTCATTATTGGAATTTTTGTTACTAATTTATTTAGTTATCTTATTCTTTCAGAATATATTTTGTTGTTCTGTTGCGAAAGTTCATAAAGTTTTTATTTGTTGGTATTAGTTTTAATTTTAGCTAAACTTTTGCCGAAATGTCTTCTACACAGTTTGCTAAACAAGTTTTTCGTTCATTTAAATATTTTTTTTTTTTTTTGTTTTTATTTTTGCCAACTATTAGATACTTTGGCATTCATAAGATACTTTGGTATAAATTTTGTAAATTTGTATATTTGCTAAAGAAAATTATTTACGCTAATTTTTTTATTCTACACACACACACACACACACACACACACACACACACATATATACACACACACACATAAATCTACAACTAACACACTCTTATTTAAACAGCAACAACAAAATTAAAATAAATATTTAGTTTTTTTAGTTTGAAACTCATGTGTATTTCTAAGATATTCGCTTTAATGGAAACATAGTTTTGTGGCTTAAAGATATTTTCAAGTACTAGAAGTTAGTTTAGTTTTTGTTAAAAAAAATTGCTTAAATTAATTTGTATGCATACATAATAGTCTATAAACTAAAACTAGTTTGCATTAAATTATTCTGCATCTCACGAGTAATTTGGATTTGAATTTCAAACAACCATAATCCTATTGTTTAAAGATTTTAGGTTTCAATTATATCCCTGTTAGTTGTACCTCGTAATGTTTTAAATTGTGAATATAGTGACTATTTATTCAAACTTATACATTGGCAATAAACTCAATGGAGTTAACTGCTAGACACTCTCGTTAGATGAGACTGATAGTAGCTACAATATTGTATCGAATGATCGAGATGTTGGGCTCTGAATGATATTATATGTTAACAAACATACGTATGACATACATATATCGATGGCTCAACAGTATTTATGTATATATAAAAATATTAATGAATCTAAAGTCTTGATGTTCTGAGCCTTATATTCAGTGTGATGCCCTCTGACGTCGGGGGAAAAATGCATCTACAACGTTAGGAAAGCTTGAAGACATCACTGACCATACTTTATCGAAAATAAGACTGGTCAAGCAGTGACTATTGTTCGATAACCAGACATGATAACAGAATTCGTTCAATCTAAACGCAATGATAAAAAATATGCTTTACAGTGTCTACTCATTCGTTAGGTGTTTGAATTTCGGTCCTCTAAATCGTGTGACTGAACGCTATTTCATTTTTTAATGGAGTTATTTGATGTCAAAGGTCTTTGCCAACAAACCCACAACCATCAATTTGTGAAAGAAGAGATTACACACTGTTATGGTTTTTCATTTAGACATTTATGCAAAATTGCTATGGACAATTTATATTGGTTGTGTAGGCCTTTATGCATCAATAAAAAAATACAATTTAAACAAAAAACAGCTACATTAAAATCTTGAGTTAATTTTGGGCACCGTTTGTGTTTGCTGAAATTAGCAGGCTTGCTCCCAATAACACACATGCTTCAACAATAGCTTATTAATTTGTGGAGCAATGGCGATGGAGTATAGAAAGTTTTTACCATACTTCAGATGTCTTTCATATGCCCTTCAATTTACAGTGTAGAGAAATACAAATCGAATGTCTACAAACACTACTCCCTCTATCTATCTCTATCTCCATATTTCCAAGTAGCTAAAACTTGACTAAAATCTGTTCAAAATTCTTAGAACATTTAGTTTCCGAGTTAGATCCTGTTGGTTTCTACGAATTTTCAAGAAGGCATACAATTGAAAATCCATAAATCTTTTTAACAAATCCATCAATATATGTATCTCTCTAATTAAAAGATAACTTAAAATATGAAAACAAAACATACCATTATTTTACTTATAATTAATAATAAAGTAAAATTGGTAAATATTTTCGTGTATTGCGCAGTTGTACAGATATTTTGAAACCTCTTAGATACATTGTGTTTATACACACGCTGCCATATTGTTATTTATAGCATCTGTAATTTTAAATGGTTGAAAACAAAAGTTTAATTGTATACCAACCAAATCTAAAAATGTTTAATGAGATTTTGTGTGTTAAAAATCAAAATGATTTCTCACGTGATGGAGTTTTTTTTTGATATTTGATGTTGTAAACTTCAAAAAATATTTTCTCAACCGTAAATTTTATTTGTATTTGTTAAATTATTTTTGAAGCTAAAATATATTTATAAAATAAAATGAGTCACAATTTAAACGATTGATGATAATTGCTGTTACCATTATAATAATTTAAAATAAAAACCTAGACACAATTAAAAAAATCTCTTTTGGAATAATAATAAGTTTACATATAAAAATTACTGCGTTTTTAAAATTATTGCTTTAGTGCCAATTTACACGAAGCAATTCTTTAAGCTTAGCTGATTCCCTTTTAGACATCGGGGTAAGGGGAAGATAAGATGAGTACACTTGATTGTACTAGCAACTCGTGTTATTCTCTTAATTGTATTACATATGTGTATACAAAGGCGTGTATACATATATATATTTATATATTTTAAACAAAAATTGCTTCGTGTAAATTGGGAAATAGTAATCCGTTACGTTTGGAAGTTAAAAGCGAACTACTTTAAATATCTAATTGCATTTGGACAATATTTAAAAAATTGGCAAGTATTCGCCCACAACGTCGACAGGAAATGGACGTAAAGTCTATCTTCGAAACTTAAACTCTGCTATGATCATAAAAAATTGTATTTAAATGTTAATTATATTTCCAATAAGAAATTTTGTGGAGAAATATTCAATAGAAATTTTGTTGCCTGCAGTGTGAAATGTAAATCTATAGAAATTCGTGTGAGAAATGTAAATCGATAGACAACTATGCGAAATTGTCTATAGAAAACTAGTCACTTGCAGCGAAAAATTCTCTATAGAAAACTAGTGACTTACAGTGAGACAATTTTTATACAAAACAAGTCTCTTGCAGCATGAAATTCTCCCAAGAAAACATTTTTTGCAAAATTTTCTATAGGAAAGTAGTCTCTTACATTGGAAATTTGCGGTAAATAATACTCTCTTGCAGTTAGAAATCTGAAGTATGAATATTTTGAATCTGCTCCACTGTACAAAAGAATTCTGAAAACATTTTTCAGTTTTCATATGAGAGCAGAGTGATTTAAAAACACTCATATTTTAGGGAATATTTCATCACTTAAACCAGTTTTTAAACTGGTCAACTGACTTCATTATGACTTTAAATAGGTTTCTACTTTCATTTCAATAATACATAATTTGTTTATATTACGTTCTTTATCTGGTTCCCATTTGTTAAAAAGAATACAAATTATAGCAGTGTTAAAATTATTGAAATATTAAGATCTTGAATAATTTTCTCCAATAGTCCCATTACTATAGATTTCTGATTTGATTTTTCAAACAATTTAGTATAAAGTTTTAAATATTTAAATCCAGTATTAAAAATTGTATACAAACTGTAGAAATTGAAACCATCACAAACAACAAATGTTGGCCATCAGCCAACTCAAAACCACGTTTACTTTTAGTTAAATATCTTAAATCCACTTAGGTATCACTTGTTTCATTTCTTCTTTCTTCCTGTCTCAACATTTGCATACACATTCACATTGGAGTGGAAAAAAGCACTTAAGGTATTTTTCCATTTAAGTTTTTAAATAAAATTTATATATTTTTTTTATTATAAATTAATTTTTTCCTTTATTGCTTTAATTTATTCTTACATTTTCTATTTTTTAGAAAGAATGAAAATCACACCTTTTTCAGTATTTTGCTGTTATTTCACTATTTAGAAATTCTAGAAAATTCAACCGTTTTTTTTGTTTTTACAATATCTTTAATTTATACCGAAAATTGTTAAAACCGTTTTAACGTTTGAAACGTTTGCATGCTTCAACCACGTCTTTAAACCAACTGAATTTAAGCCATTTAAACAAACGTTGGCTAGCGTTTGGCTTAAACTGTGGGGTTTCGGCTCACTAGAGTTGAGAAAGAGCGAGAAGAGCGAGAGAGAGACAGATTTGTATGTGTTTGATTTCTTTGAGTTTTTCTTTTACCTAAATAATGATCATTTTAATGATGATAATAACTACATCATTTACTACACAAAAGTAAACATAATTATGATCAACCACAACTGTTAATGAGCATAACTAAACAACAAAAATTCTACTACCAATAAAAACCTATACAAACACATAAATGCTAATTAAGATCAGGTTGAAAGAATAACAAAAAAAAAAACACACATATACGAATAAAAACTTGTTGTAATCTAATACACACAAGAGCATTAAACTGTTTATGGAGAGGAGCCAACACACACTCCTCTCAGTTCCCAATACTCCGTTGAGCCGGTATTTTATTTTATAGTTATTTGTAATCGTTTTAAAAGTGGAGTTAGTGTTGTTATTGTTATTGTTACATGCTTTCCTCTTCTGCCTTCTCTCCATGGTAAATGTTTACGAGTATTTATTATGTCTGGACCAGTGATGGAAAATTCAATACTATTGTACTAGTTTCAGTACTTTTTTACAACAAAAATACCACAGTACCCCCACATCATATTTAGTACTCTTTGTTTGTTTTGCTTTGTTCCCTGTTTAGAAATCCAGCTTTACTATTTGTATAATCATTGACCACATTGGCGTCAAAACAAGAACATAAGGAATGCACAAATTCGTTCTTTATGTTATTTATTTGATCTGGGATCAGCTAATCTACAAAAGTAAACAGATGCATAAAGAATTAAAATTGTTTGTGGTACGATTTTGATAAATTTTTTAAATTTCTTATGTTTCGTACATTTTTGTAATTCTAAATTTCTTGTTTGAGCTTTTTTGTGTATCATATGAGTTTGAAAAATTCAAACATATTGGTGAAAGATCTATTAATGATATGGAATTAACACTAACAAAATGCAGGCATGCTCATATGTTTATTATCTTAACCCACCACAAATAACAATTTTTAAAACATATATTTTTACATTAAAATTAATTAATTTTTAGTTTGTTGTTATAATGGTTTTTTTTTGTATTAAACTGAATTAATTTTATTTTTAAATTATTTTTAAATGGATTTTTAATTTTATTTTTGAATAAAAATATGTTTCCTAAAAAGTATCAAAAGGTTAAAAAAGTACTCTTTTTGTTGACGATCAGTACCATTTAAATTTTTATTTTTCCATCACTGGTATGGACTCGTACCTAGAGAAGATGTCTTAACATTTTACAATTTAATTGCTATTGTTCGTATTGCGGAGGTGCGGTAAGTCGTGAGTTCATACAACAACAACAACAACAAAACAAATCGTGTCGCTGTGTTGTTGGCTTTTACGCTTGCGTGTTCTTTTCTTTATTAATTCTTTTTTGATTTTTTTAAACTTATTTCTTGTTTTCTTTTCTTTACTTTACTTTTTTTCGCTTTTATAAATTTCTTATGATTATTTTATTTTAATATTATTTTTTGTTGTTTTTACCTGTTTTTTATACCCGCCACCAAAGACGCCCTATGTATATTAAGTTTGTCATTTCGTTGGTAACACATCGACATAGTGGTTGTAAAACGAAAAAGTATATAAATTCTTTATAAGATTTCATTCGTGTGATAGAGCTTCGCAAAAAGACATCGAACAATGATTTTTTTATTGTTCATTCTTTATTTTACAGAATTGCTTGGTATTGAAAATTGGCAGGATCCGAGTTATAGAGCAAAGTTTTAAATAACCCTGATATTTTTATAATATTTCATTTGCATTACAATAGGACAAATCTTATTGGAAATGGTAAGAATCGATCCACGGTTTCACATAGCCACCAAATAAATGTTTTCCAAGAATTTTTATCTATGGTATGAATGCCTATAGAAAAACAGTATCCATACTAAGTTTCATGATAAAAAAAATCTCAAAAATTTCTCGATAATCACTTATATGTGCATAAGTCTTATATAAACATCACCATTAAGTTGAAATTCGCTACAACAAATATATTAAAATATATGTACATGTGATAATCGTTGTGCTGATTTTCATGATGATAAAATATAATGATAAAGCTATCAAAAACATCACTACCAAGTTGAAATTCGTCACAAATAACCAACATATATGGGTCAATTAAAAAAAAAAAAAAAACGCAATTTTTGTGTCCCCGCACTTTACACTACTATTTTAGGTAAAAAAAATGTGAGAGTGATCAGGGAGGAATGTGTAACAAAAAAACGTAATTCTCAAATTTGTATGTATGTTTTTTTTTTTTGTTTATTCAGAATGGTGTTTTGTTTCACCCTCTGACAGCTTCCATACAAAAACATGTGTCCCCCGTTAGAATTGTTAGTAAACAAAATAAAATAAAATCAAGAAAACGTAAATATGCAACATTTAATAACAGCTTTCGAATTATTGGGTTTCTTTCCTGTGTTTTGATTTGTTATAGTCGTCAAAACTTAATTCGTGCGAATTTGGCGCTTTAAAGAAAGTTTGTCCTCACAATTTGCATTGAGCGTCACTTTTTTATAAATCAATTTATTACTAGTTTTCAATTTCAAGTTTAAATAAAGTAAATAACGTAAGGAAAGTACAAACTTTAATTATTATAAAAGTGAAAAAGCGAAAAAAAATCTATTACAAAATGTGTGCATTTGCGTAGTTTTTGTGAACACCATGGTAAGGGTGCGATAAAATGTCATGAGCGTAATGCTAATTTATTTAAAAATGAATATATTAAATGTAAAAAATTTAAGTTGACAATCGTTGTTTACATGGTTTCAACTCATTTTTTTATAATTTGTGAATTTGAGAAATAAATTGCCTACGAAAAAAACCAAAATAGGCAAACATTTCATGAGCATCACTTTTGAAATATATTGCTTCATAGCATAAAATGCTTAATTTTGATTTTATTATTTAATTTTCAAGAGTAAAACAACTAAATTAACGGCGGCTTTAAGAGCGCGGAGATATCGAGAGAAAATAAAGCTCGATAAAGCGCGTAAACTTAATTCGAAAGTGGTAAAAATGAATGAGAATGAAAAAAAAACAAAGCCACTTGTAATTGCATGAAGTTTATGCAGATTCAGAATAAGAATTCGAATGAAAATTTATAAATTAAATTAAGTTAAGTTATTGTTTTGTGTCAAATTTTTACATAGGTATATAAGTTTCTTCAAGAATTACTTCCTTTTTTCCATTTTTATTAAAGACATCAAAGAATGTGTACATGTTTAGTTTTGTATGAAAATTTTTGTTTTTTGAAGAATTTTTGTTTTTTATTTACTTTTTCTAAAAGAATAAACTTTTTTCGTTAAACTTTAGATTTGGCATTATTTCTTGTTTACGTGCAACAAAATCTCTTGATCGTCACTAAATGTCTTGAGCATCACACTTAGTTTTTTTTTCCTTAAAACACTTATACTTGCAGTTTTTTAAATACATACATTATTACAAGCCTATTACTTTGCAAGTAATCTCTAAGTTCAAGTCTTTTTTTAACATCTTAAAATTTTAAAATAACTAGTCACTTAAAAAAAAAAACTTAAAATCAAGTTGATTCGTGATTTTTTGTTTATAATCGAAAAGGTGATTTTCGCAAAAGTCAATCTCGAGAAACAAAAGAATATCGTAGTAAGCTTGAATTTCAAATACTTTTGCATTTTTAGCGATTTTTTATACATATTTGGTGTGTGACCCTTAAGAAAGAAATCATAGAAAACCTAAAAAATATCAAAAAATATTGATTTTTTTGCGAGCCTTTATCAATTTCTACATAAATCAGCCACTCTTACAGGCGAATTGAAAAAAACTTTAAAAATAAGCAAAACGTACGTACGTTTTTTTTTTAATTGACCCATATATATATATGAATCGTCAGACCGAAGTTCATTGTAATCGGCACATTAAAAGTCACAGCTCCCATATGAGGACTACTTCTGAAAAACTCAAAAACGTACGTAAATATCTTAAAAAATTTTACGAAGATCAATTATGTGTCTGCAAAAACTATATTCTTGAATTTTATGAAAAATATAAAATATGATATTCTTGTAAATATCGTTACTGAAATGGAATACAACCAAAATAAGTCACATATACATAGAAATTATGGCACAATATTTTATAATAATAAGTGACAGCTCCCATGTAAAGATCTGAAAAATAAAATAAATGTCTGAAAATTGTTGCTGGTGGGTATATAAGATTCGGCACAGCCGAAAATAAACTCTTACTTGTTGATTTTGTTGCTTTTTTATGGTGATTTAATATATATTCTTTTCATTAGATCACATAAGAATATTTTGGTAAAAAAGGAATTTAGAAAAAAGTGGTAAATGTATTTTAATTTTTGTCGTTGTTATATATTATTGTTTTTATTTAAGACTTTGACTTTTATACTATAGAAAAAACAACTGGTACTAATGAGGGGTACTGAAGAAGTGTAAAAGATACCCTACACTGTAAATACAAAAGAGGAAATTTGTACAAAAGACTAGTTTTCTTTAGAAAGGATTTTATTATAATAAATATTTCTCTATTTCAAAAAGGAATTTTCTTTTGTAAACCTTTGTATATTTCTGTATGAAATTTTCTAAAGAAAACTTGGATTTTTCAATCAGAAATTTTCTCTTGAAATTTTGTTTCATTTAAAAAATGACATTTTCGACTTCAATTATTTCTGATTAAAAAATACTCAATAGAAAACTACTAGTAGAAAACTAGCCACATTCAAAGAGAACTTTTCTGTTGAAAATTAGTCTCTTTTAAAAAGAAAAAAACTAAAAATAAAACTAATGTTTAGAGTTATATACTATAGTTTCCAAATAAAACAAGTTTCTTTGGTGAAAATGTTTCATAAATAACTAGAATCTTTTAATGAGAAAATTAGCGTAGTAATTTTGTGTCTATTATTGAGAAATTTTGTCTCTTAATGTTAACCTTATCTTTGTAACAAAGATATAACACAGAAGATTATGTTACAGAAAACTAGTATATTGCTTCGTTTTATAAAGATCTTGGAATTTTTATTTGCTACAAATAAATATTAGAAATTCCACACACAATAATTAATATCTCTTACATATATACCTCTCTCTTACATATTGTAGGGTATAAACATAAAAACATTCTGACAATGAAATTTTTTGTATTTAAAATGCAGGCCAGCCTCATTTATATATTTTTATCATGTACATATGTATGTATGTATGTACATTTTTTTGTAAAACAAGCAAAAAAAATTATATTAATTTATTTAAAATACATTCGTACATATAAACGAAATACGTGTATCTTCTGAATTGTTGGAAAAATAATAGTAAATATTGAAACACTGACACATAAGTGACTTAAATAGAGTTAAGCTGGTAGTTTAGATTAAACTTTAACTGTAGCTGACCATTGCTAAGTTGCAAATTGTTAAGAAACTTTTCTGTTGCATTTCTGCGATATTTTACATTTCTAGGTCGGTTCGTAAATTTGTAAAGATATGAGTTTTCGATAATAATATTGATAGTTAGAGTACCCTACATTGATGTCGTGGTTTTTATAAGTATTTCCATTTATTATGTCCAGAAATTTTTGAAATACTTAAAAACGTAACCAATTTGTGTGCATAAAATCATTTTAATGGTTCCTAACCAGTTCGTTTATAACCATTCATACATAATATTCCATTTATTTCTCATTTTTATATACTCCACCAACATAACTGGTGAATGAGGGTATACAATACATAAGTTTGTCATTCCGTGTGTAGCACTGAGAAATAGTCATCTGAGACCCAACAAAGCATATGTACTCGTGGTCCTTACGAAACTCTAAGTCGATTGAGCCATGTCCGTCTGTCTGTCTGTTTGTGTAAAACATTTTCACGTCCAAAGGACACAACAAAAATCAACAAAGTTTACAAAAAACCGCTTATAGTTCTCCTAAGCAGTTTTGTATTGAAAATCAGCAAAATCGTTATATTAGAATAAGAGTTATGGATCAAAATGTAAGACAACCTCCATAAAAAATTTATATTTTTAAAAAATTTTCTTGCTATATTTTAAAATATATTGCAGATAAAACCAAGAAATTTTGTTAACGTTGTTTTATGATAAAAGAAGAAAGTGTGAGGAAAATAATAAGAATAGGTCCATGATTTCTAATAGCCCCCATACAAAAATCTTCCCGAAATATTGCTCAATTATACATAAATGTCTATAAAATTGGAATATCAAGACAAAATTCAGCAAAAATAAGTTTTATACAAAAATAAATCGCAAAACGAATTTTTTTTTAGTTCGATCCATGTTTGACCATAGACCCCATATAAAGTCCACTTCCAAAATTCACTTAAAGACGTTAAAACAGATAAGATTTATAAATAATAATAAAGAATACACACACATTGTAAACGTACGTAAATTTCGTTCTAACTCACAACACGTAAAAAAAATATGACAATTCTCGTATTCTATTTCTCAAAAAAACGGTAAGTTAAATAGATGATGTTTACAGATTCATCATGGACAATGAAGATTGCTGATGACGCCTTTGGCAGGGTAGAAAATGCATTCCAATCTGCCAATTGTTCCAGTACTTTACAATAGTATTCTTGATTATTCGAACTAGTAGCCTGAATAAAAAACTTTTCTCTTAAAAAGATATAAATAATGTTAAACGGCTAAAATTTGACATAAATAATCCTTATAGATAAATAAAGTCTTGTATTAAATTTTATGATGGTCGGAGCATAATTGGTCATAGCTGCCATACAAGGACCACATCCGAAAAAGCCATTTATCTTTATATATATATATATATATATATACATATATATATATATATATAGTATAAATATCAGTACCAACTCAAAACTTTGCACAGATCATGCACATACTATTTGTATGTATATACAAAAATTGTCCCACAAACTTTTCTGAATTTCAGTCCATTTTTAACCGTATCCCCCATATAAAGCGCTCTTCCGAAAATCACTTCAATACTCATAAATCTCCTATAAATAAAAATACCGATGCAAAACTTTACATGGATCATTTACATATATGTAAAAATCAAACTGCTGGATTTTGACAATATCGGTCCATATTTGTCAATATCCCCCACATAAGGTCCACTCTCGAAATCAACGTTAATACTAATATATATCTTAAATATACCGTTATTATGTTGAAATTCGACGTGAAATATCCTCGTATGCATGAAAATAACTGTTCCAAAATTTAAGAAGATCGGCCATTATTTGTTATAGCTGACATATAAGAACCATTTCCAAAAAACAAATAAACCCACAAAAATGTCTAATAAGTATCGATATCGAACCAACTTTTATACAGACCAGAAACTTAAATCCAGAAATCATATTAAAATCGGTTTTAAGGCAATTATGCTACTGAATTTTGTAGCTGTCAGTCAATAATAGCTCCTGAATTAGGTCCACTTCTGAGCATAGCAACCAACCATACAACTCTTTTAAATAACGTTATTTATATGAAATTCAGCCAAAACAAGCCTGAAATACGTAGAAATCACATTAGTGGATACTGGATTAAGAAGCTATCAGTCAATTGGTCCACTTCTGCTATGCCACCCATAAATCTCTTGTAAATAATGTTACTGAGATCAAATTCAACCAAAAAAAGCCTCACCTTATATCTTACTCTTTTTTGTATTCTGTTTGTTAACTTGTTGTAAATTGTTAAATTACACTCTAAATTATTATGAAATAAACTCTGTAAATTGTGGTTAGATTCATTGGTAATTACATCAATTGTAATTGGTCAAAATTAGGTAAAATTTAAAAAAATTTTAAATAAATTATGATGGTCGTAAAATTGTCTTTCAAACAGTATAATAATAATTAAATTTGCACTAAGACTGAATAGAAAACAATGAATAACGACGTTATAGTCCTATAACCAGTACAGTTTTTGTATTTCGTATTATGTTTAGGTGAAGGGTATTTAAGATTCGGCACAACCGAATATTGCACTCTAACTTGTTTCTTTTTTGGTATTTTAATGGTATATCTCAGCTTTTCTCGTTATTTTCTGGTTTTACTACGTACTGATGTTACTGACAGCAGATTTCTAACAGTTTTTAAACCATAAATTGTGGCTTAAACTGTGTTTTCTTTTCTAACACACAATCTATTACAGTGCTACAACTTTAGTGTGTGTAAATGAAGAATTTCTGGTTTAATTTAAAAATATGCTCGTCTCCTGATTCCCATACATGCAGCAATACACACACACACACTTAGATAAACATACCCAGGCTCATAAACTAACCGAAACACACTTCAAAAATTTTTGTATCTTTTATAAGGATTCTCACATATACATATGTATGTATGTATATTAACAACAACATAAACACACCAGTCCAATAAAAACAACAAGGCACCACAAGAAAAAGTTGGTCATACTAAAACTTTCATATTACTATATGTTACAAAGAGAACAAAATTAAAAACCAAAAACAAAACGAATACTATTTTAAATATAATGATGCACAAACCATTAGACTTTAGGGGTTACTTTTATGTTCTATAATATTTCATATAGACTGGGGTATCTGCTAGCAACTGGAGGCTTAAACTGTCCTAAAAAGAGACTAGAGTTATATAATAAATCCAACAAAGAAATCTTCAATAGAAAACTTACTGGATTGAAAAATGATTGAAAATGTAGGCTTTAAGAGACATTTCCTGCAGAAAAAATGAGGGTTTAATGAAAAAATGCTCTGGCGTGTGTCACAAAACCGTTTTTTTTTTTTATTTATAGAAAACTGGCCTTTGTCACAGACAGAAATTGTTCTGTGCCACTGAGCCTGCAGAACTGAGACATTTTCCATAGCAACTTAGTCTGTTTATCAGAGACATTTTCTGTATTATATTAATCTGAAATGACTCATATTTCAAATATAATTTGCTATTGAATATTGTTTAAATTTACTTTTGAATTAAAAATTAAAATTTATTTGCATACCTAAAAGTCGACAGGTAAAAACCACATTAAATGTCTGTTTCTTTCTGCGTGATAAATTATTAATTTTGAAATTATAATAATAATTACGAAAAAAGTTTATTATCTGTTTTAAGAATGCATTTTTCTTAGCAGATATCTCACAATTCCAAGGTAAAAAAACTCACAAATTTCAGACATGTTTTGTTTTTATCATTTGTGTTTGAGATAATTATTTATAAAATAAATATTTGTGCTTGTTAAATACATAATTATCTTTTTTTGTTCAAACAGTTTTAATGACTTTTGTTTAAATAACAAATAAACAAATATGTAAATAAAAAAAACCAACTCATATTGCGCATTCGTTTTAATTTCAAAACCACTTGTATTCTAATTCTTAGAAAAGACCAACCGGTAGAAAATAGAAAACGTGAATTGGTTTAGAATTGCAGAAATTGTATTACGATTTAACTTTGATTTGTTTAAAATACTTTGAGTGTTTTTTTTTTATTTCATACTAATTTATAAATCTAATTTACGGGTAATTATTTAGTTTATATTACAGTTCTTATTGAATTTTTTTTGTTTCTTGTTCGGATTCAATAATCTTTCATAGATGGTTAAAAAAAAAGAGTGGAGAGATGATAAAAAAAACAAAACAAAATACAGGTTTTTAATGAATACAAATCAAAAGTGGGTAACACCAACAAGGTGGCCATGGCTCTAATTATAACTAATATATTCTAAGCTGGCTAAGACTGCTATTAAGGGAGGTTTAGTTTTGTAGGAATTCGTCTCAATCAATGCATTGAAAGCTCTAATTTTGTAAATCAATCAGGGGGCAAATCACCGCATTCGATATCGAGTAAAAATTATCGTAATTTTCTTATTTGAGATTATGGCATTCGATATCGAGCAAGAAATTTAGTACATTTTATCATAATTTCGATATCGAAATAATTTTTCGATACGATAGCTCATTCGATCACGAATGCGGTGATTTGGCCTCAGGTATGTTAAAAACCAATCGGTTTCAAATTCGTATATTTGAAATTATGTAAAGAATTACTAAGGCCGCGTTTTCACTATGTCATTTTTGTTGTCAAATTGTCCAAATTGTTGGAAGTTGTATGAAAACGGGTTGTCATATGGCGTCATCTATGTTCATGAGCATGATTGCAAACATAGATGAATCCATATGACAACCCGTTTTTATACAATTGCCAACAATTTGGACAATTTGACAATAAAAATGACATAGTGAAAACCAAGCATAATGAATTCAAAAATAATTTTGGAAGCAATGTTTTATTACTTGATTGACATAAAGTACAGAATTACGATATCTGGCCTTTTTTTCATCTCCACCCAATAATAGAAATAGACGTAATACCAGCAACAAGTATTCTGTATTAATCAAATGCAACTAACAAAATTAAACTGTGCAAAGCATTATTATTCATGTGGGTTTAAGAAATCATAATATGTACTTTTAATATTCATATTCACATCTGACCACCTTAATGAAACACACAGTATTCGTTTCATTCTTCAAACCAAATTAAAAACCAATTCTTAAGCAATTAACATATAAAAAAATAAATACTATTTTTAAGAAAACAAAAAAAAAAAAAAAAAAAACAAAAATTTTCTTAGCTCTAGATTTCTTAAACAGCACAAACATTCGAACAGCCAAACAAACAACAGCATTAAGAACAACTATATACTTTCAAACTGTGAGCAGATGATTAAAAGACAAAAAACTTGAATGAACGAAAAGATGAAGGAAAAGTTGAAAGCCAAGTCAAATAATAGACCTTCTTCTCTACTAGTGGTACAAAAACAGCATCTTAGCCAAAGGTTTTTTGTAATTTTTTTTATTTGATTTTTTTTCTCCATCTTAATGGTTTATCTCTTGAACGTAAGAAAGAAAATAAAGTTTGATAACGGGTTATTTTTCCTACTACCAACTATAATCATTTTTTTCTCTCATATTTATTTGTTTGCTAAAGTCGTTTTTTTTTTTGTTGTTTCTGTCTTCTATTATAATTTTTTTTCTTTATTTAAAATGTTCGCAAACACAAACGTAGAAAAAGTAGTTGAAGTCGCTGAAGAAGTGAAAAAGCAAAAAAAAACTTTCACCAAACTATAATATTTTTTGCACAAATTATATTTATATGGTTGACACTGAATACTCGAAGGGCGGTATTAGGCGGTAAACATACCACTTTCTTCAAATTCTAGAGAAGCTTTAAAGGAAAACGCATCCTCTGAGCGACTTTTCTGGGTCTAATTCTTTTTTTTGTTAAGAGAAGTAACACTCAGGCAATTATATGCGTTACCTTCTTTGGAAAGGGGATAAATTGAAGAAGTAAAGGTGGTGAAAGTAGAAGAAAGCTTTATATCACAACTCTGCAATTGCGCATTATGTTTGTTTTAGTGCAGCATTGCAGCGCCTCTGGTGGTGTGTAGGCGCATTATTTTTAAAGCTTGATTTATAGCATTTATTTAATTATTTTACTTGAATGCTATACAACCGCAAGAGGGCGCTGTGACAAATATTAGTTGTGATGGATAGAAAGAAAACTAATAATTATCAGAAACTAATGTTGTTTGAGTGGCAGCGGCTGGGAATCGAACTCGGGCTATAAATACCAACTCATGCTTAATGATCAAATGCGCTAATCAATTAAGCTACAGCACCAGCATGTCAAAAGTAATACTTTTTCAAGTGTTTTTGCCAGTAGTACATTATTTTACACAAACAAAATGCCTGTTGTTTCTGTATCGTGTTGTATTTGTTGCCGATTTGCACTCACCTTGTATAGTTACAACATGGCCTACATTTTAAGCAAATATTAACTTGCTCGAATAAAATAATAAGAACGACATTTAATTTTTGTATTTAAGACATCGTTGTATTTTATTTCAACTGGAATATAATATCATCAATACTTAAAACTATTTTTCTATGTTCGCTTATGCCAATTGCCTTCAGTCCAGAAATATTTTGTAACAATAGGCCCATTATTGGTTATAGCTCACATTAATGAAAATATCAGAAAAATATATAAACGCACATATATGTATGTACATATAAACATCGTTGGATTTTGTGATTATTTGAAAGCTAACTGCTGATAATCATTCAATATTAAATGTTGCATAAGAACATTTTAACTGGCCCGTTAGTAAATGGCGAAATATTTTATGGACGGACGAGAGTAAAATCTTTTTATTATGTGGAAAAGAGACTCGTTCATATGTTAGATGGCCCCCAAATGCAGAATATTATAATAGAATAGAATTTATATTCGGCTATGACGAATCTTATATACCCACCAACTATATATCAATTAGCATCGATAACGATATTTATAGGAGTTGTTTTATTTTTCGGATCCATTATATGGAATCTATTACATATTATAGGTCATAAAATATTTTACTGTATTTGAGTCTTATGGTGAGTTTTATTTCAATAAAGACATTTTCATCTCAATAACGATATATTTTAGAGATTTTTGTATGTTTTAGTTATTCTCGGAAATGGACGTTATATGAAAGCTATGGCCAATTCTGGACCTGCCTTCACAAAATCCAATAGTAAAGTTTGTACCTATGTACTTATAAGTGAACTGTTAAAATTTTCAGTTCGATATTGATAAGATACTTACGTAGGTTAATATATTTTTCGGAAGGGTGCTATATGGGAGCTATGACCATTATGGGCCGATCACCGTAAAGTTTTTTACAATGATTTATATACATACATATGTATATATATATGTGGAGTATTTGTGCCGAATGTAAGCCAGACGTTGATGTTTCTAACAGATTTATAAGAGACTTGCGGAAATGGACTTTATATGGGGGCTATCGTCAAATATGAGCTCTTGATTTTTGCTGAATTATGAATGAAGACTTTATTTCTTCATACATAATTTATGCATCATAGAGCCATATTCCGTGAACATTTTTATATGGGGACTGTGAAAAATCGTGGACCGATTCTTACTATTTTAAACAATATAATATAATATAATATATAATAGAAATAATATATAATATATAATAGAAATAATGTGTGCAAAAGTTCATGATATTATCTGCGTTATTTTTTAAGAAAATAAAAAAAATGTCTGAAAAATATCGAGATTGCTTGAAGTGTTGGTCTATAACTCGAAATTTATATCAAACATATCAATGAAACAAATAATGTTTTGGGACGGACGGGCATGGCTAGATCGTCTTATAATCTTATAAGGACACAGAATATATAAACTTTTTGATTATACGACCAATGTTGTTACAAACGCAATGACAAACATAATATACCGCCATCTTTTTGCGGTTAGTATAATTAACACAAATACAGTATTTGTACTACAAAATTGTATGCCGTCATTATTGGGCATAGTTTCCAAATAAAGTCCACTATCGTAAATCACTTTAATATAAAGTGAAATTCAACATATGTAGGTCCATAATTAGTCATACCTTCAAAAACTTAATATGAACATTGTAGTATAGTTACATATTTAGTTAGAGGGTTTTTAAGAATCGACTCATCTGAATATAGCTCGCTATATTTTTATATATTCGTTTGATACATAATTTTGTATCTAACAGTTGCATGATGTGTGTTCGACACTAATGGATCATGTACAGTGCCGGCAAAAATAATATCACTTTTGCATAAGAACATTTTAACTGGCGCGTTAGTAAATGGCGAAATATTTTATGGACGGACAAGAGTAAAATCTTTTTATTATGTGGAAAAGAAACTCGTTCATATGTTAGATGGCCCCCAAATGCAGAATATTATAATAGAATAGAATTCACATCTAAGACGGTAAATCATGGAGTTTGTAGCATTATGGTATGGGGATGCTTTTCGTATTACGGACAGTGCATGAAATCAACAATGGATCAACAGGTTTCCGTTGATATATTAAATAATGTTATGTTTCCCTATGCCATGGTCTTCCAACAAGACAATGACCCAAACATACAAGCAGACAACAATATTGACAACAATATTGAGGTCATGGAGTGGCCAGCGAAATCACTTGACTTGAACTCAATAGAGAATCTTAAATGTAAATAAAAGTGTATCTCAAATAAACTGACTAACAATGAGCATTTTTGGGTTGTAGTGAAGGAGTCGTGGGAGAAAATACCTAAAGAAAGCTGCGAAAAATTAATTAACTCCATGCCGAAGCGCTGCGCCGCACACTGTGCTATATAGAAAAAACTTAAATTTAGAACGAAATTGAAGCTTAAAAAATTAGATTATCACGAAGATGTGAAAAAGTTGTTAATAAATGAAATAAACTGAAACTGACAAAATTTTTGTATTGGAGTTGTATGGGAGGTGGGCGTAAACCTGGGCGGATTAAGTTCATATTTTCAGGAGCTCATTCTACAATTATATTATTAATCTTTTATGAAAATTGAGTTGATATATTTAAAATCATGGAAGTTATGCCACATTTTCTATTTAAGTTGTATGAGAGGTGGACGTAAAAGTGGGCGTAGTTTTGTAAAAAAAAAATTAAAATTCTTAAAAAATTTAAAATAAATTTGTGCAACATTTCATGAAGCTCCGCAACCTCCTTGATTTATTAATAAGTTATTTGTGTCATCAGCTTCATTTACTTTGCTTTTTATTTTATTTATTTGAAATATAGAATTTTTGTAAAATCTATAATGAAAAGAAATATTTTTTACCGTCCAAATTTTGTTATTTCACCTGAAATTGTAAATCTTTTCAATAAAAAGGCAATACAAGTGTCACCAATCTTTTTACGTTGAATAACTGATTGACATATTTCAATTATGTGTCACTGAAATAACTAGGGAACTAAATCGAAGAAAAATTCATTTGTACAGTCGAATACTGCCTTTAGTGCTATTTTTTTTTGCCGCAGCTATATAGCTGTAAATAGTCTAAAAGTGACGTGTAAAAGTATTAGCAAAGAACTACTTCATATAAAACGCTGTAGAAGTACTTTAGAATTATACAAGGATTCTAGAAGTAATAGCGATATCACAAGGTCCAATGCTGATAGTAAAGCTTCTGAAATGATTCCGTTTACTTTACACAATTCCAGTTTGGAATATAGTGGAATAAACGAATAAATAAACGAATAAATTATTAAAATTAAAAAAAATTAATAATATGTATGTATATATGTATGTATATATGTATATATACATATGAATGTATTTCATACAATTAATATACAAAGCATATAAACTGCAAGCATAAAAAATAAATTAAGAATGAGAAAGACCAAGTTTTATTGAATAAATGTGACTTAATTTTGAATAAATAGATCAACTAAAATTGAATTTAAGTGATTTTTAGAACTGAATCTTTAGGTCTTTTTGGGAGTAATACTTAATTGCTGTCAGTTTTAATCCGATATTAACTTAAATATCTAATATATTTAAGCGATCTTTTGAATCAGGTCTTATATGGGAGCTAAAGTTAATTATGGAGCGATTTCATAGAAATTAGTTGCATATGAGTTTGAAATAAATAAAAATTCTATATGACTGTAAGACGTTAGGATCAAGCGGCCAGCCAGCCTTAAAAGATCCAATAAGATCTTATTCGATCCAAACTTAAACTCAGTTATACCTATTCCTTGACTTTATTTAAATCGTACAATCAGGTTTTAATTTAGAAACCTATTTCCATAATTTCTAAATTCCCCTAATTTGGTAGAGTTTGTTTTCAAATTCCTATTTATGTTTCGATTTTAATTTGAGGTTTTGAAAGATCTGATCGATTGTTTAGTAATTCAAATTGAAAGAAAACAAATTGGAATTGCAATTTCTTTTGCACTCCAATTTAAACAATTATTCATAGTTATTTTTTTTAATAATGAAATTACTTTACACACTGAAAAAGTCTTCAAAATTATATATATCTTCACACCCTCACCATTAACTCAGTTCTTATAGAACTCCGTTTATCCAGGATCAAGTGTAGTTTGTCTACAAAACTTGTGTGCATGCACCAGAGTTTATATGGTTGGTAACCTCGTTTTAAATTATTATTATTTTTTCTTAATTTTTATATAAATTCTCTTATAAAATATTTTTCTTTTTTCTTTGAGAAATAAGTTTTGAATTTTTTTCTTTAGCTTGCGAAGTTTTTGCTAATGTTGTAGTTTTTGTTGTTGCTGTGTAAAAGATGGAGAGTTGAAAGATATTAAAACTTGTTTACAAATCATTTCCTTCCTTAAAGTTTTCAGTTGTTGTTTGTTTGGTTTTGCTTGCTGGTTTGTTTGTTTTCGTATTTGAAAAGACATTATCCTTTTGATCCTTTAGTTAGGAAAGAAAAGTGATGTAAGAAACAACAGTAGTAGTAGACACTTGTGAGCACAAACTAAACTTTTTCTCTTACATTATGTTTTCTTTGGCTTCTTCTCTTGGATTCTTTCATTTCACTTTATTTCGTATTAATACTTAAACAAAAATTAAGGAATTTTTAACACACTCACATGGACCAAAACAACAAACGACACAATTGCACACAGCCGTACACACTCAGGCACGTTTTACGTTTTATTTTACTTATAACAGAGGATTTCCTTTTTATTCCATTTCTTTAGAAAATCACGTGTTTAAAAAATTTATAAACACTTCTTTGGTTGGTTTTATTTAATTTCGTAATATTTTTATAATTCCTTTAAAACTTTCTTACTTCTTTCGGAGGATTAGCTGGAGGTGTTTAAAGAATTTATATTCATTTATTGTAGAGTTGTAGCGAATATTTTTATTAAAATTTCTTCACAGTTGCAATATACAAATACTTTGGGCGCTTTCTTTTTCTAATTCGTTTGGTTCACATTAAGTTGAAATAAATTGAAAAGAAAAATGCAAAAAAGCACAAACATTTAATGCGTCCGTATTGTCGTCTCCACTTGACCACAGACAGCTACTGACCACTTTCTTTAAAACTTCCTTTTTTGCTGTTAAATTCAATTTGTTTTCAATACTTTTTAGTGTGCAAATACTTTTTTTTTTTATTATTTACTTGACAATATTTGTTTGTTTTTGTTTCGATTCAAATACAGGTTTGTGACACTATTTTGTGTTTCGTTTGTTTTTGAAATTTTCTGCTGAATAAACGTTTCACTCAGTATTTCCCCGTCTTTGATTTGTTAAGCCAAGAAAATTCGAAAATATTTCTTGAATTTTTTTTTGTAGAGAGTTTCCGTTTTTAAAGACCGTCCACGTTAACGCTCGGAGAGCGACTGAAGCTGTTGTTGGCTGTTTGTATTATTGACCTGTGTTTGTTTTTTTGTTTGTATTGTCGTTGCTCATGTTGTTCATGTTCATGTTGTTGTTGTCTTTTATTAGTAACTGTTGCCTTGTGTGTGTGTCTGTGTATCTGTGTGTTTCCAAGTTGGCTTAGCAGTTTGAGAGTGGGCATTTGAGTGTGTGTGTACATGTTTGTATCTGTGTTGCTTTGTTTCTTTTTCCTTTGCACACTCTTTTTATTATGAGTTCGATGTTTGAGATGCATTTTGTAACCAGGTTGGATGGCTCATTAAGTTTTAGTTGCTTTTTCCATTCGCAACATGTTCGATGTTGGTTATTTCTTTGTAGTAGTTAACTAGTTGCTTTATGTATTTATTTAGGCCGCTACTTGTTGAAGTTAAATGACTGCTTTGGAAAAACATAATCCAAGTGTTGGTAAACGATTTTATTTTATTAGCCGGCTTTTGAGACATTTTAATGTGATCTGTAATTTGTATTGCCTATTTTGTTTGCATAAAAGAGTAACCAAATTAAAATTATTTTTCTTAAGATTTCTATAGACATTTAAATCATTAATTTTCTTTTGTACGTTTCATATATTTCCCATCAAATATGCCCTACCGGCAAAAATCAGCTCATTTTTTGGCCCAGTGAGATTTAGCTGTCCGCTTTCAAATGAATCCTACCAATAAGTAAACATACAGGCAAATCCCGGTATAAAGAAGATCACTTTAACGATAATTCTATACAACGTACAGCAAAATTTATAACATCAATTAAGTAAAACAAAACCAAACGAAGAACCAAATTTTTAACATCGACAAATTAAATAATGAATTACCAAAAATATGGGGAGCATCCCCTGATGGAAATATAATTTTATCAGCGTATAACCCATTTGATTTAATTGATTAATTCATTGACTTAAAACGTATATATTATTTATGGCAGAATCATTTTATAACTGAAATCCTCTCAATGAATAATTTATTAATCATCGTAATGCTGCAAGTCACATTTGCTGAGAACAATTAGTAAAAAACTATAAACGGTGGAAAAATTTGCACGTTAACTAGGTCTCATAATGTTACCGTTGTTTCTTGAGTTAAATAGCTAAATATACGGTCACATTTGGCAAATATTTGCCACTAAATGACTTATATTTGAACTCGTTTATTTATTTAAAAAAACTTTTCTTATTTAGGCCAAAGCACAACAATATTTAGTTTAGGTGTATTTGATGCTGTTTGATCTTGCAAAACTCTTATAAGACATCAAACGTCAAACAAATTTGTGCTAAAACATGTGGTTACGCTTTTTGAGTAAATATTTGCCAAATGTGACCGTACCTTAAGTTATATGCGTTCTATTTGAGCCTATATAAAGCCCTACTAGTATATGCATATTTTACACGCATTTCAACATATAAAATGTCATGCAAATATCATTTTGCGTTCGAGGTATATGATAAAGTAGCCCAGATAGTTTGATATCACACCACTACGTCTTTTTTCTTTGGGGTTATATGCAGTCTAAGTACCAGTAGCAATGCACGAAGGAGTCATAATTCGCAAGTCAATGGTAGCAATGCTGAAAATAGTGTTCTAAAATTAGACTTTCAATCAACCAACAGCGTAGTCGTGGCCATTATTTTAATGGAATTATTTTTAAAAAGTTAACGTCAAAAAATTCCTTTCGGGCATTCCGAAATCCAGTTCTATTTATTTTAAATTAAAAGAAAGTCGAAAAAAGTCTATACGGGGATATACAAATGTGGCTTTTAGAGGCAACTTTAGTCACAATAGTGACTTTAAATCAAATAACTGTGCTAAAACAAACGAATAAGTCGCCAATGCGGTTCTTCTAAACTGTGAATATTAGTCACTAGAAATTACACTAAGTAAAAAAAACTGAATCTAACATATTTAAAACAATATTTGGTATTTGTTAAACATATTAAACCTTCGGTTAAAAGAATTAGTGATCTAGATTTAACACCATTTAATTTTTTATTTAGGAATTAATTATTCCAAAAAGCCTACAACCACTTGTGAAGGCGAAATTCCGAATATTTATTTATGATTATGTCTTTTTCTTTTTATACCCTACACCACCATATGTATAAGTTTGTCATTCCGATCCTTACGAAACTCTAAGTCGATTGAGCCATGTCCTTCTGTCTGTCTGTCTGTCTGTTTGTGTAAAACACTATCCCGTCCAAAGGCCACAACCGAAATCAACAAAGTTTACAAAAAACCGCTTATAGTTCTCCTAAGCAATTTGGTATTGAAAATCAGCAAAATCGTTATAGTAGAACAAGAGTTATGGATCAAAATGTAAGACAACCTCCATAAAAAATTGAGATTTTTAAAAAAATTTTCTTGCTAAATTTCTACATATATTGCAGATAATACCATGAAATTTTTATGATAAAAAAAGAAAGTGTGAGGAAAATAGTAGGAAGACGTCCATGATTTCTCATAGCCCCCATACAAAAATCTTCTCGAAATATTGCTCAAATTTAAATAAATGCCTATAAATTTGGAATATCAATTCAAAATTCAGCAGGAATAAGTTTCGTGCAAAAAGAAATCGGAAAACGAAATTTTTGTTAGTTCGGTCCATGTTTGAACATAGACCCTATTTAAAGTTCACTTCCAAAAGTCTCTTAAATACGTACAAAACTGGTATAAATAATGTAAAACAGTTAAAATTTGACATAGGTAAATAAATTGTTGTACTAAATTTATCATAACTCCAATATAAAGACCACATCTGAAAAAGACATTCATCTTTATATATTATATTATTTATAAATGAAGCATATGCAGCGCATAGAGTCTGTACACAAACAATTTTTACTCTTTTGTCTATGTGGGTTACCTTGTAATCCTGATATTAGCCTTCCATCATACATCGATAGACTCAAATTTATTAAATTATTAACTCTATATAGTAGAAGAACCATCGACTTAGAATTTCATAAGGATCAAGAATATATGTATATAGTTTGTTCGGTCTCAGATGAATATTTCTCAGTGTTACATACGGAATGACAAACTTATATACACACTCACTCACACTTATGGTGGTGAAGGGTATACAACTTAAATTTATTAATAGCCATTAATATGTACATCTGTACATACTTCACATACAAGTAAATTTTTACCTAATGTTATTTTCTTAGTAATTCATTAACGTTTCATTTCATTTTTTTTTTTGAAATGAACAATGTTAATAAGCCATTAATTAATTTGTTGACATTCATGTCTGAAAAAAAAACAAACACTTTTGATGTGTGACTTTTTTTCAAACAAAATTGTCTGTTATTTTTTGTTTGTTGTTTATTAACAAAACGTCAATATTTAATTTGTAGAAAATTCCTAGAATAATTCCCAGGGGTACCAGATTGGTACCAGTTGAAGTACAAAACACTTTCTTACTTTTTGTTAAATAATTATTGTGCAAAACAATTAATCAATTTAAAGAACAAGTCAGAAAGTATAGTCGGTCAAGCCCGACCATATAATACCCTACACCTACTATATGTAAATTTAAAAAAGTTTTCCAGAAATGGGCGTTATTTGCGAGATATCACCTATTTTGGACCAAAATTCAGTGTCATGATTTCTGTGAATATAAATATTATATGTGTTGAACCTTATCTCGATATAAATACTTTTAAAAGATTTATGGAAGTTAAAGTGAATTACGGAGATAGTCTTATATGGCAGTTTCGACTAATTATGGGCCGACCATTACAAAATTAGGTGTCATTATTAATGTATATAAGAAACTTATTTGTGTCGAATTTTATTTGATTACCAAAATTTTTAAGAAATTTATGCTCTTTAAAGTGATTTTCGGAAGTGGGCCTTATATGGGGGCTACGACTAATTATGGACCGATCATAATAAAATTGTACCGTATTGTTAGTATGCATATGAAATATATTTGTGTTAAATTTTATTTGGATACCAACATTTTTGAATGAGTTATGCTCTCTAAAGTGATTTTTTGAAGTGGGTCTTATATGGGAGCTACGACTAATTATGGACGCATCACAATAAAATTGAACCGTATTATTAGTATGCATATGAAATATATTTGTGTCAAATATTATTTGGATACCAACATTTTTGAATGAGTTATGCTCTTTAAAGTGATTTTCGGAAGTGGGCCTTATATGGGAGCTACGACTAATTATGGACCGATCGTCATAAGATTCTACCATATTATATGTTTATGTACGAAACATATTTGTGTTCAATATTATTTGGATACCAACATTTTTAAAAGAGTTATGCTCTCTTAAGTGATTTTTGGAAGTGGGCCTTATATGGGAGCTACGACTAATTATGGACCGATCGTCATAAAATTCTACCGTATTATATGTTTATGTACGAAGCATATTTGTGTTCAATATTATTTGGATACCAACATTTTTAAAAGAGTTATGGTCTTTTAAGTGATTTTTGGAAGTGGGCCTTATTTGGAAGCTACGACTAATTATGGACCGCTCTTCACGAAATTTATAGATGTGCTTTAGCTTCACTTACTACTTATCTGTAGTAATACTTGCATAATTCAAAGATTTATGTCTGGTAAACCCCAATTTCGGGAGGACATTTGTATGGAGCCAGGAGAACTAATAGACCGATTTACACCAGTTTCAATCCCATATATCCTTGGGCCGAAAAAAATATCACGTACCAAATTTTATCGAAATATCTTCAAAATTGCGACCTGTACTCTACGCACAAGCTTTACATGGACCACCAGCCAGCCAGCCAGACCGACGGACGGACGGACATCGTTAAATCAACTCAGAAAGTGATTCTGAGCCAATCGGTATACTTTAAGGTGGGTGTTGGACCAATATTTATGGGCGTTACAAACATCAGCACAAATCCAATATACCCTCCCCACTATTATGGTGTAGGGTATAATAATACACAGCTTGTGTTTGCGCAATAATTGTGGTGGAAAAAACGTGAGATATTCCCGTAAGCATGATTTAAATGATTTAGAAATTGCGTTTTTGTATTTGTATTCATACGGCAATAATAATAAATTAAATAATAAGATTTTTAATAAGTACAGAAAGATTACAGCCATACCTAAATACCGACGGAAAGCGGAACGTATTTTTGCGCTGAGCATTAGCGATGATACTCCCTAAACAAAAGCGGCAACGTTATGTCAAAACGATAAAAACAGGGTTATCAAACAAAAAAATAAAACAACCTGTTTATTGTAACTGCTGGACATTGTTGTTTTATTTCTCTTTTTTTATTTTGTTTTCTTTTGCAACTAACTTCACTGTGAAAAGCCTTGTGAAAATCGGATTTTCCAATAGCAAAGCGTTGCCGCCGCGTTGTTTCGGTATGCTCCATAAAAAATGTATGAGATGAGAAATGTTAACATTTAAAAAACGCTTTCCGTCGGTATTTAGGTATGGCTGTTAGTAAAATTATGGAATCTACAGCGATATGAACATATGTATGTACATATATTATTTCCAGTTAAAATGTTTATTCTAAGAAAAAATTTAAATATTAATTTTTATATATTTAGTATGTGTTACACCAAAATTTCTAACTTCACATCCAACAAAACTTGGGCTATTCGATCTTTTCCAATTAAATTTCGCTCTACAGTCTTTGTCTTTGTAATAGGTATATCTACTAATAAGTTCAATGGCTTCTTGAGCAATTGATTTTGTTTGAAAATGTATGAAAATGAAAAGTATAGTCGGTCAAGCCCGACTATATAATAACCTACACCCAGTATATGTACTTATAAAACAGTTTTTCAGAAAAGGGCATCTCCCATTATAACCTATTTTGTTATATTATTAAAAAATTAATTGAAATCGGACCTGTAAACAAAATGATAGTATCAATTAAAAAAAATTTATATTTAATTGAAAATATCAGACAAATCAGAAAAAGTAATTGAATCTATTAAAATTTTAATTGAAAATTATTTTAAAATCAATTAAAGGTTTAATTGAAAAAAAACATGATTTTCTTTCTGTGTACAAGAGTGTTTTAGCAATGGCTAAAATCAACGAATTACAGTACGAGTTGCTGGACCACACAACTTTTTCTCCTGATTTAGCTGCCTCTTTCCAAATATAAAAAAATCCTAGCTGGCAAGCGTTTTACCTCAAATGAAGACGCCATTACACTTGTAAACCACTTTTTGAAGGCCTTGAAGAAAACTATTTTAATCAAGGGATAGAATTGCTAGATAAGCGTTGGTGTTTTCTTTTCTGAAATAAAATGTTACACCTTTATTATGTACATTTTTATAATGTTTACCCCACATTTTAAAGATGTCGCATTTTTAATGGTCAGAATAGAACATAAAATCACAACAGTGTAACACTTTTTTTCATGTACAGCTGTTTTTTTTTTTTTTTTTTTTGTTTAAAGCATGGTACTCTGTTCATCATTTCGTGTGAAATACTATCAAAAGCCCATATAAAAAAATTGATGCGAAATAAATGCGAACTAATGCTGCTGAAGTTGTACTCTGTTTTTATTGTGAAAAGTTACGAAATGTTTCTGGCAGCATGTTTTTTCAACAAAAAAATGTATATGGCAACATTTTTTTCCAACTGTGAAATAATGTAAGCGGCACTTATTTCGCACGGAATTTAAAAAAAACAGCCAAAAACATATGGTTTTTCTTTACATAAAATAAACAATGTTGCATAACTAAGGGCAATATAAACGACAATTTTCTTCTAAATCGCGGCATTGTCACCACTTGCTAATTGTCAAAATTTTCAAACGAAATAATTGATGTTGCTCAACAAATTTCGCAAATTTGAACAGAGTACCATGCTTAATACGCAAATTCTTCTTAAACTATAAAAATTATATACATATATTTATAAACATACATTACATATATAAGAAGTAGTAGATATTGTCCTATGAAATTTGACATACATCAACTTCAGAGTATTCATTAATTACGTTCTCTATAAAGCCTTTCACTCGCGGTTGGGGATTTCTTTCCATAATCATATCCAACAAGTCATCCAAAATTTTTTCAGCACATAAAAAAGTAGTAATAGCTATTTTCCATTTTGTATATTTATTTCTTTGTTTCTTAACACAAATACACATCCATAAACAAAACAAATGTCAGCTGTTTTATCGTGCGATTCTCCCCCTCTAAAAAAACAGAGTGTGAAAGGTGCACCATTTTTTAAATTTATATCACACTATAGAAAAAAAAACACACTACACTTTAGCAGTGTTGACATTTTTTCAGAAAAGAACACAAAAAAATTAAAAAAGGTGCAAAATGGGGAAAACGTGTAACATTTTTGCCAGAAAAAAACGCCATAAGTGTATTGAAGTTTCTGGAGATTATATTGAAAAATAAAAATGTTTTTTGAGAAACTAACTATTCTCTTTCTGTGCTGCCTTTCAGACTAATCGCACAGGACAGATCCCAATGGAAGAATTTTGTTACGGGCCTTTGTTCCAACTTGGAACCATAGGAATCAATATATATATATATATATATATATATATATAACTATTCTCTTTCTGTGCTAGGCTAAGAAGTTTCCGAACCACCCTCGTAATATACCCAAAAGTTTTTGAATGGTGCAATGTTGAATACATGCGGGTTGTTTTCGTTTCGTTTGTACTTTTTCTTAGAACTTAATATTTTTACTTTTAAACATAAAATAAAAGAAAAAAAACTTAATTTTCTTTATTAGTTTATTAAGTTTATGAGGGTTTAGTGTTGTTGCGGTACATATATACACAAAATAATTATGACCTATGTATGTTAAATTATAGACTGATCCACATGTAGTTTTGAATTTTCTCATTACATACTTAAAACTTATTTGTCTGGAATTTCTCTTGATTGCCAATAGTCTTGTTTATGGGGAATTCAAAATAGGGCTCGAAATAAGGAAACTTTGTCAATTAAATAATTTAAACGCGTGCAATATATTTGTTATTCATCCGATTTCTAAGATTTTTATATCGACAGTTCAATTCTAAACTATGCTATGTCGACTTAGCATGTTTTTAATTTTTTTGCGTTTTTAAATTTAGATTTTTTCAACTTAAATTCTACCAAATGTTGGCTGTGATTGGCTAGTCCAATCAATAGTTATAAACAACAAAGTTGTACCTCATATGGTTTTTTAGATATCGCCTGTAAACTTTAGGAGCTTTTCCTGCAAAACTCACTTTTTCGACTTGGCAAGTTTTGGAATTGAGCTGTCGATATACACAATTTTATGTTGCAGCGAAATGGATGAATTTTCCAAAAAGCAATGGTAAGCAATTTGCTGCCTGTTTTTGGAAACTTTTCAAATGTCTTCTTATGCTGTGTACAGAAATGTCTTCAGAAAAGTTCGCTGCCTCTTATTAGACATCAGTAACGTTCTTCCCTTCTAAATGAAATTAATTTTATTTTTATCTTTAAATTTTGTTTAAAGTGCAAATACTAATTTTGGACCGCTTTTAATGGGGTACTCGTATATAAAAAACTTATTTGTGTAGAATTCCATTTGGATTTTGTAAGACAATATTTGCAACATTTGAAAGTTATGATTTTTTTTATACCAACATTTCTCAGACATTCTATTCGTTAAAGTGATTTTCGGAAGTAAGTTTAATATGGAACTGGTATATCTTATATGGAGCTATGGTAAAATTGTTTTGAATACCTCTAATAATCAGACATTTATGACTGGTAAAGTTCTTTTTCGGGTGGACATTTGTATAGGGGCTATGTGAAATAATTCAGCGATTGCAACCAATCATTCTTGGGCCGAAAGAAATTCACACACCAAATTTCAGCCAGACGGACTGGTGGATGTACGAACATCGTTAAATCGACTCAGCAGAAACAAGTTTGCATTTTTGATCACTAAATTAACTGCAAGAGATATCTTAATCTAAATAATTTATAATCATTTATCAGAGATGCTTTTTTGTTTCCTACAAATACTTACCTCCCAATGACAGCTTGTAATTAATAATAAATAATTTTACACCCGTGTTTAGTTTGTTGCAGTATAAGAGTAAATTCACAACTTCGAAAAATCTACCAACAAATTATCTGAATTCGAAATACTGGCAACAATAAGTTCGAAATGAACTGAATGCCACCATCACTATTTAAGTTTGATGTTAAGTTTGATACAACGCTGTAAAGTTAAAAAATACGTTCATACGAATACAAAATTTTAAAAGAGAAGACTCTGTCATTTATATAAACACTCATAAAACGAGTACTTATTTAGATAAATTTCTTATTTACGGTTGAGTCAGGAAAAAAAGCCGGTAATATTTTTATTGTTTTGTTGTTATATGTATGTGTGTATAGTTATTTAAAAGATACATATTTATTTGTTTTTGTATATACCAAGCAGCTTTTGGAACCAGTTTCGCCAACTTTCGTAACTTTTACAACTTAAATTTGCACGAAGCAATTCTTAAAGTTTAGCTGATTATCTCTCAAATAAAAATACGACCGATTTAAGCAATTATGTTGTGCTGTATAAACACCGAAGAAATTTCAAGGAAAAATTGTATCAATATTTTCAACAAATTCCGAGCATTCATCGGTGAACACCATCTATATAACCAATTACTAGTGAAAATACTAGTAAATAGTGGGTGGGTGTGCTAAAAAGTATTAATTAAGAGTTAATATGGGTTTCATTGTCTGTAGCTATAAAACTGCAGGGTAAGTATTGGTTTGTATTTGACTAGAAAACACACATACTCTATTGCTAAACCCACCAACAACAACACCAGTAGAAACTTCTGTTGGTATAGTGGCGCATTAGGAGTGAATGCTTCATAATATCAAAACATTTGGTCTTTTTTTTTTAGCGGGGAGACCAAGAAATAATAAAAACAAAAAAAAAAAAAATTGTAGTAAAAAATTATATAAATAGTCTAAAGTAAAATGAAATAATTGTCAACAACAGAGCAGATTATGATGATGACGGCACTGGCGATGCTGATGTTTTATCTGATTTTATTAATATTATTTTTGTTGTACTTTCTGAGCTTTATGCAAACATACATACAAATATAATGAAAGTATAATGACATTTTTATCTTTGGGGTTAACTTTGTTTATTTTACTAATTCTTTGTTATGACTGTTAATTGCAAGCGTCTGTACACTGAATTTAATATTAATATTTTGTCAATTTATGTAGTACCTGAAAAAACCACCGTCAAATCGGTTTAGTACAAAAAAAAAAAAAAATAAATATTTTTCTGCTTGTACTTTTCGAAAATTCGAAATTGCTAATAATTAAAACAGATAAAAACGGCATCTGAGAACCTCTGTATCTCTTAATTGGTTAACGCATTTGATCATTAAGCATGAGTTGTTATTTGTAGCCCGGGTTCGATTCCCAGCCGCTGCCATTCAAACAACATTAGTTTCTGATTATTATTAGTTTTCTTTCTATCCATCATAACTAATATTTATCACAGCGCCCTTCTTCGGTGATATAGCATTCAAACGCCACTTAAGTAAAATAATTAAAAAAATCAAGCTTTAACAATAATGCGCCTACTTACCACCAGAGGCGCTGCAATTCTGCACTAAAACATACATCATAATGCGCAATTGCAGAGTTGTGATATAAAAAGCTTTCTTCTTTCACCACCTTTACTTCTTCACTTTTCCAGTACTTTTTATACCCAACACCATAGTGTGGAGGCTATATTGTATTTCTGCTGATGTTTGTAACGCCCATAAATATTAGTCCAACCCACCTTAAAGTATTCCGATCGGCTCAGAATCACTTTGTGAGTTATTTTAACGATGTCCTGGCTGGCTGGCTAGCTGACCATGTAAAGCTTGTGCGCAAAGTACAGGTCACAGTTCAGAAGATATTTTGATAAAATTTTGCACTTGATCTTGCTATAGGAACTCAAGTACTAATTAGTAAAAAAGTGCTAATTTCAGTAAACATTTAGTACTTTTATACCCTCCACCACCATATGTCGTGAATGAAGGTATATATAAGTTTGTCATTCCGTGCGTAACACTGAAATTCTCATCTGAGGCCCAACAAAGTATATATATTTTTGATCCTTATGCAATTTCAAGTTGTTTGAGCTATGTCCGTCTGTCTATGTTAAACACTCTCACGCTCAAACGACACAAACAAAATCAACATAGTTTACAAAAACTCGTTTCTTATTCTGCTAGCCAGTTTGGTATTGAAAATCAGCAAAATCAATGTAGTATAACCAGAGTTATGGAGCAAAATCTGAGACAACCTCCATACAAATTTGATATTTTGAAATATTTTCCTTCCAATTTTTTAAAATGCATTGCAGATATCATGCAATTTTGTACACGTTATTTTTATGACAAAGGAAGAAAGTGTGGGGAAAATACTAAAAATTGGTTCATGATTTCTCATAGCTCCCAATATCTTCCCGAAATATGGCTTAATGATTAATAAATAAATGTCTGTAAAATTGGAATATTAATACAAAATTTGGCAAAAATAAGTGTTTTTTATAAAAATAAATCGAAAAACAAAATATTGTTTTGTTCGATTCACGTTTGACTATAGATCTCATATAAAGTCCACATCTAAAATTCACTTAAATACGTATAAATCTGGTACAAATAGAGTTACCAGCTTCAAATTCCGGCACAAATAATTCTTATAGACATATAAACTGACGTGTTAAATTTTATGATGTTCGGTCCATAATTGGTCACAGCTCCCATATAAGGACCACTTCCGAAAAACATTTACGATATCGAACCAACTTCAGAAATTTTAATCCAGAAATCATATTATTATCGGTTATACAGGAATTATGTTACTGGATTTTGAAGTAAGTTTGTCATTCCGTGTGTAACATTGAAAAATAATCATCTAAGACATATTTTTTGCTAATTTGTTTAAATATATTGCAGATAAAGTCATACAAGTTATTTTATGATAAAAGGAAAAATTATGATGAAACTTGGAAGAATCGGTTCATGATTTCCCATAGATCCCACAGAAATTTATACCCGAATACGACTAAAAAGTAAATCTGATTCTTGTAAAGGCAAAGAAACAGAGCTTGTTTCGTAATAAAATTATCTGAAATCAAATAAATCATATTGAGAATAATTTAATTACACTAGATTCAACGAATTTTTTGACAAATCGGCGTGACAGTATGTACTAGGGATGCCAATCCCGAAATACTGATCACAAAAATCCCGTGATTTATTGATCCCGAAAATTAGTATTGTGTAAAAGATCCAGTGAAATGTAATTGTTTTATAGGCTTTTTTTTGGCATACACAAATACAAAACATTTTCACTTATCGTAAATCAATGTTTTTTTAGCATTTCTAATAAGAGAAAATAAACAGATTCCACATTAAATCACAAATTCAATAGGCCAGAAACGTCTCAAAATTAGTTACAAAGTTACCAACAAAAATTAAAATTTTACAAAAGTATGTTGAAGAAATAAAGAATAATAATTAAATGTGTCTAAGGTTTTTGAAGTGAAAATTCCTAAAAAAAGCTTTAATTGATTTTAAATCTCAACAGATGACATATGAAAAATTAATTTATTTTAAACAAATAGTTGTCATTTTAGATCCGGTTAAAGTATCAATGAAGGCGTTTGCCGCAGTGATATGAATCTCTGCTGATTAGGCTGTTGCAAAAGTACAAAAAACCAATACGTACATAAATGCATTTACTTTTTATACCCTACACCACAAATGTTGGTCTAACACCCACCTTAAAGTATACCGATCGACTTAGAATCACTTTCTGAGTTGATTTAACACTGTCCATCCGTCCGTCCGTCCGTCTGGCTGGCTGGCTGGCTGGATGTCCATGTAAAGCTTGTGCGCAAAGTACAGGTCGCAATTTTGAAGATATTTACATAAAATTTGGTACGTGATATTTTTTTTTGACCCAAGGATGGACGGTATTGAAACTGGTGGAAATCGGTCCATTATTTCCCCTGGCCCCCATACAAATGTCCTCCTGAAATTGAGATTAACCGATCATAAAAGTTTAATTTATTCAAGTGTCCAAACAAATTTCATCACAAATGAGTGGTAAATGAAGCCAAATTTATCTACAAATTTTATGCAGATTGGTCCGAAAATCACTTTAACGATCATGTTTCTTAAAAATGTTGGTATGAAATAAAATTCGACACAAATAAGTTTCTTATATGCAGAAATAATGACACCTAATTTTATAATGGTCGGTCCATAATTAGTCGAAACTCCCATATAAGACCCTCTCCGTAATTCACTTCAACCTCCATAAATTTTCTAAAAGTTTTTATATCGAGATAAAGTTTAACATACATAATATTTATATTCATAGACATCATGACACTAAATTTTTGGATGATCGGTCTCATATAACGCCCATTTCTGAAAAACTGGTATTATATGATCGGATTTGACCGACTATACTTTCTTACTTGTTTTTTTTTCTGCTAAAGAAAATGTTATTCCGAATGCTTCTTTGCTAACGACTAAAAACCCGCAAGGTTGCGTTCGAATGATGATTCGTTATCGAATGCCATCATTAGAAATTTCGATACATTTTGTTCGCTATCGAATGAGGGAATCCTAAATGTTAAAAATTTCGAACGTTCGAATAAAAATTTATTCGCATACGAATGCAAGAATTAGCCTCCTAATCTGTAAAGGGCTTTTGATACTAATGGTACCAAAAGATAATTAGTTCTAACAATATGATTGGTACTCATCTAGAACTAACAAACAAATGAAAGAAACTTAATAAACATTTCAAATTTAAAAATGTTAAACAAACTTTTATATGTTAAACATGTTAGAATGCTATATTTCATTTACATCAGAAAGCATTATTAGCAATTCTCTAATGTAGGGTTCCTTTGATGTCGACTACTTAACCTTTCTAACTCAATGCTCTTTGACTTTTCGAGCATTAGTGCAAAATGTAGTTACTTTGGTCAGCAATGTAGACACAACATAATAGCCAACAATACTAACATCGACTCAACAAACAAAAAAAAAAAGAGCTTGAAAAATAGCACCGTATAAACAACACATCATATGGTTCCAGCAAGATGGAGCTACAGCTCATACCGCAAGAGCCACAATGGCACTTCTGCGAGAACAGTTCAAATCAGTCAGTCAAACTTGGCCCACCCTGTATTTTCATATATACATACATATGTATATAGTAAATATATATGTATATAATATATAACAAGTAAGAGTTTATATTCGGCTGGGCCGAATCTTATATACTCACCACCAATTCACCTATTATGAAGATTTATAAGAAATTTATGCACATTTAAGTGATTTCCGGAAGTGGACTTAATATGGAGGCTACTACGACAATTTAGATAGATATACGGCTTACTTGTGTTAAATTTCGTCTTGTTAGTGATTTTTATAAGAGAAAGTAGACTGGATCGTAGTAGCATTTTCATGTATATTTTGATTATGCGTGTCTTGAATTTCAACTTGATAGTCATTTTACAAAAGATTTATCTTCATGTAAGTGATTTTCGGAAGTCAAAATTATGAACCGATGCAAACGCAATTATGTTTTGAGATTTCTCTTTGTATGAAACTTATTATTGCAGAATTGTGTTTCGATGCGGCTTTTCTATAGGCATTTATGTACCATAAAGTCATATTCGGGGAAGACATTTGTATGGGGGCTATAAGAAATCGTGGACCGATTTCTACCATTTTCAACACGACTTGTCCTTCTATAATAAAAACAAAGTGTACAAAATTCCATAATATTATCTGCATTATATTTGAAGAAAACAGCAAAAAATATCTGAAAAATATCGAGGTAGTCTGAAACTTTGATCTCTAACTCAGATCCTTCTGAAACGATTTTGCCCATTTGCGATACCAAAGATTTCGGTGGATTAAATAACGTTTGGTAAAAATTTCATTGTTCTTTTTTCGAAGCTCTATCGTGATTTCAACAGACGGACGGACATGGCTAGATCGTCTTGGAATCCTACGACCATTATTTCGAAGTGTTACCCAACCCCCCCCCCGCATCTTTTCGGTGGTGGGTATAAAAACAAATAAAATACGTGCAACACTACAAAGTGATTTAGAAACATTTCACTTTTCAATAATTATAATAGCTGAGGTGTTTCTGGTTCCTGCTTACTCTAGGGACTAGTGACTGGAAAGAAATCAGTAATTAATAATCGGTAAGTTAGTTTAGAGGAATTTAGATATTACCAGGGGCAGGGTCCTAAAGTATACACCGCCAGAAGTATATATATATATAAAAGTATATATATTTTAGGTTCTTATGAAATTCTAATACAATCTAGCAATGTCCCTCCATCTGTTCTAGACACGTTAGAGTCTCTAGGGAAGGACTTAAGGGAACAAATTTCGAAATACTTCGAAAAGTCACTTAAATACGCACAAATAGCTATCAAGTTCAAATTCGACATCAATAATTCTCCTAAATATAAAAATCATCGTATCGAATTTTATGAAGATCATCTAATTATAGGCTAAAGCTCCCATATAAGAATCACTCCCGTAAAACACATTAACCTATTAAGACTAACACAATAATATCAAAATCAAAAATATCGATACCGAAAACAAATTTTAAACACTATCACGAACTTTGTTCACAATACTCGTACATATTTTTCTCTAGATAAAATTTCAATACTAGATTTAAAAAATGTACACAAAATATTGGATGGTGTTCGGCACAGCCGAATATAACACTCTTACTTGTTTTACATATCATTTTTTTCTTGTCATATTTATTGGTATTAAATTCTTAGCCTTAATTTTGATTTGTAATAACCATATGAACAGTCAATACAATTTTCAATTGCATTTGTGACCACTGACCTGAACAAAAACCAATTGTTTATTTGTTGTTCTTGCTGGTATATCTGATATTTATTTTATTGTATTTATTTATTTACAACACGCCATTACTACTGAAAATTTTCTGCTTCTATTTTGGCACTTTAGTACAACCATTGTTAAGATTTCGAAAAAAAAAATCGCACTCAGAATGTGTTTTTTATACCCTCCACCACCAAGAGTGGTGATGAGGGTATATTACGTTTGTCATTCCGTGTAAAACTTTTTTAATATTCATCTGAGACCCAACAAAGTATATATTTTCTTGCTTCTTATGAAATTCTAAGTTGTTTGAGACATGTCCGTCCGTCTGTGTAAAACACTCTCACGTGCAAACTATACAACCTAACTAAATGAAATTTCCAGAAAAATATTTCCTATTTCGCAGGTAACTTTGGTTCAGGTCAACCAGAGTTATGGACCAATATGTAAGGCAACATCCATAAAAAATTGATATTTTTAAACATTTTTCTTGCTATATTTTGAAATATATTCCAGATAATATTATGAAATTTTGTACACGTTATTTTTATGATAAAAGAAAAAAGTGTGAGAAAAATTGTAAGAATTGGTAAATGATTCTTATAGCCGCCATACAAAAATCTTCCCATAATATTGTTCAATAAATGCCTATAAAATTAGAATTTCAAGACAAGACAAAATTCAGCAAAAATAAAAAGTCCACTGCCAAAATTCACTTAAATACGTATAAAACTGGTATAAGTAATGATAAAAGGTTAAAATTTGACATTTTAAATTGTTGTACTAAATTTTATAGTGGTCTGCCCATAATTGGTCATAGCTCCGCATCGTATAAATATCGGTACCGACTCAAAACTTTGTACAGATCATTACATATACATACACAAAAATCATTCTGCAGAATTTTTCGGTCCATATTTGACCATACTCACAATATAAATAACGATAACGATCCAAAATTTTACACGTAGCATTTATATGTATGTCAAAATCAAACTGCCGGATTTAAAAATATCGGTCCATACTTGACCATATCCTCCATAAAATTCCCACTTCCGAAATTTATGTTAATACTAATATGTATCTTAAATGTACTCATATCCTCATATGCATAAAATTCTCTGTTTCTAAATTGAAGAAGATCGGCTCATGTTTAGTAATTGTTCACTAATACATACGTATCACTTCCGAAAAACAAGTTAATCCTCAATAATATTTAATAATTATCGATATCGAAGCAACATTTTATACAGATCAGAAATTTTAAATCAGAAATCATACTAATATCGATTATACGGCAATTATGCTACTGATTTTTATAGCATTCAGTCCATATTTGGCAATAGCTCCAAATTAAGTCTCAACCAAGCATACAACTCATGCAAATAACGTTATTGAGATGAATTTCAACCAAATTACATTACTGCATACTGGATTTAGAAGCTATTACTTCATCTCTTGTAAATAAAATTATTGAGATCAAATTCAATTTATATAATATATTAATTTTTGTAATATTACCCTTTTTTTATATCCTGTTTCTTAACTTGTGATAAATATAGAAAAATGTTTCTTTTTTTTAATTTTATAAATTGTTAAAATACACTTCAGATTGTTGTCAAAATACAAACTTAGGTGAGAATTGGTAATTACTTCAATTTTAAAATATCAAAAGTAGATACAATTTCTAAACATTTGAAATGAATTATATTGTTCGTAAAATTGTCTTTCAAACAATATGAGGAGGTGAGAAGCAAAACTCGTTCGTTCCACGTTTACAGAATTTTGGTAAAAAGCTAAAAACTTGCTACAGCTTAGGAAATGAGCCAAATAAGTTGAAAGCTACTAATTCTTAAATATTAGGATATATTTTATTAAAACCTTAACATTTACAAAATCAATACTCCTTAACTAAAGAAAGATTAAGTTTTGAAGTTTGGAACGAACAAATTTTGCTACGAATTTTCGAAACAAATGAGTTTTGCTACATTCCATATTGGAACGAACGAGTTTTGCGACTTACAATAACCCACCAGTAAAATAAATTATTAAGCTTGACTATATTTTAATTTATTAAAACTAAGGAAACTTGTCAAAAAATTAAAATAAAACATATAATCTTTTAAACAGACAAAGAAAGTACTTCATCTTCAGTTTACTCCTCGCTGTTTTCTTTCACGTCATGACCAGCATTGTCGTTGTCAAAAATCGAAACATAAAATTCCAAGGTTTCGTCTTGTCTCCTATTTTCACCAAAAAGATTGGACAAAAGGGCTCCAACATCTTTTTTTTTCTTTTCAGGGGTTTAATCGAATAATTCCCCCTATCGTGAATAAAAATTCCACATGAAATTTGTTCCCTTTTATATTTTAACATTGAGTTTTAATAGGAAAAATGTGAAAAGGGAACAAATTTCATGTGGAATTTTTATTCACGATAGAGGTGAATATCTTTGAGTTTCTTTCCTCACCTCAAAAATGGTTCAGTGTTGCAGGAATTTATTCTACAATTAATCTCCCCTTGCAAAGTTATCTGACCATTTTAATGGTTGTTGTATTTCCAACAAATCACAATAATGATCTTAAGAATTGCGAGTAATAATCTTAACAATTACAGTAATATAAAGAAAAATTAATACATAAAATATTTGCAATTTCACTACACACGATGGTACTTTGGTTCACTTTAAACAGGGAACCAACGAGTTTTGCTACGAGCTATGCAACGAGATAGTTTTGACAATGACTGTTAATGGGAACGAAACAGTTTTGCTACGAACTGTAATTTTAGGACAAAAAAGACATAAGAAAGGATATGAATTGATACAATCAGTATCCTTATCCTTATAAAGTAGCAAAAGAACTAACAGCATCCATTGTTATCTCAATTTTTAAATTTTTGGAACGAAAGAGTTTTGGAACTCACACGCTCATATATAAAATTCTAAACTATTACTGCCGTATTCATAAAAAATAAAGTAGCCTTGAAGTGTGCTTTTAGCCAAATTTTCATACAAAATTTTCTTAAAGTACATTTGAAGTCTACTTTAACTTTTTATGAATAAGGACAATCGTATTTAAAAAGAAATAAGTCCTACAACCAGTGTAGTTTTTGTATTTCTGGTTATATTTAGGTGGAGGGTGTTTAAGAGTCGGCACAGCCGAATATTGCACTCTAACTTGTTTCAAATTCGAATTCTTAATGGTAAAAAACCGGATTTGTTGTACTTTTTTGGTACTTTTTTATAAAATAAATTTTCTCAATATAAATTATTTTTTATATGACATTTTCGAAAATTATTTTTTGACGGAAATATTTATCACATTCTCTGAATTCTAATGGTGACATTAGATTGAGTCATACTCGATTCCAATTAATCTTCTATATACATATGTATATAAAAATAAGTGCGTGTTTATATTTTAGGTTTGTTTGAACTTTATAGATAGCTAAACCGATTTTCTTGAAATTTTTACAGTGTATTTCGATATTCCTGGATGGAAACGTACTATAGGGCATGCTCACATACGAAATAAGTATTAATAGTCGTATTTCGTGGAAACTTCTACAACAAGAGTACGGCCAATTTCGACATCCATATGAACATTTGATGAAAAATCGGTAGATTACAAACAGAGGTCCTAACACGGTTCTTAATGCTAAAAATATTAAAAAATTTAACAACTGGTGTGTTTTATTTTTGTTGAACCAAAAATATTAGGCACGGCACCTCAAATATAAATTAAATTTAAAATTATCTAGGAATCTATAACATTTTAGTAACTTTGATGTCTATATAAATGATAAAAATTGGGCGGACTATGAAGAATGGGAGTAGCACCCCACAAACAAAGTTGTAAATAATATTTATCACATCGTATGTGGACTCGATGCAAACAAATTTTTACGCATTGAAGTTCGAACATCATCAAAAAGACTGCTAAACAAAATCATTATAAAATGGTTTGTCATCGGATTGCCTTTCACAAGATAGAATACAATCTATTTGGGAAGAAAAAGTTTTTATAATAATTACAAAATAATGTATGTATATTTTTGAACTTTTCAATTTTATTCCACTGCGATGCGGGTAGCGAGGCACATCGGGCTTTAGCTAGTATATTTATATTTAATATTTTTTAAATATTAATAAACATTGTATTTTCTTTCGAAAATTGCTTGTGCATGTTTTAGTATTAATTAATAAATACAAACTTATTTAAGTAGATACATGTAAAGTTGTATCAATTTACTTTAAAAACCCCTCAGAACATAAATTAATGAATCCTATTTCGTGAATTGTGATAAATATATGTCAAAATGCCAAAGCAGAATGGAAAGAAAATTCATATTTACAGCTCGCAGTTGTAAAGTTAAACTATGATTGGCATTATTTATCATATCACTATAGCTATATTGTACAGTGGCACAAGATCAAAATATTTTAAAATTTGCTACGAATTAATTAAAATATTCAAATCCGCATACTTTTCTAGTCTAAATAAAATCGCTTCTAAAATGGAAAATTTTTATAATTTTTTCATATTTTCGGCCGAAAAGTCGCCATATTCCTTTTATGTTCATTAAAAAAGCAAGTTAGAAATGTCGCCTTTCGTTTGATTCACTGTGTGTTGTCATGCCAACGAGCAACCACCATTTACTAGCAATTTCATTTGTAAAGAGTTATACAGAGGAAGTCATTTCACCACCTCTTAATGCGTATCTTATCAATAACGGACGTGCTGACATTGCACGACAATGCATGCCAAAAAGTAATACCAAGTAATAGTAACAGCAAGCCCTTCGAGATATTGCTTATATCTCAGCAGTAAAAAATCAAAATTGCTTTTTTTTTTTTTTTTTTTTTTTTTTAAGAGAAATAACACTCAGGCAATTAATATGCCTATATATAATTGCGTTACTTTCTTTGGTGGTGAAAGTAGAAGAAAGCTTTATATCACAACCCTGCAATTGCGCATTATGTTTGTTTTTAGTGCAGCATTGCAGCGCCTCTGGTGGTGAGTAGGCGCATTAATGTTGAAGCTTGATTTTATAGCCTTTATTTAATTATTTTACTTCGGTGGCGTTTGAATGCTATACCACCGAAGTAGGGCGCTGTGATAAATATTAGTTATGATGGATAGAAAGAAAACTAATAATTATCAGAAACTAATGCTGTTTGAATGGCAGCGGCTGGGAATCGAACCCGGGCTACAAATAACAACTCATGCTTAATGATCAAATGCGCTAACCAATTAAGCTACAGCACCCTTAAACAAATAGTCGAACACGTACCTTCTAAGCCGACTTAACTACTGTGCGTTGCCCAGTGGTATATTTTGTGTATGATTTATGCGCATATTCTGATGACTTATCTGATATTTCTATTGATCCTGTTTCACATTATGGTCCTTGAAATTGGTTCATTATTCACATAGCCAAACACTCCTCCCGAAATATCAGGAAAACCACAGAAGATTGACATTAAAGTGAGACTTGGAATAACCCTTTGTCTTGACGAAACAACGCAATAAAATAATTTTTAAATAAACTACATAGCGGAATAGCGGCATATAAAATTCGTCAATAATTTATAAACTTCTTTTGTTTTTGATGAAAAATTCACTTTATAATATTACAACTTTTAAATTAAATGTTACCCTGAACTTACATTCATTACAATTGTCAAATTGTGTTAATGGGTGAAGTTTATTAAATGGGTCAGATTTTAGGATGTGTTTTTGTTTTGTTCCTTTTTTAATGGTTTGTGTAACTTGAGGATTCCGTATGTTTTTAGGTAAATTTGTCTTTTCTTATTTCTATATTTTCCATTTTCTTAATGGGGGTTATATTTTTTTATATACTTTATTTTATTATTATTGCTGTATCATGCCCATTATATTTAAATATTTGCTTTCGTTTGTTTTTCTTCTCAAAATTATTTGATATACATTCCATTCATTTCTTTTTAATCACTGGCTAGTTTGATTGCATTTTTTCTTCCATCTTGATCTAAACTGTCTTACAATTACTTTTGTGGTTTTCTTAAGTGGATTAAGTGGCGTTTATGTTTTTTGTAATATTTTATTCACTCAGCACAATTATTTTATAAATGGTTTAAGGCAATCATTCATATTTTTATAGCTACTGAAGGAATTACAAATTTATAGACGGTACTTCAAGTTTATGAAGCTGAATGTCATATTAATGCACTGTTTTAAGTGACATATCCCTATGTGGCGCTTGAGAGTTTCATTTCTGTTAAAGAATTGACTTATGAATTATGATAATAGTAAATATATCGTTTATTGATGGGAATGTATCCCAGTTAACCATATCATGGGAAAAGCGTCTGATATTACTTTGTATGTGACATATACACTGTCAAATGTATGTATGTATAATTAGTATGCAAACAACATTAAGAAAATTAGCTTTATTTGTGCTACATTTATAACTTTACAGCTTTTTGTATTTTAATTTTATTAGAAATGGAATTTTCATCCAAAAGTTCTTCTGTCGCAACAACAATATCTATTACTTGTTGTTCAAGTGAAAAAGGAAGATGACTTTCGAAAATTGTCCAACCAGTTGGAGAGGGAGAGTAGGGATTTCTATACCTACCAGCTGAAAAGCGCAAAAGGACTCCAAGTCGTTCTAAAGGGTATAGACCCAGATGTTGATCCTGCCGAGATAAAGACTAGTTTAATGGAAAATGGCTTCAAAATTAAGAACATAACGAATATTAGAAACCGTGAAAAGATTCCTCAGCCTATGTTCAGGGTGGAATTGGAACCCGGAGATATAGTCTTAAAGAAAAACGAGTCCCATCCCATCTACAATCTGATTTACCTTCTGCATCGTAGAATCACCGTGGAAGAACCGCATAAGCGTCAGGGACCCGTCCAGTGTCTTAATTGTCAAGAATTTGGTCACACTAAAGCGTATTGTAAATTGCCGTCAGTTTGTGTTGCGTGTGGGGAACTACATACAACTGCTCAATGTGATAAGTCGAAAACCGACTCAAAAATCAAAAAATGCAGTAACTGCGGAGGTAATCATACCGCAAATTATAGAGGTTGTCCAGTTTACACTCATTTGAAAGGCATAAGGACCAACAAGACGTCAGTATTACCTGTTCATCCACAACAGCCTAATTTTGCATCGAGTAACAATTTTCCTCAATTGTTACGGCCCACTAGTCATGAAAACGCGCCTAGTTCTAGACAAGTTTCTTACGCTAACGTGGTTAAATCTAATATGCCAGGTTTGGAGCAGGAACCTAAATCTCAATATTACGAGCCTAATATTAACACTCTAGAGACTACTTTGCAGACACTTGTCCAAACTATGAACACTTTTACGACCACTATGACATCCATGATGCAGGAAATGCTGAAAATGCAATCCACTATCTTACAAGCAATTTTAAAGAAATGATTTGTTTAAAAATTTGTTTTTGGAACGCGAACGGCCTCCGCCAACATAAAAACGAACTGGAACACTTCCTGATGGATAAGCAGATTGATGTCATGATGATTGCTGAAACTCACTTGACGGCGACAGGGTACTTCAAAATTAATGGCTACGTGTTGTATGATACTAAAGATCCCCGCGGAAGAGCATGTGGAGGTTCGGCAATTCTTATAAAGAACAGAATAAAACATTATTTAATGAACAACATATGTGAGGATTACCTACAAGCAACAAACATTTGTATTGAATTCTGTCAATACAACTTTGTTTTATCATCAATTTATTCGCCGCCTCGATTTTCAATAAAAGAACATCAATACTACAGCTTCTTCAATTCCCTTGGAGCTAGATTTTTGGTTGCTGGTGACTTTAACGCCAAACACACATTTTGGGGTTCACGTCTAGTGACCCCGAAGGGTCGTGAACTCTTCAACACCATTGCCAAAATGGGCTTAGATGTACTCTCAAGCGGGCATCCCACCTACTGGCCGACGGACCGACGGAAGATTCCCGATATTATTGACTTCCGAGTAGTGAAAAATATCCCTGTAGAATCGATACAAGTGGAGCCTTCATTAGACTTGTCTTCAGATCACTCTCCTTCTATTATTTCAATGCGTTTCCTTCAAGGGTATGGCTCTCCATTTCGGGACATGTCTAAATCCAGAGTAAGTTGGATAAAGTATAAAAAGTATTTAAGTTCCCACTGCACGGAAAATGTAGTGTTGAGAACTACCGAGGATATTGATGGGTCGATTGGCAAGTTTACTGAGGACATACGAAGAGCTGTGCATCACGCTTCCACATATGACGTTGAATGCAGAAATAGGACAACCAGAACTTATTTCGCTGAACTCGAACATCTCCTGACAGAAAAAAGAAGAGTTAGAAGAGAGTGGCAAATTCACAGGTCTCCTCAACTGAAAGCTAGGCTACGGGAATGCAGAGATATACTAAGAAATTTCTTAGAAACCCAAAGAATGGCTTCACTTAAATCATACTTGGAGGGAATTGACAGTTCCCCACAATCTGACTATTCGTTATGGAAGGCGGCACGAGGTTCAAAAAGACCAGTTAGAGGAAAGCCTCCTTTGCGAAATCCGATTGGTGACTGGGCTAGAAACGATTCCGAGAAAGGGACTTTATTTGTTAACCATTTGAGAAATGTGTTTACTATAAACAATTCAAATAATGCAACTGAATTGCCACCACTCGTTATTAGACCTCCTGTACCTCTAAGACTTAGCTTTAATAATATTCAAAGCGCTATTGGTACTCTGAACCTTAAAAAAGCTCCAGGTATGGATAAAATCAGCAACAAAATGCTCGTGGAGTTACCTCGTGTAGCTAGAAGAATTATTCTCTTTATCTTCAATGCTATTTTACGCCTAGAATACTATCCTGCAGATTGGAAGGTATCTATGATTACCATGATTCCTAAGCCAGGGAAGGACCTCACCAAAGTAGAGTCATATAGGCCAATTAGCCTACTGCCGACAATTTCAAAACTGTTTGAAAAATTGTTAATGGCTAAGTTGATTCCAATTCTGAACGACACTCAATGTATTCCAAATCATCAATTCGGGTTCAGAGCTAAACACAGTACCATCGAACAAACACACAGATTAGTAAATGTGATAAGACGGTCGTTTGAAGAGAAAAAATACTGTTCCGCGCTTTTCATTGATGTTTCCCAAGCGTTCGACAAAGTCTGGCATGAAGGTTTAATGCACAAAATAAAATTAGCTCTGCCTGCTAACACCCACAAACTTATGAAAAGTTATTTATATGGTCGCAAATTTACAATCAAAGAAGGCGATTTTTTAAGCCCCGCTCAGCCAATTGAAGCAGGAGTACCCCAGGGTAGCATACTGGGTCCTACATTATATTTGATTTATGCATCCGATATGCCGTCAGACCCCAATATACATACTTCAACTTTTGCTGACGATACAGCCTTTATTAGCGTTCATAAGGATCATCAAATAGCATCACAGAATTTGCAGAATTATATTTATAAACTAGAGAATTGGCTTGAGCTTTGGAAAATCAGGGTTAACGAACAGAAATGTATTCATATAACTTTCACATTGCGAAAAGATACCTGCTCGTCCATCAGAATAAATAACCAAATTATTCCGCAACACAATGAAGTCAAATACCTCGGAATCCACCTCGATCGTCGTTTAACCTGGAAGTCTCATATTGACGCAAAACTTACACAGATGAGATTAAAAGCAGTGCAACTTAATTGGCTAATCGGCAGAAATTCTACATTAAAGTTGGATTGTAAACTTTTGTTGTACAATGCAATTCTAAAGCCAATATGGTGTTATGGAATTCAATTATGGGGTACTGCCTCAGCATCCAACATTGAAAAAATTCAAAGAGGTCAAAATAAAATTCTACGTATAATTACTGCAGCTCCATGGTACGTTAAAAATTCTCGAATTCACAAAGATCTAGGCATTCCTTTGGTGAAAGACGAATTTACAAAATACGCCTCAAAATATGTCAGCAAACTTGAACACCATCCAAACCCACTTGCACGAGACATCCTTAACTTTAGTGGCCATGTTCGGTTGAGAAGGAGGGATACCCTTGCTTTAACTCAAACGCAAAACAGATGACTGGATCAGTGGATGTAAATTTTTTTGTAGTATCATAATATTTTGTCTAGCACTGGCTGGACTTATTATTTTCTTTTAGTATTAAGATTCGAAAACTTATTGTCATTTCAATATCTGAAGATTCAATAAATAAATATAATGTATTATAAAAAAAAAAAAAAAAAAAAAAAAAAAAAAAAACTTGTGCTGCTGCACAAGCGGCCAGTAATATTTGTTCATTCATTCTTACTTAACGATTTCGATTCAACACAGATTTTTAAATATTTTAACTTTTATTTAGTTTCGATTTAAATTCACAAAAAAGCAAAACATATGTGTTTTGTTTACATAAGTAAAACAATGTGGCCAACTTTCAATAAAAAAACGTCAAATTATGTAAATTCGCGGGATAGGCAACATTGGCTATACGTCAAATTTTCCGTATGAAATAATTAATGTTGCTCAACATTTTTCCCAAATTTGATCAGAGTACAATTTAGAAAATGTATTATCTACCTTTTTCATACAATTTATTTATTAAAAAACAAATTGAAAATAACATGGCATAGGTTACTTCAAATGCGGTCGTATAATTGTCTGTAAACAAGTGATTGAATAATCTTGAACCATTCTGGCAAAAAAAAGTCTGATTTTGAAAGCAGTAGAAATTGTTGTTGCTTTTAACAGCCTCTCACAATATTTAATAAATGCTAAAATGCTTTTTAATTTTGAAATTTTATATTTCAATTGTGTATAACTCGAAAGCATTAATATATAAATAGCAAACGCAAGCATTTAGGCAAATATGGGGTATTTTTCATACAGGAGTTCAAAATTACATCCCATATAAGGCTTCCAGATGTTTCCTCTATTTTTCAAGCGCAAATCATGAGTTATGGAAACATTGTAGGATTACGCTGGACATAGTACTATACAAGGCAATTGTATAGCCGATGAACTATCCAGAATGGGTACAATTATGACCAAGGAGGCGATTGACTCCTTCACTGGTTTGCCTCTCACGAGTTTTAAAATAAATGGTCAGCAAGAAGTCGCTAACACATTGTGGTCTAATGAAATTACTTGTACTGCTACGAGGTTAATTTTACACGTATTTGAAATAGGCAAGAAGAACTCACTATTAGCTTTCGTCGTGACCCAATTATGATAATTGTTACAGTAGTCAAAGGGCACTATATATTCGAAGCACAGGTCAGAAGAATGTTCCCACAGGACAATGATAACTGTCATAACGAAAAGGAGAATACAGTATCTCATTGACTCTGTCAATGTCCGAACCTGTCAAACAGTAGGGAGTTTTATGTTGTGCTTGGAGCAGTTATCGTAGATGAGCCTAAGACAAATCCATATTTTCGCCAAATAATCAAGCTGATTCGAAATGGAAACAACCAGAGTTGTTTCATAGACCAGTTGCTTACTTAAGTGATAACGGAATAGAAACAGCTAATGAACCCCAGTGAGCTGTTCTAACACATATAGTTTTAGAAATCATAGTTTATTTGAATAACGACCTAAATTGTTAGAGTAAAGTTAATGACCACAACTAGCATTCCATTACTTTACATCAAATATATCCGAATTAAGTACACTACAAATATGTTCTAAGATTATAGTGCAGCACCTGCCATTTGGCCTAATCTGCACTACGTACTTAAACGCAGGACGGACTCGGTCCGTCGGCCGCGTTATATGTCACTGTGAGTGACATGGAGCCATGCCTCATCAGAGATTCATACTTGCATGCCCCCACAGGGGCATACAACATTGCAATTCCTCAATACATGACTGCAAGATCATGTAAAGATCACCTTGCTAAAGTGATTGGGCTATCTAATCCCTGCCGTCTATAACTTAGTACTATTAGTAAAGCCCATAGAACAGGATCCTCGAACTTACGCAGTCCTCCACAAACTACGAAAGCCTTAGATCCCATGTGTTCCATGAGCACGTAACCAAAAGTCTTCGCTAATCAACAACGGCTCTGTTGAGATCGGCAACAGCACCTAGGACAATTTGGTTGGCTTGAAATTTGCTTCCGCAGAAGTCAAACATCAGCCATTGAACCAACTGCCATTCTTCCCGCTTTGGGTGGCAACCACAGCCACTACGTGGACACCGAAGTGACCTCAACCAATTATCAGTTAGGGGACATGCTCCCAATTGTTAAATTGGGGACAAGTCCCCGGGCTTTAACTGATCCCGTAGTACCAGATAAAGACTCTGGTTAGCTTCGACCTTCCTCTGGTAAACCAGATTCCACTCTATCTAGTTTCGAATCCTTGCAAATTCATGGGACTAGTAACCATTGTATCCCGACTTTGAGTAATGTATAGGTGAATGAACACTTATACTTTGCTCGCCGGGTTTTACTATAGGCCTGTGGCGGGGGTTTGGTCTAGGTGAGGCGTTACACCTAGACCTGGCCCCCAGGCCAATTAGGTACACTACAATATTTAATTTAGCCTATTGTTTGATATTGCTTAATTTTATTAAAAATCATAAAAATATTTCATATGCATCTATAGAAATAGCAGCCACCGAAAAGTTTCTTAATTTAAAAGGTTGCTTTGATCGACTACAAGTAACCCTACATTATTATACGGCCTTTTTATAGATATTTCATAGTTTTTAGATAAAGTGTATTTTTTCCATTGGGTACTTATACAAATATTAATTCAACAAACGACAGTTGAATATTACAATAATACAAGTATGTATTTTAAATTTACACATGAAAAATTCCTACCCCACCCTGGAAAAAACGCGAGTACACCATACACGTATGTATGGACTACTGCACAATGGACCAGGAGTACTCCAAACATAATCCATTTGTTTGAAAAAAACTAGTCCATTTAACGCTACGATGTCCTAGGACTGGACCATATATTCCAGCTTTGCATAACACGAGACTAGTCACAAAACTACTCCTTGTAACTACTTCAAATGTTTTACAACGACGATTACAGTCGTTAAAACACGAACAATTGTCTGCTTTAAAAATGAAATGGTCCATAAGTGCATTACATAGGACCATGATGTAGTCACTACATTTTAACTACAATGGACCACGTACTCCACAGATTTTTGCAGGGCATTCATTCACAAATACACCTAGAAAAGCACAACAATTTCATGTCTCTACTCGGAAGAGAGAAAAAACAGAATGTTAAATAAATCTATATATGTATGTATATAAAATACAATCTTTGTCCTCTCTAAAACTATCCAACCGATTTGGCCCAAACCGGTTTCATTGAAAGGTTTTCGGCTATATATATTTCAAGTGGGCGTGGTCTCCTCCCACATAAATTGAATAACATCATATATCTTGACTATTGTTACTGATTTGAATAATCAGAAAAAAATGGGCAGGATCTTTCGACCGCCTACTTTTATTCAAAATGAGTAAAAATCAATAAAATTTTTTAAAATGAATTGAATATTTGTGTAATTTCTTTCTTTCCAAAGAAAGGGTACAGCTAGTTTACTATAATTTTATAAATAAAAATATTTTTGATTTTGTGTAATTAAAATTGTTTCCTATCAAATGTCTTTTATTCGCATTTGGAATCTTGTGCATTGGTTTTAATTTCAGCATTTTAATATTGTATACCAATATTTGTGGCTGTAATAATTATGAAAAGTGTTGATGTTTATTTTATTCAATACATTATTTATAACGATAATTTAATGCAAATCAACATTTTATGCCATTTATGCTTTAATTGAGCTGTCAGCTGACAAATAAACAGGGGCTTTATTATTTAAAACACAATGAATTTTAAATTCATTATATTGAGCATTGACATGAACAGTCATCGTGCGCTTAATCATATAATCTTACAGGTGATAGTTTTAAAAATTAAATGTCTAAATCAAAAAAAAAAACACTAAGGTTAAATGACTGAGAAAGAATTTGATATAACTAGTTGATATTCTGTAGAATAGGCGATTTTAACTTCACAATTACAGATATTTAAAATGTCTTTGGTAGTTATCCTGCCTGAGATGTCCTCCTACTTAACCATATCGGATATTATTATTGGTATTGTAGTTAGGAATGGCTGTTCATCTTAGCAAAATTATCACCAGTATCAAGATTGAAAGGATTGATGAATACATATTCTTTTCATTTTCTACAGTTAGCTATGTGTATTTTTAAACAACTTATATTTTATATTTGTTTCAAAAATTATGTTTTTAGTTTTTCATAATAAATTAATGATGTGTTTCTCACTCATAGTGCTGATTACATACATATTTACAAGTGTAATTGCATTTTTGTTTTTTAAATTTCGGCAAATGTTGTAGTTTATCCTGAATGTTCAGATCATTAAAAGTTTGAGCTGTAGGATAGCTCAAAAAAAAGTTGTGGTTTACTTAAAATTACATTCCACCCCTAGCTACTATTTGTAGGCAGAATTAAAGGATAGAAGGTATTTTCCAAAGGATTTTCTAATTTTTATAAACATGTTATAAAATTATTTGTAATTTTCATATTTTTTTCAATTCTTGTATAATTGGATTTATTAGCTTCAATTCGATTTTTCAATTTTTCGAAATTATTCCTTGTTAGAATTTTAAAACCTAAAATTCACCTTTTGTTGATGCAAAGTATGTATATTTTTCTGTAGCTTAAAAAGAACGAAAGTTAAAAAATTTGTGAAACATATTCAAGCAATTCAATTTGACTGAAAAATTACAAATTTACACATCTACAGTCTAATTCATAAAAACTTATCAAGGGTTTATAACAGGCTTATAAAGCAAATATCCATACAAAATTTGCTTTATGAGCCTGTTATAAACCTTTGACAAGTTTTATGATTAAGGGGGCTAGTATCTATAAAATGTGAATTATTTCATGTACTATAAATTTAAGCTGAACAAAAACCAATATAAACTTGTTGTTTATAAAATTGAATGTAAAGGGAAAACAAATGACTGTCAGTCAACTCATATATGTAGCTACATCGGAACAACAAAAAGAAATTTGGAAACAAGAATTGGAGAACATAAAAATGACATTAAAAAGGGAAAAGAAACAACAGCATTATCTAAAGTTTAGATTAGATTCTAAACACATGATAAGTACTGGCCACACAGCTGTAGAAATTTTAGATAAAGAAAGAAAGGAGAAAAAGTGATACCACATTGGAGAGTTTAAGAATACAGCAACACATAAACAAAACAATGAATTTAAAAGAAGATACATCAACTCGAGCTACAGAGCGGTGCTGACTTAAACTTTATTGTGATATTAATTTTAGGACGTGGTTAAATGTATGTTTATGTTTTATGTTATTTGGTTGCACGTCGATTAATTATAAATGTGCTTAAAATACTATTTTATGTAAGTTGTTAAAGTTATGTTTTGATTGTAACTACATAAATTAAGTTTTTATTATTTAAATAGACGATCCCTTGAAAAAGTAGACAAAACATCTACAAAACGTAAATAAAAGTTTTTGATTACATTGGAAAAGTTTAGGCCTAATTAGCTTGAAAAAGGAACACTCTATTGCGCTGCAATGACAAATTTGATATAATACACTGTAAGCAGACGAATGGTTTAAAGCCAAAAAAAGGCAAAAATAACAAAATATGGAAGTTATTTTAAATTTTTTTATATACCGTTTTTTGTATCCACGACCAAAACAGTGAGGGTCTGAGGTAGGGTTTAAAATGTCTTCGCACTTACAGTTGGTCATCACCAACTGCATTGAGTTGTGTATCCACTTAAACAATGCCTTCTCTGGCGAGCCTACTGCATTACTTTGAGAAGGCCCAGAGCGTCGTCCTGAAAAGGACCATTTACACTATCCCATGTCTGGGAACGCAACATTTGAAGCCTGTATCAAGGTATCGACTCATCTTCTTATGTTCTTATGTCTCGTTTTATTGCAGAGCATCGAGATCTCTTTTCTTCTCCTGTAATCTACTTATTTTCTTACAGCATTACAGTTCTCCTCACACTGAAGCATTTTCTCCACTATATTGCCGGTTCTAAAAGAAGTAATTTGTTCAATGTCATCTGATGCACTCGAAAAAAGTATGTTCAGCATCATCGATTGTTGACTCGCAGTATATACACCCTGGATCGCTTATCTTTCCCATACGATATAGGTACTTTTTTAAAAATCTCCGTGATTAGAAAAAAACTGAGTCAAAAAATAGTTGGCTTCCCCAAAAGTCCTTTTAATACATCTCTCTATGTTGGGAATAAGTTTCGCCGTCCAACTTTCGGTTGCATCTGCACTCCATATTTCTTGCCATCGTTGAGGTTTCTTCTCTTCGCATCCCATGCTCTCTTTCGTTCACTTACCAGAAGGTCGATAGGTATGGCGCCACTAATTATGAAAATTGCAACACCCGAGACAGTGCGGTAGGCTGAAACAACTCTTAAAGCCGGCTTCACTGTACCGCTTCCACCATCTTGCGCCTGGTATTTGTTATCAATGCGTCTCCCCAAATCTCACTACCATACATCAGCAACGAATTTGTAGTTGCCATAATTAATCATCTCTTACTCTGCGTAGGACCTCCAATATTTGCCATCAACCTGCTCAACATGCCAGTCGCTCTGGCCGCTTTTTTGGTCGCTGACTCCCAAGTATTTCAATGACCTCCTTTAATTCGTCAAAACGTCAAGAAGTTCCGCCTTCTGGGATATCCCAGTCTTTATCTCATTGCTGATATTCTTCTGTCGGTTTTTTGCTCGTTGCATACCACTCAGTGTCATCCTGCACTGAGACAGCGTCCTACACCATCTTTCTCATCATATGGAACATTTCCAATCGGGGTGAACTTTCCTTAATTGCGGCGGGGGTCTCTTCTAGTGCCATGCGCTCGTCGCAGGCATCATTACGGCTCGCACTGCCATTCTAGATCTATTTCACTTATATAATGGTCAGGGCTCAATGACTGCCTAAGCGGTGGCGAGCTCGTCAACAATCTGCTTCTCCTAAAGGCCTCTATCGGAGCCTTATTCTTATCGCTACATTCTCTTTCCTTCTCCTCTGTATTCTCCTTCGTGTTTAGTTTTATTTGATTTGTATTCATGCATTTAAGGTCCCGGATCTAGGTGCCTATCCACTTGTGAAAGTGCAGTTTCCATAAAGTCCCCTTGATTATCTATGCGAGCAGGGAGGCCACGTTGACCCTACACTTAATGGTCAATAGGTTTCAGTGCCAGGATGGAAATTAATCAGGAAGATTCCTCATCTGAACCTGCACCACCAACTCAACGGCGACAGATGTGGAACGTACCTGGACGCTTGCCAAAGTTTTAACAAGACGGAAACGCTGCAGTATTAGACCGAGAGCCATTTCAGCACGATGTCACTCCCACCTACTAATTTAACAGAATACTTCAGTCGCCAGCTCACAGCAACAGAAACCAAATAGTAGTACATCTCATGCGCCAGGTCCAAAACCATTCGTTTATCCTATACTCCATCAGGCTTGATGGAGCTGTTCAGCTTTTGGTTCGCGGTTGGTATTTTTCTTTTTGTTTCCCTTCCCTGTTGTTTTGAAAAACACAACCGAGAGTTCCCCTATCCACCACCGGGGACGCGTCCGATATTAGGCTGAATGAACTCCACACGGAGTAAGGGGTATATTAAATTTCATTAAGTTATTCCATTTGTAGCGCATAGAAATAAGGCTTAATCGGTCATAAAAGATTGATTTATACACAAATCTAAACATATTTCATTAGAAATAAGTCAGTAAAAGTGAAGGCTACTACACACCTACAAATTCTGTGAAGATTGGTCGATAATTGACCATAGTTCCTATAAAAGGCCAACTTCAAAAAACACTTTAACGATTAAAACTCTCTTGAAAATATTGGTAACCAAAAAACTACAACAGAAATAAGTTTTATGTACATACTTACATACATATACAGAAATCTCGACTTTATACAAACAATTATCCATATTGAACGAAAGCAAAACATTTGTCACATTATATAAAATTACAACTATTGAGAATTTTACCAGGGGGGGTATTGTGTATTTCGAGTCGTAAAGAAAATCGTTCGAATTAGTATACTTTTTATAATGTTTTTCGAAAGCATCTGCTTTCGGGCCCCCCCCCCCCCCCCCCAGGTGTATATCACTTAAAACGTTTTTCATTGCGTGTTATTTTACAGAGTTCACAAGCAACTGAAAGACTGAAATGAAATAGTATTAAACTCCTTATAATTAAATAATACAAATCTGCTAATAAATAAATAAAAACTTAATCAAAAACTCCACCGACCATATAATATCCTGCACCAAGTGTTTTACTGAAAAATGCATTTTATTTTAAAAATATTTCATTATCTTTTTTTAATTAGAAAAACACTATTCCATTAAAATTCGTAACATATTTAAAATTAATAACAGTTAGTGGACAAATGTGTTAAATTAATTTGAAATTGCAAATAAATTTAAAAGTGTTAATTAATTTCTAAAAAAAAATTAGAATTAACAACTTGTATTTTTGGTGTGTTTTTCCACACAAATGTTGTCAAATATTTGTTTGCAAAATATGAAAATAAACATTTCAAAAAGTGTGAGATTCCCAAAACTTCAAATCAATACAATCTTCTAGACAAGAGTTTGGACGTCAAAAGCACCTGCATTAAAGCGGTTTGTGTATTTCGTATGATACGAGATACAAAAATATTATAGTTAAGGTACGGTCACATTAGGCAAATATTTACCCAAAAAGACTTAACCACTAAATAACATATACTTTCCCTCGATTATTTATTTAAAAATCATTTTCTTAAATTAAATTTTGATTTCTTCTACCTTTTTTCTTTTAATAAAATAAAAAAGTTCATTATTGAGTGCAGAGATAATAATACGTCTCTTACAAATATAATTGTAACTCATTTCTTGATAATGATATCCGATGGATATCGAAATATTGGAGAAAATAATTTAATAAATAATATATAAAAATTTTTACAAATAATTGGCCTCGAGCTCAAAAAAACTTTTTTATTTTATTAATTATTTTCTTATTTAGGTCAAGGCACAACAAATATTAAGTTTTAATTTAATCTCTTGTAGAGCTACTTTGAGTAAATATTTGATTATGGTGGCCCCGTTTGTATAGAGAAAAAATAAGGTGTCGATGTTCCCGACGGAAAAAAACCAATTGGGTTAAATTGCATGATGTTTATAATCAAGAATTTTCAACTATTTATTTAAGTAAATTCTATTAAAAAATAAAAAAAAATTTTGTCTGAAATTTTCAAAATTTTTGAATTTAAAATTTTTTTTTTTTAATTTTTGATAACCCAATGAGTGCGCCTCTCAAAGAACTTTCATATGATGGAATAAATGTGAAAAAAATCAAAAAATCTATAAAAAGGACATTTTTATTCTTTGATCCAGCTCAACAAATATTGACCCCAGGACAAAAAAATTGAGAAACATAGTCTTAAAATGAATCAAATTTTCATATTAGTCGACTATATTTTGGGGCCACCCTAATGTAGATATATGCAAATTGTAAATAATTTCAAATGTTCCATTTTAAATCGATACACAATCTCTTAAAACTAAAAATTTCTTGCTCTATAGAATAGGATTTAATAAATTAATATCCAAGCACGTCGATCTTGCAGATTTAAGCATGTGAATATTTAAAATACAAACATATGAATTAATTTACCCTGCAGTCACTGAAATTAGCTTCGTAACTAACATAACATCACAAGTTTTCCACCAAAATCTACTTTCTAGTATTGAGTTGACTTATATGTATGTATATGTATATTATATACTTCTGTAAAATTCATTAATAGAACATCTGCGCACACATATATAGATTCTCCAGCAAAACCATTTACACGTAATTTTTGCGTAGATATTCGTTTTTTATCTCGTTGCGTGCCACATTTCGTCTCTTGTAAATTATTACTTTACTCTGCTCTAATTCTAGTCATTATTTTCTTATTTTGTACTTTAATTTAATTGAAATGTTTTAGTTTTTAGTGGAAAAGATGCTGCTGGTAGATTAATGGTGTTGAGTGTAGAATATAAAACGTGAAGATACATGTTAGATTTCTCAACTAAGGGTTTTCATTGCATTCCAATAAAAACTGTTATGAAAACTAGAAACGTAGAAACTGATTGTAATTTAAAAGTCATCATAGCAAGCCTTCATGATGAAGGGGCTTCATAATATATCTGAACTACAAAAGATCCTTTAAAGTAGAACCATTTTCAAATAGCAGCCCAGCTTTCACACAAGTGGGAAAACAAGACAACAAAGAAGTAAAGTTTCGAAAAAATATCACTTACCAAATTTTATCAAAATATCTTCAAAATTGCGGCCTGTACTCTGCGCACAAGCTTTACATGGACAGCCAGCCAGACGGACGGACGTACGAACGGACATCGTTGAATCGACTCAGAAAGTGATTCAGAAAGTGATTCTGAGTCGATCGGTATAATTTAAGGTGGGTGTTGGACCAATATATCTGGGCGTTACAAACAGCAGCACAAATCCCTCCCCACTATGGTGGTGTAGGGTATAAAAATTTGATTCTGGCGATATTTTTACGATTTTTTTTATTTTTTGGCGACGTATGTGAAAAACAAATATCCAAACCGTAAAAAATCGTCAAATTCCGATAAAACAGAAAAAAATCGTCAAAAAAAATCTGAAAATACAAAGTCAAAATTTCTAAAAGCATTTTTAAATTTTTATTTGAACGAAAACATAAAATTCAAGTTTATACAGTTTCTTGTACAATACATATCAAAATAAATTTCAACTTTTATAATAAGAAATCACAAATAATATAATGTTAAACACAACTTGTGTAATATTTTTAAAACATCTTAGTCCGCTTTCACACTTTTCAATTCTTACTCGTCAAGGCAAGTATTGTTGAGCAAGAAAAATAGAATGAAAGGGGTACTTGATGGTACTAGTAAATTTTCTTATTTGTTTTTTTTTTCATGCATGTTGATTTGCATTAAAAAGTACAAAAATGAATTGACGTGTGTAAATGAAATGGCAAGTTCAAAAGAGAATTGAACAAAAACTGGCCAGCTAAAACTAACGAGTGTGAAGCAAGACTTACAGGATTTTATAAAGAAATATCTGAATTTAACATATTTTATAATTCAGGTTAAATTATAATGTCAAAACAATTTAGTTTATTAAGTTTTAAATAACATTTTTAGTATAGAATTCAATTCATCCATCACATACAGGTACTCATTTTTAAAGAATTCCGTATTTTTTTTATTTAAATTTATTTGGCTGAATATTCTTTCGACGTCTTGTTAAAATAGCAGAAGTTTTTGTAGAATTTTCCCGTTGAAATTCATAAATTGTTCCACTAAAAATTTTAGTTCATGAAATTCAGCATTTAAAATTGCTTTTTATGTTTACAGATAAATAAGTAATTTCTACTATTTTTTGGAATTATTATACTTAAACTTAACAATTGACAATAATTAAGAAACCACTACTATTACTTAGTTTTATTTTTGAAATATGTCATGATATTAAATGAGAAAAATAGCTTATGTCTCAAAAATAGAAAGAATTTAGTAACAAAAACATTAATAACACAAAAAAATTAATAAAAATTTTTATAATTCAGAAAATCGTCAATGAAACAAAAAATCGTCTACATGACGATAAATCATCAAATATGGCAGCTATGCTCACAAGCCTGGTACAAATGTGTATACACTCTCAAATAAAAATACAAGTGATTTAAGCAATTATATTGTGCTGTGTGAACACCAAAGAAATTTCAAAGAAAAATTGTATCAATCTTTTCAATAAAAGTTGCTTCGTGTAAATTGGGACAAACTAAGCATTCATGACATTTTATCATTCTATCACAAGCGCGTCACAGTGGTCGTGCAAGAAAAGCAACTAGAAACGCCAAATTTGGAATGCATTAGGAAAATTAAAGGAAAATACAAGCATATTTATTTTATATACATATGTATTTAACTACTTGTGTGTACATATATATATTAAACAAAAAATCAAAAATGTCAACTAGTTTTAAAAAATACTACGGATATATTTCAAAAAATATTCTAAACAACATAATTATAACAAATCAAGCTTAGATCTATTGCCATACATCACATTTTTCTACCAATTTCGCACCAGATTCAACATTTCCTCGTTTGTGGAATGTTAATATTTTTTTCTTGCACAATCCTTAATGTCAAATATTGTGCAAAATGTTTTTAGTATTTGGAGTCAGAATATCGACATTTCAATTCCAAAACATGCTAAGTCGAAAAAGTGAGTTTTGCAGGAAAAGCTCCTAAAGTTTACAGGCGATATCTAAAAAACCATATGAGGTAGAACTTTTATGTTTATAACTATTGATTGGACTAGCCAATCACAACCAACAGAATTTAAGTTGAAAAAATTTAAATTCAAAAACGCAAAAAAAATAAAAAACTTGCTAAGTCGACATAGCATGGTTTGGAATTCAACTGTCGATATATAATTCTCATTCGCAAGAGTTCTTCCATGAATATCTATTATATATTTTGGTGGCGTTCTTAATTAGAATCCTAATTATGTAATTATTTTCTCGGTTCAGAATAGATACATACTTAGAAAGCAGGTTTGATAAAAAGTTCACTTGACTAATCAGTATGGCAACAAGAAAACTGCTTATTTGACCGTGTGAATAAAAATATAAATCTTTTTCAAAAACACATTCCCACTCTGTTTAAGATTCCCTACACGCGAACTCTATTCCAGTAATTTCCATAAATGTTTGTTTTTTTTTGTGTCATATTTGCGAGGGAGAGTTTTCTTTTTGTTTTCATTTTCATTTCTGTTTATTGTTGATTTTTGTTGTTATTAAAATTAAACATTTTACATGGTATAACTATACAAGGTGAGTGCAGTAGCCTAGCTGACTGACTTTGTTTACAATTTACTTACATTTGTCGAATGTAATACTTTTTCAAGTGTTTTTGACACTAGTACATTATTTTACACCAACAAAATGCCTGTTGTTATGCCTGTTTTGTGTTGTATTTGTTGCCGATTTGGACTCACCTTGTATAATTACACCATGCCATTTGATGTATTTTTTTTCATACAAGCAACAACAATTTAAAAGCAAAAGTTTACTATAACAATAGTTGCCAAACTCACACTCGTACTATAAAATCGTGCCTGGTACTAAAGATCACAACCGTGTACTTAGTTTTGCTATAAATATTTCACAGGGGGGCAATGGTTGCGGTTCTACAACAACATGAACATATACATACATGTGATAATGTTAATGATGATCATCATCATTATCATCAGTAACATGATCATTGTTGTTGTTAATGTTATTTTGATTACTACGAACATATGTATTGCTGCTTGAATACGATTTCGCTGGGTATTGTTTTGTATTGTTTGATGTGTCGTATTCCGTAGTTCTCGCATTTATTGTCATCAACAAGGTTTTAGATACAAATACATATAAATAAGATATTCGTGATAAATATAGCACAAAGCAAATAGAAAATATACTAAATTGTTTTAAATTTATTGATTTATTCTCATGGAGAAACTATGATTGTTATGCAAGAGAAATTAAATAAATTTCTTTAATGGCACAATATTATATAGTGCCAATCGAACAAGTTAGAGTGCAATCTTCGGCTGTACCGAATCTTTAATACCCTCCACCTAAAACGAATAAGAAACACAGAAATTACACTGGTTTTAGGACTAGAATATTCTTATTCTGTGTTTTCTATTCAGTCTAGTCTTAATGCAAAGTTTATTAGTATTTTATATGTTGATTGAAAGACATTATTACCTGTTGGTCGTAATTCACTAATGTCATTTTATTTTAAATGCTTTGAAATTTTTTCTAATTTTGAGTATTTATAATTGATATACATAATTACCGATTCCTACTGTAATTTACAAAGCTTGTCTGATTTTCATAATAATCTAGAGTGTAAGGTTAATATCAGGATTCCAAGGTAACCCACGTAGACAACAGATTAAAAATTGTTTCTGCACAGACTCTATACGCTGAATATGAATATTATAATAAGCATCCCAGATAATAGAGCCATATTTCAATGTAGGTCTTACTAAGGGATCATGAAATTTCTTAGCCTATCGCTTTATAAATGCGAATATACCTCTAGCTTTGTTTTTCGTCATGGTAATGTGCGAAACAAAGTTTAATTTGTTGTCTAGTAAAATTCCCAGATTAAGAAAATTTTCAACAATTACAAGCCGGTAATCACCCAAAGTATAATTGGTGGGAATATAATTACTTCTTGCAAAACGCATAAGTTTACATTTTTTTAAATTAAATTCCATTAAGTTGTAGAGTGCACCACAAAAAGAAATTGTTGAGATCGGATTGGAGATATAAAAGACCCGCAAATTGAGCGCAGCTCAAGCATATTTTAACATCATCATCAGCATACATTCGAATGTTATAAAAATTTAAAACATTTGGAAGGTCGTTGGTGAACAAGGAGAAAAAATTGGACGAGGAACACCAAAAGTAATCAAAATTTATTAATAAATTTTACGCATTGAGTTCTTTAAAAAAATAAGATTTTACCCAGTTTAGACGGCGAGATGTAAAACCAAGAAGTTACTTTATTAAAAGCTTTACTAAAGTCAGTATATATGGCATCAGTTTGTTTTCCTTGTACAAAGCCTTGGATAACGTGGGTAGTAAGTTGTAGGACATTTGCTATGGTAGAGCAACCTTTCCGAAATCCATGTTGAGACGATGACAGAATTGATGATAATTGATGACACATGTAATCAGTGATAAAGTGTTCAAAAATCTTTGGTATTAAACTAAGCTTAGCAATACCTCAGCAATTTGACACCTCAGATTTATTACCAGATTTAAATAATGGAATTATGAATGAAGACCTCAAAATGCTCGGAAAATAACCATATTTAATGGATGTGTTGAATAAAATAATTAATGGTTTTACCAAGGATTGTGCACAATTGTGTATAATACTGCTAGGAACACCAGCAGGACCATAATTATACGAAATCTTATGTTTTTTTATACTTTCCAATAAATAATCAGCGTCAATATTTGGAAACGATATAGCACGATTAGTATTTGTTAATTATTAAAAAAAACTATAAACAGCAGGATATAAATATTAAAAGGAGTGATGTATGGTCACGTTAAGCATGGCTCTCAATTAATGTGAAATAGATTCTAGTTTCAGTTATAAGATTCCAATACCTATCGTCAGGTGTAGGAAGTTATAGAAAATTTAATAAATATTTCAATATGCTATTCGATTTCTTCTTATTGGGTTATTTAAAATTAATATTTTTTAACAAAAAAATCACAACAACCCATTTCTGCATTTTGTTGCATAAACGAAATCCCGCAATATTTTTGGTTATAGAAAATTTTGACAGCAAATTCATGGGCAAAATTTGAGAAATTATGCAACATTTTGTAGGTTTTACTACAGCAGTGTCTGTAAATAATTTATTACAATGTCCTTTTAAAAGTAAAGTGCCATTAGCATTGTTAAAGCCATTAACAATTTATTTAATAAATATTGCATTTTTTATAGAATTAATGAACAGTAAAAAAGCGACAGTAATAAAATACATTTTTCACAACAAATTGTTTTTATGTACGAAAAGCTGTTTATTTTTATTTTTCCCATGAAAACATACTCAACATGGGGAGAAATTTTGGTTGGTAAAGAGCGGTCGTAATGAAAACTACTACTTCCACGTAATCGACTGCGTTTCATGGGGACTAGATTTTGTGTCTCAAAAACTTATTTAAATACATATATTTTTATTCAGATGTATTCACGCTAAATATAGTTTTATGACAAGGTTTACTATATCACAAGTGGCATAAGAGTGTTTAAAACAATATATTTTAAACACCATGTTAAAATAACTTGAACTGGAACCAGTGTCATGACTTGTTCTATATTTATTTCCTTACCTCCAGAACTATATCAAACAACCTTCTAATTATTTGAATTTTAATTTCCTTATCTATAAGATATGTGTGCATTGAAAATATTAGCGCTTAAATGCTTAAAATATTTAAACATTTTAACTTTAACTTACTATGGTTGTTTAAGAACTTGGTAAAATTCATTTCAAAACTGCGAAATAAAGAAAACGAAATTGCAAGAACTATTTAAAACATCTAGGCAATGACTGTGAAATAAAAAAGAAACGGAAAAGAATTTAGAAGAAGAAAAAAAAAATGAAACGAAACACTTATAAATATTCATGCAACACTACTGCCATTGGAGTTGGAAAACTAACTTACAAAAATACATACAACATGTGAAAACAGAAGCAAAATATTTATTGTAAAAAATAGTAGGAAAATGGAAAAGATGTGGGATTAGATGGAGGTAACAAGAACTATAAAGCATTGTTCACATTAAATCTAGTCACACCACAGAAATAATTTTTTTTTAAATCTGGTATTTTTTAGTTACTTGATTTTTAACATACACTTTCAGTCGGAATTCATATGTAATGGTCTCTCCAATATACGTGCTGATGCTGACTTTACTTTAAAACCAGCACTTATACTTTACAACAAATTTTAAGGAAAAAAAGTAACAAAAGCCTACTGCCATTGGGACCAAAATCTTATGTGGCGACATCCAAAAGCTTCAAAGAAGACAGTCTAGAATATTACGACAAATTGTCTGCGCCCAATGGTATATAAGTAATGATATTACCCACAGAGATCTCAACGTCCCAACTATCCAGGAGGAAATTAAAAAATATTCAATCACCTACATCGATAAACTAATGGCCCACCCTAACTACCTCGCTCGGGGTCTGCTTCAGTTCGAAGGTCACCAGAGGCTAAAAAGAACCGATACTTTGAGCCTAACTAGAAGACATTTTTAAAATTTGAATACAGCAGTTAGTGGTTACATTGGTAACAACTAATAAACAACAAGTAGAATTAAGATTTGAATACTTATTGTAAATTTCGATAAGAATGATTCAGTAATAAAAATATATTTAAAAACAAAAAAATTAATTTAAAAAAAAAGCAAGAGGATGTAGACCCAAAATATATATATATAAAAACTAGCCTTTTGTATCTGGCGTTGTCCGGGATATTGTTGATCTTTTATGCCTGGCCGCTGATCATTTAATATTTTGGGAATCTATTTTAGGAATAGCACACAAACGAAGCATATTTGATGTTTAAAGTGGCAGTTTATTCTGTAGGAAAAAAAACATTTTTTCCAAATGTATATTGGAGCTTGTATAAGATTCTAATTGCTATTGAAAATTGTATGCTAACAAAGACTTATTTTTCATCATTCAAGAAACAGATGTCCCTACTAAGTAGTTTTATATGTAGACTACTGTTTATATAAATGAATATGAATAACATCAAAACACATGTGGGTCATCAATGCCTACCAGCGGTTAGAGATCGAAATTTCAGTACAAACAAATCTCTGTTACAAAATATTTAAAAATATTGTCTCTGGAAATTAAACATCTTTGAGTGATATTTATATATAGGGTGATTAATTTAGAGGTTTTTTCATACGTTTTCTTTTTTTTGCAGATCATACGTGACTATTTCCATATTCTCATACTGTCATCTTATTTGTATCCAGGGGCAAATTACCGCATTCGTGATCGAATGAGCTATCGTATCGAAAAATGATTTCGATATCGAAATTATGATAAAATGTACTAAATTTCTTGCACGATATCGATTGCCATAATCTCAAATAAGAAAATTACGATAAATTTTACTCGATATCGAATGCGGTAATTTGGCCCCAGTAGTTCGCTATGGAAAGACTCACACTGCATCAACATGTACGAATTATTCAGTTGTATTACTGAAATCAAGATTAGTAATGTGTTCTCGCGCACTTTCCAGTAATATTCTTTTATTGAAGTCTCAGTGAACGTCAATGGAAGATACGCGCCCGAATAGATCACATCTAGTCTTCATCGACTTCAAAGACCTTTATGTCTACATTAATCTCAAATAATCTCGTCAATAATGAAGTTTATTTTAGGGGATTTATTTAAAAGATGAATCAGGGATTTATTTATTTTAGATTAATCACCCTAAATTCAAATACTAAAAACACAAATTTTATCTCTTTAAAAAAAATTGATATAAAGGTTCTACCTATAATAAGTATCCCAAAAATATTTTACTTTAATTTCCAAAACTATGATAGACTATAAAACTTTGATCGTCTAAATAAATATATACTTTAAATTTTATGCACTTAATAATTCTTGAAGGTTGCCTATCAAAAATGTATTTTCCTAATACTCGTAAATATTTTTGTGATTGCAGAGAGTGACAACAAAAATTTTTTAACTTCAGCAAAAAATACAAAAAAGTATCTAAAAATAATATAATATTCAAAAATGTTTAAAATTTTAATAAAAACGATTTAGTCGTATACCAGTTTTTCGTTTTTTTTACCGGGTTTTTCCCCTTTTTATCCCGACCTGGTCCAAGTTTCGAAAAAATATTTAGCCTGTTGACGATTTTAAGCATGTAATATTTACGTTTTAAATTTCAATACCATCGGTTCAGCTGTTGGGTCCTACCAGTTTTCCCCTTTTGTATATATAAACAGCAAATTCCTCTTTTTACCCGCTTTTACCCTCTTGAAAGAAGATCTATAGAAAGGTATTTGTCAAATACACATTTTAGTGGATATGGAAAGCTAAAATAAAAATTCAGTTGCCTTATAACAAAGTTGAGCATTATCCATTATGGTCCAAGTCTGGAAAAAATATGAGGCCTAGTGGTACTTCTAAGTATGAGTCAATCTACATACCAAATTTCAATAAAAGCGGTTTATCCGTTGGTCCAAGTCTTCAAAAAAATATAGCCTTTTGACGCTTCTAAGAACAGATCTATCTACGTTTCGAATTTCATTAAAATCGCTTAAGATGTTTAGACATGATTGCGGAACAAACAGAAAAATAAACAAGTCAAATACCCTCCACCTAAACGTAAGAAGAAATACATAAATTACACTGGTTTTATTACTAGAATATCTTATTCTATGGTTTCTATTCAGGCTTAGTGCAAATTTTATTATTATTTTACATATTGTTTGAAAGATAATTTTACGACCAATTTTATAGGCATTTATGTATAATTGAGCAATATTTGGGGAAGATTTTTGTATGGGGGCTATTAGAAATCATGGCCAGATTCTTACTATTTTCTTCAAGCTTTTTTTCTTTTATCATAAAAATAATGTATACAAAATTTCATGGTATTATCTGCAATATATTTCAAAAAATTGCAATAAAATGGACAAAAAATATCAAATTTTTATGAAAGTTGTCTCACATATTGGTCCATAACTCTGGTTGACCTAAACCGATTTTGTTGATTTTCAATACCAAAGTTACCTGTGAAATAGGAAATATTTTTCTGGAAAAATCGATTAGTTTAGTTGTATAGTTTGGACATGAGAGTGTTTTACACAGACGGGCATGGCTCAATCGACTTAGAATTTCACAAGGATGAAGAAAATATATACTTTGTTGGGTCCCAGATGAATATTAAAAAAGTTTTACACGGAATGACAAACGTAATATACCCTCATTTACCACTCTTGGTGGTGTAGGGTATAACAAATAAACAAACTTACAAAGCCATTTATAATTATATATGGATGAATAAATTTGGTAAAAAGGCAATGGTTTTTTATATACATACATACTTATATTTATATAAAATAATTAGACGTCACCAAACTTCAAAAAAATTTTGCGAATAACACGAATTTTTAAAAAAGGGAAAATTTATTAAAGTTCCTTCTTTTAGCTTTTCGTATTTTTACACTAATAGACGAGTAACAAATTGCCGTTCAAGAGTATCCATATGATTTTTGTTAAATATATATTAAAAAGTTTATGCGACCGGATTTTATGTGAACAATGCATTAGTCTTTGCAAAATCTTACACAACTATATACCCTACACTAATATTTTGGAATATCATTCATCACGACAGAAAAAGAATTAGGTTTTTTTTTCGAATGCACCAGTTAGAAAACAAGTGTTTTTAATATAATCAGACTTTATATTTTTTGATAGAAGTCGTACAATTATTGTGTATTGTGGAACAATATTGTGATTCTAAAGTTATTTTATAGAGAAATTAGTTACACACTGATTTTAGACCCTTATAAATTAGTTCTAAAATACTAGTTTTTCAGAACGTCTAAATGCAGAATCACTTCAGATTCTTTAATAATATCTACAGAACTTTTGTGATTATTAAGCACTTCTATAGAGTTCTTTAAAATAAGTTATTTAAATAAAAAGTATTTTAACAAGTTGCACAGTATAATCCGTGAGGATATGTTGACATTGTTTTGTTCACACCGAGGTTCACCGGGTTGACAAGAAATGACACTGCAAAAGATATCTATTTGTAAATCATTTGGAAAAAGTATTTACCCCAAACCCATCAAATGAATCAATAGATTTAAACTCTAAGAAAGCACCTGGTATTGACAAAATCAGTAACAAGATGACTATGGAGCTACCACGGATATCAATGGGAATACAACCTTTAATTATTAACGCTATATTACTCCTTGAATATTATCACCAGAATGAAACTTTTCACTGGTTACCTGCTTACCATGATACCAAAGCCGGGAAAATAGCACACAAATGTAGAATCATATAGACCCATCAGCCTATTGTCGAATATATCAAAGCTATTCGAGAAGATACTCATGAACAAGTTATACCCGATTTCAATTGAAAATAATCTTATTTCGAATCACCAATTTTGATTTAGAAGAAAACATATCGTAAATAAAACATTTGAAGCAAAAAAAAATATTGTTCCGCTCTTTTTTATTGACATTTCTCAAGTCGAACATTTAAGCTTAAAGAGGGAGATTTCTCAAGCTCCGCACAACCTATTAAAGCAGTAGCACCTCAAGGAAGCATCCTGCAACCCTTCTTATACTTGATATACACATCTGACATGCCAACAAACAGTCGTACTTACACATCCACATTTGCTGATGATACTGCTATTCTAAGCATTCATGAAAACCCTCAAGAAGCATCTCGCTACCTACAATATCAGACATCTGAATTAGAAAAGTGGTTGAAGCAATGGAGGATAAAAGTTAATGAGCAGAAATGCACACACTGAAGAGAATCATGCTCTTCTATTTATATCAATAATCAAGCAATAACACAACAATCCGAAGTTAAATACCACGGAATACACCTCGATCGTCGCTTTTCATGGAAATCTCATATAGATGCAAAATTGACTCTAATGAAATTGAAATTAATCCAAATTGATTGGCACATTGGCAAAAACTCTAAACTAAGTTGAGATTGCAAACTCTTGCTTTACAACTCAATTATAAAACCTATATGGTGTTATGGAATACAGCTATGGGGAACATCCTCAGCTTCAAACGTAGACAGAATTCAAAGACTAGGCTATGATTGATCAAAATTGCCCTGTGGTATATAAAAAATTCGAATATCCATAAAGTCCTAAACGTGCATTTGGTAAAAACTGAGATCCAAAAAAAAAAAATGCAGAAAAATACTTAACATTGTTTGCATTACCAGGAACGTACAATATTGCATGTCTTGCAAGACACACAATTTGCAACTCTTCGAACAGTGATTGATGTGGATCAATATACAAACACCTTGCTATAGTTCTTAAGCTCTCTTATCTCAATCATCCTTAGCTCAGTCAATTAACATAGCCTAAGGAAATTATTGAAACCAACATAGTGAACCCTAGTTGCACAGCCACAGGGTTGCCTGCAGCCCAGCATACTTTGTTGTCAGCTCCTAATTTGACACTGATGCCGTCTGCGAGCGGGTAATCGAACACTCATGCACTCCAATATCTCTCCTAAACAAAAACCATCTACAATCACTACTCGCTATGGATCTGTTGTTTCGACAACAGCACCTAGAAATAATTAGGACGAAAATTCGTAATAAAATATGACCCCACAATTTGGGCTATTTTTCGTTTTTTTTTTCGTTTGGGACTATAATTAGCAGCGCCTTAAACCGCCAGGGTGTGGGAAGTAGTGCTGGAAAATTCTACTACTTTCCATTACTCAATAATATCCAATACTTTTCATTTTGGGTACTCAATACTACTCGATATTTTAACGGATTTTTTGAATTTGTACCGCATAGTTTTTATCTGCAAATTGAAGCAGTTTCTCCAAAAAAAGAAAAATAGATCTACAATTATTAATGGTTTTGTATGTATGTCTTTTATTATTAAATCAAAAATGAATGTAAAGCTAACTTTTAATTCAACGTTAATTAATGTTTTGTTTTGATTAAAGAATGGGAAAATTTGCTTAAAAATACAACTCAGAAAGTATCGAGTAACTACTTTTGAGTATTGAGTATCCAACAAAAAGGGGCAAATACTCGATACTCGGTACCCATTACTCAATACTTTGCCAACACTAGAGGGAAGATAACTTGACAACATTCTCAATGGCAAATTACACATTGTAGAGTGGGTCAGAATCAAAATATATAAGATATCAGCCATTTTAACTATACAATTCGATCAACGTGAAACTATTATGCAGGTTAATCGAGATAAAGTTCTAACAACGGACTCCAATTAGGAGGTGCGCTGTGGAAGTAGGGCACCATTTGCAACACATGAACATTCTTTGTGGTTCATTCAATGTTAAATGTTATCAAAATAGACTCAAGCCTTGCAAAGCATAAGTAGCAGAAATCATTATTGTTCCCTATACCACATTCTATACAAGGCTGGTAATAAATAAATTTGAATTTTTGATATAAAATTAAAATTCTTTACATTTGTTTACTCTGGACTAATAGGAATATTAGTAATAAATAATAATGAATTTAAGAAAATAATTAAAATTATTGTAAACGTTTTAATTAGTTCCATCTGATAAGATTTTTTTTGTTGCAGATTTTTGACTTAAAATCTATAAAATTAAAAATGTTTGTAACATCAACTTTAAAGTCACTCATTTCGGAAAAACTTTGTCTAAGTAGTTGCTGTTAGTCATAGACAATATAAAATTCTCTTCAATATTGTACATTTAGTCAAACATTTTAAAATTGATATATTCCAAAATCAGTTCACAGATATCTGATATAAAAATGAGTAAAAAGTCAAATCTCGATTTTTGGAAATATGATGTATTATAAGAATTAGAAGATATTTCAAATGCTTTTCCAAGCTGTAGAGAACACAAGATTTGTCACAGCCAAAACTATAATCGCCTATGTTCTATATTCCACTACGAAATGAAACTGAATTCGTTACAATTCCACATCGACAATTTCATGGCGTTCTAGAAAACGAATGAATGAAACTGAATGATATTTTACTTTTCAAATCATTATCATGAAATTTAGAACACAAACTTAATGAAAATTTCACTTCCACTTCACTTTTCAAATGTAGAACCCAGGTGAATATCTTATTGGTTTTACTTCTTTCAGTTGTTCTAAACTTTTAATATTTACATACCTACAATATTTCAGTATAACAAAATGATCTCTGTTAGTAATTTTACAAAAATGTTTTTACAGGATGGCACTGTTAAATTAGACATCTTATAAATATAATACATAAAATATACAGGTCATTAATTATATTAAGACAGTAACATATATAGGGTACATAAAGTACCTAATTGCCACGGAAATCACTTTAAATTTACATTTCTTTTCTCGACTGTTAAAACCTTTTTTTAAATGCATGTATTTTTTACGCTTTCCCTATAAAAATGTGAAAAAGAAGTTACGAGAACTTTTTTTCCTCTGTTGCTATTTATTTTTTGTTGTTGTCGTTTTCATGGCAAGTACCTATACCCTGCTGCTGAAATTGTACACGCACGCCATATTCTGTGTTTTTTATTGGCACCACCAAAGAACTGTGAAAAAATTGCGGTAAATGTTGCAAAACAACGCAAACTTATTTCAAAATACACACCATGTTCACACAAAATCCGACTGCATTAATACTTTAATATTTATAAAACAATTTATTACCTATAAATAATTAGCTAAAAGCTAATTATAATTTAGCTAAAAGCTAAAAGAAGAAATTTTAATTAATTTCCTCTTATAAAAGTCCTTGTTGTCCAACTTATTCCATTTTTGTACGGTCAAGAATTGACACTCTATTACTTGTATATTGTTCAATTGGACAAAACTGGTTAATGATTATTTATAAAATATATTTGTCTATTATATTGACCTGAACGTACCATTCCATTGTAGCTTTTAAATAATGATAGGAAGCCAAGTCATTTTAATGAAGACTGGTGTCGTCTAATAATAAGCAACAAACTCTTTCGCAAAATGGTTTTGTGTTTTTGCAAGTCATAGTCGAAAAACCCAGATTTTGATTTTTAAATTTAGTACTATCTGATTTCTTTTAAGATTTAGCTTTCTTTTTCTTTCTTTTATCTGTGGTTAAGCCATCACTTACCAAACAATTTCTGGTCTGCACTTGTGTGACAACACTTGTCAATATTATGTTCTTCTATTGCATCAAATACAAAAAGACCGATTTTTTTTTTAATTACGAAGAAAACTATGAACTTGAGATCTACACGTTTTCACTACACAGAAGACCATTAACAAATTTCTGTCCGTAATTCAGCCGACATTTTGTTATTGCTTGGATAGTTTTATAACATTATTCATAGTGCTTTTTATTAGGATTAGTTTTTTTTTATTATTTTAATATTGCTCGAGTACCATATATATTTTTCTTACGTTTAAATAACAAATCACCGAAACAACGAAGATCTGGAAACCAAGATTTTTTTTAAAACTTTGGTGGCATGTTCGGATTTTCTATGAACAACACACAAAAAGTTTGAAACAACTTTTTTGGATACTATGCCAGACTTTTTTTTATGTGCAAGAAAAAGAATATTCAATATGGCTTTTAAACTTGGGAGCATAGTTTAAAGGTTTGTTTAAATGGCAGAGAACCGACTGTAAAAGTTAAATTTTTGCTAAAATTAAAAATCCTTTCAGCGGCGATATTAAATAAATAAATGCTTGTTTTAGATTTTGACATTTATAAAGAGTGTAGTTATTTTAAATGCGAGTCTAAATGTATGTGGTTCTCTACGAGTTTGTCTCCATAATGTAAAAAACAATAATTCTTTATACACAAGCATCCAGAGATCAAAAATGTATTTCAATGTACACAATGCAAAATGTACTGTATAGTATGTAAATTGTTTATCATTATTAAATATTGCGGTTCAGTAAAGAATATTCAATTATGTTTAAAACTTTGTGCTTTATACTGTCTTTTAAATTTCACAACTAAATACAATATGCAATTATAAAAGAACACCATTTAGAAACGCATCTGCTAAAATAAAAAGTTTTAGTTTATTTATTTCTTTTACCCTAGAAGCCTTTTATACAACAGTACATTCTCATTATTATAATTAATATATATTTTTCCTTTTATAATTATAGCAAACACCTCTAATTGTTGCACAACCAGGGAAAATACTGCACTTAATTAGTGCGATATCACAGTGGGCCGGATTACAAAGTCAAAGTAAACATCAATTATACAATTACAGCATCGTATAATTAATACTGGGAAACTTGTAAGTACTATCAGTAAAATAAGTTTTCAGGTGTAAATGTTCCCTTTAAAACTATTATGGAAAACTTAAAATGAATTATCTAAATGTCAGAACGCATCTTAATTGCTCAACTGAGTTAATTTAAAGGTTTATGTACTTTAAGAAAATTTTGTATGAACATTTTGTCTGAAAGCACACTTCAAACCTACTTTATTATACCCTACGCCACCATAATGGGGAGGGTATATTGGATTTGTGCTGATGTTTGTAACGCCAAGAAATATTGGTCCAACACCCACCTTAAAGTATACCGATCGACTTAGAATCACTTTTTGAGTCGATTTAACGATCCGTCCGTCTGGCTGGCTGGCTGGCTGGCTGTGCGCAGAGTACAGGTCGCAATTTTTAAGATATTTCGATACAATTTTGTACATGATATTTTTTCAACCCAAGGATGGATGGGACTGGTAGAAATCGGCCCATTATTTCACCTAGCCCCCATACAAATGTCCTCCCGAAATTGGGGTTCAGCGGTCTTAAATCTTTTAATTATGCAAGTATGCAAACAAAATTTACTACAGATGAGTAGTAAATGAAGCTAAAACATATCTACAATTTTCGTGAAGATCGGTCCATAATTAGTCGTAGCTCCAATATAAGGTCCACTTCCAAAAATCACTTAAAAGATAACAACTCTCTTTAAAATGTTGGTATCCAAATAATATTGAACACAAATATGTTTCGTGCATATACATATAATAGGTATAATTTTATGATGGTCGGTCCATAATTAGTCGTAGCTCCCATATAAGGCCCACTTCCGAAAATCACTAAAAGAGCATAACTCTCTTAAAAATGTTGGTATCCAAATAATATTTAACACAAACATATTTCATATGTATACTAATAATACGGTACAATTTTATTATGATCGGTCCATAATTAGTCGTAGCTCCCGTATAAGGCCCACTTCAGAAAATCACTTTAAAGAGCATAACTCTCTTAAAAATGTTGTTATCCCAATAAAATTATACACAAATATGTTTTGTATATATACATATAATATGGTAGAAGTTTATGATGATCGGTCCATAATTAGTCGAAACTCCTACATAAGACTCTCTTCGTAATTCACTTTAACTTCCATAAATCTTTTAAAAGTATTTATATCGAGATACAATTTAACATATATAATATTTATATTCACAGAAATCATGACACTGAATTTTTGTCCAAAATAGGTGATATTTCCCATATAACGCCCATTTCTGAAAAACTGTTTTATATTTACATATACATACTAGATGTAGGGTATTATATGATCGGGCTTGACCGACTATACTTTCTTACTTGTTTTTAATGAATACGGCAGTTAATATACAATATTTAATCAAATATACTCTTATTTCAACGCCATTTATGTTTTAAATGACCCACTGTAAAGAGCAGCACAGATGCAAAGTAACTAAAGTAGTGCAGTATTTTTAAAAAACGTTTTGAAGTTTAATTAAAAAATATTAGAAGTTTATGCACAAGTTTGCAGTACCTTTTCCATTATTACGTTTTTTAATTCATTCAAAAAATGGATGCAGAAGAAGGTATCCACTTATGTGAGCAGATTAATGCTCTAGAAAATAATTTTAATGGAATTTTTTAAATCAGTATGAAACACTTAAGGGCACATACGTGTATATAAAACTGAATGTAAGCATGCAACATTTAGAAAAAAAACCATTTAGAAATGGTTTCTATTGTTCTATTATAATTAGCAATCTATAGTGGAATGGACCTTTGCTTTAATGTTCAAGCTGAGGTACTCAAATTCAGCTAAGTTCATTTATTTAGAACAGAGATGATCATCATTCATAGTGCAATTCAGCGCTGCCAGAAGTAAGATTTTACCTTATTTTTTAAGATTTTTTAACCGAAAAAAGATATTAAGATTTTATCCCAAAAAAAAAAAGGTTTTTTGTTTTGTCTCGACGACAATTAAAAAAATCTTCTTTGTTCCCATTAGAAAAATTTTAAACTAATCGATCTCAAAAAATGTACAATTTAGTATAAGAAAATTAATTTTTTTTTTGTTATTTTTTGGTTAGTGTTAATTAAAATATGAATTGTTTTTATTATTTATAATAAAAAAAACTACTTATTTCCAAAAATAAGATTTTTTCCTCAAAAATAAGACTTTTTTTTTTTTGGCGAAATTAAGATTTTTTGCTGAAAATTTCAGGCAGCCCTGGTGAAATTGGTTATTTGCCCAACCCACTACTTTGTTATGCTCTTTTAATTCAGTTGTCTTTCATATGGCAAATGGTACGCATGCTTAGCGGATGTTTTAAATGTTTTTAAAATACAGTACGTAAAAAAATTATGGTACCATTACGAAAATTTTTCGTAATAAAAAATGCATTTGTTAATTCTCAATGAGAAACCCTTTTTGTAAATTTTCAAGATAGGTTTAAAGATTTTGATTTCCCCTTCTTGATCTTTTTTAAGCCCCCTTTAAAGTTGAAGTTGAAGAAACAAATTTTTACGTTTACTATTTTATAAAAATCTTTCATTTACTTTTTGGTTTATTGTATCTTTAAATTTGTCTCATTTTCTCACCAATGCATAAGTATTTTACTTTTGATCACCTCTGATTTTGAACATTAACAGCGTATATATTCTTTGAAAGACAATTTTACGACCAACATAATTTATTTTAAATGTTTTTAAATTTTATCTAATTTGGACCTTTTATAATTTACAGAATTTGTCTGATATTCATATTGAGTGTAATTTAATAATAAATTATAAAATTAAAAGAACATTTTTCGATATTCAAGACAAGATAAGAAACCGAGTATAAAAAAGGGTAGGATATAAGATGAGACTGTTTTTGGGTAAATTTAGTCTCAATAACATTATTTACAAGAAAAGTGGACCAATAATGGACTGATTGCTTCTAAATCCAGTATTCACTAATGTTATTTCGATGTTTTGATTTCTATATTTTGGTTGAATTTTATCTCAATAAGTGGACCTTATATGGGGGATATATGGAAATATGGACCGATATTATATGCAAAATCGATCGGTACCGATATTTACAACATATATATATAATGATAAATAGATTTTTCGGATGTGGTCCTTGTATGGGAGCTATGACCAGTTATGGGCCGACCAACATTAAATTTAGTACAACAATTTTTTTGCTTATAAAGATTATTTATGTCCAATTTTAGCCATATAACATTATATATACCAGTTTTATACGTATTTAAGTGAATTTTGGATGTGAAATTTAAAATGGATCTATGGTCAAACATGGACCGAACTAAAACAAATTCGTTTTGCGATTTCTCTTTGCATGAAACTTGTTACTTCTGAATTTTGTATTGATATTCCAATTTTATAGGCATTTATGTGTAAATGAGCAGTATTTTGGGAAGATTTTTGTATGGTGGCTATGAGAAATCGTGGACCTATTCTTAATATTTACCTCACACTATTTTCTTTTAGTATAAATACAACGTGTACAAAATTTCATAGCAATATCGCAAATATATTTCAAAAAATTGGAAGAAACATGTTTAAAAAGATCAACATTTTATTAAGTTTTGGATATTATCCCTACGGGCTAATTTCGGTCAATTATATTTTCTTCTTTAAATGATGTAAATGAAACAATTTACTTCATCAATTTGCTCTACGTTTCGTCGATGTGGGTTTTCGACTTCTTCAGGAGCTATTTTATTAAGATAATTTATCTTATGTTACATCATTTGTTATTTTTTAGAAATATATTGTAATTAAAACGGGAATAACACGACACCAAGTTAATTAAAATAAATTTTTTTTTTTTTTTTTTTTTTTTTTTTTTTTTATAGCCTTTATTTATTTATTGAATCTTCATATAATGAAATGACAATAAGTATTCAAATCTTAATACTAAAAAGAAAATAATAAGCCCAGCCAGTGCTAGACAAAAATTTTATGATACTAAAAAAATTTCACATCAACTGATCCAGTCATCTATTTTGCGCTTGAGTTAAAGCAAGGGTATCCCTCCTTCTCAACCGATTATGGCCACTAAAGTTAAGGATGTCTCGTGCAAGTGGGTTTGGGTGGTGTTCAAGTTTGCTGACATACTTTGACGCGTGTTTTGTAAATTCAACTTTTACTGATGGCTGCAGTAATTATACGTAGAATTTTATTTTGACCTCTTTGAATTTTTTCAATGTTTGATGCTGAGGCAGTACCCCATAATTGAATTCCATAGCACCAGATTGGCTTTAGAATTGCATTGTACAACAATAGTTTGCAGTCCAACTTTAGTGAAGAATTTCTGCCAATTAGCCAATTAAGTTGCACTGCTTTTAATCTCATCTGTGTAAGTTTCGCTTCAATATGAGACTTCCAAGTTAAACGGCGGTCGAGGTGAATGCCGAGGTATTTGACTTCATTATGTTGAGGAATAATTTGATTATTTATTTTGATGAACGAGCAAGTTTCTTTTCGCAATGTGAAAGTGATATGAATACATTTCTGTTCATTAACCCTGATTTTCCAAAGCTCTAGCCAATTCTCTAGTTTATAAACATAATTCTGCAAATTCTGTGATGCTACTTGGTGGTCCTTGTGAACGCTGATAAAGGCTGTATCGTCTGCGAAAGTTGACGTGTGGATTTTGGGGTCTGACGGCATGTCGGAGGCATAAATCAAATATAAAGTAGGACCCAGTATGCTACCCTGTGGCACACCTGTTTCAATTGGCTGAGCGGGGCTTAAAAAATTGCCTTCTTTGATTTTAAATTTGCGACCGTATAAATAGCTTTCCATAAGTTTATGGGTGTTAGCAGGCAGAGTTAATTTTATTTTGTGCATTAAACCGTCATGCCAAACTTTGTGGAACGCTTGGGACACATCTATGAAAAGGGCGGAGCAGTATTTTTTGTCTTCAAACGACCCTCTTATCACATTTACCAATCTGTGTGTTTGTTCGATGGTGCTGTGTTTAGCTCTGAAGCCGAATTGATGATTAGGAATGCATTCAGTGTCGTTCAGAATTGGAATCAACTTAGTCATTAACAATTTTTCGAACAGTTTAGAAATTGTCGGCAATAGGCTAATTGGCCTATATGACTCTACTTTGGTGTGATCCTTCCCTGACTTAGGAATCATAGTGATCATAGACACCTTCCAATCTGCAGGATAGTATTCTAGGCGTAAAATAGCGTTGAAGATAAAGAGGATAATTCTTCTAGCTACACGAGGTAACTCCACAAGCATTTTATTGCTGATTTTATCCATACCTGGAGCCTTTCTAAGGTTCAGAGTACCAATAGCGCTTTGGACATCACCAAAGTTTAGTCTTAGAGGTACAGGAGGTCTAATAACGAGTGGTGGCAAATCAGATACGTTATTTGAGTTGTTTTTAGTAAACACATTTCTTAAATGGTTAACAAATAATGTCCCTTTCTCGGAATCATTTCTAGCCCAGTCACCAGTCGGATTTCGCAAAGGAGGTTTTCCTCTCACTGGTCTTTTTAAACCTCTTGCCGCCCTCCATAACGAGTAGTCAGATTGTGGGGTACTATCACGACCCTCCAAGTAGGATGTAAGTGAAGCCGTTCTTTGGGTTTCTAAGAAATGTCTTAGTATATCTCTGCATACCCGTAGCCTAGCTTTCAGTTCAGGAGACCTGTGAAGTTGCCACTCTCTTCTCATTCTTCTTTTTTCTGATAGGAGATGTTCGAGTTCAGATAAATAAGTTCTGTTTGTCCTATTTCTACATTCAACGTGATAAGTGGAAGCGTGATGCACAGCTCGTCGAAGGTCCTCGGTAAAGTTGCCAATCGACTCATCGATATCGTCGGTAGTTCTCAACACAATATTTTCCGTGCAATGAGAACTTAAATACTTTTTGTATTTTATCCAGCTTACTTGGGTCTTAGTCATGTTTCTAAATGGAGAGCCACACACTTGAGGGAAATGCATTGAAATGATAGTAGGAGAGTGATCTGAGGACAAGTCTAATGAAGGATCCACTTGCATCCATTCTACAGGGATATTTTTCACTACTCCAAAGTCAATAACATCGGGAATCTTCCATCGGTCCGTCGGCCAGTAGGTGGGATGTCCGCTTGAGAGTACATCTAAGCCCATTTGAGCAATGGTGTTGAAGAGTACGCGACCCTTTGGGGTTACCAGACGTGAACCCCAAAATGTGTGTTTGGCGTTAAAGTCGCCAGCAACTAAAAATCTAGCTCCAAGGGAATTAAAGAAGTTATGGTATTGGTGTTCTTTTATTGAGAATCGAGGCGGAGAATAAATCGATGATAAAACAAATTTGTATTGACAGAATTCAATGCAAATGTTTGTTGCTTGGAGGTAATCCTCACTTATGTTATTCATTAGATAATGTTTTATTCTGTTCTTTATAAGAATTGCCGAACCTCCACAAGCTCTTCCGCGGGGATCTTTAGTATCGTACAACACGTAGCCATTAATTTTGAAGTACCCTGTCGACGTCAAGTGAGTTTCAGCAATCATCATAACATCAATCTGCTTATCCATCAGGAAGTATTCCAGTTCGTTTTTATGTTGGCGGAGGCCGTTCGCGTTCCAAAAACAAATTTTTAAATAAATCATTTCTTTAAAATGGCTTGCAAGATAGTGGATTGCATTTTCAGCATTTCCTGCATCATGGATGTCATGGTGGTCGTAAAAGTGTTCATAGTTTGGACAAGTGTTTGCAATGTTGTCTCTAGATTGTTGATATGTGGCTCACTATATTGCGATATAGGTTCCTGCTCCAGACCTGGCATATTAGATTTGACCACGTTTGCGTAAGAAACTTGTCTAGAATTAGGAGCGTTTACGTGAGTAGTTGGTCGTACAATTTGAGGAAAATTCTTACTCGACGTGAAATTAGGTTGTTGAGGATGGTCAGGTAATACTGGCGACTTATTGGTCCTTATGCCCTTCAAATAAGTATAAACTGGACAACCTCTATAATTAGCGGTATGATTTCCTCCACAGTTACTGCATTTTTTTATTTTTAAGTCCGTTTTGGACTTATTACATTGAGCAGTTGCATGTAGTTCCCCACATGCAACACAAACAGACGGCAATTTACAATACGCTTTGGTGTGACCAAATTCTTGACAATTAAGACACTGGACGGGTCCAACACGCTTATGCGGTTCCTCCACGGTAATTCTACGATGCAGAAGATAAATAAGATTGTAAATTGGATGGGACTCGTTTTTCTTTAAGGCAACATCTCCAGGTTCCAATTCTACCCTGAACATGGGCTGAGGAATCTTTTCACGGTTTTTAATATTCACTACGCTCTTGATTTTGAACCCTTTGTCCATTAATCCGTTCTTTATCTCCGCAGGATCAACACATGGGTCTATACCCTTTAGAACGACTTGGAGTCCTTTTGCGCTTTTGAGCTGATAGGTATAGAAATCCCTGGTCTCCCTCTCCAACTGGTTGGACAATTTTCGAAAATCATCTTCCCTATTCACTTGGATCTTTGTCTCGCTGATTTTTCCGTGTTTAATTGAGGTTACGCTAAACATGTTCTCACTTATTACAGCAACAATTCCTTGTACCAGTTTATTGGAAGTGGGCTCTCTCAGGTAAATTGGTGGGGGCTTAAACGTCTTTTTCGGTATTTCTGGGTCATTCGTCTGAAGTAAAGCAAATCTGTTTTGATCATTTGGCTTATCACTGCTGACGGTCTTAGGAACTTTATTGGAACTGGAAGACATTTGAGCAGATGTCGGGCTCCTCTGTCGCTTGAGAACGGTGATGTACTTATCCATACCTACTTGTTTTTTGGGTTTGACTGCACTATTTGATGAAGATGATGATTTCTCATCGGATGAGATAACTATATTGGGCGAACAGGAACGGCGCCGTATTTCGGCTTTTGTAGTGAGAAGAGACTCCACGGATTTTCTTAAGGATTCTTCCTCAGAGATCCATAAATTTTTTCTACTGTAGCTTAGCTCTTTCTCAGAATTACATCTGAGCGGGACACTCATGCAGTTGTTTTGCGATTTTTAAATTACCGAAAAACCACTATTTTTCCACCTATTACGATATCTTTTTTTATATATATATACTTTTTTTATTTTTTTTTTCACCTATTACGAAAATTCAGCCGCACTAAAAATAACACGTCCGACCAGTTCAAGCAACACTATGTGAATAAATAATTACAATTGTATACATATAGAATAAATCACAGAATCGTCAAACTTATAACTACGGATATCACAGAACTATTACTTATAATTAATTGCAGGCATGTATTGGAGCTTAGTATTATTTCTATCTTCTTTTGTGTTGAGAGTGTTCAATAGTCGTTCCTGTATTCTCAAGCTCTCCAATGTGTATCTCTTATTTTCGGATTTCTCCTTGTCAAGTATTTTCACACTCTTAAAATCAACGGTATGTCCGCTCTCTTTTGCGTGTTGTGAGAGTCCAGTTGATTCTTTTCCCTTTCTTACGTCTGCTTCATGTTCTGCTATTCTCGTTCCCAACATGCGTCTCGTAGTCCCTACATAAACTTTATTGCATTGATCGCTTTCATCCCCTTTACATGTAATTTCGTAAACAAAATTTTCCGTTTTCATTTTATCTATTTTGCTCTTTCTGTTAGTAAACACACGCCTCAGTGTAGAATTAGATTTGTGAGCTATCATTATGTTTTTGTTGTTTATTATATTCCTTAAGGTTCTGTTTTCTGTCAGTTTAGGAATAAATGGTACACTGCAAAAAATTGATTCGTTAGTTTCGTCGTCTTTATTTCTGTTTGTATTTTTGCTGAGGATTATGTTAATAGTGTTGATTATGATGTGTGATGGGTAATCGTTCTTTTTTAGTATTTGTCTAATTCTCTGGATGTTTTCGTTTCTGAATTGTACGTGGCTCATGTTGATTATGTTATCGACGAAATTTGTGACCGTGTTTATTTTCATTTTCATTGGTTGGGTAGAATTAAAATTGATGAGTCGTCCAGAGGAAGTCGGTTTCGTGTACCAATTAGTGATAATATGTTCTCCATCTCTTATTATGTTCATGTCTAAGTATGGTATCTGTGAAGAATTTTCCTTTTCAATAGTAAATTGTATTTTCTTATGATATGTGTTCAGTGTTTCCAAAATTGTTTCCTCATCTTTCTTGTTAATAACTGCGAAAAAATCGTCAACGTATTTTGTTATGAATTTTATGTGAATATCCTTGATTTTTAGTCTATTAATTATTTCGTCAAGTAAGGTATCTAATACTATATCAGCAATTGTAGGTGATAGGGGGTTGCCCATTGGCATACCATAAGTTTGATGGTAATATTTACCATTATAAGTAAAATAATTGTTATCTGTGAGGCAAAACTTTAGTAGTCTCAGGAATTGAGATCTATCTATTGTAGTGTATTTTTCAAGTATTTCCCATTTGTCCATTATGTTATTTACGGCTAAGTGTATCGGTATATTTGTGAAAAGTGAAACCACGTCAAAAGAGACAATAATGTCATCATCGTCAAGAGTTATTTTACTAAGTTTATCTTTTAATTCTCTTGAGTTTTTTATATTATAGTAAGGAGAAATCAAATTCCTTAATATAGAACCAATATGTTTCGATAATTTATAACATCAACATTTTATTGAGGTTGTCTCACATTTTGGTCCATAACTCTGGTTCTACTCTACGGATTTTGCTAGTTTTCAATACTAAACTGCTTAGGATAACTATAAACTGGCTTTTGTAAACTATCTTTATTTTGGTGTCTGTTGGACGAGAGAGTGTTTTACACAGACAGACAGACATGGCTCAATGGACATAAAATTTCGTAAGGATATATTTACTTTTTTGGGTCTCAGAGGTACACACGGAATGACAAACTTATATATGGAGGGTATAATAAAGTAAAAATATCAAGTTGTAAGAAAAAATTTAACGAAAAGAAAACTAATCCGCATATAATTTAATTTAATTTGGCACCAAAGCCGTTACTTCGTAAAACACTTTTTACACGTCTGGGCTCTCTAACAATGTTTCAATTAATTCATTTTGAATACTATTCTATTCGAACAGAACACTTATGTTGTACACAAACGAAATTAAAAAAAAATTTTAATACTAATCTTGCGCACTATAAATTTTTAGTTATTTTAGTTTAAAATTTCTTATTTTCTAAAACTTAATACTTGCTGATATAGTATATTTACAATATTCAAAAATTAATAACTTGTTATTAATATTTAACTACGTTAAATATTTTAAAAATGCTAATTTTTTGCAAAACAATTTTAAAACTATTTACTTTAATTTTAAATTTTCCCTTTTCCCGGGCGGCTATAAAATCAGGAAGATAAGTTTGGTTTCGTTTGACTTGATAACGCGTTTCCAGTCATCTACTGTCCAAATTCTGTGCTCTCTGGCAAACTTTAACTGTGCTTAAAGATTTTTTTTATCGACCCGGAAATGCATATAGTGGGGGTAGCCAAATTATTAGATTTTTCTTTTGTTCGAATAAAATAAATAATTGGAATATGAGATTTTATTTTTTTCAAATAGTTCGATCACATATTCGAATTATTCGAATAATGTAAAATTTTTAAATAAAGTGAAAATTGTTTTCCTTCATTTAGTCATACATAAACAAGGTCAACAAAAAAAAATTTTTTTTGAGTCTTTTATTTAGTGATTATTTTCTGATTATATAAATGGAAAAGTAAACAGGAACTCCATTAATAATAAATAAAGTATATAATGAAAACTAAATATACGTGGTGGTTTTGCAAATTTTTTTAAAATCCGTTGCATTTATAATCCAAGAGGGGGGTGAGAGGGATTGTGGGTGTGAAGTGAGAGGTAGCAGAGTGTCATGGCAGTATGCGAGTGCGCTTTCTAGAGGAATAACGTATTTTATGTGTCGCGAGGCCTAAAAATATCATCGAAACTACATGCTACATGCGAACTTGGATAAATTCAAAGATAACTTGGGTGAATATTCAGAAGAGCAAGGGGAACGCTTTCACCAGGATATAATGAACTTTGAACAAAGATATCAAGCACAATATAATGAGAACATGATGGGTGACTACATTTGGATGCTCATACGAGAAAGTTCTGACGATTACACTAGAAATACTAAAATTATTCATTTTTGAAGCTTCTTTTGTATCATTTTTTTGTATTTTTATGTTTATTTGTGCTGACTTTTATAATAAAAATTAATTAAAATATATAATTCATAACTTGTTTTAATTTTAATTGATTAACATTGAAAAATAGACCTTTTCCATAAATGTTGAAATTTCGTTCTGGTATCTACAAAAGCAAACTTTATTAGATAAAAATATTTTTTCTTTCTTTAGTTTGGCATAAATAATCAAAATCAGAGGTAAAGAACTCAAACTCAAAAATCGTGTTGACCTATGCAAAGTATTATCGTCGAAAACCAGCTTTAACCACATCACTTGTGTAAATAAATTTTCATAATTATGTTCTTGGCCTATTTCAATGCTATAATCATCAAAGTTATCCTCAATATTACTTTTTTCAACATATTCAACATATAAAAAGGACACTGGTTCAATTAATAACCAGTGTAATTGACCAACCAAAGTGGTCCATTATGATTAATTATCACAATAATATTTATAAATCTTCAGAAAATTGATCCAATTATTCGTTGTTCGAAAGTGGCCATTTTTAAATTACTCGAATATTTACTCGTTATCATTTAAAGGCACTCATGTTTTCAAATTCCGTAAGTTTTCTTTATTTAATTTAAATGAATTAGTTGATTAATAGTTTAAATAGTTTTTGTTGTGCAAAGTTTTTCCTATGATAATATTTTATTTAAAATATTAGCGTATACTGAAGATTTTATTTCACAACATGTACATAATTCTAGAGTTCGATTCAATAAATTTTGATTGAATTGACATGTTTTTTGTTTCAATTTTGCAAATATAAGTTGTCACGATAAACGGGTTGAGTGGTTGCTACTCAATTTGACAAATACGGATGTTGCTGTTGTACCACATGCTGTAAAGGACAGGAATAAAATATGATTATAAATATTTTAGTTTCAATAAAAATTGAATATGCATTTAATATTTTTTAAGCCTTGGGTTAAATAAACTTATTTTGTTACAAAGTGACACTTTAATTCTTCTTACATAAATATCAAATTGCAACATTTTTAAAATATAGACCGACATTACGTGGGCATAATTGAATTTGCCAATGTATCTAAGCTTTCTATTGACTGTGCACATAGATATGGACAATTTATTTGATAGCAAACACATTGTTGGAAATATTTGTCCAATATACATTTCTATAAATAATCGTAACAGGTGAATTACTATTGGATTGTTTTGTACAAACATTTAACAGTCAAATTCAATTCAAAACGCAAACACATACTGTTAGCGTCAAAATAAAGTCAACACCACATATTATTAAAGTAAAAGCTTAATACTATTGATATAAATAATATTATATTAGAAAATTATATTGTATTTTTATATAATTATTTAAGTAAAATTTAATTCACAAAAAAAAACAAAAACAAAAGCGCAACAACTTTAATTGATTTATTGTTAAAATGGAAAAATTTTACGCATCAAAATAAAGCAAACGGTGGCATGATCATAATGCAAAAATCTCCTGTAATTACAAAAATAGTATTTATTAATTTTTCTTTGTTTGAAAGTATTTCATAATTTATCATTACAATGAAGAGACGAACATCCACACTCAGCAAATCATAATAAACTTACATAAAATGGTAAAACCCTGCGTGAAATAGGTAAAGCCTAGTACTCTGTTCAAATTTGGGAAAAATGTTGAGCAACATTAATTATTTCATACGGAAAATTTGACGTATAGCCAATGTTGCCTATCACGCGAATTTACATAATTTGACGTTTTTTTTTAATTGAAAGTACGCCACATTGTTTTACTTATGTAAACAAAACACATATTTTTTGCTTTTTTGTGAATTTAAATCGAAACTAAATAAAAGTTGAAATATTAAAAAATCTGTGTTGAATCGAAATAGTTAAATAAAAATTAATAAACAAATATTACTGGCCGCTTGTGCAGCAGAACAACAAGTAATAGATATTGTTGTTGCGACATAAAAGCTTTTGGATGAAAATTTCACGCGAAACAATTGCTACTTTAATTATTTCGCTGTGAAAAAATAATATTGCCAGATACATTTCACATGTTTTTCACAAAATGAACAGAGTACTACTTCTGCAACATTTTTTCATGAAAATTTCATGTTTATTTTTTTAACATGTATTTTGACAGCATTCCACTACAAATTTTGAACAGAGTACTATGCTTAACGCATCACTGTATAATAAATCAAGTTAGAGTGAATCTTTATTACCCTACATCTTAATGTTATACGAAATACAGAAACTACACTGGTTATAGGACTAGTATATCCTTATTCTGTGTTTTCTTATTAGTTTTAGTGCAAATTTTATTAGTATTTTATATATTCTTTGAAAGGCAATATTACGACCACCATAATTTATTTTTCTGATATTCAGAATAATCTAGAGTGTAATTTAACAATTTATAAAGTTAAAAAAATATTTCTCCGTATTCACCACAAGTTAAGAAACAGAGTATAAAAAAAGATAAGATATCAAGTGAGCATTTCAATATTTGTTAATTAAGTTTAAATAAATAGTTTGAATAAATAAAATTGGAAAATTTCGTCAGTAATAAAAATAAACTTTTATTGATCGCAATGCATTGAATAAAATTAGCACAATTCAAACAAATTCTTTTAAATTAAATATTGCTAATTGAAAACATTCAGAAATTTTACAAAATTGCATTATTTTTGCATTAAATTTGACAAAAACTAACCAAGCAAACAAACCGACAAACTGGTCGAGCGAACGGGCAGGGTCATGGTTGAACAGACGTCAATACTACATGAGCAAATTTAGTACAAATATTTAAGATTGATGTGGAATAACTAATTTGGTCAACATTTGGCACATTTATTTTTTTGTTTTAAAACAATTTTGCCTAGTTGTTAGTTGGATCACCCACGAACAAACCATTTCTGTTATATTTAGTCAACAAATTTTCGTTATCCATATGCCGCGTTTTCACGGCCTATGGATTGTTGGCAATTGTATGAAAACGGGTTGTCATATGGCGTCATCTATGTTTGCAATCATGATTGCAATCATGAAAATTATGATATGACAACCTGTTTTCATACAATTGCCAACAATTTGGACAATTTGACAAAAAAAAAAATGACATAGTGAAAACCAAGCATTATTCTGTTGAATGTTACACTTAAAATTTTAGAATGGTTTATTAAACTTTCTATGCTAGCCTTGCTTTTGATGGCAGAAAGTGTTGAGGATGATATTTTTTCTGATAATTGCAGGTTACGCAGTCCAACAAACCTCAGTCCGTCGCCAAACTATTGGTTTAGTCATTTGAGAGAGGTAGAAATTAAACCCTCCTGGGCAATCTTTATTTAATTCTATGGTGTTTCGTGAGGTGTTTTCAGGCCTATTGAACTGAGTTTTCTTTTCGTTGAGTTCGATATAAATCTGGCAGTAGTTCACAACTATTCTTAATTTGCCATTTTTTGCTTGATGAGTTTTCATCGCTTCCCAATGCTTCTTCCTCAGTTTGATAGTGTGGAATGTCATTAAAAAAGTTAAAAAAAAAAACACAAACTCATTTGTGTTGTGACTAAGAAGATCACCTCTTTTGTTTATGCAATAGTTAGAGTTTCAGAGTTCATGTACGTAAGTAATAAATGGAGTTATATCAGATATCTTGCCCTGGATGGTAATTACATCAGCTCTAAGAATCGAAATCTAAGTATTCTCTGTGATGTTGCTACTGTTGCGTTTGCGTTTAAAACATCATCCTTTCCAGATTTCATTGCCTGTTGAGGTAAAAAGTGCAATAAAGCATTCCAAATATTTCTTCTCATGGTTATATAAGATAACACATATAGTCACACCATACATTCAATTCCGCTTTGGAGCAAAAGTAATTGGGGCTAAATTGCTGGATTATAAAGCTTAAACTGTGATCTCTGATTTGATAACCTTGGATAAGTGAAATCTTTCCATTTAAATAGTACATACTACCAACTGAACTTCTTTAGTCGAAACATCAGCTTGATGAACGATCCAACATTTTCATTTTCCATTTATTTCTACTAAGTAAATTTTTCACTGAGAGTAAAAAAGCTATTTCATTAACAGCTCAGCCAAGAAAATTATCAATAAAAATTTTAATAAAATTTCATGTTGTAAAAAACAATTCCTACCTTCAGTAAAAATAATTTAATGAAAATTAAATTTAATGAACTCATGCCTAACTAAATAAATATAACAAAAACTAACAGTTCAACTATAACAATTATTCTTAAAAACGCTAAAAATTTAAATTTATAAATCAAGTTTTGTTAAAACTGAAAAAGTCTAATTTAGCGTTACAGTCATATATATACTCGTATTTCTTTAACCATTTATTTATTATTTAGCACAACCCTGCGTTTGAGCAAATACCTCATATATATGTATAGGGGTGACGTTTTTATGTATGTATATGTACACACATACATAGTTACTGCAAGTCAAAGCCAACACTTGAACAAAAAGAAAAAAAAATAGTATTTGAGTATGTCTGTCTGTCGCAAAAATCAATTAAAGGTTAAAAAAAAAACATTCCGAGTGCCATATACGGCCGTGCCGAATGGTTAATACCCTCCACCTAAATATGGTGAGCATTACATGAAAGAATGGTTCAACGAGCAGATTTTTCTTATAATGGAGTGGCCAGCAAAAACAAATGACGTCTATCCGATTGAGAATTTGTGATCAATCGTGAAGGGACAGTTGGTTGAAATACCCATTAACTCCAACCCATTTGAACGAGCTTTGGCAGCGGGTTCAGTGCGAACGAGAGAGTATTTCAAATGAATTTAATGAAAAATAGGTGGACAGTTAACCAAAACATATAAAAACTGAATTCATTTCTTGTGTATCTATACCCTACACCACCATATTGGGGAGGGTATATTGTATTTGTGCTTATGTTTATAACGCCCAAAAATATTGGTCCAACACCCACCTTAAAGTATACGGATCGGCTCAGTATCACTTTCTAAATCAATCTAACGATGTCCGTCCGTCCGTCCATCTGGCTGTCCAGCTAAAGCTTGTGGGCAGATTTTGAAGATATTTCGATAAAATGTGGTACATAATATTTTTTCGACCCAAGGATGGATGGGATTGAAACTGGTGGAAATCGGTCCATTATTTCACCTGGCCCCCATACAAATGTCCTCCCGAAATTGGGGTTTACCGATCATAAATGTTTGAATTATGCAAGTATCCAAACAAAATTCACCAAAAATAAGTGTTAAATGAAGCCAAATCACATCTACAGATTGGTCCATAACTACTCGTAGCTCCCATCTAAGGCCCACTTCCGAAAATCACATTAAAGCACTAGGCTTTATCATATAAATAATGAGTACAAAATTCCATGTTTTATCTGCAATAAATATAATAGCAAAAAATTGGCGAAACATTTTTATGGAGGTTGTCTCACATTTTGGTCCAAAACCTAGTTATAATATAAAAATTCTGCTGATTTCTATACAAAATTATCTCCCAAAATAGAAAAAATTCTTCTGAAAATTTCGAAAAGTTAAGTTGTGTGGGTGTTTTACAGAGACGGACAGACATAGCTCAATTGTCTATATACTCGTACTTATGTACAAGGTGGCGCAAAAGTAAACTTCCGATGTTTTTTGGCTGTAATTAAAAAACAAAATGAAAAATTTTGATTCTTCTTGTGGATTATTTTTATTTGGTCTTTTAATTTTTTTTTACATCAATTCGAGAATATGATACCATGTACATGGCCGCCGCCACAGTTGATTGTCATTTGAGCCTTTTTTATGGCATTTTCCATCACTTTGGCCAAAACTTCCGGCGATAGGTCCTCACATTCTTGACGGATATTGTCTTTAAGAGCTGCAAGAGTCTGAGGTTTGTTGACATAAACCCGCGACTTCAAACATTGTTTATTAACGTGTATTTCGCATGTGTTTACTACACAAATGTCAAAACAGAACTGACATTAGGGGCCAATCGCAAAATTTATATTACTAATGTTACATACCGTATGACAGACGTACGCCAACATTTATGGTAGTGGAGGGTATAAAAATAGCTAAATAAAGTCTGGGTTCGTTGTAAGTTTGTGTCTGTATAGAAGGATAAATTTACTGTGAAAATTTACTTTACAAATTGTTTTACTTTGAAATATTCATGTAACGTAGTTTTTATTTGCCAAACAGCAATGTTATGAATGAAAGAACGACGAATGTACCAACTGTTAAAATATAATCATTGCACTTTAAGGATAGAAAAAAATGATTCATGCGATGAGATTGAAAAACAAAAATAAAAAGCTGCTGCAAAAAAAGTGAATTTATATTGAATTTCAATACAAGTCATTCTGTAATATTAAAGCTGGTCAACATCGTTCATGTGATACTGTATAACGACGCTGGCAGAATGTGAAATCAATTTCCAAAGGAGCTTTTTATTGTTTGATCCACCTTACCAACTATTGAATTTGAAAGTCACATTTTGAGAATTGGTTTTATAAAGTAAAGCAAAATTCCATTTAATTGTGGTTTTCATCGCCACAATCTTAACCCTTATGTGTGCTGCAAGGTACTTGTTTTAATTACTTATTGAATTTTGTGGTTTTTATGTTTCTGTTTCCAAATTAGATGTAATAAATTGTTTTTGTTTTTAATTTATGCAGACTTTTATTAATTCATGCAAAGCTACTAACAACTTCAAATAATATATTTGCAATGGACGTTTTCTCATATAAAACACGATTGATGCGCATTAAAGGGTGTTAAAAGTGAATTGGTCTCTCAGGCAAATTAAAAACAAAAATCAAGGCGTACGGCTGAAAAAAAACTAAACTATTTGATACAATATATGAATTTCAATGAAAAAACTTTGATTGAAAACGCCGAAGGCACCCGGATACTTTGTATACAAAATTGTATACAATGTGCTTCAGATATTACAACGTTGTCCGGAAAATGTTCAGAAAATGTCTAAAAACCGTGTGAACTTAAAATTGTTGTCTTCCAAAGTTGTAAGAAAAAGCATTTTCAGTACATTGCAAGACAATAATATTGTCAGGCACTTAACAATCGTGTAAACACAAATTTGTGTCATTGTCATTGTTTTAAGACATTGTCATATGTGCAAAGTTTATGCATCTGCAGCATTGTCATAGAAATTATTTCTAAATGCAACTCTGTATATACATAAATAAACAAACAAGTGTGCATTAATAACATTTTGGAAAAACAATTTCGGTTGACAGATAAATTCATTGTGTGACAATTGGGTGCCAATGAAATTGTTAGTTTTCTTACAGTCGTCTGAACTGTCAATTTACCTTTTGCTAACAATTTTTCAATGTCAATACATTGCTAGATCTGACAAAGTTGTAATATCTGACGACCCTCTATACATAGCTTTACTATTATACTTTTGGGTTAATTGTATACAATTGTATGCATGCAAATACATATTTTAAAAGTATTTACTAAATAAAATAAATACTATTTATACATACGAGTATGTACTCGTATATGATAATTATGTTTACCTATTAGAATCAAAATGTGTTCATTAATTTGGAATTAAATGAATGTTATTGTATTTTGTCATTAAATATTATTTATGTAATAAATAAATTTCCTGTGATAATTATGATTATTTTATTCACAACATAATTTATTTAAATGCAATGAAAAACTATTTTCAATTTTCTATCTTAATTATGCAATTTTATTTAGCAAATTAATAACTATTATAAATTTAGCACTACGTTAGGTAATTGTGAACTTTTAGTTATAAATATAAATAAGTACATACTTGTATATACATATGTATAGATATGTAGCTGCATTTCAATAATTTAATTCGATATTCTAATTTTATACATTTTTATAAATACATTAAAACAAGTATCTTTATGTTTGATATACATAAATGGGAGATGTTGGACAACTGTAGATTGCTTAGGACGTCAGTATGTACATACATACATATGTATATCAAAGGTTTAATTTTGACTTAAATTATTTTAGTGAACTGGGATCATAAAATGTATGGCATATAAAATTCGTTTTAAATAACTTTTTTTATAATTTATCTATTTAATATACGCGTTCACGTGTAAATAATATAATATTGGTTATGAAGAATATTATACAAATAAATATTTGCACTAATCATGAATACCAGCACGCGAATTTTTTATTGAATGTTGGTTTTTGGGAATTTACTAGATGAACATAAATACTCATGCAGTATTATCGGATTTAAATATTGATAAACAAGTTGTGATTAAACAATAATTTTAAAACAACAAAACAAAATATAAAATTTATGATAAAAATTTATTCAATATAAGGACGCTTTAACAATTATTATTAGTTAACTGGGAAGGAAGTATGACTTGGATAAATCAAAATCAAATAAAACAAGTAAGAAAGTATAGTCGGTCAAGCCCGACCATATAATACCCTACACCCAGTATATCAATATCAAAAACAGATTTTCAGATATGGGCGCTATATGGGAGTTATTAGCTGTTATGGATCGATCATCCAAAAGTTTAGTGCCATGACTTCCGTGAATATAAATACTTTATCTCGATATAAATACGTTCAAAAGATTTATGGAGGTTAAAGTGAATTACGAAGAGGGTCTTATATAGGAGTTTTGACTATTTATGAACTGACAGCCTATTTGTACATAAGCAACTCAATTTTGTTAAATTTTATTCGGATAACAACATTTTTAAGAGATTTATGGTCCTTCAAGTGATTTCGGGAAGTGGGCCTTATATGGAAGCTACAATTAGTTATGGACCGATCATCATAAACTTCTGCCATATTATATGTATATACACGAAACATATTTGTGTTCAATATTGTTTGGATACCAACATTTTTAAGAGAGTTATGCTCTTTTAAGTGATTTTTGAAAGTGGGCCTTATATGGGAGATTTGTAGATGTGCGGTAGCTTCATTTACTACTCATTTGTGTTAAATTTTGTTTGCATACTTGCATAATTCAAAGATTTATGACCGGAAAACCCCGATTTCGGGAGGACATTTGTATGGGGGCTAGGTGAAATAATGGACCGATTTCCACCAGTTTCAATCCCATCCATCCTTGGGCCGAAAAAATATCACGTACCAAATTTTATCGAAATATCTTCAAAATGGCGACCTGTACTCTGCGCACAAGCTTTACATGGACAGCCAGCCAGCCAAACGGACGGACGGACGAACGGACGGACATCGTTAAATCAACTCAGCAAGTGATTCTGATCCGATCGGTATACTTTAAGGTGGGTGTTGGACCAATATTTATGGGCGTTACAAACATCAGCACAAATCCAATATAACCTCCCCACTATTGTGATGTACGGTATACTAATGAATTGTTAAGTATTTACTTAAAATCTTACCACCGACCACTAGTATTCAAAACAGGTATACTGGTGGACCTGGAGGATGAATACCCACATTCTTGACTGTTTTTCTAATGATAATTGGTTTTCTAATGACCGACGGATAAAAATATCTAGGCTCCTTCTTTTAGAAAATCTGGATTACCTCGACTCTAAATGGATTTGGGGTTGGGGAATCCTCTGAGACTATTGGTACATTGTGCCACCATCAATATGTCTTTAAGATGAGTAATAACAGGACTCCACGTTAATAAAATCTTGTAAATAACTCATTTAACTTAATTCCATTAACAGATCATGCTATTGATACCTGAATACTACTTCGCAAAGAATTTATTGGCACTACTATCACTCTGAGCATCATAATGGACATTGTGAAATATCTGGTTATAATTATTGATTCAATAAATTCCTAGTTAATATAGAGTCCCCAATCGGATTTATCTTCCAATTGGTGTTTATGTCCATACTAATCGTGTACTGGTTTGGTTGACAGTTCTCCTGAAAGTCAAACATTGAAAACTTCATACAAATTGCGGATTTTGTAATTACTGGTACAACTTTGTTTAAGATTAACGTGAAGCCTAATATTCACGGCGCACTCAAACGTAGGGTGAACTCGGCTCGCCACCGCATTGTACGTCCTGCAAGAATATAGAGAATATGTCTTACAAAGAGCATACTTGTATGAACTCACCAGGAACATACAATTTGCAATTTCTCAATACATGACTGCAAGATCAATGTAAAAAGCACCTTGCTTAAGAATTTGGGCTATCTAATCAATGCCATCCGTAGCTTAGTCAATTAGCATGACCCAGGACAACAGAAAAGATAACAAACGCAACAATAAATCGATCCTCCACTGCCAGGGACTATGATCTGCGGTTACCATAGGTCGCATCTAACCATGCCTAAAGGCGATCAACACAACAAACTGCTACGAAAGCCATAATTTCCATACATTTCCTGAGCAGCGAGCCATGTGTCACCACTACTTTTAATGGCTCTGTTGTTATTTGCAACAGCACCTAGAACAATTTGCTTGACCGAAATTTTCTTGCTCAGACAAACATCAGCCATTAAACCAACTGCCATTCTTCCCGCTTTGGGTATCAAGCACAGCCACTGCGTGAACACTGAAGTGACCTCAACCAATCATCAGTTAGGGGACAAGCTCCCCAATAGTTAAATTAGGGACAAGTCCCCGTGCTTTTAACTGATCCCACAGTACAAGATAGAGACTCTAGTCAGCTGCAAGTTTCTTTTGGGTGTAAACCAAAATAGACTCTACCCAGTTTTGAACCCTTGTATAGTTCATGGCACCGTTGTCGCCATCTCTACCCCGGCATTGTAATGATGCCAAGGTGCTGGACAACACCAAGACTATTTTCCGCCGGGGTGGTAATTACAGATCAATATAATTTTTTTTTCACAATGAGAAACTGGTTGCCAGCCGATTCTTAAGTCAAAATCCGTTTGGAATCTGTTCAAATGTGAATATGCGGACAATATTATAGAAAAATTGATTATTATTGTTCATTGGGACTGGACAAACAGTGATAAGACTCTCATAAAAGTCCATTTGAGGTCTCCACTGATGTCTCCAAAATGACAAAATGTGTAAGAGAAGGCTTTTATACTGCATGGACATTCTTGAGTTTGTTTTCAGGCGGCAATTTCGACCACTAACTTGGTTGATATTCGGATATATACCGGTAGACATGCTGTTTCAGAAGGTGGTCTTCGATTTTACTACTTCTCTAAAAAGCGAAAGAGGACCAGGTAGTTAAGCATCTGCTTTTATACTGTCTGGCCCAATAAAAGTATGATTTGGGACATTATATTACTTTATTTTGCACAGATGAAGATGAATTTTGAAATTATATTTTGGAATATAGGAAAAAATATGATATACGAGGGCGGTTTGGAAATTCCTTAGCCTAGATCAGAAAACGCGGTATAAACAGAAAAAAGTTAAGTGTTTTGAAAATTTCCATTTGTGCTATGAGCACATATTAAATTTCTTTACGATATGAAAACTTTTTGATATGGAAACAGGTGTTCAAGAAAGATGCCTCCGCGATTTTTTTTACAATGGAAAAATTAGAAATTCGTGCTGTCGTTAAAAATATTTAAATAAAAAAGGTTTATCGGGACAAGAAATTCATAATGATATGGTGAATATGTTAATTGAAAGTGCTACTTCATATGCAACGTAAAAAATTTGGTTGCTGAATTTAAACGTGAAATTTAATCGTACTTGCATTGGGGATGAACCAAGTAGTGGACGTCCAAAAACAGAAATTGTAGCCAAAGTGCATAATATGGTATTAAATGCTTGACAAATAAAAGTGCGTGAAATAACTAATATCATGGGGATCTCAAATTATCGAGTCCATTTAATTTTGAATGAAGAACTACAGATGAAAAAGCTTTCTGCAAGATGCCGCATTTCTTCGAAACGCATAAGAATGAACATTTCTCAAGCTTGTTTGGATCGTTTTAAGAAAAATAAAATTACATGAATCCACTACCATACTCCAGAGACAAAAGAACAATCCAAGCAATGGACTGAAGCTGGAGGAAGTTACACAAAGAAGGTAAAAAAACAATCCAATCCGCTGGTGAGGTTATGGCAACGGTTTTGTTTGGGACTTCAAAGGTATTTTATTGATTGACTATCTGCAAAAGGGTAAAATAATAAATCCAAAAATTCGAGAAAAACATCTTTCATCAAGACAACGCACCAGCGCACAAAAGTGTTTTAGCAATGGCTAAAATCAACGAATTAAATTGAATTAGCTCCCATTGGCTTTTACCTGGTTCCAAATCTATAAAAGTTCCTAGCTGGCAAGCGTTTTACCTCAAGTAAAGATTCAATTACAATTGTAAACCACTATTTTGAAGGCCATGAGGAAAACAATTTGAATTAAAGGATATAATTGCTAGATAAGCCTTGGACTAAGTGTATTGAAGTTTCAGGAGATTATATTGAAAAATAATAATGTTTTTTGAAAAACTAACTATTCTCTTTATGTGCTAGGCTAAGAAGTTTCCGAACCGCCCTCGTATATTTAGCCCGCAGTGAGTGCGAATATTTGAGTCATGTCGGAATTCCATAAGCCGAGCACGATTGACAGTTGGCTTTGTTTATGTGTTAACAAAGGAGAAAATAGAATATTTAGAGTTTTTGCAATATACAAGATGGCGCAAAAGTAAGCTTCCGATGTTTTTTGGTTGTAATTAAAAAAAAAAATTAAAAGCTTTGATTCTTCTTGTAGATTATTTTTATTTGCTCTTTTAATTTTGTTTTACATCAAGTCGAGAATATGATGACATGTAAATGGCCGTCGCCACAGTTGATTGTCATTTGAGCCTTTTTTATGGCATTTTTCATCACTTTGGCCAAAACTTCCGGCGATAGGTCCTCACATTCTTGACGGATATTCTCTTTAAGAGCTGCAATAGTCTGAGGCTTGTTGACATAAACCCGCGACTTCAAACATTGTTTATTAACGTGTATTTCGCATGTGTTTACTACACAAATGTCAAAACAGAACTGACATTAGCGGCCAATCGCAAAATTTATAGCATTTTCTGATAGGAGGTTTACTTTTGCGCCACCTTGTACATATTTGATTAAATATTCAGCTTTAGATTTAGATGGCACAAGTAAACAATTTTTTCGCCATGTGAAACTAGCTTCTTAACTGGTGTGTGATATTCAGAAAAGTTTATACTACCTTAATTCAATGGCAAGCACACATTTTTTACTTAGTCCAAGGACATTAAGACAATAAGCTATGTAACAACTATCAATGTTATAATATACTTGGACACGTATAAAAAATGAATGATTACTTTAGATGAACTTCGGAAATAGTTAAATTTTGCAATTGAATACTGAGTAGCTGTAAAATATTTTCAACTGATCCTAACGATTTTACAGTATGTTTAGGTTAGTAATGCAATGAGTATGAAGATGTCTATCACGGTCATTTCCCTGTCAGATTTTTGTGAGCTAAATCATAATAAAGTTAAGTTATCGCTATATTCCTTGTAAATATATGTGTATGTATAAGTATGTGTTTATATTCATAAATTAAAATTGTGTAAATTTTTCCTTTTAAGAAACTGTCATTATAAACACATTAGAATGAGTAATTTCATTGATTATTTGACATGAAATTATTAAATTGCAGTTATATAAGTATATACACCAATATTTGGTAATAGTGACCTACATATATGTACATATATTTTAGCTTATACATACATATGTACATATTTTAGGCATTGGTATGTATTGTGATACATGTACTGGAAACTAATTGTGAGCATGAGAAATTGTCTTTAGACCTTAGAAAAACAACATTTCAGCAGAGACCTAAAGTACATATTAGTTTTACTTATAAAAGTACAGTTATTTATAAAAGTAGATGCATTTATTAAGGAAATATAATCATAATAATTCGTAAGCCATACTTTTAATGAAAAACTTTCAAAAATAGCTTTTATTCTCAATTTAATTAGTTACTTTTGCTTTATCGTTTTAGAAATATATATATATATTTATGTGTATTTATTTTTATTAACCACTGTATATGTATGTTTAAGTGTGCACTACAAGTATAGTTAGTAGATAGTTGTAAAAACCTTATTATACCTGCCAATATAATTTTCTTGGCTGATTATTTTTTCTCCATTTTGGTATTTTGCCAAATATTGATTTTCGAAGTGTGAGTGAGTGTTAGCAAATATCTGAAAAAGTTTCTTACAACATGTGGTTTAAAAGAAGACAGATACACAAGAGTTTCAAGTTTTCTCGTGCTCCTATTCAAATTGTTCAAAATAATTGAATTTTTCCCTTACTTCAGGAATGTGAAGGGAAATGTATTTGGTGATATATGTACGAGTATGTAAACTGAAATACAGATAAGAATGATAATAATGTAAAATATAAAATTCCTAAGAGACTATAATTTACCTGCTTATTCATTGGCTTGTGCAAGGAGTTGATTTATTTGCACTACCTCTTTCTTAGCATTTTTCAGTTTTCGCAAAGTTTAATGAACTTTAATTTTTGTGTTGTTTTGTGTGTTCATGACTAAATTCATTAAACTTTTATGCAATTAGAAAACTTCTGTGGAAAATTAAATAAACTTGTAAACTAACTACTGTTTTTTTTTTTTTTTTGTGGAATCGACATTGAATAATTCAAATGAATTAGATAATTAAATACACATTAGTAACAAAGTTGTGGGATATATGAAAAGGAATAACCACCTGTCACACGGTTTTAATTTTTTGGTTTAGGTAGAGTTGTAAACTTTTTTGTGGATTAAAGATTGACAAAAGGTTTGGGTTTAAATTGAATTAAAAATAGTGAATCAGAAATGTGAATATTTTATTGTATATATATTGTATTTATACAACTTTGTCAGTCACCTAAAAGAGCAATTAAATAAAGCAACCACTATTCCAGTAATTTTTTGTAAAGAAAAAATATAACAAGAGTTTATTTACGGCTGTACCTGTCACCAAATCGCTTATAAAAGTCATCGCCATAAAATAGTGTACAGTAATTTCATTTTATTTAGGTTCCTTTTCGTTGAGTTTCATCTCAATAACGATATTTACATGAATTTAAACCAAATGCTGATGTTTATAAGGGATTTAGTGGATGTGTGATAAATACCGTAAAGTATATTTGTCTTAGTGTTTCATAACTATAAAGGCATTAAAAGTTAAATTGATGTAGAGTGTGGTTTTTTTATTATTTCGTTAATTAACAAACAAAATTCCATGTGAAACATATCTCAGAGAAATCAAAAAATATAAATTGTTGGACTATTTACCAGACTCTAAGTTAATAATCGGTTTTTTTTTTTTTTTGAAAAAGTAACTTAGGTATAATGGACTTTTTTCAAAATTTTAAAAGAGTCAATGGTTGACAGTTTAAGTTTGAAAACTATAAATACATGTCACGTGCATTTAGTACAAATATAGTTAATGATTTTGTCTTTGACGTATGGAATTCTACAACATATACGGCATTTAAAAAGTTAAAACAACTAAAAACCAAAAGTTCATCGTAATTCCACAATTCCTTCTGCTCTTCAGCCATGCCCGTCGGGTGTTGCAAAGAAAATTGTTCAAGCTAAATTCTTACAATATGTATCAATATCTACAAGATACATATCTACAGAATAATGTGCTCTACTTTTCACATATGGCAACTATGGGCCGATCACCATAGAATTCAGCACAACAATTTTTATTTATGTTGAGGCTTACTCAGTATTTGGATATGTTACAGACGAAATGATAAAATAAACAAAAAAAAAAAAAAAAAACAAGTAAGAAAGTATAGTCGGTCAAGCCCGACCATATAATACCCTACATATGTAAATATAAAAATATATTTCAGAAATGGGCGTTATTTGCAAGATATCACCTATTTTGGACCAAAATTCAGTGTCATGATTTCTGTGAATATAAATATTATATGTGTTAAACTTTATCTCGATATAAATACTTTTAAAAGATTTATGGAAATTAAAGTGAATTACCGTGAGGGTCTTATATGGGAGTTTCGACTAATTATGGACCGACCATTACAAAATTAGGTGTCATTATTTCTCTATATAAGAAACTTATTTGTGTCGAATTTTATTTGATTACCAACATTTTTTAAGAAATTTATTCTCTTTAAAGTGATTTTTGGAGGTGGGCCTTACATGGGAGCTACGACTAATTATGGACCGATCGTCATTAAGTTCTACCATATTATATGTATATATACGAAACATATTTGTGTTCTATATAATTTGGATACCAACATGTTTAAGAGAGTTATGCTCTTTTAAGTGATTTCTGGAACTGGACCTTATATTGGAGTTACGACTAATTATGGACAGATCTTCACGAAATTTGTAGATGTTCGTTATCTTCATTTACTACTCATTTGTGGTAAATTTTGTTTGCATACTGGCATAATTCAAAGATTTATGACCGTAAAACCCAAATTTCGGGAGGAAATTTGTATGGGGGCTAGGTGAAATAATGGACCGATTTCCACCAGTTTCAATCCGATACATCCTTGGGCCGAAAAAATATCACGTACCAAATTTTATCGAAATATCTTCAAAATTGCGACCTGTACTCTGCGCACGAGCTTTACATGGACAGCCAGCCAGACGGATGGACGGACGGACCGACGGACATCGTTAAATCGACTCAGAAAGTGATTCTAAGCCGATCGGTATACTTTAAGGTGGGTGTTGGACCAATATTTGGGGGCGTTACAAACATCAGCACAAATCCAATATACCGTCCCCACTATTGTGGTGTAGGGTATAAAAACAAGTTCGAGTGCTATATTCGACTGTGCCGAATCTTAAATACCTCCACCTAAACGTACTAAGAAATAGAAAAACTACACTGGTTATAGGACTAGAATATCTTATTCAGTCTAGGGGCAAATCTTGTTATTATTTTATATATTGTTTGAAAGACAATTTTACGACCAACATATTTTATGTTTAATATTTTGAAATTTTATCTAATTTTGACCATTTATAATTAATGTAATTACCGACTCTTACTGTAATTTACAGAGTTTGATTGATATTCATAATAATCTTGAGTGTAATTTAGCATTTTTTCATATTCACAACAAGTTAAGAAACACAGTACATAAAAGAATAAGATATAAGTTGAGGCTTTTTTGTTTGAATTTGATCTCAATATCATTATTTACAAAGGATTTATGGGTGGCATAGAAGAAATTGACCAATTATGGACTGATAGCTTCTAAATCCAATATCTACTAATGTGATTTCTATGTATTTTAGGATTATATTGGTTGCATTTCATCTCAATAGCGTTATTTACAAGAGTTGTATGGTTGGTTGTTATGCTCGAATGTTTATTCATAAACAATTTGCAAACGTCTGCTAACTTTAAAAAAATCAACTCTGAAAATGAATGATGCCACTACTAAAATTACTATTTTTGTTTATATAATCACTAAAATTGACATTTAAAGTTTGTTTTCCCTCCATAGCAAAATAAAAATTTGCAAAGCGTTAAAAATATTTCATAGTTTAAAATAAAACAAAAATTGAAAAAAAACGAAAAGATCGGCAAATTGGCAACAGGATGAAAACAGCTGCTTATCAAAAGATGGCCAGTCATTCACCACTCTTGTGGTGGAGGGTATAAAAAAACAAACTCTGTAAAAAAGACATAAAAATATAACAAAAACAAATAATACTTAAGTTTTTGAGTGTCAAATAACTGTTTTCACAACTCAATTTTTATTTGTTTTTTTTTTCAAACTTTTCATAATAGAAGGTAATATGCCGTTATTGATGATGATTCAATTGATCATCAATTTGGGGTCAAGTGCTCAGGAGATATCAGAAAGGTTTTCGATGTCAAGAAGAACCATTTATAATGTACTTCACCGAGCTCAAAATGAGGGTAGACTAGAATTAAAGCACGGAGGAGGTCGTATTACTAAAATAAATAAACATACTGAGCGCTTAATTGCAAGAAAAGTTGTCCAGAACCCAAAGATTTTTACAAGGAGATTAGCGAAGGAGCTTGAAGAAGAGTGAAATGTTGTTGTTTCCCATGAAACTGTTCGACAGGTCTTATTTAAAAAACAAATATGTACTCTGCAAGAGCAATAAGAAACATTTTGCAACCAGTGAACTATTGGGATATTCTGCGACTAGACTAAACTAATAATGTATTACAACGACGGACCAACTAGAGTGTGGCGAAAACCCTTAACATCGTTGGAAAATCGCAACATTATTGCAACAGTAATATTTGGAAAAATGTCGACGATGATTTGGGGCTCCATTCCTAGCAAGGAGTAGGAGATTTATCTTTCATCGACACAACAATAGATGCGCAACAATATTTAAGCATTTAACTTTTTATTTTATAAATTAAAGTAATAAAATTATATTTTTCTAAGTTTAAATAGTAGAAACCAGAGTTATGGAGCAAAATGTGTGACAACCTACATAAAACCAATTTTTTCCATTTTGTTGAAATATGTTGCATACCAGCTTTTTGAATCCCGAGGATTTCTTATCATTTTTTCAGACCGCTGATCATTTTAAATTTTGAATTTTCCAGTACTTAACATTGATTGGTATTCCTAAAAAATGTTGTTCTATACAACACTCTCATGTGATCAAATATTTAAAAAGTTATATTTAAATTTTCAAATCGCAGATTCTTAATCAGATTCTTTGACAATTTCCAAGCTTACATTTTAAATTTAAATAGTTTAAATGGATCAATCTGAAGTTATTGCGTCTTTTGATCATAATGTCTAAGATCCTAATTGTCGCTGAAATCGATATTTAAGATTAAATTAAAAGATGTCCCAATAAATATGACCAAAATTAGAAAAAAAAATAATATTTTTAGGGCTTACCAAATTTTAGAGATCATAATTTGTGTACAATTTGTCAATAGAAGGTTTTTATTTGTTTGAAACGACCGTATTTAACAATATCATCTCTGAAAACTGTACTTAAATATTTGTTTCAAATTGTTTTCGTATTTATTTCATGAAAAAGCATCGTCGAGTGGCACGAGATGTTCTAATTTAAATAGAAAAATACTTATCTAATACAATGTTTTGGATTGTAGAAAGCTCAAAAGCCAATTCTATCTCTTAAAGGATATTGAATATAAACCGTCCTAAAAAGTACCAAAACTATTATTATTATTTTCTCTATTTCTGTTGAATTTAAAAACCTATGTAACAGTCTATTAAATTTTAATGAAATTGTCTTAAATAAATCACTTAAATAAATACTTAATAATCTTTGAAGGTTGACTATCGAAAATGTATTTTATTTTTGGCAACGAATATTCGCGATCAAAAATTCATTGTTCGTCATAGTTGTGGTCTTAGCACGTAAGTATAAGGACATTCTAGTTTACAACAGTGTAGTTTTTGTTTTGATACAGCCGAATATAGCATTCTAAATTGTTAGTAAATTGATTTAACGAAACAAAATGTATCGGTTTAATTTAAGACTGAAAAATATTTTAAATTCAATTAAAAATTTAAAATTGCTTCAATTTCTAATCATTTTCCATTGCTATTATTTATTTTGTAAAAATGCTCTAAAACTACAACATAAACAGCACCTGAATATTTAAAACTAATAACAAAGCAACGACTTCTAATTTAAAACTCTAATATTTAAATCAGTTGTTCTTTCTGTAATGCTTATTAATCGATACGACCAAAAATACAGATGTGTATTAACCCATTAGTCGACGAAGTTCCCTGGCCACTTTCCTCAAATAATTTTCATTAATTAATTATAAAAATTATCTGATTAATTTTGTTCAAAAACAATATATAGTTTTGAAGTTATGGACCGTTCCTTATAAAGGACACTGTGCAGTAGGTACACTAGGCCAATGATAATATATCACATTTGTTGCAAATCAAGTTTGGGTTTTTTTTCGCCATGTCCACATCGTTTATCAGTTTTGAAATATTCAATAAGGTGGTTTCTGCCACCATATCGTGTATCTGTCGTCATTTGGTTAGTGCTTAGATGGGGTACCATACGTATCAAGAGAGGATGTAGCAAGATTTCGGCGAAAAATAAGAAGATACGCACATGCCGAATCATTGGGATGTAGCTTCTTCATCAGCAGCAATGCATTAACAACAGATGCATCAAGGTCATGTCCAAATGTTAGACACCACCATTGCTTTTGTCTGATTCGCGAGCGGTAGACTGCCCATATTATATCGATGAAAAACTTTTGGTTAGGACTTTTAGTACAGCAACCCTTCCTTTATCGAATCGTTGGCACGATCCCATTTCATTTTCATTACCGGTATTGAGCGAAGAGGACATGTAGGGGTTCATCATCACTGCCATCCCATTCAATATCTGCCTGTACTACTTCACATTTGGTAGGTAATAGTTTTGGACCGAGATGATTGAGATTCATCTCATGCTCCTCATCGTTTTCATCGGTATCTTGATCAGTGTCGGCTTCGTCTAATAGTGGAATTGTGTAAATTACAATGCTATGCTCATTGTTTTCAAGGGCATCAATATTTCAAAAACTATAATTCTATATATATATGAAAAGTATGTACTCAATCATCGTATCACAATTGTACCACAGGCGCAGTGTCACTTTTAGGGGAAGTTGCATTCAAAGCCACTGTATGCACCTGGTATAGTATTACGACGTAACTTTTTACATCAATTGAATCAATTGAATTCTTTATAAATACCAACACACAAAAAATAACTAATATTCACAAAATAGTTAATATATTCCTGTTTTTCTTGGACAGCTCGAGATTTTTGTTTTTTCGCCATTTGCTTTTCCATATTTTGCATAAAACACAGCACACAAATCACAATATTTAAAACAAACGAAATAAAACACGCTTTGTTGGAATGTCAGTTACGGCATAGCCTATTTGTTATTTAAAAAATTAAATTTTTCAAATTGCTACAGTAGAAAATTTGAGAATCCCTTATAAGGGACTCTGCGCACTAATGGGTTAATTTACAAGCTCATTTGCATGACTGTGTAAATTTGTATAAATTCGTACACACACACGCTCGCAGTTGTTAGTTTTGATTCAACCAAGTAATTATAATAATTCATTATACATTAAACACATATTGACAAGTCTATTATTAGAATTAAATTGAAATAAAATACACCCTTTTTGCTTTGTTCTGGCATTCTGTCAATCAATCAGTAACGAACAGTGGGTTAGAATTAAGATATGTTAATTATTATGTCTCAACCAAATTGATTAGGCCTATGCAAAACTTACTTTGTTTTGAACAGAAATAAAAACAACATAGAGTGCTATATTCGGCTGTGCCGCATCTTAAATACCCTCCACCTAAAAGTAATAAGAAAGTATTTTAGGCCTAGTTTGGTTGAATTTCGTATCAATAACATTATATACAAGAGTTGTATGCTTGGCTGTTATACTCGGAAGTGAACTTAATTCGGGAGATATTGCCAATTATTAACTGACAGCTACAAAATTCAGTAGGATTACACTTTCTGATCTGTATAAAATGTTGATTCGATATAGATATTAATTAGACATTATTGAGGGTTAACTTATTTTTTGGAAGTGCACTTTATTCGGTGCAATGACAAAGCATAGGCCGGTCTTCTTAAATTCCGGAACAGAGAATTTTATTCACATGAAGAATTGCAACATAATAATAGTACATTTAAGTTACATATTAGTATTATTGTGAATTTCGGAAGTGAACCTTATTTGGGGGATATAGTCAAATATGGACCGATATTTTCAAAATCCAGCACTTTGATTTTGGCATGTATTGAAATGATTCGTGTAAAATTTTGGATCTGTAACATTATTTATCAAAGATTTATGAGTGTTGAAGTAATTTTCGAAAGAGCGCTTCATATAGTGAATATGGTCAAATATGGACCGAAATTCAAAAATTTTTGAGTCGGTACCGATATTTATCTTATAAATTAAAATTAATGACTTCTTTGGATATGGTGCTTATATGGGAGCCATGACCAATTAAAAATAAAAAATTTAATACAACAATTTAAATAACTATAAGGATTATTTGTGTCGAATTTTAACATCGTAACAATATTTATACCAGATTTATACGTATATAAGTAAATTTTAAATTTTGTTTTACAATTTTGTACTAATTTGCCAATTTTGTAGGCATTTATTTATTAAGATTAAGATTATTTGTATAAGGGCTATGAGACACCATGGGCCGATTCTTACTATCTTCATTAAAGTTTCTCCTTTTATAATAAAAGTAACGTGTACAAAATTTCATGGTATTATCAGCAATATATTTAAAAAATATGGCAAAAAAATGTGTGCGAGAATATCTAATTTATTTTTAAAAAATTTTAGGTCTATCCAACCAACTGTGTACTGGCTTAAACACAAATGGGTCTATGGTTATTTAATACTTTGTGTTTCTAATGTTCATTTAAATGAGCGTAAATTTAAATTTTATTAATGAATTTGTGTTTTTGATTAGAAAATTTTATTACATGTTAAAGGATTGCAGTCACACGAAAAATTGGCTAAATTGCAGTAAGAGTACAACTGCGAATTTGTTATTTGGATGTGGTCGAGGCCATTACAAAAATAATAAAATTTACAGCTTCGTTGTTTTGTTAAATTTTCATAGATCAAACTAATTTTTGATAAATTTTTTTAAAATATTAATATGTACAAAACAGTTTTTTCTAATCCTTAACATGTAAGATGGGACTATGTTTAGTCAAAATGTATATGTTTGTTAAAAGTAGATATTTTCGTAATTGTATTTAACTTAAATGCAACAAACAAAGTTTATCTACTATCTACTATGAATTGGCATTATAGACAAATTTTCCAGATGCTCAAAGTGTTTACAATTTATTTATTTTTTAGTTTATATCATAACACGTTCCATTTTTTAACTTTTTTAACTAAAAACTGTATCTAATAACTTAATCTACCATGTAATAGCTACAGATTCTTGTATACTTAACATTTATGTACTGAAATTAATGTGTTTATCCTTTTCTAAGTAGTATGTAGTAAAACTTTTAAATTTTCTCATTAATGTATAATTTTTTCATTTAATTTTTTTATACATGTACATGATGGCTAAAGCTAAACATCAATCTACCAGCCGTTTGCTGCATATAGTCGTTTGAATGTGTGTCGTTATGAAATGAAAACTGTTACAAAATTTCACCCGATTTTTATGAAAGAAAAAAAAAAACAATTAATTTCACATACATGTATTTTAAAAACGCCTAAGTTTAGGGAAAGTATTCGCTTAAATGTTTTAGATATTTTACAATATAAATAATGTAGTTGTACTACTTGCGTTCGCATCTAATCTTTTAGTAAATTACATAGATACATTTTTGATAATAGAGGCCCATTTAGTTTATACTGATAATTTCCACAAATAATATAATATTCTTTCTCCAATGTATGTATTTATTTCTTACTAGCTTTTTTAACTCGGATTTTCAATTTTCAATTTTACATTTAGCATTGATTGGTATTCCTAAAAAATGTTGGTTTATCCAACACTCTTTATATTTAAATTTTCAAATCGTAGATTGTAAATCTGTGACAATTTCCAAACTTAAAAAAAATTAAAGTAGACTTCAAATGTACTTTAAGAAAATTTTGTATGAAAATTTAGTCTAAAAGCACACTTCAAACCTACTTTATTTTTTATGAATACGGCAGTTACATTTTAAATTTAAATAAATTAAATGGTTCAATCTGAAGGTTTTGCATCTTTTGATCATAATGTGTAAGATCCAAATTGTCGTTAAAATCAATATTCAAGATTAAATTAAAAGATGTCCCGATTAACAAGTGTTGTCTGTAAGACTACCTTTAACCTAAATATGACCAACAAATTAATATTTTTAAGGCTAACCAAATTCTAAAGATCATAATTTAGGTACGATTGGTCAATAAAAGATTTTAATTTGTTTCAAACGCAAGAACGTCTCTGAAAACTGTACTTAAATATTTGTTTCAGATTGTTTTCGTATTCAGTTCATGAATACGCATCGTCTAGTGGCATTTATATATTAGTATTAATACACATAATAGTCAATCAATACCATCATTTACTCTTGTTCCCAAAAAACTTCTTTTACCTATAATACAAAAACAAACTGCTCTAACTTCTGATGTTCCTATTTTTAACCCTGCAAATGTTCGTGCTACACTTAAAGTAATATCTCCAAAAAAAAAAACTATTTTCGCTGCTCACTTTGCTTCTGAAACCACAACTGATGCTGTATTGCAGTATATAAAGCAGAAACTTGGATATGATATTAATATATCTGTTTTCAAATTTAAATATTCCGAACAAAAAAGCAAATCCTCTTTTAAAATTATTGTTCCTGAACAAAATTTTGACACTTTAGTTAATACTGATTTTTGGCCTCCTAAAGCTATATATATAGAAATAACTCCCGTTCAGATGTTGTTTATTTACCCTCTAATGGCAAAAATGAATACACTTATCGACAGACAATACAATCAGTATTGTATATCAAAATGTCCGCGGCCTTAACACAAAAATAATGTCTCTCTATGCCAATCGTTACAACTTTACGTATCATATTATTATCTTCACCGAAACCTGGCTGAATAATAACAAGAATATTCATAATGTTAAAGTATTATCCTCAAAATGCCAAATAATTAGACACGATCGGTCTCACAAATGTGGTGGAGGAGTACTTATTGCCGTTTTAAATTTTCTACCCTGTGAATGCATTAGAGTTGAACACTGTGATAAAATGGAATTTATTGCTGTCAAATTCGGGCTTACAAATTGATTCTTGTTCTTTACATGCTCCTACATTCCTCCGAATTCTTCTTCCGATATTTATGATATTCACCTTACGAGAATTGCTATTGTTTTCGAACAATCGAACCCATCTGATATATTTCTAGCTCTTGAAGATTTTAACCTTCCAGTTTTGTTGTGGAACAAACATTTGGAACATAATTATTTAATTTCTACAGTCTCAAATGAATTCATGCAATCTTTAACTGGGTGCGGATTATTCGAAATTAATCCTATTTATAACGCTCATGGTAGACTTCTGGACCTCGCTTTTCTTAATCAACCGACGGATGTATTTGTACGTAACTCACCCCCTTTAACATCCCCTGAAGATATCCTTCATCCTATTATTGAAGTTGAAATTTATGCCCATTCTAATAAATTAGCACCATCATCAAATAGAAACACAAATAAACCTAAAAAAATCTACTGCTTTTGTCATATAAATTATTTCAAACTTAATTATTTACTATCTAATGTCAATTGGAATACCATGACTTCTGGCGATAATTTTGATAAAATCGTTTCTAACTTTTACTCTATACTTCCTCAGTTCATTTCGGAAACTGTTCCTAAAATATTAAGTTGTAAAAAAAGGACCACCATGGAATAATACTTATCTAATACAATTTTTTTTTAATGTACAAAGCTAAAAAGCCAATTTTACGTCTTTAAAAAAAAATGATTAAAAAAGTACAAAACCAAAAAATAACTGTCTTTTTATGAAAAATATACTGTAAAATAATTCTGCGAATCTACGACGGTATAAAACAATTTTTTTTTGATTTAGAACAAAGACTTAAAAATGTACCAAAAAAGTACTTACAATTTATATTTTTGCTTTTTTTGGTCCATTATTTTGTTGCTTGATAACCTATATTATGTTAGCGAAATCCATATTTCAAATTTGTATATACTTTTTACTTTACTTTTTACTTCTGAAATACTTATTTTTGTTATTGCATAAAACCACAACACAAATTTTGTTGTCTTAAAACAATAGTCACAAAGGTACCAAAAATATCGAAACACACAATTTAGTTGAAAATTTTCAAATAGTTATAAGTTTTTGATTATCTTTTTTTTATCTTTTAATATATCAATATTCAAAATTTCAAGTTTGCAGATCATTTATTAATATTAAACAAAAAATTCCCCTTTTTCCCTCTCGAAGATAGAAAGTTCATTTCTAATACACATTTGTGGGACTACAGAAAGCTAAAAAATAAATGTGGTTGCTGCTTAACAAAGACCATCATTATTTAAGAACAAAATTTTAACAGTTTTCACATTTTTCCGCTTTTTAGCCTATTGACGCTTCAAAGTCAGAATGTATCTATTTATATCCTACACCACCATAGTGGGCAGGGTATAATGGATTTGTGCTGATGTTTGTAACGCCCAGAAATATTAGTCCAACACCCACCTTAAAGTATACCGATCGACTCAGAATCACTTTTTGAGTTTACTGGTCATAAATGTTTGAATTATGAAAGTATTCAAACAAATTTCAGCACAAATGAGTAGTAAATAAAGCTAAATCACATCTACGAATTTTGTGCAAATTAGTCCATAATTAGTCGTAGCTCCCATATAAGGCCCACTTCCGAAAATCACTTTAAAGAGCATAACTCTCAAAAATATTGGTATCCAAATAATAATTAACGCAAATATATTTCTAAAAATAGTACGGTACAGTTTTATTATGCTCGGCCCATAATTAGTCGAAACTCTCATATAAGACCCTCTCCGTAATTCACTTTAAGCTCCATAAATCGTTTAAAAGTATTTATATCGAGATAAAGTTTACCACATATAGTACTTATATTGACAGACATCATGATACTAAATATTTGGATGATCAGTCCACAATAGGTTATATCTCCCATATAACGCCCATTTCTGAAAAACTGTTTTATACATATACTGGGTGTAGGGTATTATATGGTCGGGCTTGAGCGACTATACTTTCTTACTTGTTTTTTAATAGAAGTAAAAGTCTTAAATGTTTTTTAGGCTTCATTGTTTAAGAAATCCCTGGTCCAAGTTTAGAAAAAATATAGCGTGTCATAGATACGTTCCAAATTTCAATCCTTTTTATCGCCTCAAAGCACGTTCGCAATTTCAATCAAATCAATTTATTCGTTTGTGTTTACCGGTTTTTTCGTACCTAATACAAGTTTGAAAAATGATGAAGCCTATAGACGCTTCCATGCACGGATCCATCTTTGTTCAAATGTTCAGTCCAATCGGTTGATCCTGTTGACGCTTTCAAGACGTTTAGGCATTTATATATACGAGTATGCGGATTTAAAAGTTTTTAATTAAATAATAAAGCTAAAGTTCCCAAAAAGTACTGTAAATAATAAGCATATATCATACATTTTTAAATTTTGTGTTACAGTTAATGCGAATTTGTGGCTGCAAGTTCAATTTAACTTAACTTATCTCAAATCAATTGTATATGAAGATTAGCTTTGTTACGGAGTACTTCCCTAATTATTTCATGCTTTTGATATTGTTTGCCATAAATTTCCCTTTGACATTAAACTGTATTGGAGTGCAATAAACAACATAGAAATACATTGTGTAAAAATGAATATGTTTAAATGATCACAAACAAATACGAGGGTCTCTCCGATTTAAAACAGAAAATATCACCATTTATTCAAGATTATGTTCACTTTTGAATACAATTCCGTGTTGTTGCGTCATTTAAGTTAAATTTGATAGATATTTTTAAAAACTTACGGCTCGACCCTCGTTCCTATATACATATTAATATCTTTATTTACATACCGAATGCAGATGATATAATTAAATTAGTACAAAGAAATTGCACATAATCAACATATGAGTTCTGAGCAAAAAATAACCGTTATTTTAAATATTTTCAAAAAGTTTTTATTTATTCATCAATAACTATTTTGTCCACTTCCAAGTAATCCCCCTCTGATATAATACACTTATGCCAGCATTTTTTCGAAACACTTCTGAAACGCACTTTTTGGTATCGCCAACAGCTCCTGTTTTAATTTTTTTTTATCTCCTCAATCGTAGCAAAACGCTTTCCTTTCGTTAGTGTCCTCAGTTTTGGGAAGAGGAAAAAGTGACCACTACGCCATTGCAGCCGAAGAAAACAGTGAGCAAAACCTTCACATTTGACCGAACTTGGCGTGTTTTTTTCGGTCTTGGCTCTTCTGGATGTTTCCACGGGGATGATTGGGCTTTGGTTTCAATGTCGTAGCCATACACCCATGATTCGTCACCAGTTATGACCTTTTTGAGGAAATCTGGATCGTCGTTGACGATGTTCAACAGCTCTTGAGCGATGTCCATACGACGTTGTTTTTGCTCAAAATTTAACAATTTTGAAACAATCTTCGCTGCCACACGTTTCATGCCTAAAACATTCGTAAAAATTGCAGTAACCTTTTTAATAGTGATTCGACGATTATCCAAAAACATTTTCTCCACTGCTTTAATGTTTTCATCGGATGTTGATGTGCTCGGGCGACCAGGACGAGCATCGTCATTGACATCTTCTCGGCCTTCCTTAAACCGGTTATACCACAATTGAACTTGTGTTCAGTATACTCGCTAAATGCCACAGTCAACATTTCAAATGTCTTTAATACAGTTTCTTTGATCCATTTTTTTGAATAGCAAAAAACACGACTAATCTTTTTATTTGTCAAAAAAACAAAACTGACAATCCAAAATGGCTGATATTACCAACATATATAACAGACATGTTGGTACACATAACAAAAAAAAAAATGCAAAAAGCGAGCATACGTAACTCACGAAATTTTAAAATAACGATTATTTTTTGATCAGACCTCGTAGTACATACTAGGGTATCCCTTCATTTAATGATCGTCGGAATAATCGAACATTTTCTTACGAATAATTATTCGAAGAATTTCAAAATAACGAATAATTCGATTAATTTTAAAAAGAATAATCGAATAAATAAAAAAATAAAAAGAATAATTATTTTTGTGTTAATTTATTGTTTCTTTTTAGAATTTTTCATAAAATATTTCACCGTAATTTCTATTTATTTGAAGTTTATGTTGTTTAAATTTCATCTCAATAACAACATTTACAAGATTTTTATGCATATTTCAGTTATTTTACAAAATTTACAGAGGTGTCACGAGACGCAAGATAATCACATTTCATATTTATCTCTTTCTTTCAGAACTGTCATTTGTTTATATTTTTGAGGCGTGTAACGATTTACTTTGACACATAATAAATTATATACCAAAAAGTCTTCGGAAACTGATTTTAGTTATTTGAAACGTGTAAATTGTCTCCTCTATTCTGTGGCTATTCTTGGATGTGGACGTTGTATGGGAGTCCATGGCTAATTATGAACTGATTTTCATAAAAATCATTGTTTACATACTTGTAATTCATCTGTATAAAGTTTCGGTTCGACATGGATGTTTATGTATGTTAAAGAGTTTTCCGGAATTAGTCATTATAAGGTCGCTAATACCTTTTATGGGCAAATCATCATGAAATTCTGTACGACGATTTATATGTATATGTATGTGAATTTTTTGCATTGAATTTCAACTTGATAGTGATGTTTGTATGAGATTTATGCGCTTTAAAAATATGGAAAGATGCAAACAAAATATCGTTTTGAGATTTCAATTTGCATATACCATAAAGCCATATTCCATGTGTTATAAACGGGATGACAAACTAAATATACCCACCATCTTTTTGGTGGTGGGTAGAAAAATAATAATTCGATATTTAATAAAAAAAATAGTGAACGTGAAGTTTAGAAATTGTAGAGTCCAGATATTCATATGGTGGCGAAATAATGCCGACATCGAAATTATGTACATACATTTATATATTTCGCTATAATTTGTGTCTTACTGGTATCTTAAAAGAAAACATTGAAAGTGATTGCAAACAAAATAAAAAAAAAAAAATATCAAATAATGTAAGAAACTTTTGGAAACGACCTACATATATCAATATACAGAAAAACACAATAAATAATATTAAAGGAATCAGAGGCCAAATTACAGCATTCGTGATCGCATAAGCTATCATATCGAAAAATGACTTCGATATCGAAATTATGATAAAATGTACTAAATTTCTTGTTCGATATCGAATGCCATAATCTCAAACAAGAAAATTACGATCAATTTTTCTCGATATCGAATGCGGTAATTTGGCCCCAGAAATGACCACTTCATTTTCTATATACTAAACCAGTGTCATTCTTTAACTTAACATAAAACGGTGGCGAACGAGAGTTTGAATATGATAAAGAAAGTGATATTGCGGATAACATTGATGTGATAACGTTGAAGCAGACAAGACACATAACATACGACATTTTCATGTTACTTTATTTTAAAATTTTTAATAATTCGATTAATTTTAAATATGTGATCGAATTATTCGGACAAGTGAAAATCTCTTATTTGAATTATTCATATTTTTCGAACAAAAGAAAAATCGAATAATTTGGATACCCTAAAATGTAAATACATAAATGAATAAAAAGTACATAAAACAAACATAATAATATAATTCTGTTTTGTTTAAACTAGAAACAAGTTCGAATTCTACATTCGACTATAACGAATCTTTAATATCATCCACCTAAACGTAGTAAGAAATACAGAAACTACACTGGACTAGAATATTCTAATTCTGTGTTTTCAATTCAGTCTTAGTGCAAATTTTATTAGTATTTTATATATTGTTTGAAAGATAATATTATCTGTTGGTCGTAATTCACTAATGCGATTTTATTTTAAATGTTTTGAAATTTTATCTAATTTTGATCATTTATAATTGATATAATTACCGATTCTTATTGCAATTTACAGATTTTGTTTGATTTTTATAATAATCTTGATTGTAGTTTAACAATTTATAAAATTAAAAGAACATTTTTCAATATTCACAACAAGTTAAGAAACAGGGTATAAAAAGGATAAAAATATGAGGCTTTTCTGTTTGAATTTGATCCAAATAATATTATTTACAAGATATTTATGGGTGGCATAGACTGATGATAGCTTCTAAATCCAGTATCCACTAACGTTATTTACAAGAGCTAGATGATTGTTTAGCATGCTCGGAAGTGGACTTAATTCGGGAGCTATTGCCAATTATTGATAGACAGCTACAAAATCCAGTAGCATAATTGCCGTATAACCGATATTAGTACGATTTCTGGATTATAATTTCTGATCTATATAAAAGTTGGTTCCATATCGATATTTATTAGACATTTTTGTGCGTTTATTTGTTTTTCGGAAATGGTTCTTATATGGCAGCTATAACAATTATGGGCCGATCTTCTTAAATTTTGCAACAGTTATTTTCATGTATATGAGGATACTTCACATTGAATTTCAACATAATGAGGGTATATTTAAAATATATATTAGTATTTACGTAGATTTCGGCAGTGGACCTTATATGGGCGATATTGACAATTATGGACCGATATTCTCAAAATCCAGCAGTTTGAGAAGGCATGTATGTATGTAAATGATCCGTGTAAAATTTTGTTTCGGTAAAGTTATTTATAAGAGATTTATGAGTATTAAAGAGGTTTTCGGAAGAGGGCTTTATATGGAGGATACGGTTAAAAATTCACCAAAATTCACAAAATTTTGTGGGATGATTTTTGTATATTTGTATCGATATTTATACGATATACATATATAAAGATAAATAGCTTTTTCGGATGTGGTCCGTGTAGGAGAGCTATGACCAATTATGGGTCGACCACCATACAATTTAGTACAACAATTTATTTACCTATATATATTATGTATGTCAAATTTTAAACGCTTAACATTCTTTATATCAATTTTATACGCATTTAAGTGAAGTTTGAAAGTGGACTTTATATGGGCTGTATGGTCAAACATGGACCGAACTAAAAAAAATTTCGTTTTGCGATTTCTTTTAGCATGAAACTTATTTCTGCTGAATTTTGAATTTATTTTATAATTTTATAGGCGTTTATTTATAATTGAGCAATATTACGGGAAGATTTCTGTAAGGGGGCTATGAGAAATCGTGGAGGTCTTTCTACTATCTATTTTTCTCACACTTTCTTCTTTTATTAATAAACAATGTATACAAAATTTCATGCAATATATTTAAAAATATAGCGAACAATTTTTAAAAATATTAAGTTTTTATGGAGGCTGTCTTGCAGTTTGATCCATAACTCTAGAACTATACCGATTTTGCTTAGAAGAACTAGAAGTAGTTTTTTGTAAACCTTGTTGATTTTGGTTGTATTCTTTGGACGTGATAGTGTTTTACAGAGACAGACAGACAGACGGACATGGCTCAACCGACTTAGAATTTCAAGGCTCAAGAATATACTTTGTTAGGTCTCAGATGAATATTTCTCACTGTTATAAATGGAATGACAAACTTATATGTATATGACCACATTCACCACTTATGGTAGTGGAGGTATAAAATGAAAACAAAGAACAATTTGAAAAAATATGAATAGAAATTGCAGAAAGTATAATAAATATAGTGAGTGAAAAATATAATAAATCATAACAATTTAAAAGTGGCATTAAAAAAAGTCGAATCTTTCGATGTGACCTATGATCATTATATCTATGTTTTAGGAGCACTGCAAAATATACTGTGGGAGCATTAAACAAAAACAAAATAGTCTAAAAAGTTAAAACAAAAATTAAATAAACAAATGCAAATTATATAAGATGCAAACGTGATATATCATTTTGTGTGCAGTTTAGGAGTGGACTATTTTTGGAAAATATTTATGTTCTACAGTATTACAGGTTTGTGCAGATTTTCGTAATGCAAACTACTGTTAGTGCCTTTCATATCTGCAACCGGAATATGGGTTTTGTTCTGAAGTATAATTATAATTTTCATCAATATTTCACTTTGCACGTTTGCCCATTAGCTAAAAATATATAGATTGCACGTTAAACAAGTGAGAATAAATATATTAATTTAGAAGCTAAAATTTAATAAAAACAAGTAAGAAAGTATAGTAGGTCAAGCCGTTCATATAATACCCTACACCCAGTAGTGCCATGACTTCTGTGAATATAAATATTATGTATGTTATATTTTTTCTCGATATTAATACTTTTAAAAGATTTATGGAGGTTAAAGTGAATTACGGTCTTATATTGAATTTCGACTAATTATGGACCGATCATAAAAAATTAGACCATATTATTTCTATACATATTAAATATATTTGGGTTCAATATTATTTGGATACCAACATTTTTGAGCGAGTTATGCTATTTAAAGTGATTTTCGGAAGTGGGAGCTACTACTAATTATGGATCGATCATCATAAAATTGTACAGAATGATTTGTATATACATAAAATTAATTTGCGTTCAATATTATTTGTATGCCGACGTCTTTAAGAGAGTTATTCTCTTTAGAGTAATTTTCGGAAGTGGACCTTATATGGGAGCTATGATTAATAATGCACCGATCATCATAAAATTGTACCATATTATTTTTATATATATGAAACAAATTTGTGTTCAAAATTATTTAGATACCAATATTTTTAAGAGCGTTATGCTCTTTAAAGTGATTTTAGGAAGTGGGTCTTGTATGGGAGTTATGATCAAGTATGGACCGATCTGCACAAAATTTGTTGATGTTATTTGGCTTCATATACTAATCATTTGTAGGGAAATTTGTTCAGGAAGTGATTCTGAGTCGATCGGTATACTTTAGGGTGGGTGTTGGACCAATATTTATAGGCGTTACAAACGTCAGCACAAACCCACCATAGGAGGTAGGGTATAATTACTAATGAAATCATAATCAGCAATAACAATATATCACAATCACCATCACGTAGACAAACAGCCAACAACAGCCAACGCTTTTCAATTCGGAAAAGAAAAACTCTTTTAATTGAATTACTTTTTTTATTCAGCACCCGCATAAATGAAACTATGAGTGAATAAAAATGAATGTCAGTGTTTTGGTTTGGATGGTTTACATCAACGTCATCAGCATTTCATTTGCAAATTCCAAAAAAATTGTCAAATAAATTCTTTTAGTTTTACTTTAAATAATTCTGCTCAGAGCTGTTATTGCATGTTTTGATCATGCTTGGAAAGTGTGAATGACCAGAATATATAAATCAACATAAATAATAAATGCATCTTTAATAAGTAAGAAAGTATAGTATAGTATAGCTCGTCCATATAATACCCTACACCCAGTATATGTGTTTAAATCGTTTTTCAGGAATGCCCGCTGGGAGCTCTGACCGATCATCCAAACATTTAGATGCATGACTTAAAATATGGTCATACTTGGGAAATGTTTGCCGAAATAGACTTCTCTTAATTAGGAGAAACCACAACAAATATTTAGTTGTATTTTATTAAATGCTGTTTGATTTTGCAAAGCTGTTGTAAGAGTAAACAACGACAAACAAATTTGTGCTATAACATGTGGTTACGCTTTTTTGTGTAAATATTTGCCAAGTGTGACCATACCCTTACTTCTGTGCACACAAGTGTTTTGTGTGTTAAATTTTGTCCCAATAAAAACATATATAAAAGATTTATACATGTTAAATATTATCTGGAGACCAATATTTTTAAGACAGTTATGATCTTTAATTTGATCTTTGTAAGTGGGCCTAATATGGTTAATTTCGGAAGGATCAGTACAAAATTTTTAGATGTGAGTAGGCTTCAAAAAAAGTTAATAACGAACTGTAATAAATCGACAGCGTTTAGTGGGTCAGAATCAAAATTGTTTTAAATAAATCTGTTGAAACGCAAATTCTCATACAGCGTATCACAACTATTAACTATTTAACTATTTATTTTTAAAGAAATTTGTTTTTCATTCCTGCATACCATTTAAAAACAGCTAAAAATGTTCATTTATTTTTTGTTTAAAATTTCGTCAATTTGTGCTGATATTTGTAACGCCCATAAATATTATTCAAACTAGTCCTACACACACCTTAAAGTATACCGGTCAATTCAGAATCACTTTTTAGCCGATTGTCCGTCCATCCGTCTGGCTGGTTGTCCATGTAAACCTTGTGAGCAGAGTACAGGTCGTAATTTTTGAGATATATCGTTAAAATTTAGTATGAGAGTTTCGTTCGGCCCAAAGACGATTTGAATTTGGTTGAAATCGGTCCATTATTTCACCTTCACCATATAAATGTCCTGCCGAAATAGGGGTTATGGGTCAGAAATGTTTGATTTAAGCACGTATCCAAACACATTTCTCAAACAAGTTTAACATGAAATCAAATCACAGTTACAAATTTTGACCATATCTCCAATAGAAATATTTGTCACTTTTTACTGACTGAAAATGCTACACGATCAATATTTATCACGAGTTCCATGATCCGCGATCTGGATTTCATATTTTAGGCCATTCTGCGATATGGATCGCGATCCATAAATATTGCATGCTACACGTTCTAGTATCACGATATTTATTGAATGTGTAGCAGTGCCCTAAGACTCCCTTCGAATATCACATTAACATGTATAAATCTTTAATCAAATCTTTATCGTGGTACAATTTAACACAACGAATATTTATATGCACAGAAGTCATGCCACATAACTTCTAAATGATTTTAAATCTATTTAATAGATCATAGCTTCCGTATAGCGACCATTTCTGAAAAACTGCATCGACTATACTTTCTTACTTGTTTTGTTTAAATAATTATTGCTGTATTTTATTAATTTGCATCACAATGTTAGTTAACAAAACTATATTGCATTTTTCAAATTCCAGTTAACTTATTGTTGGTAGTATTAATCTGAAATCCAACAAAATATATATATTCTTGATTCTTATGAAATTCTAAGTCGATTGAGCTAACTCCGTCTGTTCAACATACACAACTAAACTTCACAGAATTCTCAGAAAACTGATTTGTATTTTGTTAGACAGCTTAGCATTAAAAATCAGCAAAATCAGTATAGTATAACTAGAGTTATGGACCAACATTTTTGAAAAGAACTGCAAATAATACCATGAAGCTTGTGTACACGTTATTTTTATGATAAAAAGAGGAACTGTGATGAAAATATTTAGAATCGGTGCATGATTTCTCCTAGCTCCCATACAAATATCTTTTCGAGATATGGCTCAATAATATATAAATGCGTACAAAATTGGAATATCAATACTAACTATAAGCATAGAACACTCGGCTGATATCTCTGTACGAGTATAAACACTTACTTGTTATGTATTCAAACATAGTCTGTCCATGCAAGTAAATATCCGTCTGTTAGTTGAAATGGGTTTTCCTAATAACATAGATATCTCTATTTCCATCAACATACAAATTGTGTATAGTTGCAATATTTATACCCTACACCACCATAGTGGCGAGGGTATATTGGATTTGTGCTGATGTTTGTAACGCCCAGAAATATTGCTCCAACACCCACCTTAAAGTATACCGATCGACTCAGAATCACTTGCTGTCGTAGATCCTAAATAAGGTTCACTTCCGAAAATCACTTTAACGATCATAAATTTCTTAAGAATGTTGGTAATGAAATAAAATTCGACACAAATAAGTTTCTTATATACAGAAATAATGACATCTAGTTTTATAATGGTCGGTCCGTAATTAGTCGAAACTCCCATATAAGACCCTCCCCGTAATCAACTTTAACCTCCATAAATCTTTTAAAAGTATTTATATCGAGATAAAGTTTAACATAGACAATATTTATATTCACAGAAATCATGACACTACATTCTTGGATGATCGGTCCATAATAGGTCATATCTCCCATATAGCGCACATTTCTGAAAAAAATTTATATACATATACTGGGTGTAGGGTATTACACCCAACTTTACTTTTTTACTTGATTTTTTTTTTGATTAATATTATTAAATTAAATAGGCATAGAAAAGTTGAATTTACCATATAGATACATACATAACGTTGTAATCGTAAATAAACGTACTTTTTGAATAAATGCAAAAGTATTATAGTTTCTTAATAAAATAATGTGTAAAAACGTCACCAAAGTTGAACAATTTTTGAAAAATCTACAAAATTTGTGTTTGCTCGACAATTTCTCAAGTTTTCTTAGACAAATTATATATTATTCGAAAGATCTTAGTTTCTTCTTGTTAAATCTAGTAAGGAATTGAAAACGAGATCATTATCAGCAAGATTATAGGCTTATAGGTGCGCAAAGGTACAAAAACCGGTTTTTTAGCCGTAAATCCGGATTTTGGAGGTGTCCGGTATATTTCAATATTGGAATCTTATTTTACTCGACAAACCCTACAAGAAAAATAATATCCGGTCCTATGTTTTTTGCACTGTCGCACTTTGTTATTTGTATTTTTTAATTTTACGCAACACTTTATTATTTTTGTGCACAATGTTTTTTTAAATAATTTGTTTTTTTTTTTATTGAATTGATCTTTACGATCATGTGGTTTTGGAACATTGTTTTGGTTTGTTTTGTCTTATTTTATTTTATTGGAATTGATGCGTGAGACAAATTGATTGAGAGTATAAGAGTTTTGTCTGAGCTAAATGCTGTCAGGGTTGGAATTTTTGTTGTTGTTATATTGATAATTAATGACTAAAATTAAAAAAAAAAACAAAAAAAAAAATTTTCAATAGAAACAAATCTACTGAACAAATGTCAAAAATGAATTGACTTGAGTCTTGGATAAATGATTCATTATTTATGTGGCAACATAAAATTACCTGTCAATTTGTTTACACTCATTGTCATGGTGTAACTACACAAGGTGAGTGCAGTAGTACAGCTGACTAACTTTATTTACAATTTACTTATGTCAAACGTAATACTTTTTCAAGTGTTTTTGACAGTAGTAGATTATTTTACACAAACAATGTGTCTGTTGTTTCTGTATTGTGTTGTATTTGTTGTCGATTTGCACTCACCTTGTTAATTCCACCATGCTCATTATCAAGTAGTTCTAAATGTTGTCAACCTAAAGTTTCTTTGACAGAAGAATATTTTCCTGTGATTTATTGAAGTGAAAACATCAAACATTTTAATTATTGGAAAGTATGTGCAATTTTCAAAGTCATCCTTTTTCAGACTGACAATATTTATAAAGAAATTTGTGTCGAAAATCTAAACAAGAAACGATTTCTGGTAATCTCAACTTTATCTTGAGTCAACTTATTTTATGTATTATGACTTAAACGCCAAAATATATTGGAATAATTTTGAATCCAAAAGAAAATTTATGTTAACTACATAGTACATTCTACCTAATACGCTTTATTTCTATTTCCTAAACAACATCTCCTTACAAAAGAATCCAAAAATAAAGAAAACCACCATCTCCAAGCCTGATAAGAGAATCCTCTTCCAGGGGATTCCTCTTATATATATACGTCACCAGACCGATCTTCTGGCGATGATTGCGCAGCTCTTTTCTTCTTAAAGGAAAGCAAATACCTTTCAACCGACAACAACCACATCACCAACAAAACAACCCTGATGAAATAACATCCAACTTTTCTCTACTCTACTCAACTCCAACTCTATTCAATTCCAACCAAATACTCAATTCTAACCAATTAAACTTAGTTCTCATTAGTGTGTGTTCCAATCATGGTGAAATAACTCTACAAGGTGATGGCAATATTACAACAATACAAAAGCAACAGAAACAACATGGTATTTTTGTTTTTGCTTTGATGTTTGTAATGTAAAAAGAAAAACAACTGGTTATTGTTTACAAACATTTTTGCAGCAAAAATAAATACATACATACAATTTTTTTAATTTCAAGATGAAAATAAAAATAATTTATAAATTTGTTAATTTATGAAACATTTAATTTATGGACAATTGTTTTTTTCACTTTTTTTGTATAACTTGATGCGCTTGCTTTTTTTTTACACAACTTGAGCATACGTACATACATATGTATATAAAGTTTGACATGACGAACATGACTAAAAAAAACAGCTGGCGTTTCAACACCACCTTGTAGAGTTATTTCACCATGGTTCCAATCATACCTTAAGTAAAGCAACCAAAAATGTATAAATAAACAAAACAGTGTTTCCCAAATATTAAAATTACCCAAAATTAGAAAAAAAAAAATAAAAATAAACAGTGATTCACAATTTCCTATTTTCTAAAATTGTTAAAATATAAATCTAAAATAAAATAAAACAAGTAAGAAAGAATAGTCGGTCAAGCCCGACCATATAATACCTTACACCCAGTATACATATCTATAAAACAGTTTTTCAGAAATGGGCGTTATATGTGACATATAACCTATTGTGGACCGACCATCCAAAAATTTAGTGTCATGATGTCTGTGAATATAAATATTATATGTGCTAAACTTTAACTCGATATAAATACTTTTAAAAGATTTATGGAGGTTAAAGTGAATTACGGAGAGGGTCTTATATGGAATTTTGACTAATTATGGACCGATCATAATAAAATTAGACCATATTATTTGTATACATATGAAATATATTTGTGTTAAATATTATTTGGATACCAAAACTTTTGAGAGAGTTATGCTCTTTAAAGTGATTTTCGGAAGTGGGCCTTATATGGAAGCTACGACTAATTATGGACTGATCATAATAAAATAAATATGTTTAATATACTCATACTTTTTTCTTAACAATTTATTATTTTGTTTCTTATTAATTTTTAATTATAATAAAATTCATAATAATCAGTCAATGACTTTAGTTTAATTTCACAAGGTAGTAGGCTACTCCAGAAATATTAACTGATTTTTATCTAATTAATAATTAATCTTGCTTTTCATTAATGTCATGTAAAAATGTAAGCAGTATGAGTAAATAAGTAAAATAAATTAAAATGCCTGTAATTGTTGTAATGGAAATCACAAGGCTCTAGAATTATAATGTCAATTGTTATTAATATGAATATCAAAAACCAAACACTTTGTGTGCTTTAATCTATTAAAATATTGTTGAGGCTGTATGAATTGCACAAACACTGGATGTTGTAATTGTACCAACAACTTGTTAATATGGTTTGATAAAACAATGACACAGACTATAATATGCACAAATTTATGGTGAATGGTCATCTATAACTTGATAAGCAGCATATAGGGACTTCCTTAAATGAATGCAACAATTTCATTTAGAGAGCTTAAGAAACTTAGCTAAGGAAATTTTTATATCTTAGATCGACACATTTTTCACATTTTCCATATATGTATGTAGTGCATTTCTAGTAAAGACTGTTCCGTTTTTCCGATCGTTAAACGTTTAAACAACAATATCAATAATAGACGTTTCATCATGAAATTAATTCGTTCGACAATACTCATTCCTAATTATTCAATAAAAATTACTATAAATTGTAAAGTAGGGACACCCTAAATAACGATAGGAAATGTGCCGATAACCAGCAAACACTAAACCTCTATTATTGCTAATTAGGTTTTAAACACTTATCATGATTTTGCAACAAACAACAAATACTTATAATATTTAACATAGATAAAATATTAAAAGAATAGTGAAGACTAGTTAATAAATGGTTTTTGTGTTTCAATTTTAAATCTATCCGATTCTCTGTTTATATGGAAATATTGCATTTACAGTGAAAAAAATCCTTGCCCATTGAAGCCGCAGCCGCACCCACATTCACACAAACAAGTGTTGCAATTTTCCTTGTCCATTACCACAAGTATATTTATTTATGTGCAATTTCAAAAAGTTAGTCAGCATTAAAATTTGCCACCTTCCACTTTGCCAGCGTTGCCCTAAGTAATTGGTAAATTGTTATTTAATGAATATTATCATATTCTATATTTGAGCATATATTACATATTTAATGTAAAACTGTCATAATATGTTTGTATTTTACACAATGCATTTACAATAAATTAAATCATTTTAAAGCATTTATAATTATATTTATGTTTATTTTTAAATGGAAAATATTTACTGAATATTTATTTGTTTTATTGTAATTGAAATGATTTACTAGCTGTTTGCTCATTTGCTTCTTGAACATTCATATTTTATTTTTATAGTCAAATAGTTACACGTTCATTTCACATTTAATTATTTTATTAAAGAAAGGAAAAAATTAAGGAAACCTATTATTTTATGCTAATTTATGCAACAACACTTTTTAGTTACTACACAATAAGCATAAACTTAAATGAATATATAAAAATAAGTTGAGGGAATTGCCAAGATTCTTGGTGGAAACAAATCTTGATACATATGTCCTTGTATCATCAGTTTAATTTTTGGTGCTGCATATGCCTTCTAATTGAGTTTGTATGTGGCTTCTGACTGATACACAGATCTTGTCTTAGTTTGCATGAGAGACTGATGGCCGAGTTCACAGTCTTTAGTTAGCTAATGACAAAGTTAGCTAATGGCAATGCTTAGTTTGCCATAAGAATAACAAGTAATAGTTAAACAATAGTTAGTATTTTTGGTTTACCAATGGTTAACTCATGACTCAGAATTCGGCCTTGAAGGATAGACTAATCTGAATGTTTTGAGTCACAACTTTTTTTTCTTTGGTGGTAGAGTTATGCTTCTTTACTTGATACTTCTATTATTACTTTAAATCAGGGATGCAAAAAATTGGTAGAATTGTACTTTTTTAAGCACTAGTTGAGAGTCAAAAGTACAGTAGCGCCCCAATGGCCAATTTAGCACTATTTAAAATGTTTCCCTATGTTATTACATTGCACAAATGTTATTCAAAAGTGGCCCACTGTGCCCATTATATCACAACCACAACCTTTATACCAAGAAAGGTTCTTACCCATTTAAAGTTTGAGAATAGGTTAAGATCGTTTCGACCCTGAGGCCTCTAATCGTTCGCTTTACCAGATAAGATTATTTTACACAATTTTTAAATGCACCAGCTATACTGAGGGAAACTTTGGAGGGAACCAGCTACTAGATGGTTTGATCGTGCTGCTACGAGTATGTCATAAATAATACTTTTATATTCAAATCTCAACAACTATTAATCTTTATGTACATTTTAAATTTGAAACATTAATATTAATTGTTAAGTTTATTTACATATACATATGTAAGTACTTAGTATAAATTAATTTTAATGTGCTTTTTTATTACTTGTGAAGTTTTTGTACAAATGAATTGTTATGTACGTTTTTAGTAAATTTTTATAAAAAAAATTAGAAAAGTATTTAGTATAATTGGGCTGAAAAAAGTACACTTTTACTTGAAATTTATTTTGCGTCTCTGCTCCAAATCTAAATTCAGAAGTTAAACGGGCTTGCAGTATTGAATTCTTTAATAATTATTAACTGATGCATTAACTGAGAGCTGAATTATGCACATATAGCAAACATTTATACATACTTTGCAAATCTACACTTCATTTTTAAAGGATGTATCGGCTCTTATATTGTTAATGGCTTATTAGCAGCGTAATGTGGAATTATGTTCCGACATTGAAAACATATAGATAGAGTCGTCAGAGTACATCTTTATTCATCTTTCAAATATCTACAGCACGATCTAACAGTGTCGTGGTATGGATCAATGAAAGAGTAGAGCAAATATAGACCAACTATATTTCTACCTATATTTTAATAATATCACGAAAGCTTCCTCTACAACCCTGTTAATGTCAGGGTAGATTATCTACATTAGTCTGAGCAGACCCCCCCATAAAATTACCACAATTAGGCGTTTTTCTTGTCTTGCAGAACATATTTGGTATTATATACTTCATACGCTATGTTATTGCAATATATTTATTTCAACATGACCTGGCACTCATAATAGCTCCCAGTTGGAGTTAACTTCATTAACACAACCGATATGACTAAACTAGTTTAACATCTTGTAGACACCGGTTAATTAATTTAGTAGCCGTTTTAGTGTCGGCATATAGCCGAATATATTCACATTTGCTACTGTACCGATATAAGAAAATTTCAGTTGCATTTATAACTTGCAAACCATCATATAAATCCTATTTAAATTTTTTTTTTTGTGAAAATGCAATTTATCGATAGTTCCCAGATATATCTTTTTAGATATTTTGAGATATTTTTGCTCTCCTATTTTCAACATATAAACTGTGTTCTTCAGCTGATTTCTTTTACAGATATGTTGCCAAGTCTCATCTAAAATTCATTTTTGCAATTGCACTGTTTGTTTTCGATATCCCGATTATCCATAGATTAGGGATGACAATCCCGATCCCGAAAATTAGTATTTGTGTAAAAGATCGAAAGAAGTATAATTGCTTTTATCTGCTTTTTTTGACATACACACAAAAAACATTTTCAAAACTTTTTTAACATTCTTAATAAGAGAAAATAAAGGAGATCTAACGATGGATTCCACATTAAATCACGAATTAAAATGGTGAAAAACATTTATAAATTATTTACAAAGCCACCAACAAAAATCACAATTTTTCAAAAGTATGTTGCAGAAAAGAAGCTGAAAGATTAACAAATTAGAGTCCTATATTCGGCTCCACCTAAACGTAATAAAAAATACAGAAACAACACTGGGCTATTCTAATATTCTAATTCTGTGTTTTCTATTCAGTCCTGGTGCAAATTTTATTAGTATTTATATATTGGTGGTCGTAATTCACTAATGGGATTTGATTTTAAATGTTTTGAAAGTTTTTCTAATTTTGACCATTTATAATTGATATAATTAGCGATTCTTGCTGCAATTTACACAGTTTGTCTTATTTCCATAATAATCTTAAGTGTAATTTAACAATTCATAAAATTAAAAGAACAGTTTCCCATCTTCACAACAAGTTAAGAAACAGAGTATAATTGTGTTTGAATTTGATCTCAATGGGTGGCATAGTAGAAGTGGACCGGTTATGGACTCAGAGCTTCTCAATCCAGTATCCACTAATGTGGTTTCTACGTATTTGAGGCTTATTTTGGTTGAATTTCATCTCAATAACGTTATTTACAAGAGTTATATGGTTGTTTAGTATTATAGCAAGAGGACGTAATTCGGGGGCTATTGCCCATTATTGACATTATTAATATTGACGTAAAGATCGGAAGTGGACCTTATATGGGATATATAGTCAAATATCGACCAATATTCTCAAAAACCAGTAGTTTGATTTTGACATGTATGTAAATGATTCGTGAAAATTTTGGATCGGTATTATTATTTATAGGAGATTTATGAGTATTAAAGTAATTTTCGGAAGAGGGCTTTTTATGGGGGATACGGTGGACCATATCACAAAATTTTGTGGGACGATTTTTGTATATATATAAATGCACTATGCAAAACTTTGAGTTGGCACCGATATTTAAAAGATATATATAAATAAATGTCTTTTTCGGATGTGGTCCTTGTATGGGTGCTATGACCAATTATGCGCCGACCATAATAAAATTTTGTACAACAATTTATTTACCTATAACGATTATTTCTGTCAAAATTTAACTGTTTTACATTATTTATACCAGTTTTATACGTATTTAACAGAATTTTGGAAGTGGGGTCTATGGTCAAACATGGACCGAACTAAAAAATTTTCGTTTTGCCATTTCTTTTTGTATGAAACTTTTTCCTGCTGAATTTTGTATTGATATTCCAATTTTATAGGCATTTATGTGTTGTTGAGCAGTATTTCGGGAAGATTTTTGTATGGGGGCTATGAGAAATCATGGACCTATTCTTACTATTTTCCTCACACTTTCTTCTTTTATCATAAAAACAACGTATACAAAATTCCATGTTATTATCTGCAATATATTTAAAAATTTAGCAACAAAACTTTTTAAAAATAACAATTTTATATGGAGGTTCTACTCTAGTTCTACTGTACCGATTTTGCTGATTTTCAATACGAAACTTTGTTGATTTCGGTTGTGTTCTTTGAACGTGAGAGTGTTTTACACAGAAAAACAGACAGACGGACGTGGCTCAATCGACTTATAATTTCGAAAGTGCCAAGAATATATTTATGTACTTTGTTGAGTCTCAGATGAGTCTCATTCACCACTTATAGTGGTGGAGGGTATACAAATTAATTTTGGATTGCCAAAATCGAATGCACTACTAAATGTGTCTAAGCTAGGGCATATATAATTACCGGAATTTGCTTTTACCGGTAAACGGTAAATTTTTTATTTAAAAACCGGTTTATCGGTAATTTACCGGTAATTCTGTTTAATTTTAAGTTTATCAGTAACGAGTAAAATAAATGCTTAAAATTATGTAAAGAGAAATATATATTGTTATATATTAAAGTAATAAAATAAAGTTATTTAAAATAAATGTAATTCATTAATAAAACAAAATAAGAATGTTAAAATATATTAAGAGAAAATTTTAATTTTTGAATAGATCTGCGTGTGTATTAAAATATGCTCGCAATAGGCAAATGGTGTCAATTGTATTGTCATTAAGGGTGTTTCTAATTTTTGTGCAAATTAACTCTGCTGCAGAAAAAGCTCTTTCTGATTCCACACTCGTCGGCTTTACTGTCAAGAGGTGGTTGAACGCTATCGTCAGATACTTTCCACGCTTTTGTTCTTCTTCAACGAGTGCGATTTCTTTTTTTATTACTTTTGTTAAAATCGTGGTATTGGTTACGTTGGAAATTTTATTCAATTTTATTTTATTTTGATTTTTAATGGCCAATTGTAGCCTGTCTTTCATTGTTAACTGGGTTGATTCAGGGATTTCTTCTACATCATCAGAAGACTCGTTTGAATCATTTGTCGAGTTACATTCATTTCTCATGTTCAATCGTTCTATAAGCGTCACAATAGTTTGTATCAATGAAGGTTTATGTAGTTTAAATAAATTATAATTATCCTCTAGATGAATATTTCTAAATTCTATCGGATTATGTAAGAACTGCATAACGTCAGAATAACTTGAGCGTCGCTCTTGGATGCGTAAAATTAATTGACATTTTAATTCCCGGCTGAAAGCATTATTTTGTTCAGATAATTCATCAAGCGTGAACTTTAGAGTGGCATCGCTTGTCAGCAATGTGCAGTCAGCTGCACCCAAAGCTTCTACAGCCAATTTTACAGGAAGCAGTGCATTTATTATCATGCTAATTAAGTTAATTTCATCTTCTGAAAACGAAATTTCAATATTTAAGTCAATCAGACTTTTTCTGGTACACGATTTTGAATTTTAATTAGTACAATTGATTCGTATGAAACATCAGTTTGAATCTCCGAGTGAACTTCTAAGCTGAACCCGTCAGTCCGGTCGTCTTCATCGGCATCCGTATCATCATCTGCATCCTCATACTCATTACTAGCTTGTAAATGCATTCTGTTAGTTTTATATAAAACTTCTATAACAGCTAGCTGTATTCCATGTGCTAAACATAGCTGATGGTGTGTGTCTAACGTTGAACCCAACTTTTTCATCACAGCCGCACCGTCTGTGGTTATAGAAACTATATTCTTAAAATTTAGCACGAATTTTTCCAATTTAGTTTCAACTAGCTGCATACATTTATCAGCATTCATGCACCCACGTGCACTTGTAAGACCTAGGTTCCAAAACATGTTTCCGGCCGTATGAACATTTATGTTCATATACCTTCGATTTTTAATCGATGTCCACTCATCAAACGTAAGGCTAAATTTAGCACCTTTCTTTATTTTATCTGAAATATTTGCACGAATTTCATTAAGTAATATATTATTTATGCCTGAAAATTTATAATTTAATGACGATTAACTAAATGTGATTTAATTTTAACCTAATAATAAAAAAAAATTATTTCTTAAAATATAACATTTTATATATAAATTTAACTTCAATTGGAATGAAATATTTATCAACAATTACCGAAATTGCCGGTATTTTTCTCCGGTAAATTCGGTAATCAATACGACCGGTAAAACCGGAAAACCGGTTAACCGTTTACCGGTAATGTATCCCCTAGTCTAAGCTTTTGGAATTGAAAATTCCTAAAAGAAAGACTTTAACTGATTTTAAAGCTCAACAGATGACAGCTGAAAAATTAATTTTAATTAAACAAATAGTTGTCAGTTTAGTTCCGGTTAAAATATCAATGAAAGCATTTGCCGCAGTAATATGAATCTCTGACTTTTATTCAAGCTCAAAGAGATTCAGAAAGTAATTGCATATTAAGCGGTAACCTGGGGAACACTTTTTAAAAGAAATAAATTGAAAAAGTTGATTGCGAAATGATTGTAATTGAAATATGTAAAAGCCCCCACAACAATATCTGTAATGATAACGAGTCAAATGTTACATTAAATATATTTATAATTAATTGTTTCTAAAGGTGAGAAATGCAATCATACAATAATTTTGCCCACAAGCGTTGATTGTGAACGATGTTTTCTGTCAGCGTCATATATTGGTAATAAATTTCAATCAATTATAGCCATGACAACAGAATAGGTTTGTTTTCAAACATATTTATAGTTAATATAAGTTACTTTTTTAAAATAAATAGTTTTTATTATTATTAAAGCAATTTGTTTTAAGAAGAAACAAAAATCCTGATATTCCGAAAAAAATCCTCATTTTTAAAATCCCGTGATTCGCAAATCCAGTCCCCACGGCATTCTCTAGTGTAAATATATTTATTGTGGTAAATTGTTGATATTTCTGTTTCAGTAGACCTTTATATTCTTTTATGGTTTTAACAAATTACTTGTGAACATCTATATATTTTAATAGGCTTATAATAAAAGACAGCCGCAGTAGCAGTAGCTGCTACGCTACAATATTTTATTGTTGTCTTTACTAGTGTTAGTGATCCTGGATAAGTAACAATTAAATGACACGCAGCGTTACAGAAACAAATTGATTTAATTCTATCCGATTGTACTTTAAATTAAGGCTCGTTTCATAACAAAGGTAATAAAATTAATATTTCATGTTTTGAAACGCGTTTTCGATTTAAAGCTAATTGTCGCTACTAGTTGCGCAGTATATAGATTTGTAGTGTTTTGTATAATTAGCGGGAATATTAAAGGAGTGTTGAGAAGCCGCAGTTCTTCAAACAGCTGATAGTATTATCCTCGACTTCTTATTTTATTGTCAATTTCAAAATACAGCCAAGTACTACCAAATAGCTATATATTCTCACATATTATCCTCCTCATGAATAATTATTATTTTTAGTCGTTATATAATTTATTTTTATACCCTCCGTCACCGTAAGTGGGAATGATGGTATATATCAGTTTGTCATTCCGTTTGTAACACTAATAAAAAATAATTATTATTTCATAATCGAACTGTTAATTTTTACTTTTTGATAATTTTAGTTAGGCTAAGAAAAGCAAAAAACAACTAGGTATGAATAGAAATTAATAAAGAATGATAATTACAGCAAAAACTTCGAACTACCAGAACTAACACTGGTTAAAGGATTGATGTTTGTCTGTTGGCTGACCGGCACCGCAGTGGTGCAGGTGGTAGAACGCAAAGAATTCTGATGAGAGAAAGTGGGATTTCTCGAAACATGTGTAAATTCAACAACCCAGGTTCGATCTCCAGTCAAGAAAAATTATCAAACATTTTTTAATAATAAATTTTTCAAGTTGTAATTCCTAACTTCAGTAAAAATAATTTAATGAAAATTAAATTTAATGAACTCGAGCCTAACTAAAATTATCAAAAAGTACTAATAAAAAATATTCATGTGAGACCAAACAAATTCTTGCTCCTTATGAAATTCCAAGTCGATTGAGCCATGTCCATCTGTCTGCCTCACGGTTGCCACTCTAAATTTTTTTTCGGGACCAAAATTCATCACAAAAAGGATCAAAATAAAAAAAAGAGGACCATTTTTTTATTTGCAAACCAGCAATGCTTACAATATTATTTAACAAAACATTTACTTAAAAAAACATAAGTAACAATGAAACGTAAACAAAAACAAAAAGTGCTTTAATTCAATTTGCACAAAAACAAAAAGTGCTTTAATTCAATTTGCTATATAACATAAAACAAAATAACAAAATAAAAAAAAACGTATTCACATATAAAGATTTGTATAAAACTTCGTAATACATATATGACTAGCATTATATTATTGCCACAGTTAAACTGTGAACGCTATCTTAAAACCAGCCTATATCTTTGACTGACCAAACTTAATGAGGCTGTGATTTTTGAGGACAAAGTTTATTGAACAGCATTATATTGTTAATTGATTTGAATTCTAATTTGTTCCTTAATTTGGTTTTAATAAGAGAAAGTTCGAAGAATTTACGTTCTGCTGCAGTCGAACCATTAGATCAAATACAAAATCCGTCAATTCTTGAAAACATTTCTCATCCATACCATTTTTATATAAACTTACTTTTTCCCAAAAAACGCAAACGTCCATATCAGGTTTGAGATCACTATTTAACAGTCTTAACAGTTTCCACTGTGTTATAATAACATCTATATCACATTTAATTCAATGAGAAAAATGGTTTAATAAAGGCATTATTGACGTTTCTGTATCCGATAAAACTTTGTTGGGTGTAATTATACATACATTTTTTAAATCAGCTCTGCCAAAATCAAACCGTTTCTGAATTTGTTTTAACGTAAAAGTTTAAAATATTTGTTTTAATTATGATTCGTTGCGAATCCGTAAAGTTATCACTTTCAAGAAAGTTTTCTGCTTTACTTTCTATAAAAATATTTTTAGTTAGAAGATAATTCGTTTTGTTGTGCATATTAAAATTTTCCAGACAGTCAATATTGTTCACAAAATCGCTCTTCATAAAATTACTCATAATCAGTTTAAAATGTACTTCTATTTGCGAGTACAAAAAATGTAAGCGAACGTTTTCCGACTGGAACTCTTTATTCAGTGTATTAATTATTTTCAGAACGTATTCCAAAAACAGCATATATACTTTTAAATCGGGGTCACCCATTGAATTCGCTAATTCAAATGCACTAATGCCACTTTACTGCAAGACTCGAAGACAAAAAATAAAGTCGAAGTGCTTCCCACTGTTCATTAATACGTTCAATCACACTTTCCAGAGCGAGCCAACGAGTAAAAGAAATTCCAAGTATTTTGTGGGGTTTTACGCAACAATAATCCTGAAATTCCTTGAACTCGTTGATTCGCTTTGGGCTGTGTGAAAAAAATTTGTAAATTTTCCTACACAACTTTTAAATTTTCGCTGGTAGCTGCTTGCTAGTGTAGCATGAACACAGTGAGTGGCAAGTGCATTTGATGTAAAAGAAGTTAGTATCATTTTTTGATTTTGTTTTCAGCCCATTTAATTCGCCGGCCATCGTATTGGCTCTGTCGGTTGCTAGCCCTATCAAATTATTTAGAGGCACATTGTGCTTTTCCAAAAATGACTTTATCGTTTGGAATCGCATTTAGTAAGTTCTATTAGTGATAAAAACCTGTCATGAATGGTATTTGATAGCTTGTCAAAATATCTAACCACCATGACCAGGCTTTTTTTGTTGATAAATCCGTGGTTTCGTCGACAATTAAACAGAATTTACACCTTCTAAGATCCGCGACTATTCTCTTCACTGCTTCGCTACATAAATTCTCTGCTAGCTGAGTGGATTTTGTTCTGCCACATCGTAAAGACTCAGCTATTTTTGAGTCTGGACAACACACGGCTAGCAAATTTGGCAAATAGTCCATAAGGATAAACGGAAGATTATGTGCCATTATGAACATTACTAAGCTGAATTCTGCATTTCGGATCTGCTTTTCTAAACTTTCATTTTGTTCTTTCAGAAAAGAATCTAATTTCACTTGGCCCTTCTTTTTCGTCACATTTTGAATATGGCTTGTTTGCTCTACGTATCGCTTCAGCTTCGCTGTGTGATTTACCATAGCATGCGTTCCCATTTTGCTCCTTGAGCCAACTAAATTGGATTAGCCAATCTTTGCGAAATTTGCGTCTTGGGTACTTTTTTTCGCCAGCAGTGTCGCTAAATATAGAATATGTAATCAATTGCATACTAGTGCCATGAAATATGTACATACATACATATGTATGTGTGTATTTATTACCTTTCACTGCCATCGCTTTCAATTGACTGCGTGGGAGGCCCTTTTTCTGCAACCTTCGCCTTCTGTATCGAAAACATGAAACAACATATCATATCATTCAAGTACATACATTCAAGTAATTCTTTAACTTACTTATCCATTATTGTTTACATTGAAGTTAATTTGTCAATTTGTGATTTGTAAACAAAAGAAACAATTAACCAGTGTTGTCAATTAAGCTTTTCTCACGCTAGATTTAACTAATTTAAAAGGTGATAAGCTGCAAAAAAAATGCATAGTATTAAGCTGTTTGGCTTAAATTAACTTTACGTGCACCTCACCGATTTTATTCAAATTGTGCGTTGATAATAGCATTTTTCTTGTTTTTTAGCTAATTGCTTGTTTTTTGTAATTACATTCTTTTTACATTTACAAAAAATTTTAAATTAAATCATAATTTATTTGTATGTATCACAATCGTAAACATTTTCTTAAAAAGGACCAATTCAAAAAAAAAATGGACCAGTGGACCTAACGTAAAAAAGGACCATTTTTGGTTCAATTGGCCCAATGTGGCAACCGTGGTCTGCCTGTCCGTCTGTATAAAACACTCTCACGTCCAAACGATACAACCAAAATCAATAAAAAAATTACAAAAATAAAGTCTATTGTTATCCTAAGCAGTTTGGTATTAACCCATTCCTGCCTAATGGGTATTTAAATACCCAAGAAAGTGTTGACACATAAAAAAATTTTGCGCGGTCCAGGTGAGAGATATCGCGGTATTTTTTTTTTTAAGTAAAGAAGAAAGATTGGACTAAATTAAAACATTTAGCAGGATTTTCCTTTATTTTGTTTTCCTTTTGTTTTTCACAGACAAAAATCGATGTTTTTTCTTTGTCGGAAAATGCTCAGGAAAAGTGCTGCTAAACATAGGAAAATCGGAAAAATTAAAAATTTCGACTTTTATCACATAGCTTAACTTGTCCACTATGCAATGGAAAAAAATCCGGAAGTGATATGTCAACACACCTGGCCTTCAGATACGGTCAAATGAAAATGGGTATTTAAATACCCGACAGTCCATTGTGTGTCCTAAAAATGCCTATTTTTTCTATATAAAATAAAAAGCATTTTTAAATCGAGTACTTTGTATTTTTATTCAGAAAACATGATACTTAAATGTTTAAATCATTTAGCCTTTATAATCTTCTTCTGATCTGGTGCAACACCGTTGTGATAATCCAAGAAGCAAGGAGCAGGATGCAAATTCACCTTGCACTTCAAACAGCCATACTCAGTTTTCCAACCGCATTGCGGACAACGATGACGAGTATTGAGTTTTCCTATAAAATGATCCATGCGGTCGTAACGCATTTCCAATTGTGCCCCAGAAGCCGACTTTCTACCAGGATGATGATAGTTCGACCTAATCATAATGGATTCGCACACCTCCACTCGAAAGTCGAATTGTGGCATTGCTGGCTTGTTTTCATACTTCCGGCAAAAGCAATGTAGTTTCCACGCGTTTACCATAGCCGCGTCGAACGCATTTGTTATCAATGGCCAGTACCACTTTTTTCCCCGGATCCGAATTCTGTAATTATTCATTGCGTTGTCAAAAAGGTCAACCCCACCCATGCGCTGATTGTATTGGTTGACCAAATGGGGCTGCTCAATTGCAACTATTTTTCGTTGCTTTCTATCATACCGTTTTGCGCGGACCATTGGTGTATGGCTAAGGAAATTTGATAATAAGGTAACGACCTGAAAAATAAGAGTTAATTAAGACCATATCAATGATGGAGGTAAAGCGAAGAATGAACCTATTGACATAATAGATTGTTGTGAATAACTTACCGCATTATCATTCCAACGCACCGCGAGTATAAAATTATTCTTATCGAAACGAAAGTCAGACGTCGCGCGAGGCTTCTTTTTCATTACCTTGATGACCATTAAGTCGGCATGATTGGTCCGATTATCACGAACAGTCATTAGTTTGTGACTTGTAAAAAAATTGTCAAATGTAACCGTGTGCTTGGCGCGATCTTCCACATGTGACAGCAGCGATAGGACTACTCTTTCTCCCAACCCGAAACCTGGGTCCACCTGTTCTGATGCACCAGCATATGGAATAAGCTGATACAAATAACCTTCAACCGAAGCCAAACACCAATACTTGTATCCAAAACGAATTGGTTTACCCTTGATAAACATTTTGCACGAATGCCGGCCGTAGTATGCAATCATTTGTTCATCAATCGAAAGGTGGTGAGAGAATACACCGAATTGGAGAAATTTTTTGTTCAATAAATCATTCAATGGTGCGACTTTTGCAAATTTGTTTTTCGGATCCAATGCTGAGTTGTCGCACACATGAAAGAATTGTTTGATTCGTTTGAATCTGTCCCTCGTTGCAGTCATTATAAGTACATTCGATTTCGAATTGGCCCGCAATCTCATTAGGCAGCTCCGGCTCATCGCGCAACAATTGAACATTGTCGTCCAATTCTTCATTGTCACTAAGATTATCGACATCATCGGGAGGCGTAATGATGATATCAACGGCGTCTGCGTTTTGGATAAAGTTCTCTTCTCCATCACTGTCCTCATCAAAACAACTATCAAAAAGGGCTTGCAATTCGTTAACAGTTAGAATTTTCTGTCGACGAATCATTTTGAATCCAAAAATTTAGTATTAGATTGCGATAATCTAAAAATTTTATTATTTTTTATATTTATTTATAATTATACAATAAAAATATTTGTAAAACGTAATGAAAAAAATTATGTATACTTACAATTGTTTATCGGCATAAATTGTTTATAGGTAAATACATATAACGGTTTATCATTTTTTTTTAACATTTTTCGAATGTCAACCAACAATAATGAAAATGTCAACAAAATAGTGTTGGGTGTTTTTTTGCCAGATATGGTAAAGTGAAAGTAAATCACACCAATGCCTGTCGGGTATTTAAATACCCATGTCATATCTCAGGTCGGAGCTGAGGTAAAAAAAAAATTTTTTTTTCTATCAACTTCTATGGTCTTCCGGGCACATATTTCCAAATTTCATCAAAATCGTACGAGCCGATCTATGGGCAGGCAGTAATGGGTTAATAATCAGCTAAGTCGGTGTAACAGAACCAGAGTTATGGACCAAAATGTGAGACAACCTCCATAAAAATTTGATATTTTTAAAGATTTTTTTCCAATTTTTTTAAATATATTGCAGATATTACCATCAAATTTCGTACACGTTATTTTTATGATAATAGAATAAAGTGTGAGGAAAATAGTAAAAATCGGTCCATGATTTCTCATAATATGGCTTAATGATAAATAAATGCCTGTAAAATTGAAATATTTACACAACATTTGGCAAGAATAAGTGTCATGTAAAAATAAATGGCAGTATGTTTGACCCCATAAAAAGTCCACATCTAAAATTCACTTAAATACGTATAAATCTGGTGCAAATATAGTTACCTGGTAAAAATTCGACACAAATAATTCTTTTGAATATATAAATTGTTGTATTAAATTCTATGATGGTCGGATCGTAATTTGTCAAAGCTCCTCCGGAAATGCAATTTGTACTTATATTTATCTTATAAATATCGATGCCGACTCAAACCTTATCACAGATCATTTTACACAGGAATCATTGTACAGAATTTTGTGAATTTCGGTCCATATTTGACCATATCCCCCATATAAAGTCCTCTTCCGAAAATCACTTTAGTACTCATAAAGCTCTTATAAATAACGGTACCGATCCAAAATTTTACACGGATCATTTGCATACATGGCTAAATCAAACTGCTGGATTTTGAGAATATCGGTCCATATTTGACTATATACCCCATATAAGGTCCACTTCCGAAATCTACGTTAATACTAATATATATGTTAAATATACCGCTATTATGTTGATATTCGACCTGAAATATCCTCATATACATAAAAATCACCGTTCCAAAATTGAAGAAGATCTGTCCAAAATTGAATAATTAAATCAATTATAAATGGTCCAAATTAGATAAAATTTTAAAACATTTCAAATAAATTATCTTATTTGTAAAATTGTCTTACAAACTATACATAAAATATTAATAAAATTTGCACTGAGACTGAATAGAAAACATAGAATAAGTATATTCTAGTCCTATAGCCAGTGTAGTTTCTGTATTTCTTATTACGTTTAGGTGGAGGGTATTAAAGATTCGGCACAGCTGAATATAGCACGCTAACTTGCTTCTTTTATTAAATACCAATGAAAACACATTGAACTTGTAAGTGAATACATGTATATCAGTGGAGGCTTGTAAGTTTTTCGTTTTTCATTTTAGTTTTTTACTTTATTTTTAAAGCCTCTTGGCGGAAGCACAGTAAATTGCATACACTTTTAAGGACTTCCGTTTGAAAAGGTCTGGTATAACGCACGTATATTTTTTATTAGACCTGACCTTAAAAAGAGGTCATAGTTTTTTCTTTAGTCGCTTAAACTAAATAATACAAAATAAAAAAAATTAAATTGGTTAACGATTTTACTCATATCTTTAAAAATTTTGCTATTTCAATATAATTTATCTTACGGAGGAAACAAGTTATAAAACATTAATAGAAATAGAAAACAAACATGTTAATTGGTAAAAATTTTAATAAATTAGTAGTTTTTGCTTAACTTGTGCTCTGGTAGAGTGGTAATAACTCTCGACATTCCTCTTTTATTTATTTATTTATGTATTTAATGTGCTTATCCTGAACATCAAGATTAAATCTTATAAATATAGTACAGGAATTTTTGAAAAAATTAATTTTAAAGTCAATTGAATAAAAGGTATGAATACAAATGGAGAAGACAAAGTACAAAAATAAGTAAAAAATAATTATAAGATATAATATTAATATTGAAACAATTAGTACTTAATAAAAAATGTGAAAGGTTAAAAAAAAGAATATCAATAAAAAATTTAAAGTAGTAGTAAAATGGAAATAAAATTAAATTAACGTATTATGAAATTGTATGTACGAGTACCCATAAAAAAGTTAGGAAGTTTTTAAAACAAAATTACTTAAAAATCACTTAAAGATTTCAAAAATATTATTCTTAAATGCATTTGCATTACTGGAGCTGAATGTTATGTGGAAGCAAAGACGAACAGCATGTATAAAGAATTGCCACTCGAAAACAAAACTGCAACGCCTTAATGGTTCAATTTTCCTTCCCCTGTTACTTCTATTAAAGTTAATTTTCTAATAAAGGTAAGAAGGCTTACCAGTATAAATAATTTTATGAAGGAGCACAAGAGTTCTGACATTTATAAGGTTTTCGAAAGAAACGCCATAAAGTGAGCGGGAAAAATTCGACACATGATCAAAACGTTTAATACTATATACGTATCGAACTACATTATTGAAAACTACAATTAACTTCTACTTACTTATGGAATCACAGCTCACACGAAAAGCTCACAGCCATAGAGTAAACCGGGCATAATGTACGTTTTTGCTAGTAGCATTCTAATATTTTGCGGAGTAAAATGTTGGGTTCGCCAGAGTGATCGAAGTTTAGCATACGTTTGACCTACAATAACATTTATGTGATTGGACCAGGTCAACCTATCATTAAAAACTATCCCAAGATTTTTTGAATGTGACACAATTTCTATTGGTACGTTATTTAGAAATATGTTAAGTCTGTGCAGAACATCTCTTTTGTATTAGCAAGCATTTAGATTTTTTTTGGGTTGAGACAAAGCCCATTTGCCGTTGCCCAGCAATGTATTCTTGACAGATCGCTAATCAATTTGGCCACATATTCTTTTAAGTCATCAGCATACATATGTATATTACAATGCGATAACTGCAAAGGGAGGTCATTAATATATAGGGAACCCTGTGGTACACCTCAGAAATGGAGTTATTTGAGAAAACAGCCTGAGCGCGCCCATTAAGATAAGATTTAAGCAACGAAATAGCAGAAGAGGAGAAATTAAAAAGTTTTGTGAGTTTAGAACATAGAATATTATATTCAACGGAGTCAAAAGCCTTAGAATGATCCAGGAGAACAAGAAACGAGACATTACCATCATCTAAGTTTTATCGAATATACTCTGATACTTCAACCAAAGCAGTAATGCAGCTGTGATTAGATCGGAAGCCCGATTGTTTTGCTGTCATTAGAGAACAAATTTGTACATTCTCCGAAATTTGCCTGTGCAATAATTTTTCAAGAATACCCAGTTAGAAATATAATTTTACTAGCAAATCTATTGTTAAATGTCAGTTCTAATGTATAGAATTGAAATCCGTTTGGTTGTCAGAGTATTGAAACATTTGCAGAAATTTATTTTGTTTAATACTTGAAATTTTCTTTTCAATTTATTAACCTAATGTAATATAATATTTTCAAATAAATCGAAGTCTAGTAAAAATGAGTAAGTCAAAGAACACACCCTTTATTTTCGCAGTGTAATTGTATCATCATCATTTTAGCTATAACCTTTCGACTATTTTAAACTGCGTACTTTAACAGATTAAAATTAACTTTTTGCTTTGAATCACATTTTGAATCATTAAACTCTTTAAAGTTTAAACATTCCAACAGTTTTTACGATGTAAAAGGCAAAGATAAAGAGTTTTCAATAAAACATTAAAAGTGAACCAAACATGACTGTTCCGTTGATATCCATTTTATGTTTCTTTCATGCACTCTGCATTTAATGAAATGTTTAATGAAATTCATTACTTAAAGTATTAATTGTTGCAAAACTATTTCACTATTTATAAAGGGTGTTTTTTTTAGATGTATAGAACTTTGAAATGGGCTGCAACAAAGATGATTTTTTAAATGACATGAAATTTACTTTTTTCGAAAGATAATCTTGTGGCATTATAATTTAAATATGACTTCTGGCATATTACCGCCACGGCTGGCTTTGACGTAGTCTAATCTGAAGGTCCAATTTTTGTAAAACTTTTTCTAACATTTGTGGCCGCATATCGGCAATAACGCTGCGAATATTATCCTCTAAGTGGTCAAAAATTGGTTTCGGGGTTATCCGCGTAGACTAGCGACTTCATATATCTCCACAAAAAATTGGTAAGCGGCGTTAAATCGCACGATCATGGAGGCCAATTCACGGCTCCGAAACGTGAAACTATGCGGTTACCAAATGTTTCCTTCAATAAACCAATTGCAGCACCTCATGATTATTCAATTGATGAACGAAAAAGTCGGTAATCATGACTCTATAGCGGTCACCATTGACTGTAACGTTCTGGCCAGCTTCATTTTTAAAGAAGTAGGGACCAATTATTCCACCAGCCCATAACGTACACCAAACAGTCAGTTTTTCTGGATGTAACGGGGTCTCAACATACCCTTGAGAATTCTCATCACTCCAAATAGGGCAGTTTTGTTTATTGACGTATTCATTCAACCAAAAGTGAGTTTCATCGCTAAGCAAAATTTGCTTATGATTTCCGGATTTCGTATTTTGAACAGAACCATAATTTTCAAAGTAAATTTTCACAAAATGGAAGCGTTGTTCAGGCGCCAGTCTATTTATTTTAAATGCCAAACCAAACTAATCATGAATCACTTGACAGCTGACAAAATGGCCGCCAGTTAAAAAGGTGTTGCCAAGTTAAAGTTTTATACGTATAAAAATAAGTAAGAGTGCTATATTCGGTTGTGCCGAATCATAAATACCCTCCACCTAATAAGAAATACACGTAATAAGAAATAGAAAAACTACACTGGTTATAGGACTAGAATATCTTTATTCTGTGGGTTCTATTCAGTCTTAGTGGAAATTTTATTAGTATTTTATATATGGTTTGAAAGACAATTTTACGACCAACATAATTTATGTTAAATATTTTGAAATTTTGTCTAATTTTCACCATTTTTAATTGATTTAAACCAATTCTTACCATAATTTACAGAGTTTGTTTGATGTTCATAATAATCTTGAGTGTAATTTAACAAACAGATAATAAAAAAGGGGAACAATTCGGTTTTAGTGACTTTGCTCAAAAAAAAAACTTCATCAAAAAGGACTTTTAGAGGAGATGCCAGCAAAAAAAAATGTTGGCGGTCACGCCTATTTTCGAGGGGGCAGGCCCGTAATGTTGAAAATATCTCGGGAACTACTGGGTGTCTGATAATTAGTACTACATTAAATAAGAGGCATTCAAAATACCTTTCCAACGATATATATCATGATTATAAAATATGGACCGAATATGGGTTAAATCGGAAAAGAATATTTTTTGACCCGAATTTATTTGTTTTTTGTAAATGGTTCTTATATGGCAGCTATGACAAATTATGGGCCGATCTTCTTAAATTTTGGAACAGTTATTTTCATGCATATGAGGATATTTCACGTCAAATTTCAACATAATAACGGTATATTTAAGATATATATATATATATATATTAGTATTAACGTGAATTTCGGAAGTGGACCTTAATGTGGGACATAGTCAAATATGGACTGGTATTCTCAAAATCCAGCAGTGATTTTGGCATGTATGTAAAAATTTTGGACTGGTACCCTTATTTATAAGAGATTTATGAGTATTAAAGTGATTTTCGAAAGAGGGCTTTATATGGGGCATACGGTTAAAAATAGACCGAAATTCACAAAATTTTGTGGGATGATTTTTGTATATATGTAAATGATATGGGCAAAGTTTTGAGTCGGTACCGATATTTATACAATAGGGATAAATGTCTTTTTCAGATGTGGTCCTTGTATGGGAGCTATGACCAATTCTGGGCCGACCACCATAAAATTTAGTACAACAATTTATTTGCCTATAAAGATTATTTATATCAACTTTTAGCAGTTTAACATAATTTATATCTGTTTTATACGCATTTAAAGGAATTTTGGAAGTGTACTTTATATGGGGTCTATGGTCAAACATGGACCGAACTAAAAAAAATTTCGGTTTGCGATTTATTTTTGCATAAAACTGATTTCTGCTGAATTTTGTCTTGATATTCCAATTTTATAGGCATTTACGTATAATTGAGCAATATTTCGGGAAGAGTTTTGTATGGGGGCTATGAGAAATCATGGACCGATTCATACTATTTTCTGCACACTTTCTTCTTTTATCATAAAAACAACGTCTACAAAATTTCATGGTATTATCTGCAATATATTTCAAAATATTGCAATAAAATGGACAAAAAATATCAAATTTTTATGGAGGTTGTCGATAACTCTACTACTATTGAAGATTTGGATCCCGAAGATATCTGGGGACTTCAGAAAACTTGTTTCAACATCCAGACAGACAGACAGACGGGCATGGCTTAATAGACTCTGCTATCTATAAGGAACCAGAATATATATACTTTATAGGATCGGAAAATTATATTGTGGAAATTACAAACGGAGTGACAAACTTGTATATACCCTTCTCATGAAGGTGAAGGGTATAAAAAAACACCTTTGTAACCAAATGTGGCTAAAGTATGTTGAACCAATAATTAATACTCATTAATTCAAGTTATCGTATTAATTATTATGTTAAATTTCCAGCCACCTGTATTGGTTATCTTTGACAATAGCCTAATATTGTTAAATTTGCTCAATTTTATAATTACTTTAAAATATATGAGTGGTAAATTTTACGTTGCTAGATTTTATGTAAATGAGTAAAAAAAAATTCCAAACAAAGGACATGTGTTTGATGTTACTAACAGCTACTTGTGAGAATTTTTGTGTTCGATTAGCGCATATTGTTGACACTAGTAGTTCGTGATGGCTTGATGAGGTTAGGTTAGGTTTGATGAAATTAAGTTATTTCTTTATTGTCTACTTGTGATACAACCTTACGTTTTAATTCCTTAAATTTATAAATAATACAAGTAAAGTTAATATAAGTTAACATAATAATAATAATAATACAATAATAATTAATATTATTAATTATTAAGCTTACTTTTTGGTTTCAAACCACCAGGGGCCAAATTACCGCATTCGATATCGAGTAAAATTGATCGTAATTTTCTTATTTGAGATTATGGCATTCGATATCGAGCAAGAAATTTAGTATATTTTATCATAATTTCGATATCGAAATCATTTTTCGATACGATAGCTCATTCGATCACGAATGCGGTAATTTGGCCCCATATTTTCGCTGAAGAAAATAAGTGGCACGTTGTGCGCAACTACTTGTGGGTCAAAAGAGAGATATTTATTAAAGGAAATCCCGGACGTTAAATTATTGTAATTGATAGATATGAATAGAAAAATGTATAATTAAAATGTAATAAAAATAACGTAAATACAAAAGAGAAGAATACCGGCTACTTTTCAGAGTTGCATATTTTGTACATTAACGGACGCGTTTACACATATTCTATTTTAATTTTTGTTAAACATCGTACGGAGTAACATTTGTCATTTCTAATACCAGCACTCATTCGCAATTTTGTTTCTTGAATATATTTTTATTGTAACTTTCATGTGACAATTGTGTAAATGTGTTATTTCAAAATTTAAACTTCAAGCAATGATTCATTGCCTTTCCTTAAAAAAAAAAACTTTTAAAATCTTATTAAGAAAACCAAAACAAAATTCATTTGTAGACACATCTCTGATCTTAGTACTTTAATACCATCAACGGCTTTTGTCTTAATGTTACTTAAATTGAATTATTTTAAATTATATTTGACAAATTATTTAATACAATTAAGTATGAACCAGGCTGTTGATGACTTACTGACAAAGTAAACTGCTTAAAATTTACATGTTAATTTAATTTACGCAAAAACCCCTAAAAGAATATTGAGTCAAGCACAATAAAATTTCTATTAAATTAATACTCAATATCAATAAAAAAAAAAGGAAACATACATACGTATACATACATATTCGATCGCTGAATCTGCGACTTTTCATATGCAAGAGCCAAAAGACTCATCAACAGAAGGCAAATAATGAAAACATGTCATCTTGACATACGGAGCAAAGCAAGTATGAAATCAAAGTATTTTCAAAAATATATTTTATTTGCCATAGTTCAAGGTGAAGATTTCTTCTTGAACTAAATGAATTAAAAATGAAACGAGGACAATGCCATTGTAACTCAATCGATTTAAACTGTGTATATGATCAGTATTTGTGTATTTTTGACAGACCTATAAATACAATTGGTGTCATAAATGTAAATGCAATTAATTTTTCAGCAGTGTTAATAAACTTTCATATAGTGAAAATGTGTCTTCATTTGAGGAGAAATATGACAAATAAATATTTAAACTGAACTACTATCTCAATAATTTAAAAATCACTGAAAAATTCATTGGAAAATTACTTTGAAGTGTGCAAAAATCAAATGAATTTCTTATATATGGAATTAATAGCTTTTATACCCTTCACCTTCATGAGAAGGGTATATATAAGTTTGTCAATCCGTTTGTAATTTCTACAATATAATTTTCCGATCCTATAAAGTATATATATTCTGGTTCCTGGATGTTGAAATCAGTTTTCTGAAGTCCCCAGATATCTTCGGGATCCAAATCTTTAATAGCTAGTTCTGTCAGACATGCTTTCGAGAACTTTGCTATTTAAAATCAGCAAAATCGGTTTAGGCCAACCAGAGTTGTCGACAACCTCCATAAAAATTTGATATTTTTTGTCCATTTTATTGCAATATGAAATTTTGTAGACGTTGTTTTTATGATAAAAGAAGAAAGTGTGCGGAAAATAGTATGAATCGGTCCATGATTTATCATAGCCCCCATCCAAAAATCTTCCCGAAATATTGCTCAATTATACGTAAATGCCTATAAAATTGGAATATCAAGACAAAATTCAGCAAAAATCAGTTTTATGCAAACATAAATCGCAAACCGAAATTTTGTTTAGTTCGATCCATGTTTGACCATAGCCCCCATATAAAGTCCACTTCCAAAATTCACTTAAATACGTATAAATCAGATATAAACAATGTTAAACGGCTAAAATTTGCTTTTTGTTGTACTACATTTTATGGTGGTCGGCCCAGAATTGGTCATAGCTCTCGTACAAGGACCACATCTGAAAAAGACATTTAAATATCGGTACCGATTCAAAACTTTGCACAGATCATTTACATATATACAAAAATCATCCTACAAAATTTTGTGAATTTCGGTCTATTTTTAACCGTATGCCCCATATAAAGCCCTCTTCCGAAAATCACTTTAATACTCATAAATCTCTTATAAATAAGGGAACCAATCCAAAATTTTACACGGATCATTCATATACATACCAAAATGAAACTGCTGGATTTTAAGAATACCGGTCCATATTTGACTATGTCCCACATTAAGGTCCACTTCCGAAATTCACGTTATAACTAATATATATATATATCTTAAATATACCGTTATTATGTTGAAATTCGACGTGAAATATACTCATATGCATGAAAATAACTGTTCCAAAATTTAAGAAGATCGGCCCATAATTTGTCATAGCTGCCATATAAGAACCATTCCCAAAAAACAAATAAATTCGGGTCAAAAAATATTCTTTTCGGATTTAACCCATATTCGGTCCATATTTTATAATCATGATATATATCGTTGTAAAGGTATTTTTAATACATTTTATTTAATGTATTACAAATTATCAGACACCCAGTAGTTCCCGAGATATAGGCCTATATATTTTCAACTTTACCTGCCCGCCCCCTCGAAAATAGGCGGGACCGCCAACATATTTTTGATGACTTGACTTGTTTCCCTTTTTTATACTCTGTTTGTTAAATTACACTCAAGATTATTATGAACATCAGACAAACTCTGTAAATTATGGTAAGAATTGCATCCACAACAAAGGTGAAGAGTGTATAAAATTCGGCATAGCCGAATATAGCACTCTGACTTGTTTTTTCATCAAATTGTTTTGATTTAGTATGATTTATGTTTATTAGAGTTGTTATGTTGTCTAAAGAGAGGAAAGTAATATTTGCTTTAAAAACCAAAACTTAGTTTCTTTTATAATGGTTTCCAAAATATTTGCGGTTTAGTTATTACCAGTGCTTCGTATAGAAATAGAACTAACTCATATTTAACAATTTCAGAAAAATTTGTCACTGATTTGTTACAGCCATCCCAAAATACCGACGGAAAGCGGAACATCCCTAAACAAAAGCGGCAACGTTATGTCAAAACTATAAAAACAGAGTTATCAAACAAATAAATAAAACGACCCTGTTTTTTGTAACTGCTGGACATTGTTGTTTTATTTCTATTTTTTTTGTTTTGTTTTCTTTTGCAACTAACTTCACTCAAAATCGGATTTTCCAATAGCAAAGCGTTGCCGCCGCGTTGTTTCGGTATGCTCCATACAAAATGTATGAGCATTAGATATTTTGACATTTAAAAAACGGTTTCCGTCGGTATTTAGGGATGGCTGTTAGAGTATATTTTTAAGTTTACGGCATATTTTACATTTTACACAAAAAAAAAAATGTGTACATGGATATAGATCGACGAAACAACGAATGAGAATCGACAAAACATAGATACTTTAAGTTCTTATAAAAACAAGCAACAGAACCATTTTTAAACTCCAGGGTCTTAAATATAGTAACCACTTCTACTGCAAGACTTTTTGATAATTATATTAAAATATTGAACGCCGACTAGAATAAGTTCTATTGTTCAATTTATAATTATGGTCAGGATTAGGCCATTGAGCTTTAATCATGGTTGTTTCATCGGCGATGTAGTTAAATTTTTAATCTTCAGTATAAGAGATTATATTTGGTTTTGCTATTTTCAGTGAATTATCAATGGGTAAAAAGGAAATTTTCGGGCGTCTATCCGCAAATGCTTACAAATCTTTGCGCCTTAATTGTTCTATTAGTTTCATTAAAAACTTTTGGCGTATTATTTTTTTAAAAATTGCACATATTAATCCGTTTTATGAAAACTATGCTGATGACTTTAAAATATTTTCAAGTGGGGATAATAATGAGTTTAAATCCAAGTTTACAGTTTAGTAGCAGTGGTAAAAGGAAATGGTTCTGTTGGTTGTTCTAGAAATTGTTTACTATTTCAACAATCGAACGATGCCAGATTTACGAGATATTATTTAACTTAACATAAAAAATAGCCTAGTCGGTCATTCCCGGCACATGTAATAAACTTGCATACAATGACTATATTTATCGTATTAAACACAATATAAGAATCCTTTTATAAATTCGTTTCAATAAGCAATATATTTGCTGATTTCTTTTCAACAACCTATTCTACCAAGTCCTCTTCTAACACAACAAAATATACTTATACTACAACTCATTCATGTGGCATTTACTTTCCATTTATAAATATTGATACTGTGCTTTCGAACTTAAAGTAGCTGAAGAACTCGTTTAGGCCAGGTCCTGATGGTATTCCAAGCACTATCCTTAAAAACTGTGCAGCATCACTGTCCGCGCCACTTACTACATTATTGAACAAATCTATTCAAATTTTTATTCAAAAATGGCAGTAAAAATTATGTATCTAACTACAGAGGTATCGCTAAAATCAATACAATTCCAAAACTCCTTGAAAAATTCTTACATATTAAAATTCTTCCCTTCTATCACCATGGATTTCGTAAGTCCCGTTCAACAACAACTAATGTTTTGGAACTCACCACTATCATCAATGAGGGTTTTACAAATAAAATGCAAACTGATGTGATATACACGGATTTTAGTAAGGCGTTTGATAAAGTTAACCACAAACTTCTGTTACACAAATTATCACTTATGGGCTTTAGTTTCGCAGCTATAAAATAACTTAACAAGTCAAATTTGGGAACGTTATATCAAAAATCATTCAAGTACATTCTGGTGTTCCTCAAGGTAGCCACGTGGGTCCAATTTTGTTCACCCTATTCATCAATGATCTTCCTACTGTTATTTTGCATTCTAAAAACTTTAATTTTGCAATTTTGCAATTTTTCTCAATGGTGCAGATTTAATTTATTGGAGTTAAATATTAAGAAATTCAGACACATGCCATTTTTTAGACACAATCCGATTGAGACTTCTTATTATATTGATACTGTTATTTTAAATAAAGTTCAAACCATATGGGATCTTGGCATACTGTTGGAACATAGATTTGATTTTCGCGATCACATCTCTATAATGGTAAATAAAACCTATGTGGTACTTGGATTCAGGAAGCGCTGGTCTAACAAATTGTTAGATCCTTATATTACAAAACTTTTATACACTTCTCTTGTTCGACCAATTCTTGAATATGGATCAATTGTTTGGGATCCTTGTTATACAATTCGTATCAATAGTATTGAATCGGTACAAAAACTATTTTTAATTTTCTGTCTCCGTGGTCTTGGTTGGAACTCTTATGTCTTGCCACCGTATCAAAGTAGACTTGGATTGAGTAGTCGAGGATTGATGCTGAGCGCTTTATTTGTTCTGGGCATAATTCGTGGTGATGTCAACTAAACTTCAATGTTCCTGTTAGACCAACCCGCAATTTTGAACTCTTAGCATTAAAATACTGACATCCTGTATATGTTAATAATGATTCTTTTCGTCGTGCATGTGTTAACTTTAATAAATGCTATCATCTTATGGATATATCTGAAAGTAATGACGTACTAAAGAGAAAAATTACTTTATATCTGAATTGTTGAATTAATTATTTATATACATTTCTGCTTTGTCATTTATATGTAAATATAAATTTTTTTAAAAAATAGATTTTTATTAATTCTCAGATTTTCCTGATTTTTTTTTTTTTTTTTGAAAAAAATGGTTATCAGTTTTTTGTATCTGTTTCAGTTTGTTACAAATGTTTTTTTTATTAATTTAGTTATATTAAAACAAGTAAGAAAGTATAGTCGGTCAAGCCCGACCTTATAATACCCTACACCTAGTATATGTAAATATAAAAAAGTTTTTCAGAAATGGGCGTTATTTGCGAGATATCACCTATTTTGGACCAAAATTCAGTGTCATGATTTCTGTGAATATAAATATTATATGTGTTAAACTTTATCTCGATATAAATACTTTTAAAAGATTTATGGAAATTAAAGTGAATTACGGAGAGGGTCTTATATGGCAGTTTCGACTAATTATGGACCGACCATTACAAAATTAGTTGTCATTATTTCTGTATATAAGAAACTTATTTGTGTCGAATTTTATTTGATCGCCAACATTTTTTAAGAAATTTAGTGATTTTTGGAAGTGGGCCTTACATGGGAGTTACAACTAATTATGGACCGATCATAATAAAATTGTACCGTATTATTAGAATACATATGAAATATGTGTTCAATATTATTTGGATACCAACATTTTTAAAAGAGTTATGCTCGTTTAAGTGATTTTCGGAAGTGGGCCTTACATGGGAGCTACGACTAATTATGGACCGATCGTCATAGAATTTTACCATATTATATGTATATATACGAAACATATTTGTGTTCAATATTATTTGGATACCAACGTTTTTAAGAGAGTTATGCTCTTTTAAGCGATTTTTGAAAGTGGGCCTTATATGGGAGCTACGACAAATTATGGACCGATCTTCACGAAATTTGTAGATGTGCGTTAACTTTATTTACTACTCAATTGTGGAAAATTTTGTTTGCATACTTGCATAATTCAAAGATTTATGACCGGAAAACCCCAATTTCGGGAGGACATTTGTATGGGGGCTAGGTGAAATAATGGACGTATTTCCACCAGTTACAATCCCGTCCATCCTTGGGCCGAAAAAATATGACGTATCAAATTTTATCGAAATATCTTTAAAATTGCGACCTGTACTCTGCGCAAAATTTGTCAATGGGCCGAAAAAATATGACGTACCAAATTTTATCGAAATATCTTTAAATTGCGACCTGTACTCTGCGCACAAGCTTTACATGGACAGCCAGCCAGACGGACGGACGGACGGACATCTATAAATCGACTCAGAAAGTGATTCTAAGCCGATCGGTGTACTTTAAGGTGGGTGTTGGACCAATATTTAGGGGCGTAACAAACATCAGCACAAATCCAATATACCCTCCCTACTATTGTGGTGTAGGGTATAAAAATTGTGACATTAAAAACGTCAATGCTTTTAAAGAAACTTTTATTTTTGCGTTTGTAAACATTTGTGTCAGCATCGCGACAAATAGACCAAGAGTCTTCGCCAAGCATATGCGAAAGTCTTATCCTTTAAAGCGCTTTTCAATAGCCGCAATGTCCTTCGCCATGCTCATCGCTACAAGCGCCTAAATCGTAAACTAAATGCGGTACTGCAGTTCCAAGTTCACTGGGTGTTTGTACAAATTCCGATACTTCTGGACTCTCGGATTGTTGGTACTACTGTTGGTTTTCCTCTGGGAACATCATCAAAAGTCTCCATTGAAGTCGCTATACGTTCTTCTGGTAACACAAACGTAACAAAAGTTATTTAGATCGGGCACTGCATTTTTCTCAGATGTTAGAGAAATAACAATTGTTTCTTAAACAAACAATTGTGTAATTCAATGTTTCATCTGTCATACCAGTTGTAAGTGTTGTAAAAGTCATAAACAGTTTAGTGTTATGCTTGGTTTTCACTATGTCATGAAAGAAATTGCCAACAATTTGACAACAAAAATGACATAGTGAAAACATAGTGAAAATGCGGCCTTAGAAAGTTACTATTGATAAACTACAAATGTATGGAGTAGGATGGGTTGAAAAACTATTTTTTTTCGGAACGCTTTAGTAGTTTAAAAATTTGGAGTCCCTTCAAGTTATGCTGAAAAAAGTAAAAAAAAAAAAATATATTTTTTTAAAACACAAAGTTCCGGAAAATCTGAGAATTAATAAAAATCTATTTTTTTAAAAATTTGATGTCCGTATCACATTTTCACGAGTCTGCCTAAAAAAAAATTCAGCTCGCTTGGATTACGGAAAAAGGGTTAAAATCGTTCCGGAAAATCTGAGAATTAATAAAAATCTATTTTTTTTTTAAAAATTTGATGTCTGTATCACATTTTCACGAGTCTGCCTAAAAAAAATTCAGCTCGCTTGGATTACAGAAAAAGGGTAAAAATCGTTCCGGAAAATCTGAGAATTAATAAAAATCTATTTTTTTTAAAAATTTGATGTCTGTATCACATTTTCACGAGTCTGCCTAAAAAAAATTCAGCTCGCTTGGATTACGGAAAAAGGGTTAAAATCGATCCAAAGTCTTTCACACAGGCGGACTTTATATATAAAAAAAATGCTGACGTGTACATGAAAATCGCCGATACACGAGCATTTTTCTTTTTTCTACCCTCTCAGAAAAAGTATATTTGGTTCATAGGATAAAATGTGTGTAACGCGGTGTTATGGACCGATCATCACAAAATTGATCCAAATGATTTCTGTATATCAAACAGGCTTATGATAAATATGTTTTGGATACGGCAGCAGGCCTTATTTGGGAGCCATGTTCAATAAAGGACCGATATGTACAAAATATGTAGTAGATGTGAGTAGGCTGTACAATTTATATGTAGCAAAATTTGTTGGTATACGTCATTAATTAAACATTTATAGGTCATAAATATTTATTTCAGAAGAACATTTGTTTGGGGGCTTTGTGAAATAATGCACCTGATGATTCTGCGTCGATCAGTTTACTTTAAGGAGCCTAATACTTTTGGGCGTTACAAACTTCAGCACAAATCCAGTATAACCTCCATCCTTACTATGGTATAAAAAGCATAAATTTCGTGGCTAAAAGGTAAATAAAAAGCCTCGAAAAAGCAAAACTGGCAAATCTGTTTATAACATATCTTTCAGTAAGAGTAAGAGATAAGTGTTTTTATATAAATATATTTAAAATAGTACAGACGTCTTTTAAAGAGATTGTTCTTTACAGAAATTATTTTTCGCTGTATACTAAATTTTGATTGTACGTATGAAATTCTTAAATTTAATTACTATAAGCATTTTTTCTATGTTCCCTAAGAAGCTTATTAAGATTCACACACAAATACGTTTCATTTTGAAAGTGATTTTCTGGTTATTAATTCATTGTTTCCTTGGCAATTAATTTAATGTGCCATATTTTCGTGGAACGACTTTTCTAAAAGGCAAACAAAAACTTATCTATTATCAACATATGAAAAATTGAAAAGTTTAAAAGACTCATTAGCATTAATCATATTCTTTGTATCTTGAATGAATAAAACTAAGTTTTGACAAATTAGCTCATTAGGACTAATGCCAAATTTAAAATAGAAGAAGGAAAATGAAACAGCGGCTTATTCGGCATTATATTATATCTTGTCTAAAATCTTAAAATTAATAATAGTTCAAATGTTTGATTATATGTATGTATGTATGTATTGTATATGTTACTTAGTGTGCAAAAACTCTTGCGTATGTATGTATGTATATTGTTTCATAAGCCTTCTTTTATTAGTCTCACTAATGATTATTTAGCTTTTCATTTTAAAAATGTTTTTAAAGTCTGCATTTTCATTAAACTTGTACGTTCTTTTGCGAATGTGTTGTGTGTTTAATACTTAAACAATTTCAAATAGCTTGAGAGTTTTATGTTCGTTACTACATGCGTACTCGTAAATTAAATGTGTGATAAATTTATATTAGGATGGCTTTACATAATTTATTAAAAGAAGAAAGGTTTTAATGTGAAAATAAAATTGTTCTTCAAATATTGCTAGACATTGCTGAAGAGGTTTAATAGACTTTTTATTGGCTTTAAAGGAACAACATTTTATATCTAGAACCAGAATTTATAGAAAATATTCTCAAAGCTATTTTTATTTTGGGCCATCCTATTTAAGTTGAATAACTTTGTAACGGTTTTATTTGCTTGTATTTTTCACTTTTTCCGCTTTTTCCGCTTAGAGTGCTTGTTATTTTTATTGTTTGAAAAATAGGTCAATTACTTAAACAGGCATTAAGAAAAGGCATCAGTATTGTATTCGCACACATCCTTATTCACACATGCATAATGTATTAAGCTTGTTAATGGTAGTGCTGATGATGAGGGGGAATATCTTACAATTGCACATACTAATGCGAACTACAGTGAATACCAAATTAAATATCAATCGAACAACAAAAATATCTAGAAGACCACGAAAATGACCAAAGTATAAATAACGAACTAGAAAAACTTTTGTTTTCTTAATAACTCGCAGAATTTTTATCCATAACTCTACATTTTACTATTGTTATAAAAATAACAGTAAGATTTTAATGTTTTATTACTGTTAGAACATTAATTGCCGTCAAATTTGGCATCAAATTAAACGAATTTATTAGACTTAACCAATTATACGAATTCGGCTGTGTAAAATCTTACGAGGGCGGTTCGGAAATTAAGAAGCACAGAAAAAGAATAGTTAGTTTTCCAAAAACATTTTTATTTTTCAATATAATCTCCTGAAACTTTAATACACTTAGTCAAACTCTTATCTAGCAATTCTATCCTTTGATTAAAATAGTTTACCTCAAGTAGTTTACAACTGTAATAATATCTTCATTTGAAATAAACCGCTTGCCAGCTAGGATTTTTATTTTAGATTTGGGAACAGATAAAAGTCACTGGGAGCTAAATCAGGAGAATAAGGTGGGTGGTCAAGCAACTCATACTTAAATTTGTTGATTTTGGCCATTGTTGTGCACTGGAGCGTTGTCTTGATGAAAACTTTTTTTTTGTGTTTTAAGCCAGGACGTTTTCTCGAATTGTGACATTTAATTCATTCAAAATGTTGCAATAGTACTCTGGATTTATTGTTTTACCCTTTGGCAGATAGTCAATCAATAAAATACCTTTCAAGTCCCTAAAAAACGTTGCCACAACCTTACCAGAAGATTGAATTGTTTTTGCTTTCTTTGGGACACTTCATCCAGCTTCAGTTCATTGCTTGGATTGTTCTTTTGTCTGTGGAGTATAGTGGTGGATTCATGTCTCAGCAACAGTTATGAAACTTATGAAACTCTTTTTATTTTTCTTAAAACGATCTAAACAAGCTTGAGAAATTTTCATTCTTATGCGTTTTTGGTGGACTGTTAACAAATGCGGCACCCATCTTGCAGAAAGAGTTTTCATCTGTAGTTCTTCCTGCAAAATTAAATTGACTCCATCATTTGAGATGCCCATGATATTAGCATTTTAATTTGTTGATCATTTAATACAATATCATGCACATCGGCTACAATTTCTGTTGTTGCTGTTTTTGGACATCCACTATGTAGTTCATCCTCAATGCTGGTACGACCACGTTTAAACTCAACAACCCCATTTTTTTACTGTTGCATATGAAGGAGTACTTTCACCTAATACATTCACCATATTATTATGAATTTTTTGTCCCGATAAATCTTTTTTATTTAAATATTTAATGACAGCACGAATATCTAATTTTCCCATTGTAAAAAAATCGCGGATGCGTCTTTGTTGTATATGATCGAGTTGTTAGATCGAAAATAAATTTAACACGGGTGTGTTATGAACCCGCGATGGAAGTTTCCAAAACACTTAACTGTTTTCTGTTTATACTGCGCTTATTGTTCTAGTCTAAGAAGTTTCCGAACCGCCCTCGTATATATCCACCAACGAAAGCACACATCTCACATTACCTCTTAAAAGACCTAAGTCTACAAGAGTATATAAACGTTTTAGTTTTTTATATAACAGTTTTAGTTCTTCGATGATTATTTCCATGTTTTACAAACGGTATGACAAAATTAATACACTTCTCATCTTTTAGAAGGTGGGTATAAAAATGTTACTAATCTTTGGACATAAAATAGCTCATTTATTCTGTTGGAGCTTAAACTACAACTCATGTAGTTGGTTAAAGTTTCAGATTAGTAATATACTTTATTCAAGAAAAAATCTATATTTTTTAAAACACACTATTTTGTTAGTAACAGTATAGAAAACAAAGTATTTGTATATTTAACAATGTTACTCCATATGTTAGATTGTTATGTGTAATGCATAGAATATTGTTGTCTATTAAGTAGAATTACAAATACAATTACAACATATAGGGTGATTTATTTCGACACTTTTTTAATTTTAAATAAAACACTTAAAATAGAATTTTATTTCACCCAAAATAATATTTTTAAACATTTAGTTTTTGACACAATTTCTTTCAAATGTTTCCAAAAAAACACATTTCCAACATTCACCCCTATCGTGAATAAAAATTCCACATGAAATTTGTTCCCTTTTATTTTTTTAACATTGAATTTTAATAGGAAAAATGTGAAAAGGGAACAAATTTCATGTGGATTTTTTATTCACGATAGGGGTGATTATTTATTTCACACGTTTCTCACAGAACACGTATGTTCGTAACACTCCTGAATAATTTGGAGATGTTGTTGCAGTTTGAACCTTTACACGATACATTTTCAAACAATACTAAATAATATTACAGTATCTCATCAATGGGTCACGCGTTATTTGTAAAAGAACAAATGAAAAAAGGTCTAAATGAATCACTCTATAGTTTTGTATGTGCTTATATGTGTCACGGTTATTGCTTTTTTCCTTAAAGCGTATTTTAACACGTCTTCAAACGACCTCATTAACACAATATTATGACGTAGTGGCGTTAACTTTATTACAACTTAGAAATGTTTAGTTTTACACTCATGCATCACACATATAAATAAATATACGAAAGTTTAGAATACGTATATACAGTGGGGAACACAAATTAGTACCGGTGTGTAATAATTGTGATACATAAAAATAAAATTAAAAAATAAAATTTAAAATTATTTGTTTACAAATTTTTACAATATAAGTAACTATTCTACTTGAGTAATTGCTAAACAGATACAAGTAGGTCAAGCACTGGTTATAAGAGTTCAAATAAAAACACAGATCAGAGGTCACAAAAAGCTATTTGCACATTTCATGGTAATAAAACTGAATGAAAAAAGACAAGTGTTTGACACCAAAATATGCTTCTATAACAAAAGCCAAGTTGGTTAATCGATGGATAGCAAGGCGAGGCCTTAGCGATCCCAGCATTAAAAAATAAAACCTGCACTGTCGCTAAAACAAAATTTACAAGGCATGGTTGAAGTTGGTAGAAAGCACAGAAATTGAATAGTAAATGACTGATTGACATTTATAAAATCCAATAATAAAACTTGTGCAAACATGTAACTAAAAAATGTCTGTTCTAAATCGATATTTATAAAATATTTTACGTAGATTAATGTGTTTTTTGGAAGTGGTTGCCATATGTGTCACCAATGATGGGCCGATCCTCATAGTATTTGGTACGCCAATTTTTGTATATAGCTATGTAGATTAGATGTGTCGAATTATAACCTTTTAGTGATTTTTACAAGAGATTTATACTGCTGTAAATCGGTCCATTATTTTACCTGACACCATACAAATATCCTTTCAAAATTGAGGTTTACGATCATAAATGTTTGAATTATGCAATTATCCAAACAAATTTCATCACAACTTAGTGGTAAATAAAGCCAAATCACATCTACAAATTGTGTGCAGAGTGGTCCATAATTGTTTATAGCTCCCATACAAGGCCCACTTTCCAAAATCTCCATAAATCTCTTAAAAATGTTGGTATCCAAACAAAATTAAGCACAAATAAGTTTATATATACAGAAATGGTCGGCCCATAATTAGTCGAATCTCCCATATAATACCCCTTCCGTAATTCACTTTAAGTATTTATATCGACATAAATTATAACATACATAATAATTATATTCACGGAAGTCATGTCCATAAGAGGTCATATCTCCCATGTTTTATATATATGTATATTGGGTGTAGGGTGATATATTGTCGGGCTTGACATACTATAATTTCTTTCTTGTTTTTAGTATCAAACTTTGTGACATAATAAAAAATATTTTTCTGGAAATTCCGTTAATTTGAGTTGTGTATTTTGGACGTGAGAATGTTTTACACAGACGGACAGTCAGACAGATATAGCTCAATCGACTTTTTATTTCATAAGGAGCATAAAAATATATACTTTGTTGGATCGCAGATGAATATTATCAAAGTTTAACATGGAATGCAGACATATACATACATAAATGCCCTTATTCACCACTTGTGGTGGTGAAGGGTATAAACATTTTAAAAAATTTCAAAATAATTTGGTGAAACAAAGAATGTTAAGGAAAAATTTCATTATTATAAGCCTAAAACAGACATACGTACACCCTCCATCTTCTTGGTGATGGATATATAGAAATATTTCGGCATGGATTGCATAAATACATTATATACCATTAAGGTGTTTTAATGTCCTTAAATAATTTATACAATTATCAGCCCAATCATAAATAAAAAATCCGCGGGAGTTTTTTCCATTTTTATTTTTTTAACATTGAGTTTGAATAGGAAAACTGGGAAAAGGGAAAAAAACTCCCGCAGAATTTTTATTCATGATTGGGCTGTATATGTTTTTATTTTTCATAGAAGTTTGAATATATTTATAGTTTTTATCTCTATCTCTAGAGAATTATTCATATTACATATTACACCATACATTTTAATATTGAAGCAACCAAACCACAACAATATTATTTTCTTTCACTACCTTTGTAGTGCAAGAAGTGCCACAAGAGAGAATGTGGGAAGTACAAAAACTTTAATAGTGAATTTTTCAAATTCCATTCCATACATAAATATTATTCAGCTCACATATATTCAACATAATAAAGAGCTGATAGCAAAACTCTTCTAAAAAGTTATTAAACCACAACCGTTTATAACAGCAGCAATACGATTCTAGTCCATAAACATTAGAAAATGTGTTAGGGAGGAGCGTGCATTTAAAAGGCTGTGGTTTGTCAGCTATGTGTGTGTTCACGGATAAAGAGAGTTTGTGTTAACATAAAATACTGCGTTGGAAAAATGAAAAATATCTTTTAATTTAAAAATAAAGGATAAATAAATAAAGCCACCGACCACCTTAACTACTTTAAATTACAAATATTTAAAAACTCAAAACACAGAACACAGTTGCTGCTACCTAAAAGTCAAACTATTGCTGCAAGATTCCATACACATACTTATAAAAACATTAAGAATTATATTTATCTATTTTTTTTTTTACCAGTTTTATGCTAATATCTTTTTCTGTTGTTTTCTTACAGACTCAAGCACAAACTTTTACACTTTAAATAGAGAAGTTCACGTGCAGCTGAATGATTGGGATATCTTAACAAAGGTAGCAGAAGCCACATAGTAAAGCAGCAACTACTGCTGTATTTACCACATATAAGTTATCGGTATTTGGGTAAAACATTCCCTTTACACTGCTTTACATTCTTTTCAATTCCACTCCACACAAAGAGTTTCTAGTTTGCCTTAACGTGATAATCAAGTTAGACATTTTCTTTTGCATGTTTTGCTATTGTTTTGCCGTATCCCTCTGGTGTTTAGCATGAAGTTTCTTTTCATGTCCTTTAAGGATTTGTGGCTGTTTAAGTTGTTAATGTTAACATGAAGATTTTTTCTCTGCTCGTAAACCTCTTCAACTAATATTTTTGTTTCCTTTGTATCTATATGTATTTATGTAAAATTTTTTGAATTAAGCCATACATTGAGAAAAATAAATGTTTTACTTTTCCGCTATGGTGATTTGTATAGAGTATTTTCTTTAGTTTTAAATAAATATTTAAAATTTTAAAAATTTTATAAAATTAAAGAAAATAATTTGTGATTCTTTCTAGATAAATTGTCAAATAAAAGCCAATAAAAATAGAATGACAGTATGACAGCAATCACATGTGATCTGTAAGCCAAATAATCACATTCATTAATCTCAATCAAAAGGTAAAAATTTCAAGGTTTTTATATCAGCTACTTTCTTGTTGTTGTAACAGCTGTGGTTATAAATTCTGCGGTTGCTGCGTCCTGGTCCAGACCAAGGAATTAAGTTACTTCTAGTAGATGCCTCGCTTAAAGACTACAATGGCATCCCAGAAGAACTGTTTTATCAGGATGATGTTGTGTTTAATTACTGGAAGAACCTTCGTTTTCTTGTGTATATGCTGTAATTTGCATGCAGCCCGTTATATTTCTTAGGACAGAATATTATCAACTTTAAATACTTCTTTATATGACTAACTAATCGTCTTGTAGGAACCCAACAAAGATTCTAGCGCTTTGAGGACCTTGTAGCATTTTTACTTCCTTGATCGTGTGGAGTATTTAGAGATGTAGTATTTAAACAGGAGTGGTTTCCTATGGACCTCTTTGTTTGTTTAACTCTACAAGGCTGAGAGGGTTCGTTTCTAAATTCTAAAACCGATCTATTTCTTCACGTTCTTAGGGCCATTTTGAATTGAAAGTTCTATTGGAAAAGATCTATGAGGACTGGCTTTTCACAAGACCTCTGCTAGGTTAAGCCCTGTGTGATCTGAGTAGAAAAGACATTTAATGATGTGCTGGTGGAGAAAAAGATGACAATATGGCTAAAGATTTTTTCGGTATAGCTATAAAGTAAATACATATTTTCCTAACGCTAGGTATTATTAGGCTCTTCAATGATAAATTAAAGACCAACACCAAATACTCCATTGTCTGCTCGCCTACATGTTTCAAAATTAGCTTGGATATAGCGCCTTAGAAGAATTAAGTCCTCCGGTACATCTTAAAAACATAGTATTCAGTAGAATCCAATTAATGAATCATTTCGTTAAGATATTACCGGAATTAAAGGATTAAATTCAACTTACTCCTTTGCGCTTTGAAAATAATAAATTATAAAAATTTGTTTTGATCATTCTAAAGTACTTTCAATGATTTACACAAACTTTACTGATCACTGGTCCTATGAATGGTTTCTGAGATATTCGTCTTATTAAAACCACAAAAATTATAGTGGTTATATTAAGAGAATATTATTTAATAACTTAATTTACGCTATATTTAAATGTATCGACAACTTTATATAATCTTTGGTTACTTATTAGATCAAATGCAGACACTAATATTTATCTTGAAACTCAATAATTTATAAACGTACAACTAATAATTTACTGTATTGATAGCTGTATTAAGCATATTTCATACATATCCATCATCACAAGAAAACTATCATAATTGATGAGCTAAAAATAAAACGTCTTAAAAATTTAATCTAACTTCCACTACAGTATTTTTCTGAGTGTACTGATATAATAATTAACATCTCTTTCGAACACAACAGCAGTTATTTTCTGTTTTTCATTGTATTAGTTGTTAAAGTGAAACTGTTGGTTTAGAGTTAAATGGATAACTTAATTTAACCTATTAATTTCTTTTGTTCTGCTCTAATTCATTTTTATACCCTCCACCACCAAGAGTGGGGAATGAGGGTATATTACGTTTGTCATTCCGTGTGAAACTTTGTTAATTTTCATATGAGACCCAACAAAGTATATATAGATATTCTTGATCCTTATGGAATTCTAAGTCGATTGAGCCATATCTGTCTGTTTGTCTGTCTGGCTATGTAAAACACTCTCACGTCCAAAGGACATAACGGAAATCAACAAGGTTTACGAAAAACAGCTTATAATTCCCCTAAGCAGTTTGGTGTTGAAAATCAGCAAAATCGGTATAGTAGAATAAGAGTTATGAATCAAAATGTAAGACAACCTCCATAAAAAATGTGTATTTTTAAACATTTATCTTGCAGATAATACCATGAAATTTCGTATAAGTGCTTTTTATGATAAAATAAGTGTCGCTTAATGGCTCATAAAGCTGCAAACATTTATTGTTATTTAATTTGTTTTATTTAATTTATTTGATATGTATTTATTTAACGTAATATCAGTCTGTGAATTGCCTAAATGTTATTTGTCTCTTGATCATTTATGTATTTGTTTTCCCTTTTGTGCCTATTTGTTTACATGTAAATGATCAAATTCCCTTTTATATACATTCTACTGCAGTGCTTTGTTTCGTTAAGTTGGCCCGTTATTTAACATGTTTTATATACGTACATAAATATTTGTAGCTCAACTTAAACATTTAGAAGAAATTTAATTTAGTTCGTAAGGAAAAGCACTGCGGTAAGTACATTAAGTACATTTATATTTGATATTTTAATTTTATGTTTTTTAAATACAGAAATAAACGCTCATAAATAATGTTAAAGAAATTGGGTCTTTTCAGTTGATTAGTTAAATTCGCTCCTTGCGAACAACCATCGCCGCCAGCGATAACAAATTTTAATGCGCAACAATAAGAAAGTGTAAATAGTAAGAATAGGTGCCTGATTTCTCATAGCCCCCATACAAAAATCTTTCCGAAATAGGAATTTCAAAAAAAAAATTTGCAGGAATAAGTTTCATGAAAAAAAATCGCAAAACGAAATATTTTTTTAGTTCGGTCCATTTTTGACCAGAGACCACTTCCAAAATTCACTTTAATACGTTTAAAACTGATATAAACAGCTTAAATTTGGCAAAAAAAAAAATAAAATTATAGGTAAATAATTTGTAGTGCTAAATGTTATGGTGGTCGGCCCATATTTGGTCATAGCTTCCATACAAGCAGCTCATCCGAAAAAGCCATTTATCTTAATATATATTGTATAAATATCGGTATCGACTCCAAACTTTGCACAGATCATTTGTATATATACAAAAATTAGACCACAACATTTTATGAATTTCGGTCGATTTTTAACCGTATGCCCGATATAACGCCCTCTTCCGAAAATCACTTTAATACTCATAAATCTCTTATAAATAAGGGTACCGATCCAAATTATTACATGGATCATTTACATACATGGCAAAATTAATCTGCTGGATTTTAAGAATATCGGGCCATATTTGACTATATACCCCATATAAGTTTCACTTCGGAAATACACTTTAATACTAATATATGTATATCTTAAATATAACGTTATTATGTTGAAATTCGACGTGAAATATCTTCATATGAATAAAAAAAACACTTTTCCAAAATTTAAGAAGATCGGCCCATAATTTGTCATAGCTGACATATAAAAACCATTTCCGAAAAATAAATTTACCACAAAAATGTCTAATAAATATATACTATGAGCCTTAAAAGTGAGTAAACGCAACAAATTATTTGATTTTTTTTAAATAATGAAAATCCTAAAATCTATCCATCGATTGAAATTTAAAAGTTTCGTTTTGTTGGATATTTGGTTGAATAATAGATTCGGTTATGAAAAAAAAAATTTAAGTTCAACTAAAATGCTTTTCATAATCTTAAAAAAATAAAAAAATTTACTACTGCTTACACACTTTTATACAGATCAGAAATTTTAATCCAGAAATCATACCAACATCGGTTATATGGCAACAATACTACTTGATTTTGTGGCTGTAAATCTATAATAGCTCCTGAATTACGTCCACTTCAGAGCATAACAACCAACCATACAACTCTTGTAAATAACGTTATGGAGATGAAATTCAACCAATATAATCCTAAAATACATAGAAATCACATTAGTGGACAGTGGATTTAGAAGCTATTAGTCCATAACTGGTCCAATTCTACTACGCCACCCATAAATATTTGCAAATAATATTATTGAGACCAAAAAATCCTCTTATCCTTTTTATACCCTCCACCACCATAAATGATGAATGAGGGTATATATAAGTTTGTCAACAAGTATTAATATGCTTGAGCCTTACAGAATTCTAAGACGATTGAGCTATGTCTGTCTGTCTGTCCGTCTGTCAGTCTGTCTGTGTAAAACACTCTCTCGTCCAAAGGACACAACCTAAATCAACAAAACAAAACTCTTTAGAGTTCTGCTGTGCAGTTTAGCATTGAAAATCAGCGAAATCGATATAGTAGAGCCAAAGTTATGAACCAAAATGTGGACACAGCACAGATCGCCCCAACTCAAATATAAGCTAAAAGATTGCATAAAAAGACTTAAAGAGCTCCTGGAATATCAGTAAATTTAATCACTAAATAAATATTTAGCAAGCCTGGACGTAACTCCGCAATTAGATTACTCAATATCGCGAGAGACTAAAAATCTTAAAAGACCTGTGTTATGTAAGCCTCTCTTGCGGAAGTTAAGTAGTGGTTGGGCAAGAAATGACACTGAAAAAGGCAATCTATTTGTAAATCATTTGAAAAAAATTAATAATCCCAATCCCATCAAATGAATCAATAGACTTGCCACCAACACACCATTTAGGACCAGCTGTACCCCTACGTTTTGAGATTCGAGAGATCGCAAGCATCTGGCATTGACAAAATCAGTAATAAGATGCTTATGGAGCTACCCCGGATAGCAATGGGAATACAACCTTTTATTTTTAACGCTATATTACGCCTTGAATATTATTTATTTATTTACTGAGTTTGTCTATAGAAATAATTTGCTTACAGACTGTTTACAAAATATTATTTAGCATATGGGAATAAAATACATGTCACAAATAATTGAGAGTTTAAGAAAACAATTATTATTTTTTTATGACATTAACATTTAACGAAAAACCAAAAAATCTGTACAACTGGTTAAACTGATTACACATTCTTCTTAGGAGATCAGCGTCAGCATAATTGGCTCTATAAATTTTCACAGATAGAGGTGAAAAATTGCGGGATAAACGTTGCGGAATGTTGAAAGAGATTTCATTGGTTAGAAAACCAGAGCATACATCACCATTAATAACACTCAGGATAAATGATATATTCAGCATAGTTCTACGACTTTTTAATGTAGGAAGCTTAATAAGAGCAAGCCTAGCAGTATATGAAAGCAAATTAAGTGGGTTGAAATGGAGTCCACGTAGGCAAAATATCAGGAATTGTTTTTATACAGATTCAATTGAATTGCTGTGAGTAATGTAAATCGGGTCCCATATTATATTCCAGTATCGGTCGAACAAGTGAAAGTTTTTGCTATATATGGATCATTAAATTCTTTTGCCCATCGTTTTATAATGCCTAGTGTACATCTTGCTTTATTTATTATTGTAGAAATATGTGGAACGAAGCTCAGTTTAGGGTCAAATAAAATGCCTAGGTGTAGAAAATTTTGAACCATTTCCACTTGGTGGTATCCCAGCAAAAAATTTGTTGAAATTGGATTGTGCCTTGTAAAGCGCATTACTTTACATTTCTTTAAGTTAAGTTTCATCAAGTTGAGCTTGCATCATTCATAAAAAGAATCCTAGTCGGTTTGGAGACGTACGTGATCAAAAGGTTGGTTATAGGCCAAGAAAATTTTTACGTCTTCTGCATACATTAAAATATTAGAGAATTTAATTATTTTAGGCAAGTCATTAATAAAAAGAGAAAATAACAGCGGACCAATGTGACTCCCTTGTGGTACTCCAGAACAAACGTTAATTTTATATGAAGGCGTGTTATTAAAACGAACGGTTTGTATTCTATTCGACAGATAAGATTGTATCCACTGTACGCTAAGATCTGTAAATCCCAATTTTTGCAGTTTCCGTACAAGAAGTAAATGATTTATTTTGTCAAATCCTTTACTGAAATCCGTATATATAACATCAGTTTGCATTCTTTGAATAAAGCCGCGATTGATGACTGTTGTTAGATTCAAAAGATTTGCAGTAGTAGAGCAAGATTTTTGAAAACCATGTTGAACTGAAGATAATAAATTTGATACTTGATGGTTTAAATGATCGGTTATTAATTTTTTTAGTTTTGCGATACCTCGATAATTTTCGACATCAGATTTGCTGCCCGATTTAAATAATGGAACAATGATTCCTTCCAGATTGTTGGAAAGTATCCATTAATAATAGATTTGTTAAACAGAAGAGTTAATGGAGGAGCTAAGACTTTGGCGCAATTGATTAATATATTACTGGGGATATTGTGAGGACCGGAACTATATGAGAACTTAAGCTTTTTAATGCCATTTAGGACTGTAGAAACATCAAGAGACGGTAAGGATATATATTGGGTTTCATCTAATATATATGGGTACTTGACTGTATCATCGTAATTTTTATTTGAGTAGGTGGTGGAAAAAAAGTCCGCAAACATATTACAATAACTTTAACATTGTCAGATTCATTTTGTTGATACGACATTACAGCAGGGTAGCCGGTTGTCTTTTTGTCTTTTGTCTGTGTTAACGAATTTGTAGAATGACTTTGGATCACGTTTCAAGTTATTTTTAATTTTATTCAAATACTGCGAGTAACCATAATGGAAGGTTTCACTGGTTACCATGATACCAAAGCCGGGAAAAGATCACACAAAAGTAGAATCATATAGACCCATCAGCCTATTGTCGAATATATCAAAGCTATTCAAGAAAATGCTCACGAACAAGTTACACCCGATTTTAAGTGAAAACAATTGTATTCCAAATCATCAGTTTAGATTGAGAAGAAAACACAGTACTATTGAACAAACCCATAGACTTGTCAGTATCATCAAAAAAAAAACATTTGAAGCAAAAAAAAAAATATTGTTCCGCTCTTTTTATTCACATTTCTCAAGCTTTTAATAAAGTGTGGAATGATGGTCTAATATACAAGTTGAAACTAAATTTACCCGTAAAAACACAAAAGCTATTTGAAACCTACTTAACATTCAACATTTAAACTTAAAGAAGGAGATTTCTTAAGCTACGTACAACCCATAGAAGCAGGAGTACAGCAATAACACAACAATCCGAAGTTAAATACCTTGGTATACACCTCAACCGTCGCCTTACATGGAAATCTCATATTAATGCTAAATTATTTCAAATGAAATTGAAACTGATCCAAATTAATTGGCTCATTGGCAGAAATTCTAAGCTAAGTTTAGATTGCAAACTCTTGATTTACAACTCAATCGTAAAACCTATATAGTGTTATGGGATTCAGCTGCAAATTTAGACAGAAATCAAAGACGCCAAAACAAATTGCTACGAATGATCACAAATGCTCTCTGCTATATAAAAACTTCGAATATCCATAAAGACCTAAACGTGACTTTGGTAAAAACCGAGATCCAAAAAAATCCAGAAAAACACTTAAATAAGCTTGAAGTAGACCCAAACCCATTAGCCCGTAACATATTAAATAATAGTGGCTATATTCGACTAAGAAGAAGAAATAAAGCGGATCTTAGCAGAAGACAAGAAGGAAGAATGCCAACTTAATAAATAAAATAAACATTGGTCAAACAATTTTTGTCCGGCACTGGCTGGACTGATAATTGAAACTTTTTAGATACAAATAAGATTTGATATACTTATTGTTAGTTAATTTTTTAATGAAGATTCAATAAATAAACAATAGAAAAAATACTTCACCGTTGTTGTAGATGCATAATTATATTATATACATACATACATATATACATATTATATTGTTACGTTTTTACCTTTTAAAAACGGTGGTTTATTTCCTTTAAATAAACCGCATTCTTTTTAATTGCAAAATAAGAGCGTCAAGTAGGTTGAAGAAAATATAACGAGTCTTTATTTATTTAAATGTACACAAACCCAATTAAAACAAGTAAGAGTGCTATATTCAGCTATACCGAACCTTAAATACCCTCCACCTAATAAGAAATACACGTAATAAGAAATAGAAAAACTACACTGGTTATAGGACTAGAATATCTTTATTCTGTGGGTTCTATTCAGTCTTAGTGGAAATTTTATTAGTATTTTATATATGGTTTGAAAGACAATTTTACGACCAACATAATTTATGTTAAATATTTTGAAATTTTGTCTAATTTTCACCATTTTTAATTGATTTAAACCAATTCTTACCATAATTTACAGAGTTTGTTTGATGTTCATAATAATCTTGAGTGTAATTTAACAAACAGATAATAAAAAAGGGGAACAATTCGGTTTTAGTGACTTTGCTCAAAAAAAAAACTTCATCAAAAAGGACTTTTAGAGGAGATGCCAGCAAAAAAAAATGTTGGCGGTCACGCCTATTTTCGAGGGGGCAGGCCCGTAATGTTGAAAATATCTCGGGAACTACTGGGTGTCTGATAATTAGTACTACATTAAATAAGAGGCATTCAAAATACCTTTCCAACGATATATATCATGATTATAAAATATGGACCGAATATGGGTTAAATCGGAAAAGAATATTTTTTGACCCGAATTTATTTGTTTTTTGTAAATGGTTCTTATATGGCAGCTATGACAAATTATGGGCCGATCTTCTTAAATTTTGGAACAGTTATTTTCATGCATATGAGGATATTTCACGTCAAATTTCAACATAATAACGGTATATTTAAGATATACATATATTAGTATTAACGTGATTTTCGGGAGTGGAATTTATGTGAGATATATTGTCAAATATGGACCAATATTCTCAAAATCCAGCAGTAAATGATCCGTGTAAAATTTTGGATGGTACCCTTATTTATAAGAGATTTATGAGTATTAAAGAAAGAGGGCTTTATATGGGGCATACGGTTAAAAATAGACCGAAATTCACAAAATTTTGTGGGATGATTTTTGTATATATGTAAATGATATGGGCAAAGTTTTGAATCGGTACCGATATTTATACAATATATATAGGGATAAATGTCTTTTTCAGATGTGGTCCTTGTATGGGAGCTATGACCAATTCTGGGCCGACCACCATAAAATTTAGTACAACAATTTATTTGCCTATAAAGATTATTTATATCAAATTTTAGCAGTTTAACATAATTTATATCTGTTTTATACGTATTTAAGTGAATTTTGGAAGTAGACTTTATATGGGGTCTATGGTCAAACATGGACCGAACTAAAAAAAATTTCGGTTTGCGATTTATTTTTGCATAAAACTGATTTCTGCTGAATTTTGTCTTGATATTCCAATTTTATAGGCATTTACGTATAATTAAGCAATATTTCGGGAAGATTTTTGTATGGGGACTATGAGAAATTATGGACGTCTTCCTACTATTTTCGTCGCATTCTTCTTTTTTTATCAAAACAATAACGTATGCAACATTTTTGGTATTATCTGCAATATATTTCAAAATTTTGCAATAAAATGGACAAAAAATATCAAATTTTTATGGAGGTTGACTCACATATTGGTCCATAACTCTGGTTGGCCTAAACCGACTTTGCTGATTTTAAATAGCAAACTTCTCGAATGCATGTCTGACCGAATTATTGAAGATTTGGATCCCGAAGATTTAAAAATAAAATATACAACCTTTGACATTATAAAACTCACAACATATTTTGATTCTTGATTCGTATATACTTCAAATATATATTTTTTTTTGATATAATGGTTAAACAATTTTATCCAATCATGCTTCGATTATATATGTAGGTAATTTGAAATTATACGATTAAATATTTGTGAACTTATCAGATTTAAAGAAAATTATAAATTGTAATACTGTACGTATGTTTAATATATGTATATGTATTTATTTAGTTATTACTCATACGCCCTCAAATAATATCGTTACAAAGAGTTTTCAAATCTTTTATTTTTTGTAGATTGTAAACCACGCAAATTGTTGTAAAAGATTTTAAAGAAATTTTACCCTGCAAAGCTGGGGTGTTCTTGAGTTTATTTGCAGTCACACTGTTCCTTAGTTAAGTACGGACTAATTTAAGGACCCCATATTTTGTTACTTGGGGTCTATAACATTTTTATATATTCAGCATAACCAAATTGGAATGTTATTAGGGTTTGGGATCAGGAAATATACGTCGGACAAATAATGGTCTAGAATTCCCCGGGAAAAATTCAAAATATCCCGCTAAAAACGGGAAATTTAAAAACAATGTAATTTTATAATTATTTGACGAAAAGTTAAATTTTAATTATAAGTTTTCATTGCTGTAGATATACTACCTACAATGAGAAACCAGAAATAGTCAAGATTTTTGACAAGAAACTTTAAACTAAAATATTTAAAATTACTTTTTCGAGCGATTAGAGATTTTTGACAAACAATTAAACATCAACTTTTGTTTATGTATTGTGTGTTCAACTTAAAAATTAGGTTATGATAATTTCCTATATTTCTGCATTAAACGCCACAACAACTGCTCGTTGGATGACAAGAACGATCAGACCAATTACGGATACCTCATTTTGAAGTAAAGCCTATCCCAGAGAGAGCATTCTGCATCCATTACCATAGCCAAAGGGTCTACATTATAAGTCGAATCTAATTAATTTTTAACAGGTATTGCAATATCTGGCTTTCATATTTGGCTGCATAGTCTGGATATTTTTATGAATCGTGCTGCTTGCAAACGTTTTGAAATGATTTTTCAAGCTCTTTTTGAGTTTAGTAACAATCTTTATGTAGTAATGCCGATGAATCTCATTCACCATAAGCTTCGGTGATCCATCGATGGTATCAGCGGCATTACTTTTAAATTAAACAAGGAAAATTACCTTATATGGCACATAATTCTTCATTTTCGAAACAACAAAGAACTTTGTTATTACACTATAATGTTCAGCAACTAAGTGAAAATAAATAACTGATATGTACCATTTAATACGACATATAAGTTATTAATGATAAAAAATGCGATCAAAATATATGCCATCTGTTATGAATCCCACATTCTTAAGTTATACACCCAATATTGATTTCATGAAATATTGATTTAATGAAACGCAATCACATTTAAAAACAAGCATTTGGAAATTTTTGAAGAGATTTAATTTCTTGAAAGCCGTCTGTCGCGACAATTATATAAAGAATGAATTCCGTAATTCACTAAACTAAAGATCGTAATAAACAAAGGCAGATAAAGGGCTTGTTTTAAATTCTATTATGATTGCAGTAGGTATATGGACTTTCTTTATGAAATGAAAAGTTATAAGCTACAAATTCTACACATTTTAAAAATATGTAAAGTTAAAGAACAATTTGGATATCATTGATAAATTGTCTAAAAATTTCCAAAAATACAAATGAAGCAAGTGCAAATCGAACAACAAATTTTTATTATGCAGAAGGCTGCAAACTTTTCCAATAAAATAACAAATCTGATGTAAGATTACGTATTAGTTATTTTAAAAGCACATTAAAAATTTTTGTTAGACGAACTTAAAGTAACTTATTTCCATAAAAAATAATTATTTTTTTAGTAAAAAATAAACTTCAAATGTGTATCCCTTGTAATGAGGTGTTTTTCTTTAATAAATTGACACAATTTATAATATGATTTGTAATAGTAAAATAAAAAAATTTATTTAATGATTGTAAAATATTACATACAATTTGTAAAATCATACTATTACAAATTCCTAGAAATGGAATATTTTATTTCTAGTTCCCGGGGAAAAAATGGTTCAGGAAATCTCAAACCCTAAATGTTACACAAAGTCGTTCCACTATACATAATTTGTTAGCATTGATGTATATATTTTCTACTTACAAAATATTATTTATTTTACTTTTTAAATCATATTTTATGTAGGCGTACATTTATTTGTACATTTATATATTTGCATTTATTTTGCTGGAAGTGGTTTTTGTTGTTTACAAAAATAAAATTTAAATGATAATGTTGTTAGTTTAACGCTTCAATTAAGGTAACATTTACTGAGAGATGGAAAATATACCTAAAAAAGTGCTATATATAAGGCTGTGCCTTAACCCTGCTACTATGTTAGAAACAAAATACACATGTTATGTTCGGGTCATATTTTGACCCCACATTTTTTTATTGAGAAAATTCAAATTTGTACATTTCAAAAATATTTTTAAGGCTCGTGATCAGTGCAATATATCGTCGTTAGAGTGATTATGTGTCGGTGTGACGCACGTTTTTTTTGCAAGTTATGCAATGTTAAATACAATTTGGGTCATCAAAAGACCCTAAACGTAGTAGCAGGGTTAAATACCCTCCACCTAAATATAATGAAAAATACAAAAACTGCACTGGTTATCGAATACTCCTATTCAGTGTTTTTTACTCAGTCTTAGAACAACTTTTATTAATATTTTATGTATAGTTTGAAAGACAATTTTACCAACAACATAATTTATTTAAAATGTTTTAAAATTTTATGTAATTTTAACCATTTATAATTAATTAATTCTTACTATAATTCACAGTGTTTGTCTGATTTTCATAATAATCTGGAGTGTAATTTAACAATTTATAAAATTAGATTCTCTAATTAATTAAAAAAAAATTTTTCAATATTCACATGTTAAGAAACAGAGTATGAGATATAAGCTGAGGCTTTTGTGTTTGAATTTGATCTCAATAATATTATTTACAAGGGATTTGTGGGTAGCATAGTAGAAGTGGACAAATTATGGCATGATAGCTTCTAAAGAAGTCTTTACTATGAGAAGCCGGTGTTCTGTGTACCATAGAGAAAAAAATCCTTCAGTCCGGCCTTAGGCCGGCGGTATAGGAAATCTTTACTATGCGAAGCCGGTGTTCTGTATACCATATATGAGAAATTCCTTTAGCCCGTCCGTAGGCCTTCAATACAGAAAATCTCTACTATGCAAAGCCGGTGTTCTGTATACCATAGGAGAAAATCCTTTAGCCCGGCCATAGGCCGCAAAATAGAAAGAAATCAAAGAAAGGGCACATTATGCCCAATTTGTGGTGCCATTATCAAGACTGACACACCTATATTTTGTTGATTAATAAACAAAACAAATATAAACATTATACTTTGTAAATTAAATTAATTTTGTTTGCAAATAAACACAATTTAATGCATTTGATAGATGTTACGAAAAAAAATTCTAAGATGTAATTATACCATAATGACTTTATTTCACTTGCTCTTTTGAAATAAAACCATATGACCTTATTTCTCAATGCAGAGTGAAGTAATGCCATATGGCTTTATTACCTATGGCCTTATAGCACTCCACCGAACTATAAGCTGTCTTTTGTAAACTTTGTTGATTTCGGTTGTGTCCTTTGGACATGACAGGGTTTTACAGAGACAGACAGAAGAACATGGCTCAAGCGACTTAGAATTTTGTAAGAACCAATGTTGGGTCAAAGATTAGTATTTCCCAGTCTTATACATGGAATGGCCTTCACATATATACCTTCATTCACCACTTATTGTGGGTGAAGGTACAACAAAAGAATAAGTGAGATAGTAAGAGCCAAATTAAATAATATTATGCATTTTATATTTTATTCATTCACAAAAATCGCATATATCTTGAAATGTGTACAGTAATTAACAGGTATATAAAATTTTTTTCCGCCTAGTTTATATTACACAGTTGGTTCATAAACCGTATTAAAATAGATAAAATATAGTGACTAAAAATACGAAAGAGTATCAAATAAATTGTCGAAATATACTAAAAATATTGTCCTTAACGAACGAATGTGGAGATCATAATAAACCAAAACAAATTTATAACGATATGATTTGGAAAATAATTATGAGTTAAAGTAAAAGTAACAAATTGGAAACGATAATAAATAAAAATAAATAGAAAATAATAATTTGTTATTCACAACTCAATTGTTGGTGTTCCATTTAACAACATTTTCCATAAAATTAAAGCAATTAACTTATGACAATAAAATACTTGTCAGTATAGACTGACACATATGATCATCAGTAATTTGACAATAAGAATTAAGAAAGCGTTTCGTTTTTATTCTTATTTGTTTCCCCAACACTATATTTTCTAAAGAGAAGTTTTAATAAATTCTTTTTTTATACAAAGCTCTAGATGTCAGTAACCAGTAACGATTATAACGTTTCTTAATTAAAATTTTCTGATGTCCTCGCAAGGGATTTTCATTAATTGGATAATGCTATAGTTAACTGGTAGCCTAAGGGACTGTCTTAACTGGTCCAAATAGATACCACATTTAACTTGTTCATGTAATCTTGATCTGTCATATATATACAGAGGTTATGGGTAAAATGTGGTCAGAAAGTCACATTCAGAAAGATTGATTTGGTGACGCCTAATATTTTGGCATGCCTACAAATAGATTCTATATTTCCAAACTGATATTAAGCTGCATTAAAGTGATCGCACCTAATTGGTTTGGCAAGATGTCTAGTGGTAAACAGTGAATGACAGTAAGCAGTGCATTAGAGGGCGAAGTACTTAAATACACCTCATATCATAACCGCTATTTATGCCAACACCACATCGCACAGTGGTTTAGAAACGTTTTGTTTTGGAAATAATTCGGTATCTCGAGAGCATTTACAGATATCGTACGAAATTTCACATGGTTGGAGCTGAAGTGTTTTCGAGTTGATTAGCAGTTATTTGAGGACAGAAGGGGGGCTAGTGGTTGAAAGTTCTTTTTATTGGGTTTCAATTTTTTTTAAATGAATTTGCTGAAATTAAAAATATAAACGGTCCTTAAGAAGATCTACAAAAAATTATCTTACATGTGTATGTAATCTCTTTTATTTCAACACATATATAGATTTATTTTTATACCCACCACCAAAAATATAAGGTTTATTGAGTTTGTCAGTCCGTTTGTAAGGCATCGAAATATTAGTCGAAGCACTAAAAAGTTTATATATTCTGGGTCCTTATAAGATTCTAAGACGATCTGGCCCTGTCCGTCCGTCTATAGTTGACACGATAGAGCTTCGAAAAAAGTCATAGAACAATGAAATTTTTAACAAACATTCTCCGAAATGTTTGGTATTGAAAATGGGAAATGGATCAAAGTTATAGATCAAAGTTTTGATTATTTTTTATCGATATTTTTCAAATAGTTTTTGCTATTTTCTTCAAATATAATTCAGATGATATCATGAAATTTGCACACTTTCTTTTTATTATAGAAGGACAACAAGACCTATTGGAAATGGTAGAAATCGGGCCACGATTTATCATAGGCCCTAACAAATGTTTTCCCGGAATATGGCTTTATGAGACATAAATTTCTATAGCAAAGCAAAATTCTGCAAAAACAAGTTTCTTGCAAAGTGAAATCTCAAAACAATATTGTGTTTGCATCAGTCCATATTTTGACATAGCCCAATTAAAGTCCAATATTAAAAATCACTTTAATGCATATAAATCTCTTAAAACGTCACTATTAGTTTGGAATTCAACACTAATCCATTAACATAATTGTCACTCTAAATTGTATGACGATCGGTCCATATTTTACCGTAGTCCCCTTATAAAGTTCAGTACGAAAAATCATATTTATTAATGCTCAGAAATCTCTTATAACAATCACTATCAAGTTGAAATTTAACGCAAATAATAATAATAGCTTCCTTATGAGGAATTCTAACAAAAACTCATTAAACTACATGAACTACCACCATATCGAACCAAAGTGTTGTTTAAAATCAGTTATAACTACGTTCACTATTGACTTTTGTGAAAGCTGCTCCAGAATTGGTCATAGCTAGCATAGTTACACTTTCGAGATTATACAGAGGTGACAATTTTCAAGTTTCAAAAAGCGAAAATCAGGATAAAATAAGTAAGCATTTTTTTTTACTTAATAATTTGACGGTTTGGAATCAAATCTCAATTTACCCCCTGGCCCACGATGTCGAACGATAACGTTCGCTTAGATAAGACTTAAGACACAAACTTTTCATCGTATCTATTTTTTACTCAATCAAGTTTGTTTATTCCACAATCAAGTTTGTGTCTTAAGTCTTATCGAAGCGCACGTTATCGTTCGACATCGTGGCCCAGGGGGTTAATAAAAAGTGGACACGTTTGCTAACAATATGTTAAGTATTTATTAATATTGCTGAATAAATTTAATAGATTTTCAAAAGCAAAGAAAAAAAGGAAAACTAACTATTTTGGCTCATTTAATTAAATAACAATACGACCGCAAAAATTTTGCCATACAAACTTCCAAGGCAGTTTTATATTTAAAATGTGCACATACTTTAATATGCTTCAATTTCAAACAGACATTTTTTATATCGTAAATAAAATATTTCACCACTACTGGACATAAAGTAATTTTATAGTAAAAACGTGTAAAGATATACTTTAAATATTAAAAAAACGTACTTAGTAACCGTTTTAAATTTTAATAAATAACATATTTAAATATAAATGTGTGTAAGTTTATTATGCATGACTTTTATAGTAGAAGTTTCTAACAAAATTTTCCTTCTCCATTTCCTTCGCACAAGTTACCAAACTGTTGTGGCATTAGTCACAAATTAAAACGAATAAAAAAAACTTGAAATCAATTGAAAGTTTTTCAAGTTATTATACAAAATTGTACGAGTATATTGTTATTCAACAACCAGCTATTTTAATAAATCTTTAAGATTTTTTGAAGTGGAGTTCCTTGCGCGTGTGGTTTAAATTTTGTACTTTCTGAAGTACTTTCGATCAAAAGCACCTTCCTTCTTGTTCTGCCAAGTACTGTAGTAATACAATAATATAAGAAAACATTTTCAATTTATACACGTACAAAGGAATATGTTATTTTTATTTTATTATTTTTATTTTAGGGTAGAATAAAAAGTTTTGTAGTTGTACAAGATACCTAGGCACCAAAACTTTTTATACTTTGCACTATGGGAAAAATGAAGAAAAATAAGATATATTCGATTTATTTGTAACCATTCGAAAAATATTTCGTTTAATGCTCGGTTAGGCTGTAAAAACCAACCAAAGGTCAGCTGGGTAAAATAAGCAGGATGAGAAATCCTACGATGGGTATGTAATTGATTGACTTTTCAGCGCTGTTGAAACCGTACTCTTCTTCAGATAATATTCGGCAAAAAAAACACAGAATTTTTTAAATATCTGTCTGTTATTTATATGTTTCCATCCGATTGTTAATTTTTATATTTGCTTTAACCTCCGCTCTAGCTTGCAATAATGTGCTGCGGAGTGGAAGAAATCATTCGTGTTTTATGAATAGCTTATTGTGTATCATCCATGCAGATTTTTTTTCCATTTCATATGCAAAAAGTTTTTCAACAAGGACTTTGTGTTTTAGAGCAATATTCAAAACATAAAGCAAAGAAGTTATATAAAAATTATTTATATATATATATTGTATTGGAAACTTTAACATTAACAAATAAAACGTAGTAAGAAATTACAGTTGGTCAAGCCCGATCATATAATATATGTAAAAGTATATACATATGTATGTGAAAAAAATGTATGTCAGAAATGGGTGCTATATGGGTGCTATGATATATTATCGTCCACAAATTTAGTGGTGCATATAAATATTTTTTGTGTTAATTTAAATTAAATTTGAGGATCTTATATGAGAGCTCTGACGAATTATGGAACGACCATTATAAAATTAAGTGTCATGATATCTGTATATGTGCAATTTATTTGTGTTGAATTTTATTTGGATACCAACAGATTTATGGTCGTTAAAGTGTTTTTGGAAGCGGGCTTTATATTGGAGCTATGACTAACAATGGACCGATCATCACAAAGTTAGGTCGAATGATTTACGTATATTTGAAACATATTTGTGTTGGATTTTTATTTTTTTATAAAAAAAAGAGTTATGCTTTTTGGTAGTTCGCCTTCTAATGGGAGCTATATATATATATAATATGTATATATCAATTATGAACCGATCTAAACAAAATTTGTAGATATGTTTAGGCTTCCTGTAAAATTTATTTGTGATGAAATTTGTTTGGATATGTACATGATTCATACATGTGTAACCGATGAACTCCTACTTCGGAAAGACATTTGTATGGGGGCTAGCTGAATCATTGAACCGATGTCAACCAACTGCCCTTGGGCCGAAAAATATCATATACCAAATTTTATTAAAACATATTGAAAATTGCGACTGGTACTCTGCGCACAAGTTTCACATGAACAACCAGCCAGCCAGATGGACGGACATCGTTAAATCGACTCAGGACGTGATTCTTCTCCACTATGATGGTGTAGGGTATAAAAATATAGAACAGTTATCCAACACGACCATGCTTATATATGTCGATTCTTATATTTAAATTTTCAATAAAATGTTGCCCAAATTGAGGGTCTATTTTATTAATCCCGTAACGGTTTTCGATTCGATTGGGTCTCTAAAGTGGTTTTAAATCACATGATCTGGGAAAATTGTTTTGCAATAAATCCATGGCTTTGTGTGACATGTGGCAGTGTCCTGTTGATATCACTTGTCGGTGATATCCATATCATATATAAAATTTGGCTATTAACATCTCCACATGACACGCTTAATTTAACCCTAACCTCATTTCCAGCCAAATTACATTAAAAAATTGCCCAATCATGCCTTGTGACTTCAACTGTTCTTGAATTTTCAGAAACTAAAATGCGGCAAGAAAAACTAAAAATTTTAAAGCGATCTATCGAATTCGCATTAATTGTAGCAATTGTCAAATGTTCTTCCTTGATATACCCTGTAAAAAACAATATTCCTGTGGAAAACCCCTTTATAAAGAATAAAATCAAAATTCACATTTTATACAGCAGCTGAAAAGAAACTAAAACATGTCATTTGTGAGCATGTAGCATATCCATGGATGCATATTTAGTCAGTCAGTTAGTAACTTGGCTACATATGTATGCACATATTTGCGTAGCATTTGTAGAAAAAAAACGAATACATTTCTTTTATAAATACAGAATATATTTGTACTTATTTGGGAAGTTGTAGTTATATATCAGTATTATATTTGTATCATACTATATTTACATTCTAGGTGCAGTATACATGTGTTGGTTTATGGAAATACAAAATCTAATCAAGCTTGATTTCCTCTATAAACAGTTTTAGCCGCATTCCAAATATGTTCGCAAAATAAAAATCATTGAATTTATTTTTAATTTAACTTTTAAAAATATCTACATACGCAAATAAACTAAATTATAAATATTTTACTACTACTGATAACCAATAAAACAGATTTATATTGTTAGTTTTCCCCAAATGTTTGCCAACATCTTTCGAGTAAGTTTGTTAGCAGGCAGTTGTATTAGAATGCAATTTTTCTCCTTGTATCAACTTTTTTGATAACTTTTTTTTTATTTCTGTGCAGTAAGTTGTCTGGTTATTTGAGTAACTGTGTTAAGAGAGCATCTGTGTGCAGATGCATTTGTATGTGAAGAAAACTCTTGTTAGATAGTTATACCCTGTACCACCAAAAGTGGTGGAATATATAAGTTTGTCATTCCGTGCGTAACACTAATAAATATTTATCAAAAACCCAACAAAGTATATATATTATTGATCCCTATGGAATTCTAAGACTATTGAGCTATGTCTAAAACATTCGCACGTCCAAAATATGTAATCAAAGTCAGCAAAGTTTACAAAAAAAAAAGAAGCAGTTTCGTATTAAAAATCACAAAAACACATTCGATTTCAACCGGTGTCGTGGACCAAAATGAGAGACAACCCGCATAAAAATTTTATATTTTTGAACAGTTTTTTGCTTTTTTGTTCAAATATATGATAAAAGAAGAAACTGTGATGAAAATAGTAATAATCGGTGCATGATCGGCTCATTGATTAATAAATGCCTGTAAATATCAAGACAAAATTCATTAAAAAAAAGCTTTATGGAAAAATAAATCACCTAGCGATATTTAGTTTGTTTGGGTCTTCCCATATAAGGACCATATCTGTAAAAGACATTGATCTTTATATATTTCTTATAAATAACCTCACCGACTCTAAACTTTATATATGTCATTTATATAAATACAAAAATCATAATACAGAATTTTGTGAATTTCGGTACATGTTTTAGCATATCCGCCATATAAGAACCACTTCTGAAAATCACTAAGTACTCTTAGATATATCATTATTATGTTAAAATTCGATATGATGTGTCCTTAAATGTACCGAATTTTATAAAGATCGGTCATAGCTCGCATAGAAGGAACACTTCCGTAAAGCAAGTAAACCTACAAAAATTTCTAATAAATATCGATATCGAACCAACATTTTATTCCGATGAGTAATTTCAATCTAGAAATAATTCTAATATCGGTTATACGGCAATTATACTACTGGATTTTGTAGTTGTCAGGCTATATTTGGCAATATCTCCCAAATAAAGTATACTTTCGAGTCGCATTATAAACAACATTATTGAGATGAAATTCAACATAAATAAATTTCAAATACATAGAAATTTAGCTAAAAAATCACTTTATAACTGAATGTAGAAAAATGTTTAACCAATATTTAATTTTATTAATTGTTACAGATAAGATCGTTATAATTCTCAATATATTTAGGTGGAGGGTGGTTGAACTTCCGCACAGCTGAATATAGCACTCTATCTTGTTTTCTATTGATATTGTTGTTATTTTGCAACTATTTACATTTTACAAATTTATTTTGTACATTTTCTAGTTGATTACCCAAAAAATTAGTAGATGTTTAAAGTTTCAAAGTAAATGTGCAACTAAAAATTATAAATATATTTTTTTAAGAGAAAAGTTTTTTATTCAGGCTAATAGTTCGAATAATCAAGAATACTATTGTAAAGTACTGGAACAATTGACAAATTGGAATACATTTTCTACCCTGCCAAAGCCGTCATAAGCAATCTTCATTGTCCATGATCAATGTGTAAACATCATATAGATGTCTAGTCTAGACTAGACTAGACTAGACTAGACTAGACTAGACTAGACTAGACTAGACTAGACTAGACTAGACTAGACTAGACTAGACTAGACTAGACTAGACTAGACTAGACTAGACTAGACTAGACTAGACTAGACTAGACTAGACTAGACTAGACTAGACTAGACTAGACTAGACTAGACTAGACTAGACTAGACTAGACTAGACTAGACTAGACTAGACTAGACTAGACTAGACTAGACTAGACTAGACTAGACTAGACTAGACTAGACTAGACTAGACTAGACTAGACTAGACTAGACTAGACTAGACTAGACTAGACTAGACTAGACTGTAGCAATTGTTTTGCTATTATCAAATATAATATAACGGCTCGTGGCCCAAAGTCGTTGAATACCCATCTATACTCGATACAAGTTTTTTGTATACACATGTTACAACAGCATCAGTTTGCTGATAAATAAAAGACACGTGGTCTATATAAGCAAATTCACTTGTAAACTATATGACTTACCCGGGTATGATGGTTGTATACAAGTACATAAGGAAAACGTTGCAAACACAAAGGTTAAGGTAAAATAATCATTAGTACTGCCAATATTCCATAAAAACTTAGCTTAAGAATATGAAATAACGTGGGCAAATATTTTCAATGGTTTTACAATATTAAAAATACAAGTATTACTGCCTTAATTAATTTACTTTGCGTCGTGTTTTTTTTTTTTTTTTTGGAACGTTACCCCGACGCAAAGTGAGGTATTGGTATATTTAATGTAGTTTGGCTGCAATGGGTCAGTAGTAATGTGTTTGTCATAGCCATATTCAAAATATTTTTATAAATGGTGAATGAGGTATATATAAGTTTGTCATTCCGTGTGTAGCACTAAGAAATTCTCATCTGAGACCCAACAAAGTATATAAACGAGTATTATTGGTTCTTACGAAATTCTAATTCGATTGGGCCATGTCCGTCTGTCTGTCTGTCTGTCTGTATAAAACACTCCCACGTCCAAAGAACACAACCGAAATCAACAAAGTTTACAAAAAATCGCTTATAGTTCTCCTAAGCCGTTTGATATTGAAAACTAGCAAAATCAGTAGAGCAGAACAAGAGTTATGGATCAAAATGTAAGACAACCTCCATAAAAGTTTGATATTTTTCAACATTTTTCTTGCTATATTTTTAAATATATTGCAGATAATACCATGAAATTTTGTATACGTTGTTGTTATGATAAAAGAAGAAAGTATGGTAAAATAGTAAGAATAGGTCTGTGAATTCTCATAGCCCCCATACAAAAATATTGCTCAATTATACATAAATGCCTATAAAATTAGAATATCAATAAAAATTTCAGCTGGAATAAGTTTCATGCTAAAAGAAATCGCAAGACGAAATTTTTTTTAGTTCGGTTCATGTGTGACCATAAACTCTATATAAAGTCCACTTCCAAGATACACTTAAATACGTATAAAACTGGAATAAATAATGTTAAACGGTTAATAGTTGGCATAAAAAATCCTTATAGGTATATATATTGTTGTACTAAATTTTATGGTGGTCGGCGCATAATTGGTCAATGCTCCCATACAAGGACCACATCCGAAATATTCAAACTCAACTCAAAACTTTGCACAGATCATTCACATATATACAAAAGTCATCCCACAAAATTCACCGAAATTCACAAAATTCTGCTGAATGATTTTTGTCTATATGTAAATGATTCGTTTTGAGTCGATACCGATATATATAAAGACAAAATACTTTTTCGAATGTGGTCCCTATATGGGAGCTATGATCAATTATGGGTCGACCACCATAAAATTTAGGACAAAAATTCATATAACTATAAGAATTATTTGTATACATATTTAAGTGAATTTTAGATGTGGACTTTATATGGAGCCTATGGTCAAAAATGGACCGAACAACACGAAATTTCATTTTGTGATTTGTTTTTATATGACAATTTCATAGGCATTTATTTATCATTAAACCATATTTCGGAAAGATATATGTATGGGGGCTTGAAAAATCATGGACCGATTTTTACTCTTTTCCTCAGACTTTCATCTTTTATCATAAAAATAACGTGTACAAAATTTCAGGGCTATATCTGCAATATATTTAAAAAAATTGCAAAACAAACTTTAAAAATATCAAACTTTTATGGAGGTTGTCTCATAGTTTGGTTTATAACTCTGGTTCTACTATACCGCCTAAGTTCGAAGCCATTGAGTGTCTACAACACACGGGCGCATACATTGCAGTAGTGCGATTTAGTAAGCTTTTTTTAACGACAATTGTTTCTTTTACAATTTTAACCACAAAATTAACCATTCTACTGTTCACTGACACTTTAACGATTTCTGTTGACGTTTAAAGTCAGCTTTTTCAATCAGCTGTTATTATTATTAACCAAATAAATTGTGTAAAAGTGTTTCTTTATATAAATAATAAATTCTAATTTAAAAAATATATATAATGGCTTTTGAGTATTTAGCCCAAAATGTATCTGATAATAAGCCAGCTGATAGTGCTCCCTCAGGCAACCGGCGTTTTGGTGGTAGTAACAGTATTCATTCTATCAAAATAAATAAAAATCTAGTTTAAAATAAATAAAATAATATTTATTTGTAATGTTTTACTTAACTTGTTTTTCAAAATTTAAAAAAATGATTTTTGAATTGCTTTTTCCTATTCTTCGTTGTTCTTTTCTCTTATTTTGACAAAGTTGCCACGTGATTTTAATTTGAATATAGAGAAAAATAAAACTGTTTGTCGTGGCTAAAAATTAGTTAGTGAATCACATAGTGGTTAGTACGAACATCAAAATGTGTGGTTAATAATAAAACCTGTTGAAAGTTTTAAAAGTTAGTGAATCGCACAACAGGTTGGTCTTAGAATTTCAACAACCAGTATTGCGATGTGGTATAAAAAGATTTACAAATCTTTGTTGCTGTAAATGAGATTTATAATGTGTTAAAAACGTCTCAAGACATTTCGCCTCAATTGAAAAGTTTTTTTTTTTAGCTGGGCCATTTAGAAAACTCCTGTAAAAATATTTATTAAATTTGCTGTATATCTTAGATAATGAAATTATTCTGAATGTATGACTTTTAGTAAGATTTTATAAAAATTAATTTTTCAGCACCAATGTAGAAAGAAGCCTTCCCAGATACTTGACTTCTTACTGAGATGTTAGTTTTTAGTTTTACTAATTTATTATTTTACGATGTCCACATTCTGGACCTAGATGTTGTACAGAACTATTAGAAATAGTTTTTTTGGAAATCAGCATATTAAATATTTGAACTGGGTTATTATTTTATTTACGAAAGTTTTTCCAAAAATCCTTCAAAAGTCCCTATAAATATATATTACAACCAAATACATAATATATAATATATTATACCAATACATATATACAGAAAGTTGACTACTCAATTAGGTTTTTATTTTCATTTATTGCAACTATGTCCAAACTGCAGTAACTTTCCATACAATTTTTTCCTTAAATTTCCCTTTCTTTTTTCTTTAACAAAATCATTAGGTGCAGGACTAAAGTAACCGTTAGGGTGAACAAAAGTCAATAGAAGAAAAACAAACACCAGCGTCAGCGCCAAAATGAGTTTCCAGTTTCCTTTAGGCGGCCAACTCATTTTAATAACAAACAAGAAATTGTTCCCCCTTGTACACTGAATTGCAAAGGGATATTCAAAGAATGCAACCAGTTAATTTCTTTTTTAATTCCTTTTTCGTTATTATAATGCAAAAAAAAAAAACTCTTTTGTTTTTTAGTATGAAAGTTTACTTCATTTTACTGCAACCAAGTGGAAAATTAAATTCACTGAATACCCATCAGACTAAAAGAAAACGAATGCAAACGTTGAAAATATACATAATACATTTTGCATCCTAGACTGGTGCATAATTGTATAGAGACATTAAATTTTTGGTCATAATTCTTAGTAGAATTGCTTCAAAAAGTCAAGTTTTTTGTAACAGAAAAATAATAGTAACGCAGATTAGATTATGATTTCGCATAAATTTAAGTACATGAACCTGAAAATTTCTTTAAATTTTAACATCAAAGCATTCTTTCAATAAATAAATATTTTATTTTAAACTCATTTGATGACGCACGGTTTCACAATATTCTATACCCATACCTTCTCACACAACGTACTTTAATATAACTCTTGTCTTTAATAGCAATCTAATAAATATGCACTCTAACATGTGAACTTTACAGTTTTTTTTATATTAATAGGTGTTTTAGTTGAAAGGACCAAATATAGTCTCGTTTACAAAGTAGACTTCTTTCAACAATAAAAAGAGCTGCGAAAGATATCAAAAAATAAATAGTGTAATTACGTTCACACACACACACACACACTTTGGAACACAGCTTCCATTTATGGACCGGTGCTTCAGTCTATTTTAAGTGTTCCCAAGAGAAACATTTATGGTAGTTTTCTTGTAATATTTGTTAGTTTTGTAAAAAAGTTTGTAATAATAAACGTGGAAAAATAAAATGAAACGTACAAAGAGAAAAATAAAATATATTCTTTATGCTGCTATTATTTCGTGAATTTTCTATATTAATGAGTACAAATACATTAAATTCGATACTTGAGACAAGTTAGGAAAAAGTGATACAAAAAATTTTGAATTTGAATTGAATTTTCTTCAATTTCAAAAAACGTTTGCCATTTTTTAATGTAGAACAGACATAAGAAAGACCTATGAAAGGCTGCAAATTATATTTTTGTAAATTTTATTGTTAAGAAATTATTATAAATTGACTTAATTTCATTTTCTTTACTGCAAGGCACTGACTAACAAAAACTTTGTACCTTTCAAACTGGCTTTTAATTATCTAAAACAAAACCACGTGACGCTTAAAATCGCAAAGGGTTGCGTGTTTAAATGCAATAAAAAATAAGAAATATTTAATTCAGCAATTAGTTTTTAATAATGATTGTTAAGCATGTCCTTTATTGAATTGACTGTTAAATGAAGGTATATCATGAAGCATAATTTAATAAAATTTACATGTTTTTTGTTAATATTAAGATCAAATTGATTCGATAAAATTTTAAAGCGAACATTACATAAAAAACTTTATTAAAGAATTATGGGTAATGTATTGGAAATTTGTTTACTGAAAATTAATACTGACTAAGCCTTATTTAAAGACACTTAGGAGCGGAAAAATGCACTTTAACATTTTTTAAAATTAATCATTTTTAACTGTTTTTTTCAATATTCTAACCACATATTATTATAATTATTCGTATTACTAAATGTATTACTATATAACTACAATAATAATAAAACCACTACCTACATTCTAATATACATATATACATATACAATTCTTTTTATACCATAAGCGAAACTAAAAACCCTGTTTTTCATTTACTTTATGATTTACAAATCTGTTAAGTTTGTATCATGTACAATTTCAGTTCCCACATAATTCTTCCTTAATGCTGTAATATTAAAATTAAATGTAGCATAACCTAAGGCTCTAGTAAATTATATGATCTTCCGACCCACATTTGTAGTATGCGTATAAGGTAATTAAATTTATATCTTGCGAAAATATTTTATTTAATTACAAAATAAAATCTCATTAAAAAATATCCTATAAAATTGATTATTATTTGTTTGTCTTCTTGCTTTTGAGTTTTGGTTACTTTTGTTACTTGCAAACAAACAAAAAAAAACGAATACTATTCATTAGAATTTGATGTTCTAGTAATACAAATTCGCTTTTGTTTCTTTTTATGATGTTTGATAAATTAGGAAAATTTTTACTCATATTTACACAATTTTCACTATTAAATGATAGCTAAAGTGTTTGTTTCTTTTATGTAAGGGAAATAATATAAAAGTAAATTATATATGCTTACAGATAAACGAGTATTAAATGAATTTGAAAATATTTATGGGAAGGCTACATGATGGTGTGTTGCTTTATTAGCCTTTGACGATCTAGGAGTGAATAGAGAAGCAGAAGAGTGGGAACAGTTTTGTTTAACATGTAAATTTTTATGAAAAACAAAAAAGAATTTTAGAAAAATAAAAACTATAACTGTTATTTCTTCTTATTATGCATTTTTCAACAATTTGCTATGAAATGGTGCTTGGTTCGTACTTTGTTTGCGCAACAACAAAGTTGTCATTAATTTGGACAAACTCAATCTGGTTTTATCCAGACCTTTAGAGGAGAAATCCTAACCTGTAAAATAATCCATGTGGTCTGGTGAAATCTCAATTTCATATCTGATAACTAATAGCTAAGTTAAATATATAATATTTAAAAGTAATTTGATCAACTAAGACATTCTAGTTCTGCATAGATATTAAAATCTCCTTAAATACTGCATGTCGCTCATGGGTCGTAGTGTGTTTGAAAACTCTATAAATATCACCAAAGATTGTTCCAGAATTGCTAAATTTTGAGCAAAATCAAAGTCGCATGGACATCGCTCAGGAGCTGTTGAACATCGTCAACGACGATACAGCTTTCCTCGAAAAGCTCATAACTGGTGACGAATCATGGGTGTATGGCTACGACATTGAAACCAAAACCCAATAACCCCCATGGAAACGTCCAGAAGAGCCAATACCGAAAAAAGCACGTCAAGTTCGGTCAAATGTGAAGGTTTTGCTCACTGTTTTCTTCAACAATTCGTCAGAAACGCACAGAATTGTGGAAAACCAATCATGGATTTTACACCATGATAACGCACCACCTATGCTTGTGCCGTACTTGGCCCCCGCTGACTTTTTTCTCTTCCCAAAACTGGAGACACCGATGAAAGGAAAGCGTTTTGCTACGATTGAGAAGATAAAAGAAAAATCGAAATAGCAGCTGTTGGCGATACCAAAAAGCGCGTTTCAGAAGTGTTTCGAGAATTGGAAAAAACGCTGGCATAAGTATATTATATCAGAGGGGGATTACTTTGAAGCGGACAAGTTATTGATGAATAAATAAATACTTCTTGAAAAAATTTAAAATAACTGTCGTTTTTGATTAGACCTCGTACATCATTAAAAAAAGTGTAATCTTCATGATCAGTAGTGAATAATATTCTAGTGCGATTTTCAAACTCAGAATACAATTTGACAAAAATTTCGTTGTTTCTAAAAATTTCCACCCTAAAATATTAATTTAAATTTTCATTAAATTTAAACTTTAAACATTTGTTTAAATTTCATGTAATTAACCAAAAAATTAATCTATTTATAATAATTCTAAAATAAATATGTTAGTTTGAGATTCCCTTACTATTAAACTCAAAATGTCGGCTAGATAATATATTAGATCTACAGTTAAATACGCATTATCTAATGCAATAATTTGTTAATATTTTTTGTTCGTCTCTATTGTTTTTTACCTAAAAATAGAATTAATACACACATTATTTAAAAAACAAAAACATTCATGAACCAGTTCGATAATCATTATAAAGAAGAGGCACGATTTAAAAAAATATATGAAACTGAACATTTTTCAAAATTCAATAAATCCAGAAGACAAATTTAGAAAACAAACAGGTAGAACCAATATTTTTTCTAAATAAATATGCCATTTGTAAACGGCTGTTCCGATTGGAACAAAATTATACATGAGCGTAGCCAAAAATTAGAGTTTAAGTTTTGAACATACATACGAGTAGGCCAGATTTTTTGGGCTTAAAAATAATCAATTTTGACATGTTTACAATCATTTGCCATTTTTTGCTTTCCGTCTATTTCAAAGATATTTTTATATTCTGAAAGTCTTCAGCTAGATCTTTAAGAATCATGCAAGCGTGTGCTCTTTTTTAATTTTCAAGTTAAACGCATTTGAAAATTAAATTTTCAAAATACTGATCGGGTTTAAAATATTCTTAAATATAAGAAATAAAACTTAAACAGCACAATTTTCAATTATACACAGAAAGTTTGGTACCAATATCTTTTTCAAGTCAAAAAATATATGTAGTTTAGGTCATATGTTCTAAAATGCCAAAACCAGGTTTACAAAACGAAAAACTGTTTTGAAAACCTTAATGAATGCCCCGAAAAAATGTGAACCAGTAAAAATTACCATTTGTAAAAAAAAACATTTTGTGAACAATTATCTTTAGTTGAACTGTTAATTTTTTAAATTTTTTGGTATTTCTTTAGTCAGGCTCAAGTTCATTAAATTTAGTTTTCATTAAATTATTTTTACTGAAGGTAGGAATTGTTTTACAACTTGAAACAATTTTTATTTGTTAATTTTTCTTGGCTGGGATTCGAACCTGGGTTGAATTTACATGTTTCGAGAACAACCACATTATCTAATCAGAATTCTTTGAGTTCTAACCCTTTGCACCATTGCGCTAACCAAACAAACATCAATCCTTTAAACAGTGTTACCTGGTGGTTCGAAATTTGCTGTAAATATAATTTTTCAATTTCTATTTATATGTTGTCTCCTTTTCTTCAGTTTGTATTCATGTCAAAAGTTTTTGTCTTGTAAACTTGAATACATTTGTTTATTATGTTTTATATCCACTTTCGTCGACATTTTTTTTATGTGTACCACTTTTGAGTACAAATACAAACATTAAAAGCTGGTGCCCATAGCTATTTTTAGAACAATTATATATGTACATATATGTACATATGTTCAATCGTATGTTGCAACAATGTGCCCTGATTCCGAAGGTTTCCCAGAGTCTCCTCCCACATATAAACAGAACTCGCTCTCTTAACTTACAATAAGCAACAACGAAAAATTATCTAATTCACAATTTTATAAAATATTTTCAACCAATTACCACTGTGAATTTGTGAAGTGGACTTAAGATGGAGGCTTTGGTCACACCAAATACCGCTTTGCGATTTATTTCTGATGAATTTTGTCTTGGTATTGCCATGGGGGCTATGAGAAATCAAAAAATTGTCCCATTGTCCTATTATCAGAAAAATAACGTGTACAAAATTTCCAGGTAGTATGTATGACTTGAAACAGAACTACAATATTTTGGAATATTTTACCACTAATGTTTATTTATGTTATAGTTTTAATAGATATGCAGTTCAACTAATTTAATCTTTAATTAACATCAAGTCACATAATATAATTAATCAGCCTCCAACAAAATTTCCATGAGCCATAGTTTGAAAAGCATAAAAATCTTTTAGTTGAATAAAGCCAATGAATGTAAATAAATTAACAAATTAAATAAATTTTTGTTAAACTGGTTTATTATTTATTTGTATTGTCGATTAATTGGCAATCTTAATTGCTATTTTTAGTAGTTTATATTTCAGAAATAGCCTTATGTCAGTATTGGTTAAAATACAATTTAATTCATTGTAAAATTTATCCGTGACAGTCTCTGTACTGGATGTTTTCAATAAACTTTAATTTCAGTATAATTGCTCCGTTGCTCACAGTTGCTGTGACACTAAAATATTTAAGTGCTTTGGACAATGATTCGAAATGTCACTTGCTGGAAATCCAGACCACAATTTATAATACTGTCGGAAAGTAATGAGTCAACATTTTACAATTATATTAAGCGTAAATTCTTACATTTATTACTGCATACGACTTTGTCGAAAATGCTTGGTAGTTGTTGTCTTCTGGTTGATAATATAAAACATTAGTTCAAAAAGGAAGGTAAACCAATTTTAATTACTTGGCAATGAAAGTTTTAGCTGGGTTTACACCCCATCCAACATTAACCATACTTGTGTGCAGAAACTTTAAAACATACTCACCTACATTTATTTACCTCATAGTGAAACTATAATAAACTTGAATTGTACAGAAATACATATATTAGGGTATACAAAATCTAAACTTTTGAAAAGAAATCTGTAATTTATAAATAAACGATTGGTTCGATCGATTTTACGTGGGCATAGCCAAGAAATATTCACTATAAACATCACGATATTAAAAATTTATATGTCATACTATAAGTAATTCACATATACTTTTTAATTGAAATCACAATTCAAACGAACATTATATGAGCAATAGGACGACCACAAAATTGTAAATATTTCCAACTAAATGTCGAATAATGTTTGCTCAAGCGTTAGCCATCCTGTTCAAAGTAAACAACAGTGAAGTTCACAGCGAACAACGATATGATACATTGTTCTAGTATTTCTGTGTGAAAAAATCGCTTTAATAAATAATGTGCAGTCAAAAATAAGATAAGTATGTTATTTATTGTCGAATTTTTCTATTCTACTTTCTATTGTCAACTTATCGCCAATTTTTTTTTTTTTTTGTGATAAAGTTTTTATAATTTTATGAATACACATGTAGCTTTCAGCCTAATGTAGAACAAGAAAAAGTAGTTTATTCTGCTTTCATTTCACACTATTGTCAGAGCGATATAGTTTATAATTCCATTTCATTCTAAAGATCATTATAGTGCAGTTTATTGTAATTTGATAATACTATGGAGCTTTTGCAAATCTTTAACATGATTTTATATTAAATTTCACAAAGTTTATTTTGGAGCAAATATAAGAATAATCAAGAAAATCAAAAAAAGTTATAAATATTACATGCACCTAATACAGGAACAAACATTTTTAGTAACAGGATCTTCAAACAATCTAACCCCAAGTTGGCAACACTTTTTAACTGGAGGCCATTTTGTCAGCTGTCAAATGATTTATATTCAGTTTGGTTTGGCATTTCAACATTAGTCAGTCTATTACCTGAACAATGCTTCCAATTTGTGCAAATTAACTTTAAAAATCATGGTTCTGTTCGAAATACGAAATCCCGATTTTCATAAGCGAAGTTTGTTTAGCGATGAAACTCACTTTTGGTTGAATGGATACGTCAATAAGCAAAACTGCCATATTTGGAGTGATGATAATCCTCAAGTGTATATTGAGACACCGTTACATCCAGAAAAACTGACTGTGGACTGGTGGAATAATTGATCTGTACTTCTTTAGAAACGAAACTGGCCAGAACGATATAGTCAATGGTACAGGTTGTTTCAAGAAAATGGCTCAACATGTCATACCGTTTATGCCACAATTGATTTATTGAAGAAAACGTTTGGTAACCGCATAGATACACGTTTTGGACCCGTGAATTGATCTCCAAGATCGTGGGATTTACGCACAAGTGAAATCGAAATTTTATTAAAAGTCATTCTGCTTTGTTAATTATTAATTTCGACATATGTAGATATTGTTAATTATACAAAAATGTACTTATTTTTTGTACTTATTGTATTACAATAAACGTAAGCAACATTTTTTTCATGGGCTCTCCTTATTTAAGTTTCTCATGAAGCAATTTAATTACTTTGCTTGAAACATTAACATTAGCATTTAAGGAACAAATATTCATATATAGATTTGAATATACGAGTATATCGTCACCTAAAATGCCCAAAGACGTAATAATTTTACAGGAGAAGCAAAAAACGTTCTAAAATGAAAACTGTTTAATTGAAAATCGCGATATGTACATATCGTCACCTGAAGTTTGTCGTCTATCTTAAGACAAGATGTGAAGAAATCGCGATTTTCAATTAAACAATTTTCATTTTATAACGTTTTTTTGCTTCTCCTGTAAAATTATGATAATGAGGGTTACGTCTTTGGTCATTTTAGGTGACGATATGTAGTTGCAAGATTTAATGAGTTTATTTTAAGTCCGACTAAAATAACGTTACATTATTCAGCTGCCATTGTGCACAATATCACTTTAATTTAACTCATTCTACTCGTAAATGAATAAACTGTATTGTGTAATTGTAGTTTAAATTTATTTCAGTTATAATTTAAAATTGTCTTGATTTAAAACTATTCATTGCACTCTTTTACTTACTTGACACAAACATGTGTTACATTTTGTATCGACAAAGATATTTATAAATAAAATATTCTACCATAATTTTTAGGTATGAGGTACTTATTTTGGTTTAATTTAATGGCAATAGCGATATTTAAAATAGTTTTATGAGTAATCTAGTTATTCCCGAAAGTGGATCTTATGAAGACTCATATATAAAAAATCCAATAGATTTTTGAGTATATATCATTATTCTGTGTAAACTGTTGGTGTAAACTGATATTTATTTAGTTTATTGCTTTTTTTGCTTGGACAAACACTCAGGGGATGTCCCCTACTCATGCAAAGCATTGTGTTGGAACTGGCGAAATAGGTTATGGGTAGGAGGATACAGGGAGTAAAAATTGTGAATATTTTATTTGATTATTTTTTAATTTTGAAAGTGACAGGGAAGACTTTAGCAGGAAGTATATTCCATATATGTACGATTACTGAACGAATTTATTCTGTAATGTGTTGTTTCATCCACTGTCCAGTCGATCATGAGTGGATGAGGCCTGACTGAAGAACATGTAATACTTAAAAAAAAATATGCGTTTCGGGCACAAGTTGCCTAATATCAACAGAACAGTTTAGTATTGATAGAACAGTGAAACAAAACCCACATTGCGGCACTGCTCCAGTGAATCTATACAGTTGAATACCCTACTGTTACTTAAAAGCACCTTCGCACTCTCCTGTACGTACTGTAGTAACTCCAAAATAGACTTCAAAGCAACAGCCCATTCCCATACATAGGAATTGTTTTTCATATGGGTGATGTGAATAGTAAGGAGATCAGATGGAAATATTTCCTACACCGTTTGAAAAACCAAGGCATTGAGCCTTACGTGCGTTAAAAGCTAATTTTGCACAGGATCTTTTTTAAGTGCATCATTTATGTTTTGCCTCATTGCCCCAATCTCAAAAGGGTCTATGGTTTAAGAATACGAATTTCAAATGTTGCTACCATCTGCAAAAGAATAAATAGGGTTAGAGGTTTGACATAGAAGGTCATTTAGAAAGATAGAAAATTAAGTAGGAGAAAGAACGGAGCCTTGCGGTACCCTTGAATTAACCTTGAACTCGTTTAATGAGAACCCATCTATAACAACTCGTATAGTACGATTTCTGTGGCAATTTGATATAAATCGAGAGAAATGACTCCAGATATTCCACAAGATGGTAATTTACCATACTTTCCATAGCTTTAGATAGTGCAGAGCAAATTACTATTGGGCGATAATTGTCAGTAATTTCTGTAACTTTTTCTTTTTTAGAAATCGGCGTTGCATTAGTAACAGGGAAATTCACCGGCACGGTACAATATGTTGAAAAGCTTAGCTAATGGACGAGCTAGCGTCAAAGAACACTGCTTCAAGTGGCATTACATCCGGCATAGGAGACTTACAAAATATTGCATGAAATTTATTTTTACTGAATTTTATGTGGCTACTGCTTTTCATGGACCGATTTTTACCATTTCAAACAGGACTTGTGTTTTTATTTTTGTCTGTTTTTTAATAAAGTTTGCAAAATTTCATGAAAAAATGATTTTTTTTAGGTTCTCTGAAATATAACTCGAATTCTGTTGGACCAATTTTTTTCCATTTTCAATTCCAACCATTTCGGTAAATGAAAGAATGTTTTGGAAAAATCTCTTTCTTCTAAGAACTTTCTTGGAGGACCTAACGTGCCTTCAACACGGACGGACATAATTAGATCGTCTTTGGATTTTATAGGATCTCAGAATACATACATACACAGAAAAAATTAAAAATGATTTTCAATTAAAATATTCGTATATTTAATTAAACATTTAATTGAAAGTGGACCGATGAAGGAATTTATAGTATCAATTAAAATATTTTGTAAAAATTTAATTAAAAGTAGTTTTAATTAAAAAAAATATTATATTATTTAATTGAAAATTGTTTTTCAATTAAAAATTTAATTGATATGATGAAAAGTTTAATTAAAAATCAATTAAGACTCAATTAAAAGAGTATGTATATGTTAAAAATGGAATGACAAACTTACCAATTTGTTGGCTATAATTATCTCTAATTATGTGAATCTATTTTATAGTTACATACATATATATATATATATATATACGACCAGCAGTAGTTTGATAGTAAAAATTAACAAAGTTATTCGTTTTTAAGTTTAAATGAAGAAGCCGTTCTTATTATTTTTTCCAACACTATGTGTATATAATACGTTAGCGAGTCCCTTTCTGACTGTTTGCTCACTAAGCATGTCTGTCAGTTTGTTGGCATGGTTTTGTGGAAAATAAATTTGACTGCTGTTGGTGCTATATTTCAAAAGTTGCAAAATGCTTGATTATGCACCTTTATCATGTTATGCGCGTGCTTACGCAGGCCATTATGTATTGTTGGGTGTCTAAGTATTTCTAAAAGAGTTTCTATTTAGATCCGTTCTGGAGATTTACATTTTTTCTTCTTGTCGAATGCGTGCTTTAAAACAAAAATGTCGAATATTAGCATGGATTTTTTAAACTGGAGAGCGAAATTCATTCATACCTAATTATTAAATTTGTTATTAGCTTGATAATTTTTATATTTTTTTTTATGTTGAACTTTCTACAGTCTACGATACGTTATGTGTACACGTCAGGTTTAAAATGTTATCAAGTGAGACATAAAGCTTTATTAAAAAGATTGATACAATTTTTTCCTTGCAATTTCTTCGAAGTTCACACAGCACAATTTTATTGCTTAAATCGCTCGTAGTTTTATTTGAGAGTACACACGCATATATATAGACATATGTAATACAAATAAGTAACACGAATTGCTAGTACAATCAAGTGTTTTAAAACTAGTCTTATTTTCTCCTCACCCCGATGTGTAAAAGGTAATCAGTTTATCTTAAAGAATTGCTTCGTGGAAATTCGGACTAAGTAAAGCAAGTGTTACTAGTTTACGAAATAAGTGCAATTATAGTTTCTTTCAAATACATCTGACACTACAAAAACTCTAACCCCCTTATTCAAAAACGATTATTAAATTTAACAAAGGTTTATTAAGACAGATTTTCATATAAAAATTTGCTTATTAAATTTAACAAACGTTTATTAAGACAGATTTTCATATAAAAATTTGCCTTATAAACGTTTGTTAAATTTAATAATCGTTTTTGAATAAGGGGCTATGACTTTAAAGTCTAACTTCAGACTATGACTTCCCTTAGTTTTAAATCTATTAATATGTATACTGGTACCAATATAATAATTATACGTGGGTAATAAAAATTAAAATTAATTACAACAGTTATTATTTTTTATTCGAACTGTAAAGTTTAAATTTTTGATATTTATTTAGTCGGGCTCGAGTTCAGCCAAGGAATTATTAATAAATAAATTTTAATATAGATTTCATGTTGTAAAACAATTCTTTCAGTAAAAATAATTTAATGAAAATTAAATTTAATGAACTCGAGCTCGACTAAATAAATATCAAAAATTTAAACATTAACATTTGTATGCCCTAATTCCATTTGACCGGTACTTCTCTCAACTGATCTTGAATAAGGCCTGCACCAAGTCTGCGTTTCTGAAGAGCTGCCAGTCACATATAATGTCTTATACTGAATTCTTATTTTCCCATTTCTACAACTTATGTACAATTACCACCATAAAATCATTCTTTCGTACCAATAAATAATCACAACCAACTCTAATTACCCTACACCAGGGTATATTGGATTTGTGCTGATGTTTGTAACGCCCAGAAATATTGGTCTAACACCCACCTTAAAGTATACCGATCGGCTCAGAATCACTTTCTGAGTTGATTTAACGCTGTCCATCCGTCCGTCCATCTCGCTGGCTGGCTATCCATGTGAAGCTTGTGCGCAGAGTACAGGCCGCAATTTTAAAGATATTTCGATAAAAGTTGGTGCGTGATATTTCTTCGGCCCAAGGATAGACGGTATTAAAACTGGTGGATATCAGTCCATTATTTTACCTGGCTCCCATACACATGTCGTCCCGAAATTGGGGTTTAACGATCATAAGTGTTTGAATTATTCAACTATCGAAACAAATTTCATCACAAATGAGTGGTAAATGAAGTCAAATCACACCAACGAATTTTGTGTACATCAGTTCATAATTACTCGTAGCTCCCATTCCGAAAATCACATAACTCTCTCAAAAATGTTGGTATCCAAATAATATTTAACGCAAATATATTTCATTTATAACTATACAAATACTACGGTACAATTTTATCATGCTCTGTCCATAATTACTCGTAGTTCTCATATAATTCCCACTTCCGAAAATCACTTTAAAGAGCATAACTCTCTCAAAATTGTTGGTATTTAAATAAAAGTTGACACAAATAAGTTTTAAATATACAGAAATAATGGCACCTAATTTTATAATGCTCGGTCCATAATTAGTCCAAGCTCCCATATAAGACCCTATACGTAATTACATTTAAGCTCCATAAATCTTTCAAAAGTTATTATATCAAGATAAAGTTGAACACATATAATATTTATACTCACAGACATCATGACACTAAATTTTTGGATGATCGGTCCACAATAGGTTACATCTCCCATATAACGGCTATTTCTGAAATAAATATATGAAATATAGATAATATATCCATTTTTTTATAAGCAAGATTTAATAGTCACTGTGAGATGAGGAAACTTATGAAATGCTTTTGCTTGTTTGTTTTTCTAAAAGTGGCAAATATGCATGGGAATATATGTAGTATGTGTAAACTCACGAACACGTATACAATGCAGAATAATTTCTAATACACACAAATTGTTATGGACGTCTCGTTGTATGGTGTTGTGGCATTTTAAATTGCCCTTCTAGCGGTGGGTACATTTGAATCAGTCTTCAGTTTTTAGGCCAAAATGCATTCATTCACAGGAATGGCATACTTTGCATGCGTATACACAAAATATATATGTATATTTTTGCAGCATAATGCTTTGTTATTTGTGGCATGTAAATTCTCTGTGGGCTGTGTGGCATTCATGTTTAATGGGTAATTGTGAAAAGTGAATGCGTGTTTGTCGCTGTATAAAGGTTTTGTTGCATTTTGTTATGTTGCAAGGTATTAATCAAATTGTCATTGTTTTGAGAGGTATTAGTATACGACAACAACATCAGCCGCAGCAACGTTTAATACCTGATATGATTAAGTGTCTTGGCATTTGTGTTTAAAATATTAAAATGTCAAACGTCTATTGCGGGAAGTTGCAACATATGTAAAACTTAAATTTTTATTAAACAGTTGATGTTTATTATGAATAAATAATAATATTAAATATAGATTTAGTGAAACAAATCAGTATGAAGTTGAAAATGTACTTATACCCTACACCACTATAGAGTTGTATATTGGATTAATATTGATGTTTTTAATGCCCATAAATATGTATTAGTCTAGCAACAACTTAAGATTAGACTCCGATCGACTTAGAATCACTTTTTGAATCGATTAAACAATGTCCGCTCCATTTTTTCCCTATATCACTCATAAATCTTTTACGAGGGTTGATATAGAGAATTTAGTGTAAATAATTTATTATGTGCAGAAATCATGCTCTAAATTTTATGATTATCAGTGCCATATAATGCCTATTTCGTAAAAGCTGTTTTTGCACAAAAGCTCGGTACAAGGTATTATATGGTCTGGATTGACCAACTATTGATTTTTGCTTATTTTTTATACCCTACACCACCATAGTGGTGTAACGCCCAGAAATATTGGTCCAACACTCACCTTAAAGTATACGGAACGGCTCAGCATCACTTTCTGAGTCGATCTAACAATGTCCGTCCGTCCGTCTGGCTGGCTGGCTGTCCATGTAAAACTTGTGCGCAAAGTACAGGTCGCAATTTTGAAGATATTTCGATAAAATTTGGTACGTGTATTTTTTGGGCCCAAGAATAAATGGGATGAATGAAACTGGTAGAAATCGGTCTATTATTTAACCTAGCCCCCATACAAATGTCCTCCCGAAATTGGGGTTTACCGGTCATGAATATCGGTCCATTATTAGTCGTTGCTCCCATATAAGGCCCACTTCCGTAAATCACAGAGCAACAAAAATGTTGGTATCCCAATAATATTGAAAGTAAATATATTTCATATGTATACAAACAATACGGTACAATTTTTTTGTAATCGGTCCATAATTAATCGTAGCTCCCATATAAGGCTCACTTTCGAAATTCACTTTAACGATTATAAATCTCTTAAAAATGTTGGTATCCAAACAAAATATTCGGAAATAACAACACCTAACTTTATAATGGTCGGTCCCTAATTAGTAGAAACTCTCATATAAAACCCTATACGTAATTGAATTTAAGCTCCATAAATCTTTCAAAAGTTATTATATCAAGATAAAGTTGAACACATATAATATTTATACTCACAGACATCATGACACTAAATTTTTGGATGATCGGTCCACAATAGGTTATATCTCCTATATAACGCCCATTTCTGAAAAACTGTTTTATACATATACTGGGTGTAGGGTATTATATGGTCGGGCTTGACCGACTATACTTTCTTACTTGTTTTTATTGAGAAAATTAACTTTATTAAAAAAGTTCAAAGATACGTTTTTCAGGCCCTAAGAATTCACAAAAAAGTTCCAAATTATTACAATTAATTCGAATTTCAAAAAAGTACAAAATTGATTAAAGCTGAATGATTGTTAATTTGTAATTCAACCTCTATTTATTTAGCAGATACAAAGGGTAGTATAGAATATTACAGATACCATTTTGCCAGTTTTGACTGCCGTTCGGCTTTAAAACCATTAAACATTTATTGAAATATTAAAAAAAAAACAAATACTATGACAATTATGAGTGTTATACATTTGTATAAAACTATATACATATGTTCAAATGTATTGTAAGATGTACTGCAATTATATTTTTTTTTGTTGCACATGGTAATGCGCCATTTTTGCATTGCGGATAAATTTAGAACTACAAAACATTTTGCAGTAGAAAGACACAACTTTTAAAACTTACTTGCACAACTACATATGTATGTTAATATTACAGCTTTATAACAGTTTACTGTTACGACAATAGTCTCTCTCAAAAGCTTTTGCTTTGTAATTTCATAAGAGAAGTAGGTGTAAATATTTTGAAGCAACTAAAATGCTGTGAATGCATGTGACAGAATTTTAACAGCCAGCTATAAGTACCATAAACTTACTTACTACTGTATTTAATATCACAATAACTAAATTTTAGGAGAAGATTTCATAATTGTTATTGTGCGAAAGTTAAAAATAATTTGTCCGCAATTTAAAAAGTTTCATACAAATCCATTTTCAAAATTAATCAGGTACCTATGAACGAATTTGTAATATTGTTGTTAAATAATACTTATTTCGTCAGGGCTTCCCAATAATCATTTTTGATGATGATTATGTAAACAAAAGTACAGAAAAAAACAACTAAGAAAAATCTTTAGCTATTTGCAACACATATAATGGTGAATATTTGCCCCTATTATGAGCTGCATTCGACAATTGATATTCGCTGGCTATCGAAAATCGACTATCGAATGTAAAATTTGTATTAAGAGTTGGCGTCACAGTCGAAAATTTGCTGTCGTCGGTGTTTATTAAAAATGTATTTGTTTTTTTTTTTTGGTTTTGGTAAACCAAATACTATTTGTAAATTACTTTTGTTAATATCCTGCAGGTCTAAGGTCCTAAGTACAAAACAGCAATTGGAGAAGCTCGTTTCTCTCATGGAGGAAGATCAGAAAACATATTGCCAATTTTAATATGCTTGGGATTGTTCTGCCCTTTGAGCATTGTTGCAGCAGTTCATCAGTAATGGACAGCAAATCTACAAAGTTGAGTTGAAAACTTTTAATAAATCTATAAATTAAATTTTTAATATCCTTCTCAAAATCTCATTAAATAATATACTCAAGTGGTGGAATCCATTTCCAAAATGTTGGAAGCATCCTTCAGCCTTTTTCTGCATCTGGCCAGTTTTAGTAAGGATTCATCTTCATCAGACGAATCATCAAACCATAATTCCGTGGTGTTCATTTCAAATTTAATTTATTTTTCTTTAAGCATTTGTAAACAAATATAGCGCTAGCTGATAGAAATGTACTATTGTGAATGACCCAAAACAGAGTGAATGTCACATTATCGTTTTTTCATCGGATATGCACCATTATACAGGGTGGGCCAACTTGGACTGACTGATTTGAAATAATTTTGAAATTTTGATAAAGTTATTGGTCCATATTTCTTCGAAAATGAGCTTAATGAACCACCGGACCATGTTGGAAAATTTTTTACGTCCGTTAGTTCTCAATAATCGTAACATATGGTTCCAGCAAGATGGAGCTACAGCTCATACCGCAAGAGCCACAATGGCACTTCAGTCAGTCAAACTTGGCCCACCCTGTACAATAATTTCAGTTGATATAACGGTGGGATTTGATTTGTTTAACTAAATTGGTCATAAAGTAAACGTTAAATACTCTTTGTCTTTGCACAATTGTATACAAATGACTTATTTTAAAATATTCAATTTAATTTTACTCCCAATTGATGAAACGAAAATTGATAAAACTTAATAATCACGCAAAGTTTATGATTTAAATTGTTACAAAATATGACTTACTGTTTAAGCTTTATTAAGGATTCCGGGAAGCGCTTTTACTATTAATATAAAGAATACGGAATTTGTATATAACTGAAAGCTTGTGTAAAATATGAAAACTAATTACTTTAGCTATAAACTAACCCCTTAATTGTGAGTCTAGAATATAAATCAAAATTCCATGATGTGCCAAATAGATTTATGATTTTGCTGATATTTGTTTGCATTTACTTTTGTTGATATGCAACTTATTACAAATTAAAAAAAAAAACAAGTTAGAGTGCTATATACGGCTGTGCCGAATCTTTAATACCCTCCAACTAAACGTGATAAGAAATAATGAAACTACACTGGTTATAGGCCTAGTACATCCTTATTCTGTGTTTTCTGTTCAGTCTCAGTGCAAATTTTTTTAATATTTTATATATTCTTTGAAAGGCAATTTTACGACCAACATAATTTATTAGCCCCACTAAATAATTATCAAGAAATTTAAAAATAACAGTTCGAATAAAAAATAATAATTGTTCTTAAAATAGCTAGGGCACCAGCTAATGTCGCAATTGTATTTCGTGTACACAAAAAAATGTCGACGAAAGTGGACAACAAACATAACAAAATGATAATTACATCAAATTTCGAAACATCGGTAATACTGGTTTAAAGATTGATGTTTGTCTGTTGGCTAGCAGGCACCCACAGTGGTGCAGAAGGTTAGAACGCAAAGAATTCTGATGAGAGAAATATGTAAATTCAACCCAGGTTAAAATCCCAGCTCAGCCAAGAAAAATTATCAATAAATTTTAATATAGATTTCATGAAACAATTCTTTCAGTAAAAATAATTTAATGAAAATTAAATTTAATGAACTCGAGCCCGACTAAATAAATATCAAAAAATTTAAAATTAACAGGTCGAATAAAAAATAATAATTATAATTTATTTTAAATGTTTTTAACCAATGTGCAATGGAGCGATAATGTTAAATATTTAGGGGTTTTACTGGACCAAAAACTGATATTTGAACTGCATATCAAAAAACAGATAGATATGTATTATTTATGTCAAATTTTAACCGTCTAACATTATTTATACCAGTTTTATACGTATTTAAGTGAATTTTGGATGTGTACTTTATATGGGTTCTAAGATCAGACATAAACCGAACTAAAAAAAAAATTCGTTCTACGATTTCTTTTTGCATGAATTTCTGCTGAATTTTGTATTGATATTCTAATTTTTAATAATAATAATAATTGAGCAATATTTCGGGAAGATTTTTGTATGGGGGCTATGAGAAATCAATCAACCGATTTTTATTATTTTCCTCGCACTATCTTGCCCTATCATAAAAACAACGTGTTCATGGCAATTTTTGCAATATATTTTAAAATATTGTAAGAAAATGTTTAAAAATATTAATTTTTATGGAGGTTGTCTTACATTTTGATCCCTAACTCTTGTTCTACTATACCGATTTCCAATACCAAACTGCTGAGGAGAACTTTAAGCGGTTTTTTGAAACTTTGTTTCTTTCGGTTGTGTCCTTTGTACGTGAGAGTGTTACACAGATAGACAGACGAACATACCTCAATCGACTTAGAAATATATACTTTGTTGGGTCTCAGATAAATATTTCTCAGTGTTACACACGGAATGACAAACTTATATATACCCTCATTCACCACTTATGGTGGTGAAGGGTATAAAAATGATAAAAAAGATCTGAATATATATTCGTTATTAGTACAAATCGGAATACAGTACGTATGAGCAATATTCTGATAAAATAGTGGAGTAACCGTACTGCTTAATTGATATCAATTTCTAATATTATTGATAAACAAAGCAAGAATATAAAATAAAAAACTAAATAAATACAGTGTTTTTCACAGTTTCCTATTCTGCTTTTATTCACGCTGTTTTATTTGTGGTTTTTGTGGTATATAATAAATATTTAGGTATGTATGTATCTATAATGTTGTTTAGTTTAATGCTTCAATAAAGTTAAACTTGACTGGAGTGGAATAGAGCAATACATGCCAACTTAAGCAACCTGCTTTAAATAGCGTGCAATGATAAAACCCATAAGGTCTAAGATTATTTTTCACTGAATATTCTTGGAAAAAAACGAGCTATTATAAGAGTGGTTTGTGTTCTTAAATTCAAGAAAAATTAATTATATTTCTATTTGTACCTTATACCACCAACCACAGTGGGGAGGGTATATTGGATTTGTGCTGATGTTTGTAACGCCCAGAAATATTGGTCCAGCACCCACCTTAAAGTATACCAATCGACTCAGAATCACTTTCTGTTTGAATTATGTAAGTATCCACACAAATTTCAACAAAAATTAGTAGTAAATGATGCCAAATCACATCTATAAATTTTGTGCAGATTGGTCCATAACTACTCGAAGTTCCCATATAAAGCCCACTCCCGAAAATCACTTTAAAGAGCATAACTCTCTCAAAAATGTTGGTATCCAATTAATATTGAACGCAAATATATTTCATATGTATGCAAATAATATGGTACAATTTTATTATGATCGGTCCATAATTAGTCATAGCTCCCATATAAGGCCAACTTCCAAAAATCACTTTAAGCTCCATAAATCGTTTAAAAGTGTTTATATCGAGATAAAGTTTAACACATATAATAGATATATTCACAGACATCATGACATTAAATTTTTGGATGGTCGGTCCACAATAGGTTATACATTCCATATAACGCCCATTTCTGAAAAACTGTTTTATACATATACTGGGTGTAGGATATTATATAGTCGGGCTTGACCGACTATACTTTCTTACTTGGTTTGTTTGTGTTAAGTATATACAACATATAAACCCCAATACCGAAAATCAGTTGAACGTTCATAGATCAGTTCAAAATTTGAATTTTCAGATGAAAATTTAACGTGATATAGTTCCATGTGAACAAAAATGACGGTGTGAGGTATGATAATTGTATGTGTTTTTCCACTAATACTTACTCACAACACGTATATACACACTACACTATTTTTCTAACACAAAAAATTTGGCTCTTGGGTTTTTCTAATTCTTGTTTATGACTAGAGTGGCAGAATAGTAAACGTTTAGTTTGCATGTTATTAAATTATATATTAAATATTAAACGAATGCTTAATTGAATTGATAGCAAAGTACAGGAAAACATGAGCAATAATTTTAGAAATTATACAAGCGTTGGTCTTTAACATTAAGATCAAATTGATTAGTGGGAAACATTTTCGATTATATTAAATTACTTTACTAAAGGTAGGGACACACATATTTACTAAAAAGCAGTGTAAACACTATTTTTGGCACAAATTTTACACGTGTAACAACAAATAATATAAAACTAAATTTTGATTGTAATTTGTCCTTAGTAAAAAAAGTTTTACAAATAAGCACAAGAACTGAAATCAAATTTATTTTGTAGTAAAATTTGTAATATTGTTTTACGGTTTCTAACTTTTGTTACATTTCCTTTAAACTTTAATTTAGTATTAAAATTAACTCGTTGTTTTCCATTAATGTTGAAATATAAAAATTAACTGTAGCATAACTTTAAAAGACTGTTTGGTAAATAAATTTTATAATTTTAAACCTACAATTTACCGTATTTACGGTGAAGTGTTGTGTAACATATTTTGTTTGCTTAGAAATACTAAAGAAAATCTCCCTTAGCCTCTAACAGTTATGAATTTGTTTATTTTAAGGCTTTAAGTTTAATGTTTTAAGTTTAATACAAGGATATAAAAGTATACAGAACAACAAATTTCATGTATTGTAATTTATTTATTATTGTATTTAAATTCATATTAAACAAACTTATGTATATATACCCTTCTCATGAAGGTGAAGGGAATAAAATGACAAGTAAGAGTGTCATTTTCCACCCACCTCCAATATTTAATATAAATATATAATCAAATATAATCAATATAATCAAAAGCCAAATATGTATAAAAATAAATACAGGGAACCACATTTTGATAAGACCATTTGTTCTTTTTTGGATATTGATATTAGCAATAACAACCAATTTTGCAAAAATTAAATGTAACATATTTTTATCAGGTCTTTAGGTTAATTCGTTTTTCGGTAGTGGTCGTTATATGTGACCTAGGATCTGTAATGGCCCAATCTTTTTTAGGTTTATTGCAACGTAGTAAAAGTTTAACAATTTTCATAGCATTATTTACATTACATTTAAAGAACACAACAAAAAATATTGAGGTTGTCTGAAGTGTTGGCCTTTGATGATACTGGACCGATGTAGTCCATTTCCAATAGCAAACATTTCAATAAAACGAAGAATATTTGCGAAGAATTTAATTGTTCTAAGTATCTTTTATACTTTTTGGTTCTACAAACAAGCTTATTATATATATCGCAAAAAAAAAATAAGTAAGAGTGCTGTATTCGGCTGTGCCGAATCTTAATTACCCTCCACCTAAACGTAATAAGAAATACAAAAACTACACTGGTTATAGGACTAGAATATCCTTATATGTGTTTTCTATTCAGTCTTAGTGCAAATTTTATTAGTATTTTATATATTGTTTGAAAGACAATTTTACGACCAATATAATTTATGTTAAATACTTTGAAATTGTGTCAAATTTTCACCATTTTAATTGATTTGATTACCAATTCTTACCATAATTAACAGAGTTTGTCTGATGTTCATAATAATCTTGCGTGTAATTTAAGAAACAGAATATATCAAAGTTGAAATAATATAGGGCTATATCTCGGGAACTACTGAGTGTCTGATAATTTGTAATACATTAAATAAAAGGTATTAAAAATACCTTTCCAACGATACATATCATGATTATAAAATATGGACCGAATATTGGTTAAATCTGAAAATAATATTTTTTGATCCGAATTTATTTGTTTTTTTGGAAATGGTTCTTATATGGCAGCTATGACCAATTATGGGCCGATCTTCTTGAATTTTGGAACAGTTATTTTCATGCATATGAGGATATTACACGTCGAATTTCAACATAATAACGCTATATTTAAGATATATATTAGTATTAACGTGGATTTCGGAAGTGGCCCTTATATGGGGGACATAGTCAAATATGGACCGATAATCTCAAAATCCAGCAGTTTGGTTTAAACATGTATGTAAATGATCCGTGTAAAATTTTGGATTGGTACCCTTATTTATAAGAGATTTATGAGTATTAAAGTGATTTTCGGAAGAGGGCTTTATATGGGGCATACGGTTAAAAATAGACCGAAATTTTGTGGGATGATTTTTGTATATATGTAAATGATCTGTGCAAAGTTTTGAGTCGGTACCGATATTTATACAATATATAAGGGATAAATGTCTTTTTCAGATGTGGTCCTGACCAATTCTGGGCCGACCACCATAAAATTTAGTACAACAATTTATTTGCCTATTAGGATTATTCATGTCAAATTTTAGCCCTTTAACATTATTTATATCTGTTTTATACGTATTTAAGTGAATTTTCGAAGTGGACTTTATATGGGGGCTATGGTCAAACATGGACCGAACTAAAAAAAAATTTCGTTTTGCGATTTATTTTTACATAAAATTTATTTTTGCTGAATTTTGTCTTGATATTCCAATTTTATAGGAATTTATGTATAATTGAGCAATATTTCGGGAAGATTTTTGTATGGGGGCTATGCAAAATCATGGACCGATTCATACTATTTTCCCCACACTTTCTTCTTTTATCATATAAACAACGTATACAAAATTTCATGGTATTATCTGCAATATATTTCAAAATATTGCAATAAAATGGACAAAAAATATCAAATCCATCCATAATTTTGGTTGGCCTAAACCGATTTTGCTGATTTTAAATAGCAAACTTCTTGAAAGCATGTCTGACAATATTATGGAAGATCTGGATTCCAAAGATATCTGGGGACTTTAAAAAACTGATTTCAACATCCAGACAGACGGACGGACATGGCTTAATGGACTAGATAGCGGAGGATCCAGAATATATATATATATATATAGGGTCGGAAAATTATATTGTGGAAATTACAAACGGAATGACAAACTTATATATACCCTTCTCATGAAGGTGAAGGGTATAAAAAAAACTTAATATATGCTAAAGAATTTAAATAACCACCAGTACTGCGATTCACTAACTTTTAACGATCCGACAATCGTAACATTTGTCGACATAAATATTCGTTTGCAGTAACGATTGTGTGATAATAAAATGTGGCACCTATGTGTACAAAGTGCCAAAATAAGCGAAAAGCACAAAAGAGAATGAAAAAAAAAAAACAAATATAATTGTGCATAATTTGGGGTTTTTATTTATTTTTGTAAAAAGTAAAAATATGTGTGATTTAATTATGTTTTTATTTTGTTATTTTATGTGCATTTAACAGAATGGCGACCAATTCTAATTCTAAAGGAGTCGGGCTTCAGCAGAACATCTCAGCCATTTAGTTGATTACATGGCAGAAAATTTCATTCTAACTTGAAGCTGGCATGTCTTACTTGTTTTTCTGTCGATATACATATTTATATAGAATGTTATTCTCTTAGTTGATCATCTAGCTCAAAAATTAAATTTTCAGTCAAGTTCGGAGTTAGGTGGTATAATTTTTGAAATTCCTTCGCTGTCAACTCAAAACGATTGTCCAAATTCCAAAGAACATGACGATTAACTGATGGAACGTAAAAAATTGGGTCATCCCATGCTAATTCGTATGCCAAATACTCAAAAGCCATTTTAAACACAAAATAAACTTATATACACACTTTATATAATAAATACACTTTATCGATAAAACCCAGCATACCATTCTAGGAGCGCTCCGAAAAAGGAGTCAGAAAAGAGTCCAACAAAAGATCATTTCCGGAGCACTCCGAAAAAGGAGTCAAAAAAGAGTCCAACTAAGGAGCATTTCCGGAGCGCTCCGAAAAAGGAGTCAGAAAAGAGTCCAACTAAGGAGCATTTTCGGAGCGAAAAAAAAATTTGCTTGTACCTGTCCTGAGTCGGCACGCAGTATGACTCAGAAATTCCACATAATTATGTGTGTACCAAAGCGTTGTTGTAATGTTATTTGTGCTTTGAACAAAAAAAACATAGCTGTGCCACACAAGAATGAACAAAACAAGATTACACAGAGCCCAAAACAAACTTCATAAAAGACCCTTTTTTGACATTATCTAAGAGCTCTTTTAGAGCCCAAAAAACCCTCATTAAAGACTCTTTTCTGACATTATCTAAGTGCTCTTTAAGAGCCCAAAAAACCCTCATAAAAGACTATTTTCTGACATTATCTAAGAGCTCTTTAAGAGCCCAAAAAAACCCTCATAAAAGACTCTTTTCTGACATTATCTAAGAGCTTTTTCTGACGTACCATTTTCGAAGGCTTTTCTCAAGGCTTTCGGAGCAATTATAATTGTTTTTTGGGCTCATAAAGAGCATTAACGCTACGAAAAAGGTGTCAGAAAAAACTCTTTTCGGACTCATATGGCTTGCTGGGAATTAACACAACTCAAGTTTTTGTCGCTAATAAAACAATAGAAAAACTTGTTAGAGTAACAGCTGACTTCAGCCGACAGCGAATATCGTTAAAAATGTTAATGAATTGCAAATTCGATAAATTTTTGTTATATTTATTTTAACGATACGATTATCGTTAAAAAAGTTAGTGAATCACAGTACAGTTTAAATGCAAAATGTGGCAATAAAACTTGCATTGCCACATAATTTCCACATATTTGAGGCCCATTTTGGTTCATTTCATCTTAGTAACGATATATACAAAACATTTATAGGCAATCCAGTTTGTTTCGTATGTGGATCTTATATTGGTGCTGTGGCTGAATATGGGTTAACCTTTACAAAATCCAATAGTATAGTTTTTGTATTAATATAATTAATCTTTGTAAAATTTTGTACCGATATGAGACCTATGATCTATCATGGGCCGATCACAATTAAAATCGATAAGGCGATTTGTATTGAATTTCAACTTGATACTGAAGTTTATGAAATATTTATGCGCATTTAAGTGATTTTCGGAAATGGACTTTGTGTGAGGCTAAGTCAAAATATGGACCGATGTAAACATTATATCGTTTTGAGATATATTATTAGATGAAACTTATTTTTGCTAAATTCTCTATGGATGCTGCTTTTCTATAGACATTTAACATAAAATCATATTCCGAGAAGACATTTGTATGGGGGCTATGAGAAGACGTGGACCTATTTTTACCATTTTCATCAGGGCTTATCCTTCCATAATAGTGAAGTGTGCAAAATTGCGTGATTTTATCAGTATTATATTTAAAGAAAATTGCAAAAAATATCTGAAAAATATCAAGGTTGTCTGAAACTGTGGTCTATAACTCGTATCCTACTAGAACGATTTTACCCATTTCGCATACCAAACATTTCTATGGAACAGATAAAGCTCTATGGTGCTTTCAGTAGACGGACGGTCATGGCTAGATCGTTATAGAATATAATAAGGACCCATAATATATAGACTTTTGGGTCATTGACCAATATTTCGATGTTTTTCAAACGGAATGACAAACTTAATATACCCCCCATCATTTTAGTTTGGTGGCGGGTATAATAATTATAATAAAGCGAAAATGTAATAGTATTAAATATTATAGTGATAGTTGTTTGTCCATTGTTCTTGTTGTGTGCATAGTTGAAAAGGATAAAGTTGTTATTTAAAATTGGCCGATTGTTTGCATTTGAGTGTAGGCATTAAGATAACAGGCCATATATGAATGAAAATACACAATAACAGCAACAACAGCAATAGAAATTAGTAGAAAATAAACAGGAATATTTGTTGACACACGAAAATAATATTTGAAAGACAGAAAAGGATACAATCAAACAAACGTAAATCCATACTCGGTCATAAAGAATAAATATTAAAATTAAATTCATTAGCCTTGCACTAAATGTAGTACCAATTTCAACTTCATAATTGTTGTGAGAAAGTAAGTTTTTTTCAATCACTTTATTGCGCTCCATTGTACTATTTTCTTTTTTTGCCTCCCTGGCAAGTGTCACGTTGTGTTAAATTTGTTGCCCATTTCGCTTTATTTTCTTTGATTTTCAACTTGCTCTTTAGAAAACGTTTTGAGGAACTATGAAAATAATGTTTGTATGCTACAGAAAACAAAGTCAATACATAAAATTTCTTTTGTTTGTTCATTACTGAATCATAGTCATTGTGATTTGATGTCAGAGACAGTTGGAAAATCTGGCCTTTACAAAAAATCCATTAAGAAACTTTTTCTCGTTGTTCTTCATTCATGTACCAAGAAGTACTTTTCTTAAATGTGAGTGTGCGATACGTTTGTAATTTCATATTCATCTTTTTCGTGTTCAATCTGTTACCCGTCTCACAGTGGGGTAATGTGAAGAAAATGGAAAATAAATCTGTAATTTCTAATTGGTAAATCTGATGCAATAAAATTGCACTTACCAGGTGCGCTGCCAGAGGTTGCCAAAGTGGAGCACCTCTAGTATGTGAAAAATTTTTAAAAGACCTTAATTCTTCTCTTATGATCCGATTTTAGTATATACATATGTATATAAATTTTCGGGGCTATATTTCATTACAAGATTTTCAATATGAAAATTAAAATTTTAACTTTTTTCGCCAGTCTACTGTTTTACTAATAGATGATTTAAATATTTCTCAAAATTTTCCAAATATTGCTTTGGAGATTAGTAACACTTTTATAAACGAAGTAAAAAAAATTGTTTAAAAATCATTACTGAGTCATCATAAGTTAAATATTTTAAATTAGATTTTTTTAAACTTTCGATAAAAAATGTTATTTTTGTTTGACTCCAGTGAAAGTAGTGATGATGAAAACAAAGAAATGCTTAAACTTCAGAGGAAAGTTGTGAAGATCATCCGTTTACAATTTGCTGGACAGCACGTACATAAGAAATACAACCATTTGCTACGTATTTGTGAAAATTCAAATCAAAAACCTAAAAAGAAAACTTAAAAACAAACTGGCATTTGATTTTGTTTAAAACAAGTTAGAGTACAATATTCGGATGTGCCGAATATTAAATACCCTCATCTCTGTAAATATCGATATCGAACCAACTTTTATATAGATCTGAAATTTTAATCCAGAAATCATACTAATATCGGTTATACGGCATTTATGCTACTGGATTTTGTAGTTGTCAGTCAACAATTGGCAATATCTCCCTCTAAAACCCCCCTTCCCTTCAACCGTGGGAATCCAGCACACCGGGACTACTTTCGTATTACTTCGATGTACTTGTTGTGAATATGGAAAAATGTTCTTTTAATTTTATAAATTGTTAAATTACACTCAAGATTATTATTAAAATCACACAAACTCTGTAAATTATAGTAAGAATTGGTAATTACGTCAATTATAAATGGTCAAAATTAGATAAAATTTCAAATCACATTAGTGAATTACAACCAACAGGAAATATATTCTCATTCAAACAATATATAGAATACTAATAAAATTTGCACTAAGACTGAATAGAAAACACAGAATTAGGATATTCTAGTCCTAAAACCAGTGTAGTTTCTGTATTTTTTACTACGTTTATGTGGATTCGTCACAGCCGAATGCAGCACCCTAACTTGTTTTAATATATACATTTTTCAATATTTACAGAATATTCAACTTCGCAGCATTATTGTTTGCAAAAACTTTCTTTAAGGTTGAAGTTGTATAATTGACAAATATTAAACCAAGTATACGATTACATAAATAAATAATCAAGTTGTTTCGTTTAAAATTCTGTTTATAGTCTTTTGAATACGTGTATAATATTACATATTGTTTAAATAATATAAGATTATTGTTATTAAATATGTACTATGCAAACAAAAATTATATATTCTTGTTTTTTTTTCAGTGCAAATAGTATTTCTTTTGTTTATTTACTCATTTAATTTAGTTGAACAAAATCTGTATTATTATTTAAAAATTATTTAAATGAACACAAATTAACGAAATTAGAATGTTCTTATTTATTTTATATCCAAAAAAAAAAACAACAAACTTAACAAAAATTGTTTTATTTACTTGAAATACATTAAAGATTTTGAAGACACATACACATATGCAGGCATCTCTTTAACCCTTATGTGACTGCGGCTACTTTTAGGTTTTAAAATTGATGTTTTTGTAGAAATTGGCAAACTTTTGATATGATATTGTATTTAAACGTTTGTAACATTTCAAATTTTGTTGAAAAATGGATTGTCTTTCATAAGATTTGTATGAAGAAGGTACCCGGTAGAGTGCTTTGCTTTCCATACAAAAAAAGTTGTGTCAGTCACCCCCTAGTATTAAAGATAATGTAAAAACTATTCCAGAAATATTTTTTTTTATTTTCTTGGCACGCCTACATGGCGTTCTTAATAATTTTTTACTATCACGTCAAATTCTAGGCATGACTTTTCAAAAATCGGTTCGTACCCACAATAATGCTAAATATTTTTGTACGAAAAAAGGGCCGCTTTATTTGCGAAACTGTATTTTTTTTTAATTGATTAAGGAGAGAAATGTAGCTCTTAAAGAGCCATGAAAACCGGCTCAGTGACACAGTAAATAAAATTCTAAAAGGGTGGTATTTGTAGGCTTGGCAAAAAAATAACACAATTATTTCTGGAATTGTTTTTACATTATTTTTAATCCTAGGGGGTGACTAACACAAGTTTTTTTCGAACGACTCTAGTACCCGGGTACCTTATCGTACAAAACATGAAGTTTTGTTTTGTCAATCACATAAGGGTTAAAAGACAATATTTCACTCTATATATGTAAAGTAAACATTTATATACGAGTTTAAAAAATATTAAAAATTTTCACTGTTTCATTTATCTCAAAATGTCATAAAATGTTTCATTTATCTCAAAGTATCATAAAGAAGCAAGAATGTTTCTCATATCTTCTTGGAAAAAAAAATAAAAGTCTTATAATTCTACGTTATTCAACCAAAATTAGAAGATGAGACAGCGATAACAAAATCAACAACAATAATATGATTATTTTTGGCTTGTTGCTGAGTACAATCTGGCATAAACTTTCTAAGAATATTTATAAATGTGTTTCGAGCAATAATATAAAAAACAAAACGACAACAGCAATAGCAACAAGTAGGAAAGTATAGTCAGTCAAGCCCGACTATATAATACCCTACACCCAGTATATATATACAACAGTTTTTCAGTAATGGGCACTATATGGACATCCAAAAATTTAGTGCCATGACACCTGTGAATATAAATATTATGTAAGTTAAACGATATAAATACTTTTAAAAAATATACGAAGGAATTACTGAGAGGGTCTTATATGGACTAATTCTAGATCCACCATTATAAAATTAGGTGTCATTATTTCTGTATATAAGAAACTTAAACCAATCTGCACAAAATTTGTAGATGTGATTCGGCTTCATTTACCACTCAGTTGTAGTGAAATTTGTTGGGATACTTGCATAATTCAAACATTTATGATCGTTAAACCAATATAACGTGAGGGCATTTGTATGGGTACCAGGTGAAATAATGAACCGAGTTCCACCAGTTTCAATCCCATCCGTCCCTGGGCCGAAAAAATGTCACATACCAAATTTTATCGAAATATCTTTAAAATTGGGACCTGACTCTACGAACAAGCTTTACATGGACAGCCAGCCAGCCAGACGGACGGACAACGTTAAATAGAATCCGGAAGTGATTCTGTAATAATACTTTAAAGTGGGTGTTACTGGCGCTACAAACATCATCACGAATCTAATATACCCTCCCCGCTATGGTGGTGTAGGCTATAAAATTATTATACGTAATCAATCCTTAAAATTGTAGATAGTTAGTGAAGTCATATGTAGACTATATATATATATTCTACACGTTTATTCCCCAAATAACGTTTGTAATACTATGTATATATATTCATGCATACCCATCTTAAAAATTGCACATGTTCACACATTTAAAAATATTCGATACTCATTCCTCCATGTCTTTTCTAAGAAGATTTTTTTGAAGCACTTTGCTTCTGCTTCAAATTATTATTTTTCTCGCTGGGTTCCCATATTATTTAAGACATTGTATATTTGTTTTCATTTTATCATGTTAATTTTTTATGTTTTCTATATTGAAAGCTTAGTGGAGAAACATGCTATTTCCTACAGTTGTCTCATATAAATGTACTTATTAACTTTACATATCTATTATTAGAGGGATAATTTTTTGGAAATGCGTAAATTAACAAATCAACTGTTCCTACATACTTCTCATCTAGCATCAACGAGATGATTATACTTTAGATTAATGGTTATGATATCACCTTAATGGGGTAAAAACATATAAATTAATAACCGTCCTTTTATATACGTTTTTAGCTTAAGAAATTGGTGGATCTTTATATTTCTTGGAGAGGCGATTTTTAATGAACTTTTTTTTTAATCCTTTTATAATTTTTAAATGTTTTGCTATTTTTTTGAAATATAATACTATATTAATATTATATATATATTAATATTAATATTATATTAATATTATAATATATCATGAAAGTTTGCATACTTTACTTTCATTATATAAGATAAGTCTGTTGAAAATGGTAGGAACCGGTCTATTATTTCTCTTATGCCCCATACAAATGTCTTCCCGGTATATGGCTATATGGTACATAAATGTCTATAGAAAAGCCGTATCCATACAAAATTCTGCAATAATAAGTTCCATACAAAGAAAAATTACAAAATGAGTTTTTGTTTGAATCAGATCACAGAAACCAAAGTTATCGCGGTTGTTATTGGAAATAAACCAATCAGCTTACAGTTGTCGTTTTTATACCCTCCACCACCATAAGTGGTGAATTAGGGTATATATTAGTTTGTCATTTCATGTGTAACACTGAGAAGAATCCAGCTAAGACCTTTTTAAGTCGATTGAGCAATGTCCGTCTGTCTCTCTATCCGTCTGTCGCTGTAAAATACTCTCACGTCCAAAGGACACAGCTAAAATCAACAGAGTTTACAAAAACTCGTTTGCAATTCTTCTAAAAAGTTTGGTATTGAAAACCCAGAGTTATGGACCAAAATCTGAGACAAATTCCATAAAAATTTGATATTTTTAAAAATTTTTCTTGCAATTTTTTGAAACATATTGCAGATATTTCCATGCACTTTTTGCTCACATTATTTTTATGATGAAAGAAGATTTTATGAGGAAAAAAATAAAAATCGGTCCATGATTTCTCATAGCCCCGATACAAATATCTTCCCGAAAAATGGCTTAATGATAAATAAATGCCTGTAAAAATGGAATATTATTACAAAATTCGGCAAAAATGACTACCATGTAAAGAAAAATCGCAAACGAAATTTTGTTTTATTACGTTCATCTTTGACCGTAGACCCCATAAAGTCCACATCTTAAATTCACTTAAACACATTGTAGTACTTAATTTTACTTGTTCATAGCTTCCATATAAACACCACACCCGAAAAAATTATTAATCTTAATATATATCGTATAAATATCGCTACCGACTAAAAACTTTATATAGATCATTTACATATACACAAAAATCATTCGATAAAATTTTGTAAATTTTGGCCTATATTTGATCGTACGTACCCCTCATATAAAGCCATCTTCCGAAAATCACTTTAATACTCATAAATATCTTATAAGTAACGGTACCGATCCAAAATTTTACACGGATCATTTACATACATGCCAAAATCAATCTGCGGAATTTTGAGAATATCCGTCCATATTTGACTATGTCCCCCATATAAGTTCCACTTCGGAAATCCACTTTAATACTAATATGTGTCTTAAATATACCGTTATTATGTTGAAATTCGGCATGAAATATCCTCATATGCACAAAATTTTCTGTTCTGAAATTTAAGAAGATCGGCCCATAATATGTCATAATTGCCATATAAGAACCATTTCCGAAAAACAAATTAAACCACAAAAATGTCTAATAAATATTGATATCAAACCAACCTTTATACATATCTGAAATTTTAATCTATAAGTCATACTAATATCGGTTATACGGCAATTATGCTACTGGATTTTGTAGCTATCAGTCAATAATTGGCAATAGCTCCCGAATTAAGTCCACTTCCGAGTATTCTAACCAACCATATAACTCCTGTAAATAACGTTATTAAGATGAAATCCAACCAAAAAAAAGCCTCATTTTCCATTTCTTAACTTGTTTGGAATATGGCAAAATGTTCTCTAAATTTTTTAAATTGTTAAATTACAATCAAGATTATTATTAAAATCAAACAAACTCTGTAAAATACAGTAAGAATCGGTAATTATATCAATTATAAATGATCAAAAATAGATAAAATTTCAAAACATTTAAAACAAAATCACATTTGTGAATTACAACCAACAGGAAATATATTCTCATTCAAACAATATAAATAATACTAATAAAATTTGCACTAAGACTGAATAAAAAACACAGAATTGGGATATACTAGGTCTATAACCAGTGTAGTTTCTGTAATTTTTATTACGTATTAAAGCTTCGGCACAGCCGAATATTGCGCTATGTCTTGTTTAAATAGATAAATAGCTAAAAGCGACATTTTACATTTTATTTTTTTCAATAGTTTGATTTTTTGCAAAGATAAGTTTGTTTCTGTAAGACACATGAAAGTACATAAAAATAAGTTTTATATTGTAAATAAAAATATATCTATCTTCTATCTATATATATAAAAATGGTGTAAAAAATGTATAGTAATTCATAAAATGAGAACGGCTAGGCCGATTTCTGTAAAATTGTTTGTCAGTTGTTCGTATTTTCGAGGAGAAGGCTTTTACGGAAGAACATTTTGGAAAATGGCTTTCCAAATCAAAAAATAGATAGTTCTTGGTGTAAAACATGGAAAACTGCGGAAAATGTGAGATGCGGAAAATTGGAAAAATCGAAAATTGATTTTTTGTACGAAATTTTGTGTGAAATTATTCATTAATGCAAAAATAGAAAGATCTTGGTGTAAATCATGGGAAATTGCGGAAAATGCGGAAAATTAGAAAATCTCTCCGCAAAAGTCGGAAAATTGATTTTTTTGATGGCTTTCCAAATCAAAAAATAGAAAGTTCTTGGTGTAAAACATGGAAAATTGCGGAAAATGCGAGATGCGGAAAATTGGAAAAATCGAAAATTGATTTTTTTGTACGAAATTTTGTGTGAAATTATTCCTTAATGCAAAAATAGAAAGATCTTGGTGTAAATCATGGGAAATTGCGTAAAATACGAAATGCGGAAAATTGGAAAATCTCTCCGCAAAAGTCGGAAAATTGGATAATTTGAAAAATTGTTTTTTTTTGTACGAAATTTTGTGTAAAATAATTCCTGTTGTATTATATTATTACTCCAAAGTTTGTCTGAAGGCTAAAAATTGGAGCGAGGCAAAGTTCGCCGGGTCCGCTAGTGTAATACAAAATTGTGGTTGTACAATACTTACGATATCCCTTTCGATTAAAGTATAAATGCTCCTTAAAGTTAGACTTTATAATATTTATGTGTGCCCTGTCGTTGCAATCATTTATTGACGGAATTTTGTATTTACTTGTATTATAAGAATAGTCTCTTGATTTTTGCTTTTCGCAAGAACTAATTTCAAGTAGCACCCACTGTGAACAAATAAAGCGCTGCATAACCTTGAGTACATCATCTAGAATAATTGATACTGTACTTCTACCTAGACATATTCTAAAATCGTTTCCAACAGCTTTTTGATACGACCCTTCGGCTAAAAATCGCAAAGACGCTGCAAGTTTCAGCAATGGTGGAATCTTAGAACTTGAAAGCTTCCTTGTTTAAGAGGTAACAAGCTATGAATCTGCAAAGTAACTTTAAATATGACCGCAGATTATAACAAATGTACTCACGCTGGCTCTGGCAGTTCAAGAAAAAGCCTTCTTCTCACCAAATGAAACCAATACTAATTTGCCAAACAAATAATTTAAAATATTAAGTAAAATCTCATTTTCTGTTGGAAACATAGGTAACTTTTGTGGATCATCCTAATGCTAAAAATTTACATTTCTACTTAGAATTTAGCATTTAATATAAGCATATAAATGCATATAATCATGTTCAAACGTCAATAAGTTATTGTTTTCATTTGTTAAAGTTCAAATAGCGTGAAGTATTAAACTCTTAATAAATTCGATTTGCATATATATACACACCCATAGGCAGATATATGTATGTATGAATAAAAATAGTTCTACTACATACATACATTGTCTTTAGAAATGCAGAAATATATGTATATTATAGTTAAACTTTTAAAAAGCATTATAATTATCAGTACGTAGTCTTATATTTTGCCTTTTAAATGCTCTAAATAATTATAGTAAGACATACGAGTACATACATATACATTCATACATATGTATTGAGGGTTTTATACACAGCTTTACAAATTTCTAAAAACTAATTGAGTGTGTTGGACCTTCCGAACATAAGCAAAATCAAAAATTAGGCAAATATTTTGCATGCATTTTATACTGGTCTATAGTGAAAATTATATGGCAGGATTTGTTGCATGCTTTTAGGCATTATTCTACAATAACAATAATTTATGATTTTTGTTGTTTCTTTTGTGTTGCAAAATCATATTGCATTTGTCTTTGTTGGCAATATATTGCCCATTAATAAAACAAACATGCTAGTGTCAAAATGATGCAGATTTTATATTTACATACGCCAGTAGAATATTATGCATGGAATAATGAAAAGCAATACACAATTTATGTACGTTCAAGTAACAATACTGCTGTACTAACTAGACAATATTAAGTAAATAACTACGTAATGATTTGCAATAAAATTTTATAACAAAAATTATAAATTAAGTTAAATTTAAGCAAATTATGTCATAAGAGGAATTTGTGTCATTCAGGGTTCACTTATTTTTTTCTTAATGAGCCTGCTGTATCGTGAACTAAAGATGACTTGTACCGGTGCCATAATCCTCCTGTTCTCTAGCTCCTACCCTTCTTAATATTCCAGGATGTAATGACTGCTCCAAAATTTAAGAAGATTGGCCCAGTTGTCATAGCTGCCATATAAAAACCATTTTCGAGAAACAAATAAACCGACAAAAATGTCTAATAAATATCGATATCGAACCAACTTTTATATAGATCAGTAGTTTTAATCCACAAATCATAGAGGTATCGGTTCTACGGCAATTAAGCTACTGGATTTTGTAGCTGTCAGTCAATAATTGGCAATAGCTTCCGAAATAAGTCCACTTCCGAGCATATTAAACAACCATACAATTCTTGACAATAATGTTATTGAGATCAAATTCAAACAAAAAAGCCTCATCTTATATCTTATTCTTTTTTTATACTCTGTTTCTTAACTTGTTGTGAATATGGAAAAATGTTCTCTTAATTTTTTAAACTGTTAAATTACACTCAAGATTATTATGAAAATCAAATTAATTATATCAATTATAAAAGATCAAAATTAGATAAAATTTCAGAACATTTAAAACAAAAAACAATCATAATTGCTTCAAAAACCTTCAGAAAAGAGGGTGATTACATTCGAAAATGGTCCGTCAGAAAAAGCTCTTAGATAATGTCAGAGAAGAGTCTTTTATAAGTTTTTTTTTTGGGCTCTGTATAATCTTGTTTTTATCATTCTTGTGTGGTACAGCTATGTTTTTTTTTGTTCAAAGCACAAATAACAGGACAACAACGCTTTGGTACACACATAATTATGTGGAATTTCTGAGTCATACTGCGTTCCGACTCAGGACAGTAACAAGCAAATTTTTCTTTCGCTCCGAAAATGCTCTTTTGTTGGACTCTTTTTTGACTCCTTTTAAAAGTGGTAAGAATTAGTCTATGATTTATCATAGCCCTTTACTAATATCTTTTGCTGGAATTTGGCTTTGTGGGACATAAATGCCTATAGAAAAACAGTATCCATACAATCTTCATTAACTACAAGTTTTAAGTAAAAAACAATACAAAAAACGGTATTTTGTTGGAACCGCTCCATATTTGTCCATAGTCTCCAAATAAGGCCGACTTCCGAAAATCACTTAAAAACATAAATCTTATTAAAACATCGTTATCAAGTTAAAATTCGTTGTCAATAATCCCCATTAACATAAGAATTTCGTATCGACTTGAATATGTCGTCAGATTTATCATCAGAGTCATCATGTTTCTAAAAATCTCTAGCTCCAATTATTTCCCTTTTATTTCCAAGTCTTGCTTCTTTATTTTATTTTATTCGAGTGCAGTTTTCTCCATTTCTTTATTGTGCCTTCTAAATTCATTGCTGATGTTTGGCATTAATTGTTCCCTTTTGCGCGATTACATCCAATTTTTCATCGTGTTGCTTATCCATTTCTGTCAATATATTAGGAAATTCAGAAATGTTTTTACTATTCTTAATATCATATTTGACATACATAAGCTTTGAAGACGTTTTTAATTTCCTTCTTAATTTTTAAGAAATACGGAGTCCTTTTGAATGTCATTGGAGCAACATCTAACAAGTCATCCTCGTGTTTCCCTTTATCAAGACTTTGTTTAGGGTTTCCTGTGTTATCGACCAAAACTACTTTTTCATCGGATGAAAATAATTCTGTTCCAATTATTGCTGTGGATTTGCTTATTCCTTCAGCTAAGACGAAAATTCCGCAAAGTTGGCCAATTATATCCTCCCTCTTAGAAATGTAAATTCGATTATACGGACCGCCACCTGTTGCTATTTCTTCTTGTCGGTTTGTTGCTATTGTTTTTCTTTGTACATGCCTTCCAATCACACCATACCTTTGTTGAAATGAGGAAAGGTCCATATTTGATCGTAATCCACTTCGAAAAATTATTTAAATGCGTAAAAATATCTTATCAAAATCACTATTAAGTTAAAATTCAACTCAACTCTTTCACATATACGAGGGCGGTTCGAAGTCTTCTTCCTATAAGAGAAAGCGCGGTATAAACAGAAAAAATTTAGTGTTTTCGAAACTTCCATCTCAGCTATTAACACGTGTTAAATTTCTTTTCGATTTGGCAACTCCTTTATAGAGAAACGATGTTTAAAAAAGACGCATCCGCGATTCTTTACAATGGGAAAAATAGATATTCGTGCTGTCATTAAATATTTAAATAAAAAAGGTTTATCGGGACAAGAAATTTATAATAATATGATGAATGTATTAGTTGAAAGTGCTACTTCATATGTAAAAACAGTAAAAAATTGGGTTGTTGAGTTTAAACGTGGTTGTACCAGCGTTGAGGATGAACTACGTAGTAGACGTCCAAAAAAGAGCAACAACTGCAGAAATTATAGCCAAAATGCATGATATGGTATTAAATGATCGACGAACAAAAGTGCGTGCAATAACTAATATCATGGGCATCTCAAATTATCGAGTCAATTTAATTTTGCATGAAGAACTACAGATGAAAAAGCTTTTTGCAAGATGGGTGCCGCATTTGTTAACAATCGACCAACAACGCATAAGAATGAAAATTTTTTAAGATTGTTTGGATCGTTTTAAGAAAAATAAAATTAATTTTCAACAACGTTCCATAACTGTTGATGGGACATTCATCATCACTATACCCCAGTGACAAAAGAACAATCCAAGCACTGGACTGAACATTAAGGATGTGCCCCAAAGAAGCCAAAAACAATTCCATCAAACGGTTTTTTGGGATTTCAAAGGTATTTTATTGATTGGATGTGTGCAAAGAGGTAAAACAATAAATCCAGAGTACTATTACAAGATTTGGAATCAATTAAATGTAAAAATTCGACAAAAAAACGTCCTGGCTTACAACACAAAAAAAATAAGTTTTCATCAAGACACAAGCAAAAATCAACGAATTTAGGTACGAGTTGCTTGTTTTTGAAAAACTAACTATTCTCTTTCTGTTTCAGGACCACCCTCGTATACATAAATCGTAATGCAGAATTTCATGATGATTGGCCCGTAATAGGTCGTAGTTCCCATATGAAGACACTTCCGAACACCAATTAACCTTCATAAGCATCCATATCGAACCGAAATTTTACACAGTCGGTACCGATATTTATACGATATATATAACGATAAATGTCTTTTTCGGATGTGATCCTTGTACGAGAGCTATGACCAATTATAGGCCCACCACCATAAAGTTTTATACAACAATTTATTAACCTATAAGGATTATTTATGTTACATTTTAGTCGTTTTACATTATTTATATCAGTTTTATACGTTTCTAAGTAAATTTTGGAAGTGGACTTTATATGGGGTCTATGGTCAAACATGGACCGAACTAAAAAAAATTTCGTTTTGCGATTTATTTTTGCATAAGACTTATTTTTGCTGAATTTTGTCTTGATTTTCCAATTCTATAGGCATTTATATATAATTGAGCAATATTTCGGGAACATATTTTTATGGGGGCTATGACAAATTATGGACCTATTCTTACTATTTTCCCCAAACTTTCTTTTTTTGATTATAACAACAACGTATACAAAATTTCATGGTATTATCTGCAATATATTTAAAAATATAGCAACAAAAATGTTTAAAAATATCAATTTTTATGGAGGTTGTCTTACATTTTGATTCATAACTCTTGCTCCACTATACCGATTTTCCTGATATTCTACATAAAACTGCTTAGGGGAATTATAAGCGGTATTTTTTATTCGCTGTTGATTTCGGTTGAGTCCTTTGGACGTGGGAGTATTTTACATCAATCGAATTTAAATTTAGTAGGGACCAGGAATATACATACATATATACTTTGTTGGGTCTCAGATATTTCCCAGTGTTAGACACGGAATGACAAACTTATATATACCCTCACTCACCACTGTTGGTGGTGGAGGGCATAATAAAAACATCAACAGAATATGCATCCTGCAACAAATGAGATTATGAGCATTTAACATTTAGCTTGCTGCTTATTGCCTGACAACAGTTCCTTGCAGTTTATTTCTGGTCTCTACTTTCTTTACTTCCTGGATTTTTGTTTTTATAATATAAAAGTTATTTGAGATTGTAATGGTGTATGCGTTTGCACATCTGAATGTATGTACGCTAATACACAAGTTTATTTTTTATGTAATTTAAAAAAGTATTTTTCAAATAAAAGTTTGTAAACAATCGGCACAGAAAATGTAACGTTTAAAACGTCAACAATTTATCATTATCTGTAAATAATGAATTGTAATAATTGTGTAATTTATTACCAAATCAAGATGATTTTACTTACTTTATATCCTTGACACCAGCACTGTCTGTTACTAGGAAAAGTATAAATATATTTTCCAAACAATTACGAAAAATAAACAAGTAAGAAAGTATAGTCGATCAAGCCCGACCATATAATACCCTACACCCAGTATAAGTATAAAACTATTTTTCAGAAATGTGCGCTATATGGGAGACATGACCTATTATGTACCGATCATCCAAAAATTCAGTGCCATGACTTCTGTGAATATAAATATTATGTATGTTAAACGATATATACTCGTATACTATTAAAAAATATATGGAGGAATTACGAGAGGGTTTTATATAAGAGATTTGACTAATTATGGATGGACCATTAGGTGTCCTTATTTCTGTATATATTAAACTTATTTGTGTTGAATTTTATTTGGATATTTAGATAAGAGATTTTGATCGTTAAAGTGATTTTCAGAAGTGAGCCTTATATGGGAGCTACGGCTAATTACGGACCGATATTCATAATATTATACCATATTGTTTGCATATATCTGAAACATATTTTATTTCAATATCATTTGGATACCTGCATTTCTAAGAATGTTATGCTCTTTAAAGCGATTTCGGAAGCGGGCCTTATATGGGAGCTATGATCAATTATGCACCAATCTACACAAAATTTGTAGATATGATTTGTCTTCAGTTACTACTCCTTTGTTTTGAAATTTATGTGGAAACTTGCATAATTCAAACAGTTATGATCGTTAAACCAATTTTACAGGAGGACATTTGTTAGGGAGACAGGTGAAATAATAGACCGATTTCCACCAGTTTCAATCCCATCCGTCCTTGGGCCGAAAATTGTTATTATTATAACTAAATTTGTGACCTGTACTCAGCGCACAAGCTTTACATTAACACCTAGCCAGACGGACGGACATCGTTAAATCGAATCAGGAAGTGATTCTAAGTCGATCGGTATACATTATGGTGGGTGTTGGACCAATATTTATTGGCGTTACAAACATCAGCACAAATCCAATATACCCTCCCCACTATGATGGTGTATGGCGCTCGAAATTACCAATATTACACATGCCACATCCCACAATTACATTTAATATAACGACGAATTCATTCACTAATGCGTAAATCAATAAGGAATTTTTACATTTAACAAAATAACTACATAACACGTTAAACCTATGCCTATGAATTGAAAATTATAGAAATATTTCATTGGTACGAGACTATAACAAAAGAACTGAATAATGTGATAAAGCTAAGATGTTTATGGCGTATATGTCATAAATTGCTGGCATAGATTTAGGTTTTATTTGAAAAACGTGATTTTGTAAGATAGTTTTACTTTTTTCCTGTAAACATGATAATTAAATTTTCTATATTTGCATATAAATACCTAAAAATATAATGAGCATTACGGCAAGCAAGCAAACATTTTTAACGTGTCCCTCTGCTGTAAAAAGTTCTCAGCCTGTGAAAGGGCTCTTTAACCTTTAATTTGGCGCATGGGGTAAGGAGAAATTAATATTGAAAAATTTATACGTTAAAATGTTCGAAGCGAACTTGTCTTTTCTGTAGCTTCACACATATAAAAAGAGAACATAAACGTGTCGCTTTATAAATACGTGCTGACCACATGTGACTAATAGTGTAACTTTTTTTGATCGTGGTAAGTAAGTGCTGATGAGTCTGACTGAATTTTTTATATATATTTTTGTTAAAAAAGTTTTAAGAAACCGTTAAAATATTATTGTCACTGTAATTATGATTTCTGCAATCATGATATGGTTAAGTTACCATTCACATGATTATAGCAATCATATATATGATTAAAGCAATGTTTATGGTGGACAGTTTTATGATGAAAGATTACACCATATTATGTTGTTCTCTATCATTATCAAAGAGCAACATATCATATACATAGTTACTACAATCATAAATATGATTGTAGTCATCAGCTGAAAACTTGACCATATTATGGTTACCGCAATCATATATATAATTACAGTGACTATAATATTGTTGAAAAACTTGTAAAAGTAAAAAATATAAAATTAATCCCCTGGCCACCGATGTCGAACGACAACATTCGCTTAGATAAGACTTAAGACACAAACTTTTTATCGTATCTGTTTTTTACTCAATCAACTTTGTTTATTCCACAATCAAGTTTGTGTCGTAAGTCTTATCGAAGCGTACGTAAAACTTGAACAATTACTAAAATATTGATAATAAAAAAGGTCAAATAAACTATAATAAGAAATCATAATTACAAATATACTAGCTGACGCGGCAAACGTTGTTTTGCCTGCAAATTGTATTTATATTGAATGTCAGTTGTCGTTTAAAGCGCATACAAAAATTAATATTTTTACAAACCGTTTAAATTTGAAACTTCTTTTGAAACGCTTTTATTTTCCTTTTTCTGTTTTGCATGGATAGCCAAACTTGTACATGGACTTATCCGATGATTTAAAAAAGTAGGTTTTCATAAATTTAAAATATATCAAAAAAGTGGTCGTGATCAATTATTTCCATAAAAATTTTAGATAAATTAAAAAAAGTGACGAACATTAGAAAAAGTAGATAAATCAGTGTGACCATTCCCAATAGATTCAATTACCAACGAACGACATTTGATTTTTATTAAATAGAATTTTTATTATTCAAAAACGTTTATATTTAATATGAACAGTCTCGCTTTAATATGCTACAGTTTTTCTTTAGTAAACCTAGAAGCTGCCAAAGGGGAACTGAATGTGGATTGGGTCTGCAATTAACTATCGTGCAAAAATAAGCTACTTATATGATGGCATAAGGAGTTTTTAAGGCCGCTAAACAACCCAACTTTCAGTACCTGTGGAAATGAAGTCTACCTATATAAGTAGTAAGGACAGTATATATTTGCTGTATAATTAAAGACTTACTAACAGCTCTCTAATTAAAGACTAATTAAAAACTTACTTTTCATTATTTTAACATTTCAACAAACAACAAATTTAACAAAAAAATGTTCAACTTTTCAGCCAAACTCAAATCATCATAAATTAAATGTAAAGCTGGAGATACGAAAACAAGTGTTTATTTGCGTGAATCATCAACTTTATGACAGCTTCTATGCCAATCGTACTAATTGAAGCAATTCAAAAACATCCAACTAATAGAAAATTCAATTTGTTTGCCCACACAAGGAATGCCCGTAAAGCAAAATTGGAAATCACAAAATTTTTAAAATAAAAAGGCAAGTACTTCATGTACACGCATAAAATACACATGTACACATATTTTGGGTTAAGCACCCATATTGACAAATATACAAACATAGAATCTTATACATATACGAACAGTTTAAATAGTCAGTTGTAAAGGGTGATTTTTAAAAGCTATGCTTTAAACCTTTATTTGAATCGATAGAACGGTCCATATAATTTAATGTTTGAAGATTATTTCATGCAAATGTTGACCTTGACTGCACCTCAAATGGTCCATCCGTTTAGTCCAATTTTGGCATACGCTTTCCAACATTTAGGCCGGTATCGCACGAATAAATGCTTCAATGTTGTCTTCCAATGCGTCAATTGAAGCGGGCTTGTCTGTATAGACATGAGCTTTAACATAGCCCCACAAAAAACAGTCTAAAGGCGTTAAATCGCACGATCTAGGCGGCCAATTGACCGGTTCCGTGAAATAAAATGTTCACCGAACTCGCGTGCTATGTGGCATGTGGCACTGTCTTGTTGAAACCACATGTCATGCAAGTCATTTTGCATTGTGGACAAAAAAAAGTTGGATATCACCTCACGGTTGCGCTCACCATTCACAGTTACGTTACGATTCGCATCATCTTTGAAGAAGTACCGTCCAATGATTGAGGCAAAAATGAGCTTCGTTGCTGCACACAAAGAAGCGCGCGATGAACTTTTGATAATAATATTCAATAATTTGCAAGCGTTCGTTTGTTAGACGATTCATGGTTAAATTATAGACCAAATTGAAGATGTTTGACAGTGAAACAAAACACGAAACGTGAGTCAGCTGTTTAAACCAGTGTTGCCAAAAAGATAATAGCTAAAAAATCACCCTTTATAATCGAATGCATAAACACATAAATATAATGCAATTGAATTGAATTCGTTTCAGTATGTGTCCTTTCGCCGGTATCTTTTCCGTTAAACACAACACAATAACCATATGAATTCTCATGTACGTCCCTCTTACAAATGTGTGCCATTCTATAGCAGGTCATGTTGGAAACATTTGGGTTTTTTTTCTTTTTTTGGAATACATACGTAAATATGTGTTTATGGATGCATTCTTAATGCACGATTACATTCCCCTAAATAGAAGCTCATACAAATTACTGGCCAACAATGTTCATGCATATTATACCACGTCTACTTACAAGCCCTGCACCAACCAACCACCAGCATTATCGATTCAATATAAAAAGTCGGCTGGCAAATAACATTTTTGAAAATTTTGTTTTCATTTCGACCCAACAAAATTACAACAAGCAAAAGCATAAAGAAACTAAAATTAAAGGCAAAACAAGTTAGAGTTCTATATTCGGCTGTGCAGAATCTTTAATACCCTCCATCTAAACGTAATAAGAAATACAGAAAATATACTGGTTATACGTCTAGTATATCCCAATTCTGTGTTTCCTATTCACTTTTAGAGGCCCTTTAGACGATGCAATTTTGCATGAAATTAATTGCACGCAATTGATGTTTGTTGGCGAACGGGGGAGAGAAGCAAGAGGAATAGAAAAAGTTGCACGACTTTCGTTTGTCATGCAATTTTTTGACATTTCCTTTTACCATCGTTTGTGTTTTACTTATTTTGTTTTATTTATATTCTGACTTTGAAAAATTAAAAATTAATGTGCAAGAACATTTTCAATTACTTCTTCTGTATTAAAAGCTTCCATTTTTTATATTTTTTAAAATTTTTGTATATTGTATTTATGTATATGATTTTATATACATACATAAATATGTACGTATATGTTTTGTATATTTTATTTACATATATTTTAAAATTTAGTTTTCTTTGTTGCGAATGAAAAATTAAAGAGGAATGTGTAATTAAACGTAAAAAAATTTCATGATTTGTTGCACGTAAAATTGCATCGTATAAGTGCACAACATATTACGTAGCAATTTCAAAAGAGAATGGAAAAAATTGCATGCAATTAACTGCATCGTCTAAAGGGCCTCTTAGTGCAAATTTTATTAGTATTTTATATATTCTTTCTTTTACGACCAACATAATTTGTTTTAAATAATTTTAAATTTTATCTAATGCTACATTTACACGATTGAAATTTTCTTGAAAATTGCTCTTCAAAATGCTTCAAACTCGTGTAAACAGCAAAATTCTTCAAAATTTATTTATTTAATAGTTATTAGTAGTTATCTAGCTTAAATTTGACCATTTAGTGAGTGTAATTTAACAGAGTATAACAAAGTATAAGATACATAGTAGAAGTGGACCAATTATAGACTGATAGCTTCTAAATTCAGTATCCAGTAATGTGATATGGTTGAAATCCATCTCAATAACGTTATTGTCAAGAGAAGAGTTGTATGGTTGTTTAATATGCTCGGAAGGGGACTTAATTAGGGAGCTATTACCAATTGTTGACTGACAGCTACAAAATCCAGTAGCATATTTGCTGTATAACCGATATTAATATGATTTAAGGATTAATATTTCTGGTCCATATAAAAGTTGGTACAATATTAATATTTATTAGACATTTTCGTGGGTTAAGTTGTTTTTCGCTTAAAAATGCACCGAAATTCACAAAATTTTTTCTTATGATTTTTCTGTATATCTAAATGATCAGCACGAAGTTTCGAGTCGGTACCGATATTTATACGATATATATAAAGATAAATGACTTTTTAGGATGAGCTCCTGTGTGGGAGCTAGAAGCAATTATGGGCCGACCACCATAAAATTTATATCTGTTTTATACGTATTTAAGTGAATTCTGGAAGTGGACTTTATATCGGCTCTATGGTCAAACATGCACCGAACTAACAAAAAAATTACGTTTTGCAATTTCTTATTCCCTCTGTATTTTGTATTGATATTCCAATTTTATAGTCATTTATGTATAATTGAGCAATATTTGGGGAAGATTTTTGTATGGGGACTATAAGAAATCATGGACCTATTCTTACTATTTTCCTCACACTTTCTACTTCTATCACAAAAACAACGTACACAAAATGTCATGGTATTATCTACAATATATTTAAAAGTATTGCAATAAAATGGACAAAAAATATCAAATTTTTATGAAGGTCGTCTTACATTTTGATCCATAACTCTTGTTCTACTATAGCGCTTTTGCTGATTTTCACTATCAAACTGCTTAGGAGAATTATAAGCTATTTTTTGTAATCTTTGTTGATTTCGGTTGTGTCGTTTGGACGTGAGAGTGTTTTACATAGACAGAAGGACGGACAGACGGACATGGCTCAATCGACTTGGAATTTCGTTAGGACCAAGAATATATTTAGGTACTTTGTTGGGTCTCAGATGAGTATTTCTCAGTGTTACACACGGAATAGCAAACTTATATATACCCTCCTACACCACTCTTGGTGGTGGAGGGTATAATAACGCAAAAAATGTCATCACTATCATTATGACTCAACAGCGTTAATTTACGACGACAGAAATAACAGTAATAATTGTAACAACAACTAGTTAAAGTGCAATATTCGGCTGTGCCGAATCTTAAACACCCTATACCTAAATATACTGAGAAATACAAAAACTATACTAGTAATAGGATTGGAATATCCTTATTCAGTATTTTATTTATTGTTTGAAAGACAATATTACGAACAACATACATACATACATATGTAATTCATTTCAGATATTAAGAAATTTTATTTAATTTTGACAATTTTTAATTGATGTTATTACCGATTCTCACAATAATTTACAGAGTTTGCCCGATATTCATAAGAATATTGAGTTAACCATAACAATTTATAAAAGTAAAAGAACATTTTTCCATATTCACTACAAGTTAAGAAACAGGGTATAAAAAGGGAAGATTTTGAGGTAAGGTTTCCTTTGGTTGAAATTAATGGGAATCTCAATCAGAATTTGGGAGCTATTGCCAATTATAGACTGACAGCTACAAAATTCAGTAGCATAATTGCCGTATAACCGATATTAGTATGATTTCTGGATTATAATTTCTGATCTGTATAAAAGTTGGCTCGATATCAATATTTGTTAGACATATTTGTGGTTTAATTTGTTCGCGGAAGTGGTACGTATGCAAATGTGAGCAATTACAAAACATAAATTTCGGAACAGAGTAGTTTGTACATATGAGGATATTCCACGTTGAATTTCAATATAATAATAGTACATTTAATTTTGTGTTGATCGGCACAAAATTGGTCATAGCTCCCATATAAGAACCACATCCGAAAAAGACATTTATCTTATCTTTTATCGTATCGTAAATATCGGTACCGACTGAAAACTACATATACAAAAATCATCCCACAAAATTTTGTAAATCTCTTATAAATAACGGTACCGATCCAAGATTTTACACGGATTATTTATATATACCAAACTGCTGGATTTTGAGAAAATCGGTTCATATTTGACTATATTCCCCACATAAGGTCCACTTCCGAAATCTACGTTAATACTAATATATGTTAGATATACCGTTATTATGTTGAAATTCATCCTGAAATATCCGCATATGCATAAAAATCACTAATCCATAATTTGTCATAGCTGCCATATAAGAAATATTTCCGGAAGACAAATACACACACAAAAATGTTTCATAAATGTTATAGTTTACCGATCGACTCAGAGTCACTTGCTAAGTCGATTTAACGATACCTGTCCGTAAGTCTGGCTGGCTGTCCATGTAAAGCTTCTGCGCAGAGTACAGTTAGCAATTTTAAAGATATTTCCATAAAATTTGGTATATGCCATATAAGGCCAACTTCGAAAATCACTTTAGCATGTATAAATATTTTAAAAGTATTTACATCGAGATAAAATTTAACATAAAAATATTTATGTACATATATGCACAGAAGTTGAAATTTTTAGTTCATCGGCCCGTAATAGCTCTTAGCTCTATTTCTGAAAAACTGTTTTTACAGATATACTGGGGCTAGCGTATTAAGCAATTAGAATTGTGCTGTGTGAAGAGCGAATAAATTTCAAGGAAAAAATTGTATCCGTCTTTTCAATAAGAATTGCTTCGTGTAAATTGGCACTTACTTGTTTTATTTTTAGTCTTGCTTCACTAACGAAGTAGCGGGTTAAAAGCCAATTTAATAAAAAAGAAATTTAAAAGTTTTGGATTCCAATAATATCCCAAGAATTTTTATTCTCATACATTCGAATCACAAACAATTTATGCATTGGAAGAGATTTGTTTGAACGAGTTATGCTTCTTGGCTTAATAAAATATACGAATGCAGGAGGTTTCTATACATTTAATGAATAGTAAGTTTATTTTACTTGTGCCATCCGATATTCTATGTAACCACGCCCTAATAAAACATTTTATATTAAAAATTTATTTATGTTTACCAAAAAAATGCCCGAGTATACATGAGTTTCAACTATTTTTTTGCTTTAATTCAAAGAAAGTAAACCGTATACAGTTGGACAATAGGAGCTACCCTGCAAGCCATATGAGTCCGAAAAGAGACTTTTCTGACACCTCGAAAATGGTCCGTCAGAAAGAGCTCTTAGATAATGGCAGAGGAGAGTCTTTTATGAGGTTTTTTTGGGCTCTGTATAATCTTGTTTTTGTCATTCTTGTGTGGTACAGCTATGTTTTTTTTGTTCAAAGTACAAATAGCAGCACAACAACGCTTTGGTACACACAAAATTAGTGGAATTTCTGAGTCATACTACGTGCCGACTCAGGACAGTAACAAGAAAATTTTTCTTTCGCACCGAAAATGCTCTTTTGTTGGACTCTTTTCTGACTCTTTTTTCGGAGCGCTCCTAGAATGGTATGGTGGGTAGTTACATGAGTTTGTTATACAACGAGTAGATATTAAAATTGTTCATATAAACAAAACAAAACATAACACGATTGCACACCAGAAATATCACCATTAAACTCACAAGCAATGAATAAAACATATAAAACAACTACATATGCACACATTTTCAAACATACATACATACCTACATACATACATAAGTATATACCCAGTATACCATTCTAGGAGCGCTCCGAAAAATTTGCTTGTTACTGTCCTAAGTCGGCACGTAGTATGACTTAGAAATTCCACTTAATTATGTATGTACCAAAGCATTGTTGTCCTGTTATTTGTGCTTTGACCAAAAAAAAAGACATACCTGTACAACACAGGAATGATAACAACAAGATTACACAGAACCCAAAAAAGCCCTCATAAAAGACTTTTTTCTGATATTATCTAAGAGTTCTTTTAGAGCCCAAAAAATCCTCATAAAAGACTCCTCTCTGACATTATCTAAGAGCTCTTTCTGACGGACCATTTTCGAATGTAATGACACTGTTTTCTGAAGGTTTTCGGAGAAATTATGATTGTTTTTTGGGTTCATAAAGAGCGTTATGCTCCAAAAACGGTGTCAAAAAAGACTCTTTTCGGGCTCATATGGCTTGCTGGGTATAAGCGCATTAAGCTATGTGAATATCCATGCATTTTTCTGGCTTCCGTTTTATGCGTATAATAAGTGACATAAACATAAAATATCCAGGGCTAAAAACAAACTTTTTTTTTTTGTTTTTTGGTTTCGTCCACACAATCGTCATTATAACATGTTGTCGTAAGAGATATGTACATGTATGTACATGTATGTATGTATACAGAACATAAAAGTAAATAATTCTCTTTTTATGGCAGTTGATGGAAAAGCTTTCAAGTGAAAAAATGTGGGCAAGAGAAAACTGCAGTAAAATTTGGTCATTGATCGGTGTTTGATTATCCTTGCACATAATTATATTCGATTATATTTGCACAAAATAATGCAGCCAAACACTTTAATGCTTTCAGGTAATTTGTTGACTGTTTTCCTATAGAATATTTAATTATGTATGTATGTCGTATGATAACCACAATAAATTTTAAAATTCTTTTTAAATAAAAAATAAAATTTAATTAACAATATTATTATTAATTTTAATGATACAATAATTAATTATGACATATAAATTAGACTGTAACTCAAGCTGTGAAAAAATATTGAAAACTATTTCTATGTAATTTAAATTTCGAAAGTTTCAGTAATTTTCTAAACATGGTGACAAGTTATTCAAAATTATTATGACCAGTATAATTATCACAAACATATACTTAACTAAAATAACTATATGTATGATTTCTGCAGTCGTATGAGTGGAGACTGTAACATAGTATGGTTACCGCAATCATATCAACAATTATGATAGCCAACATATTGTTGAATAATTTGTAAGAATGTTAAAAAATGGCTGTGACCATATGCAACTTTACTTTTTCTTGCATATAAATTCTTATTACATCAGTAAATAAGTGGGAAATAAAAGATATTTAATAATTTTGTTTAAACCTTTGTTCTTTTGTTACAAATAATGTGCTACGCCAGATATTAAAAGATGTTGTTTGTTTTTTTTTACAGATAACTCGTGAATTATATTTGGGAAATCAAACATTACTTTATCCTTTACCGTATCGTACCGTAGCAATTATCGAACATTTCGCTTTGAGTGATAATCACAAAGTAAACACTGGTGTCACTTATCCTTCTTTCAAAACTGCGTTTTACGTATAATTTTGCGGATTGCAGTCTTATTAGAATTAAAAATTTGCCCCCAAAGTTGGTGCTTTTATTATAGATAACATATTTTAGTATGACAATTTTTAAGGAGGGAAAATAAACATTTGATTTATAAGCTGCAATTATAAGATACTTAATTTGTAATGACACATATATAGCTCTTAAAATTATACAGTTTTGTAATGAAACATACCATCATATAGTAATAATAATAGGAAACTGTTTCCAAAACAAGTTTGAGTGCTATATTCGGCTTTGCCGAATATTTAATACCCTCCACCTAAACGTACTAAGAAATAGAAAAACTACACTGGTTATATGACCAGAATATTCTTATTCTGCGTTTTCTATTCAGTCTTAGTGCAAATTTTATTAGTATTTTATATATTGTTTGAAAAACAATTTTATCTAATTTTGAGCATTTATAATTGATTGTAATTTACAGAGTTTGTTTGATTTTCATAATAATCTTGATTGTAATTTAACAATTTATAAAATTAAAAGAAAATTTTTCCATATTCACAACAAGTTAAGAAACAGAGTATAAAAAAGTATAAGATATAAGATGAGGCTTTTTTGTTTGAATTCGATCTCAATAACATTATTTACAAAATATTTATGGGTGGCATAAGAAGAAATGGACCAATTATGGACTGATAGCTTCTAACTCCAGTATCCACTAATTTGATTTATATGTATTTTACGATTATATTGGTTGAATTTCATCTCAATAACGTTATTGTCAAGAGTTGTATGGTTGGTTGTTATGCTCGGAAGTGGACTTAATTCAGGAGCTATTATTGACTGACAGCTACAAAATCCAGTAGCTTAATTGCCGTATAACCGATACTACTATGATTTCTGGATTAAAATTTCTGATCCATATAAAAGTTGGTTCGATATCGATATTTATTAGACATTTTTTTCGGTTTATTTGGTTTTTGGAAACGATTCTTATATGGCAGCTATGACAAATTATGGGTCGATCTTTTTAAATTTTGGAACAGTTATTTTCATGCATATGAGGATATTTCACGTCGAATTTCAACATAATAACGGTATATTTAAGATATACATATATTAGTATTAACGTGATTTTCGGGAGTGGAATTTATGTGAGATATATTGTCAAATATGGACCAATATTCTCAAAATCCAGCAGTAAATGATCCGTGTAAAATTTTGGATGGTACCCTTATTTATAAGAGATTTATGAGTATAAAAGTGATTTTCGGAAGAGGGCTTTATATGGGGCATACGGTTAAAAATGGACCGAAATTTTGTGGAATGATTTTTGTATATATGTAAATGATCTGTGCAAAATTTTGAGTCGGTACCGATATTTGTAATAAATGTCCTTTTCAGAAGAGGGCTTTATATGGGGCATACGGTTAAAAATGGACCGACATTTTGTGGGATGATTTTTGTATATATGTAAATGATCTGTGCAAACTTTTGAGTCGGTGCCGATATTTATACAATATATAGAGTGATAAATGTCCTTTTCAGATGTGGTCCTTGTATGGGAGCTATGACCAATTCTGGGCCGACCACCATAAAATTTAGTACAACAATTTATTTGCCTATAAAAATTATTTATGTCAAATGTTAGCCGTTTAACATTATTTATATATGTTTTAAACGTATTAAAGTAAATTTAGGAAGTGAAATTTATATGGGGTCTATGGTCAAACATGCACCGGACTAAAAACAATTTCGTTTTGCGATTTATTTTTGCATAAAACTTATTTTTGTTGAATTTTGTCTTGATATTCCAATTTTATAGGAATTTATGTATAATTGAGCAATATTTCGGGAAGATTTTTGTATTGGGGCTATGAGTAATCATGGACAGAGTCTTACTCTTTTCCGCACACTTTCTTCTTTTATCACAAAATTTCATGGTATTATCTTCAATATATTTAAAACAAGTAGAAATGAAATGGACAAAAAATATAAAATTTTTATGGAGGTTGTCTCACATATTGGTCCATAACTCTGGTTGACCTAAACCGATCTTGCTGATTTTCAATACCAAAGTTACCAATAAGAAATATTTTTAAATATTTTTCTGGAAATCTCGTTTAGTTAAGTTGTATAGTTTGTACGTGAGAGTGTTTTACACAGACGGGCAGACAGACGGGCATGGCTAAATCGGCTTAGAATTTCATAACGAGCAAGAAAATATATACTTTGTTGGGTCTCAGATGAATATTAAAAAAGTTTTACATGGCATGGTAAACGTAATATACCCTCATTCACCACTGTTGGTGGTGAAGGGTATAAAAAGAAGAAATAATTACTTTTAATAGGTATTTTGTGGATTAGTTTAAAATCATGAACACAGTGGTTAACGTACAATTATCAATTCTGCATTGTGCAGAACGTGAAGGGTTACTGTTTTGCATATTTAATTAAAACAAGTAAGAATTTACAATCGGCTGTGCCGAATCTTATATACCCTTATAAAGTTTTGCAATTCAAAATTTGAGATTTTAAATTAAGTGATAAATTTTATTTAATTTACGGATTGGACATATTATACTCGCAGATATTTATTTTCATACAAAACTATAAAAAATTAAAAACAAACTCAAATATGTAATATTGTATTTATGTATATATGATTCTAATAATTGTTCGAACTTCGTCTCAATTTGATTTAATTTTTTTACTATACTGTTACTGTATTTCTGTTTTTTTCTAATATGTCCTTAAGCTTATAGTTTGTACAAAATTCGTAGAGAACAAACTTAATACCCGTAACTATTATTTATTTAAAAAAAAATATTAACATTTTAAGTCTTGTATGCTTTCTCGAGGTTATGCTATATTTTATAATTCAGTGTTTCATATGTATTAGAGTTTAACGAACCAAACGAGAACGCTCGTTAAATTACTTTATTTTCGATGAAAAACCTTTTAGGAAAAGGTTTTTAAACAAATCTGCTAAATAATTTAAGAGACTTTGTTGGCTTGAATGAAAGGATTTTAAAAAATATTAGTTTATTTCGGTATTTTACATTAAAAGTTTCCACATACAATAGATTGAGTTGGAATTTGGTAAGGAGCTTCAATAGAGTATATATGAGTGTAATGAGTTGAAAATTTTAAGGTTTTACGACCAATTTGATGGTAATGGTTTCTCTTTTCCAAATTATTAAATCATTACATATTTATCTTCTTATAAATTCTACTCATCAAGAGATTTATTTCAATGCTCGTTTGTAGATGTTGTACATACAATTTTATTTTGATTTAATTGGTAAAGTTTTGTATTTTAAATGATTCTTTAATGTTTTTAAACTAAAACAAAATAAAACCCAATGGTTTTTCAAATGTAAAAACATCATCTCTTAATTACCACTCATCGTAAGTCCAACACATTGACACAAATTTTAATGCATTGGCAAATCTGGAATTACCCTACTTCCTTTTATATTTCGCGGTTAAATTTCCATAATAGCCTAAAAGTATGCAATTATCTTGTAGATCCACACATATTAATAAATAATAAATTCTTGGAATATAATCGAAACAAATTACAAGATCTTTTCTTTTTATATTATAAATATTATACAAGAATATTGTTAAATTTATATTATTGTGCAGATATACATAACACTTTTCAGAATAAATGTATTTAATTTTTTTTGTTGTACTAAAATTTTGTAGTAGATTTAAAGTAACAAATTTGATTTACCGAGTAGCATGCAAAAAAAAAACTAAACACTATTTCTAACAAAAAAACAAAACGATTGACAACAAAATTTGTCAATTTATTGACACATCGTTAGACTGCTCTACAGGATACCACCTCACCCATATAAACTGCAAACACTGAAGCATTTACACTCACTGCTCTTACATGTTCCTATGTATGTCGAAATCAACACAAACGCAAATATAGACAGACGACAACAACTACAGCTCTTTTGGGAAATAAATTGTACATTCATTTAACAAACATTTAGAGACGAAGAGTAACTTTTTCCCCGTTTCTCTATGTTAGAAAAAAAAAACAGAACAAAACAGAATCATCAACAATAAAAATTTAATAAAACAGCGCTAATCCAAATAATGTTAAAACCAAAATATATTTTACTTTATTTTATGCTTTAAAAAAACGTGAATTGTATGATATTTGAAAAAAGGATACAAAGACATAATAACAGCCATAACATTAACTAGGGAACAATAAGAGCGTCTACCTAGGCAAAGCTAGATTTTTTATCAACCTTAACTATATTTTGTACACCACTATATTTCGCATTAGATCAAATGTTGCATATATTGGAGGTGGTCTACTTTGGGCCTACAATATATAGCAGTCTACAATAGAAGATCTAAATTCAAAGGTAAAACTGGACTGTACCTCTTCTATAGTCATGGGGAGAAGTTATACAAATATCGGTCTATCCGTTTAAAAATTACAGATTTATTTCTACTTTTTTTGAATATTCCCCACTGTACAGCAGTAGAAAAACAAAATTCATTTGCAATATAGTTTTAAAAGGTGAAAAATGACACTTACGTCAAGTCAAATGTTAAAGTGTTGGTAATAATACAAAAAAGCCAAAACGATCTAAATTGCCAAACACAAAAAGGTTTCCAAACAATAACTACAATAACAGACAAGTAAACTATAATAGCAATGAAGTGTTTTCTTTTAGTCGCTTTTTTTTTGCGATAGAAAATTCTTAGAGAAAATTGTGAACTCGTTTATCAATATTTTATGATTTTTTGTCTGATATGTGTATGTGGGTGTATGTAAATGTGTGAAATATTAGTTTAATAATGGTTGACATCCAAAAATAACTGTATGACAGTTTGGAACTTTCCATGTGTAGGGGTTACTTTGATGGCAGAAGAACTTGTAATGTTGGTGCCAGTGACACTGTTTGGAGGGACGTTGCTCATGGCTGTCCGCATTGCTCCATATGTGGTTTATTTATATGGAACTTCATGATGAATTCTAATTTTGTGATAATCGGTTTATAATAAGACCCATATCCCATATGTTAGTGTCCAAATAAAATTTAATTGAATTGAATATACGAAAATAATGACAACTAATTTTATAACGGTCGGTCACTTTAACATCTTGAAATTTTTTGTAAGTGTTTATATCGAGATACATATATACCAATAATATTTATAATTTTTGGATGATCGGTCCATAATAGGTCATTCTGAAAATCAGTTTTCACACATATACTGGTAGTAGGGTATTATATAGTCGGGCGTGACCAAATACATATACTTATTTTCTTGCTTAAATTCCGGTTAGCTTTATTTTTATGAAGCTTTGAAAACATAAAATAGCACTGCATAAAATGAGCTATGAGCCACTGTATGAATATTACCAGAGATTTTTGATTCGGAAAATTGACGATTGCTAAAGTAGAATTTAATGATTGTAAAAAACAAATTGGTAGAAACCAAGTCCGGACAATGTTATGTTGTTGTTTTTATTGAATAACATTTTCGGAACATACGAGTATGTTCACAGAACAGTGTTTAGTATCAAATGACATTTTCCTACAAATAGACCAGTGATACTAAGCTTTATTTAGTTCTCATCAATTCTAAAATTGCTACATATTAATTTTCTCCAACATAAACAAATGAAATCCTGATTGCAATTGAACACGTTTTCACCTAAATTTATTGAAATAATAAATAATGTTTGTGGTTTATTATTCAGCTAGTGGTAGACTAACTGCCGTATTTATAAAAAATAAAGTAGGCTTGAAGTGTGCTTTAAGACAAAATTTTCATACAAAATTTTCTTAAAGTACACTTGAAGTCTACTTTATTTTTTTATAAATACGGCAGTAAAACTACAGGAGAAACTAGAGTCTAACAAATGCTTTAAGAACGTAAACAAATTGTTACAGTTTTTAAGAATTCTCCTGTTTGTTTATGTTTTCAAACACGTTAGATGTTTGAAAATGACAAGCATGTTAGAATGCTTGTCATATTCCAAAGAAAATTAACTTTGACACACAACAGCAATTGTGGGTGTTGCTGACTTTTGTTTAGCCTCATTTTTTTTTTTTTTTTGGGAGCATTTGCAAGTCATGTTAGCTTTCGTTTACCTGTCCACTAAATCTAACATTAATTGTTTCTGTCTGGTTTTAATTCTATATATTTTTTAAATTTCCTAGTATTTGTTTTCCTTGTTTAGTTTGCAAGTTAGAAAATGTTTTTCTGACACTTAAAGTATATATTTATACTTCTTAGTTTTAGTTTTTTACTACACAATTTTTGTATGTTTTACACTCCCCCCGTTTTGGTTTTAGTGACGTGGGAACACTTGTTATTCATTCGATTCAGATTCAGAATTGTTTTCTTTTTGTTCATTGCCATCTCCTATTCGCCTATTGGTTGTCAACAAAATATTGTCACAAACATTTTTTTGTTGAGGAGCGATTTTTATTGCAACCGTTAGTGACACATTGTGTCAACCATTTGAATGTAAAATTTATTTTAACAGTTGCTTGGCAATGGAACATTTCAATATTTTGTTGCAGTTGTAATAAAAATAATTCGTTTTCTCTTTTAGGGCAAAAAAAAAAACATTTTTAAAAGAAGTTTTTTGAAAGTTATTTGAATTCACAGAGGTGTGCATTTGTATTAAATTTAAGAATCAGCCAATTAAACTTTAAAACTGGTACAGCCAGAGAAAGTTTTAAATTTTTCAATATGATAATTTGTGATGAAGGCACAGCACAAATCAATGTTTTTGCAAAACTGCTTTATTTCAGAAAATATTTTTCTGAAAAGCCAAAAATTTATCTTTTAATAATATTTGGTACCAACAAGGTTTTTGTTAAAAAAAAATGATATTTCATGTAAAACGTTTCAACAAAACTTTTATAATCAGCCATGTAACAGAAGTGGATGTGGAAATAAATAAGTATTTTGCTTCTATAGAAAAAGTAAAACGACATTTTTTTTCGAAATGAAACCTACATAGAAATGTTTAAAATTACCATTCCACATATCAAATTAAAAGTGGTTTCATTCCGAAAAAAAATTTCCTTGTACTTTTTCTATACATAGAAGCAAAATACAGAATTAATTCTACTTCTGAACGGAATTAACCCCCTGGCCCGCGATGTCGAACGACAAATTTCGCTTATTTAAGACTTAAGACACAAACTTGATTGTGAAATAAACAAACTTGATTGAGTAAAAAATAGAAACGATAAAAAAGTGTGTGTCTTAAGTCTTCTCTAAGCAAACGTTATCGTTCGACATCGTGAAAAAAATTCAAGTAAGAAATTAAAAACAATTAAGAAATTAAAAACATGATTTCTGTCAAAACGTTTTAAGATGAAAGCTCATGGCACAATAAAGTTTTCGAATAAAAAACGTTTTACAAAAAACATAGTTTTAAAACTTTTAAATAATATTTTTTATAAAAAAAAACTTGTTTAGTTAGATTTTATTAAAAATCGAGATTTTTGAGTTTAAATTTTTTTCCAAAAGAGCTTCTCAACTTCTTCTCAACGAAAAAGTTAGTTTGATTATTCTTCCATCGATAGGAAACATTTTGGAAAATGTTTTATTTGAAGCATATTTTCGATACTTGTGTAGAAATGAAATGAGACAAATGAGAAAATGTTGAGTAATTTTTTGGAGAATATTTACATATGTATGTGTAAATCCTTTATACATAGATAAGCAACTAAGAATTTTGGAAATTAATATATCTCACAGTACCCATGTATTGTAACTTTACTGAATATATTCCATCGTCTAAAGCACGATGGCCACGTATCAAACTGATTTGACAAATAATATGTATGTATTGGTAATATTTAGTTTGACGTAGCGGCGGCAGTGAAATCTAAATTGTTTTGATTTTAAATAATATTTTCGTCAAACTCACATCAAAATATACGTGTGAGATTTTTTTCACTAATACAATCAAAAAAAACTGAGTTTGCCAAATTAGTTTGATACGTGGACATCGTGTTTAAAACACTTCTTGCATAGCCAGCGAACTCTAGCATGACATAAAACACATCTCAAATGTTTTTCTAGCTTTTCGGGATAGTAAAATATACCATCTTGAGGTAATCTTGGGATCAATGACATTTAAAGTAGAGCTTTATTTTGCACGTTTTGGCGTAAGTAGTACCTTACAATGGAATCGTAAAGCGTTCGAAATATTTATATCTATTATATAGGTAAACAATGTCCACCATCCATTTGTTGCCACCAATGGCAATTCTTTAAAGTTTAATAGACTGGTCGAGGTCATCTACCCACCTTTACAGGGCGATGGACAAAACATTTAACCATTGACTTGTTAACGGAAATGTACTCACAAAGTACTCCCCACTGAAGAAATTTTTCATTACAACAATTCGGCTAATAGCCAAATTTTAAACATTTTGAAATTTCTTTCAATTTATCTCGATATCTTTGTCTAGACATTGATTTTGATAACATTTCCTTTCCACCATATTCATAGTAAGACCAGTACAAAACCTCTCTTGGCGATTTCTGATATCCAGATAATATCAGTATACCTATAATTTTTTTAAATTGACGAAGTCAATTGGAAAGTTATATCTATTATTTTCATTAGTATGTATATAAAACTATATTGCTGATAATCAAACTAGACACTTCTTCATCAAATCTCAAAAAGATGAGACGACTTAAATATGTCTTTACATCTTCCTGTCTTGCAAGCATAGTAGTCGATACCTGAGATGTTGAAGAGTATGTTTGTAAACACTTACGCCATGCTGGTAGTTGACTGCAGCTTCTCTTTATCTTTTTGGCCAACGGTTCATATTCACCACTGTCCTTATGATCGCTTAAAATTATTTTATTGTCACACCTAAACATCTCAATATTACCCGGGGCATCTATCGGCATGTTGTTATCTGCCAGGCTCTCATCACAGCCTTCTTTTTCGTCTGTTAATATGCTTGGCTCAGGCGGAATGATTTATTCAAAGTACTCACTAGAATTGGTACTCTAATTTTTTGTAATACATTCTGACATACATTGATAAACATGCAAGTATGTATTTCTGTAAACATAACAGTGCTCCCACAATTTTTATATGGATTCCGCCCCTGTACTCAATTGAGTACAGTGAGATATAAAACAGTATAACTTTATAAAATTAAATGTCAGGCAACATTTTTTTTTACTTATTTTACAAATAGAAACGTTTGGGATAAAAAAAAAATAAAAGTATGTACTTTTCTCAACACTTTAATTTTTTGTTAGCTGAAAACTGCATTTTGTGACAGTTGATATCTACAAAGTCAGATTTTTTTTATTAGTTTAAAGAGTACAAGTTTCTTTTAAGTTAAAAACTTAAAAAAAATCACAAAAAACGTTCAAAATTTCAAAGTTTTGTCTTTATGTTTGGCTGTACTCAATTGAGTACAGCGGCCGTAAATGGGTTAAAAGAAAAATTTGTTTTGCTAAAATAACATTGTTAAAGTAGTAGATAAAATATAATATATAAAATATATGTGTTATTATCCATTCCATATATCATATTTTTATTTATGTGTATATTTGACAGTTCAAAGCGGGAACCTTTCTCACAAACATTTTACAGATAATATATATTTTTTCTGTAAATTGGCGAGTACAGACACGGTTTTGTGAGAAAGACAGCTGTTTGTTTCAATTTATGGCATTTTTGTTTCATTTCACACATTTTAATCGAAAAGACTCTCGACATGGTAGTTACAGAACATGTGAAAAGATTGGTGTAGTATATAAAATCCAATGTTAATGAGGGTTGTATACGATTTCGCACTGTTGCATAGTATCTGAAGAACGAAAATAAAAACTAAGTCATAGTGCGTTACTTGAATTGATTTCCACTATGAATATATTTTAATTAATAAATATTGTTAGTGAATATTTGTTAAGGGTAAAAATGGTTTTAACCATCAATTATTTATTGTAGTAAATTCTTTCATGTCAAAATAAAAATATTGAATATTTCATAGTTTTCTGTTGTTATTGTAGTGCAAAAGTGGAGAATATATATTTTGGCAGCACACATTGTTAATGGCTTTGCCTTATTCCATTGAAAATATTTTCCATTTTTATTCGGTTTTGACTGCTTTTTCTTCACTTGCTTTTCATCTGTTTGTTTAAGGTCCATTATTCGTTTTAAGCCTCTAGAGTATAATTTTTATTCTCATGTAACGTACATATGTTTCCGTTGGGGTTCATATAACGAGTACTGGATAGTTGCTTCATATTTGGTTGCCTTTTTGTTTAACCATGTGGTGGTTTGGATGTATGCAAGTGTGTCTGAGGCATTTAAGGCTAAAGTTTTGTTTGTTTTCTGTTTTATTTTCCACATCATCTACCAATTCCCCACAAGGACCTTTTAGGTTTATGTGGTGAAAACACCATCAACAAATATAATTTAAAGATGTGAGAGTAAACGAAAATAGTGCAAAACTACATTTGTTGCAGTGAATTTTTTTTTTGTTTTCTGATCAATAAACAGTTTCGAAATATAATTTAAATTTATGTCTTTTGGGTTAAGTTAAAAAATATGGGAAAACAGCCGGTTGCCAGCGGGATTTTGAAATTGTTTTAAATTGAGTTTTTAACTGAGTGATGCTAAGTTTATGCAAATAATAAAGTCAGTAATTATTGTAAAATAATAATTTCAATATTAAAGAAATATTTAGAAATATATCGATGTACATTTCATGGCGTTTTGCTCATAGTTTCTGAAATTAAAATGTTTTTTTTTTGTAATTTTTGTTTTAGATTATATTTGAAAATTTAAACATAAATTATTTCCAATAATAATGCTATCAATATTTAACAATTTATAAATAAATAAAATGACAATTCATTTTGATTATTCTTTATTGAATAATGAACTGGAGACAATAATATGTACATCTCTTAAAAATATAGTTGTAACTCATTTCTTGATAATGATATCCGATTGATAACGAAATATTTGAAGAATTAATTTAATAAATAAATAATATATATAATTTTTTACAAATAATTGGTCTCGAGCTCGAAAACACTTTTTTATTTTATAATTAAACATTATTTAGATCAAAGTGCTGCAAACAAATCAATGTGATAATTTTTATTTTTTATATTGTTTAAAGTTTAAGGCGTTATAAATGAACTAATGTGTTAATTTTATTTTTTTATACCTATCTATACAATTAATTAAAATGACTTTTTAACCCTACGGTCAATAACCAACAAAATATGCGATAGTCAATAACCAGGTACCCCGGTACCACTTTGTAGATTTTCGTACTTTTATATTAAAAATTATCCAAATATATAGATTATACACACAGATTTTGAAAATATGTATATAAAAAAATTAAATTGAATAAGTGTTTTGTTCTAAGTCGCATAGGTTTAGCGGGAAGTCTTCTCACTAACTTATTTAAGAAAAGGTTATTGGCGCGAATTCCTCCATTTAGCGAAATGAGTGAAGCCGAACTTTTTGCAGGACTTGTTTAATTTTTATTCAAATTATTCATAGTATATTGTTCAAGTAAGAATGTTGCGTAAAGTGGAGTTGTTATCACAAAGACAATACATACATTTATCAGATGAAGACAAAGTTAAATATATCTCATCTACTTTCGACGATATTGTGGATGATGAACAGTTGTCTGAAAGAGAAGACGAAGAAACATCATTTACGGGAAATGTCGAAATGTCAGACGCTGAAGATGTCCCAGGATGGCACACGAATATGCATCTGCCTAATGCTGATGTTTATGATGGGCCATCACATCTTGTCCTCTACACCGAGCAAAAGTGGGCACTAACAGATTCTGGTCACTATTACGTTTATACGCTTTGACGATGCAAACACCAGAGGTAAAAGAATACTTAATGATAAGGCTCCTCCAATCTATGATATATGGGTAATGCTCAACGCACATCTTTCAGCGCATTACAAACCCAGCGAATATCTCACAATCGACGAACAGCTCTTCCCATACCGCGGCAGAACTAAGTTCTCACAATATATACCCTCAAAACCTGCAAAATATGAGATTGAAGTGCATTTGTGACGTCAAAAATGTTTTTGCAGGCGCAAAACATTTCCTTTGTATATTGTAACGCGAGGAGCTTTGTATGTCTCTTATTAAAGTACGAGCTGCCAATAGCTAAATTACTCGCCACTTTTCGTCAAGATCTGCTATTCAATGCTGTATTCCATCAAAAATAAAGGAACTGTGGTAAATTTCAATAAAAAACAAATCAAACTTGTAGGGGTACCACGGTACCCGGTCATTGACTCGCGTAGGTGTCGAAAGTAAAATCATTTTAAACAAAGATTTATCTATTAATTAATTAATTTTTTCTTTTTTTAATGTCTATTAAGACCTTAATTGCGACAATTTAAAATTTCATGGCCATATTTTCATTGTTAAAAAATTGCGAGCACTTTTAAGTTGAAAAAGTTACCCGGGTATCCGGTCATTGACCGTAGGGTTAAGACTTACCAAAGTACAATAAATGAATTAATGTGATATTTTTTTTTTTATTAATGTAATACTAATATGTAATAAATAACAATATAATAAACACTAGAGATTACTGTTTTTTGTACATACGAGTACATTTTTCATGTTTTCTATAGAATTCTTAATATTTCATTTTTAATTTTTTCTGCTTCCGAGTTGTCAATAGATTCAACTGCTTCATCACGAATTTCATTTTCATTTTCACTAGCCTCATTACAAAAATCCTCTGAGAAATTATTTACCTTATAAAATACGCAAATATTGTGCAATGCTGCACACATACATATTTATAATTTGTGTAACTTTTTTTGGAGTATAATGAAGTGCTCTCGCCTGTAGCAGATATCTGAACCTATTTTTAAAAACTCCAATTGTTCGCTCTACAATAATTCTTGCTTTTGCATGTTGCGTGTTGTAATTGTTTTGCGGAGATCCTTCATCTGGGTTTCTAAATGGTGTCATTAAATATGGTTTTAAAGAATATCTAGCATCACCTATAACCAATAAAACATGTAAGAGTGCTTTATTAGGCTATGCCGAATCTTATATACCCTTCACCTTTGTTGTCGATGCATAATTATATTATGCATAATTATGTTGATAAAGATGCCATCTGTTGATGAATTTGTTCGTAACAATATTAACACAATTTGTGTGATCAACGCCATCTCTTGATGAAATTATTCGTAACAATATTAATACACTTTGTGTGATCAACGCCATCTGTTGATGAAATTATTCGTAACAATATTAATACACTAAGTTTTTTTGATGAAATGTTCAGAGGTTGTCTCGGATTTCTGCTCATATCTTCGCTATTTATGGACGGATTTTGCTGATTTTAAATAGAAAACTTCTAGAAAGCATGTCTGACAGAATTATTGAAGATTTGGATCCCGAAGATATCTGGGGACTTCAGAACATTGATTTCAACAGACAGACAGACAGTCGGAAAATTATATTGTTTAAATTAAAAATGGAATGACATACTTATACACACCCTTCTCAGGAAGGTGAAGGGTATAACAAAAAAGTAAGCACATGTAAGCACCTCATCAAATATATACTCACATGGTGGAATCCATTTCCAATATGTTGGAATCATATTCATCTTCAAGAGACGAATCATCAAACCATAATTCCGTGGTGGTCTTTTCAAAATTAATTTATTTTTCTTTAAGAAATTGTAAATAAATATAGCGCAAGCTGATAGAAATGTTCCATTGTGAATAACCGAAAAAGAGTGATTCTCACAATAGCGTTTTTTATCTAATGCGCACCATAATACCAAATAAAAATTCGTTCGATAAGCATTTTTGTTTACAGCCGAAAATCGAATTTTGCTCATAATAGGCATCTTAGTTGTGTATTTTGGACTTGAGAATATTTTACGTAGACGGACAGATGGACACAGCTCAATCAACTTTTATGAGGTTCAATGATACATATGTATACTTTGTTGAATCTTAGATGAAGAATTTCCAAGTTTTACTCAGAATGACAAACGTATATATGCCCTCATTCATCATTTGTGGCGGTGGGGGTATTAAATTGTATTTCTATATTTATTTATTAAGTAGATACAAAGGATACAATAGGGTTCTATAAATACCGTTTTAACATTTTTTGATCACCTAGAATGTTGAATTTTTATAAAGTACAAGATAACTTTTATATCTTGGTTTATTAGTTCTGGAAATATAAGATATATGGAGAATTTTCAAAAGTGTGTATGAGTGATCTTCAATAAAATATAATATATGTATATATAAAATATTTATCATACGCTTAGTACGATTTGTTTAATATAATTTAAATAACAAACTTAATCGGAATATAATTGAGCATAGTTGCCATATATGGCAATAAAATACAACACAAATAAGAGTAATATGGTCGGGCTGGACCGACTATACTTTATTACTTGTTCATTATTTACATCAGCTTTAAATCATACTAATTCATATTATTTTTATACAATTCCAGCGTTGGTTTTCTATCTTGTAATTATACACAACTAGTGTAGAAATATGAAACAAAGATGAAAATAAAAACAAAAGTTTTAAAACTTCAGGCATGAAGTGGAAAATTAAATTCAACTCTTGTTAACGTTGGTATTATTGTTGTTTCTTTTGTACCAGTAATAGGAGGTTTCAGCTGCTGTTTGTTTGTAGCAAAAAAAAAAAATAAGATGAGTGCGAATCTACTATATTTGTACTGTTGTTTATGATAGTTTTTATCGTTTTGGTATACCCTACCATAGTAGGGAGGGTATATTAGATTTGTAACGCCCATAAATATTTATCCAACAAGGTATACCGCTCGATTCAGAATCACTTCCTGAGTCGATTTAATAATGTACGTGCATTCATCTGGTTGTCCGTGAAAATTTGTGCGCAAATTTTGAAAATATTTCGAATTTGGTTAATGACATTATTTGGATCCAAGGAGTGTTTGGATTGAAATTGATTGAAATGAGTCCATTATTGCACCTAAACAATTTTTTTAATTTATACACGTATCCAAAAAAATGCACCGCAAATAAGGTGGACATGAAGCCTAATTACGTCTATAAATTTTATGTAGATCGATTCATAATTCACCATGGCTTTCAAAATCTTTCAAAAATCTGTTAAAGAGCATAAAATATTAAAAATATTGGCATACAAATAATATTCATCATAAATGTGTTTCCAATTCTATGATTATCGATTGATAATTTGTCATAGCTCCTACATAATATATTTTCTTAAAAATGTTGGAATCTAAATCAAATTGAATACAAATAAGTTTCATTAATACAGAAATTGACGCGTAATTTTATAATGTTTGGTCCATAATTAATCAAAACTGATATATAAGACCTTTTTTTTTTTTTTTTTTTTTTTTCAAAAACAAACACAAACTGGGAAGCTTTTTGGCTTGTCTGTAGAAAACACCCAGAGTCTTTGGCGGGAATCGAACCCGCAACCCTCTGACTGATAGGCCGGCACACTATCGCCTAGTCTATCGGGGCACCCGTTTTTTTTTTTTTTTTTCCAAAAACAAACACACAAACACACCTTCTTTGCACATGCATGCATGTATAAATCTTTTAAAAATGTTTATTTATATCGAGAACTAATTTATGTCGTCAAATTTTTGGATGTTCGGTCCATAATAGCTTATAGATCCCGTATAGCGCCCATTTTTGGAAAACTAATTTTGCACATATACTGGGTAATATAGGGTAATATATTGTCGGGCTTGACCCACTCTAATTTCTTAATTGTTTTATTTGTTTGTTCTTCCAGGAAATCCACACCAACTTTATAGTTCTAGTTTTGTTGAAAGTTACAGTCCTTTTAGTTATTATTGTGTCTGTATTACTCACGTTATATGTATGTATGTAGTTGTGTTAGTTGTATGTAGTAAAAACAATTGCATCGATTGTAATTGAAATGCCTGTGTTGCCGCTTGATTGTTGGTGTTCACGAATCGTTTATTTGTTGTAAAAAAAAAAATAGAACAAAATAGAGTTTATTGTTTTTGGGTTTAAATGTTTTGTTGTTATATATAGTTATAGTTAGTTTAGTTGAAAAACCAAAAGTGTGCGCACTCTGCAAATTGAGAAACACAAATTTATTGTGAGTAGTTTTAATATTTTCAATTTCTTTGGAAATAATTGGGAGCTGTTTATTGAAACAATTGAAAAATATGATTGTTTTTTCTGCAAGATAAAATAGTAAAAGTTAATAAATGAAAACGGTTTCAATGTTGTTTTGGCTAAAACTTTACATTTAGTTGCTTGATTAATGTTGAATTGTTATATAATTATATTTTAAAGTTTAGTATTAACTTCTTTCTTTGCTGCTTCTAAAGTTCGAAGAATGTATAAAACTTGTTTGTTTTCCATTTATTTGATTTGTGTTTATAACTAATTATTCTTTACTGAACATGTTATGATATTTTTTTCGACTTTTGTTTAGTATTTGGTGGTTTGGTGGCAGTTGCACAGAAAAAAATAAAAATGAGTTTCAATTAAAATATTTGTGGAATCAATTAAAAATTTAATTGAAATCGGACCTGTAAACAAAATAATAGTATCAATTAAAAAAAATGTGCGATTTAATTGAAAATATCAGAAAAAGTAATTGAATCAATTAAAATTTTAATTGAAAATTATTTTAAAATCAATTAAAGGTTTAATTGAAAAAAAACATGATTTTTTTTCTGTGTGGTGGTTAATTAAATTGTAAAATCTTTTTGTTTATGATCAATAAATTAAAATCTTCGTAAACTATTTCCAATGGAATTTTTAATTTCTAAAATGAATGTGGCTATTGTGACAAATTGGCTTTAATGTAAAAATTTTTCATATATTATGTTGGTACTTGTTTGCAATTTAATTTAAAATAGAAATTGTAAAAATCGAAACACATTGTTTAAGCCTTTAAACATTTTAATACTACACATTAATTGAGTGGTACCTGTGTTAATGTGGCGTTTGTGTTTTGTTTATGTTTTTAAATTGTTAATAAAGTAAATAAACTAAAAAAGGTGAAACCATTTTAAAGCCAAGAAATTTATTGCAGTTATTATTAACCAAAATTCAGCAGTTATTGTCACAAAGCTTTCTTAAGACCTTAACCAATTAAAACTGTTTCTACATAAACTGAATATGCTGAATGTTTGTTGTCCGAAATGTATGACTCCTTTTTGGTTAGATAATCGATTATATGTATGTATGTATGTATGTATGTGTAGTAGGGATACCAAACGGGACAGGTTTTTAAAATCCCAGAATTCGGGATTTTATAAATATAAATCTTTTTGTTTTATATTAAAACAAATTGGTTTATTAACAATACAAACTATTTATTTCAAAAAAGTAACTTATATTCGTCCCCTCAATAAAACAATAGTGTATACACACTAAAACTAATTCTATATGTGATAAAAATTTGGTAAAATTCTACTTCCACAAAGTGGGTTAAAAGAGCAATAATAGTCTATAATTTTGTGTTTGAAATTTCTCATTAATAATTATTGAAGCTTACGGTGTTTTAGTTAGTTATTTCTCTGGCTATAATTTCAAAGAAAAGTAGTGTATAACAAGTTAGAGTGCAGTATTCGGCTGTGCCGAATCTCAAATACCCTTCACCTAAACGTAATAAGAAATACAGAAACTACACTGGTTATATGACTAGAATATCCTTATTCTGTATTTGTTATTCAGTTTTGATGCAAATTTTATTTGTACTTTATATATTGTTTGAAAGACCTGTTGGTCGTAATTCACTAATGTGATTTTATTTTAAATATTTTGAAATTTTATCTAATTTCGACCATTTACAATTGATGTAATTACCGTTTCTTACTGTAATTTACAAAGTTTGAATGATTTTTTATAATAATCTTGAGTGTAATTTAACAATTTATGAAATTAGAAGAACATTTTTTCATATACACAACAAGTTAGTATAAAACAAACGTAATATACCCTCATTCACCACTCTTGGTGGTGGAGGGTACAAAAATGTTTAAAAATATCAATTTTTTATGGAGGTTGTCTTACATGTTGATTCATTACTCTTGTTATACTCTACCGATTTTGCTGATTTTCAATACCAAATTGCTTAGGAGAACTGTAAACGGTTTTTTGTAAACTTTGTTGATTTCGGTTGTGTCCTTTGGACGTGAAAGTGTTTTACATAAACAGACAGACAGATGGACACACAGACAGACGGGCATGGCTCAATCGACTTAGACTTTCGTAAGGACCATATGTACTCGATGCTTTGTTGGGTCTCAGATGAGTATTTCTCAGTGTTACACACGGAATGACAAACTTATACATATATACCCTGATTCAGCACTCTTGGTGGTGGTGGGTATAAAAAGCATACACTATTTTTATTAATCACTATTTTTATTATTTTATAATAAAATCAAATCGAAAAATGACGTGCATTAATATATAAAATTTTTTGCGATTTTGAGATTTTGCGATGGGCCCGAAGAAAACAAGCATACATTGTGAAAAGGATGTTCGACATTTATGATTTGAAGGAATGGTTCAGCAGATTAGTACACACTTTCCGAAATAATAACGAAAACATCTCAGTGGTTGAAGATTAAGCAAATTAAAGTGGCGAAAGTTAATCATAATTTGCTGTTCTACAAAGACAATTGGGACTCCGAGATGCAAATAGTTGACACCATAGAACTACAGAGGAAGAAATCAGTCACTTATAACTGAGGTACCCAAAATTTGTCCCATAAATTTAAGCAACAGCTAACCATATCTTCCTTAAAGTGCAATGACCTTAAGGGGCTGTGTGCCAAAAATGTCATTCCCAAAGAATTTCATTCGTTTTATCTTAATCTTCAACCTGAGGGAAATAAAAATTTGCTTGGATGACCCTGGTGTGTAGGTGGATATATACGTTGATGAATGTTGATGAATGTTACGTGATATTTTAATTAATTAAAACTGTGTAAACATTGTATTGAGAAACAATTAACAACGTGTCACTGAGGTACTAAAAAATGACAGTGAATTCGTGCGACAAAAAGATTGAAATAAAATGGCATGAAACGTACGACAGTGAAGGCTGTTCTAAAATTGATAAATTTTGAGCAAAAGCAACGTCGCATGGACATGGCTAAGGAGCTGTTTAACATCGTCAACGATGATCCAGATTTCCTCAAAAAGCTCATAACTGGTGACGAATCATGGGTGTATGGCCATGACATTGAAACCAAAGCCCAATCATTCCAATGGAAACGTCTAGAAGACCGAAAAAATCACGTCAAGTTCGGTCAAATATGAAGGTTTTGCTCACTGTTTTCTTCGACTACAATGGCGTGGTGCATCATGAATTCCTGTCACAAGGTCGCACGGTCAATAAGAAATACTACCTTGAAGTTATGCATCGTTTGCGTGAAGCAATCCGAAAGAAACGCACAGAATTGTGAAAAAACCAATCATGGATTTTGCACCATGATCGATGCTTGTGCGTGAGTTTTTGGCCAAAAACAAAACCGTTATTATTCCTCAACCACCATATTTACCGGACTTGGTCCTCGCTGACGTTTACCTCTTCCCAAAACTGAAGACACCGATGAAAGGAAAGCATTTTGCTACGATTGAGGAGATAAAAGAAAAATCGAAACAGGAGCTGTTGGCGATACCAAAAAGTGAGTTTCAGAAGTATTTCGAGGATTGGAAAAACTGCTGGCATAAGTGTATTTTATCTGAGAGGGATTACTTTGAAGGGGACAAGATAGTTATTGATGAATAAATAAATACTTTTTGAAAAAATTTTAAATAATGGTTATTTCAGACCTCGTATATAAATTATTGTGCCGAAATGTATGATGACCATAATTATTCATAGCTCTCATATGAGGACCACTTTTGAAAAATCTTACTATCGAATTTTGTGATGGTCAGTCCATAGTTGGTCATACATATTTGATATATTTCCGAAAATAACTGGTATACCCAAAAAACTGTTGTAAATATCGATATCGATATGATATTCACCACAAGCCTCAGATATGTTCATAGAAATCATTGCAAAATATTTTACGATGATCATCTCAAACCATGTAAAAGATCCGAAAAAATTAATATCGTTAACCATACAAAATTTTACTCGCATTTGTTTCAAGTAAGCATACACCACACAACTGATATATATATGGGTGGTATGTATATAAGATTCTGTATAGACGAATATTTTCTGTTTTCAACTACTTAAGCGTATGATTAATATTATGTTGGTTTGACCAAAAATTAAATATTACTGACACGTACTGATGCTAATCTGTAAAATTTAAATTAAAAAACCTATTAAGAAAGTTATATAAATACAAAAAATCTTTCTTTAAGTAAGAATTGTAATATTTTCTAATCCCTTAAGATATACGCAAAAGCCACTAGATAATCCATAAATTTTTACTTAGGAAAAAAAATTTGCTTAAAAAGTGTATGAAAACAAAAAACGATAGAAGATTGTGGAAAAAGTCATTCTCTAAAAATACAATTTATTTTCTTTCTTTTCTTGCTGCACAGAAAAAAATAAAAATGAGTTTCAATTAAAATATTTGTGGAATCAATTAAAAATTTAATTGAAATCGGACCTGTAAACAAAATGATAGTATCAATTAAAAAAAATGTGAGATTTAATTGAAAATATCAGAAAAAGTAATTGAATCAATTAAAATTTTAATCGAAAATTATTTTAAAATCAATTAAAGGTTTAATTGAAAAAAAACATGATTTTTTTTTCCTGTGTGGTAATAGATGTTTTAGCAACTACAAGAGTAAAGGTAGGAAAAATTATATTACGTTTTAAATATTTAAAGTTTTTGTGAATTAACACCATCTCTTTAAAAGCTTTTGCATGTGTTGAAAAAGTAACGATGTTTGTAGAAAATGTTTTGGGAGGCTTTCAGAGTTTAATAAATAATTGTAAGCTGAAACCACAAATTAAATTCTTCTCTACCATAAATCATAAGTTGTTAAATTGTAAAGAATTCCTCAGTATAATTTTATGGATTCGATTTACCTCAAATTAAACTTTTACTACAACCATTTTGACAAATATTAAACTAAAATAGTTCTCATATATACTGATATAGTTGGTATTTTAAAAGGTATTTTGGCAGCATCATCCAGCACCAGTGTAAGTAGAAAAGTTATTTAAAAGAAATAAAATAAAATATAATAAAAACATTTTACCTTTAGTGCATTATCGAACATAAAATGTGTTCAGACTTTTGTAAAGTAGTTTAGTAATGTATGAATTTTGTTATTTCTTTTTTTAGTGTAGATTTTATAGTTTCACTATTTACTGGAAATATTGAAAAATTGAGACGTATATTATATTGCCAATATTTAAAGCACAAATGATTATGTACAAAGTATTTTCTTTATAATAAAATATTTTATATTTTTAGATTTGAGTTTTTGTATTTAAGGTAGGCAACATACAAAATGTAAACCATACTGTGAAAGGCAAAATGTTGTTAATACCAATTTTACACATTATTATTTATAACTTTAAGATTATTAATATCTTGTAGCTGTCAATTGTGTTTAAAATTTACAAAAACTTGAGAATTGTCCCAACAAGTTGTATAATTCTCAAATATATTTTTTCTCAATGAAACAGATCGTTATATAAAATGCATCATGGAACAATAGACATACGAGTCTCGTATGTGTTTTATACATAAAACAAAACCAAAATTATTGTGTTTTAAAAATAGTATGTAATAATTACCAGCATCTTCAGCTACTTACGAAATTCAGATTAATGAAAATGCAATGTCTCTAACTGGTGCTCGATATTACAATATGATAATACAACTTTCGACTTTAATTGGATGGCATTATATGTATAATACATGTGGTATTAAAACAATACTTGTTTCGAAGAACAGAATAGTGATTTCTCATTATGATGCTTTTTGAAATCATAGGTTTACATTAGCCATAGGCAACGAGATCAATTCCTGTCAAAGACTCTGGGTGTTTTCTAATTTATTTTTTAATTAGGGAAAGCCCTATAGTATTTTATAATAGAAAAAAAATGCAGTTTTATTTTCTATTCCAAAGTGCAGACAAAAGTGGTCCCAAAAGAACTACTTAGTCAGTATTGACGTAGTCTACTGGAAGATTTTCAGTGACAAGCTAATGCTTAATGTCAATAGAAGATTACATTGGCTGGTTACACCTGGTTAGTAGTACTACTGACAATGTCAATAGTTAATCACTGCAATTTCACTATTGGCATTCCCTACAGGGTTGTTTCTCTACTACAACAACAACAAAATCAATGTTAAATGAGAAATATAAGTATGAGGGCATATTATACAATACAATTGCAAAAAAGCAGTGTTCGCAAAAAAAAACAGCACCTTATTCGTAACGTACATTTGAAGAACACATATCTATGCTATACTAAATTTAAATAAACAATATTTCGTACACGACGATTATGGGATTACGTTCCATACTCTACGAATAACGTACGAAAGTACAAAGTACACATACACTACGAGGATCAATAGTTCAGTAGAATTTATAGAGAATTCCCACTTCCATATACAGTTTTGCAGGGGTATGTTTAAATTTTTTGACAAGGGTCCAAAATTAAGAGATCAAGTCAATTTTATGCATGTGGAGTTTGAAAAAAAAAATACAAAAACTTTTACATGCATTATATTAATGTTCAAGTCATGACAAATTAATGTATTGAAAAGTGTCAAAATGTTTACAATAGTACGGATTACACCTTCACAAAAGCCCTAAATAGTTTTGTTATATGTTATAAAAGTATGTATGTAAGTATATATTAATAATGGTTAATAACACCGCGTTAAAAAAACGAGCTTGTGTTCTGTCTTATGAACCAAATACACTTTTTCGGAAAGGGGAGAAAAAATAAAAATACACATGTGTGAAAGACTTTGGATCGATTTTTAAACATTTTTCCGTGATTCAATCGAGCTGATGATTTTTATAGGCAGACTCGTGGAAATATCTGTATCACATCAAATTTTTTTTAAAAATACACGTGTATCGAAAAAGCATATTTGGTTCATAGGACAGAATGTGTGTAACGCGGTGTAATATACACATCTACCTTCTTCAGCCCATTTACTTAGAAGCTAGCGATTTCTGTTTCCTTTATTGACGGAAATCAATATCCTTTAATGCCATAGATTTACACACTATTAAAGAGTTTTCACTGTTTGCAACCGCATCCGGAAAATCTGGGTTCATAAATATATTAAAAATGTTAGAATCCTACTGATTTTAAGTAATATGGTTTAAATTTGGTGAATTTGCAAAATATAGTTATAAGTAAAATCCAGCAAAAATTGCTGCTTAATGATTAAATAAAAGATTTTTGAAGACAACAAAGTGCTTCATACTTATGAGATTTCTAAATTTGTGCATACGCTTTCAAAGTTAAAGAGAGTAAAAATATTATTTTGCTAATAAAAGAAAATTTCAGCAATAAGTAGTAGTATTAATTATTTCTCAAAATAATGTGTTAAACCATCATATACTATCGTCTATTGCAAAGTTGCTTTTTCATCAAGTGATATAAAAATACATCTATTCTTTAAAATAGAATTTTTTATTACTATTGTTTCACAATCATCTAGAGCTGTGCAAATCCAATAAATTTCAAAAACAAAAATTAAAAGGTGTAACAAATCTTTGTAGCAAATATCAATTTTCAAATCCGATTAATTTACCCGTTGACCTAAAAACAAACAAGTTTCTATGTATTAAATATTTATATTAGGATATTCTCCAATTTCTTAAAGGAATTCTAAACCTTAAACAAACATTTAAATAAAACGCCCACACCCACAACAAAGAGCAAGCTACTACTTATACAGAAGAAAAAAATACTTCATTCTCAAAAAAATTAACACTTTAACCCTAAAGGGGCAGCAATAATCTAGTAGCAAAAACAACAACAACAAATAAAAAACTTGGGTAAAGGATCCAGCCATAGAAAAACTTGTAAAAAGAAACCTACGGAGATTAATGACAGCTTACCCAACCCATAAATGATGAATGATTGTTTTTATACCCTCCACCACCATAAGTGGTGAATGAGGGTATACATAAGTTCGTCATTCCGTGTGTAATATCGTAGACAGACGACAACGTTAATTTGCATTAACAGTCTTAATTCAAATTAACTCGTGAATTATCCCCATCTTAATGCGCATTAGGTTAGATGTAAATGCACAAAATCAGAATGAATTTATACAGCATTTAGCTATTTCAATATGGCAACATCGTCGAAAATCAATCATATGTTTAATATTGTAAAGGAAGAATAAGACAATAGTAAAATTAAAATAATAAAAATAGATTTCCACAATTGCCTTTCCCACTGCGGTCCCCGCATGTAGCAACACGTTCAGGTTGATGGTTGCTAGTGCATGAAAAATTTTTGCTGAAGAAATTTGGGGATTTTGGGGATTTGAGTTTAACGACAAGTGGATTGTATTGAGTGAAGGTATAAATGTAAATCCGCCAATATTTCTCAGTATATATAATTTCTCATAAATATGAGAAAATATGAGCAATTATTAGAGGGTAGTTTTAAGATATAGAAGTAGAATATAATAGAAGATAATTAGTTTTATTTTAGAGTATTGGGATTGTGTAATGAGTGTGTGTGTAAATGATTGTGTGTGCCCACCTTTGCATGGGGATGTGTTATGTGTATGGTTTATATAAATAACAAGTAAGAAAGTTTAGTCGGTCAAGCCCGACCATATAATACCCTACACCTAGTATGTATATGTAAATATAAAACAGTTTTTCAGAAATGGGCGTTATATGGGAGATATCACCTACTTTTTACCAAAATTCAGTGTCATGATTTCTGTGAATATAAATATTATATGTGTTGAACTTTATCTCGATATAAATACTTTTAAAAGATTTATGGAAGTTAAAGTGAATTACGGAGATAGTCTTATATGGGAGTTTCGACTAATTATGGGCCGACCATTACAAAATTAGGTGTTATTATTTATGTATATAAGAAACTTATTTGTGTCGAATTTTATTTGATTACCAACATTTTTAAGAAATTTATGCTCTTTAAAGTGATTTTCGGAAGTGGGCCTTATATGGGAGCTACGACTACTTATGGACCGATCAAAATAAAATTGTACCATATTATATGTACATGTACGAAACATATTTGTGTTCAACATTATTTGGATACCAACATTATTAAGAGAGTTATGGCTCTTTTAAGAGTTTTTTGGAAGTGGGTCTTATATGGGAGCTGCGACTAATTATGGACCGATCGTCATAAAATTGTACCATATTATATGTATATATACGAAACATATCTGTGTTCAATTCTATTTGCATAACAACATTTTCCAGAGAGTTATTATCTTTCAAGTGATTTTCGGAAGTGGTCCTTATATGGGAGCTACACTAATTATGAACCCATCTTCACGAAATTTGTAGATATGCTTTAGCTTCATTTACTACTCATCTGTAGTAAATTGTGTTTGCATACTTGCATAATTATAAGATTTAAGACCGGTAAACCCCAATTTCGAGAGGACATTTGTGAAATAAAGAACCGATTTCTACCAATTTCAATCCCACCCATCCTTGGAATGAAAAAATATTATGTACCAAATTTTATCGAAGTATCTTCAAAATTGCGACCTGTCCGCTGCGCACAAGCTTTACATGGACAGCCAGCCAGCCAGCCAGACGGACGGACATCGTTAAATCGACTCAGAAAGTGATTCTAAGCTGATCGGTATACTTTAAGGTGTGTGTTGGACCAATATATCTGGGCGTTACAAACATCAGCACAAATCCAATATACCCTCCCCACTATGGTGGTGTAGGGTATAAAAATCGCAAAATGAAACAAAAGGTCCATATTGAACCAAGGACCCCATATATAGTCCACATCCAAAATTAACTTAAATACGTATAAATCTGGTACAAATATAGTTACAAGGATAAAATCGAATCAAAAAATTCTTATAGATTATAAATTGTTGTACTAAATTTTATGATGGTCGGTAAATAATTCTCATATAAGGACCACATTCGAAAAAGTCATTAATATGTATAGATATCGGTACCGACTCAAAATTTTATATATATCATTTAAATATACACAAAAATCATTCCACAACATTTTGTGAATTTTGGCCCATATTTGACCGTATTCCCCATATAAAGCACTCTTCCAAAATTCACTTTAATACTAGTATGTATAATAAATATACCGTTATTATATTTAAGAAGTTAGGTCCATGATTTGTCATAGCTGCCATATAAGGATAATTTCCGAATAACAATTTAAGCCAAAACAAATGATTAATTAATATCGATATCGAACCCACTTTTATATTGATCAGACATTTTAATCCAGAAATCATATTAAAATCAGTTACACGGCAATTATGTATGCTACTGGATTTTGTAGCTGTCAGTCCTATAATAGCTCCTGAATTAAGTTCACTTCCGAGCAAAACAACCAACCATAGAACTCTTGTAAATAACGTTGTTGAGATGAAGTTCAACCACAATAAGCCTCAAATATATAGAAACCACATTAGTGGACACTGGATTGAGAAGCTATCAATCCATACATGGTCTACTTCTACTATGTCACCCATAAATCTCTTGTCAAAAATGTTATTGAGATTAAATTCAATAATGTTACCCTTTTGAAACTGTTTACACTGTTGTGAGTATATGGAAAAATGTTCTTTTAATTTAATAAATTGTTAAATTATACTCAAAATTATTATGAAAATTGTAACGTACACAGTGTAAAATACATACTCAAGTGCTAGAAGAACTAATACTCGATTCTGTTGGAACTGTTATACGAAACTCAAAAGTCTCGTAGTAGTTCGTCTTAGCAATGAAGTAACAGGGATAGGACTGCGGGGGGGTTCGGTCCTAGCCTATATACTCACAGATATGTTACAAAATCTTTATTTTAGACTCCCTATATAAATGTTACGGTGTTAGGGCCAGAATGACTTGAATCTTTATATATTATGTTGCCCCAATCTAGTCAATATTATAAATGAGAAAAAAAAAATTTGTTAATTCTAATGGTGTCAGTTTTAACTCCTTAATAATATCTCTCTCAGATGTTCCAGAGAGACTTAGCCTCATGTCTTCATGTCGAAGGAAAACACCCATCTAATTTTCTAATCAGCAATTTATAATGCTTAACAAATAATTTATTTAACAATATTAAAAATGTATAATAATTTTGGGGTAAAATCGTAACGATATTCACTATTCGCTAAATATCTTAACCATTCTTTTGCGAAATGAAGTGAAAATAATATCCTAATATCAAATAATATAGAAATAAGTTAATAATAAACACTAGATAGATTAAGTATGTGGCAATAAAAACAAATTTAAATTGTGTATAAGAGTAGCAAAAACTAGAGAAATATTTAACAAAGCATATTTCCTTAAAGACAAAAAGCTTTAGGTAAAAGAACAAGACCAGTACATTATCTCTCTTTAATAAATTGTTATTATTTTTTTTTTTTGTACTGATAACTGAGATAAGAGAAAATCAATGTGAAACAAATATTTAAGAGCCAATTAGCAATATCTATATAATATTACTTATCATGTTAACTAGGGGAACCATTAACATGTGCTGTTAACTTATCATAGTAAAGGATTTAACTTGATTTTATAAATATGTTGGTCATTTAATTTTTTTATTTTGTTGTTGCTTCTTTTATAATTGGAAATGGAGATGCAAGAATTAGGTATGCATAAAAGTTGTGATCAAACTTACCGCATCATACGTGTCCGATGAAGGCCTCCAACTGGAACTTGATGATGTAGGTATTGTAGATGATGAAAATGATGTTTAAATTATTCTTGCATTTTTGTCAATATTAGTATATACATAGTTTTATAAGTATATATGTATATAAGTCTAAGTATAAGTGTAAAATAGCTAATTAGACATTTTAATTTATGTATGTGGTAAGTAAATTTAAATAAATTACATTAGAATTTTAGATTAGTTTTAAAATTTTGATTCTGTTTTTGTTTTTTTTTCATTTTAATTAGATTTTATGAATATTTTTAATCATGATACAAGATATAGTTATATTGTGTTTTAATATTTTAAATTTCACCATTTTTTTTCAAAAACTTATATATTGTATCATTTCAAATTGTAATTATTTTATATTAGATTTTAATTTTTGTAGTAAACGTAGTGTATACCTTAGGTAGATTAGATTAAGTTTTGATTATGTAAAATTCTAGGTTAAGTAGATAATTTTGCTTTAACTAAAAACATAGATGTATAATGAGGCGAATTCAAATGGTAATATGTTAGTGATATTGTTTTGCTTATACAATCTGTTTTAGATCATGGTTTAAATTAGTTTTTATATATGCTTTTAATTAATTTTTAGATTGCAGAAATTTGAAATGACTTTTTGGCAAGATTATGTCGAAAATTGCGTTTCATTTTGAGAATTTGAATGTTGGATATGTGGGAAATTGTTAAATTGGGTGAAATCTACATCGCTGATGTTTAATGGAATTGAGGCTGATGCATTGTTCCAATTTTTAATGATTCAGGTAATCAAATTAGGTCGATTTCATCGCAAATCTTATGCCATTATATGCATTTGATTATAAAAATTACAGATGTCTTCTAAAAAGTTGTCTTATACGGCCCACGTGACTTCCAGACGATGCCGAACTGAGGTTAGGTGCCGTATAACTCGTGAGAAAAGTTTCCAAATAGGTAGATAATATATCTATAGAAAGTTTCCATAATTATCAATTTGCATTTCCAAAACCAAAAATATAATCAATATTACCTTTATTATTTTCAATTTTGTAATAAATACGTTTAATGTTTTTACACAAGTTTGCTGCCAATTTGCTAAATACTGCACTTAACCCTTTTGTTATGTTAATTTTAAGGTTTAAGTTATGTTTCAATTTAGTGATATGTATGGTTCAGATGTGTATAAGAAAAGAATTCCTAGCTTCTAGTTTCGTTATGTTTAAAAACCACACTTGCTAAACAGACGTTACCCAAGAGAAAATGTTGTAATAAAAAGTAGTAGTGTAGTAGGTGTAATTTAGTGTTGGTAAACTCATATCACTGATACTATATAATATAATAAAATATTGCAATTAACGTACCATTGCGAAATTTATTACGAACTATATTTTTAGTTATTATTAACAGAATTATAATAAAAAAATTACTTGGTGTTGTGGGTATTATTTATCCCAAGAATTATTTAAGCGATTTTTTTTTGTTTTAGTTCAGCCACACACCTGTATTAGTAATTAGTGGTATCATACTTCTTTGATATTTACAACTATGTAATCCGCTCAGTGAATGAGAAGTAAGTAAACAAAAAAAAAAAAAATAACTTATCAGCTGTAGCAATTTATTTCAAACTAATTTAATAAAACAAAATTGTGTGACACCATTGAACTTTTATTAATAAAGTTCAAATCTGACTCAATTATTTAAGATAATGATTGAGCCATATATATACACGCGTATAAGAGAATTGTTGGTGTAGAAATAGGTAAGTTAAATTTAATATCTCAAATTATAATGATCATTAACTTTTTGTTTGATTTGATTCTGCAGTTCTAGATATCAGCCTTTCTGGATGATTTGCATGGGAACAAAGTATATATTAATTATTCATTTCTAATCTTATTATAGGTAAGTGATTCATTTGCTAACATTTATGTATAAAAGTTTATTCAAATTGTTTTTTCTTTTTTCTTTTCTAGTGGGTAAATTGCCAAATTATATTTCACGAAATCATAATATAATAATATAATATAAAATATACTAATACATATTTAGAATAAAAAAAATTTATATGCAATTGTTATTTTTTTTATTTTCTTTTTATATAAAAGTGAGCAAATATTTTTCGTGTAAGTAATATAATGAAATGTATTATATTTAAAACGACCAATACAAAACCAGACAAACTCTGTAATTTATGGTAAGAATTTGTAATAACATTAATTATAAATGGTCAAAATTAGTCTTAAAACATTTTCAATAAATTATATTGGTCGTAAAATTCTCTTTCATAAAACAATAAAAAGATTTGCACTAAGCCTGAAGAGGAAACTCAGAATAAGTCAGTATTATTAAAACAGTTGAAGTAAAAGGTTTAATCTTTATATATATCTTATAAATATCGCCATCGACTCAAAACTTTATATACAAAAATCATACTACAGAAATTTGTGAATTTCGCTCCATATTTGACTATATTCACATATAAAGCGCTCGTCCGAAAATTAATGCAACTTATAAATCTAGTATAAATAACGATACCGACCCAAGGTTTTACACGAAGCATTTAAATATATGTATGACAAAAATCAAACTACTGAATTTTGCAAATATAGGTCTATATTTGACCAAGGTTCACTTCCGAAAAACATGCTAACCCTCAATAATGTCTCACAAATACCGATATCGAGCTAACATTTTATACAGATCAGAAATTGTTATCCACAAATCATACTAATATCGGCTATACGGCAATTATGCTAATATATTTCCCGAATTAAGTCTACATCCGAATATAACAAACCACCATACAACTCTTGTAAATAACGTTACTAAGTTGAATTTTAACCAAAATAAGCTCAAAATACATCGAAATCACATTACTGGATACTGGATTTAAAAGCTATTAGTTCACAATTGGTCCATTTCTATTATGTCGCAAATATATCTCTTGTAAATAAAGCTATTCAGATCAATTTTAACCAAAACCTTACACTTTTTATGCCCTATTTCTTATCTTGTGGGAAATATCCGAAAATGTTAAATTACACTCAAGATTGGTATTAGTATCAGACAAAAATTATGACGAGAATTGGTAATTACATCAATTTTGAATGGTCAAAATTAGATAAGATTTCTAAACATTGGAAACGAATTATGTTGTGGGTAATTTTTTTTTCAAACAATATATAAAATATTAATAAATAATGCACAAAGTCTAAATAGAAAAAAGAATAAGGATATTCTAGTCCTAAAATCAGTTTAGTTTTTGTCTTTTTCATTACAGTTAGGTGGAGGGTATTAAAGATTCGGCACTGGCGAATATTGCACTCTAACTGGTTTTCATTTTAATATTTTGAATGTGTTGTGAAAATTGTTGAAATGTTTAACTATTCAGCATTTTCAAAAGTTTATTTTGCAATAACTATAAAAGCAAGTATTTGATATTCATCAGATTTTAAACTACCTGGGACAGACACATAACTGAAATTTATTAACAAAGTTGGAATCTAATAATAATATAATATTTAGCTTTATAATGGCTACCAATGCTAAAAAAGAGGAAAAAAAAATAGTAAAGCTAAATTTTCGAAAATAATAATTTCCGCACTAAAAATTTTAATTCGATTACTCCTCTCAGCTGTTTGCGGACACATATGAAATTATCTTTAGATTTACCCCTTTAACCTCAATGTAATTAATAAGCTAAACAAAATGTTTTATTATAATACATGGACCAATATAAAGTTTCAAAGTAAATTGTTTTTAAGTTATTTTCGGTTACAGGTTAAAATATCTTCTGGCTTGAACACCAATACGGATCCAAATAAGATTAGGAGCTTTGTATTTCGTGGGTTTTCTCTTCATTTAGAGTCATGTGATCTTATTTTATTTTTCTAGTTTTATTATTAAAAAATTGAAAATATGACGTAAGAAAAAAAAATAATACCTTATAAATATTATTTGTGGACTTACATATATTGTGGGCAAAGGTGAGAGGGTTGAGTAGAAAATATCATGCTGCATATACTTACTATTGAATTTTATAACTTCTTTAACACTCATACGCCACATATGTCACATCACCTTTATGCACAATATCATCATACATACATATGTGACGAATGACAAATATTATTTTATGGTAACTTTAATATTTATCATACGTATAGTAAGAAATATTAAATGTTGAAATTGCATATCTGTATGACATCTTCCTCAAAATAAAATTAATAACTTTTATTTTCAGAGAAAATATGCTACTAATGACATAATATTCCCACTTAATAATGAAGAATATAAATAGAAATTTTATTTATTTCGATTCCATATATGTACAAGTACATACATATGCACATACCTAGGCATATTTAGTAATGTAAAGTAGACAACTAATATTGGTTTAAAAAATTGGTTTATTATTTACACTACAAGTACAAATTTCAAACAAAATATATTGCATAATTCAGAAATACTTAAAGAAAAATATAAATCATTAAAAATAATTAAAATTTAATGGAAAATTACCCGATATTTTTCTCGTCAAACTAATGTAAACAGATATATTAAAATTATTTTAAATATTGTTTCTATCACAGCTGATAATCTCCTAAACAAAAAATCAATAAGTTTTTTAGTGAACTCTAGTAAAAATTTTGTCCAATTAATTTTTTATTACTGTCTAACTTTTCTGTCCCGATGTTCCCACAAGTGCTGCCTTCACTCTTTTGCAATTTCGGAGGCATGCTTATGCTCATTGTTCTGCGCTATTACTAATTTTTCACACTAGGGATTAGATTGCTTTTTAAAATATTCTAGATTATATGAATGTAAGATTACTGACTACTGATGCCGCAATAAAACCCCAGACCATTACTGAGCTGCCGCCATGTCTTACCGTCGTGGTGAGATATTTGTTATTATTATATATCTTACTTTCGTCGGTAACAAAAAAAAAATATCCCAAAAAATTTGCGCCTCATTTATATATTTATTTGCGAAAATCAAACGATTGGTTGTCTTTGAAATTAAGGGATAGTTACGTGGCACTTTACTATAGGCCATGCAAAGATCTTTGAATCGTACCCGCACTTATATATTATATATTTTTTTTATATATTTCTGTTATTGTACAGTGATGCCTTCCAACGATTTTACCTAATTCATGCAGGGATTTACCTTTTCTATGCAAATCTATTACAATTTGCCGAGACTCAATAGATGTTTGTCTTGCCATTGTTAATATTTCACTACTTAGTGCCACAACTTAATCTCTTGGAATGATAAATTGTAATTCACTTTACCATTAATCTTTCAAACTAAGAAAAACTAAAAGAATTGCTATTACTTTTGAAATGATAAGGCTGATGCCACGTTATTTTGAAGAGTAAAAATTAGGCTAGTTATTGGTATATATGTATATTATTATTTTTATTAATATTAATATGATAAAGCTTTTTTAACAATATGTGGTGTTGACTTTATTTTAATCCTGTATGCTTGCCTACCCCCATCGTAATGAAATAAAATTGAGTTAAAAAATATATTATTTTATAATTATTATTCAAAATTCAAATATTCTTACCAATTAGTTTTTATTCTGGCTTGTAAAAGGCAATCCGTTGTGAAACCACTTTACAGCGATTTTGCAAGTCATTTGCTCTGCCTTTTTAGCGGTCTTCTATGCGAACATTTTTTTTGTTGTGATAAATTTTATTTTTTAGTAGATTTGCTATAAAAATTTTAAAATTCTAACTCTTGTATGTTTAATGACATACTAATTTTAGAGCTTATTTCATGTATACGGTACCACGTCTATTCTCCCAAAACTATATTAATGTTGATAATATATACATTTTCCAAGATATACGAATTTTAGAATTTTTCATATTAACCCATTAACGATACTTCGAATATTCAGCTCATTGTATTTTTTGAGATATACGAATTTAGTACCTACTTTTTATAAGCAGTTCCACGAATATTTTTACAAACTTAATATGCTTATATATGCTCAAAATATATCTAAAAATATATATTTGATTCAACTTGTCCATTCATAATAAAAATAAAGTGTGCAAAATAGCAAAAAATTTATCACGAAAATCGAGATAATCTGAAATTTTAGCCTATAACTCTGATCTACTGGAATGTTTGCATTTTCAATACCTAATATTTCGGAGCACAATAGATTATTTGGATTTATGATTAGTTTGGATGGATTTAGATTATTTGCATTCAACTGACGGGCATGGCTAGATCATTTTAAAGTATAATATAATTCTAAGAGGTTAAAAAAACGATAATAGAAAAAATGTCTGCGCATTTCCCTTTAGTTTTTAAGTAGTTACAATTCAAAAATTATGCGTTCACTGTATCAAAAATTTTCACTGCATCACCAATATTGGATTTTTCAATAAGAGCGCTACTAAATTTTTTTTTTTAAATAAAACAGAAAGGGTTTTGGATATCAATGAAATTCTTTATTCCTGTGATAGTACGGTCAATGCCATTATGTATGTAACTCGATCTCTTTTTCATGGCCACCACGGGCACTCTTGCGGCCGATACTGCTGCAATTTCAAGCTCGATATTCGTACGAAGTTCATCAATCGTCACTGGCTTGTTGACATAGACCACAGACTTGACGCAGGCCCACAGGAAATAGTCTAATGGCGTCAAATCGCACGACCGAGGCGGCCAATCGACTGGACCATTTCGTGAGATTACACGTTCTCCAAACTCGGTTTCCAATAAATTGATTGTGACATTCGCTGTGTGGCTTGTGACATCATACTGTTGGAACCACATGTCCTCCAAGTCCATATCATACAATTGGGGCCAAAGATATTCTGTTATCATTGAACGGTAGCGATTCCCATTCACAGTAACGTGCCGGTCTTGATCATCACGGAAGAAGTACGGCCCAATAACGCCGCAATGATGACTCATGGAGTACGTGTGGATTTCTGTCTGACCAATAACGCATATTTTGCTTATTGACGAAGCCATTCAGCCAGAAATGAGCCCCATCGCTGAAGATGTTCAGCCCAATTATCGCACATACGACGCTTCTGGTGGTCAAGCGGCTTCAGTTCTTGCCTCAATTTGTTCCTGTAAGGATGTAGGCCAAGATCTTTTCGTAAAATTCACCACAACGACGTCACAGAGATGGCCTACGCTTCAGAACGACGTGTGAGAGACACATTTGGAATTGTCTCACTGGCACGGGAACATTTTGTACTGTGCCTGTGGATTCAAAATTTTCTACTAGACGCTCAATTATTGATCTGGTAGGACGATTATGATATTAACGTTAAGGCCACTGACTTCCAAATTTCGGTAGTAAATTTTAATAATTTCAACTAGTTGTTGGCTCGTATATCTTTCCATCATGAAATGGCAAACGTTACTAAAGAGAAATGTCAAAAGAGCGGCAAAAAATATGGCGTCGTTTGCTATCCCTATCGGTCTACTTTTGTAGCGTCCCTATTGAAAAACGCTTTCTATCTATTTTATGGCTATCTTCTGATCTCAGCTTGATTTGTGAGCCATTAACTCAATGAACATATAGTAATTTATGAGATAATTTTTAACATATTTTCATTTAATTTTGCTAATATTACCAACATCACAACCACTATCATCAGCAGCATCGTCAGCGTATGACTACTCGTCTTTTAGTGGTAATTATTTAGAATGCTAAATATTAAATGAACATCATGTTAAAACGCAGTAGCATCAAGTATAAATGACGATCAAATAAACCAGTGCTTTGATATTTCTTACTATGTCTGCAATAGTTCATCTACGTTATAGAAAACTAGAAAAGAAATTCTTATTGGCCGACATTATTATCGTCACAATCATTAGCAGACATTGGCATCACCAACACCACAACAACCATCATCAGCAGCATCGTCGTCTACATCCACGTCATTTTGTGGCTGATGTTAAGAATATTGAACTATATACATATATATACATATATATATATATATATATATATAGCTTTTTAACATGATATTCAGTTAAAAAGCTATAGTTAAGTCAGCATTACTCGTAATAGGAAATGGCAAATAAAACAGTGTTTTCCTATCACTTACTCTCGCTCTCTCTCTCTCTGCATTGCTTCATCATCATTATGGAAAACTAAACTTTAAATGAAAAAGTTTCTTTACAAAACATACACATGTGCGACAGCATCATACATACAGAGAAAAAATATAGTTGTGCATGTTTATTATGGTCACTGCAATTATTTATATGATTTCTGCAACCATGGTATAGTTAAGTTCATTCACATTCACATGATTATAGCAATCATATATGTATATGATTATAGCAATTATGTAATGTTTAAGATGCTCAGTTTTACGATGAAAGATTATACCATATTATGTTGTTCTCTATCATAATCAAAGAACAACATATGTGACCCGGGCTATGAAAAGGTGGCTTATGACTCGAAACAATTTTTTCCACTGTTTTTTTGGTTTCGATAGTTTTAGAGACGCTCTTTCACGTGGTGAAAACTAGAAAGTCCTAACTTGAAAAACCTCGCTAAATTCTTCTTCGACAGACATTATTCACAAGCGACACACGTCCTACTCGTTCAGCATTGCTTTTAAATCTGAGCACTCACACGATTTTTTTTCGGTCAGAAACTGATTTGTGCTTTGCAATGAGAAAAACATACGAACTTATCTCATTTATGCTCTTTTGCCTTTTTTTGTTGCCTTTTGGGCATGACTGTTTATAATGCAAAAGAAATACTACTAAGAAACTGACGAAATGCATTGTTTATCTTTAACAGTTGTGTCTCGCAATTTCATTTTTGAGTCATAAGGCCAGGTCACATATTATGATGAATGGATTCATCTTAAACATGACTGCAACGTATATATACATTGTTACTACAATCGTATATATGATTGTAGTAATTATCGGAATCGTAAGTAAGTTTATCGCAATCATATAAATAATTACAAGGACCACAACATTGTTGAAAATTTTGTAAAAATGTAGACATTGTTGTGGTAAACATATACAACTATATTTTTTCTCTGTGTGTATATACGGAAATGTGTGTGTATGACCAAACATAATACCAATATATCAAAACAAACAAAGAATGTAAAAGCTAACGAGCATGTATTAGACCAACAACTACCAGAACCATAAAAAGCTATTACAACCATAAAGTTTTTAAAAGAAGAAAAATGCAAACACTATTTTACACTAATAGATGGAAGAAGACGTTTAGTTGTTTGCGTATATAAACATAGTTGAAGAAACAAACATGCAAACATATTTTATAAGAATATTACAGATGATGACGAAATCATTAAATAAAAAAAAAAACATAATTGTATTGTAGTCTTGTCGTATTTATTTATAACTTAGAAATTAGTAATTTCAAGGTTCGCTTGGAACAATAAGAAAGATTTATTTTACTTAGTTACAATAATGGTAATTAGCATACCTTCCCAAAATTATGGCAAGTGATGTATTTTCTTTTGCTAATTTTATTCATATTTATTCTGCATTTGTATGTTCTATGGTACATTACATCTTGCCCACTCTCATATTTAATGAAATCTTTAGTCTCTCCTTTGCGAAGTTTAGAATATCTAACTATTTATATTTTGTATTGATCAAAACTCACTTACAAAAAGTAATTAAAGTAAAGACAAAATCGAAAGTTCTTTCAAACAAGAATTTTATTTGAAAAAAGTTTTGTTGATGTGGATAAACTCCAAGTAAACTTAATATAACCCCGAATAATTTAAACACGTGATCATTAATTTAAGGTTTATTTAACTTTAAAATTACATTTAGATTTACATCTCAGAATAGGTTTGAAGTTTTCATACAAATTTTTCTTAAAGGTTTAGAAATTAATTTAATTATTATTTTGAGTGTCTAATTAGTGGAATTAACAAAAATGGTAAAATACAATGATTTAGTGTTAATTATAACGAGTGTTTATAATTTTACCATTTGATACAGGAAAATATGCCTCGTGGGTGTACATTAAGTGAATATGAACAGACTCAAATTAAAATGTTGTTTGAAACTGCTTCAAATATTAAAACAATATCGAAGAGGATTAAAATACATAGGAATACAATAACAAACTTTTTGTAGTTGTAGTAGTCGCAAGCCTACTGTTGGCGATAGGGGAAAAAGCGAAATTCGGCGCTTAGCTTCCGAGCGCTGGACAGATAAAGCACCAATTGGGTTTATATGTAACCAAAAGAAGAGTTCAACAAATATAAGGCACAAGTGAACATCTTATATACCGAAAACGATTGCCCAAACCAAAACTATCGGAGAAGCACTAAGTTGCTAGAATGGAATTCGCAGAAGCACACAAATTTTGGGACGATGAGTGGCAAACAGTTATTTTTTCGGATGAGAAAAAATTTAATTTAGATGGTTGCCAAATGAGTTGGCAGGACTTAAGGCTTCCCCGACAAACACGATGTGCACGCAACTTTCAAGGAGGGTCGCTAATGGTGTGGGCCGCATCTGGGTATCGTGGAAAGAGCAACATTTGCTTTATTTCAAACAAAATGAATGCTGTACGTAATGTAGAACTTCTTGATTCTCAACTTATTGAATTTGCTGGTGAAAATTATGGGGATAGTTGGATGTTTCAGCAGGAGAATGCACCTATACACAAATACACAAAACAATTTTTTGAAGAGAGAAATATCCCTGTATTGAAGTGGCCAGCAGTCAGTCCGGATTTAAATGCGATAGAAAATGTATGGGACATATTGTCCAATGCTTAAAACTGCCATTCAAAAAGAATGGGCTATACTGGAAGAAGATATCTTGCGCCGTCTCATTGATTCAATGCCACGACGTACAACTAGTGTGCAAATTAAGAGAGGGGGTTATACTAAATATTAACTTACAAAAACAAAGAATTTCTTATGTATTATATTTATCTAGATTTAAAATAAAATAAAATTTTCTTTTTGCACATATAATTATTTCTATCGACAATGAAGTGATAACAAAGAACATCTGCTGACCATTATCTGCTGACTATTAAAAAAGCAAATTACAAAAATATTAATAAAAAACAATATGCAGAGAATCTGTCTAAATTTTTGCGTACTTAAATTGCATTAGTAAAATATTGAAAGCTAATCACGTAAAAACAGCCTATGCACATATAATTATTTCGCTAACTGTATATGAAGTTTAGCTCATTTTAGCCATTGGTAAATTATAATAAAAAATAGAAAATGTACTGTGTTAACCAATTTTAAAGCCATTTTTTGTCTCTTGTGAAGAAGTAATTCTGGAAGATGTTCGTATCAATTAAGGTGATTTTACACAATATGTATTTTGCAGTGTGTTTGTCAGATGTACGAAACATAAATACATATTCAATTTGGAGACAGTTTGTCATCTGACATAATCCATTATAAATCACAACAGCTATCTTTCTTATGATTATTTTCGCGGGAGTTTTGTGTTCTTGCAAATATATAAAAAAAATTAAAAAGTTAAAGCTCTGCCGTAAGCGAAGATGGTACGCTCGACCAATCAACCGGGATTGATCATTATCAGGGCGAAGGTAATTAAATATAAATTTATATACATGAGTATAAAAATAAGTGTTTAAGAAAATAATAACTTTAGTAGAAAAGATGTTAAGTCCATATCAGAAGTATAAAACGTTTTATAAGTAAATTATATTTAATGACTTATGTTTAGCAATTAAAAAAGAAAGTTTTTGTCTCCTGTAAAATTTGTTAAATTGGACTTAGTTTCTTTTCATCCTAAGCTAACGATATTTTAATGTCTAAAGTAAAAAAATTAGGAAAATGCATTTATTTTGATATTGTCTATTTAAAGGAATTTTTCGCACATATGCTTTTGGAAAATCCGTTTTAAATAACACAGTTCCTGTGCCACCAAACAAACCCTTTACACATGCTTTTCCTCTGAAGCCAAATTTAATGCGACCCTATCCAGGAATTAACCTTAATAGAGAAAAAACTATTTTTAACTGCCGCTTGTCTCATGCAGGAAGGGTCATAGAAAACTCTTTTGGAATCTTAGCAGCTCGTTGGAGGATACTGCTTACAACTTTGGAGTGTTCATCTGACAACTGTGAAGTCATTGTTTTAGCATGCTTTGTAGTACACAATTTTATAATGCTTAATGACCACAAACGTTGGTATTGTTCTGGCAATTTTATGGATCGTGAAGCAGCCCGATAGACTAGGCGATAGTGTGCCGGACTATCAGTCAGAGGGTTGCGGGTTCGATTCCCGTCAAAGACTCTGGGTGTTTTCTGCAGACAAGCCAAAAAGCTTCGCAGTTTGTGTTTGTTTTTTAAAAAAAAAAAAAAAAAAAAAAGCAGATGGCACTCTGAATGAAGGCGGTTGGCACACAGAAATTAGAACCAACGGAGGTCGGCCAATAAAATCGGTGACAACTCACATTCGCCGATCGACGGAAAATGCAATGAAACTAAGAAACCGATTGGCGGAATATTTTTGTAACAAAGATTCAATTGCTAATCAAAATGTAGTACGATCTTATTTCTTTAAAAGTATTTTTAGACATTGCGAGTAGGTATTACGCATATCAGTACACAAATAATAAAATACAAAATATCAGGTTATATATACGTATGTATGTATTTATAGTAGGGTATTTAACCCCCAAAAACCGTTTCTTTGAACATATGTATGTATAACTACAGCCGTCGCTTATCTATAATTCTATTAACCTCATCATCTTATAAAACTTAAGAACACATAAACAACATGAAATTTAAAATAAATATTTAAATTTATTTTTTTTAATTATTAATTTTTAGGTTCTCATATAATATATATTTAACTAAAACCTACATATGTAAATAAAATTTCTAAAAGAAGAATTCATGAAACTTATTTACATACTTATACCTTATATAAAATTGTTTTAAACTATCTGCATATTTTTTCCTATAAAATCCATATGATTTCATCAATAAAACGTCAAATTTCGTTTTAATCAATATGAATTTTTTAAAAAATAGTTAAAAATTTAATTTCATTTTTATTTAACACTCCGTCATGCGCATGTATCTTTGATACATAAATAGTGTTTAAAATATAAATTTAAAGATCTTTGAAGAGTTTAACTGTGATTTAAATAAATTTCTAATTCAGGTGTTTGAGTCTCCAGGTACCCTCTACAAATATTGTTAGCTTTCGTTATATGAAAAAAAACATTAAAGAAAAAGACAACAAAAACAATTTATGTGGATTTTTTCATCTACACAGCACATACGTAGCGCATGTATCTGGCCAGATACACTTGTATTTTGTGTGAAGAACAATAGAATTTAATTGCATTTTTTATTTTGTTTGCTCAAATCAACTGAAACTGCATTCTATTTGTATTCTGCATTGTTATAGCTGTTGTAGAGTTCAGATTTTTGTAAATCCTCTCGCTCTATGCGGTGTATTTTCGCACAGCGTCAAATTCAAACACAAATAACTGAGCAGCCATGTCTTTCAATCGATTCTCTGTACAAGCACGATGCATTTTGATGATGATAGAACACGCGCTCAATTGATGAGCAACTGATCCCATATCGTGGAAAAACAAAGTTCACACAGTATATACCATCAAAACCAGCGAAATACGGCATCAAAATCTGGTGGGCTTGCGATTCCACATCTAAATATCAACTGCACGGAAAACTTTATATCGGAAGACAAGAAGGAGAAGAACGAGAAGTGAATCAAAGCGAAAATGTTATGCTACAACTCGCAAAGCCGTACAGTAATACTGGTCATACAATTGTAGCTGACAACTTTTTTACCACCTTAGAAGAAGCAAAGCATTTCGCCAGAATTGGTCTTGCATTTGTTGATACCATTCGGTCCAATAAAAGATGTATTCCTAACGAAGTGAGAAAGGATCGTTCTCGTCCTAATCTGACATCTTTATTTGGTTTCAATTTGCAGCTAGCTGCCAAAAAAAAAAAAATAAATGTGCCAACCTACTTTCGACCGTCCACTACACTAAATATTGTGAAGGGGAATGAATGCAACCCGAAGCAATTCTCTTTTACAAAAAGAATAAAGCTGGTGTCGATTGTATGGAGCAAATGCTTACACATTTTACTACAAAGTGGCAAACAAGACGATTAACTCTTGCGTTCTTTTGCAACATGTTGGACATCATCGCACTGGCTGCATTTTGTATTTGCAAAGAAGTTGATGGTCTCAATAAAAATAATGCTAGAAAAAATTTTCTCAATACGTTAGCTGATACATTGGTTCTTTCAAATATTGAAAACCGAAAGCTATGTAAGACATTTTTTAATTTACAGTTAATTGAAATTTACTTTATATTTTTATAAATACTAATTTTTGAATTGAAATTAATCGAAATAAACTTTAAAACAATTATTTGTTTGAAATTGAAAAATTGTATTTCTCGTTAATTTTTGTTCTGGGTGTTTAGCATGTACTTAGAAAAAACAAAAAAAATAGAAACTATGTATCTTTCGGGTGTGCTAGTAATATAACAATGTAATATTGTCACTAAAATAGCTTTTTTTTATATAAATGTATTGAAATACATAATGTATCTGGCCAGATACATGCGCTACGTATGTGACTACCGAAACATGTGCATGACGGAGGGTTAACAAAAAACAAAAAAAAATGTTAATAATACTTAAACATTTTATTTTAATTAAACAAAAACAATTGTTATAATAATATTTCCATTTCATTTTAATTAAACAAAAGCATTCCATTTCTATAAAGTTTAAAAAAACTTAAAAAAATAAAACATAAAATTCATTTAACACAAAAGTTAACAAACAATGCACATTGGGTAGAATACTCGAGCTTAAATTTCTAAGTTGAACTTAGGATTCTTTATGCTATAAAAAATGCTTAAGCAACTATGAAATTTAACAACTAATCGAATATGAATTGGTATTTTTTGTAATATTTTTAATGTTATAAATAGTAGGTTTGCCCATTAACTGAAAATTATCGATAATTTGTAACAGTTATTGCCAGTAAGTTTTAATGTTCTTGAAAACTTAGAAAAAAAAACAGTAGAAAAAGAGCTAGTAAATTGTTTACATTCAGAAATTCTTCAAACAACTTTTTGTGTTTTTGTTTATAAATAAAATTATTAAAATATTGAGACTTAGTTGACTACCTCAGAAACTTAATAGTACGAATATACGCATATATATGGGTAACAAAATATTTTGATGTGTTATTAAAATGGTTTTTCATTTCAGGTAACGATATATTTGGACGTTGAAGCTTAGCCTGCCTTTACACATGCAAGTACTTGCATGCGAGTGCTGTGTACGTATTATACACGAAAACATATTCGAAAAACTTGAGTAGCTCTGCAAGTGAAAAAAATGTGAGTGTATTGAGTTTTTCGAACTTGCACTTGCATGTGTAAATGCCGGGTTAATTTGGCTCCACTTTAAATTGCATAAGTACCACTGTAATTAGCTTAATACCTCTTGATTGTTTGTCCTCGTTTAAAGAATTCAGCGTAGCAGTTACCATTCTACCAAAGACATGAATAGTATCACTTTCTTTTTGTTTCTCTTTTTCATCTTTGAATTTGAAAAACTTTTTAACCCTGCCTTTACACATGCAAATACTTGCATGCGAGTGCTGTGTACGTATTATATACGAAAACTTATTCGAAAAACTCGAATCATTTGCAAGTTGCATTACTGTTTACATAGGACAGTGAAAGTTCATTGTCAAAGCGTAAACTTCAAAAAATTAGTTTAAATTAACAAATGGCGCACAAAGTTTGTATTTGTTTACCAAGAATTGCCATGGCCTTGACATGAGTATAATTGTAGGGAAATAATTATTACAATTTATTATTATTATTTTAATTATTATTTAATGCTCTAAAATGACATCAAACACTTCTTTTTTCATATTTGAAAAAAATATATTTTTTTTACAAATATATGTACATAAAATAATTAATATTAATTATTTTACCACAATCCATTAAATTTATTCTGAATTTTATTATTTGGCAACTCTGTTTACCTTTCTGTCACTTTATTGCTGAAAGTGTCAAAAAATCACTGTCCAGCTAAATTCACTTGCAAGTGAGCTGCATGTGCCTGCATGTGTAATTGTGTTAGTAAAAAAGTGTGAATGTATTGCCTTTTTCGAACTTGCACTTGCATGTGTAAATGCCGGGTAAAAGTATCTACTGCTTCTGCAAGAATTTGGTCGCTATCATCAAGCTGTTCAGCTCTTTTTTTGGTTTTTCGCTTTTTTGTGTTTCGGGGGTTACTGCTGGTATTGACAGTAAAGAATCTTGAGTTTGTAATTCAAACAATGAAGAAAAAAAAAAATGTGTATTTAAATTTTGCGATTCTGGCGGTGAGTTTCGAAGTATTTCAAAACTTTGTTCGTCAATGGAGGTACTTTGTTCAATAATAGCTATGTACTGTTGGACGCACTCTAAAATTTATGGAATTAAATAATTATCACAATAAAAACAAATAAGTACATACGGACATGAAACAACTGATCTATATAATGCCAATGATGCACTATGGGGTTTTCCGTTTATTTTGGCATAAACTCAAATTTTAAAGCTATAGATTTGAAATTTGGTTTGTGTACATTTTTTATGCTCCCAAGATGACCTACCAAGTTTCATATGATTTGGTGCACTATTTCATATAACTGCTATATAGCCGGTCTGGCCGATATGCAACTAGGTTTTACATTAAAAAAGCAATTATTTTTAAATAGAAGAAATTGGAGCAATAATGGTTAGTTATTCATTAATCTACACAATTTAATTAACAAGTTGCCATTTACAAGTTTTTGCACTGGTTTGCTCTTCAAAAATTATAATCCACGAAACATAAATATAAATGTTATGTTCCATTTAATATTATAAATAAATAAAACATTGCACAATTGGACAACAACACATAATAATGACCAAATTGGTAGCAGGTAATAATTTTACATACCTCCACTAATATTTTAATTTTATTCAACTACAACTTTCACAAGCACTCGAACTCAGCTGATGTTTACTGCCAGTTGTACCAAAACAAAGTGATATTTAATCAGCTGACTTTAAATGCCAGCCAGCAAGAAAGGGTTGTCACCCAAATTGTATGGGTAACTAGATTAAGGAAATCAGTTAAATTTCAAAATATGAAACAAAAAAAAATTTACTGAAACGGAAAAAACCATAGTGCGATGTGTAAAAACAGCGCCACTACCAGATGCAAGCTTATCATTTCTTTAGATATTTGTGATCAGACGGCCCGCTTCTTGTCTGGCATTCCGTAGTCTTTATGAAATTTATTATACAAAACGTTTTTGGTTTCCACTAACGTGATCAGTTTTTCATCATCCATTTTATGGTTTGAAGTGTGCTTTTAGACAAAATTTTCAAACAAAATTTTCTTAAAATACATTTGAAGTCTACTTTAATTTTTTATGAATAAGGGCATTTTACTTTATTTAGTTTCATTTTAATAATTTTATGCGTTAAAAAATCACAGCTGATTCTTGCTGTCACTTAACAATGTTGATAAAGTTTTGTTTTTAACGGGTTCGTCCGCAACGGGACGGAAAGTAACAAAACAACTAACGACTTCTACACATTTTCTATTTAACAGAATCAAGTCAGCTGATTCGGAACGGAACAGAAAGTAAAGACTAACCCCCTTATTCAAAAACGATTATTAAATTTAACAAACGTTTATTAAGCAAATTTTTATATGGAAATCTGTCTTGATAAACGTTTGTTAAATTTAATAATCGTTTTTGAATAAGGGGGTAATTCTGCCTTAAGTTACAAAAGAAACTTGCTCGTTCATCAAAATAAATAATCAAATTATTCCTCAACATAATGAAGTCAAATACCTCGGCATTCACCTCGACCGCCGTTTAACTTGGAAGTCTCATATTGAAGCGAAACTTACACAGATGAGATTAAAAGCAGTGCAACTTAATTGGCTAATTGGCAGAAATTCTTCACTAAAGTTGGACTGCAAGCTATTGTTGTACAATGCAATTCTAAAGCCAATCTGGTGCTATGGAATTCAATTATGGGGTACTGCCTCAGCATCAAACATTGAAAAAATTCAAAGGGGTCAAAATAAAATTCTACGTATAATTACTGCAGCTCCATGGTATGTTAAAAATTCTCGAATTCACAAAGATCTATGCGTGCCATTAGTAAAAGTTGAATTTACAAAACACGCGTCAAAGTATGTCAGCAAACTTGAACACCACCCAACCCCACTTGCACGAGACATCCTTAACTTTAGTGGCCATAATCGGTTGAGAAGGAGGGATACCCTTGCTTTAACTCAAGCGCAAAATAGATGACTGGATCAGTTGATGTGAAATTTTTTTAGTATCATAAAATTTTTGTCTAGCACTGGCTAGGCTTATTATTTTCTTTTTAGTATTAAGATTTGAATACTTATTGTCATTTCATTATATGAAGATTCAATAAATAAATAAAGGCTAAAAAAAAAAAAAAAAAAAAAAAAAAAAAAAAAAGACAAAATATTTTACTTACAATTGTCTATGCGCTCAATAATTTGGCATCGTTCAATTGCTAAAACAGTGAATATCGAAATTCATAAAACGAGAAAATATATTCCTAATATTTTATGTTTCCATAGAAGTGGACTGTAATTTTAAATGTGATTTCTTATTAGATTCTTAGTAAACACATTAGATAAACTAGTAAGAGTTTATAATCGTCTGTGCCGAATCTTATACATCCACTACCAATATATCAACAGTCTAATCTATGCAAACTTGAAACAAATTTGTGTTACATTTTGTATTGATAAATATGTTTATACGAGTTATTTTATTTAATACATGTCTAAAATAAGATAATTTACTGTGATTTTTTTTTTTTGTATTTGAGTCTTATGGTAAATTTCATCTCAATAACAATTTATTTTATAGTTTTTTTGGGCTTTCTCGGGGCAAAGGACCATATATTGATTCTATGGTAAATTAGGGAATTGCATTCACAAAATTTAATAGTAAAATATTTACTGACATATTATAGATCGGTATCGAGATTCAACTTGATAGTGTTATTAGTTGGATTTATGTGCATTTAAGTTATTTTCGGAAGTGGGATATAGTCAAATATGGACTGATTTCGTTTTATTAAATTCCTTTTTCATTTAAATTATTTTTGCTATATTTGTATGAAAAATACTGCAACAGCGAATAAAAAAAGTCGTCTTAAAGATTTTCAAGTTATTATATATACTATTTTGTACATTTTTATCCTTAGCATTCAACTTAAGCTATTTTAAACAATTTTTAAGACTTGTAAGTATAGTATAAATTTTATATTTTCTGAAGCAATATCAATCAAAAGCATATTTTCGTTGTAGCAAGAACTGTACGCATTCAATAATATTAGAAAATATTTTCAATTGGTTGGAATACAATTTTTATGCTGGATATATTCGATTTGGATACTTTGTGGTGGATATTAGAGCAATATGTTCAAGAGTTATAAATAGCAGTATAAACCACAATAAAACCTTTCCGAGTTTATTTTTTAGCAATGGTCAACTGGAAAAATTAGCATGATGAAATATTCTAGCACGCATATGTAACCAATTTTGAAGTTCTATTAAAAATCTTTCACTTTAGGCCAAAAGCAAAATTTTACTTTGTGCATAAAACTGAAATTTTATGATTTACATCAAACATCTGTCTGTTATTTATCTGTTTCTATCCCATTGTTCCATTGTTTTTATTTGCTTTCAACAGTGTTCTGGGGAGTAGAATAAATCATTAGTATTTTACGAATATTTTATTCTATATCATCCGTGCTTTTTTCTACACCATATCGCTCATTTGCTGCAACAACGTAGTAATTCAAAAAAAGTCGTTTCGAGAAAAACGGCTTTAAATGTTTTATGACATTTTACTATTTCTTAAATAAATTTTTAACAAATCATGCGATTTCAGAAATAAAACCTGAGATGTTAATATCTTTCGAATCTGTATTTACCAAATTTTTACTTGTCAAATATTACTACGAGAAAACATGCATTTTTATTTTGATGTTTACAACAAAAAACACTTTCACACAAAAAATAATTGACTTTTTTGAAAACTAATGAAACTATATGAAAGACTATATAACAGCGCATATTTTGTATTACTCAGTTCAAAAAACCACGGATTTTGAGTTATGACGTTATTGCAGCAAATGATCATATTATGATCAAGAATAAACTCAAAATTCAAATTTTATACTGCAGCTGAAAAAAACATAACCATATCTTTTGTGAGCAAGTAACGTATTCTTGAATGCCTTCGTTTATTCAGCCAGTCAGTTAGTAACTTAGTTACATACATACGAGTATGTATGTATGTATTTACGTAGCATTTTTAGAAGAAAAAAATTAATACATTTCTATTAAAAATTCAGAAAATATTTGTACTTGTTTGATAAACTTTTGTCATAGTTACATTATAACTGCAGTATACTCGTACATGGAAGAGATGTATGTATAAATAAAAAATTTAATATCGCATTGCAAAAATGCTTGGAAGAAAAAACTTGTTGTACTTTATGAATAATTGACTTTTAATTTCACTAATTTTACAAATAAAAATAGATACACAAATAAATCAGAGGGTATTTTATTGTTACTGATACCCACTAAAGTTGATTCTGTTGTTGCTTTTTTCAAATATTTGGCAACATCTTGCAATTAAGTTTCTTGGCAGGGAATTATATTAGAATGCAAATTTTCTCTTTGTATAAATTTTGGAATAACTTTTTCGTTTCTATGCAACTAGATGTTTCGTCCTTTAGTTACTGCGTTAAGAGACCATTTGCGTGCAGATGATGTTGTATATGAACAAATCCTTTGTCAGTTGCTCTTCTTAAACTTAAACTTATTTTGTATCTTTATTAGTTGTTTACTCAAAACTTTTGTATATTGTATATTATATATTTACAGTATAATTCACAAAAACTTATCAAGGGTTTATAACAGACTTATAAAGCAAATTTTGTATGGATACATACACACATCCTATTTTATATATATATATATCCATACAAAATTTGATTTATAAGACTGTTATAAACCTTTAACAAGTTTTAAGAATAAGGAGGTTGGTCTATATATATATATATAATATAGGATGTGTGTATGTATGTAACGTATGGACTCCAAAACGGCTGGGCCGATTTTGATGAAATTTTCAGGAAATCTTCCGAATATTCAGGCGGGTGACACTGTTGACTCTGATTTTTTATTTTCGGTCTGCGGGCGGAGGGGTCATTTCCAATATTGCATTACCAATGACATTTACATACATATATTTATTTTTTTTCTTATTTTTTTTTTTAAATCCGTTATCATGTTTCTCAAACCGAGATATCAAACTCTTAAATTGGTTATGTAGTTCCGAAGATATTTACAAAAAACTTATACTAATAATGATCCAATATCAAAATTGTAAATCTTTTAAAATATTGCATTAAAAAATCCGAGTTTTCGGTTTATTTACAAAATATTTACATCATGAGATAACACAAGATATATTTTAATATTATATATTAAAGCCTTGCCTTTGCTATTACCCAATAAAGCACAAGGCCAATCATTGACTATTGCTGGCTTAATTTTGGAAAATTCATGTTTTTCACACAACCAGTTGTATGTGCCCTGCTCCAGAGATGGCACGCCTAAAAATGTTTACACCAAATAAAAAAACATTGTCTATCCGCTGGCCTTAAGATGAAGTAATAAATAAATATAATTTCCCATTTGCCTTAAATACATGCGTTTCTTTTTTGATTGAGCCCATATCTAAGCATATGTAAGTTATTCTGTAACAAAACTTTATGATAGTTATTCCATGGATTTTTATTTAAAGGCCGTAAATTTCGTTAAAAGCTCAATTTAAATCGTATGGTAATACAACACTAATGTTTACTTAGGGCCAGCAATGCGGACCGGGTCAGCTAGTATATTATATATGAAGTATTGTGTTTACAATTTTTAAGTTTATATGTTTGATATAAAAAGCTACTTACATATGTGCGAAGAAATACTATTAAGTTTGTCATTCCATTTTTACAACTTCGAAATATTAGTCGAGTCTATATACACTGGGTCCTTATAAGATTCTCCAGCCGTCTTGCTCGTCGGTCTGTAGTTCTATTGAAGGCACGATAGAGCTTCGAAAAAAGACTTGGAACAATGTAATTTCTATGAAACATTCTTTGTTTCACCAAAATATTTGATTGTACAAATGGCCAACATAAATCCAGTAGTATCTGAGTTATAGACAAAAGTTTCAGACAACCTCCTTATTTTTCATATACATACATAGTTTTTGCTATATTCTTCAAACATAATATCATTACATTTTTTACATCTTATACAAACGGAATGACAATCTTAATATACCCCTCATATTTTTGGTGCTGGGTATAAAAATATTAAACTGGCATGATTGAGAAATACATACGTATAACTAACTCTATTGTGAGGCACCTTAAAATTTACAAATTTAAATGATATTTTAGATATCTCTAAATCGAAAATTATAAGAAATCGAGTGGCTTGGACACTATATCAAATTATTTGATAAGAAAATTCCCGATTAAAGCCCTAGAATACCTGACTATACTTTTCAACAATTGTTTAAATAATACTTATTTTCCTAATGTTTGGAAAAAAGCAAAAATTGTTCCAATTCCGAAAAATAAATATAATAACGATATAAATAACTTTATACCAATTTCATTACTTTCTAATTTAAGAAAGCTATTTGAGAGAATCATACGAAATAAAGTGAATACAGGCTTAAATGAAGAGTATATTCCTCAAAGTCAGTTTGGCTTTAAGAAGGGTAATTCTACTGTACATGCTCTTTTAAAATTCCATACTGATGTAGTACAACATTTAAGAAATGTTCAAAGGCATTTGATAAAGCATACCAAAATGGCATACTATACAAAATGATTCACATCGGTTTTCAATACTTTTTCGATGGCAGGAGATTCTGCGTCCAGGTTGAAAATGTTTCATCCTCTTATGGTGATGTTTTTTGTGGTGTTCCGCGGGGCTCTGTATTGGCACCTTATTTATATAACATATTTATGTATGATTTTCCACATGAATTCGGTAATTCCAAAGGTATACTTTATGCTGACGACTCCTTACTTTATGCTCACAATGAGTCACCAAAAATTGCTCTACAACATGTTTCTGCACATCTTAAATATGTCAATGAATATTATTCTCAATGGGATATACAAATAAACACCTCGAAGAGTAACGATATATGCTTAAGAAATGCTTCCGGAAAGTGTAAATATGCTGTTGTTCCGGAGAGCAAAAATCTGAAATTAAAATCAAATGGTTCTGAAATCATATTTAAGGACAATATAAAATGCCTAGGAGTAAATTTTAGTAAGCTTTTAAAGTTCAACAAGCATGTTATATATAATTTGGAGAAGGCTAATCGGGTTAAAGGTGCCTTTTCAAATCTATTTAATAGTAGAACTTTGCCAATTACGACTAAATTACTTTTATATAAAGTAAGTATTAGACCAATACTTTTATATGCATTTCCAATATGGTTTAGCATTCCAAATTGATTATAATTGATTAATTGATTATAGCTCCATATTGCTCCTTATATCCCAAAAAGTCATTACTCTGTATATATATCTATCGACTCTAAACTTTACATATATCATTTAAATATATACAAAAATCATTCCACAAAATTTTTTGAATTTTGGTCTATATATGACCGTATCCGCCACATAAAGCCCTCTTCCGAAAATCACTTCAATACAAATAGATGTCTTATAAATAACGATACAGATCCAAAATATTACACGGATCATTTACATACATGCCAAAATCATACTGCTAGATTTTGAGAATATCGGTGATTTGTCCTAAGGAACATTTCCGAAAAACAATTTAAGCCACAAAAATGTCTAATAAATATCAATATCGAACCAACTTTTATATGGATCAGAAATTTTAATCCAGAAATCATATTAAAATCGGTTATACGGCAATTATGCTACTGGATTTTGTAGCTATCAGTTAATAATTGCTCCTGAATTAAGTCCACTTTCGAGCATACTAAACAACCATACAACTCTTGTAAATAATGTTTTTGAGATCAAATTCATCCAAAAGAAGCATTACCTTCTAATCTCACCCTTTTTATACTCTGTTTCTTAACTTGTTGAGAATATGGAAAAATGGTCTTTTAATTTTATAAATTATAAAATTCCACTCAAGATTATTATGAAAATCAGACAAAACCCTATAAATTATGGTAAGACTTGGTAATTACATCTATTATAAATAGTCAAAATTAGATAAAATTTCGAAACATTTAAAAATAATAAAATTTGAACTAAGACTGAATCAAAACACAGAATAAGGATATTCTACTCCTACAACCAGTGTAGTTTTTGTATTTCTTATGGCGTTTAGGTGCAGGGTATTTAAGATTCGGCACAGCCGAAAATTGCACTCTAACTGGTATTTTTTTTACCAATATTGTTTACATTTAAGTTTGAATAAAAGTTTCATTGTTTTATATTAAAAATACAAATCTTTTGAGTTGTTAATATTCAGAAGATTTTTTAAAACGTTGTTGGGTAGAGATTTCGATTTTGTTATTGAAATTTTTCATTTATCTTTAAATTCTAGTCATCTTCGTGCATGGATAATTTCTAGGGTACTCTGAAAATATACATAAAATATATTTTGAAGACAACTATTTGTACTTCGATTCAGGCAGTTGAAACCACGATCTAGTTCCCCAGAATTATGCGCATTCTATACTTACTGATGAAGTATTTTAGGCATATAGCTGTCCCAGTTGGCTGCATAATATCTTCAATTTATGCAATACCCAATCAAATGGCAAAGAAAACGTTGTAACGTAGTTGCATTTTATTTGAGATTTATTTTGGTTGTTTTTCATCTCCATAATGATATTTACAAGATTCTTGTTCATATTCCAAAAATACATATTCAAGAATTTATATTTGGTCTGTCTTTCTGAACTGCGCTTTGTATATATTTTTCCATCGTATAACATAAAGCGATTTAAATTTCAACTCGATAGTGGTTTTTATAAGAGATTTATACCGTACATGATCCACTTCCGAGAATAATCACAGGAATAATTTTGGGCGTTTCAAAAATTCAAAATTAGTTGCCTGTGACTTTTTGGTACTTAATTTATTGTGTGTTAAAGTAACTGAAATATGATTCTTAGAAATATCGTTATGGAGATGAAATTTAATTGAACTAAACCTAAAATAAATAGAAATTACAATACAAATTTTATAAAGTTTGTGCCATAATATAAACTCTTATTTGTTATTTCTAAGAACTAAATGTTTGCATGCATTTGTTTATAATAACTTGTCTTCGTCTCATCATAGAAAGGATAATTGAAGATTAATGTATGGCTAACAGACTTATTAGGCGATATTAACATGTAAGTTACATCTCATTGTCCTTTACAGAAACTGTAACCACGTAGATGAAGAGGCTAAAACAATTGATTACGACATATATATGGCGACTCTTGAATTTTTACTTCTGGCACAATTTTTCTTACGAAATTTTGGTTCTGTATCGCTTAATGATGATATCTGCAAGTAACATCACTTTATTTAGTGGGAGGGGTGAATTCAAAAATAACCTTGTTCTTTATATTTTTTAGTTTTCTAGTTTTCTGTTAATTTCAAGATATCAATATTTCGTATTACAAGTACATAGTATAAACTTAAGATTTCCCTTGGAAGAGTCTACTCTAGTTGAAGTTGAGAAAATTGCTTTAACATAAACCTTCCATACTTCAAGGTACAATTTTAAATAAAAGAAATCATAGAACAGTAAATAGAAACACTGTAAAAAAGTTTAGTTTAATTTTATCCAACCATTTTGTTATAATATATACTATGAGCCTCAAAAGTGAGTAAACACAACAAATTATTTGATTTTTTTTAAGATAATGAAAATCCTAAAATCATTCCATCGATTGAAATTTAAAAGTTTCGTTTTGTTGGAAATTTGGTCGAATAATAGATTCGGTTATGAAAACAAAATTTAAGTTCAACTAAAATGCTTTTCATAATCTTAAAAAAATCAAAAAATTCACTGGTGCTTACACACTTTTGAGGCTGTGTGTATGTAGCTCTTTTTAAGTTTATCCGATTAAAATGAGGAGTGCAAAAGCAACACCCCTACAAACTACACATAAACACACACATACAATGTAAAACTTTTAAAAATTTTTTCCACTAACAACAAAATGCTGCAAAATATACACAACATGTGCTGTTTTGCATATAAATCACATCATATAACATTGTAGAACATTGTTCTCTTTTGCGATTTTCTTTTCTAATGTTTATGTTGTTGTTTGGGAATTTTATGTATGAATTTATTAGAGATAAAAAGTAAAACAATTTCTAAATCAAATTGTTTATTTACTTTGTTTCAACCAGTTTCAATGTTGTTTTATATTTTCATTAGGCAATAAACGTTTGCAATTCATTTCATTTACTATTAACATTATAGGAAATAATTTATTTATTTTTGTTGATTCTCAATGAAAAAGTTAACACAACTTTTTATAAACTTGTTGGTCTATTTCTCTTATTTGTGTTTATTTTGTTTATATTGGTAAAAATATTTACAATTTTTTTTGTTCTTAAGCGTTGGCAGAAACACATACTGATTTGGGTTTGTGTGTTTTTTTTTATAAAATTTTTATTTTCTCTATGTAGCGTCTATTGGCGTTATAGAATTTCGATTATGATCTAGTTTGGACTTTTTGTTTTAGTATTGGTAAGAATGTTGATTAATATGGAAGGCTTGATAGAACTATTGTTACATAAACGTTCATAAAACGATCATTATGAAATTAGAGTTAATTATTAAACTGATTGTTCGACCTTTTTATTTATTAAACAACTATATTTTATTTTCGAGATTAAGGACTAATATTGTTTTTATTTTCATTTTTTTATTTATTCCGATATTTCTCTACAAAAATGTGTAGCATCTTTAGGGAAACAATAACAAAATTAGAGTTATTTAAATTGGAATTTGTTTGAACAAAATCAGTTTTCTAAAAAATAATGAACGGCATACATTTTTTTTTATTAAAAAGATTTTTAACACTCAGGCAATTAATATGTCTATATATATTGTATTACTTTCTTTGGCAAGGGTATAGTTGTAGAATAAAGGTGGTGGAAGTAGAAGAAAGCTCTTTATATCACAACTCTGCAATTGCGCATTATGTTTGCTTTTAGTGCAGAATTGCAGCGCCTCTGGTGGTGAGTAGGCGCATTATTTTTAAAGCTTGATTTATAGCATTTATTTAATTATTTTACTTCGGTGGCGTTTGAATGCTATACCACCGAAGAAGGTCGCTGTGATAAATATTAGTTAGCATAGATAGAAAACTAATAATTATCAGAAACTAATGTTGTTTGAGTGGCAGCGGCTGGGAATCGAACCCGGGCTACAAAAATACCAACTCATGCTTAATGAGCAAATGCGCTAACCAATTAAGCTACAGCACCCTCTTAATACATATGTATAAAAATGCTCTAATAAAAATTAATATTTATGTAGGTTAACGTTAATATTGTAGTTTAGTAATAATAATAAAATTGTAATCAAAAATTTCTATCTTTAACCTATTAGCAAAAAATATATTCAATTAATATTTTTTTAACTGAATTTTATATGTATAGAAATTTAAGTTAGCAACACTTTTCCAACTGGAGTTCAGCTGTCCAGTGATTTATGTTTAGTTTGGTTTAACATTTCAACATTAATATACTGAAGCTTTAACAACGCTTCCAAATTGTGCCAATTTATTTTGAAAATTCGATGAATGGGCCCAATACAAGATTGACGTTGATCCCGATTTTTATACTATCCACCATCATAAGTGGTGAATGAGGGTATATATAAGTTTGTCAGTCCGTGTCTAACACTGAGAAATACTCATCTGAGACCCAACAAAGTATATATATTATTGATCCTTACGAATTTTCAAGTCGATTGAGCCATGTCCGTCTGTCTTTCTGTGTAAAACACTCTCACTTCCAAAGCACATAACCGAAATCATAATGAAAATCAGCAAAATCGGTATACATAGTTATGGATCAAAATGTAAGACAACCTCCATAAAAAATGTTATTTTTAAACATTTTTCTTGCTATATTTTTAAATATATTGCAGATAATACCATGAAATTTTATATATGTTGTTTTTATGATAATTTTAAAACGGGGTCCCTTCGACTCTACTTAAGTGTTCGCACGTAGTGAACTACTTCTTTGATAAAAGAAGCCCCATACAAACATCTTCCCGAAATATTGCTCAGTTATACATGAATGCCTATGAAATTGGAATATAATTACAAAATTCAGCAGGAATAAGTTTCATGCAGAAAGAAATCGTTAAACGAAATTTTGTTTTGTTCGGTCCATATTTAACCATGGACCCCATATAAAGTCCACTTCCAAAATTCACTTAAAAACGTATAAAACTAATATAGTCGTAAATAGTGTTAAACGGCTAAAATTGGACATAAATAATACTTATAGGTAAATAAATTGTGGTACTAAATTTTATGGTGGTCGCCCCATAATTCATCATAGCTGCCATACAAGGACCACATCTTTATATATATCGTATAAATATCGGTACCGACTCAAAACTTTGCACAGATCATTAACATATATACAGAAATCATCCCACAAAATGTTGTGAATTTCGGTCCATTTTTAACCGTATGTCCCATATAAAGCCCTCTTCCGAAAAGCTGGATTTTGATAATATCGGTCCATATTTGATTTTATCCCCCATATAAGGTCCACGTCCGAAATTCAATTTCATACTAATATGTATTATGTTAAAATTCGCCGTGAGATATTCTCATAAGCAAAAAATGCACTGTTCCAATATTTAAGAGGTTCGACCCATGATTTATCTTAGGTGCCATAGAAGAACCATTTTCGAAAAATAATTTAACCCACAAAAATGTCAAATAAATATCGATATCGAACCAACTTTTATATAGATCAGTAATTTTAATTCAGAAATCATACGGCAATTGACAATAGCTCCCGAATTAAGTTCACTTCCGAGCATAACAACCAACCATACAACTATTGTAAATAACGCTACTGACATGAAATTCAATCAAAATAAGCCTGAAATACATAAAAATTCCACTACTTAATACTGGATTTAGAAGCTATCAGTCCACGATTAGTCCACTTCTACTACGCTACCCATAAACCACTTGCACCTAATGTTATTTAGATCAAATTGAACCAATATAATCTTAACCTTTTTAACTTAATTTGTTGTCAATATGGAAACATGTTCGTTTAATTTTATAAATCGTTAAATTACACTCAAGATTGTTATGAAAAGCAGACGAACTTTGTAAATTATGGTAAGAATCGGTAATTACATCAATCTTAAATGATCAAAATTAGATACAATTTTTAAACCTTTGAAATAAATTATGTTGTTCATAAAATTGCCTTTCAAACATTATTTTTTATATGTTTGAAAGTTGAAAAAAAAACACTGAATAAGGATATTCTAGTCCTATAACTAGCATAGTTTTTGTATATCTCATTATATTCAGCTGGAGGGTATTTAAGATTCGGCACAGCCGAATATTGCACTCTTACTTGTGTTTTATAAAAAAAATTTTGTTTAGCGATGAAGCTCCATTTTGGTTGATCCCGATTTTAATAATTTTGCGAACTTACTTTAAGATCGAGCGTTATAAATCCGCTTAACTATGTGAAGTCGCTAGTCTAGCAGATAAGCCCGAAACAATTGACCACTTGTAGGACAACATTCGCCGTGTTATTGAAAACATACGGCCACACATATTGGAAAAAGTCATCGAAAAATGGACCTCCAGATTAGACTACATCCAAGCCAGTCGTGACGCTCATATGCCGGAAGTCATATTAATTTAAATACTAAATACATATAAAATACCAGAAGATTATCTTTCGAGTAAAGTAAATTTCACGTCAATTTAAAAAATTCATCTTTGTTTATTCTATTTCAAAGTTCTATAATCTAAAAAATATGCAATTGTTTTTAGCATAGTTTAAATTTTGAACAAAAGTATGCTCGATAAATAATTTGAATTAATTTGAATTTACGAAATTCTGTCTAAACTGTCAATGATTACAATCTCAAATTGAATTATGGTAGTTGTATATTGCAACAAATATTGTATATTATAGAAGCTAAAAACATTTTTTGGATGCTATATAAAAAAGGCAATTTATAATTTATGGCCAAAAGGTTTTTGAATTATGACGGTTATAAAATTTTTATATAAAGAAATGAAATATGGTCAGGCTTTTAAATAAAAAGTTTCGACATATTTTACGCAAATAAATATTTGTTTGTGGAATTGTTTCTTTTATTTGGAGTTACGATGAGGCAGCAAAACAAAATTTTTTTATTAACTAGAGAAGGAATTGAACTAATATTTATCTTTTTTAAGAGAAAAGTTTTTTATTTAGGCTAATAGTTTGAATAATCAAGAATACTCTTGTAAAGTACTTTAACAATTGGCAAATTGGAATGCATTTTCTACCCTGTGTTAAATTGGAAATAAAAATTTACATTTAATAGAACCCAACTATATTTGAACGTATATTTCGTTTGGAAATTCAAAATTAGTATTAAAAAATTCAGGGTCAGAAATTTAAATTATAGTAAAAATATTAATAAACATGTGTTTTAACCCTAGAACACTAACCTTATTTTTTATACGTTAATACTAATCATTAGTCCAATCGACTAACATATATATATATAACCAATTTTTTCAATATCTATAGTTGTAAAATTGACATATCTAATAAAGGTTCAATACAATAACAAATTTTAGTTTTTATAAAACAATTCATTTAAAATAATATATTTAATAAAAATACTTTTGAGATCAATCTTTTTAGATCAGTTGTTAAAAATAATAAAAAAAAAATAACAAAAACAAAAAATAAAATCACAGAATTCATTACAAACAATAAAACTTAAATTATATAAAAATTAAATGTAAAAAAAATTAATTTTTTTGATTTGTAAAACATTTGTTGCAAACTTCATTAGTCGATTCGACTAACACAAGGTATATAACTCAAAAATTCCAACACTTACCTCAGCAATGCGACCGTTCACAACGAGAAAACACCGACTACTGAGTATACAAGAGAGTTGAGAGTGAACGGTAAGAAAAATATAAAAATGTGAGCGAAAACGTAAGTGATGTTAGTCGAATCTACTAACGTTAGTGTTCTAGGGTTAATGCAAAAAAGAGTTAAGGGTATGCGACAATGTGACAATGTATATACATACATATACATTACGATAGCTAGGCGTGTTTTTAAATGTTTACAAGTTGCAAATATTAAAAATAATTTTCTCATACAATAATGAAAAAATTATATTTTCTTTAAAGTTTATTTTTTCATATTCAACTTGATTTCTTTACTGATTTTTCTTACAAATTGTTAAAGCAAAATTCACTCTAAACAGAAAAATATTTCATTTCTTCACATCGATTACAAATTACAGAACTTACTAAGGTCTGTTATAAAGACATATGGCGTTTTCTTTTCTGGCAAAAATGTTACATATATGTTACACTTTTTACCCATTTCCCATATAAAAAAGGAAAAAAGTGTAACATTTTTGCCAGAAAAGAAAACGCCATTATTTTAGTTCTAAATGTCGGTTTTATATTTGTTCGTAGCAGTAGCCGCAAAAGCAGTAAACACAGTTTAATCATTTTGAATTCTATTAATTTTATCCTCTTTAAATTTTTTTTATACATAAATGTTTAATTTTTGCACACAAACATTCAGCTAATCCCGTTGCATAGTTATGTATGTACATATGTGCTTTGCCCTTGAACATTATTCTTCCAAAATCAGCATTTGCTTTACAATACACACACAAATTCACATGTACATATGTACATATCTGCTAACGGTGCGATCAAATGCTATTTTGTTATTTTTGTTTCATTCGATAAGTAAAAGTGAACAGATGAGAACATAATACAAGTACATAGTAACATTAAAGAAACATTTTGAAAAGAAAATAAAGTGTTTTAAAAAATAATATAAAATAAAATAAAATGAAAGTTATAGCAATTTTTTTAATTTAAAAAGTAAAATGCCTGTAAAAAAGATTACAGGCCCAAACAATATTTACACCTAAACATACATACATATATTGTGAAATAACCCAGGAAATTTTATTTTATAACATACATATTACAAAATGCTTTATAAGATTAAAAAAAATTTAAAACATTTATAATTTTCAACCGACATTAATAAAAATAACTAATAGTCGATCAATATATTATAATATACAGTTATTCAAAATTGGCGTTATATGGGAGATATTACCTATTATAAACCGATCTTCCAAAAATTTAGTGCCATAACTTCTGTGAATATAAATATTATGTATGTTAAACTTTATCTGAATATAAATACTTTTAAAAGCTTTATGGAGGTTAAAGTGAATTACGGAGAGGCTCTTATATGGGAGCTTCGACTAATTATGGGCCCGACCATTATAAAATTAGGTTTTATCTTTTCTGTATATATAAAACTTATTTGTGTTGAATTTTATTTGGATACCAACATTTTTAAGAGATTTATGATCGTTAAAGTGAATTTCGAAAGTGGGAGCTACGACTACTTATGGACCGATCATAATAAAATTGTACCAAATGATTTGTATATATATATATCATACTTGTGTTCAATATTATTTTGATACCGAGATTTTGTGAACCGAACTTCACAAAATGTGTATATGTGATTTGGCTGCATTTACTACTCATTTGTTGTGAAATGGGTTTGGATACTTTCATAATTATAACATTTATGATCGTTAAACCCCTATTTCAGAAGGACATTTGTATGGGGTAAGGTGAAATAATGGACCAATTTCCATCATCCTTTTCTTGGACCGCAAAAAAGGTGGATTCACCCATTTGTTCCAAACAAAAATTTTGTCTGGAGAAAAATTTTTTTACTGAGAGTTTTTTGCAGCACGATTTACCCATTTCGAACGATTTTTCTGAAAAATGTAAATGTAAACAAAATCTGTTAGATTCACCAAGAGTCATGAATGAGGGTGTGAAACTTTTTTAATATTCATCTTTCATCTGTGACGCAACAAAGTATATATTTTCTGGATCCTTATGAAATTATAAGTCGATTGAGCCATGTCCGTCTGTCTGTCCGTATCTGTAAAACACTCTCACGTCCAAACTATACAACTTAATAAAACGAAATTTCCAGAAAAATATTTCTTTTTTTGCAGGTAATATTGATATTTAAAATCAGCAAAATCGGTTTAGGCCAACCAGAGTTATGGACCAATATGTGAGACAACCTTCATAAACATTTGATATTTTTTGTCCATTTTATTGCAATTTTTTAAAATATATTGCAGATAATACCATAAAATTTTGTACACGTTATTGTTTTGATAAGAAAAAGAATGCGACGAAAATAGTAGGAATCGATCTATGCTTTCTTATAGCCTCCATACTTCCGAGCATAACAACCAACCATACAACTTTTGTAAATAATCCTAATATACATAGAAATCAATCTATGTCACCTATAAATATTTTGCAAATAATGTTATTGAGATCAAATTCAAACAAAAAAGCCACATTTTATATCTTATCCTTTTTTACACTCTGTTTCTTAACTGGTTGTGAATATGGAAAAATGTTCTTTTAATTTTATAAATTGTTAAATTACAATCAAGATTATTATGAAAATCAAACAAACTCTGTAAATTACAATAAGAATCGGTAATTATATCAATTATAAATGATCAAAATTAGATAAAATTTCAAAACATTTAAAATAAAATCATATTAGTGAAATACGAACAACGGGTAATATTTTCTTTCAAACAACATATAAAATGATAATAAATTTTGCACTAAGAATGATTTGAAAACACAGAATTAGGATATACTAATCCTCTAACCAGTGTAGTTTCTGTATTTCTTATTACGTTTAGCCGAATATAGCGCTCTAACTTGTTATACCCTTCACCTAAATGAGAAGCGTACATATAAGTTTGTCATTCCGTTTGTAATTATCACAATATAATTTTCCGGAGTCTATTAAGCCATGTCCGTCTGTCTGTCTGTCTGGCTGCTGAAATCAATTATCTGAAGTCCCCAGATATCTTCGGGATCCAGATCTTCAATAATTCTGGCAGACATGTGGCGTTTGAATGCTATACCACCGAAGAAGGTCGCTGTGATAAATATTAGTTATAATAGATAGAAAACTAATAATTATCAGAAACTGATATTGTTTTGAGTGGCATTGGCTGAAAATCGAACTTAAGCTACAAATACCAACTCGTGCTTAATTGATCAAGCGCTCTAACCAATTAAGATACAGCACCCTCACTGTTGTGTTCATGGTGGCTCAAACAGATGGTCAAGGTACTTGTACATCACAACTACTACAATTACAAAACCATGAAAGCTGTTATCCAAGGACAGTGAAATTACTGTATAATATGACTTATGCCGAAACTATATACTAACAGAACAATATGGTCATATATTATCTTCACAAATTTAATTTTCAACCCCATGAGATATATTTACATACTTGTATATAATTTGAATTCTTAGCTAGCGGAATGGCAATTCATATTCCTAAAGCTTTCATATAAGGTTCACTACCGAGTATCCTATAAATCTCTTGAGATGAAATTAAACCAAGGTAAGCAAATACAATCGAGTAATGTGAACTAATTATAAGTTTTATACATTGTTAAATTGCACACAATATTTGTGTGCTAAACGGGAAACCCGTATAAATATAAAAATTACAATAGGTAATTATATCAATTATAAATGGTGAAAATTAGATACAAATTTTAAACATTTGGAATTAATTATGTTGTTCTGCATATACTTGTCTTTCCAGCAATACTAATAAAATTTGCGCTAAGCTTAAATAAGAAATGAATAGAGATTTTCTAGTCTGCAGACCTATACTTTTTTGCGGCGTTTCTTATTATAATTAGTTGAATTGAAAATAAAATAAATTGAAACAAATTGATTTAAGCCAATTTATAATATATTTGAATTGAAACTAAAAAATTGCTGTTAAAAGTTACATGTTTACTTTTCATTACCCTGTCATTTTAACAAACAAGATATTTAACAAAACTATTGTAAATATTGGTCAGCAATACTCAAATCAATATAAATCACAAATCAATTGTGAAGCCAGTGGTAAGAAAACAAGTGTTTATTAACATGAATCATCATTTTTATATAAGTTTATATTACGTATCGCACTGAATACCAGCTTTTCAAAACTTACATTTGTTATTGTTTCAACTAAGAGAAAATTCAATTGGTGTGACCACACAAGGAATGCCCGTAATCATGCAGAATTGATGTTGAAAAACAATTCAGCAAAAATTGAAATTTTAAAGCAAAAAACTTTTTTAAATAAATATGACTCTACTACATGTGCACGTACGAAATACATATTGGAACCTGTATGAGTTTTTACTTTCACATTCCCACATTTACAAATATGCAATAATAGAATCTTACGAGTATATACGACAAGTTTAAGTGGACAAGCGAATACATGCACACACAAAAATAATGCAATTGAATTGCATTCGCTTAACTGTGTATCCTTTTGTTAGTATCCCTTGCGTGCAACACACACCAAAACCATATGAATTCGCCAGTACGTCCCTTTTTAAAATCTATGTCGTTTTATAGTAGTTCATGTTGAACACATTTGGGGTTTTTTGCAACACATATGTAAATATGTGTTATACCTTCATTAATAATGCACGGTTATATTCCCCTTAATTTTAGTCCTTACAAACTACTGGCCAAAAACACTTACACAAGTCTACTTACAACCCCTGCACCAACAAACAACCAACATTATCGAATCAATAAAGAAATCCTGTCTGCTAAATATAATTTTCGAAAATTTTGTTTTCATTTGGATCCTGCAATATAACAACAAGCTAAATTCCTACAGAAAATAAAATATATCCAAATAACAAAAAGAATGTCATGACTTGTATTATTAGTCGTCATTGTTATTACATATTGACAACAGCAACGTGAGCAATGACAAACGACATTCATTCAACCGTACACTTATTACAAATGTCATGATAATACTTTCTCTTTTAAATTTTTATTTATTCTATTAAATAATATCATATTTTTAATATAAAACAAGTGTGAAAGTATAGTCGACCAAGCCCGACCACATAATACCCAACACACAGTATATGTGTAAAAACAGTTTGCCAGATATGACCGCTATATTGGAGTTATGAAATATCATGGACCGATCACACACAAATTTAGTGGCATGACTTCTGTGCGTATAAATATTTTTATACCCTCCACGACCATAAGTGGTGAATGACGGTATATATAAGTTCGCCATTCCGTGTATAACACTGAGAAATATTCACCTGAGGCCAATCAAAGTATATTGATCCTTATGGAAATCTAAGACAATTCAGATATGCTCATCTGTCTGTCTCTGTCTGTGTAAAACACTCCCACGTCTAAAAGACAAAAGTAAAACAAACAGAGTTTGCAAAAACCCGTTTTTTTATGTTGAAAATCAGCCAAATCGGTATAATAGGACGAGAGTTATGGACCAAAATGTGAGACAACATCCATAAAAATTAGATTTTATTAACCATTTTTCTTGCAAGTTTTTAAAATATATTGCAAATATTTCCATGAAATTTTGTACACGTTATTTTTATGATAAAAGAGAAAGTGTATGGAAAATAGTAAGAATAGATCCATCATTTTTTATAACCCCCATACAAATATCTTCCCGAAATATGGCTCAATGATAAATAACTGCCTGTAAAATTAAATTATTAATACAAAATTCGACAAAAATTATAGTTATATAAAAAGAAATCGCAAAACGAAACAAAAGGTCCATATTTAACCACAGACCCCATATAAAGTCCACATCCAAAATTAACTTAAATACGTATAAATCTGGTACAAAGGTTAAAATCGACTCAAAAAATTCTTATAGATTATAAATTGTTGTACTATGATGGTCGGTAAATAATTCTCATATAAGGACCACATCCGAAAAAGTCATTAGTGTTTATATATATCTTATAGATATCGGTACCGACTCAAAATTTTATATATATCAAATATAGAAAAAAATCATTCCACAAAATTTTGTGAATTTTCGTCCATATTTGACCGTATTCCCCATATAAAGCAATCTTCCGAAATTAACTTTAATACTAGTATGTATAATAAATATACCGTTATTATATTTAAGAAGTTCGGCCCATGATTTGTCATAGCTGCCATATAAGGATAATTTCCGAATAACAATTTAAGCCAAAATAAATGTCTAATAAATATTGATATCGAACCAACCTTTACACATATCTGAAATTTTAATCTATAAATCATACTAATATCGGTTACACGGCAATTATGCTACTAGATTTTGTAGCTGCCTGTCAATAATTGGCAATAGCTCCCGAATTAAGTCCACTTCCGAGTATACTAAACAACCATTTAACTCTTGTAAATAAATTTAGTGAGATGAAATTCAAACAAAATAAGCCACAAATACGTAGAAACAACATTATTGAATACTGGATTTAGAAGCTGTCAATCCATAACCGGTCCACTTCTACTATGCTACCCACAAAATGTTATTGAGATCAACTTCAAACGCAAAAGCCTCAACTTATATCTTATACTTTTTTATACTCTGTTTCTTAACTTGTGAATATGGAAAAATGTTTTTTTAATTTCATAAATTGTTAAATTACAATCAAGATTATTATAAAAATCAGACAAACTTTGTAAATTACCGTAAGAATCGGTTATTGCATTAATTAAAAATGGTCGAAATTCGATAAAATTTCAAAACATTTAAAATAAAATCACATTAGTGAATTACGACCAACAGGTAATATTGTCTTTCAATCAACATATAAAATACTAATAAAATTTGCACTAAAACTGAATAGAAAACACAGAATTAGGACATACTAGTCCTATAACCAGTGTAGTTTCTGTATTTTTTACTACGTTTAGCTGGAGGGTATTAAAGATTCGGCACAGCCGAATATAGTACTCTAACTTATTCTTACTATATAAATGTTCTAAAAAGTGGTAGTATAAAAACTTTATTTATTATCTTTATTCTATCATTATTCTAAACTTCTCTATTTATGAAAATTTTACAAACATATATTCTAATTTTTGAAGTGAAAACATACATATTTTAATTTTATTTGAAATCTTCACTTTTGCAAGCTTTATAAAAAATGTGAATTTTGTTATTGTTCTGCAAATGTATTTAAGTAGTTTTTGTTACTTAGGCCGCGTTTTCACTATGTCAGTTGTGTTGTCAAATTGTCCAAGTTATTAGCAATTGTATAAAAACGAATTGTCATATGACGTCATCTATTGCAAACATATGACAATCCGTTCTCATACAATTGCCAACAATTTGGACAATTTGACAACAAAAATAAGTAAGAAAGTATAGTCGGTCAAGCCCGACCATATAATACCCTACACTTAGTATATGTAAGTATAAAACAGTTCTTCAGAAATGGGCGTTATATGGGAGATATAACCTATTGTGGACCGATCATCCAAAAATTTAGTGTCATGATTTCTGTGAATATATCTATTATATGTCCTAAACTTTATCTCGATACAAATACTTTTAAACGCTTTATGGAGCTTAAAGTGAATTACGGTGAAGGTCTTATATGGGATCTTCAACTAATTATGGACCGACCATTATAAAATTAGGCGTCATTATTCTGTATATAAAAAACTTATTTGTGTGGAATTTTATTTGATTACCAACATTTTTAAAAAAAATTTATGCTCTTTAAAGTGATTTGCGGAAGTGCCCCTTATATGGGCTACGACTAATTATGGACCGATCACAATAAAATTATACCGTATTATTTGTATATATATTAAATATATTTGTGTTAAATTTTCTTTGGATACCAACATTTTTGAGTGAGTTATGCTCTTTAAAGTGATTTTCGGAAGTGGGTCTTATATGGGAGCTACGACTAATTATGGACCGATCACAATAAAATTATACCGTAAAATTTGTATGTATAGGAAATATATTTGTGTTCAATATTATTTTGATACCAACATTTTTAAGTGAGTTTTGCTCTTTTAAGTGATTTTCGCAAGTGGGTCTTATATGGAAGCTACGACTAATTATGGACCGATCACCATAAACTTCTACCATATTATATATATATATATACATAAAACATATTTGTGTTCAATATTATTTGGATACCAACATTTTTAAAAGAGTTATGATCTTTGAAGTGATTTTCGTAAGTGGTCCTTATATGGGAGCTACGACTAATTATGGACCGATCTACACGAAATTAATAGATGTGCTTTAGCTTAATTTAGTACTTATCTGTGGTAAATTTTGTTTTCATACTTGCATAATTCAAAGATTTATGACCGGTAAACCCCAATTTCGGGAGGACATTTGTATGGGGGCTAGGTGAAATAATAGACCGATTTCCAGCAGTTTCAATCTCATCCATCCTTGGGCCGAAAAAATATTATGTACCAAATTTTATCGAAATATCTTCAAAATTGCGACCTGTACTCTGCGCACAAGCTTTACCTGGACAGCCAGCCAACCAGCCAGGCGGACGGACGGACATCGTTAGATCGACTCAGAAAATGATTCTGAGCCGATCCGTATACTTTAAGGTGGGTGTTGGACCAATATTTATGGGCGTTACAAACATCAGCACAAATCCAATATACCCTCATCACTATTGTGGTGTAGGGTATAATGACATAGTAAAAACCAAGAATTATTAAAAATATGTTTAAAGAGTGGTTTTAAAATTCATATTTAAATGTTGATAATGATATTTGGGAAGAACTAAAGGAGCTTTAAATTTATAATTATCTTTTAAATTATATTAAAGGCCTTTTAACATGTTTATATTGTTTACCAAACAATACATGTCAGCCATTACAGAATCGAACAATGCGTATACTTAATTATAAAAATCGAATGTAACAATACCCATGGAAACGGAAACATGAACTTGTAAAAACTTAATACGAGTTTAAAGTTGTAAGACGTTATTTTCAGCAATATAAAGAAGAGCGAGAAATCACAAAAAATTAAACAAAATCAAATGAATTAAACAAACAAAAATCATGTTACTTTAATAACAACACTAACATCTACTGCAATAAAATTGCAGTTAAAACAACATTATTATTATTTACAACATTATCACAATATACTGTGTATCGTTCAAACTACATAAATACATGGACAAGTCTTTTAACACTTTAGAAATATTATTAAATTTTAGTATATGATCTTTGACGATACCTTTGTATAGATGTAAAATTGAGGAACTGAATACAAAAATTACAGATATTTATAAAATAATTGAAACCTTACACTTCGAGCACTTCATATACAAATTTTTAAAAGATCTAATTTCAATTTCTAATTTCAAAAGTTAATTACATTAATAACTTACATTTTTCTTAACATTTTTAATTTGTTTTCTTATCTTGATTTGATTTCTTTGGTTAGGTTTTTAAAATATTAAACACTCTTACATATATATTTTTGATTTTCTGTTTTATTTCATAGTATAGTAAAAGTTTTGTAAATTTGAACAAGAAAAATTTAAAAAAATAATAATTTTTATAATAACTAAATATTTTGAGGGTGCTTCTGTACTAATATGTAGTACTTTAACTGTTTTATTTATGCAACATAAAGCTGTATATTGATTTGACTACTTTTTCAATTCCACCTATTTTACTTATGCATGCAAGTTGACCGATTATACTGGTCAAGCCGGACCATATAATACTCTAAACCCAGTATCGTATAAAACAGTTTTTCGCAAACGGCCACTGTATTGGAGATATTACCTATTATGGACCGATAATTCAAAAATTTAGTTCCGTGAATATAAATGTTATATATCGTCACCTGAAATGGCCAAAGACGTAACCCTCAAAAAATCAAAATTCGTTTTTGGATTGAATCTGGAACACAAGGCTAAAATAAAATGCTCCTTAAAAATGTTAAGCTTCTACGTTCCAAACTAACGATTTTATTCCAGAAATGGATAAATACGTAACATCATTTGAACGTTTTCATAAAACACAAAAGACTTAACCCACATTTTTTTTTTTTACAGAAATAAGTTTGTCGTCTATATACCTATATAGAATATTATAGCAAGATGGGAAGAAATCGCGATTTTCAATTAAACAGTTTTCATTTTATTAGGGTTTTTTGCTTCTCCTGTAAAATTATGATAATGAGGGTTACGTCTTTGAGCATTTTAGGTGACCATATTTTATATTCTACCTCGATATAAATACTTTAAAAAGATTTATGGCGGTTAAAGTGAATTACGGAGAGGGTCTTATATGGAAGCTGCGATTAATTATGGACCGACCATTATAAAATTGTATCATATATATCATATATATCATTTTTTAAATTTTCATATAAAGGACACACTTCATTATGTAATTAATCTGGTAAAATAAGTATACATGAAGCCGTTTAGTCTTCCTTTCCTAACTAAAATTTTGTTATTTTATAAATATATTTATCAATCACTTTATAACCAGGTAGTTTAGATTTCAAAAATACATTTCGCAAATTTATATCGTAGTTCGGACTTTTAAATACACTTGAATTTAAATCAATAGCTGATAGTTTTCTATATTCATGTAAAATGTTGTCATCATAATAGACATTATCTCAAAGGAAAAGCCAGCGAGAAAGAATCGTCTATTAATCTTCTATACCTACATGCTTTACCAAGAAATTTACAAAGTTATCAAACCAATTTAGGAATGGGAAATTCTGAAATAGCTTTACCTTCTCCTACATAGTTTTAAAAATAAATCATCCTAATCCATACTAACTACGATGAAATCTCCAGCACTATAAATTGGCGTAATCACCAAAATATCTCCAGTGAAACATATTGTCCAATTATGAATTATGTATATTTAGATTCTTTTAAAAAAATAAGTTAACACTAAGTTAAAGACTACCCAGTAAAAAAAAATCGTGTTTTTGGAAGCACTAATCGAGCGCTTCAATAAAAACGCTCTTTTTGAAGCAGTAAATGCTTACGAATAAAATATACAAAAAAGATGCTTTTTTAGTGCTGACAACGAAGAAGGTTTTAAAGCGAAAAACAAATATGAAATTATAGTCTATAGATTTGCGTATGACAACGAAAGTCAAATACAAAACGAATATCGCGCTTCTCAGTTACTATGAATTTTTCTAAAGCAAAAACATACAGATAGAATTTGTTCTTTGATTGGTGTGCGCGATGTGACGTAAAATACTTTATGAAAGTGCTTTAGTTGCATGTTTGATTAGGTTAAAAGAAGCGCTTATTGCCAGCAGAAAGTTGTCCTCCAAACCGGGAACATCTTATACAAAAATCATGCATCCCATCAGCATGTTTGACTTGATTTGAGGTATGAATTCATACATAAAACCTGCTCCTTTTGCAGCATATTTTTTACTGGGTACTTACTCATTATATTAGCAAGCCAGAAGAATAATATAGGGAAACCAAATATTGTTGGAAATATTCGACTAATGCCAAAATAGAAAAAAAACCTTGATTATCTAATTCAGGAACGTATTTCATACTCAGTACTTCGTACTAATTTACATTTAATAAGGACTATGTTTATCGGAGGAGTGGAATTATACAAGTATACGTTACGCATAAAAATTTTTCACAGAGGATTTAAAAATTAGGAAGCAAGTACAAACACAGAGGATGATGAATATAAATAAAAGAGAAGTTAGACTAGTGTGGAATGAGTATTATGTAGATTAGATTGTAATTGAATATTATGTGCATATTATAAGCCCTAAAGAAGTTAAACAAAAATAAAGAAAAATCTACTCCATATAATTTTCTTCGAACAATGAATGTCAACCTTAATCAAAAATTATTTTTCGAATGAAAATTTTTTAATTTTGTCCATAAAATTACATATTTCAAAGATAACTTTGAAATTTTTAATTTCCAAACATAAAAGAAAATAAAATAAAAATTGACTACAACAAAAAAAAAAACCTATGATAACGTCTCATATGAATTCTGTATTCCAATGTACAAGTTCGTCTAAATTGTCGCTATCACAAGCCGGAAAATCATTTTATTATCAAAATGCTACAGCTATGGAGATATACACAAAGCTATCGCATTTTGGAGAAGCGAATCAGGATACAGTCATATCATTATAATGTCGATTCAGAATTCGACTAGAACTAATAGAACTAATTACAATCATATAATTTTAATGTTAAATTTTTTTATAGTTGTTTTTATTTTGCAATACTATAATTTTTAAATAACTTTTTTGCGACGATGTTATAACTATTTAGCTATTTTTTTAATTTTTCTAATTTCTTCACTTTCTTTTAACATTAAAATTTTTATAAATACGCAAATAATGGAGCCGTAATTTAGTCCTATTTAATAATATATTTCTAAATATAACAAATGTATAAAACTACATAAAGGATTAAATGGTCGTAAATAAGAATCATACTGCCACATGTAGATACATATATATAGAATTATGTGTGTTGTTATATAAATGTTTTAGACTCTGCTTCTTAAATATTTATTGAATGTGTTGCAGGAAATGTAAATAGTGAAACTGTACTGACTTACTATTGACACAGTCATTAGTACTAGTGACTTATTATACCCCAAACAATGCTAATTACTAACATGTGCGTGTCATTGAAAATACACTACTGACATAGTTACCATTGACAAGGTAGTTCTTTTGGGACCACATTGTCTACACTTTTGGTACTTCTCTGAAATAGAAAATGAAAATACATTTTTTGCTAACTTTTGGAGTTTTATTAAAAAAAAATTAAATACTAAAAATGGAATTAGAAAACACCCAGAGTCTTTGGCGAGAATCGAACCCGCAACCTTCTGAAGGATAGTCCGACACACTATCACCCAGCATAATAATAACTATATAATAACTAGTGTGACAATGCTGTTGACAATGCCGCCAAACAGTCACCAAATTAGTAGACAAAAGTGTTGACTTGGAGACACTTGTCCCCAGGTTTCCTTTAGGGTATGTACACCATATCTACCTAAGTACTAGTTAATACTTATCATCATTTTTTTTAAGTATCTATAAAAGTTATTGCTGAAGAAGGCAAAAGGCATTCCTAATATATCTATACACAATAGACTGAATAAGTTTCATTTCGTAGCAGATAGTTTTTACATGGAAAATGTATACTAAAATTTTATAATAATAAAATTTGTTAAAGAAACATTAAAACATCTCCGAATATATGCAATGAATTCCTCGTATATATACATACGAGTATGTATGTAGTATATATGTATATTTATACCTTATTGGCATTTAGCAATTTGCATAAACTTGTTCTTATACATTCAGTAAGCGTCAAAATAATGTCAACAGCACATATTATTAAAAGAAAAGCTTAATAATTTTATTCCATTTTCTTCGACCTTTTTTATGATTTTTATTAAATAATTTTTAAGCTTGAGGTCACTTTTATGTTTTCTTATAAAAGATTTTTTTATTTTTATATACAGGGTGGGGCAACATAACCCCCCGATTTTGTAACGCAATAAATAAAAAAGTATTAGAGATATTTGTTTATTTTTTTAAATTATGTGTAGGAAATATCTTAAAGTTTTTTTTCACATAGTTTTGAAAATCATATCGGCCAAGTGACGCCCTCCATTATCGATGCACTGAACGAACCCTCAACAAAGCCATCGAACTCCTCGCAGTGTGAGCCGTTGCTCCGTCCTGCTGAAACCATACGTCCCCTAAGTCCATTTCATCAAGTCGGGGGACAAACAACACCTCAAGCATATTGACGTAACGGTCTGAATTTACCGTGACCTCATCTTCTTCAAAAAACCAGGTCTACAGGTCTTTTTTTCACTACACTACCGGTTTCACGAAAACATTTGACCCAATCAGCAATGGATTTATGGTTCGGAACAGGGGCCAAGGGCGCGAGATTAAACCGATTTCGGAACTGACGCTGGGCTGTGATGACTGAGTTGCCATTGGATAAATAGGCCTCTACGGCGAACGCTCGTTGCTCTTTACTCCACCGCATGATCACGACTGGCCTTGGTGGTAACAACACTTTAAAACCTTATCTATCAATTGAGACCACGCCCACCCATCCACATTATCAATGGCGCTCATTTCAAATCGGGGGGTTATGTTGCCCCACCCTGTACAATTAACTCAATATTTCGATTTTCTTTGGAAATCTTCTTCAGGAGTTATTTTAATATTATAACAAATTTTCTATGTGTATAAAATTATTTTGATATAAGTTTGAAAGGGGTTGACATAAAAACATTGAACTGTAAATAATTTTAACAGAAAGATAGCAACATTTTGAATAATAACATTTTGGAATGATAACATTTTTTAAATACATAAATTGTGTTCATTTCTCCTATTGTTAACATTTATATTCTTGTTGAATAGGTGTCTGTAATTTTAAGCTAAGTTTTCTGTGTCTTTTTTAAAATTTATTCTTTTTTCTGATGGTAGATTATTGATATGTAACATTTTTAACATGTATCTTTGTTTTGTATGATTTTTTGTGTTCAATTTAGATGAGTTATGGAAATCTGGATAGTGGTTAAAATCTCTACAATGAATTGATAAAAGGTTGATATTCTGATCAACATTCAACTCATTTGATCAGAATATAAAATTTACTATTGAAAAAGAATTAAATTCTTCAATTTCATATTTAGACATATTAGTTACAAGAAGGGGAAATAATTTAGTATTTGATTGGTATAAAAAACCAACTTCATCATTTATTATTTTACTCACAAAAAATAAAAGTTGTTTTTTAAATTTTAATTTTTTAAGACAAATATAAAAGTCGTGAATTAAATATTGCATAGTAATACGCTAGTTTTATGCGACATTTTTAAAACAATTTAGCCCCTAGTGTAGAGAAATTAAAGCTGGATTATCCAAAAGGAGAATAAAAATTCTGTGAATTATTATTAGTAAGAATTAGTTCGAATAATCTAACGACCATTATTCGAATTGATACCCTATTATTTGTGCACGTATCTGGCGTTATTTGCACCCACGTACATACATATATAAATTATGTGTTCAGCTTGAATGGCTTGATGCATGCCATGGTAAATATTAAAAAATGGGTATGAAGAGAGATTAATCCGAAAGGTCGTGTTTTATTTGATACATGTGATATCGATTGAATGTGATATCGAGCTGACAACATACTTACTGGCCTACTAAACAACAGAAGATACCGGATGTTATTGCTTTTGAAGTGATAAAAATACCCCCAGAAAAATGATTACAGTTGAAACTTCGTTCGAAATATCATCAGATCACTCACCCAAAATTGCTACTATATCGAGCTCCCAAGAAATTGTACCTCTGACTGGTAACTTAGCGATAACAAGCACAAGTATAAACTGGCTTAAATATAAATACTTCTGTACACATTGTTCTGAAAACATACCGCTAAGAACACCAAACATATCGATTACTCTCTCCTCAATTTAAATAATGATATTAACTTGCTACACAAACTCCCCGACTCATCAGATATAAAATAATTTATTCTGAAAATGTCGAACGGCTCTTACATGAAAAAAGGAGAATTCGTAGAGAGTGGCAAGATCGCCCTGACTCAAATCTATGCTAAAAGATTGCTTAAAAAGGCTTAAAAAGCTGAATTGCAAAATAAATAGTTAGAGAATCTTAACCCAACTCCGCAATCGGATTACTCATTATGGCGAGCCACTAAAAATATAATCAACTAATTAATGACAGTAATATTTAATATTTATTGTTATGTTATGTTAAAGGTAATATTTGGTAAATAAAAAGTTACAATTTTACACTTTTATTTCTTTCTTTGTGGTGTTTTTTATAATTTGTGAAATAAGTTAATCGTGTACTAAATTAAGGATAATTATACATTTATTAACATTTTCAAATTCAAGTAATTTTTAAAAGTCAGCTTAAATTAATTATGATTACACAGAGTGTTTTTCAGTATATAACAAATTTTTAATACATGCTAAACTACCCATGCAAATCGTGTGGTGTCAGTACTCAAAAGATTGTTGTACAAATGCATCAGAATGGTAACACTTATCGGGAAATCGAAATAGCCTTGATTTCAGTAAGCATTCGACTACAGAATATTAGGCCAGTAAAAAAGCCTTATTACTACAGTTCGTGAAGATGTGCTGATTGTGCGCGAGTCGAAAAAAATCCGCATAAATCAGCAAATGAGACTCGGGTTGTAGTCTGTAGGTTTAGTAAAACATCAATTGCGAGAAGTTGAACTGTTGGGAAGAATTTTATGAAAGAATCCATTATTGTCTAAACGTAACCGAAAGAAGAGGCTTGAATTCGCAAAGAAGTGCCTCTATTGGACGGATGTAGAATGGAAGAGAGTTTTATATCCGGACGAAACAAAAATTAATTGGGTCTCTTCCGATGGAAAAAATATGTTCGGCGGTCAAAGTTGAAAGATTTTGATCCAAATTACACGCCACTCTGAGGTATCGAGGAGGTTCTATAACGCTTTGGGATGCTATGTCGTCATGCGGTGTTGCACAAAATTAGGAAAATATGGATAAGTTTCAGTATGCATGAATTCTAAGCGATACAATGATGAGAACATACCAGTAACAAGGATATATTAACAAGAGAACCATCCGAAGCATACGGCCCATCACGTGAAGCAATGTTTTTTTTTTTAACAATTTGGTTACTGATTTTGACTGGCTTTTATGCAGCCCTGATCTCAACCCGATTGAGGACTTATGGCAAGTTGTAAAAACCAAAGTAAGCTCTGTAAAAATAAGGAATTTTAATTATCTCTTTGTCGAAACAAAGAAAGCTTGGTAAGCCATTCCAACAAGAAATATTTTTCCTTAATTCAATGCACGACTGATATCAATCTTATTTGAAAATATGACTCAAACATTCATAAATATTAATTAATTTGACACAATACGCAGTTATTTTCTAGAAGTAAAATTCAAATTAACTAAACTACGACAAACTTTGACCTTTTTATTACCTTATACTTTTACCTTTTGCATTATTTGCTGCAAGCTCACATGTTAGTAACGTGTCTTTAATTAGTTGCACGTAGCTGTATTTTGTGGCATATAGATTTTCATAACCACCACCACCACGAAATAATGGTCGTAGAACCAAAAAAGTCTAAATATTCTGAGTGCTTATAAGATTCTAAGACGATCTAGCCATGTCCATCCACCTGTCCGTTTCTTGCTGGCACGATAGAGCGAACAAAAAACATAGAACAATGAAATTTCTACCAAACATTTTTTGATCCAACGAAATGTTTGGTGTTGAAAATATGCAACATCGGTCTACTAGGATCTGAGTTATAGGTCAAACTCTCAGACCACCTTGAGATTTTCTATATATTTTTGCTATTTTCTTCAATAAGAAAATTTATTTTTATTATAGAAGGACAATTCGTGTTGAAAATGGTACGAATCGGTCCGCGATTTCTCATAGTCCCCATACAGATGCCTTTCCGTAATATTGCTTTATGGTACATAAACGTCTATAGAAAAGCCGTAAATAAACAAAATTCTGTAATAATAAGTTTAATGCAAAGTAAAATCTCTAAACTATATTTATTTTGTTTCGGTCCATATTTGACCGTAGTCCCCATATAAAGTCTACTTCCGAAAATCACTTAAATTAATAAGTTGAAATTCAGCACAAATAATTTGCGTGTACATAAATTGTCGTACATATGTAATTGCATACCGAACTGTTCATACTCCCGAAAACTCCTTAACTTACACAAACATCCATATCGAACCGAAATTCTACACAGATCAGTTAAAAATACATACATATGTAACAATTATACTATTGACTTTTGTGAAAGTTAATGCATAATTGGGCATAGCTCCTGTACAAACTCCACTACCGAGAATAACCATAGAGTATACAAAGGGTAAAATTTTGAATTTTCCTAAATCAGTTTCATAGGGCTTTTTAATACTTAATTTATTGTGTGTTAAATTAAATTTCTTTATGTTACATGCCGCAAAAAAATAAACAATCTGTAGATGCTTGATTATAACTGGAATATAAAATAAACCTAAAATTAATAGAAATTACGGTACAATATTTTATGAAGTTGGCCCCATAATAGGTGATTTGGTGGTGAGTATATAAGTTGTGGCACAACCGAATATTAGCTCTTACTTGTTTACATTAAGATATTTAATTGTTAAAGTTTTTTAGTTTGGTTGTGTGTTTTAAGAACTTTTATTGGTCTTTGAAACAAGATTTTATTAATATTTGTAATATTAAAAAAGTATATTTCTAGAATTAAATGAGTTCTATTAATTTTGTGGAATTTCTTGCCATAAAATACTTTTTGCCTTAAGTAATTTTCCTCGCATACCAAAAATTATACAAACAACTCATTCCATTTCATATTCTACTGTAAACCACAGTCACATACTAGACCATTTTATTATAGCCAGAAAACATTTAACAATAACTTTTGTGGGTATTGAAGTTTGTGTGAGTTTATATGACCTGCTTAATAGTAGACATAAATGTTTATTCTATAGATACTTCCTTAAATTCTCAGTTCAAGGTTTCATCTCGAAAATATTATCAAAGTTTTTTTATTCTATTTATTGTTTAGTTTGGGTTCACTTGGACGGTTGTTGGTAATATATGTACAAAGCCTGTAATACAAATATTCCTAAAGCAAGTGTATGAGTTTTTTATACAGCCTCATCTACTTCGTTTATTATTGTCCTATTGTTTATTTTAATAGTGTTTGTTCGTATATTTAGAACATTTTTTCTCCTTGTTGTTTGAAGCGTTGAGGGTACGAAATTGGATATTAGAAAATTAAGGGAAATGTATAGAGTTTTTTCTTAGTTGAAGGCGAAATAACTGGCAATTAAGTGAAATTTGTAAAACGAAATAAAAAACATTAAAGAATATTTGTGAAAAAATTGACAAGTTTGCTGAATTTTTCAGTATTTTTTCTTTGAATGACTTTCAATTATTTTGACTGAACCTAAAACGTTTTTTCATTTCATTTAGTTAAAGTTTTCAACAAATCCATATTTTATGGATTTTTTATACCATCCACCACCATAAGTGGTGTATGAGGGTATATATAGAAGTTTGTTATTCCGTGTCTTAAATTGAAGAAATATTTATCTGAGACCTAACAAAGTATATAAATTCTTAATTATTATGGAATTCTAAGTCGATTGAGCTATGTCCGTCTGTCTGTATGTCCGTGTGGATGTGTGCCTGTCTGTGAAACACTCTCACGTCCAAAATACACAATAAAAATCACCAAAGTTTACAAAAATTCGTTTTAAATTATCCAAAGCAGCTTGACATTGAAAATTAGAAACATTGCTCATCGTTGAATAAAAGTTATGTACCAAAATGTGTGACAACCTCCATCAAAATATGATATTTTGCACCAGTTTTTTTCTGCTATTTTTGTTTAATATATCGTCGTTCCGAAATTATCTTCACGTATATCAGAGAATCAAAAAAAAATTGGATAATACCACTTCCTAGGATAATTTTTTAAGATCTATCGATCTGTCCCATCTTCAGCTTTGATATTATGGTGTCATTTTGTTGTATATTCAGTTTTGCTAAAAATTTAATTTTATTTATTTATGAAATAAAAAAAAATTTTGTTATCTTCACGTACATATGTGCAAAAGAAATATTTGAAAGATATTATCACAATATGGATACAAACAATGATCCAATGAATACAGACAATATACACATCGTGTTTGTTCCTTATTTCAATAATATTTTCGAATAAAGTCAATGGGGTTTTTTTTTAATTAATATAGTAGATGGATAGTAAATGATAAAAACATTTATAATTCGTTTTCCTAAATGAATGAATTTTATTGTAAGGTAAACTAAAACTTATTTCTTGTAAACATATTTAAGATGGAAACAATTTATAACCTGTATACCACTCGAGCATAAATTCAATTTTGGAAATTTAGCACATTAAATTTACATTAATAAATCTGAAAAAAATCTCACATGATTTTCTGGAAGGAAAACATAGAGGCTTTCAATATCTTTCTTTTTGTCTGGATTAATGTTTATCTTTGTACACGTATTAAGTTCTTTTGCAAAAATGGTTTCTGAAGTTGCAATAACACCCTTTGTCGATTGTTTTCCTAGGCTTGATGATTGAAAGTTGCAGACGTTTTATATTGCAGAGAAAATAAATTATATTTATTATATTTAATTGGTATAATTTTACTGAAGGGAACATTCTGAAAATTTAATTTATTTGCTAAAGACGAATAAACCTTAAAATCGGTCGGAATTATTTCTATAATTTTTAGCGCAAACCTTTTTGGATGGATAGTTTTTTAATTTTTTTATCAAATCTAACGGATTTTAGGAACCGGTCTATTGCACTATGGACAGCGTCAATCTCCTAAATTTGAGAATGACCTGGTTCTGAACATTTTTTAAGGATTATTTTCAGATTATTTCTTTTATGCAAAACCTATGAAGTAGAAAAAAACAAAGGACGAGGAATAGTTCACTCTTTTTAATCTCTTAGAGAAAAGAAATAATAATGGAAAGGAAGAGCGGATTAAAGAGAATTATTTGACCTTCAACTAATGAATTAGTGACATGTTTAACACTGGATTTTTATCGTTACCACTCTTTAAATTATTAGTGCTGGCTAATTCTAACAACCTGCATGAATCGTGGATATACGTGAACATAATTTCGGAAAAAAGTAGTACGGTTCTTACGGCTTATTTTCACGTATGCGCCATAAAAAAATATTTCGCAAATGGTGGCGTATACAAAAAAAAGTAAATTTTTTTTTATCGATAAAAATGGTTCTCACTAAAAAAATTTCTTCCACAACCTTGGATATTTTTCACCTAATCGATGCAGAATAGCAAGCACTACGCCTGATAAAAATATTGGACAACTTTTTCGCGCCACTTTTTTTCTATAAGAGTTTGAAACATATCAATTTCCCAAAAAAAAAATATTTTTAGGAGATACGTGAAGAAAACTTCGGAACGACGATATTACAGATAAAATAAATTTTTATGTCGTTATATGTATCTATGATAAAAGGAGAAACTGTGATGAAAATGGTAAGAATCTGTCCATAATCTCATTGCTAGGCCTCATACAAATTTCTTCCCGAAATAAGACTCAATGATACATTAATGCTTTTAAAATTGTAATATCAACTCAAAATAAAGCCAAAATGATTTTCATGTAAAAAGAAAACGCAAAATGAAATTTTGTTTGGTTCGGTCCAAGTTTGTCCAAAGACCGGATACAAACTCCACTTCCGAAACTCATTAAAATACATAAAATAATCCTTATAGCTATTTAAATTGTTGTACTGAATTTAATGATGGTCGCCCCGTAATTGATCGTAGCTCCAATATAAGGACCACATTCGAATAAGAAATTAACCTTTATATATCTTATGAAACTTTTCCTCTGCCCTTACATGTTCCTAGAAAAATGACTCTCATACACCCATGTGTATGTAGAAACAAACACACACGCAAAAATAGACAGACGGCAACAGCGACAACTCATTTGAGAAATAATATATAAATGAATTTAACAAACATTTTAGACAGAGATAAAGAGATGTGTGTTTGCAAAATCCAAAACAAAGCAAAATCACCAACAAAACAATTTAATGAACAAAAAAAAAATTGATTTAACACCCCTAATGGCCAGAGAATGACAATTTGCCTCCAACTACTGAAAAGAATGATACTGCTATTTTAAAAAATAGCAAACATAGACAAAACAAGTATCTAAGAGTTTATATTCGGTTGTGCCATATCTTCTATACCATTATGATACTAAATATCATTGTGTGTGATCTATGAATACCTGAAACTAATTTTTGTTACATTTGCATCGTTTTTCTGTTTAAATTTCATCTTAATAACAACATTTACAAGAATTTTAAGCATATTCTCTTAACCCATTAACGCCTGACCCTCGATTCCGTTGTTCGATTGTGATGAAATCTCACACAGTTAGTATTTAGAGCATTTATATTGACGTGGTATTTTTTTTTTCTGTCGCACACGAAGCTTTGGCCTTTGGGTATTTTTCTACCCACTTAGGCATTAACGTGTTCTAAAATATATGTGTCTTTGTTTAAGGTATTAACTTGAAAACAGCAACAATAAACTTATTTGTTGTATGTTTTGATGAATATTTGATATGTTTATTAATTTTTATTATACTTCAATATGTGACATGAAAACAAAGTATGCGATGTGTGTGTAGTGTGTTTGTCTAAATTTAAATATGTGGTGTGTTTTGGGACTTACCCAGTAATATTGTTGTGATTTTTAAATTCTGTGAAAATGTTGCGCCGTCGTAAAGTTTTAATTGTAACTGAGCTACAAGCAGAAATTGATGGATGGACTAGTGACGAGGAAGAAAATTATGTGGGACATAATGCAGATCAAATCAATTTTTTGATTACTCCACCGGATAAGGTTGATGATATTAGTGACGATAAAGATATAGATGAAATTTTCAAATACTTCACAATAAAACTTAATTTCCCAATGATATACCTGGCCACTTTCAGATTGAGTACATTTATGATGATGATAATGTGAATCTACCAGTGGTTTCTGAATTAGTGGATACAAACAATGATCCAATGGATACAGACAATGATCCCCAACCATCTACATACATCGAAGTCAAAAGGTCGTCTCTCAGTGGAAAATAAACCTAAATGAAGTAAATCGAAGATAATGCCCAAAAAGCATTGTACGAGAAAATTGGTATGTTGTGTGGAATATCTTCGTTGTATACAAATCCTTAGAGAAATTTCTGGTTTCGTTATGATCGAACACGCCATTACAACTATGGGAAGATGTCATGAATATGATCGTCGAAAGTACAAATTAATATGCTGGACAAAAAAATGTTCCTGGTTTCGTAACTTCAATTAAAGAAATTACCTCATTTTTGGGAAGTCTCTTACATGATATGTATTTATCAATATAAATATAACAAAGTTGTTTTTTCTTGAATTCCTACAAAAAAACGCTACAAAAAACTCATTTTTACTTTAAAAATAAAATTCATATTTCATGTGTTTTAGAACCCTTGACTGCCTAAGTGGGTATTTAAATACCCATGCCATAAAATCGTACCTGTGAACCAAACGAGTGGTCCGATCCCTGTTATATGTTTCTTTATGATAGAGGACATCTAAGGCTATATGGCACTAACATGGTTTTCGGGAAGTCAATTCCTCAAATCTTCCAGAGCCATTGACGTTCAAAGTTTTTGATTTCGTAAAATTCCTGGTTTTTGACCCGCTCATTTCCCACCAATGCATGACCCTATATGGCGCACCAATTTTGTTTTACTTAGTTCCATCCTTCCTCTATCTATCAGTGAAAACAGATTTGTGATACCTCGCACCCGACTCTAGCTAGAATTTTTTAAAAACAGCTCTATTTTAGGGTATTTTTTCTACCCATCCGGCGTTACTTGGTTAAGGCAGAATTAGTTTTTACTTTCTGTTCAGTTACGTATCAGCTGACTTGATTCTGTTAAATAGAAAATGTGTAGAAGTTGTTAGTTGTTTTGTGTCTTTCCGTGCCGATGCGGACGAACCTGTTGAAAACAAAAATTTGCTAAGTAATTGTAAGGGACAGCACAAAACAGCTGACGTCCACACAATGAAAAATTTTTTTGTTTATTACAAACATTTTAAGTTTCTTTGAATTTAATTAAGTTTTTGTATAAAAGTTATAAAAATATAAAAAATAAACGCTGGCTGACGAAAAACTCATTACTTTTCAATAGGACTTGTCCTTTTGTACTAAAAATAAAGTGTGCTAATTTTTATCATATTATCAAATATCTGAAAATATCAAGGTTTTCTGAAACATTGCTCAGATCCTGCTGGACCAACTTTTGCAGTTTTCAAAACCAAAAATTTCGGTGGATCAAGAAAAGTTTGGTAAAAAATTCATTGTTCTATGTCTTTTTTAATTAACTTTAAAAAATTTTTTTTCAGAAAACCTATTGTTAATCCTTGAATAAGATCCCCCTATTAATATATCAGAGGTGGTTAACTTAGGGACCTTGCGATCCAGTCCTCAGATTTTGTATAAGGTCTAAATTGAACAATTCAGCCCGGCTGTAGCTCCTCTATAACCATGAGAACCAAGTACTATTCAAATCTGTTTGTCCGTTTAGAAATTGTTAAGTTGTTTTCAACAAAATGCATCTGCAATTTGGTTTTAACGGTGACAAAATTATGGACCGACCATTACAAAATTAGGTGTCATTATTTCTGTTATAAGAAACTTGTTTGTGTCGAATTTTATTTGATTACCAACGTTTTTAAAAAATTTATACTCTTTAAAGTGATTTTCGGAAGTGGGTCTTATATGGGAGCTACGACTAATTATGACCAGTAACAATAAAATTGTACCGTAAAATTTGTATGTATATGAGATATATTTGTGTTCAATATTATTGGGATACCGACTTTTTTAAGAGAGTTATGATCTTTTAAGTGATTTTCGGAAGTGGGCCTTATATGGGAGCTACGACTAATTATGGACCGATCTTCACGAAATTTATAGATGTGCTTTAGCTTCATTTACTACTCGTTTGTGGTAAATTGTGTTTTCATACTTGCATAATTCAAAGATATATGACCGGTAAACCCCAATTTCGGGAGGACATATGTATGGGGGCTATGTAAAATAATGGACCGATTTCCACCAGTTTCAATCCCATCCATCCTTGGGTCGAAAAAATATCACGTACCAAATTTTATCGAAATATCTTGCGACCTGTACTCTGCGCACAAGCTTTACATGGACAGCCAGCCAGCTAGACGGACGGACGGACGGACATCGTTAGATAGACTCAGAAAGCATTTCTGAGCCGATCCGTATACTTTAAGGTGGGTGTTGGACCAATATTTATGGGCGTTACAAACATCAGCACAAATCCAGGGTATATTGTGGTGTAGGGTGTAATAATTTAAAACAAGTTAGAGTTTATGCCGAATCTTCTATACCCACCACTAAGTAGCATTAGTGTGATCTATGCTGACTTGAAAAAAATTTGTCTTACATTTTGTATCGGTAACGATGTTTATACGAGTTATTTTATTTTTCGGATCCTTTATATGGGATCTACTGCATATTATGGGACAATCGTCATAAAACATTTTACTGCATTTAAATCTTATAGTGAATTAAATTTTTCAATAACGATATAATTTAGCGTTCTATTTGCAAATAGATCTTTTATGGGAACTATGGCAAATTATGGCTTTCACAAGACCCTATAATACAATTTTTACTTATATATGTACATATGTGTAACTACTCTGTGTGTAATTTCAGTAATTTCATCGATTTTGATATTTATAAAATATTTTCGTTGGTTATTGTTTTTTTTTTCAAATCGTCCCTATATCCATACATAGGTACTATGACCAATTATGAACCGATTTTATTCGTCGATATGTGTATGTATATTATTTTTGTCGATTTTAAACAAGAGATTTAGTGATTTTTGGAAGTAGACTTTACATAGGGGGCATGTTCAAATAGGGGGCATGTTCAAATCGGTCTATGCTTTACGTGAAACCTACTTTTGCTGAATTTTGTATGGACACTACTTTTCTATAGACCATAAAGTACCATAAAGTACCATAAAGCCATATTCTGAGAGGACATTTGTATGGGTGCTATTTGAAATTGTGAATCGATTCTTACCATTTTTAACAGAAGTTTCCCTTTTGTACTACAAATAAAGTATATAAAATTTCATGACATTATCTGCATTGCGTTTAAAGATAATAGCAAAAACTATCTGAAAAATATCGGGGTTGTCTGAAACTTTGGTCTATAACTCGGATCCTACTAGATCGATTTTGCTCATTTTCAATACAAAATATTTTGGTAAAACAAAGAAGAATTTTGAAAACAATTTCATTATTCCTATCTTTTTGGTGGTGAGTATAAATATGTACATCAATACGTCGCTTTGCGTCGTGTTTTTTGGAACGAAACCACGACGAAAAGTGAGGTATTGGTGTATATAATATAAATGGAGGTTATTTATTTAAAACAAGTGTTATGATTGTTAACAAGTATCCCAAGGGCTTTGGTTGCATAGAAATTCTTACGAACTAGTAAGAATGCATTTAAATATGCCTGAGCTTGTGATACTTTTCAACAGTTACGAAAATGGTTGCAGTTAGTATTCCTCTGCAACACAAACTAGAAAGTAACTACTGTTTTAAGAACGAAAAAATATTTTCAACTATTATTCTCTCGTTAATTTCTTTATTTATTCCCAAGAAAATTATTTTTGACTTACAACAAAATTGTCAACAATAATCATACATAAGAACATGAAAACATTTTACATTTTCATTTCAGAAAAATCAAAATAATATTACTTGGATTATTTTTCTACGTTGTCATGTAGTATTTTTTCACCAAACTATTGTTGCAACCTTTATTTACACATGTGTACATATGTGTGGGTGCTGCTGACTTTGTTTAGTCTAATTTTTTTGAGCTTTTGCAAGTGATGTTAACTATCATTGTTCCTGTTCACCAAGTGTTTCTGTATGTTTTTCTTTCTTTATAGTTTTTTGTTTACTTTGGATTCTTTTTCTAACACTTAAATTAGTTTTTTAAACTTTTTTATTTTTAGTTTTTTTTTTTTTGCTACAACCTTTTCCCTTGTTTTGATTTTAGTGAACTGATACTTTCTTTTCCGTTTGATTTGGTTTTTTTTTGCAACATGTAGTAACATGTTTGCTTTCTATTCTTAAATTGTTTTTTTATCATTAAATCTCCTATTCGCTTGAAGGTTGTCAACACAATATTGTCTCAAAGATTTTAATGAGGGGGACGAATTTTATTGTAAACATTGGTGACACATTGTGTCAACCATTTCAATGTGAAATATATTTTAACAGTCAGTTGGCAAACAAACTTTTCAATATTTGTTGGCGTTGAAATGAAAACAATTTGTTTTTAGGGAGAAACAACAGAAATATTTAAATATTATAGTTTTGAAAGTTAATTGCACATAAAGTGCAGTTTGTTCACCTATGCTAAGGTAACAAATGTGGGGTACGAAATTGTTACAGAAGTGGAAAATAAAAATTCAACTCGTAAATAAATATGTACAACAAAAGACGACTTTAGTATCGCACCAACAATATATTTAATTTGTATTAAATTTAATAACCAACTAATTTTAATAAGATTTTTAAATTTTAACATATCGTTTTAAAATTCGGGTGGCATAATGGTTGTGCAAGATTCAGCAATGTTCTAGCACAGATCTTAGCAAATGCATTACTTTAATTACTTTCCGCTATTAATAAAACTTCTAAAGTGGAATAAATATTTTTCCAACTAACAAATGGTTACAACCATTAATAAATTATTCAAAGAAATGCATTCATATTAATGTAAAAGTCTGAATATTTCATAATTTTCTGTTGCTATTGCAGTGGAAAAGTGAAGAATATATACGAGTATAGGCAGCAAACACTAAAGAACATTGTTAACTATTTTACCTTATTCCCTTCAAAATATTTGCCATTTTTATTTATTTTTGCTGCTGTTCATTTTCTTTAATGCATTTTCTTTATTTGTTTTTCTGTTATGATTTTTATTTGTTTTCTTAAGGTTCTCTAGAGCATAATCTTTATTCTCATTTAGCGTGTGTTTCCATTGAGGTTTATATGACGAGTACGGGGTAGTTGTTTGCTATGGGTCTTTCTTTTTATACCCATCACCAAAAACATGGGGGGTATATTAAGTTTGTTATTCCGTTTGTAACACACGGAAAAAATGTTCGTAGAACCAAAAAGTCTATACTCGTGTACTGTGGGTCCTGATACGATTCAAAGATGATCTAGCTATGTCTGTCCGTTTTTTGTTGGTACGATAGAGCTTCGAAAATAAGTCATAGAACAATGAAGTTTTTATCAAACATTCTTTGATTCACCGAAATGTTCAGTATTGAAAATGAACAAAATCGGTCGAGTAGGATTCGAAATATATACTAATGTTTCAGACAACCTCGATATTTCTCATATATTTTTTGTTATTTTCTTCAAATATAATGCAGATAATACCATTCAATTTTGCATTACATTACATTATTTTTATTATAGAAAGAAAAGTCCTGTTGACAATGATAGGAATCGGTCCACCCTTTTCATAACCCCCATACAAATTTTTTCCCAGAATGTGGCGTTATGGTACATGAAAGATGTATTCATACAAAATTCTGCAATTATAAGTTTCATGCAAAGTGAAATCTCAAAACGATATTTTGTCTCTATCGGTCCATATTTTGACATAGCCCCATATAAAGTCCACTTCCGGCAATCACTTAAATGCATATATTTCTTATTAGCATCAACACCAAGTTTAAATTCGACACAAATAGTCCGTATATATAGAAATATTCATACCCAATTTTATGACGATCGGTCTGGACGCAACCGCCATATGTGCTATATATGACGAAAACCTCTATAAAAATCCTCTATAAAAACCACTATCAAGTTGAAATTCAATACAAATAATTCGCATATACGGATAAATCGTCATACAGAATTTCAGATATTCGGCCCGTAATAGGTCAAAGTTCACTTACTTGACTACTCCCTAAAACTCATTAACCTACATAAACATACATATCGAACCGAAATTTTACACCGATCAGGTGTAAGCATTTAAAAATTACACTATTGACTTTTGTAAAAGTTGGTCTATAATTGGGCATAGCTCCCGTACAAGTTCTATAAGAGTAACAAGAGTAAAAAGCTAAAATCAGCTTCCTAGGGCTTTTCGGTCCTTAATTTATTGTGTTTTAAAATTAAATCGCTTTATGTTACACGCTGCAAAAATATAAACAAAGTGCAGTTCTGAAAAAAAGAGACATATATAAATTCTTGACTCTAAATGGCATATGCATAAAATTCTTATAAATATCGGCATTGAGATGAAATTCTACTAAAATAAATAGAAATTATGGTACAATATTTTATGAAGTTTGCCCCATAATAGGTGATTTGGTGGTGGGTATATAAGATTCGGCACAGCCGAATATAAACTCTTACTTATAAAAACCATATATGTAGTTGTTTTTGATTTGAGGCTAAAGTTTTGTTTGTTTTCTGTTTTATTTTCGCAACCATCTACCAATTGGCCACAAGGGCTTTTACGGTTTATGTGGTGAAAACAGCTTTGAAAAATATGATTAAAGATGTGAGAGAAAATGAATAATAGTGGGGCAACTATTTGTAGTGATTTTTATTTTTGATTTTTTTTTATCTGTATCCATATATTTCATATCTATATACATATGTATATATAAATGTCTTTGTAAGTTTGTTTGTTTGTTCCGCAATCACGGATATATATATTTTTTTTAAACTTGAGCAAGGAAGTAATAAAATGTGTAAAAAGCGGTAAAATTGCAACCTAAACCGAATTTTTGAAATTTGGTAGGCTGATAAATGCATACTCGTATTTGGACGTACATACCATTAGGCTTTATATTTTTTCAAGACCTGGACCACGGCGTGATAAATAAGGGAAAACCCAGTAAAGCCATTGCAATTTTCAAAGTAGGCAGATACAAGTCAATAGGCTATATCTTTTTTCAAAACTTGAACAAGATTGGGATAAAAAGGGGAAACCCCGATAAGCTCAAACGACTAAACTGATATGATTGAATTTTTAAACGTAGAGGGATCCGTGCTTGAAAATTCAATAGTTATTTGTTTTTTCGAAACTTGGACCTGGTCGGGACAAAAAGAGAAAAACCCGGTAAGCCCAAAAACTAAACTTATTTGATTGAAATTTTAAAAGTAAATATGTACATATATCCATTTTTGAAAACGTCAACAGGCTGTATAATTTTTCGAAACTTAGATCAGCTTGTGATAAAAAGGGAATTAGAAAAATATTTATTAGGAAAGTTCTTTTACGATAGTCAAACTTTAAAGATTATTAAGTGCATAAGATTTAAGTATATTTTTATTTAAGCAATCAAAAGTTTTACATTCTACTACTAGTATTACTATAATGATTTTTAATGTTACCCACATTTTTTTATATAAAAAGTAGTCTTACATACAAAATTACTTAAACCGGGTCATCTGTTCCTTTAATGATGAAAAAAAGAACTCTATATTACCACACAATTTTCAATAGCAATTAAGATCTTATACATTATGACCAATAACGTGATAAAACGAAGAGTATTCAAATGTTAAATGTAGATTTATTAATTTTCAAAAAAAAAATGTGATTAGCAAGCTTAACGTTTGGAAAAGGAAAATTAAGAAAATTAATCATCAACCAGAGGTCTTAAATCTGAATATCAACATTGCTTTGTTAAAAAATGTATTTTTCGAAATACATAATTATTGAATTTGTTTTAAAAAATGCTGTCCCATAAAATAAGTGCAGTTGCATGAATGTTTTTTTCTCCTACAGAATAAACTGCCACTTTCATATGAAATATGCAGTATTTTCAGCGACAATTAGGATCTGACGCATTATGATCAAGAGACGCAAAAATTTAGATTTAAACATTTAAACGATTAAAATCTAAAATTTAAGTTTGTAAATTGTCAAAAAGTCTGAAGGGTTAAAAATCTACAATTTTCAAATTTCATTATATCGTTTGGTAAATTTTTGATCATGCGAGAGTGTTTGATAACAATTTTTAGGAGTACCACTCAAGGTTAAATACGGTAAAATTCAAAATTTGAAATGATAAGAATAATATAAGAATTGGCTGACTGATTTGTTCATATCATCTTACAGCCCAAACCGCTAAGCCTAGAAAATTGACATTCAAATTCTAGATTCCTTTTACAGAGCTAAAGAGTGTTCATGTTCTGTAACTTTAGTGAAAACTTCTCGCGTCGAAAAGATGTGAAACAAAATATTCCATCGTTTCTCGAAAAGTGAGAAAAGAATGTGTCTGTAACTCATGTCGAAAACTATCGAATGGGATTACGTCGTTACTTTTGAAATGTCAAAATATACAACTCAAAGCCGATATGAAATTTCAGTGTTTGAAACCGCTAATCAAAGATATCGTTGACGGAGAACAAAATTTACTAAAATTTAAAAATTATCAAGGACGGCGGACGGTTTACCAAATAATTTGGAAAAAAAAAATAGAAACAGTTTCATAACTTTGTTTTGCTAATAGAACATTTTTAAAGTGACACATAAAATATAATGTATAAAATATATAATAATGTGTTATTATTCATTGCATTGCATTTATTTGAAATTAAGAAAAAAATTATATCTTGCCGAGTTTTATTTGTGTGTATATTTGACAGTTTCTCACTAAAATGTTACAGACACACTCTTTCTGTAGACTAACGAGTAACATTCTTACGCGACAGCGATTACTCGCCAAAAAAGTTACATACACAGTTTTGTGAGAAAAACAGCTGTTTGTTTAAATTTATGACATTTCTGTTTCATTCAATACATTTTTTAAAAGCACATAAATATCTTATAAAATCCAATATCAAGTAGGAATTCAACACAAATAGTCCATCTGTAGTTCAAAATCGTCAATTTCAATATGATGAAGATCTATCCATATTTCCACGTAGCCCCCATATAAATTCAACTTCCGAAAATCACTTAAATGTGCATAAACCCCTTGTAAACATCAGCAGCAAATTCAAATTCGACAGAAATAGTCCATATGTGGAAATATTATTTTATGATGATCGGTCCCTATTTGGCCGTAGTATCCATATAAAGTTCAATTTGTAAAATCACTTAAATGCGCATAAATCTTTTATAAAAATCATTATTACGTTGAAATCCAACGCAAATAATTCGCATATACATATAAATCGTCGTACAGAATTTCATAATGATTGGGCCGATGATTCGTTCATTGTGATTGGGCTGATTCAGTAACCCGATTATTTAAAAACTCTAAGATTTCAATGTTTAGTTAAGTAAAATAGTTTTTATAACATTCTAAGAAGTATTTTTTATGTACAAGTGCTAGTGCGATTTACAAATTAAAAATATGTCACTGTGCTAGTTCAAAAAACCGACAAGCGGGGCTTCCAGTGATTATAGCTAAAGCGAGTACGCTGAATCCAGTGGTACTAACCGTTTTGTTTTAGGCTAGCTTTGCAACCTGTTGCAAGTATTCGTAGATCACACTACTTGGTATATAAGATTCGGTCCAGCCGAATATAATCTCTTACTTGTTTATTATTTCTTCTAGCTTTAAATCATAGTAATTTATATTAATTTAATACATACTATTCCAGCGTTATGTTCCTGTTCTGTTACTTTTAAAATTCAAAGTAAAATTGAAAATAAAAACAAAATTTCAAAACTTCGGGCTTTAATTTAAACCAAGTGGAAAATTAAATTAAACTTTTGTAAATAACGTTATTCCTTTTGCACCAGTAATAACTGCTTTCATCTGCCATTGTTTGCAGAAAAAGAAAAAAAAAACGGTTAAAATGAATGGCAATCTATTATAAATGTATGTAGGTATTTGTAGATATACATATGTACATATGTATGTACATATTTGTATGTTGAAGAGTTTGTTTTGAATATTATTGCAGTTGTTGTTTTTGTTTGTTCTTTTAGGAAATTCGCACCAACTTTATTTTTCTAGTTTTGTGTAAATCTACTGTTTTTTTTTTTAGTTATTATTGTGTGTGTAACTGGCGTTATATGTAGTTGCGCGAGATGTACCCTGCAAATAATATTGGTCTACGTGATCCACTTTAGATGAAATGGACTACTTACAACATGGTCCAATGTAATGCAGTCATGGACCATGTCATAGTTAAACAAGAGTTTGTAATTAAACGACATGGTTTCGTGTTAACACGATTGCATATTGAGTTGTTGTTGTTTAAAACGAACCTTCTTGAGTGCTCTATGGAGTAGAAGCATGAAGTAGTTTTGGGACTACTCCGATGGGTTATATGGTTCAATCCTAGCACAACGCAATGTTACATCGACTACCTTTTTTTCATATATTTGGAGTACTTCTACTCCTCTTTGGTCTAGTCTTTACATGCATGTATGGACTAGTCGCATTATTTGCAGGGATGTAGTAAAACCAATTACGTTGGTAGTATTTACAGTGCCAGTGTTGCCACTTAATTGCAATTTTTTACGATTTTGTTTGTTTCGATTATTTTTGTACAAATTTTGTATTTTTGTATTTATAAAAGTAATTAGTTGTGTTTTTCAGTTGAATTGAAAACTAACGAGTTAGAGTGCAATATTCGGCTGTGCCGAAGCTTAAATACCCTCCACCTAAACGTTATCAGAAATACAAAAACTACACTGGTTGTAGAATTAGAATATCCTTATTATTTGTCCTTGAAAGACAATTTTACGAACAACAGAAATTATTTGAAATCTTTTGAGAATTTATCTAATTTTGACCATTTATAATTAATTTACAGAGTTTGTCTGATGTTCATAATAATCTTGAGTGTAATTATACAATTTAGAACATTTTTCCATATTCACAACCGGTTAAGCTAAAAAGGGTAAGATTATTGCATTTAATCTTAATAACATTATTTACAAGAGATTTATGGGTGGCATAGTAGAAGTGGACCAATTATGGACTGATAGCTTTTAAATGTGGTTTCTACGTATTTGAGGCTTATTATGGTTAAATTTCATCTTAACAACGATATTTACAACAGCTGTATGGTTAATTGTTATGCTCGGAAATGGACTTAGTTCAGGAGCTATTATTAACTGATGGGTATAAAATCCAGTAGCATAATTGCCGTGTAACCGATTTTAATATGATTTCTGAATTAAAGTTTTTGATCCATATACAAGTTGGTTCGATATCGATATTTATTAGTAATTTTTGCTGCTTAAATTGTTTTTTGGAAATGGTCCTTATATGGAAGCTATGACAAATCATGGGCCGAACCTGTTTATTTATGATACATATCAGTATTAACGTAAATTTCGGAAGATATGCATGGGGGACATAGTCAAATATTGACCGATATTCTTAAAATCCAGCAATTTGATTTTGACATGTATGTAAATGATCCCTGTAAAATTTTAGATCGGTACCGTTATTTATAAGAGTATAAAAGTGATTTGTGGAAGAGGGCTTTATATAGGGGCTACGGTCAAAAATTAACCGAAATTCACAAAAGTTTGTGCACTGATTTTTGTGTATATTGAAATGATATATATAAAATATTGAGTCGGTAGTGATATGTTTAAGATAAGATGTGGTCATTATATGGGAGCTATGACCAATTATGGACTGACCATTATAAAATTTAGTACGACAATTTATATATACTATATGTGTAATAATTACTTGAGTCTATGGTCAAACATTTACCGAACATAACAAAATTTCGATTTGCGATTTCTTTTTCATGAAACTTATTTTTGCCGAATTTTGTATAAAAATTCCAATTTTTTTTTTTTAAATATATTTTTTTATTATTGAATCTTTCATATCGAAATTTATAATATGTATTCAAATCTTAATTCTACTTGTTGTAGAATTCAAATTTTAAAAATGTCTTCTAGTTAGGCTCAAAGTATCGGTTCTTTTTAGCCTCTGGTGGCCTTCGAACTGAAGCAGACCCCGAGCGAGGTAGTTAGGGTGGGCCATTAGTTTATCGATGTAGCTAGTTGAATATTTTTTAATTTCCTCTTGGATAGTGGGAACGTTGAGATCTCTAATATCATTACGTATATACCATGGGGCGCAGACAATTTTCCATAATATTCTCTACTGTCTTCTTTGGAGCTTTTGGATGTTAGATGAGCATGCAGTACCCCATAATTGGATGCCATATGTCCATATTGGTTTTATAATGGACTTGTGTAAGAGAATTTTGTTGTCTAACGACAAGTTTGAGTTTCGACCGAGAAGCCAATGTAGTTGAGCTGATTTAAGTTTCATTGCCGCTATTTTCGCTTCAATATGACGAGACCAGGCGTCAAGCGTCTCTCTATATGAATTCCCAAGTACTTAACATAGTTTTCTACTGGAACAGTGATGTTATTTATTTTTACAGCTGGGCAGTTTTGTCTTCTGAGCGTGAAAGTTAAGTCAGCACATTTAGCCGGGTTAACCTTTATTCTCCATTTTCTAGCCTGGCCTCTAGTTCATTGATGTTGGACTGCAGATTTTGCGATACGCCTTTTGGATCATAGTTAACGTTAATAAATGCTGTGTTGTCTGCAAATGTAGAGGTATGCGTGTTTAGGTTTGTTGGCATATCCGCTATGTATATTATATATAGAAGCGGTCCTAATATGCTGCCTCGGGGGACACCAGCAATAATTTTCTTAAGGGGGGAATATTTATCTTGAGACCTTACCATGAATGTTCTGCCTGTTAGATAGCTCTCCAGAAGCTTGTGAGTGGTTTGAGGAAGCATTCGTGTTATTTTGATAAGTAGCCCATCATGCCAAACTTTGTCAAATGCTTGGGAAATGTATTGCTTTTTCTCAAACACCGATCTAATTAGGCTGACAATTCTATGCATTTGTTCTATTGTACCATGTTTCGCTCGGAATCCGAATTCGTGATCCCGGATGATTTCGTGTTCATTTAGATGAGGAGTTATAAATAAAACGAATATTTTTTCGAAAAGCTTCGATAGGATTGATAATAAACTTATCGGTCTGTACGACGCAACTTGGCTAGCATCTTTTCCTGGCTTGGGAATCATTATAATTATACACCTCTTCCACGAGGATGGGAAGTATCCGAATCGCGTTAAAAATGAGCAACAAGATTCTAGAAGCAGACGATGGTAAGTTCCTTATCATTAACCCTGTGATGCGGTCAGGTCCGGGAGATTTTCTAATATTCACTTTTTCTATTGCAGGTTTTACTTGATTTATGTTAAATTTTATTGGATGGTTTACCTTATCAGGAATGATTGGACGACAGAAACATGTATGTGCATCAGGTGGCGTGAACAATTTCTCAAGGTGGCCCGCGAAAGCGTTTAATTGTTTATTTGTGTTTTTGGCCCAAGTGCGGTTTTCCAGTCTTAATGAAGATTCTTGGGTTCTATGGCATTTCATATTCCGTACAGCCTTCCATAAGCTGTAAGTGGAATTTTATGTGGCATCTAGGCTGTTTAGATAGCCTTCTATTGCAGACTCGTGATTCTGTCTCAATTTGTTGCGAAGAGTTGTCAGGCATAATTGTAGTTGGGCCTTAGTGGTTAGGGAACGACTGTTTTGCCATTGTCTTCTTAACTTCCTTTTTTCTCTGATAAGGGTCTCTATATCCGTCGATGTATAGTAAGGAGCACGTTTTAATTTAATTCCAATTTGACAGGCATTTATTTATCGTTAAGCAATAGTTCGGGAATATATTTATATGGGGGCTATAAAAAATCATGGACCGGTTTTTACTACTTTCCTCACACTTTATTCCTTTATCATATAAATAACGTATACAAAATTGCATGCTATCATCTGCAACATATTTAAATATATAGCTAGAAAAATGTTCAAAAATATAAATTTTTTTGGAGGTTGTCTTACATTTTGAACCATTTTTTTTGCTGTTTTTCAATACCCAGCTGCTTAGGAAAACTATAAGCGGTTTCTGTAAACTTTGTTGATTTCGGTTTTGTCCTTTGGACGTGAGAATGTTTTAAAGAGACAGACAGACAAGCAGACGGACATTGCTCAATCTACATACGAATTAACTGCTGATATGTCAATCATATTGCAAAATAATGCCTGGGGCCATCGATTTTTTTTTTGTACTCACCAGCTTATCTGAAGTGTCTACCTCGGCTTTAGTTTTATTATAAAATGTTATAATATCTGGCAATTTATTTACTTCCTTCAATACAGATTTGTCATGATGAAAAGTACTTTTTTATACTTTTTTGGAACGTATTGCACCAGTGAAATTTTGTCGCGGAAAAAGAACATGCTGGAGAAAACCGCACGTCTACGAAGTTCTTGTTTCATTGATTTTGGCAAAAACGTTTTATTTTACCTAACTCTGCCCACAATAGTGTTTTTTTGTAAAAAAAATTGTCACATGTTATATTTCGTCTTTTTAAGTCTTTGATAAGATCCAGAACTACTCTTTGGCCTTGACTTTATTCGTATATACTTGTAAATTCCACGCAAACTTTGTGATACTGTAATACAGAACCCAAAGTTTTATGCCATATTTGGCAGATTTTGAAGACATATACTGAACGTGAAAATCTTCCTCGGAATCCCAATAGTAGGGAAATATATTGTTTTGCAAAAATACTACAACAATTGTACTATGCTGCCAGAAATACTTTATTTCTGTCATAAATTATTATTATTAAATATTATAGGCATCTAGCTATAATATTTAATAATAATTATGCGTTTTTCTTAATGGCTGACTTTGACGTAATTTTTCAGATATTTCCGAAATGAATAATTATTTCTAGAAAGTTTTTATTTTTTTTATGTAAAATATCAAGTTACAAATTTGGAAAATAGTTTAATTTATCTTAAGTAAAATTTGTAAAAGATACGTAACTTTAAAATTTAAAATAAGTAAAAATTCACCCAAAGATCGTATGAGGGTTAAAGGGTTGCTTCTCTTTAAGAAGCTAAAAAATATTAAGGTCAACATTTAAGAAAATATTTCAAGAATTTGTGTCAATATACTTTGTATAAACCATGTAGGATGGTGGCACTATACAAAGTGAGTGCAATACGAGTAGCACATCTGATTGACTTTGTTTACAATTTAATTATGTAAAAATGAATACGGTTTCAAGTATTTTTGACAGTAGTACATTATATTACACAAACAAAAAAATGCCTGTTGTTTCTATATTGTGTTGTATTTGTTGCCGATTTTCACTTACCTTGTATAATGACACCCTGCCATGTTGTTTTCGTTTAAATATATGACAGCTTTAATAATATTATTTCAAATTTAAATTTTTTTCTGGTCTCCATATTACCACAAAATTTAGTGCATCAGGTATTAAACTATTGAATATTTGCAGTTAAATTTCTGTGAGGTGAGTGATAGATATTATATAATATTTTAAAACGTTCACAGAAACCAACTGTTAACCAACGCTTACATCGTAAATACTAAAGTAAAATAACGATTTTTCCATTAATACAAATGAGTAAATTTAATTATAACATATATTTATAACAAGAAACTCCAGTAAATAGCCAACAATGTAGAATATATGATGCAAGTGGTTCATGCTATTGTACTTTGCATTCGAAACCTTAACTGTGGCATATAACATCATTATCATGATTCAAATTTAACTGAACCAAACAATAGAGAATGTTGTTGTACAGCTTTTTGGTTTGTTTTAAATCATGCTTGTCCTTACAACCATACAATACAATACAATACAATACAACACAATACAATACAATACACAACTATAAATAACATTATCGACCCACTACTTTGAAAGTAAATTTTTAAATGGAAAATAAATTTCAGCAGCCAAACAATAAAATGGTTTTAAATTAGCAACTTTAGTTGGTAAATATAACAAACCCTTCGAACACTACACGAATACGTGGCCAAATACTACCACTTTGGGGTTTATTGATAAAAAGGATGAGCCCACTGTGTTGGCTGCTAGCATGCGGTTTCCATTGTGTTCGTTATCTCATTCTATCATGTTGTATATTAAACAAATGATCTAGAGCTAAAAAGTCTAGACTAACAGATATTGACAATCTATGAATATAAATGGTAGAAAAGTATAAAGACATGGCCCCAATAGAGTCTTTTGTTAACTGTTGTTTACTGAAACGTTGTAAGTGAAGTTGTTGTTTAGTTTAAGGGCGTTTTCATATATTTTATAGTTATTTTTTACGTTTTTAATTTATTCTAAAAAAAGTTAAAATTCTTTTTTATTATTATTAAACATGTGTTTGTTTTTTTTTTATTTCATTTTATAAAATTTTATGGTAAAACACTTTGGTAATCAAATCTGCCACCCAAATCCAGCCAGCCCTTAACTTGTAATAAAGTATTTCCTGTCGGTTGGTGTATTATTTTTTTGTAATAAGATTTGTTGTTTTTATTTGTTACAGTTGTTGTTTTATTTTTATTGTATGTTTCCAGTGATTCTGGCAAGTGAAATTCACTGAACCTGAAACAAATGTTGTTTAAAGTTAAAGGTTCAGCAGGTAATCTTAAGTCTTTAGCTTAAAAATATTCTGATAATTAAAGTAGAAATTTGCTGAATAACCAATTGAACAAGCAAGACAATTTTATTATTTGTTTTATTTATTTGCTTTTGTTTTAGTTTAAACACCAAATAACAATAAATTGATTTCTTTTATTTTTGTTTAAAAGAGATTTTAAAGTCTTGTATGCCTTATACAAGGTGGCGCAAAAGTAATCCTCCTATCAGAAAATGCTATAAATTTTGCTATTGGCCCCTAATGTCAGTTCTGTTTTGAAATTTGTGTAGTAAACACATGCGAAATACACGTTAATAAACAATGTTACGCTACACTGCTCCAGAACGCGGAATATTGCTGACTATTTATTTGACCAATAATCGGTCGGTGACTTTGGCACAACGTGAATTTCGTCGCAGATTTCCTGACCGCCCAACGGCTACTGGTGAAACACTGCGACGTTTAGCCGCTCGCCTCGAAGAGACTGGCACAACACGAGATGCTGCCAGGCGTGGCAGACCCCGGAGTAGCCGTTCTTCAGAGAATATTGCTGCTGTAGCCGAGCATGTCATGGAAGCGCCGTCGACATCGACCAGACGACGTGCCACGCAAATGGGTATCAGTCGACGGTCTTTACAGCGAATTTTTGTACAAGATTTGAAGATGTTTCCGTACAAAGTCCAGACGGGGCATCAGCTGTTAGCTGCTGACCGCCAATCGCGTCTAACATATGCTCAAGCCATCCTTAACCACCACCAAGAGGAAGATGATTTTTCATCAAAAATAATCATGAGTGATGAGGCCCATTTCCATCTTACCAGGTACGTAAATAAGCAAAATTTACGCTTCTGGTGCACTCAAAATCCAAGTGTAACCCACGAAGAGCCATTACACCCGCTCAAAGTCACTGTATGGTGTGCTGTTTTCGCTGGAGGAGTCATCGGACATTGCGGGCCAAACGGTTGCTGTGAATGGTGAGCGCTACAGAGCAGTGATCAACGAGTTCTTTTTGCCGCAACTTGATGAATTGGGATTGGAAAACATGTGGTTGCAACAGGACGGTGCAACGGCATACACTGCACGTATGCTGAAGGATGCATTTCCCGGGCGCCTAATCTCCCGTTTTGGCGATTTGCACTGGCCAGCAAGATCGTCTGATTTGACCGCTCCAGACTTCTTTTTGTGGGGCTTTTTGAAGTCGCGGGTTTATGTCAACACGCCTCAGACTCTTGCAGCTCTTAAATACAATATCCGTCCAGAATGTGAGGACCTTCGCCGGAAGTTTTGGCCAAAGTGATGGAAAATGCCATAAAAAGGGCTCAAATGACAATCAACTGTGGCGGCGGCCATTTACATGACATCATATTCTCGACTTGATGTAAAAAATTTTAAAGACCAAATAAAAATAATCCACAAGAAGAATCAAAGTTTTTAATTTTCTTTTTAATTACAGCCAAAAAACATTGGAAGTTTACTTTTGCGCCACCTTGTACATACGTGAACATTTACAGCCTTTCCTTATTGTTAATTTTATTTTATTTCCTCTTGATAATTTATTTCTTTTCAGTATTCTTTATCTAAAGAATTGCATAGATATCGTTATTGAAATGAAATTCAACTAAAATAAATAGAAATTACGGTACAATATTTTATGAAGTTCGCCCTATAATAGGAGATTTGGTGGTGAGCATATATGATTATGCACAGCCAAATATAAGCTCTTACTTGTTTAATAAACTAAAAAGATTATCAAATTCTTCAGAGTCCATTCTGAAAAAATTTCGATACAACTCCCGCTCGTCAGTTTGCAGTTGAATGAGTAATTTAGCATAAAAAACCTCCTGCTGTTGCTGAAGCACCCAAACTTTGCGGCGTTTTTTATTTTGTTTTATTTTGTCTTCATCCTCGCTACTTTCTAGTACATATGCAGATAAAATTGTTTCAATTGCTTTTATTTTCCATGACAATATTTAAAATTTTTTTACACACAAAAAGTTCTGGCAATGCCTACCAACGAGTTTGACAATTCTTGCAGTACAACAATCTGACAACCGTGTGAACTAACAATTTCAGTAGACAGATAAATTCATAGATTCATGTGCCAATGAAATTGTAAGGTTTTTTTTTAACTTCTGCTAACAATTTTTCAACGTCAGTACATTGCCAGTACACTGCCACAACATTGTATGATTTAACAACCGTGTGAACAGTATTAATGAAAGCTAATATGTACGATGTGGGTAGCAAAGCGCACCGTGTTTTAGCTAGTTTATTATAAAATTATTTAATTATTTCTACTTTTCGTGTTACGAATGTTAATGTAGGCCAACCTCATTTGGCTTAGTAAAATTACATTTTCATATAACTATTCTTAATACTTAAATTTCTCAATACTGTTGATTTTTTTTTCTATTTAACATTGTTTGTTTCATTGAAATGTAACAGAATTGGAACAGGGTTTTTAAAAAATATCAGAAACAAATGTTAATTGAAGTGCAGAGCTTATGATGGTAATATTTCTTTTTTGTTAATATTTTATTCATTTATTAATATTACACATACAAATGTTTATATATACATATACATACATAAATAAAATATTGCTTAATTACTCAGAAAATTTTGCATATAAAATAATTTAAGAACTTTGTTGAAAAGATAGAAAAAGATTAAACAAAGTTTATATATTCAATATAGTCAAATTACGGGTATGCATATTTAGCTGCCACTTTTTGTGTAGAGCCAATAAAATTGGAGATATTTCCTAGCAAAATTGAAGTTCCTTCATTAATATTATTATTATAATAAAGATTTGCCTTTTTTATTTTTTTTAACCCATCATAAAAATGAAGGGTGTATTAAGTTTGTCATTCCGTTATTAACTCATCGAAATATTGGTCGTAAAACCAAAAATTATTACATCTTTGGTCCTTGTGAGATTCTAATACGATGTGGCCACGTCCTTAAGTTTGTCTGTCTGTTGAAGGCACGATAGAGCTTCGAACAAAAGATATAGAACAATGTAGCATCGCGGTTATAGATCAAAACTTCAGACATCTTTGAGATTTTTCATATAATTTTTGCAATTTTCTTTGTATTTAATGCAGAATATTTCATAAAATTGTATATACTTTATTTTTATTCTAGAAGGACAGATCTTGTTGGAAATGGTAATATCCGCTCCAATCGGTCAGAAATTTGACTCTATGATACATAAGTGATTATAGAAGAGCAGTATCTATATAAAATTCAGCAAAAATAAGTTTGATTCTGAAAAAAATTTGAAAACGGTGTTCTGTTTGCATTGGTCTATATTTAAACATAGGACTGATATAAATTCCACTTCCGAAAATCACTTAGATATGTATAAACTTTATTATAAAGTTAAAATTAGCTACAAATTATTCACTTATATGTAAAAATCATCGAATCCAATTTCATGTTTGTTCCGATAATAGGTAATAGCTCCCATATTAGGACTACTCCCGAAAAATTCAATAAACTACATAAATATCGATATCAAATCAACATTTTACAAGGATCAATTATATGTATGTATGCAAAAACTATGCTCTTGAATTTTGTGAAGCTTAATCCATGATTGGCCATAGCTCCCATACTACATCCATTTGCAAGAGTAACTGGAATTTCTATAAAATTTGTCTATACAACTAAAATAAGTTGCAATACAACTAAAATAAGCATCAAACCCTTACTTGTTTGTGAAAACCGGTCGCTGGTTATCTGACTCAAAACAGATTTATATTTATTGAGGGAGGATCATAGGGCAATGGCTCAGGCCAAAAGTCAGAGATATTTTCCTTGGAAATTAACGTTCGGGAAAATCAGGATTCCAGGATTACATCCTAACATGACATGAGGATTAGGGCACCGGCAAAAGTCGCTGATAGTTCACGATACTGCCGGTAAATTGTTCTCAATAAAGACATCTATAACACTGAATTAATATAATAATTAATGAAAGTGAAATACAAAAAGTCTATTCAATTAAAAATCGTGTATAAATGATCCAGGACGGACTGAGCATTACCCTAGCTTCAAACGCGTAGTAACCGGGGGTTCCTTACATTGCGTTCTACCTCGGGATAATCTGAAATAAATGCACTTGAATGGATGTCATCCATCCTTTATCCATTACAAAAAAATACACATTTGTGTGGGCTAAAATTCTCAGTATTTTGGTTCCTTACCCACCGTTGTCACATGCAAGTGCAAGTTCGAAAAACTCAATCGACTTACAGTTTTTTACTAACACAATCATATTCTTTGCACTTACAGCTCAACTTGCAAGAGAATTTGGTTGTAAGTAAATATTTGGCACTTGCCGTAAGTAGAATGACAAATAAATAAACAGTGCTACCAGTGTTAAAATAAAAGTTATGTTTATAACAAATTTTCGGGGTTTTACAAAAAATTATTAAGAAAAAAGAACGAAACTATTACAAAACACATCTTAATAGTATTTTTAAATATAAATTTCATGTATTTATTAAAAAAAAAATTCTAAATTACAAAATGTTTTTCCGTATTGTTTTCTTTTGACAATATAGCAATACTGGATCCATATGCGTTTGAAAATTAACAGAATTTTATGAAAAAATTTTGTTTGAAGTTTCTTTGCTGACGACATTTCAAAAATGAACTTGCACTTGCTAGTGTAGCCACTCAAACAAATATTGTTGTTTTTCGGTATTTTTCGTAAATAATATGTATAATCTACTTGCTGGTAATTACTTGGAAGCGGGGGGGGGGGGGGGGGGGTAACATATATGTATATAAAATAATATCCGCCTCTTAAGCGTATGATTATTATTTAATTTGTTTGACGTCTCAAAATTAAATATTACTTATACGTACTCATGCTAAACTATAATATACAAATCCAAAAACACTTTCTATAAGTGAGTATAGTAATGGTTCAAGATTGATATCATAGTATAAGTGTACTTATTCTCGGTTTATATTTGGTTAATGATGTTACCATAAGAGTTGATGATAAAGTGTCAACATGTGGCGCAGTTATCATCATGAATTATTTTTAGCTTAATTTTCGGTTTCAGAATAGATAAGTTTGTATTTTTTTTTTGCTGGCTAATAGTTGCATAATTGGTGAATTGTAAATAAGTAAAATATATGTTTTTTGAAATATATTAAGTCTTATTATTATCTTATTAAAAATAAATAAAAGGAAAGAATTTAATTAATATTTGATTGAAATCACCACTAAATCCTGTATGTCTCTTGTGTTAGAATACTTGTCGTCAAGTTAGTTTTAATAATTATTTTATAATCTAGTTAACACATTTGCCTTATGACATAAATAAATGTCTAGTTTTTTCATATTTTAATTTAATTTGATTGAATAAAGAATAATTTATACTTTATAACTATCAGAAGTGTGATATAAGTATATAAAAAAAATGCAAAGAAGAAATTTAACACGCCAAGGGCTTATTACAGCATTAAGCCAATGTGGAATTGAATTTCCAGAAAGTGCTACAATTGCTCAACATTGTTACAAAAATCCAATTTGGATGAAAATTCTGTTGTCACAAGCCAATCTAATGATGATTTTAATCAAAACAATCTTCTATATTTGTGTTGTTTTTTATAAGCGTCAATAATTTGGTATCTTGACCATCCAACTCTTGTCGATACCACAGCCAGGACAATGCCACAATTGGGTGCTTTTTTTTAGTAATTATTTTTAATCCCTTAAGATATTTCCAAAACCTATTAGATAATTTATCAATTTTACATGTGAAAATAAAATTTGGTTAACCCTTATGTATGCACCAGGGTACCCGGTACCTTTGGCGTTGTTTGTCAAAGTTTTTTCATTGAAATTGTATATATCTGAAACTTTTTGGGAATTACTAACTTTCAAATAATTTAGTTATTTTTTGCAGCCACACGCCTTAACGCTTTTTGTAATTTGCCTGAGAGACCAATTTACTTTTAACATCCTTTAATGAGCATTAAGGTACCCGGGTAGCTGTACCTGTTTTATATGAGAAAGCGGCCAGTATATTATTTGAAGTTGGTAATAGCTTTGCATGAATAAATAAAATTACATCTTATTTAGAAACAACTTCAATAAGTAATGAAAACAAGAGAAATGAAATTTTAGAGCAAAGTTATCAAGCAGTTTGTACATATTGGTCGTCTAATCGAGTGTTGATTTCAAGTTGGTTTGAATCAGCCAGTACAAGCTTCATACATAGCTGCGAGCAATCCTACCAACTTCCTAATACTGCAATGCTTCCGTTTCTGACTTTTGGTTGTAAAGGAGATGTTGTAGTTTGTTTTGCAGATGATGTCGATGACTGAAAATATTTCTTTTATATTTTTAACCCGATCCTCAATATTTTGCTGGCACAAAGCAATGATTAGATATTTTAAGAATTTTCGACAACGATCACTAGACCGATGTTGCGTGATAAATTCCATATATGCTTTTTCTCTACTTATCTTTCATACTGGTACCCAGGTACCTTGCAGCCGCACACATTTTTTAAAACATAAGCGTTAAAAAGTATAAAAAGAAATAACAATAGGAGAAAACTAAAATCCTATAAATTTATGGAGAAATTATGTATTTTTTGTAAATTATTTTAGATTTCTTGTGAATAGAGTAGTTTCAAAGTAATTGTGGTTAGAAATTTAAGGGGATCTATAGCAAACGTTATTTCGAACATTCTGAAGTTTAGTAATAGATTTGTTGTAAACTGAAAACACAATTAAAATTATCTTAAACAAGTTAAATTTTTTATCTCCTGCATATACATTTATAAATATATATGTCTCTATAAGTTTGTTTGTTCCGCAATCACGCTTAAACGGCTGAACCGATTTTAATGAAATTCTATTCTTGGAAGCATTAATACGCTAAATTTTTTAAAGACTTGGACCAGAATGGGGTAAAATGGGAACCTTTGTTTTTTAAACAACCAATCCCATATGGTTAAACCGATTTTTGTGAAATCTTATACATACGTACATACATACAGATAGATACATACTTGGAGCTTCCATTAGGCTTTATATTTTTTCAAGACTTTGACCGGGAAGGTTTAAAAAGGCGAAAATGGGTGGTATTTTATTACTTTGTTCTTAAATAATAATTAACTTAGTTATGAAGCAACTGCATTTTTTTATATAGCCACAAAAATGTGTATTGGAAAAGTAACTTTCCGAAGGTCTTTTATCAAAAAGGTAACAGTGGGTAAAAAGACCTTCAACAGACTATATATTTTTATATAACTTGAAGCAGGTCGGGACAAAAATTTGGAAACCCCGGTAAGACCTGAACCGATTTTATTGAAATTTAAAGCGTAGTCGATAAGCTATATCTGTTTTTAAAGCTTGGACCAGGTCGGGATAAAAAAAGGAAAACCCGGTAACCGGAAAAGGCTCAACCGATTGGATTGAACATTTGAACGAAGATAGATCCGCGATTGGAGGCATCTAGAGGCGTTATCTTTTTTCAAAACTTGGACCAGGTCTCGAAAAACGGTAATCACAAAAGAATATAACAATTGATTGATTGCTTGAAATTTGTAACGCAGATATATCTGTGCTTTGAAGCGTCAATAGGTTATATTCTTTTTAAAAACGGATTCACCGATTGGATTGATTGATTGTAAATACATATATGCTTCAAAGTGTCAATAGGCTAAAAAGGTGAAAATAAGAAAACTTTTAAAATTTTGTTTTTAATGGTCTTTGTTATGTAGCAACCACTTTCTGAAGTCACATAAATGTGTATTAGAAATGAACTTCTATTTTCAAGGGGATAAAAAGGGGAATTTTTTGTTTAGTCTTAATAAGTGATCTGAAGACTTGCTATTTTAAATATTGATATAGGTACTAAAAGCCAAAAAAAAAAAATTATTGCAAAAATTTATATTTGGAAAATTCAAACTAAAATGTGTGTTCTGGTCATTTTTGGTACCATTTGCGTCTGTTGTTTTAAGTCAATGAAATTTGTGTTGTGGCTTTATGCAAGCACAAAAATAATTATTTGAAATGTAATTTCTTCAGAAATAAAAGTTAAGAAATACCCGGGCAAAGCCGGGTTCCAAAAGCTAGTACATGTACAAAATTACATACTTAATAAATATTTATATTGTATAGAACTCCCCAGTATAATTAAAAAGATACTATTTTTTATTTCTACTCAAATTAAAGTTTCACTACAACCATCTTACAAAATGCTAAGCTATGATAATACCCAAGTATACTATATATATGTACATACATAGTTTGTAGTTTAAAAGTTACGTTGGTAGCATTTAGCAACAGAGTTAATAGACAATTTAGTTTAAAGAAATAATATAAACTTTACCTTTTTACTTAAAGTAAAATTTTACCTATAAGTGCTAAAAGTGAAAAATGTGAAACAAATATAAACTTAATCCTTAAATTCATTATCCAACGAACGTAAAATATTTGCGTTTTCTAAAGTAGTAAGGGGATAAGTTGAATTCTTTTATTTCTTTTTTAATGAACATTTTATAGTTTACTCTTTACCAGATATATTAAAAATTTAGAATGATAAAAGTCAAAGGAACTAATTTAAACGCATTTGCTATTGACAATTATTCAAGAACAAATGATAAAAGAAAGTCTTTTGTTTATGATAGAATATTTTATATTTTTGGATTTGAGTTTCTATATTCAGTGTAGAAAATAAACAAAAACGTAGAAATTTCAATGAAGTATAAAATATTGTTAATAGATTTATGTTATTTAGAAAGTGAAAGTTATAAAAGGCAGCTAGCAAATTATAGATAAGAAAATAAACTTTTAGGAATCGAATAGTTTTTTTATTAAATAATTTTTAAGCTTTTTGTTTTTAATAAAAGATTTTTCGATATTTCGATTTCCTTTGGAAATCCTCTGAATAATCTTAAAAAATAGCAAATTGTCTATGTGTAAATAAATATTTTGATATATGTAAATTTTGAAAGACAAAATAAAAAAATATGTTTTACAGCAAAAATAATTTTAAATTTTCAATAATAACATTGAACAGTAAATAATTTTAACAGAAAGATAGTAAAGGTGCTATCAGACGGGATGTATTTTACATATGTACTGTCACTTTTCCTACCCATATGTAATTCCGTATGTATGTAAAAATTTCCATTTTACATACGATTCATAATTTTTGCTATCACATCTGATTATATTTTTCCGTATGACATATCCGATAAATGCAAACAAAAGCTGTCTTTTTAACGTGTATAAATTCCAAGAATTGCTTCTTTTGGCCAACCTTACTTCAATAAATATAATAAACATAATTTAATTTATTAAAAATCGAAAAATACTTACTTTTCCATGTTCATTATCCATTTTCTTTAATTTTTCTTTACAATATATTTTTTCAAACAATTTTGTTTCAAAACAAACCAGCTGTTTTGTTTATGTTTGTCAGAGGCAAATAGAGCGTATTCTAATGGAAAAAATTACATATGTATTTCCACATGTATTTTACACATGCAAAGTTTCATATGTATCACACGATGTGTACAACTTTTACAGATGGAACATTTGACAGTACGTATGTAAAATACATCCCGTGTGATAGCACCTTAAGTAACATTTTGAATAATAACATTTTGGAATGATAACATTTGTTTAAATACATAAATTATGTTAATTTCTCCTATTATTAATATTCATATTTTTGTCCAATAGGTGTCTGTAATTTTAAGCTAAGTTTTCTGTGTCTTTTTTAAAATTTATCCTTTTTTCTGATGGCAAATTATTGATATTTAACATTTCTAACATGTATCTTCGTTTTGTATGATTTTCTGTATTCAATATAGATGTGTTATGGAAATCTGGATAGTGATTTAAATCTCTACAATGGGTTGATAAAGCTGTTTTTTGTGTTGAATTATAATTTCTATATCTCTGGTCATGTCTATGTCCTGCTAATTTAGTTTTATGTTTTGTACCTGTTGTTCCTATATATATTTTGTTACATTGCTCGTTACTATTACCACCACAAGGAAATTTATATACTAAATTTGACACATCCTTCTTTTCTTTAGTTTTTGTGAATAATCTTCCTACGTTATTATTCACTTTATGTGTCATTTTGTATGTTGTTTTGTTGTATATGTTTAAATGTTCTATTTTTTCTGAAAATCCAGGTATATATGATATTGACTTATAAATTTTTGGTTCTGAAATTCCATTATTAATATATGATTTCTTTGTATTAAATTGTTTTATTAATCTGCAAATGAGTTCATTAGGAAAACTAATATCTTTTAATATATTTCTAATTATTTCTTAAAGAATATTCCATCTATAAGCTTTTTAGCAGGGTTCATAATAATTCTTTTTGGGTGTTTTGAGAAGTAATTTAAAATTCTTCCTGCTGAAGTTGGTTTTTTATACCAATCAAATACTAAATTATTTTTCCTTCTTCTAACTAATATGTCTAAATATGAAATTTAAGAATTTAATTCTTTTTCAATAGTAAATTTTATATTCTGATCAAATGAATTGAATGTTAATAATAAAATATCAATTATAATATCTTCTATTATACAAAAAAAATGTAGATGGCACATATTTTGTTAGTATTTTTGGTTTTATTGATAATTTTTCAATACATATGTCTAATAATTTTTCCATTATAATAGCTGCTATTATTGGAAATGCTGGTGAACCCATTGGAAATCCCTTTTTCTGTGTATATTTTTTACCATTATATTGGAAATACCTATTGTCAACTATACAGAATTTTATGATTCGTAAGAATAAAGTTTTATTGATATCAGTAAATTCGGAAATTTTATTCCAATTTTCTTCTATAATTTTCATTGCTAGGTTAACTGGAATACTTGGGAATAATGGAACAACATCAAGTGATATAAATTTTTCATTATTTTCGATTGAAATATTTTTTTTTTGTTTTTGGAATCAAGTACCACTTGAGGTTGAGTGCAAGGTAAGTTATATAATAAATAAGTTGACGATCTGAACTTGATAGTGTTGAAGCGATATGATTGTGAAATGTATTGTGAGATGTAGTTCTTATATATATATTAATCTTGAATCCTAATATCATAGAATACGCTTTGAAATTTTTAAGGTAATTAAAACAGAGGCATTTTAACAAAGAGCCGTACATTTTCGTTGGTGAACAATATTTCACCTTGATTGTTTTGTCGTTAAACACGTTTGGGGTTCAGAGACTCGAAATACTACGAGGGGATTCGAAAAAAAGGAAATAAATCTGTAATATATAAATGGTAAGCCCGATTGCAATAAACTTTCACTTGAAATGTTGTCGTTTTGATGTTTTGAATTTGGCCTTATAGACCCTCCAGGGCAACTCGGGTATGTGAGAAACTGAAAACTATACCAATTCTCATTCCTCATAAAGACGCTATTATTTAATAGTTTCATCAAATTTTATAAGGAAATAAAAAAATTTTAAAATTTAAAAGGATGAAAAAATTTTTTTTTTTTATTCTAAAATATAGAAAGTTTAGCACTGTGAAATTCATGATGGATCGCTGTGAACTGTATAATCCTTTAAAAAAAAAACTAACACAATAAACAAGTGATTATGTAATAACATTATAATTTGTAATAAAGGACAGAGATACATACATATATGTATGTATGTATATGTCACTAGAATATAATTCACAGAGAAATTATTTATAACTGTTATAAAGAATAGGCTTATCTTTCTATCTTTCTATATATATATATTCAAAATTTTTAGGAGATGGGTTGAAAAAAAAAATAAAAAAATTCCTGGTAAAATTTGGAAATTTTAAGTTTTTAATATATTGCCTCCTTTTCACTTTTAATTTTTCTTAGTAAGAGACATTGTTTGAAGAAACTTGAAGAACTGACAAAAAAAGCCTCCTCTTCACTTCTCATTATTTTAAGCGTGAGAAAATTTTAATAAAACTCAATGAACTAAATATTACTGCCTTCTTTTCACTTCTCATTTTTTCTTAGTAAGCGAAATTTTTCGGAGAAACTTGAAGAGCTAACAACACTGCCTCCTTTTCACTACCTACGCCTAAACTTTAGATAGTTCCTAATGAGTGATATATGTATGTGTTTCTTCTGTGATATAATTTAGTCGTGTAAATTGATACAAATTTTTTACTGAAATTTTTGTGTCTTAATTTTTAAATCTATATGAAAAACAAACCGAGCGAAGCCGGGGCGGCAAGCTAGTATATATATATATATATATATATATATATATATATATATATAGATATGTGTTTCTTAAGTGTCCCATATAAAACACAGCAACCATCTACTTTAAAACAATTTTTGAATATATTTGCTCCAAATCTACATCTTTAATGCACAAATCAATTATTGTATTCCTAATGGCTGAATTAGTAACTGATGTATTTTGAAAATGGCCTACAAACACTAGACTGCTCCAAAATAAATAAAAATAAAAAATTTGGAGAAATATTCGAATAAACTCATATTTTTACTTTAAATATATAACGTTAACCGTATATGCTTGATTTCAATGATAGCATTGCAACAACATGTAACATAAATCCTTTAATATGTCATAACGGACTCCATTGTGTATTTCTATATAAGTCTGTATGATTTTTGTTTATCCTGCGACTATTTGAAATACAGTTCGTTCCACTGACTTTGCCGAAAAACAGTAAGTATGAAGTATGAAGTATGAAATGTATGAACAGACAATCGTTATACATATGTGTATATAATAACTTTCATGTGTGTAAGTTGCATTTGTATCTAGTTATAAAAATATTTTTTATTTGAGCATTTGCGTGTTTCTAAATATACATACATATGTATATAGTTACATGTGTTTTTTTTTATTATATGTGACAGATCTCTACAAGTTATTTTTCGTTTGTCATGTAACCATAGAGAATTTATTACTATTTTAGATATTTATTATTTTTTTTGTCAGTCTGTGTTTTTGCCAAAGCTGATATAGTTTGCTATCAAAATACACAAAAGATCGTCTATGACAAACAAAACAAGTTAGAGTGCTATATATTTGGCTGTGCCGAATCTTAAATACCATCCACCTAAACGTAATCAGAAATACAAGAACTACATTGGTTCTAAGACCATTCAGTATATCTAATTCAGTTTTAGCGCAAATTTAATTATTATTTTATGTATTATTTGATAGACAAGTTTACTCACAATATAATTTATTTCAAATGTTTTTATTATCTAATTTATCTAATTTTAATCATTTATAATTGATGTAATTACCAATTCTTACTATTATTAACAGAATTTGTATATTTATCGTAACAATATTATTATTCAATTCACAAATGATATTGTACATTGTATAATAAAAATATCTGATTGTGAAAACAATGTCGTGAAAATCGTATGTTTGCCAAAACTTCAAAATGACAAAAGACAACTATTTTAATAACAAGTTAGAGTGCAATATTCGACTGTGCCGACTCTTAAATACATTCCACCTAAATTTACTGAGAAATACGAAAACTACACTGGTAATCGGACTAGAATATCATCCTTATTCAGTGTTTTTTAATGTTAATAATAGCTTAGCATTTTATTTATTGTTTGAAAGACAATTTTACGAACAACATGCATATGTAATTCATTCCAAATATTTAGAAATTTCATTTAGTTTTGACAATTTTAAATTGACGTAATTACCAATTCTCACCGTAATTTACAGAGTTTGCCTGATATTCATAAGAATCTTGAGTTAAACATACAAATTTATAAAATTAAAAAAACATTTTTCCATATTCACTACAAGTTAAGGTACGTTCAGATTGATGAAATATTTGAAGAAAATATCTGTTATTATATTTGCTTCAAATTATGTTAAATAAAAAACTATTTTATTTTATGTTCAAACTAAGCACAAATATTTCACAATTTCTGTTTGTTGAACAAAAAATAGTATGAAATAAAATAAAAGAAAAATAGTTATTTGTGTGTTCAGACTGAAATAAATATTTGCATTAAATATTTATTTGATAAAAGTGTTAAAAAATATAATTTTATTTTCCGCAAAATATTACATTATATAAATAAAAGAAAATGCAAGCAAACGAAGAGGATTGTGGAGCCGCATCTCTGGTGGTATTGGAGGAGCAGACTATAAAAGAAAAAAAAAACGTGAAAACAATGGGTACGGAATTGGCTACGTAGACGCAAAGAAGACGGTTGGTGCGCAAAATTGTTAAAAGAACTGGAGTCAGAGACACCTGCACTCTATAAAAACTTTTTGCGCATGAATTCAAAGGATTTTAATTTTTTGATAAGTACAACTTTTCATCTATTATTTTATTTTTCTATTTTTGTCATTTATCTGTAGCTCAAATTAGTATCACCTATTATTACAAAAAGAAAAACAGTGCTTCGCGAACCAATTTCTGCCTCAGAACGTTTAGCTGTTACTCTTCGTTACTTGCCAACTGGCGAAAGCTTCAGATCACTTCAATACGTTTTTCGTATTCCATTTAAGAAGTTTGCGATGCAATTTATAAGTTGTTGCAGCCGGAGTACTTAAAGGTAAAATTAATAAGAAATATTGCTTTGGTTTTAATGGTTTAAACTGAGGTGCCATCCACTGAAGAGGAATGGAAAGCAGTGTCTCAAAAGTTTTCAGACATATGGAACTTTTCGAACTGTATCGGGTTGATAGATGGGAAACATGTCGTGATGAACGCACCACCACATTCTGGTAGCATTCCACATGAAATTTGTTACCTTTTATTTTTTTAACATTGAATTTTAATAGGAAAATGTGAAAAGGGAACAAATTTCATGTGGAATTTTTATTCACGATAGGGGTGTATAACTATAAAGATACCATTTGCAATAGTTCCTAAATTCAATTTCTTTTTATTTCTATTGAATGTTTTTGTAGGTTCACAAAGTATTGTGCTCATGGCTATTTCTGATGCGGCGTACAAATTTGTATACATCGACGTAGGAACAAATGTTCGAAGATGGGGTGTTACAATAAAAGTGCTTTCTACATAAAAAATATATCTGTGTATATGACTTGTAAATAAGTTTTATGAAGTTAAAAAACAATAGGCTAATCAAAAATACACATATCGCGAAATCCGCCTAAAACGTGGAAAAAAGTTCAAGCAAAAATGTTTGTGTTTGCCAATATTTTGTAATTGTGATATATTCCAAGTTTTCCTTTTTTTTTTGTACATATATGGCGATATGCATATTCTTGTTAACCATGTTGGATTTTTAAACATTTACCCAACTTATATACCAATTTAGAGCTCTTTTATCAATTTGCATATAGGTACAATCATTTGTAAAGAACTCAGCTGTTATTTGCCGTTGTTTCTTCTTACAATTTTTTTGGAAGAAAATATAAATGTTTGCTCAGAAATAAACAAAATATTTTTTCTTTTGTGTTCACACTTTGTTCACATTGTAAAAAAACAAATAATTTTATTTGCTCAAAAACAGCTTTTGTTATGTTAAACCCTCAAAATTATTTTGTGTTCAGACTAGGTTAGAGAAATATTTTATGTTTTTTATAAACCTTATATAAATATATAAAAATATAAAAATTTTCTTATAGAATATTTTATTGCTGAAGTTTAACTAAAAATAAGTAGAATCGGATCAGTACGTGTAGCACCATATATGCAAAGTAAATAATTAGGATTTAGGATTTAGAAGAATCAGAGTTATGGTCCAAAGTGTAAGACAACCTCCAAAAATATTTATTATCTTTCTTAAATTACAGAGAACAAACCCAAAAAAAACAGCAATTTTCTGCTCCTCAATTTATTTTAATATATTAAATATATTTAAATATACTCGTATTTTTGTAAATTATATCAACAACATTATTTGTATACCCTACACCACAATAGTGGGGAGGGTATATTGGATTTGTGCTGATATTTGTAACGCCCATAAATATTGGTCCAACACCCACCTTAAAGTATACCGATCGGCTCACAATCACTTTCTGAGTCGATTTAACGATGCCCGTCCGTCTGGCTGGCTGGCTGTCCATGTAAAGCTTTTGCGCAGAGCACAGGTCGAAATTTTGAAAATATTTCGATAAAATTTGGTACGTGATATTTTTACGGCCCTGGTGGAAATCGGTCCATTATTTCACCTAGCCCCCATACAAATGTCCTCCCGAAATTGGGGTTTACCGGTCATAAATCTTTGAATTTTTGTTTGCAAGTATGCAAACAAAATTTACCACAGATGAGTAGTGAACGAAGCTAAAGCACACCTACAAATTTCGTGAATTAGTCGTAGCTCCCATATAAGACCCACCTCCAAAAATTACTTTAAAGGGCATAACAACTCATTCAAAAATGTTGGTATCCAAATAAAATTTAACACAAATATATTTCATATACATACAAATAATATGGTACAATTTTATTGTGATCGGTCTATAATTAGTCGTAGCTCCCATATAAGACCCTGTCCGTAATTTACTTTAACTTCCATAAATCTTTTAAAAGTATTTATATCGACATAAAGTTTAACACATACAATATTTATATTCACAGAAATCATGACACTGAATTTTGGTCCAAAATATGTGATATCTCCCATATAACGCCCATTTCTGATAAACTTATTTATATTTACATATACATCCTAGATGTAGGGTATTATATGGTCGGGCTTGACCGACTATACTTTCTTACTTGTTAAATATTTATTAACACTATCAATTGTTTATAAAGGAACTAGTTGAATAGTACTATTGTGAACAAACAGAACTTAAAAAAAGACAAACTTTGTTATAATATTTATAAACTTTTGCCAAAGCCCAAAAAATTTGCACATATACAGCTCAAAGTATAAACATAATCAAACATGTAGTTATTAAGTCATACAAAGCCATACATAACAATAAAGCCAGACCATATAAAGGGGGTATTATTTGCCCACTATAGTGGTGTAGAAAATTAACAATGTAGAACTGTGTAGAATTAGTTAAATTTGGCTTGAGTCAACGTTTTAGTTTGCTATAATCAAATAGGACCACAACAAATAATATTGATATTAATTTAGTTGAGGTTATAGTTGGGTGGATTTCGTTACACCATTTTGAATAGCTATTAGTTATAACTTTGAGCTCGGCACAACCTATTGAAGCAGGAGTATATCAAGGAAGCATCCTGGGTCCCTTCTTATACTTGATATACACATCTGATATGCCAACAAACAATCACATTTACACATCTACATTTGCAATGGAGGATAAAAGTTAATGAGCAGAAATGCAAACACACATAACTTTTACATTGCGTAAAGAATCATTCTCTCCTATTTATATCAATAATAAAGCAATAACACAACAAGCTGAAGGTAAATACCTCGGAATACACCTCGATCTTTGCCTTACATGGAAATCTTATATTAATGCTAAATTATTTCAAATGAAATTGAAACTGATCCAAATTAATTGACACATTGGCAGAAATTCTAAGCTAAGTTTAGATTGCAAACTTTTGATTTACAACTTAATCGTAAAACCTATATGGTGTTATGGGATTCAGCTATGGGGAACAGCCTCATCCTCAAATATAGACATAATTCAAAGACGCCAACACAAATTGCTACGAATGATCACAAATGCCCTCTGGTATATAAAAACTTCGAATATCCATAAAGACCTAACCATGACTTTGGTAAAAACCGAGATCCAAAAAAATACAGAAAAGCACTTAAATAAGCTTGAAGTAGACCCAAACCCATTAGCCCGTAACATATTAAATAATAGTGGCTATATTCGACTAAGAAGAAGGATCTGAGCCGAAGGCAAGAATGAAGAATGCCAACTTAATAAAAAAAATAAACAATGGTCACACAATTTACGTCCGGCATTGGCTAGACTAATAATTAAAATTTGCGTTCAAAAGGCATAATGCGCATAAATTTGTTAGAAAACAACATTGCTACGTTGAAATTTAACACAAGTGCTTCGCATATACATACATATAAATCGTTCTACAGCATTTAGAACCGAAATTTTACATAGATACGTTATAATTATTTAAAAGTATACTACTGAGTTTTGTGAAAATTGCTCCATAATTGACCATATTACCCGTACAAACTGTATTTTCAAGAATAACCACAGAGAGCATAAATATGTGACAATTTTGACATTTGAAATAAGTTTTCTAAGGCTTTTTTGTACTTAAATTATTGTCTGTTAAAGAAAATCGCTTTATGTTACACACTGCAAAAATATAAACAAAGTTTTAAGACCATCATCACTATCAGGGTACGAATCATCAGGCAGTATCAAAATATTTTGAAAGTAAATCCTAAAATTAGAACCATCAGGACGGACGCTGATGTTTTACCAATTTAAGTTAAATTTAGTTTTAGTGTTTTAAAAATCCTAAGCTGTAATTGCAAAACAGGCAACAGGGTCTGTGGGGTTCATTAAAAATGTGAAAATATGTGTGCCAGATCTGCCAGTTAGAAGAGATTTATTATATAAATAATGTTTTACTTTCTCTCCACTGTGTAGTGTAAGACTGCTGTTAAAGTAATTCTATAATCAAACAAGTAAACTTTTCTTATGCGAGCTTTTCTTGTTATGTATAGTTAACTTTCTTAATTTTATGTTGTCTTTTTAATTCCTGTGAGTAAAAAAGTTTTTTCCTTTTGTACTTTGTTGGTTGAACATGTGGGTATATTTAGAATAAAATCAAAAGGGTATAGCTATGATGGCTATTTAGTTAGGAAATAGACGAACGTGCTTTATTGGAAGTGTTTTTATACGAAATAATTTTAAAAGGACAAACAATTACAATATCGAGGAAAAGTTCTCATTTTCAGTATAATAGTGATTTTTATTGTGGAACACTTTATGTAGCTTTAAAGACTTTTTTGGGTCTTTACTATTTGCCCATAGTTTGTGAATACATAATTCAATGTAAAATTATTTGATTCTTAAACAAGTTTCCTTATTTTAAAGCAATTACAAATACGTATGTAATAATTTATTAAAAACAAGTCAGAAAGTACAGTTGATCAAGACGGTCGGTCAATGAGAGCTTTGACTAATTATGGACCGACCGCTATCAAATTAGGTGTGAAACTTACTTATGTTGAATTTTATATGAACACCAAGATTTTTAAAAGATCTATGGTCGTTAAAGGGAGTTTCGAAAGTAGATCTTCTGAGTAATAATGAACCGATCATCACAAAATTTTGCCGAATATTTAATGTTTATAAAACATATTTGTATTGAATATTATTTGGATACCAAAATTTTTAAGAGAGTTTTACTCTTTACAGTAATTTTAGGCAATGGGCCATCATCATACATTTATGACCGATAAACACCTCATTCGGGAGGATATTTGTGTGGTGCTAGGTGAAATAATGAACCGATTTAAACCAATTTCAATCCCAACCATTCTAAGGCCAAAAAATAGCATGTATCATAACTACATCAAAAGCTACAAACCCACCCGAATCCGCTTACTAGAATTCTAGCTCAGAGCTAGACGCAGTCGAGGCTTCGTACAGCTTATCAGCCAATAAGAAATTAATGCTCTGTTAGAGAGTAATTATATTTAATTTTAGTTTTAAGATTTAAATACTTATTGTTAGGCCTAAGGAAATAAGGCAGATTCAATAATTAATAAAAAAGCAAAAATTAAAAAAAAAATGTATCATAATAATAATGACGACCATAAATCTCTTCAAAATGTTGGTATCCAAATAAAATTCAACACAAATAAGTTTCTTATATACAGAAATAATGACACCTAATTTTATAATGGTCGGTCCATAATTAGTCGAAACTCCCATATAAGACCCTCTCCGTAATTCAATTTAACCTCCGTAAATCTTTTAACAGTATTCATATCGAGATAAAGTTTAACACATACATATAATATTTATATTCACAGAAATCATGGCACTAAATTTTTGGATGATCGTTCCATAATAAGTAATATCTCCCATATAGCGCTGGTTTTTGAAAAACTATTTTACTCATATACTGGATGTAGAGTATTATATTGTCGGGCTTGACCGACTATACTTTCTTACTTGTTTTTTTAGATTTATTGATATGAAGCAGTATGGTTTATTTAACATAGATAAACTACATGAAATGGGCTATCGTTACGTATACGTATTATTTATTTGATATATTAGTTAATTGTTAATCATACGCTGTGGCAAATATGTACGAAAATCATAGCATTTAATGGCAAAATTAGTCTTTACTTTCTGTTCCGTTCCGAATCAGCTGACTTGATTCTGTTAAATAGAAAATGTTTAGAAGTCGTTAGCTGTTTTGTTACTTTCCGTGCCGTTGCGGACGAACCTGTTGAAAACAAAAATTTGCTAAGTAATTGTAAGCGACAGCACAAAACAGCTGACATCCATCCGCACAACAACAAAAAATGTTGGTTTATTACAACAATTTTCAATTTCTTTGAATTGAATTAAGTTTTTGTATAAAATTTATAAAAATATAAAAAATAAACGATGGATGACGAAAAACTCATTACTTTAGTTGAAAGTAATGACATATTGTACAATAAAAAAACTTGATTTGTATTTTTTGATTTATTTTCGCGGTATGTGTTGTCTGTTTACCTAAAACAGCTGATACGTTTATACGGAAAACTAACTACACAAATTTAATAACAGAACGACACGAAACAGAACAGCAACAGAAAGCAAATGAAGCCTTAAATTGTTATACCCACCACCAAAAATATGGGTAGTATATTAAGTTTGTCATTCAGTTTATAACACATTGAAAATGGTCGTGGGTTCTTCTAAAATTCCAAAATGTTCTGGCCATGTTCGTTAGTCTATTGAAAGCACGATAGAGCTTCGGAAAAAAGACATAAAATAATGAAATTTCTACCAAACATTCTTTGTTCCATTGAAACGTTTGGTATTGAAAATGTGTAGAATCGGTTCAGTTGGATCCAAATAGAGCAAGGCTTCACACAGACTATACATTTTTTAGATTTTTTTTGCTATAATGCAGATAATATCATTATATTTTGCACACTTATTGTAGTCTTGTTGCAAGTGCTAGAAATCTGTCCACGACTTCACATAGTGCCCTTACAAATGCCTTCTCGGAATAGGGTTTTATGATACCTAAATGTCTATAGAAAATCATACAAAATTTAGCAGAAGTAATTTTTATACAACGATAAATTTTAAAAGGATATTTTGTTTGCATTTGTCCATATTTTGACACAGCCTCATATAACGTCCGTGTACGGAAATCACTTAATTGCGCATAAATACCTTATAAGAATCACTAAAAAGTCGAAATTCAACACAAATAATTCATAATAAATATAAAACGTTGTACTAAATTTCATGATCATTGGTTCATATTTGATTACCCATATAGTTAAACACCACTTACAATTATCAAGTTGAAATTCAACGCAAATCATTCACAAACTTAGATGTACATATAAATCGTCGTACATAATTTCATGCTGTACGGTTCATAATAGGTCATATCTGCCTTATGAGCACTACTCCCAAAAACTCATTAACCTACATAAACATTCATATCGAACCGAAATTTTACACAGTATGTAAAATTTTTACTATTGTGAAAATTAGAACATAATTCGCCATGGACTCCCCTACAACGCCTACTTCCGAGAATAACCACAGAGTTTACAATCTTGACGTTTCAAAAAACCGAAATCAGTTTCCAAGAAATGTTTGGTATGTATTTGTTGTGTATCAAAATAAATCCTTACACGTTGCAAAAATATAAACACAGGGCAGTTCTGAATGAAAGAGATTAACATAAAATGTGATTGTCTGCCATCTTGTGACACCTCCGTATACTTGTAGGATAAAATTTATAAATAAAATTCTTGTTGGTGTTGTTATATAGATGAACATTTAACAAATAAACTTTAAATAAATACAAATTACGATATGTACAATATTTTATGACGATCGCCCCCATAATAGTTAATAGCACATTTGCATATAAGGGATCCACAAAATCAAATAACCAGTATAATTATCGTTACCCATACAAAATGTAACAAAAATTAGTTTCAAGTATTCATAGATCAACTACTGGTAGTTATTTGGTGGTGGGTATATATAATATTCAGAACCGCCGTATATAAACTCTTACTTGTTCAAGAGAAAAAATGTTTTATATTTGAAACAAGTAAGAGTGCTATATTCGGCTATGCCGAATCTTATATACCCTTCACCTTTGTTGTGGATGCAATTCTTCCTATAATTTACAGAGTTTGTCTGATGTTCATAATAATCTTGAGTGTAAAAAAAAAACTTCATCAAATAGAGCTTTTAGAGGAGATGCCAGCAAAAGAGATAGCAAAAACCTATTAACGAATATGGACGCACGTCTGATGATAGCAGAAATTAAAAGAGGCAAGTGTTTAAACCCAAAGATGCTACTATAGCAAAAGGCAAACTCGTCAGTCAATGGACAACATGAAGAGCCCTCCGCGATATTGGTTGCATCTAAGCAGTAAACAATTAAAATCTGAAGTGTCGACAGTAGATGACTGGAAATGTGTAATCTGGTCAGACGAACCCCAATTTCATCGTTTTCAATGCGACGTTAAACAATATTGCTGGCGCCGAACAGCCCAGAGAATTCAAAGACACAATGTAAAGGAAACAATGAAGAACTGTGGGAGCTAAGAGTCGTTCGAATACTTAGAAAATAAGACTATGAAATTATTTTTCAGCTAGGTGGTAACCCACACTTTCAAAATTGTGATAGAATAGCTTAGCGAGCAGAATTTTCTTCCGATTCAGTGAACTAAGGATTTGGATTCAACCTTGAAGAGCCAGTTGGGATGAAGTAAATGAAGTAATTGCTGAATTGGTGAAGAGTATGTCAAAACATGTAAAAAGTGTTTTACAAAATAACGGGCTTTGGAGTAAATATTAAAAATATTAACATTCGCTAATGATTTCGTATGCCGCAAAATTGATAGTTTGTATTTTTACTTAGAACTTGATTTATAAATTATTTGTGCTCTCTACTGTATATGCATATGCATTAGTGAATATTTATATCTGCATTTTGGAGGTGTCCCATGTATTTAAACATCGTCATTTTATTTTGTTTGCTTTTCAAGTCATTGATTAAAGTTAACAGTTGCAGTTAATACTCCTACAGGTGCAATATCATGGTCTCTTTGGCAAATTAACCTCGTTTTGGGTACTTAATCTACCATTTTATGCCAAGACTTACCCAACTATCATACTAATTTAGATCTTTAGCAGTAGCAGGTCACATGAAAGTAAATTGAAAGTTTAGCTTTTATTTATATCTTTATCATATCTAGAAATATACTGTAGCGTGGTTTAATTATTGGCTGAGGTAGTTTAGTTCCAGGATCAACAATATATCACAAGCCTTAAGTAAAAATAATAACGATTATATAATTATTCATTCATTCGGATATTCTCGGTAGAGTGAATCGACTTCTCTAGAATATTAGCTCTCGGTTGGACGGTTTAATATTAGTAGTTGCTTAAATACTAATTAAATAATACAAATACTTTAAAATGACCTGAACTTTATCGCCTGAAGTTTATCGGCCACCTTTAATTATACCCTATACCACCATAGTGAGGGAGGGTATATTGAATTGTTGCTGATGTTTGTAACGCCCAGAAATATTGGTCCAACACCCATCTTAAAGTATACCGACAAGAAAAACTGTGTGTAAGCAAGCAGATGACGTTTTTATTTACGGCTGTCGATATAAAAATTTTAATTTAATTTAATAATGTTCTTACTACAGCTTTTGTGTTTGTATAAGACGTTCTACATCAATGCTTGTTTGCTGCCTCTTTTGGACTCACTCGGAAAAGGTGTTTTTAAGCCAACAGGAAACCAGTTAATACCTTTCTTCTTCTTCAGAAATAAGCCTTTCAGTAATTTAAAAAATATTTCTTGCAAAATCAATAACAGCAGCAATAAATTAAAATATAAAACAATAATGGAAACAACTACACAATATACCTACAATATTTCTATACGTTTCAGGCTGTATCTGTCGGCCTACTTGTGAGTCTCTATATTCTACCAAAATACCACATTTTTCAATGCATGCAAGCAAAATCATATTTCTAATTTTAAACAAGGCTCTAGTGTAAAACACATGTATTGAAATTGCTTAAATACAAGGTTTCGCAAAGACCATTTATTTAAGCGTTTAAACAAATGGAAGATAAATGTTAAAAAAAATTACATAAATTAACATATTTATTTCTGTGTTTTTAAATAATATAAAAAAATAAAATTTAAAATAAATGTACAATATTAATATTTTCTATTATATATTAGCCTTGCCAACAATTATTAAAATAAATTGAATTCAAGGAGTATGACTATTGCATAACAAAGACAAATATGAAAATGACATGATCACATAAGAGCTTTCCTTCGATTTCCTTAGGAATGGCTGAAGGAGTTGTTCGATGGATACTAGATATTTTGGTGGCGAAACAAATATTGTAATTGTTTTACATTGGTAGAAGCTGAATTCATATTATTGTAGGTTATGTAGGTAAGATTATACACCCTAATAATTCATACATCTACATATGTACAATGTTAAGTCGTATACAGATAAACATGGAACTCAGATCCCTGAAACCTTATATTATATTATTATAGCCATAAAAAAGTACAATCAATCAATCAGTTCAATCTAACCCAATATTTGGTATAATATTTAGCAAAAACTACACCATTTCCAGTTGTATTTCAGAACTTTCCAATTGTATTTCAGAAGTGTCTAATTTTATTTCAGAAACTTCGAATTAAATTTCAGAAATGTCCAACTGAATTTTAGAAATTTCCAATTATATATCAGAAATTCTAATTGTATTTCAGAATATGAAACAGGTATACAAATTCTATATCCCTATATTTTGCTTGAGTGGAGTTGATTTAATAAGTAATACTAATATGGCAACATAAAATAAAAATTAAAAGTCGAAAGTATCTGGACAAAAAGTTTATTCTATAATTTTTGGATATGACGGCTGTTGATCCCTGACAATCATACAACATAATATGAAAGAATACATTTAAGGATTACATAGTGGTATTACAAAAAAAATTATTTTCAATTTTAGTTTGCATTAAAGTTATTTAATTCCTATTAAAGTCAAGTTATGACAAACACAAATATGTTTATTAAAAACGATTTTTTAAATACAATTAGAGAATTCTGAAATTGAATTAACATTTTTTGAAATTCAATTGAAAATGTTTGAAATATAATTGAAAATTTCTAAATTCAATTGGAAATGATGTAATATATTATGCAACAAATATAATGTTAATATTAAAATGAAAGTAAAAAACATCAGGTGCTTTTAATTTCAAAATATTGGCAGTATAAATAAACATGAAAACAATAAATATACCAATAAAATTATGCTAAACACTTTATTTTCTCTTTTGCCAATATTATTTAAAATCATTAACATATAGAACAATATTTGGATTTCTGTTGATAGCTTTTGTTACAATATTTTCTATACATTGTTATTTTTTTGTTAATGGGATGCCATTTAATTCACTTTTTTCCAACAACAAAAACCCAAGCCATAAAGGACATGCAGGTGGTTTCCCACATTTTGAGTGGTGGGTTCCTATATTTTAATACATATGTATGTACATATGTATAAGCGTAATACAATTTTGTCGGCTTAAGGCCTGCTTCTCTAGTGTTATAATCAAGATTTCTGTGTGTGTCTTGTTTTAGGAATATGTTTTATTTATTTTATGTATGTAAATATACAAGTATATGCCACAATGAAGACAAATGATAAATTTTCCGATAAAAAATTCCGAGCTGTTGAGAGATAATTATGGAATTTTAGCAATGAAATAGTACATTTAGTTTTATCAAAATTCATATGTATGTGTATTATTAATGCCTCGGCTGTACCGATTTTTTTAAATTTGGTATGTAGACTGATCCGTTCGTAGAAGTGCCTATTTTTAAGACTTAGACCAGGAACTGATAAATTGGGAAGTGGTACCAGGAAGGGACAAAAAAGGAAAAAGTTTTAAATTTTTTTTGTGAAATACATACCTCATGAAGCAACATGATTTCTGTTTTATCAAAAACATACAATTAGTAAATTCAAACTAAAGACGTAAAAAGGGCAAAGATTTGTGTTTTTGTACTTTTTTGGTTCCTTTTGTATCTGTTGTTTTAATATAATGAAAAATCTGTTGCTATTGGAGTTTTTAGTATTTTAATATAAGTTGATTTATTTAGACTTTTAAATAAACAACATTTTGGAAACCTAATACAATTAACAACTAAAACTAAATTGACAGCATGACAAAATGACATTAGTCACGCATGATCTGCAAAATAACTTATGAAAACCCCTAAAATTATAAATATCTCTCGAATATGATTATTAATAAACTGAACACTAAAAAATTCTAAAAAAAATATTTATATAAAGTTTCCAGAGATGATATTTATGTACATATATATATATATATTTAACAGAAATTTGTTTGTACCAACATTCCGATCCCTGTCTGCTGGTAAGCATTGATGATCTTTATGGTTTTTGATGTTACTCATATTTTTTTATAACAAGTAAAAGCATATATTCGATTGTGCCGAATGTTTTAAACGCAACACCAAATCACCTATAGCTTTTCAATTTCATACGATTTAAATGTGTATTTGGATTATTTTTGTGGAATTTAAACTTGATAGTAATATTTATAAAAGATTTATGTACATTTAAGTGATTTTCGAAAGTGGGCTTTGTATGGTCAAAATATGGAACGATGCAACCAAAATATCGTGTTGAGCTTTCCTTTGCATGAAATTTATTAGTGCAGAATTTTGTATAAAGCCATATTCCGGGAAGATATTTGTATGGGGCTATGATAAATCGTTGGCCGATTCCTACCATTTTCAACGGGGCTCGTCCTTCTGTAATTAAAATAAGGTGTGCGAAATTTCATGATATCTAAAATATAAAAAAATATCGAGGTAGTCTAAAACGTTGGTATATAACTCGGATCTCACTGGACCGATTTTGCATGTTTTTTTTCCAAATATTTCGGTTAATAAAATAATGTTTGGTAAAGATTTCTTGTTGGTGGGTATAAAATTAGTAGTCTTCCATACAAAATTACTTAATCGGGGCATCTGTTACTTTAATCATTACAAAAAGAACTTTATATTAGCATACAATTTTCAATCGGAATTATTATTGACAAAGATGTGAGAACAATGACGGCTTTAAAATTTTAAAAATGACGACTCATTAAAATAGAAAAAAACTAATAATTATCAGACTTATGTTGTTTTGAGTGGCAGCGGCTGCGAAAAACCAACTCATGCTTAATGATCAAACGCGCTAATCAATTATGCTACAGCACCCTTAAACTTTACATACCAAATATGCTTCGTTTGTGTGCTATTCTTAAAGCCGATTCTAGAAATGTTAAATGAATGGCGTCAAGGATTAAAAGATCAATAATATGCTGGAGGGTATTTATTCAATAAATTCAATAAAAAAATGTCTGCAATTTTTGGATCAGAATTCCCGATTTTAAAGACCGACAACGTTAAGCAGAGGGTAAGCAGAGGTGTCACGAAAAGGAAGATAATAAAGTCTTATACTTGTCTCTTTCTGGCTTTTTGTTTTCTTTATGTTACAATTTTTCTTTATTTTTCTGGCGCAATAAAATTCATTTTTGGCACAGACTATGTTTGTATTTTTTGATGTAATCATAAAAAAATGCATTTATATCATCTAACAAATGCACAAACTTCACAATGCCTACCACAAAGTATAACAATTATTAAAATACAATTTAGTAACTTATTAAAATCACAAATATATAAACAAAATTTCGATTTAAATATTCTAACTCAAATTGTTTTGTTTATTTTGTTTTGTCCACAAAATTCTTGTTGTATAAGCGACTGCTCCTTGTGGGTTATTTGTATTATTGACTTTCCTTTTTGTTGTTATCGTTTGTCAGTAACTTATGTGTGCGTGTTTATACATGTGTCAACATATTTCCCTGTTCTCTGTCTGAGAATGTGCCTTCGAACATTTGGGAGTTTATATCTTTGTTGCTTTGTATATTTTTCCTTTCCGCTCTATTCTTATAAGTTCGATGTTTGAGATGTACTTTGTAACCAGGTTTGACGACTCATTAAACTTTGGTTTTATTTCCATTCGCAACTAGTTCGACTGAAAACTGTGGCTCGGTTTACCAGTTGCTTTATGGTTTTGTTTATGCCGAAACTTGTTGAAGGTAATTGTCTGTTGGACGGTTGATTTGTTTTGGTCTTACGGTTTTTAAAGTGTTGTTAAACGATTTTGTTAGCCGCATTGTACAACATTTCAGTTTGATATTACATTTGTAAAATTAAACAACGTCAAACAAATTTCTGAAAAGTTGAGAAAATATTTTTTATAAATTTATTTTTCTTTATCACGACTAAATTACAATTTTCTTTTTTGTTTTTTATAAATGCTTTTTTATTTTTATTTATAATTAACTCGATATTTAAACCACTATCCAGATTTCCATAACACATCTATATTGAATACAGAAAATCATACAAAACGAAAATACATGTTAGAAATGTTATATATCAATAATTTACCATCAGAAAAAAGGATAAATTTTAAAAAAGACACAGAAAACTTAGCTTAAAATTACAGACACCTATTTGACAAAAATATAAATATTAATAATAGGAGAAATTAACATAATTTATGTATTTAAAAAAATGTTATCATTCCAAAATGTTATTATTCAAAATGTTGCTATCTTTCTGTTAAAATTATTTATTATTGAAAATTTTAAATTATTTTTTGTGTAAAACATATTTTTCAATTTTGTCAACCCTTTTCAAACTTATATCAAAATATTTATGTACACATAGAAAATTTTATATTTTTAAACATTAAATTAAAATAACTCCTGCAGAAGATTTCTAAACGAAATCGAAATATCGAGTTAATTATAAATAAAAATAAAAAATCCTCAAGCTTAAAAATTATTTAATAAAAAATCATTAATAAATGCACATCCTTTTGGCTAGTTTTATTATATCCTCCACCACCATAAGTGGTGAATGCGGGTAAATATAAGTTTGTCAGTCCGTGTGTAACACCGAGAAATATTCATCTGAGACCCAACAAGGTAAATATATTTTTGATCATTATAAAATTCTAAATCTATTGAGCTATATGCGTCTGTCTGTCTATCTGTCTGTCTGTCCGTCTGTCTGTCTGTGTAAAACACTCTCACGTCCAAAAGACACAACCAAAATCAATAGAATTTACAAAAATTAGTTTAAAATTCTCCTAAGCAGTTTACTATTCAAAATCAGCAAAATCAGTATGGTCGAACCAGAGTTATGGACCAAAATACGGGAAAACCTCCATAAAAATTTGATATTTTTAAATGTCTTTCTTCCAATTTTTCGGAAATTGCAATGATATTTTGTACACGTTAGTTTTATAATAAAAGAAGAAAGTGTGAGACAAAAAGTAAAAATCGGTCCATAATTTTTCATACTCGCAATACAAATATCTGCCCGAAATACGATATCGCAAAATTTCCTCATGTTGTTGCGTCACTTGATTGCACTCATGTGAGAATAATTTTTCCAGGTAAGTTTACACAAATTTAACCAAAGCTTCCTCAAAATGTATAAAACTTATTTTGTAGGCGGAGATGAAGCTGAGCTTTACAGAAACAGAAAATGTTTTTTTTTTTCTATTAACGTGCAAACTATGTGTGACGCACAATTAAAAATTCTAGACATAGTTGCTAGATGGCCTGGATCTGCACATGACTCAAAAAATTTGGTACACTTATTCTCGGTTCTGCGACAATGAGTTTGGAGAAAGCCTTATTGTAGCTGATAGTGGGTATCCAAATAAAAATTTTATAGCAACACCCTTATTAGATGTTAAAAATGCCGAAGAAAATCTCTACAATGAGTCACAAATACGTATATGTAACTGTGTTGAAAGAAATTATGGTGTGTGGAAAAGGAGATTTCCTATTCTGTCGTTGGGCATTCGCTTAAATATGCAGAAAGTACAAGGTGCTATTGTAGCAACTGCTGTTCTACACAATATATGTTGCTTGAACAAGGAGAGTGAACTTTTACTTCTACCCGATAATATACAATCGGCTGTAGATTTCGTCAATAGTGTGCCAAATAATATTTTCCCTGCAAATTCTAATAAAACAAATAATACACGCCAAAATTTAATAAATAATTATTTTAAAAATTTATTATAAACTTAAAAAAAAAACAAACAAAAAAATAAAATAACTTATAAAAAATTAACAAAAAAAAAAAATTAAAAGAAAAATACATTTAAAAAATACAAAAAAATTTGTTTACTTAATTAAAAAAAAAGGTAATTTGCTGGAAAAAGTACAAAACACAGCAGCATAATAGAATGCAAAAAGACTGACCGAGTTGGTGCAGAGGAAAACCTAAATATGTGGAAAGATGCGGAGTGAGAATTTAATAGTAAATTCCCGCACACATTCCGAAATAACAAAGTCTTAAAGACAAAATATTTTAATATAAAGGTGACTGCAAAGCAAAACTTTGCTTTTGACAAACGCCAAACTTATAAAACTGGAGGTGATCCTCCGCAGAAAACAACAACAACTAAAACTGATGAGACCATCTTCGAAATATGCCAGGAGATAACAAATTAAACTAATCCAGTTCACATTTCTTTAATTTTGTTTTTAGGAGAGCAATTTCAAGCTTCAGCTTTTCGACCTCCAATTCATGTTTTTCTTTTAAAAACTGAATTTCCAATTTTTGTTTCTCTAACTTTAGGTCGGCTAATTTTGTGCAGGATTCTTCACTTGCTTCTTTTTCCTTTAACTTTTCCTTTTTCAGCGCTTTACTTGCGGGCTGTTTCAACATATGCGGTATGTACTTCGCCCAGGATTTATCTGCAAAAACAAAAACATTATTTTTTTATTTCTTATTTTTGTTTATTTGACCTTTTTTTATTAAAATTTTGGTAATTATTAAGGCGTTAGGTCTTTTTTATAAAATATTTAAAATTTTATTTCAATATTTCGCTAGTCTTTGAGTAGTTTCTTTTTATCATAAAATTTTTTATCCTGAAGAAGCTACTCAAAGAATAGCAAAATATTGAAATAAAAATTTAAATATTTTATAAAAAAGACCTAAAGCTTTAATAATTATCAAACAAAATTATATTTCTTTATTTATAAAACATACACATGGATTTACATGTACACGTTTTCATTATCAGAAACATTAAAAACTTGCCATTCTCTGTTTTCAATTGCACGCTTGCGCTTCGACCGCCATCTGCACCATCCAAAAAGATATCAACTACTTCTATGTCCGTATATTCTGAAACAGTGTACATAAATTATTTTATTGGAACATGAATTCATTAAAAAAGTAAAAACACTTACCATATTCGTCTTTGTCGCAGTCATATACAGTACAGAAGGCCTCCCTAAAATTTGTGTCTGCTGACATATTTTCAAGATGGTCTCATCATTTTTGTTGTTGTTTTCTCCGGAGGACCACCTCCAGTTTTATAAGTTTGGCGTTTGTCAAAAGCAAAGTTTTGCTTTGCAGTCGCCTTTATATTAAAATATTTTCTGCCGTATTTATATAATAATGTAGGCTTGAAGTGTGCTTTAAGACAAAATTTTCATACAACATTTTCTTAGAGTACATTTGAAGTCTACTTTAAGTTTTTATAAATACGGCAGTTTGTCTTTAAGACTTTGTTATTTCGGAATGGGTGCGCGAATTTACTATTAAATTCTCACTCCACATCTTTCCACACATTTAGGTTTTCCTCTGCACCAACTCGGTCAGTCTTTTTGCATTCTATTATGCTGCTGTGTTTTTTTCACTATTTCCAGCAAATAGTCCACTTCAGAAGCAGTAAATTTTGGACTTCTTTTGTCCATTTTTTTTTGTATTTGTATTTACTAAATTGTATAAACTAAATATGAAATCAGCTGTTAAATAAAGAAGTTGTTTATATTTTTTTGACATTTAATAGTGCTACCATACTTTTATCACAATAAAATACCAAACTTAATTTGAAACTGAAAAAATGAAACCGTATTTAAATACAATTTAAGTTTAAGCAAAAATTAACTAATTTCGTATTTAAATATGAAGTTAAAAACTGGCCATAACAAGAGCGGTAAATGGGTATATATTTATTAATATATAGAAAAATAAAACGTTTATTTGACACATGGAAAATGCCTACCTATAAATGGTAGATATGCTCCTATTTTATGTCAACATTAATAAATTGTATGATGTGAAAAAGATTTTACTTACATCTGAATAAATATTAATCAACTGTTTACGTGTAGGATATCTTTGTGGTCGACTAAATTCGTTTCTTCTCGAATTTTAGTGAAAAAAGATTTTAGTTGGGTAGCAATAGGTACAAACACAACAATAAAGTCAACAATAAAAAAGGCAAAAACAAAATTAAAAAAATAAGAATTAATAAACAACACATCAGTGTAAACGTGTCAGAATCTGTAGCAACTAAATTTAGTTGGAAATGAACTGAAATTATATTGTTGAACTAAAATTGGTAGAATAAAAGCATCCAATAACACGATAGCAAACAATGTTAGCATATTGTATTTTTCTGCTCACTCTATATATTCCTTTATGTTTGCCCATAAAATAAATAAAAAAATCTAGATGTGTTCTCTTTACTTATGTCCCGAAAATATAAACACAAATGTTGCCTGTTGTTATTCTTAATGTGTGCGAAAACGACCCGATAATGAAAATAAAAATACTGATATTTAAAGTTTAAAGTTAAGACTTGTAGCACAAAACGGAAAGCTATTTTGAGTCAAATTTATTTTTAAAAATATCAGCTACTTTTACGATAAAATATTTCGTCCATATAAAATTGTTAACGTTTTTAAAGTTGGAACATGTAAAATTTTGCGCTTTATCAGCAAAAAGTCCTTATTTTTGTGTGTTTAATATTTATATGATCCGGAATAAAAAAAAGTGCCAAATAAAATGTAATTAATTTAAATGTAATTAATTTAAGCGGACATATGTAGGCCCTTCCAGCCCTCTCCAAAACTTGCCTAAAAAATCTAAAAACACGAAGTATAGATCCTCACGAAGCCTCCATATGTGTATATGTCTATATAATTCTTAAAAAAGGTTTTTTACTATCTATATTACAATAATTATTTAATGAAAATCAATTGAATTTTGTTAAGGTCAGTCTATAATTTACCTATATAATTCTATAATTTATTTTATTTTATAAGTGGCATTGCCAAAAAAAACTCTTGTTAATATCATTATTGAGATATAGTTCACCAAAAGAAGCCTCAAATACATGGAAATCACAGTGCAAGAGTTTATGACAATCTTTTCATAATAAGGCATCAGAAAAAATAACTCGTTAAATATCGTAGGCTACTGTACTGATATATTGATGATTGATTTATAAGACTCGGCACTGCCAAATATAAACTCTTATTTTTTATACCCTCCACCACAAAGAGTGGTGAATGAGGGTATATTACGTTTGTTATACCGTGTGAAACTTTTTTAATATTCATCTGAGATCCAACAAAGTATATATTTTCTTGATCCTTATTTTAAGTCGATTGAGCCATGTCCGTCTGACTGTCCGTCTCTGTAAAACACTCTCACGGCCAAACTATACAACTTAACTAAACGAAATTTCCAGCAAAATATTTCCTAATTTATAAGTAACTTTGGTATTGAAAATCCGTAAAATCAGTTCAGGTCTACCAGAGTTATGGACCAATATGTGAGACAACCTCCACAAAAATTTGATATTTTTTGTCCATTTTATTGCAATTTTTTTAAATATAATAATACCATGAAATTTTGTATACGTTATTTTTATGATAAAAGAAAAAACCTTAAGGAAAATAGTAAGAATCGGTCTATGATTTCTAATAGCCCCCATAGAAAATCTTCCCCAAATATTTCTCAATTATACATAAATGCCTATAAAATTGGAATATCAATACAAAATTCAGTAAAAATAAGTTTTATGCAAAAATAAATCGCAAACCGAAATTTTTTAGTTCGGTCCATGTTTGACCATAGACCCCATATACAGTCCACTTCCAAAATTCACTTAAATACGTATAAAACCGGTATAAATAATTTGACATAAATAATCTATATATGCAAATAAATTGTTGTACTAAATTTTATAGTGGTCGGCCCATAATTGGTTATAGCTCCCATATGAGGACCATATCCGAAAAAGACATTTATAATATATAAATATCGGTAACGACTCAAAACTTTGTATAGATCATTAGCATATACACAAAATACATTCTACCGAATTTTCTTCCGAAAATCACTTAAATACTCATAGATCTCTTAACCCAAAATTTTACAGGGACCGTTTACATACATGCCAAAATCAAACTGCTATATTTTGAGAATATCAGTCCATATTTGACTATATCCCCCATATAAGGTCCACTTCCGAAATTCACATTAACACTATTATGTATCTTAAATGTACTATTATTATGTTGAAATTCGACGTGAAATATCCTCATATCCTTAAAAATCAGTGTTTCAAAATTAAAGAAGATCGGCCCATAATTTGTCATATCTGCCATATAAGAACCATTTCCGAAATATAATTTAACCCACAAAAATGTCTTATAAATATCGGTATACAACTATATACTCATTGAAATGATTTTCTGAAGTGGTATTTATATAAGGGCTATGTCAAAATATGGACAGATGCAAAGAAAATGTCGGTTTGAGATTCACTTTGCATTAAACTATTTTGTGCAGAATTTTTTAGGGATACGGCTTTTCTATAGACAATTTCTATAGACATTTGCCTTCTGTAATAAAAATAAAGTGTGCAATAATTCAGAATATCATCTGGAAAAAAATTATCTGAAAAATATCACGGTTGTCTGAAACTTTAGTTTATAACTCGGATCCTACCGGACCGATTTTGTCCAGTTTTAATCTCAAAGATTTAGGTGGATCAAAAAATGTTTGGTAAAAATTTCAGTGCTCTTTCAGTGTCTTTTTGTATAAGCTCTATCGTGTCTTGAACAGACGGACGGACATGACATGGAATCTTATAAGCACCTATAATATATAGACTTTTTGGTTCTATGACCATTATTCCGATGTGTTACAAACGGAATGACAAATACTGCAATCTTTTTGGTGGCGGGTATAAAAATATATTTCACTTCTTTCTTCAATGCAGGTTTAAAATATGTACATATGTATGTACATATCTTAACTCTTCTTTATCTTTGGATACTTATTCATGTTAGAGCATGCAATTTAATATTTAAATACGCAAAACCACAACTATTTTTTAGCGTTAAAGTGAGTTAAAAAGGTAACAGAAGAGCAAATATAAGAAGTAATAGACAATAATGTTGAGTTTTAAAATTCTATTCCATACATAAATATTATACAGCTTACATATACATACATACATACATATATTTAACATGATAAAGAGCTGGCAAAAAAGTTCTTCCTAAAAGTTCTTAAACCACAACCATTTATAATATCAATAATACGATTTTGGTCCATATAATATCAAAATGTGTTGAAGGGAGTGTGCATTTATAAGGATGCTGTTAGTATGCCCCTGGATGGAGAGTGGTTATGTGAACATAAAATACTGTGATGGAAAAGTGCTTTACATATATCTTATAATTTAAAGCAACCACCCTATTAACTACTTTAGATAACAAAGATTGCAATTTTAAGAAAATACCCCTTGCTTTTGGTATAGTTTTTTTTAAACTTCAGATTCCTTTAGTACACACGCAAAACATAAAAATTCAAACTTTAAGAAAAAAGCTTACGTGCAGCAGAATGGGATATTGTTGCAAAGAAAGCAAAAGCCACATCGTTAAGCAGCAGCTATTGTCATATTTACTATGGTTTTGTTTAAAACTTTCCCTTTACCTTGCTCTACAATCTTTGCAATCCCACTTCACTCAAAGAATTCTCAATTTTCCTTCACGTAGTAACAAAGTTAGACATTTTCTTTTGCTTATTTTGCTATTGTTTGTGCAATATGCGTTTGGTATTTAGCACAAACAATTTTAAGGCCTTAAAGAAATTGGCTATTTTAGTTGTTAACATAAGTTGGCAACATAATGACATTTATGTCTGCTACTGAACATCTTCTACCAATACCATTACCTAAAAATCTTCTGGCTTTTAAATAGAATATCATACATAATACAATCTTTTGTAATTTTAGCTAAAACCTTGAAAATAGAATTGGATGTCGGAATTTTTATTATACAATGAAAGTTCAATCCAGTGTTGTAAAAGTGGGTTGAAAGTTGTCACACGTGATCTCTTAAATAAATCAATGAAATAAAAGCTCTAAATTAATCATTTTCTGCCGTATTCATAAAAAATAAAGTAGGTTTGAAGTGTGCTTTTAAACAAAATTTTAATACAAAATTTTCTTAAAGTACATTCTAAGTCTACTTTAATTTTTTCTGAATAAGACTGTTTAAAATTATATTATAGAGCATAACTTGACCATCAAGCTCATTCATGACCGTATTGCAATCTTAGTGCAGGTACAAGCCAATGAGTTGCGCCATGTCTACTTGGTTGAACCAAAAAGCCATTGAATTTTTATTCTTCCATTTTTTTATTTTTAATTTTTTCATTTTAACTTTGATTATTTTACCTTTATTGCTTCGATATACTTTTGTAAAGTTTATTTTTTTATGACTTTTTAAGCAAATACTAGTTTCCGGGATTTATAAATATTGAAATTTAGAAAGAATCCCGGTATCCCATGATATTTTGGGATCAAGATTTCCACATTGCCATCCCTACTCTCTACTGAAGCAACAAGAGTGTGTGTTATCATTTTCTTAGTTATTAAAGTGAAACTGCTGGTTTTGTGTGTAATAGAAAACTTAACCCTTCGTCTCTCACATGAGTCTGGCCCGACCTTTTTCAATTTGAAATGTTATTATAATATATTTAACACTTAGTTAAAGACTTGAAATTTCAGACACCATTCTACAATTAAGGTCGCTATAAATGTTTCATAAATAAATCCTGGAAATGATATAGAAGGGCACTTATTCGAATATTTAACTGCGCACATTACATTTGTAACACGTGAATCTGGTCAGATCTATATATATATAAATTGTGTATTGTAAATTCTTTTATATATTTCTCACTGGTTACCTATTATTATTTGTTTATATCTATTGAACAAGGTTAGGTTAATTACGGAAAAAAACCAATGAACATACTAACAAGTAACCCCATCTAGATAATTCATACGATACAAGTTGTATTGAAATTATCATTACACTTTTCACCACCTCTTTGTTTTGATAATAATGAAAGTTGTGATTCCCCTTTTAACATATACATATTTATTCATAATTTATTTTAAAATTCTAATACATATATAATACATATATATGTATATATATGTATATCACAATGAGCTTTATGGTGATCTGCCCAAATTGGTCATAGCTCCCATATTGGGACCCCTTTGAAAAACATATTAACTTACGTAAATATCTTATAAATATTGATATCGAACCGAAGTTATACACAGATCAATTATATAAGTAATATAAGGTCCATTTCCCAGAATAACTGGAACAACCAAAAAACTTTAAAATTTCATTCATTATTGAGATGAAATTCACTATAAGACTTAAATATAGAAATAACTCTGAAATATTTATTACAGTCATCACATAACATTTAATAGATCCCATATAAAGGATTCAAAAAATAATATATAAAATATAAAAAATTATAAAAATATAAACATCGTTATTTATTTTATATATTCTCTGTCCTAAGACGATCAATGTCCGTCTGTTGTAGACACAATAATCTCTCGAAGAAAAAACCTATGCGTATTAAAATTTCTCCAAATACTCTTTGTTCGTCAAAATGGGCGAAATCGGTGCAGCAGGGCCAAAATTCAGGAACGCCTTAATATTTTTAATTTTTTTATTTTTAGCTATAGTTTTTCATTTAATTTGTAACACATTGAAATATGGGTCGTACGACCAAAAATTATGTATATTCTGGGTCTATATAAGATTAAGATTAGATTCTAAGACGATCTGGTTATGTTGATAGAGCATTGTTTCACTAAAATGTTTAGTATTGAAAGAGAGACTCATCGGTTCTGTAGGGTCCAAGTGATAAACCAAATTATAGACAAACTCGATATTTGTCAGATATTTTTTTCTATTTTCTTCAAATATAATGCAGTTAATGCCATTTATTCTGTAGCAAATGCTAAAATTCGCTGCATGATTTCTAATCGACTACATAAAACTATTTTGACGGAATATGCCTCTATAATACAGAAATGCCTATAGAAAGGTGTGTTTATACAAAAATTAGTTTTATGCTATGAATATATTTTGTTTGAATCAGTCCATATTTGATCATAGCCTTTATATAGGGTCCATTTCCAAGAATAAGTGAAACAAGTAAAAAGCTTTTAAAATAATTATTAAGATGAAAATTACGTTACTGATATATGAAAGACTCAAATACATAGAAATCACAGTTAAATATTTTATGACTATACTCCCATAACATGTAATAGAATATAGGGATACACTAGAGCCCCGATTTGCGTCTATGCTATTTGCGTCGTTTCGATTTGCTTCGCTTTTCTAAATATGGTTTAATCCGCTTTGCGTCATTTTGATTCCGATTTGCGTCGACTTTGAAATTTTGTGTCAATCTGTTTTGCATCGTTTTGCTTCCGATTTGCGTTTCTATATACCATAATTCCATAATTACATATGAATATTTGCCTACTTGCCTATAAAAAGTGGAATTTCCATTTTATTCCTACTTATCATATGAAGTTACGTGATTTTAAATTAATTTTGGTTATGCTTTTATGTATGCATATAAATAAATTTTTTTCTCCTTAAATATGTTTTATTCCTTGTTTAAAAATATATTTTCAATTATTTTTTTTAATGATAACAAAGACCTGCTGAAATAAATATAATCAAACGTACCATAAGACGTTTTTTTAATAAAAACTACATATGATTTTGCCAGCTAAATTTTTAAATTTTGGACCCATTCAACAAAAAGTTAATGCATTTGTATATAAAAAATTGATTCGATTTGCATCGTTTCGGTTTGCGTCGCATTTCTCTGGTCCCTATTAACGACGCAAATCGGGGCTCTAGTGTATTTAATATGTAGTGACTATTTAAGATTCGACACAGCTGAATATAAACTTTTTAAAAATTTTAGTTTTCAAATGTGTGTAACACGAAAACTATAAAACGTAAAATTTTTAAAAGTTCTAACTGGGGACGGCCAGTAAATATAAGAATCTTTGAAAGCGAGTGAGAAAAAATAGATGCAAATAAAAATTTACTTGTAAAAAGTGTCTTACATTGTTTTGTTATACTATTTAATTTTAAATTACTGCATATGTATAAAGTATCTACATATTGATTTAAGTACATACTCGTATATGGTAATCTTAGTACACACATACATATATTGCCATTTATCTGTTCCATGCAAAAGTCAATAATCAAATAATTTCATATCAAAATAGAAAATCTTTATCATTTTGACACTAGTATGTCAGCTTTATTAAAGGGCAATATGCATATCCAACAAAGCCAGAAGTAACATAATTTTGTAACACAAGAGAGGCAACTCAAATCAGATGACGTTATGATCACAAATTATTGTTATTCCTAATTAAAGCCTATAAGCCTGCAACAAAGATTGACATATAATTAACTCTATAGACCAATATAAAACGAATACACACAATCTGTTACGCATATACTACATAAAGAGTGATTTTTTAAAAGCTATAGGAAAGTTTTTCAAAAAAAAAAAAAAAAAAACACATAAAATTCAGAAAAATGCATGAAATCTTTATTTGAATCGATAGCACGGTCCATATATTTTAATGTTTGAAGATTATTTCATGCAAATGTTGACCTTGACTGCGCCTCAAACTCTTCTAATGTTGTCTTCCAATGCGTCAATTAAATCAGGCTTGTCTGTATAGACATGAGCTTTAACATAGCCCCACAAAAAATAGTCTAAAGGCGTTAAATCGCACAATCTAGGCGGCCAATTGACCGGTCCTGAAAGTGAAATAAAATATTCACCGAACTCGCCACACCACATGTCATGCAAGTCAAGCTCTTGCCTTTTGGGCAAAAAAAAGTTAGATATCATCTCACGGTAGCGCTCACCATTCATAGTTACATTACGATTCGCATCATCTTTGAAAAAGTACGGTCCAATGATGCCACCAGCCCATAAACCGCACCAAACTGTGACTTTTTCTGGATGCATTGGTAGCTCTTGCAATGCTTCTGGCTGATATTCACTACAAAACCGATAATTCTGCTTGTTCACGTACCCATTGAGCCAAAAATGAGCTTCATCACACAGAGTACGCATTTTGATAATAAAATTCAATAATTTGCAAGCGTTGTTCGTTTTTAAGACGATTCATGGTTAAATTATAGACCAAACTGAAGATGTTTGACAGTGAAACAAAACACGAAACGTGCGTCAGCCGTTTAAACCAGTGTTTGCAAAAAGATAATAGCTAAAAAATCACCCTTTACATACATATATTTGTACATACATACATACATGCAAAAATTGCTTTTAAATGCTTTTATTAATAATTGTGAAATTTTGATTTTGCTTCGGTTCAGAAAATTATACACTTATAATTAGTTGTTAGAGTTTTGCAAAGATGTTTTAAAAATCTTTAGGGCATTTAAGGGACAGAATAACGGATAGTGATTCTTAAAATATAATGAAAAACATAATTCTTAATTCTAACAGCTAGTATGCCATCAAGACCTTAATGTATATTATTCAAAATTCAAAATATAGAGATATATCATCACAAAAAACATCATTATCATCACATTGTGCAAATTTGAAGCACTATCCAGACTTTAAGAACATATCAGTTTTAAAAAGAGAAAATAATTATAAACGTCGTTATATGTTAGAAATGTTAGAAATTATAAATGTATCAAAAAATCTTAGAATTAATTTTAAACCAGATACAGATAATGTAGCTCAAACCTCTAGACACTTACCCTCTTATTTAAAAACGATTATTAAATTTAACAAACGTTTATTAAGACAGATCTGCATATAAAAATTTGCTTAATAAACGTTTGTTAAATTTAATAATCGTTTTTGAATAAGGGGGTATGTTTATAAAAACCGTAAAGGAAACTAAATTATTTTTGTATACTTTTATTTTTGCAATATTTAAAATTTTTTCATTCTGACAATTCTGTTATATTGAAAAACATTTTTACGGTTATTTTGTGAATTTGTTAATAGATTTTATTTTCTCTAAAGACGCTACACATTGTGTAGCGAAATATTGGAATAAATAAAAAAATAACTAAAAAAGGAATTAACCTTTAGCTCAAAACAAAATAATTTTTATGAAAGATATAAAGGTCGAACAATTAGTAAAATATATATTTACATATAAGTTACTTCTTTTAGTTAGTTTCTAATTAGAATCATTTATTGTACTCCTTTGAGTTAGTTTCTTAGGCTCTAAGAACCTCTTTAAAATAAACTACTCCATTAGGTGATTCGACATAGTTTGATTTATTGAATAAAATTACCTAAAATTAAAATTTGCAGTAACAAAACATAAATTAGGCACTAAAAACAATGCAATAACATTTAAAGCTGATCAAATATTTGTCACAAATAACCGAAGCATTGACCAAATGAAATTATGAAATATAATCGTAATTTAATCCAATATAATTCAAAACAAATTTAACAAAAATTGCAACCAAGCATATTATCCAGAGCTTAAAATTACTACTATATTATGTAAAAAATAGCAAACTATTTCATAATTGTATAGGAAAACTAGAAAAATATTTTAAGAAAATAATGTTTAACTTTTCACATACCCAAAATATAGAAACATTTCTAGTAGTAATTCTAAAAATATTTTGCCATACAAAATATTTCTAGTAGCAACCAGATCACAAAATGAAAATTTTTCATTTGCAATATATTTACTACTAGAACACACGCATACTTTTTCTAGTTTACTACAAAACCATAAACCATGCAAAGAAATAGTAACTTAAAAAACCACTAACATGTATGTATGTAAATAGGATAGCGGATGAGTGTACAGCATTGTTTATGTAGAGGTGTGTTTTATGAGTTCCGTTATACATAGATCATTTTTTATGACACATTTTTTTCAAGTGTTTTTTGACACTATTTATGTAGCACTTTTTTATTTTATTTCTTATAATTTAGTTAAATTCTTTGTTCCATCTACAAAATCCTACACGATCATCTTTGTTTTATGTATTTGTTTCTTTTCGTTAAAGGAGTTGCTCAACCTGTGCGTAGTTGTGTTCATATTTTGTTGTTATGGATTTTCCATATTGCAGTTGTTGTTGCATGCACACATATTACAATTTTATTTCACAATTACGCTGTTGTATTCATAACTTATTGTTGTTGCATTTTCTATCTTGCAATTAATCCTTTGTTGTCTTTTTTACTCAAGCCTTTGTTTCATTTCTATATTGCACATTAGATTTTTCGCTGCACATTCTTTTCTCTGCTACTTGTTTGTTTTTTTGTTTACCTGTTACAAATATTACAATTCGAATTAAGAAACACACAATTTTTTATGAACACAAGTCTATCATTATTTGTACTATCACGTGCTATTATGCATTTCATTCAAAATACAAACAAGTTCAAACAACGTATGTATGTATGTAAGTTTGCAAATCGATATGATTATTTTTAAAAACTTCTTCTGAGTTGTTTTTGCCTTTTTTTAAAACACTACCTATACATACATACATATGCACATAATGTGACTAAAAGTAAAATTTTCTCATTGATAAATATCGTTTTCACCAACTTACTGTATTTTTGTTACATTTTTTCTCAATTTTCTATAATTTTGAAAATAAATGTCCTCATAAATGTTGATGAATTTCCATTCTTTCTATACCATTCTTGTTACACCTTACACCACAATAGTGCCTCTCCACTATATTGGATTTGTGCTGATGTTTGTAGCGCCCAGAAATATCGATCCAACACCGATCGACTTAGAATCACTTTCTGAGTCGATTTAACGATGTCCGTCCGTCCGTCGGTCTGGCTGGCTGGCTGGCTGTCCATGTAAAGCTTGTGCGCAGAGTACAGGTCGCAATTTTGAAGATATTTCGATAAAATTTGGTACGTGATATTTTTTCGGCCCAAGGATGGATGGGATTGAAACTAGTGGAAATCGGTCTATTATTTCACCTGGCCCCCATACAAATGTCCTCCCAAAATTGGGGTTTACCTGTCTTAAATCTTTGAATTATGCAAGTATGCAAACAAAATTTACCACAGATGAGTAGTAAATGAAGCTAAAGCATATCTAGAAAGTTCGTGTAGATGGGTTCATAATTAGTGTAGCTCCCATATAAGGACCACGTCCGAAAATCACTTGAAAGATAATAACTTTCTTGAAAATGTTGTTATCCAAATAAAATTGAACACAGATATGTTTCGTATACATACATATAATATGGTAGAATTTTATGACGATCGGTCCATAATTAGTCGCAGCTCCCATATAAGGCCCACTTCCCAAAATCACTTAAAAGAGCATAACTCTCTTAAAAATATTGGTATCCAAATAATATTGAACACAAATATGTTTCGTTAATAAACATATAATATGGCAGAAGTTTATGATGAGCGGTCCATAATTAGTCGTAGCTCCCATATAAGACCCACTTCCGAAAATCCCTTAAAAGAGCATAACTCTCTTAAAAATGTTGTTATTCGAATAAAATTCGACAAAATAAAGTTTCTTCTATACAGCAATAACGACACCTACTTTTATAATAGTTAGTTCATAATTAGTCGAAACTCCCATATAAGACCCTCTTCGTAATTCACTTTAACTTCCATAAATCTTTTAAAAGTATTTATATCTACATAAAGTTTAATACATATAATATTTATATTCACAGAAATCATGACACTGAATTTTGTTCCAAAATAGGTGATATCTGCCATATAACGCCCATTTCTGAAAAACTGTTTTATATTTACATATACATACTAGGTGTAGGGTATTATATGGTCTGGCTTGACCGACTATACTTTCTTACTTGTTTTTGTTGTTATTATTATATTCATACGGCATAATTACATACGTACGCGCACAACTTTTTAATTTCTTAGTTGCATCTTTATTTTAAAATTTTCTGAATTCCTATTACAAATAGCACCATGCATTTGAAGACTCAATAAATGAATAAATAAATAAATCAATAAATAAATAAATAAATAAATAAATAAATAAATAAATAAATAAATAAATAAATAAATAAATAAATAAATAAATAAATAAATAAGAAAATCAATAATTAATCAGAATCGTTATTAAAAATCATAAATCATAAATTTACAAAAAATAAATTATTAGCTTGAAAAAGCACCTCATATTTTCATGTACTTTAATTACTTATCTTAATAACACACAATTCTATACAAATTATTATTTTATACACACAAATCAGCGTATACTGTATGTATGAACTTTTTCTTATTTCTAGTTTTTTCCCCAGTTGTCTGCACATTGCATATATGCGGCGTAAATATTCCACATATGCGACGAAAATAGTTTATTTATGCGGTGAAGAAATCTTATATATGCACAATTTCGTTTTTAACATTTTCAACTGCGGACAATTACGTGTTTTACATATTTCAACTTCATCTGTTTGCCAGTTTTTATTTTTCATGTGCCATAGTTGTTTAGTTGGTTTTTTCGATTTCGCATATTGCTGGCTGTTAGTGGTTTTTCAAGATACTATTTTTTTGGCATGGTTTATGGTTTTGTAGTAAACTATAAAAAGTATGCGTGTGTTCAAATGAAAAATTTTCATTTTGTGATCTGGTTGCTACTAGAAATATTTTGTATGGCAAAATATTTTTAGAATTACTACTAGAAATATTTCTACCATGAAGCTGGTGCATATATTTCGTTGGTTAATAGTTTGTATATTTTTAGTATTTTTACATATAAATATGGAAGTGGTACATATTTATTGTGCAGTTAATAGTCAGTTGGAAAAAATGTTTTACTAAATATTAAACCCTGATATTATCATTAGTATGGCCATTCATGTCGGCCATCAAAATAGCATGGGTGTTCATAGCGTTGCTAACTTATATATTAATTTAGAAAATTAATAGTTATTATTCAAGTTGTAGTAAATAAACAGTAGTTGCAGCTATATTTAGAGTTGTGTTTTACAACTCTTAAAAATGTCAAAACAACATAATTTACATATGTACATCGTCGTTGGAATTTATCATTGAAATAGATGTATCGTTTATTAAAATAAAATAAAATTATTTGAAAATTTAAATTTTTATATTTTCAATATTAATTACGAATAGTTTTTGTTTTCAGTTTATATTTGAAATGATGTAGAAATTAGCGACAACCTACAAAACGTATAAGTAATAATGCGATTAAAAAATACTCATAAGCAGAGTGGGCCCCCTTAACAATATATTGAGATCACATACAGAGGAATGGCATGAATTCCTTCAAAAAGATGTTCAAATAATTAAAACTAGTAAAAGTATTATATTCGGTCGTGCGAATTTTATGTACCCACAACCAATATTAAATGTTAATTTTACGTAGATTATAAATTCATACAATATAAATGGCATCAATATATGTAGGTATAATCTGCTTAAAGCTTTTCATATGTTTTAATTTATTGATGTGGAGTTTTAATTTTAAAACGACTTTTATATTAAGTTTCTGAGTACTTTAGTGTGTTTCAGAATTCTCTTCATTCAATACTTGTTTACGTTGAATTTTGTGTGGATAATGTCTTCTATAGGCATTTATGTACCATAGAACAATATCCCGGGAATACAATTGTATGGAGGCTGTAAGAAATCATGGTCCAATTCTTATAATCTTCAATAGGTGTTGTTCTTTTATGATAGTACTAATATGTGCAAATTTTCATGATATTATTTGCAATATATTAAAGAAAATAAAATCAAATTGAAAAATACTAAGATTGTTCTGAATTTTGGACCACAACTCGTCTTAAGATATGGCCGAACTCAGTTAATATTTGACATTTTCCGTGAAATATTTTATTGCTTGAATTTGATCACAAATAAATTTTAGAGCAAACTACGAAAAACTATATTTTCATCTAACAAAATTATTTGCCGGTATACAAAATATATTCTTAATTTCTTAAATTGTGACCACTATCTATATAAATACCTAAAAACCTAAAGTTTAAACATGGAAATTTGTTTTCAATGTTATTTCACATATTCTCAATTACAAACCAATATGTTTACTAAAGTTTTATTAAATGTTCATGTTATATAGTGCATTTTATAATGCGCTTTTTATTTTACCAAACTATTGCGAAAAATAAACATGAAATATATTCGTTCAAAAACTAAAAAATATTTCCTCGACATGTCGGTAAAATAAAGGTAAAATATTTAAATGTTAAAGACAAAACATCACAAATCTTATTTTTTAATTATTAATTTTTCGTCAACATTTGCTATTTGATATAAAAATAAAGTTTTAGCAATTAAATGGCATCAAAGAATAAAGTATATAATTTTGCACAAACAGCTGATCTGCAATATAGTGTTGCCATTTAATTTGTATTATGAACATATAATTCTCCTGGGGGCAGCACTGTTACAAAAACACACTGTTTTTTTTTTGACAACAATGTAGTCAACGCAGTTGTTTATAGGAGACCAAAAGGAAAAATTACACATTAAAATTTTAGTTTTTATAGTTAAAAAATTTCGAAAATATGACTTTCTTCATTTACTTTTTTACTATTTCTACTATACTTGAATATGATAATAGGTCATGCTCATTTTCGAATTAAAAGTGACAAGCTAAAATACCATTTTTATATTTTTTAAATAAAAAGAATATGTTTCTATAAATATATAAATAAATATATTTTCTTCGCTATAGTAATTTCCAACTATAACTATTTATCTTCATAAGGCACAGTACAGGACATATTTAGATTAAAATATCAATTTATGCTAATAAAAGCATTAGTTCATTTGTGTTTTATTGAAAAAAAAAAAAATAATATTTTTATTATTTTTAAAAATTGTTTACCAAATGTTTGTGTTTTAATCGTTTAATGCAAAACTAATTGTTTGAAATAGTAATACAATAACCCTATTAGCTGATTCTCTATCATAGTTTTTTAGTTAACTGAATTAACTAAAATAAACTCATTTTATCTTATAAATATCAAATTTTGTGTGGTTAAATTAATTTTTAGTGCAAAATCCGAACAAATCCATAAATTTCATTAAAAATTACAACAGAATGTCTGATTTTTTTATAATTTATATCTTATGGATAGTTTTTGGATTTATAGTACAATTTCTCATAAAAAAATGTATATTATACTCCATCTGTTCAATTCGATTCGATTCCTGTTTAGCGATTATTATACCCTCCACGACCATAAATATTTTATGAGGGTACATATAAGTTTGTCATTCCGTGTGTAACACTGAGAAGTACTCATCTGTGACCCAACAAAGTATATATATTCTTGGAACTTGTGAAATTCTAAGTCGATTGAGTCATGTCCGTCCAAAGGACATAACCGAAATCAACAAAGTTTACAGAAAACCGCTTATAGTTTTCCTAACCAGTTTCGTATTGAAAATCAGCAACAACGATGCAGTAGAATCAGAGTTATGGACCAAAATATGAGAACATCTCTATAAAAATTTGATATTATTAAACATTTGTCTTGCTATATTTTATTTATATTTATTGCAGATATTCCCATGAAATTTTGTATACGTTGTTTTTATGATAAAAGAAGAAAGTGTGAGGAAAAAAGTAAAAATCGGTCCATGATTTCTGATAGCCCCACACAAATATCTACCCGAAATATGGCTTAATGATAAATAAATGCCCACAAATTTGCAAAAAAAATAAGTGTCATGTAAAAAAGAAAACGCAGAACGAAATTTAGTTTTGTTCGGTCCATGCTTGCCCATATAAAGTCCATATCTAAAATTCACTTAAATACGCATAAACGCAAATAATCCTTATAGATATTGTTGTAATATATTTTATGATAGTCGGTTCATAGCTCCCATAGCACCACATCCGAAAAAGTCATTAATCTTTAAAAAACTTTATATATATCATTTAAATATACACAAAAATCATTCCACAAAATTTGTGAATATCGGTACATACTTGACCGTATCCTCCATATAAAGCCCAATTCTTGAAATTACTTCAATACTCTTAAATCTGTTATACATAATGGTACCGCTCCAAAATATTATGCGGATCATTTTCGTAAGTGGCAAAATCAAACTGATAGATTTTGAGAATATCGGTCTATATTTGACTATGATCCCCATATAAGGTCCACTTCCGAAATTCACGTTAATACTAATTTGTGTCTAAAATATAGCGTTATTGCGTTGAAAATCAAAATGAGATATCCTGGTATGAATAAACTTTACTGTTCCAATATTTAACAAACTGCTGCAATATAAGGAACATTTCCGAAAAACAATAGATATCGATATTGGCCCATCTTTTATACAGATCAGAATCATACTAATATCGGTTATACGGTAATTATGCTACTTTATTTTGTAGCTCTTAGTCAATAACTGGCAATAGTGTTCGACATATGTTCACTTCCGAACATAATAACCAACCATTCAACTCTTGTAAATAACATTAGTGAGATGAAATTCAATTAAAATAATCTTAAAAAATATAGAAATCACATTAGTGGATACTGGATTTAGAAGCTATCAGTCCATAATTGATCCATTTCTACTATGCCACTCACAAATCTCTTGGAAATAATAATGAGATTCAATTCCATCAAAAGAAGCCTCATCTGTCCCCTTTTATATACTTGTTGTGAATATTTAAAAATGTTCTTTTAATTATATAAATTGTTAAATTGCATTCATGATTATTATGAGAATCAGACAAACTCTGTTAATAATGGTAAGAATTGGTAATTAAATCAATTAAAAATGGTGAAAATTTGACACAATTTCAAATTATTTAACATACATTATGTTGGTCGTAAAATTGTCTTTCAAACAATATATCAAATACTAATAAAATTTGCAATAAAACTGAATAGAGAACACAGAATAAGGATATTCTAGTCCTATAACCAGTGTGGTTTCTGTATTTCTTATTACGTTTACATGTAGGGTATTAAAGATTCGGCATAACCACATATTGCACTCTAACTTGTTGTAATATAAACTTGTTAACGAAAGAAAATGCATGTTGTTTCTTTTAAGTATATTTCTTTATTTCAAAATGTAGCTCATATGCCATATATGCATGTGTATCTTATGCTTAGGACAAACATCATGATACAACTATAAAATCGTATGAAACTAAAAAATTCCAACTGGTTTTTCCTCTAGCCTCTTAACATATTTAATATAGTTTAAACAAACAAAAGTTTATATTCTACTGTGCCGAATCTTATATACCGATTACAGAACACCATTAACTATGAATGAAATCTATGAATACTTGAAACTAATTTTTTTTACATTGTGTATCGCCAACGATAATTTACTGGTTATTTTATTTTGAAGGTCCTTTCCATGTGTGCTATCAGCTATTATGGGGCCAACGATTCAACTCTTATGTAACGATTTTGGAAATTCTAAAAATATAAATAACTATATAGATATTATATATATATAAATAAATGTGTAGAATAGTTAGGATAATATAAAGCTGTTTTCTTAAGCAACGGTCATACTTGCCAAATATTTACTCAGAAAAGCGTAACCACTATTTTTAAGCACAAATTAGTTAGACAACGTTTAATCTTACAAGTCTTTTGTAAAAGCAAAAAGCAGGACAATGGTAATTAGTCCTTAGCAAAAGAAGTTTCCTAAATAGACACAAGAATCAAAATACATTTTATTTAGGGTTTACGACTTGGTCGTCAAACATTTGCCATGTGTGATCGTACCTTTATACATATGCATAATAATTATTTTGAAAACCATTTGATTTTCCCATATCAGTTTTATTCAATTAAAGTGTGAGAGTTTCAGTGTGTGCATTACTGATGGCAAACATGATGCAATTGTACTTTTTTTGATACATTTTAAACACATTTGGTACCGTGGTACTACCACGAGTCATACGGTACAATTTCAAAATATTGTATGCAACATACAAATTTGGTTTTTCAGATGAAACACATAAATATCAGTCATGTTACAGAATTTATTTCCGTTCGGAAGTGGAACTATTTCCGTATTTTGCTTCTAAAGGAAAAGTAAAATGAACAATTGGTTTGATTCCGAACAAATTTTTCGTTTGGCTTTTTGTATAGAAGCAGAATATGGTATAATTCCACTTCCGAACGGAATTAAATTCTGTGACATAGCTGTATATCATATAAGTTACTATTTGTGTAATAGTCCAAACAAAAGAGATTTTATTAAATTTCATGAACATTTTGGAACTGATATCAATTTGATCTTTAAATGTGCATCTATAAGATGATTATTACGACAATAAATTTTTGGTTGAATTATCGAACAATATGAGACTTTGACATATTCATTTACATTAAATGATTTTGAGGCTGCATTCAAAAACTGAAGCTTAAAATGTAGTTAATCAGGATTTCAAAATCGTTAGAAGTTAACTCTTCTATTTCTTTTATTCTTACAATAATAATTCTAGCTATTTTGGAAATATATATATTTACCAAGGTTAACTTTTCGCAACTGACTCGATACTTCATAAATAAGAATAATTTTGCTATAAGATATATCAAACTTTCGATAAAGTAAGTTTGTGGTAAAGTTTTATGAGTATATAACAAATATTAAAAATGGTAAATGAAGGTCTAAAAAGTACATTTTATTTATATAGTTGGTACAAAAAACAAAAACCCATTTTCCATCACTGGTGTGCATATTGCATATGAAGCCATAACAATGTGCAACGACACGAAGTGACAGAAAAAATAAATGACAATGATAAAAAAAAAACACACACATACATTCTCAATTTTAAAGGAATGAATAAGAAATGCTTGTTAAGGAATGTTTGGAATGCGTGGTATTGTGGTGCATGCATTTAATGCAATGTAACCATATCCATTTAAAGATGCCACAAAAAGACATAACATTTGTCAATGTACATTTTCCGTAAGTCGTATACAATGGAGATGTAGAAAACACTTCTACACTGATAAAACAGTTGATATATCTAAGCACGTACCTTACACAAATTCTATTAGGATTTTCTTAAACATTTTAAGAACATCAGTTTATTATTTTAAATGTGGCTGCTAGTGTCAGAGTTATTTTTATGCTCGTACTATATTGTATTCATTTACCATAATGCTTTCACGAATTAATTTATACCCTACACCACAATAGTGGGGGGGGGGGGGGTATATTGGATTTGTGCATATGTTTGTAACGACCAGAAATATTGGTTTCGCACCTACCTTCAAGTATACCGATCGAGTCAGAATCACTTTCTGAGTCAATTTAACGATGTCCGTCCGTCCGTCTGGCTGGCTGCCTGTCCATGTAAAGCTTGTGCGCAGAGTACAGGTCGTAATCTTGAAGATATTTTGATAAAATTTGGTATATGATATTTTTTTGCCCAAGGATGAATGCGATTGAAACTGGTGGAAATCGGTCCATTATTTCACCTGGCCCCCATACAAATGTCCTCCCGAAATTGGGGTTTACCGGTCATAGATCTTTGAATTATGCAAGTATGCAAAAAAATTTCACCACAAATGAGGAATAAATGAAGCTTAATGGACCGTGAAGATCGGTCCCATATAAAACCCACTTCCGAAAATCACTTAAAAGAGCATAACTTTTTTAAAAATGTTGGTATCCAAATAATATTGAACACAAATATGTTTTGTGTATATACATATAATATGGTAGAATTTTATGTTGATCGGTCAATATAAGTCAAACTTCCGAAAATCACTTTAAGAACCATAAATCTAAAAGCCTAAATATGCTGGGTATATATTCTAAGGCTATTTAGACATATCTGTCAGTCTGTTGGAAGCACACAGAGTTTCGAAAAAAAATTTTTAAAAATTAAATTATTTTAAAATTTAAATATAATGCAGGAAATATCCTAAAATTTTCCATACATATGTACCTCATACAAATATCTTACCGAAATATGGCTTTATGTTACATAAATGTCTATAGAAAAGCAGTATTCATATAAAATTCAGATTCATGCTAAGGCAAATCAAAAAAACGATATATTGCTTGCATCAGTCCATATTTTATCATCGCACTACTTCTGAAAATAATATAAATGCACATAAATCTCTTATAAAAATCACTAACAAGTTTAAGTTCAATACAAATAGTCTACATGTACATATAAATCATGATGATATGTTACATAGCCCTCACATAAAGAGTGCATATATGTATATATAAATCATGGTAACGTTCTTAATTATGACCGGTCCATAATTGGTCATAGCTGATATATGGAGATCACTTCTGAAAAACAGATCAACCTATGTAAATATGTTATAAATATCGATATCGAACCGAAATTTTGCGCATATTAATTATATGTGAATAAAAGTTTGACTATTGAATTTCGTGTAAGTGGCCATTGCTATAAGGTACATTTTCGAGAATAGCTGGAATACGCAAACAACTCTTTATTGAGATGAAATTCACCATAAGACTCAAATATATAGAAATTACAGTAAAACATTTTATATCGATCATTACATAACATGTAATATCCCATATAAGGAGTTCGAAAATTAAAATAACTCGTATACAAGTATATCATTATCGTTACAAAATGTAACACAAACTTAAAAAGGATAAGGTAGGTCTATAAGGCTAGGTTTCTTTTGGTTGAATTGTATCTCAATATTTGTACCAGATTTATACGTATTTAAGTGAATTTTGAAAGTAGACATTATATGGGGTCTATGGTCAAACATGGGGCCTATGAGGGGCCTTCTATTTTCCTTACAGTTTCTTTTTTTTACAAAAATGAAGTGTAAAAAATTTTATGGTATTATCTGCAATATATTTAAAAAAAATTGCAAAAAAGTATTTAAAAATATCAAATTTTCATGGTGTCAATCTCACATTTTGCGCCATGACTTTGGTTCTACTATACCGATTTTGATAATGTTTAATACCAAACTTACCTACAATATGAAAAATATTTTCCTGTAAATTATGTTAAGTTAAGGTGCGTATTTTGGACGTGAGGGTGTTTTACAGAGACAGGCATAGCTCAGTCGAAATAGAATTTCATAAGGATCAAGAAAATATAGTTTTTGTTGGGTCTCAGATAAATATTAACAATGTCTCACAATGAATAACAAACGTAATATACCTCATTGCTAATGTTGAATTGGATGAAAAACTTTGTTCGAAAATAGAAAAAATATTTTTGTATTGGAAATAAAAATGCTGCTGAACCGTAGATAAGGATGACAATTCCTGGATTTTTTTAGGATTACTAAAAATAGCAAGTACCAAACTCGAACGCACTATTTGATGTGTCTACGGTTTTTGGCATTGGATATTCCTAAAAAAAAGTTTTAATTGGTTTTAAAGTTCTACAGATGGCAGGTGAAGAATTTGTTTTACTTCAACAAATAGTTGTCATTTAAATCTGGTTAAAGGAACAGTCAAGGAGTTTGTCGCACTGATATGAATCTCTGCCGATCGATGTTGCACTTTAATTTAAGCACAAAGAGATATCAAAAAGTGATTGCATATTAAGCGTTGAACTACTGAAACCAAAAATAAAAAAAAGAATATTTTTAAAAAATACAAAATTGAAAAGTGAATTTGATAATGACATAGAAAAGTTTGTTATTAGAATATAATTAAAAGAAACTTTAAAAAGCTTATTTAAGATCGAATATTAATAATATATTGCTTTTTAATTATTATAGAAATTAAAGACGAATTGACATATTATTTTATCTAATTTTCTAATTATCTAATCTAATTATTCTATCTAATTTTCAGTGTAATGTTATAAGCTTTTTAAATTATTAATCTAAATATATACGTATGGACTCCAAAACGGCTGAGCCGATTTTGATGAAATTTTCACAGCATGTTACTGTGACTCTGAAAGGAATAATAGGCTATATGAAGTATTGATTGTACAAACAGGGGTGGCATTGCACATATAACCCAAAAATTTGAATTGCCATATTTTGGGCATTTTTTTTACCTACGTCAATTATATGTGGTACATATGGTACTGGCATAATTAGGAATACGTACCAAGAGAAAAGTGGGTGGGACCACGCCCCTTTTCAGGAAAATTAAAAATCGTAATATAGTCTTAACTACTGGACCGATCGTCATTAACTTTTCACAATAGGATATTCTTACGATATAATAAATTGTTGACTATGTAAGTGGACAAAGGGGCATGGCCTTGCCCACTGAAATGCATCGCTCATATAATGCGCTTCAGTATCCTACTATTTGTCCATATGGAGAAGATGGATATCTCTTTGAAATGCGTCAAGCGAAGCACACCGGGTTTAGCTAGTGGTTTATAAAATTTTGTTTATAAAATACAAAATTTGCTTTATAAACTTTTAGTAAACTTAAAAATTATAGTTAACAGGACAGACAATTTTTGTTTTTAAACATATTTGTATTTAACATAAGCAATTTTTTTAAATAAATACCAATTTGTTATAATAAGAAAAAAAATTAAAAAATCCCGGGATTTACTACAACCTGACGAACAACTTAGGATCGAGTCTCAGTCGAGCCTCCACTGACTGGCGCATCAAATTTATTTGAAAAAACTTTAATAGAAATTCTTAGAACAGCAAACAATAGCCGAATTTTAAAAAAAGTAACATAATTTGTGAACTCATGGAATTTCTAATAAGAAAATGCATTTCATTAAAAAGTACTTAGTCAAGTGAGTGAAGACAATTTATTATATTTACAGACCATAAACCATTGACGTTCGCTTTTAAGCAAAACCCCGATAAAGCAAGTCCACGACAGTATCTTCAACTAGATTTTTTGGATAAATTTTCAACCGATATACGTCACATTATAGGATCGGATAACGTAGTAGCAGATACACTTTCCCGCATTATGGAAATTTCTACATCATCTAATACAGACTACAACAAATTTGCCGAAGATCAAGAAAATTATCCCGAACTACAACAATTTTTATCAAATCCAGTATCTACTTCTTTAGTTTTTAAGACAATTAAAATTTCCACCGACGCAAAACCACTTTACTGTGATACATCAAACGAGAACGTTAGACCGTTTGTTCCAAAAAACCATCGTGAAAATATTGTTGATACATTTCATGATCTTTCTTACAGTGGATATGCAGCAACATATGAAGCAATTCGAAAACGATTTGTTTGGCCAAATATGAACAAAAATATAAAAGATTTCGTTAAAACATGCATTGTCTATCAACGCTCAAAAGTTTCCAGACATACACATAGTAAAATATTTTCCTATCCCACACCAATGGAACGATTCTGTCATATAAATATTGATCTTGTGGGGCCTCTACCATCCTGCAAAGGTTTCACATATCTATTAACATGTATTGATAGATTCACCCGTTGGACAGAAGCTATCCCATTAGAAGATTGCAGCCGAAGCTTTTTACAAAGGATGGATTGCACGATTTGGAGTACCTCTAAGATTTTCTACAGATCAGGGCCGACAACTCGAGTCACAGCTTTTATTTTAGGAGTTTAACGTATTCTGCAAATGGTATGATCGAAAGCTGGCATAGATGTCTCAAATCAGCATTAATGTATCATCAAAATTCAAATTGGTATGACGCTCTTCCAATTGTCATGTTAGGTCTTCGTACTAGTTTTATTGAAACTATTAAGTGTTTACCATCAGAACTCGTTTACGGATCCGCTCTTCGTTTACACGAAGATTTTTTCGTCGATACAACAGAAACCCCTCCAACAACTGAATTTGTTAAATCCTTCAGGAATAAAATGAATTCATTAAAACCTGTTGTACCAGTTTATAAAATCAACCGTATACTTTTGGTATCTCAAGATTTAACAAACTGCGATTCTGTATTTGTTCGAGAAGACAGTGTCTTCAACCTCCATATCAAGGTCCATTTCGTGTCATTAAACGAACTCAAAAACTTTTTACATTGTATATTAACGGCAATAAAAAAGTTATATCAGTTGATAGAGTGAAACTCGCCTATATTTTTAACAAAAATATCTAAGAAGATCCAAAATTGATATTTGTTTCAAATTCAAGACAAAGAAGTCAAAGAAGCAGTCGAATACCAATTAATGTTCGGAATACTCGAGTTAGATTTCATTAGAGATTCTGCTTCACAGCATCTCTAGGGGGAGTATATGTAGGCAATATATGAACATAATTTATACTTAAGAAGTACTTTATATTAAAAATACTTTAGACTTAAAAATAATTATTAATTATAATACTTTCGATTTTGAAATCAAAAAATTCAAATAAAAGAAACAAGCAAAATTATTATTGATAAAAATACAAAACTTAAAAGTTGTCTCTTAATTAAAATCAAATAATAATTTACATCTGTTTCATACCTATACTAGTTTTTTAGACCCTGAGAAGTCGAATTAAAACAAAAAATATTTCTACTCTTTATTGATTTGTGATTAGAGTAATTTGTGTTTCTATGTCTATTCAGCAGTTACAAAGGGTACCCTAGGGTTCTACGGATACATTTTTTATTTAGAATATATAAAAGCTAACAGGTGTTTCTCGGGTACCTATCCTCTGCTTTTTTCATTTAAAGTTTGTATACCTTATTATTTTGGCTTTATTAGTGTTGGAGATATAGAGTTACCATTTTGCCCATTTTATCCCCCTTAACGCATAAATTTCCAAAAACCCTTCTTAGTCGAGTCGAGAAAAATTTCAAGTTTCTCAGGCATACTTGAAAAAGTATATTGTGTATACATATGTATTATGTATGTATGTAATAAATAATTGAAAATCAATCAGAGAATCGATACAGTTTGCTTAAATTTTCTTCATTTATCATAATGTGCACTGGAAGTTAAACTTCTTTGGTTAGCATGTGTCTATTGATACAAGTGCCGTGTTTAACAAAAGCAGTTGCAAAATGTAAAAGAAAAAATTTATATTAAACTTATTATATTAATGATATTTGCAATTATAACGTCTTATATGACGTTTTAAATCTTCAATTTACTATGTCTTAAATTATACTGAAGCCATTTCAACATATTTGTATTACGAGTATATAGCAAACAATACAACAGCCAATACAGATTCGTACAATTTATTATACAAATTAAATGAAAACAATATCCGTGAAAACTTAAACATACACTTGTTAAAACTTAATACAAGCTTAAAATTGTAAAACATCATTGTCAGCAACCAAGAACTACTGCAACAACATTACAGTTAATACAACATCATTATTATTTACAACATTATCACAATAGACAGTGCATCGTTTAATCTACATTAATATTGAATTTCAGTATATGTTTATTGTTGTTGATATATTATGTAATGATTTAATATTGTAATTTATCTAATATCTAATAAAACCATTTCCCGAACTAATCAATCAAAATTAAATATAAACCCCTGGCCCACGATGTCGAACGATAACGTTCGCTTAGATAAGACTTAAGACACAAACTTGATTGTGGAATAAACAAACTTGCTTGAGTAAAAAATAGATACGACAAAAAGTTTGTGTCTTAAGTCTTCTCTAAGCGAACGTTATCGTTCGACATCGTTAGACAGGGGGTTATATTTAATTTTTTAAATAATCAATTCTTTATAACCTCCATCACCATAAGTGGTGAATGAGGGTAAATGTAAGTTTGTCATTCCGTGTGTAACACTGGGAAATATTCATCACAGACCCAACAAAGTATATATATTCTTGATCCTTATGGAATTCTAAGTCCGTCTGTCTGTCTGTGTAAAACATTCTCACGTGCAAATATGTAACCAAAATCAGCAAAGTTTACAAAAAACCGCTTCTAATTCTCCTAAGCAGTTTGGAATTGAAGATCATCTAAATCGGTTCAGGCGAACCAGAGTTATGGACCAACATGTTTAACAACGTCCATTAAAACAGATTTACACGTCATTTATATGATGGAAAGACAAACTGTGATGAAAGTAGTAAGAATCGGGCCATGATTTCTCATAGCTGCCATATGAATTTCTTCCCGAAATATGGCTTAGTGTTACATAAGTGCCTATAAAATTGCAATTTCAATACATAATTCAACAGAAATAAATATCATATGAAAATTAATCACAAACCGAAAATTTGATTAGTTCCGTCCATGTTTAACTATTGCTCCCATACAAAGCCTATTTCCGAAAATCACTTAAATACGTATAAATCTGTGAATTTCGAGGTCCCTATTTGGTCATATCCTGTATACAAGGTCCACTTTCGCAAATTACATTAATACTTATATCTCTCTTAAATATACCAATTTTATATGTGTATGTAGATCATCTACATATAGACAAACATCATTCTGCAGATTTTTTTTTTAATTTCGATCCATATTTGACTATATCCCCCATATAAGGTTCACTTCCGAAATTCACGTTAATACTAATATGTATCTTAAATATGCCATTATTATGTTGAAATTCGACGTGAGAGATTCTCATATGCACAAAATTCACTGTTCCAAAATTTAAGAAGATTTCTTATTTCTCCAAAAAAACAAATAACACACCAAAATGTAATTTTATTCCAGAAATCATATTAATATCGGTTATACGGCAATTATGTTACTGGATTTTGTAGCTGTCCGTACAATAATTGGCAATAACTACCAAATTAACCATACAACTCTTGTAGATAAAATAAAATTGAGCAAAAATAACCATAAAATACATAGCAGTCACATTAGTGGATACTGAATTTAGAAGCTATCAGTCCATAACTGGTCCACTTCTACTATGCCACCCATAAATCTCTTGTAAATAATGTTATTGAGATCAAATTCAAACAATTTGTAGAGAATATGGAAAAATGTTCTCTTCATTTTATAAGTTATCAAATTACACTCAAGATTGTTATGAATATTATGGTATAAATGCTCAAAATTAGATAAAATTTCAAAATATTTAAAATAAATTATTTTGGTCGTAAAATTATGTTGGTCTTTCAAACAATTCATAAAATACTAATAAAATTTGTGCTAAGACAGAATAGAAAATACTAGATAAGGATATTCTTTTATTAACATTTGTCTAATCTCTTTATTTTTAATAAATATTTTGATAATGAAGCTTTACGACAGTCTTATTTAATAATTTATTTCCAAATATAACAAACGCACAAAATAGCATTAATAATCATAAGCATACAGAAATGCTCTTAGATATATAATTTATATAAAAATGTAGAAACATATGTGTAATATTTGTGACTCTATGCTATTTAAATACATACATATGTAATAAATACGTTGGTATGTAAGCCATATACATCTAAGTAGTTATTACTTATCATAAATTTATTTAAGTATGTACAAGAGGGAAAAAATTTACCTTAATTCCAACAAAATTACCTTCTTCATATATCTATACACAATTGTCTAATATACCCAGCAAACCATATGAGTCCGCAAAGAGTCTTTTCTGACACCTTTTCCGGAGCATTCATGCTCTTTATGAGCCCAAAAAACAATCATTATTGCTCCGAAAACCTTCAGAAAAACGGATCATTACATTCGAAAATCGTCTGTCAGAAAGAGCTCTTAGATAATGTCAGAAAAGAGTCTTTTATGAGGGGCTTTTTTTTTTGGGCCCTGAAAGAGCTCTTACATCCTGTCGGAAAAGAGTCATTGCAATTTTAAATACAAACAATTAAAAGTTCACATGTATTATTTTTTTTTCAATTGTTTTTACTTAACAAAAAGTGAATTCATTTACAAATAAACTAAATTAGAAATGGAAAAAAATTAAATAAGTTGTAATGCTTTTTAAAATGCTTTTTTAGTTGGACTTTTTCGGAGCGCTCCTAGAATGGTATGCTGGGGTACTTACATATGTGCCTTTTCATATGTGTGTGAGTTTATATCTTTCTAAATAAGTTTCTTTTCGCAGGTGATGGTTTTTTATGTGGTAAATGTATAATAATAGTTTTTTAAAGAAACCTCAAAATACCCCTACAAAAATGCATGTGCAATGAAATTCTTGAATATACTTATAATATACATACATAATATTTAGTTAGTTTTGTTAGCACCGCTGTTTGTAAGTGTTCCATAAATGTTGTCTTAAATCGTTTAATCACATCGATGTCATTGGTTTCTGCTACAGAGATATCTATCAGTCCATTTATGTGAACATAAACGAGGAGAATTGTTGCGTTATTTTCGCCTTACGGTTTTTTTGATGCATGTTCAAATGGTTTTAAAATAAAGTTAATGGTGCCTATTATGAGCAAAATTCGATTTTCGACTGTGGTCGAAAATGCTTATCGAACGAATTTTCATTTGGTATTATGGTGCGCATTCGATGAAAAAAAACGCTACTGTGAAAATCACTCTTTTTCGGTTATTCACAATAGAACATTTTTATCAGCTGGCGCCATATTTGTTTACAAATTCTTAAAGAAAAATAAATTAAATTTGAAATGACCACCACGGAATTATGGTTTAATGATTCGTCTGATGAGTACAATTAAGTTTCTGTGTAATGTCCTCCCATTTTGTTGCTGCCTGAACTTCACAGCAAACACATTTTGCCAACAATGCATCTTCTTCCATGAGAGAAACGAGCTTTTCCAATTGCTGTTTTCTTATGACCTGCAGGATATTAACAAAAGTAATTTACAAGTAGTATTTGGTTGACCAAAACCAAAAAAACAAACAAATTCTTACATTTTTAATAAATTTTGTACAGTTTTATACAGCGTCGAAAGCAAATTTGTGTTCGATAAAAAATTCGTTGTACAACGAAATTTTCGACAGCGATGCCGACCTATAATACAAATTTTATATTCGATAGTCTATTTTCGATAGCCAGCGAATATCGATTGTCGAATGCAGCTCATAATAGGGGCCAAAGTTTTTCAATTTTTTTCAAGCTCATTTTTAATTTGTAGCATATTGGTGATTTTCAGCCAGTTTCATTCCATAGAGACCAATTATTTGTAATTGTATTCGATTTAGTTGAATAAAAACTATAAAATATTTAGCAACTTTTTAGCTATTTGCGATTAATCTACCTCGTTTTTAAAAAGATGATTAACGCAATATTAATATTGCAACTTTTTTAAATATATTGCAGATATTGCTATGAGACTTTGTACACGTTATTTCTGTGATAAAATAAGAAGTGGGTGGAAAATAGTACGAAACGGTCCATGATTTCTCATAGCCTCCATACAAATATCTTCCCCAAATATGACTCCATGATATATAAATGCCTATAAAATTTAAATATTGATACAAAATTCGGCAAAAATAAGTGAAAATCGCAAAACGAAATTTTGTTTCGTTCGGTCCATATTTGACCATAGACCCAATATAAAGTTCACATCTAAAATTTACTTGCATACGTATAAATGTGGTACAAATATAGTTAACAGGCTAAAATTCGACATAAATGATTTCTATAGATATATAAATTGCTGTACTAAAGTTTTTTGATGATCGGTTTTAATTGATCATAGCTACTATATAAGGACCACATCCGTAAAAGTCATTTATCTAGATATCGGTACTGAGTCAAAACTTTACACAAATCATTTAAATATACACAAAAATGATACTACAGAAATTTGTGAATTTCGGTCCATATTTGACCATATTCTCCATACGATGCGCTCTTCATTATTCGTAAATCCCATATAAATATCGGTACTGATCCAAAATTTTACACGGATCATTTACATACATACATGCCAAAACCAAATTGCTGGATTTTAAAATATCGGTTCATATATGACCATATCCCCTATATAATGTCCATTACCGAAATTCACAGTAACACTAATAGCTATCTTAAATGTACTATTATTATATTGAAATTCAACGTGGGATATACTCATATGCATAAACTTCACTGTTGAAAAATTTAAGAAGATCAGCCTATAATTTGTAATTGCTCACATATACGTACCACTTCCGAAAAACAAGTTAACCCTCAATAATGTCTAAGAAATATCAATATCGAATCAACATTTTATACAGATCAGAAATTGTAATCTAGAAATCATACTAATATCGGTTATACGTCAATCATGCTGCTGGATTTTGTAGCTGTCAGTTCATATTTGACAATCCCAAATTAAGGCCGCTTCCCAGCATAACAAACAGCTCTTGTAAATAATGTTATTGAGATGAATTTTAACCAAATCACATTTATGCTGGATACTGGATTTAGATAATGGTCGGTTTCTGCTATGCCGGTGCATTCTAGTCAGTAAACGTAATTTATCCTTAACATTATTTTGATTCTATGGAGTAGTTTTGGAGATCTCGCTCAACTTTGGATTTTTTATACATTTTTTTTATTTTTCAAAAATTCATAAAAAGTAGAGAAGACATAAAATTTTCCATTATTTTCCTTCAGGAATATAGAAAAATATGTTGCGCATATAGCAAACTATAGCTTTTTAACATCCATTCACAACTGTGGGTAACATAAGTAACTCTACATGATTAAAACAAAATACGTTATACGAGTACATACAACAGTAGAGTGGTTCGCATTCCATACAAAAAAAAAATTTGTGTCCGTCACCATCCGCCTAGGACTTTTAAAAATCGGTTCGTACCCACAACAATGCTTAATATTTTTGTACAAAAAAAAGGGCCGCGTTACTTGGAATTTTATGTGGTAGTAAAAAATGATTAGGGAAAGAAATGTAGCCCTTACAGATCCATGAACACCGGCATACAAAATGTTATGATCGGACTAAAAATAGCGACACAATGAACAAAATACTTAAAGGGCGGTATTTGTAGGCGTGGCCAACAAATAGAATAGGATTTAAATTATCTTTAATCCTAGGGGGTGACTGACAAAATTTTTTTTCGAACCTCTCAATACAACAGTACACAGAGGTATGTGGTACTTTTTGTAAAAGAACAAGCAAAAACCACGACGTAGTTTCACATAATTAATAATTGAATCATAACTATTGATTCCATATTAACAAAAACTACTGCATTTTATGCAGAACTTATCTGCCTATATGGCTACAGAAAAATATTGTAACTTTTGTTATTATCTCTATTTTTTATAAATTTTTGAAAAACAAAAAAATCTTTTAAATAATATTTTTTCTTCATATATTTGGCTATATCTCCAAAACTAGTCAGTGGAGTAAATATTATGTTAGGGCAGCATGATGCTAATATTATAGCGAAATTTTTAATTATTGCTTTTCAGTAAGTAGGCTAAACTCTTATTCAGCTATGTTACTCAAAATCATAAACTACGTAATTTTTAAAAAAAAAAAATGTATATCACGGAACTAGAGCTGATCCATAAAAAGTAAGTTAGAGAAATTTTAGCCCTATATAATATGTATACAAATTGACTAAAAATTTGCAGGCATCATTTGTCGTATAGAGTTGTGTTGTAATATTTGCTAAATGTAAAAAATTAACTTGAGAGCCCATTGATAGGAACTGTGTATTGTAAATTATGTTTGTGCATAATATTTGTTTATTTGTTCATTTATAGTTAAATTTAATATATTACATCGCGTTACAAAAACGAGCATTTGTTCTGTCCTATGAACCAAATATACTTTTTCGGAAAGGGGAGAAAAAATAAAAATACACATGTATCGGCGATTTCATATATCTACACGTCAGATTTTTTTTTATACTCTACACCACCATATATTGGATTTGTGCATACGTTTGTAACGCCCAGAAATATTGGTCCAACACTCACCTTAAAGTATACGGAACAGCTCAGCAGCACTTTCTGAGTCGATCTAACAATGTCCGTCCGTCCGTCCGTCCGTCCGTCCGTCTGGCTGCCTGGCTGTCCATGTAAAGATTGTGCGCAGAGAACAGGTCGCAATTTTGAAGATATTTCGATAATATTTGGTACGTGATATTTTTTCGGCCTAAGGAAGAACGGACGGGATAGAAACTGTCAATTATTCGGTCAATTATTTCACCTGGCCCCATACAAAAGTCCTCCCGAAATTGGGTTTACCGATCAAAGAGGTTTGAATTATGAAAGGAACCAAACAAATTTCATCACAAATGAGCGGTAAATGAAGCCAAATCACACATACAAATTTTGTGCAGATCGGTCCATAATTATTCGTAGCTCCCATATAAGGCCCACTTCCGAAAATCACTTTAACGATCATAAATTTCTTAAGAATGTTGGTAATCAAATAAAATTCGACACAAATAATATACAGAAATGATGACACCTAATTTTGTAATGTTCGGTCCGTAATTAGTCGAAACTCCCATACAAGACCCTCCCCGTAATCAACTTTAACCTCCATAAATCTTTTAAAAGTATTTATATCGAGATAAAGTTTAACATGCGTTAAACCGTTTGTACGCCTGTGTGAACAATTTTGGATCGATTTTTAGCCATTTTTCCGTGATCCAATCGAGCTGATTTTTTTAGGCAGACTCGTCTGTCTGTATTACATCAAATTTTCTAAAAAAAATAGATTTGTATCAATTCTCAGATTTTCCTGAATTTTTTTTTTTTGTTGAAAAAATTGTTATCGGTTTTTTTGCAACTACAAAGGTTAGATAGCCCAAGCTCTTAGCATGGTGATTTTTACATTGATCGGTGCAGTCTGTATAGAGAATTTGCATTAGTATGTTCTTCCAGGACATATAATGCGGAGGTGGCGCACCAGCGATAAGAGCGCTTTGAAGTTAAGCCGTCAGAACAGAAAGTCAAGTTAAGCATTGGATATTGTCGCTTGATTTAATTTAAAATAAAATGCTTAAAAACGAGGAACATTTTCAATTATTTCAACAATTCTAATACTCAACATTAATTAAGTGGAAACTATGTAAATGTGACATTTGTTGAGCCTTTAAAATTGTTAATAATGAAATTTAATTAAAAAAAAAACTATTTTAAAGCAAATTTCTATGCTGCCTAAAAATAAATTTATTTCAATAATTGTTCTTCAAAATTCGACAGTTAGTACCAAAAAACTAATACCAAACATTACAAAATGTATAGCTTTTTAAGAACTAAAGCTATTAAAATATTTTCAACAAAAAAATATTAAAGTGGGAAACGTTTTTGTTGAAAGCCTACACAGAAAAAAATAAAAATGAGTTTCAATTAAAATATTTGTGCAATCAATTAAAAATTTAATTGAAATCGGACCTGTAAACAAAATGATAGTATCAATTAAAAAAAAATGTGAGATTTAATTGAAAATATCAATAAAATCAATAAAAGTAATTGAATCAATTAAAATTTTAATTGAAAATTATTTTAAAATCAATTAAAGGTTTAATTGAAAAAAACACGATTTTTTTCTGTGTAGTACTCTGTTCAAATTTGGGAAAAATGTTGAGCAGCTTAATTATTTCATACAGAAAATTTGACGTGTAACTAATGTACTTTTTGTAAACAAAACACATATCTGTTGCTTTTTTATGAATTAAAATCGAAAATAAATAAAAATTAATACATTTAAAAATCTGTGTTGAATCGAAATCGTTAAATCAAAATGAATAAACAAATATTACTGGCCGCTTGTGCAGCAGCACAACAAGAAATAGATATTGTTGTTGCGACAGCAGAGCTTTTGGATGACAGTCAATTGTTACTTACAATTCCACGTGAAACAATTGCCACTGTAATTATTTCGCTGTGAAAAAGTAATGTTGCCGGATACATTTCATATGCTTTTACAAAATGCACAGAGTACTACTTCTGCACCATTTTTTCATGTGATTTTTTTAACATGTAGTTTGACAGTATTCCACTTGAAATTTTAAACAGAGTACTAGGCTTAACCTAAAAATGAATGTTTGCTATTTTTTGTTTAAAAGAGCTTAAATGTTATTATAGGTATGTATGTGTAGCCATTTGTTTAAAAAGTTTATGTTATGTTTAGTGCTTTAGCACTTTCATTAAAGTATGTTTTGCATATACACAGAAAAATCATGTTTTTTTTTCAATTAAACCTTTAATTGATTTTAAAATAATTTTCAATTAAAATTTTAATTGATTCAATTACTTTTTCAGATTTTTCTGATATCTTCAATTAAATCTCAAATTTTTTTTTAATAGATACTATCATTTTGTTTACAGGTCCGATTTCAATTAAATTTTTAATTGATTCCACAAATATTTTAATTGAAACTCATTTTTATTTTTTTCTGTGTAAATTATTATTTTTTTGTGGATTGTTTCAAGAAGATTTTTGGGGGCATGTTTAGTTGTAATAATTTCATTGTTATATTCAAATTTTTATAGTTAAACGGAAGACATGGAATGTGTATGGCAAGAATAAAACAATAATACATATTTAGGAAATAATTAAAATAAAAATTCTAAATTTAGTGCTTGTATGTAGAACACATTGTTATGTTTAATTGTTACAAGTACTTAAAGGTAAATAAATTGTTTTTCAGGTGTCAGAAATAATGCTCTTATCATTCGAATTTATGATTTTGTGTTCAACAAATGCTCAATAAATAAATGTTGGCTATTTTTAACAGCTTACATTTGAAGTTGTATATCGTTAGTCTATTAGCAGATTTAAAAGAATTAACAACAAAATTAGATTTCGTTCAATTATTAAAATTTTACGTTTAGTTGATAAACTAAAGTTTAATTTAAATTATAGTACAACACCACAGTTTAAAGGAAATGAAAAATAAAACATAACGTAGTCTGAGTTAATATAAAATATTTAAGTTGTTTTCATTAACTTTGCGCACGCACTGGTGTATAACTAAAACTAATAAGTTTTGCATTTTTACAGCCAAAACAAAAAAAACTAAACTAGAGAAAAAAAGAATAATTAACAACTTAACTTAAATTAACTGAAAGTAAAAGAAAACTTATTTTCGAAATATCCTTAGGGATAGGAAATGTGGTTTTAAAAAAATGTATAAATAGTTTAGTATTTACTGGTCTTTCCTGTCTTTCTTTTGAGGCCTTGCAAAAATTTTATTAACAGCAAATCAGTGTCGTGGAAAAAAATTGCTAATTTCATGAAGTTCATAGTTGTAGAACTACTAATATCGTAGTGTAAAACAAAGTCCAAATTGCCAGCTCAACAAAATTAAAAGAAGTGTCAAAAAATATGTTGGTATCATATAATATTAATCACTAATATGTTTCATATATGTACATACATATATACAAAATATTTTGTACAATTTTATGATGATCGCTCCATAATTATATGTAGCTCCTATAAATGCCAACAACGAAAATCATTTTAACGAACACAAATCTCTGTTCTGTTGGTATCCAAATAAAATTCAACACAGAATTGATGACACCTAGTTTTATAATGGTCGGTCCATAATTAGTCGAAACTCCAATATAAGACCATTTCCGTAATTCACTTTAACCTTCATAAATCTTTTGAAAGTATAGATATAAAAGTAACATACATAACTTTTATAGTATCTACACAGGCTTCATTTAGATGGCATAAACTAAATAATCTCTTGATATTTCGAATCATTTCAAATTGCTTCTAATACATTTCTTACACAAAATTATTTGTTCGATGGAGAGCGTTTTCCTCACCGGCGGCGATATAGACCAGTTAGGTTGTCTATATGCCACTGGGAGAGTTCTTCTAGGGCAGATAATTTAATTTTATGCGACAACAAATTTGCGACCGTGGCTCAAACCAAGAAAAAAAAAGACGATGTGTTTCGATTGATTTCAACTTAAACAATAATTTTTTCATTTAAAAATATTTAACTTAAACCTATCTTTACCATATAAAACGGGAACCCACCGTTGTTGTTATTATTATTTGTTTCTCTTTGCCAATGGACCAGTTCAATAGTACCTATTACAATCTATGCATAAAAAATGCAAGAGTGCAATATTCGGCTGTGCCGAATCTTAAATACCCTCCACCTAAACGTAATAAGAAATACAAAAACTACACTGGTTATAGGGCTAGAATATTCTTATTCTGTGTTTTCTATTCAGTATTAGTGCAAATTTAATTATAATTTTATATATTGTTTGAAAGACAATTTTACGACCAACATAATTCATGTTAAATATTTTGAAATTTTGTCTAATTTTCACCATTTTTAATTGATGTAATTATCAATTCTTACCATAATTTACAGAGTTTGTCTGATGTTTATAATAATCTTAGGTGTAATTTAACAAAGAGAGTATGAAAAGGGGACCAATTCGGTTTTAGTGACTTTGCTCAAAAAAAAAAAAAAAAAAAAAAAAAAAAAAAAAAAAAAAAAAAAAAACTTCATTAAATAGGGCTTTTAGAGGAGATGCCAGCAAAAAAAAAATTGTTGGCGTTCATGCCTATTTTCGAGGGGTCGGGCCCGTAAAGTTGAAAATATATAGGCCTATATCTCGGGAACTACTGGGTGAATGATAATTTGTAATAAATTAGATAAAAGGTATTAAAAATACCTTTCCAACGATATATATATTATAAAATATGGACCGAATACGGGTTAAATCCGAAAAGAATATTTTTTGACCCGAATTTATTTCTTTTTTTGGCAGCTATGTCAAATTATGAGCCGATCTTCTTTAATTTTGGAACAGTGATTTTTATGCATATGAGGATGTTTCACGTGGAATTTCAATATAATAACGGTATATTTAAGATATATATTAGTATTAACGTGGATTTCGGAAGTGGACCTTATATGGGGGATATAGTCAAATATGGACCGATATTCTCAAAATCCTGCAGTTTTATGTAGGCATATATGTCAATGATCCTTGTAAAATTTTGGATTGGTACCCTTATTTATAAGAGATTTATGAGTATTAAAGTAATTTTCGGAAGAGGGCTTTATAAGAGGCATACGGTTAAAATCGACCGAAATTCAAAAAATTTTGTGGGATGATTTTTGTATATATGTAAATGATATGTGCAAAGTTTTGAGTCGGTACCGATATTTATACAATATATATAGAGATAAATGTATTTTTCAGATGTGGTCCTTGTATGAGAGCTATGACCAATTCTGGGCCGACCACCGTAAAATTTAGTACAACAATTTATTTGCCTATTAAGATTTTTCATGTCAAGTTTTAGTCGCTTAACATTATTTATATCTGTTTTATACGTATTTAAGTGAATTTTGGAAGTGGACTTTATATGGGGGTTATGATCAAACATGGATCGAACTAAAAAAAAATCGTTTTGCGATTTCTTTCTGCATGAAACTTTTTCCTGCTGAATTTTGTCTTGATATTCCAATTTTATAAGCATTTATGTATAATTGAGCAATATTTCGGGAAGATTTTTGTATGGGGGCTTTGAGAAATCATGGACCGATTCATAGTATTTTCCGCACACTTTCTTCCATTATCATAAAAACAACGTATACAAAATTACATGGTATTATCTGCAATATATTTCAAAATATTGCAATAAAATGGACAAACAAATATCAAATTGTTATGGAGGTTGTCTCACATATTGATCCATAACTCTGGTTGGCCTGAACCGATTTTGCTGATTTTAAATGCGAAACTTCACGAAAGCATGTCTGACAGAATTATTGAAGACTTGGATCCCGAAGATATCTGGGCACTTCAAAAAACTGATTTCAACATCCAGACAGACGGACAGACAAACAGACGGACATGGCTTAATCGACTCCGCTATCTATAGTGATCCAGAATATATATAATTTATAGGGTCGGAAAATTATATTGTGAAAATTACAAACGGAATGACAAACTTATATATACCCTTCTCATGAAGGTGAAGGGTATAAATATGTAAGTACAAGAATACTGAAAATACATAACTTCTTGTAGCAAAAACAACAACATTATCAATATTAAAAGAATGTAAGCGAGAAACAAATATTCAAAACTAAGTAACAGTGGGGTAAGATGTAATAAAATGTTATCAAATTACAGTGGGTCATTAAGGGCAAAAAGATGAATACAATTTAATGCAACATTAAATGAAAAATAAAATTAATAAATTTAAATACAATAAAAATTCAACTCAAATGGAAAATAATGAATGATCAAATATGATTTTTTATGCGGTGACCTAACACTATTCATTTGCTCATTAAATTATTTATATTAAATTCATTATTATACGGCATTGAAGCTAAAAAAAAGTGTATTACATAAAATAAAAACAAAAAACACACACATAGATCTTAAATCAGCGACAACGTATACGTTGTTTAGGTTGTCGTTAAATAATAATATTCATACGCAGAGTGGTTCCCCTTAATAATAGAAACAGAATCAAAATTTATCCTTCCTACTGCCTCTTATTTCCAGCACTTACTCAAACATGCTTATTTACAACAAAGATATTCTTATGAACTTCTTTTTAGGGTCTAATTTAGTACATATCAATTTGTTATTGCTTTTGTTGTTGTAGTCTACTTATTATTCATTCATGATGGATTTAAGGCATATTATTTGTAAACATGATTGATTACATGCGTTATTTGGAAGAGCTAAAATAATGTGTTGTATTTAAAGAGCTGGTTAAGTGTTAGAAAGAACTTAATAACCAAATGTTTAAATAAATAATAACCGATTGAAAATGTAAATAAAAATTATTTAGAAACACTAAAGCTTTTAGAAAATCAAGCTGTTATCAACCTGTTTGAATATAGGAAGAGTAAAATTTTTAATCACTAAACCCAGTTTAATTTTTTATTACCTGTTATTGTTGCAATAAGAATATTCACTCGAAACCAGAAACCGGTTATCTGTTTTTTACCAACTGATTACGACACAAAGCAAAAAATCATACAATACCCTAAACCTAAAAAAAAATTACCGAACTAATTTTTTCTAGTAGAAATATAGAGTAGTCATGAAATTATGTGACATTGCAAATCCGCTTTACCATTTTTGTAGCTGAAACCATATCAAATTGATCGAATAACCCGAAAACCGGGTTTCTATAAAAGTATTTACAATGCACAGGGGATCAGATTCAACATATTTTGGAAATACATCTGCAATTTCTAACTTTAACCTTTTCTTGGGGAGGTAACTTCTTTTATAGCGTTAAACATTTTACTGTTTAACTAGCAAAGTCAATTGTATCTGTCAGCTACGCCTATGTAATAAAGATGGCAATACTTTGAAATCAATTATTACAAATGATATAAACAGAAATGGTCTGAAAATATAGGTACTTTCTATAAGAATATAAGAAAGAAGTAAATAAAACTTTATAAAATATGTTTACTTCTTAGGATAATTTAAAATCACTGAAGCTTTCCTTAATTTTTAATTCTTTTGGTAATTTATTTAATTTTATATTTTATTTTATTCAACTTTATAATTGTTTCTGATTTTGTGCAGCTTAAAAATTAATAACGCAGATAAAAATAAATTTAAATTTTTATTTTTTTTTTCTGCTTAATTTGAATACAACTAGATTAATTTTGAATATAATTAAATAATACCTAATATATTAGATATTAATATTAAGAACAAAAAACAATACCACATTAATAATAAATCATGTTGCAGTTTATGTACCCCTGGTGTTATTACTATTATTATTGTTTTGTGTTAAATTTCATAAGTGTTGAATGAGGGTATATATAAGTTTGTCATTCCGTGTGTAACACTGAGAAATATTCATCTGAGATCCAACAACGTATATACATTCTAGGTCCTTACGAAATTCTAAGTAGATTGAGCCATGTCCGTGTGTCTGTCTATCTGTCTGTCTGTCTCTGTAAAACACGCTCGCGTCCAAACGATACAACAAAAATCAACAAAGTCAATAAAAACCCGTTTATAATTCTCCTAAGCACTTTGATATTACAAATCAACAAAATCGGTATAGTAGAACCAGAGTTATGAACCAAAATGTGAGATAACCTACATACTAATTTTATATTTTTAAATAGAATAATTATTAATTTCATAATCGAACTGTTAATTTTTACTTCTTGATAATTTTAGTTAGGCTCGAGTTCATTAAATTTAATTTTCATTAAATTATTTTTACTGAAGTTAGGAATTACAACTTGAAAAATTTATTATTAAAAATTTTTGATAATTTTTCTTGACTTTGATCCCCAGTCAAAGTTGAATTTACATATGTTTCGAGAAATCCCACTTTCTCTCATCAGAATTCTTTGCGCTCTACCACCTGCACCACTGCGGTGCTGGTCAGCCAACAGACAAACATCAATCCTTTAACCAGTGTTAGTTCTGGTAGTTCGAAGTTTTTGCTGTAATTATCATTTGTTTATTAATTTCTATTCTTAGTTGTTTTTTCCCTTTTCTTCAGTTTTTTCGTATTCATGTCAAGACTTCGTCTCGAAAACTTGAATACATTTGTTTTTGTTTATTATGTTTTTTGTACAAAATATTTAAATATTTTTAAATATTTAAAAATAAATGCCTGTAAATTTGGAATATCAATCCAAAATTCAGCAAAAATAAGTTTGAAGTAAAACCAAATCGCAGAACGAAATTTTGTTTTGTTCGGCCCATGTTTGACCATAGACCCCATATAAAGTCCACATCTAAAATGCACTCAAATACGTATAAGTCTGGTACAAATATAGTTATCAGGCTAAAATTCGACACAAATAATTCTTATAGATATATAAAGAGTTTTAATAAATTTTATGATGGTCGGCCCATAATTGGTCATAAATTTTATATATATCTTAACAAAATCGATACCGACTCAAAACTTTATATATATCATTTAAATATCATTCCACAAAATTATATAAAGTTCGGTCCATATGCGTAAAATTTAATAATAAATACTCTAAACATATTTTGGTTACTTCTGGTGTTCCTCAAGGCAGCCACCTTGGTCCAATTCTTTTCTCCTTGTTCCTCAACGACCTTACAAATGTTTTAAATTTTTGTAATATTCTAATGTATGCTGATGATGTTAAAATATTTTTGAGCTTCTCTAATCCGATCTCAACAATTTGTTTTTGTGCTGCAGTCTCAACTTAATGGAATAAAATTTAAAAAAATGTAAACTTATGCGGTTTTCAAGAAGTAATTATATTCCTGCTAATTATACTTTGGGTGATTACCGGCTTGAAATTGTTGAAAATTTTCTTGATCTAGGAATTTTACTAGACAACAAATTAAACTTTGTTTCGCACATTACCATGATGATAAATAAAGCCAGAGGTGTACTTGCATTTATAAAGCGATGGGCTAAGGAATTTGATGATCCCTATGTCACAAAACAACTTTACATTTCCTTAGTAAGACCTACATTAAAATATGGCTCTATTATCTGGGATCCTTATTATAATATTCATATTCAGCGTATAGAGTCTGTACAGAAACAATTTTTACTCTTTTGTCTACGTGGGTTACCTTGGAATCCTGCTATTAACCTTTAATCATACATCGATAGACTTAAATTGATTCAATTACCAACTTTATATAGTAGTAGCATTTATGATCAATATAATTAATGGTGAAGTCTGCTCCGAGTTACTTGTAAATAATGTTACTTTTAATGTTCCTCAACGACTTTCACGCCATTTTAAGCCACTGTATGTCAAACATGTTAGTAATAATTATGCTCAAGCTGGCCCATTAAGAAGATTATTTTGTGAATTTAACAATCTATATAAAATAATTGATTTTTCTCTCTCAACAAATGTAATTAAGCATAAAATCTTTTGTAAATTATTTGTAATTTTCAATATATTTTTTTTAATAGTCTGTAAGGAGTTAATCCATTGACTTAATAAATAAATAAATATTTGACCGTATGCACTATACCTCTTCCTAAAATCACTTTAATACTAATAAGTATCTTAAATATACTGTTATGCCGTTGAAAGTCGATTGCAGAAATCCTTGTATGCGTAAAATTCGGCCCATGATTTGTCATAGCTGCCATATAAGAATCATTTCCGAAAACAACTTAACCCACAAAAATATCTAATGAATATCGATATCGAACCAACTTTTATATGGATCAGAAATTTTGATCCAGAAATCATATTGATATCGTTTACACGACAATTATGCTACTGGATTTTGTAGCTGGCAGTCAATAATAGCTCGTGAACTAAGACCACTTATGAGTATAAGAACCAACCATACAGCTCTTGTAAATAACGTTATCGAGATCACATTAGTGGATACTGGATTTAGAAGCTATCAGTCCATAATTGGTCCACTTTTACTATATGCCACCCATAAATCGCTTGTAAATAGTGTTATTGGGATCAAATTGAATCGAAATAAGCCTCATCTTATAATTTTACCCTTTATTAATACTCCGTTTCTTAACTTGTTGTGAATATGGAAAAATGTTCTTTTAATTTTATAATTTGTTAAATTCCATTCAAGATTATTATGAAGATCAGACAAATTCATGGTGAGAATTGGTAATAACAGGAATTATAAATGTTCAAAATTAAAATAAAATAAAATTTCAAACATTTAAAATAAATTATGTTGGTCGTAAGATTGTCTTTCAAACAATATATAAAATAATGATAATAAAATTTGCACCAATACTGAATAATAAACACAGAACAAGATATTCTAGTCCTAAAGCCAGTGTAGTTTTTGTATTTTTTATTACGTAGGTGAAGGGTATTTAAGATTCGGCACAGCCGAATATTACACTCTAACTTGTTTGTTGCTTAAACTATTCTATTATATATAGAGAGATGAATAACAAAATTATTATAATTTAATATTCATAAAAGTTAAAAAAACTTTTATAGTAATTAATTATTAATAAGTTTTTGTCGTTCAACTGCTCGTGCAATTATATGATGTTTAATTATTTTGTTGGTTTTATTTAAACGTAACAACATTATTGATTAAAAAGCAAAACTGTAATTAATTATTGATAATGACATTGATGTCTACATTTAGACATTTGAGTGCCTTTTGCAAAAGCTGCAACCACGTTGATGGAGAGGCTACAACAAAGTATTTGCTCTGCTGTTGCACATCTTTCAGCAACCAAATATTAATACCACAGAACACTGTATTATCACTGAATGACTGTGCTTAAAGATCACCTTCTTTTTAATTCAAAATATAGATTACACAATTTTATATGAAATTACGCTCGTTATGGAGGTTTATGCGAATTTTGTTGATTTTCGGAAGTATCATCATGATATTGAGATGTGTTGAATTTAAACTTGATAGTGGATTTGATAAGGGATTTATTCCCATTTAAGTGATTTCCGGAAGTGAACTTTATATGGGGACTACAGTCAACTATGGACCGACCATAATGAAATTTGATACGTCGTGTTTTACGTGTATTTAGATTTCGTTTGTCGAATTTCAACTTGATAGTCATTTTGACAAAAGATTTATGTTCATTTAAGTGATTTTTGGAAGTGGTCTTTGTATGGATGGGGCTTTGTAAAAATTATGAACCGATGCAAGGAAAATATTTTTTTGAGATTTCACTTTGCATGAGACTAATTTTTGTTTAGATGCGGCTTTTATATAGACATTTATGTACCAGAAAGCCATATTCCGGGAGCACATTTAATGGGGGCTATGAGAAATCGTGGACGGATTCCTACCATTTTCAACAGATCTTATCATTCTATAATAAAAATAAAGTGTGCAGAATTTGATGATATTATCTGCATTATTTATTTATATATTTGGTCTATAAATTTACAAAATCCTTACAGACTAAAGATTTGCATATTTAAAAGTAGAATAATATTTCTCTTTGAAACATTAATAGGATGTGATATATCAATAATATTATAACAATCATCAAAATTTTTGCAAATGCGGCGGAACGAATCATTATTAGCATAGACAGATCTGTTATGCGACAGTCTCAGAAGTTGAAAATTGCGAGTTGTTCTAGCTGGAATATCAAAATTTATTTGGCCAAGCAGGAACTAGGAATTTACTTCAACACGAATTAAGCCAAGCAGAAATGTAATACCCAGCATTATACGGCGGCATTTTAAAGTTGGAAGCTTTATAAGGTTGAGTCTGTTCTCGTATGGTGACAGCACCATGGCCAAGCAGGAACTAGGAATTTACTTCAACACGAATTAATCCAAGCAGAACTGTAATACCCACCATTATACGGCGACTTTTTAAAGTTGGAAGCTTTATAAGGTTGAGTCTGTTCTCGTATGGTGACAGCACCATTGCCAAGCAGGAACTAGGAATTTACTTTAACACGAATTAATCCAAGCAGAAATGTAATACCCAGCATTATACGGCGACTTTTTAAAGTTGGAAGCTTTATAAGGTTGAGTCTGTTCTCATATGGTGACAGCACAAAAGAGTTCCAACCGAGGTGACGTAAACAAACTATCAAAAACTGTTTTTGAACAGATTCAATGCTGTTAATATGTATACTGTAGCAAGGATCCCAAATGATACAACAATATTCTAGAATGGGGCGAACCTAGGCAGTATATAGCTGTTTGGTAATATATGGGTCAGAAAACTCCTTAGCCAGCGTTTCATGAATCCAAGCACACCGAAAGCTCTATTAACTATTAGCGCAATATGATCACAGAAGTTTAGACTGTGATCTTGCAAAATTCCAAGATCAACAATAGTGTTAACTTCTTCCAGAGTTGTACTATTTATGTTATATTTCGAATTAATTTTGTTATTTCTGTAAAAGAAGAAAACAGCAAAAAATATCCGAAAAATATCGAAGTAGTCTTAAACTTTGAAATCCTACTTGACCGATTTTGCCTATTTATAATACCAAACATTTCGGTGGATCAAAGAATGTGTAATAAAAGTTTCATTCTTCTATGTCTATTTTTCGAAGCTCTATCGTGCAAACAACAGACGGACAGACTGACGGGCATGGCTAAATCCTTTCAGAATTGTATAAAGCCCCAGAGTATATACACTTTTTGGTATTACGACCATTATTTTGATATCTTACAAACAGAATGACAAAAGCAATATATCTCCCATCTTTTTGGTACTGGGTATAAAAATATCGAATTGCAGGAAATAAAAAGTTTTGCAGTATAAATTAATATCTACGTATTTTTGTCGCCAGCATGAAAAACGATTAATTAAATATAAAGCACATATGTACATATCTCTAATATATTTATGAAAAAAGATCATTTAATTACTATTTTCCCAACCGCTTCAAAAATTTCTATCAAAATAAACTAGAGTTAAACGTGTACGAGCATTGTTGCCAATTTGACGTTTTTCCCGTCAAATCTGACGTTTTTGCAATGCCAATTGCGGGCAAAAATGTTTTTTAGCGGTTAGCTTTTTCTATTAAGTGCTTCAAAAACACGATTTTTTTTACTGGGAATATGCATACATAATTTCTTTAAAAAGTTTTAAAAATCAATTTATTAAATTTTGTGGTTTCTTATTTTTATTCAATAAAATTTTTGAATATTGATTTAATACATTTTTGCAATGTAATTTTTTGTAAACGAATTCAATTTAATTACAGATACGGTTTTAAACTTGAGAATAAATGTTGTTTTGATTATCAATTTCCAAAATCTGTTCTAAGCGAAGTAGTCACGGTACAATGGCCACTTATACACAAAATGCTAAAGACTGGCACAATATTTATAAAAATATCTAATTTTGTTTGTAAATGATTAAAAACAATACAATAAAAAATACATATATGTGTAATTAATTTACATTTTATTTTACCAGCTATTTTTATTTAACGTAAATTCAAATTTTTCAAATTATTTATTTGACGCTTTTCTGACGGTTTTTATAAAAAATTATTTAGCAATTTCTGGCGAATTTTAAACCCTAATTTGAAGGGAAATTGTGAAAACATTTTGGCAACACTGTGTACGAGTATGTATTATATGTCATTTAGTTTTTACTGTATGTTATAAACGAAAAAATGCAATTTGTAATTAATGGTTAAAAAGTTGTTGAATTATGACGCTCATACAATTTGTATATAAAGAAATATATTATAGTCAGGCATTTAAATGGAATGTTTAAATACATTTCACACAAATGAATGTTTGTTTGTAAAATTGTATTTTATATTTCAAAAGAGTTTTGAGCCGGCAACAAAAAAATATATTGAAATTGGTGATAAACGAATTAATTTAATTTGTAAATATATAATTAATATTAAAATATTTAAAAAAATATTTCTTTGTGTTTAATATCGTTTGATAAGTCTAAAATAATAGTAAGAAATAATACAAATATAATACAACTAATATTAAATATACAGGGTGGGCCAACTTCGACTGACTGATTTGAAATGCTTATAACTTCTGCATTTTTAATTTTTTTTTAATTTTTTTTTTTTGCAGATAATACAGAATTTTATAAAATTTCATAATGTCATCATACTCAGTGGAAGAACGTGTAAAAATTGTTGAATTTTATTATGCTTCCGGACGATCAATTGTTACAACACAAAGAAAATACCGTCAGCATTTTAATACTGCAGAGGCTCTTAGTGTAAACATGATAAGAAGCTTAATGACCCGTTTTGAGAATTTGGGTGCAGTGGGTAATGAACCACGAAGAAATGTTGTTCGTCCTGTTCGCACTGAACAAGCTATAGAAGCTGTACGAGAAAGTGTTCACACGGATGCAACTGTGTCTACTCGTCAACGAGCTACTCAATTGAACATCTCCAGAACATCGCTACGACGTATTCTAAAAGTTGATCTGAAGATGTTTCCATATAAAATTCAATTGGCCCAAGAATTATTGCCGAGGGATGCACCACAACGGCTACAATATGCCAATAGATTGATTTTGCTAGCTACAGAAAATGACAATTTTTTGGATAATCTGATTATGAGCGATGAAGCATTTAAATGGATATGTGAATAAACAGAACTGCCGAATTTGGGGTACAGAGAATCCAAGAGCATTGCATCAGCGACAATTACACCCTGTCAGATGCACTGTTTGGTGTGGAATCATGGCTGATAAAGTTATTGGTCCATATTTCTTCGAAAATGAGCTTAATGAACCACAAACCGTCTCTGGGGTGGTATACCGGACCATGTTGGAAAATTTTTTACGTCCGATAGTTCTCAATAATCGTAACATATGGTTCCAGCAAGATGGAGCTACAGCTCATACCGCAAGAGCCACAAGAAACACAAAAGTTATAAGCAGTTCAAATCAGTTAGTCAAACTTGGCCCACCCTGTATTATATATTTTAGTACATATATTTACATAACTACATATTTTAGATTTAAATACATTAAGTAACAATTTACACTAATCAATTTTATTGAAACGATTGTAACAATATTTTTCTTGAAATTTCTTCGGTGTTCACACAGTACAATTCTTATTGCTTAAATCGCTCGCATTTTTATTTAAGAGTACTCACACATTTGTATACACATATGTAATACGGATAAGAGAGTAACACGAACTGCTAGTACAATCCTCTTACCTCGATGCTAACACGTAATCAGCTTAGCTTAAAAAATTGTTTCGTGTAAATCGGGACCAATAGAAAGATTACACAGTATTACAATGAAAATACACTTGAAACTTACCTAAATTCGAATCATCTTTAGAATTACATGTCTAATTAATGTAATAAAATCTCTCATATCCAATAAAAATTGCAGAATTATTTTAAATTTGTCAAAAATACTAATTTTAACTTTCTGTACAATATTCATATTGATGCATTAAAATATGTTATAAAAATGTTATATTGAAGTAAGTAATAACATTTTAAACTTTTAACCATTTGTTATTAAAAATTAAAATGGTACAAAATAAAACTATTAAAACTACGTAATTGAAAAAGTTACCTTACTCATTATAAACCGGTATAAATTCATTAAATTGTCCGTAAACCTGGTAAAATACAGGAAGTGTGTTTTAGCTTTAAATTTAATCTATCAAGGAATTCATAACCTTTTTAGGACAAACTGCCAAGCAAGTGATTATGCATTTAAATAATATCCTTTCAAATTTAATATTGATTTGTTGCAAAGCAATGAAGTAAATCTTGCCTTTTTTTAAATGAATAAGTAATCACACTTTTATTTTATTGGCTTTGCAACACAAAATATTCTAGTTTCTTTATCACTTTATTTTATTTTTATTACAGTTTTTAGAAAGGCACTAAGTAGTATAGCAGACGTTGATGTATTCGATGAGTGTTGTTGATCTTTTCGAACCATATTGGTCATAAAGTAAAAGTTTTTCTTGTCTTTAAATAATTGTGCCTTTAGCTAAGGTCTTATCAATGTCTGTTACTTAAAGCTATTTTTGTATATGGCCATCATCACAATCATCATCATACTCATGAGGCAGCATTAGTCAAATACTCGTAAATTAAAAGTAGCGTAAAATGAAATAATTTTAAATCTTTTTGATTGATTTGCGACATTTTATTTTTGACGGTTTAAATAATTAATTTAAAATATTACTTAATTCTCTAGGCTTTATCAAATAACCAAAACGTAATAAAAACACGAATATTGAATATAATTATTTTTCCAAAAATAAGAATAAAAGATTTTTTATCAGGCACAAACTTGTAATTCATTGATTAAATATCCGTAAAGAATGTTAATAAATTCTCTTGTATATTTCTAGGCTATTAATTTCCTGCTTTGAAACGTCTAACAGCATTTGAAAAAAAATTACGCACCTTTAATAAGAAGTGATAGAACGTTTATTCGTGTCTATATTATATCTGGATATTTAATTTAAAATATTAAAATGTCAAAAAATAGTTTTGCAGAATATTTGTAGAATTTCAATGATATTAATGGCCAGTTTTTAACTTCATATTTAAATAAGAAATTAGTTAATTTTTCCTTAAACTTAAGTTGTATTTAAATACGGTTTCATTTTTACAGTCTCAACTTAAGTTTGGTATTTAATTATGATAAAAGTATGGTAGCACTAATTGAAGATATTTGGCGGTTTTTGGGGAATTTGGGTTTTGGACTGTTACCTTGTTAGGAAAAAACACCAAATTTCTTATAAAATATAATTTCTCACAATCATGAGAATTTATACGAGTTTGGGATTAAAAATAAAATAAGAAAGTTAATTATAAGAAAATTTATAATTATGTGGTTATAAAGAGTGTGTGGTTGGGATTTAAGTGTGTAGGGGGATGTGAGCTCACCTTGTGTGTATGTTGTATGAGATGTGAGTGTGTATTCAGTGTAAATAAATTAGAATGTTATTGTTTCCGATTTCAAATTTAAATTATGATTTATTGTGTTTATATGTGTAAATTATTTTAGGTTTGAATGTGTATTTTTTGTATGTAAAATTATTTGGAAAATTTGATGTTCATAAGTTGATGGTTGAAAATAGAGTGAATTTTCTTATTTATAAGATAAAAAAGGAAACTTAACATAAATTAAAATATACAACAACAATTCAATTTGGATAATTTTATAACAGATTTTAATTTTGTTATCCACCATAATTATTCGTTACAATTTATAATTTTATTCACAATAGTTATTCGTTAAATTCATTATCTTATTCACAATATAAACTTAATGTAATAATAATCAAATTATAAATAAATAGTAATAATAATTTAACATTTGGGTTTAATTCATTAATTAGTAATTCAAGTTTCTTTTATTAATGTTAAATTGTTTTATTTAATTATTGTCTAAACGCAAGTTTAGACACTAATGAATGTCAAAATGTTCTGTAAATCGAATCGTTTTTAAAAACGAGAAATTTCTAAAAACCGAATAAATCGCTTTTTGGTATTCTGCAAATTACTCGTATTGATATGATTCGAAATTAGGTTCGAATTTTTAGTAAAACGTCAAACTCAGCTGTTGATTAAAAAAATTCACAATTTGTAAATAAAAAGAAAGATATAAGAGAAAATGGTGATCGTCATGTTAAAAATAAATTGTGTTTTTGAAATATACTTGTGATTTACGGAATTATTTTATTTTAAACAACTTTTTTGAATTAAAATTTAATTTAGTTATAAAGTGTTTGTCATACAAATTGAATATATAATGTTTACACAAGAGTACTGTTTATTCAAATGCCTTTTATATTCTCTATAAAAAAAAATTTGTTCTGTTCATTAAACTTTTTTTTGTCACTCTTAAAGCAAAAATATGTAGAAGTTTTAGGATGATTTTAAATATATTTTTTTAAAATTCAAATATATTAAAATGAATGTTATTTTAATATAATAAATAATTCGTGAATTCAACAAATTACCTCAAAGTTTAAAACTTATAAGTCAAATTTCATTTTTTAAAAATTCATTGAAAAATTATATTTTACAAAACTTGGAAGAGTTTCTGACGTAATAGCCAAAGTTTTTGCCAAACATTTAAAATAATTAAACATTTTTTATTTTTATTTTTATTTTTTTTATTATATTATTATTATGATTTTATTTTTTTTTTTATGAATACTTTTTTATAATAATTGTTATTTAAACTTTGCCAACTCGCCTCAAAAATGCCTTAATGGCGCTTAGGCACCAATATTGTATTGTTTATTTATATGAATAAAGTTGAATTAAATTGAACTGAATTGCACTTGTTTTTTTTTGTTAATTTTGTAGTCATTTAATAAAATAAGTACACATTCGATTTCCTTTCGATTAGATTTGTTTACTCGGTTTCAAAACGAGAAAAATTATGTGAATTCGGTTTACAGAACACCAAAAAATGTGAATTCGTTTTTAAACGAGAAATTTATTCGGATTCGGTTTACAGAACAGGGCCATTAAACAACTTCTTCATTTGACAGCTGATTTACTATTTAGTTTACAAATTGTTTACATTGTTTACAAATTGTTGTAAACTAAATGGACAAAAGTTGCAACATTCATGTCCTTTTCATCTAAATTCATTCTTTTAGTTGATATTGATAATAATAAGCACAATGTTTTTATTCGCGGCGAGTTTATTTATTAAATATTTTTATCAAATAAGAAAAAAACTGCAATGCGCAATTTTCATAATTTGCAGAACTGTCAAAATCATATGGTAGTATGAAAAACTTAAGTTTTATTTAAATTAATTCACATAGTGTTGCTTGAACTGGTCGGACGTGTTATTTTTAGTGCGGCTGAATTTTCGTAATAGGTGAAAAAAAAAAATAATAAAAAAAAAAAAAAAAACTTGTAATAAGTGAAAAAAAAAAAAATATATATATATATATATAAAAAAAAGATATCGTAATAGGTGGAAAAATAGTGGTTTTTCGGTAATTTAAAAATCGCAAAACAACTGCATGAGTGTCCCGCTCAGATGTAATTCTGAGAAAGAGCTAAGCTACAGTAGGAAAAATTTATGGATCTCTGAGGAAGAATCCTTAAGAAAATCCGTGGAGTCTCTTCTCACTACAAAAGCCGGAATACGACGCCGTTCCTGTTCGCCCAATATAGTTATCTCATCCGATGAGAAATCATCATCTTCATCAAATAGTGCAGTCAAACCCAAAAAACAAGTAGGTATGGATAAGTACATCACCGTTCTCAAGCGACAGAGGAGCCCGACATCTGCTCAAATGTCTTCCAATTCCAATAAAGTTCCTAAGACCGTCAGCAGTGATAAGCCAAATGATCAAAACAAATTTGCTCTACTTCAGACGGATGACCCAGAAATACCGAAAAAGACGTTTAAGCCCCCACCAATTTACCTGAGAGAGCCCACTTCCAATAAACTGGTACAAGGAATTGTTGCTGTAATAGGTGAGAACATGTTTAGCGTAACCTCAATTAAACATGGAAAAATCAGCGAGACAAAGATCCAAGTGAATAGGGAAGATGATTTTCGAAAATTGTCCAACCAGTTGGAGAGGGAGACCAGGGATTTCTATACCTATCAGCTCAAAAGCGCAAAAGGACTCCAAGTCGTTCTAAAGGGTATAGACCCATGTGTTGATCCTGCGGAGATAAAGAACGGATTAATGGACAAAGGGTTCAAAATCAAGAGCGTAGTGAATATTAGAAACCGTGAAAAGATTCCTCAGCCCATGTTCAGGGTAGAATTGGAACCTGGAGATGTTGCCTTAAAGAAAAACGAGTCCCATCCAATTTACAATCTTATTTATCTTCTGCATCGTAGAATTACCGTGGAGGAACCGCATAAGCGTGTTGGACCCGTCCAGTGTCTTAATTGTCAAGAATTTGGTCACACCAAAGCGTATTGTAAATTGCCGTCTGTTTGTGTTGCATGTGGGGAACTACATGCAACTGCTCAATGTAATAAGTCCAAAACGGACTTAAAATTAAAAAAATGCAGTAACTGTGGAGGAAATCATACCGCTAATTATAGAGGTTGTCCAGTTTATACTTATTTGAAGGGCATAAGGACCAATAAGTCGCCAGTATTACCTGACCATCCTCAACAACCTAATTTCACGTCGAATAAGAATTTTCCTCAATTTGTACGACCAACTACTCACGTAAACGCTCCTAATTCTAGACAAGTTTCTTACGCAAACGTGGTCAAATCTAATATGCCAGGTCTGGAGCAGGAACCTATATCGCAATACTCTGAGCCACATATCAACAATCTAGAGACAACATTGCAGACACTTGTCCAAACTATGAACACTTTTACGACCACCATGACATCCATGATGCAGGAAATGCTGAAAATGCAATCCACTATCTTGCAAGCCATTTTAAAGAAATGATTTATTTAAAAATTTGTTTTTGGAACGCGAACGGCCTCCGCCAACATAAAAACGAACTGGAATACTTCCTGATGGATAAGCAGATTGATGTTATGATGATTGCTGAAACTCACTTGACGTCGACAGGGTACTTCAAAATTAATGGCTACGTGTTGTACGATACTAAAGATCCCCGCGGAAGAGCTTGTGGAGGTTCGGCAATTCTTATAAAGAACAGAATAAAACATTATCTAATGAATAACATAAGTGAGGATTACCTCCAAGCAACAAACATTTGCATTGAATTCTGTCAATACAAATTTGTTTTATCATCGATTTATTCTCCGCCTCGATTCTCAATAAAAGAACACCAATACCATAACTTCTTTAATTCCCTTGGAGCTAGATTTTTAGTTGCTGGCGACTTTAACGCCAAACACATTTTGGGGTTCACGTCTGGTAACCCCAAAGGGTCGCGTACTCTTCAACACCATTGCTCAAATGGGCTTAGATGTACTCTCAAGCGGACATCCCACCTACTGGCCGACGGACCGACGGAAGATTCCCGATGTTATTGACTTTGGAGTAGTGAAAAATATCCCTGTAGAATGGATGCAAGTGGATCCTTCATTAGACTTGTCCTCAGATCACTCTCCTACTATCATTTCAATGCATTTCCCTCAAGTGTGTGGCTCTCCATTTAGAAACATGACTAAGACCCGAGTAAGCTGGATAAAATACAAAAAGTATTTAAGTTCTCATTGCACGGAAAATATTGTGTTGAGAACTACCGACGATATCGATGAGTCGATTGGCAACTTTACCGAGGACCTTCGACGAGCTGTGCATCACGCTTCCACTTATCACGTTGAATGTAGAAATAGGACAAACAGAACTTATTTATCTGAACTCGAACATCTCCTATCAGAAAAAAGAAGAATGAGAAGAGAGTGGCAACTTCACAGGTCTCCTGAACTTAAAGCTAGGCTACGGGTATGCAGAGATATACTAAGACATTTCTTAGAAACCCAAAGAACGGCTTCACTTACATCCTACTTGGAGGGTCTTGATAGTACCCCACAATCTGACTACTCGTTATGGAGGGCGACAAGAGGTTTAAAAAGACCAGTGAGAGGAAAACCTCCTTTGCGAAATCCGACTGGTGACTGGGCTAGAAATGATTCCGAGAAAGGGACATTATTTGTTAACCATTTAAGAAATGTGTTTACTAAAAACAACTCAAATAACGTATCTGATTTGCCACCACTCGTTATTAGACCTCCTGTACCTCTAAGACTAAACTTTGGTGATGTCCAAAGCGCTATTGGTACTCTGAACCTTAGAAAGGCTCCAGGTATGGATAAAATCAGCAATAAAATGCTTGTGGAGTTACCTCGTGTAGCTAGAAGAATTATCCTCTTTATCTTCAACGCTATTTTACGCCTAGAATACTATCCTGCAGATTGGAAGGTGTCTATGATCACTATGATTCCTAAGTCAGGGAAGGATCACACCAAAGTAGAGTCATATAGGCCAATTAGCCTATTGCCGACAATTTCTAAACTGTTCGAAAAATTGTTAATGACTAAGTTGATTCCAATTCTGAACGACACTGAATGCATTCCTAATCATCAATTCGGCTTCAGAGCTAAACACAGCACCATCGAACAAACACACAGATTGGTAAATGTGATAAGAGGGTCGTTTGAAGACAAAAAATACTGCTCCGCCCTTTTCATTGATGTGTCCCAAGCGTTCGACAAAGTTTGGCATGACGGTTTAATGCACAAAATAAAATTAACTCTGCCTGCTAACACCCATAAACTTATGGAAAGCTATTTATACGGTCGCAAATTTAAAATCAAAGAAGGCAATTTTTTAAGCCCCGCTCAGCCAATTGAAACAGGTGTGCCACAGGGTAGCATACTGGGCCCTACTTTATATTTGATTTATGCCTCCGACATGCCGTCAGACCCCAAAATCCACATGTCAACTTTCGCAGACGATACAGCCTTTATCAGCGTTCACAAGGACCACCAAGTAGCATCACAGAATTTGCAGAATTATGTTTATAAACTAGAGAATTGGCTAGAGCTTTGGAAAATCAGGGTTAATGAACAGAAATGTATTCATATCACTTTCACATTGCGAAAAGAAACTTGCTCGTTCATCAAAATAAATAATCAAATTATTCCTCAACATAATGAAGTCAAATACCTCGGCATTCACCTCGACCGCCGTTTAACTTGGAAGTCTCATATTGAAGCGAAACTTACACAGATGAGATTAAAAGCAGTGCAACTTAATTGGCTAATCGGCAGAAATTCTACATTAAAGTTGGACTGCAAACTATTGTTGTACAATGCAATTCTAAAGCCAATCTGGTGCTATGGAATTCAATTATGGGGTACTGCCTCAGCATCAAACATTGAAAAAATTCAAAGGGGTCAAAATAAAATTCTACGTATAATTACTGCAGCTCCATGGTATGTTAAAAATTCTCGAATTCACAAAGATCTATGCGTGCCATCAGTAAAAGTTGAATTTACAAAACACGCGTCAAAGTATGTCAGCGAACTTGAACACCACCCAAACCCACTTGCACGAGACATCCTTAACTTTAGTGGTCATAATCGGTTGAGAAGGAGGGATACCCTTGCTTTAACTCAAGCGCAAAATAGATGACTGGATCAGTTGATGTGAAATTTTTTTAGTATCATAAAATTTTTGTCTAGCACTGGCTGGGCTTATTATTTTCTTTTTAGTATTAAGATTTGAATACTTATTGTCATTTCATTATATGAAGATTCAATAAATAAATAAAGGCTATAAAAAAAAAAAAAAAAAAAAAAAAAAAAAAAATTTAAATGGACGTAGTCAGTGATTTAAGTTTTATTTAAATATGATCTATAAAAATGAATTTGGTATTTAAACAGAACTTAAGTTTAAACACATTTATTGAATTAATAACAAATAATCAAATTAAACATTGAAATCAATTCTTGCAATCGAAATATGCGGATACTATTTTACAAGCATTTTTTAACTTTAATTGAAACTGTAACTTTTCCTTACAGAAATATTTAAAATTGCTTTTTTTGCAGCTCACTTTAGGACATATTTTTAATAATTAAAGATTTAAATCATTTGATAAAGATTTTATCAATTTGAATTAAAAAATTCTATTTTATCGAATTTTTCTGAATATTTACACCATATTTTAGATTAAATATTTATGTATTGAGCAAAAACTCCTATACATATTTATTTATATCCCATATTTATTCTATTGTTGCTGTAAAGCAAAATGTTTTACATACATACATATGTATTTAAAACAAGTTTTTTTCTTTGTAATATAAACTTGTAAGTAGATTTTGTGTAGCTTAGGAAAATAATCATGATATAACTATAAAATAATATGAAGATAGATAATTCCAATAGTTTAAAAACACGTGTAGTCATGACAGAATTGTAAGGTTTATTTACATATAAAGAATTATTTTTATGTAAATTGTAGACATTTTGTATACCCTTCCACACCATATGTAAGTGGTGAATGAGGGTATATAAATATAAATTTGTCATTCCATGTGTAACACTGAGAAATACTCATCTGCGACCCAACAAAGTATATATATTCTTGGTTCTTATGAAATTCTAAGTCGAATTAGATATATCCGTATGTCTGTCTGTCTCTGTAAAACACTCTCGCGTCCAAACTATACAACTTAACTGAACAAACTTTGGTATTCGGTTTAGGCCAACCAGAGTTATGGAGCAATATGTGAGACAACCTCCATACCTCCAAAATCTTCCCGAAATATTACTCAATTATACATAAATGCCTATAAAATTGGAATATCCAGACAAAAATCAACAAAAATAAGTTTTATGCAAAAATAAATCGCAAAACGAAATTTTTTTTAGTTCGGTCCATGTTTGATCATAGACCCCATACAAAGTCCACTTCCAAAATTCACTTAAATACGTATAAAACAGATATAAATAATGTTAAACGGCTAAAATTTGACATGAATAATCTCGCAAAAATCGCATTTGCTTTCGCATCGCAATAGAGAGTAACCCCCCAGGTTAAGGAAACGAGTATAAACAAGTTCGAGTACTATATTCGGCTGTGCCGAATCTTAAATATCCTCCACCTAAACGTACTAAAAAATGGAAATTTACACTAATTACAGGACTAGAATATTCTTATTCTATGTTTTCTATTCAGTTTTAGTGCAAATTTTATTAGTATTTGATATATTGTTGGAAAGACAATTTTACGACCAACATAATTTATGTTAAATATTTTGAAATTTTATCTAATTTCGACCATTTATAATCAATGTAATTACCGATTCTTACTGTAATTTACAGAGTTTATTTGATTTTCATAATAATCTTGATTGTTCTTTTATTCTACCTTTTTTTTAATATTCTATAATTTGTTTTTTCAAGCAATTAGGTCACTTTTAATATTTTACATAAGTCCATAATTTGGATATGACTTTAAGTCTCATACCAATTTTAGTGAAATGAGCCATAAAGCCATTATGGTTTTATGTCCCATTTGATTGCAAACACTATTTTATGATGAAAGGTATAAATAAGTGTACATTTTTAACACTTGGAGGAGTATTTTTCGGCCCTGGCTTTAGGTAATGCTATTACTAATGACAATTGATTGATAATTATTAGTTGATTTGCAGTGTCAATTTCACGAATTTACAATGTAATTCTTTGCTTCTCGCTCGAAAAGGAACTTACGTTTGGATGTTAAATAAAGTGGTGGCTCTAGATATTTTGATAGCGTCAATGTAGCTTTGTGGATTTTGTCGAAACTTCTGACTTTTAGAATCGGCAAACATTTGTCTATATTTAGACACCATGTCGTGTGTTGGATGAAATCAAAAAATAGGACCCAAAATCTCTTGCTGAACTAACTTTGACAACTATGATTAATGTTGGAGTAAACACATTTTTCAATTGCCAAGGGTTTATTGAAAACCCCATATGGTCTCTCTGCTATTTATTATACTTAAATACTTGTGTTTTGTGTTTTTTTGTTACAGCTTTTAATATATCTGTGAAATAAACCATGCTTTTTCCCACAGTTTTGACATAACACACTTCTTCGAAGGAAAAAATCAATTTACAGAAGGCATTCGTGTTGTGTTCGAGATGTAAATACAATAAAAAGTTAAAAAAAATTCGAAAATTTTAGCAACATGTCAGCGACTGACTATACTAGGTTTCTTTATTTAATATATACACATATCGCACCCTAAATACAAAAGGGTCACACTCAAAATACTAAAATTTTCAGGAGAGACAAAAAAAGTTCATCGTGCACAAGCAACATACTTAACATACAAATAGACATAATTGTATTTTTCCAGTTAAAGAAGATAGTGATGTGAACGAAATTTATGCACAAGTTAGAGATGTGTACTCTGAATTAATTTATGGAAAAAAGTCAGTTTTGGAAAATTTTGAGTTGTGATCCTTTTGTATTTAGGGTGCGATATGTATTTTAAACATTTATTTAAAATTTATTTAAATTTTTCTTCACAAATACTTTTAAAACAAAATTTAATTTATATTAATCTTCAGATAACTTTGTCATCATCCATGAAGAGTTTAAAAAAGGAAGTAAAAAGGAAAGTGTATGACAAAAACAATTCTTTTAAAAAATCAAAAAAAAAATCATGTCTTTGAAAGAAAATTCCATTTCATGTTTTTGTTTACAGTATATTGTCATTGTCATTAAGAATTTTCGTAGAATTTAAGAGAATGTTTTGTGTTGTTATTTTCTCAAAAAAGAAAATAAAACAAGGAAAATGACAAATCAAGAAAAGTCTTCGTAACTGGGATAAATTTCTTAAAGAATTATTAAACAAAACTTCTATACAAATCTTATTTTGTGAACCTTCAACAAATTTTCTTCTTATACTGAATGTTTTCGAAAAAAAACTAAGTTTAAAGTTGTAAAAAACAATTACCTAATTTTATGAATTGACAGTTTTGTTATGGTTTAAAATAAATACAATTTAAAAGTTAGTTGAGACAAATCTTTAAATAACTCAGCGAATTAATTATTTCGATATTGGTTTTTTTTAAGGATTTCATACTCTAAAATGTGGGATAAATCTGAAAACACTTAAAGCAATTAACACATCTACTGTCATATACTTCTTAGCATTACATTATATACGCAAAACTAAAACTATGACACATATACTTATTTGTATTGAACATTAAAGTGATTTTCGGCAATGAATCTTATTTTAGAACTATGGTCAATTACGGACCGATATGCAGAAAATACAATTTGTTTGTAGCGCAATTTTTCTTAAATATGTGTGTAAATCAAACATTTATCACCGATAAACCTGTATTTTGGGTGGACAATTGTTTAGAGGCTAGGTGAATAATAGATCGATTTCAACCAAAATCAATCTCAACTGTCCTTGGGCCAAAAAAATATTATGTACCAAATTTTGTCATGGACAGCCAACCAGCCAGACGTACGGACGGACATCGTAAGTATACTCTAAAATGGGTGTTGGACTAATATTTATGGGTGTTCAAAACATCAACACAAATAAAGTATTTATACCCCCCCCCCCACTTTGGTGATGTAGGGTATAAATATAGTGGTGTCTTTATGTAGTTACGGAATTGAGTATATCTTTAAGTCATCATTTTAATACATTACAATTATGAGTTTTTAAACATGGTTTTCAACATTTTTAATAAACAATTAACAAGAGTTTATGATACTACGAGTAGATATTAAAATTTTCCACAAGCAAAACAAAACATTCGCACACAGCAGAAATATCATTAAACCTACAAGGCAAAAAATACTTATACACACATGTTTAAACAAACGCCTTTTTGCAGGCTTCTGTTGTATGTGAATATCCCTGGCTAAAAATAAAATCTTTATATGCCTTCGTATACTATCATCATTATCAGTTGTTGTCGTTAAGATATATAGAGGACATAAATGTAAATAATTTTGTTTTTATGGTCATTGATGGAAAAGTTTTGAAGTGAAAAAAAATGTGGGCAAGAGAAAACTGCAGTATAATTTGGTTATTAAGGTTAAAGTCGGTATTTGATTTTCAGGCATTTGCACAGAATAATGCAACTAAAAACAATTTGCCAATTGTTCCAGTACTTTACAATAGTATTCTTGATTATGCGAACTATTAGCCTGAATAAAAAGCTTTTCTCTTAAAAAGATAAATATTAGTTCAATTCCTTCTCTAGTTAATAAAAAAAACTTTAATGTTTTCATGGAATTTATTGAATTTTTATACCCTCTACGTGTAAAATACACATCCACAATTGATTTCAAAAAAAAAAAAATAAAAATTTATTATTCTTGTAAGCAGTTTGGTATTTTTTGTTTTTGGCATTTCGATGCAGTAGGATTATAGTTATGAACAAAAATGTGACCATCAATATTTTGATAATTTTTTTTATATATATTACGGGCAAAACCATTACATTTTGCACACGTTATTTATATGATAAAAAAAAGACAAACTATGATGAAAATAGCAGGAATCGGTTCATGCTTTTTAATAGTCGCCATAGACAGCTTCCTCAAAATATGACTCAATGGTACATTAAACGTCCTGGAAAATTGCAATATCCATAAATTAGGCAAAAATAAGTTTCATGCAAAAATATACGACAATATAGTCCTTATTTAACCATAGCCGCCAAATAAAATCCACATCAATGCGTATAAATATTTTAAAATATCGTTACTATGTTTAAATTTTTAGCATATAAAAAAAATCACTGCACTTGATTTATTGCGAATGGCCCATAATTGGTCATAGTCCGCATATAAGAACCACATCCGAAAAATACACTAATCTGCATATAAATATATGTTTCTTGCAAACAACGGTTTTGATTCGATATTTTATTTAAATATATGCCAAAATCAAACTGCTGGATTTTGTGAATATCAGTCTATATATCTTAAATATACCGGTATGTTCTTGAAATTCAATGTGATTTATTCTCATATGCATGAAATTCTCGGTACCGAATTTAATGAAGATCAGTCCGTAATTGGTCATAGCTACCTACCACATCTGAAAAACAAGTTAAAAAACAAAAACTATTACTAAATATCGATATCGAACCAACATATAATACCGATCACTAAGTCTACTCCAGAAAACATATTAATATCAAGTATATTAATTACTTTTTGATAATTTTAGTTAGGCTCAAGTTCATTAAATTTAATTTTCATTAAATTATTTTTACTGAAGTTAGGAATTACAACTTGAAAAATGTATTATTAAAAATGTTTGATAATTTTTCTTGACTGGGGATCGAACCTGGGTTGTTGAATTTACATATGTTTCGAGAAATCCCACTTTCTCTCATCAGAATTCTTTGCGCTCTACCACCTGCACCACTGCGGTGCCGGTCAGTCAACAGACAAACATCAATCCTTTAACCAGTGTTAGTTCTGGTAGTTCGAAGTTTTTGCTGTAATTATCATTCTTTATTAATTTCTAGTCATACCTAGTTGTTTTTTCCTTCAGTTTTTTTGTATTCATGTCAAGACTTTGTCTCGAAAATTTGAATACATTTGTTTAATTAATTTAATTTAATTACATACTGGATTTTGAAGCTATTAGTCGATAATTGATCCTCTTCCAGTGTGCAACTATAAAACTCTTTTAAATAACTTTATTAAGATGAAATTCAATCCAAATAAGTCTCAACTTAAAACTGTCCTTTTTGTATATTCATTTCTTTTGATTCTCTTTATAAAATGTTACATAATAGATAAGTTTAAAGACAAACTCTGTAAATTAAGCTAGCAATTACAATTAAATTTGATAAACTTTCAAAACATTTCAAACAAATTGTATTTATTGCTCGTAAACTTGTCTTTCAGACAATACAAAAAAAATACTTATAAAATTTGCTCCAAAACTGAATAAGAATCACTAAACAAGGTTATTCTATAATCTATACCTAACACTGTTGTAGTTTTTGTGCAGGGTATTAAAGATTCGATACAGCCGAATATAGAACTTTAAATTGTTTTTGTTTCCTTTATTATTGTGTAATTTTCTGTTGTTTATTTTCGTTTTGTTTTTAAGTTTTTCAAATAATGAATTATGTTTTTCATATTTGATTATTTATAAAATTTAAAAATCTTAATCGCCTTTTATTTGATTTCAGAGCACACAATAAGATTAAATGATTAAGTTAATTTCTATAGAAACTTAAAAAATAGGCATCGTGTATATCATGCTTGTGTTTTATTATGTAAGCTAGTTTTTTTGGTCTATAAGATCAAAAATAAAATTTTATTTTGTATTTCACCTTATAACTATATTCAAATATGGTAAAAAATATCATCAATTGTTTACGCAAGCATTGAATTGTGATGATATTTAATCAGGCATGTCACAGAATTCGATCGGAATGGTTTCAATTCCGTATTTGCAAATTGATCGTTTTTACTTTGCGTTCTCTAGGTTCCGATCGATTTTGTTTATTCCCAAAAAAATTTTAAATCTCGGGTTTTAACTTAAATATGGTAACGTTGTGCAAACCAAAACAAAAAACATATGATTTTAGTAATAAAAAAAGTGAACAAAAAGAGCGCTAACAAAAAAAATTAAATAAAATTGCAAAATTTTTTTTAAATGCCCGGAATTACAATTGTGGCTGTTTTAAATGATTCAAGACATCAAAATGCAGTTGAAAAGCTACGAAGAAGGCATTTAAGGGATGCATCTGATCCCCTGTCATATTCCAGTGTTGTGTAAATATTTTTAATATTTGTGGTTATTTTTCACTTTAATTAAAATCGTTTCTGTTCAGTTTTATTAGGTATTATCGCCTCAGTAAAGAAGCATTTATTATGGATTTGGATAAAATAAAGCCACATCTTAAACCGTCAGCCATTCCACCAATTATTCAGTTGTCAACCACATTGAGAGTTTTAGGTACTGGTAAATTTCTGAGCGTTATAGGTAAATGTGTATGTAAGTATTAAGACACCTCTTAAGCCTTCATTAATTAAATAAAAATTTTCAGCTAAAGATGCTGACACCAGTTTAGGAAGAAGTACGGTATCGACGCTGATGTGGAGAGTCGTTCTCGAAAATATTATTTTCCCGCATTGGATAAAACTTCAATTGACTGAGGAAGAAATGCAATATTCTAAAGCTTATTTTTTCAAAAATTTCAAATCCCAGGGGTCATATGATGTATTGATGGGACGCACATTAAGCTGCTTAAGCCGTCTGAAGACTTATAATTATATTTAAATAGAAAGGGAGTCTTCAGCATTAACACCATGATTGTGAGCAGAATATTCGTTTATTTATATCTTTGTTAATATTTTAATTTTTAGATATACATATAAACTTCTACAAATGACTGATATCACCAACTGTTAATTTGGTTTTATTTTATTTAAGGCTTCTATTTTATTTAACGCTACTACGTCAAAAAATACACTGGGGAAAAAATGTGATATATGTTGTATATTGTTGCTTCAAACTTACAAATTGTAAGTAAAATTTAAGGAAATTCGAAAATCGGCTTCACGGATGGACCAAATATACTTAATACATTTTTTTAGTGCTCTAAAGCTATCTTCGCAATATTCCCTTTCTAATGAAAACGATTTGCTGCGCATCGGTTAGATGGTTTCGAAGTCTATGTATATGTCCGTTGTATCCACTTTTTTCATGTCGGTACATATCTGAAATTTATAACAGTAGTGAAATTTAACTTTCCACCATAAGTGCTAAATGAGGTTTGTCATTCCATGTGTAACACTTAGAAATATTCATCTGAGACCCAACAAAGAATATATTCTTGATCCTTATGAAATTCTAAGTCGATTGAGCTATGCCCCTCTGTCTGTCTGTCTGTCTGTGTAAAACACTCCAACGTCCAACGGCCACAACCGAAATCAACAAAGTTTGCAAAATACCGTTTATAGTTTGGTGTTGAAAATCAGCACCATCGGTGTAGTAGGACAGGAGTTATGGATCAAAATGTAAGACAACCTCCATAAAAATTTAATGTTTTTTAAAATTTTTCTTCCTATATTTTGAAATTTAATGCAGATGTTGCCATGAAATTTTGTATATGTTGTTTTTATGATAAAAGAAGAAAGTGTGCTGAAAATAGTATGAATGGGTCCATGATTTCTCATAGCCCCCATACAAAAATCTTCCCGAAATATTGCTCAATTATACATAAGTGCCTATAAAATTGTTTATTAAAATTTCCCAGTTGTATATTAAAATTTGTGCTTAAGACGATTGTTTGTATCTACTTTAGTCCTGGTTGTTATAGTGGTTTGACTTTTATTAAAAATTTATATAGATTTTACAAATGCAGTTATGCAGCAGATTACCTAAACTACATACTAATTCAGACTTGCGTAATCAAGTTTTGACAAAGGTATTTTTAAAACAGTATAATTTTGCAAATATATAAAGTTAAAATATTCCAATCTAATCTTAATTACATGAATAAGATGATCAAAATTTTTGCAAGAGATATCCTTATAAATATTTAATTTTAAAAACATTTTCGATATAATTTGTTACAAATTAAATTAAGAAATACACATTCTCTTTTGTATCTGCATATATGTATGTACGGAAGACAGCAGTTTGAATAAACCCAACAACACCCAATTACTCGTACATACAAGCAAACAATCTTAATACAGTTTATCCTTTGCATTTATGTTCTTCTGGTGTTTGCTCGTTTCTTTGCTTATATTAAGCAACATATGTGAAGGCTTCCTTGTCAGGTTACAAACTTCAATATTATTTAACACATTTATATAATAATTTTTTAAGAAAAAATCTCATATCCCTACTCGGTTGCTCTATACATACATATATAGATATACATATATTTAACTTCTAAAGGCATATTGAGCCCAAGGCTGGTTATATTAAAAATATAGAATAAACGGATAAGTTAAATTTAAAAAATTAAAGAAGTATTAACATTATCAAAGAATAATATATTAATAATGATGTAAAAATACATATACAGTGGCTCCCATTGAAAGTCGGCCAATATTTACATTATTTATTATTAAACACAAAAACAAATAAATATGGTATTGCACCATTAATATAACAGAAACAAAAACAAAATAATTAAAAAAACTATAATAGTATGATAACACTGAAAGTCGATCAGGCCATTAAATTAAATTATTTATAAGATTTTAATTAGTGTTTTGTTTCGTATCCTTTTTGATTCTCTACAGTTTGTAGCCATTTTGGAATCGATTCAAACAGTTTTTTGCACACATCCGGACTTATTTGGTTCCATTCTTCCACTGATACATAATCTATTTTGCATCCGACATAAAGCTCGTTTACGTTAAGGTCTGGACTTTGCGCAGGTGTTTCGAGGACCTTAAAACAATTATACAACAACCAGTTTTTCGCTATCAGCAATGTGTGCTTTGGGTCATTGCCCTTGTTAAATTTAAAGTTATTGGCAATCCCCAATTTATGAGCACTTTGTTTAACATTTGACTTCAAAATATCAAGATACATGTTTTTATCTATTATGCCTTCTATTAAATAAAGATTTCTAACACTGGAAGCAGCCATGCAACCCCACACCATCACTGACAAGGCGTACTTTACAGTTTCTTAGTATTTAAAGGGCAAAACTCCTCATTAAGTTTGCGCCACTTATATGTGGCCGACCATCGGACCCTAATATATTGAATTTGCCTTCGTCAGTAAAAAGAACCTGTAAATTTTTAAAGTGCTGATAGATATAGTCCACAAGAGTTAATTGAAAGTAAATTTTTAAAATCATATTGCAAGACTTTGAATGTAAGTCACTATATATTTTTTAATATTACACAAATATACGGCTAAAGGAAATAATTTACATTTTGATTGATGAAACATAATTTTTAGAAAAAAGTCAATTGAACAATTTTCACATTAATTTCCTTGTTTTAAATTTGTCAATCAGTTTCTGATTTCATTGCAACAGTTTGGTTATTTTTTTTTTTTACTGAAATGAGTAGCTTTTATGTTGAGATACTTTTGGCAACACTTAAAGTTTCATACAACATTCGAAAAATATATGTAAAAATGTCGCAGGTATTGTAAAAAATATTTACATATATACAGGGTGCTGTAGCTTAATTGGTTAGCGCATTTGATCATTAAGCATGAGTTGGTATTTGTAGCCCGGTGTTACGTGCCGGTAAAATTCGAATGATAAATAAAAACTGTTTATTGTTTTAATAAGCAGACGTAATTTAACCGATCAAATTCAATTGTTAATGGGTATGAATAGTTACCTGCTAGCTCTAAATCTCATGTTCGTAATTCTCAACCCGAGAATTTGGCACGCAAACATATTATATACTCTACATACTCTTAGAGTATAAAGTAAATACAAACGAGTAGTAAAAAAAATATTATTTCGACAAATATAACCGTGCTCAGGTGATAACCCAGGTTGGGAACACTTTTCCCTTCCAATTTGCACATGCAAACGCCTATGACAGATCAAGTACCAATATTTTACAAACTATCCCTAAAAATTACATAATTTTTAAATTATATTTACGAGTACATACTTGCTTTGGTTATCTTTCCCCATGATGAAAAATTTAATGTTTCATTTTATACAATTCGAGTTCTACAAAAATTTATTGAAAGTAAAAAAGGAAAATTTCATACATACGATACGATAGTAAGGGAAAATGACATTGACGAAACACAAAACCAATTAAATAAATTTCACAATCGAATTAAATTTACAATAGAAGAACAGAAGCACTAGCAGTTGCCGTATTTGGATACTTTGGTTATCAGGAAAGGAAGTCAGACAATAGTTGACTGGTATCAAAAACCAACTTCGTCGGGAAGAATTATTAATTATTTTTCGTGCCATCCAAAAAGTATAATAATGAATACTGCAAGTATTTTATTAGGCGAGTGTTATCAATCAGTGACAAACAATTCCATAAAGAGAATTTACGTAAGCTGAACGATATTTTAAGAAAAAACTCGTTCCCGAAACATATTATCAAACATATATCTTTACCAGATGACTCTAATAGAATGACCTACATGCCAAAAATCTCGGAAAGGATTCAAAATTCGGATATTTATAACAAAGAAAAATATAAAACAAATAACACTCTCAGACAACTTTTTTCAAATACAAAAAGTAGAATTGACGACATGGATAAATCAAATCTTATCTACAAAATAAAATGCATGGGTGACAATACTACCATATGCAACCAAGTATATATTGGGACTACAAAGAACAAGCTGAAAACTAGATTAGCAGGACATAAATCGGATATAAGATGTAGGGATAAGTCATCAACACAAAAAACGGCAATGAGAGGACATACAACAGATTTTGACAATGTACAAATTTTGCAAAGAGAGGAAATATATAAACGGAGATTTACATTGAAAATGCTACACATCAACAAGGTCGAACAAGAAAAGAGAATGAACTACCGGAGCGATATAGAAAACTTATCAAAGAGTTATAGTTATATAATAAATAAAACAAAATTGAAAATGTAGTGCAATATTAAATGTTTAACTTTAAAGTTCTAATTTTTGATGATTGTAACTCATTGTTGTGTAAGTCCCCGTTTACACAGAGAAACATTTGGAAGGGAAACATTTTGTTGGGAGAGAGGAACGGGTGGGGAAGAGAATATGAAATTTGTTCCCCGTTCTCGGATGCACGCTTTGTGCTTTCATTCTTATTGTTTACATTTGCTTTGCTATTTGACATTTGCTTTAGTTCTTTTCAGCGTGCTTTGTTATCTATGTTTTATATTTGGACTTTGTTTGAATACAAATAAATAATGTAAAATAAAATAATATAAATTTTTTATAATTTATTTATTTATTTCACAAATCCATATATTTGATTACTTACATTAGCAAATCAAAAACAGTAGAAATAAAAAATAACAACACTGCAATTAGACAGATGTCAAAAAAAAAAAAAAAAAACAAATATAAACTGGAATGTTTCCGACAACAATGTTTCCCTGTATGACCGCGAAGGAAAATACAAAAGAGAATTCCAGATGTTTCCCTTCCAAATGTTTCCCTGTGTAAACGGGGACTAAGTTTTATCCTTATATTCTGTCACAATAGTAAAATAAATTAATTTGTATTATTTCTGTTTTGTGTACAGATTTTCCTGATGATGCTTACCGATGCTAGGAGAAATATTGAAAAATAAATAAATAAGATAATTGATTATAACACAGACCTCGAGCCTGATTATTTACCTAATTTATTTGAAATATCATATATAAATATAAATGACCATATAAGTATTTGATCTTTACATATTGAGTGTATAATATAAATCAATAAGTAATTATTATTTACATATTTGCGAATACTATTAGTAAAGAATAATAAGAGAAGACTTACAATAGATGAGCATAGATTCCACAATTGAGTTGATGGGCCCAGCATTCAATATGTGATGTTGTTGTTGTTGTCAATCATCTCTATAATGCAACTTTTGGAAAATATTAATAATACTGAGATTAGCTTTACATTAAGTTATTTATTGACATAAGGAAAATAATTTATTTTAAGAACTTGAAAGATATGAATATACACAAATAAAATAATGTTAGTAAAAAAAAATTGTTTTAATTTTAATAAGGGAATTTGTTACAATTTACATGTTTTAAATTTACTTAAATTAAAATTAAATGAACAATATTGATAAAGTATTTGAAATTTAATTCATTTAAATTATTAATTGGTTGCAAAAAAAATTTATAATAGTAATATTTAGAAATATTAAATTAGTTCATATTTAGAAAAAATTATTGTTATTAAGTGGTAAATAGTTTAATTCAAGAATTGTGTTTGGTTTTGAGTACTTATATATTACAAAGTTAAGTTAAATTAGGCATAATTTTACAGTTTTTCTTTTATGAATTAAAAAATACATCATTAGAGATATAAATAATCTTGATGTAGTTATATCATTATAAGAAAGATAAAGTAATTTAAATAATCCGGTTTATAATAATATGATTTTTGACAAAATATGGTAATTTGGGCTACTTTATATTATATATATACATATGTAAATATAATAATTAGAATAAGTTCATTATAGTAAAAACTATTGAATAGTGTTTAATAAATGTTGGACTTTGAAACAAAGTTCGTTAGAACGCTTACGTCTGGGAATCTGGTGTAAATTTTCCAATTTGTATAATTCGTTGAAAGAATTTTGTAGGTCGGTTGCAGCACGTGGTATCGCCGTTGGCACATCGAATTTTGGGATCAGTATTGGTTAGATAACCGTATTTTTCCGAAGCAATATTTGGGATTCTGAACTTATTTTAGTTTGGCAAATATATGTGGTTTTGTCCGATTTTGTAGGTGTCGTAATAAAAATGAGTCTCGGCACACTATTTATATCGTATGCTCACTTAGGTTTCCTTGGAACAGCCTATGTTTTAGTATTTTAATTTTTTTTTCTAATATAAGTCCAAAAATGAGCAAAAAATGCAGATTTATTTTTTATTTTACAGAAGTACCAAATTGTAGACAATGTGACCCCAAAAGAACTACCTTGTCAATAGTACCTATGTCAGTAGTGGATTTTCAATGATACGCACATGTTAAATGTTTATAGTAGTACTGGTGACTGTGTCAATAGTAAATCAGTACAGTTTCACTATTGTCATTTCCTGCAGGGATGTAACCAGTAGCGAATAGGCAAGGCCTTGATTAACTTTACAGCATATTTTTTCCGCTGGGATGTAGAAATCAACACACACATACAAAGACAACAACAGCGACATATCTGTTGTGAAATAAAATATAAATGATATCACTTTAGAGAGACAGAGAGAAAGAAATGTGTTAGAAAAATTACTCAACGAAACAAAATTGCCAACAATAAAAAACTAATGAATAAAAAAAATTGCTTTAACAACGCTAATGGCCAGAAAATGACAATTTGCCTAAAAGAATATTTTACTATTTTTTTCTAATAAAACAAAAATGAAAAGTGTGAAAATGATAGTATTAGCAAAAAACTATCATAGACAAAATAAAACATCAATTACGTCAGTAGACAACAGTAGATTTGGATACGCAAAGCTGCAAGTATCAAATAAGCTGTAACTGGTTAGCTATGTTAACTATTGGATTCCTCATTTAGTAAAATTTTCAGATCATATCAAACATAGAAAATATTGTTTTAAAATATAATTCTATTAAAATAGAATCGGTAAAAAAAAGCTACAGGTTTACTTCCACTTTTTTCGAATTGCACCATTGTGCAGCTGCAAAAAAACAAAAATTACCTCCAATTTAGTTTAAACGGTGACAAATTGACATCAAGTCAAATATCAAAATGTTGGCAAATAATAAAAAGCACAGAAAAATAAAAACGTTCTAAATTTTCACACATAAAAAATACTTACAAAACAATAACTACAAATAAACAAAAGTAGCAAAATATTTTTATACCCTCCACCAAAAAATGGGGGTATATTAAGTTTATCATTTCGTTATCAAAAAGTCAAAATATTGGTCGTAAAACCAAGAAGTATCTCGATCCAAGTGTCGAAGAAGTATCGATCTAGCCATGTCTGCCCGTCTGTCTGTTTGAGGCATGATAGAGCTTAAAAAAAAAGTTTTATGCCAAAGTGCTACTTTCTACTTCCTTCAAATATATTGCAGATAATATTATGAATTTTTTATTTGTATTATAAGAAAATAAGAAAAATAAGTCCTGTTGCAAATAGTAAGAAACACTGATGTTCGACCCATAATTGGTCATAGCTCCCAAATGGTAAATATCTTATAAATACCAAACTGAAATTTTTACCAGATCAAACAAGTTTCACCACAAATGAGTAATGAGTGAAGCTAAATCACATCTAAAAATTTTATCACGATCGGTCCATAATTAGTCGTAGCCTCCATATAAGGCCCACTTCCGAAAATCACTTTAACGATCATAAATTCCTTAAAAAAGTTTGTATCCAAATAAAATTTAACACAAATAAGTTTCTTATATACAGAAAAATTCACACCTAATTTTATAATGGTCGGTCCATAATTATTCAAAACTCCCATATAAAACCCTCTCAGTAATTCAATTTAATCTCCTTTAACCTCTTTTAGCAGTATTCATTTTGAGATTAAATTTAACACATTTAATATTTATATGCACAGAAATCATGGAACTAAATTTTTGGATTATCGGTCCATAAGAGGTAATATCTCCAATATAGCGCTCGTTTCTGAAAAACTGTTTTATACATATACTGGATGTAGGATATTATATGGTCGAGCTTGACCGACTAAACTTTCTTATTGTTTAGGAAATAAAATTGTTTGAGCTCGTTTATGCTTCAATATGACTGACGTAAAATAAAAATAATCAACTTTTGATAATATTTTCGTCTGTTGAGTGTGAAATATTTAGGAAATAAGGGTTGACATCCAATGGCAGTTAAAATTTACAGACATATATAAATGTTTATTGATGTTTTATTTCCAAGTTTTATTTAAAAATTTAAAAATAAAGTTTAAATGATGTTTGCTAAATAGAAAGGGTCATAATGATCCCAAAAATGTTTTGTTTAGAAAATGCTAATAATTATTAGTGAGCAACCACATCAGGGTCAAATAATATTTGGCAGCACAACTACATTTGTTCACCATCAAATGACATTAAGAGACAAAAAGACCGCCATTTTTAAAAACTACAAATTAAAATATGATCGTCCTCGTCCCATTTCAACCTTATGCATAAGGTACAAGTCACAATTTTGAAGCAATTTCTACAAAATTGTATGCATTTTTCAGAGCCGTTTTTTAAACAAAAAAATTTAGCAAAAAATTATCCATTGATATATCATCTTGTCAAAATCTCTTTAACTTCCTTAATCTTGTACAAATATTGATATCTAGATAAAATTTAATACAATTAACTTGTACAGAAGATATGCTACTAAATTTTTATATATGTTGGGGAGAGGGGGGCACGTTTGAACACGGCGCATCTTTGAACAATGTTGATAAAATCTCAGTTTAACATTTTTTCCGACCATTAACCGAGTTTTTCACATTGCAACGTCAACAACTTTTGCTAATTTTTTCAGTCGTCGACCGAATGGAGTTGGGTGAACAAGTTTTCGCAGTGCCATTGTAATTATACCCTACATCACAATGGTGGGGAGGGTATATTCGATTTGTGCTGAATCTAAAATCCTAAATATTGGTCCAACACCCACCTTAAAGTATACCGATCGGCTGAGAATCACTTTCTGAGTCGATTTAACGATGTCCGTCCGTCCGTCCGTCTGGCTGGCTGGCTGTCCATGTAAAGCTTGTGCCCAGAGTACAGGTCGCAATTTTGAAGATATTTCGATAAAATCTGATACGTGATACTTTCTCGGCCCCAGGATGGATGGGATTGAAACTGGTGGAAATCGGTCCATTATTTCACCTAGCCCCATACAAATGTCCTCCCGAAATTGGGGGTTTCCGGTCATAAATCTTTGAATTATGCAAGTATGCAAACAAAATTTACCGCAAATGAGTAGTAAATGAAGAAAACGCACACCTATAAATTTCGTGAAGATCGGTCCATATTTAGTCGTAGCTCCCATATAAGGTCCACTTCCGAAAATCACTTAAAAGAGCATAACTCTTTTAAAGACGTATAATATTGAACACAAACATGTTTCGTACATATACATACAGGGTGGGCCAACTTGGACTGACTGATTTGAAATAATTTTGAAATTTTGATAAAGTTATTGGTCCATATTTCTTCGAAAATGAGCTTAATGAACCACCGGACCATGTTGGAAAATTTTTTACGTCCGATAGTTCTCAATAATCGTAACATATGGTTCCAGCAAGATGGAGCTACAGCTCATACCGCAAGAGCCACAATGGCACTTCAGTCAGTCAAACTTGGCCCACCCTGTATAATATGGTAGAATTTTATGACGATCGGTCCATAATTAGTCGTAGCTCCCATATAAGGCCCACTTCCGAAAATCACTTCAACGAGCATAACTCTTTTAAAAATGTCGGTATCCAAATAATATTGAACACACATATGTTCTGTGTATAGGCATATAATAAGGTAGAATTTGATGGTGATCGGTTCATAATTAGTCGTAGCCCCCATATAAGACCCACCTTTGACAATCACTTAAAAGAGCATAACTCTCTTAAAAACGTTGGTATCTAAATAATATTGAACAAAAATATATTTAATTTGGATACTAAAAATACCGTTCAATTTTATTATGATCGGTCCGTAATTAGTCGTAGCTCCCATATAAAACGCACTTCCGAAAATCACTTAAAAGAGCATAACTCTCTTAGAATCGTTGGTATCCAAATAATATTGAACACAAATATGTGTTGTACATATACATATAATATGGTAAAATTTTATGACGATCGGTTCATAATTACTCGTAGCCCCCATATAAGGCCCACCTTCGACAATCACTTTAAAGAGCATAACTCACTCAAAAATGTTGGTATCCAAATAAAATTTAACACAAATATATTTCATATGGATACTAATAATACAGTACAATTTTATTATGATCGGTCCATAATTAGACGTAGCTCCCATATAAGGACCACTTCCGAAAATTACTTTAAAGAGCGTAGATTTCTTAAAAAATGTTGGTAATCAAATAAAATTCGGCACAAATAAGTTTCTTATATACAGAAATAATGACACCTAATGCTGCAATGGTCGGTCCATAATTAGTCGAAACTAACATATAAGACCCTCTCCGTAATTCACTTTAATTTCCAAAAAATTTTTAAAAGTATTTATATCGAGATAAAGTTTAACACATATAATATTTATATTCACAGAAATCATGACACTGAATTTTGGTCCAAAATAGGTGATATCTCGCAAATAACGCCCATTTCTGAAAAACTTTTTTATATTTACATATACTAGGTGTAGGGTATTATATGGTCGGGCTTGACCGACTATACTTTCTTACTTGTTTTTTTTTATTTTTTTGTAAGAGTGTAAAAAGTATTCAGTGATCGTTTTCTTTCGTGAGCGAAATTTATTGCAGTCCAAAATTTATTTCAAACAAAACTAAAGTAAGTTATTTGATATTTATGTAAATAATAATTTATTATAAATTTCCGTTAAATGGCAAGCCAGTTCAGGTTTGAACAAAGAAAAAGGGGGCACCTTTGAACATGTTAATTTATCAACCGAAGTACCAAACTGATCATGATGCTTTAAAGGAAAATGTAATGTCACCTGAAATCGCGAGGACTTTTCCGTCTTAATAATATAAAACTTATTTTTGAGCTGATTTTTTTTTAATTTTTAATTCTTAATGTTTATGTTTTTCTTAATAAATAAATCAAATTTATTCTATATATAAAAAATATAGCTGTTATTTTACTAAGTATAAGTTACTTGTACACTTAAACTAAAGTTTATTTCCATACATATTAGTTAAATTATGTAAAAAGTCAATACTTCAAAAATATAAATTTGTATGTGGCTTGAAAGCAAAAAGTGTTCAAAGGTGCCCCCTCTTCACAACATAATTTGTTTATAATGGGTCTTAGCTACCAGATAGCGCCCACTTTTGAAACACAATTTTTGCTCATATATTTGGATATTTTATGGTCGTGCCTGACCGACTTTACTTTCCTACGTATTTCTAGCTATTAAGAAGTCTTAACGTTAGTATGCTTGTTATATTCCCAGGAAAATAAACTTTAACACATAATAATATTGTTATTATATAAGTAATAATCGTAGATCCAAAAAGTATAAATATTCAGGATATTTTTGAAATTCTAAGATGATCTAGCAATGTTCGTGCTTTTGCGCGTCTATTGAATACTTCTGTCATATTTAAGCATAGTTCCCATAGAAATTCAATTTCCCAAAACCACTTAAATTCTCATAAATCAGTTATAAAAATTAATATTATTTTATGACAACTGTTTGACTTACTTATTGAAAGCTCGCCGGTAAGATCATTTGGAAGGGCGGGTTGTAAGGCGATTATCTTGTCAACATCTTGGGATAAATTAAATATGAGAGTCAGTTTAGTTCGCTAAAATATATTTAAATTACAGATTGATAAATCCGGTCAAAATATCAGCGTGTTACAGAAACAATCTGTAAGTGTTATTAGGGAGTCTATAATAATTATTATAGACTCCCTGTTATGAATTCCTATATGTGTAGAACTTTAAAAGGAACAAGAACCCTCCCAACCGACTGACCGCTAGCGGCAATCAATGGATCCCATCGTTCGTTTGAATTTCTACAATAAAGCTAAAAAAAAGATAAACCATATAATTAGTATAGAATACTTTGTTATTTAAGTTGTACATTACATAAATTGTAATGTATTACTATTACGAGTACTGGTGGAGAACAGTTATTTTTTCAGTATCTTCATTATTTATTATAATTTGATTTGTGTTGTGTAATTTGCATAAAATGTTTACCATAAGCTATTAAAATAATATCATTTTAATGTTTTTATTAAGCCATAAAAATAGAAAACAAATACAAATCATAGATATATGTATATTCAAGTAGTTTTTGTTCGACCTTTTTATGTATAATAAATAAAAATTCCTTTCCTCTAAAAACTGATACATCCAATGCTCCTAGAATTTATGGACTCCCAAAAATTCATAAAGAGGGCTATCCATTAAGACCCATCTGTTCCACTATCAATGCACCGTCAAGTAAATTATGTAAGCATATTACTAGTGTTTTAAAAAAGATTACTGAAGAATCGAAATATAATGTGAAGGACTCAGTGCAATTCCAAAATATGATAAAAGAACTGACTATTGAAGACGATGAAAGATTGATTTCGTTTGATGTTGTAGCTTTGTTTCCGAGTGTACCTGTTGATTTAGCGTTAGTAATAATTGAGGATAGATGGGAAGAAATTGCAAAATACACAAATATGTCAAAATCATTATTATTAAGAGTTATAAAATTTTGCATCAAGGATTACCGGTACTTTACATTTGACAACAATATATATACCCAGAAAAAGGGATTACCTATGGGATCTCCAGCATCTCCGATAATTGCAGATATAGTAATGGAAAAACTTTTAGACTCAGTAATGGAAAATTTATCTCAGAAACCAAAAATATTGACAAAATATGTGGATGACATTTTCTGTATAATAAGGGAAAGTGCAATCGAGGAGATGTTGACCAAATTAAATAGTTTTAACAATGGAATAAAATTCACAAGCGAACTAGAACGCGATTCAAGATTACCATATTTGGACATTATGATTATACGAGAAGGTAACATATTAAAAACAGATTGGTATCAAAAACCAACAGCGTCGGGAAGGATTATCAATTTCTTCTCTAAACATCCAAAACGGATTATAATAAATACTGCCAATAACATGATACGGAGGGTATTAGAACTTAGTGATGTGGAATTTCACAAACATAATAAGAAGAAAATCCAAAACATATTATCTGACAACAATTTTCCAAAAAAGCTGACAAACAAACTGATTAAAGACTATAACAAAGACAAGAAAGAGAGGACTAAATCAGGTGAAGAACCTAAAATATATAAATCATTGACATATGTTCCTGAAATGTCCGAGAGATTTGAAAAATCAAAATTGTTTAATGGAGACAACATTAAAATAGCGCACAAGACTCAACAAAATCTTGGAATAATTTTCAGCAAAACCAAAGACAAAATTCCAAATATGAAAAAAGCAAATGTGGTTTATCATATCCCCTGTATGGGTAACGAAAATGAAACTTGTAAGAAAGTTTATGTTGGAACAACTAAAAACAAATTAAAGACTAGAATTACAGGACATAAATCAGATCAAAAACAACGTTTAAACAAATTTATTCAAAAAACGGCATTAACAACCCACTGTGTTGAGAATAAACATTTCCCAGATTTTGAGAAAGTACGAGTATTAGAGAGCGAACAAAATTATAAACGACGTTACATGCTAGAGATGCTACACATCATTAATATACCAACAACAAAAATGAATTTTAAGATCGATGTGGAGAACTGTTCCCAAAGCTACAAACATTTAATCAACAAAGGGAAGAGTGTAGGCAATATTTAGTTTTTAAGTTTAGTTGAACAACAGACGATAAAAAGAAATGTACATTAATTTTACGTGGTCCATATAAATTATTATTTATTTAGTAAGTTTACGTATTATTGTTTACACATATTTTTATTGTTGTTTTTTTTTTTTTTTTTTTTTTTTTTCTATGTGTTTATTATGATTGTTATTTATGGTATGAGTTCTAAATTATACCTATATTTATAGACAAGCCCAGATGATGATACTCAAAGAGCATCGAAATATCGGCAGATAAAATAAAATAAAATTTAACTGACCTCGAGCTTGAAATAAAGGAATTTTTATTTATTATATGTATATTCTTTAGCCAAAAAAAAGTGTATTAGAAAAGTATATTTCCTTTGGTCTTCTTTAAAGTAAAAATAAGAATTTACTTTTCATACAAAAAGAGGAAAACCATTAAGACCAAACTGCCGAACCGATGTTATTGAAATTTGAAACATAGATAGACCTATAAAAGGTTATATCCTTTTCAAAACTTGGTCGGGATAAAAAGCGAAAAAATGGTAATTCAAAACGGATTGAAATTTGAAACGTATTTCGTACGTAGATAGATATATGCTTTGAAGCGTCAGTAAGCTATATTGTTTTCTAGTCTTCGACCAGGTAGGGATTTATTTATATTTGCAAAATACAAACCACATTTCCATTTTAGGTTTCTTTAGTAATATAGATGTCGTCAGCAATAAAAGATGAGAAATGCCCTAACAAACTCGGGTTGGATGTCTGTATATTATTGCTGTTGAATTTCAACTTGATAATGATGTTTTTTTAAGATATAGCTAAACCCGATGTGCTTCGCTACCCGCCCCCCCCCCCCCCCTCGGTTTAAATAAAAAGTATTTATATATTTACAAACATTGTTTAAAATCGAATGGTAAATCTGTTGGTAGCATTGGAATGCGTAGCAAAAGTACATCTGTACCTTTATATTTCCCTGTTATAATGGTCGCTTCTACTAAATTATTTCTCAGTTTTTTTTTACTGCAAGTCGAGTGCCATTGCAGAGCCGTGGTCGAGTGATATTACACAGTAAAATAATTGGCACTCCAATTTTAAGTTGTAGCATATGTGGTAGAAAGCCTGGCACATCGAGTGAATTTAAGAACTCAACAGGATAATTAACGGCCTTACGGGTTGCTTGATTGATTTGACACATTTCAGAGTGATATCCATCTTCTTCATATGGAAAAATAATAGGATACTGAAGCTTCTAATGAGCGATGCATTTCAGTGGGCGAGGCCATGCCCCTTTGTCCACTTACATAGTCAAGAATTTATTATTTCGTGAGAATATCCTATTGTGAAAGTTTAATGACGATCGGTCCAGTAGTTAAGACTATATTACGATTTTTAATTTTCCTAAAAAGGGGCGTGGTCCCACCCACTTTCTCCTGATACATATTCCTAAATACGCCAATGCCATATGTACCACATATCATTGACGTAGGTCAAAAAATGCCCAAAATATGGCGATTTAAATGTTTGGGTTATATGGGCGGTGCCACCCCCGTTTGTACAATCAAAACTTTATATAGCTCATTATTACTTCCAGAGTCACAGTAGCATGCTGTAAAAATTGCATCAAAATCGAATTGGCCGTTTTGGAGTCCATACGTTACATACATATGTACATACATCCTATTTTATAAACATATATAGACATCTTCGGAACTACATAACCGATTTAAGAGTTTGATATCTCGTTTTGAAAACCATGACAATGGCTATCAAAAAAATAAAAAAAAGCAAAAAATAAATAAATATATGTATGTATGTATATGTCATTGGTAATGCAATATGAAAAATGGATTTTTCCACGCGCCTCCGCCCACAGACCGAAAATCAAAAACAGTGAATATACTGAAGATTTCCTGGAAATTTCATCCAAATCGTCCCAGCCGTTTTGGAGTCCATACATACATACATCCTATTTTTTATATATATAGATTTATGTGGATTCAAAAAATTTTCGGAAGTGAACTTTATATAGTCAAATATAGACTCTCGTCATAAAATTCAGTATGCTGATGTATGTATATTACAACTGTCGAATTTCAACTTTATAGTGTCTTTTGTAAGAGATTTATGTTTGAAGAAGTGCATTAATCAAACATGTGTTACCGTTACACACCTACTTCGGGTGGTCATTTTATGGGTGCTAGGTGAAATAATGGACTAATTTCAACTAAATGCAATCCCAACCGTCTTTGGGTCAAACAAAAGTCTCATACTAAATTTTATAAAAATATGTATCTGGAGAGCCAGACGGACGGCTGTCGTTATTTAATTTAATAACTTAATTTTCTTCAATGCATTTAATCATAAAAAATTATAAAATAAAATGTTTATTATTTGTTAAAAATATATTTACATATATACATTACTTATTATTTTAATTCTTAATTCGTAATATTTTCAAATACATCACCATTGGTTTCTTTCATTTCTGAAAAAAAAACAAATTTTATTTTCTCATTGTCAAGTAGACATGTTGAAGAGTTGCGTATGAGTGATATTTATCTAATGTATTACAAATTAAATATTTATCATACGCTTACTATGATTTATTAAATTTTACTTTATTTTATTGATACTTTTACTAAATATTTGAATAAATATTTAAAACTTTCAAGCATAGTTCCAGTTTTAAGTTATTGTAATTTATAATACTTTTATACAATTTTTAGAGAATACTATGTTGAACTGTTTTTTATATTTATTATATTAGAGAAAATAAATGGTGAGTTAAATAGATGATGTTTACAAGTAGATCTTGGACAATAAACATTGCTGATGACGCCCTTGGCAGGGCAGAAAATGCATTTCAGTGTGTCATTTGTCTAGAAAAATATAATTTTCGCAATGGTATTCTTCGAGTTATTAATTAAAAATAAACTCAAGCCAAATTAAAAATTTTCGCTAATATAATAAATTTTTATACAATTTTAGGATTCGTCTTCTATTCTATAGCTATAAACAACTAGGGTAGAAATTTAAACCAAAGATAAAATTGAAAAAAACAATTTAAAAACTTCAGGTTTCAATTTTAACCCAGTGTAAAATTAAATTCAATTTTTGTTAACGTTAATGCTATTGTTGTTTCTTTTGTTCTAGTAATAGCTGGTGTCAGCTGTCATTTGTTTTTTTTTTTTATAGTAAAAAAGTTTAAATGAGTGTAAATCGACTACATATATTTGCAGATATATATTTCTATGTTGAAGAGTTTGTTTTTAATAATATTGTAATTTTTGCTGTTTTTATTTTTTTTTCTGTTCTTTTAGTATATGCGCACCAACCGTATTATCCTAGTTTTGTGTAAAGTTACAGTTTTCAAGTTATTATTGTGTGCGTGTAACTAATGTTTTTTTTTATTTGTGCAAGTCGTAGTAAAAACAGTTGCGTTAGTTCTCATTGCGCTAGCGTTGCTGTTTAATTTTATTTTTTAAAATATTCTTTTGGCATCAGGTGTTTATTAAAATAAAGTAGAAATTTATAAAAGAAAACGTTTTCATTGTTGTTTTAATAACTAGGACTTCTCAGTTAGTTGCCTGGTTAATTGGCAGGGCTTTTGTATTAACAATAAAAACATGACTTATTAACAGGAAAATTTTATATCTCAATTATAAAGATAAATTTATATCCTAGTTTTGAGATGACTCAAGTCCATATGACCCTATTTCGTTATATTTTTTTTTTTGTTATTTACTATATATTCTTTATTAATTTGTAAGACAGTTTCTGCTTAATTAAAAGTTTTAATTAAAGTTATAAGATTATATTATTGTCTAAATTATTTGAGTCGAAAAACTATAACTGGGTTTTTAATTTTTACATGTTAATAGAAATACACACTATTTAAAGAGTTCGAAAGTTTAAGAACTAAAAGGTCATAATTACTTCTTTACTTCAGCCATGCCTAGAAAATTTTTTGAGCAAACTAAAAAGACCTGGGTCAAAATACTTGATGTTTTTCCATATGATATTTAAGAAATATATGTTTCATCATTTGGTCTAATTTTATAATGATCGGTGATATGATTATATGTATCTGGATAATATTTTACACAAGAAATATTTTTATGCGCAGAAATCATGCCACTAAATTTAGCCACTAAATATAGCGCCTATTTCTGAAAAAACTTTTTTTTCACACATACTCGGTGTAGGTTGGGCTTCACCGACTATACTTTCTGAAAAAAATTTTACTGATGGATACAGTGCTTTTAATAAAAACTGAAGAGATCAGGGGCCAAATTACCGCATTCGATATCGAGTAAAATTGATCGTAATTTTCTTATTTGAGATTATGGCATTAGATATCGAGCACGAAATTTAGTACATTTTATCATTATTTCGATATCGAAATCATTTTTCCATACGATAGCTCATTCGATCACGAATGCGGTAATTTGGCCCCAGGGAATGGAATCTAGATTTTTTTAAGAGTCATTTCAATAGGCCGTCATTGATTACGTTAGATGTAGTGCTTTAAGATGGACAGTCAACATACATATGTGCAAGATTTCATTATTATATGCGTTATATTTGAACATTTTTAAAAATGTCGTCGTTGTCTTCAATTTGGATCTATAACCGATATTTCCCAAATACCAAATATTTCGATAAAGTAATAATGTTTGAAAAAAATTTAATTTTTCTAATAATATACATATGTATATATATCGTCACCTAAAATGCCCAAAGACGTAACCCTCATTATTATAATTTTGCAGTTCAAATTGTCCGGATAACACATTCATTACGGAGAATTTAATGTACTCTTTTGATCGAGCATGTATTGATGAGATAAAATTTGAATCTTGGCTTCAGACTGAAAGAGGTACCTTAAAAACAGTAATTTTAAAATGTGGATGATTTTGTGGTAGAAATATGCAGAGGTTTGCTAATTTTTAAAACCCATGACTTTTTAATCAAACAGCAATGTTCATTTTTGAATGATTTGAAGACACATTTAAGGTCTGGTGAATTCGTGATTTCATACGATTTTGCAGGGAACTATAAATATGTTATTCAGGATGCCATACAATGGTTCCACTTCAATAATGACCAAGCAACTATATTCACAGTTGTTATTTACTACATAGAAGATGAAAAACTGGAACACAAAAGTATGGCAATCATATCAGATGACTTAAAACATGATACCGCTACAGTTTATGAATACCATAAGATAATTCTAAATTATCTAAAATCTAAATTTATAGTGGAGAAGGTATACTACGTTTCGGATGCAGCTCGTCTATATTTTAAAAACAAAAATAGCTTCGCAAATCTTATAGCTCACGAAAAAGATTTTGCAATTCCAGCTGAATGGCATTTTCATCTAACTGCACATGGCAAAGGAGCATGTGATGGCATTGGAGCAACTCTCAAAAGAAATGCAGCGAGGTATAGCCTGCAGTGCTCTCATCAAGAGCGCATCTTAGATGCGAACGCTTTATTCTGATGGGCAAAGAACCATTGTTAAGAACCTGAAAGTAGTAAAGCTGATCATGAGGAAGCATTAAAAATATTGAAGAGTAGTTTCGACGCTGCTGTAGCAATTGATGGCACATCTCAATATCATGCTTTTGTACCACTTATCGATGGAAGACTCCAGTTGAAAAAGTTGTCTGCGTCTACTCAATGCGATTTCTTTCCAAAGCCAAAAAATACAGCAACAGGATTGGCAAACAAAAGCTAAAAATAAAGGCAATAAATAAGAAGGAAGAAAGATTGGCAATTTCAAAATTTATATATTAATTTTGTTAAATTATTTATTATTATTCTTATTTAATATTATAAGTAATAAAAAGGAAAAAAATTTAAAATAGTTCATATGGTAAAATTCAAAAACTTTGTTGCTACTAAGTGACCACAAAGATCTTAAAGGAAATGGTCTAAAGTTTCTTTTGAGGAAAAATAAAAAAAAACCCCATTTTGAAAAAAAATAAAAAAAATGGGGGAAAATGAAAATTATACATGTGCCAAATATTGAAAAATCCTATTCTTGAGTAAAAATAATTTTTTTGATAGATATGGGATATCGCATCCCATTAAGCGATTAAAAAGGCCTTAAAGGAAATTGCATAAGCTTTCTATTGAGGAAAAAAAGGGCCCAAATTGAAAAAAATAAAAAAATAATAATTTTTAAAAACAAATTAAAAAAAAAATTTTTTTTAAATTAAAAAAAAAATATTTTTGGAATGATTGAAGAAATAGCTATCTAAACTCCTTTGGACAATTTTTGCTAGGACTAATAGGTGAAAGGTTACACTCATTTAAAAAAAAAAGTGGTATGACCAAAATGTCCAAGTTTGACCCCCTCTAACTCCGGCGGTTCTTGACTGATAGAGCTGAGAATTTGTCTCTGGCCTACTATCCAACAGTACTAACCTTGTTACAAATCGGAAGACATCAATTTTAAAAATTGGGTCACTTGACGTGGAATTGCCCATATATATACTTTGTTAAGTCTCAGATGAATATTATTAAAGTTTCATACTGACTGACAAATGTTTATATACCCCTTGTGATGATGGAGGGTACAAAAAAACTTGCACACACTTACAGCATGCTATTTTTTGTTGTTGTCGCACCCGAAGATCGGGCTACGGTCAAATATGGACCGACTATTATGAAATTTAATGTGACGATTTAAATATACAAACTATCTGTGTTCAATTTCGACTTGTTAGAGCTTTTTGTAAGAAATAAAAAAGCATTTAAGTGATTTTTGGAAGTGGAGTTTAATGGGGACTACAATCAAATATGGATGCAAATATAGACCTCTCAGCAAAAAATTTGGAATTTTAGTTAACTTACTTACATAAAGACTTACTTAAATAGACGTTTTACTATTGCATTTTGTGAATGTCCATTTCCAACCATTACCAGAATATCCATTAAATTCCTGTAGATATTGATATTGAAATTATATTCAGCCAAATAAACAGAAATTATGGCACAAGATTTTATGAGCATCGCTCCGTAATTGATGATAGCTTCCATTCACAGCATAAATTCTATTAAGAATTAATTCGATAAGATATTAAAGATATTAAGAGCATTTTTAGGAAGGAATGATTATGTAAGTCTTTTACTTTACACATCTTTAAAGTGTTTCACAAAAAATATACGAAAGCTGAAATCAATAAAACTGTCAGAAAACATAGCATGGTTCATACACTCTTAAAACCAGCAAAATAATTTATAAACTAAACTAAAATGTCTGGAAAAAACCTTTTATTAGCAGGGTGGCTGGAGTTTTTTAAGCAAAGTAAATATCCTTTATAAGCACAAAAAAAATGATTGCCATTTCCTATCAAAAGAAGCATGAAAGAAAGTAAAAAGGAGACAACATGTAAATAAAAATTGAAAAATGATAATTACAGCAAATTTCGAACCACCAGTACCACTTGTTAAAGATTGATGTTTGACTGTTGGCTAGCAGGCAGCGCAGTGGTGCAGAGTTCTGATGAAAGAATGTGTTGATTCTTGAAACATGTAAATTCAACCCAGGTTCGATCCCCAGCTCAGCCAAGAAAATTATCAATTAAAATTTTAATAAAATTTCATGTTGTAAAACAATTCCTACCTTCAGTTAATTTAATGAAAATTAAATTTAATGAACTCATGCCTAACTAAATAAATATGTATATCGAAAGTAAAATCTTCAAAATAAACTATTAATCATCTTTCAATTTTTAGACGAATTTTTTTTAAGAGAAATGTTGTTAAATTCAGTTGCGTGAAATTACCAAAATAAGGTCATGTTTGCAATGCTTGTGTTTGGGTGTCTCAAGGTGTAAAATATTTTATTTAATCGTGAAATGACAGTTTTTTTTCAAGGTTGATGAAAGCTGCTTGAATGTTGAGGTTGACAAACACCGATCTATATTTGTAGCATCCTTAGGGGGCTGGATTTTGAAACAAAGTAGTAATAGTTTTGAGTTATATTGGATTAAATATTAAAAAATAATTAATAAAATTTTAAATATAACAAACAAAATTTTATTTAACTGCAAAGTAAAACCATGTTAAATTATTTGTTTTTCATTTATTACTGTCTTAATTTAGATACATATAGTTACATAAATGTTAACGATTCTAAAGTTTTTAAAACTAGGAAACCAAAATTAAATTAACCACAAAAGTAAAATTTATTTGATCAGCATCTATATTAGGAGTGTGTTTTAGTATATTTTAGAAATAAATACAGTTTATGTATAAATATTTGTATACAATCTTTCTGTGTATGTCACTCCGTTCTAATTTTCGCATTATTAATTTGCAACACCAACAGAATCGAATTAATAATGCCCGTTTTTCCAAGTGTTGGTTTTTATACCGTTCAACACTACAAGTGATGAATAAGACTAACTGAATACCAATAAAGTATATACATATTCTAATATCTATGCCCCGAAGCGTCCTCAAATTAATTTAAGGATATTTACTAACATACACTGTCGGACAAAATAGTATGCGCTTTCAAATATTTCCGATTTTTTGATTAAAACATGTTTTTTTTTTATTTTCTAATAATTATAAATTATTGTTCTATTTTTAATTCAGTTACTATTATTATCTAATATTTGTGTAATTTTTGCAAAGTTTAACCGCTGTTTTATATATGCAGCTCATAGAAGAGGCTTTTTCTTAGCGAACGTGTTTTTCAGACCGCTTTCGTTAAGTCGCCTTTGGACTGTTCGAGTCGAAATATTTAATTCTAGTTCCTTCTTTATATTTCTGGCTGCCGCCAAAGAATTTCTTTTTGCTAGAATTAAAATACATATGATCATCGTCTGGCTTCGTGGTCTTACATTTTCTGCCACATAAGTTCGTTAAGCTTTTGTTTGACTTTCTAATTTTATACAAAGTAATTATTTCTCTGTCCGCAGATTCCGACATCTTAGACTTAGAATTAAAAACTTTCTGTTTTATCCCATTCACGATCTTGTTGGTAGGCACTTGTTTTTTATTTTCGGTTAAAGACGTGATTTTAAAAAAAGTACTTCACTATTATTTATTGTTTTTTAAAAACTTTTCACAAATCAGCAATACAACTCTTATTTTTAGGTTAACAGAAAACTGCACTTTATTATGTCGCGAAGATTTCTTGTTCACTTCAATATATTTACATCAGAAATAAAATGTTTATATAAGTAATTCAGATACTCCAACAAATAAGGGGATTGTGAATAAATAGTAAATAATACATGTAGAAAAAAAAATATCAAAAAGGAATGAAGAAGGTTACAAAACCCCACTTTATTTTGTCCGACAGTGTATTCTGTGATGCATTTTCGATATAATACATTTTAAATTATCCACACCTTTGCTTGCCATACCATGTTTAACTATTGATTTTAAGTTTTTGTTACTCAGAGGTGTACACGACTTTTTTTATACTACAAATGCAGTACTAGCTTTCATATTTAATCAGAATGTTTCCAAACCTCTGCAGGTTTATTAACGTATTCTTAAGCAAACACAATTCGTTTTTGCCTTTTCACATATAACACTAGACTTTGTCCGTGCTTTCTTTTATAATTAATCTTATTCATTATTTACGCACGGGTTAACCCATTAGTGCGCAGAGTCCCTTATAAGGGACTCTCAAATTTTCTACTGTAACAGTTTGAAAAGTTTAATTTTTTAAATAACTGACATTCCAACAAAGCGTGTTTTATTTCGTTTGTTTAAAATATTGTTATTTGTGTGCTGTGTTTTATGCAAAATATTGAAAAGCAAATGGCGAAAAAACAAAAATCTCGAGCTTGCTCAGGAAAATTGGAATATATTAAATATTTTGTGAATGTTTGTTATTTTTTGTGTGTTGGTATTTGTAAAGAAGTACAATAATTCAATTGATGTAAAAAAAGTTATGACATAATGCTATACCAGCTGCATGTAGTAACTTTGAATGCAACGTCCCCTAAATGGGACACAGCGTCTGTGGTACAATTGTGATACGATGATTGAGTATATGCTTTTCATATGTATATAGAATTATAGTTTCTGAAATATTGATGCTCTTGAAAATAATGAGCATAGCATTGTAATTTACACAATTTCACCATTAGATGGAGCCGATACTGATCAAGATATCGATGAAAACGATGATGAGCATGAGGCGAATCTTAATCATCTCGGTTCAAAATTATTATCTACCAAATGTGAAGTAGTGCAGGCATATAGTCAATGGGATGACAGTGATGATGAACCCCTAAATAAAAGAAAAATGTCCTCTTCCCTCAATACCAGTAATGAAAAACGAAGAAAAGGGGTCTGTAAATCCGAGATTTACATACAAATAATGGGTACATATTGCTCATACAATGGAAAGATAATAGTGTTGTCACAATTGCAAGAAATTTAGATTCAATGAAATGGGATCGTGCCAACGATTCGTTAAAGGAAGGGGTGCTGTACCCAACCAAAACTTTTCATCGATATAATATGGGCAGTCTATAGCTCGCGAATCAGACAAAAGCAATGGATGTGCGTCTCTTCTTATTTAGTTGTCACAATTACAAGAAATTTAGATTCAATGAAATGGGATCGTGCCAACGATTTGTTAAAGGAAAGGGTGCTGTACCAAAACTCCCAACCAAAACTTTTCATCGATATAATATGGGCAGTCTATAGCTCGCGAATCAGACAAAAGCAATGGATGTGCGTCTCTTCTTATTTAGTTGTCACAATTGCAAGAAATTTAGATTCAATGAAATGGGATCGTGCCAACGATTCGTTAAAGGAAGGGGTGCTGTACCAAAACTCCCAACCAAAACTTTTCATCGATATAATATGGGCAGTCTATAGCTCACGAATCAGACAAAAGCAATGGATGTGCGTCTCTTCTTATTTAGTTGTCACAATTGCAAGAAATTTAGATTCAATGAAATGGGATCGTGCCAACGATTCGTTAAAGGAAGGGGTGCTGTACCAAAACTCCCAACCAAAACTTTTCATCGATATAATATGGGCAGTCTATAGCTCGCGAATCAGACAAAAGCAATGGATGTGCGTCTCTTCTTATTTTTCACCGAAATCTTGCTACATCCTATATTGAAATGTATAGTACCCCAAAGTACTTAGTATGGTAACCCATCTAAGCACTAACAAAATGACGAAAGATACACGATATGGCGACAGAATTGGAGATTGCGGAAAAAACAAACTTCATTTGCAACAAATGTGATATATTATCATACGCCTAGTGTACCTACTGCATATAAGGGACGGTCCATAACTCTAAAACTATAAGTTTTTTTGAATAAAATATTTTTAAAACGAATTAATCAGATCATTTTTATTAATAATTGGTGAAATTATTTATGGAAAGTGGCCAGGAAACTTCGTCCACTAATGGGTTACGTTTGTCATTCCGTTTGTAACACATAGAAATAATTGTCGTAGAACCAAGAAGTCTATATATTCTGTTGAAGGTCTGCCGAGCTCGAAAAAAGACATAAAACAATAAAATATTTGCAAACATTCTTTTTCCACCAAAATGTTTGGTATTGAAAATGGGTAAAATCGGTTCAGCCTGATCAGAGTTATAGACAAAAATTTCAGACAACCTTGTTATTTTTCAGATATTTGTTGTAAGTTTCTTCAAATATAATATAAATCATATCATGCAATTCTGCACACTTTATTTTTATTATAGAAGGACAAGCCCATATCAATACAAAATTCTGACAAGAAAAGTCACTTAAATGCGCATAAATCTTTTATGAAATGATGGTTTCATATTTGACCGAAATACACTTTCGAAAATTATTTAAATGCTCATAATTCTCTTATAAAGTTCATTATAAAGTTGAAATTCTATACAAATATTTCACATACTTAATCATATAAATCGTCGTATATAATTTCATGCTGAACGGTTCATAATAGGTCATAGGACTACTTCCGAAAAACATATTAATTTACATAAAAATCCACATCGAGCCGATGTTTTACACCTAACAGTATAAGTATGTAAAAATTATACTTTTGTCAAAATTTGTCCATAATTGGCTATGGACTCCCATATAACATCCACTTCCGAGAATAACCACATAGTATACAGAAGAGACAATTTCGAATTTTCAAAAAGCTAAAATCTGTTTCCCAGGGCTTTTTGGTATCTAATTTATTGTGTGTCATATTAAATCGTTTGTTAAAAATTTAAATTTTAAAATAAAAACAAAAAATAATATCAACATTAAAAATAATCTTACTATTTTACCCTCAACAAATTTCAATCCTTAACAATAGTTTAATTATGTGTAACCACAAGTAACTGTCGAGGTTGTTACATTTTCAGTTTCTAATATTTTAAATCTAGCAGTTGTCAACGTTACTTACTATTATTTTTTTTTGTCAACTTTTCTCTTTCATACTTCTAAGCAAAGTTGTTTTAAAAAAAAAAGAAAAAAAAACAAATAAGAGTGCTATATTCGGCTATGCCGAATCTTATATACCCTTCACCTTTGTTGTGGATGCATAATTATATTATATACATATATATATTCTATTGTTACGTTTTTACCTTTTAAAAACGGTAGTTTATATTCTATAAATAAACCGGATTCTTTTTAATTGCAAAATAAAAGCGTCAAATAGTTTGAAGAAAATATAACGAGTCTTTATTTATTTAAATGTATACAAACAAAATTAAAAATAAACACACTGTCTTTTTACACACTTATATTGCGGTTTAAGAACACGCTTAAAGTTTTCGAACACTCTGATGTTTACACAACAATGACTCACAATAAACTGATTCATTTGGTTGGCCCTGTTAGTCTGTTTATACAGCAATCATAATTTCTGTAAGGTTCGAAACTAAGATACTAGAATGTTCGTGACTGCAAGAATGTTCATGTCTAGAATATTCAGCCAAAGTCGTTAAAACTCAATGTTGCCATATTGTTTATAACAGTTTATAACAATAATGTTTATAAATCAAAACTACTACAAAAGCTAAACAAGTTGTATGTCGATAAAGACGCCAACTGTTGATGAAAATGTTAAACAATTTTTATGTCGATAAACACGCCATCTGTTGATGAATTTGTTCGTAACAATATTAATACACTTTGTTTGATAGTTTTTTTGATGAAATTTTCAGAGGCTCATATTTCCGTTATTTATGGACGGATTGTGCTGATTTTAAATAGCAAAGTTCTCGAAAGCATGTCTGACATAATTATTGAAGATTTGGATCCCGAAGATATCTGGGGATTTTAGAAAATTGATTTCAACAGACAGACAGATGGTCATGGCATAAGAGACTCCGCTATCTATAAGGATCCAGAATATATATACTTTATAGGGTCGGAAAATTATATTGTGGAAATTACAAACGGAATGATAAACTTACTATATACCCTTCTCATGAAGGTGAAGGGTATAATAAAAACTAAACATTAATTATCCTTGAAAAACTGTTCATTTCATCTTAGCAGACTTCCGTTTATAAGTTTATTGTCCTTATGATTATAATAGCTGCATTTTTCCAAGTTTTTCCAGTAAGCAATTGCAGCACAACCACAAACAAATATGTACGGTATTTCAAGTATTCATTTACTTGTTATACTTACCACCAAAAAGATGGGGGGTAAATCAAGTTTGTCATTCCGTTTGTAACATATAGAAATAATTGTCGTAGAACCAAGAAGTCTATATATTCTGTTTGCAAACATTCTTTTTCCACCAAAATGTTTGGTATTGAAAATGGGTAAAATCGGTCCAGCCGGATCCGAGTTATATTTTTGGATATTTCCTTCAAATATAATGCAAATAATATCTTGAAATCTTGCACACAATATTTTTATTATAGAAGGAAAAGTGCTGTTGAAAATTGTAGGAATCGGTCCACTATTTCTACTACACCCCATACATATGTTTCCTGGAATATTCATAAAATTGTTATAAGACTCGTCATTGAGATGAAATTCAACTAAAACAAATCCAATAAATAGAAATTTCGGTACAATATTTTATGAAGTTCGCTCCATTAGAGGTTGTTTGGTGATGGGTATATAAGATTCGGCACAACAGAATATAAAAATTCTTATTTGTTTTGTGTTTTTTTTTTAGAGACGACGTCTAATTTCCACTTTAGAAAACAATAATAAGCATGCACACAATCCTTAATGGCTACAAAAATAATTGTTCAACAAATTTTCCTTCTAGTCTTTATTTTTACCTTGTGTGTCTGATTTTTTGGGAAAGAGCGATAAACAGCAAAATTGCGGAAAAAATAATTGTAGCAAGGAGGGCGAGCGAGGGTCTTTCTAAATTACGAGCAATTGTGGTGAAATTGCCATAGACACTAAAGTGCCAAGAGGGGGTATTTCATATGCTAATTTTATGTAGCTTTTAAAGCATTGGTTTAGTCGGTAAGAGTTGTTAATACAAACTAAAATATTTTTTGAACTAAAATTATTTTATAAATCTGTCATAATGCATTTTTTTAAGTTTTGATCTTAAAATGGTCATATATTTTTAGCTGATTTCGAAAACAAAGCCTCTACTTATATTATGCAATTTTTGTTTCAATCCTGGCAATATTTGTTCGTTTTTTAAATGTTTCGAAAATATGCACCATTTTTTACTGTGCATTTTGAATATTTATTAATAATAAATAATTGCGTGCAATCTGTCATTGGCTTAAAACCCAAAGACTCTAAACGAAACTCCCCATGTTGATTACAATCATTTTAAAACGTATTTTTTCACTTTTTTTATACATTGTTTTACAGTAGTTGCAATGTTTACTGTTTTCGTAGTATTTTTTGTTAGAGTGCTAACAATTTATATATTTTTTGGCAGAATTTTGTTGTTCAAATTGGTTGGCTGTAATGACGCAAACAGCTAGTGATTATGGTCACATTATTGTTCTTCTTGTTTTTTTTTTAGTTGAAAGAACAAAAACTCATACCAACACTGATACAAAAACTTATAATCAGCCATGTATTCAAGTTGGCTTAAATGTATGAAGATGCAAAACATTAATGACGTTATTACTTGTTCGGTTAAAACTAATTTTCCTATTACAGCAGGATATGTGCTTTAGCTGTTTCTGTTTTTTGTGTTCAGCAACAGTTTATTGTGGCTTTTTTATACCCCTCACCACCACAAAAGCTGAATGAGAGTATACTCGTATATAAGTTTGCATTCCGTGTGTATCATTGAAATATAGTCACCTAAATTATCATTCTGAAGACCATTCTTATGAAATTCTAGCAACGAAAAAATAAACCACAAAAAGATAATTTATTTGGATCGGTCCCCATTGGATCATAGCCCCCATATAAAGATCTCTTCTGAAAATTACTAAAATACATATTAATCTGTTACAAATATCGTAATAAGTTTAAAATTCAACTCAAATAATCCTCATACATATAAAAACCCCTGTACAAAATATTATTTGGATCGGTCCATATTGGATCATAGCCCCCATATAAAGTCTACTTCCGACACATATAAAAACCGCTGCAGAGAATTTCAAAACAGTTGGCCCATATATGGTCATAACTCCCATATGAGAACCAAAACAGACAAATTTATTAGTCTTCATATAAATATTCAATAAATATCGGTATCGCCTTAAAATTGTATCTATACATATTATTAATATATGTATATGCAAAAACCATACTAATGCATTTTCTGAATATCGGACAGTGGTTAGAAACGTTTTATTTTGAAAATAATACGGAATCTCGTGAACCATTTTTTTTTTTTTTTTTTTTGTAGAAAATCGCCAATAATCACTTTGAATAAGCTGAAATTTTAAATTAAAGCAACCAGTTGAAAAATAATCAGTGTATGAATTTTTCAATTGAAAATAGTTTATTCTTGGACCCAAAGACACTTCTTTGAAATATTTTGAGGGAAAAATGTCAAAAATTCTGAGCGATATTTTAAAACAAAATTGACCTGGATTAGGCAAAATTTCGAAATTAAAATTTTAAAATACTTGTAACTCGAAAACTAGCAATCAGAGCTTTTGAAGACCTAGCCGAGGACTTTTAGAAAATATAAAAAATAATTGGATGAGACCCAAAAAAATTACATAGTATGTTTAAACAAATTACAAGTCAAAGATGTCCTATATTTAGATCACACAGCTCTTACCCTAGATGGTTTGTAGATTACATATTGAAAATTTTAATAGGAACACTCATTAGCTACTCTCATATAAGATTTTATTCCGATGGGGCCAGCGCTTTAGAAATGATAGATCCATATCCAAACAAGTAACAGCTTATATTATGTTGTGGCATGCTTATACAGTATACTCAGGTTAAATATATCACTAAAACATCCAAAATTGTTGGGTACTTATCCGGGGAAGGTATTTAAGCGATCACGGTTATTTACCTTATAAAGATAACTAAACGTATTTGCTTAACCCTTCTACACTCCTTGGGTCAAATTGACCCAATTTTATTTTTAAACTTACATTATTTTTACTTTACTGATATAGGTTCGCCACGAAATTTTTATTTATCCTAAACGGGAGTATAAATAACCATTTGGTAATAAAAAGATAAAAAAAAGTTGTTTTGTTTTTCATCTATATAAAAAAATTAACTTTATATACATATATAGTCTTGTTGGGTCAATGTGACCCAACATATGATATTTGTCCAAAAACAAAAGTATTCTGTGGCAAGGACAGCCACCTCATCAAACTGGAAGAACATCTAAGAATCTAATAATGAAAAGCAAACCTCGGCCAACAAAAATGCTACTTGCAAAGTCACAGACATAATATCTTCATTTGAGTTATTTATTTCTCCAAGTATAAAAATATTGTGGTGGAAATGACTAAGCTAAAGAGATTAGAAATTTACGGAAGTTGTTGGGAAAAATTGGCTGTTGTAGAGCTTGAAGCATATATTGGTTTGCAAATAATGGCTGGTGTACTTAAATCTCATGGTGAAAGTCAATTTTTCGAGCGACTATGACATTTCGAGATTAGATTAGATTTGACAAATCTGAAGACAGAGAAGAAAGGAGACTTCGTGACAAACTGGCTGCTATAAGACAAATTTGGAACAAGTGGTGCAACTATCTCGGCTAAATATGGCATACAAATTTGGGCCGTGTGTGATTCTAAAAGTAAATATGCATGTAATATGGAAGTCTATACAGGAAGAGACAGAAATATTCAGCCAGAAAAAAATCGAGGTAAAATGTTGATACATTTTTTATCATCTAGGTGAACGGGTGGTACTTACTTTATCGGATCCACTGTCTAAAGGGATAACAATTACATGCGATAATTTTCTTATAACTTTTAATCTTGTTCTAAAGCTACTTTCCAAGAATATTACATTAGTAGGAACCGTCCGAAAAAATAAACCTTTTAGACATAAAAAAAACAGTTCTGCATTCAGAATTTGCATTTACTAAAGATATAACTACTGTATCACATGTGTCAAAAAAAAAAATAAATGCGTTATATTGATTAGCTCTCTTCACAATACTGCTGATATAAGAAATGATGCAAATAAAAAACCGGAAATAATACATTACTACAACCAAACCAAAGCTGGTGTTGATGCTCTTGACCAGTTAGTTGCAAATTACACATGTAAGCGCAGGACTAAGCGTTGGCCTGTTGCATAATTTTCAAATATGATTGATGTATCAGCTTATAACTCATATGTCATATGGACTGAAATGAATCCTGCCTGGAATTTCAACAAAAACTTCAGACGCAGGCTTTATTTAGTAGAACTTTCCGATCAGCTACTAAATGAACATATTTTGCGAATAAAGGTTTTGCCACATGGACCCTCAACCAGAAATATTGTTAAAAATATTCAAGAACAAAATGATTCTACAAGTGCCTCGCAATTTTCTGGAGAAAAAAGTACAAGTACATTATTATCGAGCACTTTACCAAATAAAAGACAGCGGTGTTGCTATTGTCAACATGGAAAAAATTCGAATAAGTATTCCAATAAATGTGATTCCTGTAAAAGGTTTATTTGCAAAGAGCATATGATCTTATTGTGTGTAAATTGTCAAAGAAATTCTTAAACTTTTATACATTATTATTTTAAATACATATTATTTTTTAATTTTTTTTTTTTCAAAAAAAAAAAGAGACTGAATTTAAAATTTAATTTTATATATAACTTTTTTTCTTAGTAATTGCTCAGAAAGGGCTATTTTATTAGTTTATTTTTTTTATTATATTAAACAAATAAACTTCCTACATAAAATAAAAAAATTTTGTTTAAATTTTCCTCTTGGGTCATATTGACCCAAAGTACCATATAAAGGGCACATATACAAGGAAGGGTTAAACTAAATGTTTTATTTCACTATATGCTATTTCAAATATTTATCATACATAAATTATATATATACATATGTATGTACATATTTCAAAATGTGAATAAAATAATATTATAAAAATGCATTTTTAAAATTAGACAATATACAGTAAGTAGCGAATTACTTCATTACATATGGTCAACAATGGACAGATCCAAACAAAATTCGGTTTTTTGAATTCTTATTATTAGGCATTTATGTATATAAAGCCATATTCCGGGAATACATTTGTATGAGGGATATAAGATATAATTGACCGATTCTTAATATTTTCGATAGGTTTTGTCCTTTTATGATAGAAATAATATGTGGAAATTTTAATGATATTATTTGCAATACAAAATAATAATAATATATGGACTGACTTTCAAAAAATCCAATAGTACATTAATGTAGATTAATGGATTTTTCAGAAGTGGTACCCTAATAAAAGGTATGAATGACCATGATCAGTGCGTCATATTCGTCACATATTTATTATGGTTATCTAGTCCCACAAAGAACATACAAATGCTATTTTTATGACAGGTAGAAAACCGCACTTATTTATGTAATAAATTACATCATTACCCGACATTCTGAAAAAAATATATTCTTTAATTACAGAAATAATTTTCCTTTCTCGGAATTCAGTACATCTGTCGCCCAGAAATTAATATTTGCTCAGAAATTTTGAAAAAGAACATAATAGACACATGGTCGTATTTTGAAAAGTATATGCCAAAAGGTACACAAATATTTAATTATTATTGAAATATTGAAGAATATTATCTATTTCTGATAAAGACAAACAAATAGTTGTTTAAATATTGTCAGAAGATTAAAGCAAAATTAAGTCGGCGGTATAATTTAACCAACAAAGAAATCAGTTTAAATTTCATTTAGAGCATTATTAAGTAAACTTTAGATTTTATCCGTCCACTTCATTTCCTCTTAAGTGTTTTTCTTCACTTAACATTGTTTTTTTTTTTTTCTTTTATATTCATATTGAGCATTTTCAGACTAAAGGTTTTTATTTGTCAATTATTCTTAAAAAACTTATTTAAAATTATTTTCTGTTTTCTCTCTTGAAAAACTTTTAATATGTATTTATTATTTAGACATTTTTTTTGAATATTTGTGTTTGTGTTTTTATTATTTTGTAGCTCATTTTTAGTCTATTATTTTCGTTTCCTCTTTGGTATTTTATTTTTAGTTTTCTCATTATTTTTGATTGCGCTTGAATAACTGTTAAGTTCTTCATTAATATGATTGTCATTTCTACTTATTCTAAGCACAAACTTCTTGATTTTGAAAAATTACTAAAAATATTTATTAGATACATGTAAATATCGTCATTATTGTTAAAGTCGTTTTAATTAAAATATGATAAATACTCGAAATTCATAGATAATTATGGTTAATAAATCTTAATAAATGCTTAATTTCATATATTTTAACATTTAACCGCCTGGCCCACGATGTCGAACGATAACGTTCGCTTAGATAAGACTTAAGACACAAACTTTTTATCGTATCTATTTTTTACTCAATTCCACAATCAAGTTTGTGTCTTAAGTTTTCTCTAAGCGAACGTTATCGTTCGACATCGGGAGCCAAGGGGTAAATCTTATCAATAGTTTAGTTGACACAACAACATAAATGGTTGCGTATACATTATATATTTTCAAACCGCAATTTATACTACGTATACGCTGTGGTTATTATTATAATTAAAAAGTATACTTTCAGGCATGTTCTGAAATCACGGTGATTTTAAATCACGAACGATTTTGAAATCACGGGAGGAATATTTTGGAGTTCTGAAAATCACGAGATTTTTAATTTTTAGTAGTGATTTCGATTGTTCTAAATCACGAGCTAACAGCTGATTTTCTTTGTGTTGACTACTAAAAAGTAAAAGTAAATCGCGAAAAATGTAAACATATCTAAAAAAAAATGGTCCGCAAAAAATACAACGTCTTACTAAATTTTTAAATTTTATATTTTTTTTGTGTAAAATAGTTAGTTTTATTTCAAAAACAAATAATTTTAAGTGTATGTGATTATTTTATTACAAGAGTTCAATGAAAAATGCTTAAAAAACTCTAAGTGATTTGAAATCATTAGGCTGTTTGATGACCGGTTTTAAATCACGAGATTTCAATAATTTTTGTGCACAGAACACCTTTTCAGTGATTTTAAATCACTTTACGAAAAAGTGATTTTCAGAACATGCCTGTTTGTTATTTTATATTCGTAGAATTTAAATATTTAGAATTTTTACAAATCATGTTTAATACGGTAGATACGTTTATCTTTGTAAATGGTATCTTGAAATATAATTTTATTTAAATGTTCACATATTATTCTTAATTTCCAACTAAAATATATGTAAATTATTTTATTGTTTAAGTCCATTAAAAGTTTATTTTTGCTTATAATTTTAGTAAATATAAGTTATATTTAGTTCAGGTTTCATTTGGATTTATTTTAAAGTATACCCAAAATATTTGTATCCTCTTAGTTTTTATAGTTTTGCATTTGACATTCTATTTTTCATAAATCATAATTATCATAAATTATAAAACTACATACCAACAAAATGTGAATAATAGTAGTGCTCTTACAATAGAAGATGATGTGGATGCCCCATTTGACAAAGTGATTAACTACACTTTTTGATGCTAGTTAGGATTTAAAGCTATAGGGTTACACTGACAAACTGACATTCTATTGAAAAGATTTATCTAGTATGGAGAAAATAAAGTATTAGAGACAACAAATTACAAAAGTATATCTTTTGAATAAATATGTGGAACCCTAGATAGACCTTCAGAAATCCTCAAAATGCTACACAGCCCCAAGACTGTAAAAATTTTAAATAAACTGTATCGTGAACAGCGTACTAAACCGCTTTACTAGTTGGAGTGCTATCCGGTTTGAACTTAATCTATTTGGTAACTAAGGTAAGGCATTACTTTTTTATTTTCTATAATAAATCAAATAAATCAAAAACTTCTGAAAATGGGCAAAAAGACACTATGAGCCTCAAAAGTGAGTAAGCACAACAAATTATTTGATTTTTTTAAGATAATGAAAATCCTAAAATCTATCCATCGATTGAAATTTAAAAGTTTCGTTTTGTTGGATATTTGGCTGAATAATAGATTCGGTTATGAAAAAAAATTTAAGTTGAACCATAATGCTTTTCATAATCTTAAAAAAAAATCAAAAAATTCACTGGTGCTTACCCACTTTTGAAGCTGTGTGTATATATGAATGTATTAAGTCGTGGAAGAATGTCTAAAACTCTAAACAAGTGCCACAAAGTTCAAGGATATTGTGATGCATTAAAATATGTAAAATGGAGGACGTTTACAAGTAGATCTTGGACAACAAATATTGCTGATGACGCCCTTGGCAGGGTAGAAAATGTGCCAATTGTCTAAAAAAATATAACTTTGCAATTTTATCCTTTCAATTTTTAATTAAAATTAACTCAAACCGAAATAATAAAAACTTTCTCTAATAATAAATATCTAGTTCAACAATTTTTCATTAAGAAAAACAGTAGGCTCTAAAAATTAACATTCAAAAATATTCAAATACATAGTACCCATAGCCATTATTAACGCTTCTTACCTAGTTTCAAATCATTGATTTTGAATTTAAAGTTTTCTTAAATTCAGAAATGTCCACCAACCACCCATTAAATAACAAATATTTTTATCTTAGTATGCAGCTTTTTAGATTCTCTAACGATGGATACAAATATTGCAAAACTCAGTTTTATTATCTTAAAAAAGCTCTTTGGAATTCAAATGACTGACTGTGTTTGCTAAGATTTGACATTGATTATGTTTACAATCACAGAATGATGTGCAAATATGTGTCTTCTATTTCTTATACAGTATATCTGTCACATCAGTCAATCCTTTGATACTGATATCAGCAACAAAACAAACTTCACCAAAAAGTAATAAAAGTAGACAGATGTTGATGTTTACCTACAATAAGATATGCAATTTCTATGGAAATAAGAAATCTGTCAATGTTTTGAAACTGAACAAATATTCCAATCATTATACCCTACACCACCATGGTGGCGAGGATATATTGGATTTGTGGTGATGTTTGTAACGCCAATTAATACTAGTTCAACACCCACCTCAACATATACCTACCAACTCAGAATCACTTACTTAGTTAGTCCGTCTGGCTGGCTGGCCGTACATTTAAAGCTTGTGCGCAGAGTACAGGTCACAATTTTGAAACTATTTCGATCAAATTTAGCAAATGCTATTTTTCGTCCCAAGGAGGATGGGATTGAAACTGGTAGAAATCGGTCCATTATTTCAACTGGCCCCCTTGCAAATGTCCTCCCGAAAGAGGGCTTTATCGATCAAAATTATCCAAGTAAAGTGTGGTTAAATTGTAAGGGCCGATGTTGAATGTGAACCACACCTAAACGCCAAGCTTTTTTTCGAATTTTATTTGACATTTCTCTATCTCAGACTTACTCAATTTGAACCATGGAGAGATACACAATCCAACAACGTGTTAAAGTTATCCAGACTTATTATGAAAATGGGCGTTCAAATCAAAATGCATATCGTGCACTTCGTGATTTGTTTGGTCAATTTGATCGTCCAAATGTGCGTACAATCGCAAAAATCGTCTAAAAATTCGAGTAAACCGGGTCTGTAGAAGATGTAAGAACACCAGTGCATGCTCGTACAGCTCGTACTGCAGAAAATATTGCTGCTGTTTGCGATATTGTGGCTGAAGAGCCGTCCACCTCAACTCGTCATCGTGCCGAACAATTGCACCTCTCACGCTCGTCGTTGATGAACATTATGCATAATGACATAGAACCTCCATTATTCCTCAGGGTCATCGAAAATTTGGACCATCGGATGGAGGTGTGCCGCCGTGGTCGCGGCTCCCATTTGGCCGATATTTTGTTCCATACATAATTGAGTAATACCAATATATCATAATAAAATAAAATTACAATAATTTCCTAAATAGTTTGTGTTTTATTCAAAATCAACATCGGCCCTTGAATTTTAACCACCCGTTATGTAAGGTGACCATACGTCCTCTGTTTTGGAGGACAATCATCTATTTTAACTCGCTGTCATCTATAAAATTTGTGTCCTCTTTCAGTCATCTTTTTCATACTCAGTCATCTTTTGCCATCTTTAATTTTAAATGCATGATCAATATTTGTTTTTATCGAGCTTAGAGTATGAACAAGCATGGCACGGTTTCTAAGTAGAATCAGAATCGCCACCTTTTAACAAATAAAACAAATTTTACTTCACAGACATCGTGTCGTGCTTGTTCCGTTCATACTCTTACTGACTGAAATTTCGCTTTCAAAATAGTAAATGGTAACAATATGTAAAAAATGTAAACATTGAATTGAACAATTTTTTAACTATTTTTCTTAATGTCATCTTTTTTCTTTTCCAAAATCTTGTCGCCTTAAAGTATGCAAACAAATTGCACCACAAATGAGTTGTAAATGAAGGTTATTCACATCTACAAATTTTGTGCAAATCGGTACATAATTGATCATAGCTCCCATATAATGTCCACTTTCGAAAATCACTTGGTATCCAAATAAAATCTCCGTAATTCACTTTAACCTCCAAAAGTATTTTAAAATTATTTATATCGAGTTGAAGTTTAACACAGATAATATTTATATTCACAGAAGTGATGGCACTAAAATTTTAGATGATCGCTCCATAATAGGGAAAGTCTCCCATATAACGCCTATTTTTGAAAAACTGTTTTATACATATTTTTCATGGCTTGTAGGAATTTCATCAACATTTGCGATGATTGCACTATCACTTTATTAACTCAAATAATTACTTGCTCAGTGTAGGCATATAGTCTAAGTCTGAATGACGTATTAATAGATATTCTAAATGATCGACTACGAAAGGTGTGGCAGTGATCAATTGTTAGTCTGGGTTCGGTTTACATGTTCATGCATAGAATGGTGTTGTCATTATAAAGAAAGAAAAGTTTCATTTAAGCATCTTTTCTTGGATGCATAAAGGAACTTACTTTCCACTTAAGCTTATCAATTTACAACTTGGTGAGCTGCAGTATCATAAAATACTTCCAAAGCTTATTCCATTTCGTTTTTGGTATGAAAGAACGATCCTAATAAATATGTAAAAAGTATGTAGTTCATCCTTTGTATCATTGAGATGTGTGCAAGTTCTCTAATTTGCAAAACGAGACAATAAACGCAATGTTCTTAGGGAAGCAAATATCTAAAATATTCTTTAATGGTGTCCAAAGTTCCAATAATTTCATACATATCAAACTTCCATAAATTCTGAACGTGTATTTTATTTTTCATGGGGAAAACTCTTACCATTATCTTATTGATAGCAATTTGAATGTTTTTAAAACAAACAAACAAAAACATTTTTTACTATCTTTAAAACTTACTGATATAAGTACATACAAATGTATGCATTCTTTAATGCCAGCATATCAGCAAACTGTCAATAGTACTCAGAGGAAAAAGCTATTATATACAAAAAAATAAATACTTAAATTATTTTAAAATTGTTGTATAACAATTGCTGCAAGTCAAATCTTACTACAGTATTGCTATTCAGTTTTCTATTTCTTGATTCCAATTATTACGACATGTTCTGTCTTGTTTTATTTACTTTTGTGTCCCAAACAAAGATGCCTTAATAAAAAGTTTGGTTTCAATTTACTTCTAAATTGTATTGTAGCATTTCTATCATTAGTTTCATTTATCGTTTTTATTTGTTTTCTTTTTCCTAAATTTTGCATTTGTTTAAATAGTCTCTGGTGATTTGAGGAGCTTCGGATTACATACATACATACATATATACCCAATTAGAATATATGTATAAACTCTAACGAAATGAAATAAGTCATTGTTGTGTATACCTGATATTTTTTTTGGGAAATTTAGTTAATTTTTAATCATACACATTGAGGAAGATGTAAGAAATAATAAAATTTTCAAGCACAATTTATAAATACGTATGTTATATTTATAAAGTTTATTTAGTTTATTTATAAAGTTTATAAAACTTTGTCATTGAAATTCAGAGAAATCGGTTCAGTAAGACTAGAGTTATGAACAAAAATGTTAACATTACTTAAAACGAAATTAAGCCATTACATTTTGCCCAGATTATAAATGAACAGACTGTGATGAAAATAGAATAAAAGAATCATAACATCCAATTAATACTTTAATCTTCATAGACATACATATATCTTACAAACAACGAAACCAATCCAAAATTGCACACGTATCATTTATATATGGATCAATTTAAAAAAAATTCAATTTTTGTGTTCCCGCACTTTACACTACTATTTTAGGTAAAAAAAAAAAAAAAAAAAAAAAAAACAAAAATGTGAGAGTGATCAGCGAAGAATATGTAACAAAAAAACGTCATTCTCAAATTTGTATGTTTGTTTTTTCTGTTTATTCAGAATGGTGTTTTGTTTCTCCCTCTGACTGCTTCCATACAAAAGCATGTGTCCCCTGTGAAAATTTTTAGTAAACAAAATAAAATAAAATCAAGAAAAAAGTAAATATGCAACATTTAATAACAGTTTTCGAATTATTGTGTTTCTTTCTTGTGTTTTGATTTTTTATAGCTAGTCGTCTAAATTTAATTAGTGCGAATTTGGCGTTGCACAGAAAGGTTGTCCCCAAAATTTGCATAGAGCATCACTTTTTTTATAAATCAAGTAATATTACTAGTTCTCAATTTTAAGTTTAAATAAAGGAAAGAACAAACTTTAATTATTACAAAAGTGAAAAAGCGAAAAAAAAATTATTAAAAAAAGTGCACGTAGTTTTTGTGAACACTGTGATAAGTAAGGTCGCGATAAAATTTCTTGAGCGTCACTCGAATTTTTTTTTAAAAGTGAATATATTAAATGTAAACAAGTAAGAAAGTATGGTCGGCCAAGCCCGACCATATAATACCCTACACCTAGTATATGTAAATATAAAACAGTTTTTCAGAAATGGGCGTTATATGGGAGATATCACTTATTTTGGACCAAAATTCAGTACATGATTTCTGTGAATATAAATATTATATGTGTTAAACTTTATCTCGATATAAATAATTTTAAAAGATTTATGGAAGTTAAAGTGAATTACGGAGAGGGTCTTATAAGGGAGTTTTGAATAATTATGGCCCGACCATTATCGGTGTCGTTATTTCTGTATACAAGAAACTTATTTGTGTCGAATTTTATTTGATTACCAACTTATTTAAGAAAGGTATGCTCTTTAAAGTGATTTTCGGAAGTGGGCCTTATATGGGATTTACACCTAATTATGGACCGATCGTCATAAAATTCTACCATATTATATGTATATAGACGAAACATATTTGTGTTCAATATTATTTGGATACCAACATTTTTAAGAGAGTTATGCTCTTTTAAGTGATTTTCGGAAGTGGGCCTTATATGGAAGCTACGACTAATTATGGACCGATCGTCATAAAATTTTACCATATTTTATATATATGTACGAAACATATTTGTGTTCAATATTATTTGGATACCAACATGTTTAAGAGCGTTATGCTCTTTTAAGTGATTTGTGGAAGTGGACCTTATATGGGAGCTACGACTAATTATGGACCGATCTTCACGAAATTTGTAGATGTGCTTTAGCTGCATTTAGTACTCATTTGTGGTAAATTTTGTTTGCATACTTGCATAATTCAAAGATTTATGTCCGGTAAACTCCAATTTCGGGAAGACATTTGTATGGGGGCTAGGTGAAATAATTTACCGATTTCCACCAGTTTCAATCCCATCCATCCTTGGGCCGAAAAAATATCACGTACTAAATTTTATCGAAATATAAAATTGCGACCTGTACTCTGCGCACAAACTTTACATGGACAGCCAGCCAGCCAGACGGACGGACGGACATCGTTAAATCGACTCAGAAAGCGATCGGTATACTTTAAGGTGGGTGTTGGACCAATATTTAGGGCGTTACACTATTGGGGTGTAGGGTATAACAAGAGATATTTCATAATAATAAAAAAAATATACTATCGCACATTACAGCATAAGAAATTATTCGCATCGTTAAAATTCTTGTTATCATTAATCATGTTCTTGCCATCTTGAATGAATAAAATTAAGATTTGACAAATTAGCTCATTAAGGATAAAGCCAAATTTCAAATTAGACAAGTTAAAGTGTTATATTCTGCTGTGCCGAATCTTAAATACCCTTCTAATAAGAAATACAAAAACTACAATGGTTATTGGATAAGAATAATTTTACTGGTGTTTTATATATTGTTTGAAAGACGAACAATATCATTTATTTCAAATGTTTCGACATTTTAACTAATTTTGTAATTTACAGAGTTTGTCTGATTTTCATAATAATCTTGAGTGTTTTAACAATTTATAAAATTAAAAGAAAAATGTTCCAAATTCATAACAACTTAAGGAACAGAGTATAAAAAAGTATAAGATATAAGGTGAGGCTTTTGTGTTTGAATTTGATCTCAATAATATTATTTACAAGGGATTTGTGGGTAGCATAGTAGTAGTGGAGCAATTATTGACTGATAGCTTCTGACTCCAGTAGCCACTAATGTGATTTTTATGTATCTTAGGTTGAATTTCATCTCAATAACGTTGTAACAAAAGTTGTAAGGTTGGTTGTTATGCTCGGAAGTGGACTTAATTCGGAAGCTATTGCCAATTATTGACTAACATCTACAAACTCCAGTATCAATAATAAAAATTGTATAACTGAAATTTTTTTCGATATTGATACTATATGTTAGACATTATTTTTTTCTAAAATGTTTTTCGGAAATGGTCCTTGTATGACAGCTATTACAAACTGTGGAACGGTCTTCTTAAAATTCGAACAGGATATATAGATCTAATTTTAACGTATGTATATATGGTATATCTAAGATAAAAATTAGTAGTAACAAGAATATCAGAAATTGACTGTTATTTATAAGAGATTTATGAGTATTAAAGTGATTTTGCAAGAGATCTTTATATGAGGATATGGTAAACAAAAATAGATCGAAATTAACAAAATTTTGTGGAATGATTGTTGTGTATATTTAAATGATATTTGTATATAAAGTTTTGAGTCGGTACCAAAATTTATAAGATATATATAAATATTAATGACTTTTTCAGATATGGTCCTTATATGGGAGCTATGACCAATTATGGGCCGACCACTATAAAATTTAGTACAACAATTTATATAGCTATAGGAATTATTTGTGTCGCATTCTAAACTGATAACTATATTTCTACCAGATTTATACGTATTTAAGTGAATTTTGGAAGTGGATTTTACATGGGGTCTATAGTCAAACATGGACCAAACTAAACAAAAATTCGTTTTTCGAATTCTTTTTACATGAAACTTATTTTTGCAGAATTACGGTTTTTCCACGTGGCATTTTATAGCAAATTGTTAAAAATTAAATAATCAGAATAATAAGTTATACTTTTGATTTTTTTTTTTAATATTCTTTTTTGTTTATCATAAAATCTTATTATAGTTATGAAATACTAACAAAATATTTATGCACAATATCTCACAATTTAATAAAGTAGTCTTCCAAATATTGTATAGAATGCATTCATATAATAAGTAGCTAATATCAAGTGCAATTATAGTTATACGACACAGTGTATATATGGATTACTTGTATCGAATTTCAATTCTCATAATTATAGAGGTTGTATGAACTTTGGAAACTGGACAGATGTTGCCTATTTTCAATACCAAACATATAAATTTTACAGTTTTAAGTCTTTTTTAAAAACTCTATCGTTCATTCTACTGACGGACTGGCGGACGGACATGGCTGGGCCGTCTTAGAATCTTACAGGCACCCAGAATATATGTACTTTTTGGCTCTACGACTAATATTTTCTAAACCTCATAAATCCAACCTATCTTTTTGTTGGTGGGTATGAAAAGATTTTGTTGGTAAATTTTTAAAATTTATATTTTTAAACGCTTGACAACTATAAGAGATCAATAGCATATGCGAGCTTATTTTTGAAATCAAGCATTTCAATTTGCTAAATATTTAAAAATTAGTTTACAATAGTATTCTTTTTGCATTGTTACATTGAAATTAACTCAAACCAAATAAAATTTCTCTAACAATATTTACACATATATTTTACAGTGAATAGCAAATCACATGTTAACACTGCAACAAAGCTATCTCAGAGACTACGAAGGTAGAAAAATTTAATTAAATTACAGTATTTGTTACACCTAACCAACAATATAAAAACATTTGAGGAACTGCCATGAAAACATAAAAATTTAACAAAACTATGGGCATAAAATAAATGAAGCTTTAAGTTACTTTTAATTTAATTTCGTGGTTGACTATTCTGAAAAGAATTCATTATTTTCAGAATACAAAAGCTTAATAGTTAATAGGTTAATCTTTTTTATTTGTAGTACAGTATTAATAAGAGGTAATCTAGATATTTCAGAACCCACGGTTTTGTTAGTAATTATATAAAGAACAAAGTATTAAGATGTAAATCCACATGCTAGACTGTTTAATGAAATATATATAGTATATGTATTATTGTATATTAATTGTAATTACAAACACATGTACAATATTTAAATCTAATGGGGTTCTATTCATATACATACATATGTACAAGTGTCTGTCGCTTAAAGCGTATTTAACATGTCTTCAAACAACCTCATTAACACAACATTATAACGTAGCGGCGTTATCTTCTTTACACCCTAAAAATGTGTTGTTGTAAAGATGAAGTTTGATCTCATGTATCACACATCTTATAAATATACAAAGCTTAGAGAATACATACATACATATACATATACTAATGCATATAGATTTATAATAAATACAGATATCCTATGTATATACATGCAGTACTTGCTAATGTTATTTGCATATAAAAATATTATTAATACACTTGATTCCTATTTATCCCTAATTCACTCGTTATTTATAGGATGATGAACAGTACTATAAATATGTATATGTAAAGTTAAGTTTAAGTTTTATTTTGTTTTAATTTATTTAGTTCACAAATTAACTCAAGTTTATATAAAAAGGAGTTTGTATGAAAATATTAATTTGAAAATATTAATATGAAAATATTAAGATATTCAAGAGTTTAATCTAGCACGACGGTAGCTGATGACTTCTACGACTTTTCTACATCAACTTATCGACTTTAACCAATGATTTTAGCTGACAACTGGGAATTACGACTTTAACTGAAACCAGCAAATTCAACTGACAACTGAAAACTCTCTTTACTACTGACTGGATGACAACTCAGGGCAATAGGAATGACACCACTTTACATATATATATACTTGAAAATTCCTGATCTAAATATATTATTATAAATTATATACTTTAGAAAATACAAATTACTAAATTCTTGTTTTCTTTTACTTCGTTAATGTTACTACACATTAGCCAAAGTTGTGCATGAAAATCACTGTTCCAAAATTTAAGAAGATCGGCGCATAATTTGTCATACTTGCTGCCATTAAGACCCATTTCCGAAAAACAAATAAACCCACAAAAATGTGTAATAAATATCGATATCGAACAGTCCATAACATGCCCACTTCTTCTATGCCACCCATAAATCTTTTGTAAATAATATTATTGAAATCAAATTCAAAAAAAAGCCCCACCTTATATCTTATACTTTTTTATACTCTCTTCCTTAACTTGTTGTGAATATGGAAAAATGTTCTTTTAGTTTTATAAATTGTTAAATTACAGTAACAATCAGTAATTACATCAACTGAAAATAGTCAAAATTTTATAAAATATCAAAACATTTAAAATGAAATCACATTAGTGATTTACGACTAACAGGTATAAGAAATACACCATCTATACTTTTACATTGAGGAACTTAACCATTTCACGATTTATTTGATATTTAATATAAACAATAACTAAAAAATATCAAGGCATTTGGATTATTGTGACAATCCCAATTACATTCCTCAAAGTCTTCAAAAATAAATGTCATACGAAAAAAAGACTCCAATAGGTATTACATGAACAAATTAAATTGCATTGTAACTATATTCTAATTTTCTCAAAAATACTTAAAAGAAATAATATTTTATATTTTTCTTCAATGAAGTTTTAAAATATTTATACTATTCTGGCTTTATCTCTAGAGAATTATGCATATTACACCCTACACTTTAATATTTAAGCACACAAAACCACAATTTTTTCTGCCACTACCTTTGAAGTTAGTGCAAAAAATACCAGAAGTACTAAAACAATAATGTTAAATTATTTGAATTCCATTCCATACATAAATAGTATTCCTCTCACATATATTCAACACAATAAAGAGCTGATAACAAAAGTCTTCTTAAAAGTTGTTAAACTGCAGCCGTTTATAGTTAAAACTCGTATGATGCGAAAATATTTTACGGAGGAGTGTGCATTTCTAAGGATGTGGTTAGTCAGCTATTTGTGTGTTCGTAGATGTTGTGGATAGAGTTAAAATACTATCAAAAATATATGATAATATGAATATAAAAGATAGATACCAACCACCTTAACTGCACGTAGAGAAAAATATAGTTGTGCATGCTCAACATTTTTAAAAATTTTTTTAAAATATTATAGTCACTGTAATTATTTATATAATTTCTACAACCATGATATGCTTAAGTTACCACTTACATGATTATAGTAAACATATATATGATTATAGTAATTATGTAATGTTTATGGTGATCGGTTTTATGATGAAAGATTATACCAGATTACGTTGTTTTCTATCATAAACAAAAAACAACAAATTATGATAAATGGATTCATCATAAACATGATTGCAACAAATATATACATAGTTACTACAATCGTATACATGATTGTGGTAGTAATCAACTGAATCGTAACTTAATCGTATTGTGGTTACCACAATCATATAAATAATTACAGTAACCATAACATTGTTGAAAAACTTGTAAAAATGTTGATATTGTTGTGGTAAACATGTATAACTATATTTTTAACTGATACCTAAAAGACGCAATACTGCGGCAGTGTTCCTTATAAAAAGCTTATGCAATATATTTTTTTTATTTTAATTCAGACTTTAGATTATTTCTTACACACTCCAACATAATCTTTCACACTTTATGAAAGAAGTTCATGTGCAGCAGAATGATTGAGATATCGTTACAAAGGTAGCAATAACTTTATCGTTATCATCTACATTCTTTTTAATTCCACTTCACAAAAAGACTCTCTAGTTTTCTTTAACGTAATAATCATGTTAGACATTTTATTTTGCTTGCTTTGCTATTGTTTTGCCATATCCCTTTGGTATTTAATATAAAGTTACTTTTCATGACCTTTAAGTATTTGTGGCTTTTTAAGTTGTTAAAGGCAACATGAGGATTTTTTATCGACTTTTACTAACAATCAGAAAAATTTTAAGCAAACAATGCATTGAGAACAAGTAAAAGTATTATATTCGGCCGTGCCAAATCTTATGTACCCACTACCGATATTAGATATAAATTTCACTTAGATTATATATTCATACATTTAAATGACATCGAGAGTACAAAGTTTTAAATATTTTGTGTCAAATTGGTCTATTAATTCTACCAACATATTTGTTTCTTTGTTTTTAAATATTGATATTAGCAATAACTATTGTAACAAATTCTTTCACGGTGTCCTCGGTGAGGTCCTATCCTATCCCTATGTTTTAAATGACGGACAGACTGACATTTTGTTCTGATTTTTTTTTAACAATTTTAAAATTTACAATTCGGTACGACGATTTTTATATGTATGAGGACTATTGATGTCGAATTTAAATCGCCGATCGTTATACAATTTTCTATTTAAATTTTTATTCATACGAGTATTAGTTGTCTCGAATTTTAAACTAACAATGCTTTTTATCGCAGATTTATGCGTACCTTTTTTGAATTTACTTCAAATTGACAATGATCAAATATGAGTATGAACCGATATTAACAATATCTATTAGCAACAGTTTTTTCATATTTGAAAGGAGAAATAAAAGCGGAACATCAACAGGGATTCAAATCACAGCGACAAAGGGATTTGTTTGTTACTTTAACCGGGATAAAATGACAACTATTTGTTTAAGTAAAATAAATTCCTCATATGTTGAGCTTTTAAATCAATTAAAGTTTAAATATAGGAATTTCCAAATTCCAAAAACCGTAGACAACACACCAAATAGTGCGTTGGAGATTGGCAATCCAAAATTAATTTTAATTTTTTCACCTTTAATTCTTTGACATACTTTGTAAAATTTAAATTTTTGTTGATGACTTAAACAAATACCACAAAAAATCCCAGGATTTTTTAAAACAAATCCCGGGATTGTTGGGATTGGTATTCGCATCCCTAGTATTTATATACCATAGCGCCATATTCCGAAAATAAGAGAAACCATGGACCAATTCTTACCATTTGCAACAGTCTTATCCTTTTATGGTGGAAATAATGTGTGCAAATTTTAATAATTTATTGTTTTCAATATATTAAAGAAAATAAAAAAAATTGGAAATATATTGGGTTGTCCTAAATTTTGATCCAAAGCTCTGGTCCTTCTGTGGTCCGGTTTTGAACATAAAGTAGCCCTTATTAACAAAAACTATTTGGGCAATTTTTTATTCTCATAAACGCACAATATATGATATAAATTTGTATTACATTTTATATCGATAACGATGTTTATACGAGTTATTTTATGTTTTGGATGCCTTATATGGAATCTATTACATGTTAGCTATGATCGTTATAATATATTTCTCAACACAAAAAGTCCGTTAATATATATAAATCGTCACTCTCAATATGGTGCTGATCGGTCCATATTTGACCAAAGGCCACTTCCACTTAAATACGCATAACTCTCTTAGAAAAATCATTATTACTTTAAAATTCAACGCAAATAATTCGCGTGCACCTATAAATCGTAGAACAGAATAATAGGTCATAGTTCCCTTATGACTTTTGCTTATTGACTTTTGTGAAAGTTGTGGTTGGAAAGTTGGTAATTAAGCATTGGTGGGTATATAAGATTCAACACAGGAGAATATAAGCTTTTGCTTGATGTAATTCTCGTTATATTTAGGTGAAGTTAAGATTCGGCACAGCCGAATTAGCACTCTTACTTGTTTAATTTATTTACCATTCATGCCATTAAAAGTCATACTAGAAATAATGGCAACAATATTTTATAATGGGCTCAAATCAGACTAGGCTTTAGTCGTAGTTGGCCATTGATCTGATTGGAAATTCATTATTGTCGGTGGAAGTAGGGCTAAGCATGCAAAACGGATGTCAATGCTTTCAATCTTGTGCTTTTAAGTGTTGCTTGATTGTTGTAAGTGTTGTGTTCAAAAGAATACAATTTATAAAATTAAAAGAACAGTTTTCCATATTCCCAACAAGTTAAGTTCAAAAGGGTAAGATTATAATATGAAGTTTCCTTTGGTTCAATTTGATCTCAATAACATTATTTACAAGTGATTTATGGGGGGCATATGATGGCTTCTAAATCCATTATAAATTAATGTGATTTCTATGTATTTTAGGCTTATTTTGGATGAATTTCATTTCAGTAGCGTTATTTACAATAGTTGTATGGTTCACAGAAAAAATCAAAATTGATTTTCAATTAAAATAATCGTATATTTAATTAAACATTTAATTGAAAGTGGACCGATGAAGGAATTTGTAGTATCAATTAAAATATTTTGTAAAAATTTAATTAAAAGTAGTTTTAATTAAAAATAATATTATATTATTTAATTGAAAATTGTTTTTCAATTAAATATTTAATTGATATGATTAAAAGTTTAATTAAAAATCAATTAAGACTCAATTAAAAGTTTATTTAAAATTTGTCGGGCAATAATTTTTTCTGTGTTGGTTGTTATGCTCTGAAGTAGACTTAATTCGGGAGCTATTATTGACTGACAGCAAGAAAATCCAGCAGCATAATTTCCGTATGATTTCTGAATTAAAATTTTTGATCTGTATAAAAGTTGGTTCGGTATCGATATTTACTAGACATTTTTGTGGGTTAAATTGTTTTTCGGAAATGGTACTTATATGGCAGCTATGACAAATCATGGGACGTTCTTCTTAAATTTTTGAACAGTAAATTTTTTTCATATGAGAATATCTCACGTCGAATTTTAACATAAAAACGGAATATTTAATATACATAGTCAAATATGGAGCCACATTCTCAAAATCCAGCAGTTTGATTTAGGCATGTGTGTAAATGCTCCGTGTAAAATTTTGGATCGCTACCGTTATTTACAAGAGATTTATGAGTATTAAAGTGATTTTCGGAAAAGGGCTTGATATGGGGAACACGGCTAAAAATGGGCCGAAATTCACAAAATTTTGTGGGATGATTTTTGTATATATGTAAACGTTTTGAGGTTGTACCAATATTTATACAACATATATAAAGATAAATGTATTTTTCGGATGTGTTCCTTATATGGGAGCTATTACCAATTATGGGCCGACCATCATAAAATTTAGTACAACAATTTATTTACCTATAAGGATTATTAATGTTAAATTTTAGCCGTTTACCATTATTTATATCAGTTTTATACGTTTTTGTGTGAATTTTGGAAGTGGACTTTACATGGGGTCTATGGTCAAACATGGACCTAACTAAAAAAAAATTTCGTTTTGCGATTTCTTTTTGCATGAAACTTATTCCTGCTGAATTTTGTATTGATATTCCAATTTTATAGGTATTTATGTATAATTGAGCAATATTTCGGAAAGATTTTTGTATAGGAGCTATGAGAAATCATAGACTGATTCATACTATTTTCCGCATACTTTCTTCTTTTATCATAAAAACAACGTAAAAAAAATTTCATGAGAATATCTAAAATATATTTAAAAAATATAGCCAGAAAAATGTTTAAACATATAATTTTTTTATGGAGGTGGTCTTACAGTTTGATCCATAACTCGTGTTCTACTATACCGATTTTTATAATTTTCAACACCAAACTTCTTGTGAGAATTACAAGCGGTTTTTGTAAACTTTGTTGATTTTGATGACGTGAGAATGTTTTACACAGACATACATACATACGGACATGGCTCAATCGACTTAGAATATACATATATGTATACTTTGTTGGGTCTCAGATGATTATTTCTCAGTGTTACGCACGTAAGCACAAACTTATATACACCCTCATTCACCACTCACGGTGGTGGAGGGTATAATTAAATAGACAATATTTAAAAAGTTCATTAATTATATAACAAACTTCAGCTATTCACACTAAATAACAAAGAATAATTGGTTGCTAAGTAAAATTAATGAAAGAAGAGGCACAGCGAATTTTAAACTTACTGCATGAATAGATACTAGCACCACTGCCTCAACAAATATGTACATTTAAAGTCGAAGTTAATTTTATAAAACAAAAACAGCTTATGGTTTTATTTTGTTTTGAATATTAATAAGACACAAGGTGAAAGGCATTTTTCAGCGATTAAAATGTAATTATGATTGTTATAAAAAGTCTTTATAAAACATAAACGACTGCATTATATTATATGACCAGGGGGTTAGCCCACGATGTCGAACGATAACGTTCGCTTAGATAAGACTTAAGACACAAACTTGATTGTGGAATAAACAAACTTGATTGAGTAAAAAATTGATACGATAAAAAGTTTGTGTCTTAAATCTTATCTAAGCGAACGTTATCGTTCGACATCGTGGGCCAGGCGGTAAACAATTATGGGAAATATATACAAATAAGTCAATTCAATTCAATTCTTTATTTAGTTTATGTTTTAAACCTTTTCTACTTAAATATTAAATAGCAATTTTTTATATTCATTATATTTTACATTAAATTTAATGGTAAGGTGAAAATTTTCAAAAAACCTTAATGATTTCTTTTTATGGTATACAAATAAGTAATACTCAATAAATGTCATTTTTAAAAAAATTATCAAAAGTCCATAAATCGCCATGAAATCCGATGACTATTCTTCTTTTTCTGTCACTAAAAATTTATATTTAATATGTACTTTAATATTTCAGTCATTTAGTATTTTTTTGGTTTTAATTTAATTATTTATTACATTTTTTTATTAAAAATTTTTAAACTTTATTGCTGTATAAATAGAAATTAAAACCGCCAACATTCGGGCATGTTCATAAAATTATTATATAATTTTATATACATAACCGGAACTTAAAACTCAGTTTTTCACTTGCTTTATGGTTTACAAAACTGTTAAATTATGACAATGTACAATTTCAGTTTCCTCTTAATGCAGCAATATTAAAATTAAATGTAGCATAACCTAGGGCTCTACGGCAAATAAATTTTAACATCTTCCGACCTAAATTTTTAGCATGCGATTAAGGCAATTAAAGCGGTGACATTGTAAAATATTTTATATGCCTTAAAATTATAAAATAAAATAAGAAAACGTTTATCGTTTGCCTGTGGGTGGTTTCGGATTTTTTTATTACGCTTTTATTTACAACAAAAAAGAAAACAACTCGTAGCGCAAAACCAATTTTGTTTCTTTTTATAATGTTTGTGTTTTATATAAATTTTGTCGCCTAACAATATTTAATGTCACAATGGTGCAATATGTAAACTTTTAAATTCTTTATCGTCGTGGTCACACATAATTTACTATGAGTAATGCAAGACTTGATTAAGTTATGTAATAAAAATAATATAAAAGTAAATTGTATGTACTTACAGATATAAAAGTATTAAAATTTGTAATTTTAAATAAAGCTCTTAAAATCATCATCTCATTCAAAGAATTCAATTATATGTATGTAACTTTTAAAATTTCATTTTTCATTTACCAAGACCTTTAGCGACACCAAAACTATGCAAGGTGGGTGCATTAGCACAGCTGTCTGACTTTGTTTACAATTTACTTACATATGTCAAAAGTAATACTTTTTCAAATGTTTTTGAAAACTGTTGTTTCTGTATTGTGTTGTATTTTTTGCTGATTTGCACTCACCTTGTATAGTCACACCATGTTTGCGACATTGTAAAAACTTCTTAAATTATTATAAAATTCAGAACCTTGTACTCAACAAAATGTTTGCAATTGGAAAGAACATTTTAAAAATAAATTAAATTTATTGTTATATTTTTGTTTACTAAAAACTGCAACTACAACAATTTCCGATATAATAAAATTGTTATTGTAAACACATTGTCGACATTTACATACAAACATCAGCTTTAAATACCTATAAATTATGTGTGTATAAATTCTGTGTAAAATAAAAATTTATAAAAGTAATATGCATATATTTTATTCATGAAACCAATAGAGTCAAGACCAATTTATATAAATTGTGTTCCTTTTTTGTTTCACAGTTTTACCTTTATCTCTATATGAAAAAAATATTTGTCAAACTATTTCCAAATATATACGTATATACATATATGTATGTATAGTATGTACAGTCATGTGAAAAATAATAGAGCCACCTGCTGCTCTATAAATTTAATAATTTTTTTTAACCTTGTACAAAATATTTTTAGAACGAATTTTTTATGCATTATTAGTTACTCCGTTTCTTATTGTAATCCCTTTATTTGTTCTATTATTGAAGCAACATTTCAAAATATGCCAGTGTTTGTATGCAAATTGGAGAAAAAGAAAGTTTGAAATAAAATAGAGCCAATTTTAAGTTTTAAAAAAATTATACATATTAAAGTAAAAAAAAGTAAAAAACTTAAATTTGTTTTTAAAAAGTGAGTAAAAAGACTCTCCATTATAATTTAAAAAAAAATATTTAAAAAATATTGAACAGAATGGGCAGAAGCAAACACTGTAGCGTAGAGCGCCGAATATTGATCAAAAAGCTTCATCGAGAAGGTAATTCTCAGAGAAAAATTGTTGAAATAATTGGATGTTCAAAGAAAATTGTGGAAAATGCTATAAAACATGAAGATAAACAGGAAACAAGAGGAAGAAACCCCGAAAACGAAAAATACTGCGTCATGTGAAACGGGACCCCTTTGTGACGTCATCCGCACTTAAAAAGCAATACCAACTTGATGTGGACACTTCTACAATATGGCTTATGCTCCTTAAAAATGATTTCAAAGCAAGAAGTGCCCGTAAAGTGCCTTTTCTATCAAAGCGTAACATTAAACAAAGAATTGAATTCGCAAAGGAACACGTAAACTGGCCCGTATCTAAATGGCGCAATATTTTGTGGTCGGATGAGACTAATGTAAATTTAATTAACTCGGATCGCAGTTCTCTTCAAGTTCGGAGACCCAAAAATAAAGAATTTTGTCCTCAAAACCGTTAAACATGGAGCGGGTAATTTTTTGGCTTTTCCTGTTATGGAGTTGGACCATTGTACCACATTCAGGACACAATGGATGCAAAATTTTATACAAATATTTTAACAGAAGTCATGATACTTTATGCTCCAACAGGACAATGATCCTAAACATTAATCGAAGTTGGCAAAGACATGGTTCAGGGACAACCATGTGAAAGTTTTGGGATGACCTTCACAGTCCCCAGACCTAAATCCCATCGAAAACTTGTGGGGCGAGGTTAAAAGATGTCTCAGAGGAAAGAATCAATCAAATAAAGATGAGCTTTGGACAATGGTTGAGACTGCATGGAATAACATTCCACTTACAACTTCTCAGAAGCTTGTTGACTCTATGCCGAAGCGCTGCTTCGCAGTAATAAAAAATAATGATAGTTCTACAAAGTACTGAGGTAGTATTAGTAGTTATTTTATTAAGGATATTATTTATTTTAATTTTTTTTTTAATAATTTAGATGGCTCTATTTTTTTCACAGAGCAATTCAATGTATATAAAGATTTTTTTTTATTTTTAATGCAAAGGATGCAAATGTTTTATTTATGTATTTTCTCATATTACAATAATATCTAATAAAAAACAATAAAAAAGTTTAAAGAAAATTATTATTTATGTAAATTTTTTAGTATTGAAATCGAATTTTGGGGGTGGCTCTATTATTTTTCACATAACTGTGTGTATACATATGTGCATAAAAATAGTTTTAAGAAAAATCTCTTTTGTACCATTCTTGTTTAGGATAATATTTAAAATTTAATTTCAAGTTTATGTTTATGCTTCTTGCATGAGTGGCTGATTTAAAGTAATTCTTTGTAAAACAAATTTTGGACAAAGTTAATTTTTTAAAATTTTATATTTTCTATTAAAAATATATTTTTGAAAAAAGAATTTTAGGGGGAAATAGTTTATATTCATCACTTTATTGTGGAATATTAGCAACAATAATAATATTTTCAATTACAAACCTTTATTGTTTTGCATTACATAGTTTTAAATTTAAAATTTATTTTTTTTTTATTTATTAATATATTTGCCATATGCGGGCGATTTTAAAACGTTGGGAGCAAGAGAGTTGCTCTGAGTTGATCGGTGGTATTTGTCCGTTATCATTAAATTCTAGTAAGCTTCTAGGTCCTTGCATGCATGGATGGATGGTCTTCGAAATTGATGAGGACTAGAAAAATATACACGTTTTGAAAGTGTTCTATGTGTTACGTACACAAATCTTTTTGGAGGTCTTTATAAAATACATTAATTTTACTTGCTCACACTTATTTCTTCTAAACTTAACTGATTTTACTATATGTATATGCATATATTTGTGTAGTACTTCATGGGTGTTATCTTGGTGGTGCTGATTTAAGTTAATCATTAACATTTTTATTTAAACATCTTCATGTCAGCGTGTGAAGACATTGTGTATTTGACTGGTAGGTAATATAACTTGGAACAGAACTATTTGTTTAAGAAATGTAAAAGAAATAATATTTCATTGTTTATTCTCAATTTTGTCTTATTTCAAATTCAAATAAGTTATTATTAAGAACGAAAAGTTTATTAAAAAAATTGACTCTGAGTAGTTAAAGTAGTTAAAGTTAAGTCAGTCTTGTTAAGAATTAAATTTAATTTATTTGGAAATTTATATATTTTGTCAGTAGTAATGTAATTTTAATTCCATTATTACCCAGCGGGAAAAATTGCAAGTGCTTCCATTTGCAGGCCTTATAGAAGACCTGTTTACATGTTCTAAAAGATTCGATACTCATTCCACTATGCCTTCTCTCAGAAGCCCTTTTAGAAGGCGTTTCATACGTTTCAATAGCAAACACGAATGGTTTTGCAATTATTCCTGTATATATCATCACTACAAGAACAAATATTATTTTGCTCACTTCATTATACGATTAATAAAAATGTATAAAGGCAGCGTCTATTAATTTAGTATTTTATCAAAGTTTGTTGTGTAGGGATAAAGCAGTACTTTATATACATGCAATTTTTTAAATTAATTTAAAATTATTTTTAAAACCTTTCTTTTACTTAAACCCCCTTCATTTACTTTCTTCAATGAAATTATTAATTTAGCAGACTTTTAACTACGCCTCATATGGGCATTAGTTGGTAAACCTTCCAATTTCTCTTCTCAATTAGGCCTTCTAGCAGGCATGTAACCAGTAGCGAGTAGGCACGTCCTTGACTAACAATGACACGGCATGTAAAATTGGAACGATTTGAGAATACGTCTGGAAGTTCTTATGACAGCCAAAGAAGGGCTTCTAGAAGGCATCTTTTTCCCACTGAATATGGCTACGTTGCACACAGTTACAGTGACACATACATACATGTGTATGTATTTACGTAAGTACTATTTTGACTTGTGATTTAAATCCAGACTATAATTTTTGTTTTCTTATTAATACATGCTGTAAATAATGTGTCAGCATTTTGCGATTTTTACTTGTGAAATATTATTTTAAAAGTTTTACTTATTTGATGTAAAATAACTTCCCTTCACAAATTCAACTCTTATCTGAAGTAGCTTTGTGTCTTAAAAAGGCAAAGCTTACCATTAATGTCTCCAAAGACTCCAAAACAACAGAAAAGATTTGTTGGAATGACAAACTGGTGCAGAGGCTTCATAAATAATTTTACAAATATATCAGGTTCCTTAACAGATTGTTTAAGGAAAACACAAAAACCCTTTTGCTTAGCTGAGGATGCAAAAACCTCATTTGAAAATTTAAAATAAGCTCCTTGCAGGAAATTTATTATACAGTTCGATGCGTCGACTATAGGAATTGGTGGCGTGCTATTTCAATCCGATGACTAAGGTATGTAGCACCCGATAGCATATGTGTCCCAGAAATTAAATAATGCACAAAAGAATTATACAGTGACAGAGCTTGAATGTTTAGCTGCCAAATTCCAAATGTATAGGTTTAGGGCTTATATTGATGGGTTACCATTCCGTATTATTACGGACCATTCTTATCTTAAGTGGCTAATGTCACAAAAAGGTCCGACGGAGTTTAAAGCTACAACGATATGAATTCAAAATTGAACATAGAAAGGGAACCATAACTATTGTGTCAGATTGTTTTTCAAGGATTGAAGTAGATGAGTTAGAATTAACAAATCGTTTTAGTGAAATCGACTTTTCATCTCCTGAAGTTGATGCCATCGAATATCTAGAGATTAAGAAAACCATGTCGTATAATGCTGAATCTTTGCCTGATCTTCGCATATCCGATAATGTGGTTTTGAAACGTGTGTATTTCAGACATGGTATTGAGAATGAAGAAGATAGCCTTTGGAGAATATGGGTTCCAAAATCTCTCACTCAGAAAGTGAGAGATATCTCTGATTATTCTAGGTGGCTTTGTAAAGACTTTATCTAGAATACGTCAGAAGTGCTTTTGCTAAAGAACATTAAGCATAACGTCAATAACAGTGATGTATGTAAGAGTAATAGTTCACAAATCAAATCGCAAGACCACTCATGAGCAACCAATTTATTTCCAATAGACCCTGTACTGTACTTTGATTTTCTCGGAGCATACCCATTAACCAAAGTCAAAAATTCTATTATATTCATATGTGTAGACCATTTAACGAAATTCGTTTTCCTGAAGCGAATGTTATTTTATTTTTTGAAACGGAAATGTTTCCTACTTATGGAGTGCATAGGTACATTCAGAGTGATAATGTTAAACAGTTCGTGTCCAAAGATATAAAAGAATTCTTTAAAATGTACGAAATTAATCATATAACTATAGTTTTTTACGCACCCCATTCAAATGCGTCCGAACGTGCCAATCGTAAAATATTCACGAAGATTAGATGTTTTCTAAATAAAAATATGGACCATAGTTATTGGGAAAGATATATTCCACAAATTTTAAGCATACTGCGAAGCAATTTTCATACCTCAATCCAATACAGTGTTCGGCCAAAACATGATACAGCATGGCTCTACATATAAAGTTTTAGATAAACTCGGTTGCATATCTGGACAGGATTTTAACATTACTGATCGTTCTGATGAACTTGCAAGATTGAGGGAGAAATTGCGTGAAAATTTTAATATTGGGAAGTAAGTCCATTGAATTTCAAAAGAATGAAGTTGTTTTCAGAAGAAACCATATGTTGATATGTCAAAGCATATTAATAGGAAATTCTAAGCCCAGGTTTGTGATATGTAGGATTATTAAGAAAATTGATAATAATCTATATGATATTGAAGATTTAGATGGCAAATATGTGGGGAAATATCAGACAGCGTGCCACACGGTTTTTTATATTATTAATAAAAAATTGTTGTTACAATTTGCAAACAGATGAAATATTGAATTCAATTTCAATCAAAAGTTTTGCAAAATAATTTGACATATTGATATATCACAGATTTTAGATTGGTTTCTTTTCCAAGTAACTAGCATGCTACATATTTTGTTTTTATACCCTACACCACAATAGTGGGTGGGGTATATTGGATTTGTGCTGATGTTTGTAACGCCCAGAAATATTGGTCCAACACCCACCTTAAAGTATACCGATCGACTCACAATCACTTTCTGAGTCGTTTTAACGATGTTCGTCCATCCATCCGTCTGGCTGGCTGTCCATGTAAAGCTTGTGCGTAGAGTACAGGTCGCACTTTTGAAGATAATTCGATAAAATTTGCTACGTGATATTTTTCGGCCCAAGGATATATATTATTGAAACTGGTGGAAATCGGTCCATTATTTCACCTAGGCCCCATACAAATGTCCTCCCGAAATTGGGGTTTACCGGTCATAAATCTTTGAATTATGCAATTATGCAAACAAAATTTACCACAGATGAGTAGTACATGAATCTAAAGCACATCTACAAATTTCGTGAAGATCGGTGAATAATTAGTCGTAGCTCCCATATAAAGCCCACTTCCAAAAATCACTTTAAAGAGCATAAATTTCTTAAAAATGTTGGTAATCAAATAAAATTCGACACAAATAAGTTTCTTATATACAGAAATAATGACACCTAATTTTGTAATGGTCGGTCCATAATTAGTCGAAACTCCCATATATGAACATCTAAATGATTCACTTTAACTTCCATAAATCTACTAAAAGTATTTATATCGAGATAAAGTTTAACACACATAGTATTTATATTCACAGAAATCATGTACTGAATTTTGGTCCAAAATAGGTGATATCTCCCATATAACACCCATTTCTTAAAAACTGTTTTATATTTACATATACGAGGTGTAGGGTATTATATTGTCGGGCTTGACCGACTATACTTTCTTATTTGTTTCTTTATGCATCTTGTCTTAGCTCTTACGCTTTGATATGTGCGTAACATCGTGTAAGCAGTTGTATACATAGTAAGATCTCATCCTCATGGTTTTAAGCCGAAATATTTTTGTCTCCTTTCAACAAACATATTTGTAATTCCACTTTTTATTAATCCCTCATTGGAAAGAGTAGGTGACTATATTTTTTTTAATTACACGTTTCACTTTGAAACAGAAAACTTTGACATATTCAAATCATTCTTAAGTTAAAAGCCGATATAGTAGGACGTGAAAAAAAAATTCAAGTTATTAAAATGTGTTAATCATATATAAAAATTGTCCGTGTAGTGTAACAAAAATTATATAATACCAGAATTGACCAGGATTATTTAATATATTGCAAGAAAATTCCTCGTGACAACAATAATTTTATCAAGTTTCAAAACATTTCCTTCAAAACGGACCTCGTGTGTGTGCCTAATAATCGTCACCAGTATCCAATTTAGACAGAGCATTTGTGAAGTATATAGAGCAACAAAAATTTGCTAACTAATGATACAAATTTTTTCTTAACCACCAAATTTGGTACAATGTAGACCACGTGTCCAACTATATAAACCAACCTATAAGTCAAAACTTTGTAGATTATTTCTTATCTAAAATTTAATATAAAATGCCAAGATATTCCAAGTATTTCAATTTACAATTAATATTAAAATTTGTAATTTATATCTAATTAAAAATTAGCTTAAAGCTGTAAAAACACTTAAAATACCTAAAAATCTATATTGCACCTAAAACTTTGTCTTAAAACTAAATAATAATCAAAATGAATATCAAAATTATTAAAACAATAACAAATTAATTGAATTTAAAAATCTAAGAATACATTAAATTTAATTATCATTAAATTATTTTTTACTGAAGGTAGGAATTGTTTTACAACTTGAATTTTTTTTTTTTTTTTTTGTATTATTAAAATTTTTATTGATAATTTTCTCGGCTGGGATTAGAACCTGGGTTGTTGAATTTACATATGTTTCGAGAAACACCACTTCCTCTCATCACAATTCTTTGCGTTCTAACCCTCTGCACCACTTCAGAAAAAATTATCAATAAAAATTTTAATAATATAAATTTTTCAACTTGTAAAACAATTCCTACCTTCAGTAAAAAATAATTTAATGACAATTAAATTTAATGAACAAAAATTAAAAAGTTAACAGTTCAACTAAAATAATAATTGTTCTTAATCTAAGAAAACTATTTATATTAATTTACATAATGAACTTGAATTAAAAACTGTTCTACTTTTCTAAATGAAAGAAGCTCGACTAAGAGTTATGGACCAAAATGTGAGAACACCCCCCCCATAAAAAATGGATATTTTTAAAAATTTTTATTGAAATATATTGCAGATAAACCATGAAATTTTGTATTCGTTGTTTTTATGATAATAGAAAAAAGTGTGAGGAAAATAGTAAGAATATTTTCCCGAAATATTGCTCAATTATACATAAATACCTATAAAATTAGAATATCAATACAAAATTCAGCAGGAATAAGTTTTTTGGAAGAAGAAGTCACAAACCGAAATTGTTTTTAGTTCAGTCCATGTTCAACCATGAACCCCATATAAAGTTCACTTCCCAAATTCGGTTAAATACGTATAAATCTGATATAAATAATGTTAAATGGCTAAAATTTGATCGTATAGATAACGGTAGCATTACAAAACTTTGCACAGATCATTAACATATACATATGCAAAAATCATCCCACAAAATTTTAAAATCATGTGTCTATGCATATCTCCAGCAAGCCATATGAGTCCGAAAAGAGTCTTTTCTGACACCTTTTCCGGAGCGTTCATGCTCTTTATAAGCCCAAAAAACAATCATTATTGCTCCGAAAACCTTCAGAAACGAGGGTCATTACATTCGAAAATGGTCCGTCAGAAAGAGCTCTTACATCATGTCAAAAAAGAGTCATTGCAATTTTAAATACCACAAATTTAAATGTCGCATTTATTATTTTTTTTTATTTTGCTGCTGCACCGAATGGGAAAGATGTAGAAACAACGATCAAATTTATGGGTGCAAAAAATTGGTTAAAACCTGAAGACAACAATGTAGAATTGTTTGACGAGTTTGGTTACATATTGAAACTTATAACCTCAGAGAAAATTAACGAATGAAATAAAAATAATCCTCCTACTAAGCCACGTGCTATTAAACCACATCAACGTTGGCTGGAATGTTTCAAACATTTTCAAAGTAACAATACACTCGCTTCGCGCGAATCATTGAATTTATATTTTATTTGCCAGCAACATCTGCAAGTGTAGAGCGTATATTTTCGTTGATCGCCAAATTATGAACAAAAGAAAAATCGCACCTCAAGCTAGATACTTTAAAACATATGCTATTTCTCAAATATAATTTAAAGTATGACTGCGTTGAATTTTACAATTTTTTGAAAAAATCTCCAACATTGCTGCAGCGATAGAAAATTAGATTCAAATTACTTATAACATTATAATTGTCTAAATTTAACTTGAATAATAAAGTTTTTTTCCCATAAAAAATGGCCCGATTTTAATAACGTTATTTTTTTTCAAGCTAAAATGGCCTAAATTTATTCCATGTAAATAAAAATCCAATTTTAATTACAATATTTTGCCGACGTTTCGTCGATTGGTTGTCGACTTTTTCAAGGGATTGTCTATTTAAAAATTATAAAACAATAAAATAAATACAATAATGTAATACATAAACAATATAGACTTACAATATTAAATCTTTTTTTAACACATTAAGAAGTCCTAGATGTATCTAGGAGTATATGTAAAATAATTTCAATATTTAATATTTACACTTTCAATGTATAACAGATCAAGTGATGGCAACCATATAACTTGCATTTATGTTGTTCGTGTCTTCTTTCACGATTTTAAGTTTGAATGTTCCAGATTTTAGTACTTTTTTCGAAAAATGTCCCGGTTTCGTTCAAAATTGAGGTGGTCACACTATTAAAGATCCAAAATTTTACACGGATCATTTACATACATGCCAAAATCAAACTGCTGGATTTTGACAATATCGGTCCATATACCCCATATAAGGTCCACTTCCTAAATCTACGTTAATGCTAATATATATATTAAATATACCGTTATTATGTTGAAATTCGACGTGAAATATCCTTATATGCATAAAAATCACTGTTCCAAAATTTAAGAAGTTAGGCCCATAATTTGTCATAACTGCCAAATAAGAACCATTTTCAAAAACAAATAAAACAACAAAAATGACTAAGAAATATCGATATCGAACCAACTTTTATATCAGTTATTTGGAAATTAAGCTACTGGATTTTGTAGCTGTCTGTCGATAATAGTCAATAGTTCCCGATTTAAGTTCACTTCCGAGCATAACAACCAAGCATACAGCTCTTGTAACTAGCGTTATTTAGATGCAATTCAACCAAAATAGGCCTCAAATACGTAGAAACCACATTAGTGGACACTGGATTTAAAAGCTATCAGTCTATAACTGGTCCACTTTTACTATGCCACCCATAAATCTTTTGTAAATAATATTATTGAGATCAAATTCAAACAAAGAAGCCTCACCTTGTGTTTTATACTCTGTTTCTTAACTTGTGGTGGCTAAGGAAAAATATTCTTTTAACTTTATAAATTTTTAAATTACAATCAAGATTATTATGCAAATCAAACAAACTCTGTATATTACAGTAGGAATCGGTGATTTCATCAATTGAAAATAGTCAAAATTAGGTAAAATTTCAAAACATTTAAAATAAAATCACATTAGTGAATAACAACCAAGGTAATATTGTCGAGCAAACAATATACATATAAAATACTAATAAATTCTGCACTAAGGAGGAATAGAAAACACAGAATTTGGATACACCAATCCTATAACCAGTGTAGTTTTTGTATTTCTTATTACGTTCAGGTGGAAAATATGAAAAATATGGCACAGCACCCTAACTTGTTTACTATTTTATTACTTCCTCCATAATAAAAATCTTACAAATTTACCCAAAATTAATATTAAATTAAAGTTTAAAATAAATCCAATTGATATTAAATCATCTTTTAATAACTATTCAAAGCAATAATTGCCAGTTAATTGTCCAGTAGACCAACATTTTACATATTTGGCTTTAACTTAATGCCTAAACATTCCTAAATAGTTATCTTTGTATTAGTATTTAAGAGTAGTAGCGGCATTCATAGATCAAAGGATAATAATTAGTTTTGAATTACCACATCAGAATTACTAAAACATACAAAATAGAAACCGCAAGGTTATGCAAGCATACGATTGAATACCAAACAAGTTTGCAAACTTAAAATTCTAAAATGAATTATAAAGAAATAGGAGGGCTGAGTAATAAGTAATGAATATTTTTGAAAACAAATTTGAGTAAGTAAGACAACATTCGCCACTCCTTCAGATTTTCGAAATCATGAATACATTCATATGTATCCAAAATATGAATATGATATTATATTTTCAGACGGACGGATTTTTGGTCCATAAGTATTGTTCCACTAGACTGATTTCAATCATTTTCAATATCAATCAGCCCTGATTAACAAAGAATATTTGTAGAGAATGGCTCTATCTGGATCGTGATGGTTATTATGATGGTTCTTAAGTACATGTAAGCTCAAAACAATATGAAAGATATTGACAATATTAAATTAATTTACCAATTTTGACACGCAATGACCCTCGTATGCAGAATTGTCAAAACCACATTCAGTCAAGCCGAAGTAAAGAAATAATTTCCTTATTGTGTTGTTTCCTTTGTATAAGCTTATCATTGTGTTTGTGTGCTTAAAGTAAAGTAATGATTTTGTAAATGTTTGTGTTCATACATACAAATACATTTACTGAGAATATTCGAAAACGTTTTAAATAAAGAAATAATATGCTGCAATACAAAACCACAATGAATTATAAACCATTCATAGTTTAGATGGTCGCACAAAAATTATGCAAAGATACTTACTTCATTTATTTATCTCCTATATTTCATTTATCTCGTAACATAGAAAACATACATAAGTACATACACTGACACTTTGACATACACTTTAATGATTTCCAAGCAGGTTTATATTAAATACAAAAGAAGTCAGACTGTAATTTTTACTAATGTTTAATTACTTCGCTGACTCCGATTTATATACATAAATATCATAGCTCGAAGTTATTGAAAATAAACTTTATCTTTTTGTACTTTGTTAAATTATTTATTATACAGAACTAGTAAAATTTTTCAATACTTTCATACTTATAATTTTATACTTATTAAATAAACATAATTACAATAGGTTATGGGCCCAGAACCCAAACATTGCAGAGACAGATCTAGAACATTAAAGATTAAAAATGGCAATAGTATCAGGAAGAATACCGTTGCTGAATGGAAAGAATTTTTCACGTGGTTGCCGCAAATAGAGGCTATTTTGCACAAGAATCGTTTACTGCGAATAGTTAGAGGTGAAGTAGCCAAACCGGAGGTTGTAGTTATTAGTAGTGATGGTACAGCAGCTGAGAGAAAATTGTTTAAAGATTATTTAAAGAAACAACAAGACTACGATGATAATGATCAAGATGCTCGTGCAGAAATTATAATTTCACTAGAACCGGAAATTGTGCAAATGGTAAACAATTTTAAATCATTCATGAAATTTGGTTTTATTTGATCGTAACTCTACAAGAAAGAATTCAGAATTATACAGAAAATTGCTTAATTTGAAAATGTCTGAAAATCAAAATACACATATCGCAATATTTGGTGAAATTTGGAGTTTCAATATCAGAACTTCACGAAATGGTTACTGAAGTAGATCAAGATTTACTAACAGTGATACTTCTAGCTGGTTTGCCAATGAAATATAAAGAAGTAAAAGCAGCATTTGACACTGCCAATGAGTTTTCATCTCTTCATATTTTGCGTTCAAGAATTTTAGAAATTGGTGACAAGTCTGAAGATGATGTTGTTGAAGGCAATGCGTTAAAGGCATATAAATTTTAAAATAAAAACAAGCTAAGAAACAGAGTATAAAAAAGGTATAAAAGTATATTCGGCTTTGCCGAATCTTTAATACCCTCCACCTAAACGTACTAAGAAATAGAAAAACTACACTGCACAGAAAAAAAAATCATTTTTTTTTCAATTAAACATTTAATTGATTTTAAAAATATTTTCAATTAAAATTTTAATTGATTCAACTACTTTTTCTGATTTTTCTGATATTTTCAATTAAATCTCAATTTGTTTTTAATTGATACTATCATTTTGTTTACAGGTCCGATTTCAATTAAATTTTTAATTGATTCCACAAATATTTTAATTGAAACTCATTTTTATTTTTTTCTGTGTGGTTATAGGACTATAATATTCTTATTCTGTGTTTTCTTTCAGTATTAGTGCAAATTTTATTAGTATTTGATATATTGTTTGAAAGACAATTTTACGACCAACATAATTTATGTTAAATATTTTGAAATTTTGTCGAATTTTCACCATTTTTAATTGATGTAATTACCAATTAAAAGAATATTTTTCCATATTCACAACAAGTTAAGAAACAGAGTATAAAAAAGGATCAGATATAAGATGAGGCTTTTTTGTTTGAATTTGATCTCAATAATATTATGTACAAAATATTTATGGGTGGCATAGAAGAAATGGAAAAATTATGGACTGATAGCTTCTAAATCCAGTATCCACTAATGTGATTTCTATGTATTTTAGGATTATATTGGTTGAATTTCATCTCAATAGCGTTGTTTACAAGAGTTGTATGGTTGGTTGTTATGCTCGGAAGTGGACTTAATTCAGCAGCTATTATTTACTGACAGCTATAAAATCCAGTAGCTTAATTGCCGTATACCCGATACTACTTTGATTTCTGGATTAAGATTTCTGATTCATATAAAAGTTGGTTCGATATCGATATTTATTAGACATTTTAGTCAGTTTATTTGGTTTTTAGATGTGGTTCTTATATGGCAGCTATGACAAATTATGGGCAGATCTTCCTTAATTTTGGAACAGTGATTTTCATGCATATGAGGATATTTCACGTCGAATTTCAACATAGTAACGGTTAATTTAAGATATATATTAGCATTAATGTAGATTTCGGAAGTGGACCTTATACGGGGTATATAGTCAAATATGGACCGATATTCTCAAAATCCTGCAGTTTGATTTTGACATGTATGTCAATGATCCGTCTAAAATTTTTGATCGGTGCCGTTATTTATAAGAGATTTAGTATTGAAGTGATTTTCGGAAGAGGACTTGATATGGGGAATTCGGTTAAAAATGGCCGAAATTCACAAAATGGGATGATTTTTGTATACATGTAAATGATCACTGCAAAGTTCTGAGGCGGTACCGATATTTATACGATATATATAAAGGTATGGCTTTTTCGGATGTGGTCCTTATATGGGATCTATGATCAATTATAGGCCGACCACCATAAAATTTAGTACAACAATTTATTTATCTATAAGGATGATTTATGTTAAATTTTATCCGTTTAACATTATTTATATAAGTTTTATACAAATTTAAGTGAATTTTGGAAGTGGACTTTATATGGGGTCTATGGTCAAACATGGACCGAACTAAACAAATTTCGTTTCGCTATTTCTTTTTACATGTTTAATTTCTGCTGAATTTTGTATTGATATTCCAATTTTATAGGTATTTATGTATAATTGAGCAATATTTCAGGAAGATTTTTGTATGGGGGCTTTGAGAAGTCATGGACCGATTCATACTATTTTCCTCACACTTTCTTCTTTTATCATAAAAACAACGTATACAAAATTTGATGGTATTATCTGCAACATATTTCAAAATATAGCATGAAAAACGTTTAAAATTATCAATTTTTTATGAAGGTTGTCTTACATTTTGATCCATAACTCTTGTTCTACTATACCGATTTTGCTGATGTTCAATATCGGACTGCTTAGAAGAATCATAAGAGTTGTTTTGTAAACTTTCTTATTTCTGTTGTGTCCTTTGGACGAGAGAGTGTTTTACACAGAGAGACGGACAGACAGACGGACAGACAGACAGACAGACAGACGGACATGGCTCAATCGACTTAGAATATATATACTTTGAACCAAGGACCAAGAATATATGTATATACTTCGTTGGGTCTCAGGTGAGTATTTCTCAGTGTTACACACGGAATGACACTCTTATATATACCCTCATTCACCACTTATGGTGGCGGAGAGTATAAAACTCGTTTAACACGATATCTTAGAATGTTCTCAGAAATTGCAATGCAGTCTAATTTTCCTCATTTCGCCAGTTGTTAATCTTACTACGGCTTCAGTTAACCAGATAACACTTAAGCAAAATAAAACTTCAGGAATTAAATTAACATATGAATTTCTTTATAAGCAAGAATTGCCAGTCACTGTATGCAGTGGCAAAATAAGTAATGCTTTTAGGTGTTTATTTTCTAAAAGTGGTAAATATACATGTAAATAAATTTGTAAGCTCACGAACATTTATACACTGCATAATAATTTCTAATACACATATGCAAACACAATCACTACTACTACTACTACTAAAACACATAAAAACTAAATAACCAAATTGTTATGAACGTCTCATTGTTTAGTGTGGTGGCATTTTCATTTTCAAAAAGAGGATACGTTTGATTCTTCAGTTTTTAGGCTACATGCATTCATAGGGATGCATGCATATACATTTATACTAACATTTATGTGCATACATGGATCTTCAGTAAAACGTGTACATACATTTTTAAAGCATAATGCTCTGTAATTTGCGGCATTCAAATTCTCTGTGGGATGTGTAGCATTCACGTTTAATGGGTAATTGTGACAAGTGAATGTGTGCATGTTCTAGAATAAAGGTTTTGCTGATATTCTGTTATTTTTTTTTCTTTATTCTTCTTATACGACTATGTATATGTTCGCATAAGTAAAAGTATATATTGCAAGGTATTTATCAAATTGTCATTTATTTGGGAGGTATTAGTATATGACAACAACAAAAGCCGCAGTATCTTGGCATTTAAGTTTGAAATAATAAAATGCCAAACGTCTGTTGCAGAAAATTTTAATAAAAGTAATTTTAAATAGGACAACTTAAATTTTTATTAAACAGTTGATGTTTGTAATTAATAATTACTAATACCTACATACGAGTATATAGTATTAATTCAGTCAAATAAGTAGGCACAGGCATGCAATATGTATTTTTTGAGTTACTTAGGTTAATGGTTTACTTGAATGTATATTTATTATATCATGATTAGTTTTGATTTATTTCAAAATTCTGTAAAATTTAAATAATTATCATGAGTGAAAAAACACATAATGCAGTAATCTAAATTTATTTTAAATTATTGAACAAGTTTAAATCGAAATAATATACAGTAAGCGTCAAAATAAAGTCAACATCACATATTATCAAAAGAAACGCGTAATTATCACCTATACCACAATAGTGGAGAGGGTGTATTGTGCTGATGTTTGTAACGCCCAGAAATATTGGTCCAACACCTTAAAATATACCGATCGACTCAGAATCACTTCCTGATTCGATTTAACGATGTCCGTCCGTCCGTCTGGCTGGCTGGCTGGCTGTCCATGTAAAGCTTGTGCGCAGAGTGCAGGTCGCAATTTTGAAGATATTTCGATAAAATTTGGTAAGTGATATTTCTTCGGCCCAAGGACGGATGCGATTGAAACTGGTAGAAATCGGTCCATTATTTCACCTGGCCCCCACACAAATGTCCTCCGATCATAAATGTTTGAATTAGGCAAGTATCCAAACAAATTTCACCACAAATGAGTAATAAATGAAGCTAAATCATTTCTTAGAATTTTGTGAAGATCGCTCTATAATTAGTCATGGCTCCCATATAAGGCCCACTTCCAAAAATCTCTTTAACGGTCATAAATTTCTTAAAAATGTTGGTATTCAAATAAAATTCGACACAAATAAGTCTCTTATATACAGAAATAATGACACCTAATTTTATAACGGTCAGTCCATAATTAGTCGAAACTCCCATATAAGACCTTCTCCGTAATTCACTTTAACCTCCGTAAATCTTTTAAAAGTATTTATATCGAGATAAAGTTTAACATACACAATATTTATATTCACAGAAATCATGACGCTAAATTTTGGTCCAAAATAGGTTATATCTCCCATATAACGCCCATTTCTGAAAAACTGTTTTATACATATACTAGGTGTAGGGTAATATATGGTCGGGCTTACCGACCGACTATATTTTCTTACTTGTTTTTATATAAATTCGAACAATTTAGGTATACTAGAGATAAAAGAAAAAACCGGAATAATATGTGAAATTTCTGGAAAAATAGAACGCCAAAAGTGTAATTTTTTAGGACAATTTAGGCAAATATTACCAGCAGAAATTTTGCGAAATTTTACTTTATATCCATTGATAATTTACTAAAAATAGTAAAGAGCAAATAAATGATTGAAGCTAAATGGCGAAATTTTTAAAACTATAAATAGACAAATGTTGGCTTTGGAGTTATGAGAGTTAAAAAAGTTGCTACATTTTAGTATTTAGCTTTTTCGTACTACGTTTAATTATTACTACAAGTAATTATTTAGTACTATTAAAATTGTTAAAAGAAAACAAATAAATCGAACTAAAGTTAGAATGCTTATGAAACACATTTTAGAACACTTTCTAAGGGAAGGCATAGCCGAATGCATATGAATCTTTTAGAATGTGTAAACAGGTCTTCTATCTATAAGGTCTATAAATGGAAGGCCTGGCAATTTTTACAGCTGATATTTAGCAACAAAATACTTACTTATCTGTTAGTAGTCATAACACTGGTACATGTTTTATACCTGATGTACTATTAAATTTTATTACTTTATGTTAACTTTACTTTTAATTCGAAAAACTAAAAAATTTGAATTAAAATTGTGTTGGCCTTTTCCAGCTTCCTTTTTAAATGGACTTAACTTGTTCTGCCTTTTTTTCTCCAACTTCTATCAAAACTGGTATTTACATATACATACATATTAGCAACAGTAAAAATTGTAGCAGCAAGAATGTATAACAAATGTAATTCCTTCAAAGTAAGATTTTTAAATCTAAATGTTTATTTTACATATAAGTGAAACCTTGGCTTTTAATAAGCTGCCTTTGCATGTATGCGTCCTGTAAAATCTTTAATCCTTATCAAGTAAATAAACTGAGTTTTGTTAAGTGTAACTTTTTTTTGTTTTTGTTTATAAAATAAATAAAGAAATTTATATATCACAAATGTATGTCCATGTTTTGTAAATGTGTATTTGCTTAAATCAGTAAATAAACAAAAGAACTATTATTTGAATAAAAAAAAGTTTAGAGTTTAGAATTTTTGATTTAATAATTATTTAGTATTGTAGTCTAATAACATCATACATGAACTAAATAAATATGTATATCGATAGGATATAAAGATTACATACAAACTTTTAGGGGGAACACTTACAGCATAGGGTATAATTAAGGGCGCAGTTAAGAGTAAAAATAGTTAGGGGTTTGACAGCTGTATTATTTATTTGTACAAGGTGTAATAATTGTTACTTATTCATCTTCTAGCATGTTGGAAATGATTGCGCACAATAACTAGTAATAATTGTAAAACCCATATTCAAATTGTTTATATCAATTGTACAATCCTTATTTTTTAATGTTTTTGTTTAACAGTTTTTTATTTTTGAACACTTTTCAGTAGCGCTTTTATTAATTTTTTTTTTGTTAAAAATTGTATGCTTCATTTTGTGTGCTCAATGATTTTTTTGGACTTTGGAAGCTTTAATGTTATTAATTTTGGAAATGGTTTAAAAAAATTCTTGTCGTTATTTCGATGTGCAGTCCGCGTGAACTATTTTAAATTGACACTTTACGTTACAAAATCGGATTCGCAATTCAACAAAAAATATTGATAGCTAAAAGTAAAAAGTAAAAAAAGTTAAACGAAAAATCAAAAACGCTGCATTGAGCTTGTTGCTTGAGGTTGTTTCACAGTTTGATCCACGACTCTGGTTCTACAGTACCGATTTTTGCAATATTAAACTTTTTGACAAAATAGAAAAATTATTCTGGAAATTCAGTCAGGTTTTGTTGTGTATATTGGATATGAGAGTGTTTTAAACATACCTCTATTAAAATCAATGATATATATAATTTCTTCTCAGATGAATATTATCGATGTTTCACGTGGAATGATAAACGTATATATAGCCTCATTCACCGCTTGTATAAACGAAATTACAAAAGTTGAAAAAAATCTTACTTTAAATTAATCTTTAAGAAATACGCAGCTATATAAACAACATTTTTAGTGTTAAAAAAAAAATACGCAACAACGCAACACATATTCAATTTAGATCTAAATAAAAGATTTCTTATGCTCTACATATTTAAAATTCTACATTTACACTTAGAATAAATAATGAATAATAAAACAAGTAAGAGTGCTATATTCAGCTGTGTCGAATCGTAACTACCCTCCACCTAAACGTAATAAGAAATACAAAACTACACTGGTTATAGGACTAGAATATTCTTATTCTGTGTTTTCTATTCAGTATTAGTGCAAATTTTATTAGTATTTGATATATTGTTTGAAAGACAATTTTACGACCAACATAATTTATGTTAAATATTTTGAAATTTTGTCTAATTTTCACCATTTTTAATTGATGTAATTGCCAATTCTTAACATAATTTACAGAGTTTGTTTGATGTTCATAATAATCTTGAGTTTAATTTAACAAACAGAGTATAAAAAAGGGGAACAATTCGGTTTTAGTGACTTTGCTCAAAAAATAAAAAAAAACTTCATCAAATAGGGCTTTTAGAGGAAATGTCAGCAAAAAAAAATTTGTTCGCGGTCACGCCTATTTTTGAGGGGCGGGCGCGTAAAGTTGAAAATATATAGGCCTATATCTCGGGAACTAATGGGTGTCTGATAATTTGTAACACATTAAATAAAAGGTCTTAAAAATACCTTTCCAACGATATATGATTATAAAATATGGACCGAATATGGGTTAAATCCGAAAATATTTGTTTTTTTGGAAATGGTTCTTATCTGGCAGCTATTGCAAATTATGGGCCGATCTTCTTAAATTTTGGAACAGTGATTTTCATGCATATGAGGATCTTTCAGGTTGAATTTCAACATATTTAAGATATATATTAGTATTAACGTGGATTTCGGAAGTGGACCTTATATGGGGTATATAAGCAAATATGGACCGATATTCTCAAAATCCAGCAGTTTGACTTTGGCATGTATGTAAATGATCCGTGTAAAATTTTGGATTGGTACCCTTATTTATAAGAGATTTATGAGTATTAAAGTGATTTTCGAAAGAGGGCTTTATATAGGGCAAATAGACCGAAATTCACAAAATTTTGTGGAGTGATTTTTGTATATACGTAAATGATCTGTGCAAAGTTTTGAGTCGATACCGATATTTATACAATATATATAGGGATAAATGTCTTTTTCAGATGTGGTCCTGGTATTGGAGCTATCACCAATTCTGGGCCGACCACCATAAAATTTAGTACAACAATTTATATGCCTATAAATTTTCTTCCTGTCAAGTTTTAGCCGGTTAACATTATTTATATCTGTTTTATACGTATTTAAGTGAATTTTGGAAGTGGACTCTATATGGGGGCTATGGTCAAACATGGATCGAACCAAAAAAAATTTCGGTTTGCGATTTATTTTTGCATAAAACTGATTTTTGCTGAATTTTGTCTTGATATTCCAATTTTATAGGCATTTATGTATAATTGAGCAATATTTTGGGAAGATTTTTGTATGGGGGCTATGAGAAATCATGGACCGATAAAAACAACGTATACAATATTTCATAGCATTATCTGCAATATGTTTCAAAATATTGCAATAAAATGGACAAAAAATATCAAATTTTTATGGAGGTTGTCTCACATATTGGTCCATAACTCTGGTTGGCCTAAACCGATTTTACTGATTTTAAATAACAAACTTCTCGAAATCATGCCTGACACAATTGTTGAAGATTTGGATCTCGAGGATATCTGGGGACTTCAGAAAACTTGTTTCAACATCCAGACAGACAGACAGACGGACAGGGCTTAATCGACTCCGCTATCTATAAGGATACTTTATAGGGTCGGAAAATTATATTGTGGAAATTACAAACGGAATGACAAACATATATATACCCTTCTCATGAAGGTGAAGGGTATAAAAATTACCAAGTCATAATGGTTCACAGAAGACCTCTTGGAAAATTCAATTGTTGAAATTAATTTTTTGTATAATTATTTAAATGTATCACGCTTAATTACTTATTTTCGTACATTTCTATGTGAATTAGGAGTGTTGCATTTGTATGATACAAATAGAAAACATTTCGAAATATTTTACCATTTCTTAACATTTGTGCTTTGAATGATTTTGGAAAGCTTATTGAAGAAAATTTCTCTACAGTGGGCAATCTGTAATAAAACTGCTAAAATTCTGATCAGAAGTAAAATGGATAGATAAAATACTTTAATTTATTAGTATGACAAGTAGGCAATTAAACATTTATTAGATCAAATAACATTTTACTATCTCTTGGTGAAAGTGTAAATAAAAGTAATATACATTTATATTTAAAAAACACCACACTAATACGAAAACAATTACATGCTGAATGTTGCTAAAATAATTAAAATAAAACACGAATTACAGAATTTAAAATTATAATAAAACAACAAATTGGGTTCAGCACAACCAGAAGGTAAAAATGGTTGCAAATTACCATTAAATCGACATAAAAAAAGAATTTAAAAGCAATATAAAACAAGTAAGAAAGTATAGTCGGTCAAGCCCGACCATATAATACTCTAAACTCAATATATGCTAAAAAAAAAAAAGGTTTTCAGAAATGGGCTCTATATAGGAACCATGATGAATTATGGACCGATTGGCCTAATATGTTTTGGCGTTACAATCATTAGAATAAATCCACTATACCCTCTCCACTATGGTGATGTAGGGTAGAGAAAACAAGTTATATTGCTTTGCTTGGCTTTGGTGAATATTTAACACATTACAAATACAACTAAAATTACTCTCGTCTATACAACGATAATACCAACTACAATAAAATGCTATCGCAACAATGTTGGAAATTGATATAGTAAAATACATATATAAAAAAAATGTTTAAAGGCTGCCCCAAGTTTGCTCCATTGGTTTTCATACCCACCACCAAAAAGATAAGGGTATATTACGTTTGTCATTCCGTTTGTAAGACATCGAAATAATGGTCGTCGAGCCAAAAAGTCTATATATTCTGGGTTCTTATAATATATTTTGTTTTCATCGGTCCATAATTTGACACAGCCCCATATAAATTCCATTTCCGAAAATCACTTAAATATGCATAAATATTCTATAAAAATTAGTATCAAATTCAGCAAAAATAATCGAAATACTCATTTAAATCTGCATAATTCCATGATGATCGGTCCATATTTGAACGTAGTCCCCATATAAAATCTACTTCCGGAAATCACTTAAATGCAAATATATCTTATACAAGCATCAGCAGCAAGTTTAAATTCGACACAAATAGTCCATAAATATAGAAATATTCATACCAAATTTTATAATGATCGGTGCAAATTTGATCCCACATAAAGTTCTCTTCAAACAATCACTTAAATGCGCATAAATTTCTTATAAACTTCACTATAAAGTTGCAAACTAATGCAAATGCATATAAATCTTCGTACACAATTTCCTGATGATCGGCCCATAATAGGTCATAGCTCCCTTATGAGGACTACTCGCAAAAACTCAATAACCTACATGAACATCCCTATCGAACCGAAATTTTATACAGATCAGTTAAAAGTATGTAAAAATTAAACTATTGACTTTTGTGAAACGTTTTGACTCTTTGTCCATAACTGAGCATATCTCCCGTACAAGCTCTACTTGCGAGAATAGCCACAGTATATACAGAGGTGTCAGTGGTTTAATAAAGCCAAAATCTGTTTCCTTGGACTTTTTGGCATTAATTTATAGTTTGATTCATGTTACACGCTGCAAAGTATAAAAACAAGTACATAAAAGTATTTAAACATGATTATAACTGGAATATGTATAAAATTCGTATAAATATGATTATTGAGATGAAATTTAACTAAAATAAACCTAAAATAAATAGAAATGACGGTACGATATTTTATGAAGTTTGCCCCATAATAGGTGATTTGGTAGTGGATATATAAGATTTGGCACAGCCGTATTTCAAATTGAAAAAGGTCTGGCTAGTCTCATTTAAAAGACGAAGGGTTAAATTTGTACAAATTTATTAAAGGCCTTAATTAAAATAAACCTCTTTTGTGGTTTATACTCCAACATCCTTCCAGTTTTATAAATATTTTACTATTTCCTCTATATTTTCTACATTTTGTTTTTTTTTACTTATTTATACTGAGAAGATTTTGCACCTTTTTTAGTACAAGGTTTTTATTTATATATTTTTTTTGAATTTAAATTGCGTAGTTTAGACATAAACCTGAATTAGACCAATTCAGAGACATATTTTCATGGACTTAAGAAGGATCAAAAATATATGCGAGTATATGTAACTTGTGTAATCGCAGATAAATGTTTTTCCATGTTACAAATGGAATGGCAACACCTCACACACGATGAGTTAAAATGGTGGCCATGTGGAATTAAGTTTAAATTTAATTTAAAAATTAAGTTCCGCCAACCAACAAAGACATCGGTGTATAAAGAGAAATAAATTTCGTAGCGACCAAACCATCATAAAACTACATTGTATAGATGAAATCTGTTAAGAACAGCAAGTAATAAGGAAACAATTTTGTAGTCATTAAACAACAATATATTTCAGTGAAATTAACTCTTTTTTAGTGCCATTTAAGAAAACAGATAAAAGAAACATCAAAGGTATTTTGTAAAAAGTAATTGGAATTAACTTTCTTTAACTAATTTTGTTTGTTATTTAAAAAAATTTAAGATAAAATTGCCTTTAATTGATTAAACATATAATAGAAAGATGAACAAGAATTTAGAGGAGTTTGCTGTAAAATTTTCGAATTTGATGGGGACTATGCAAATATACACTTTTTGAGGACAAGGAGAAAGTATTATATGTGTTACGTACACAAATCTTGCTCACACTTATTTCTTCTAAAATTAACTAATTTTACTATAACTGTTGAAATCCGTATATATGTCTTGCATATATTTGTGTAGTACTTCATGGGTGTTATCTTGGTGGTGCTGATTTAAGTTAATCATTAACATTTTTATTTAAACATCTTTATGCCAGCGCGTGAAGAGATTGTGTATTTGATTGGTAGGTAATATAACTTGGAACAGAACTATTTGTTTATTCTCCATTTTGTCTTATTTCAAATTCAAATAAGTTATTATTTAAAACGAAAAGTTTATTAAAAAAAAGTGACTCTAAGTAGTTAAAGTAGTTAAAGTTAAGTATTAAAAAAATTGGCACTCTTAAATATAAATATATGAAAGAATTGTCAACCATTAATGTCTAGTTATGTTACAATTATAATAGATTTGGAATTTAACTAATTTAATAGTTAACTAACATCAGTATATATCGACAGCTCAATTCCAAAACATGCCAAGTCGAAAAAGTGAGTTTTGCAGGAAAAGCTCCTAAAGTTTACAGGCGATATCTAAAAAACCATATGAGGTAGAACTTTGTTGTTTATAACTATTGATTGGACTAGCCAATCACAACCAAATTTGACAGAATTTAAGTTGAAAAAATCCAAATTCAAAAACGCAAAAAAATTAAAAACATGCTAAGTCGACATAGCATGGTTTGGAATTGAACTGTCGATATATATTTGCTATATTTTTTGTAGTTTGTATTTCATTAAAAATTTAATTTAATTTATTTGGAAATTTCAGTAGTAATGTAATTTTTTGTCTATTATCATTAATTCCACTATTATTGTTCCGTTGCACACAGTTACTATGACACATACATACATATGTATGTATTTACGTAAGTACTATTTTGACTGGCATTCAAAATATCTTGGGATTTCAATCCAGACTCTAACTTTTGTTTTCTCATTAATACATTCTGTATTTTTTTTACCATAAATAATGTGGTGCCATTTTACCATTTCATTAAGTATATTTTTTCCATTTGTCATAAGAAAACATAGTTGTAAGAACCGACTATAAAATACCTTACATCGAGTATATGTGCAAAAACAGACCTTTGTATTATTGACCGATTGACCGACATTTTAGTAGCAGTAATAAATTTTATTTCGAAAAACTTGGTTTATGTTATTATGATAAATTAATTTTCAAAAGTGGGTCTTTTATGTGTTATATGATTACTTATCCACCGATCGGTATAAAATGAGTTGTTATATTTTTTTTTATATATATAAGACTTATTTGGGTTGAATTATTCTCTGAATTATATAATTATTAAAGTGATTTTCGAAAGTGGGGGTTATATGGATCTATGGGCAATTATCTTACAATTGGCAAATTTATAGGTGTGATTTGTGACAGGCGGCAAAGTTTGTGGAACTTCTGAAGGATAAGTTTGGTATAAGTGAAAATATTAGGACTTGAATATTGATAATTTAGTGAAATTAATTATTTTAGAAACTAAACAAAATATAAAATGCTGAGTTTCCTTAAAGAAAACTATAAAATTTGGATTAATATAAAATTTTAACGGTTAAAGACATCACAATATGTAGAACAGTTATAAATCTAAATGTCCTTACATCAATAGCTTTGATGTAAGGATATTCTCGCAATTTTTTATTTCCAAATATCGAAATTACTAAAGCAGGGAACACGTGTTCCAAAATTGGAATTTTTCGGATCATATAAAAATTGTATACAGTCCCGAAGAACGCTTTTTTCTATTAAAGATAAAAATAGAGGTACTTTTTCGGTAAAAAAAAAAACGGGTGCATGGAAGAGATAACTGATTTCAAGTTGTTTTAATTTTATTTAGAATTTTATCATAAATATAGCTGATAGTTTAAAATTTATTCGACATACACCTGTACGTGTATTTTTTTGGACATTCTCAAGGGCTGTTCATATTTTAAATTTCCATAAATGAAAAGATCGAAAAATGTGATACCCGAGATGTGGAAGTTTGAAGGGTCATACATCTTCCACATGCGACGCCAAAAATAAAAATAAATTCGTGTATCAATTCGAAAATTTCTCAGCTTAAACCATGAGAAATTTCGTTATAATAGCTGTGACACCGATACCGAATTACAAATTGCAACTAATTTTAATCTCAATCGACCTTGATCCGAAAAATGTACACGTAGAAAATATTATGGAAATACCTTAAAAATTGCGACCTGTACTTTGCGTACTAATTTACAGCCAGACACTATGGTGGTGTAGGGTATAAAAATATATTTTTATTGACAAAATTTGGAACACAATATTTATATTAAAGTTTTATCAAAAACTAGTTAAAAAAAATATCTTGTTATCAATATTAAGGTGTAAATTTTGTCGTAAATTTTCTTCCAAATCTTTTATGTTCAAATTGGAAATCAAATTAAGAGGGATGATATTTTGTAACAAATAAATAGGCTTTTCAAATAATTTTATGTTATACAAATTTTAAAGGTCTAACATGATTGCAAACATAGATGACGCCATATAACAACCCGTTTTCATACAATTGCCACCAATTTGGACAATTTGACAACAAAAATGACATAGTGAAAACGCGGCCTTACACTAAACAACAAGAACATTTGATAGCTGCAATACAGCCTAACTTTTTGGAGAAAATTTTTAGTGCATCGGTATTTATTTACAATTTCATAGGCAAGATATACCCACAAATTGCTAAGAAAAAACTAAAAAAAAGAAAAAACTAGAAAACATATATATTTCTCTTAGCTAAATCATATTTATTATCATAAATTTATTTCATTCTGACTGCTTATTTTTGCACCAATTTAATTACAACTATTTATTTTTCTATATATGTAGTAAGAAAGTCAATAAAAATCCAATAAAACTCCAACCGTATTGTCAGTAGCTATGGGAGAATATAGTAAGGGACAGCAAGTGGAAAAAAAATATTCTTTGGGAAAATTAACAGAAGAAAATAGAGTTATGAAAGTTAAAGACACCGAGAGTTAGAGAGAAACGGGAATATTTTGTCATAAAGTAGCAATAAAAATCATCTGTGAAAATAAGATGAAAAACCAAATAAAATATTGTTAGCAATGCTTAAATATTTGTCCTCCATTTTAATATAAATCACATTTCTGAGGCACGATTTTTTTAAACTTTTTTTGAAATTGTAGGTAGAAGATCGTTAAATATTAATGAGAACTTTGTAATGGTTAAAGTATTTTATGCTTTTATATATTAAGTTTTGCATAAAAATACAAAATTAAATTAAATTGATTGTCCAGTCATATGAAATATTTAGCAATAGCAATGCGACAACTGAAAAGCAAAATAATTTTTATACAGAAGTGTATTTTGGATTGGATTTAATTTCATTATTTTTCTTATTTGAAAATACACATACATATTCAATATCAATTGAAAGAGTATTGCAATGAAACAGTTTCGTATGTAGAATGTACATATGCATATGAAGACATTAATATGGCACAGTGAAAATCAGGGATAAATAATACACAAAAGTCGCATTTTGGTCAATTGGCTTTTACAGAAAACTGGTTATAAACTTATACTATAAACTTTTCAGTAAAGGATTTTCGAAAAATTAGAAGGTGAAAGTTAAATACCGCTTCACATTGCTGTAAGAAAACTGAATTATGGATTAAGTTTGGAATTTAAACCATATATCACCAGCAAAATGACTCAAACTGGCGTAGCTCTGTTCAAATCCAATAACATATGTAGCCCTCGTTATAGTGATCATTATTTATAAGATATTCGCTTTTTGTACATAACGTTGCGGTCAACAATCAAAAGTTACAGTTCAGTTTTATTACTTGTTTGATGATAACAACGCCGTTTTTTTTATGTGCAATACCAGTTTTAATTGAAATACGACAGACAGTAATACCAGCTATTGAAATCGTGCCAAGATTGTTACCATTTGAGATTAGATTGAGAATAGCATAAACCATGACGATATATATCACCACGAAGAAAAATATTCAGGAGATGCATTTTATTAAATATGCAAAAAAAAAAAATAACTCATTTGCATCAAAACCTAAAAAAATTGAGGCTTATAGAAACTCTATTTACTTATCTTAAAATAATGATAACTAGCAAACGGGCTCTTGGAATTGGAAAAATAAAACCTACCGATCAGCAAACGTTCATTGATAATATAATGTTTATATTTTTATACTGATGATTTGGGTATCTGCTAAAAAATTTTCTAATCAACATTTTTATTAAACAGAATCTTAGAAAATGCAGAACTGTGTAATGGTATTTTTCGTTAATTTTTATTAGTTTTCGTCTTGGTGGAGTTTTCAGGAAAGATGTGACCACACGTTCAAATTCAAGCTATACTCGCCGGATGGGGTGGGGTTCTTAGTCACATTCATGTCCCAATGATACCAGAGGCGTTTTACATACTCATTTCATTGAATTACTCAGTCGTTTCATTGAGAATCAAATGTAATTGAAACGAATAATGACATCAATAAAGTAAAACAAGACAAACAGGTGGATAAAAAAAATTAATATCAGTGATGACACGAATGGGACGATAATAGAAAATATTTATGTTGGTTTGGAATAATTAATCAAATAAAGTGAACCGTCACAACTGGCGGCTGTCGTATAAACCAAATGATGAAAGTATTTTGTGGATTCACTTATGGTAAGCAGTTCTTTTAAAGTCCATAGTTATTATATAAGGTTTACTCAAATTTACAGGAAAGAAGGACAAAGCCTGAAGGAAATATAATGTACACTTAGGTTTTTATAACCTAAGCAAACATAAACGTATTATAAAGGGTGGTTAAATTGTAAGGGCCGATGTTGAATGTGAACCACACCTAAACGCCAAGCTTTTTTCAGAATTTTATTTGACATTTCCCTATTTCAGACTTACTCAATTTGAACCATGGAGAGATACACAATCCAACAACGTGTTAAAGTTATCCAGACTTATTATGAAAATGGGCGTTCAAATCAAAATGCATATCGTGCACTTCGTGATTTTTTTGGTCAATTTGATCGTCCAAATGTGCGTACAATCGCAAAAATCGTGGAAAAATTCGAGCAAACTGGGTCTGTAGAAGATGTGAGAACACCAGTGCATGCTCGTACAGCTCGTACTGCAGAAAATATTGCTGCTGTTCGCGATAGTGTGGCTGAAGAGCCGTCCACCTCAACTCGTCGTCGTGCCCAACAATTGCACCTCTCACGCTCGTCGTTGATGAACATTATGCATAAAGACTTGCATTTACACGCTTACAAGGTGCAATTGGCTCAAGAACTAAAGCTTCTTGACCATTCCAAACGCCGTGAATGGGCAGAATGGTGGCCAGAAATGGCAACAGTGGATGATCAATTTTCGAAGAAAATCATCTTCAGTGATGAGGCACATTTTCATCTCAGTGGATTCGTCAATAAACAGAATGAGAATCCAAGAGTGATTGTCGAAAAACCAATGCACCCACAAAGAGTGACTGTTTGGTGCGGTTTATGGGCTGGCAAAATGAGGCCGGTCAGGCAGTTACTGTGAATGATGTTCGCTATCGTGAGATGATAACAAACTTTTTATGGCCCGAATTGGAAGATATGGATGTGGACGATATGTGGTTTCAGCAGGACGGTGCCACTTGTCACACAGCTAACGAAACAATGGCTCTTTTGCGCAACAAATTCAATGGCCGTGTTATCTCACGTAATCGCGATGTCAATTGGCCGCCAAGATCATGTGATTTGACACCGTTGGACTTTTTTCTTTGGGGTTATTTGAAAGAAAAGGTGTACGTCGATAAGCCAGCAACAATTCAAGAGCTAAAGGATGAGATAATTCGGCACATTAACGGCATAGAACCTCCATTATGCCTCAGGGTCATCGAAAATTTGGACCATCAGATGGAGGTGTGCCGCCGTGGTCGCGGCGCCCATTTGGCCGATATTTTGTTCCATACATAATTGAGTAATACCAATATATCATAATTAAATAAAATTACAATAATTTCTTAAATAGTTTGTGCTTTGTTCAAAATCAACATCGCCCCTTGAAATTTAACCACCCGTTATATAAAAGTTTGTCATTCCGTGTGTAACACTGATCCTTATGGAATCGTAAGCCGATTTAGTTATATCCGCCTGTCTGTCTGTCCGTTAGTCTGTCTGTGTAAAACACTCTCACGTCCACATGACACAGTCCATAATTCTTCTACTGTCCCACCTCACTTTATAATCTTACCATTTTATATACTCTGCTTCTTAATTTGTTGTGAATATAGCACAATGTTCTTTAAAATTGTTAAATTACACTCAAGGTTATTATGAAAATCAGACAAACTCTGTAAATTACAGTAAGAATCGGCAATTACATCAATTACAAATGGTCAAAATTAGATAAAATTTCAAAACATCACATTAGTGGATTACGACCAACAGGTAATATTGTCTTTCAAACAACATATAAAATACTAATAAAATTTGCACTAAGACTGAATAGAAAACACAGAATTAGGATATTCTAGTTCAGTGCAGTTTCTGTATTTCTTATTACGGTTAGATGGAGGGCATTAAAGATTCGGCACAGCCGAATATAGCACTCTCACTTGTTCTCTTTATTCATTTTTATTTCTCGTAATTTAATTTCAAACGTTTGGTGGTAAACAAACAGTTTGATATTAAAATTGTTTTATTTTTTATCTGCAATTGATTTATTTAAAACAATTTCTAAACTGCAACTAAAGCAACAGAAAAGAAAAATCTAAAAAGCGTGCAACATTTCGCAATGTCTAATGATGTGATTTATATGCAAAATAGCATATGTATGTAAGTTGTGAATATTTTGCAACATTTTGTTATTAGTCGAAAAAAATGTACAAAAGTTTTACAATGTATGTACACCAATACCTCGCTTTGCGTCGTTTAGTTTTGCGGTTTTCAAAGTTGCGTCGCTGCATAATTAGTACTAATTTTCATTGTGCGTTGTTAAATTTACGAGATTGCGTAGTTTTGGGTTCCAGTCTTTAATATATTTTTCTAAATTTTTTCAAAATCTACAATATCATTAGATGCTAAAACAAGATGCCGTACAAGGCATGCTTATATATGATTAAAATGGAGTCCTTGCTTTCTATTTGGATTGGAAATCAAGTTGCGCAGAGGAAACCATTAAGTAAAATGGTAACAAGGTATTTCAGACAAAAGCAAAAAGCTTATTTGATGCCATAAAACGTGAAGCATTATCCAACGATAATGCCAGTGGTTGCAATACAGACAATTGCTACATTGAAATTTATTTTAAGTTGAAAAAAAAAAGCTGTTCAGCAAACATAGGACTATTTTTTTGTGAAATAAAGCCGACGACTTAGTATTTTTGTAATCTTAGAACCTATCTTTGATCTTTACATGGTTTGCTATAGAAAATCTTAATTCACTTAGCGTCGTCTCAATTTGCGTAGTGATTTTTTGGAACCTAACCCCGACGCAAAGTGACGTATTGGTGTATGTAGTTGCAATCAGTATGTTGGTTGGGTTGTTTTATGCTGCTCCATTTAATCGGATAAACTTAAAAATGGCTATAAATTATAACAGCATAGTTGGTTTAAATAGAAACTAATTTTTTTACAGTGTTTCTTTCAGTTTTTATATTGTTCTATGATTTATTTATTTTTGTTACATGTATGTGATTCTTAAATGTTTATGTTAAAGCAATCTTATCTTGTCCTAAGTTTATTTGATTTAAAATACTATTATTTTGAAATTAATAAAAACCAAAAAATTAGAGTTATAATAAAACAAGTAAGAAAGTATAGGCTGCAAGTCCAACACGCGTATACATTTAATCAAAAACAAATTTTTAGCAATGGGCGCTATATGGGCGCTATAAGTTTAGTGCTATGACTTCTGTGCATATAAATATTTTTTTTGTTAAATTTAATCTCGATATAAATATGTACTTTTAAAAGATTTATTCATGTTAATGTGATTATCGAAGAGGGTCATATATGGAAGCTTGAACCAATTTTGTGCAGATCGGTAGAAAATTTACCTTAGCTCCAATATAAGGCAGACTTCTGAATAAAGGCCCAACCATAAGGTGCATAAACTAGCTTAAGCCAACTTAAGCAACTGTGCAAATACATGTAAAACGTATGTGACAAACCATAATATACTTAATGAAACTTTTCGTCAAGTTACGTCAAATGTCATTTACTTAAACAAAGTGCCAAACTGAACGCACTTTCCGTACGGATTCTGTTTAGTATGCAAAATCAAGAAATAGATGATATTACTCATAGCTTATCACTTTTTTATTATTTATTCAACAATTAGCAGTTTTTACTGTTTGCAAATTTTCAATAAAATAAAACATAAAATAAACAAATACAGGGCTGTAATTTTTGGTACTTCTTAATTTAAAGTACTAGCAAAAACATAAAATACTGCACATATGTATATGCAACAAGGGTTACATGCAACATGTAAGTACATTATGGCCACCTAAAAGTCTTCTTAAGTTTACTTATGCAGTTGACAGACTTTTCGTTCATTTTTGCCAGTTGCTTAAGCTAGCTTATGCGCACTATGGTTGGGCCTTAAAACTATAAAGCCCATACCTCTCTTAAAACTGTTGTTATCCAAATAGTATTCAACAAAAATATTTTTCATATATTTACAAATTTTAAAATAATCGGTCCATAATTAATCATAGCTATAGGGCCCATATCTCTTAAATATGTCGATATCCAAATAAAATTAAACACAAATACAGAAATTACGCCACATTATTTTATAACGGTCGGTCCATTATAAGTCAGAGCTCCCATAAAGGATCTACTTCGAAAATAATTTTATCATGTATGACTATAAATCTATTAAAAGAGATTATATCAAGATAAAATTTAACAGACAAAATATTTATATGCACAGAAATCATAGCACCAAATATTATAATAGGTCCCATATATTGCCCATTTCTGTATGTAGGGTATTATATGGTCGGGCTTGACCGACTATACTTTCTTTCTTGTTTTTAATAATGAATATTAATATTTTTGTGCTTTTCAATTATCTAATAACTGCTGTTGCTGCGTTTAAATACAATAAACAAAATAATAATGCATTATTTAATTGCAAAAGTATTTGTGCAACCGAAATATGTAAAAAATTAATTACTATAAACTTTTAAAAAAGAACTTAATTGCGTATTAAATTATAATAAATTTTAATTTTTTTCTACTCTCTTTATATAAATAATAATAAATAATAAAATAATTCAAGGGGGGCTTTTAAAAAGCAAGAACATAAAAACTAACATGTGATTTATTATTAATATTGTTTTGTTTTTCCTTAATATTTATTTAATATATTATTAATTAATAATATTAAAAATTAATTTAGTTGTATACAAACGGAAAATGTAAAATTGAAAAAAAAAAACTGCCAATTTGGAAAAAGCGAACAAAATAAAACTAATTAATTTGTAAACTCTAAAACGGCTTCAAATAAAACAAGTAAGAAAGTATAGTCGGTCAAGCCGGACCATAAATTACCCTACACCCAGTATATCAATAAAAAAGTTTTTCATTTATGGGCGCTATATGGGAGATATTATCTATTATGGACCGATCATCCAAAAATTTAGTGCCATGACTTCCGTGAATATAAATATTATGTGTGTTAACCTTTATCTCGATATAAATACGTTTAAAAGATTTATGGAAGTTAAAGTGAATTACGGACAGGGTCTTATATGGGAGTTTTGACTATTTATGAACTGTCTATTATAAAATTAGGTGTCATCCTATTTGTACATAAGAAACTCAATTTTGTTAAATTTTATTTGGATAACAACATTTTTAAGAGATTTATGGGCCTTAAAGTGTTTTCGGGAAGTGGGCCTTATATGGAAGCTACGACTAGTTATGGACCGATCATCATAAAATTCTACCATTTTATATGTATACGTACGAGACATATTTGTGTTCAATATTATTTGGATTCTAACATATTTAAACGAGTTATGCTCTTTTAAGTGATTTTCGAAAGTGTGCCTTATATGGGAGCTACGACTAATCATGGACCGATTATAATAAAATAATACCGTATTATTTGTATACATATTACACATATTTTCGTTAAATATTATTTGGATACCAACATTGTTAAGACACTTATGCTCTTTTAAGTGATTTTCGGAAGTGGGCCTTATATGGGAGCTACAACTAATTATGGACCGATCGTCATATAATTCTACCGTATTATATGTATATGTACGAAACATATTGCTGTTCAATATTATTTGGATACCAAAATTTTTAAAAGAGTTATGCTACTTTAAGTGATTTTCGGAAGTGGGCTTTATATGGGAGCTACGACTAATTATGGACCGATCTTCACGAAATTTTTAGATGTGATTTAGCTTCATTTATTACTCATTTTTTGTGAAATCTGTTTGCAGACTTGCATAATTGGAAGATTTATGATCATAAACCCCCAATTTCGGGAGGAAATTTGTATGGGCGCCAGGTGAAATAATGGACCGATTTCTACCAGTATCAATCCCATCCATCCTTGGGCCGAAAAAACATCACGTACCAAATTTTATCAAAATATCTTCAAAATTGCGACCTGTACTCTGCGCACAAGCTTTACATGGACAGCCAGCCAGCCAGACGGACATCGTTAAATCGACTCAGGGAGTGATTCTAAGCCGGTCGGTATACTTTAAGGTGGGTGTTGGGCCAATATTTCTGGGTGTTACAAACATCAGCACAAATCCAATATACCCTCCCCACTATTGTGATGTAGGGTATAAAAACAAGTTAAGTGCAATATTCGGCTGTATCGAATATTTAATACCCTCCACCTAAACGTAATAAGAAATAGTTACAAAAACTACACTGGACTAGAATATCCTAATTCTGTGTTTTCTATTTAGTATGTGCAAATTTTATTATGATTTCATATATTGTTTGGAAAACAATTTTACGACCAACAGAATTTACTTTTGACCATTTATAATGATGCAATTACCGATTCTTACTATAATTTACAGAGTTTGTCTGATATTCACTATAATTTTCACTGTAATTTAATAAACAGAGTATAAAAAAGGTAAGATTTTGTTTGAATTTAATCTCAATAATATTATTTTCAATGGATTTATGCGTAGCATAGTAGAAGTAGACCAATTATGGACTGATAGTTTCTAAATCCAGTATCCACTAATGTGGTTTCTACGTATTAGAGGCTTATTTTTGGTTGAATTTCATCCCAATAACGTTATTGTCAAGAGTTGTATAGTTGGCTGGTGTGCTCGGAAGTGGACTTATTCGGAACCTATTGCCAATTATTGACTGACAGCTACAAAATCCAGTAGCATAATTCCCGTCTAACCGATATTGGTATGATTTCTGAATTAAAATTACTGATCTATATAAAAGTTGGCTCGATAACGATATTTATTATCTATATTATTATGTGGGTTATATTGTTTTTCGGAAATTGTTCTTATGACATATTACGGGCCGATCTTCTTAAATTTTGGTACAGTGAATTTTATGCATATAAGGATATCTCGCGTCGAATTTCAACATAATGACGGTATATTTATGATACAAATTAGTATTACCGTAAATTTCGGAAGTGAACCTTATATGGGGGATACAGTCAAATATGGACCAATATTCTCAAAATCCAGCAGTTTGATGGCATGTATGTAAATCAGCCGTGTAAAAGTTTGTATCGGTACCGGTATTTATAAGAGACCTATGTGTGTTAATGTGATTTTCGGAAGAGGGCTTTATATGGGGGATACGGTTAAAAATGGATTGAAATTTACAAAATTCTGCAGAATGATTGTTTCGTATATATAAATGATCTGTACAAAGTTTTAATTCGGTACCGATATTTATAAGATATATATAAAGATAATGTCCTTTTCGGATTCGTTTTACGATTTATTTTTACATCAAACTTAGTTTTGCTGAATTTTATATTGATATTCCAATTTTATAGGCATTTATGTATAATTGAGTAATATTTGGGGAAGATTTTTGTATGGGGGCCATTAGAAATCATGGACCGATTCCTACTACTTTCCGCAAGCAAAATAGGTAATATTTTACTGGAAATTTCGTTTAGTTAAGTTGTATAGTTTGGATGTGAGAGTGTTTTACACAGACGGACAGACAGACAGATGGTCATGGCTCAATCGACTTTGTAAGGACCAAGAACATATATATATATAACATATATATGTACGTAGTTGGGACTTAGATGAATATTTCTCAGTGTTACACACGGAACGACAAACTTATATATACCCTCATTCTCCACTTATGGTGGTGGTGGGTATAACAAAATTACATGTGATTTAAAATTAATTTAAAATGCTTCTTTAAAGTCTTCTACTGAATTGATTAAGAATAATTTCCTTCATGCAATTATTAATATAGCAGACCTTTAATTACGCCTTCAATAAGGTTTCTAACTAGTAAGAGGTAGACAAGGCCATGAATACCAATGACACGCCGTGTAAACTTGAAACCATTTTGCAATGTGGCTGGAAGTGCTTGTGTTTGCTAAATAAGGCCTTTTGGAAGGCCGCTTTGCAGCATCTATTTCCCACTGTGTAGTTTGGACTTCTTGTTTTAGTGCCGTTATGTGTTAATGATTGTGATAGCTATGAAATTGCCATAGAGTTTGTAACATTGAGGGTAAATAGTGTTTAAAAAAATTCTAGTTTATGAAAAACTCATGTAATTATTATTTTCCCAACTGCAGAAAAGTATGCCTCAGAAAACTAATTCCGGGAATATTCTTGAAAAAATAAAAATCTGATTTAAAAGTTACAGATACAAGATACAAAATCATCTCAGAACTATTCAATTATGTGCTGTACGTTAGCATTTATCTGTCTCAAATTGACCAGTGGTAATTGTGTAATACAAAACAAGGCTGTATATATTCAAACCTATAAACATTTTTTTACATTCACAGAGAAAATAATTCATTACATAGACAAAATTGTCAATAAAAATAAAAAAAAAACTTTTATTTTTATTGACTTCATGTATTGCATCTCATTTAGTTTTTGCTGTAGTATAAACGAGAGAAAAAAGAGAAGTAATAATTTATGGCCAAAACGTTTTTGAATTATGACGCTCATACAATTTGTATAAAAAGAAATCAAATATGGTCAGGCATTTAAATTCAAACACACTTCACATGAATGAATGCTTGTTTGTGAAATTGTTTTTTGGAAAAGAGTTTGTGGCACCAACATAAAATGTATTGAAATTGGAAATAAAAAAATTACACTGTATCTATATAAAAATATTTCTTTGTGTTTAAAATCGTTTGGTAAATCAAAAGGTAGATTAAGAAATAGGGCCATATACATATTAAAAGTATAGTACAAATAATATTAAATATGTTATTTAATGCAAACTGAGTTTATGTGAGAATATGTGATAGAGAGAGAGAGAGAGAGAGATGTTTTCAATTGAATATACATATTTTATCGGAAAATTAATTCTTTCTTAACAGTTTTTTTTAACTCATTGCTTTACTAATTTGTCAATCAAGGTTAGTTTATTTCTTCTTAAAAAAATTGCTTAAAAAAATCTAATTAATATCTTCAAAACGATTTCAAATTGTAGCACTTATTAAAGTTTACTATAAAAACTAATAGCGTGGACAGACGACACAGTTAATTTGCATTAGTAGTTGTAATATGTGGCTATTTGAAAATAACCAAGCGAAACGTTTTTCTCTGTTTTTTGGAAATCAAACTGTTAAACAACAATAGAAATCGTATATGAGGTCGGAATCCTAAAAAAAGACGGCGGGAGCCATTCTACGCTAGCTTCAATCGGTTTTGGGGAGGTTCGTGTCTTTCTTATACTCTGACCTAGATATGAAATTAAAATGATATTATATAGGACTATATAACCATAAAAAAAACTAGCCCCATAATGGTTATAAAAAAAAAATAGCAAAACAAATAAAGTACTGATTACATGATTGAATTTTAATAGGAAAAATGTGAAAAGGGAACAAATTTCATGTGGAATTTTTATTCACGATAGGGGTGAATAAGATTTCTGATGTCGTTTGAAATCTGTGCCTCTTTACCCAGCCATACCTATATTTTGCTGTCACAAACAATTTTGATAACAAAATCCCAAAATAACTTCAGCCTTTTAAATTATACCATGGAAGAAAATTTAAGCAAAGTTAGCCTTTCATAATGACAAATTTAATATTTATTTCAACCCATATGTTATAAAATATAAAAGAAAATATTTCCATAAAACGATAATTCAAAATGTCATTGTTAAACCTACATTACAATACTAACTTAATAATTAAAAAGATTTTAAATAGCAACAATATACATACATATATATTTAATTTATTTTTATCTTAATAATATTTATCAAAATCTAGCATTATTCAAATTTGGAAAACTGTAAATTAAATATGACTATTACACCAAAGAAAAACAGCAGGTAAATATAAAAAGAAAAAAAAAGAAAAACAAAAAATATAGTTATAGAACCAACAAAACAAAGATGTTATGATTTTTGTTTAACCTCTAACCCTGGTATTTTAAATAATTATATAAAAATCATATATAGATGCAAGACTTTAAGAGTAAATAAATAATTTTGCTTTTATTTCACTCACCCATTTTATATTGCTGTCGCAGAGGCCTCTGGATCAAATATCTGAATTGAGGAGACTAAATGATGAATGGGAGAAGAATCCTTGCATATACGTAAAACTCTAAAACAGTGGATAATAAAATAGCACAAAATAATAGCAACAAAACTTACACTTAACTTATTTAATTGAATTGTTAGATTTTTAGCAAACTATTTTATAAAGATAATTTAATACTAATTTAATTCATTTTTTTTTAATAGTAGATTTTGGAAATTTAAGTTAGAAAGAAAATAAAACTTCACTATAGAAAATTCAAGATAACGTTAATAGAAATTAGCTTAATAAAAAAAAAGTTAAATTCAAATTTAAGAATATTTTAGTTTAAGAATGTTTCAATACAAAATTTGTTTTAAAAGCCTGTTATAAATCTGTTGTAAGTTTTTATGAATAAGGGGAGTAAGTATTTTACACTAGTACATGGCAAAGTTTTGGTTCTGCACGTGGGTTTTGCTTTTTTTTTGCTACCGCATTTGATGTTACTAATATTCGAGTATTAGAGACTTCTCGGAGGAAATTTGCAGAATTTTGGAAAACGTTTTCATGTCAGAATAAAAATTAGCGGCTGGCTATCATTTAGTCTCTCCTGGACGATGATAGACCTAAGAGAAAAGAAGACTTTAGCGCAAATAATATGAAATCTAAAATAACATCTTACCAGCCTGTTTGCATTGAGTCTGTATTAAAATTGAAAGCTTAAAACCAAAAATTAGGATACTTGCTTTCCACAAATATTGTCGTTCCAAAAAAATTAAGTAGCCTCTTCCAGTTGCCCAGATTTTATAGCGCGCGTGAAGCTTGACTTCACCAAATTAATTGCACTTTTGTCAATATATAATAAAAAAATTTACTTCTTACCAAAATATAATGACAAAACAAATTTCCCATTAAAAAAACCTAAAAGGATTGTTGGCCGGTAGAAAAATCTGATCTTATCACGGCAAATGTCAGCAAGAAAAAGAATAATTTAATGGCTTCTATTCTCAAAGAAAATGGTTGTGACTAGTGTTGCTACTTATAATCCCCACAGTGTAATAATTACCGAGTATCACGACCAACAAGTAACTACTATCTAAACAAAGTTTTTTTCTCTCTACATTGCCATATGTTTATGAATGAAAACAAAAAGATAATAATAAAAAAATAAATAGATAATTAATTAATAATTAATACTTCTCCTTTAATATTTATTCAACAATAAAAATATACATTAAACACTCTCATTTTGTCTAAAATCTTATAATATATTATTTACCAAAAAAAAAATGATCAATAGCATTGATCTCTGATATTGATGTAAGACTTAAGAGAACATCACAACATGTTTATATACATCATGTATATGATTTTAGAAAAATGTTGAAATTTAAAATGGCACTGGGAAAACTTGTTCACCCAACTCCATTCGGTCGACGACTGAAAAAACTAGCAAAAGTTGTTGCTAGAAAACAAGGTTGTCATGCGAAAAACTCTTTTAAGGATCGAAAAAAATGTTAAATTGAGATTTTATCAACATTGTTCAAAGATGCCCCGTGTTCAAACGTGCCCCCCTCTCCCCTACCATATCTTAGATTGAATATTTACTCTCAAGTCGTTTGTTTTGTTTAAATTGTTGAGCTGAATCTCCTATATTTATGTCTGTACTAAATTTATTCTATTGTTCATGTAAGGCAAAATGTTTTACATATTTTAAATATGTTTTTTTTCTTCGCATTATTTATAATAATCTTAACGAAACAAAATGTCTGTTGTAGCTGTTAAGTAGATTTCTTTATGCAGCACATGTGCCGTATATGTATGTGTGTCTTATCCTTAGGGAAATTATCATGCTACAACTATAAAAGAGTATGAAGCTAGAAAATTCCAACTATGGTTTTCTTCTCTATCCTCATCGGCCTATAAATGGGCAATATATAAATGTAAAAAATAGTTTGCATATTTTACAAAATAATTATTTTAAATACCATTTGATTTTCCCTACCATTTTGTCTGCCATCTTAGCACCCTCTTAGTTTTAGTTTATTTAATTTAAAAATTTGAGATTGCAATGTGCATATGAAGTGTAACGACATGAAATGCCAGAATAAAAATATGATGGTGACAGGAAAAAAGACACAGTAACAATCTTAAATGTATGAATGTATATGTTCTCGCTGTATAAACATGTGGGAGTGTGGTTCATACACAAACACAGACATTTATTACAACTAAAATCAGTTAAAAATGGCACAAAAAGATATACAATTTGCAAACAATTACGTGAATACGTGCATTTTCCGTAAATCTTAAATAATGCAGATGCAAAAAAAATAAACATTTATACACTGATAAAACAATTGACAGATGGTGACTACATGTGTCTATATATGGCTGTACATGGATGGGCTGCCACAAATGCTGTTAGACATTTCTTAAACATATAAGGATTTTTTTTTTTTTTTTGATTATTTGAAATGTTGTTGCTATTGTGTTATTTTATTATTGATTTTAAGGATTTTATGGATTCAAATAAAGCACAAAGGACTTTCTTTCACTAATGCAATTTTTAGAACTACTTCTACTGCGGTGTTTTAAAGTAGTGTAATTGGTTTTGACTATAAATTTATTAATGCTTTCTTAAGATATTATTATTATTTTTCGTTTTTACTAACACTATTTTTTCATATTAATGCTACTATTAGTGTTATTACTGTTGCTAGTAGTGTAGCTTTTACTGTTATTGCTAATAACTAGTGATTTTTGCAGAGCTGACTGTAATTTGAGTTTAGATTTAGCTGTGCCAAATCTTATATACTCACCACCTACATATATGTATATCAGTAGTGTGACTTGAATCTCTGTTACATTTTGCATCGATAACGATGTTTATACGAGGTATTTTAATTTTTCAGATTATGTGCATTTAGGTGATTTTTGAAAGTGGACTTCATATGGACTGATGCAAGCAAAATACAATTTTATAATTTTTCTTTGTTTAAACTTAATTTTGCTGAATTGTGTATAAGAACTACTTTTCTATAGGCATTTATGTACCATAAAGCCTTATTCCAGGAAGCCATTTGTATGGGGGCTATGAGAAATCGTGAACTGATTCTTACCATTCACAGAACTTGTCATTCTATAATAAAAATAGCGAAAAAAATATGTGAAAAATATCGTGGTTGTCTAAAACTTTGGTCTATAACTTGAATCCTACTAGACAGATTTTCAGTTTCAAAATTTTCATTGTTTTAAGTTCTTTTCTCGAAGCTCTATCGTGCCTTCAACAAACGGTCATGGCTAGATCGTCTTATAATCTTATAAGAAACTAAAATATATAGACTTTTTGATTCTACGATCAATATTTCGATGTGGTACAAACTAAATATACCTTCGTATTTTTAATGGTGGGTATAATAAACGGTAGTTTCTAGCTGTTGGTTGTGTGGATTAGTTATTTTCGAAGCTAGCCTTTAGTAATACCATAACTAATGCCATTGGCAATGACAGTACAATGAACTACGCTTTGTATATTCAGCCTTACTAGCTTTTTCTTCTGATGGCAGAAAAAATTATGCACTGACATGGGCAGAAATTAGTGGAAAATACCATCCAAGAGTAGAAAAGGAGTCTCATATAGTAATTGTTAAAGAGCCTGGTATCAAGTTGTTGGGTCACATAAAAGTTGACGCTGATGACTTCAGTATGTGAGTTCTCCAAGGAAAAAAAATATCGCTTACCAGCTTGATAGGAGTTTGCTGCGATGAAGAACCCACCAATACTGAAACTGAAAATGGAATTATACGAAAGTTTGAAGTTTCGTTGAATAAACCATTACATTGGTTTGTTTGTTTGTTGCATTTTAACGAACTCCCGCTTCGCCATTTGTTCAATGCATTAGAAAAATCTACTACAAGTGGACCTCGAACTGCTAGTGGGGCTTTGGCGAAATTAATTCAGACCTGTGAACAACTTTCGGTAAGCATGCATTTATTTTATCAACTTGGACAAATGCTAATAACAATTAGTGAGACTATTCCGTTGTATATAACATTTTAATTTTCACTCTGGAACTGATGGCTTTATGCATTATTTCAACAACAAGTTTGTACATTTTTTGTCTTATGTGGACAACTCTTGTTGGTGTTATGTTCATGCTCGAACAACTTTTTACTGTTCCAGTGACATACTAAATCTACACCAGTAACTAGAGACTAACAAATGTTTTACGAACATAAACAATTTTTTTAACGGTTATTAATAATTCTCCAGTTTATTTATTTTTTAAAACACGTTTGTTCATGTTAGCATGCTTTTCATATTCCTAGAAAAATTAAATATGACGCACAAGAACATTTTCAACAATTGTACACAAGGAGAAAAAATATAGTTATACATGCTTATCACAATAATCTCAACATTTTTACAAGTTTTTCAACAATTTTATGGGCACTGTAATTCTTTATATAATTGCGGTAACCATAATATGATTAAGTTACGATATATATTTGTGACAATCATGATTATGATGAATCCATTTATCATAATTTGTTGCTCTTTGATTATGATAGAGAACAACATAATATGGTATAACCTTTCATCATAAAGCTGATCACCATAAGCATTGCATAATTGCTATAATCATGTGAATGCCTTATTTAACCATATTATGGTTGCATAAATCATATAAATAATTACAGTGACGATAATATTTAAAAAAAAAAAATTAAAATATTGAAATAGTTGTGGTAAACATGCACAACCATATTTTTTTCTCTGCGTGTTTATGAAAATAAAATTTAAAAAACAGGCACAAATTTTACTATTATGCCCGTCATCAAAAGACAGTGCCGAATCTTAAATACACTCCACATAAATATAATGAGATTTACAAAAACTACACTATTGTTAGGACTAACTATAACATCCTTATTTAGTCTTAGCGCAAATTTTATTAGTATTTTGTGTATTGTTTGATAGACAAGTTTACGTCCGACACATTCTAAAATTAAAAATTATTTCTACATTTTGTCATATTCACCGGGTTATGGAAAAGAGTATAAAACAAATAAGAGTGTTATATATTTGGCCGTGCCAAAGCTTATATATCCACACCAATATTTACTCGTAATGTAAATTCCACCTAGATTATAAATTTGGACATTTAAATGGGATCGAGAGCAAAATGTATGTAATCTGTACAAAGTTTTTCATATATTTTGTTCAAAATTTATTTACTAATTTTACCTACTTGTTTATTTGTTTTTGGACATTGATATCAGCAGTACCTAACTATTGTAGCAATAATAAAACTGGATTTTAAACAATAATGTTTAAATAATAGCAGCCAAATAAGGAGGCCTTGAACAAATTTCCCACAAATAGTTATTGCTAACCATGGTGAAATTATATATCAGGTGACAGCATAGCGCCAGCTGATTATTTTTTGCTCTCTTCATTATGAAATTCTTGATATCATGAAAATGTCAAAAACTTGTTTACAAATAGTCAAAGTTTATATTAAAAAGTTTTTGTCGTCGTTTTATCTGCGTAAAATAGTTTGAAAGTGTTAAAGCACTATTTTATATTAGATAGTGTGTTTGTTTTTTGAGTTGTTTTACTAAAAGTGTTAGTTTTTTTTCACTATTGCTTTCTGTTTTTATCCATGTTTGTATGTTTGTTTTCTTTATTTTATGCCAGATGTTTTTGACAGTAATGAAAGCATTACACCTTTCTATAGACATTTCCCAAGCATTTGACAAAGTTTGGCATGATGGGCTACTCACCAAAATAATACGAATACCTTCTCAAAAAACATCACTCACAAGCGACTGGAGAGCTATCTAACAGGCAAAACATTCATAGTAAGGTCGCAAGATAAATACTCCCCCCTCAAGAAAATTACTGCTGGTGTCCCCCAAGGCAGCATATTAGGACCGCTTCTATATATAATATACACAGCGGATATGCCAACAAACCTGAAAAAATCTGCAGTCCCACATCAATGAACTAGAGACCTGGCTAGAAAAATGGAGAATAAATGTTAACCCGGCTAAATGTGCTGACTTAACCTTCACGCTCAGAAGACAAACCTGCCCAGCTGTGAAAATAAATAACATCACACTTCCGGTAGCAAACCATGTTAAGTACTTGGGAATTCCTATAGATAGACGCTTGACCTGGTCTCGTCATCTTGAAGCGAAAATAACGGCTATGAAACTTAAAGCAGCTCAACTACATTGGCTTCTCGGTCGAAACTCAAACTTGTCGTTAGACAACAAAATTCTCTTATACAAGTCCATTATAAAACCTATATGGACATATGGCATCCAATTATGGGGTACTGCATGCGCATCTAACATCCAAAAGCTTCAAAGAAGACAGTCTAGAATATTACGACAAATTGTCTGCGCCCCATGGTATATAAGTAATGATATTATCCACAGAGATCTCAACGTCCCAACTATCCAGGAGGAAATTAAAAAATATTCAATCAGCTACATCGATAAACTAATGGCCCACCCTAACTACCTCGCTCGGGGTCTGCTTCAGTTCGAAGGTCACCAGAGGCTAAAAAGAACCGACACTTTGAGCCTAACTAGAAGACATTTTTAAAATTTGAATACAGCAGTTAGTGGTTACATTGGTAACAACTAATAAACAACAAGTAGAATTAAGATTTGAATACTTATTGTAAATTTCGATAAGAAAGATTCAAACAAAAATGCCTCTTGTTGTTGCCTTGTTGTGGTTGTTGTAGCCATGCTGTCACCTGATTTATAATTTCATCATGTTGCTAACATATTTGGAATCAAATTTGTTCGTTATCTAGGCGGTATATAGGCTTGAATCAATGTAAAATCTATATCAATCAATGTAAAATCTATATCAAATGTTGATGGTGGGTATATGAGATTCGGCTCAGCCGAATAAAGCATTCCAGTTAATATTACTATTTATTTAGTCATGCCTGCCACTTTTAAATTCACATAAATGTGGGTGCTGCTAACATTGTTAAGACTAAATATTTTCGGATAATTTCATGCTGACCTGCCAGCATTAAGTGATTCCTGTTTTACTTTCTTTATATTTTTAATATTTCCTAGTAGGTTTTCCTTTTTATACACCACCATAGTGGGGAGGGTATATTGGACTTGTGCTGATGTTTGTAACGCCCAGAAATATTGGCCCAACACCCACCTTAAAGTATACCGATCGACTCAGAATCACTTTCTGAGTCGATTTAACTGGTGGAATTTGGTCCATTATTTCACCTTGCCCCCATACAAGTGTCCTCCCGAAATTGGGGTTTACCGATCATAAATGTTTGAATTAGATAACTATCCACACAAATTTCATCAAAAACTAGTGGTAAATGAAGCCAAATTACATCTAAAAATTTTGTACAGATTGGTCCATAATTACTTGTAGCTCCCATATAAGGCCCACTCCCGAAAATCACTTTGAAGAGCATAACTCTCTCAAAAATGTTGGTATCCAAATAATATTGAACACAAATATATTTTATATTTATACAAATAATACGGTACAATTTTGTTATGATTGGTTCATAATTAGTCGTAGCTCCCATATAAGGCCCACTTCCGAATCATCTAAATCATATTGAATGCAAATATATTTCATATGTATATAAATAATACGATATAATTTTATAATGGTAGGTCCATATTTAGGCGAAACTCCAATATAAGACCATCTCCGTAATTCACTTTAAGCTCCATAAATCGTTTAAAAGTATTTATATCGAGATAAAGTTTAACACATATAATATTTATATTCACAGACAATATGACACTAAATTTTTGGATGATCGGTTCATCGGTTCTGAAAAACTGTTTATAAATATACTGAGTGTAGATTATTATATGGTCGGGCTTGACCGACTATACTTTCTTACGTGTTTAGTTTGCCATTAGTCGATGATATTTTTTTTTTTTTTTGACATTTAAAGTGGATTTGTATTCTACTTATTTTTAACTTTTTGCTACAACATTCTGTTTTTCGCGTTTAGGTTTAGTAAACTGCTGAAATTAGTTTTACTTTCTTTTCCTTTTGATTTGTTTTATTTATTTGTAGTACGTTTTTGCGAATCCCATTGATTTTGAAATAGTTTGCTTGTTGATTGTCAACAAAATATTGTCACAAAGATTTTCATTACTACCATTGTGTCAACTGTTTAAATGTGAAATTTATATTAACAGTTGGTTGGTAAGCGAACGAAAACAATTAGTTTTCTTATTTAGGTATAAAAACCTTTTGAATGAAGCAATTTAAAGATGAAAACAAAAATGTATTTAGTTTCTACAGCGTTGTAAGTTAGTTGTATATGAAGGGTTTTTTTCATTAAAACAGTGCGAAGATAACGAATGTAAAATAAGATATTTATGTATATTTACAGAAGATAAAAATTAAAACGTAAAATTGACTTTTAAATGTAAATATTATACAAAGGGTGGCTTTATTGTCGTAGCACTGTGAAAATGTATTTTCTTAAGAAGACCTTCTCTCAAGCAAGATTATATTTTATATGATAGTTTTTTTTTTGCTCATTACACATAAAGTTAGCTTTTTTAGCTTCTGAATGTAGATATTTGTAAAAAAATAAAATAAAGCTATCTTTTAAAAGCTCTCAGAAAGCTTATATGAATCGATATACTGCAAAATAATGCAAAAAAAATATTGTAAAAATTATAATAGAAAGAAAAATTACTTACAGCTTGGTGCAGGGCCCTATTTTAAACCAAGGGGTTGTATGTGATTTAGCACAGTTTCATAATATCCGAAGAACAAGGATAAAGCTTAGTAAATTGCAAGTTCATTACTTGAATTAATTTCCATTGTTAATCACACTCTTAAAGTGAAATGATTATAAGATAATTAAAAAATATTTGTGATGAATACTTTTCCAACTGATAAATGGTTGCAACCCTCAATAATTTATATAAGGAAATTTATTCGTGTTGAAATAAAAGATTGGATATTTCATCATTTTCTATTGATATTGTAATGATAAAGCGCGACAATAATCTGAAGCAAAATCTAAACAATACTTTTATTGATTTTACCATATGCCCTTGATAATATATTTTGCTGCTCTTTTTAATGCTTTTTCTTCATTTGTTTTTCTATTTGTTTAAGGGCCATTATTCGTTATAAGTCTCTAGAGTAAAATTTGTATGCTCATTTAACGTATGTTTCCGTTAAGATTCATATGACGAGTGCTGGGTAGTTACTGCTTATTTGTTTTTTCCTTTTTAAACCATGTGGTAAGTGTGTCTAAGGAATGAGTTTGGCGGGCAATGTTTTGTTGTTTCCCGTTTTACTTTCCCAGCCACCTATAAATTCTATACAAGGACTTTAAGGTTTATGTGGTTAAAGTTAAAGTTAAAGTTTGTTTGCTATATTCGGCTGTATCGAATATTTAATACCCTCCACCTAAACGTAATAAGAAATAGTTACAAAAACTACACTGGACTAGAATATCCTAATTCTGTGTTTTCTATTCAGTTTTAGTGCAAATTTTATTAGTATTTTTAATATATTGTTGGAAAGACAATTTTACGACCAACATAATTTATGTTAAATATTTTGAAAGTTTATCTAATTTCGACCATTTATAATTGATGCAATACCGATTCTTACTGTAATTTACAGAGTTTGTTTGATTTTCATAATAATCTTGATTGTAATTTAACAATTTATAAAATTAAAATAATATTTTTCTATATTCACAACAAGTTAAGAAACAGAGTATAAAAAAGGCTAACATGTAAGATGAGGCTTTTTTGTTTGAATTTGATCTCAATAATATTATTTACAAAAGATTTGTGGGTGGCATAGAAGAAATGGACCAATAATATACTGATAGCTTCTAAATCCAGTATCCACTAATGTGATTTCTATGTATTTTAGGATTATATTGGTTGAATTTCATCTCAATGGCGTTATTTACAAGAGTTGTATGGTTGGTTGTTATGCTTGGAAGTGGACTTAATTCTGGAGCTATTATATCTACAAAATCCAGTAGCTTAATTTCCGTATAACCAATACTCCTTTGATTTCTGGATTAAGATTTCTGATTCATATAAAAGTTGGTCCCGGTTTACATTATGAAATTTTTGTCGCTGCGATTCTTGTCGTATCTTCTTTAAAATTGTATTTGCGTTTACATTGTGAGATTTTTGTTGCAGAGATTTGTTGTAGATGTATACATGACAATTCCTTTTCAAAATAAACAAAAAAACTTTAAATAAACACATGTATTTGATTGTAGCTAACACATACATACATACATACATGTCTGAAAATAAAAAACAACGAATGAGGGAACAAAGCGTGTATCACGAGTACATGCATATGTGTACCCCTTTTTATACGACTAACCACTCTCGCCTACAAAGCAAGAATCGCAGCGACAAAAATTTCATAATGTAAACCGAGACTTGGTTCGATATCGATATTTATTAGACATTTTTGTCGGTTTAGTTGGTTTTTAGAAATGGTTCTTATATGGCAGCTATGACAAATTATGGGCCAATCTTCTTACATTTTGGAACAGTGATTTTCATGCATATAAGGATATTTCACGTCGAATTTCAACATAATAACGGTATATTTAAGATATATATTAGTATTAACGTGGATTTAGAGAGTGGACCTTATGTGGGGGATATTGTCAAATATGGAGCGATATTCTCAGCAGTTTGATTTAGGCATGTATGTAAATGATCCGTGTAAAAGCTTGGATTGGTACCCTTATTTATAAGAGATTTATGAGTATTAAAGCGATTTTCGGAAGAGAGCTTTATATGGGGCATACGGTTAAAAATAGATCGAAATTCACAAAATCTTGTGGAATGATTTTTGTATATATGTATGTTAATGATCTGTGCAAAGTTTTGAGTCGGTACCGATATTTATACAATATATATAGGGATAAATGTCTTTTTCAGATGTGGTCCTTGTATGGGAGCTATGACCAATTCTGGGCCGACCACCATACAATTCAGTACAACAATTTATTTGCCTACAAAGATTATTCATGTCAAATTTTATCCGTTTAACATTATTTGTATCTGTTTTATACGTATTTAAGTGAATTTTGGAAGTGGACTTTATATGGGGGCTATGGTCAAACATGGACCGAACTAAAAAAATTTCGTTTTGCGATTTATGTTTGCATAAAACTTACTTTTGCTGAATTTTGTCTTGATATTCCAATTTTATTGGCATTTATGTATAATTGAGCAATGTTTCGGGAAGATTTTCGTATGGGGGCTATGACAAATCATGGACCGATTCATACTATTTTCCGCACACTTTCTTTTTTTATGAGAAAAACAACGTATACAAAATTTCAAAATTTCAATATCAAATTTTTATTGACCTAAACCGATTTTGCGGATTTTCAATACCAAAACAGGAAATATTTTTCTGGAAATTTTGTTTAGTTAGGTTGTATAGTTTGGACGTGAGAGTATTTTACAGAGATGGGCAGACGGACGGGCATGGCTCAATCGACTTAGAATTTCATAAGGAACAAGAAAATATATACTTTGTTGAGTCTCAGGCGAATATTAAAAACGTTTTACACGGAATGACAAACGTAATATACAACGTATATACCACTCTTGGTGGTGGAAGGTATAAAAAACAAAATACCCAGATTTTATATAAAACTCAAATATTAATAAATTTTGGCGAGAACAGGGGCCAAATTACCATATTCGTGATTGAATAAGCTATCGTATGATAAAATGTACTAAATTTCTTGCTCGATATCGAATGCCATAATCTCAAAAAAGAAAATTACGATCAATTTTACTCGATATCAAATGCGGTAATTCGGCCCCAGAATTATTTCTATATCTGACTAGAAGTTTATTACTCTCTAAATACAAGAGAGCAATAAAGAAATACTCTTAAATTTTGACAAACAAATTTTATGATTTACATATCTGCATTATTGTTGGATATCCAAAGAAGTTTTTTCGTTGTTAGTTTTTATTGTATTTCTGATTTCTTATTACTTGTTAATTCTTATTCTTGTTAGACACGATCTACATAAGTGAAAAATTAAATAAACAAATTGTAAATTTGTGTAAAAGTAAAAAATTAGTGCTGTAAAACGTCAATATTTTTGCTTAAACAATCCAAACAAGTTCTGCTATATTTGTGGAGTGTATATTTTTATGAACCCTCGAAATTTCTCGGAGACATTGCAAACGGCATGCCGTATGTACTTCAAAATTTCTCCAGAAGATCTCGATGAATCCCGGACACCAAATGTTTTGTGTAATACGTGTAGAACAAATTTAACTATGTGGATGTCAGGCGCAAAGTATTTTTTAATGCAATTAAGTTAAATGTACTTCAATTACTAATATTATTTTATTATGTTTTACTAGTCGCTACATTAAATTCGATGTACCTGTAATTTGGCGACAAGCGATGTGTCATTCAGTAGACTGTTATTTTTTCTTAACAAAAGTACAACAACACGGACGTCACCGAAAAGTTGAATATCCTGAAGTGCATTCTATGGCAAAACCAGTTCCACATTCGCCTTTAGTTCAGTATCCTGTTTGCCCAGAAAGAAAAAAACAACCCGAAAGTTCAGATAAAACAACTGATAAATCTAATGAGAGTTTTGTGGAACGCGAAGAAAAGATTATGCCTTTTACGCAATCTGAGCTCAATGATTTGATGAGAGATTTAGATCTGTCGAAGGAAAAGTCTGAGATTTTTACATCAAGATTGCAAGAGCGACACATGTTGAGTTCTGGCGTTAAATTCACTTACTACAGAGATCGTCACAAACACTGTTCTAAATACTTTTCAAAAACAGATAATTTTTGTTATTGCCATGACATTATCGGTTTATTTAAAGAGTTTAATGTGCTTTATGATCCCATCGAATGGTGTTGGTTTGTTGACAGTAGTAAAGTGAGTTTAAAAGCTGTTATGCTACACCAGGGATATAGTAAACCATCGATTCCACTAGCACATGCTGTAGATTTAAAGCAATCGTACGAATTGAAAAGTTTGCGCTGATCTCAAAGTCGTTGCTATGGTTACTGGCTTGCAACAAGGATACACAAAATACATGTGTTTTTTGTGCAACTGGGTGTGAATATTGAAAGCAGGTGTGAATATGTCTTTTAAGATTCATTTCCTACACTCTCATTTGGACTTCTTCCCGGATAATCTTGGCGATGAAAGTGATGAGCACGGCGAACGTTTTTACCAACAAATGAAGGAAATGGAACGGCGCTATCAAGGAGTTTGGGACGAAGTGATGATGGGTGACTATTGTTGGTTTCTCACTAGAGAAACTAGTAATACACATAGTAGAAGTAATACACATAGTAGAAGATGCAAATCCAGCCTTAACCAATTCTAATTCTTTTATATATTTTTAATGTAAGGTTGCACTTATTTATAAAGCCTAAAAAAGGTACTTTTAAAATTTTTTTTCTGGAAAGTCATTTTAAGTTGTATGTTTATGCATATAAAGGCAACTTTTAAAAATTTTTTTAAAATTTTATTTTTTTTATAAGTAATGATTTTTTAAGGATTATCTGCCGTATTCACAAAAAATAAAGTAGGTTTGAAGTGTGCTTTTAGACAAAATTTTCATACAAATTTTTCTTAAAGTACGCTTGAAGTCTACTTTAATTTTTTCTGAATAAGACTGTATATCCGCATTTCTGCATTTTGACTCAAGCGCATGTAGCTGCTACAATTTTTAAGCGATTTTATTAAGAAGACCCTTATTTTCTTCAAAATATATTATACTTGAAGTCCAAAAAAAGAAAAAAAATTAAAAAAAAATTTAAACTATATAAAATTTACAGTGACTTGCATTTTTTTTAATTTTGTCAAAATTGAAGCAAAATTGGTGATATATCAAAAAATAACTCCGAAGGCGACATTTGGATTGGAAAATGTTGTATAGAGGGTTGATAAAGCATTTAATTACCTTTAATTTAAAGGTAAAAAAGTTCAACCTAAAAAAGGACCACCTATTTGGTCCGGAGATAATTTAATTTAAGCGGCCTCTTTTTGTTAAAATGATGTTATTAAATATCAGAAAAGATTTTGCCAGTATCTAGTAGAATTAAACAATTTTTAAAAAGTTAATAATATATATGCGAAAATATTTACTTTGAAATCCCGTTTTCTCATACCTAATATCCCACTTTTTTATAAAACCTCTACATCAAAACTTTAACTATATACTTAGATCCAATATATGTATCTGACACATGTAATATTCTACTACGTTTCAAAAAAACCATGCACTTAACAAAATACTCTATTAAAGCTCTGTCTTATTGCTCTTCTACCATTATAGGAAGATCAACAAGAAAAACCCCTATGCTAGCATCCACCACTAGGGTAGCGTCATTATATCTATAAGTAAACCGCAAAGTGTGTAGAGCATAGAGTGTATTCGAGTAGTGCTCAAACGGTTAACTACTTCAAAACTTGGGTGGTTTGGTTGATGAAATATATTTATATTTATATATATTTGTAAGAGCTAACATATTTTAAAACTACAAAAAAAACTCTAATACAACATCTTCTCTTGTTTAGTTCACTTCAGTTTTAATTATGACCATTTACAAGCCGCTGTTATCGTTTCGTATATAAAGTAGAATTTACGTCAGAGGTGATTAAAATTAAAAAGCTTATGTATTGGTAAGAAAATGAGACAAATTTAAATGTACAGTGAAACGAAAAAGTAAACGTAAAAAATTGTTTCGGTTTAAAAAATATGTTTAATAATTCAGTTCATAATTATTTTTTTACTTGGTAAAACAGAAAATTCTACCTTATACTTTACAGTTAAAAAATTAAAAATTATTCTTTTTACTTTTTTATTATACATATTTACATAGGAATTTTGTTTCAAGCCTCTATCAAATTTTTCACCAATATTTTCTTCCTCTTCTATCCATCCTTTCAATTTTTTCAAATATATATTTTTCATTTCGGCAAAAAGCTCATTTTTATCATATTCATTATATTTCTGAATATTGCTATGAAAACCATCATAATGCCTTCCGATAACCGAATCCCAGTGACCTTTAAATGTTTTATAACACAAAAGGCATTGAGAATTACCAAATGCATTTTGTATTAATAATGGTACCATAATTTTTTTACGTACTGTATGTTAAAAACAAAAACAATTTGCCATGTGAAAGACAACTGCATTAAAGGAGCATAACAAAGTAGTGGCTTGGGCAAATAAGCAATTGCGCTATGAAATAATCATCTCTGATTTACGTATATTGTCACCGTTTCATCATATGTATGATTATTTTTAGAAATTATAATCACCCCTATCGTGAATAAAAATTTCCCATGAAATTTGTTCCCTTTTCACATTTTTCCTATTTAAATTCAATGTTAAAAAAATAAAAGGGAACAAATTTCATGTGGAATTTTTATTCACGATAGGGGTGAATATAATTTACTCATTCACACTAAAGATAAAATGGTTATTATGTTTCGTAGTTGACGTTGGCTAAAATCCACATTCTGTAAATGTTTCCCAAATATTAAAAACTAGGCAATTTGTCGAAAAATTTACACTTTAAGCAATGACTGGATATAAGTATAATTTTGAACAGAAATCTACAAGAAACTTTATTTTTAACGATATGGCCAACAAAATAGAAAATGACAAATTTTCTGAAACTGGTCACTCAGGAACCAGTCACTAGTTTTTTTTATCAATTCCCTTCGACAACGTACGGTAAGAAGGATAATCATTAAAATGATATTTGTTTGGTGCAAATTTTAAACAAAAAAAAAACTAATCTGAATAATATGAATATGAATAATCGTATAAATATGATACAGATGATTATATGATACAGTATGATTAAACATAATTATGTATGATCGGTATGATTATTGTATGATCAGGTTTTTACACAAACACATCTCACGAGAAGGAATTCAAAAAGAGAATTTGTTGTAAGCCTGAATTTCGTTAACTAAAGTTAAAACAAGTTTAAATTGAAATAAGAATTACAAAAACAATCTATGTTAACGGTTAAAACTAACATAACTAATCAAAAAAAATTATTTATATGATTATATGATATTATATGATTAAGTTTTAATTATAGCAATTTAAATTGATTTCCATTCAAAACAAAACAAATCAACTGAATTCAATTTCCAACTAAACCTTAATACCATAACCTACATTTAGGTTTTCAAACCAATTGAAATCATATTACATATGTACAAATTTCGTTATTATTAAGTACCAAGCAACCATATTTCCAGAGCAAAATTAACCAGAAGCAATAAAAAAAGCTACTTAATACCAAATGAAACAAAAAAATGTAGGTTATTATTTTGCAATTTAGCCCCAAAATAAAGACCAGTCCTTTGTAATTTAAAAATGTCATAAACATTTATATTTTTAGTCAGCAACAAATATAGGTATACGCAGAGAAAAAACATGGTTGGACATGGTTACAATAACTACACTTTGTTTTTGGTATAAAATTGTATACAATTTAGATTTGGTGTATATCATATAACTATACATATGTACATATGTATGTATAAGGGTCAAAATTCAAATCACAGACAGAAAATGCTTAATTTTGGTACTCAAGTCATTGCTGACTACGTTTATTGTTATTTACACACATACAAATGTAAAATAATTAGAATTTTCTATAGAAATGGATTATATTTTAGGGGAGAGCATATTTCAAGCAAATTATATTTTATATTATATTTTTTTTTCATGTAACATATCGTAACAAAAATACGAATACCACCCCCACATAACATAATAACTTTAAAATAATAAGAAAAACTTTTATATAAAAAATAATAATATAATTCATGTACATGTGTATGTGGTAATTTTTTCATTCCATTCAACAGCTAAATACCTGGGTATGTACAAGTGAAAAAAAGTAATATTACATGTTTATTTCATAAGAGTTTTTAATAAAGTAAAAAAAATAAAAATAAAATATATATTAGCAAAATAATATAAAATAAATTACAATTAAAACAAATGATAGGAGATAACATGTTAAAATGGTATTTATTGAATAATTTTTAAATGCAATTTTTGCATTGCGGAATTTCAGTGAAATTTGCGGCGCATACGGGTTTTTTGCATAATGAGCAAGATTTCCTGTTTGGTCGACGTTTAATACATATGTAGCAGTTACCTTTGGTTTTAATTCTGCCGGTATTGTCTCGTTCTACCACACCTTCTGCGGATTCTGCAACGCCCAAAGGACCACCATTTATGGCTTCAATTTCATTCCTTGTAGAGAATACTCTTGTAATAAATATAGCTATTCTTGGCTCTTTTTTCTATTTCAGGCTTCGCCAGTTGTTCACTGAGATTATGCAGGAATTGTAGCGAATAACCTTGATTTGTAACTAGATGGTGTAAGTGTTACAAGTTTAGCTAGCATGCAATAAGTGGTTCCGGCTCCTGTCTCGTCGGCCAACGGTGTAGGTCCTTATTTTTGCTAAACTCACTTTTAACCAGCTACAGCTAACATTATTTTAATTTGCATGCTTCAGTTGAAAATAAGAAGAATAGTAGAAAATAGCACAGAAGATAGAACATTTTTTTTCTAAATAAGCAAGAGTTAAGTTCGAAAGTTAAGCGAAGATCTTGGAACGCTTAATACCCCTCCCAACCATGATCATGTTGCGTAATGCACGCAAATAAATTGGCTAACATGATCCCTAACATATAACTCACCTTAGCACGTTCAGAAATCAGAACTCAAAATTCTTTTAGAACTTCATTATGAATAATACAAATTTATTAAATCAAGAAAATTAATTAGCAACTTAACAATATATAAATATTGATTATAACTTTACTACTAAAGATTTGTAACAAAAAAAAATAATAAAAAAATAAAAGATGAGCAAAAAAAAAACAAAGAGTTGATTTAATTGAAACTTTCAAAAAAAAAAAAAAGAATAAAGTGTGCAATTAAAATTTTTGAATTAAACTTATTCGAAAAAAAAAACAAAAGAAGAAAAGGTAATAAACGAAACACAATAAAATAAAATTTTTTCTGGGATTCGAACCCGGAACATATGGTTCAACGAAGTAGCATCTAACTACTACGCTAGATCAACATTTGGTTAACATAGAACGAATAAGTTATTTAAAATAGTAAGAAAAAAAATATTTTTCTTTAATTACGAAATCTTCAATTGTCTAAATAGTTACTAGAAATATCATACATTCTTTTTTTTTTTTTTTTATTTTATTTTTGGTTTCCTTAAAGTTTTGGAGAATTCAAAGTTAAATTAATAACATATTACTTTGATAACAGCAAAATGTTATTAACATTTTTTTCTTAATTTACATCGACCTTGAATATATGATCATTTCCTGAACTAAATTAAAACATACCAATAACAAAAAAGAATAAGGATATTCATTCAGACTTACTTGATTAGGGGAATCCGGAAAGATCTTTCAGCGGCTCCTTGCTTGACTAAAATGGGTTTATAAATTTTTTTTTTTTAATTTATTGATATGTAATTAACATAAACAATTGATAGATTTTTTTTTTCAAAGCATACTTTAGGGATTTAATTATTATAAGAGTCTCTTTTATTGATCAATATACATTTAGTCCGAAATTGTTTTATGTTTCTCTTGTTCTTTTGGTTTGTTTTATTTCGTTTACCGTATCGACACTTGTTATTCAATTTTAATTGCACATTCTAACAACACTTATATAATAAAGAAAAACAAAAGTAAAAATTAAAGCAAACAAAGATAGCTTAAACTTCTTTTAAATAAATTAAATCAAATTTTTTTAAATAAATTAAATCAAAATTTCATGAGAGTAAGAATTCAAGCATAATCGAGTTGGTTTTTTTTTTTGGTTATCCGGATTAAACTAATTTAATTTTTTTTCTTTAAAGACCTTTTCTGGAATTGATATCGATTCACTGGGTTTGGTATGTATACGTTAACCTCAAATCTGGTTTACTAAAGTCCTTCAAATTAAATTAAATTATAATATTAAATTATCTTCAAACTTTCACTGCACTTTTATAGATTATTATAACCCATCAGTCAAGGAATTTTACTGCGTTGTTGCTCCTTTACAAAATTTTGCTGGATGATTTTCCCAGAGGGTTCCCTGCAGCCATCAGGTAAAATCCAATTAGGGATAAATGAATCCTATTATTAGCAACAGCTTAGCAGATTCACTTTCTGCTTGGCACCAATTCCACCAATTGTAGGAACAGGAAAGGATCCTTTTTTTTTTTTTTTTTGTTTTTAAATAATATCCTTCTCCAATAAAAGTGAACAATTGTATTTTTACGTTCCGTCGAAGTAATCTCTTTCAAATTTTACAAAAAAAATCGCCCCTATTCTAGAGAAAATTCGGCTTTTATACCCAAGGCATTCTGGAAGTAATGCGCTAATTCAGCGTGCCATCTTACTATTAGTACACTTAATAAAATATCCTTAATTTCTACCCCCCTCATACCTAATCATTACTGAACTTAAAGAGTCCCTAAATTTTACAACGCATAAAACCCTGCATTATCATTATTAGTCACTGCACTTTCAACTTAAGAGATATGCCACTATAGCCACAGAAACTTGTAAGTATCATGAAATATTGTTTTCACCGGTGAAATATTAATATGAAATTTTAATTAAATTCTATTGATTAGGGAACCAGAGGTGCCTGCATGTATCTGAAGCGATAAAAAAAAACAAACATATACATATACATATACATATACATATACATATACATATACATATACATATACATATACATATACATATACATATACATATACATATACATATACATATACATATACATATACACATACATATACATATACATATACATATACATATACATATACATATACACATACATATACATATACATATACATATACATATACATATACATATACATATACATATACACATACATATACATATACATATACATATACATATACATATACATATACATATACATATACATATACATATACATATACATATACATATACATATACATATACATATACATATACATATACATATACATATACATATACATATACATATACATATACATATACATATACATATACATATACATATACATATACATATACATATACATATACATATACATATACATATACATATACATATACATATACATATACATATACATATACATATACATATACATATACATATACATATACATATACATATACATATACATATACATATACATATACATATACATATACATATACATATACATATACATATACATATACATATACATATACATATACATATACATATACATATACATATACATATACATATACATATACATATACATATACATATACATATACATATACATATACATATACATATACATATACATATACATATACATATACATATACATATACATATACATATACATATACATATACATATACATATACATATACATATACATATACATATACATATACATATACATATACATATACATATACATATACATATACATATACATATACATATACATATACATATACATATACATATACATATACATATACATATACATATACATATACATATACATATACATATACATATACATATACATATACATATACATATACATATACATATACATATACATATACATATACATATACATATACATATACATATACATATACATATACATATACATATACATATACATATACATATACATATACATATACATATACATATACATATACATATACATATACATATACATATACATATACATATACATATACATATACATATACATATACATATACATATACATATACATATACATATACATATACATATACATATACATATACATATACATATACATATACATATACATATACATATACATATACATATACATATACATATACATATACATATACATATACATATACATATACATATACATATACATATACATATACATATACATATACATATACATATACATATACATATACATATACATATACATATACATATACATATACATATACATATACATATACATATACATATACATATACATATACATATACATATACATATACATATACATATACATATACATATACATATACATATACATATACATATACATATACATATACATATACATATACATATACATATACATATACATATACATATACATATACATATACATATACATATACATATACATATACATATACATATACATATACATATACATATACATATACATATACATATACATATACATATACATATACATATACATATACATATACATATACATATACATATACATATACATATACATATACATATACATATACATATACATATACATATACATATACATATACATATACATATACATATACATATACATATACATATACATATACATATACATATACATATACATATACATATACATATACATATACATATACATATACATATACATATACATATACATATACATATACATATACATATACATATACATATACATATACATATACATATACATATACATATACATATACATATACATATACATATACATATACATATACATATACATATACATATACATATACATATACATATACATATACATATACATATACATATACATATACATATACATATACATATACATATACATATACATATACATATACATATACATATACATATACATATACATATACATATACATATACATATACATATACATATACATATACATATACATATACATATACATATACATATACATATACATATACATATACATATACATATACATATACATATACATATACATATACATATACATATACATATACATATACATATACATATACATATACATATACATATACATATACATATACATATACATATACATATACATATACATATACATATACATATACATATACATATACATATACATATACATATACATATACATATACATATACATATACATATACATATACATATACATATACATATACATATACATATACATATACATATACATATACATATACATATACATATACATATACATATACATATACATATACATATACATATACATATACATATACATATACATATACATATACATATACATATACATATACATATACATATACATATACATATACATATACATATACATATACATATACATATACATATACATATACATATACATATACATATACATATACATATACATATACATATACATATACATATACATATACATATACATATACATATACATATACATATACATATACATATACATATACATATACATATACATATACATATACATATACATATACATATACATATACATATACATATACATATACATATACATATACATATACATATACATATACATATACATATACATATACATATACATATACATATACATATACATATACATATACATATACATATACATATACATATACATATACATATACATATACATATACATATACATATACATATACATATACATATACATATACATATACATATACATATACATATACATATACATATACATATACATATACATATACATATACATATACATATACATATACATATACATATACATATACATATACATATACATATACATATACATATACATATACATATACATATACATATACATATACATATACATATACATATACATATACATATACATATACATATACATATACATATACATATACATATACATATACATATACATATACATATACATATACATATACATATACATATACATATACATATACATATACATATACATATACATATACATATACATATACATATACATATACATATACATATACATATACATATACATATACATATACATATACATATACATATACATATACATATACATATACATATACATATACATATACATATACATATACATATACATATACATATACATATACATATACATATACATATACATATACATATACATATACATATACATATACATATACATATACATATAAAAATATACCATTTCGTAATTAAAATTTTGTTGAGTGGTATATTCTTAATTTCCAAAAAAAAACGAGGTAAACAGAAGATTTCGAATTATTTTAAAATTTAATTTAATAAAAAAATTTCAAGGCTACAAGCGCTCTACAGAATATCCTACGAAGTCTTGTAAAAGCCTTCAACTGTGGATTATTCTCAATATTATTTATGTACGCTGCAAAGGCTGCCACATCTAGCATATTGTAGAAGAACGCCAAAGGCCATCTATTCGTTTGTCGCTTTGTACAATATTCTGCCAAGGATTTATTCATGTTATCGCCGCCACCTTTATTTTTATTGTAGTCCAATATCATAAGTGGCTTCCTCTTTTGACCTTCTACTTCGCTTGTATTATGGCTTGTAGAAAGGACTACAACTGATTTGTGTTTCTTTGGGATGTAGGAACATATGGAAATATTGTTGCTGTAACCAAAAATAGTTGATTTTACTTCACGTCCTTTTGGAATAACTAACTGAGGTGGTACAAAAACACTTCGTTTATTTACCGTACCTAACATCGATAAATTACTGTCCACCATTAAACTTTTCGCTAAATTGTAGCTGGTAAAGAAATTATCGCAAACAATATTTCGTCCACTTCCACGAAAAAGATTGACGCACAAATCCTTTCCTACTCTTTCGCCTACGTTTTTTTCTCGTACACCGGATGCTGACAGACCAGTGTAAATTTGTCCTTTAATTGGATAAGAGAAGACGGAGACCATACTTTTATTCCATACTTGGCGGGTTTTGATAGTATATATTGAGTTAAACCCGTTCCACCACGGAAAGGATTGCCCATCAACTGTTACATTGGCTCCTGCTACGTAATTTCTATGTAGATTATCTTTAAGCAATATATCCTATGGCTGCAGCTTTGTGGGTTTCTTTACGCCGTTGCCGAGTATTTCCGTTGTCGAAACGTGTAAAACGGCTTATTGCCCAAAATCGGCGTACACTGATAAAAGCACGATATAACGGATGTGAGGTTGTTTTCCATAAGTCTTTAGTATGTACCTAGCCAGAGTGTGTCACGCCGCTTAGCAAAAGGAGACCCAAATATGCATCAAATTCAATTATTAATAGTGCTTTCCATGGACGCTGCTCCCTTGTTGCATTTTGCACATTTTCATGTTCATAGAATTCAGCAACTAACAAGTGTTTGCCCTTTATTGTAAATATTCATACATGAAGCCAAAGACAAAATTTAAGTATTCATGCATAAAAACAATTCAAAGCAGGGGAAAAACACAATCAAAATCGAAATAAAACATATAAAAACAGAAATATATTTAGAAATGTGTGAATTCCCATATAAAATATGCTTGCATGTTGACATAAAGGTTAAACGTCGAACGCGATTACGCCGTAGCTGGTTTATTCGGAGGTTTAAATTTCGATTATTTTTTTCAACATTGCTACCGGTATCCCGCGTTTAATATTCACATCCAAGTCTTGCAAGTCGATGAAGACTAAATATAAATTCAGTTTTAGCAATAACCTTCACCTAAATTAGAAATAGAGGGCTTGGAAGTGCGTAGAATACATTACTAATTCGTAGATGTTGAAAATAAGATGACAGTATGACAACAATGACGGGTTATATTTGTTAAGAACAATATAGAAAATCTCTAAATGAATCACACTATACTTTTGTTAATTTTTTTTTTATATTATTGAATCCTCGTTATAAATTTTATTGCATTATGCTCATAAAAAAAGATTTTATTCATGAGAAGAAAATCAAAAAAATTGGACTTTGCAATTTTGCCCACATCGTCGATCTTCAAAAACTTTGATACAGAGTATTATAAAGAAGTTATTTTTAGAAAGGTACTGTCTGCAAATAGTCTCGGTTTTACGTTTATATCTTTAGACAGGCATTTATGGACCATTTGTGAAACATGGACATGAAAGTCATCGAAAATAAAAACAATTTGCCCGATGTGCTGTTCCATATATTCGTATGTATAATACTCGTGATGTTCTTTCTTTATAATTCCGTGTGATATCCGCTGGCCAAAACTCAGTTTTTAGGTTTTAAAAGAAGTATTGAAATGCCTCACATCTCTAAACTATACCAAATGATTTCTCGTCTTCCTGCAAGGATATTTCCTTAATTTTAAGTCTATAGAATATTAAATCGAATCGAATATTATAACTTATTTTCGTTTTTCCAATGGTATAAGAAGAAAATAAAGTTTAAATTACAACTCTTACAAGTCAACAGTCAAATATTTTCAAGGAAAAGTAAATAAACATAAATTTACATATTTAAAAATAAAGTTGTAATGGCTTTTATTACAGCACTTTCTTTAATTATCTTTGAGGAGAACACTCAAAATGTCTAACAAGTCATCCTCCTTTTTCCTTTTACCAAGACTTTCTTTAAGAGTTACTATATTATCGGTAAAAACTACTTCATTATCAGATGAAAACAATTCTGTCCCAATTATTGCTGTGAATTTGCTTCTTTCTTCAGCTAAGTCGAAGAGTCCGCAAAGTTGGCCAATTATTTCCTCCCTCTTAGAAATGTAAATATAGGGAGCGCCACCTGTTGCTATTGCTTCTTGTCGGTTTGTTGCTATTTTTTTTTCTTTGTACATGCCTTCCAATCACGCCATACATTTGTTGCAATAAGGAATGTGTTTTTTAAGATATTTTTATGCATCATGGATTGTTCAAGTTAGTGGCCAAATTATTCCATAAAATTTTCAACATCTATTTTATTGATTTTAGTAAAACCTCTAGCTACGTCTTGATGGCTTTCCATAAATTGAATAAAATAAGCGCATCTTCCTGTTCAGGGTTTTTATGTTTTCCCCTATAAAATCAATAAATAATTATGAACTAATTTATCATTAAACGAAAAAATACTTACATTTAGATGATTTCTTTATATATTTAGTTGATGCAAAAAAAGTCGTTTTAAAATGGTTTTAAACCGTCATTATTGATATGTGTCACATGTCAAAAACGAAATGGGACAAAGTGAAAAATCATGGTGAAATAACTCTACAAGGTGATGGCAATATTACAACAATACAAAAGCAACAGGAACAACATGGTATTTTTGTTTTTGCTTTCATGTTTGTAACAACTGGTTATTTGTTTACAAACATTTTTGCAGGAAAAATAAATACATACATACATACATACATACAACTTTTTTAATTTGAAGATGAAAATAAAAATAATTCATAAATTTGTTAATTTATGAAACATTTAATTTATGGACAATTGTTTTTTTCACTTTTTTTTTGTATAACTTGATACGTTTGCTATTTTTTTAACACAACTTGAGCATACATACATACATATGTATATAAAGTTTGACATAACGAACATGACTAAAAAAAAACAGTTGGCGTTTCAACACCACCTTGTAGAGTTATTTCACCATGGTGAAAAATTAAATCGGCACAACAAGTTGACAAAATTAAACGCATCACACCTGTTTTAGATTTTAGCGGTTTTTGACGCCGAAATCATCATTTCATCACATACCTGATTATTTTTCTAAGAAAAATATTCCTGCTAAGCACTAACTGTGTTTTGTGAAATAAAATTATTTCTCCATTTCTTAAAAAAATAAACAAAAATGGAAGTAATATCTTGAAAGTTGTTACGCGCGCTTTGTCAAATAGCTAATCACTTTCAAAAAAAATCATAGGTACAATAAAAAACAAGTAAGAGAAGTATAGTCGGTCAAGCCCGACCATATAATACTCTACACCCAGTATATGTATGTATAAAAGAGTTCTTCAGAAATGGGCGTTATATGGGAGATATAACCTATTGTTGACCGATCATCCAAAAATTTAGTGTCATGATGTCTGTGAATATAATTATTATATGTGTTAAACTTTATCTCGATATAAATACTTTTACACGATTTATGGAGCTTAAAGTGAATTACGGTGAAGGTCTTATATGGGAGCTTCGACTAATTATGGACCGACCATTATAAAATTAGGCGTCATTATTTCTGTATATAAAAAACTTATTTGTGTCGAATTTTATTTGATTACCAACATTTTTAAAAAATGTATGCTCTTTAAAGTGATTTTCGGAAGTGGGACTTATATGGGAGCTACGACTAATTATGGACCGATCACAATAAAATTGTACCGTATTATTTTTATATATATTAAATATATTTGTGTTAAATTTTCTTTGGATACCAACATTGTTGAGTGAGTTATGCTCTTTACAGTGATTTTCGGAAGTGGGTCTTATATGGGAGCTACGACTAATTATGAACCGATCACAATAAAATTGTACCGTAAAATTTGTATGTATATGAAATATATTTCTGTTCAATATTATTTTGATACCAACATTTTTAGGTGAGTTATGCTCTTTTAAGTGATTTTCGGAAGTGGGCCTTATATGGGAGCTGGCCAGCCAGCCAGCCAGGGCGTTATGGGCGTTACAAACATCAGCACAAATCCAATATACCTTCCCCACTATTGTGGTGTAGGGTATAAACATCTTAAGTCAATGACATGCATATAAGTGAATGTTTTCGCTAGATCCGCCATCAGTGACGTGGTTATTGACCCGAATATTTTGACGCGTAATCATAGCAAAATGCATGCCAAAAAAGAGCTTAAAAATATTGGTAATAGTTAAATTGTAAAAGACAAAGGAGTTTTTAAGAGGAAAATACCAACATTAAAGTGACATGGTTTTAGTGTCATTTGGAGTGCATATGGTAACGCACTTAAAGATGTATATTAAAAAAAATAATAATAACACTTAATTAAGATTATAATAATAAGAGATAAAGTAATATTTAAAAAAATACTGAGTATTTGAATTGATGTGGCTTGGCTGCTGCTGTCGATGTTGTCCTCTTGACGATTGATGTTTTTATTGATGATGTAGTTGTTGTTGTTATTGTTACTGAAGATATATGTAGTTGTTGTTGTTATCGTGGTTGTTTTTTTTTAATAAACAACAATTTTGTTAAGTTTGTTTTTTTATTTATTTAAATTTATTTCATAGTTTTATGTTTAAATTCCATTGATTTTTGATTTTCATATCTTTCAAATATTTATTTTTAATTTACTGTGTTTTTATTTTTTTACAATTTCAATATTTTTTTAAACCGGTTTTGATCCTATGACTGATTTACGCTTCTATCACACGACACTGTCCCTAGCAGCAAGAATTTTTCTTTCAGTAATTTTCCATTACTGCCTTTTCTTTTGTCACCTTATTTTATAATTGGTAATCTGTCAATCAGAAGTTGACACGTTTTTAATCAGAGTTTTAGATACTGTTGCATTCTTATACATCAAGAGTGATGCATTTTTCGGTCTATCGAAATTTACATACATCACTGCAAATATGAAATTTTCTAAATCCCTAACAAGGTAAACTATTTGTCATATTTTGTTTAGTTTTTAGAGTGATTTTTTTAAATCGATTTAATTTCAGTTGTACAAAATTACCAATACAAGATCATTAATACGGTTTTGTTGCGGTGAGTGTATTTTGGATATCTCAAGGTGTAAAACATTTTGTAGCGTTATTTACTTGTACAATGGAAGTGTTGCTTATAATTACTTGAAAGCTTTTAGTAAGCTGTTTCTGGCAAATAGGGATCTAATTTGTTGCACCCTTAGAGGGGGTGGCGTTAACAAGCTTTAAAATACTGCATTTAATATTGAGGTGTGTTTTAAGCTTAAATTGCAGTTTCGTTAATTGGATTATATGGAAACAAATATAGAACAACTTGCTTTGAAATCCCTCTGAATAAATAATAAAGAACATTTGCAATATAAGCAACAAGCATTGAAGTAAATCCTTATAAAATAATTTGCTAATTTTATATAATTGTTAGTAACGTATTTAGTCATATATTACCACAGTTAGGGTCTGGAGGATAGATATGTCCCTTTGAATATCTCCCTTACCTAAACCTTAAGGGTGTGTTTTTTGATTGAAACACAACGGGTTTTCTTTAACCTAATTAACAAAAGCATTTGTTGCTTTATTGAGATCTTACTTATAACAATATAAGTTTGTCACTGAGAAATGTTCGTTTGAGACCCAACAAAGTATATATATTTTTATTGAATTCTAAGTTATCTGTTTGTCTATCTGTCTGTCTCTCCGTATGTTTGTCTGTTTCTATAAAACACTCTAACGTCCAAAAGACACAACCAAAATCAACAGAGCTTACAAAAAATGTTTACAGTTATCCTAAGCAGTTTGATATTGAAAAGCGGCAAAATCGGTATAATAGACCAAGAGTTATGGACCAAAATGTGAGACAACCTCCATAAAAAGTTGATACTTTTTAAACATTTTTCTTGCACCTTTTTTAAATACATAAGTTTATTGCAGATATTGCCATGAAATTTTGTACGATAAAAGCAGAAAGTGTGAGGAAAAGAAATATGAATCGGTCCATGATTTATCATAGCCCCCATACAAATATCTGCCCGAAATATGGCTTAATGATAAATAAAGGCCTATAATATTGAAATATTAATACAAAATTCGGCAAAAGTAAGTGCCATGTAAAAAGAAATTGCAACACGAAATTTTGTTTTGTTTACTTCATGTTTAACAATAGACCCCACATAAAGTTCACATCTAAAATTCACTTAAATACGTATAAATCTGGTAAAAATATAGTTATGAGGTTAAAACTCGACACAAATAATTCTTACAGATATAGAAATTTTTAAACTAAATTTTATGACGGACCACATCCCAAAAATTTATTTATTCTTAAATTTATCTTATAAATGTCGGTATCGACTTAAAACTTTACACATATACACAGAAATCACACTACAGTAATTTGTGAATTTCGGCCCATATTTGACCGTTTCCCCCATATAAAGCGCTTTTCCGAAAATCAATTCAACACTCATAAATCTCGTTTAAATAACCATGTTCAGTAACTCCCGCGTCGAGAAACTTATAAAATGTGTGAAGTGAAACAGCACAAGGTTGCTACAAAAGTTAAATATTTATTATACCCTCCACCACCATAAGTGGGGAATGAGAGTATATATAAGTTTGTCATTCCGCGTGTAACACTGAAAAATATTCATCTGAGACCCAACAAAGTTTTATTGATCCTTATGGAATTCTTCGACGATTGAGCTATGTCCGTATGTCTCTGCAAAACACTCTCTCGTCTATAAGGGATAATATATAACTGCGAGGAAGTTGTTTTTAGTACTCGTGTAGTAGATTTCATATACATACAGTATAATTTTTTAAATTGGCTCACAATGAATGAATCCCACGTTTTGAATTTCTCACATAACCGAGGTGCCAAACTTTCGGAACCGCTGGCATCGCTTCTGGTAGGTTTATGAGATACAAGTTCATAACTTAAAATCGACAACACTTACTCTTTAGGAGTGTTAAATTTTTATTGCAATCGGACTTACCGTTTAAGCTTGACATTTTAATGTATCACTTACCATTTTCGCCAGTGTCACACATTTTTAAAATCCTCAGTGTCTCTGTCAGTACAGGAGACAGGACAGAAGGCCGATAACAGATTAATTTGCACTCGCGATAACCAACAAAAATAAAATATAAAACCTTCCTGCGTAGGATAAAAATAGCGTATGTAAGTCTACGTATAGGCACTTTTGTCTAAAAAGGGGATTCCCAAAACTAAAAATTATTCAATCTAAACCCTATCAGCCATGTTATTTGGAATGAAACCACTTTCAATTTGCTATGTGAAATTGTAATTTTAAGAATTTCTAGGTTTCATTCCAAAAAAAGTGTTCGTTTTACTTTTTCTATAGAAGCAAAATAGGGAATTAATTCCACTTCCGAACGGAATTAAACTCTGTGACATGGCTGTATAACTCATTTCTGACTTAAACACATTGATTAACACTGTTCACCTTATAGGATGATTAACACGGCTATTTGTAGTAACAAATAATAATGGTGGCCAGAGTTGGCAGCCTTTGAATTAAAAAAGCAAAAAATTAATAAAAATACAAAAGATACAAGTTGAAGCTAAAAGGGCCAATGTCAACATTGACCCAATATTTATTTAAAAATATATAATTGCTAAAAGGGCCAAAGTAGACATTGGGCTTTTTAGCTTTAACTTTTATAGATGCTTTAATAGTGACATTGGCCAACAGTTTATTTCTGAAGCTGTTCTGGGTTAAGTATGACTTTAGCTGTTTTACCATAATGAAAGAGAGCAAGAAAACAAATCTAATGCAATGATTAACTCAAAAGAGCAAAAAAGTGACATTGGCCCTTTTAGCTCCAAGCCACAGATATAAAGTAAAAGCAAAGTGCGAAGTGACCCATTAAAATAAAAATTATTTATTTTTCATAACTTTAAAAGCGTTAGCGTTATACCTTTTTTTCGTTTTAATATAAAACCTTCTTTCAACCACGTATGCGTATGATTAATAATAACACAGGTCAACAAAAGAAATTTGTTTTGTGTCTTTTATTTAGTGATTATTTTCTGATTATATAAATGGAAAAGTAAACAGGAACTCCATTAATAATAAATAAAGTTTGCTTTTGTACTTAATATAATGAAAACTAAATATACGGCACATTTTTTTAAAAGCCGTTGCATTTATGATGCAAGAGAGGGGGGAGAAGGACTGTGGGAGAGGTAGCAGAGTGTCATGGCAGTATGAGAGTGCGCTTTCTAGAGGAATAACGTATTTTATGTGTCGCGATTCCTAAAAATGTCATCGAAAATGTGTAAAAACGACGTGGACTCTTTTTGCTATGTTTCTGGTGAGTTCATTAAAGTGACATCGACAGCTCTACAAGTTCTTCTTCATAATGGGAATAAATTTCCATCACTTCCTCTGGCTCATTCTGTAATGCTCAAAGAAAATTACGAAAGCGTTAAAATGGTTCTTCAAGTTTTAAAATATGAACAGTATGCCTGGCCCGTGAGAGGGGATTTCAAAATGGTTGGTTTTCAAAGATATCAAGGACAATATAATGAGAACATGGTGGGTGACTACATTTGGATGCTCACACGAGAAAGTTCTGACGATTACACTAGAAATACTAAAAGTATTCATTTTTAAAGCTTCTTTTGTATCATTTTTTGGTATTTTTATATTTATTTGTGCTGTCTTTTATAATAAAAATTAATTAAAATATATAATTCATAACTTGTTTTAATTTTAAATATGATTAACATTGAAAAATAGACCTCTTCCATAAATGTTGAAATTTCGTTCTGGTATCTACAAAAGCAAATTTATTAGATAAAAATATTTTTTCTTTCTTTAGTTTGGCACAAGTAATCAAAATCAGAGTTACAGAACTCAGACTCAAAAATCGTGTTGACCTGTTTAATTTATATGAAAATGTACTCATGCTTCCGAACATATAAAATTCTAAAAAAAGTTATATAAATAACAAAAATCTTATACATTTGAATCACTAAAATCCATACATTTTTAATTATGAACACATACTTAAAACATATATAGAATGGTTTTTACAAATACAAAGGATATAAATAAGTAAAACCAAAATCCTCTAGAGCTATAAAGAAATTATATTTTTTTTGTTAAATATTTTAGATTTGTTGTGTGTATGTAATGTAGTTTGTACCAAGAGTTTTGGGGAGCTTCCTGGAGTTTAATTTTGCACAAAACCACTATTTAAACGATCTCAGCTTTTCCTACACAATTTAATTTTTTGTATAATATACAAAATTTCATACTTTTTAAACATTTTAATTGTATAGAATTTAATGGTTTCTGTTTTTTGATTGCCTCTCAGATCCAAATATCAATACAAATTTTTTAACAAATACTAAACTATAATAATACTCATACATACTTATATAGTTTGTAATATAAAAGGTATTCTAGTAGCATCTATAAACGGAGTTAGTAGGCTACACCATTTCTAAACGCATTTCATAAACATCAAATTGAATTACGTAACTTTCCAACGGTATTTCAGAAATTTCTAATAGAACTGCTAATTAAATTTTCTGAAATACAACTGGAAATGTTTGTCATACAATTGGAAATTTCACAAATATAATTAGAAACTTCTGAAATATAAACGAAATTTTCTGAAATTCAATTGGATGTTGCAGAAATTTAATTGAAAATTTCTAAAATAACATCGGAAAATTGAACATCAATGGAAATTTTTTAAATATAATTGCATATTTCTGAAATATAATTAGAAATGGTGTAGAGAAATAAAACATAAAATAACGATATCTTTGCATAAGGTAAAATTTTGTCTTTAACTTTACGTACTAGAAAGAAGGAAATATAAAAAAAATTACTAAATCCTCAAATGTATTATGAAACATAAAATGCTTTCAGAGTTTTGTAAAGTAGTAAAAAAAAATAAATGCATTTTTTTTATTTCTTTTATGGACATTTTATAGTGAAACTATTTATTAGAAATATTGAATAATTCAGAATGATAGCATTGAGAAGGAATTTTAATTAAATTTTAAACATTTTCTGTTGCCAGTATTTAAAGCACAGATGATTATGAATAAATTATTTGGTTTACTATATACGTGTACTACTTTACTATCTTAGACTGAAATGAAATGAAATGAATTGATACACAATGAAATGTAGGACCTACAGTGAAGGACAACATATCTCAAAAACGAAATTTAACTTATTTAGGGTTTTAATAAATTAAATTTAGATATATTGCTTCTTAAAACATTGGGACTAACATTTTGTAAATAATTTTTAAATATATTTGTTCAATTCACAATTGACGTTATAGTGTCGTAGAAGTTTCACGTCGTCTGAATTTGCAATAGCTGTACAAAACTTACGACATTTTTACATTTGTTTTTCGAATGTTGTAGGAAAGGTTAAATGTTGGCAAAAGTTAAAATATGTATCTGAACATAAAAATTACTCATTTTTTTAGTTTAAAAAAGTAACCAAATGGTAACACTCAGATCATAAACTGATTAACAAATTTGAAACAAGAAAATATTAATAAACTAAAAATTATAATAATATATATTGTTGAAAATTCTACGGCATGGTGTAACTATACAAGGTGAGTGCAGTAGCACAGCTGACTGACTTTGTTTTCACACTACTTATGTCAAAAGTAATAATTCTCTCAAGTGTTTTTTACAGTAGTACATTATTTTATACAAACAAAATGCCTGCTGTTTCTGTATTGTGTTGTATTTGTTGCCGATTTGCATCCATCTTGTATAGTTACACCATGTTCTACGGCATGTTTTAATTTTGAAAAATATTCATATTTTATGTTTGTATATTTGTTTTTGAAATTATTTTTCTTTTGTCATTTTGAAGGTTTGACAACATAAACATACGGCTTTGCATAAAATTGTGTTCACAATCAGATACAACATACAATTTACAACATACTCGTACAACATCACTTGTGAATTTAACAATTGAATTTTTTAATAATAATCTAAGTATTAGAATTTGCCACTTATTTTCAGTTATCACAAAAAAACGCTTGAAATAACTATTGTGCAATAATTATTCACCCCTATCGTGAATAAAAATTCCACATGAAATTTGTTCCCTTTTTTTAACATTAAAGTTTAATAGGAAAAATGTGAAAAGGGAACAAATTTCATGTGGAATTTTTATTCACGATAGGGGTGATTGTTAATAACAGTCATGAGTGGCACCCATAGGAATACACGAGATAAGTTCTTAAAAAAGCATGCATCAATTGTTTGGACAAAATGTATATGGGAAAATAAGGACGACTTGATACCAAGACAATTGATAAAGCAGAAAAAAAATATGAAAGTATCTTGGCATTCTGAAAACCACCAGTCGTTTTAAATTTCGCGAACACAGTCATATCACAGGTTATTTCTCTTGAAGCAAAACTAACACAAGCAATCAATGAGTCGAATCCTATATAATATGCAAATAAACTTGCATGATTATAGTAATGAATAAACCTCAGAGAGAAAAGATTGATAAGTGAAAAAAACTTAGACTTAAGAGAGCAGCTATTTGTTATTGAGGTTCTGTTGAAAATGGTAAGAGTCAGTCTCATAACTCCATACAAATTTCTTCCCGGAAAAATATCTCAAATGTCTATAGAAAAGCAGTATCCATACAAAATACAGCAAAGATAAGTTGCATGCAACTAAAACTCTCAAAACAGTATTTTGTTTGCATCGGTTCATATTTTGAAAAAGACCCCACCTAAAGTTCAATTCTTGAAATCACTTAACAAAAATACTATCAAGCTTGAAATTTAAATTACTAAATTTCATGCGGATCAGTCCATAATGCATTACTATCCAGTTGAAATTCAACACAAATTATTGACATATTTATATATATAAGTCATCGTACATAGTTTCATGCTGAACGGTTCATAATAGGTCACAGCTCTCTTTAAAGACTACTCTCGAAAAACTCACTTAATGTGTTGAGTTGGTATTTGTAGCCCGGGTTCGATTCCCAGCCGCTGCCACTCAAACAACATCAGTTTCTGATAATTATTCGTTTTCTTTCTATCCATCATAACTTATATTTATCACAGCGCCCTCCTTCGGTGGTATAGCATTTAAACGCCACCGAAGTAAAATAATTAAATAAAGGCTATAAAATCAAGCATTAATGTTAAATGCGCCTACTCACCACCAGAGGCGCTGCAATTATGCACTAAAAACAAACATAATGCGCTATTACAGACTTGTGATATAAAAAGTTTTCTTCTTTTACCACCTTTACTTCTTCAACTATCCCCTTTCCAAAGAAAGTAACGCAAGTATACAATATATAGGCATATTAATTGCCCGAGTGTTACTTCTCTTTTTATAGAAAAAAATCTACATATTACATATTACATATCGAATCGAAAATTTACACAGATCATTTATAAGTACATATGTAAAAATTATACTATTGAGTTTTGTTAAAGTTGGTCCATAATTTGCCATAGCTCCCATACAAGCTCCACTTTCTAGAAAAAACACAGTGTATAAAGAGGTGACATTTTTAACATTTCAAAAACCAAAACAAGTAAGAATGTATAGTCGGTCAAGCCCGACCATATAATACCCTACACCTAGTATATGTAAATATAAAAAAGTTTTTTAGAAATGGGCATTATATGGGAGATATCACCTATTTTGGACCAAAATTCAGTGTCATGATTTCTGTGAATATAAATATTATATGTGTTAAACTTTATGTCGATATAAATACTTTTCAAATATATATGGAAGTTAAAGTGAATTACGGAGAGGGCCTTATATGGTAGTTTCGACTAATTATGGACCGACGATTACAAAATGTAATTATTTCTGTATATAAGAAACTTATTTGTGTAGAATTTTATTTGATTACCAACATTTTTAAGAGATTTATGCTCTTTAAAGTGATTTTCGGAAGTGGGCCTTATATGGGAGCTACGACTAATTATGGATCTTCATTTACCAGTCATCTGTGGTAAATTTTGCTTGTATACTTGCATAATTCAAAGATTTATGACCGGTAAACCCCAATTTCGGGAGGACATTTGTATGGAGGGTAGGTGAAATAATGGACCGATTTCCATCAGTTTCAATCCCATTCATCCTTGTTCCAAAAAAGTATCATGTACCAAATTTTATCGAACTATCTTCAAAATTGCGACCTGTACTCTGCGCACAAGCTTTACATGGACAGCCAACCAGCCAGCCAGACGGACGGACGGACGGACGGACATCGTTAAATCGACTCAGAAAGTGATTCTGAGTCGATCGGTATACTTTAAGGTGGGTATTGGACCAATATTTCTTGGCGTTAGAAACGTCAGCACAAATCCAATACACCCTCCCCACTATGATGGTCTAGGGTATAAATAGTTTCCTAGTTTTTGGTATGTAATTTATTGTAAATCGCTTTATGTATTCCGCTGCAAATATATACTCGTAACCAAATAGCAGTTTTAAAAGGAAGAGATATACGAGTACGTACATATATAAAATGTTATTATTTTCCATCTCGTGGCACTTCCGTATATATATCTGTTCCTTTATACTCCTACAAAGAGCATAGGGCCAAAAACTTCCGTATACCATGCGGAAAAGCTGGAATTTGCATTAAATTCTTGTAAATGTTGTTATTGAGATGAAATTTAAATAAAATAAACTTTAAATAAACAGAAATTACAATATTTTATGACGAATGCCCTATAATAGTTGATATCACTCATGTAAGAGATCCGCAAAATATAATAACCAGTGTCTGTCATTATCGTTACCGATACAAAATATAAAAAATTAGTCTCAAGTATTCATAGATTACTAGATAATTGGTGGTTCGTATGTAAGATTCGGCACAGCTGAATATATCAATATATATATATCAATGATTAGATTAAACCACTACAAAAGTGCACACAGTGAAAGAATTAAAATATTTTTGCATTAAATCATGAAATTTCACATAGTTGTGGAGGAGTATTTAAGCTTAGGTTTTGACGATGTTGTCTAAATATAGGACCCACACAATTTTTAAAGGTTAACAAATCTTTTTTTTTTTTTTGTTCATCTATAGGAAAGCTGTTTAGGACCATGTTTGAAACCAGCTATTACGTTTTGTTTGCTACAAAAAAGTTTCTTATGAATGAGGATTTATAAAAATTTCTAAAAAATACTAATTTTGAAATGTTTGTTAGTTTTCGTTTTTGGAATTGCGGAATTTGCTTTTCCTCGATTGTATGTTAAGTCTTCTTTTTATAACTTCTCTCAATTACTCAATAATGGTCAGTTAAATAGATGATGTTTACAAGTAGCTCTTGGACAATGATCGATGCAGATGACGCCCTTGGTAGGGTAGAAAATGCATTTCAATTCTCCCATTGTCTAAATTATTTTACAATTGTGTTCTTTGAATTATAAAATTAATTGAACTCAAGCCAAATAAAATTTCTCTAATAAAGCGTAATTTGGTAGCAACTTTTTTTTTTTTTTGCAAGATTGCTTTTTATCAGCTCTAATGTGTTTTTAAACATGTCTATAATTTAACTGTAAATCGACTTGAAAAATTAAAGCTCGATTAAGAAAGTGCATCGTGTACTTTTTACCGTATAATTGTGTTCAGCGACGAAGTTCATTTTTGCTTGAATGGATGGAATGGATCAAAATTGTCGTATTTGTTGTGAAAAGCAATCAGAAGCATTGCAAGAACTGACAATGCATCCCGAAAAATACACTGTTTGATGGAGATTATGGGCCGGTGGCATAATTGAACCATTCTTCTTCAAAAACGATGAAGGCAGGAATTTTACTGCGAATGGGGAGCGCTGCCGTGCGATGATTACAATTTATGTACCCAAAATGGAACAGCTGGACTTTGCTTAGTTTCAACAAGATGGTGCCACATACCATACAACACAATGGCCCAATTGAGATAAGAGCTGGGTGAACTGTTTATTCCACGTTTGAGGCTGGACAATTGGCCGCCTAGATTGTTTGATTTAAAGTATTTAGAATATTTTCTGTGGCTAATATCAGGGACAAGCTAAAATTGAAGAATTTACTCGTAAGATACTGGCCTATATGTTGGACAGACTATTGTATGAACCATTTGAGGCATACTCTTAACCATAAAAATGATATCATCTTTAAACATTGGATTATATATTAAAATTTATAGGACTAATCGCGTCTTCGAAAATGCATAAAAAAACTTTGATTTTTGCTGAACCACATACAAATTTTGCATAAGAAGTCTATGGGATCCATCATCAAAACTTAAAATTAAATAATCCTCTTCTACGCATACATAAGTATGTGTAATGTCATGTGAATCGGGTCAGTTAGTTGAAAATGTCAGACTTGTTTCTAAAATATGTTTATCTGTCCCACTATGCAGTGTACGGATTGCTAAAGTAATTTTATAATTAAATAAGCAAACTTTTCTTTTGCAGTCTTGTGGGCTTAGGTTTATTCAAGTTTCTCAAATGTGTGTTTTCTTTTCTTTTTTTTCCTTTGATACTTGGTTGGTTAAACATGTGGGTAAATTTATAGTGTTGTAGAATAAAAATAGAACCTTCAAGATGACTCTTAGTAAGTGGCTGAACATTTTATTATTATAAAAAAAAAATAATTTAATAAAGAACTATTCAAAATTAAAAATAATTTTGACTTTGAAAGAAAGTTCTCATTCTCATCACACTTGTGTTACATTATAGATGTTGATTAAAGATCTTCTTACTGCCGATGTTCAAAACATAATAATACTTTTATAAAATTTAGAAACTTACTCCATCATAGCACTGGCACGTACTTATGTCAGCAAGAATTTAGGTTAAATACTTAAACGAATTAAGCTCTTATGACCACATTATGATATTAATACTAACACATGCATTCACTTTCACTCATACATAGTACCCAGTACTAAATACATGTACTCGTATGTTAATAGGGATGACTTACATACAATTGTTTTTATCTACACAATATGTTGGATAAATCGTTCCTTTATTCTGTTTAATTTTACGTATTATTATTTTATTTAATTTTATTTCTTGTTGCAAAATAAATTGTATAAAATTTCTTGTATCTATGTATTTTTATGTTTTAGGTTAAAGAAAACTTTTTACAATTATACAAACTCAATGACGTTTTGTAATGTAAAACATCTGCATGTTTGTATTTTATTTTATACAAGAAAGGTATTAGTATCAGTGCAATGGGAAAAGATGTCAAGAGTGGTGATTTGTGGTCATTGTTAGCTTAGCTTAGTAGAGGCGGTACGCGGATGCAGTCTGATCTTAGCAAGTCGATGCATTGAACTACTTTGTGTCATTTCGAACAGAGCACTATCGATTAAATGGTTTATAGGCTACTAGTTTAATGGCTAAATTCACAGTCTTTAGTTAGCCAATGGCAAAGGCTTAACTAATGATTCTTTATTCGCAATGCTTAATTTGCCATAAGAATATCAAGTAATAGTTAAACAATAGTTAGTATTTTAGTTTACCAATGGTTAACTGATGACCGAGAATTCGGCCATAAGTGTCACAAGTCTTCGTCCTGAATAAATGGAATTATCTATTTAAACATAACCGAAAAAAATTATCAAGGTATGCAATACAGGTTGGAAAACTCCTTTGAAAGTAATGCGCATTTCATTGGCACAAATATGTCACTTATCCTTAAAATGTCCAACTGTAAAAACAAATACGCCATTATTCAAAATAATCCTAGTGTAGTAAATATTTTCGCCGCTAGATCATCCATAAGGCAAACAATGAAACATCTACACGATGAAATCGGCAACTTGAAATATCAAGGTGACCTGATTTCTATGAGAGTGTAAGTATAGAATGTCTCACCTTTTGCTAATGATGTTTAGCATACGGGAACCAAATGGGATGTCATATAACCCACCCATCCATGTTCGTGAAATATAAAGGTCTGCATTTAAGATTATGCAGGAAAGTCTGGCTCATTTGTTCATCAATGAAGATATCAAATTCACTCATCTGGAGAGTTTGCTTCAGCCCATTTTGTCGAGATCAACATGCTCTGTCTAATAAAGGTCCAGACAATCAAACAATAAAAAAATAAACTTTTCCCTTTTAAACATGTTGTTCTTTAAGTTCTTCATATCGAAATTTTAGGTTTTATCTACGATATAATAGACCAACAATATTGCCAAAAAAAATTTTAAAAATATAAAATTTTTGTAATGTGGTCTTACATTTGTTTTCATAACTCTGATTTTACCGTGATGATTTTGCTGATTTACAATATCCAACTGCTTGCAATAATAATAAATTTTTTTTGGAATCATTGGGGTTCTGTATTTTTGTCGAACATATCTCAATCCACTTATAATTCATACTGATAATTAATATACTTACTTTATTTTGGTACAAGCTTGTATAGGTATAATACAATCATTTACTACATGTCATTGTGGAGGATATAAAAAATATTAAAATTTAACAAAAACAAAATCCTAAGAACAACAAAATACGGTAAAGCTTTATATCGAACTATTAAATAGCAATAATAAAGAAAAATATTTACACAAATATACTGTTGTTCAGATTCTCTAACAAACACTAAAATCAAATATTGTAAAAATCACTTCAGTCGTCTTAAGAAAGCTGTTAAATGTCCTTGAAAAAACTGACTGTGTTTACATTTGATTTTGAAAATGTTTACACTGACAGGATGAAGGGAAAATAAACGTTTTTATTTCTTCCACAGCACAACTGTCAGGTAGACAGTCTTTTGATGCTGGTATCAACAACTAGACAAACAGCACAACAAATTGACAAAAGTAGATTTTGTTGCTTATGAACAATAGGATGGGACCATTTCTATGGAATTAAAAAATCTGTCAATGTTTCCAACTAATGTTATATATTTACCAAACCATTTTATTTTTAGCGTTTCGATAGTTTAACTATCACTTTATTACCTAAATATGTATGTTGCTCCCTCAGCGGTCATTTACTTGCGGTAACTAGTTAATATTATTTTTCTCGAAACCTAGGCCATAATTTTCTCGGTAATGATGATCATATCATATGAAGCCCCCATTGACATGTTGAAATGGTCAGGTGTGGAACCTAGATCATAACATCTCAACTTGAGTTCGATTCACCTCGTGGTATAGTGTTATATGGTGCACTAATTTAAAAGATTATTTTATTTTTGATGCCAACCTAATAAACATGTATAAGGATGTATATAGTATGAGTGACATGTTTGACAGAAAGATATTTATTCTTGGGGAAACAAATATCTATCATTACCATTATCTCAATGATATACTTACCATTACCATTAAGATAATGGTAAGGATAACTTTGGAGATGTTATTATTAGTCTCATTTATGTTTTTGCAAAAATATTAATGTTTTCTGTTAATAAATAGCTGTTAAAACTTACTCATATATGATTTGTATACCTATTGATTTCATACCAAAAATGGAAAAAAATAAAAACGTTTGTTATATAAAATATCAGCCATGTCAAAGAATTTAATTCCGTTCGAAAGTGGAATTAATTCCGTATTTTGCTTTCTCTCATCAGAATTCTTTGCGCTCTACCACCTGCACCACTGCGGTGCCGGTCAGCCAACAGACAAACATCAATTCTTTAACCAGTGTTAGTTCTGGTAGTTCGAAGTTTTTGCTGTAATTATCATTCTTTATTAATTTCTATTCATACCTAGTTGTTTTTTCCATGTTGTACAAAAGTGTACAAAAAACATAATAAACAAAAACAAATGTATTCAAGTTTTCGAGACAAAACTGACGAAAAAACTGAAGAAAAGGAAAAAACAACTAGGTATGACTAGAAATTAATAAAGAATGATAATTACAGCAAAAACTTCGAACTACCAGAACTAACACTGGCTAAAGAATTGATGTTTGTCTGTTGGCTGACCGGCACCGCAGTGGTGCAGGTGGTAGAGCGCAAAGAATTCTGATGAGAGAAAGTGGGATTTCTCGAAACATATGTAAATTCAACAACCCAGGTTCGATCCCCAGTCAAGAAAAATTATCAAACATTTTTAATAATAAATTTTTCAAGTTGTAATTCCTAACTTCAGTAAAAATAATTTAATGAAAATTAAATTTAATGAACTCGAGCCTAACTAAAATTATCAAAAAGTAAAATTTAATTAAACATATATTTTGTATTTGTATTGAGCTTGCTTTTTATACCGTATACCTTCGTATTGGGGCGGAAATATTTGTTTTGATGTTTTACGTGCAAAAATATTAGTCTATCATCCACCTAACGTCCGCCCATCTGGCTGGCTGTCCTTGTTAACATTATTTACAGAGTACAGGTTGCAATTTTGCTCATTTGTACATAAGAAACTCATTTTTGTTAAATTTTATGCGGATAACAAATTTTTTAAGAGATTTATGGTCCCTAAAGTGATATTTTTTCGGCCCAAGGATGGATGGAATTGAAACTGGTGGAAATCGGTCTATTATTTCACCTGGCCCCCATACAAATATCCTCCCGAAATTGGGGTTTACCATTCATAAATCTTTGAATTATGCAAGTATGCAAACCAGTTACCACAAATGAGTAATAAATGAAGCTAAATCACATCTACAAATTTTGTCAAGATCGGTCCATAATTAGTCGTAGCCTCCATATAAGGCTCATTTCCGAAAATCACTTTAAAGAGCATAACTCTCTTAAAAATATTGGTATCTAAATAAAATTCAACACAAATAAGTTTCATATATACAGAAATGATGACACCTAATTTTATAATGGTCGGTCCATAATTAGTCGAAACTCCTATATAAGAGACCGTAATTTACATTAACCTCCATAAATCTTTTAATATTTATTTTCACAGAAATCATGACACTATATTTTTGGATGATCAGTCCATAATAGGTTGTAGCGCCTATTTCTGAAAAACTTTTTTTGCATATACTAGGTGTAGGGTATTATATGGTCGGGCGTGACCAACTATAATTTTTTACTTGTTTTAAGTACTTTTGGGTGCATTTAAGCATGGAAAATATATTTTTATTTTCTAGTACTTAACAAAAATGTCTACTGTTATTATTTGCCATAGTTTACTTAAGCAATCCCATAGTGTTCATGTTGTTGTTGTTTTTCTTTGGAAAAGGTCGTTGTTGTGGATGTACGGATTATACGATTGACATGAAATTTACTTTATTCAAAAAATATTATTCTGGCATTATAATTAACATATGTATGACTTTTGGCATCTGATGGCAACGGCTGGCTCAGACGTAATCTAATCTGGATGTCCAATTTTCGACGACTTTTTCAAACATTTGTGGACGTATTTCGAAAATAACGAATATTTTCCTCCAAGTGGTCAATTGTTTCGACATAGACTATCCCCATATCCCCATATAAAATAGTAAAGCGGCGTAAATTCGAACGATTTTGAGGCCAATTTACGGGTCGGAAACACGAAACTATGCGGTTACCAATCGTTAATAACGTTAATAAATCAATTGTGGTACGAGCTGTACGATATATTGCACCGTCTTGATAAAACCACAACTCCTGCTCATCATGATTGTTCAATTGATGAACGAAATAGTCAGTAATCGTGGGTCCATAGCGGTTACCGTTAACTGTAATGTTCTGGGCAGCTTTGTTTTTAACGAAGTTCGGACCAATTATTCCACCAGCCCATAAAGCACATCAAACAGTCAGTTTTTCTGCATGCAACGGTGGCTCAACATACACTTGAGGACTATCATTACTCCAAATATGGGAGTTTGTTTATTGGCGTATCCATCCAGGGAGCTTCATCGCTAAACAAAGTTTGCTTAAGAAAATCGGGATCAACGGCAATACCCTTTCAATGACTGAAATAAAATTGTGAGTTGGTCTTAATTTTCTTCTGACACACATTGTACACAAAATGAAGTCTGGAAAATGTTTAACTGAAATACCAAACATAAAGGAAAATACAGATGTTTAAAGAACTATTTAATTGAAAATGGAAAATTAATATACTGGTAATAATAGTAAATATAGGATTAGCACGTTTAATGTGTCTAATATCGACTGCTCATTTTCAAAACATGCTAAGTCGAAAAAGTGAGTTTTACAGGAAAAGCTCCTAAAGTTTACAGGCGATATCTAAAAAACCATATGAGGTAGAACTTTGTTGTTTATAACTATTGATTGGACTAGCCAATCACAAACAAAATTTGACAGAATTTAAATTGAAAAGATCTAAATTCAAAAAAGCAAAAAAATTAAAAACATGCTAAGTCGACATAGCATGGTTTGGAATTGAACTGTCGATATGTAAATTGTAGGTAAATACTCACTTATATATGTATAGAAAAATATATGGGAAATGGGGCTTTAGGTGCGCCATATATTTAATTATATATACCGCCACAAGTGATGAATAAGAGTAAATAAAAGTTTATCATTCCGTTAGTAACACTGAGAAATATTCTTCAGAGGCCCTACAAAGTATACATATATATTATTGATCTTTATGAAATTCTAAATCGATTAAACTATGTCCGTCTGTCTGCCTGTCCATCTGTCTGTCTCTGTAAAACACGTCCAAAATACGTAACCAAAATCAGCAAAGTTTACAAAGAACAGTTTATAATTCGCCTAAGCAGTTTGGTATTGAAAATCTGAAAAATCCAAACTGCAGATCAAGAATTGTGGACCAAAATGTGTAACAACCTCCATCAGAATATGATTATTTTCAACAATTTTTTGTTATTTTGTTAAAATATCTTGCAGAAAATAGTAAGAATCGGTCGGTGATTAATGGCTATGTAAATTTAGATAAATATCTTATTCACCACTTATGATAGTAGAGGGTAAAATATATATATCGTGCAACTAAATATCTAAAACGTAGTAAAAATCTGAATGGTGTTGCTTTAAATTGCATTGAATTTTACAAAATTTTAACCAAAAAAAGTAGCTGCTTTAATTTATCTGGATATCTGAAAACAAAATTTTAAAATTATTCGCAATTATAATAAGATCAAATTGTTTTTTTAAACAATTTAATTTTATAATATATAAATGTTTGCAAATTTCTGTCATATTTTTTCATTATATGTATGGTGTAACTATACAAGGTGAGTGCAGTAGCACAGCTGGCTGACTTTGTTTTCATACTACTTATGTCAAAAGTAATACATTTTTAAATGTTTTTGATAGTAGTACATTATTTTACACAAACAAAATGCATGTTGTTTCTGTACTGTGTTGTATTTGTTGGCGAATTGCACTCACCTTGTATAGTTGCACCATAATATGTTGTCTATATTAATGTCAGTTGTTACTTATTTATCGTTCCTTCTTTATCTCTGTTTCAATATTTATATAAGAATATGTACATATAAATTACTACAAGTTCCATTAAAAGAAAGTGACAATTTGGTGCTTTGTTACATTTACAATTATTATTTGTATTTATATTAATATGTAGATTGATTTCTTTAGATCTGTTTTAGCATTTTATGTATTTTTGTTTTTTGTTTTGCATTTATTCAGAGCTGTTGTTCTTCATTGTTAAAATTAAATTCAATTTCTGTCGTTTATTTCTGTACTTTCTTCTTTAAGGTATATTTTTTTTCCAACATACAAAGAGCATTTAAAATTGGATATATTAACTTAAGTGACAGTGGTTGTATATAAAATGTGTGTATATAAGAGTGTAACCATTTCCTATTAACCTTTAAAATAACTGATAATTTTTTTGTTTTACAACATTTGAAACAATCAGAAATATTATTTATGTTTTAATTTAAATTAATATTAACTACATAATACTGTATAGTAGGTTGTCCCAAAAAGAAATTGTTTAAGGCACGTGCTCATGCAGATTGAATCGTCCGAACCATTGCTATCAATGCTGCAGTTGTCCCTGTTTTCCAAAAATTCCGATTTGGTTTTGAGAGCTTTGTTTGTTCTTTAGATTTTCCAGAAGTTTTTGGTTTTTTCCGAACAAGCTCTTCATGTCGTGCTAGAAGATTAAGAAAGCAATAAATTTTAAATTTAATTATTTAATATTCATCGGGTACAAACAACCTTAAAAATGTTATAATTGTAGAACAGTGCAAATTCAAAAATTGTTTGCTCAAAATTATTTAGAATTAATAGATCTTTCAAACTGCATCATTAGATTTTTTTTAATTTTCATTGAATTTTAAAAGTTACAACGCGTTATTTACGAGATTTATGGAAAAAATTATGAAAAATTGTAATGTACCTAAATGAGGAAATTCATTGCCAAAACTTATAGTTTTTGCACACAAAAATAAAGCTTGGACATTTTTCTTTTAAATTCTTTCCTCAAAAGTGAAGAAAATCTTGGGTTTTGACAAAGTTATGAAAAAAACGATTTTTGGCAAAATTTCTACTTTCCGAAAAATCTCAAAAAAATCTTAAAAATACTTTACCTTATAAGCTTTCAAATTATGCTTGAGCACCCATGAAAGTCAATAAACAAATTTTTTTGGGACAACCTACTGCATCGATATACAAAAATTATCTCTTTTTGAAATGTATTTTATGTTCCTGAAAAGGACCAATTTGTTTGTATGTTTATCGTTTTTTAGGTACGATTAAAATCCACATCTGAAACAAATAAGCTCTTTAGAGTTTGGTAACATTCTGCAACATCTAAAATATAAAATTGCTTTAATTACAGAAACAGAAAATTAAATTGTCTACACTCACCTTTTGTAATACCACCAAGAACACGGTGTGGGTTTATTCATTTTCAGTAACAAACATTTCTAATAAACAAAGGATATTTGAAAAAAATGTCATGCCCTCAATCCTTTACTCGATGCCATATCACAAAGTGGTTTAGAAACGTTTTATTTTGAAAATAATTCGGTGTCTCGGTAGCTATTACAGATATAGTAACAAAATTTCATATCGTTAGAGCTGTGTTTTTGAGTTGACTTACTGTTTTTTGGCCACTCACAGTCCCTCTCACCGTGTCTCATATTTTTAAAAAAAAATCACCAAAAACCAATTTATGTACCGAATGAGCTAAAATTTTAAATACGAGTATAAAAGTATTTTTGACGAAATGTGCTTGTTATATCTTAGAGTTTTGCTCGCTCTTTGAGGTTTTTAGATATGGCATGTTACGGAGGGTCGAACAATCTTATAAAATATCAGATTCATTTGTGATAAAATTCTAAATAAAATTAATACGTATAAAACTGATATAAATAATGTTAAACGGCTGAAATTTGACATATTAGGCTCATAATTGGTCCTAGGTCCCATACAAGGACCACATCCGAAAAAGCCACATATCTTTATATATATCGTATATATAACGGTATCGAATCAAAACTTTGCACAGATCATTAACATACATATATACAAAAATCATCCCACAAAATTTTGTGAATTTCGGTCTATTTTTAACCGTATCCCCCATATAAAGTCCTCTTCCGGAAATCACTTTAATACTCATAAATCTCTTATAAATAATGGTGCCGCTCCAAAATTTTACATACATGGCAAAATCAAACTGATGGATTTCGAGAATATAGGTTCATATTTGCTTATATACCCCATATAAGGACCACTACCGAAATTCACTTGATTACTAATATGTATCTTAAATATACCGTTGTTACGTTGAAATTCCCCGTGAGATATTCACATATGCATAAAAATCACTGTGCCAAATTTAAGAAGATCGGCCATAATTTGACATAGCTGTCAAATAAGAACCATTTCCGAAAAACAAATAAGCCCACAAAAATGTCTAATAAATATCGTAATTTTAATCCAGAAATCATACTAATGTCAGTTACACGGCAATTATGCTACTGGAATTTTTAGCTGTTTGTCAATAATTGGCGATAGCACCCGAATTAAGTCTACGTCCGAGCATACTAACCAACCATATAACTCTTGTAAATCGCGTTATTGAAATGAAATTCAACCAAAATAAGCCTAAAATACGTAGAAACCACATTAGCGGATACTGGATTTAGAATCAATCAGTCCATTAGTGGTCCATTTCTACTATGCCACCCATAAATCCATTGTAAATAATGTTATATTCAAACAAACATGGAAAAATGTTTTTTTAATTTTATAAATTGTTAAATTGCACTCAAGATTATTATGAAAATCAGAGCGACAGAGTGCAAATTAGAGTAAGAATCGGTAATTATATCAATTATAAATGATCAAAATTAGATAAAATTGCAAAACATTTAAAATAAAATAACATTAGTGAATTACGAACAACAGATAATATTGTCTTTCAAACAATATATAAAATACTAATAGAATTAGGATATACTAGCCCTATAACCAGTGTAGTTTCCGTATATCTTATTACGTTTCGGTGGAGGGTATTAAAGTTTCGGCATAGCCGAATATAGCACTCTAACTTGTTTTTGTTAAAATTTTTTTTTAGTATATTATTGGTATTACTTTCATTGTGAGTTATTATACCCTACACCACCATAGTGGGGAGGGTATATTGGATTTGTGCTGATGTTTCTAACGCCCAGAAATATTGGTCCAACACCCACCTTAAAGTATACCGATCGACTCAGAATCACTTTCTGTATCACTTTCTGAGTCGATCTAACAATGTCCGTCCGTCCGTCCGTCTGCCTGGCTGTCCATGTAAAGCTTGTGCGCAGAGTACAGGTCGCAAATTTTTTAAAACGGGGTCCCTTCGACTCTACTTAAGTGTTCGCACGTGGTGAAATACCACGTAAATCAACAGGTCGCAATTTTGAAGATATTTCGATAAAATTTGGTACGTGACATTTTTTCGGTCCAAGGATGGATGGGATTGAAACTGGTGGAAATCGGTCAATTATTTCACAAATGTCCTCCCGAAATTGGGGTTTACCGGTCATAAATCTTTGAATTATGCAAGTATGCAAACAAAATTTACCACAGATGAGTAGTAAAGCTAAAGCACCTCTACAAATTTCGTGAAGATCGGTCTATAATTAGTCGTAGCTCCCATATAAGGCCCACTTCCAAAAATCACTTTAAATCGCATAACTCTCTTAAAACTGTTGGTAATCCTATAAAATTCGACACAAATAAGTTTCTTATATAAAGAAATAATGACATGACGGTCCATAATTAGTCGAAACTCCCATATAAGACTATCCGTAATTCAATTTAACTTCCATAAATCTTTTAAAAGTATTTATATCGAGATAAAGTTTAACACATTATTTATATTCACAGAAATCATGACTGAATTTTGGCCCAAAATATATGATATCTCCCATATAACGCCCATTTCTGAAAACTTTTTTATATATACATATACTAGGTGTAGGGTATTATATGGTCGGGCTTGACCGACTATACTTTCTTACTTGTTTTCATTGTGTCTTCACATTTTAATATTTTATTTTTGTTACGATGCGTATGATGTATATGAGAATTTCTATTATAAATATGTATCATACGCCACATATGGCGAAACCGCACAATAAATAAATTAAACATATGTGATGGTGTTGATTTAATTAGCAATATGCCAAAATCGACTTTTTGCGAAAAATAACTTTTTTATTGTTGAAAATGGTTCTTTAGGGTACCAGAAGCAACTTTTGTTCCGCGACTTTTTTATAATTCCGTTATTTACAAAATTACCGTTATTTTTAGGTTCTTGAAGAAAATCAAAATTTTGACCGTAAAATTTCCAGAATTCGACCAAATGTTGTTTGGCAACTTTGTACAAAATCATATGGCGAGTACTTGTGCAAAACATATGAACTGAAAATATATGCACATACAGGGTGTTTTGATGCATTTTTCAAAAAATTAGTTTTACGCCATCTAGCGGTAATAATTTGTACTAATGATATTCAACAATTAGAAAGCTAATTTGAATACCTTTCCAAAAAAAAACAAATTAAAAATCGGATGAAAAATAGCCGAATGAGAAAGAAAATATCTATTAAATGATGAAATAGTATCAAATTTATATTTAAAACATGTATGTAACTTTTATTAAATTGATCATTAAAGTTTACATTTTTAGTTTTGCGAAAAAAAATTTTAGTTATTTTACTAGAATTGTATTAAACAGAAATCTTTATTATTTATACTTTTAAAAACATCAAGTTATTTTAATATTTAAAATTTTCGAAACGTTCTAAAACATAACCATTCATAAATGTGGGTGCAGTTGGTGTAAAAAAATCATGCAGGTAGCCAACGGAAAAAACCCAAATAATTAAAAAGTGTACTTTCCTTTTTACCTTTTAATTGTCCACGCACATTTATGACCGCTTTCTAGTTTGTTACCGCTACCAAAAAAATCAAATAACCTTTTGTTTATTACTGTTTTTTTAATTCTGACAGACATAAAAAATTCATCAATGTTTTTTTCCAAGGAATTTTGAGCATATCTCGAGCACATTTTTGAAATTCATACCTTCACTTAATTGTGAATAAAAGCCAAACGCGTCCATCCATTTTCATGATCTATGTCTCATTTTCTTTCAAGGTTATGTGACTTTACGTGAAAGTAATAGTAATTGACACTTTTTTCCGTTTTGGATTTTTTATGAATTTAAAAATAAAAAAAAAATTAATATTTTAGGCTAAAAATATTTTTTTTCTTCATACATTTATTTTTACCGGCAAAACTGTTGAGTATATAGAAAAACGTTATATAAACAGATTAAAGGAATTGTAATTCCTAATTTTTTTTAAATTTGTTTCAGCAAAATCGGACTAGTGGTTCTCAAGTTATGCCAAAAAAAAAACACCAAAGGTGAAAATAGGCTGTACTGTTTGTAATACAGCACAAATTTGGCTGAATATTATGCCTTGGTAGACAACAGAGTTGTTGATGACTAAAATATCTAAAATTCTGCGGTGGTGCTTGAAAATAACACTCCTACTTCAAAAGTTATAAGTGAATGAAGGTCAAAAAACCCCATTTTTTCGCTTTACGTAATTACTTATTATATTGAATTTAATAAATAATTTAATATACATATTTTATAATAACAGAAAAAAAAACAATTCATAAAACTTTCTCCATTAGTTAACAAACGCCTAGTCTATCGGAAACAACCGAAACATCACCCCGATTGTTTCTATTATCCTTTGACAAGTACTACTCTCAGTTGAAGAAAGCAGAAAAAAAAATCAAGCAAAGCATATTTTCACCACTCGGAGCATCTAATTAACTATATGTTGTAAAGGTAAAATATATTTACATACTTTCAACTAACATTAATGAAATACTCACAAAAGTAAACAATTGTTTTATATTTAAAAGAAAAATAAATCGAACAAAAAATGTTATTTTATTGAACTTGGCAAAAAAAAGTTGTGGAAAAAATTTTATATTTTTCTAATAGAGTAAAACTGACAAACAACGACGATCAAAAAGTTTACTATTAATAGATTTTTTTATTATAACGTTTTATTTTTTGTGGGAAAATAAATAAAACAATTCAATAGGATTGTGTATTATATTTGAGATTAGTTGACTATTGGAAACAGATGCTGTTAGTTGGTAGTTTTCAATGGTCATAAGATCCATATATCCATATACATAGATACATATGTATATGTATACTATAAATGTGTTAGTTTGTTTGTTTGTTCTGCAATCACGCCTAAACGGCTGAAACGTTTTTATTGAAATTTGAAACGTAAATATATATATGCTTGAAAACGTCAATTTGGATCAGGTCGGGACAAAACGGAATAAAACCGGTAAACCTAAACGGCGCTAAACCGATTTCTTTGAAATATAAAACGTAGGTAGATCCATGTCAACAGGCTATATCATTTTTTAAAACTTGGACCAGTTTGGAACAAACACAGGAACAATGGGAAATCGATTTTACTGAAATTTAAAAAGTAAATATATTCATGCTTGCAAGCTTTAGCATTCTATATATTTTTTCAAAACCTTGTCCAAAAAGGGGAAAAAGAGAAAAAACCGGTAACACCAAAACGGCCGAACCGATTTTATTTAAATTTGAAATATAAATATTTATATGCTTGAAAACGTCAATTTGGATCAGGTCGGGTCAAAAAGGAATAACACCGGTAAACCTAAACGGCGCTAAACCGATTTCATTGAAATATAAAACGTAGGTAGATCCATGTCAACAGGCTATATCATTTTTTAAAACTTGGACCAGGTCGGAATAAAAAGGTGAAAAACCAGTAATCCCAAATGGCTCAACCGATTGGATTGAACATTTTTACATACATACTTTTAAGCGTCTATAGGCTTTATCTTTTTTCAGAACTTGGAACAGGTCAGAAAAAAAAGGAAACGATTAAACCGATTTGATTGAAATTTTAAACGTTGATATATCTGTGCTTTGAAGCATCAATAGGTTATATTCTTTTTCAAAACTTGGACCATGTCGGCATAAAAAGGGGAAAAATCTTGCTTCAAACGTAGATAGATATATGTTTCGAAGCGTCAATAGGATGTATTTTTTCTAGACTTGAACCAGCCCAAACGACTGAAATGATTTTACGTACACTTAGAAAATAGATACATTCTTACTTAGCAGCGTCAATAGGCTAAAAAGGAGAAAAATGGTAAAACTTTTAAAGATTTGTTCATAAATAATGGTGGCCTTTGTTATGAACAAACCACATTTCTATTTTAGCATTCTGTACTCACATACATGTGCATTAAAAATGAGCTTTCTATCTTCAAAGGCGTCAAAAGAACAATTTTATGTTTAATCTTAATAAACAATCTGCAGACTTGAAATTTTAAATATCGATATATAAAAGATAAAAATCTCATCAAAAACTTATATTTGGAAAATTCAAACTAAAATGTGTGTTTTGGTATTTTGGTATCTTTTGCGACTGTTGTTTTAAGACAACGAAGTTTGTGTTGTGGCTTTAAGCAATCACAAAAATAAGTATTTCAGGAGTAAATTCTTCATAATACCACCCATAGAAAGACATAGCGGGTAAAAAGCAGATACAAACATTAAATGTTAAATATGAATTTTTAGATCGGAATAGAGGCAACATGTTTTTGGTAAACCCATAATTAAAGAACAAAAAAATGCATAAATTGTTGGTACTTTGAATACTTTAAATTAATACTTTGTTTCTACCGTCGTAGATTTGTTACGACATTTAGGCCGTAACAACGGGTAAGAAGCTAATAAACTAACGCAAAATGTTTCATATATATGTACATTAGGGTGGCGCCGTTTGTATGGAGAAAAAATAAGGTATCGATGTTCCCGACTAATATGAAAAATTGATTCATTTTAACACTACGTTTCTCAATTTTTTTGTCCTGGGGTCAATATTTGATGAGGATAAACATGTCCTTTTTAGAGGTTTTTTGATTTTTTTCACATTTCTTTAAAAGGAACTACATGTAAATTTGATACGATAAAAAAATCTTTGAGAGGCGCATTCAAATTGTTATCAAAAATTAAAAAAAAAAATTTTTTTAAATTCAAAAATTTTCAAAATTTCAGTTAAAATTTTACTTTTTTTTTTTTTTCTTCTTGATAAATTTTAGTTAGGCTCGAGTTCATTAAATTTAATTTTCATTAAATTATTTTTACTGAAGTTAGGAATTACAACTTGAAAAATTTATTATTAAAAAATGTTTTGATAATTTTTCTTGACTGGGGATCGAACCTGGGTTGTTGAATTAAAAATGTGGAACGCTTCACGATTTTGCGTGTCATCCTTGCGCAGGGGCCATGCTAACTTCAGTAAAAATAATTTAATGAAAATTAAATTTAATGAACTCGAGCCTAACTAAAATTTATCAAGAAGTAAAAATTAACAGTTCGATTATGAAATTAATAATTTTACTTTTTTTTTATTTTTTCATAGAATTTACTTAAACAAATAGTTGAAATTTCTTGATTGTAAACATCATGCAATTTAACCCAAATGGTTTTTCCCGTTTTTTTTTTAATTCTATCTATTTAAATTTTTATTAATTTTTTTTAAACCTAAATTCTTCCCTATCTGACAATCTCTGTTCACTCAATTCGTTAATGTAATGGGTATTAAAATAACGTAAATTTTATAAGCTAAAAAACGGGAAAACCCATTTGGATTAAATTGCATGAAAAAATTCGAAAAAATAGAGAAAATACCAAATAGTTTGGTACTTTTTTAGTATCTTTTTTATTTAATTTCTTTAAAAATAATTGGCTTTTTAGCTTTGTAATAATTGTATTGTAATTGTATTAGATAAGTCTTGTTTCTGTTTACATTAGAGCACCCCGTATATTTATATTAATATTACTATATAAATACCACTCGACGATGCGTATTTATTTATTGAATACGACAACAATCTAAAAAAACTAATATCTAAGTACAATTTTCAGAGATGTTATTATTAAATGTCTGCGTTTCAAACCTTTTATTGACAAAATATACTCAAATTACGATCTCTAAAATTTGGAAAGCCTTAAAAATGTTATTTGTATGGTTAGTCTTACCCGGCATTTACACATGCTAGTGCAAGTTCGAAAGAGTCAATACATTCACACTTTTTTACTAACGCAATCACACATGCAGGCACTTCCCAGCAAACCATATGAGTCCGAAAAGAGTCTTTTCTGACACCTTTTTCGGAGCGTTAACACTCTTTATGAACACAAAAAACAATCATAATTGCTCCGAAACCCTTCAGAAAAGAGGGTCATTACGTTCGAAAATGGTCCGTCAGAAAGAGCTCTTAGATAATGTCAGAAAAGAGTCTTTTATGAGGGTTTTTTGGGCTCTTAAAGAGCTCTTAGATAATGTCAAAAAAGAGTCTTTTATGAGGTTTTATTTGGGCTCTGTGCAATCTTATTTTTATCTTTCTTGTGTGGTACAGCTATGTTTTTTTTTTTTTGTTCAAAGCACAAATAACAGAACAACAACGCTTTGGTACACACATAATTAAATGGAATTTCTGAGTCATACTGCGTGCCGAGTCAGGACAGGAACAAGCAAATTTTTCTTTCGCTCCGAAAATGCTCCTTAGTTGGACTCTTTTCTGACTCCTTTTCCGGAGCGCTCCTAGAATGGTATGCTAGGTTGCAGCTCACTTGCAAGTGAATTTAGCTTGACATTGATTTTTTGACACTTTCAGCAATAAAGTGAACAGAGTTGCCAAATAAAAAAATTGAGAATAAATTTAATGGATTGTGGTAAAATAATTAATATTAATTATTTTATGTACATATATTTGTAAAAAAAAATATATTTTTTTTTCAAATATGAAAAAAGAAGTGTATTGATGTAATTTTAGAGCATTAAATAATAATTAAAATAATAATAAATTGTAATACAATTATACTCATGTGAAGGCCATGGCAACTCTTGGTAAACAAATACAAACTTTGTGCACCATTTGTTAATTTAAACTAATTTTTTGAAGTTTACGCTTTGACAACATTTTGAAAATGAACTTTCACTATCCTGTGTAAGCAGTAATGCTACTTGCAAATGATTCGAGTTTTTCGAATAATTTTTCGTATATAATACGTACACAGCACTTGCATGCAAGTACTTGCATGTTTCAAGGCAGGGTTACAGTAAATATATACTGCACCTGTTAATCCGAACATCTTTAAATTTAATCTTGAATACCGATTTATTTGTTAGCACAAAATTTAACACGGCAATTAGGATCTTACGCTTTATGACCAAAAGACGCAAGAAGTTCAGATTGAACCATTTAAACCATTAAAATTTAAAAGGTAAGTTTGCAAATTGTCAAAGAATCTGATTAACAATCTTCGATTTGCAAATTTAAAATTGCCGTTTGGTAAATTTTTAAATTTTTTTTAATTTGCTTACAATTTTAATTTAATTTACTTACTACTACACTCAAAAAAATAATGAACTAGAAGTTAGGAAATTTTACTTATTTTGAGGACGTAATGGTTGTCGTATGGCGCCAAAGACATTTTTTATTACAAGTCAGTAAAAAATTTCCTTAATATTGGGAAAAAAAATTTACTTAATATTAGTCCGAAATTCCTACTTTTATACAAAATTTTCCTAAATTATAGTAAATTTTAACTAGAATAGTGGAAAAAATTATTTTTACACTAGTCCATAAATTATCTGAAACATTCCTTCATTTTAGTTAATATTTACAAGAATATAGTTCAGATAAATTTGAGAGAACAATAAAAATTAGGAAATTTTTCCTCTATTTTAGTTAAAAAGATAAATCTTTTTTATTTAAAATTATGACAGCATGTAATAGTTCTGAGTAAAAATTTACTTCGATTTAATAAATATGTTACCAAAAACTTATAAAAAAGTTATGAATTTAGGTTAATTTTTTCCCAAAATTGGATACAATATATGTAAAAAAAGAGTACATTTAAGCCTTAAAACAAGGAAAAAAATCTGCAAATAAGAACTGAAATTGAGTAAGCGCATCCACCCCAGTAGAAAAAAATTGACTAAAATTAACGGAAAAAAATACTAAAACAGAGTAAATTACTCCTAGAAAATAGGAAGAAATGTAGTGTAACTTATTAAATACATTTACTCTAATAAAATAAAAAATATGTTACTAGCTAGTACATTTATTCATTATTTTAAGGAATAAATGTACCAAGTAGTAACCTATTTTTTCTAGCTTACTAGAATAAAAGTACTAAATACAATTACATTTTTTCCAATTTAGGAGTAGTATATTTACTTAATTTTAATATTATTTTCCTAGATGCTAAATATTGCTTTATCTAGAAATAAACGTATACGAATAGGTTCTTTAAAAGGTTTATTTATTATTGAAAATATTTTACAATGTAGGAATAACAAAAAAAGTACTTAAAATTTAGATTAGATATTTGATTTAATTATAGTTTTGAAGCCAATTTAAGAGAATTATTTGAAAAATAAGTTAATGGTTGTGATGAATTATTGGATTTAGCATGTTCTGAAACATTATTTTCAGTTACTAATGAATTAGTTTCTATTTTGTAAATGTTTTCTATTTTTAAATCATTACTTTCAGTTTCAATATTATTTTCATATTCTAGAGAGTGATTTTCTGCATTTAAATTATTATTTTCTAATTCTGTAAAATTATTTTCTATGGCAATATTTTCATTCACTTTAACAATAATATTCTTTTTGATTTTATTTCGTACATGTTTAGAAAAAGCTTTAAAGTTACTAAACTTTTGATTGCAATATAAAAAGGCACATTCATATAAATTGTTTGGTGGTAAATTATGAAAATATTTAAGGTGACAAGTGATCTTTTTGAAATCTGTAAATATATTTTTACAAATAAAGCAATGTAAATTCATTTTTTAAATTTCTTAAAAATATAAATAATTCCATACATTAAATTTATATCTCATAAAATATACATATACTCAAATAATATTTTGTTTTTAAAAGATCCTGTTTAGGATGGATAAATATAGTACATTTGCTGTAAAAAAGTTTAAAATATGTAAATTTAATTTAAACATTTAAATTTTAGTAATAAATATGTATATCTTACCAAGTATTTGAATTCAAATATTTTGTATATCAGTCAAAATGGTTGATAGAGCTGTACATCTTTCATTGTTTTCTACCCTTACTTCATAAAAATACTCCTGTATGAAAAGCCAAATTAATTTGCAGTTTTCTGGATATTCAATATTAATAGTATTGAAGATTTTAAATGACAAATCCACACACGATTTAATATTATCGAGCTTGTAAAAAATGCTCCCAAAATATACATAAAACTCATAAAAATTAAAAACTGAGGATCCCATTGCGCAAATAAATGGTTGTAAAGTTTTTTTTTGATGAAAATATTCATCAACTAAAAGTTTAATTTGTGTATTAAGTTCGGAATTATTAGAAGCGCATAACAAAAATGATTTTTTTGAATCTTCAACAGAAGCCTTTTGGTATTTCCTTCTTTTTTTATCAATTATAATACATTTTCTTGAAGCTGGTTTCAAAACTGAGTGAATAAGCTCCAGTATAACACAATCTCTTACATCTGAAATATTAAAACAATTAGTAAAAAAAAATAATAAACATTTCTATAAAACTACAAATTAATTTTCTGATCAGTTCTACTATTTTTTTAATAAAATATATAATATAAAATATATATATATAAATATATATATATATATATATAAAATATATATCTATAAGTTAATTTTCAGTACACAGTTAAAAAACTAATATCTGTAGTTAATGTAAATAACTATATTATTAACAATGTGGATTTAAATAACAATATTTTTAATGAACTTTGAATTTGTTTGTATAAACATTTTTATTTACCAGAATTGTACTCAGATTCTTTAAATTTTGATAATAATTCCAAATTTTCTTTATCTTTAACATCGCGTTCTATAATTTTTAACATCTGCATACAAAATGTCTCCCATTTTATCTCAAGTAAATGTTCCTTTTCTGGATAAATTTTTGAAAAATCCGCCAATATCTATATATTTATACAACAAATGTTATTATTTTATGTATTATGCTAAAATTATACAACTAACTAAATTGTTTCCAAAAGATTGTTTATATATAGGCCATTCTTTAAAAATTTGTTCCAAACCATTTTCAGAAGCTTCTATAAAATTTCTTCTAATGCGAAAAGTGTTGGCCCACTTTTCAAGGACATTTGACATTGGCTCTATGTTATTCATTAACCATTGTTTATCATTTAGCATATCATATTCGTCTGAAAGTTAAATTATTTACATTTTGTAAGATATGTATAAGAAGAGTTAAATATGTATACTTAAGGATTCTCTTTAAACAAGGAAAACAATTTAAAAAAATGTACTTCAGATTTTTCTGCTACGTGATAAATTGTGAGAAAATTCATAACCTTTTCATAGTTAAATTATGGTTCTTTTCAGAAGAACTACCTGGAAGGGACACTCTTTGTGACACACTGCATCTTTGGCTATGGAACACTAAAGGTCCTTAGTCTTCCTAATTATACTATTCCAAGGCAATCGTTTCAAAAATACAAATAGCGCATCATATATTTGGAGTTACAAATAATTAAATATTCATTGGAAAATATGAAATTTCAATACAGATGCACTTTTTGAATTTAAGGAAACAAACAATAATTACGTAAAAGCTCAAATTTAAAAATTGAAAACCTTGTTTTAGAGAAAATTGTTTAAGTATACATATTTTTAACACACATATGTATAGGTAATGCTTTATGTACCTGCAGACTCCAGTTCTATATTTTCAATATTTTCTGAGTTATTTTCAAGAATATGCAAACTAAGACCTTCTTTCTTTAAATTTGATATGGCGTTATGGTATTTACTATATAAGCAACCGCCTGGCTTTCTGCCCTTCTTGCGTATAAAATATAAGTCCTATTTGTAGGGAAGTGTTTTACAAATATTGGACTTTAATTCTGTAACAAAAACTTACTTTGTTTTCTGTTGTGAAATGTTTTACAATGTTCTCAGCAATTTTCTCAAAATATTTCGGAGAAGGATTTATTTTATTTTCAATAATATAAGCAATAACACAACTTGCTATCATTCTGCGAAATTTTGTAATTATTTTCTTATTGATGTCATAATAAGTTAAAATCGATTTCCCGGATATAGACGATTTTAATACTGCTTCAATACTAAACTATTTCGGATAAATTTTGTAAATATATTAGAAAAATACCGAAAAATAAACTTACTTCTTCATGTTCTAATTATGAGTTTATTGATGATTGTTTTGAATCATTAAAGGACGACGACATCTCATTTTGCCATGTTTTAAGGTGATGCTCGAATAATATTATTCTTACACCGAATAATGGTTTGGGAACTATAACATCTAAACGGCTTGGTGTCATATATTTTAATGCATTTGTATCAATGTTATGGTCTAAAAAAAAACAAAATGTAATTATTAGCCATCCTTTAAAAAATATGATAAAAACAAGAAAAAATACCTTTAAAAATTTCCAAAAATTCATCTCCCTTGAGTAGTGTTAATACATATTTTAAAGTGTCTTCTGATTCCATATTTATAGCATTTCAATTCATCAGACAACGTTGGCGCATTTAAACACTAACAAATGGAGCAACAACAAATAATCAAAAATAATGTGCATGCACAAATATGCTTATAAATAAAAAACGAATGTTACGAAACTTTTGTCAAATAAAATTCTTAACAAAGGCAATTACATAGTACATAAACTAACTCTTCATAAACTAACGTAATTAACTTTTCACTTTTTAATATTGTAAATTGACACTTGTATAACTTAAACACGACAATGTATGTTTGTGTGTACATAGTACATATTTTATAGTTGACAATAAATACTTACCACTTTCCTTTTTATATTTTTGTTAACAATTGCATTTAAAATTTAATTACTATATTTTTAATTTTTCACTTTTATTTTATTTTAATTGTTAATACACAGTTTATATTTTTATATTTTAATCGACTGTTTTCAACTACAACTCGTTCAGAATAAAACTAAAATCAAAAGAAAACTGGTATGTGTGTTTTTTTTTGTATAACTAGAACAGTTACTTTCAACATTCCAATGTTACGCAAGTGCTGTTTATTTTTGGAATTTACCTAATCGTATTTAGTTTAGGTATTCGGTTTATTTATTTAGTTTGTTCTCACATAAATATATATGTATATGGTTAAGATTTGTTAATAAAAATGCAATTTTAAACAATTTCTTCTGGTTCAAATTATAACAATATTATGCATTTATATAATGTATAAAAAGAGCGTTGTTTTTACATTGATTAACCAAATAATATGATACGATTATTTAAGTACCTACATATGTAAATAGTTAGATTTATCAGCACTATTTACTGATCTCTTTCTCTCGCTCTCTTCTTCATTTAAATAACCCTTATATTTGGTGCATTAATAGTAGTGTCAACTCTTTTAAATTTATTATGTAGAATTTTAATAATGAAGATTTGAGAATTAAATAATTAAAGACATTTTATATAAAACTTCGAATATTAGAAATTAAATCAATGAAAATGTGTAAATTGTTTGTTACTTAATTAATATATTATAGTTTGGTACTTAATTAATATATTATTAACACTTAAAAAAAACAGGGTTTATGAACCATTTTTAGAGGTAAAAAACAGTACTTTAGCATTACTTATTACCTTAATTTCAATTTTGGTATTGTCATATCTGCTATAAAATGTTCTACGTTTAAGTTCAATACATATCAAAATTAAGTAAATTATTTTCTAAAATTTAGTAAATATTTACTAATAAAAAAGTTTTCAAAAACTATTTTTATTTTCAAGAAAACGACTTTATGTTCAATATTTTAGTAAGAAATTTTTACTTCAAATTAGTAAAATTTTTCATTATTTTTTAAATTATCTACATTATTTGTTTATGAATTTAATTTACCTGTTTCAAGAAAATATATACTAAATACAAGTACATTTTTACTATATTTTTTCTACATTTTAAGTAATATTTAGTTAATTATGTTCTAAAATCAAAGCACAATTGTACCAGTTACGATTTTCAATTATACAATTGTTTAAAATTTATCTGTACTTTTTTTAAGGAAGATATTCCTAAATATCAGTTTGTTACTTTTTAAGAAGTAAGACATCTTTTATTCAATGGTAGGAAATAATATATTGCTTTGCTTCTTAATTTATCTGAACTAGATTCTTGAAAGCATTTCTTAATAATTAGTAAGCAATAAACTCGAAGTAGAAGTTTAATAAATATGTATTAAAATGCAATATAAAATTCTCAGTATTTAGGAAAATTTTAACTAATGTCAAAGAAAACCATTAACAAGTTTTAAGTATATTATAAATTATGAACTATTGTGGAGTAAACCATTTACTGAACTCAGTTTTTTGAACTAAAACCAAAATTACTTAATTTTATGATGTAATTCCCTTAAGTCTAGGAAAAATGTATTAATTTCTAGTAAATATTATTTTGCGGTTAATAATATTTTCCTACAATCAAGTAATTTATCTATAGAAAAGAATAAACTAATTTCAAGTTTATAAACTATTTGCTTTTTTACTCAGATTTAGTCATTTTTATTACATTTTAATAAAATTTCCTTCATTTTAGTTAAATTTTACTCAAATTTAGGGAATTTTTTGAACTATTTGTAAGGAATTTTTTTTCATTAAATTTAGTACATGTCTTTTTTTTGAGTATACTGTCTCATTATTTAAACCAAAATTTAGTATATGTCATGTAAGGGCGTGGATTATTATTATTTTTATTATTATTAAGTGAGGCCTCCAGCAGTACGACCTCTAAGATCTTTTGTGCAGCCTTGAAGTTTCATCATGTTAGATTTAGGCTGTGTATAAAGCCAATTATTCTGTTAGATGAGAGATCAAATACATCCCCTGGGGCCATAAAGGCCCTTCCGAGCAATCAGCACGTTCATTACCAGCATGGCCTTCAGGACCAGGTACCCAGCACAAGGTAAGTTCATTATGCGTGCCGAGATCATTCAATGATGTCCAGCAGTCCATAACTACCCTAGACCTTATTTCATATGAAAATAAGGCTCTGAGAGCAGCTTGGCTATCAGACATAATAAAAATCCTATTATACCTAACTCTACGTCTCAGACATTCGTTAGAGCATATAAGGATGGCGTAAATTTCCGCCTGAAATATAGATGGGAATGTACCCATTGGGATACCCCTTTAAAAATTGGGCCCATATATGCCAGCCTCGGTGTCACCATTGGCCTGTTTGGAACCATCGGTAAACCACACTTGATCGGCATTAGTCTGCCACCATGTCTGATTTAACCATTAATCCCTGTTAGGTATAAGGACGTTAAATCTCCTATTTAACACCAGAGTCTTATAATCTGGTACTGCAATACTAGGATCATTCGCAAAGATACCTAGTATGCTCATGTGTCCAACCAGATCTCCCGGCAATAGACGGGATATCTCCGGTAGTCTGGATGCACTCCTATAGACCTCCTCCATTATCAATAAATGTAGGGGTGGGATATGTAGGATTGCACCCAGAGCATGAGTGTGGCAGGTCCTCATGGACCCAGTAATAGAAATACAGATGAGCCGATAGACCTTGTCAAGTTGCGATCTTGCAGTCAGCTGTTCAACTTTTTTCCACCATGCCAAAGCAGCGTATGTTATTATTGGTCCAATAATTGTAATAAAAGACCAGTAAATCATCATCGGTCTTAACTCCCACGTTTTACCAAAAAGTCGCTGGCAGGCATATAATGCTCTAGTAGCTCTTTTGATAGTGTTGGATAAGTGAGAATTCCAAGTGAGAGTACTATCAAGTATAACCCTGAGATATTTTACCTCCTTAGAAAACCCGATAGATGAGCCATTCAATGTCTAATAACTCTACGTTTTGTAAATGGTACAAGAATTGTCTTAGCTGCGTTGATAGATAAACTCTTATCCAAGCACCACTTGCTGGTTATATTTAGAGCAGTCTGCATCCTTTCCGATATAGTTACGTCATCCCACCCAGTAAGCGAAATTACTAAGTCATCGGCATAGCCATATGTACGGAATCCTAGGTTGTTAAGTTCTTCCAGTAGTTCATCAATAACCAGAGTCCACAATAGAGGCGATAATACGCCACCTTGTGGACATCCCCTGGTTGGGCCGTGGATTGGTCATGCATATAGTCAAATAACTAAAACGGTAACCAATGCTGATCGTAAATGGTAGCTAAAACTGACTGCTATTTAATTCGTAGACTGGGACCAGAACTGTTGGGATATTTTCATGGTACGTTTTTGTGGTATGCAGTTATCGTATACATATGTTTCTCAATTAATGCTTTGTGACAATTTTGAGTGACAGTTACTATGATAAATTGTAGCAATGGAACTGTTATATTGATGCGTCAAAAGTTTGTTATAAGATCAAAGCATTTATTATTTATAAACGTATTTCATATTCATACTTTTAGTTTCACTATTTCTGGCCTATGATTCTTGGATTTGCTAAATGTGTTACATTTTTACAATAATAAGAATCAGAGTGTTGTTACTATTTGCATAAAATATGCAAATGTTAAAATGTGTATATGAGAGTTAATTAAAAATAGGTTTTTATGGGGAAAATGAAAGATTTTTTTTAATGGAAAATGTAAATTCAGTTATGTAATATTAAAAGTTATTACATACTTGCATTATTCCACATACGAGTATGTAATAAAATTCTTAATTGAAATACTGTTCAAATCATTGAATTATTTATAGTTTTACTTTGTAGTCATTAGTAAAGTGAAATGTATAAATTAAATTAGCTTCCCATGCTAAATAATTTGTTCCAATTGTTAATTGCCGAAAAGTCTGAAGATCCAATGAAAATCAGAGGTTCTAAAATTTCGATTTTATAGGAAACTGACAGCATTAGTTTCAGCTAGTTTACATAAGTAGCAAAAATAACCCATGTTTGTTTTCTTACAGCTAATTTTTGTAATATCTTATTGGGGGAAGGTATATTTTAATTGTGCTGATGTTTGTTACACTATTAAATACTTGTCCAACAGCCACCTTAAAATATATTGGTCGACTCAGAATCATTTACTAAGTCGATTTAACGATGTCCGTCCGTCCGTCCGTCTGCTTAACTGTTCATGTAAAGCTTGTTGTAGTGTAAAGGTCACAGTTTTTAAGAATTATTAATTAATTTTTCATCTTTTCTTTATTTACGCATTTTCATACAAATTTGTTAAGGTTCAAGAACATTGCAAATTATTTTTTGTTTTGTTTTTAGATTCCAAAAATTAATTAAATAAATGCTTTATGTTTCATATTATCCTTATATTGTTTTCTTTACACCTGCAACATTTAGTTTATGGAATTGGCAGAAACTAGTATGTACTATGAAAACATTTTTTTGTAAGAAATTTATTTTATTTTGTTGTTTAATATCTTTGGTTTATATATTATTATTAATTTTTTGTTGCTTTCTTTTTTATACTCTCCACCACCATAAGTGGTGAATGAGTTTATCATTGCGTGTGTAACACTGAGCAATATTCATGTGAGACCCAACAAGGTATATATATTCTTGATCCTTATGAAATTCTAATTCGACGGAGCTATGTCCGTTTGTCTGTATGTGTAAAACACTCTCACGACCAAAAGACACAACTAAAATCAACTACGTTTACAAAAAACCGTTTATAATTCTCCTAAGCAGTTTGGTAAAATTTGATAAAATCAGCAATATCGGTACAATGAACCAGAGTTATGGACAAAAATGTAAGAAAACCTCCATAAAAATTTGATATTCTTAAACACTTTTCTGGCAATTTTTTTAAATATATTGCATATACTGCCATGAAATTTTGTACACATTATTTTTATGATACAAGACGAAAGTGTTAGGAAAATAATAGGAATCGGTCCATGATTTCTCCCAGCCCCCATTCAAATATCTTCCCGAAATTACTTTCTGAGTCGATTTAACGATGTCCGTCTGTCCGTCCGTCCGTCTGGCTGGCTGTCCATGTAAAGCTTGTGCGCAGAGTGCAGGTCGCAATTTTAAAGATATTTCGATAACATTTGGTACATAATATTTGTTCGACCCAAGGATGGATGGTATTGAAACTGGTGGAAATACGTCCATTATCTCACCTGGCCCCCATACAAATGTCCTCCCGAAATTAGGGTTTACCGATCATAAATGTTTGAATTATGTAAGTATCCACACAAATTTCATTAAAAATTAGTGGTAAATGAAGCCAAATCACATCTACAAATTTTGTGCAGATTGGTTCATAATTACTCGTAGCTCCCATATAAAGCCCACTTCCGAAAATCACTTTAAAGAGCATAATTCCCGCAAATCATATCCAAATCATATTGTACGAAAATATATTTCATAACGCTTATTTGTTTACATTACCCGATTGTCAAGTTTTACTTATTTACGGAAAGTTAGGGAAAAATAGTATAAAAAATGGTATTATACATTTTTCTGGGTTAAATTCTTTTCGAAAATGGTCCTTATATGGCAGCTATGAGAATCATGGACCGATCTTCTTCAATTTTGGAACAATTATGAGGATATTTAGCATCAAATTTCAACATAATAACGGTATATTCAAGATATACATAACGTGGATTTAGAGAGTGGACCTTATGTGGGGGATATTTTCAAATATGGACCGATATTCTCAAAATCCAGCAGTTTGATTTTGACATATATGTAAACGATCCCTATAAAATTTTCCATCGGTACCTTTATTTATAAGAAATTTATGAGTATTAAAATGATTTCCGGAAGGGTCATTTATAAGGGGAATACGGTCATATATAGACCGAAATTCACAAAATTCTGCAGAATATTTTTTGTGTATATGTTAATGATATGTGCAAAGTTTTGAGTCGGTACCGATATTTATACAATATATATAGGGATAAATGTCTTTTTCAGATGTGGTCCTTGTATGGAAGCTATGACCAATTCTGGGCCGACCACCATAAAATTCAGTACAACAATTTATTTGCCTATAAAGATTCTTTATGTCAAATTTTAGCCGTTTAACATTATTTATATCTGTTTTATATGTATTTAAGTGAATTTTGGAAGTGGACTATGGTCAAACATGGACCAAACTAAAAAAAATTTCATTTTGCAATTTCTTTTGACATAAAACTTATGCCTGCTGAATTTTGTATTGATATTTTAAATTTATAGGCATTTATATATAATTGGACAATATTTCGTGAAGATTTTTGTATGGAGGCTATGGGAATAATGAACCGATTCTTACTATTTTCCTCACACTTTCTTCTTTTATCAAAAAAACAACGTATACAAAATTTCATGGTATTATCTGCAATATATTTCAAAATATTGCAATAAAATGGTCAAAAAATATTAAATTTTTATGGAGGTTGTCTCACATATTGGTCCATAACTCTGGTTGACCTAAACCGATTTTACTGATTTTCAATACCAAAATTACCTGCAAAATAAGAAACAATTTTCTGGGGATGTCGTTTAGTTACGTTATACAGTTTGGACGTGAGAGTGTTTTACATAGACAGACAGACGGACAGATGGGCATAGCTCAATCGACTTAGAATTCCATAAGGATCAAGAATATATATATATACTTTGTTGGATCTCAGATGGATATTTCTAAGTGCTACACACGGAATGACAAACTTAATACCCTCATTCTCCACTTATGGTGGTGGAGGGTATAAAAATACTTAAATATTAAAGTTCAATTTGAATTAAATATCGTGCTTACATCAACTATTGTTTGAGACGTTCTACCTCAATTTGCTTGTTGCAAGTTGCAACCCTAACGTTGCGTCTTTTCATCTAAACTGAAAAAAACAGTTAATACATTAATGCTGATCCCAGCAAAAACTTCACTTACAAATGCTGTTAAAAAGTAATACGAAATATTTGAACAGATTAAGTACAAATCTACTATAAAAAGTATTTATTTTTGTTCGCGATGTCCTAAAAGTAATCAGTCAAATTTAAAGATTTTCAGCCAAATAAATTAAGAACTTACTTTTAAAATCTTATTAAAATATGTAGTTGTAGACTGATTACAACAAAATGTTGAAGAATAAATAAACAATCATAATAAATACTATGAAAACTTATTAAAAAATTATACTAAAAATTATTTATAATCTTCTTTAAATCTCTTATTCGAAGTATATTTCTTTGATTTTATCATTCTGACATATTTAAGATATATGTATATATATGAGGTAATTCTTTAATATGCAATTAGTAATCTAAAAAGAGGCGAACAAAGCTACGAAATAATGCATTCTGAAAGTTATTAAAACTAAGACTGTAGGTAAACTTGTTGCTGGGATACAGACATAAACCCTCTTTGTTTTAATCAAACCAACTATTCTTGCCTTTAAGTAGTATTCAACATATTTCATGCAACAGCAATAACAGTAGCAAACATGCAACCAAATAGAAATTTAAATGGAAATATTGTACATATCAAGTTGAAAAAAAGCTCGTGTTATCAGATTTATTGTTGTTTCTGTTTTTCACATAAATCGTAATACATTTATAAGTCCTCAGACTGTAGGGAATCTTTCATATTACTTCTGAACTTCTGAATTCTAAATTCTACTAAAATAAAACATTTTACGAATGCTGGAAACAAAAAATTGCACAGAAAAAAATTTTAAATGAAATTGCCATATTAATATTTTTCTCTGTATTTTGAAATGGTGGGAGGTGAGGTTATGAAACCTGATATTGCCTGAAAGTATTAAAATAAACTTCAAAGAGTACAACGATGGCATAATAAGAAACAGAAAATAAAAATGAAAAGTAATATAATTCAATTTTTCTTTTGCAAAAATAGTATCAACCTTAGGCATTGCTCGAACGCACGAGTGCCCTTATTAGATGCTTTGCTGGTTCTGGTAATCTGACGGTAATAAACTCATGTATTAGGCATTTCAGTCATTATTGTCATTGTCGACAAATACATCAGTTTGGTTATTGAAAAACAACAAATCCCAAAAACACATAATGAAGGACCTAGTCATGGTGTAACTATACAAGGTGAGTGCAGAGTAGCACAGCTGACTGACTTTCTTTACAATTTATTTATGTCAAAAGTAATACTTTTTCAAGTGTTTTTGACAGTAGTACAATATTTTACACAAACAAAATGCCTGTTGTTTCTATATTGTGATGTATTTGTTGACGATTTGCACTCGCCTTGTATATTTACACCATGGGCCTGGTTGGTCTGAGTTAAAATGAGACTGCTGAAATTAGCATAGTTGTCACTGCGATCGAATGACACACAGGATCGGCTACTTAGAACTCTTTAAATCCAGTTAAAGCGACTTGGGTGTTCGCATTGGTGGATCCTTCAATATCAGTGCTATATCCGGACGAGGAGTAATTTTACCAGCAGAACCATCAGCCGAAATTTAAAAGTCAAAAAAGGCGAGGCTTGTATTTTAATGGACATATAGTGATGTTGCAAGCAAACCCTTTTGTTAGGTGTATCGTAAATAGGAGCATTAGCGATGGAGCAACAGAAAATGTTAATTGGATGTATGAAAAATATGACAGAAAATATTATTCTAATTAAAGATAAACATGCACGTTACTAGGCCCTACAATAGCTGAGTGTTAGGCGATTTTTTGGAGCGTAAAATATTTCAATGTAAATTGCAATTTTTTGTGCATACCGCCACAATAGCCTTAGTGCTCAAACGAAACATACAGATTAAAATAAGAAAATCAGCTGCTTTTTAAATCAAAATATTACCAGAATAAATAAAAATTAAAATAACGAAATTGCGCCAAAACAAATGAGAGTGCCTCTATTCGATTGTGTCGAATCTTAAATACCCTCAAAGAGAATAACAAAACTACACTGGTGTTAAGACTTGAATATTTTTATTCAGTGTATTATTAATTTTTTATATTGTTCGAAAGATCAAGTTTACTAAGAACATTATTTATTTCAAATATTTTAAAATTATGTTAATCTCAATAACGTTATTTACAAGAGTTTATATTAACACTTGGAAGTGAACTTTATTTTGTAGTTATGGCCAATTATGGGCTGACAGTTAAAAAATCTAGTAGTATAATTGCTGTATAACTGATATTTATAATAATATGATTTCTGAATTATCCGCATAAAATTTTAGTTCTATATCGATATTTTTAGACATTTTGAAGCTGTGACCACTTATGGGCCGATCTTAAAATTGAGCACAGAGAATTTTATACATATTAGGATATATCACGACGAATTTCACTAGAATCCTGTATATTTAAGAGATATATGAGTATTTAAGCAATTTTCGAAAGTTGGCCAAATATGGACCGATATTCACAAAATCCAGTAAACTGATATAAAAAGATGATCTGTGTAAAATTTTGGATCGATACCATTATTTATAAGACATTTATACACATTTAAATGATTTTTAGAAGCGAACTTTGTATGGGCATTATGGTCAACATGAACCAAACCAAATAAAAAAACTGTGTGAAAAATATAAGTTTTTTTGGAGGTAGTCTCAGATTTTGTATCATAATTCGGATTCTACTGGACCGATTGTAGAGATTTTTCAATGCCATATTGCTTATCTGAATCTTTATATATATAAAAATGGTGTAAAAAATGTATAGTAATTCATAAAATGAGAACGGCTGGGCCGATTTCTGTAAAAAATGTTTGTCAATTGTTCGTATTTTCGAGGAGAAGGTTTTTACGGAAGAAAATTATGGAAAATCCCTCCAGAAAAGTCCGAAGATTGGAAAAATCGAAAATCGAGTTTTTGTATGAAATTATTCCTTAATGGCTTTCCAAATCAAAAAAATTGAAATTTCTTAGTGTAAATCATGAAAAATGCGAAATGCGAAACGCGGAAAATTGGAAAAATCGAAAATTGATTTTTTTGTACGAAATTTTGTGTGAAATTATTCCTTAATGGAAAAATAGAAAGTTCTTGGTGTAAATCATGGGAAATTGCGGAAAATACGAAATGCGGAAAATTGGAAAATCTCTCCGCAAAAGTCGGAAAATTGGATAAATTGATTTTTTTTTTGTACGAAATTTTGTGTGAAATTATTCCTGTTGTATTATATTATTACTCTAAAGTTTGTCTGAAGGCTTAAAATTGAGGCGAGGCAAAGTTCGCCGGGTCCAAATCAAAAAATAGAAATTTCTTAGTGTTAATCATGAAAAATGCGAAATGCGAAACGCGGAAAATTGGAAAAATCGAAAATTGATTTTTTTGTACAAAATTTTGTGTGAAATTATTCCTGTTGTTATTACTCTAAAGTTTGTCTGAAGGCTTAAAATTGAGGCGAGGCAAAGTTTGCCGGGTCCGCTAGTTTTCTATAAATGTTCCTTTGTAAACTTTGTGGATTTTGGTTATGTATTTTGGAAGTGAGAGTATACTACAAGGACAGACAGGCATATAGAAGGACATAGCTCAATCGACTTCGAATTTCATAAGGATCAAGAATTTATACTATATATATATATATATATACTTTGTTGGGCCTTAGATGAATATTTCTCAATGTTACGGAATGACAAATATATATATAGCCTCATATATAGCTTTTCTTTTTTTGGCAATATTATTATGAAATCATATACAGATTTTTCATATTGCAGTCTTGTCTATACATATATTTTTTGCCTTTGTAAGTAGCTTTTTTTCTATAACATAATGCTTAACATTGTTAACATAATGCCATTAAATTTCTTTTTTTTCACAAAAAACCCATAAAATTTCGTTATGAAGTTCAAGGTTTATGACGTTCTTGAGATATGTATGCCATGCGAATACATGCAAATATGTATACGCTACTGTATTGAGCTCCTGTGTTGTGGAAAATAATGACAAAGTAACCTTTTTTAGGTTTTAGGTCTTCAGCAGGATTGTCAAAAGATATTTTTATATTTAATGAATATATTTTACTTATTTAACTATTGTCTGCTAATAATAAAATTCTGAACTGTAAAGTTATATTAGTTTATCAATAAAACACATTTATTTCTAAGACATTACTGATAAAGATGATTGAATGTAAAGGTGGATTTTCCCATTCGTTCCGAACAAAATATTTCTTCGGAAAAAGTTTTCTTTTATATGAATATTTTTCTCTCCCTCCTAAAAAAAGAGACTTGAAACTTCAAATGAAAAAAACCTTGTCCGAACAAATATTTTATTTAAAACGAATGGGTAAATCAACCTTAAACTTTTAAGCACAATCAAGCTTCTTTGAGCCAAAGTGGCCTACCACGGGTTACTAAATATTTTTTTATACTTATTAATATTTACTATCATTACATATTTTTAAATTCCTTAGCATCTATTTAGTTTAGCAAACTTTTTAATTAAATATTTCATAATTTTTATTTGAACAAACCCAATTTCCAAGACCCATAATAAACATAATGTAAAAGCAAAAGAAGTGTATCAGCTGTACTTTAATTAACCTCATCGAAAGATAAGGATAGCTATACATATTACTAGAAAATCTTCTTTCCCTTACTTACGATGGGCTTAAATGTGTGATGCCACACTGGCCGTGTCGTATCTGTTGTGCCATTATAATAACAACGACTTATTTGCGAAATTTTCCTGAAAACGAAATTATAATGACCTTCGTACTAAGCTTACACTTACAGAATTTACATACAAATGTAGAGAAGATGTAAAATATTTTGCAACAAAAGTTTTATGTTGTTGAGATTTTCTAGCCTCGCGTATGTTGTTTATTGTTAGAGTACATACATACATATTTATGTTTGCTCAAATTTAGGAGCTACTTCTTTAGTTTAAAATATTTTATAATAAGAATTTTCTTAAACAAAGTTTATGCAAATTTGTTTTTTGTTTGTAAAACTTTATTTTTCCTATTTAAACACAGCCTTAAAGTATGCTTTAGCATTCTTGCACGTGTATGAACAACTAAATTGCAAATTCTAAACACGTTTAAGCAATTTGTTTTAAAAGGGATTTTAGCCAAGTCTAATCTGACCCTTGTAACAGAAAAACATCTTAAAAAAGTAATTTAAAGAACAAGTAAGAGTGCTATATTCGGCTGGGCCCAATCTTAAATACCCTTCACCTAAATATATTGACAATTGCAAAAAGTACACTGCTGTTAGGACCAGAATATCATATTAGTATTTCTTATTCTGTTTTAGCGCAAATTTTATTAGTATTTTATATATTGTTTGATAGACAAGTGCACCCACAATACAATTCATATCACATGTTTTTAAATTGTATCTAATTTTGAATATTAAGTGACATTAAAAAATTAGACTCAAAAAAGCACACATTACACAATCTCTCGAGATAATATTTTGGTACTAGAAAAGACAATTTAATACTAGAAAAAACTTTTTCTTGAAAAATATACATAAAGTAAATTGAAACGAAATAAGAGATAATCAAGCTTTATATTGTTTTCGATACTGATTATATAAGAGACTTTAATTAACTCACGTCAAGTACCATTGTTACAATACCTAAAAGATATACTCGTATGTAGGTATATTTTAACGAAAACAATATTGAATAGTTAAGTGCGGTACAAGTGGAAACTGAAGAATTTTTTTATTAAACAAATTAGCAACCACTTATATTTATTTATATTGAGAAATTATAACAACAAGCTCAAAGAGCAGAGACATATTCAGCCCAAGCATGAATAAAAAATCCGCGGGAGTTTTTTCCCTTTTTATTTTTTTAACATTTAATTTGAATAGGAAAAATGGGAGAAGAGAAAAAACTCCCGCGGAATTAGAAGGCAATGATGATTGGCATCACCATCACCACCTTAATCAGCAGCATCGCCAGCGTCATAGCCATACTCGTCATTTCGTAGAAGATGTTAAGAATATTGAACAGTTAAACAGAAATCGGAAATTGCTGCAAAGCTACATCTTCGTTAATGAATGTAGTACATAATTTCCAGAAATGTGTGTATGTAGAAAATTCCAACATTTCAAAACAAACTAAAAATAAATCACTCTTCCACACGCACTTCATTGATTTATACTCATATAATTGAAAAAATACTTAAAGAATCCGAACACTTGCTTAAAAGAACCTACATATAACTAAAGAGAAAATCAAAAAGTCTTTACAACCATATGATTTTTAAAGGAAACGGAAAAGAAAATCAAGCAAAAAGTTTGGTTTTTTGAATAGATGAAAACGGTTAAACAGAACACCATGAAAATTGCAGATGACGACTAAATCTTCATCTTGAACGATAACGACGAATCAAATAAAGACAGGAAAATTTTAATTTTTTTTTTGTAATTTCGTATATTTTGTTAAAAAAGAAGTGACACTTTGCAAGCGATTGTTCCTTGCTCACTTATGAGAAAAGAAGTTATAATATTATACAGAATAGCTTAAATGATTATAGAAATTGGTATTTTTCTTAAACATAACAAAATACAGCTTATTTATTTTAAACTCTATGAATTAAAAAGCTTTAGAAAGCACAACAATAAAGTAATTTGTACCAAACAAGTCTTTATGAGTCTAATGCTCAAGTGGTGCTACAATGTTGTGAAGCAAATTTGCTTTTTATGCGATAAATAAAGACTCTAATTCAACAGCATTTATACATAAGTATGTACATATGTGTCTTCCATACATTTATAGAAAAATATTTTTGAGAAAAAAATTATCGAATACTGTTTAGTATATACAGTCAGTCCTATTCTTACATACAACTGGAAGGCTGTGGATACAAAAACAAATATCTTTAGTATATAAGTAGAAAAGTGTTCTCATGCGAATTTCAAAATAATGTTAGAAGATTTTAAAATTCTATCCTTAAGACTTATGGTTTTATGAATTTTTTGGTCGCCGAGGGAAGCGATAAGTGTTCTGGCAAATTTGATTAAATCCATCATCATATATCGTATGTGTCTATACTACTTTAGAATGGATATTTGTTACATGGGTAACCTTTTCTATTGAGTTATCTTCATCTTATCTTATCTTCATCATGAACATTGCACAGTGCTTTAGGAGCTATTTCAGATGTCGTAACGTTATTTCAAACGGTTGGAGTTAATCACCAACAATCCATTTATGAATCGTATGAGCTAAAATTTAAAATACAAATAGTGCTTGGGAAAATCTACAAAAAACACCCTTATACAATTGTTTATATTATCTCTTTTAGTTTAAAAGATATATTGGTTTATTATGTTTTTTATATTTCTCGATCTTTTTCGGGTTTCTTAGAAATGGATTACCAACGGAAGGTCGAAAAATTTTTATAAAATATCAGCTATATTTGCGATAATATTCTAAATAAAATTAAAACTTACTAGCAGTTATATCCACACGCATCCATATTTGGAACATGTAAAAGTGTTAACATTTATTACATTTTCTCCGCGAAAATCTGGCTATATTTTGTTATACCCTCCACCACAATCAGTGGCCAATGAGGGTTTATATAAGTTTGTCATCCAGTGACAAACTCATCTGAGACCCAACAAAGTATATATATTCTTGGTCCTTATGAAATTCTAAGTCGTTTGGGCCATGTCTGTATGTCTCTGTAAAACACTCTCATGTCCAAAAGACACAACCAAAATCAACAGAGTTTACAAAAAACAGTTTATAATTCTCCTAAGCAGTTTGGTATTGAAAAATCTGAAATCTGAAAAATCTATATATTACAACCACGGTTGCCAGATTTGACGATTTATCGTCATATTGACGATTTTGGGGGATGAAAATGGCATTTTGACGACTGGACGATTTTTACCATTAATTTGACGATTTTTAAATATTTGTAATATATAGACATATTAAAGCAACTTATATTTACATTGTAAGGAGTACGAGTGCAAATATTGAAAATTTGAAAAACAATGCTAAAATGTTTTCAAAAACGGTAAGTTTATAAATACGAATTATTCTATAAGATGTGTAGAATTAAATGATTTTTTATAGATGGCGTGCTGCTGAAGAAAGTCCGGATGACGAAAATTTCATTTCTACATTTGTAAGTTAAAAATTTTACACGCTGTTTTCTTTATGCATAATATTGTCTATAAACTTATTTTATCAGAACAAACTTAAACGAAGAAAAATTTATAGATATATGGCTTGAAAATGCCAAAATAAAGACATGGGCAGAAAAGCGAAACAATGTTGTGTTTTGCAAATATTGTAAAAATTTTTGTAAATGTTGTACCTGATCTAATAAAATTGTTTAATTGCAATATATACATATGTATAAGTAAATTTGTGTAAGTTCTTACAAATGTATCTATATACTATACATATGTATGTATATAAAATAGGATGTATTAATGTATGTATGTAACGTATGGACTCCAAACGGCTGAGCCGATTTTGATGAAATTTTCACAGCATGTTACTGTGACTCTGGAAGGAATAATAGACTGTATGAAGTTTTAATTGTACACACGGGGGTGGCACCGCCCATATAACCCAAACATTTAAATCGCCATATTTTGGGCATTTTTTGACCTACGTCAATGATATGTGGTGCATATGGCATTGGCATAATTAGGAATATGTATCAGGAGAAAAGTGGGTGGGACCACGCCCCTTTTTAAGAAAATTAAAAATCGTAATAACCACTGGACCGATCGTCATTAAATTTTCACAATAGGATATTCTTACGAAATAATAAATTCTTGACTATGTAAGTGGACAAAGGGGCATGGCCTCGCCCACTGAAGTGCATCGCTCATATGACGCGCTTCAGTATCCTATTGTTTTTCCATATGGAGCAGATGGATATCACTTTGAAATACGTCAAATCAATCAAGCAACCCCTAAGGCCGTTAATTATCCGGTTGAGTTCTTAAATTCACTCGATGTGCCAGGCTTTCCACCACATGTGCTACATCTTAAAATTGGAGTGCCAATTATTTTACTGCGTAATATCGATCACCACGGCTTTTCAATGGCACTCGACTTGCAGTAAAAAATAAACTGAGAAATAATTTAGTAGAAGCGACCAATATAAAGGTGCAGATGTACTTTTGCTACGCATTCCAATGCTACCAACAGATTTACCATTCGATTTTCAACAATTTTTTCCCCTTCGGTTAGCGTTTGCGATGACTGTTAACAAAGCTCAAGGTTAATATCCCGTGTATATGTGTATGCTCCTGATGGGCAAACTAAACCTAAAGCATTGCAATAAATACATTAAAATTAAAGAAATAAATGTTTGTAAATATATAAATACGTTTTATTTTATTTTGGCTAGTAGATATATAAAGATTATAATATACATATTTCTTTAATATATTATAAGTCTCTTTTTTTAATATACGTACAATTTTTTATACACATGTTGATAAAATCTTGTAAATATATTTTAATTAAAAAATGTGACTATATTTTTTAGTTAAAAATATATTTGATCTCTTTATTGATAAGAATTTAGTTTATTTTATATAAAAAAACTATGTATTTGTTTGTTATGTTTTGTTTTTGTTAAATAAACTAAATATTTTATTTGAGAAACGTTTTGTTTTATATTTTTGGCGATTTCTTGACGATTCCTTAAAAATAGTATGACGATTTGGAATTAAGGAATTTTTAACACATTCACATGGACCACACCAAACAACACCTAAGCAATCATACATTTTTAATTTTATTTATTTCTTTATAAAAGCACTACTTTTTATATTTTTTCTAATGGAGGATCTTAAACAATTTTTATTTCTTTTATGTTGGTATATTTGATTCAGATTTGTTAAATAATTGGATTCCAATTTCTTCACAGTTTCAGTACTAATTCTGTGTGTTTTAATTTTCTCAGCTGCATAAGTAATTACTACGAACGTATTGTCGACTTCATTTAACCACCTTGTTGGTTGCAAATATATTTTTTTTAAATTTACTTTTTATTTTCTTTCTAATTTTCTTTGGATAAAGGTTTCACTCAATATTCCTCGCCTTTGACATGTTAAAGAAAATTCGAAAATATTTCTTCAATTTGTTTGTAGGGCGTTTTCGTTTAAAAAGACCATCCACGTTAATGGTCGGAGATTGACTAAGGCTGTTTGTCTTCTTGACTTGTGTTTGTTGTCTTTTGCTAGTAACAGTTCTCCGGCGTGTCAACAAATTTTCATGTTGTTTGTATTTGTGTTGCTTTGTATTTGTAGCCTTTTACTTTGCGCACTAATATTATGAGTTTGATGTTGGAGATGTATTTGGTATCAAGGTTTGAACAGTTATTAAATTTTGGTTGCTTTATTTCCATACGCAACTTGTTCAATGTTTATGCCGCTACTTGTTGAAAAAACTTTGTTTTGTTTTAGTCGTGTTGTACTTAAAGTGTTGGTAAAGGATATAATTTCATTAACTAACTTGATAGATATCTTAAATTTATATTATACCTTTGTATAGTATTTTGTAATTTCAAAATATTGTTTAACTTCTTCTTGGAAAGAGTTATCAAATTAAAGCTATTGGTTCATCTCTCCTTTGTTATTTTCTTTTGTTTGTCTAGACTTTGCACTGACCAAATTTAAATGCTGCCTTTAACTATTTTTTATGCCATAATGAAGGGTGTTCCAAAATACATGCAAGATCTGCATTTGCTGCCATTTGTACAAAACATCTCGCTTTCATTCTCGTACAATATTTCATAAATAATGAAAAATTCCAAGAGCAAACCCATCCTTTCTTTATTTATTTAGCTGTATCAGCTGCATCCCCTCTTCTTAATCCGAAAAAGGAGTCAGAAAATAGTCCAACTAAAAGGCATTTTCGGAGCGAAAGAAAAATTTGCTTAAAAAATTAATTTATTTTCCATTTTGATATATTTTATTTATTTAATTTATTTAATTTATAATTTAATTTTTTTCATTTCTAATTTAGTTTATTTGTATTTAATTTTATTTAAAAAAAATAATAAATGTGAACTTTTAATTTTTTGTATTTCAAATTGTAATGACTCTTTTCTGACATGATGTAAGCGCTCTTTCTGAGCTCCAAAAAAAAAACCCCTCATAAAAGATTTTCTTCTGACATTATCTAAGATCTCTTTCTGACAGACTATTTTCAAATCTAATGACCCTCTTTTCTTAAGGTTTTCGAAACAATAATGATTGTTTTTTGGGCTCATAAAGAACATGAACGCTCCGGAAATGGTGTCAGAAAAGACTCCTTTCGGACTCATATGGCTTGCTGGGATGTTGCAGACTAATGGGTTTTGTTGTACTTCAAGTTTCTTTTTTAATTTTTCTGCATGTTTTTGGATCTCAGTTTATGCCAAAGGCATGTCTTAATGAATATTCGAATTGTGTTCATTCGTAGCAGTTTCTTTTGAAGCTGAGGCCGTTCCTCATTGCTGTATTCCATAACAGCACATAAGTCTTATTATTGTTATTGTTATAAAGCAGAAGTTTACAATCTAAACTACGCTTAGAGTTTCAGCCAATAAGCCAACTAATTTGCATTAATTTAAATTTAATTTGAATTAATTTTCCATCTATGTATATGGGATCTCCATGTAAGGCGTCGATCGAGGTGTATTCCGAGGTATTTAATTTCGGAAATAGGAGAGCGTGATTCCCTAGGCAATGTCAAGAAGGTTATCTGTGGATGTCATCAGCAAATGTTGATGTATGAGTATGATTATTTGTTGGCAAATCAGATGTGTATTCAAGTACAGAACACGTCCTGGGGGTACTCCTGCTTCAATAGGTTATGCGGAGCTTAAGAAATCTCCTTCTTGAAGCTTAAATGTTCAAAAAGTTAAGTCTTCTAATAGCTTATGTATGTTTACGGGTAAATTTAGTTTCAACTTGTATATTAGACCATCATGCCACACTTTATCAAACGCTTGAGAAATGTCGATGAAGACAGCAGAGCAATATTTTTTTCTTCAAATGTTTTTTTTACGATATCTACAAGTCTATGGGTTTGTTCGATAGTACAGAGTTTTCTTCTAAATCCAAATTGTTGATTTGGAATATAAATGTTATATATATATATACATCGTTATATATAAATCGAGTATACCTTGTTCATGAGTATCTTCTCGAATGATTCTACTATTGTGTGATCTTTTCCCGGCATAGGTATCATGGTAACCAACGAAACCTTTCATTCTGGTGGATAATATGCCAGGTGTAATATGGCCTTAAAAAAAAGAAGTGTTATTTTTATTGCTCCATAAGCATTTTTTATTGATTTTGTCAATACTAGGTGCTTTCTTAGAGTTGAATTCAATAATAGCCTTTTCGATCTCCTGTATCTCAAAACATGTTATTAGACCTGCTCCAAAATTGCGTACAACTCGTGGCAACTCAATTGTTTCATTTGATGTGTTTGGGAAAATTATTTCGAATGATTAGCAAATTAAGACAGGTTTTTTAAAACTTTTAGTGGTTCGCCATAATAAGTAATCCGATTGCCGAGTTGCGTTCAAATTTTCTAAATATTTATTTAGTGATTAAGTTTTTCGATATTGCCACAGCTTTAAAAGTCTTTTTATGCAATATTTCAACTTAGATTTGAGTTGGAGCGATCTGTGCATTTGTCGCTCTCTTCAAATTCTTCTTTTTTTTCATTTAAGAGCCGTTAAACATCTGCAGAATAAAAATAAATTTGGGCAAAAATAAAATAAAACAATTAAGAAAGTATGGTCGGTCAAGCCCGACCCATACCCAGTTTATGTATAAAATAGTTTTTCAGAAATAGGCGTTATATGGGATATATAACCTATTGTGGACCGATCATCCAAAAATTTAGTGTCATGATGTGTGTGAATATAAATATTATATGTGTTAAACTTTATCTCGATATAAATACTTTTAAAAGATTTATGGAGCTTAAATTGAATTACGGAGAGGGTCTTATATGGGAGTTTCGACTAATTATGGACCGATCATTATAAAATTAGGTGTCATTATTTCTGTATATAAGAAACTTATTTGTGTCAAATTTTATTTGATTGCCAACATTTTCAAGAAACTTAAGATCGTTAAAGTGATTTTCTGAAGTGGGCCTTATATGGGAGCTACGATTAATTATGGACCGATCATAATAAAATTATATGTATACATATGGAATACCCCACCCACTATGGTGGTGTAGGGTATATATAGAGTTGAGCAGCCAGTTTAAGATTATTATTGAAATTGATAAGAGCATAATCGATATTTTATGGTGTTCTTACCCGTATTTTATATATTTTGTCCAATTTATACTTGAGTTTGTCATCGCTAAATTACCAAAATTATCTTAAGCGATAAAGCATAGTACCGACTTGATAACAGTGATTGTTAAAGTGTAAAATTTTTTTGTTTTAGTAGCACGCATATGAATGTCGAAACAAATTCATCTTCGATAACGAGCCTGGCCAGTTTCTGTTGCTTCTATCTAGTTTCCTGTTATATAACCCTGCGATGATCAATGTTGTTTGTCACTGGTTGTTAAATTTTTGCATTTGTTACAATATCACTATATAAAGAATTTTCAGATTATAATTGGTATTTGTAGTTGATCATTAAATGCTTTAATTTGTTACAAACTTAGTCTATCATGTTGTTGAATCTTATCACAGAAAAAGTTATAGACATTTGACTGCTTTCTCGCAACTGATCACACTGCAGTACACATATAACACTGGGGACTATTTAAGTAATTTGGCATTAGAAATAAATATCATTGATTTGTATGGTTCCGTCAAGATTGCAGACACCACTTTTCAATTATATTATATTTCGGGCTTACTAAGAAATACTTGTTCCAAATTTTAACTGGTTTCGGCCATATTACGTTTCATTTGATATTGGATGAACAGCTGTTGGATCCTTTTCTAAAACTTTCTTCCTGTTAAACAGAACTTGCTCATTTTCAATATTCTTGATCAACAGAGAATATTTGTGCACAATTTAATAAAAATCTCACTCCTAGGGGTCTACTATAGTGCTTCCATAAATGCGAATATTGCATTTCGTATACGAGTATTTTTAAGCCAAAACTGTTTTTCTACTTTGGCATCACAATTTATATTTCAATAAGTAGAACAGGCAGGCCAGCAGATACACGTACATAGCTGAATGTTTTTCCATTATTTCTTAAAGGCTTAATTTTAAAATTTTCTTAATCAATTTATGCTTTTGAATATCTCAACTTGTATAATTATACCCTACAATAAATTACTTCGAAAATATATAGATTTATAAATTATGTATTTGAATAATTTACCATACAAAATACATACTCAACAATAACAGTTTGTAGTCGCATTACTTTCGCATCTATGCTAAAAATGTCATCTGCTATGTTGCAGTGTAAGAGTGCATTTAAAACTTCGAAAAAACTACAAATAAATTTTCAGAGTCCAAAAGCGAACAAAATCTTTTGGCAACATTAAGTTTGAAACTAACTTGAATCTATCATCACTATTACGGTGTGATGACATGTTCGATACAACTCTATGAATCTAAAGAATTGAGTGGATACGAATATAAAATTTTAAAAGAGAAGACTACTGTTGTTGAAATAAACACTCAAAAAATTTGACAGTAAATATTTAAATAATTTTATTATGAACTGTTAAATTCAAGATAAAAAAAAAGCCAGTAATATGTTTATTTGTACGCCAATAGCATAATTGTTACATACATACATATAATTGATCTGTGCAAAATTTCGGTTCGATATGGATATTCATTTAAGTAAATACGTTTTTTGGAAGTATTCTACATAAGAAAGCTATTTTCAATTATGAATTGTTTAGCCTTAAATTATGTACAACGATTTATATGTATGTCTAAGTATGTGCATGATTTGTGTTGAATTTCAACTTTATAGTGATGTTTATAAGATATTTTTCCGAATTTATGTTATTTTCGGAAGTGGACATATGTGGGTGATACGATCAAATATGAACCGTTCAGCATAAAATTTAATATGACGATTTATATGTAAAGCATGGTTAAATTGTAAGGGCCGATGTTGAATGTGAACCACACCTAAACGCCAAGCTTTTTTCCGAATTTTATTTGACATTTCTCTATTTCAGACTTACTCAATTTGAACCATGGAGAGACACACAATCCAACAACGTGTTAAAGTTATCCAGACTTTTTATTAAAATGGGCGTTCAAATCAAAATGCATATTGTGTACTTCGTGATTTTTTGGGTCAATTTGATCGTCCAAATGTGCGTACAATCGCAAAAATCGTGGAAAAATTCGAGCAAACCGGGTCTGTAGAAGATGTGAAAACACCAGTGCATGCTCGTACAGCTCGTACTGCAGAAAATATTGCTGCTGTTCGCGATAGTGTGGCTGAAGAGCCGTCCACCTCAACTAGTCGTCGTGACCAACAATTGCACCTCTCACGCTCGTCGTTGATGAACATTATGCATAAAGACTTGCATTTACACGCTTACAAGGTGCCAATTGGCTCAAGAACTAAAGCATCTTGGCCATTCCAAACGCCGTGAATGGGCAGAATAGTGGCAAGAAATGGCAACAGTAGATGATTAATTTTCGAAGAAAATCATCTTCAGTGATGAGGTACATTTTCACCTCAGTGGATTCGTCAATAAACAGAATTGCCGCATTTGGGCGAATGAGAATCCAAGAGTGATTGTCGAAAAACCAATGCACCAATGCAAAGAGTGACTGTTTGGTGCGGTTTATGGGCTGGTGCCATCATCGGGCCGTATTTTTTCCAAAATGAGGCCGGTCAGGCAGTTACTGTGAATGGTGTTCGCTATCGTGAGATGATAACGAATTTTTTATGGCCCGAATGGGAAGATATGGATGTGGACGATATGTGGTTTCAGCAGGACGGTGCCACTTGCCACACAGCTAACGAAACAATGGTTCCTTTGCGCAACAAATTTAATGGCCCTGTTATCTCACGTAATGGCGATGTCAATTGGCCGCCAAGAGCATGTGATTTGACACCGTTGGACTTTTTTCTTTGGGGTTATTTGAAAGAAAATGTGTACGTCGATAAGCCAGCAACAATTCAAGAGCTAAAGGATGAGATAATTCGGCACATTAACGGCATAGAACCTCTATTATGCCTCAGGGTCATCGAAAATTTGGACCATCGGATGGAGGTGTGCCGCCGTAATCGCGGCGCCCATTTGGCCGATATTTTGTTCCATACATAATTGAGTAATACCAATATATCATAATAAAATAAAATTACAATAATTTCCTAAATAGTTTGTGTTTTATTCAAAATCAACATCGGCCCTTGAAATTTAACCACCCGTTATTATTCATGGATTATTTGTGTTCAATTTCAACTTGATAGTCTTTTTTATAAGAGATTTATGCTCGTTTAAGTGATTTTCGGAAGTGGACTTTGTATAGCTATGTTAAAACAAGGACCGATACAAACAAAATATCGTTTTGAGATTTTTTGCATGAAACTTATTTTTGTATGGATACTGCCTTTCTATAGACATTTATGTACCATAAAGCCATATTCCGGGGGCCCCAAGTGGACTTTGGGGGCTATGACAAATCGTGGACCTGTTCTTAGCATTTTCAACAGGACTTGCAATTAAAGAAAGTCGACTTAGAATCGACTTAGAATTTCTCGCAAAGGGTAAATACTTGTTATTGTCAAATATGGATTATCTTGTTAAAATATTTCAAAATTGTATTTTATAATTCGGCATTTAAAGTTTCGGAAAACAGATATTTTTAAAATATTTTTTTTAATAAAACAAATTTCAGAATTTAAAGAAATGGAATAATTATTATTTTTTATTCGAACTGTTAGTTTTAAATTTTTTGATATTTATTTAGTCAGGCTTGAGTTCAATAAATTTAATTTTCTTTAAATCATTTTTACTGATTATTTTTTTAAAATAGCTAGGGCACCAGCTAATGTTTGCAATTGTACTTCAAGTAGTACACATAAAATATGGACGAAAGTGGACAACAAACATAACAAACACAAATGTATTCAGGCTTTCAAGACAAAGTCTTGACAGAAAAAATACGACAAAAAAACTGAAGAAAAAGGAGGCAACATGTAAATAAAAATTGAAAAATGATAATTACAGCAAATTTCGACCCACCGGTAACACTGGTTAAAAGACTGATGTTTGACTGTTGGCTAGCAGGCACCGCAGTGGTGCAGAGGTTAGAACGCAAAGAATTCTGATGAGAGAATGTGGTGATTTTCGAAACATGTAAATTCAACCCAAGTTCAATCCCCAGCTCAGACAGGAAAAAAATTATCAATAAATTTTAATAGAGATTTCATGTTGTAAAACAATTTCTTCAGTGAAAATAATTTAATGAAAATTATATTTAATGAACTCGAGCCTGACTAAATAAATATCAAAAAAATTTGAAATGGAACAATTTTCAATGTTAAAACTGTATTTATTGTGTGCAAATAAATTATTACAATGACCCTATAAAGTGCCATTATCATTGTTAACGCCACTAACAATTTATGTAATAAATATGGCATATTTTATAGATTTAATGAACAGTAAAGAAAAACCAAAAGTAATAAAATACTTTTGGAACAAAAAATTCTTTTTATGATTGTGATAATTTGTATTTTTTTCACATTAAAGCACACAAGGGTTAATAAATAGCGGTCGTAATAAAACCTACATCATATTTGTTCATTTGGACTGATTTTAGTGAAATTTTCTAAGTGATTAGTTTTTATGATTGTGTTCGTAAGAACTTAATACGGTATTATGACCAGGATTACTACATGCGAAATGGAACAAGACTGTCTTAAAGTTGTCAATATTCATCCTATGCAAACATTGTGCTCTAACGCTGCTATTGGCCCCAAGAAAATTGGCCCCAATGAAAAAGATCAAAAATTGCCCAAAAACACGAATTTGTATTTTATTTGGAATTTTATCGATTTATTTTGGAGATGCATTTTTGCAATGGAATGAAAAATTGCCCTAAAATATTAAAATATTAAATATTAAAATATTATATTATTGAACAAAGAGCACAAAAATTCAGTTTCTGTTAAATAAATCAAAAATGACCCCAAAATCTCATTCAAAATTCTAGGGAAAGTTTTCTTGATTACTATCAAGCAATAATTTATAAAAATGCAATACATTGTAACAGTAAATTGTTTCGGTTCTGGTTTGAAATTGTTCAGTAATTGTGTTAATGCGATTTTAAAGTGATTTGTATTTACTCGTAAATTTTAATCATAGATAAACAATTTAAAACATAAAGTGATAATATGATTGAAATTTTTTTGGGAAGAAATAAGTAAAAATTTGTTTGTAAAAAAAGAAAAAGTTATACATAACAAGTTAGACTACAATATACGGCTGTGCCGAATGTTTAATACCCTCCACCTAAACGTACTAAAAAATAGAAAAACTACACTGGTTATAGGACTAGAATATTCTTATTCTGTGTTTTCTATTCAGTCTTAGTGCAAATTTTATTAGTATTTTGTGTATTGTTTGAAAGACAATATTACGACAAATATAATTTATTTCAAATGTTTTGACATTTTGTCCATTTATAATTGACATAATTACCGATTCTTACTGTAATTTACAGAGTTTGTCTGATTTTCATAATAATCTTGAGTGTAATTTAACAATTTATAAAATTAAAAAAACATTTTTCCATATTCAAAAGTTAAGAAACAGAGTATAAAACAGAGTATAAGATAAGGTGAGGCTTTTGTGTTTGAATTTGATCTCAATAATATTATTTACAAGGGATTTGTGGATAGCATAGTAGACGTGGACCAGTTATGGACTGATAGCTTCTAAATCCAGTATCCACTAATGTGGTTTCTAATTATTAGACATTTATTTTGGTTGAATTTCATCTCCATAACGTTATTGTCAAGAGTTGTATGATTGTTTAATATGCTCGGAAGTGGACTTAATTCGGGTACTATTGCCAATTATTGACTGACATCCAGTAGCATAATTGCCATATAACCGATATTAATATGATTTCTAGAATAAAATTACATTTTGGTGTGTTATTTGTTTTTTTGGAATTGGTTCTTATATGACAGCTATGACAAATTATGGGCCGATCTTCTTAAATTTTGGAACAGTGATTTTTATGCATATGAGGATACTTCAGGTCGAATTTCAACAAAATAACGGTATATTTAAGGTATATATTAGTTTTAACATAGATTTCGGAAGTAGACCTTATATGGGGTATATAGTCAAATATGGACCGATATTCTCAAAATCCGTCAGTTTGTAAATTATCTATGTAAAATTTTTGATCGGCACCGTTATTTATAAAGTGATTAAAGTAATTTTCGTAAGAGAACTTTATATTGGGGGATACGTTGAAAATGGACCGAAATTCACAAAATTTTGTGGAATAATTTTAAATGTAAATGATATGTGCAAAGTTTTGAGTCGGTACCAATATTTATGCGATGTATATAAAGATAAAAGTCTTTTTCGAATGTCGTCCTTGTATGAAAGTTATCACCAATTATGAGCCGACCACCATAAAATTTAGTACAACAATTTATTTGTGTCAAATTTTAGCCGTTTAACATTATTAACATCATTATCAGTTTGATCCTGCTGAATTTTGTATTGATATTCCAATTTTATAGGCATTTATGTATAATTGAGTAATATTTCGAAATGAGAAATCATGGACTTACAATTTTCCTCACACTTTCTGCTTTTATCATAAAAACAACGTATACTAAATTTCATGATAATTTTTGCAATATATTTAAAAATATATCAAGAAAAATGTTTAAAAATATCAATTTTTTATGGAGGCTGTCTTACATTTTGATCCACAACTCTTGTTCTACTATACCGATTTTGCTGATTTTCAACACAAAACTGCTTAGGGGAACTATAAGCGGTTTTTTGTAAATTTTGTTGATTGCGGTTGTGCTCTTTAGACGTGAGAGTGTTTTACACAGACAGACAGACAGACAGACGGACATGGCTCAATAGACTTAGAATTTCGGAAGGATCTAGAATATATATACTTTGTTGGGTCTCAGGTGAGTATTTCTCAGTGTTACACACGGAATGACAAACTTATATATACCCTCATTCACCACTTATGGGGGTGGAGGGTATGAAGAGAAATCAGTGCATAAAGATATAATAAATTTCAAGTGATGGCATAATAAAAGAAAGAAATGAAGTTTGTTGCAAATTATCAAAAACAACATTTTCGATTTCGAACAAGCTCTGCGAAGTTCTCTTAAAATTATGTTTTCCAATGCAAGATATATTGGTTGCAGATGAGTTTTACTTTAAGCCTTATTGTCTATTCTATCTAAATTATATTTGCAATAATTTTTAAGAAAATAATTTATTTTTAAGAAAAGGTTGCAGATATTTATTGAAAATTTATTCAAAATCACGCTATTTTAAAATCTTTATATATTTTTTATATATATTTTTTTTTTTAAAGAAATGTTTAATTACTTTATAATCTGAACATAAAAATCTGCCAATTTTAATTTCTATTTTCTTCATTTCTAACTGAATTTATAAAAAAAATTGAGGTAAAATTTAATTTATATACCCCAACATTTAAGGCCACAAATAATTTTACCTTATGACAATTGTTCATAAACTTTAGGGTGATTTTTTGTAAACTAATTAGGACTAAAATTCGTAATGAATTGTTACCCCACAATTTGGATCATTTTTGTTTTTTCCTTTTGGTGTAATTTTTCCTGGGGTCATAATTCGCAGCGCCTGTGCTTTAAAAACACAAAGTAGACCCCAAACCACTCACAAGACTTGTTATGTATCAATGCCATTCTTCCCTGTAGTACGGTATCAAATGATCGTCTAATTTTATAAAGTTTAATTTCATTTTATTCTTACATGCACTCGTATGTCTAAAAAAGTATGCCTTTGAAAGATAGTATTTAAATTCGTTTAACATTTAAAAACGTTAATTTTAACTTTTCATACTCTTTCTAAAGTGCAATTTTTAAATGTAAAATAAAGGATACGAAAACACCTACGCGATGACTCTGAAATAAAACAAGTAAGAAATTATAGTCGGTCAAGCCCGACCATATAATATTCTACATCCAGTATATATGCATAAGAGTTTTTCAGGAATGGGCGCTGTATGGAGCTATGGCCTATTGACCAAATGATTTTTGTATATACGAGTATGAAACATATTTATGTTCTGATTTTCTTGATAGAGTTATGCTAGTTAAAGTGATTTTCAGCAGTCAGAATAATATGCGGGGAACCCTCATGCTACATTTAATGGAAATAACTGCCAGCATCGGGCATACTTCAATCGACTCAGAGCGTGATTCTGAGTCGATCTGTATCTGTGTGGGTGTATATTTTTGGTCCTTACGAAATTCTAAGTCGATTGAGCTATGTCCGTCTATCTGTCTGTCTGTGTAAAACACTCTCACATCCAAAAGACACAGCCAAAATCAACAGAGGTAAAAAAAAACGTTTATAATTATTCTAAGCAGTTTTGGTTTTGAAAAACTGCAAAATCGGTATAGTAGAACCAGAGTTATGAATCAAAATGTGAGACAACCTCTATAAAAGTTTGATATTTTAAAATAGAAATTTTCTGAGGTATATAGCAGATATTGCCATGAAATTTTGTATACGCTTTTTTGTGATAAAAGAAGAAAGTGTGAGGAAAATAATAAGACTCGGTCTATAGCATCCATACAAATATCTTCCCGAAATGTGGCTTAATGATAAATAAATTCCTGTAAAATTGGAATATTAAATAAAAATTCGCCAACAATGAGTGCCATATAAAAAAAATTGCAAAACTAAATTTTGTTTTGTTCGGTCCATGTTTCACCATGACACCATTCAGTTAAATATGTATAAATCTCGTATAAATGTTGTTACCAGACTTAAATTCGAAACAGATAATCTTTAAAGCCATGTAATTTGTTGTATTAAATTTTATGATGGTCGGCCAATAATTGGTCATAGCTTCCAGAAAAGGTATATATCCAAAAAAGTAATTAATCTTTATATATGTATATCTTATAAATGTCGGTACCGAACGGTATAGTAGAACCAAAGTTGTGGACAATTTTACAATCAACATAATTTATTTACTTATGTCTTGAAACATTGTCTAATTTTTATCATTTATAATTAATTTAATAAATAATTCTCACCATTATTTACAGAGTTTTTCAGTTTATCAAACAATCTTGTGTGTAATTTAACAATTTATAAAATTAAAAATTGATTTACATTACCCGATTGGTTCAACATTGATCCATATCCTCCATAAATTAAGGAAGTGAGTAGAAACAAGTAAGAGTTTATATTCGGCTGAGCCGATTTAGCTCAACAATTGTGATCCCTATCACAGTTTATCATCTCAATAACATTATTTATAAAACTAATAATGGAAAGTGGACCAATTATATATCGATCTTCATAAAATTCAGTACAGAGAATTTTATGCATATCAGGAAATACCATATCGAATTTCAACATAATAATGGTATAATTAAGAGTACGTAATTGAATTTTAGAAGTGGTCCTTATATGCGGAATATGCCGAAACATTGATCGCTACCGTTATTTATAGTATGTACATATGTATGTATACAAAGATTAATGTCTTTTTCGGATGTAGTCGTTATAAGAGAGGTATGACCAATTATGGACCGACCATCATAAAATGCGGTGTAGCAATTTATATACATATAAGGATTATTTATTTCGAACTTTAACCTGATAATAACATTTATAACATATTTATACATATTAAAGTGAATTTAGCAAGTAGACTTTATATGAAGGTTCTGGTACAACAAAATATCGCTCTGGTACAACAAAATATCGCTTTGCTATTTCTTTTTACATAAAATGTAAAATTTTGCCATAGAAATCATTTTAAGTTTCTTAACATTTCCATGACAGTTTGTCCTTTAAACAAAATAGCCAAAAATATGTGAAAAATATCAAATTTTTATGGTGGTCGTCTCACATTTTGGTCTATAACTCTGGTTTTACTATAAGGATTTTACTAATTTTTTTAAAGCAAACTTTCCGATAAAATATAAAACATTTAACTGGAAATTTCGTTAAGTTAAACTGTGTGGTTTGGACGAATTTAATAAGAATCAGTAATAAATATGCATTGTTAAGACTCAGATGAAAATTCTCAATGTTTCACACGGAATGACAAACATACGGCGAGGGTACACAAATTGTTGAAGTTATACTGTGTTCAGACATATACTTTTATTGAGTCAATATTCGGTTAATTTACAATATAATTATAAGTGTTCAGGCATACGCAATTTTCAGCTTACTCAATAATCATGTGATGGAAATCGATATCGAATACGAATCAGTTTTGGAAATACATTTTAATGCATTTATAATCTAATTTTTAAAATTTTTGTTTTAAGATTCTCTTTAGTAGCCCAATATCTTTATATTTTATGTGATAAAAGTTTTTCAATACAGAAATGTTATGAAAAAATTGACTTCTAAAACTCATTCGTTTTCGATATTGATTTCCATCACATGCCTCATTGTTTTTATTTTGGTTGTGAAAATTTGTGTCGAAGCGTAAAAAAATACAAATTAAAACACAATTTTTAATAAAAAGGAAGAAATAAATGGCGTATATTCAGAAATGATATCTAAGTTTAAACTTTTTTAAGTAGCAACTTAGTCCCGGTTTACATTATGATATTTTTGTCGCTGCGATTCTTGCTTTGTAGGCGAGAGCGGTGAGTCGTACATGCATATTTTAATACGACTCACCGCTCTCGCCTACAAAGCAAGAATCGCAGCGACAAAAATTTCATAATGTTATTCTTAGTTGATTACTTTCAGCACGAAAAGTTACAACTTAACGCCTGGCCCACGATGTCGAACGATAACGTTCGCTTAGATAAGACTTAAGACACTAACTTTTTATCGTATTTATTTTTTACTCAATCAAGTTTGTTTATTCCACAATCAAGTTTGTGTCTTAAGTCTTACCTAAGCGAACGTTATCGCTCGACATCGTGGGCCAGGGGGTTAATTATGGGTAAAGCTGTAACTAAATGTCAACTAACAAATACATTTAAAGAACAGCTGATTGATTTTATTTTTTGTCGTCGATGATGTTAACATATTTGGCCACCAATTTTTTAAATGTAGTTTTTTTCATCTGGCGACCAATTTGAGTGTCTCTAAAATACACAAAACAATAAATACATATTTTTTTCTACCTTATTTTCTTTGCTAATTGTGTCCATTTTGATCAACAAACACCTACTTTTTCGTCAACAAAAATCTACTAAATGCAGTGTTGCATTTCTTTTAACAGCTAAAAGCAGTTGCTAAGTTAGTTATGATTTGTGAATAGTTTTAGTTTCTGTTTAATAAGTTTCGACTTTAGTTACGTTTTCTGAATATGCGCCAATGTGTTCCAAAACAAACATGCATACAAAAAATACTCTAAATGGTTGTTGTGTTTCTATGTAAAACTTACCTTCACATTGATTTTTTAATGATTTCTTTTGTTGACATTTGTCATTTTATACAATTTTGCTCACTAAACACAGTTGTGAACAGAGTTGCATTCGAAATGTTACTCAATATTATAACAATTTCGTACTTATTAAGCAATAATTAATTAAGATTTTATATGGAATATTTAGCTCAATAATGGCGTTTATTGCGATTATTGCAATAAAGGTGCATGTCTGAACACAGTTGTATTCTGGAATATTAAAGCTGGTCAACTTGATAATACTATAGAGCAATTCCATATGAAAACGATCAAAATTGGCAAATTTTTGGACGACCCCTCTCCGATTTTAAAATAAATAGTCTCAATCGATTGCCCAGCAAAAAATAATGTATAGTGACTGGTTTAGTGGTGGTGTACACCACTGTAAGTGACAAAATTGAAGAATTCTTTATAAGGGACCTCATTGAAAGTTGTTTTAAAAAAAAAATACTAAAGCGATCGCAACGACTGATAGCTCGTTGGAAAGGTATTGAATCAGGCTTTAATTAAAAAATAAAATTTTCCTAATTTTTCTTAGAAATTTACCTTTAAATTTTCCCATGAAAATTAAATTTTCCGATTTTCCACAGAAGCTCCTAAATTTTCCGGCTAATTTTTTTTTTTTTATTCCTCATAATTTTTGCTTTAAGAATCAGCAATAAAAAAATGGGCCCCGACTCCTTGTTTGGACAGGAGTCCAAACCATGCTGCTAAAACTTCTAATCAACTTGAATAATAACTTTTATTGCAGTATTTATGCAATTACGTACTTATAACAGTCAAACAAATTTAAAATGTACTTAGGTATTATTTTGGTTTAATAAGTATAAACATTGTTTAATTTATTTCAGAGTATTTTAGTATACATTGTGTATTCGATTTATGTGTTTATGTATGTATGTATGTATATGATGAGTAGTTAGTTACAATCATTATATTGGCCCATTATTATCAAAATATTTTCATTTATTTTATTTAAAATTCTTTAAATAATATTTATATAATATATAATTCTCAGTGCTAAATAAGGTTGTTTTATTGTGCAATAATATTGTCTCAATTTTATTTGATACAAAAAAAATCAGTTTTCAATTATCTCCATAAATTAAGCAATTTCATTTAGCAATTAATAATAACATTGTAATTTAATAATAATTTAGATTTTACACTATGTTAAGCAATTATAATCGTTTAGAAATAAACTACATATGTGAAATTCAAATTATATTCCAATTTAAAATATTTAAATTATGATTGAATATAACACATCCTTAAAATTTTTATAACTTTATGTTTGCTGTTTCAGCAAGAGATCTTGGCAACTGCAGAGTGCTGAGGACTCCAGTAGCGGAGTAGAAAAGATTTTAATGATCGTATTTCCATATATGAAACCTTTGATTTTTATTTAGTTTTTTTTTTTTTTGTGATGATCAGAAAATATGGCCATGGTGTCTAAAAATCGTGTCAACTAAATTATTTCAATATATTTATAATTTATCTATTTAAGTATATGTACATCACATAATATTCGTATTCACTTGCAAATAATATAATATTGATTGTGTTAAAAATTTTAAAAATTTAACAAGCTAGCAATGTTTATTATAGGGATTTCCCTAGTGATTTATGGATACACATTATCTAGTATTATCGTATTATTGATAAACAAGTTGTGATAAAAATAATAACAACAAGTTTGAGTAGAATATTCGGCTGTGCCGAATCTTTAATACCCTCCACCTAAACGTAATAAGAAATACAAAAACTATACTGGACTAGAATATCCTAATTCGGTGTTTTTCAGTCTTAGTGCAAATTTTATTAGTATTTTTATATATTGTTTGAAAGACAATATTAGATACCTGTTGGTCGTAATTCACTAATGTGATTTTATTTTAAATGTTTTGAAGTTTTATCTAATTTTGACCATTTAAAATTTCTGATCTGTATAAAAGTTGGTTCGATATCGATATTTATTAGAAATTATTAGACAATTGTTTTTTGGCAATGGTTCTTATATGAAAAATATGACAAATCATAGGTCGGTCCTCTTAAATATTGGAACAGAGAATTTTATGCTCATGATCTGACGTCGAATTTCAGCATAATAACAGCGCGTTACAAAATCGAGCTTTTGTTCTGTCCTATGATCCAAATATACTTTTTCGGAAAGGAGAGAAAACATAAAAATACACGTGTATCGGTGAGTTTCATGTACACGTTAGATTTTTGTTTTATGAATGAATAATTATTTAAGTACAGTTATCTTTGAAAAGCTGTTGTTAAATATTTTCGTTTTAAACAAATTAAAAAACCTTTTATTCATAAATTGTACTCAAATTATGATATACTTATATACATATTTATGTAAGGGGTAGTCATACAGTAAATACATACAACAACTGTTAATCTGAACATATTTTAATCAAATCTTGAATATCGATTTCCTTATTTATTATAACAAAATTTTTAGCGACAATTAGGATCTTACACATTATAATCAAAAGACGAAACAAAGTACATATTGAGCAATATAGATTTTTAAAATTTGATATGTAAGTTCGGAAATTGTCAAAGAACCCGATTAACAATCTATGATTTTTAAATTTAAATATGCCTTTTGGTATATTTTTAAATTTTTTGATCACGGGAGAGTGTTTAATATGTTGTTCATTTTTTAGAAATACCAATCAATGCTAAATAGGGGAAAATTCAAAATTTAATATTTTCGGCGGTCGGGAATAAAAGATAAGAAATCCCCGGGCAACACCCGGTTTTAAGAAGCTACTCACTAAATAAAATCTCGCATTTAATTAATTAGTTCAAAATAAATAAAAAAAAATTAAGATCAGTTCTGAACACAAGATAAATATGAATACTAAAAAAATCTACTAAAAGAACATTTCAAGCAACATAAACTTTTAAATCAAATTGGAAAAAATCTCACAAAAAAGCGTGGGGCGTGTTGTTATAAAACAAAATGCTCAATTATTGAAATTTCTTTCGGGGTGAAATATTAAAATGTACTCACGGCAGTCATGTTTTTTTAAGTTCAGGTTGGTATGGGCACCCCACGCCATGTGTGGAAAAAAATCTCATAAATCCCTTAAAGAAAAGCGTGGGGCGCGTTGCTATTAAACAAAATGCTCAATTATTGAAAATTCGTAGTTTTAAACATGATTAATTGTATTACTTTCGGTCTGAAATATTAAAATGTACTCACGGCAGTCGTGTTTTTTTTTTAAGTTCAGGTTGGTATGGGCGCCCCACGCTTTTCTTGAAGGTAAAGAAAAGCGTTTCTTAAAAAAAAATTTTTTTTTATTAATTTTTTACTTTTTAGTAACGAATAGCTTTAATTAATACATTACAATTTCCATGCTAAATAAGAACATTTTTTTACATGTTTTGTATTTATATTATTTCAGACATTTAACAAAAAATTTTTTTTCGCGATCGGAACCCGGCTTCACTTCGGAAAATCAAATCTTGTATCGTATTTTATCCTGGTGAATGCCTGCAAAGTTTTATCCATTTGCATTGAGTAGAAGGCAGTCAAAAAAGAATTTTACCAAAAAAAAATTGCCCCCCCCCCCTAGATTTTATCTTGGTGAATGCCTGCAAAGATTTATCTATTTGCATTGAGTAGAAGGCAGTCAAAAAGCATTTTACTAAAAAAACAATATTTGTCCCCCATAGATTTTATCCTGACTACGCCCATGTATTCGTATATTGTCATCTGGAATATGTATGCCTGCAAAGTTTCATCCATTTGCATTGAGTAAAAGGCGGTTAAATTAACGTTACAAGATTTGATTTTCCGAAGTGAAGCTAAAGAAAGGGTTTTAATTAATAAAAAGAATATAATGAAATAAAAACATTAAACTAATATTTGTTACAGAGATTCATTTCTCATATGCATATGTATGTACATCACACACAAACAATAATTGACAGCCTTAAATGGAATCTTTATTGTAATTTATATTTCAGAGATTGCTTTAAGGCAGTATTGGTTAAAATGCATTTAAATTAATTTCGAATTTTTATTCATTTTGTCGCCTGTAATGAAATTGTTTGTGTCTGTGCTGGTCGTTTTCGATTAACATTAATTTCAATATTTTTTGCTTCGTTGGACACAGTTACTAATTGACACTTGCATCTGTACATAAGTTTGTACAAATAATTGTTTGTGCTGTCATATGAAATGTCACTTGCTGTAAATCCGGACCACAATTTCTGCTTTCTCATTAATGCACTCGGTATTTTTCACCGACTCAGCTGGAGAATTGTATGTTTTTCATTCTATTAAGGTTATTATTTCTGTATGGATGCAAATTTAACTTTAAACATAAGACAGAATTCACTTGTTGGATCAAAATCACAATTGGTGCATAAACTTGTACAACTAAAATAAAATTTCTTCAAAATTGATTTATTTAATAACTATTAATAACTATTTAATAAATAAATTTTGAAGAATTTTTGCTGTTTACACGAGTTTGAAGCATTTTGAAGAGCAATTTTGAAGAAAATTTCAATCGTGTAATTCTAGCTTAAGCCATAATTTTTGCATTGATAAGTCTTAAATGCTAAAGAATGATTTAAGATCCACCTAACAAATCTGATTTTTAAGAGCTATTGATGTTCAATTAAATATTTTTTTTTAGTTTTTCAAACATCTATAATTTAGTAGTCTTTTTAAGGAACATCGAATATTTAATAATGCATTTAGCATTTGAATTGATTTGTTTTGTTTAACATTTTTAATAGTACTAAATCACCACCGTAACCAGTTTTAAGTACTACCTTTGCTAAAAGGTACTTAAAAGCTAAATACAATGAACCGATTTCATCCAGTTTCAATCCCAACATGGGCCAAAAAAATATCATGTACCAAATATTATATGTAGAAACATATTCAAAATTGCGTCCTGTACTCTGCGCACAAGGTTTATATGGACAGCCAGCCAGACGTACGCACGGACGGACATCCTTAAAGTGACTCAGAAAATGCTTATGAGTTAAATATTTCATCAATAATAGACCAAAATTTGGTTGTTAATTTATTAAAAATACTTTTCTGTTTCCAGTGATTTTACTTCACTTGGTGAATGTTTGTAAGACATTAAAAATTTATTATATTGATATAGATCTTAATACCTATTGAAAATATAGATACAATTTTGATACCTATAAAACACTTGTTAATAAAACGATTGAGATAAAGTTTAGCTAAAATAAGTCTCACCTTATAACGTAACCTTCTTGATACCACCCACCAAAAAGATGGGGGTATTTTAGTTTTGTCATTCCGTTGTTACACATCGAAATATTGGCCGTAGAACCAAGAAGTCTATATAGTCTGTGTCCTTATAAGATTCTAAGACGATCTAGTCATATCCGTTCGTATTTTGAAATCACGATAGAACTTCGAAAAAAGACTTAGAACAATAAAATTATTACCGAACATTCTTTGTTTTACCGAAATGTTTAGAATTGAAAATGAACCATATCGATCCCGTAGAATAAATTTAGAGAACAAAGTTTCAGACATCCTCGATATTTTTGATATATTTTTTGTTATTTTTATATCATTTATTATAAAAGGACAACTGCTGTTGAAAACGTTAGACTCGGTCCACGATTTCTCATACCCCCATACAAATGTCTTACTGAAATATGACTATATAATATAAATGTTCATAAATCCCTTATAAAATCACTTTCAAGTTCAACACAATCAATCCACATGTATATATAAAACAGCGTACCGAATTTTATGACGTATTTTATGATGTACATATTTGTCCATAGTTTGGGCCTATAGAGTAAACTTCAAAAAATGTATCGAGTTGAATTTCAATACAAATAATCCACATACGTAAAGGTATATAAATCATAAAATAGATCTTTATGGTGATCGGTCCATAATTGGTCATAGCTGTGTTGGTCTTGGACCATTTCCGAAAAATTAATAAATAAAATTTTAAAACATTTGCAATAAATTATGTTGTGTGTAAGCTTGTATTTTAAACAATATAGATAATAGTTATAATATTTGAGCTAATACTGAATCAGAAACTAAGAAAAGGATATTCTAGTCCTAACAACAGTGTAGTTTTGTAATTCTCATTATTCTCTCTCAGCCGAATATAGCACTCTAACTTGTTTTTAATGGCGGCCAGGTGAAATAATGGTCCAAATTCCACCAGTTTCAATCCCATCCGTCCTTGGGCCGAAAAAATATCATGTACCAAATTTTAATGAAATACCTTCAAAATTGCGACCTGTACCCTGCGCACAAGCTTTACATGGACAGCGAGCCATCCACCCAGATGGACGGACGGACATCGTTAAATCGATTCAGGGAGTGATTCTGAGTCGCTTGGTATACTTTAAGGTGAGTGTTGGACCAATATTTATGTCCGTTACAAACATCAGCACAAATCCAATATACCCTCCCCACTATGGTGGTAGCTCCCATATAAGGACCACTTCCGAAAATCACTTAAAAGAGCATAACTCTCTTAAAAATGTTGGTATCAAAATAATATTGAACACAAATATGTTTCGTACATATACATATAACATGGTAGAGTTTTATGACGATCGGTCCATAATTAGTTGTAGCTCCCATATAAGGCTCCTTCCGAAAATCACGTAAAAGAGCATAACTCTCTTCAAAATGTTGGTATCTAAATAATATTGAACAGAAATATGTCTCGTACATATACATATAATATGGTAGAGTTTTATGACGATCGGTCCATAATTAGTTGTAGCTCCCATATAAGGCCCACTTCCGAAAATCACTTAAAAGGGCATAAATCTCTTAAAAATGTTAGTATCCAAATAATATTCAACACAAATATGTTTTGTATATATACATATAATATGGTAAAAGTTTATGATGATCGGTCCATAAATAGTCGTAGCTTCCATATAAGACCCACTTCCAAAAATCACTTTAAAGAGCATAACTCACTCAAAAATGTTGGCATCCAAATAATATTTAACACAAATATGTCTCGTATATATACATATAATATGGTACAATTTTATTATGATCGGTCAATAATTAGTCGTAGCTCCCATATAAGGCCCCTTCCGAAAATCACTTTAAAGAGCATAAATTTCTTAAAAATATTGGTAATCAAATAAAATTCGACACAAATAATATACAGAAATAATGACACCTAATTTTATAATGGTCGGTCCATAATTAGTCGAAACTCCCATATAAGACCCTCTCCGTAATTCACTTTAACTTCCATAAATCTTTTAAAAGTATTTATATCGAGATAAAGTTTAACACATATAATATTTATATTCACAGAAATCATGACACTGAATTTTGGTCCAAAATAGGTGATATCTCCCATATAACGCCCATTTCTGAAAAACTGGTCGGGCTTGACCGACTATACTTTCTTACTTGTTTTGTTGAATTTTATCTCAAAAATTATATTTACGTGTAACGTAAAGCGATTTACTTTAACTTTATATGGGGGCTATGGTCAAATATGAACCGCTCATCATGAAATGTGGTACGACAATTCAAAAGTTTGTTTGGATTATGATTCTTGAATTTTAGCGGAGTATTTTTATAAAAGATTTACGCGCATTCAAGTGATTTTCGGAAGTGGGCTTATATGTAACTACGTCAAAATATGGACCGCTGCAAACTAAATATCGTTTTGAGATTTTGCTTATCATGAAATTTATTTTTCCAGAATTTTGTATGGATACGGATTTTCTATAAACATTTATGTACCATAAAGCCATATTCCAGAAAGACATTAGTATGTGGACTTGTCCTTCTATAATAGAGTGTGCACGATTTCATGATCTGCATTATATTTGAAAAAAAATAGCAAAAAATATCTGAAAAATATCGGATCCTACTGGACCGATTTTGTTCATTTTCAATAACAAACATTTTGGGTGATCAAATAATGTTTGGTAAAAATTTCAGAATTTTATAAGGACCCAGACTTTTTTGTTCTACGAACATTATTTCGATGTGTTGCAATCGGAATGGCAAACTTAATATACCCCTATATTTTTGATGGTGGGTATAATAAATTTGTAAACTCACTCACACGTACATACTGCATAATAATTTCTAATGCACATGTACATACATACATACATACCAACATTCACTACTACATATTACAACCAAAACATAAACACCATATAACCAAATTGTCATTAAAGCACTACTGTGGAATTTCGAAAAAAAGTGAAAATAAATCGATACTCTGATTTCAGCGAAACTTTAAAATGACTATTGGACTTCTTAGAATATCGGAGCTGAATTACAAGGTACCAAACAAATTCAATATGATCTAAATTTTCTATATTTAATTCGACCTGAAATAATGTCTTATATTTAAATATATTATATTTATATATTCATATATATTTAAGATATTTAAAATTTCTAATTTCTTTCGAAATTCTTCCACAGTGTGACATCACATTATATGGTTTTGTGGCATTTTCAATTGCCCTTCTAGAGGTGGGTACTTTTGAATCAGTTTTAGGCTAAAATTCATTAATAGTACCATCCCTTTGCAGTGCACATTCATACTAAAAGTAGAATATGTGAATCCTCACTAAAATGTGTACTGGAATTTAAGATGCATAATGCCCTTTCCCTGGGCTGTGTAGCAGTCATGTTTAATGGGTAATTGTGAATGTGTGTAAGTAGCCTTATTAAAGTTTTTGTGGCATTTTGCAATTTGTTTACCTCATTCAAGTAACCATTAGTGAGAGTATACATTGCAAGTTATTTATATTATTTATTGAGAGGTATGACTTACTATATGACAACAGCATCAGCTGCATCAATATTCAATACCTGATATGTTTAAGTACTATCTTAGCATTTCAGATATTAAAATTACAAACGTCTGCTACTGGAAATTTCAATAGATGTACTTTTAAGCAAGACATAACATCATAAATTATTATTTTTATACCCTACGCCACCATAATGGGAATGGTATATTGGATTAGTGCAGATGTTTGTAACAAAATATATAAGTTTAACACTCAACTTAAAGTAAACCGATCGACCGAGAGCAGACTTACTTGGTAAGTACATTTAATGCTGTCCGTGCGTCTATCCTTCTGGCTGGATGTCATTGTAATCCTTGTGCGCAAAATACACATCACATTTGTATGCCCACCACCAAAAGAAACGGGGTTGTTAAGTTTGTCATTCCATTTGTAATTTGTAAAATTCAACACAAATATATTTCATAAATTTAAAAGTCATGCCACCTAATTTTATAACTTTAATTAGTCATAGCTCTCATATAAGACCCACATCCGAGAATTACTTTAAGGAGGAGGATCACAGTTGAATGAATGAAAAAAAACACAAAATTGTAGTATTTCGTATGAAGAACAGCCAGAAGGATTTTAAGAATGCATACCGGTGTGGATTCATTAAACTTTACTTTTTCAAAGATGACGAAAACAAGAATGTTACTGTGAATGGCGAGAGCTACCGTAAGAAGATTACAAAGTTTTTTTTTGCCCAAAATAGAAGAGCTAGACTTGGCTGATATGTGGTTTAAACAAGACGGTGTCACATGCCACACAGCATTCGAAACAATTCTCTAATTGAGAGGCGAGTTTATTGAACAGTTTATTTTACGTTTGCGGCCGGTAAATTTTCCGCCTAGATCATGAGATTTAAGGCCTTTAGACTATTTTTTGTGGAGCTATTTTACGGCTTATATCTACAGGGACAACCCCCCAACGGAAACTAATATTGGAGAATTTATTCGTGAGATACCGGCCGATATGTTGGAGAGAGTATGCTAAAATTGGACAAGTGCATAAACCATTTGAGCCGTAGCCACGGTCAACATTTACATGAAATCATCATAGTTGTGTCTTTTGGACGTGAGAGTGTTTTACACAGACAGACATGGCTCAATAGACTTAGAATTTCGTAAGGACCAAGAATATATATACTTTGTTCAGTCTCAGATGAGTATTTCTCAGCGTTACACACGGAATGACAAACTTATATATATACTCATTCACCACTTATTGTAGTGGAGGGTACAAAAATATGATTATTTAGGAACAAAATAGTCGGACCACAAACAGTAGGTGTTAAAAATTTAAATTAAAATCTATAAAAATTATCGGGAATTTATAACAGCTATACTTCTCAAATATTGTAAGACTAACATTAATGGTCATATGAATATGTGGGTAAAAAAGTACAAAAATCCATATATGAATTTGAAATTCGAAACCCAAAATGTCGGTTGTGTATATAAAATATTAGCATTTTAAGCCAGCGGATTCGAAAGGATAAAGCAATTGGACTTGCACGGTGAACAAACTACCAATCGAATGGTTTCACAAGACAGAAAAAAGACTAAACTGTGAATAATAATTACAAAATAATATATTTGTTAACTCTTTAATTTTATTTTATTACGATGGAGGTAGTGAAATACACCGGTGTTAGCTAGTTACTCATATGCTTCAATTCTTTTAATTTACGAATGTCAAAATCACACCAATGCTAACTATAAGGTAACTAATTATTTTAAACCAACTCAAAAGGAAACTAAAAGTACTAAAATTGTGAGAAAAAAGAAAAAAGTTTAATGGACTTGAAATTTTAAAAATATACTGACATGTTAATCAAAAGGATTTTAAGGAACCATTTCGAAAAACAAAAAATGCTGATATATTTGTATTTTTTCCAATCCGAGGCGATTAAGTAAATAATATTGTTAAAAAATTTAAATATACTGAACTTTCTTATTATTCTTATATAAAAATAATTTACTTTATATTAAAAATTTTATCATTTACTAAAAGTCATTTTTTAACAAATAAAATGATCTACATGTACTTGCAACGTCGAGGCCAATATTTATAATGAACAATTTAGTGAATATTCAGGCACAGTTATATAATAAGTAAAAAAGATATAGAAACTTTCTTTTGGCTAGGAAAGTCCTTCAATGTTCATTGTGCCCTATATGTTACAGCATATTATTATAAATATGTATGTATGTATATAAAGGGTCCGCCAAATAACTTTTTCTTTTTGCTATAAAAAAAACTACTGAATATTTTCTGAAATTTATTTTGTTATTTGAAAGTACAATCCTTCCGGTTAATAATGGAAAATAATTTCATTTAAATGGCTGCCTCGGCTGACCATGCAGTAGCCTACACCATCGGTCCAATTTTTAAGCACATTATCGATTGTGTGCAGCTGTATTTCACCAATGGCTTCACGAATATTGTCCTTTAAAGCGTCAATTGTCTCTGGCTTGTCGGCGTAACACTTATCTTTGACGGCAACCCACAAATAATAGTCCAACGGTGTCAAATCTCAGCTCCGAGGTGGCCAACCGACATCAGCTCTGCGGCTGATAATGCGATCTTCAAAAACAGGGCGCAAAACATCGAGTGTACCTTCGGCTGTGTGGCACGTAGCGCCGTCCTGTTGAAATCAAATGTTGCCAACATCCTCCTCTTTAATTTTTGTGAACAAAAATTCGTTCAACATGGCCCGATAACGATCGCCATTGACTGTAACGGCCACTCCTTGCTCATTTTCGAAGAAAAATGGCCCAATTATGCCTCTGGACCAAAATACGCACCAAACAGTGATTCGTTTTGGGTGCATCGGCTTTTCAATGTATGCGGGCGGGTTTTCTGTGCCCCAAATGCGACAATTTTGGTTGTTTACATACCCACCAAGATTAAAATGAGCTTCATCTGACGGTGCTTCTCTTCTTCCAAAATTCGTACGCAATTTTCGCACACATTCTGCAACATTACCAGGATTTTCAAAGTAATGTCGCAATATTTCCCAGCCTTGTTCAAGCATATACACAACCATACACAACGTTAGATGGCGGACCCGTTATATGAGAGTATGAAAGAAAGATAAAAACATGCTTGGCTACGGTTTGCAGTTTTTTTTTTTTCTACCCACCGCCAAAAAGATGGAGGGAATATTAAGTTTGTTATTCCGTTTGTAATACATTGAAAAGTAATACATCTGGGTGCGTATAAGATTCTAAGACGATAGAGCCTCTAAAAAAAACTTAGAAGAATGAAATTTTTCTCAACCATTCTTGGTTTTACCGAAATTTCCGCTACTGCAAATGAGCAAAATCGGTCCAGGATCCGAGTTATAAGCCAAAGTTTCAGACAACCTTGATATTTTTCAGATAATATAATGAAATTTTCCACACTTTATTTTTATTATAAAGAGAAGAGTTTTGAAAATTTTAAGAATCGGTCTATGGTACATAAATGCCTTTAGAAAAGCAGTATTCATACAAATATCAGCATACAAATAACATTTTCAATTAAAGATAATTCACAAAACGACATTTTGTTTTAATATAAACTCTATATTATAAACTCTACTTCTGGAAATAGCTCTTGACCATAACCCCCATAAATAGTTCATATCCGAAAAATTAGCATAAATCTCTTATAAACAAACATCACTATCAAGTTCAAACTCGAAATATTGATTGATATGGAACTGAAATTAGTTGTATGTAAGTAAAAAGTTGCATAATTGGTTATAGTTCCAACATAAGGTTCATTTCCGCGAATAGCTGGAATGCCGAAAAAAAACTCTAAAGTTTATCGTTATTGAGATGAAAATATCGTTTTTAAGATATGGAATTCCCCATAAGACTCAAATAAAATAAAATATTTTATAACGATTGTCATATAACTTGTAACAGGCATCCGAAAAATGAATAAGTCGTATAAACATCGTTATCGATACAAAATGTTACACAAATGTATTTCAGGTATGCATCCCTGCAAAAATCTTTGGAGTAAGTGGTCCATTGTAGCTAAAATGTAGTGACTACATCATGCTCCTATGTAATGCACTTGTGGACCATTTCATTTTTAAATCAGAACTTCTTGTTACATGACAATTATTCGTGCTTTAACGACCGTAATCGTTGTTTAAAAACATTTGATGTAGTTACAAGGAGTAGTTTTGGGTGTAGTCCCGTGTTAAGCAAAGCTGGATTATATGGTCCAGTCCTAGGACATCGTAATGTTAAATGGACTAGTTTTATTCAAACAAATGGATTATGTTTGGAGTACTCCTGGTCCATTGTGGAGTATGCGTGTATGGAGTACTTGCGTTTTTTGCAGGGATAGATCACACTACTGATATACGTATGTATGTGTAGGTGTGGTGGGTATGCAAGATTCGGCACAGCCGCATATAAACTCTTACTTGTTTATTTTAAATATTTGGTTGGTTGCATGTCTGGGTTTTGGTCAAGAAGTCATGTGTGATGTGTGGTCTACAGCTTCAGTGGTTTTCTGTCTTATACAAAAGTTAATATTTTAATATTAAATTATTGTTATTATTACAACAGTTTTTTAAAAACTTTTGATAAATAAAAAATTCCATTACTAACTGCAACATAGTAGAATTTTTACAAAAAAAAGAAATATTTAAAATTATTCACATTTTGCTGTCAATTGTAATTTGTAGAATGTGAAACAAGTGACCGCAAAATTAACTTTTCAATTGTAATAACAGTTGTATGAAAACTAAGTTGCAAATGGTGAATGTTCGCGTAGCTACATTCATCAACAGAAATGTATATAGCAAAATTTACATTTAAAAGGAGTTAGATTTTATTGAAAGCATCACACTTGGAGACTCAAATCATCATTTGTCTACATTGACTGTGCATTTGCAATCATGTATGTACAATATATAATATTTACTTCTCGATAACTAAAACTAGCAAAACTATTTGTAATACACTTGTGAATACAACATACAGAAAAAAAGAGTAAGTTAGCGACGTATCATATTTGTATTTGTATTTTGGAACAAAGTGATAACATTATTAGAGTTGTTTGGAAAGGGCGACAAAGAGGGATAATAATAACTTATTATTAGCAAACTGAAAAATATATATTTATTGTTAATTTCAATAATATTCTCATACAGAAAATATCTATTGTATACATAATTAGGATTGTACTAATTTTACATGAATACATGTACATAATCTAAAGTTGTTTATAATTCTTATACCCTCCACCACCAAGAGTGGTGAATGAGGGTATATTACGTTTGTCATTCCGTGTGAAACATTTTTAATATTCATCTGAGACCCAACAAAGTATATATATATTCTTGATCCTTATGTAATTCTAAGGCGATTGTGCCATGTCCGTCTGTCTGTCCGTCTCTGTAAAATACTCTCACGTCCAAACTACACAACCTAAGTAAACGATATTTCCAAACAATATGTCTTATTTTGCAGGTAACTTTGGTATTGCAAATCAGATATATCGGTTTAGGTCAACCAGAGTTATGGACCAAAATGTGAGACAAGCTCCATAAAAATTTTATATTTATACCCTTCAACTTCACGAGAAGGGTATACAAATATAAGTTTGTCATTCCGTTTGTAATTTTCACAATATAATTTTCCGACCCTATTAAGTATATATATTCTGGATCCTTATATGTAGATAGTGGAGTCTATTAAGCCATGTCCGTCTGTCTGTATTTCTGGTGAAATCAGTTTTCTGAAGTCCCCAGATATCTTCGGGATCCAAATCTTCAATAATTCTGTCAGACATGCTTCCTATTTGCTATTTAAAATCAGCAAAATCCGTCCACAAATAACGGAGATATGAGCAAAAATCCGATACAATCTCTGAAAATTTTATCAAAAAAACTAAGTGCATTAATATTGTTACGAATAATTTCATAAACAGATGGCGCTGATCAAACAAAGTGTTTAAGTGTGTTCTTATACCGTAATATAAGTGTGTAAAGAGACAGTGTATTATTTTTTTTGATTGTGTTTGTGTACATTTAAATAAATAAAGACTCGTTATATTTTTTTTCAAACTAATTGACGCTTTAATTTTGCAATTAAAAAGAATCCGGTTTATTTAAAGGAAATAAACCACCGTTTTTAAAAGGTAAAAACGTAACAATATAATATATGTATATATGTATGTATGTATGTATGTATATAATATAATTATGCATCCACAAAAAAGGTGAAGGGTATATAAGATTCGCACTAGCCGAATATATAGCACTCTTAATTGTTTCAATTTGAATTTTTCATTTCTTACTAGGCCAGTTGATTAATGCGGAAGAGGTCTTTGTCACTCACAGATTAGTTTGGCTCAAAGTTTCTGCCAAACTATCCTGACTCTCAGTAGAAGTCGAAACACAGTCTCTGAAGAATATGAGCATCTTCTCAGATATTATTGACAAATTGATAGACACCCCTAATATTGAAAACAGATTTACAACGATACTGTAAAATATAAAACTAGTCTCTCTGGAATTATATGTCTGCCAATGTATTTTATTGTTGCGTCAGTCAAACGATTTGGGAGAGAGTATTTTAATTATCAGTTGCGCCACCAGATCTAGTCTATGACTGAATCATTCCTGATATATATATGCATTTAGTTTCTTTATTTAGATATTCAAATCTTTATCTGTTTGAAAATGGAAGTTGTCTTTTGTTCAAAAATATGCATATGTATTTATAAACAGGGGAATGCTTTTTTTATTATCTCCATTTCTATAGGCTGTCATGTGTATACTCGTACATACATATGTACAATTATTATACGTACATTAAATAGAGTAACAAAGAAAATAATAAAAGATAAAAATTAATTTTAATATACTCTCAATATTAGCATGCCAGACAAAAAATAACTAGTGTTTAGATATTCAATATTAAAAAGTGATTATGTTTATAAAAAAAACAACAATACACAAGTCACGAAATTCTCAATTTTCCCTTAAGTTTTCGAGCTGCCTTTTTTTTGCAAAGCAAACAAATCATCAAGTCAGCAGAAACAACAGACAACAATCATTGCAACTAAATAAATCGAACATAAATCTATACATATGTATCTCCTCAACATCATTGTGGTAATGTTAGCAACATTGCATTCATTATCATGGGGAAATGATATAAAAACTGCGGCAAAAAGTCAGTTGACTTTTGTATTTGTGTAACATGGGGAATCGTGTTATAACCACATGAGCATTATTCAATATATCGTTTGTTAAGGAAACAAAAATATCCTTATGCGATGACGGACAACTCAGTGTTGGAAAAAATAATAAGAAGGGCTTCTTATTTTTTAATGATGCGATGAGAACAAACATCATAACCTTTCTATGAATCCCTTTAATAGTCATAAGTTGCTTATATTGTATCTTTAACATCTTACTTAAAACCAAAATAAATGCGTTTTAAAGCAACATTGAAAATGTTATAAAGAAAATTATTTTAACTAATTGCTTCTATGCAAAAATGTGGAAAAAGAAATTCAAAAGTAACCATGCAACAAGCAGAATGCCACATACTTTATAATCGTACTTGTTGCAGGATGCATATTATACTCATGTAATTTGTATATACATTTTTTACTTTCTACAGCATGTTGCTGTTGAAGACATTTTATTAAATAACATTTTCTAAAGAATGTGAAATATTATCAGAAAAAACTATTTTTATGAGCATCAACAAATGTTTCTTAAATACATAGACCCAAAAAATTGGTATTGCAACTTTAAATGTTTAAACATTCTCAATACTGCCATAAAGTTTGCAAACATTTTGAGTGATGTTTGTAATTATTATTTAAATATGTACATATATGTATGTTATTTCTGTTCCATGACATAATTTTTTTACAACATATTCTGTAGATTTGTTGTTATAAAACTTAATGTGCCTCATTTTAATTAGCAATTCATTAGTAAACATGTAACAAGTGTACTTTAAGTATTGTAATAATACAATGGAATGAGATTACCTTTAAAATTTTGCAACATACAATGTGTTAGGACCAATCGTTAGTTCATAGTCGTTATTCAAATTATAAAATGTATTAAAAATAACTTTATAGCTGAGAATTTAGCGAGACAAATACAAACTGCAAAACTATTTGGCTTTTCTACAGAAACTGCCATAGTCCCCAGTTTGGAGGAAATTAAACCCGCAAGCCTCAAGCTGAGTTATCAGTTAGAGTTAGACAAAACTATATTGCCAAATACAGATAATAACAAGTGATAAAAGCATTATCATTAGAAAAATCATACCCAATAATACCAGTAATATCAATTACAGTAAAATTAGTCCAACCATTTGAGCAAGAAATACACTCAAAAAATTCTGTACGTAAAATTAACTGAAATTGTAATATAAAATAAATGAATATTCAGTTAAAAACCGGTCTACTTATTATTCATTTAATTTTAACGAAAAGTTGATTTAATTTTAAATGTCAAAAATTCAACTCCGAATTCCGTAAAATCAACAGAATTTTCAGTTATTTTGTGTATTTTAACCACTGTTGCCATATTTGACGATGTATCGTCATTTTGACGATTTTTGTCAAAAATTACCCTTTGACGATTTGACGATATTTGCCCCTATTTTGACGATTTTTAAGTATAAATGATTTGCAACACTTTTTTCTCATATAACATCTATAATTTGGTTTCGGAAAAAGAAAAGATTTATTGGAATTTTGGAAACACATTTCTGAAATTCAAAGAAAAGATTCAAATCTCTTGTTTCCCATCCTAACCATCCTATACAAAAAATTTTAGTTTTACCTCATTCTTCGGCAAATGTCAAACGAGTATTTAGTCAGGTAAATTTAACCAAAAACAAAAATTAGGAATAGGTTAGGAACGTCTTCTTTGGAAGGGATTTTATTCACTAAAGATTTATTAAAACTAAATAAATGTTGTTGTTTTAATATGAATGTTGTACCTGAGCTTGTTAAAAAGTTTTATAGGGAAATGTACCTACAAAATTAAATGTACTAAACTTCACAATTTCCAATTATATTTTAAAAATTTTCAATTATATTTTAGAAATTTCTAATAATATTATAGAATTTTCAAATTGTATTTCAGAAATTTTCAAATGCGTTTGAGGAATTTTTAATTGTATTTCAGAATCCAAACATATTTTTAACTTAACTTTTATGAAATACGATAAGAATATTCTGAAAACCAACTAGAAACTACAGAAAATCAATTGAAATTTTTTTAAATATAAAATTAAATAGAAAATTTTGAAATATTATTGAAAAATTCTCAAACGCATAGTGTTGTAAAAAGGTGATATTTTGTATTTAGAAGTAGAATTTTTTATGTTTTACATTGTTGCTATGAAGAAATTGTTTTTTTTTATTTTATATTATAAATTATATAAATTTTTTAAGAATCTTTGATAAAAATTTCTTAAAAAATTGATTTTAAAAACTATATTTTGAAAAGTAATTTATTATTAATTTTTGTGTTCCTTTTACATTAATTTTTGTGTTTTGTTGTTATTTGTTACTTTTTTTTATTTTAATATTGATATTTAAAACTAGTTTTTAAACTTTTATCGATCCCTTAAACATATTTAATTTTTTTGTTTTTTTTTCTATTAAAAAAATTAATTTAAAAAAATAAATAAAATATTGAATTGATAAAAAGTTTTATTTTAGTTGACGATTTTTTGACGATTTTGAAAAATGCATTTTGACGATTTGACGATTTTTTCTTCAAGATTTGACGATTTGAACCCTTATTTATCTGGCAACTATGATTTTAACTATAAAAAAAAAATTAACCACAAATTCCGTAAAATCAACAGAATTTTCAGTTATTTTATGTATTTTAGTTATTAACTAAAATAAAATAACTGAAAATAACTTGAAATAATTTTCTAAGGGTCGGTCTATACATAGTCATAGCTTCCGTATAATATCTACAAATACATATCTTATATTAAGATTCACATTGACTCTTTGAGAATTATAACATTTAAAATTAAATGAACTTTTTGTTAAAATGAAATGAAAAATAAGTAGATCGGGTTTTAAGTAAATTTATTTATTTTAAATTACAGTTACATTTAATTTTACATACAAAATACTTTAACGTAAACAACTGAAAATTCGTATTAATGTGCACTTAGTTTTTGCAATAATTGTTAGATTCAGTTAAAAATAAATTTTCTTAGAATTTTAAATGTTTATTTAGTTAAAAACAACTGCACGGAATACTTCCTGAATAAACTACATTCCGTTACTGTAATAATATTGTGAGTGTAGTTTTAACAATTCCATTCGTAAAAACTACAAAATTTGTAATGAATCAATTTTTCCCAATTCTATTTATTTTAACATTATCATAATACTTTGTAAACAATAATTTACCCCAATTTTTAATTACCTTATGTTAATGAGGGTCTTTCCCTGTGTAACTTCCCTATTAGTACATTAAAAATACAACCGTGTTAACTCAGGTTATAAATACATGTTACACTACTTTATCATGTTTTATTCTTCTTCGCTTTATTCAGCATCTTCTTAAAAAAAAATTATACATGATGTTAAAGATAAGAGATTGAGTATATCTTTGTCTCTTTTAGACCCATGATTTATGTATGAATAAAGTATAAAAGCTTTTTATTAGTACCGATGTGCATATTTCTGAAAACGTGATAGAGGTCTGAGGTGAAGTTAGAAACGACTAGAAGGTTTTTTTTTCTTTTCAATTCTGGCAGTGAAATATTAAAGTACAAAATCGGAAGACTTAAAAAAAAAAAAAAAGTACAGTAATTGAAATAGAAACGTGGTATTCTGAATTTAAAGCACTTTAGAAATTTATAAGTGAAAACAACAATAAACTGTTTTTTTTTTCACATCGCTTTAAAATTATTTGGACCAAGATAAAAGTATTCCAAATCCACATTTTTACCATTATCGAAGACAACACTTACGAAAATTTAATTTAACCACGACCTCTCGAGTGACTCTACGACCTTAGGCAAGATTTGGGTTACACATGGCATGGTCAAGGCATTTACTCGAGAGCAGCTCTTTTTAATTCCCGGCTACCAATATCCTAAAGGGACAGTACAGGCTTTCAGAATCTCAGCTACATATACCAATCATTAGTATTGCCTAAAACCAGCAAACATACAACCAGATGTCAATGTACCCATCTCTCTAACAGCATATCCTCAGTTAATTGGACACCGCATATACTCATATATTCCGGCCTATCTCACCAAACACCGAACTCAATAACTTTTATATAAATGCTCAAACATTCATGCCAACAAATATTCTCACTTAAAAATAACGTACTAACTAAAACGTAATAGCTAAACTTAGGTCTTATTCTAAACCTGTATTAACTAAAATCTAATAACTAAACTAATGTCTGATCTCCAATCGATACTCTAATATTCGATCGTGAATTTTCTAAAATTTTATATTATCTGAAGTAGTTATAAGTATAACTATATAGTGTGTTCCTGTTTCAAAATAAAAAAAAGTCAAATTCTCTAAACTAAATTAAATTTGTTAAATATCACAAAGAAAAAAAAAACAAAGAAAGCTCATATAAATTACATAATTACTTTATTTTGTCGCATCTACTAACTTATTTTTTTTATAAATACAATTAAACTTATAATTACAATTTAAACGTATATACTAAAACTAACATATTACTACACTAAACTACACTGTAAATCGAATCCAATTACATCAGCAGAAGGCCTTCCGCATCGTTGGAATCGAGACCCTAATGTAAGTCAAAAATTGTATTTTTGTTTTTTTTCTTTTCTTTATTCTATTAAACATTATTTGAGTAGTTTTTTTTATTTCATTAATATTTAATCTCTTAATTCTTATAACAAAGAAATTTTATCGCATGCTCTGAATACTTGGTTTGAGTTTTTTTTCTATGCTCAATTGCAGCTTTAAAGTTTCTCTGTTTTAAGTTAATTACTCTTGTTTATGTTCATTTAAAAAAAAAACTTCTGAGATGTAATTTTGAGTGAAAAGTTATTTTTTTTACTATTTGTAATAATTTTGTTTTAATTTTCAAATATAATGAACTTTTGTTAAAATGATTGGTCTGTAATTCTCTTTTAATGTAGAACTTCAGGGATAGAAGTGAGGTCAGTGTGTTAGGGTTTCTACTAAAAATTATAGCCACGTAAAGGTGGGTTTAGAGGCTAAGCTTTAACATCCTAGCTGATTTTTATAGATTTTAAGAAAATTGAGGAATTATTTGTATTATACAAGGGCAAGTAAATCGCACGTAGTTTTTTTTTATTGTACATAATTGGTCACATGGAACAAGAACTCCGCCCACAACTCCCGATCTAGCTAGCTAGCCAGTACGTGCGTACAGTTCCTTAAACCTCAACTTAACTAAATAATTAAATTTAGAAACGCACAAATAACGGTTACAAATTCTTAAGCTGCAGGTCCACAACTCGCGTTTTAAGCTTGCTAAACGTTTTAAGCGTCAAGTATTTCAAGTTACATGCGTAGATTTTTCGCGTCAATCATTTGTGTTTTATATCACAGACTAACAGTCTTAATCTATGTTTTATATACATATGTATATGTATGTACTTTCGGAGGTGATGCCGTAAGCCCAGCTAATTTTCTTTTTATATGAAGTTTTTTATCGGTTTGTTTGTCAATTTCATATAAAAAATGTTTTTTCAACTGTCATTTTTTTTTTTTAGTGACATCACCTTTAAAATAAATTTGCTTTGCATTTGTCAATGTCAGCTGTTCGCCGCTTTCGATGCGTTCAAAAGTAGAAAGCAACGAACTTTTCGCGTTTCAACGCTTTTGAGTGTCTAACATAAAACATACAACTACATTGATTCTACTTTTTTGAAAGTTGCTTAGAACGCGTGAAACGCGTAGACGCTTGGTGTGGACCTCCAGCTTTAAACAGAAAGAATTATAAAAGCTCCTGCATATAAATCACACTTTCGTTGTTTGCAAGCATTACCAATTGAGATTTTTAAAATGTTCTAGTTACATAGAATAACTTATAGCATTTGTGGCAACCCATCAATTTTTCCATATGACAATTGTTTTATCGGATTATAAGAGTTTTCTGTATCTCCATTATATAAGATTTACGATTCATGCACACACCCAAACAATTGTTATTATATTTTATGTCTTTTTGCGGCATATTTAATTGGTTATGGTTGCAAGAATTATAAATGTTTATGGATGAACCGCACTCTCACATGTTTTTGAAACGAGCACATGTGCAGTTTAGTATTCATTCATGTAATAATGTTGTAGTGTGTGTGTTTTTTTTTTTTTTTATTTCTTGTCACCATAATTTATTTTTTGCTGTCACTTCGTATTGTTACACATTGTTATGGCTTCATTTGCAATATTCTCGCTGCAATCTTAAGTATTTATGTATATTGCATATTTAAAAGATGAATATATTTATTGATTGTAAAGTCTACACTTAGGATGACAATAACAATATTGTGAATTAGAAGACATATGTGTTTTCCACTTTCAATGATGTTATTCAAATATATGTATGTATATAGCTTTGAATATATGTATTAATAACTTTCTTCTTTAGTATCCAGAAGTACATTTAAAAGTGAAAAAACTTACTTCAATTTGTTTAAAGAAATAATAAATGTATGTATGACGAAACTTCATCGCCGTAAAAAAATGTTCCTGTTCTAAATACATATTTTGGATGGATCGATTTTACAAACATTATCTTGTAAAACGTTTTTTTCAATATCGATATTTATAAGGTTAATATATGTATATAGTTAATTATTTATAGATGTCGATTTTTAACTTGATAACGAATTTTATAAAAGATTTATCTGTACTTTAGTGATTTTGTTAATTAATTTGAAGAAGTTGATTTTTTAGAGGAAAATGCTAATGATGATGATCGGTTCATATTTGACCGTAGCCCCCCATATAATGTCTACTTCCGAAAGTCCCTAAAATTCACATAAATCTCTTATGAAAACCACCATCAAGTTGGAATTTAACACAAGTACTCCATACATATACAAAAATCGTCAGTCTCAATATGATGATGATGGGTCCATATTTGACCGTAGCCCCCATATAAGGTCCAGTTTCGAAAATCACTTAAGTATGCCCGTAAAACTCATTAACTTGAATAAACATCCATATCGAACCGAAATTTTACACAAGTCAGTTATAAGTGTGTAAAATTATACTATTGACTTTTGTGGAAGCTTCACTTTCCAGAAAAACCACAGGACATACAGATGGAACAATTTTGACGTTTCAAAAAGACAAAATCAGTTTCTCAGGGCAGTTACCTTGTTACTTAATTTATTGTGTCTTAAAGTAAATCGCTTTATGTTATATGCTGCAAAAATATAAAAATTCTTGATTATAACTGGAATATGCATGAAATTCTTATAAATATCGTTATTGAGATGCAATTTAACTAAAATAGTTCTAAAACAAATAGAATTTACGGTACAATATTTTATGAAGTTCGCCCCATAAGAGGTAATTTGGTGGTGGCTATACAAGATTCGGAACAGCTCTTACTTGTTGTATGTTACAAACATCAGCACAAATCCATTATACCCTTCACACAATAGTGATTTACGAGGCATAAAAAGTAAAAGCTGCATAGCAGCTTCTTTAATAAATATGTTAATCATAAGGCAAGTAAAGAAAATAAATAAGTGCGTCAAAAACAGCTACAAGCTTCTTACAGCTAACCAACATAAATATTTTTATTAAAAACAAGTAAGAAAGTATAGTCGGTCAAGTCCGACTATATAATACCCTACACCCAGTATATGTGTAAAAACAGTTATGTGGGAGCTATGTCCTATTATAAACCGATTATCCAAAAATTTAGTGGCATGATTTTTGTGGATATAAGTATTTTTTGTGTTAAATTTTATCTTGATTTTCAAATGCGCTTTTATATGAGAGCTTTGACTAATTATGAACCGACCATTATAAAATTAAGTGTCATAATATCTGTATATGTGAAACTTATTTGTATTTAATTGTATTAGGATACCAAAATTTTTAAGAGATTTATGGTCGTTAAAGTGTTTTCCGGAAGGAGGCCTTATTAAGGAGGTGTGACCAATAATGAACCGATCATCGTAAAATTTGGCCAAATGATTTGTGTATATAGGGAACATATCTGTAGTGAATGTTATTTGGCTACCAGCATTTTTAAGCGAGTTATATGGGAGTTATAGTCATTTATGGACCGATCTGTACAAAATTTGTAAATATGGTTAGACTTCATGCACAACTTATTTGTACTGAAACTTGTTTGGATATGTGCAAAAATCAAACATTTATAACCGAAAAAACCTTTATTTTAGGAGGACTTTTGTATGGGGGCTAGATGAAATAATGGACCGATTTCAACCAGTTTTAATCCCAAGCGTGCCTGGTCCAAAAAAAATATCATGTACTAAATTTAATGGAAATATCTTCAAAATTGAGACTTGTACTCTGCGCATAAGCTTTATACTTACAGTCAGTCAATCAGACTAACGGCCGAACGGACATTGTTATATCGACTCAGGAAGTGATTCTGTGTCAAACGGTAAACACAAGTTAAGTAAACGAAATTTTCACAAAAATATTTGCTATGTTGCAGTTAACTTTCGTATTAAAAATCAGTAAAATCGGTACAGGGCAACCACAGTTATGGACTAACATGTGAGACAACCTCCATAAAAATTTGATATTTTTTTAACTTTATTGAAATATTTTGAAATCTTGTATACGTTATTTTTATGATAAAAGAAAACAGTGTGAGATAAATTGTAAGAATTGGTCCATGATATAGCCCCCATACAAAAATCTTCCCGAAATATTGCTCAATTATACATAAATAAATACCTAAAAAGAAATCGCAAAACGAATTTTTTTTTAGTTCGGTCTATGTTTGACCATAGACTCCATATAAAGTCCACTTCCAAAATTCACTTAAATACGTATAAAACAGATACAAATAATGTTAAACGGATAAAATTTTACATAAATAATCCATATAGGTAAATACATTGTTGTGCTAAACTTTATGGTGGTCGGCCCATAATTGGTCATAACTACCATGCAAGGACCACATCTTTATTTATATCGAATAAATATCGGTATTTTTAAAAACAACTAATCACGTTTATAATACTAAGTTTCATTTTTTTGGTCTCAAATTGCGTTTGGTATTTAATTATGATAAAAGTATGGTAGCACTTCTTCATTTAACAGCTGATTTAATATTTAAATTACAAATTGTTATAAACTGAGTGGACAAACGCTGCATCATTCATATCCTCTTCATCTATTGATTTGATATTTTCGTTTTAAATGATATTAATAACACAGTAGCACAATGTTTTTGCGGCGAGTTTATTTATTGAATATTTTCATCAAATAATAAACAAAACCTTCAATGCGCAATTTTCGTAATTTACAGAACTGTCAAAATCATATTGCAGTATGAACAACTTAATTTGTATTTAAATGGACGTAGTCAGTGATTTAAGTTGTATTTAAATGTGATCTATAGAAATGAATTTGTTATTTAAACAGAACTTAAGTTTAAACACACTTAAATTTTTAAGTTAAAAACTGGCCATAAATCACATATAAGGGGTTATCCATTTTGCGGCTTCAAAAGTAAACATAAATAAAACACATATAAAATTTCTTTTTTATTATAAAGTTTGAAACTTGACATTATGTGTGCAACACTTTATCATTTAAATGACCACCACGCGAACTGTTGCAAGCATTGATTCTTTTGAGGTAATTTTGGACCACTTTTTGACACATATTGGGCGGTATCTCAGCCATAACTTGACGAATGTTATTTCTAAAGTGCTCAAGAGTTAAAGGTTTATCTGCATAAACACGGTCTTTCGCGTAGCCCCACAAAAAAAAAAGTCTAATGGTGTCTAATCGCATGATCTTGGTGGCCAGTTGATGTCGCCACGATGAGAAATTACACGGCCAGGAAATGGCTCTTGCAAAAAAACCATATTCGCTCGGGTTGTATGACATGTGGCACTGTATTCTTCAATAGCAGACAAAAAAAGTCGGTTATCATACGACCATAATGCTCCGAATTGACGGTGACAGTCGTTCCATTGTCGTGTTCAAAGAAGTAAGGTCCAATCAAACCTTCGGACCAAAGAGCACACCAAACAATTACTTGAGGATTCTCAGAACCCCAAAAATGACAATTTTGTTTATTAACATACCCACCGAGTGAGAAATGTGATTCATCGCTGAAGAAAATTTTGTACATACATATGTTCATATCACAAATTTAGGCGAATTGTGGATACAAACAAATTTACTGGTCAGAGCAATTGTAAAAAGCACAAATATAGGTTAAACCCCTTTTTGTCAATGACAAGTTATCATGCATTTTTTTTACACTACTTTTAAGCTTAGAGTCATATCTTTGCTTTCTTTAATAACTTGTTTTTCACTAATTACAATAGGTTTTAGAGATAAGGAACCAACCACCATACAACCGTGCAAAAACAGTATTAGGTGTACATAGATATATGATTTTCTAGTCCTAACAACAGTTTTGTAGTTTTTGTAATTTTCATTATATTAAGTTGGAGGTTATTTAATATTCGGCACAGTCGAATATAGCAATCTAACTTGTTAATCTTATAATCACTGTAGGGTATTATATTGTCGAAATTGGCCAACTACACTTTATTACTTGTTAATCCTGTATTCATTTATTTATATTCACATTTCTTTAACAGCTTTAAGTCAGATACAAAATTTAACCACTATGCAATTTTATTCAATGAGTTTTACATTTGTGTAGGTTGATTGCAATTAAAAATATTCTCAATATTACCCTGAAGGAAACCTGGGGACAAGTGTCTCCAAGTCACCACTTTTGTCTACTATTTTGGTAACGGTTTGGCGACAGTGTCAACAGCATTGTCACAATGGTTATTATTATACAATTATTTTTTTTTCAATTGTGGGCCCCGATATACTAGGCGATGGTGTGCCGGACTATCATTCAGAGGGTTGCGGGTTCGATTCCCGCCAAAGACTCTCGCTGTTTTCGAATTTATTTTTAATTAGGTGTTTTTTAGTATTTTATTTTTTTTAATAAAACTCCAAAAAAAAAAAACTCATTTTTATTTTCTATTTCAGAAAAGTTCGAAAAGTGTAGACAATGTGGTCCCAAAAGAACTACCTTGTCAATAGTACCTATGTCAGTAGTGGATTTTCAATGACACGCACATGTTAAATTTCTATGGTAATTAGCATTGTCTGGGGTATACTAAGTCACTAGTACTGGTGACTGTGTCAATAGTAAATCAGTACAGTTTCACTATTGACATTTCCTGCAGGGTATTTTCATTTTGTACTATTCTGTGTGTCATTTGAGATGTAACCTCATGTTAATCATGACAAACCACATTTCTTATTTTTGTATTACTGCACTCTGTGTATATTTAATTTTGATTTAATAAAAATGAAACAACATTTTACTATGATATAAAGAATTTTATCTTATATGAATGTCACTGCATACGATTTTGTGGAAAGCGTGTGTTGGATGTTCGTTTCGGTTGATAATAAAAATGTCCTCTCAACTTTAGTAGGTAATTAAGGTAGTTTAATTTGAATGTACTGTTTTGGAAAAACTAATAAAAACAGCTTCTTCATTTTCAATGATGCAAAGAAGAATGTTGTAGTACTCTTTTTATTAAATTGCAATATTATTCCAATTTAGTATCAATTTTATTTAGAAATTCAAAGCTTTTAAAATCATCAAACCTACGTAAAGTATATTAAATTGTAAATGAAACTCGAATACAAGCACTATTATTGATTTCATTTATTTCGTACTTCGCGACACTAATTTAATTTAGCAATTTATGCACTAAAACAGCTGATCTACATAAACAACAATTTCTAAACGTATTTTAAAAATGCCACGAAAAAGTGCCAAAGAGAAAAATTGTTGAATTTTTAGAAGAAGAAGTTGCTGCAGAAACAATTTGGAATGGGGGTACAAACACATTTTTTGTTTAGGTTTTTCCCTTTTAATTTTCTTCTGTGGAATTGTTTGCTCCATTGTTTTAATTTTATTTCTTTTATTAGTGTTTACATCTGTCAGCTGTTTAAATGTCAGAGTTGCAAACGCAATACAAGTAACGAAAAAACTATACCATTTTAGTATGTATTGCATGAATGCAATGTTTTGACAAATGCAATTGTGTGTATTTTGTTGTTGGATTGCAATAAAAAGCTACAATGTTTTGCATTTGCACTTTTACAATGCCATTTGCACTGAACACTAAATGCCGCTATTTTGTTTTTCTCTTAAGAGTGCAGAACATTTAGGTAACGTATGCGTAATATTTAATTTTAAGAATATAATTAAAATATTAGTCATACGTTTAGTGGTTCATCAAATAATGTTTAAATTAGTGTAAATAAGTGCTAATTGTTTTTTAACTATCCCATTTTACCCATTAGCATTAATTGCGTTTTTTATACCCTTCACCACCAAAGTGACGAATAAAGGTTATTACGTTTGTCATTCCGTGTGAAACTTTGTTAATATTCATCTGAGACCCAACAAAAGTAACTAAACGAAATTTCCAGAAAAATATTTTTTATTTTACAGGTAACTTTGGTATTAACAATCGGTATAGTAGAACCAGAGTTATGGATAAAAATGACAGGCAACCTCCAAAAAAAATTGATATTTTTTATTCATTTTATTGCAATATTTTTAAATATGTTGCAGATAATACCATGAAATTTTTTACAAGTTATTTTTATAATAAAAAAAAAAAAGTGTGAGAAAAATAATAAAAGTCGGTCCCTGATTTCTCATAGCGCATTAGGGGATACTGGATTTAAAAGCTACCTGTCCATTAGCGGTCTACTTCTACTATGCTACCCATACATAAATCTCTTGTAAATAATGTTATTGTTATATCTTGTAAATTATGTTATATTCAAACAAAAACCCCTGACCTTAAAATTTTACCCTTTTTTATACCCTGTTTCTTAATTTGTTGTGAATATGGAAAAATGTTCTTATAATTATATAAATTATTAAATTAAACTCAAAATTAATATTTTTTTTTTTTTTTTTTTTTTTTTTTTTTATTTATTGAATCTTCAGATATTGAAATGACAATAAGTTTTCGAATCTTAATACTAAAAGAAAATAATAAGTCCAGCCAGTGCTAGACAAAATATTATGATACTACAAAAAAAATTTACATCCACTGATCCAGTCATCTGTTTTGCGTTTGAGTTAAAGCAAGGGTATCCCTCCTTCTCAACCGAACATGGCCACTAAAGTTAAGGATGTCTCGTGCAAGTGGGTTTGGATGGTGTTCAAGTTTGCTGACATATTTTGAGGCGTATTTTGTAAATTCGTCTTTCACCAAAGGAATGCCTAGATCTTTGTGAATTCGAGAATTTTTAACGTACCATGGAGCTGCAGTAATTATACGTAGAATTTTATTTTGACCTCTTTGAATTTTTTCAATGTTGGATGCTGAGGCAGTACCCCATAATTGAATTCCATAACACCATATTGGCTTTAGAATTGCATTGTACAACAAAAGTTTACAATCCAACTTTAATGTAGAATTTCTGCCGATTAGCCAATTAAGTTGCACTGCTTTTAATCTCATCTGTGTAAGTTTTGCGTCAATATGAGACTTCCAGGTTAAACGACGATCGAGGTGGATTCCGAGGTATTTGACTTCATTGTGTTGCGGAATAATTTGGTTATTTATTCTGATGGACGAGCAGGTATCTTTTCGCAATGTGAAAGTTATATGAATACATTTCTGTTCGTTAACCCTGATTTTCCAAAGCTCAAGCCAATTCTCTAGTTTATAAATATAATTCTGCAAATTCTGTGATGCTATTTGATGGTCCTTATGAACGCTAATAAAGGCTGTATCGTCAGCAAAAGTTGAAGTATGTATATTGGGGTCTGACGGCATATCGGATGCATAAATCAAATATAAAGTAGGACCCAGTATGCTACCCTGGGGTACTCCTGCTTCAATTGGCTGAGCGGGGCTTAAAAAATCGCCTTCTTTGATTGTAAATTTGCGACCATATAAATAACTTTTCATAAGTTTGTGGGTGTTAGCAGGCAGAGCTAATTTTATTTTGTGCATTAAACCTTCATGCCAGACTTTGTCGAACGCTTGGGAAACATCAATGAAAAGCGCGGAACAGTATTTTTTCTCTTCAAACGACCGTCTTATCACATTTACTAATCTGTGTGTTTGTTCGATGGTACTGTGTTTAGCTCTGAACCCGAATTGATGATTTGGAATACATTGAGTGTCGTTCAGAATTGGAATCAACTTAGCCATTAACAATTTTTCAAACAGTTTTGAAATTGTCGGCAGTAGGCTAATTGGCCTATATGACTCTACTTTGGTGAGGTCCTTCCCTGGCTTAGGAATCATGGTAATCATAGATACCTTCCAATCTGCAGGATAGTATTCTAGGCGTAAAATAGCATTGAAGATGAAGAGAATAATTCTTCTAGCTACACGAGGTAACTCCACGAGCATTTTGTTGCTGATTCTATCCATACCTGGAGCTTTTTTAAGGTTCAGAGTACCAATAGCGCTTTGAATATCATTAAAGCTAAGTCTTAGAGGTACAGGAGGTCTAATAACGAGTGGTGGCAAATCAGATACGTTGTTTGAGTTGTTTTTAGTAAACACATTTCTCAAATGGTTAACAAATAAAGTCCCTTTCTCGGAATCGTTTCTAGCCCAGTCACCAATCGGATTTCGCAAAGGAGGCTTTCCTCTAACTGGTCTTTTTAAACCTCGTGCCGCCTTCCATAACGAATAGTCAGATTGTGGGGAACTGTCAATTCCCTCCAAGTATGATTTAAGTGAAGCCATTCTTTGGGTTTCTAAGAAATTTCTTAGTATATCTCTGCATTCCCGTAGCCTAGCTTTCAGTTGAGGAGACCTGTGAATTTGCCACTCTCTTCTAACTCTTCTTTTTTCTGTCAGGAGATGTTCGAGTTCAGCGAAATAAGTTCTGTTTGTCCCACTTCTGCATTCAACGTCATATGTGGAAGCGTGATGCACAGCTCTTCGTATGTCCTCAGTAAACTTGCCAATCGACCCATCAATATCCTCGGTAGTTCTCAACACTACATTTTCCGTGCAGTGGGAACTTAAATACTTTTTATACTTTATCCAACTTACTCTGGATTTAGACATGTCCCGAAATGGAGAGCCATACCCTTGAAGGAAACGCATTGAAATAATAGAAGGAGAGTGATCTGAAGACAAGTCTAATGAAGGCTCCACTTGTATCGATTCTACAGGGATATTTTTCACTACTCCGAAGTCAATAATATCGGGAATCTTCCGTCGGTCCGTCGGCCAGTAGGTGGGATGCCCGCTTGAGAGTACATCTAAGCCCATTTTGGCAATGGTGTTGAAGAGTTCACGACCCTTCGGGGTCACTAGACGTGAACCCCAAAATGTGTGTTTGGCGTTAAAGTCACCAGCAACCAAAAATCTAGCTCCAAGGGAATTGAAGAAGCTGTAGTATTGATGTTCTTTTATTGAAAATCGAGGCGGCGAATAAATTGATGATAAAACAAAGTTGTATTGACAGAATTCAATACAAATGTTTGTTGCTTGTAGGTAATCCTCACATATGTTGTTCATTAAATAATGTTTTATTCTGTTCTTTATAAGAATTGCCGAACCTCCACATGCTCTTCCGCGGGGATCTTTAGTATCATACAACACGTATCCATTAATTTTGAAGTACCCTGTCGCCGTCAAGTGAGTTTCAGCAATCATCATGACATCAATCTGCTTATCAATCAGGAAGTGTTCCAGTTCGTTTTTATGTTGGCGGAGGCCGTTCGCGTTCCAAAAACAAATTTTTAAACAAATCATTTCTTTAAAATTGCTTGTAAGATAGTGGATTGCATTTTCAGCATTTCCTGCATCATGGATGTCATAGTGGTCGTAAAAGTGTTCATAGTTTGGACAAGTGTCTGCAAAGTAGTCTCTAGAGTGTTAATATTAGGCTCGTAATATTGAGATTTAGGTTCCTGCTCCAAACCTGGCATATTAGATTTAACCACGTTAGCGTAAGAAACTTGTCTAGAACTAGGCGCGTTTTCATGACTAGTGGGCCGTAACAATTGAGGAAAATTGTTACTCGATGCAAAATTAGGCTGTTGTGGATGAACAGGTAATACTGACGTCTTGTTGGTCCTTATGCCTTTCAAATGAGTGTAAACTGGACAACCTCTATAATTTGCGGTATGATTACCTCCGCAGTTACTGCATTTTTTGATTTTTGAGTCGGTTTTCGACTTATCACATTGAGCAGTTGTATGTAGTTCCCCACACGCAACACAAACTGACGGCAATTTACAATATGCTTTAGTGTGACCAAATTCTTGACAATTAAGACACTGGACGGGTCCCTGACGCTTATGCGGTTCTTCCACGGTGATTCTACGATGCAGAAGGTAAATCAGATTGTAGATGGGATGGGACTCGTTTTTCTTTAAGACTATATCTCCGGGTTCCAATTCCACCCTGAACATAGGCTGAGGAATCTTTTCACGGTTTCTAATATTCGTTATGTTCTTAATTTTGAAGCCATTTTCCATTAAACTAGTCTTTATCTCGGCAGGATCAACATCTGGGTCTATACCCTTTAGAACGACTTGGAGTCCTTTTGCGCTTTTCAGCTGGTAGGTATAGAAATCCCTACTCTCCCTCTCCAACTGGTTGGACAATTTTCGAAAGTCATCTTCCTTTTTCACTTGAATTTTGGTTTCGCTGATATTTCCATGTTTAATTGAGGTTACGCTAAACATATTTTCACCTATTACCGAAACAATTCCTTGTACCAATTTACTGGAAGTGGGCTCTCTCAGATAAATTGGTGGGGGCTTAAACGTTTTTTTAGGAAGTTCTGGATCATCCGTCTGGAGGAGAGCAAACCTGTTTTGATCATTTGGATTGTCAATACTCACGGTCTTGGGAGCTTTTGAACTTGATGACGTTTGAGCAGATGTCGGGCTCCTCTGTCGCTTAAGAACTGTGACGTATTTATCCATACCTACTTGTTTTCTAGGTTTGACTACACTATTTGATGTAGAAGATATTGATGTTTTATCATCTGATGAAATCACTATATTGGGCGAACAGGAACGGCGCCGTTCTACGGCTCTTGCAGTGAGAAGATTCTCCACAGATTTTTTTAAGGATTCTTCCTCAGAGATCCATAAAGATTTTCTAGTCGAGCTAAGCTCTTTCTCAGAATTACATCTGAGAGGAACACTCATACAGTTTTTATGCGATTTTTAATGTTTTTTATTATTTTTTTTTTTAATGTTTTTTATTTTTTAATGTTTTTTATTTTTTTTTTTACCGTAGGTATTTTTACCTATTACGAATTATTTTTTAACTTTTTGTTTTATTTCGACCTATTACACTTTTTCACCTATTACGATTTTTTCACCGAAAATTCAGCCGCACTAAAAATAACACGTCCGAACAGTTCAACAACACTATGTGTGAAAATTAATATGAAAATCAGATAAACTCTCTAAATTATGATAAGAATTGGTAATTACTTTAACTGTAAATGGTCAATATTAGCTAAAACTTCAACACATTAAAACTAAATTATGTTGGTCGTATATATAAAATACTAATAAAATTTGCACTAAGACTGAATAGAAAACATAGAATAAGAATATTCTAGTCCTAGGTGGAGGGTATTTAAGATTCGACACAGCCCAAAAGGTGCATTAAGTTTGTCAATCCGCTTGTACTACATCGACATGTTGGTCGTAAAATCAAAGTCTATATATTATGGGTCCTTATAAGATTCTAAGACGATTTGGCTATGTCCGTCCGTCTGTAGAAATTCAAAAAAAGGCTTAAAACAATAACATTTTTCCCAAACATTTGTTTCACATGGACAAAATCGGTCCAGTTGGATCCCAGTTATAGACCAAATTTTCAGACAACCTTGATATTTTTCAGATAAATTTTTTGCTTATATTATCTACAAATATAGTGCAGGCAATTATATGAAACTTTGTACACTTTGCATTAGTCCATATTTCATTATAGCCGCCATATAAAATCCACTTACGAAAATAACTTAAATTTTCATAAATCACTTATAAAAATCACAATGAAGTTGAAATACGACAAAAACAATCCAAATATACATATATACAAAATATCGTACCTTTGGTGCGGTGGTGATCGGTCCAAAATGACCAAAGCGTCCATATACAGTCCACTTTCGAAAATTACCTAAATCTCTAATAAACATCTTTAGGTGGATGTTGGTGATCGGCACATAATTGGGCATACACACAGCTTCAAAAGTGTGTAAGCACCAGTGAATTTTTTTATTTTTTAAAGATTATGAAAAGCATTATAGTTCAACTTAAATTTTTTTATTTCATAACCGAATCTATTATTCAATCAAATATCCAACAAAACGAAACTTTTAAATTTCAATCGATGGATAGATTTTAGAATTTTCATTATCTTAAAAAAATTAAATAATTTGTTGTGTTTACTCACTTTTAAGGCTCATAGTAGCTCCCAAATGGGGAAAAACCAATTAAATATGTATATCTTATATATACATATACACAAATATCTTATAAATATTTGCTGTCGAACCGAAATTTTACACAGATCAGTAATATGTAAGTAAAAAATTTTATTTTTAGATTTTGTGCACGTCAGTCCATAATTGGTCATAGCCCTCATATAAAGTCCATCTTCGAGAATAACTTGAATACTATAAAATATATCGTAGTTGTGCTGAAATTCATCATAGGATTCAAATATATAAATATCACAATAAAATATTTTATACCGATCATCACATAACATATAATTTTCATATAAGGCATCAAAAAAATCATTAAAAAATCGTTATAGTTGCAAAAAATAATACAAATTTATTTCATATATTCCGCGTCCTTATGAAATTCTATGACAATCTAGCAATATCCGCCCTCTTTTGAACACTGTTATATATCGAATGAAGAATGAAGATTTCCCAAATCGGTGCAGTAAGACTAGAGTTATGGACCAAAATTCGGTACAACCTCAATATTTAAATTTTTTTTATTTTCTTCAATATATTGCAAATACTCTCATTGCACATATTATTTTGTATCATAAAAAGACAAGGCCTATTTTGAAATGTAAAAATCGGTCCCTGATTTCTTATAGCCCCCATACAAATGCATTCCATGAATATGGATCTATGGAATATATGTAAATGCCTATAGAAAAGCAGTATCCATACATAATTCAGCAGAAATAAGTTTCGAATAAAGAGCATTTTTAAATATGGATAAATCTATTACAGGCACAGTTATCACCACAAAAATTTAGACGAATAGTTCTCAAGCATATATAAATCGAAATACGCTTAAATCTTTAATTTAAAATTGTCATTAATAGTCCATATATACATATATTCAAATCTAGCTAATAGATTTTGTGAATATCGGTCTGTATTAGGTCATTGCTCCCATATAAAAATCACTTAAGTACTCATAAATCTGTTATAAAACGAGCTATCAGCTTTAAATTCGAGGCAAATAATGCTCATATACATAGATATAAATTGACGTAGAAAATTGTATGACGATCGGCAAATAATAGTAGTGGTACTAAAGTACGCATAAATCTCGATAACCATCGTTTTAAAATTGAAATTCGACATCAATAATCTTCATATACATATATAAAAATCATTAAAGTGATTTTGGGAATTGGACCTTATATTGGAGCTATGGTCAATGATCTGCACAAAATTTGCAGATGGTATTAGGCTTCATTTACAACTTATTTGTGGCGAAATATGTTTGGATACGTGCTTAAATCAAACAATTATAACCAACAAACCCATATTTCAGGAGAACATGTGCTAATTCAATTACATTCAATTGCAATACCAACCGTCCCACATAGGGGCTTTTTGCCAATCTAGCCGGACATTATATAAGCAAAAAATTAAATTTAAGAAATGTAAAAATCTAAGTACGCAGCTCGACAGTAAGCAAAATTCTGCATCGTATAGTGAATTTTGAAGTCGTTTGCTTGAGATTTGTGGTTTTGGGACACTGTTAAAGTCAGAAAAGTTGATTAAATTGCATGCGTGTTCATGGACTTTTTACGGTTTTGGGAGGTTTACAATATATTTTTTGGTGAGTAAAAGATTTTACAATGATTTTTTTTCTGTGAAAGACTATATTACCAGCTACTATTAAAAAGTTTTAGAAACATTTTTAGAAAAATTTTATTAGAAATTTGTATGATAAAAAAATTCGTTCAAAATTAAAACAAAACGAATTTTTTGTTCACTTTTTTTGTAAAAAAAAAATCAAAAGGTTTTTTAAAAGTGAGTTTTGTTGTATCAAGTCAAATCTTTAACATCACGATAAAATTTGAAATCTCTACTTTTAAATTCCAAAAAAAAAACGTTGCGCATAGTTGCGCCATTTTTTTATGATTTTTTGAAATTTTCACCTTTTTTCTGTTTTTGCTCATCTTGCATAGGTATGTACATATGATAGAAACCCTTTCGTCAGTCATAAAATGTTTTGGTTGTACGTAGATTTTTATACCCTACACCACAATAGTGGGGAGTTACTGATCATAAATGATTGAATTATGCAAGTATCCGAACAAATTTCATCACAAATGAGCATTTTGTGCAGCATAATTACTCGTAGCTCCCATATAAGCCCCACTTCCGAAAATCACTTTAAAGACCATAACTCTCTCAAAAATGTTGGTATCCAAATAATATTTAACGCAATTATATTTCATATGTATGCAAATAATATGGTCTAATTTTATTATGATCGGTCCATAATTAGCCGCAATTCCATATAAGACCCTCTCCGTAATTTACTTTAAGCTCCATAAATCTTTTGAAAGTATTTATATCGAGATAAAGTTTAACACATATAATAATTATATTCACAGACATCATGACACTAAATTTTTGCATGATCGGTCCACAATAGGTTATATCTCCCATATAACGCCCATTTCTGAAAAACTGTTTTATACATATACTGGGTGTAGGGTATTATATGGTCGGGCTTGACCGACTATACTTTCTTACTTGTTTTTCTTTAAATTATTACATCTAAGACTAATATTACCTGTGTAAAAAAAGGAATGTGGGAAACAGTAAGTAACGGTTTTTAACTACCTGTGCAGGAGCTAAGTGACGTTATTTTATGGAGCAAAATAAATTTACCTGTTTTGCATAACTGTTAAAATTATTAACAACAAAAATAATATTTAATAAAAATCAAATCTGGGCTCCAGGTACTTAGTTTTTTTTTACTATATATTGTGTTTATTGCACAAAATTGTTATCAGAACCATTTTGAATCTTCGAGAATTTTGCTAAAAAGTTTTCGAGAGTTCAGTGTAACAAAAATATTATAAATAGACTTTTGCTCAGTTCTGACCCACTGATTACTAGCATAAGACCAACTCCAAAAAAAAAGTCATTACCCTTTACGTAAGAAGCAATTTCGTTTATGCTTCCACCTGTACTTGGATCTGAAGAGCGTTTAGTTTCGGAAGAGGATTTTGAAGAAACAGACAGACATCTTAGTTCAAAAGAGAAGCTATTTTAAATAAATTAGTTATTATTATTTTGAATAAAATTTGTTATTAATATTATAAATAAGTTATAATTACGAATAAATTTATTATTTTCAGATAAATTAAATACTATGAAATACATAAAAGTCACATAAAATCTTAAAAATTAATTTTTTTTGGAAATTTGAAAAAAAAAATTTTTGACAAGGCCGTTCCGGGGCGTGGGCTTGGACGGATACCTCCCCTGCCCATAAAAGTTAAAAAATTTAATTTTTATAGTATTAAGGCGTTAGTAATATATTTTTTTAATAATTACATTAATTTTTTAAATATTATTTTATGTAACCGCCCACAAAATAGGGCGGGGTCGAAAAGTGTAATTTTACGAACTCCTGGGTCTAATTTTAGATTTTTTACCTTTCGTCGACGTTAAAAGTTGAATTTGCCAAACAAAAACTGGAAAAAAAATTTAATTTTTCAGAGGTTGGATTAGTTCCTTTAGCGGTCTGTTTTTCCTCCTTGGTTCGATTTTATTTATTTTTAAGGGGTACCTGCCTATGACAATAGCACATATTTCTGCCAAGTTTCATCGATCTAGGGGCACTCAATAACATTTAAGAAACAATTTAAGCTAAAAAAAAAAAAGTAATGTCCGGCTAGATTGGCAAAAAACCCCTATGTGCGTCCTTGGGTCAAACAAATATCAGATTTAAAATTTTATCGAAATATTTGAAAAAACAGCAGGACATTGTAAAATCGACAAAGGAAGTAATTTGGTGTAGATCGTTATAATGCATTTTAATTTAGAGCTCTGAAAAAGAATTATTTTAGCTTCAAATCGACAAAGGAAGTAATTTGGTGTAGATCGTTATAATGTATTTTAATTTAGATCTATGAAAGAGAATTATTTTAGCTTATTATCACTAGGATATCTTAACTAATTTAGTTATTTCACGCTCAATTTTAAACACTTTAAAACATTACATACTTATAGTAAAACACAACCCCATATCACCTGCAGTTCACTACTACACAAATTGTGGTTTCTAAGGAACAACTTGCAAACCGCATTCAAGTAACCCAAAAATATATTCGTATTGCATTTATAGCATTACAAACACTCTTCAAACACAAGCAATACAGCAAAACTTGACGTGGTAAAGTAAATTTTTTCAACTGAAAACTAAAACAATTTAAAGTGAAAGGACATTACTTTCTTTTCTTCTAGACTTTTATTTATATAAAAAACAGCTAAACACATTTGTGTTTTTCAAGGGTTTTTTCTAAAAGTTCTTTTACAACTATCTTCAAATATACATAGGTATGTCTCACAAAATTTTCCGTGTGTGAAATTGGTTCTTTTTTGTGGTTTAAAATTTCGTTTTAGAAAAAAAAACAATTTTTAGTATAAATGGAAAAGCAAAATAACATAAAGATTCTTAAACCAACAAGTCTTTACAACTTTAAGAAATGAAGATGTTTTAATTTTGTTAAAAGTATAAATAAAAACATTTTTAGAATTTTTAACAAGTTTTCTTACAAATTGTTTCAATAATTACAGGGTGTTTTAGTATATTTTTGATACAAATTCCTTTAAGAAGTTGTTGCCTGACTCTGATTTGATATTTGATCTTATATTATATTAATGTTCACATTTATTTGTAAAGAAGTTAATGTGGATTCAGGCATTCGTTCTGAACAAAACACTTGTTCGGACAATGTATATTTCATTTGAAGTTTGACGTCTCTCTTTTCTAGAGAGAGAAAATATTTTTTACGAACAACTCTCAGCTTGAATTAGTTTAATTTTATATTTTGTCTGGACAAAAATGAACTGAGTTGATAATAGGTTACACATCTATCTGTTGTGTTTGTGAAATTAAATTATTCATTTTATTTATTCATTAAAAATTGTGTATATTGTTAAAAAAAAATATACACAATATTTTGAAATAATTTAATATTTGCTTTTTGACACCATTACCACTTGTAAAACTGATAGATTTTGTTTACATATGACAGTTTTGATTTTTCAGAAAAATCGTTCGAAATGATTATTTTGCCCTGCAGCCGTTAAAATAATCATTCACTTATAAACGAATGTGTTTAATGCTTAAATGATCTGACAAAAATATAAAAATATATGTAGATATCATATAAAGAGTGATTTTTTAAGAGCTTTCGGATTTGATTTTAAAAACATATAAATTTTAGAGAAAATGAACAAATCTTTATTCATACATATAATTCAATATTTAATAATGATATCATGAAATGTTGACCGTGGCTACGTGAATGCTTAGCGCTACCATGCGCTACACGGTAGCCACACAGTGGTAGCGCTTACCTTTCACAGTAACGTTCCTGTCTTCGTCGTTTTTGAATAATTACGGTCCAATGATGCCACCGGCCCATTTTGAATTCTGCTCGTTTACGTCGCTGAACACAATTTTCCGATAAAAATGCATGAGAATAAATTTTAATAATAAAGTTTAATAATCTGCAGGCGTTGTGAGTTTGTAAGACGATTCCTGGTTATATTAGAGACCAAACTAGACATGTTTGACAGTGTGTTTAACATGTTACACGAAAATAGCTGAGCTGCCAAAAACAGTATTGCAAAAAAGAAAGCTGCTAAAAAATTACCCTGTAGCTGTTTACTTAAATTAAATTTTTAATACTAAAATTTGTGTAAATAGTTTTATTTTTGTCTCCAAATTTTCGTCAACATAGTTTTTTATTTTTGCTGTATTATTTTAAAGATTAATTATGTTTGGTTTACGCATGGAACATCCATTTACCTTAATGGTGAAAGAGTAACTGAGTATCTGCTTGCAGTTTATATTATTGCAATGTATATACTATTCATTCTATTGTGTTATTTTGAGAGTTATTGGGAGTTAGTAGTCGTGTGTATCTGTGTAACTAGCATATTTATATTTATGTGTTTGTTAATCTATGCTACTGTTTTGTACATTTACTATTTGTGAACTCTATTCCTGTAAATTTCTTTTATACATATCTCAAAACATGTTTTTAAAAGGAGCGTGAACGATTTTGTTGGACTATATCCATTTAAAACATGTTTGGCTAAAAAGTAGTTTTCCGGTTCGAGTTACAACAACCTTAATCCAAGAAATTTTATATTAGCAAGAAAATTATATATAGGTCAATTTCAAAAAAACGTACACAACGAGTTTTGTTTTGCTTTTTTTTAAAGTTTTTTTAAATTCGCCTGTAAGAGTGGCCAATTTATGTAGAAATTGATGAAGAATCCGGCGGTATTTTTAGGCTCTCAAAAAAATCAATATTTTTGGATTTTTTTTAGGTTTTCTATGATTTCTATCTTGAGCGTTACACACCAAATATGTATAAAAAAATCGCTAAAAATGCAAAAATATTTGAAATTCAAGCTTACTACGATATTCTGTTGTTTCTCAAGATTGACTTTTGCGAAAATCACCTTTTCGATTATAAACAAAAAATCACGATTCAGCTTGATTTTTAATTTTTTTTTTAAGTGACTAGTTATTTTAAAATTTTAAGATGAAAATATGTAAATTTTTGTTAAAAAAAAGATTTGAACTTAAAGGTTCCTTGCAAAGTAATAGGCTGGTAACAATGTATCTAAAAAAAACTTTTAAGGGGGGAAAAACTAAGTGTGACGCTCAAGATATTTTGTGACGATCAAGAGATTTTGTTGCACGTAAACAAGAAATAATGCCAAATCTAAAGTTTAACGAAAAAAAGTTTATTATTTTACAAAAAGTAAATAAAAAAATATAACAAAAATTCTTCAAAAAACAAAAATTTTCATACAAAACTCAACATGTATGTACATATTCTTTCATGTCTTTAACAAAAATGGAAAAAAGGAAGTAATTCTTGAAGAAACTTATACACATATGACACAAAACAATAACTTAACTTAATTTAATTTATAAATTTTAGATCGAATTCTTATTCTGAATCTGTATAAACTTTATGAAATGACAAGCGGCTTTGTTTTTTTTTCATTCTCATTCATTTTTACCAATGTCGAATTAAGTTTGTGGCAAAAACAGAATCAGTCAATAACAAAGAAATTAAACTCAAATATACCACGATTATACCTTTATTTCTTTTATATTCGTCATTACGCGCTTTATCGAACTTTATTTCCTCTCATATCTCCGTGCTCTTTCAGCCGCCGTTAATTTTAAGCATTTTAATCTATGAAACAATATATTTCAAAAGTGATGCTCCTGAAATGTTTACCTATTTTGGTTTTTTTTGCTAAACAATATATTTCTCAAATTCACAAATTATAAAAAAAATGAGTTGAAACCATGTAAACAATGATTGTCAACTTAAATTTTTTACATTCAATATATTCACTTTTAAAAAAATTAGCGTGACGCTCATGAAATTTTAACGCGCCATTACCATGGTGTTCATAAAAACTACGCAAATGCACACTTATTTTATACATTTTTTTTTTTTTGGCTTTTTACATTATTTACTTTATTTAAACTTGAAATTGACAACTAGTAATATTACTTGATTTATAAAAAAGTGACGCTCAATGCAAATTGTGGGGACAACCTTTTAATTAAGTTTTGACAAATATAACAAATCAAAACACAAGAAAGAAACGCAATAATTCGAAAACTGGGGCCAAATTACCGCATTCGTGATCGAATGAGCTATCGTATCGAAAAATTATTTCGATATCGAAATTATGGTTAAATGTACTAAATTTCTTGCTCGATATCGAATGCCATAATCTCAAAAAAGAAAATTACTCGATATCGAATGCGGTAATTTCGCCCCTGTTATTAAATGTTGCATATTTACTTTTTTCTTGATTTTATTTTGTTTACTAATAATTCTAACTCTTGTATGGAAGCAGTCAGAGGGAGAATCAAAACACCATTCTGAATAAACAGAACAACAAACATACAAATTTGAGAATTACGTTTTTTTGTTACATATTCCTCGCTGATCACTCTCACATTTTTGTTTTTTTACCTAAAATAGTAGTGAAAAGTGCGGGGACACAAACATTGTGTTTTTTTTAAATTGACCCATATATATTTATATATACATTTGCATGTGCGAAAATGTTGCATTGTAAAACAATTTCCAATCTAACAACCAACATTTAGTAGTATGTTCATAACTTTTTCATCTGCTACTTGTTGATGATAAATAAATTGTGAGAGGAAAGCTGTAGGTTCTGATTTATTCTGATTGTTTTAGTGTGACTTCTAAAGGATTATAATAATATTTAACAACAAATAGGCTTCGGGAAATTTTAAAATATGTTCGCGTCATTAAAATTTTTTTGAGTTATATCACACTCACTTAAGTTCATCGCTTCCAAAACGGTGCAAAATATACTTCATCAGCTCTATTCTTATTTTTTGTTATGCCACTAATTTGGTACATTCGCAACATATAAAAGCTAGCGAATGCTCTTATCGATATTGATAGGCTATCCAAATCAATTTAATTAACGGAGCAACGTGGATATTTCCAAAAGCCAGTGGAGTTTTGGCAGAAAGTATTCAATTTCAATTGGAAGGGTAAATTTGTAATGTTTTATTGCTGTGTTTAATACATTCTTATCAGTCAGAACATATTAAAGTTTTGAATAACTATGCTTTTACTTTAGTAAACAATTTGATTTGAAAACACCGAAAATTAAAGGAAATAACTGATGTACTAAGAAAAATGTAGAAAGGCCTAGAAGTCGAGTTTCATGAATTTAAGCTACATAAAAACCGTCATATGTGCTGAGGATAATAGTTGTACTGATGATGTTCAAATATTTTGTCAGACAAAAAATTTATGTTACAACAACCATCAAATTAAATGAAAATGTTTAACTAATATAATTTATACGCTTTACCCTGCCTTTACACATGCAAGTACTTGCATGCGAGTGCTCTGTACGTGAGTATATTAGTAAAAAGTGTGAATGTATTGACTTTTTCGAACTTGCACTTGCATGTGTAAATGCCGGGCTATGGATTGTATGTACAATACTGTTTAATTTTTTGGTTTACATGTTTGGTCTTCGAATACAAGCATTCAAGTATAATTTATTTAAGTCCCCTTTTGTAACATTTCGAAGCACAAGATAACATTAAAAATTGTTATCTAGATGTATATATATAAGAGATTTAATAAAAACTTAATTTCATACAGGCTTACTTTCTTTACTCATTTTATTGCGACTTCGAAAAATGTCACAAGTTGTTGTTCGAATGTTTACCAACCCCCGAATGCCACATGCAAGTAATTACTTGCAAGTAGAGTATTTATAATATCTACGAAAAACACCGAAAAACAACAATATTTTTTTGAGTGGCTACAGTAGCAAGTTCAAGTTCATTTTTGAAATGTCGTCAACAAGAAACTTCTAAAAAAAATTTTCATAAATTTCTGTTTATTTTCAAAAACCTATGGATCCAGTACTCGTAATGCCGTATTGTTAAAAGAAAAAATACGGAAAACAATTTTTAATTTACAATGAAATTTATGTTTAAAAATACTATTAAGATGTGTTGTGTTCTTTTTTTATTATTTTTTGTAAAACTCCGAAAATTTGTTATAAATATTATTTTTATTTTAATACTGGTAGCACTGTTTATCCCTTTGTCATTTTCTTTACGGCAAGTGTCAAAAATTTACTTACAAGCAAATTCTCTTGCAAGTTGAGCTGTAAGTGCGAAAAATATGATTGTGTTAGTAAAAAACTGTAAGTGGGGTAAATCGAACGTTTTCATATAGTGTTGCCATTTTAGCACTTTCAGTGCTAGATTTAGCATTTTGTTTCTTGAAAATGCATTGAAATTTTTAAAAATTATGCTAAATGCTCTTTAGCATTTCGGTACAGAGATAATAATGGATAATATGTAATTAATTTTTTTTATTATTAAAATAATTTTCGGAAGTGGACTTTGTATGGAGTCTATGATCACACATGTACAGATGTGATTTATTTTTATATGGATATTTTTTTTTTTTACTGAATTTGATACTGTCATTTTGAAGGCATTTATGTACCATTTAGCCATATTTCGGAATAAAATTCGTATCGGGGCTATGAGATATCATGGACCAATTCTTACTATCAGTCAGGCCTTTTGTCATAAAAATAACTTGTGTAAAATTGCATGGCTTTATCTACAAAATATTTAAACAAAATTAGCAAAAATGTTTAAAAATAATAAATTTTTTTAGAAGTTGCATTAGATTCATAACTCTGGTTCAACTGGACTGAATTTTACCGATTTTCAATACCAAACTGCTTAGGAAAATGTTCGTTTATAAACTTTGTGGATTTTGCTTATGTATTTTAGACACGAGAGTGTTTTACAGAGGCAGGCGAACATAGCTCAATTGACTTAGAATTTCTTAAGGATCAAGAATATATACGAAGTTATATATTTTGGTAATATCAGCCATTTTGGATTGTCAGGTTAGTCGTGTTTTGGTGTGCTCTTCGATTTCTTACTATTCGAAAAAATGCATCAAAGAAACTGTGTAAAAAATTAAATTAAATGCGCAAGGACATTTATAATGTTGACTGTGGCGTTTGGCGAATATACTATGAGCAGAAAGACCAATCATGCCAAATGTGAAGGTTATTCTCACTGTTTTCTTCCACTGCAATGGCGTGGTGCATCATGAATTCTTGCCACAAGGTCGTACGGTCAATAAGGAATACTACTTTGAAGTTATGCGCCGTTTGCGAGAAGCAATACGTCAGAGACGCACAGAATTGTGGAAAAACCAACCATTATAACGCACCAGCTCACACACCGATGCCAGCTCACAGTTTTTGGCCAAAAACAAAACCGTTATCATGCCTCAACCACCATAGTCACCGGACTTAGCACCCGCTGACTTTTTCCTCTTCCCAAAGCTGAAGACACCGATGAAAGGAAAGCGTTTTGCTACGATGGAGGAGATAAAAGAGAAATCGAAGCAGGAGCTGTTAACGATACTAAAAAGCGCGTTTCAGAAGTGTTTCGAGGATTGGAAAAAACGCTGGTATAAGTGTGATATATCTGAGAAGGATTCCTTTGAAGGGGACAAGATATTTATTGATGAAAAAATAAGTACTTTTGGAAAAAATTGAAAATAACGGTTATTTTTTGATCAGACCTCGTATATACTTTGTTGTGTCTTAGGGACTACTTTTCAATGTTACACAAGGAATGACAACTTTTATATACCCGCATTCACCACTTGTAATTATCCATTTTACACTAGTTACATAGTATGTGTCGAGTCCCAAACTCTTAAACATGCTGGCCAAATGAGTTGCGTTTGTTTATTCATGTGCTAATGAAAGCCCGTAAAATATCAATGGACTTGTGGGTACTTTTTTGGTACGACAAAATTAGCAGAACACCAAATTTCTCTACCGAAATCACACTATGAACTCGATGTCCCCAACGTCACTTTAGTAATTTTGATAAGACAGCATCAGCTGTCCTGCTTCTCCCATAGAACTCAGGTACGTAGGAGCTCATTTATATCCAAGAATTCAATTAAATAACAACTTATTTTAAAGTTTATAAACATTACAAATAGGAAATGAATCTAAATCTGGGCATGTAATCAATGGCTACTGATGACAGCTGAATAATGATTAAATATTTATTTACTCTACGTAGTTAATTTTCTTTACACTTAATTATGTTATCGTTAACAATTTGTTTTAGTAAACATCTATTTTGTAAACTTTCATATTTTAGTTAAGTTTTATAATATATTTTAGTCCACATTTTCCGTTATTATGTTGCCACAATATTTCATTTTGTTTTCAGTTTGTATTTCAACAGAAATAATTATATTATTCTTTAGTTGATGACATGAACAAATTGTTAGCAATTATTTGTTGTGCATAATTATTAACAATATCAACACCAACAGTTGTATACTCAGTGGAAAATGTTCAACAAAAATGAGATGGCGAACAGTATATTTACGTAATAAGCAGGCAGCCTCAACTAACGAATGGACTGCTTGTAACATTATATCTGATGCCTCTTATTGTAGCTGTTGTTGTTGGCTAAGTTACGCTTGTCCTTGCTCGAATAAAAACACGGAAGGTATTAGGATTCATGGTAGAAAACTCTGTAGCTGTATGTGAAAAATTGAGGGTTTTCTTTTACTTTTTATTCAAATGGCAATTTTATTCACGTGTGGTGAGCACTTAACGTAATTAAAATATAAAGTTAATTGGTTATTGTTACACTGATTTTAACTTATTTATATTTTTTGTATTTTGGTTTGTTTTTGCCTGTAAAAATTACAAGAAAACATACTCGTAAGTGTAATTTTAAAGATGGAACGGTATTGTACTATATATTAATGCAATACATAACATAATTTTGGGCGCATAAGCAATTTGTATTTCCAAATGTTTATAAAACATTGTTCACATAAAATCCAGCCACAATACAGAAGCTTTTTTAAAAACGTTCTTTTTCTAGTGATCTATATTTATAACATTACTACCGTTTTTCTATTCAAAGAACAATTAAAATAAAACTGCACTGCATACTAACATTTCTTATTTTCAAAACCTACAGTAAAATTTCAGCTCTACATTTCCTTTGCAATAGCCCAATACTTCGCATTGCAGCTTTTCAATAATGACCGCGTTAGACGTCACCGTAAGTTTCAACTGGCTTTCTTTGATATAAATATCCAACCCTTTATTTGAATTCATTACTCTATATACTTTTATAAAATGCCTGTATCTAGAATCTTTTCTAGAAATTTAAAAATCTAAAATCTGTACCCTTATTATATTGGTAGTGGGTCTTACTAATTTCGATTAGCTTGTTCACACAGAAAAAAATAAAAATGAGTTTCAATTAAAATATTTGTGGAATCAATTAAAACTTTAATTGAAATCGGACCTGTAAACAAAATGATAGTATCAATTAAAAAAAAATTTCACATTTAATTGAAAATATCAGAAAAATCAAAAAAAGTAATTGAATCAATTAAAATTTGAATTGAAAATTATTTTAAAATCAATTAAAGGTTTAATTGAAAAAAAACATGATATTGTTTTTCTGTGTAGTTTAGTATTCAATTGATTTTTTTCTTACAAAAATATTGATACATTAATGCCACCAACAATTTAATAACCCAGTTCAAGTTCGAAAGTCACATGCGGAAAGTATACTTTTTCTAAAAATGTATGGCTAGTGTTTGAAACTTTGTTTGTAATATTCATGCCAAGACTATGTATGTATAGCAAATTACAGCCAAATTTCGCCAAAAACTATTGACACAACTATTTATAGGCTATAAAAAAATACAAAGTCCAATGTCAAAACACAAAGGCAATACAAGCCACCTGAATCCAGTTTCAACATTTTTGAATTTTCTTATGAAATATGAAAATATTTATTATGCTATTTGAAAATAATTTGCTCGCTAACTCAAAAATGTTTACACTACTTTTTATACCTACCACCAAAAAGATGAGGGTATGTATATTAAGTTTTTCATTTCGTATGTAACTCAACGAAATAATGGTCGTAAAACCAAAAAGTATATAAATATCTTTATGAACACTTTATTTTTATTATAAAGGAACAAGTCCAATAGAAAATCCTAAGAATGTAATCTCATATAAAATTTATATACATTTTTTATACAGTAATTAAAGTAAAAAAAAAATGCCACATATATGTAGTTATTTCGAATTTTTATATCCAATGACAATTTTGCTATTTAACAAATTGGTAAAATGTTTTTGATCGTAATACATACATATATTAACAAGTTAAAGTGCAATATTCGGCTGTGCCGAATATTAAATACCCTCCACCTAAACGTACTAAGAAATAGAAAAACTACACTGGTTATAGGACTAGAATATTCTTATTCTGCGTTTTCTATTCAGTCTTAGTGCAAATTTTATTAGTATTTGATATATTGTTTGAAAGACAATTTTACGACCAACATAATTTATGTTAAATATTTTGAAATTTTATCTAATTTCGACCATTTATAATTAATGTAATTACCCATTCTTACGGTAATTTACAGAGTTTGTTTGATTTTCATAATAATCTTGATTGTAATTTAACAATTTATAAAATTAAAAGAACATTTTTCCATATTCACAACAAGTTAAGAAACAGAGTATAAAAAATGGATAAGATATTAGATGAGGCTTTTTTGTTTGAATTTGATTTCAATAATATTATTTATAAAAGATTTATGGGTGACATAGAAGAAATGGACCAATTATGGACTGATAGTTACTAAATCCAGTATCCACTAATGTGATTTCTATGTATTTTAGGATTATATTGGTTGAATTTAATCTCAATAAAATTATTTAAAAGAGTTGTATGGTTGGTTGTTATACTCAGAAGTGGACTTAATTGAGGAGCTTTTATTAACTGACACCTACAAAGTCCAGTAGCATAATTGCCGTATAACCGATATTAGTATGATTTCTGGATTAAAATTTCTGATTTGTATAAAATATTTATTAGACATTTTTGTGGGCTAAATTGTTTTTCCGATATGGTTCTTTTATGGCAGCTATGACAAATCATGGACCGATTTTCTTCAATTTCGGAATAGAGAATTTTATGTATATGAATTGAATTTCAACATAATAAAGATATATTTAAAATACATATTAGTATTAACGTGAATTTCGGAAGTGGACCTTATATGGGGGACACGGTCAAATATGGCCCGATATTCTCAAAATCTAGCAGATTAATTTTGGCATGTATGTAAATGATCCGTGTAAAATTTTTTAGCGGCACCGTTATTTATAAGAGACCTATTAGTATTAACGCGATTTTCGGAAGAGGGCTTTATATGGGGGATACTGTTAAAAATGGACCGAAATCCACAAAATTCTGCAGAATGTTTTTTGTGTATATGTAATGATATATCCAAAGTTTTGAGTCGGTACCGATATTTATAAGATATATATAAAAATTAATGCCTTTTTCGGATGTGGTCCTTATATGAGAGCTATGACCAATTATGGGCCTACCACTAAAAAATTTAGTACAACAATTTATTTACCTATAAGGATTACTTATATCAAATTTTAACATTATAATATTTAGTTCGTTTATTTGACCTTTTTTAATATTTAATAGTTTCTTTTTAATTTTTTAAAAAATTTTTCATTTTTATACATACTTCAATTATTATTTTATTATAAATCAAAACTTGTATTATCCATTGTGATAGATAAATATATATAAATAAATTAAATATTTTTATATAAAATTCAAGTGACCTTATTGCTTGCAAAAAGAAACTATTAAATTTTAACATTATTTATACCAGTTTTATACGTATTTAAGTGAATTTTGGAAGTGGATTTTATGTGGGGTTTATGGTCATGAACCGAACTAAAAACAAATAGTTGTTGCAATTTCTGTTAGCATGAAACTTATTTTTGCTGAATTTTGTATCAATATTTAAATTTTATAGGCATTTATATATCATGGAGTCATATTTGGGGAAGATATTTGCATGGGGGCTATGAGAAATCATGAATCGATTCTTAGTATTTTCCCCACACTTTCTTCTTTTATCATAAAAAGAACGTATACATAATTTCATGGCATTATCTGTAATATATTTAAAAAAATTGCAAAAAAAATCGATAAAAATATTAAATTTTTATGGAGGTTGTCTGACATTTGGGTCCGTAACTCTGGTTCTACTTTACCGATTTTCAATACCAAACTGACTAAGAAAATACAAAATATTTTTCTGGAAATTCTGTAAAGTTAGGTTGTCTATTTTGGACGTGAGAGTGTTTACACGGACGGACATAGCTCAATCGACTTAGAATTTCATAAGGATCAAGAATATATATATACTTTGTTGGGTCTCAGATGAATATTAACAAAGTTTCACACGGAATGACAAACGTGGAAGGTATAACAACTACATCACTATACATATTTTGGTCTCGATATCATTTAAATGAATGAATACATTAATACAATGATTCGATTATGTTGCATTTTGTCTTTATTTTTTTTAAACAATTTAATTTTTATTTTTTCTAATCTATTTTTATTTACGCTTTTAACCTGTTGTATTGCATTTGTTATACTCTTAGTTGCATATTTAAATGAAGTGGTTACTGTGGTTTATGAAAATAACACATATTTATGTAATAAAGTTGGTTTGTTTAACGCTTCAATTAATGTAAAATTGACTATGAGATAGATAGAAAAATGTAACAGAGTAAAAATGTTAAAATAAACAACGTTATTAAACATACAGTAAATAAAAATATGCCACTTATTTCTGAGCCAAAGCACTCATAAATATATGCATGATTATTTAGTTGGGCATAATTAAACACACCACCAATAATATTTTATATAGAGATAATATTGCATATTTTAGGGCGTAATTTAATGATAATTTAACCCTTTGTTATATGATTTAATTTCCGCATGGTTAAAATTTGTTTGGTATGTTGGAACTGTTGTATATGTATATAGTTATGATACCAAAAACCGATTTTCGTTCAATTCTGATGTTTGGAGAAAAAGTTACGTAGAAATTATACTAATATCGGTTATACGGCAATTATGCTACTGGATTTTGTAGCTGTCAGTCAATAATTGGCAATAGCTCCCGAATTAAGTCCACTTCCGAGCATATTAAACAACCATACAACTCTTGACAATACCGTTATTGAGATGAAATTTAATCAGAATAAGCCTAAAATATATAAAAATCACATTAGTGGATACTGGATTTAAAAGCTATCAGTCCATAACTGCTCCACTTCTACTATGCCACCCATAAATCTTTTGTAAATAATATTTTTGAGATCAAATTCAAACACAAAAGCCTCACCTTATATCTTATCCTTTCTTATACTCTGTTTTATACTTTGTTTCTTAACTTATAAATGGAAAAATGTTTTTTTTTTAATTTTATAAATTGTTAAATTACACTCAAGATTATTACGAATATCAGACAAATTCTGTAAATTACAGAAAGAATCGGTAATTATATTAATTATAAATGATCAAAATTCGATAAAATTTCAAAACATTTAAAATAAAATAACATTAGTTTTTACATATATTTTTTATAACTTTATTTAATAAAATATGCTTATTTAATCGCTTATTTATTATTTACAATGTATACTTAAAAATAAATCATTCAATGTAAGTATTGAAAACATCGAATAATTGCGGAGTAAAACATGTCCGTACTGTTTAACAACAAAAATACAACTGTCAAAATATGGACTGATTTTTGTACCATAAAGCCGTATTCCGGAAAGACATTTGTATGGGGGATATGCGAAGTCTTGGAGCGATTCTCACAATTTTTACTTGTCCTTCTAGAATAAAAATGAAGTGTGCAAAATTTCATGATATTATGTATCTGCATTATATTTGAAGAAAAGAGCAAAAAATATATAAAAAATATTGAGGTTGTCTAAAACTTTGGTCGGTAATTCGGATCCTACTAGACCAATTTTTCACATTATCAATACCAACATTTCGGTTGTACAAAGAGTGTTTAGTAAAAATTTAATTTTTCTATATTTTTTTGAAGCTCTATCTTGCCTTAAACAGGCAGACAGACGGGCGGACATGGCTGGATCGTATTCAAATTTTATAAGGACCCAGAATATATAGACTTTGTGGTTCTACGTCCAATATTTCGATGTATTACAAACGGAATGACAAACTTAATATACACTTATCTTTTGGTTGATGGTAACCAGATAAGGCGATTATTTTAGTTGAAGTATGCTGAAAACTGCATCAAAAATAAACAAAATATAAAATATAAATTTTCAATACGAAAGCGTGAAACTAATAAAATTTTGTATATGCAAAGACTTCTAATATTAAAATGTTGAATTTATATTTTTCATTTGTCAATATCAAATATAGACAATTAAATAAAAATTGTTTGCTGAGAATTTTAACATTTGTTTTAAAAATTCCATTGCCACACAAGTTAAATGTTTATAAAATTTATTATAAATACACAGAAAAAAAATCATGTTTTTTTCAATTAAACCTTTAATTGATTTTAAAATAATTTTCAATTAAAATTTTAATTGATTCAATTACTTTTTCTGATATTTTCAATTAAATCTCACATTTTTGTTTAATTGATGCAATCATTTTGTTTACAGGTCCGATTTCAATTAAATTTTTAATTGATTCCACAAATATTTTAATTGAAACTCATTTTTATTTTTTTCTGTGTACGAGCAATGTAAATGAAGTAAACAAATCAATTGCAATCGATGTTTTTGATCTCATGATAAATCTAATTTTTAGCACAAAAATGTAAAATGTAGCAACATGTGCAAGACCTTGGAATAAGTACATATGTAAATACTTGGAAGTTAATTATTTTGGTAAAAGTAAATACATTCAAGTGATTTTCGGAAGTATATTTTATATGGGCGCTACGGTCATATATGGATCGATCTACATGAAATTTGTTACTACGATTATTAGTGAGTACTATAAGAGATTTATGCGCTTTTAAGTGATTTTCGAAAATGGACTTTATATAAGGCAATGTCAAAATATGGACCGATGCAAATAAAATTTCGTTTCGGGATTGCTCGTTAATTGAAACTTTATTTTGCTGAATTGCGGCTTTTCTGTAGACATTTATGTACCATAAAGCCATATTCCGAGAAGACATTTGAATGAGGGCAATGAGAAGTATTAGACCGATTATTAACATTTTCAACAGGAGTTATTCTTTTGCAGTAAAATTTAATTGTGCAAAATTCCATGATATTATCCGCATAATATTTGAATAAAATTGCAAAAAACATCTTAAAAATATTGGGGTAGACTGAAACTTTGTTTGGTAGATTTTTCATTGTTTTATGAGTTCTTTTTTCGAAGCTCTATCGTGCCTTCAACAGACGGACAGATGGACAGACGGACGGACATAGCTAGATCGTCATGGAATTTTATAAGGAACCAGAATATATAGACTGTGTGTCTATGTTATACAAACGGAATGACAAACTTAATAAAAATCTGTTGATGGTGGGTATAAAAATGTAAATCAGCTTATTTTAATTATACTATGTACTAAATATCAGTACAATATGTACCCAAGTTATGTATGTGTCATATTATAATGGCTTTAAAAATTCACTGAGGCAATTCACACATGCTGAAGAACACTTAACTTTTAATAGCGACATAAGCGACAAGTCATCTAGAAGTAATTTAATACCTTTTGCTTTAACTTAGATATTTTGGAAGATTACCTAAATCAAATTAGCTTTCAGATATTCATACTTTATTACAGTCTATACAAGAGTATACAACTAATTTAATTTACTAAAACTATCTATAATCATCCCACCGTCCTAAGAAAATACTTTAATAACAACAAATAAATTATTATTATTTATTATAATAAATAATAAAAAATTTAATATTCGCCTATCTCTGCTTGAACTTTGAACTAGGCCACGAAAACGATTCTACAATTTGCAATTCTCACAAATACTCTGATATAAAATAATCTTATCGCCCACAGGTTAATAAACACAAATAATAATTTGACAATTTGATAATTTGACATATGAGATTGTCTATTAAAACTGTGAAAGTTAGACAATGCAATTAGCATAATCTCATTTGGGTTTAGACCGTACTAAGGTCCATAAGAGTGTTGTCCAGATATTCTTTTGAATTAATATTCTGTTGTGAATTATTAAAAACAATTAAGTTTTGTCAGTGGAAAGTGTAATAAAGTGATCCTTTATAAAATAAATACAGGATTTATTGATCAATTTTAAAAACTGGATACATATAATTTTTGCTAAACGTTTTGTGGTTTTGTGGATTTAACAAAAAAACAGTAAGAGAAACAAATTAGTTTAATTAAATTTAAAATATTTGTTGGTTAAGTAAAGTTGATACTGACGGCAGGGGCCAAAACAATATAACTGCCTAATCGATCAAGCACAGTCTAAATTACAATACCAGCAACATAGAATTTTGTATATTACACAAACATCGTACTTTATACATTTAAGTTCTGATTTTGTAAAACGAATTAACATACCAACGCAAACAAAATATCATTTTGGGATTCTTCTATCGTTAAGCGATTTTTAACATTTTCAACAGAACTTAAAACAAAAATAAAGTGTGGTGCAAAACTGCATGGCATTATCTGACATACTCGTATATTTGAAGATAGTAGAAAAAAAATTTTGCCAAATTTCAAGGTTGGCTGAAACTTTGGTCTATAACTCTGATCCTAACCATTTTCAATACCAAACATTTTAATGAAGCGAATAATGTTCGGTCAAATTTTCATTGTTTTAAGTCTTTTTTCGAAGCTCTTTCGTACCTCCAACGGACGGACAGACGGACAGACATGGCTAGATAATAATACCCTCATCTTTTTAGTGGTGCGTATAAAAATGCTTCCCAGTGTTCTTCATACAATTTTTCTTCTTTTTGCAATAATTCCTTTTATGAAAGAATCTCTAAAGTAAAGTCTGCAAATATGTACAGTGTGCAGCATTAAATCGTAGACAATCCTTTTTGTGAATATATTAATCCATTTCATATTGCGGTTTTTTTTTCGTCATCAAACTGATCAAAAAGACATGTTTTTTGTAAAAAAAAAAAAATATTAATTGCCCTTTCATTGTAGCACGTGAACAATTGCTATTCATTTTCCATTATCAGTAACAGAATATGCAAAGTCAGCATAATTACCATATATACTTACCTACCTATAGATTAAAATATTAAATAATTTAAATCGTGACATGATGTCTGGTCTACTAACATCCTCTAAGTTCTAACTTAAACCAGTATATCTAAAATTCTACAAAATAAAGCTTTCGAAATACAGTTTGTTGTTATTTTATAAGCTTCGATAAGCGATATTTTTAAACAAAGTTGTGTTCCAGTATCAGTCACATTAAGAGGTTTTTTGAAACACAATTTAGGAGTTTTGGACATTATTGTGAGTAGGAAATATTTACTGCAATAAAAATTTATAATCTCATTTTAAAGACAACGTGTTTCAATAGCATCAGAGAGGAGCTAAATTATATAATGCTGCTAAGTAATACTGACTTTTTTGGAACCTTGATTGAAGAAAATTCTAGGGAAACTGACCAACTGATTTCGTAATGAAAGATCTGCCAGTACACGGGATCTATATAATTCAGTGAGTTTTCTATTTCAGACGATAAACCACAATATCGAGAAGGTCTATCAACAATTCAGACTGCAATTGTTTTGATAACAATAATAATAGTGTTAATAACATCTTCACTCCGGGAAAGTTTTGTAGGACAAAACATGCATTCTTTAAATGAGAGAATAGGACCATTACTTCTAGTTTGTGTATGTGTAGAATAACGAAAGTTTTAACTAGAATAAACTATTTATGACACTGATTTGGGAATTTAACAGAGGTTAGTCGCATATATAGTACTTCTTCAATCACTTGTAGATTTGCAGCACTTAGCAAAGAAGTAATTGATACTTTTGACCAAAATACATTAAATCTTTATTAGTTTTGGAGCGATGCCAAATACCTTTCACTCTAAGATCTTGTGGAAACGCAATACACATAAAGTCATATTTAGAGGAAATTTGTGGCATCAATGCAACCGCAATATGAATCCCAGAATTAAATGATGAGACGTCAACCACTGCTATCTACGTCGGCTGGTTTGCGTCTATTAAGGCTCAACTTCAAAATAAATGTCTTTCCAAATATATTTATTCCCTAATAATAATATAGCTAATATAAATAACTTGGCATTAGTTACTTCCAGGATATTATGTATTTGGGGAAATGAAATTGTTGGCAAATGCACAACAAACAAATTCGTTTGGTAGGAACATTATTATACTTCTAAACTTGTGTCAGAACGTATGGGTTACCCACTTAACAACAATTGCAGAGTTTGTTTGGGCAAAGCAGATGTGGAATCGATACAATATAATGAGCTCATTTATAGATTCCCAAAGTCGTCATATTTATATACATAATTCCTCTGCATTTTGATATAAATCCTCTTTTAGTAAGGTTTCATTTCAATACAATATTACAATATCTTCCACTTCAAATTAACAATTACTTTTTAATTCACCTTTTCAGCTATGGGCATTTTACCGGAAGGTTCCCCTTTAAGCTGGCAGGAAACAAAAGCTTTGTCCAGACACGTACAAAAACATGGTGTACAACAATTTATAAATCTGTATCGAAAGTGTAAAGATCGTAGTGGAGATCCTTTTAAATGGGGTGATGAAATGGAATATATGATCATTAAATTCAATCATGAGAAAAAGGAAGCCAAAGTTTCCTGTAAAGCAGAAGAGCTTTTGAAAATTTTAAACGAAAGGGAGGAGCATAATCAAGGCACTGGTTTGTGGCGTCCTGAATTTGCAGCCTATCAATTGGAAAGTTCTCCTCTTAAACCATACGAAGGATCATTTTCGCATTTTAAAACAGTTGAGCCTGATATGCGCCTGCGTCGTGCGGAAGTTCAAGAGGTTTTGAACGAAGATGAATGTTTACTAACACTAGTAAATTCATTACGTTTTGGTTGCAAAGATTTCACCGATCCACCATTCGAAACCAGACCCGAAGATCCCAACTGTTATGCCAAATCATTGTATATACCAGATGAAGCCATCTATGCCGGGCATGCTCGTTATCATATATTGTCACGTAATATACAATTGAGACGTGGAGAGAAAGTGCAAGTCAAATTAAAAGTATTTAAAGATGAGCATACAAAGTTGCCGATTGAGGGAAGTCCAATTAAGGAACCAGATCTAGTTATGCTAGATACAACTGTTGGCAGTAATTTACAAGTTACTGTACAAGGAGCTGATATGGCAGAAACTCGTTACTTGTACGATCAATTGGCACCGCTATGTCCAGTTATTCAGGCCATAACTGCCAGTGCTCCTATACATCGCGGTTATTTGACAGACTTAGATAACAGTTATTATTACATAGGTAATGGCTCAGATGATCGTACTCCAGAAGAAAGGGGTCTAAAGCCTCTTAAACATGATAAGTGTCGCCTGAAAAAGCAACGCTGGGATTCCGTAGACTCTTATCTTACAGCTGAAGCTGAGATGTACAATGACATCGAGCTTTATTACGATCAAGAAGTATATGATCACTTGCGTAATGAAGGTGTAGATCATGTTATGGCCCAACATGTAGCGCATTTATTCATTCGAGATCCCCTGCTGATGTGTAGCGGTAACGTGGATCAAGACGACGAAGAAGACACGGGTCATTTTGATAATATTAATACTTCTACTTGGCAGACATTGCGATTCAAACCTGCGATACCCAACACAGATCTCGGTTGGAGAGTAGAGTTTCGTCCATGTGATATTCAACTCACTGATTTCGAAAACGCAGCTGTTTCATGTTTTGTTGTACTCTTAACTCGTGTCATACTTCATTACCATCTGAATTTCCTCATGCCAATTAGTAAAATAGATGAGAACATGGTGATTGCTCAAAAACGTGATGCCTGTCGTAAGGAGAAATTTTGGTTTCGCCAAAATATTACAAAATCTAAAATACAATCGAATGGTTCTGGAAATGGATTTTTAAATGGTTCTAGCAATGAAGTAAGCAATGTCTACCATCAAAATGTTGACATAAATGGCCACTGGCATAACACAAATGGTGGAACTAATGGCAACCATAAGGAAGACAATTACAGTGACTGTAATGCTAAAGAGTTAAAACTCAAGACAATCGATGAAATATTTAATGAAAAGGTAAGACTGAAACAAATCAAATTAACTGAACAAACTGAAATTAATTTGCATTTTAATCCAAATACTATTAAAATATAGAATATAATTTTATACACACATTCATATTAATTAATCTAAAAACATAATTGTTTATATGATCTTTATATGAAATTATCAGTATACGCTTTAAAGTACGCAGCCAGATTGACTAGGCAATACCAACATACAATTTTGTTATCATGAATTGAAATTTTGTTGTTTCACTGCCTACATATTTCGAATTATTTTTTCTTATTTTTCAGTCAGAAACATGTCCCGGTCTGATACCACTAACCCGCAGCTATTTACAAACTCTAGATTTGGATAATGAAACCCATTGTGTTCTAGAGAAGTATATTCGATTTATAGAGCAAAGAGCATCTGGAGAAATTCTCACCAATGCTATGTGGTTAAGAGAACAGGTTCACAATCATCCTGAGTACAAGTAAGTCTAGTAAGTTTTTATTACTTTCAACTGGATTAATGTATTTGTTCCCTTACTTACAGAAAAGATTCAGTGGTTAGTGAAAGCATAAATTATGATATATTAAAGCAGATTAAGCAAATCCAAGACACAGAAATAATGGAATCAAAATTATTAAAATAAGAAGTGAACTAATTAAAACATTTAATATGAAAATCATAACTTTTGTTTAAAATATGGTAATATTTTAATAATATTGTTTATTTCATATATACTCTTCAACTTATTTGAAACTTGTAAGCAAATATTTTTTAATAAAACTCTTTTTTTGTGATTCCGATTTATTGTGAAAGCAAAGCAGTCATTTCTATTAAGAACCGGTTAATATCTATGTAATATTTTTATTTGCAGTGTCTCGCAAAACTTTACGCTTTTTTTATTAAATATTTGCCAAATGTGACCGTACCTTTAGCCGTTTTTACCCGCTCTAAGATAGACTTATAAAGAAATACTAAATAATACTCAACTTTGTGGTTAACTAAAGCTTAAACAAAAATGCTGTTGCTTCCTAGCCGTTCCTTCCCGTTTCTACCGTCATGTGTAGTTTATTAAATTTTGCCGGTTTTTACCCATTTTTTGCTTCCTGGTCCAAGTCTTGAAAAAAATACTCGTATGGCCTAATGACGCTGTCAAGCATATGTTCCGAATTTCATTAAAATCGGTTCAGCCGTTTAGGCGCGATTAAACAAATATTTTTTAACAACAATAAAAATATTTTTTAATATAACAAAAATTGTCAGTATGAAAAGTTTTAAATATTACACAAACAAAAAAAATAGGAGAAACTAATTTAACACACTTTTCCGTTTTTAAAAAATTAAGTGCCTATTGTTTTGAGCAGCATTATCTGTATCTGCTTTAAATTAAAGATAGATAGATAGATTTATTATTATTATCGTTTAATATCTTCTACAATTTATTTGATATTAGAGGTATGTTTGTGACCTGTGTTTATATGATTAATCAAAATGTATGGTAGAATTTAATATTTTTATTAAAGTAGTAAAGTGTCCAGAATCATGTGCCCGTTTGTGGCCGTTTTTATGCAATTTAATTTTTCAGCAACAATGTCCACTGCAGTGAGCACTTTTATTTTGGAACATATTTTCCCCGTTTTAAGAATTTCCATATTTGAAATTAAAAAATGCCAAACATTATAATGCTATTGATTTAAGGACATTTGGATCTATATTGGTTTTAAATTTGTATATATATTTTTTTTATATTTTTCTTCACGGAACATCAGCATGTTATAATTTTTATAGTTTTTAAGGTAAATGACATCTAAAAAATTTATAAAAATAATTAATTTTACAAAATTATCAATCTTGAATATACTTATAAATATTTATACAAAAGCTAATTTACTCAGAAGCTCCACAAATCTTTGCCTCTTCACAAATGTTAACGTTTTCTCATATATTGCATGCAAGTCTATTTCCAAGACATGTCAAATCTGCCCTTTCTGTCATTTCTAAGCCGTTGCTCCAATCGAGATATAATTTTATATGAGAGTAGCAAAGAAGTAGTAAAATTTTTCTGATGGATCTCACAAATCCTCCAGGGACGGAACTGAGGGGCTCAAAATAGGTCTGCTTTGCCATGTAATTTGTTTAAAAGTGTGTAATTTTGTTTGTTTTTATATTCAATTCCCAAGATTTTTATAATTGAAAAAAAAAAAAGATTGTCCCCTTTAATCCATACAAAATTTGCTTTATAAACCTCTTATAAACCTGTTGTAAGTTTTATGAATAATACCATGTATCTTTTGTAGATTTTGAACTATAAGCAATTTAAAGTTTTAAATTTTTTCCCATTTCAATTTACTTAATATTGATCGAAATGTTTGACCTGTTTTTCTCAAATTTATATGGTTAGTTTCTCGTTGGAGTTATCTCATCTGTGAGGACGTATAATATTCAGTAATATAGATATTCAATAATCTAGGTCTGAAAATAAACCATTTTCGAATGAAAAATGCATAAATCGATTATTTTTTCCACTTCCACAAAATACTTTATTTTCAGACCTAAAATAAATATTCGGCCATGTCACAGAGTTTAATTTCGTTCGGAAGTGGAATTGATTTCGTATTTTGCTTCTATAGGAAAAGTAAAACGAAACATGTTTTCGAAATAAAACCACTTTTAATTTGCTATGAGGAATTGTAATTTTAAGCATTTCTAGGTTTCATTCCGAAACACTTTTTCATTTAACCTTTTCTGAAGAAGCAAAATACGGAATTAATTCTACTTCCGAACGGAATTAAACTCTGTGACATGGCTGATTGTTTTGAAATATTTTGCGTCAGATGAGCAATTTTATTACCCACCGAGGTAACGAACTTTAAAAGACCCGCCACTGGCCCCCTTACGCCTACGATGCCAAAAACCTATAACTTGAAAACATCTCAGCTCCAACCAAAAAAATACCTCAGCTAAAATGTTTCTAAAACACTGTGAATCGTCAACATATATTCTGAAATTATACAAAACAGATGCAACATTACTCAAAATATAATTTATTCCTGATTTATAATCAGATTTATTAATTGCTACTGTCGTATTTCCTTTATCAGTAATTAAAATAATTATGTTCATATTACATTTCAAGTATTTCTCATAATTTAAATAAAATCAAAGAGGTCGAACAATTAGGTTTAATAACTAAAATTAAATTTAATAACAAATAGACTTCGGGAAATTTAAAAACGTGTAAAAAGTTCATTTAAATCTTTTTGAGTTTTAGCACACCCATTGTGAAAAGAAGCAGTACACTGCTACTTCGTCGACTCTAATATTAATTTTTTGTTATGCCACTAATTTGGTACATTCGTAACATATAAAAGCTAGCGAATGCTCTTATCGATATTGATAGGCTATCCAAGTCAATTTAATGGAGCAGCGTGGATATCTCCATAAGCCAGTGGAGTTTTGTCAGAAAGTATTCAATTTCATTTTGAAGGGTAAATTAGTAATGTCTTATTGCTGCATTTAATACAACGGATTTAGTATCAATAAAAGCCATTCATATCAGTCAGAATATATTAAAATTTTGCATAACTATGCTTTTACTTTAGATCAGACACTCTTTCCTAAGGAAAATTTGATTTCACACCATGATAAGCCTCTTTTCAACCAAGCATATTAACCAACAATGCTTTTAAATAGGTTTAAACAATCTGCTCTTACATGGCTACTACAGATTTCCGATCTTATCATAATAGAAAATTAGTGGACTTTCATTAAATGGCAGACAACTTTACAAAAACACCGAAAATAAAAGGGCATATGTAGAAAGGCCTAGAAATCGAGTTTCCTCTATTTAAGCTACACTAAAAGCCGTCATATGTGCTCAGGCAAATTAAATATGTTATTAATTATGAAAGCTGAGGTATAGATTTGTTTTGCGATTTTAATCAACAACCTTGAAATTAAATAGAAATGTTTAACTAATATAATCTATACGCTTTAAGGATTGCAAGTAGTGCAATATTGTTTAATTTTTGATTTACGTATTTGCTCTTTGAATACAAGTATTCAAGTATAATTTATTTGAGTCCCTTTTGTAACATTTCGAAGCACATATGTATGTATAAAATATATATGTATAAGAGATTTATCACAACCGAATTTCATACAAGTTTACTTTCTTTACTCAATTTATTGCGACTTCGAAAAATGTCACAAGTTGTTGTTCGAATGTCTACTAAACCAAACGGTTGCATAGAATATGTTTGGATTCAAAACGTGTTTGTTTAAGGACATGTTCGTTTAAGATTAAGGGAGACAATTATACAGAATTTCAAAAGAGAAAATCTTTTCTATTTTTGTACATAAACATATAAATAATATATAGTATAAAATAAATTTCACATTTCCTATTATTTTATGTTAAGAAATGCCGGTTCATTTTCTATTAATACATACATACATACACATTTACAAAATACTCGAACTTGTTTTAATTACCTTCCTCTAAGTATTCAATGTTGTGGAGAAGTAAAAGTCGCAAACTCTTAAAAACGCTGTCCAAATGAGTTGCGTTAATGAAACTGTTTATTCGTGTTTTTGACTGACTTTTTTGGTAAGACGGTAAGTAGCAGCATTTCTCTACTGAAATCAAACAATGAACTTGATGTCCACAACGTCAGTTTAGTAATTTGGGAAGACTCAAATATGTCTTCACCATTCCAGGTACGAAGGAGCTCATCTATATCCAAGAACCATGGTTGTATAGGACTGGTCTTGCTAATTACAATTGGACAACAGCTTATTTTAAAGTTTATAAAAATTACAAACAGAGCTAAATCCAAATCAAAACATGTGTTCAATATTTCCTGATGTCTACTGACATTAATGATTAATATTTATTTTATTGACTTAGTTATTACTATACTTAGTTACTTTACTTAAAGTTTAATTATGTTGTTTTTAACATTTTGTTTTACTATACATCTATTTTGTATATTTTCTTATTTAAACATCCCTTTGATATTTTCCTTAAACATAAACAGAATAATGTGAATTTTGTAATATATTTTGGTCTATATTTTCGTTATTATGTTATTTAATAACCAAGTTCAAGTTTGAAAGTCACCCGCGAAAAATATACATTTTGGTAAAATGTATGGCTATTGTTTGAAAGTTTGTTGGTAATATTCGTGCCAAGATTATGATTATGTAGCATATGACACACACAACTATTTATAGGCTATAAAAAAAACAAAGTCTAGTATCGAAACACAAAGGCAATACAAGCCACCTGAATCCAGTTTCAACGTTTGTCAAATAATTTGAAAATAATTTGCTCACTAACTTAAAAAATTATTCCACTATTTTTTATACCCATCATCAAAAATATGGGAGTATATTAAGTTTTTCATTTCGTATGTAACTCAACGAAATATTAATCGTTATGAACACTTTATTTTTATTATAAAGGAATAAGTTTTATAGAAAATCGTAAGAATGTAATCCCATATAAAACTTATATACATTTTTTATACAGTAATTAAAAAAACTTAATACAGGAAAGGACTTAAACCTTGAAAGAATTTGCCACATATAGTTATTGCTAATATTTATATCCAAAGACGATTTCACTAAAATCAGCCTATTTGATAAATTGGTAAAAGTTTTTGATCATAATTTATTAAAAAATTACATCACTATACATATTTTGGTCTCGATATCATTTAAATTAATAAATATAAAATCTAGGTGAAAGATTCGGCACAGGCGAATATACCACTCTTACTTGTTCATGTTGCATTTTGTCTTTATTTTTCATAAAAACAATTTAATTTTTATTTGTTTTATTCCATTTTTATTTACGCTTTTAACCTGTTGTATTGCATTTGTTATACTCTTAGTTGCATATTTAAATGAAGTGGTTACTGTGGTTTATGAAAATAACACATATTTATGTAATAAAGTTGGTTTGTTAAACGCTTCAATTAATGTAAAATTGACTATGAGATAGATAGAAAAATGTAACAGAGTAAAAATGTTAAAATAAACAACGTTATTAAACATACAGTAAATAAAAATATGCCACTTATTTCTGAGCCAAAGCACGCATAAATAAATGCATGATTATTTAGTTGGGCATAATTAAACACACCACCAATAATATTTTATATAGAGATAATATTGCATATTTTAGGGCGTAATTTAATGATAATGTTTATGTTACATTTAAAATAGACACAGAGCTAAATTTAGTAGAACTAAGTTTAGTCATTATTATAATTTTTTTATACCCTACATCAGCATGGTTCTGATGTTTGTAACGCAAAAAATCAGAATCACTGCCTGGGTCGATTATCTATGTTGGCTGGCTGGCTGTCTATGTAAAACTTGTGCGCAAGTACAGCTCGTAATTTTGAAAATATTTCGATAAAATTTTGTACGGATCATAGCTCCCATATAAGGCTGACTTCCAAAAATCATTTTAACGACCATAGAACTCTTATAAATGTTGGTCTCCAAACACATAAAACATTCGGTTTCATTTTAAGATGACCATAATTATTTATAACTTTCATATAAGGCCCAATTTCAGAACTACTTTTACGACCATTAATATCCCAAATAAAATTTAACATAAATCCGTTTCATAAACACAAAAGTAATTGAACCTAATTTTATAACATTAGGTCTATAATTTGTCTTAGCATGCATAAATATTTTACAAGTGTTAATATGTACATAGGTAAGTACAGAAGTCATGATACTAAATTTTACCATTATCGATCAAAAAATTGCTTCCATACAGAGCCCATTTCTGAGAAACAGTTTTTACTCACATACTCGGTTTAGATTATTATATAATTATATGGACCGACTATACTTTGTTACTTGTTGTTAATATACATGACTAAAACAAGTAAGAAAGTATAGTCGGTCAAGCCCGACCATATAATACCCTACACCCAGTATATATATAAAACAGTTTTTCAGAAATGTGCGCTAAATGGAAGATCATCCAAAAATTTAGTGTCATGATTTCTGTGAATATAAATATTATATATGTTAAACTTTATCTCGATACAGATACTTTTAAAAGATTTATGGAGGTTAAAGTGAATTACGGAGTAGGTCTTATATGGGAGTTTCGACTAATTACAGACCGACTATTATTAAATTAAGTGTCATAATTTCTGTATATTATTTGTGTCGAATTACCAACATTCTTAAGAAATTTATGATCGTTAAAGTGATTTTCGGAAGTGGGCCATTTATGGGAGCTACGACTAATTATGAACCGATCACAATAATATTCTATGGTATTATTTGTATACATATAAGATATATTTGTGTTAAATAATATTTAGATACCAACATTTTTGAGAGAGTTATGCTCTTTAAAGTGATTTTCGGAGTGGGCTTTATATGGGAGCTACGACTAATTATGGACCGATAACAATAAAATTCTATGGTATTCTTAGTATATATATAAGATATATTTGTGTTAAATATTATTTGGATAGCAACATTTTTAAGTGAGTAATGCTCTTTAAAGTGATTTTCGGAAGTGGGCCTTATATGGGAGCTACGACTAATTATGAACCGATCACAATAATATTCTATGGTATTGTTTGTATATATATAAGATATATTTGTGTTAAATAATATTTAGATACCAACATTTTTGAGAGAGTAATGCTCTTTAAAGTGATTTTCGGAAGTGGGCCTTATGTGGGAGCAACGACTAATTATGAACCGATCACAATAATATTCTATGGTATTGTTTGTATACATATAAGATATATTTGTGTTAAATAATATTTAGATACCAAATTTTTGAGAGAGTTATGCTCTTTAAAGTGATTTTCGGAAGTGGGCCTTATATGGGAGCTACGACTAATTATGGACCGATCATAATAAAATTGTACCGTATTATTTATATACATATGCAATATATTTGCGTTAGATATTATTTGGATACCAACATTTTTGAGAGAGTTATGCTCTTTAAAGTGATTTTCGGAAGTGGTCCTTATATGGGAGCTACGAGTAATTATGGACCGATTTGCACAAAATTTGTAGATGTGATTTGGCTTCATTTACCACTCATTTTTGATGAAATTTGTTTGGTTCCTTGCATAATTCCAACATTTATGATCGGTAAACCCCAATATGTATGGGAGCTAGGTGAAATAATTGACCGATTTCTACCAGTTTGAATCCCATTCATCCTTAGGCCGAAAAAATATCTCGTACCAAATTTTATAGAAATATCTTCAAAACTGTGACCTATACTCTGCACACAAGCTTTACATGGACAGCCAGCCAGCCAGTCATGCGGACGGACGGACTACTTTAAGGTTGGTGTTGGACCAATACTTCTGGGTGTTACAAACATCAGCACAAATCCAATATACCCTCCCCACTATGGTGGTATAGGATATAACTACATGTATTTATTAAACGAAATATATATCGACTGATAGGTATTTTAAAGACCTTTCCAACGATGTATAACATGACCTACTTATGTGAACCATTTATAGGTCAATTTCGAAAAATAATTTTTTGATCTGATATATTTTTAAAAAATCTAAAAATTCGGGATAAAACGTCTATATGAGTAAGTAAATAAATCAGAAAATTTAAAAGTCAAGATTTTAAGGTTTAATTTGAGTTATAACTGTGTAGGTAATACAGATCCAAAGATATTAAAGAAAGATTATGACATTTCAACATAAAAATGCAAGAAATTTTTACTGTGCGAAGCCGGTGTTTTGTCCCCTTGTTTTCTTTTTCGCTGGAATCCGAATAAAAATATCATTTTATTTTAATAATATACGTATGTACATATAAAAAAGTTTTTATTAATTAAAGTTTTGTTTGTATCCAAAAAATAAACAAAATGAAGACTGTAAGGGAATGCCAAATTTGTATTGATGTCGTGTTAAAGTGACGTTGACTCAAAATTGACGACGATGTCGACGACGCCAAACAGAATTAGGCTGAATATATTAAAAATTAAGAACAATATTTTTGGTGTCTCATTCAACATGTTTTTTAAATTGGTTTCATCTTATTATCAGTAGTACTAACTAGATAGAGCTCTGTTACATAAATTCCGGCCACACTAAAGAAGATCTTTGCCATAAAACTTACGTTTTTCCAGTGATTTGATTAGCTTGATTAAAATTATTAAGCCGGAATATATTTGTACGAGATAATCAAAAGAGAATAAAAATCGTGCATAAAATCAATGAAAATACAAACAAGATTGCCCAACAGTAATTTGCAATGCACCTTCTAAAGTTAAAGAAAGTGTGGCTAAATACCACCTTTTCGAATATTGATTGTCCAACAATTTTCAGATTTCGGGAGAATTACTAGGCTTCTTAGAGTAAAAAAACTTTTATCGGAACTTATTGCTTTCGGTGTTGGTGATAAGTTATCTCAATTTATATAGAGCTATCTCAGAAATCGCACTTTATGCGTTGCACAGTGGTTTAAAAACGTTTTCTTTGCAGATATCTTAACGAAATATCACATGGTTGGAGCTGAGAGATTTTCGAGTTGATTTACAGTTTCTTGGCATAGATGGGAGGCCAGTCGATTATGCTTTGTCCGTCTGTCTGTTCGTCAGTGTAAAACACTTACAACTAAACTTTACACAACAGAAAACTGTTTTTTTATTTTATTAGACAGACCGATATAAAGACCCGGATGTGGACATTAATCCTTTTATTTATCCTATATATATCGGAACTGACTCAAAACTTTACATAGATCATTTACATATATACATAAATCATACTACTGAAATTTGTGAATTTCGGTCAATATTTGACCATCATTTCAATGCTCAAATAACGGTACCGATCCAAAAAATATTATGCCACACCCATATAAAGTTCACTTTAAAAAATCACTTAAATTAGCATAAATCTCTTATAAATATCATTAATACCGTGAAATTCCACACAAATAATTCGCATACACATATAAATCGTCGAACAGAATTTCATGATTGGCCCGTAATAGGTCATAGTTCTCTTATGACGACTACTCCTGAAAACTCATTAACCTACAAAAACATCCATACCGAACCGAAACCATATACATAAATACAAATTAGCTCAAAAAAGATATCACTAATTGTTGACGAGCTACAGAACTCTTTCCAACATAAAATGTTTCTAATGTTTGTTTCAAAATATGGGCCGTGGCTGTATTTTAATAAAAAACTTGGATAAAAAGACCTAAGTAAAATATTACAATACAGATACATATGACTATAAACAGACTAATATCTCAAATAGCTGCCCTGCACTGAACATTTCAAACTAAACATTGACATAATTATTTAATAGTCATTTAATATAAGCGGCACTTTCCCTTGTATCAAATTAATTTAATCTTATAATTAAAGAAAATTTAGTAAATTTTACAAAATTATGCTTCGTGTTTGCCTACATTTGGCTGCCAATTCGATTAAGCATTTTTTTAAAATTCGTAATTAAAATTAAGTTTCTGAATTTGAAAATTTTTTCCATTGTTTTATGTTTTTATTGTTTGTTAACACGCAAACTATACTTTTCCCCTTTTGTTACTCTAACCATCAATGTGTATGAGAAAACACATGAACAACATTTTTTGTTTGTTTGAATGTATGTTTTGTGAATAAGTGAAACTGGAAGGATAAAATCTTGTTCAATTAAAAATATATTCATTGCTTATTATTACCCGAAACTGAGTTTATTTTGGCCTAAAGTGATCTGAGGTGGTATGTTCCGTCCCGACCCGTCCCGTCCCATCTCGCGCCGTAGTATCTTCTTCAGTTATCTTTTTTATCTCCCAGCCAATTTTACCTTTATTGAACGTTACTATCTACTTACATAAATATTATTTTCATAGACCACAAAAACCACTGCAATAAAATGTGAAACAACAACAAAAAATTGAACAAAGAATGAAATGAGTAGTAAACTGCAAAGAACATCAAAATAAGAAGACATTTGTTTTGTATCACATTAAATTAAGCTCCAAAGAGTTACAAAGTACCACAATACAAGCACATTGTATCCATTAAAATTTCAACAATATCATAATGAAATTTGGTATGACAATCATATACATATATGTATGTATAGTATATATATATGCTCGATTAGTAGCAAAAGGTTTCTTACAGAAACACGGAATAGATTACGAAGAAAATTTTGCACCAGTTGCTAAACTAACGACTATAAGAATTGTATTGGCTGTTGGAGTCAAAATGAACTTTTATTTTCATCAAATGGATGTAAAAACTGCCTTTCTTCATGGCGATCTTAAAGAAGATATTTATATGGAAGTACCAGAAGGTGTAGATGTGAAAGAAAATTATGTTTGTAAACTAAATAAATCCTTATATGGTCTGAAACAAAGTCCCAGGTGTTGGAATGAACAAATTAATAATTATTTAATTCAAATTGGTTTCAGCAGATCTAAACATGACTACTGTTTGTATATAAGAAATAAGAATTCCAGCATCATATATTTATTACTCTATGTAGACGATTTACTAATTGCAGGCAAACATTTATCTGAAATATCAACTTTAAAATTTGAATTGAAAAAGCGATTTGAAATGTTAGACTGTGGAGAGTTAAAGTTCTTTTTGGGAATAAAAATTGAATACAATCGTGAAGATGGTATAATGGAATCAAATATTAATAACATTTTGAAGAAGTTTGATATGGAACAATGTAAACCTGCTACGACACCAATGGAAAAAAGGTCAGACCTACCTAAATCTGAAATTACTAATAAACCATATCGTGAGTTATTAGGTAGCTTAATGTATTTAATGCTTTGTGTTCGTCCTGATATTTGCTATCATATTGGATACATGGGTCGTTTTCAACAAAACCCTACAGAAATTAATTGGAAAATGCTTAAAAGGATTCTCAGATATGTTAGTGGAACTAAACATTTTAAGTTGCAAATAAAACGAAATCGTAATACTGAACCGTTAATTGGATATACAGCTGCAGATTGGGCATCTGATCATATTGATAGAAAATCAGTTAGTGGTTACATATTTCAAGTTTATGGTAATACTATATCTTGGTCAAGTAAGAAACAAGCAACGGTAGCAACATCTTCATCCGAATCTGAATATATAGCTCTAAGTGCTGCTACATCTGAAGCTATATGGTTAAAAGGAATCTTGAACGACTTAGGAATTATAAATAAAAGTTATTCCGTAACAATATATGAGGACAACCAAGGATGTATTTTTATGTCAAAAAACACAGAATGCAAGAGATCCAAACATATCGATATCAAATACCATTTCATTCGAGATCATTTGGCTCAAGGTAATATAAATGTCATATATATTAAATCAAATGGTCAACTTGCAGATATTTGTACCAAAGTTTTAGGAATTGTCAATTATCAAAGAAATAAATTAGAACTAAATTACAATTGTCAGAGTGAGAGAAGGTATTGAAATACTTTGTAAAACTTGTTTTATAAACACTCTTCAATATGTAAATTATGTTTTCATTGATATTTGTTATATTTTTGTATTTAGAGAAAAATATATTTATTCATTCTATTTTTAACATTCAAATATTCAAATACATAATTATTAAATAAATAATTACAATATGCGCATTTAAGGGATTTTCGGAAATCTTCTTTATATTGGTGCTATTAAGTGATTTTCAGAAGTGAACTTTATATAGGGCTATGTCAAAATATGGTCCGAAATAAACAAAATATCGTTTTAAAATGAAACTTATGTGCATATATTTGCTGAATTGTGAATGAATACTGATTTTCTATAGACATTTACCATAAAAATTTGTATGTGGGAAATAGTGGACCGATTCTTACCATTTTCAACAGAACTTGTCCTTCTATAATAAAAATAAACCGTTCATGTTATTATATGCATTATATTTGAAGAAAATGTCAAAATATATCTGAAAAATATCGAGGTTGTCTGAAACTTTCGTCTATACTTCGCTTCCTACTGAACCGATTTTACCCATTTTCAATACCAAACATTTCGGTGGAAGAAATAATGTTTGCTAATAATTACATTGTGCTGTTTGGTAATAATTACAATTTAGAATCTCTATCGTGCCTTCAACAACAACGGACAGACGGATGAACATGGCTAGATCATCCTAGAATATAATAAGAACCCAGAATATATAGACTTTTTGCTTCTACGATCAATATTTCGATGTGCTACAAACGGAATGAGAAACCTAATATGTTATATGATGTTGATGTTGATGTTGGGTATAAAAACACACACATTCAAAAACAAGCAAAAAAAAGTATAGTCGATAAAGCCTGACCATATAATTTATCAGAAATGGGCGATATATGGGAGCATCCATAGCAGTGTTAGTTCTGTGCATATATGTACAAATTATTTGCATTAAATTTTACCTCGATATCAGCACTTGTTAATAATTTATGCATGTTAAAGTGATTTTTAGAAGAGGCTCTTATATGAGAGATATGACTTATTATGAACCGATCGTTATAAGATTAGGTGTCATTATTTCTGTTTGTATGAAACGTATTTGTGTTGAATTTTATTTGGATACTAAAATTTTTAGGAGATTTATGTTCGTTAAAGTAATTTTCGGAAGTGGAATGTCTAATTAAGGAACGATCGTCATAAAATTGGACCGAATGATTTGAAGTGTTGAATATTATTTGGAAATCAACATTTTAAAGACCGGTATGCCTATTAATGTAATTTTTATATGGGAGCTATGGTCAATTAAGGACAAATCTGCACATTATTTTTAGGTATGATTAGGTTTCATGTACAACTTATTTGTGGCGAAATTTGTTTGGATATGTGCATATATGACCGATAAACTCCTATTTCGGTAGAACATATGTATGGGGTCTAGGTGAAATAATGGACTGATTTGAACCAATTTTAATCCCAGCCGTTTCCAAAAAATATCATGTACCAAATTGAATGAAAATATCTTCAAAATTGCGACCTGTACTCTGCGCACAAGCTTTACATGGATAGCCAGTCAGACAGACGGACGGACATCGTTCAATCGTCCAGGAAGTGTTTCTGAGTCGATCGGTATACTTTAAGGTGGGTGTTTCTAGTCGTTAGAAACATCAGTACAAATCCAATATATACTCCAAATAGATACTGTTTTCCGATACCAATTTCGACGATGGAAATACGCATCCAATTTTATGTCTGAAGTAAGAAACTAATGACAGACAAAAATGAAATGTTGGATATCTGGCTATATTGACTGATGACAAGTGTCTCTAAACATCTAAAAATGGTACACGCGTGGACTGTGGACGAATTTTTGAACTGCTCTGTTGTGTCTGTCTTCACGGCTACACACAGAGTCTTCTCACACAAATGCTTATTTTGTCCCTCTTAAAAATTACCAACGGACACTTTTTCAGATATATTTAATTTTTTTGTTTTCTTGTGTAGCCGCACCAATTGTAAGAAGAAACGTTGTAATCTTCTTACGGTTCACATTCACAGTAACGTTCCTGTCTTCGTCATCTTTGAAAAAGTACGGGCCAATGAATCTACACCGAACAGTGCATTTTTCGGTATGCATTCTTGAAATCCTTCTGGCTGTTCTTCATACGAAATACGAGAATTTTGTTTTTTTTTCATCCATTCAACTGTGAGGATCACCAATGGACCAATGCAAACAAAATATTGTTTTAAGATTTCACCTTGCATTAAGCTTATTATTGCAGAATTTTGTTTAGATACTCCTTTTCTATAGACATTTATGTACCAGAAATATTCCAGGAAGACATTTGAGAAATCCTGGACCGATTCCTACCATATAAAGTGTGAAAAATTTAATGATATTATATGTATTATATTTGAAGAAAATAACAAAAAATATCTGAACAATACCGAGGTAGTCAGAAACTTTGATCTATAACTCAGATCATACTGGACCGATTTTACACATTTGCAATACCAAACATTTCGAAGCTCTATTGTGCCAACAACAGACAGAAAGATGAACGGACATGGTTAAATTGTCTTCGAATCTTAGAAGGACCCAGAATATATAGACTTTTTGGTTCTGCGACTATTATTTTGATGTGTTACAGACGGAATGGCAAACGCTATAAAAATGTATAAAAATGGTATAAAAATGTAAGCGATTTGAAGCAAGTATGCAGGTCAAATGGATCGAAATGTTGAACAATTGTTAATGCAATCCAACAAACCAAAACTATGGATTTTTATACTTCAGTTTCTTCTTATTTTGTGGTTCAAAATTATTCAGTTCAGTTAAGTGAACAATGTTTTATTATTATTTTAGAGTGATACCGCAAACTCATGACTGCTGGATAAAGTACGAACTGTAACTAAATTCTTTGTTTTTTTTTCATTATTATTATAAAAACAATCTAGTATTTCTTGTCATATATATATTTACTTAGTCCCAATTTACACGAAGTTTTTTTTATTGAAAATATTGATACACTTTTTTCCTTGAAATATCTGCGGTGTTCACACAGAACAATTCTTATTGCTTTAATCGCTCATATTTTTTTATTTGAGAGTATACACACATTTGTATACACATATGTAATACGAATAAGAGAGTAACACGAATTGCTACTACAATCAAGGGTTTACTCGTCTTTTCTTTCCCTCACCCCGGTGTCTAAAAGATAATCAGCTTAAAAGAAATGCTTCGTGTAAATTGGGACTTATTAATTTGATAAAGGATCCAAAAATATGTAAATATTTCGAAGACGCTCTTTTAGACATTTTAAAAACAAAATAAATAACAAACTCTTGTCATTCGCAGAAAATTAACATTCGTTTATAAAATGTATTATAATTTCGAACAATGTAGATGAACTAAACAAATCAATTGTAATTGATCTTGTTGATCTTCCTTAAAAATACTTTGATAAGTTTCGAATAATTAATTTGTTACGCTCGTGTGCGTAACAATGATAACAAAACGTCTTTCGTCTATCGACGAAATTCTGCAATTTTCAATTCGCACAAATAAACTGATATACCTAAAATCATCTTATCGCCTTTAGTTAAATAAAGTCAAAAAATAATTTGACAATTTATTTAATTCTAGAGAAATGAAATTGTCTATTAAAATTTTAAAAGTAAAATAGTGCAATTAGCATAATCTCATTTGGGTTGAGACCGTACTAAGGTCCATAAGAGTGTTATCCTGATATTCTTTTAAATTAATATTCTGTTGTGAATTCTTAAAAACAATTAAATTTTGAAAGTGAAAAGTGCAAAGTGCAATAAAGTGATCCTTGGTAAAATAAAAAAGGGGTTAATTGACCAATTTAAAAAATTGAATATAATTGTTGCTGAACGGTTTGAGTATAATTTAAAACAAGTAAGATAAACTAATTACTTTAGTTAAATTTAATATATTTGTTGGCTAAGTATAGCTGACACTGGCGGCCGGTGGAAAAGAAATACCTGCCTAATAGATCACAAGACCAAATTAGCATACCAGAACTAAAACATTTCCAATCACAAAATTGTTCGCAATATATAATGCTGTAAAATGTGAAATACGAACACCGTCCTTTATACATTCAAGTCGCCATTTTGTTAAACGAAATGACTTACAAATTTCGAAAAAATGTGTATGGAAAAAATTAAATTTTTATGAAGTCTTCTTACAAAATTTCTCTCTTTTTAAAATAATTCCTTTTCTGAAAGCATCTCTTAAATAAAGTGTGCAAATGTATATAGTGCAGAATTTAATCGTTAACGATGTTTCCTGAAATTATGTATCAGTCATCAATAATTCGATAGTCTTAAAAAATTAAAATTATTGTAAAAAACTATTTTTATACCCTACACCACCATAGTGGGGAGGGTATATTGGATTTATGCTGATGTTTGTAACGCTTAAAAATATTAGTCCAACCAAGTATACCGATCGACTCAGAATCATCATTTTCTGAGTCGATTTAACGATGTCCGTCCGTCCGTCTGGCTGGCTGTTCATGTAAACTTTGTGCGCAGAGTACAGGTCGCAATTTTGAAGATTTTTCGATAAAATTTGGTACATGATGTTTGTTTAGGCAAAGGACGCTTGGAATTAAACCGGTTGAAATCGGTCCCCATACAAATGTTCTCTCGAAATAGGGGCTTATCGGTCATAAATGTTTGACTTATGCACGTATCTTTATAAATAAGTAGTACATGAAGCCTAAGCTCATCAACCAATCAACCATAATTACTCGTAGCTCCCATATAAGGCCCGCTGCCGAAAATCACTTTTTTTTATTTATTTAGTCTATGGATAAAATCCTTCCAGACCATTTACAAAATTACATACATATATATATTTTGACACATTAGTACAATTAGTTATTTAGATTTAAGATAATGTTACTTTTTATGGTATTTACATTCAAAGAAAAGTCTATCAAATTAAACATTTCGTTAAAACAACATCATTTTCTAAAGGGATCTGTCATAGCAAAATTTGTTCGAAAAGTTTTAACATAAAGTGGATTGTAATAGAGGCTCAGTGAACGTTGGGGAACACTAAATAATAATTTGTTTAATAGAAATTCAGAGCAGACATTTCCATTTATAAGATTTGCTAAAAAAAGAGATGTTAAGCATAATTCTACGGCTTTTTAATGTTGGCAAATTTATCAAACGTAATCTTGATGAATATGATGGAAGTGATACATATCCTCGGTATCCTTCAAGCAAAAAAGAAGGAATTGTTTTTGAACAGATTCAATATGATCAGTATGTACAATATAATACGGGTCCCATACAACGGAACCATACTATAAAATCAGTCTTACTAGAGAAGTATATAAACATTTAGTGATGTGGGGATCATTGAATTCTTTTCTTTTATATAGGCTAAAATACCACGAGCTTTATTAACAGTCATCGTTATATGTTGTACAAAATTTAACTTTGCATCTAACAAAATCCCTAGATCCATAATTGAGTTTACCATCCCTAGTTTATGATCACTTAACATGTAAGAATTAACAGCATAATAATTTCTTGAAATGTGCATATGTTTGCATTTCTTCAGGTTTAATTCCATTAAATTAAGGTCACACCAGTTATGAAAATGATCCAAATCATATTGCAGATAAATATGATCTGCGGAATTTTTAAAACTAGAAAATATTTTCCACATCATCCGCAAACATCAATATATTTGAGTATTTGATTGCTTCAGGCATGTTGTTTACAAACAGCAAAAACAAAACAGGGCCGAGATGACTTCCTTGCGGGACGCCGGACTTTACCAATATCTTTTTGGAAATTGCACCATTAAATTTTACGGACTGTGTTCTATTTAAAAGATATGATTTTAACCAGTTCAAACAAATGTTGTTGAAACCCATAACATCCAATTTTTTTAACAGAAGATTATGGTTAACTTTGTCAAAGGCTTTACTAAAATCTGTGTAAATGGCGTCAGTAAGTTGACCGTTGACAAAGTCATCATTGACTAAAGATGTTAACTGCAAAATATTAGTCATAGCTGATGATCCTTTGCGAAAATCATGTTGAAAAGGTGTTAGTAACGAAGAAATTTGATAAAATTTAACACAAAGAATATTTATTTGAACTGAGCCCATTTCTAAAAATCTGTGCTTACACATATACAGGGTGTAGAATATTATATGCTCGGGCTTGACCGACTATACTTTCTTACTTGTTAATATTGTTGAATTATCAACTGATTAAAAAACATGTGTTTTGTAAAAAAAATATTTATTTCCCTTTCATTGTAGCACGTGAACAATTGCTAATAATTTTTAATTATCAGTATTAAATAATCTAAATCGTGACTAGTCTAGTCTAAGAAATTATCTCTAAGTTCTAACTTAAAACTGTAGATTTAAAATTCTACGAAATAAATACACTTTGTTATTATTTTATAAGTTTTGATAAGAAATATTTTCACACAACTTTGTGTGTTTTAGTACCAGTCACATAAAAGGTTTTGGTCCGCTTTTTTTTTTTTTTTATTTTTTGGAAATACAATTTAGGATTGTTGAACATTAATGAGAGTATGCAATAAATTATATAACCTCAGTTTAAATACAACATATTTCAATAAGATAAGGGAACAACTGGATTACATAGTGCTGTTGGTAATACTGGCTTATTTCAGAACTTTCATTAAAGGAAATTCTAGGAAAACTGAAAAACTGATTTCGTAATGGATAGATTCGCTAATACACGGGATCTATTTGATTCAATGAGTTTTCTATTTCAGACGATAAACCACAGTACTGAAAAGGACTGTTAATAATTCAAACTGTAATAGTTTTTGAATACAAAACGATTATGGGAAATTTTTTTTCTAGTTTGGGCATGAGTAGAACAAGGAGTGGGTGAATAAACTATTTATCACACTGAGTGGGAAAGGCACCAAGTTTAGTCGCATATACTCGTACAGTACTCCTTCAATCAGTTGAGAATTTTCAGGACTTAGCTTTTTATTAAAATACATTAAATCTTCATTATTATTGAAGGGAAGCCAAACCTTGGACAAATTTCTACATGGAATAAATTTGGACTCTGCCATCTTGTGGAAACGTGCCTTTTATACCTTAAAAATTACCAATTACAATATTACAATATCTTCCACTTCAAATTAGCAATTACTTTTTAATTCACCTTTTCAGATATGGGCATTTTACCGGAAGGTTCCCCTTTAAGCTGGCAGGAAACAAAAGCTTTGTACACACACGTACAAAAACATGGTGTACAACAATTTATAAATCTGTATCGGAAGTGTAAAGATCGTAGTGGAGATCCTTTTAAATGGGGTGATGAAATGGAATATATGATCATTAAATTCAATCATGAGAAAAAGGAAGCCAAAGTTTCCTGTAAAGCAGAAGAGCTTTTGAAAATTTTAAACGAAAGGGAGGAGCATAATCAAGGCACTGGTTTGTGGCGTCCTGAATTTGCAGCCTATCAATTGGAAAGTTCTCCTCTTAAACCATACGAAGGATCATTTTCGCATTTTAAAACAGTTGAGCCTGATATGCGCCTGCGTCGTGCGGAAGTTCAAGAGGTTTTGAACGAAGATGAATGTTTACTAACACTAGTAAATTCATTACGTTTTGGTTGCAAAGATTTCACCGATCCACCATTCGAAACCAGACCCGAAGATCCCAACTGTTATGCCAAATCATTGTATATACCAGATGAGGCCATCTATGCCGGGCATGCTCGTTATCATATATTGTCACGTAATATACAATTGAGACGTGGAGAAAAAATGCAAGTCAAATTAAAAGTATTTAAAGATGAGCATACAAAGTTGCCGATTGAGGGAAGTCCAATTAAGGAACCAGATCTAGTTATGTTAGATACAACTTTTGGCAGTAATTTACAAGTTACTGTACAAGCAGCTGATATGGCAGAAACTCGTTACTTGTACGATCAATTGGCACCGCTATGTCCAGTTATTCAGGCCATAACTGCCAGTGCTCCTATACATCGCGGTTATTTGACAGACTTAGATAACAGTTATTATTACATAGGTAATGGCTCAGATGATCGTACTCCAGAAGAAAGGGGTCTAAAGCCTCTTAAACATGATAAGTGTCGCCTGAAAAAGCAACGCTGGGATTCCGTAGACTCTTATCTTACAGCTGAAGCTGAGATGTACAATGACAAAGAGCTTTATTACGATCAAGAAGTATATGATCACTTGCGTAATGAAGGTGTAGATCATGTTATGGCCCAACATGTAGCGCATTTATTCATGCGAGATCCCCTGCTGATGTTTAGCGGTAACGTGGATCAAGACGACGAAGAAGACACGGGTCATTTTGATAATATTAATACTTCTACTTGGCAGACATTGCGATTCAAACCTGCGATACCCAACACAGATCTCGGTTGGAGAGTAGAGTTTCGTCCATGTGATATTCAACTCACTGATTTCGAAAACGCAGCTGTTTCATGTTTTGTTGTACTCTTAACTCGTGTCATACTTCATTACCATCTGAATTTCCTCATGCCAATTAGTAAAATAGATGAGAACATGGTGATTGCTCAAAAACGTGATGCCTGTCGTAAGGAGAAATTTTGGTTTCGCCAAAATATTACAAAATCTAAAATACAATCGAATGGTTCTGGAAATGGATTTTTAAATGGTTCTAGCAATGAAGTAAGCAATGTCTACCATCAAAATGTTGACATAAATGGCCACTGGCATAACACAAATGGTGGAACTAATGGCAACCATAAGGAAGACAATTACAGTGACTGTAATGCTAAAGAGTTAAAACTCAAGACAATCGATGAAATATTTAATGAAAAGGTAAGACTGAAACAAATCAAATTAACTGAACAAACTGAAATTAATTTGCATTTTAATCCAAATACTATTAAAATATAGAATATAATTTTATACACACATTCATATTAATTAATCTAAAAACATAATTGTTTATATGATCTTTATATGAAATTATCAGTATACGCTTTAAAGTACGCAGCCAGATTGACTAGGCAATACCAACATACAATTTTGTTATCATGAATTGAAATTTTGTTGTTTCACTGCCTACATATTAGAGCTGTGTCGTTCATGAACGAACGGGTTAAAATGAACGGATCACTTCATTGAACGAAATGAGCCGGTCATTTAACTGAACGGTTTTCGTTCAATAGTGTTCTCACCAAGTTTTAGATTTTGAAAATGTTTATTGAAATAATTTCACATAAAAAATATAATATTTTTTTGTATTATTCAGTGTTCAGTGTTTTTAGAAAAAATAAAACTTAACAAAAATAAAAAATAAACTAAACTATTGTTTGTATCCTTTGTACATACTAGATATGTAATTAATTTGTTATTAATAGTAAAAGTAATAGTAAATGAGCTAATAAAGATAAAATAAACATTTCATTTTCAAACAAAGATTTTCGCCCTATTCACATTTAGCAATAATCTTCATGTGACGAATTTGATAGTATGTATTTATGTATCATACATTCGTATTTAAAATACATTTAATAAGGTCCTTTTTCATCAAATAGATTCATCACATTTTCGGAAAAATTAAAAAATGCACCGAATTTTAAAACCGTTCACCAACTAAGAAATTTTTCGCACCAAAAATGGTGCGAAACGCACCAAGTTGACGACGCTTGTTATTAAGCTCGGAAGTGAACTTATTTCAGGAGCTATTATTGACTGACAGCTATAAAATCCAGTAGCTTAATTGCCGTATAAACGATACTAATAAGATTTCTGGATTAAAATTTCTGATCCATATAAAAGTTGGTTCGATATTGATATCGATATTTATTAGGCATTTTTGTGGGTTTATTTGTTTTTTTTTTGGAAATGGTTCTTATATGGCAGCTATGACAAATTATGGGCCGATCTTCTTAAATTTTGGAACAGTGATTTTCTTGCATATGAGGATATATCACGTCGAATTTCAACATAATAACGGTATATTTAAGATATATATTAGTATTAACGTGGATTTCGGAAGTGGACCTTATATGGGGGACATAGTCAAATATGGACCGATATTCTCAAAATCCAGCAGTTTGATTTAGGCATGTATGTAAATGATCCGTTGGATTAGTACCCTTATTTATAAGAGATTTATAAGTATTAAAGTGATTTTCGGAAGAGGGCTTACGGTTAAAAATAGACCGAAATTCACAAAATTTTGTGGGATGATGTGGAATGATCTGTGCACAGTTTTGAGTCGGTACCAATATTTATACAATATATATATAGGGATAAGTGTCTTTTTCAGATGTGGTCCTTGTATGGGAGCTATAACTAATTCTGGGCCGACCACCATCAAATTAAGTACAACAATTTATTTGCCTATAAAGATTATTCATGTCAAATTTTAGCCGTTTAACATTATTTATATCTGTTTTATACGTATTTAAGTGAATTTTGGAAGTGGACTTTATATGGGGGCTATGGTCAAACATGGACCGAAGTAAAAAAAAATTTCGTTTATTTTTGCTGAATGTTGTCTTGATATTCCAATTTTATAGGCATTTATGTATAATTGAGCAATATTTCGGGAAGATTTTTGTATGGGGACTATGAGAAATCATGGACCGATTTATACTATTTTCAGCACACTTTCTTCTTTTATCATAAAAACAAAGTATACAAAATTTCATGGTATCATCTGCAATATATTTCAAAATATTGCAATAAAATGGAGAAAAAATATCAAATTTTTATGGAGGTTGTCTCACATATTGGTCAATAACTCTGGTTGGCCTAAACCGATTTTGCTGATTTTAAATAGCAAACTTCTTTAAAGTATGTCTGACAGAATTATTGAAGATTTGGATCCCGAAGATATCTAGGGACTTCAGAAAACTGATTTCAACATCCAAACAGACAGACGGACATGGATTAATAGACTCCGCTATCTATAAGGATCCAGAATATATATACTTTATATGGTCGGAAAATTATATTGTGGAAATTACAAACGGAATGACAAACTTATATAAACCCTTCTCATGAAGGTGAAGGGTGAGATTATAGGTGATGCTTCTATTGGTTGAATAACATTATTTACAGAAGATTTATGGGTGGCATAGAAGAAATGGACCAATTATGGACTGATAGCTTCTAAATCCAGTATCCACTAATGTGATTTCTACATATTTTAGGCTTATTTTAGTTGAATTTTATCTCAATAAGGTTATTTACAAGAGTTGTATGGTTGGTTGTCATGCTCAGAAGTGGACTTAATTCAGGAGCTTTTATTGACTGACACCTACAAAGTCCAGTAGCATAATTGCCGTATAACCGATATTGGTATAATTTCTCGTTTGTATAAAAGTTGCTTCGATATTAATATTTACTAGACATTTTTGTGGGGTAAATTGTTTTTCGGAAATAGTCCTTATATGGCGGCTATGAAAAATCATAGGCCGAACTTCTTAAATTTTGGATCAGTGAATTTTATGCGTATGAGGATATCTCATGTCGAATTTCAACATAATAACGGTATATTTAAGATATATATTAGTATTAAAGTGAATTTCGGAAGTGGACCTTATTGGGAGTAGGGTTGCAAGATATAAAATCGACAAAAAAAAGTACAGATATCAAATCGAAATAAAAACAGCAGTACAAAAAGAAAAAAAAAGTACACTTTTAATTTAAAAAAAATCATAAAATTCAGTACATAAAAGAAATAATTAATGTAACTAACAACTAGAAAATTCAATATTAACAATAACAAATAATAAAAACAAAACAAAATAAGAGATCATATATATTTTTGTGTAATAAAAAATAACTTAAAACAAGTCAGAAAGTATAGTCGGTCAAGCCCGACCATAATACCCTACACCCAATATATGTATAAAACAGTTTTTCAGAAATGGGCGTTATATGGGAGATATAACCTATTGTGGACCGATCATCCAAAAATTTAGTGTCATGATGTCTGTGAATATAATTATTATTTGAATTTATCTCGATATAAATACTTTTAAAAGATTTATGGAAGTTAAAGTGAATTACGGAGAGGGTCTTATATGGGAGTTTCGACTAATTATGGACCGACCATTACAAAATCAGGTGTCATTATTTCTGCATATAAGAAACTTATTTGTGTCGAATTTTATTTGATTACCAATATGTATTTTTAAGAAATTTATGCTCTTTAAAGTGATTTTTGGAAGTGGGTCTTATATGGGAGCTACGAATGGACCGACCATTACAAAAGTAGGTGTCATTATTTCTGTATATAAGAAACTTATTTGTGTCGAATTTTATTTGATTACCAATATTTTTAAGAAATTTATGCTCTTTAAAGTGATTTTTGGAAGTGGGTCTTATATGGGAGCTACTACTAATTATATACCGATCACAATAAAATTGTACCGTATTATTTGTATGTATATGAAACATATTTGTGTTTCATATTATTTGGATACCAACATTTTTAAAAGAGTTATGTTCTTTTAAGTGATTTTCGGAAGTGGGCCTTATATGGGGCTACGACTAATTATGGGCCCATCATAAACTTCTACCATATTATATGTATATAGACAAAACATAGTTGTGTTCAATATTATTTGGATACCAACATTTTTAAAAGAGTTATGTTCTTTTAAGTGATTTTCGGAAGTGGACCTTATATGGGAGCTACGACTAATTATGGACCCATCATAAACTTCTACCATATTATATGTATATGTACGGAACATTTTGTGTTCAATATTATTTGGATACCAACATTTTTAAAAGAGTTATGTTCTTTTAAGTGATTTTCGGAAGTGGGCCTTATATGGGAGCTACGACTAATTATGGACCCATCATAAACTTCTACCATATTATATGTATATAGACAAAACATAGTTGTGTTCAATATTATTTGGATACCAACATTTTTAAAGGAGTTATGTTCTTTTAAGTGATTTTTGAAAGTGGGCCTTATATGGGATCTACGACTAATTATAGACCGATCTTCACGAAATTTGTAGATGTGCTTTAGCTTCATTTACTGCTCATCTGTAGTAAATTTTGTTTGCATACTTGCATAATTCATAGATTTATGAACGGTAAACCTCAATTTCGGGAGGACATTTGTATGAGAGCTAGGTGAAATAGTGGACCGATTTTCACCAGTTTCAATCCCATCCATCCTTGGGCCGAAAAATGATCACGTACCAAATGTTATCGAAATATCTTCAAAATTGCGACCTGTACTCTGCGCACAAGCTTTACATGGACAGCCAGCCAGCCAGACGGACGGAGGGACGGACATCGTTAAATCGACTCAGAAAGTGATTCTGAGATGATCTGTATACTTTGAGGTGGGTGTTGGGTCAATATTTATGGACGTTATAAACATCAGCACAAATTCAATATACCCTCCCCACTATTGTGGTGTAGGGTATAATTAGTCAGGTGTATTAGATTTTTTTTTTTAAATAAAATAATTTATTTCTATTCTATATTAAATGTTTTAGTAAACTTGTTTTTTGGCAACTTGAAAAAATTATAAATATTTATCGCTTTTGTGGACTATTGGTTAACTATTTCATTTTTACTATCTTCCGTTTTTAAAAAGTTGCAAAATTCATTAAAAGTTTTTATTATTAATTCGCTTTCTACATTTTCAATTAGAAGCTTGTTCGTTCCTTTCTCCAAAAATTGAACATCAAACTAAAAATTCTCTCGGTTGCCGCATTAGAATGAGGAATTGAAAATATAAACATACAAATTTTTTCAAAATTGGGATATGATCCACTTTTTAGGAATGTTTTCCATTTTTCTTCAACAGAATTTTCTTCCGGAATATTTTGAGCAAAAGTTTTTAAAGATATACCTACTTAAATATATATATTTGCTATCAAATAAGAAATTGTTCCTTAAAAAAAATAAAAAAAAGTACAGAGGCTGAAAAAAGTACATTTACGTAATTTTTTAGGTCTTATGCAGACAGAAGTACAATTAGTAAAAAAAGTACGCGTACTTCTAAATGCAGTACGTCTGGCAAGCCTATATGGGAGATATGCTCAAATATGGACCGATATTCTCAAAATCCAGCAGTTTGATTTTGGCATGTATGTAAATGATCCGTGTAAAATATTGGATCGGTATCATTATTTATAAGAGATTTATGAGTATGAAGTGATTTTCGGAAGAGGTCTCAATATGGTGGATATGGAACAAAATTTTGTGAAATGATTTTTGTGTATATTTAAATGAAATATCTAAAGTTTTGAGTCGATACCGATATTTATATGATAAATATAAAGATTAATGAGAGCTAATAAAATAATAATAAAATTTAGTACAACAATTTATATATCTATAAGAATTATTTGTGTCGAATTTTAACCTGGTAACTATATTTGTACCAGATTTTTACGTATTTAAGTGAATTTTAAATATGAACTTTATATAGGGCCTATGGTCAAACATGGACCAAGCAAAACAAATTTTCGTTTTGCGTTTTTTTTTCATGACACTTATTTTTGCTGAATTTTGTATTAATATTCCAATTTTGAGGGAATTTATGTATTATTGAGTCATATTTCGGGGAAAAAAATTGCATGGGGGCTATGAGAAAACATGGATCGATTATTACCCCCTTTCCATACAAAATTTGCTGTATAAACCTCTTATAAAGCTGTTGTAAGTTTTATGAATAAGACCATTAGTATTTTCCTCACACTTTCTTCTTTTATCATGAAAACGACGTATACAAAATTTGATGGTATTATCTTCAATATATATCAAAATATTGCAATAAAATGAATAAAAAATATAAAATTTTTATGGAGGTTGTCTCATATTTTGGTCCATAACTCTGGTTCTACTATACGGATTTTGCTGATTTTCAATACCAAAGTTACTTACAAAATAAGAAATATTTTTCTAGAAATTTTGTTAGGATAAGTTCGACTTGGAATTTTGTAAGCAATCTTTTTAAATGAAAATAAGTACAATACTGAAGATTATTATCTAATTCGCCATTATTGATCCTAATTAATGTTCGGTGGTGAAGATGTAGTGATACGATTTAGTTATTGCGGCAGCCTCAACAAACTCGAAGAAAAATGTTATTCGTCCCCATTTTTAGACGGTAATAATTGACATGATTTTCATATTACTGCTAAGATAACATTCTTATCCCAAAGTTAGCTAAGTGGTATTTTGATGTTAGCGATAATAAATTGTAGTATAATCTTCATAGGCAAATAAGAAAGCGCTTGGAGTTTTCAAACACTTTAAATTTGTCAGTCCTGCAAACGCATGGAAGCCAACCAGCCATACATTTTTTTTAATTATTCTTGATTTATTGAAATAATTTGTTTGATACTTAATTCTAAATATAAATTTTGTATTCAGTTCTTTAGCACATCAATAATTATGAACATGATTTTAATTTAAAGAGTCCGGGCGATAGGCCCTATACATATTCATCTCATTGGGAAAGGTTTTGAACAATTCCAACAGCATATTGGCTTTAAATTTACGATAAGCATCAATTTTACCCTTGACTTCTTCATTCTTAGCCAATGCCTTTTCCACACAATCCTTGGTATACAATTGTGGGTTCTTATCCTGGTCAATGTAGTCAAAAACTTCAAATGGTACATAAATGTCTTGAACTTGGTTTTTTAATTTATTGATTTCCTGCAGTCCTGTAACCAAACCTTGGCTAAAATTTACATACAGATACAAAATTTATTAATAAAAATACACAATTCTTAACGAATAAGTAATAGTTTTTACTTACATTTTTTGATTTAAAACATTTTGTCCCTGTGGCTGAAAGTCACTCACAATAATGCGTATTTGCCGCACATTTTCGATGAACATCTCCAATTGGGTTTCTAGGTTTTCCAAAGGGGCCGACATTTTTATGCGGAAAATCAAAAGAATTGCCAAAATTTTAAAAGAATTTCAATACGAATAGATTTTTTTTTAATATTTCTGTCCAATGAAAATTTTCTTGCGAATTATAAGAATAAAACACAATAACGCAATATCAATATATTTATGACACTTGGCTTTATAAATACCAACTCTGTTTTTAAAACTTTATTGCAAACACTTAATGGGCACAGACTGAATGTACTCTATATGAGTTTGTTTTGTTTAGAATTCTCTCATTCTTGCTAAATTCTTTACAAATTTATTGCAGTTTTACGTAAACGATTGTTGGGGAAAAATAAAGCAATTTCCCATAACTATGGCCAGACATGCTGTAATTGGTAAGTTATTGATGGTATTTTAACTACATTTAGTAAAATATTATTAAATCAAAGGTGGAGGCAGTGGTTTCATAGGCACCCGCTTGGTTAAACATTTAGCCGGTCAGGGTTATGAAGTCACTGTTGTCTCACGTATGCCAGGGCTGAAACGTATTACATGGCATCAGTTGGAAAAGGATGGCCTGCCTAATGGTGTTACATCGGTAGTAAACTTAGCTGGTCAAAATGTTTTGGATCCTTCTCGCAGATGGACTGCTGGTTTTAAACAAAATGTATGGAATTCTCGCATAAACTCGAGCGCAACCTTGGTTAAGGCCATAGAAAAATCGCAAGGGGTTCAATCGTTTGTAAATATTTCGGGAGTATCTCTTTACAGGCCCAATGCCAACAAGGTCTATACGGAAGAGGATAAGGGAGAAGAATTTGATTTTATGTCTAAATTGTGTATAGAATGGGAAAAGGCTGCTACTTTACCCGAAAACTTGCAAACAAGAGGAGTAAGAAACTACGATAAATTTTTACAAAATAAGTTTCGAAGTCTTTATAAAATTATCATTGAAAATGTTTAATTCATTCATTATTTAGTTACAAAGTATTTATTATGCTTCCTCACAATAGGTAAAACTAAGAACCGGTGTTGTTGTGGGACGTGAAGGCGGCATGATAGAAAACATAAGGATGCCATTTTTATTAGGATTAGGAGGCGCTATGGGTACGGGTGAACAAATTTTACCTTGGATACATTTAGAGGATCTCTGTCGTTTAATACAACACTGTCTAGAATCTGAGAAGTGTAAGGGACCATTAAATGCAGTGGCCCCCGAAATTGTCACCAATGGTCAATTTTCTAAGGTATTTATTTTTTGTGACAAATCTAAAAAAATTTAATCTATTCTATATTATAGACTTATGCTTCAGCTTTAAGACGACCTTGTCTGTTTCCTGTACCTACATTTGTGGTTAATCTACTGTTTGGCAAGGACCGTTCAGCTTTATTATTGACTGGCGCAAAAATTCAACCAAAGCGAACTTTAGAAAGTGGATTTGAATTTAAATATCCCACCACCCAGGCTGCATGTGAAGAGGTGGTTAAAAAATCTTAAACTGAATGGGAAGAATCTACAGATTTCTTTTAACTATTGTGTTTAAAGTGGAGTATTTTCGTTATATATATTTATTAATTTATTTTAAAAATTTTTTTATTTATGAAAACAAAATATTTTATATTTTGCTAATATTAGTATTGAAATTATTTTTTCAATTTTTACTAATTTGTTTATGATTTTTTTTTTAATTAAAATAAATAATTTTAAATTTAGATTAAATCCGTATTTTTTGAATATATCAAAGAATATTTAAATACTTTATGCTTGAAGGTCTACACCGTTATATTTACATATCGCTCCTTAAATACAAAAGTCACACATTTCAAAAAATATCAAAAATTATTATTTTGCATAAAATGCTTTAAACGATGAAACTTTCATGTTTCGCTAAAACGGCCGTCATTTTATGATCGAAAACACCCGTAAACGCAAAACCGTTAGTTTTGTTTTGTAGTAAAAATCATGAAATATTAAAATTATTTTTAAAAATGACGCTCCTGCATAATTTGCTTATTTTGACTTGTGGTGCTTTTGTATTTAAGGAGCGATATATGTATATAAACGTTTTATAGCTAATTTATGAATTTCATTTATCTCTTTAATATATTCCTCTAAAAAATTGGGAATAAATCTAGTTTACCGACGCAGCTCCAAATAAAAAAAGTACGTAGGGTGATAGAAAATTAAAAAATAAAAAAATTGGCCGGCTATGCAGTGAAGCTCTAGTTTAAGCACCCATTGTACCAAACTTAGTACACCTCTAAAACACAACTTGGAATATTTTATTTATATATTTTCCGTTTTTTTTTTCTTTTTAGTACATTAAAATTATATATAAAATTAATAAAAATTTAATTTTGAAACTTGTTTATGGTTTTTATTTGGACGTTAATGGGATAATTTACAAACTGGTTTTATACTACTTTTTTGGAACATTAAACAAGTTTCCGTTTTACATCTGCATACATAAATATATATGAAAACACCCATATTGTTTGTTTTAATTTCGTATCACAACTCTGTTTTCATAATTCAGTGAAGAGAAATTTGTTTGACACGTCAGTGTTGTTTTTGGGTGAGGGGAACAAAAAAGAAGCATTGACAAACTGTCAAATACGCGAAAAGAAGAATTAAAAAGAACGAAAAAAATCTCCTAAGGAATAAGTTTTTTTTATATAAAATTAATACAAAATATATAATTTGACTAATATTTAGACGAAGGTAAATTATAAACTAAAAATAAATTATTTGACGGCTAAACACAATGTATTGTAGCAATAGCGTTTAGCGAAAAACCAAATGTAAGAAAAATCGTTTTAAATGCCGTGTTTCTTTTTATTTTGTACTTCTAGAACTCCTCTTGCGTGGCATACATTAAGCCATTGTTGAGTACAACTTTGCTATACTCTGCATTATTTTAATTTTAATACATACATCATACAAAAAAACACATTTATTAGCAAAAAAGAAATGCAGAAATTAAAAGGCTTTTGTAATTTGCTTTGGGCCAACATATTGCTGTGCCTTATCTGGGCGTGCACCGTACAGTCGGTTGAATTTACATTTGACTTAGCCGATGGGGCAGAAGATTGTTTCTTTGAGGAGATTAAACGCAATACCACCGCCTATCTAGAGTTTCAGGTTTCTGCTGGTGGTCAATTGGATGTCGATGTTATGCTCAAGGATCCCCAGGGACGCATAATCTATGAACAGCAAAAAGCCACCTTCGACAGTCATCAGTTTGTATCCGAAACAACAGGCGTTTATCAGGCCTGCTTTAGCAACAAATTTTCTACATTTTCTCACAAATTTGTTTATGTTGACTTTCAAGTGGGCGAGGAGCCTGCCTTGCCTGGTGTCGATGATCATGCCACAGTTTTAACACAAATGGAAACCTCCTCACAGTCGATACACAAGTCATTAAATGATATCTTGGATGCTCAAACACATCATCGCCTCCGAGAGGCTCAAGGCCGCAAAAGGGCTGAGGAATTAAACGAACGTGTTATGTGGTGGTCATGTGCTGAGACTGCCGCCATTTTAGTCATTGGCATTGGCCAGATTTTAGTGCTACGCAATTTCTTTTCAGATCGTAAGCCCAGTCAAGCCAGATATAATCGTTTGTAGAAATTATTTCCAATTACCGTATAGAATTCTCTATGATTAAATTTATATTTTATTTTTTGTTCATTTGTTAAAAAAGACCTCTAACAAATTTTTATTTCTTTAAATACATGCATTTTGGTGTATTTTTCATAATAAAAATCCTCTTGTTTCATGTTTCTCATATAATCTTTCTATACCTCAATAACTCCTCAGTTCATCCTAATATGTAATTTCAAAAATATATTTTTTTGTTTAGTTAAAAAAAAAATATTAACAAACTTAAAACAAGTCTTCGATTTATTTTTTGGTTTTAATTTAAGTTAAAATTCTCTATATTTTTAGTTTAAAACAAATTTAAATAAAAAAAATAAGAATTTATGTATGTATATTTTCCAAAGAATTTTAAAAAAATGTTTTATTTAAATGTTTTTTTTTTTTTACACACATTCTCACATTCAAAGTTGGGCAAGATGATTTTAAAAATTTACTTTCAATGAACACTTGTGGACTATATCTATGAGCACTTTAAAAATTTACAGGTTCTTTTAACGGACGAAGGCAAATTCAATCTATTTGGGTCCGATGGATGGCGTTATGTGTGGCGCAAACTTATCCTTATTAGGTTTGTCCTAAAAATACTAAGAAAACTGTAAACCACGGGGGCTCAGGTATCGGAAATCTTCATGTTTTCGATGGCATAATGGATAAAAACATGTATTTTGTTATTTTGAAGGCAAATGTTAAACAAAGTGCTCATAAATTGGGGATTGCCAATAACTTTAAATTTTACCATGATAATGACCCGAAGCACACATCGCTGATAGCGAAGAACTGGTTATTAGCTTAATCGAGCATTTATGGGATGAGCTCGGACGTCGGAGGCAAAATAAATTATGTACCAGTAAAGACCAGCTCAGAGCTCCGTTACTGGCAGAATGGAACCAAATAAGTCTTGATGTGTGCAAAAAACTGGTTGAATCGATTTCAAAAAGACCCCAAGCTGTCGAGAGTCAAAAAGGATATGCACACAATATACTAAATAATTGAATTGAATGACCTGACAGACTTTTAGTGTGATTTTTTGTAGTTTTTGTGTTTAATAAAAAATAATTTATTTAATTTAAAAAATCTTTAGTTTCCTTTTTTCAAACAGGGTTTAATATTTTACAAACAGTTTGCCCGACTTTCAATGTGAACCACTGTACTGACATACATATTTATGTACAAATTAAAAGAATTATTGTTTGTATTTTTGAGTTGCTGCTTACCAGCTTGAGTCTTTATTTAAAACTGAAACTTACAAAACTAACTTAAAGTAAAGTAGCCAACGCCTACTGCATTCAGAGCTGACATTGCACTTGGTGTGTGGATCAACTTACATGAAAAATATCACGGCCGTCGCAGCAGACGCAAGCTAAGCATAATTGTAGTGGAAAATAAACAGACTCGTCACAATACCAGTGCAGTTTAGAAATTAGTCTATCGCGTTAACTTACATACATAATCACCCCTATCGTGACAAAAAATTCCACGTGAAATTTGTTCACTTTTCACATTTTTCCTATTTAAATTCAATGTTAAAAAAATAAAAGTGAACAAATTTCACGTGGAATTTTTATTCACGATATGGGTGAATAATTTCATGTGTTCTTAAAAAATCATGTGATTCCAAATTATTTCCCAAATATTTGTTTAAATATAGATCATTAAATGGGAATGTAACAATGCTTGTTATTTATGCATTTTTAATGGAAATACCCTGCAAAGGTCCTAGAGAGTAAACCGGCAAAGGTACCTTAAATCATGTTTGCACCAATAGTCCCCTGTTCTGTAACCCGAATCGGATTTCGATATTGTATTTAAAACGAATTTACATATTTTGATGTTCTGCAAATGGAATTCACGTGATTTACTCAAATGAACACTACTTGCACTATAGTATAAAAACCTACGTGTTCCTTAATCAAATTGATTTTTTGCAAATCGCACGTTTTTGTAGAATGATGCAGGTTTATTTACTAGAAGTTAAAAAAATACTTAAAATAATACATAAGTATTAAAATCGAAAACGTGGTTTGTTACAGAGGATAAAGGTGGACCGAAAGATAATTATTTTTATATAAAATGTTTCAAAAAAGTCTTAAAACCCTATTATTATTTTTAAAGTTATTATTAAAATCGAATGAGATGATCCAAATGTTTTATCAACAAACCTTGAAATGTGTTTGTACATTTGTTTGCGACAAACTTCTATATGGATATATTTAAAATAATTTTTGCGAGAATAATTAATGCAGTTAATTTTGTTATTTAACGAAAATGAGTAAAAAACTTTATGTAAAAGTGCGTGAGCTTATTGTAAAGTTCCATAAGGAAAAAAATCTTTAATAGAGATTGAAATTTCAAATAATTATACACAAGTATTAGCAAATTCTATGAAAAACAGATTAAATGCTGTTCTACAAAGCCAATCGGACCCACTAAGTATTAATTTTGTTGTTTTTTTATTTACTTCTAGCCCAAATAATTTTTTTATTTAAAGTAGTATGTAGACTTTTCTGTGTTTGAAAAATTAATTTTATATATTCTTATAATACCCAACACCCAGTATATGTATAAAACAGTTTTTCAGAAATGTGCGCTATATGGGAGATATGACCTATTATGGACCGATCATCCAAAAATTTAGTGTCATGACTTCTGTGAATATAAATATTGTGTATGTTAAACTTTATCTCGATATAAATACTTTTAAAAGATTTATGAAGGTTAAAGTTGATTACGGGAAGGGTCTTATATGGGCGCTACGACTAATTATGGACCGATCATAATAAAATTGTACCGTATTTCTTGTATTCATATGAAATATATTTGTGTTAAATATTATTTGGATACCAACATTTTTGAGTGAGTTATGCTCTTTAAAGTGATTTTCGGAAGAGTGCCTTATATGGGAGCTACGACTAATTATGGACCGATCACAATAAAATTGTACGGTATTGTGTTTATAGATATAAGATATATTTGTGTTAAATATTATTTGGATACCAAGATTTTTGAGTGAGTTATGCTCTTTAAAGTGATTTTCGGAAGTGGGCCTTATATGGGAGCTACGACTAATTATGGACCAATCACAATAAAATTGTACGGTATTGTTTGTATAGATATAAGATATATTTTTGTGTTAAATATTATTTGGATACCAAGATTTTGGAGTGAGTTATGCTCTTTAAAGTGATTTTTGGAAGTGGATTTTATATGGGAGCTACGCCTAATTATGGACCGATAGCAATAAAATTGTACCGTATTGTTTGTATACATATGAGATACATATATTTGTGTTAAATATTATTTCGATACCAACATTTTTGAGTGAGTTAAGCTCTTTAAAGTAATTTTCGGAAGTGGGCATTTCCCACTCATTTATGATGAAACTTGTTTGGTTCCTTTCATAATTCAAACATTTATGAGCGGCAAACCCCAATTTCGGGAGGACTTTTGTATGGGGGCCAGGTGAAATAAAGGACCGATTGTCACCAGTTTCAATCTCATCCGTCCTTGGGCCGAAAAAATATCATGTACCAAATTTTATCAAAATATCTTCAAAATTGCGACCTGTACTCTACGTACGAGCTTTACATGGACAGCCAGCCAGCCAGACGGACGGACGGACATCGTTAGATCGGCTCAGAAAGTGATTCGGAGCCGATCCGTATACTTTAAGGTGGGTGTTGGACCAATATTTCTGGGAGTTACAAACGTATGCACAAAACCAATATACCCTCTCCACTATGTTGGTGTAGGATATAACTAGATTGAGATCGATAATCTAGTTTAAAAATTCAGGGAAATCTGAATGGGCTATAGTAAGCAATTTGTAAGTAAGTAATTTGGATAAAAAAATAATCAAATTTCCATTAATCAATTTGTAAGTAAGTAAATTGGATAAAAAAATAATCAAATTTTAATTAAGCAATTTGTAAAAATTTGGACAAAAATATAATTTAATTTCCATTTTTAGAGTTTTTGATGATTACACATGAAAATGTCAAAATACACCATCTCTAACAACAAAATAGTACAAAATCGCTACAACTACAATACTGTGAATACAAACTTACAATTAATCACAACTGTGAAAAGTTTTTTTTCATCAAGAACGAGAAAACAAAACAATATAAATGAATCAAACAACAACAACTACTACACTATAAAGCGGAATCAGCTGATTTTTCAATTACAAAAAAAAAAAAAACAATCAGAATTTGAAGTAGAAAATAACACGAACAAAAAACAACAACAATCTAGTAAAAGATACACGTGCATCTAACAACTTTTGTTTTATGCATATGAAGAGAAGAAAGAAAGAAAACGAAAAGCAAGACATATATGTAAATGCAAGCACATAATAAACGTCAAAAATATTAAAACAAATTAAAGCAAATATCTTTAAAATACAACAACCAAAAACGTTAAAAACTCAACAAGAATAGAAAACCGATGAACAAATAAGATCGGTTCACAATAAAACGAGAAACGCAAAAAATAAAGAAATACAAATAAAATTGAAGAAAGAAAAAATTAAACCTAAATTATTCGTTTAATAAACGTCAAATAAACCGCGTGTTCGTTCGGCTACAAGAAATCAAATTGCAGAAGTGCATATCATACAAATTTTTGTTTTTTTTTTCAATGCAATTGAAATTGGAAAATTTTAAGTTTTGTTTAAAGTCCCTTAAAGATTCCAACATAAAGCAGAGTAAAATTATCTTTAGGATTAAAGTGAAAAAAATTAAATTGTTTTAAAGAAAAAAAAAAAGAAAAAGCCGGTTGGCAGCAATTTAAACAAGTGTATGTGTAAAAAATAAAGGAAATTAAAAAAAAAATAAAATGTTGGAAAATAGCGTCTTACGTTATTGTTTATATGGTTCTGGTGTCGTTATTTCCACGGAACTGTTGTATCATTCATATTATTGGCTTAAGAAATGGCTAGAGCAACGTTCATCTGCACAAGAAGTGTATGAGGTTATTTGGACCAATGAGTTAACACAGTCCTGTGCAGCTCAACATCGATTTGTCAACAGTGTTGATGGATCATCTTCTTCACCCACTAAGTTTCCATCGACAAGCTTGTACTCACAAAGTCACATTGTTAAACTGCCTATTTCCTTAAAAGCAGACGTTAAATGTAAAAATCCTTTTTGTGCTGCGTACAATGTTGGTCGTCTGATAGAGTTTATCGATTCGGCCAAAATTTCTATTGATTTGGCCATGTTCACATTTACTTCGTATGAATTGTCTCAAGCATTTATTCGTGCTCTTAAACGCGGTGTTTTAATTCGTATTATAACTGATCATGAAATGGCCTATTCTAGTGGTTCACAAATCATACCACTTACAAAAGCAGGTAAGTGGAATTTCATACATGTATATACATATGTTTTAAACTGTTTCCAATTGGAAAAACTGTTCTAAGAAGAAAATATTTCGAATTGAAATACAATTTTCTGCTTCAAGTTATACCTACCAGTTTCAACGTTTTTAAATTCTACAGGTTATGAATGTCTGTATAAATTAGAAAAATAATACCTATTGGAGGTACCTATATAGATATAATAAAATAAAAAATAATATAGGTATACATTAATATACATTAAAAATAATATAACAAAAAATCTATGAAATTTAACACGTTGACTGCCCCCCATATAAAAAGAATCATTACCAAAAACATTTTTTTTTACAGTTTGACTGTGATTGTTATTGTCGTAGTTAGTTTTGTGAGTATTTGTAGCATTTGTCCTCCGGTGGTTCACATGGCACTCTATTAACAAGGCTTTTAAAGCAATGCCATGTAGTGAATGGTATGAAATGTTAATAATCGATTTTGGGTTATTCGATCAACCATTTTCAACTCGATTGTTATAATCGATTAATCGAACATAAAAGTCGATTTTACTAAACTAAAAAATCAAAAATGTTTACAACTTCTTTTTGTTCAAAAAATAAAACGCAATTTTATTCAATTGTTTTATTTCGTAAAGGCGGTATGTTTTACATACCTATTTCTGTTTAATAAATTTTATTTTAAAAATCTCTTTACTTTATTAATTCGGCTTGAGGTCTCTTTTATTAAAAATATAAATACCTACTCTTGTTCGTTTTTAATTTTTATTATTTTTTATTAATTTCCAATATTTCGACCAACGTTGTTGATCATCTTCAGGGAAGAAATATAATTTAATTTTTAATACAGTGTTGTCCGATGTTAATGTCTTAAGTTTCTTTCACCGGCTCTTAAACCTTATGAGATTTTTTCAGATGCGCTGATAAGGTAGTTGTTCTGCCACAAAAAGCTAACTCCTTCTGCAAATACAGCACTTTGCCTTTTTTCCATTATACATTTTTTTAAAATATTGCCAAACGTGGCTTGGTACCATTTTTTCACTTTTAACTAAATTTTATTTTTATTTCTTTGCACACCGACTTCCAAAAAACCCGCTCTTTTAGTTTTACAGGTTGATTTTTCGACTAATCGACACCAAAAGTCGATTTCAGTATAAAGTTGGTAGTGTAAAATCTACCACAAAATAATCGATTTTTGAAGGCAATAATCGATTAACGACCATAATCGAAGTCGATGTACCATTCACTAATGTCATGTGTACCACCCGGTAGTCACACATGTATTGCGGTTTTTAGTTTCATTGTTTCACTTATTTCATATTTGTTTTCAGTTTTTACTTTGGTAATTAAAAGATATTTAGATAAGGGAAGGTCAATTGCAACTGATAACTATTACTATTACTTTATCAAGTTGGTCATTTACCTGAAACCAGCAGCTACAAACACGAATTCAAAGAATTTGTCAAGAGACAACACTAATAGAAAAATAAGAAAACGTTGTTCCAGTTGCTATACGAAAATAAGCAAAGTAGAAGGAAGAAGCTCTGCTATAAAAAGGCAAAAAAAGTGTCCACATTCTGTGATCAATGTGATGGTAAACCCTCATTGTGCGTAGAATGTTTCAATAAAAATCACTAATTTTTTAATTATTTTCTTATCTTTTTATAAAAATGAAGTATTTTTAGTTTTTAATTAAGCTTTAAAATTAATAAAAAAGTTATATATGAATATAAAATGTTAAAAAAAACACCAAAATCCATGTGAAAATTTCGACTTGTATGAAGGATATTTTAAAAAAATACATATGTAGTTAATTTTAATTTAATTTAAAATTTAAAAAATATAGAATTTTTTTTATTCTAAAAAATTTAATATTTTCTAAAGAAATACTACCTATCTACCTATAACTTTTAAAATTAGAAAATTGTATCTTCGAATAAGTGTAGAAAATTCTTTAAACAAATTTTTTCTTAGAAAATATCCAATATAGGTAATCTATAGAAATATTGTTATAGAAAATGTTTGTCTTCGAAAAAGTGTAATATTTTCTATAGAAAATTTTTATATTCGAAAAAAAAATGTAGTTTCTATAAATTTTTTTTTAATTTAAAAACTAAAATTTTCTATAGAAAAGTTTATCTTCTAAACAAATTGTTTATCTTCGAAAAAGTGTAAATTTTCTATTGAAAATGCTCATCTTCGAAAGAGTATAAAATTTTCTATGGAAAATGTTTTTCTTCGAAGAAGTGTAACATTTTCTATTGAAAATATTTACCTTCGAAAAAGTGTAAAATTTTCTATAGAATATGTTTATCTGTGAAAAAGTGTAAAATTTTTTACAGAAAATGTTTATCTTCGAAAAAGTGTAAAATTTTCTATTGAATATAATTATCTTTGAAAGTGTATAAAATATTCTATGGAAAATGTTTATCTTAAAAATATTTATTTTTCTATAGAAAATGTTAATCTTCGAAAAAGTGTACAATTCTCTATAGAAAAGTTTATCTTCTAAAGAAACTGTTTATCTTCAAAAAAGTGTAAAATGTACAAAAATTCCTATTAAAAATGTAATATTTTTTAGTGTTTTAAAAGACAATTACATACATATACATATGTATTCTATTCAATAGATATTTTCGTGTGGTAATAAAAAGTATGTTTTTCTAAAAAGTTCAATTAATCAATTATGTATATTGTAAAAACAATAATTATTTCATAATAAAATATTTTATTTGTTTAAAAAAAAGGGAAATAACCAAGTTACACAGCTTACACAGCTCCCCTTTCTAATACCAACAAGAATGATTACTATTCTATTGTGAATTTTCTAACCTTATTCGGACGTGACAAAATCCACATGCATAATTCTTCTCTTTGCATTGAGTTTCTGAGAAAACACAACAACTACATAAGTTAAACGAACATTACGTGAAATTCATATAAACTCTGCTGGCGCTGTTATTGTGATATTGTGTAATTTTATTTTGTTTGTTCCTCTATTGTTTCAAACAGTTTTTCGTTTTTCCTTTTTTACTTAACACGAAGAGATAGTAAGATGAGTGAAGATTCCGAAGTAAAGGGTAGAACCTCCTTGTTCCTCTCTCTAATCTACATGTTAAAACGCTGTGTTAGTTGTTAGTCTTATGCTCCTCCTCTGCCAATTGCGATCAATCAAATTTAATAAACAATGACAACAACAACCCTAGCAGAAGCAGCAGCAATAACGACATTTGAAATAATTATTGCATACAGAGTGAATGACATGCGCACATCCGATTGCATTAGATACGAGTATAGATATGAATGATGACGAAGGGTATTGCTTTCGTTGTTTGTTTTAATTGTTTGCTTTGCGATCTTTCTTTCAAAAATAAATATTATTTAAATGTTTGCACATTTTTCTTTCTATTTTTTTTGCCAAAGTAAATAGAAACTTGCAGAATATTTATTTGCAATGCACACATGTGGTTTATTTTAAAGATTTATAGTTGAGTTTATTTGTTTCTAAGTGATTTTATTCATTACCTTTTTTCGTCAAATATACGATTAAAAGTCGTATGTGTATTTGTTTGAGTGCAATGATCGAATGATTGGAGTGTTGTACTAATTTGTAATAGTTCAAGGTGATTTCTTTGTTGGAAGATATTTAAGTGCTAAACGTAAGCATTAAATAATTAAATTAAAGTTTTGAAATTGTATGTTTTATTTCAAGTAAAACCTCAAAACTTTATTATAATGATAATATAGTAAACATATTTAATTATAATAAAATCAAAAAAATTTTTTATAGAGTTTATTAAATAAACTAACACATATATAATTAAAAAGCAAGATATGTTTTGTCAAAAAAGTAGTTGATATTTGAAGAATGTTATTTTGCACATTTGATTCAATTATTTAGGTTAAACAAATGTCTGAAACATTTTCTCATATCTGAAGCAATATTCGTCATATTTTGTAAGATATAACATAAGACATAACAAGCCAAGGTTAGGTTAGGTTAGGTCTCAAAGCCAAGCCCACCTTAAATTTTCCGCAAAACAAAGTCATAACAAGTTAGAGAGCTATATTCGGATGTGCCGAATCTTTAATACCCTCCACCTAAACGCAATAAGAAATACAGAAACTCCACTGGATTGGTATCCTTATTCTGTGTTTTCTATTAAGTCTTATTGCAATTTTATTAGTATGTATTTTATATACCTATTGTTTGAAAGACAATTTTACGACCAACATAATTTATTTTAAATATTTTGAAATTTTATCTAATTTTGACGATTTATAATTGATGTAATTACCGATTCTTACTTCTTATATCTTGAGTGTAATTTAACAATTTATAAAATTAAAAGAACATTTTTCCATATTTACAACAAGTTAAGAAACAGACTATAAGAAAGGATAAGATAAAGGGTGAGGCTTCTTTTGGTTGAATTTGATCTCAATAACATTATTTACAAGAGATTTATGGGTGGCATAGTAGAGGACTGATAGCTTCTAAATCCAGTATCCATTAATGTGATTTCTATGTATTTTAGGATTACAAGAGTTGTATGGTTGTTTAGTATGCTCGGAAATGGACTTAATTCGAGAGCTATTGCCAATTATTACCTGACAGCTACAAAATCCAGTAGCACAATTGCCGAATAACCGATATTAAAATAATTTCTGGAATAAAATTACTGATCTATACAAAAGTTGGTTCGATATCAGTAGTTACTCATTTTGTGGGTTAAATTGTTTTTCGGAAATAGTTCTTATATGGCAGCTATGACAAATTATGATGGGCTGATCTTCCTAAATTTTGGAACAGTGATTTTTATGCATATGAGGATATTTTATTTCAACATAACGGTTTATTTAAGATATATTTTTTTTTTTTTTTTATAATACATTATATTTATTTATTGAATCTTCAGATATTGAAATGGCAATAAGTTTTCGAATCTTAATACTAAAAGAAAATAATAAGTCCAGCCAGTGCTAGACAAAATATTATGATACTACAAAAAATTTACATCCACTGATCCAGTCATCTGTTTTGCGTTTGAGTTAAAGCAAGGGTATCCCTCCTTCTCAACCGAACATGGCCACTAAAGTTAAGGATGTCTCGTGCAAGTGGGTTTGGATGGTGTTCAAGTTTGCTGACATATTTTGAGGCGTATTTTGTAAATTCGACTTTCACCAAAGGAATGCCTAGATCTTTGTGAATTCGAGAATTTTTAACGTACCATGGAGCTGCAGTAATTATACGTAGAATTTTATTTTGACCCCTTTGAATTTTTTCAATGTTGGATGCTGAGGCAGTACCCCATAATTGAATTCCATAACACCATATTGGCTTTAGAATTGCATTGTACAACAAAAGTTTGCAATCCAACTTTAATGTAGAATTTCTGCCGATTAGCCAATTAAGTTGCACTGCTTTTAATCTCATCTGTGTAAGTTTTGCGTCAATATGAGATTTCCAGGTTAAACGACGATCGAGGTGGATTCCGAGGTATTTGACTTCATTGTGTTGCGGAATAATTTGGTTATTTATTCTGATGGACGAGCAAGTTTCTTTTCGCAATGTGAAAGTGATATGAATACATTTCTGTTCATTAACCCTGATTTTCTAAAGCTCTAGCCAATTCTCTAGTTTATAAACATAATTCTGCAAATTCTGTGATGCTACTTGGTGGTCCTTATGAACGCTAATAAAGGCTGTATCGTCTGCGAAAGTTGACGTGTGGATTTTGGGGTCTGACGGCATGTCGGAGGCATAAATCAAATATAAAGTAGGACCCAGTATGCTACCCTGTGGCACACCTGTTTCAATTGGCTGAGCGGGGCTTAAAAAATTGCCTTCTTTGATTTTAAATTTGCGACCGTATAAATAGCTTTCCATAAGTTTATGGGTGTTAGCAGGCAGAGTTAATTGTATTTTGTGCATTAAACCGTCATGCCAAACTTTGTCGAACGCTTGGTACACATCAATGAAAAGGGCGGAGCAGTATTTTTTGTCTTCAAACGACCCTCTTATCACATTTACCAATCTGTGTGTTTGTTCGATGGTGTGTGTTTAGCTCTGAAGCCGAATTGATGATTAGGAATGCATTCAGTGTCGTTCAGAATTGGAATCAACTTAGTCATTAACAATTTTTCGAACAGTTTAGAAATTGTCGGCAGTAGGCTAATTGGCCTATATGACTCTACTTTGGTGTGATCCTTCCCTGACTTAGGAATCATAGTGATCATAGATACCTTCCAATCTGCAGGATAGTATTCTAGGCGTAAAATAGCGTTGAAGATAAAGAGGATAATTCTTCTAGCTACAAGAGGTAACTCCACAAGCATTTTATTGCTGATTTTATCCATACCTGAAGCCTTTCTAAGGTTCAGAGTACCAATAGCGCTTTGGACATCACCAAAGTTTAGTCTTAGAGGTACAGGAGGTCTAATAAGAGTGGTGGCAAATCAGATACGTTATTTGAGTTGTTTTTAGTAAACACATTTCTTAAATGGTTAACAAATAATGTCCCCTTCTCGGAATCGTTTCTAGCCCAGTCATCAGTCGGATTTCGCAAAGGAGGTTTTCCTCTCACTGGTCTTTTTAAACCTCTTGCCGCCCTCCATAACGAGTAGTCAGATTGTGGGGTACTATCAAGACCCTCCAAGTAGGATCTAAGTGAAGCCGTTCTTTGGGTTTCTAAGAAATGTCTTAGTATATCTCTGCATACCCGTAGCCTAGCTTTCAGTTCAGGAGACCTGTGAAGTTGCCACTCTCTTCTCATTCTTCTTTTTTCTGATAGGAGATGTTCGAGTTCAGATAAATAAGTTCTGTTTGTCCTATTTCTACATTCAACGTGATAAGTGGAAGCGTGATGCACAGCTCGTCGAAGGTCCTCGGTAAAGTTGCCAATCGACTCATCGATATCGTCGGTAGTTCTCAACACAATATTTTCCGTGCAATGAGAACTTCAATACTTTTTGTATTTTATCCAGCTTACTCGGGTCTTAGTCATGTTTCTAAATGGGGAGCCATACACTTGAGGGAAATGCATTGAAATGATAGTAGGAGAGTGATCTGAGGACAAGTCTAATGAAGGATCCACTTGCATCCATTCTACAGGGATATTTTTCACTACTCCAAAGTCAATAACATCGGGAATCTTCCGTCGGTCCGTCGGCCAGTAGGTGAGCAATGGTGTTGAAGAGTACGCGACCCTTTGGGGTTACCAGACGTGAACCCCAAAATGTGTGTTTGGCGTTAAAGTCGCCAGCAACTAAAAATCTAGCTCCAAGGGAATTAAAGAAGTTATGGTATTGGTGTTTTTTTATTGCGAATCGAGGCGGAGAATAAATCGATGATAAAACAAATTTGTATTGACAGAATTCAATGCAAATGTTTGTTGCTTGGAGGTAATCCTCACTTATGTTATTCATTAGATAATGTTTTATTCTGTTCTTTATAAGAATTGCCGAACCTCCACAAGCTCTTCCGCGGGGATCTTTAGTATCGTACAACACGTAGCCATTAATTTTGAAGTACCCTGTCGACGTCAAGTGAGTTTCAGCAATCATCATAACATCAATCTGCTTATCCATCAGGATTTTTATGTTGGCGGAGGCCGTTTGCGTTCCAAAAACAAATTTTTAAATAAATCATTTCTTTAAAATGGCTTGCAAGATAGTGGATTGCATTTTCAGCATTTCCTGAATCATGGATGTCATAGTGGTCGTAAAAGTGTTCATAGTTTGGACAAGTGTCTGCAAAGTAGTCTCTAGAGTGTTAATATCAGGCTCGTAATATTGTGATTTAGGTTCCTGCTCCAAACCTGGCATATTAGATTTAACCACGTTAGCGTAAGAAACTTGTCTAGAACTAGGCACGTTTACATGACTAGTGGGCCGTAACAATTGAGGAAAATTGTTACTCGATGCAAAATTAGGCTGTTGAGGATGATCAGGTAATACTGACGTCTTGTTGGTCCTTATGCCTTTCAAATGAGTGTAAACTGGACAACCTCTATAATTTGCGGTATGATTACCTCCGCAGTTACTGCATTTTTTGATTTTTGAGTCAGTGTTCGACTTATCACATTGAGCAGTTGTATGTAGTTCCCCACACGCAACACAAACTGACGGCAATTTACAATACGCTTTGGTGTGTGACCAAATTCTTGACAATTAAGACACTGGACGGGTCCCTGACGCTTATGCGGTTCTTCCACGGTGATTCTCCGATGCAGAAGGTAAATCAGATTGTAGATGGGATGGGACTCGTTTTTCTTTAAGACGATATCTCCAGGTTCCAATTCCACCCTGAACATTGGCTGAGGAATCTTTTCACGGTTTCTAATATTCGTTATGCTCTTAATTTTGAAGCCATTTTCCATTAAACTAGTCTTTATCTCGGCAGGATCAACACCTGGGTCTATACCCTTTAGAACTACTTGGAGTCCTTTTGCGCTTTCCAGCTGGTAGGTATAGAAATCCCTACTCTCCCTCTCCAACTGGTTGGACAATTTTCGAAAGTCATCTTCCTTTTTCACTTGAATTTTGGTTTCGCTGATATTTCCATGTTTAATTGAGGTTACGCTAAACATATTTTCACCTATTACCGAAACAATTTCTTGTACCAATTTACTGGAAGTGGGCTCTCTCAGATAAATTGGTGGGGGCTTAAACGTCTTTTTAGGAAGTTCTGGATCATCCGTCTGGAGGAGAGCAAACCTGTTTTGATCATTTGGATTGTCAATACTCACGGTCTTGGGAGCTTTTGAATTTGATGACATTTGAGCAGATGTCGGGCTCCTCTGTCGCTTAAGAACTGTGACGTATTTATCCATAGCTACTTGTTTTCTAGGTTTGACTGCGCTTTTTGATGTAGAAGATGTTGATGTTTTATCATCTGATGAAATCATTATATTGGGCGAACAGGAACGGCGCCGTTCTACGGCTCTTGTAGTGAGAAGATTCTCCACAGATTTTTTTAAGGATTCTTCCTCAGAGATCCATAAAGATTTTCTAGTCGAGCTAAGCTCTTTCTCAGAATTACATCTGAGAGGAACACTCATACAGTTTTTATGCGATTTTTAATGTTTTTTATTTTTATTTTTTTAATGTTTTTTATTTTTTTAATGTTTTTTATTTTTTTAATGTTTTTTATTTTTTTTTTTTTTTTATCGTAGATATTTTTACCTATTACGAATTATTTTTTAACTTTTTTGTTTTATTTCGACCTATTACACTTTTTCACCTATTACGATTTTTTCACCGAAAATTCAGCCGCACTATAAATAACACGTCCGAACAGTTCAACAACACTATGTGTAATGATTTAAGATATATATTAGTATTAACATGGATTTCGGAAGTGGTCCTTATATGGGGGATACAGTCAAATATGGACCGAAATTCACAAAATTCTGCAGAATTTTTTTATATATATAAATGATCTACACACAGCTTCAAAAGTGTGTAAGCACCAGTGAATTTTTTGATTTTTTTAGGATTATGAAAAGCATTATAGTTCAACTTAAATTTTCTTTTCATAACCGAATCTATTGTTCAACCAAATATCCAACAAAACAAAACTTTTAAATTTCAATCGATGGATAGATTTTAGGATTTTCATTATCTTAAAAAATCAAATAATTTATTGTGTTTACTCACTTTTGAGGTTCATAGTATATAAAGTTTTTAGTCGGTATCAATATTTATAAGATTAAATGGCTTTTTCGGATGTGGTCCTTATATGGGAGCTATGACCACGTGTGTGAAGTTAGCTCCGTCAGTTAGCTCCGTTTTTAACATTACCTATGTTAATGTATAAATTAACATACTTACTACTCATCGACTGTAAAGTTAACAGAGCTGCATTTTTTCATCTAAGTTATCATTTTATTATTAAAAACTAACAAAAAACGTCAGTACCGATTATTCAGATAATATATAGAAACTTTTAGATATTAAATAAAAATAGATATTAAAAAAAAATAAATTCTGCTTGTACAGAATTGTCTTAGTAAAAAAGTGGTACATGAAAATGTTCAAAAAACTACCAAAACTAGAAATTGTGCTCGATCTATGCTATATAGGGTGGAAAGCCATCACTTCAGAGATATGTATAGCTTATATTCAGAATGTATATCAGACCGGAGATATATAATTTTCAAAATAGAGAAATTTAACATTTTGCCAAAAGTGGTATATGAAAATGTTCAAAAAAACTACCAAAACTAGAAATTGTGCTCGATCTGTGCTATATAGGGTGGAAAGCCATCACTTCAGAGATATCAGAACTGTATAGCTTATTTTCAGAATGTATATCAGATCGGAGATATATAATTTTCAAAATGGAGAAATTGAACATTTTGCCAAAAGTGGTATATGAAAATGTTCAAAAAACTACCAAAACTAGAAATTGTGCTCGATCTGTGCTATATAGGGTGGAAAGCCATCACTTCAGAGATATCAGAACTGTATAGCTTATATTCAGAATGTATATCAGATCGGAGATATATAATTTTCAAAATGGAGAAATTTAACATTTTGGCAAAAGTGGTATATGACAACCTAAAGAGCGCAGATACCTAGATGGATAGATTAGGCTACTGTAGCCAATTACTGCTACTGATAAAAGCATCAATATTCTCCAATTTCAAAGCTGAGAATTCAGATAAGTCACCGAAGGATGGTTGCCCAGAAGAATGCTACGAATTTCACTCATTGTTGGGCATTGACATAAAAGATAAGAGACCGTTTCCTCCTCTTCTTCATTATTGCAACTCCTGCAAAAATCATTATAGGGTAAACCCAGTCGTTTTGCATGATTGCCGAATTTGCAGTGTTCTGTGATCACTGACACCAAGTTGCTGAGTTGTGGTCGCTGTAATTTCAGTAAATACAATGTACGTTTCCTATTTAATATAGGCCATATCAGTCGTGTGACTGTTCATTTCTCCACCTGGTTTGAGCTAGCTCATAGTAAAAGTTGCTGACTATTTGCTTACATTTCGATAGCGGAATGCCGCAAAGATGGTCAATATTATCGTCAGGTAACATGGCAATTTTTTTTGCCAAGTCATCTGCGATACAGTTACCCATTATGTCTCCATGTCCGCGCACCCATATGAGTGTAACTGTTGAATGTCTCGCCATCCTGTTTAAGGATGTCCGGAATTCCTAGACCTGGATTGATGTAGTATGTACATCTGTCAGAGACTTTATTGCAGCTTGACTGTCAGTATACATATATACGTATATCTCTTCCCGATATTCTGTAATAATTGATCCGCTCGTTTTATAGCCGATATTTCAGACTGAAGGATACTACATCCGTTTGAAATTCTAAAAGACATTCTGATAACAAACTCTTGAATATAGACCCCACCGCCAACTCTCTCCCCTTTTTTGGAGCCATCCGTATATATAGATAGACTCGTAGTATCAAGGGGTAGACCTTCTATCAATTCCATGTTGTCATGAATGAAGAAGCCGAAGCTTCGCAAAAAGGAGGTTCTAGGAGTGCGATAATCAATGCTTTCAGGAAGACATTGTATGTTTCCCATGATGCTAGCAAGTCCATAATGACCATGCTTCCAAGCGCCTGTTGCTGCACTTAGTCTCACGGCAGTATTTCTGGCCATATTCTTGGCCGTTGGAACAACTGGAATCCAGTTTAGTATCGCAAAAAGCGACTTAGTAGAGGTAGTGCTTAATCCACTAAGTTTTTTGTTGTCTCGGAGCTTAGTTTATTCCACTCTTCTAGAAGCAGTTGTTTAAGTTGGTTGGTTTAAGTTATGTGCTCTATGGGATTTAGGTCGGGACTTTGTGGTGGTGTAACTGGCATGTGTGGGATGTTATAAAATATAGATATTTTTACATTATGGGCCTGTGTGCTTCCGGTCGTTGTCTTGTTGGAAGTCGTAATCGTTGGCTAAACTCATTATTATATTTCCTGCAGATTATTTTTCAAAATATCTAAATAAACATGCTGGTTCATTGTATTATCAATAAATACGAAATTTCCAACAGATCAAAATATGTTATATTTGAATTCGTCTATTCAATGTACAGTGCTCTCGGGAAAACGTCAACTAATTAAAACCGCGGGTGTTGACGTTTAAGAAATTATTGACGTTTACGAACGTAAAATTTTTAAATAAAAACATATCGATAATGTGCTTTTAAACGTTTTTATTAATTATAAACTAAAAGGCATTCAACCTGACTAGAACCATAGAAGACAACTAGAACCAAAAGCATACATTTTAAATGAGATCATATTTTTATACCATATGCATTTAAAGAAAATCTGTTATTTTTTCTGCTGTTTTTTTCTCTCCAACACTTGGAAGAGAGCCTTCTCTCTTAAACGTCTTAATATATTTTTATCTTGCTAATTGTTGACTTTGTTACACCATATTGCTTCGCTAAAGCTACCATATTTGTACCCTTTTCTAATATGTAAGTCCAAAATATTTGCCTTTTCTTGCAATTTAAGCACTTTCGGTAGTTTTGAACTTATTTTGGTAATGTGATACTTACGAGAACAAAAAAAAACAACTGAATATACATAAATAAAAAGACAATACATACAGTTGTAACTTTTTTCTACTCTACTTATAAGGGGAATCCCCAATTTCTGGAATTAGTTTATAAAATAAATGTGTGTGTACAAATGTGTGTATTTTAACTGCTTCTAAATTCAAAATATTGTGTTATATAGAGTTGTCGTTTTAGAGCTTTGTGGTTGGATTGACGTTTTAGAGTAGGCAATGTAAAAAAAGGGTTGAGGTTTTGGGATGTTGACGTAAAGGAGCGTTCACGTTGTGCCGAGTGCACTGTATGTACATATATATGTATATACTATGTAGTATAAGAGTTCTGAAATAAGGTAATGTTCAGAGACGAATCATATTTGGATATGAATGCGATTTTCTTTTTTTTAAGTAAATTGAATTTAAACATATTTTTTTCGTTTTATAGTTTAATTGGTTGTTTTTTGTAAAATAAATCTGGTTTTTTAAGTTTTCCAAAATATATGTGACCGTGTCCTTAGTTTTGCGGTCGACTGTATGCAATTAATTACATACCTACAGAATATTTTCTAAATATGTATTCGAAAATATTTAAAATGTGTTAAAACCTACTATCTACGAGTAGGTATGCATAATAAAAATCTAATTTATAATAATAACATAGCGTATTCACATTAGCTGACTACATGCAGTCTGGACAAATAAAACATCAGCAAAAAAAGCAACAATAGTAAAAAGTATCTTCAATTACCTATTAGTATTTTAAAAGAGTAGAGAAAAACACCGCAAAAATATGATTTCATTTAGCAATAACAAAAATTGCGTAGAAAATTCATCATCATCTGTTCTTTTTCGTTGCTATTTTTTATTTTTTGGTTTCTTGCATTTTCTGTTTCCTCTACTTTAGCCCGTTAGGTAGCCTAGATATTGTGCTATTGCTATTGTTGCTGCTGCTGTTATTGCTATGCGAATGTTTGCATAATACACTACGCTACACTATACTGTTCTTCACACAAACATTAGCTCCCCCTTTAATTTAGTATAAACAATGTGTGTGTGTTTTTATTTTTGTACGTACGAGTACTTACAAACATGTTTGTTGTTATTCTATTTTTTATTCTATTCTGCCTTTTAATTTATTTTCTGCACTTACACATACTAATACACGACAAATTCATTTCTCCTTCGTTTTAAACAAAAATTGTATCTTTATCGCAGTCGGGGGGGTTTTTGTTGTGTGTAAACAATTTAGTTTTATAAATTTTTTATTATTTTTCTTAGCTACGAGGGCGGGTTTTAAATTGTTTCGATATAAAACTAAAGTGAAGAATATAATTCTGTATCTTTAGCTGAGAAAATTCACTTGTCGTGTATTTCTCTATCAGCCCAATCATGAATAAAAATTCCGCGGGAGTTTTTTCCCTTTTCCCATATTTCCTATTTAAATTCAATGTTAAAAAAATAAAAAGGGAAAAATCTCCCGCGGATTTTTTATTCATGATTGGGCTATATTATATATTTTCATTGTTGCATTGTTTTCAAAATATATGTATGTATGTATATATAAAACAGGGGCTTCCATTTGATACAACAATTGTGCATACCACTACCAAGACATATTTTTATGCTCCCTAGCATACCATTCTAGGAGCGCTCCGAAAAAGGAGTCAGAAAGGAATTCAACAAAAGAGCATTGTTGGAGCGCTCCGAAAAAGGAGTCAGAAAAGACTCTTTTCGGACTCATATGGCTTGCTGGGTCTTCAATTCAGTGTACGGTATAAAAAGCTGGTAAAATAAAATGTAAATAATTACACATATGTATATGTATTTTTTATTGAATTGTTTTTAATCATTTACAAACAAAATTAGGTATTTTCAAAAATATAGTGCCAGTCTTCAGCATTTTGTGTATAAGTGGCCATTGTACCTACTTCGCCTAGAACAGATTGTGGAAATTCATAGTCAAAACAACATTTATTCTCAAGTTTGAGACCGTATCTGTAATTAAAATTGAATTCGTTTACAAAAAATTACATTGCAAAAATGTATTAAATCAATATTCTAAAATTTCATTGAATAAAAATAAAAAACCACAAAATTTAATAAATTACTTTTTAAATTTTTTTAAAGAAATTAAGTAATTGATTCAATTTTTCCATTTTCCTTTGAATTTTGGAAAGATTTAGAAATATATATATTTTTTTCATTTATTTAGCTTTTTGAGAATTTTTATAATATTTTAATAAAAAATGTATATAAATTTAAATGTTTGCGTTAAAAGTAAATTTACCTTACTCGAAGCACATCATTGACTGTACTGGTTGTTAGCCTGTTTCGTAGTTCGGTTTTAACTAGGTTAAGTTGGCTAAACAATGTCTGCATTACACCACGTAATGAGGCTGCGGTTTTATGTTTTTGGGTTTCTCCGTGATCGCTCAACTTTCCGGATAAGGCACACTAGCAATACTTGCAAAAACTTTTTGTCGGATCTTTTTAATTTTTTGTTAGCCATCCTTTTAGCTTATAATAATAATGGTCCAGCCATTCGTTCCGAAATTTTTGTGGATACTGCGTTGCCACAACTATTTAAAAAAAATTCAATTTAAATGTAGTTTTTAAAATTATATTCATATAATTTATGTTGTAACAATTTTATCCTTTTTTGTCATGTACTTACTTTTTTGATTTTTTTCTTTTTTTTCTGACTTCTTATTTTCAACACAACACTTCACTTTCATTTGAAATAGATTTAAACTTTACGTTTTCGATTTTTGCTTTGTACTTATTCTATTAACCGTTATTCGACTATCGAATACAAATACATGATTGCATTTTTTCTAACTTATACCATATAATTCAATCTTGGAAAAAACGCTAAAGCACTCTAAAAAACTCCAGATTTAACGCTAACCGCTAAAAAGCATTTTTTCCCGCAATTGGCATTGCAAAAACGTCAGATTTGACGGGAAAAACGTCAAATTGGCAACAATGAATTGCACTATGAAATGATCATCTCTGATATACAGCCATGTCACAGAGTTTAATTCCGTTCGGAAGTGGAATTATTTCCGTATTTGACTTCTATAGAAAAAGTATAACGACACATTTTTTCGGAATGAAATTACTTTAAATTAAATTAATAATTAAACAACTTATAATTAAAAGTACTTTCATTCCGAAAAAATTTTTCCTTTTACAGACGAATTTTTATTTTCGTTTCTTAAACAATATTATTAAAGCCTTAATTCTTAAGCGAACGGAAATTTGATCTTCAAAGGAATCAAAAGCAAGCCTAAAATGTTTAATATCGATATTTTAAAGAACATCAAAGATCATTAACAAAAACAAACTAACATGATAAAGTGCTACATACATATGTATATATACCCACCTCCACCTAAATATAATGAGAATTACAAAAACTACTCTGTTGGTAGGAACATAATATCATTATTCAGTATATCTTATTCAGTTTCAGCGCAAACTTTATTTGTATTTTATATATTGTTTGATAGACAAGTTTACGCACAATATAAATTGTTTATTTTATTTTAATTTTATCTAATTGTTAATTGTTAGATATTTCTGATTTTTCTTAATGCAAAATTGTGGAACTTTTAATATTTATCACTAGAGAAATTTTTATTTGGCTTAAATTCATTTTAAATAATAATTCAAAGAATACCATTGTAAAGTAATGTTTTTAGACAATTGGCACATTGGAATACATTTTCTACTCTGCCAAGAGCGTCGTAAGCAATATTCAATGTCCAAGATGTTTTTAACAATACAAGAGATTAAGATACCTAGGAAACACCAAATACAGAGCATTACCTTAGCGCTATGGATATTTGTCTTTGGTATCGATTCGACTGGTTGCCGCTCTTCCCATTCGGGTTATCGTAATGGATCCATTTTTCATCGCTAGTAATGATTCGGTGTAAAAATTATTTCCATTATAGCGTTGACAAATCATTTCGGTCATGCAAGATCGTCTTCCCGCATATGGCGCAAAATATGTGTTGGCACAAAATTCCACATTTATCAAGCAAAAAAAAATCTTTATTACTTACGCAATGTTCATGTTCATTGACTAAGTGAGAAAAATTACAGATATGCACCTTCAAAATGGCATATTAGTTACTAAAGACAAAAACCGGGAAATTTAAAGTTATGCACCTAATATATTTAGTGTTACCATCACAATGCTATTTGTAGGAGTTATAATGCTAAATAAACACAGTTTCAAAGAAGTGCTTTAGCGATTTTGTAGAAATTTATTGGAAATTAGTTTAAAATTTAAATTAATAATACTACACAATTTCTAGTATTAAATAGAGAAAATTTACAATGATATAAAATTATTGAGAAAATAAATATTGAAACCAAGAAATCCAATTTGAAATTGAGAGATTATAAATTGAAATTAGGATGTACAAATATATATCTATGAGGAAAAAACTTATTAAAATTGTATAGAAAGATGAACTTGGACTTTTACAAAACATTAAGAAAACCATAAAAATACTATCAAACACAAATTTTAAACAACTTTTCGGATTGCCTCTCAATCTCATACTACACAAACACAAATATTGTTTTTCGTACTTTTTCTTTTGTTTATTCTTCCAGTATAAGTTGTATGTATTTGATTTTCTTGTTATCTTTTTACAACTCACTTCCTCTATTTAAATAATGACACTAAATATTTGATGTTGCTATGTTTGGTGCTCCATACGTTTCAATAACGACAAACAAAAACGCAAGGTCCAACAACAAACAAAAAAGCATACAAATCTCTCAGGTTGTTTTACTTATTAACAATGTAGACAAACGCAACCAGGCAACAACAAGTGACCAACTGTGAAGCCAAGTTCTTTCCGGTGACCTTGAGAAAAAACAAATTTAAGAAAAGAATTTAAATTAATTAATTTTGCTGATTACTTTAAACGTCCTTTTTAAAGAATGATTTGGATATTTCCTCTTTTTTTTATGGGTATAAATAATCTATATATATATAAAAGAGTAATGTGACTGATTCATTCATCATCACACAGCCCAAACCGCTAAAGCTAGAAACTTGAAATTCGGGTAATGGGTTCCTTTTACAACATGTAGATCCACTAAGAAGGGATTTTTTGAAATTTGGTCGCTAAGGGGGACAAATGGGGCAAAAACGTGTAAAACCAATACCTCTATATCTCCAATACAAATAAACTTAGAAATAATATTTTAAATGCGTCCGCCTTTAATAAAAAAAAAAAAAAACGAGCCGACAGGTGTCTGGTACTTTTTTGAAATTCGAAATTCAAGTGACCATATGGGGTAAAAATAGTACCCGTAGAACGCTTCGTTAACATGTATATCTCCTACATAAATAAACATAGAAATACTATATTAAATGCATCTGGCTCAGATCAATAAAGACTAGAATTTTTTTTGGTACTTTTTTAAATTCGAATTCCTATGGCCTAAAAATTGTATTCTTTTTTGGTACTTTTTTATCAAAATGTTTTTTCTCATTAAAAATGCCATGAACTATTATTTTCAAATAGTACGTATTACGGATAATTAATAAGTACTTTTTTGAAAATTATTTTTTCACGGGTGACAAAAAAGTTACAAAAACGGGGTAAAAACGGACATTTGATATTATTTATTCAATTTAAAAATAAAAAAAATATAAAATATTCTTCCATCCATACAAAAAAGAACCCAGAACATGCTATTCACGACTCAAAAATAAAGGTGTAAAAATTGCAAAATTTCAGTACAGTTATGGTACTTTTTTGAAAATCATTTCTACTATTCTATTCTATGCGCGCAAACTATGCGAGAATCGTAAACTATGTATTTGATCATGTGATTATCTTTGGCAAAGTTGTTGTGCATGAGCCCGCGAAGGTTTCTGAGTTGGTATGAACACGCCTACTCTAACGCCCACTTTTTTTAATTAATTACAACGCCTGCCACGAAGGCCAGACTGCTGCACCGATTTTACTAAAACTTTGACGGGATATAACTAAGACGCCGGTATAACTAAGAATAATTTTTTCGACCGCCTACTTTTCAAAATGAAACAAAATCATTAAAATTACTCAAAATTAATTGAATATTTGTGTACTGCATTTCTTTCAAATTAATTTTAATTGGTGTCGTAGCAACGCGAGCAAATGCCATCTAGTTGTTTTATAAAACTTGAAATATCAAGCTGAATAAGCTTAAAAAAACTTAAATATTTATTTCAGTTATCTACATACGTACCAAATTCTCGTGACATAAATAAAATCCAAGTCACCCCAATTAACTGTATAAATATCTAAATTTTTTCACAAAATTTATTTCCGTTTGGGATTTACGAGTATGTATTATAATAAATTATTTATTATTTTAAAACATAATCATCTACATGTTCAAATTAACAATTCATCCATCCGGTACAAATGTACCAACAACATAAAATGTTTGTTAACAGTTTGTTAAATCTTTCAAAAACTAAAATAAATTTTTGCAATTATGTATTTTGGCTTTTGGCCAAACAAATTTTTTTAAAGATTTAAAAAAAAAATGTACAAAATAAAAATTTTAAAACATATTATTTATGTTCGTGTTTTGATTACAAAAAAAGTTTATACTCGTACAATGTAAGAGATTTTGTGGTTTGAATGGATTAATTTTTGTAGGTTTCGTCATAAATATTTTATTTATGGAGAATTTCATATCTCAATAACTATATTTTCATCTCAATGAATGGTAACTGTAAAAATTTCAGTTCGATATATATATTTATAGGATATTTACGAAGGTTAATGTGTTTTTCGGAAGTGGTCCCTATATGAAGGCTATGATCAATCATAGGCCGATGAACATAAATTTGGTTACTATGATATATACTATATTTATATGTATATGTATGTAAATATATGTGGATTATTTCTGTCGAATTTCAACTTGATAAGGATGTTTATAAGAGATGTGCATTAAAGAATTTTTTGGAAGTGGACTTTATATAAGAGCTATGGTCAAATATGAACCGATCATCATAAAATTCACTGTGGTATGTACTTGATAGTGATGTTTATAAGAGATTTATGCTTATTTAACTGATTTTCGAAAAAGGACTTTATATGGAGACAATGGTCAAATATGGACCGATTCAATTAATATTCGCTGAATTTTGTATGCATACTGCTTTTCTAAAGACATTTATGTACCATAGAACCATATTCCGGGAAGACATTTGTATGTGGGAAATCGTGGACCATTTTCAATAGAACTTGTCCCTCTGAAATGAAGATAAAGTGTGCAAAATGCCATGATATTATTTATCTGCATTACATTGGAAGAAAATAGCAAAAAAAAAAAAATATCAAGGTCTGTCTTTTTGGACCGATTTTGCCCATTTTCAAGACCAAACATTTCGGTGAGACACAGAATGTTTGGGAGAAATTTCATTGCTTAAAATTTTTTTTCGAGGCTCTAGACTCTTTGGTTCTACGACCAATATTTTGATGTGAACCAACGGAATTACATCTTTTTGGTGGTGGGTATAAAAATGCATATTTCCGTGTAGGCACTAGATTTTTATGGGTCCCGCCTGGACATGAGTGCAATTAAGAATATCTAGGAGAATAAGCTGACAAGTACGAGCTTAAATCAAATAGAACCTCGGTTACAACTTATCTGACAAGTTTCGGGATGAATATGTTTTGATGAATATGTTTTGCTTAAATTCGATTAACAATTTCAGAATACTAATTCAAACTTAATAAATACTAAAAAAAAACTTGGAAAACTTTTCTTGTAATATACGTTTTTGTTTAACGTTAGCCTCTTCGTTTTTCGTAGCTATAATTTTTTCAGATATTTGTCATTTCGTTTTCCAAAATGAGTTCTTTATGAGTTATTTTCTATTTTCTGAAAATTTTCTATATACAATGATAAATATTTACTTGTCGAAAGACAGGATACTACAGATCATTGTTATTTTTAGCAGCTACTTTTATAACTTTGAGATAATTATTTTTGAATAAATAAATAAGTGTTGCTTTTATCCTTAAAATCAACCTATTAACAATGATTATGAAAAAAACTTAAAATTCTTAAAAAATATGACTTAATATAAATAACTATGTATTTAATAAATAATATTTTTTTATCACCTAATAATTATAAAGCCAAAATGAGCTCCATCTCCTATACATATGTATGTGTCAGATACTTTTCCCCTCATAGATTTATGTCAAGAGGCAGGTAGTACATCAATAATAATCAAGACTTAATAGATACCAATCACACTATTTACACTCAATAGAGCCATCATGCCTGCTTGTTAAGCTAGATTTAATAACTATTAAATAAATAAATTTTGAAGAATTTTTGCTGTTTACACGAGTTTAAAGCATTTTGAAGAAAATTTCAATCGTCTAGTTGTTAAATTTAAAATTTACATTTAATTTAACATAAATTAACTGCAAATATGTTAAGTTAATATTATGTCAGCCCCTAAAATAGGCAATACATTTTGTTATAAGTTCAGACACACGTTTTACCGTATGGTAAAATAATTCATATGGCTATATTGGTGTATGAGTTTTATATTCTTCTTTACACCTCTACCCACATATATATGCTATAGTTTCTTTGAGTAAATGGAATTATTTTTGTTTATTTCCTTGGTGATTAATTTCTTTTTATACACATTTTACTGTGACAAGCAGACTACAGTTTTAATACGATTTTTTTAAATTTTCAATTACTATTTTTTTTTTATAGGTGTTCCCGTACGTTGCAATACCAGCCCAACGTTAATGCATCATAAATTTTGCATTCTCGACAGTCCTGAACGTGTCGCTGCCATACACAAAAAACAAAATAAATCTTTTGTTGATAAAGGTCAAGTCAGAAGTATTCTGATGACTGGCTCCCTTAATTGGACCATGCAGGTATGTTTTGTGGGTTACTTACTCAGTAGTTGAATCTTATTTTGATTCATATAATTCTAGGGTTTTGGCGGCAATTGGGAAAATATTTTAATCACCAATAATATGGAATATATACCCAAATATTCTAAAGAATTTGAACGCATGTGGCAAGTGTTTGATGTGAATTTTATAAAATAAAATATTAAAATCTACATATATGTAAGATTATCTAAATCTTAAGTGGAAACGAAAGGTAAGTGGTTTTTAGTTTTAATTTAATACTACAAACTTATAAAATTACTATAAAGATTCATTGAAACTTGATATATTTACAACATACATGTGTTTGTTGCATGTTAGGAGTTTTTTAATAAACTCCTATTTCTGTTAAATTGTTTTCAATATTATGTATGTAGGATATGGCATCATGAAAAAAACAGTCTTATGGCTAAATCCGCAGTCTTAAGTTAGCTAATGGCAAAGGCTTAACTAATGATTCTTTATTCGCAATGCTTAGTTTGCCATAAGAATACCAAATATTAGTTAAACAATAGTTAGTATTTTAGATTACCAATGGTTAACTAATGACAGAGAATTCGGTCATTATAGTCCTAAAATATAGTAAAATGAGTTAATATGTTACTTAAATTATTTCTTAATTATGGTTTACATACATTTGAAAATTTATTAAAAATTGAATTTAGTTAAAACATATGTGACTATAATTCGTTAGCATGTATGTAATAATCGTTTTATTTTCAAATGGGACTTACTTAAAATTTAAAACTCAAATGCAAAGTGTTTAATGAATACTTAAACTCGTTTCACTTCCTCCTGGAGCTAATAGTCACTCTTGTTATGTCTGGTTCGTATTTTGATTATTTTATGTAAAATTGCAAAGGAAGACCACAATATATCTTTTAATTATCTATATATCTATAGAAAACAGAAAATTTCAACTTATGAATATAAAAATAAGACTATCAGCCATGTAGCAGAATTTAATTCCGTTCGGAAGTGGAATTAATTCCGTATTTTGCTTCTATAGAAAAAGTAAAAGGAACAATTTTTTCGGAATAAAACCTATAAATGCTTAAAATTACAATTCCACATAGGAAATTAAAAGTGGTTTCATTCTGAAAAAAAAATCGGTTTGCTTTTTCTATAGAAACAAAAAATGGTATTAATTCCACTTCCAAACGGAATTAAATTCTGTGACATGGCTGTACTAGGAGTAGTACTCGATTGAAGACTAAATCCGTAGATCGGGTATAATCCCGAAGTGATAAACTGGCTATATACGAGTGTACTACGACCAGTTCTAACGTAAGCCTTGATATCGAAGAAAGTAAATATAAAACCTCTTCAAAAAATACGGCTGTGCTGTATAAGCATATATGATCCAATGAAAGTCATCGACAAAAAATGATTGAGAAAATTTTATCAATACTACCGAACGAAATACAGGTTTAATATGAAGTAGCTCTTGCTGCAACTAGGTTGATAGTAATACTCATTCTGTGAGTGAACTGCTTTACCCTAATACTAGGGGATGAGACAATGTTAAGATCAAACGACTTTATACTTACCAACAGGATCATCAGAAATGTTTTTAGATATTGTATACAATACACACACACCTATTTCTTTAACTCATTACGCATTAGTTTTCTGTCCAACATTTGCTGGCTTAAGTTTTACAGTTCAAAACTCTTTAAAAAACTTCTTGTAATATTTTATCACATTAAACTATACTTTATTAAAATACCACCTTAAAAACCACCTGTTCCTTTTTTACAAAGCAAAAAAAAAAAGAATAAAAAAATGATGTGGCCCAATCAATGATTCCTGTTGATTATTCAAGGTGCTATGACGTTGATTATGCTAATAAGACACTTAACCATTTATCAAAAAAAAAAAAAAAAAACGGAAAAAAATAAAATAAATAAAAAACTAACAAAAAGAGCACATCATAGCTCGTGTGTAAGTAGCAGTGTGGAACCAGTTGACTGGTTTTGCGGCTCTCCCAGCATGTTTCATACATATTTTAATGCTGTGGAAAAACTCCCCACATGCATTTTGCACGCATTTATAATTAATTTAAAAATTGGTGCGCTAGTTTAATTTACTATTTTTTGTTTGGTTTTGTTTTAACCCATACAAATAAATTGTATTACTACTATAAATGGCCCAGACATATAAGACGTTATATGTTTGTCTCTGAATGAAGGTACTTGAGCATTTATATTTCATAAATATTCGTATGAACAGGTAAAACTCATTCACTCATTGCACAAATTTAAAGTGTTGCATATTAAATATTGCAAAAAATGTATATGATATGAAACATACATTTTCATAATTCTTTTGCTTAACTAGGAGTCGAAATCAGGGATACCCAAATATTTATATGAGTAAAAATATATGTAGTGGTAAAAATGTAATGATATATCATCAAAGCTCAACATCTAGGGGCACGAATTATTGTCATTTGAAAGAATAATCGATGTTCTCAAAAACAACCGTTGACGGTCAGGTAATGACCATTCTGGAATCTTCGTCTTAGACGTAGAAATAAAGAGTTGGTCTGAGAATAATGAAGGACAGGCAATGGTGGTTATACTCTTACTGCCGTATTTATAAATAATAAAGTATGCTTGAAGTGTGCATTAAGACAAAATTTTCATACAAAATTTTCTTAAAGTACACTTGAAGTCTACTTTAATTTTTTTATAAATACGGCAGTTAAAGTTTTACAATTTGCAGATAATTATAATAGAGTTTGCAAAATTCACACAAAAAGCGAAAACATTGAGAACTATTTGCTGAGAACGAACGAATATGGCTGGCAAAGACACACACGTGTCAGAAGTTTAAATATATTTAGCGGCATTAATCTTACAATAAAAAGAAATCATCATGTAGAAAACTTACGATAATTTTTGAAAATTAAAATAAAAAATAGTTACAAAATACAGTGTGGCGTGTGTAAAGCATTCGAAATGAAATATTCTCAAATTCCCACAAGAAACACAGAATGTTAACCAGCAAGAGAAACTATCTAAATTAAATTTAAAAAACGACTAGAACCCGCTTTATTGTGAGTTTTGTTAGTTCTTTTTTTTAATATAAATATTCGTGCTCCGTGCCTGTGTTCTCATTGTAGTAAACTCTAGTTTTACCCAGGAAGATTACAACGATAGTGTCTTAACTAATATAATTCTAAAAATGTTAACTAGACCATAATCGTTTTTTACATCTACAAAAAGACCACTGTGTTCATCAGATTCTTCTGTATAATGCTGTTGTCTGCTGAGCCCTTGGTTATTTCGGTGCGTTGTTGTTTAGTTCCAAACTCTAAGAAAATAATCTAGGAAAGAAAGAATGTGCAATGACCTCGACAATTCGACTATGTTCTTTTTTTTGTTTTTTTTTTGCAAAGCTGTGACAATAAGGTTACAAATGAGTCTGTTCTGATGCAACGAGTCTTGCCGATACTGTCTGGAGAACGAAAATAGTTCCGGACTGTTAGGGCGTCTGTCTTCTTGCAAACTAAAAATTCGAATGCAGAGTTGGCTAATATAAATTGGGTCACTAGGAATAATTTTTTGTAGCCATTTTTTCGCTAAAGTTCAGTCTCTTTCGCGAAAGTAATTTGTACTTCTATAGGGTAATAACTAATAGTTATCTGAATAGGAGCAACCGATCCTGGAAGAGCAGAAAGGCTACATGGCATATTTTCTGTTAGGATTGGAGAAGGATAGCTTGAGAACTGTCCGATACTTACCAGAATCTACTTATGGAACAAAAGCACTTCAGATTTTGATAGTGCGTGCAAGGATGTAAACGAATTGGAAACACTGGAGCCCTATGCTGCAAAGACACAGGTATAAGTGCAGTTGTTTCTTTGCTAGACTTGATGACTTGACCAATTGTTAAATTGGCAATATCATGAAGGTCACCAGAATAATCGGGTGGCTTAATGACGGAAGTATGTGTATAAGACCCTTGTTTTTGTAGTTCTTTTTTGTTTTTGGTCCTCCTACTATCTTTTTTTTTTCTGTTTTCGACCAACTGTATGATATATTGAATGGTTATGATGGTAACTCATCATTAGGTTGAAATATTTTTTAGACAAGTTAAAATGTTATTAAAGACGATCATATTATCTTTCAAATCCACTAATTTCATCAGCACATCTTCACCCGTTTACAAATTTCAAATAAAAACTAAAAAATACTAATTACGATAGAAGAACACCTCACATTCTATCAAATTCCATCCTTATATATTCGTGTGCTTCGATTTTTTTTCTGACAAAATTCAAATTCATAATATAAATTGGGGACATAATAAAACTTTAAAGATAAATTGGCAAATATATAAAAAGGAAACTAGAAGATAAATTAATAACTCAAAACTTGCCACATCTGAATAAATAATTTAAGGCATAGTTCTTCAATTAAATTTGCAAAGCCTTAAAATCTTTGTTATTTCACCCACTGTTCAGCTTAAATGCAGACATTGTTTTTTTTTTTTGCTTCCAAATTGCACTTTTTGATAGAGTGCAGCGTAACATGAACGCATACATATGAGTCTTAAGCAAGTAACCAAAAACTGTGGCATGCAACATTATTGTGCACTCAAGAAAACATACAACAAACATCAGGGTTAATTTGTTTTATGATTATGAACAGAGCTTTTTATTATAAAAATAACCTTAACACATACTATGTATAAATTTAAATTATTTCAATATTATTCCCCTTTTCTTTGAGGACTATTATCATCGTATTATTTTCGTATTTTATTTAAAGAATAAAAAGCTTTAACATCATTTACAGTTTTGTGTTAGAGACTCTTAAAGCTTTTTTTTTATATGGCTGCTATTGTGTAACTTCTTTAAGTTACTCTAATTCAGTTTCAGTTCTTTTTTTTGTATCGTTAAAAAACATGTTTATTTTTTGTCGCTTCTTCAGTGCTTCTGCTGAGGAAACTACCCGTGTTTTATCCCTATTCAAAACATTGCTTTTTATCTTTTAAGACTATGAAGTTAGTTACGTTGGTTTGGTTTTCTTTGCTTGTTTCATTTAAGTTGTAGCTGAAAAAAGCAGCTGAATCTTATTTGATAGTATTCTTCTTCTTTATTTCCCAGACGCTTGAGCTTCTTTTAGCGACTCACGTAATAATCTTTGCATTTGGAATCACCAAATATGTACATTTGTGACAGATGTTCATTCAGTTTAGTTTTTTACTTCTTTTCAGCTTAAACTTGCCCTCTTACTGAAAGTTGAAACAAAAAGCTGAAGAACTTTCAACATTTTCGTGGTTATAATTGTAATAGTCTTCGTGTTTCATCCGTCCATCTATAACTGGTTTTATTTCCTTCTTTCTTGTGTTCATTCATTGTTGTTTTTTTTTCACTTATGCAAAAATAACTTTTTGTTGTCCTGGTTGTATTATGTCTGCTCAGCTATCATATACAAATGTGTTATTTTAAAGATTTATTTAACTACATTTTTAGATTTATTAATTTCCATTATTATGAAATTGAAACTTGTCTGCAGATTTTATTATCTCGTTATTTAGATTCTTTCGATTTTTAACGTTTTATTGACCTAAGTGTAGTAAACAACAAGGTCAGTTTACTTGAAAATATTAATTTTCCAATGTTTCGACATTTCTTGAATCTCGTGATCAGCGCTTATTTACAAAATTTTACAATTAATATAGGGACTTAAGTTTTTGTACATACCCAAAAATTCATATTTTCGTTACTTAAAGAGTATCAGAAAAAAATGTATATGAAAAAATTAAATTCTATTTTAATTAATACACGAATAATCAGTAAATAAAATTCGTTTCCAAAAATCAATACCTTTATTTAAATGTGTTTTTGGAAATTCGAGCCGAAGTCATCAATTATTTTCAGATATCAAGAGTTTTCTGCGGGAATTCGGCTTGTATACCCTTGATCCCTTAATGTCCTTTGAATAGTTCCTGGATGTATTTTATATCCGTAGAATTTTCGATTATGTTCGGTGCTGAAATTCTAGGATTTTTTTTTTTGCCAAGTCTCTTAAAATATGACTAACATCTCGTCTGGAAAGTTTCTTTGGGGGTCCTGATCTTGGCTTATTTTCTACAGAGCCAATTTTTTTGAACTTTTTTATAATGCTCTGAACTGCAGCAGAAGGTTTGCTAAAAAGTTTTTTGATTGCGCGGTAAGATTTTCCTTTTTGTGTTCTTGAATAACTAGATTTTTTACGTCGGCTGTTGTGAACTAATAATTTAGATTTAAATTTATGTAATTCGTTATTTTTATGTTATACAAATTAGTGTTGATATTTGTTTGACGTTTTGTTTATTTAAACCCAGTCAATATGACTATTCGGTTATTTTATCTATTTGCATTTTGTCATACATAATCGTAATGGCGCCAAATATTCGCTCGCCATCTTTTTTTAAAAAGAAGACATAAACAATTTTTCGCATATATAAAGGAGAGAAGCAGAAAATTTAAGATAGCTATAGAACAGATAGAAGGAAGATACAATTATAAAACTAAGCCTGCCAAAAAATAAAAGCATTTGTTAATGCAATCGTTTTGAAATATTTGTTTTATTATTATTTCCTGACATTTTAAGTTGCTGCCGCAACATCGGCATTACGCGTGCAACATATTTGACTGACAAACTGTTAAAAAGTAATTCAGCAGTCACGTAGACTACCTGGATTGCAAAAAACTAATGGTATTTGAACTGCAACTCTTTTTAAATTATAAATAAAGCAGAAGAGAATGTAGTGTATAAACACGTTTTGTCTCTCCTTATTTCAGGGTTTTTTTTTCATATCTACCGTTATTTTTAAAGAAAATAAAATTTTTTGCTTTGAAAGAGTAATTAAAATGGAAATGGCTTTTAACTCTCTAATAATATATTCGCACACATTACAAAGTAGGATTAATATTACAAAAGTAAGTCTACTTTATAGGTTCATAGAGAGTTCTTATAGGCGACCTATAATGTTGTTGACAACATTCCTTTAATACAAAGGAGTGTAAAAATATTCCTAGTTAACAGAATACTGATAACTGTCTAAAAATATTCTTAGTAGATTTCATATTTATATGAGTAGCGATGGTCATTTCGTTTAACAGTGCAAACAGTGGAATTATAGGATACTTAACATGTAACAAATATAATAACATAATAACATAAAGAACGATTTAACACATCTACAATTGTTACAACCTTGCGGCAAAATTATAGAGAATAATTCGTAGAAAATATCTGTTCCATTTCATGCAAACAAAAAAAAAAATGTTAAGCTAGATTTACACTATTGAAATTTTCTTCAAAATGCTTCAAACTTGTGTAAACAGCAAAATTTCTTTAAAATTTATTTATTTAATAATTATTAATAACTTTTAAATAAATAAATTTTGAAGAAGCTTTATAATTTAAAAGGAACACAATTAAAAGGTATAAAAACAAAGAAATTAATTTTGCATTAAAAGCCAATAAAAATTGCGACCAATAAAATAATATCTTACAGTTTTAAAAGGAGTTTTTAAAAATACATATGTATAGTAATTTCAATGTCATATATAGAAGAGTGAACTCTTGGAACTTTGGAGAATCTGTCAACCAAAAAGGCGTGCAAACATAAATCGGATGACTTTTTTAGTGTCATCTTGTCCTCGAAGTTTTCATTGCAACTTAAAACTGATTCTGTAATGAGTAGGACGTCTTTATGTGTATTTTAAACATGTATGGAAATCTTTTAGGAAAATATGGAATACAAATATTATATTGCGTATTTTTTGTGTTATACGTTCATCAGCGCGGTGAGATATACTTTGCTGTTAGTACCAACCCAACTACCTTCTCAAAAGTCAACTCTAAGACTAATGCAGCCTCGTACTGAATATGCTGGCGTGAAATCTTGCTGGGAGAAATTATTTGGAGGCCATTTTAATGGCTTTAAGACAATAAAAGCGAAACATTCCGATGTTTTTTTTTCAACAAAAACATTATTCACACATAGTCCAAACGGATAAATATTTTAATATTAAATATTATTATAGTTATTTAATTAATTGTTTTAAATAAGTTTTAATATTCACGTAAAAGCGTGATACTTTTTCCAAATCGCAAATTTCATATGTTTAGGAATAAGAGTACCACAACGCCTTGACTTTCCTTTGACTATAGCCCAATAGTGTTCAATTGGCCAAAGGGGGTTGATCTGATTTCTTCGATATCAATTTATTGCAGATTTTAATAATGAAATATAGCTCTATCGGACGTTAACTTTATTGAAGAGTTGTGACGTTTATTAAGAGTTAGCAGGCATTCTTTAATATGCGTATATATTCCGAAGTCATAGTGGAAGGTGACAAAAGGTTTGCATGTACCGTTTTATAACATAACTTACATTAGATTTTGGAACTTTTAGCTTTTTTGCAGTCATTAAATTTTACAATGGCGGATTTTCAAGAAATTTGAGCACGATTTTCTTTCTATTTTGATTTTGCATTGCTCAGCATTCGCACAGATATAATCCGATCGCTTCTGATAAAATAACGGTAGTTTAAAAAACAAAGAAGTGAAAAACTAAAGCATTGCCTCCAGGTTTTTATCGGTCAGATTTTATGAGAACAATGCTGTGCATTGCCGGGAAATATTGACAAAATATATATTTCATTTTTAACAATGTAACTAATAGTCCTCAATCGTTTAGTGTATGTAGATTTTGTGGTTTAATCTTTTAAATGTTTGATTTAACATTTTTAAGATTCTATAGAACAATGTATTGCAAAATATTTTATTAGGCAAATAGTGTTTGTCAGATCCATCAGTAAATGATTCTTAATAATGTCATCTACAGGATGTCACCCGTGATATCAGGTTTTTCTATAACTTTTGTCTTTGTTTAACTTACTCAAGCTTTCGGAGAGATTGACTAACGTAACCAACTAAAATATACCCCAAATATTAATATGCATAACCAAATAATTTAAATTTCACTCAGCTTCTTATCGGGTTCTATTCATCAATTATAATTACCAGACTTTCAGACTCTGACGAATCGTTTAAAACTTTTTAGTTTTAGCAACAAGCTAAAACAAACTGTACATACATAATAATAATTGGTCAAAGTTATAAAAACAAAAACAGATGTTTTTTGTGTTATACCATCATACAATTAGGGCTCAGAAGCTGCAGGAGACGACAAGTGCATGGAACGATACAATGAAACAAGAAGACACTCTTAAATTCAAGCAATTAAGTGGAACAACGTCAAAAGAACACGCAATCATTTTATATACAATATAATAGTCACTATCAAGAAGGTAATGCATTAAAGAGTAAAAACAACAAAGAGGAAAATGAAAACTTACCAATCGAATATTAAGAACAAAACAAAAATATTAAAAAGGGGCATGGGAATAATAACAAAAACAAAATGAAACGGTAACCTTTGCCATAACAGCAAAACAAAAGAAAAAAAAAAAAACAAGTTAAAGTACTATATTCGGCTGTGCCGAATCTTTAATACCCTCCACCTAAACGTAATAAGAAATACAGAAACTACACTGGTTATAGTGTAGTGGTTTTGTTGTCAAATTGTCCAAATTGTTGGCAATTGTATGAAAACGGGTTGTCATATCATGATTGCAAACATAGATGACTCCATATGACAACCCGTTTTCATACAATTGCCAACAATTTGACAACAAAAATGACATAGTAAAAACGCGGCCTTAGTGCAAATCTTATTAGTATTTTATCTATTGTTTGAAAGACATTTTTACGACCAACATAATATATTTTAAATGTTTTGAAATTTTTTCTAATTTTAACCATTTATAATTGATGTAATTACCGATTCTTACTTTTTGAATCTTGAGTGTAATTTAACAATTTATAAAATTAAAAAAACATTTTTCCATATTTATAATAAGTTAAGAATTCACAAAATTTTGTGGGATGCTTTTGTATATATGTAGATGATCTGTGCAAAGTTTTGAGTCGGTACCGATATTTATACGATATACGTCCTTGTATGGTAGCTATAACCAATTATAGCCCGACCACCATAAAATTTAGTACAACAATTTATTTACATATAAGGATAATTTATGTCAAATTTTAGCCGTTTAACATTATTTATATCAGTTTGATACGTATTTAAGTGAGTGCTGGAAGTGGACTTTATATGGGGTCTATGGGCAAATATGCGATTTCTTTTTCCATGAAACTTTTTCCTGCTAAATTTTGTATTGATATTCCAATTTTATAGGCATTCATGTATAATTGAGCAATATTTCGGGAAGAAATCATTACTATTTTCCATATATGTACTTTCGCTTTTATTTTTATCATAAAAACAACGTATACAAAATTTTATGATATTATCTGCAATATACATATTTGAAAATATAGCAAGCAAAATGTGTAAAAATATAAATTTTTATGGAGGTTGTCTTACATTTTGATCCATAACTCTTGTTCTTCTATACCAATTTTGTTGTTTTCTTTGGACGTGAGAGTGTTTTACACAGACAGACAGACGGACATGGCTCAATCGACTTAGAATTTCTTAAGGACCAAGAATATATATACTTTGTTGGGTCTCAGATGAATTTCTTAGTGTTACACACGGAATGACAAACCTATATATACCCTCATTCACTACTTATGGTGGTGGAGGGTATAATAAATAAAAACAAACCTTACTTGCACTATACTCTTCTCATAAGGCTCACATGTACATATATTCATATGTATCTTACAAAAACAACATTTGTTATGAATTAAAAGGCAACAAACAAGAGAACACAACATTGTTCTGCAAAAACAAAAATAATTATAAAAAATAGAAGTTTATATGCGGCTGTGCCGAATCTTATATACCCAGCACCAAATCAACTATTATGGACAAAGATCATAAAATATTGTACCGTAATTTCTATTTTTTTAAAGTCCATTTTGATTATTTTCATCTCAATAACGATATAATCAAGCATTTATATTTGTCTCTTTCTTTTAGAACTGCATTATGTTTATATTTTTGTAACTTGTAACATAAAGCGACACTAAAAATTAGGTAGAAACAAATCCAAAAATCTCTAGGAAACTGCTTTTGAAAATTAGGTATGAATATTTCTAAATATCTATTTGTGTCGAATTTAAACTTACTGCTGATGTATATACGAGATTTATGCGTATTTAAGTGATTTCCGGAAGTGACCTTTTAATAAAGGTTACGGTCAAATATGGAATGGTCGTCATAAACTTGAATATAACGATTTTTATATTTGTATGTATGGACTATCTGTGTTGAATTCCTACTTGATGGTGATTTTTATAAGAGATTTATGCCCATTTAAGTGCAAATAAAATATCGTTTTGAGATTTCACTTTACATGAAAGTTATTTTTGCAGAATTTTGTATGGTTACGGCTTTTTTATAGACATTTATGCACCATAATATTCCGGGAAGACATTTGTATGGGGGCTATAAGAAATCGTGGACCGATTCGTACCATTTTCAACAGGACTTGCCCTTCTATAATAAAATTACATATATGTATTTACAGAAACTAGCAAAAAATATCGAGGTGGTCTGAAACTTTGGTCGATAATTCGGATCCTACCAGACTGATTTTGCCCATTTTCAATAATAAATATTTCGGCGGATCAATAACTGTTTGGTAAAAATTTCATTGTTCTATATCTTTTTTTGCCTTCAACAGACGGTCATGGCAAGAAAGTCTTACAATCTGTTAAGGATCCATAATAATATATAGTCTATTTGGTTCTACGACCATTATTTCGATGTGTTACAAACGGAATGATAAACTTAATATACCCCCATCTTTTTAGTAGTGGTACATATAATAATGTACAAAATAATAATAATAACAACAACTGACACTTTAAGTTTTGTTGTTGAAAATGCTTAGAGAATGAATTCAAAAAAATAATAAAAGGAACAAAATTGCCGCAAGGTGTTTTTTTTTGTTAATACTTATTTTAGAGAGTGTGTGCGAAATAAATGGTGCACACAATTATTTTTAATGAAATTTAATAAAAAGAGGAGTATTGTTATGTAGGGCCATTCGATATATCGAATACCATAGCGCAATTCACAATCTTGTGCATTTGATATTCCAAATATATGCTACCAATTGTGAATGATATTTTTAATTTATTTTGAACTACTTATTGTAAGTTACAAATTAACAGCAGATTTTGTCAATCAAACAAATTCTCAAAAATAAATAAAACAAATAATTAAACAATCAAAAACCATCCAACAAATTCTCAAAAAAAGATTAAAGAAAATATGTCCAATAAAAGCTTTAAGGAACAGTTGGTGGACTTTTTTTATGAAAATGCTGCTGAAGAAATTATTTTAAAAGAAATTATTTCAAATTTAATACATACAAACATATGTACATATGTACTCTTATTTAACACCAATATTTTCTAGATATGGAAAGTGATGATGACGCAGTGGAAGAAATTTTAGATGAGTTGGAAGAAAATTTATCTGTTGTCGTAGAGTGCCGCCGAGGGTTTTGTAAGTCAAATATTTGGCGAAATAATATTTTAACAATGATGGATGAAGACAGATTCCGGCAAATGCTAAGAGTAGATAGAGATCAATTTGTCATGTTGTGTGCTCTAATAAAAAATGATTTTGAATTTTCTAAAGCTCATTCGGTTAAGCAATTTTCCATAGAACTGCAGCTAACTATTACACTTTTTCGTCTGGGCTCATCAGGAGAAAGTGCATCGTTTAGAAAAATTGCAACTATTTTTGGTGTGGGTGATGGTGGAACAAAAATCACACAAAAAGACTTCAAAGCATTCTTGCGTCTCCAGTCGGAATAAATACACATGATAAACTTCCCTTTTGCATTGGATATATTGATGGAACGGAGTTTACGTTGGCGGAATCCCCAGTAGAAGATCATATATCATACTTCTCCAGAAGCCATATATATATTCTATAAAAGCCCAAGTAGTTTGTGATTTCAAACTCCAAATTCGTCACATAGTTGTTGGTCACCCCGGGAGCTGGCTGGTTCAGTATATAACAGAAAAGAGGAATATTTCTCCTCACATCAATGGAAAGCAGGCGACTCAGTGTACCTTTTATCAGGTACATTGATTACGCCATATAGAAGCAACTCTCGACAGCTTGATAAAAATGCCCAACTAGCATTTAACTTACGTCGTAGTAAATATCGGGTTAGAGTTGAACACTGGACTTCTGATTTTGTAGTCTTAAAGTGCTAAGAATGCGACTGTCCAATAAACAAAGTCACAAATTATGTTGCGACTGGATACTTGTTTGCTGTATTATCCACAATATTTTAATAAATAATTGTTCAAACTTAAATTCAATTCATACAGCACCAATAGAAGAAATTGATGATCCTGAAGAAATTTTTTCCAATAGTCTTGGAGAAATGTTCACTAATGTTTTCATAAATTAAAACCATTTTATTAATAAATAAAACATAAACTTTCAAAAACATAACTGTATAATAATACTCTACTGTACATTTGAATTCAGGTACCCAAACTATGAGATAAATATATTGCAATTCACTCTGAATATGTTTACCTGGTAAAATAAACAAATTTAAATCAAATGTATTTATTTCAAACTTTTAAAATTAACTTCTAAATTTTTTAAAAAAAGTAAACAAAAAAATTATATGGATTGCACCAATATAAATATGCAAACCCATTAGGAATAGTAGGCACGCCCCAAACGATAATTTGGTTGCATATATATTTAATATGTCCATTCTTTAGGATCTTTTCAATTAGACACTATATCATTTTATACTTGTAATATCACCTGGTTCTGCCTTTGTTATCAGCTAACACAAATCGTGCCAATAAGTGGCCGCTTAGACTAACCTAAACCCACAATGTTGAAGTGATATAAGAATATTTAGCAGCGAATTCATATGGTTGCTGAAAATGTCTCCAAATGAATAGCGTTATTGATAAATCTAGCACTAGTACGAGTTAGTAAGAAAAAATAATTCAAAGCAGATTATTCATTAACTCAAGTTTTTCTCTGCAATTTATTAACAGAGAAATCCAGTATGATTATAAATTAGTACATTGTATAATTTAAGTAAAGGTTTTATAGAATATTTGGTTTAAAAACCCGAGTTTATATTAAACTATTCATTTTGTTTTTTTTCGTGCACAATTTATTTTGCTCGCACTCTTTATTCCAACACTCACAACCAGTAAAACTCACTTGGAATAACAAAAACATTGCGTTGTTTACAATTATTATTTTTAGTTGGTGTAATTAACATAATTGTGGTTAAATTAAGTCTAAATGAAATTGAAAACAAAAATAACCAATTACAAGAATAAAAAGAAAGGGAACGAGTCTAAATAATGTTGTAACAAAATTATAACAACAGAAATTAAGCATTTTTTTTTACAGGTGAAAGAAACATTTGATTAGATAGAAATTTTTGCACCAAACTTAATTAAATTGAAGTAAATCTGTTTGTTGTTAGGGTGAACCTTAAAAAATTTTTATTAGCTGGCACTGGCATTACAATTATTAAAAGAACACAACTCTCGGGTATTTAATTATTTTGTGTAACAGAATGAAAAAATTGTTTTTGTGTGAGATCTTTGTGAAGATGTGAGTACAGCGGCGGTTTATATGTGAACATTTTCAATGCATAATATTTTTAAACATTCCTTGCATTGCCATCGAATTCTTGCATGACATAAAACACATCTTAATTGTTTTTCTAACTTTTCGGGATAGTGACCTATACTATCTTGAGGTAATCCCGGCGTAAGAGGCATGTTTTGGTGTAAGTAGTACCTTGCAATGCAACGTCGGAATAAAAGTTGAAACTTTTTCATTGCAACATCTGCTAATGGCCGAATTTTAAACATTTTGTCGCTGGTAGTGGCAGCTTCGTCATTTTTCACAAGATGAAGATACGTTTTTATATCTCGATATCTTTGTCTAGACATTGATTTTGATATCATTTCTTTTCCAACATCTTCATCGTAAGACCAGTACAAATCCTCTCTTGGTACTTATTTCAGCACTTACATTTTTTATTAGTTTAAAACTCCATTTTGTGGCAGTTGATATTTATAAAGTCAGATTTTTTTTTATTTATATTTTTATTAGTTTACATGTTTCTTTTAAGCTAAAAACATAAAAAAATCACAAAATGTTCAAAATTTTAAAGTTTTCGCTTTATATTTGGGTGTACTCAATTGAGTACAGCGGCTGTAAATGGGTTAATGTAACATTTTACGATTTATCTAACAAGATAGTTTTCTTATATATTGTAATGGTTTTAATTTTAGGATTTAGGTAGATCCTTACAGTATAAACACAACAACAGACATACTCGTATCCTTAAAACCATGCACAATTTTACTCTTGAATTATCCCAACTGATAACAAAATTTTCATCTCACTATTATGCTCAGCAAGAACATTTTTGTATAGACATTTGTGATAGTTTTCTACAAAAATTTTAAGTGTTTTAAGATTAAAAAAAATTGTACTGTCTTGAGATTGTTTTTGTATTTGCAACTGCAGTTTCTAACGAAGACACATGCACCAAATATACTTAATGACACACTCATGAAATAGTTTTAATTTCATTTCATAAGAGAAAAAACCTAAAAAAGGAAGATTATTGTAATTTTTCCAAATCATTGATTTTTTTTTAATGTCTAGAGCATCATCATGTTGTTCTTTTAATGCCCTTTTTCTAAAAGAAACCCTAGAATAGACATTTCTTCACATGCTGCTTTCTTTTGATGATTGTTTTTATTTTTTTTTTACCCTGATAATTCCCTTCACTTTTTCTCTACACTCCTGTGTTACTAATTTTGCTCCCATCAGTAGGGGGTCGATCGCCGTAAGAGTTTTCAAAATCATATTTTCTTTTAGTAATAATATGGTGGAAGTTAATGCTGTTGTTGGTCTTGTTGTACATATTCCTATTTCTCTGCAATTTCCAAATGGTTTTTCACAGTGCCCTTTTTATTTTTCATTAAAAAAACAAAAACAGATTGCAAAATCCCTTAAAATATCGATTGTTTATGATTTTTTTTTTATTTTAAATTAGCACATGTCATATTACATTTTGTGTATTAGTTAGGGACATTTAAAGGACTCTGGTATTCTACCTAACTGTAATGAATTAGAATTAAGGGTTTTAGTTTTTCTTTTCTATTGTAATTATTTTGCTATTTTTATACCCTATACCACCATAGTGGGAAGAATATATTGGATTTGTGCAGATGTTTGTAACGCCCAGAAATATTTGTCAAACTCTTACCTTAAAGTATACCGATCGACACAAAATCACTTCCTGAGTCGATTTAACGCTATGTGTCCATCCGTCCGTCTGGCTGGCTGTCCATGAAAAGCTTGTGTGCAGAGTAAATATTGCAATTTGGAAGATATTTTTGTATAAAATTTGGTACATGAATATGAATAATAAACATTTTGATAATTTTAGTTCTTTTAGAAATTATTATAAAACACTAAATTTTCCTTTATTCAATATCATCTCTGTAAACATGCGAAGCATTTCATCTATTGACAAATTTAATGAATTTAAGTTTAAGATTTCAAAGTTTCCTAAACTACCTAGCATAATTGCTATACAGGAGACCTGGTTTTCTTCAAATGTTTCCCAGATTTACAATATATTTGGGTATAATGTCGTGCACTGCTGTAGACTAGATGGTTATGGTGGAACTTCAATATACATAAATGATACTGTGAAATACAAAATTGAAAATTGTGAAAGTAAAGATTTTATCGAAGCGATAACAATTTCGTTAGAAGGTCTCAAAATAAATGGTAAACCTATCAAATTCACATCATTTTCTAGGTCTCAGAAATGTGGCTTAAATATGTTTTCAAATTTTATTGAGAATTTATTAATATGTTACACGGGAGGTATCCTAGCATGATTGTTGGTGACTCCAATGTTGACTTTTTGCGTAATATCTTAGCTGAAGATTTAGTTAATATACTGTCTACCTACAACTATAAAAATTGCCATGAGTTAATCACGCGACCTGTATCTGGAACATGTATTAACAACGTATATAGCAACATTTCAGATGATATTCTTATAAAGGGTGATTTTTTAGCTATTGTCTTTTTGGCAACACTGGTTTAAACAGCTGACGCACGTTTCGTATTTTGTTTCACTGTCAAACATCTTCAGTTTGGTCTATAATTTAACCATGAATCGTCTTACAACTCTGTTAAGAAAGTTAAATTGTGTAACAATTTAAGAACTCTTGAGCGATATCAATCTGCATTTAACTTCACCAACACAAGCGTTTCTAAAATTTTGGATACAATTTCGAATTTAAATTTGAAAAAGATCTGCGGATACGATGAGATTTCACCAAAAACTATTTTTATTTGTAAAGAAATGTTTTCTACCTATCTTTCAAATATTTTGAACAATATAATTAGCACTGCTATATATATCCTAGCTCTTTAAAAACTGCCAAAATTATACCAATACCAAAAGAAAAACATGCTATGCAAATCGAAAAATTTAGACCGATAGCTTTGCTGCCAATCATTGATAAAATCTTTGAAAAAATCCTTTGTTAACAACTATCTGCCTACTTAAATGAAAACAACTAATTATATGAATGTCAGTACGGCTTTAAAAAAGGTTGTGGCACAGAGGAAGCTGTTGTCAACGTGGTGAATCATATTTGCAAAGGTCTATTTTATGATTTTTCAAAAGCGTTTGATCTTGTTGATCATAAGATTTTAATCGAAAAACTGTGTTACTATGGTGTGCAGAGCCAAGCTTTATCCATGTTAAAATGGATAATGGGAATAGGAAACAATATGTAGAAGTAAACAATCATCAAAGCTTTATTGGTGACGATGAGTATGGTGTTCCTCAAGGCAGTGTGTTGGGTCCCTTGCTTTTCAGTATCTACATTAATGATATAAAGAACCTTAAGCTTTTTGGAAAAATATTCATATATGCTGATGATATTAGCATTTTTTATTCTTATAAGCACGAAACTGTATTAAAAGCTCATATGGAATATGATGCAGCAATGATCACAGAATATGCGAGAATAAATAAATTGTGCCTTAATGCTGAAAAAAAACAAACCTTATAAGATTTAGACCACAATTGCATTATAATCAAAATTTTAATATTTTTGTAGATGGAAAGTCAATTAATGAGACTGTTTCAACAAAATATCTTGGAATTCACTTACAAAGCAATTTATCATGGGAGTTACACATTAAAAATCTAAAATTGTGTGCGTTCGGGCTTAATATATAAATTTAAAAATAAGTTCAGTACTAAAACCAAATTAATAATTTACCAGGCATTAATTCAAAGTCACCTAAATTACTTGGCTATCGTATATGGCTGGAAAAAAATAGTGATCTGCAGTCTCTTCAAAGATGTCAAAATAAAGCCCTAAAAACAGTTTTCAATCTCCCACTCAACTTTTCAACATTATCTTTATACAGAGATATATCAGATAATATTTTGCCTATACATGGCTTATACAAATTACAGCTTCTACTATCCCAGTAAAAAAATTCGTGTTTTTTGAAGCACTTAAGAGAAAAAGCGCATAATCGAGCGCTTCCATAAAAGCGCTCTTTTGAAGCAGTAAATGCTTACGAATAAAATATATAAAAAAGATGATTTTTTAGTGCTGACAACGAAGAAGGTTTTAAAGCGAAAAAACAAAAATGAAATTATAGCCTACAGATTTACAGATTATGACAACGAAAGTCAATTACAAAACGAATATCGCGCTTCTCAGTTACTATGCATTTTTCTTAAGCAAAAACATTCCGAGCGAATTTGTTCTTTGATTGGTGTGCGGAAAGTGCTTTATTTGCATGTTTGATTAGGTTAAAAGAAGGGCTTATTGTCAGCAGAAAGTAGTCCTCCAAACCGGGAACGTCTCATACAAAAATCATGCATCCCATCAGCAGGTTTGAAGCGATTTGAAGTATGAATTCATACATAAAACCTGCTCCTTTTGGAGCACATTTTTTACTGGGATATTTCATTACATAATATTGGCCATCATACTATCTTGTTTCCTAGAAACCATTACGTTGTTAATACAAGAAATGCATTGAATTTAAGAATAGTTCGATGTTGCTTAGAAAAAACGAAACAACGTGTGGAATATATTCATAGGTAGTTTTGAGTACAATAACCTACCGCGATAAATGAAAAATATACAACAAATTTCACGATTCAAAAAAAAAAAACTAAAGAATATTTATACGAAAATATAGAAATGCTTTACAATACAATATGTATTTACAATAGAAGCATTTCTATATTTTCGTATATATATATATATATTCCTTGAAATATTATTTTATAAATGAATTATAAAACATGTTGTGAAAAATGTTTTTTTTTTTTAATATTGCCAACTGGCCCCAAAAATGTCCATTGGACGCTGGGGCTTTATATATAATGTAATGAACACTTAAGAAAAATAAAACATGAATAAATAAATAAAAATAATAAAATAATGATATTTTATCGGTCCAAGGACGGATGAGATTGAAACTGGTGAAAATAGGTCCATTACTTCACATGACCCCCATACAAATGTCCTGCCGAAATAGGGGTTTAACGATAGCAAGTGTTTGAATTGTGCAAGTATCCAAACAAATTTCATTACAAGTGAAAACTCAGAGCAAAAATCTCTTAAAAATGTCAGTATCCAAATACTATTAAACACACATATGTTTCGTATATATACAAATAATTATTTACATTTACATACAATCCAAAATTGAACTGCTGGATTTTGAGAATATCAGTCCATATTTGACTATATCTCCCATATAAGTTCCACTTACGAAATTCACTTTAACAACCATAAATCTCTTAAAAATGTTGGTACCCAAATAAAAGTCAACATTAATAAGTTTCATATATACGGAAATGATGACACCTAATTTTATAATGGTCGGTCCATAATTAGTCGAAACTCCCATACAAGACCCTCTCCGTAATTCACTTTAACCTCCATAAATCTTTTAAAAGTGTTTATATCGGGATAAAGTTTAACAATCGTAATATTTATATTCACAGAAGTCGTAGCACTAAATTTCTGAAAAACTGTTTTATACATATACATATGTGTGTAAGGTATTATATGGTCAGGATTGGCCGACTTTTCTTGCTTTGAAATAAATTTAAAGCTTGAATCAATTTTTTAACTTTAATATGTTTAAGGTTAAATCATTCATTCATTTAATTAAGGCGCCTCATTGCAATTTAATGGGCACAAGTGAGATAAAATCTGAATTCAAGGAAAATTTTATTGTTTTCGAATATTTTTTTAAAATATTGCTATTTAGTTAGGATTTAATGTAAACCATTGTTCACATCATCTAGTTTTTAGTTTCAAGTTTTGTGCACTGAATGTAAAAATACTTCCGACCATAAAGCACAAAAAGTCAGGCGGACTGGATTATATACCGTACCTGACATGGAAACTACAAAGCATGGGTGGACCAATCCAGGGGCGGATTATGAAAAGAGGACTGGGCCTTAAACTCTCGAGATATGCGATCTCAATATGTTGAGATGGTTTGAAGACGAAAACGCGCATTAGTTTTATGATGAGCTTGATCTTCGGCACTAAAACTCAAAAAGTCAGACTAAATTATGACTGTTTTGGACACGGTACCTAAAAAGTATGACTGGAAAGAGGATATAATCAGACGCAAATTTCGATCTGAAATTACGGTTATGCAAATTTCATGTTTTGAGATATGCGTTTTCAATCTATACACATGGTTTAAAGGCGGAAATGGGCAATTGTTTCGGCAGCAAAAAAAAAAAAAATACAAAAATTCAATCTAGAGCCATCGACCTTGCTATTAACGTTAACAGTCTTGCAGAGATCAAATGCCAACATAGTGAAGTCGAAATGTCTAATGAATTTAGACATATCCTAATCTTGAACATTAGCTAAAGTTATCGTAGATCATAAAGACATCTGAGGGAATAAAAATTTCAGACGAATGAGCAATAAACGGGCGGTATTTCAATAAATACAAGGCGCACATTCACATCGAATATAATCAATAAAAACTCAGAGTAAACTACTCGTAGAATGCTCTGGCCCTCTTTGGCACAAGAAAGAACCAAGACTCTTTTCGACCTTATCAAAAAGTATCACCAAATTATCTCCACAATAACTTGATTCAATAACAAAGCAATTTACGTATTTAAATTCAAATTCAGACCTTATTAAACAATTTTTATAACAAACCATAACGTCCTCACATTAACAGAATTTAAAAACCAATTATAAAAACAGCATTACAGAAATAATAATGAAAATTATGATAATAAAAAGAAACCCATTAGAAATGCTGATAATACGATAAACATTCTAGTTTTTCCTTCATAATTACAGACAATAGACAAGTTTTGCCACTAAACAATATTTACTTCCCTACTACTATTGTAAGGCTAAATAGTATTTATTTCGAGGCAATCGACAAGAAACAGAACAAAAAATGATACTTCCTTTTTTAGTGGTTCGAAGGAGATAAAGTATATAAAAGGCGTAACGCTTACACACATATGTATAATTACTAACATCTTCTTCCGTTTTTGACTATGATCACTATAGTACTGTTCCACCACCAGCCATCTAGCCAGTCATTCGCTAAATATGGTTGTTGTTTGCTTTGAAGGTTTTTTTAATGTACACAAACCACCCAGCATCACAACAATTTCTAGACAATGATTTGAGACATACAGACCTGGAGGTCAATAATAACAACACTTTTAAGATGTAGAAAAAACGCCCAATAAAAAAGTTTGAAAAATTTTCAATTTCAGGCAAAAATCTCATGAATTGAGGAGAATTTTCCAAAGAAAAATTAAAGGATAAACATTTTCTATAGACAATTTCCCAAGAAATTAGATCAGTTTTTCTTTATAAACAATTCCACATGAAATAAGAACAATTTTCCATTTCTTTCACAAATAAAAACAATATAAATTCCGCTAAATTGTGAACACTTGGTGTGTCAGGCAGTGTGAAATTTTTGCAAACTACTTTTTTTTTTTTTTTAGCAACAGATTGTTTTTTTTTTTGTCTCGTTTCTTTGTTGTTTCTGTTGTCTTTGTTGTTGCTGTTACAAAGGAGTTAATATGCAAGCTGCAATAATAAACATACAGAGATGGATCACATTTTCTGTGGTTGTTGTGGTTCGCTGTTGATGTTTTCTTATTTTTGTTTTTATTATACCCTACACCATCATAATGGGGAGGGTATATTGGATTTGTGATGATGTTTCTAACGTCCAAAAGTATTAGTCCAACAGCCACCTATACCGATTGACTCAGAATAATTTTCTGATGTGCGTCCGTCCGTCTGGCCGGCTGTCCATGTAAAGCTTGAGCGCAGTGTACAGGTCACAATTTTAAAGATATTTCGATAAAATTTGATACATTCTACTGGTTGAAATCAGTCCATTATTTCACAAATGAATGCAAATGTCCTCCTCTTTGTGCAGATCGGTTCATAATTGACCATAGCTCCCATAAAAGGCCCGCTGCCAAAAATCACTTTAAAGAGCAAAACTCTCTTAAAATTGGTAAAAAAATGGTATCCAAATCATATTCATTATAAGACTGTCTCATATGTACAAAAATCACTTGGTCCAATTTTGTGATGATGGGTCCATAATTGGTCATAGCTACCAAATAACCCCCACTTACCAAATTCACTTTAACAACCATTAATGTCTTAATAATGTTAGTATCCAAATAAAATTGAGCACAAATAGGATTCATATATACGGAAATCATGACAACTAATTTTATAACTATCGTCCATTATTAGTCATAGCTCCCTCATAGGATCCCATTCGAAAATCACTTTAACATCTATAAATCGTTTATAAGTGTTTAAATCGAGATAAAATTCAATATAAAGAATATTAATATGCACTACATTTTTGGATGACCGGTCCATATTATATAGAGCCCATTTCTAAAAATCTGCTTTTACACATATACTGGGTATAGGGTATTATATGGTCGGGCGTGACCGACTGTAGTTTCTTACTTGTTTTTTCTCAATTCTGTTCAGAAGATATTGTTAATTACAATCCATATACATATGTAGTGGCATCAGTTTTTATGTGTTTGTGTGTATGTGTGTGTGTGTGTGTGTGTGTGAATATGTTTGTGTGGTATGTGGCATATATTACCATATTCTTACTACATGTATTTAGCATGATATTAGCATTTTTTATTCTTATAAGCACGAAACTGTATTAAAAGCTCATATGGAATATGATGCAGCAATGATCACAGAATATGCGAGAATAAATAAATTGTGCCTTAATGCTGAAAAAAAACAAACCTTATAAGATTTAGACCACAATTGCATTATAATCAAAATTTTAATATTTTTGTAGATGGAAAGTCAATTAATGAGACTGTTTCAACAAAATATCTTGGAATTCACTTACAAAGCAATTTATCATGGGAGTTACACATTAAAAATCTAAAATTGTGTGCGTTCGGGCTTAATATATAAATTTAAAAATAAGTTCAGTACTAAAACCAAATTAATAATTTACCAGGCATTAATTCAAAGTCACCTAAATTACTTGGCTATCGTATATGGCTGGAAAAAAATAGTGATCTGCAGTCTCTTCAAAGATGTCAAAATAAAGCCCTAAAAACAGTTTTCAATCTCCCACTCAACTTTTCAACATTATCTTTATACAGAGATATATCAGATAATATTTTGCCTATACATGGCTTATACAAATTACAGCTTCTACTATCCCAGTAAAAAAATTCGTGTTTTTTGAAGCACTTAAGAGAAAAAGCGCATAATCGAGCGCTTCCATAAAAGCGCTCTTTTGAAGCAGTAAATGCTTACGAATAAAATATATAAAAAAGATGATTTTTTAGTGCTGACAACGAAGAAGGTTTTAAAGCGAAAAAACAAAAATGAAATTATAGCCTACAGATTTACAGATTATGACAACGAAAGTCAATTACAAAACGAATATCGCGCTTCTCAGTTACTATGCATTTTTCTTAAGCAAAAACATTCCGAGCGAATTTGTTCTTTGATTGGTGTGCGGAAAGTGCTTTATTTGCATGTTTGATTAGGTTAAAAGAAGGGCTTATTGTCAGCAGAAAGTAGTCCTCCAAACCGGGAACGTCTCATACAAAAATCATGCATCCCATCAGCAGGTTTGAAGCGATTTGAAGTATGAATTCATACATAAAACCTGCTCCTTTTGGAGCACATTTTTTACTGGGATATTTCATTACATAATATTGGCCATCATACTATCTTGTTTCCTAGAAACCATTACGTTGTTAATACAAGAAATGCATTGAATTTAAGAATAGTTCGATGTTGCTTAGAAAAAACGAAACAACGTGTGGAATATATTCATAGGTAGTTTTGAGTACAATAACCTACCGCGATAAATGAAAAATATACAACAAATTTCACGATTCAAAAAAAAAAAACTAAAGAATATTTATACGAAAATATAGAAATGCTTTACAATACAATATGTATTTACAATAGAAGCATTTCTATATTTTCGTATATATATATATATATTCCTTGAAATATTATTTTATAAATGAATTATAAAACATGTTGTGAAAAATGTTTTTTTTTTTTAATATTGCCAACTGGCCCCAAAAATGTCCATTGGACGCTGGGGCTTTATATATAATGTAATGAACACTTAAGAAAAATAAAACATGAATAAATAAATAAAAATAATAAAATAATGATATTTTATCGGTCCAAGGACGGATGAGATTGAAACTGGTGAAAATAGGTCCATTACTTCACATGACCCCCATACAAATGTCCTGCCGAAATAGGGGTTTAACGATAGCAAGTGTTTGAATTGTGCAAGTATCCAAACAAATTTCATTACAAGTGAAAACTCAGAGCAAAAATCTCTTAAAAATGTCAGTATCCAAATACTATTAAACACACATATGTTTCGTATATATACAAATAATTATTTACATTTACATACAATCCAAAATTGAACTGCTGGATTTTGAGAATATCAGTCCATATTTGACTATATCTCCCATATAAGTTCCACTTACGAAATTCACTTTAACAACCATAAATCTCTTAAAAATGTTGGTACCCAAATAAAAGTCAACATTAATAAGTTTCATATATACGGAAATGATGACACCTAATTTTATAATGGTCGGTCCATAATTAGTCGAAACTCCCATACAAGACCCTCTCCGTAATTCACTTTAACCTCCATAAATCTTTTAAAAGTGTTTATATCGGGATAAAGTTTAACAATCGTAATATTTATATTCACAGAAGTCGTAGCACTAAATTTCTGAAAAACTGTTTTATACATATACATATGTGTGTAAGGTATTATATGGTCAGGATTGGCCGACTTTTCTTGCTTTGAAATAAATTTAAAGCTTGAATCAATTTTTTAACTTTAATATGTTTAAGGTTAAATCATTCATTCATTTAATTAAGGCGCCTCATTGCAGATTTAATGGGCACAAGTGAGATAAAATCTGAATTCAAGGAAAATTTTATTGTTTTCGAATATTTTTTTAAAATATTGCTATTTAGTTAGGATTTAATGTAAACCATTGTTCACATCATCTAGTTTTTAGTTTCAAGTTTTGTGCACTGAATGTAAAAATACTTCCGACCATAAAGCACAAAAAGTCAGGCGGACTGGATTATATACCGTACCTGACATGGAAACTACAAAGCATGGGTGGACCAATCCAGGGGCGGATTATGAAAAGAGGACTGGGCCTTAAACTCTCGAGATATGCGATCTCAATATGTTGAGATGGTTTGAAGACGAAAACGCGCATTAGTTTTATGATGAGCTTGATCTTCGGCACTAAAACTCAAAAAGTCAGACTAAATTATGACTGTTTTGGACACGGTACCTAAAAAGTATGACTGGAAAGAGGATATAATCAGACGCAAATTTCGATCTGAAATTACGGTTATGCAAATTTCATGTTTTGAGATATGCGTTTTCAATCTATACACATGGTTTAAAGGCGGAAATGGGCAATTGTTTCGGCAGCAAAAAAAAAAAAAATACAAAAATTCAATCTAGAGCCATCGACCTTGCTATTAACGTTAACAGTCTTGCAGAGATCAAATGCCAACATAGTGAAGTCGAAATGTCTAATGAATTTAGACATATCCTAATCTTGAACATTAGCTAAAGTTATCGTAGATCATAAAGACATCTGAGGGAATAAAAATTTCAGACGAATGAGCAATAAACGGGCGGTATTTCAATAAATACAAGGCGCACATTCACATCGAATATAATCAATAAAAACTCAGAGTAAACTACTCGTAGAATGCTCTGGCCCTCTTTGGCACAAGAAAGAACCAAGACTCTTTTCGACCTTATCAAAAAGTATCACCAAATTATCTCCACAATAACTTGATTCAATAACAAAGCAATTTACGTATTTAAATTCAAATTCAGACCTTATTAAACAATTTTTATAACAAACCATAACGTCCTCACATTAACAGAATTTAAAAACCAATTATAAAAACAGCATTACAGAAATAATAATGAAAATTATGATAATAAAAAGAAACCCATTAGAAATGCTGATAATACGATAAACATTCTAGTTTTTCCTTCATAATTACAGACAATAGACAAGTTTTGCCACTAAACAATATTTACTTCCCTACTACTATTGTAAGGCTAAATAGTATTTATTTCGAGGCAATCGACAAGAAACAGAACAAAAAATGATACTTCCTTTTTTAGTGGTTCGAAGGAGATAAAGTATATAAAAGGCGTAACGCTTACACACATATGTATAATTACTAACATCTTCTTCCGTTTTTGACTATGATCACTATAGTACTGTTCCACCACCAGCCATCTAGCCAGTCATTCGCTAAATATGGTTGTTGTTTGCTTTGAAGGTTTTTTTAATGTACACAAACCACCCAGCATCACAACAATTTCTAGACAATGATTTGAGACATACAGACCTGGAGGTCAATAATAACAACACTTTTAAGATGTAGAAAAAACGCCCAATAAAAAAGTTTGAAAAATTTTCAATTTCAGGCAAAAATCTCATGAATTGAGGAGAATTTTCCAAAGAAAAATTAAAGGATAAACATTTTCTATAGACAATTTCCCAAGAAATTAGATCAGTTTTTCTTTATAAACAATTCCACATGAAATAAGAACAATTTTCCATTTCTTTCACAAATAAAAACAATATAAATTCCGCTAAATTGTGAACACTTGGTGTGTCAGGCAGTGTGAAATTTTTGCAAACTACTTTTTTTTTTTTTTTAGCAACAGATTGTTTTTTTTTTTGTCTCGTTTCTTTGTTGTTTCTGTTGTCTTTGTTGTTGCTGTTACAAAGGAGTTAATATGCAAGCTGCAATAATAAACATACAGAGATGGATCACATTTTCTGTGGTTGTTGTGGTTCGCTGTTGATGTTTTCTTATTTTTGTTTTTATTATACCCTACACCATCATAATGGGGAGGGTATATTGGATTTGTGATGATGTTTCTAACGTCCAAAAGTATTAGTCCAACAGCCACCTATACCGATTGACTCAGAATAATTTTCTGATGTGCGTCCGTCCGTCTGGCCGGCTGTCCATGTAAAGCTTGAGCGCAGTGTACAGGTCACAATTTTAAAGATATTTCGATAAAATTTGATACATTCTACTGGTTGAAATCAGTCCATTATTTCACAAATGAATGCAAATGTCCTCCTCTTTGTGCAGATCGGTTCATAATTGACCATAGCTCCCATAAAAGGCCCGCTGCCAAAAATCACTTTAAAGAGCAAAACTCTCTTAAAATTGGTAAAAAAATGGTATCCAAATCATATTCATTATAAGACTGTCTCATATGTACAAAAATCACTTGGTCCAATTTTGTGATGATGGGTCCATAATTGGTCATAGCTACCAAATAACCCCCACTTACCAAATTCACTTTAACAACCATTAATGTCTTAATAATGTTAGTATCCAAATAAAATTGAGCACAAATAGGATTCATATATACGGAAATCATGACAACTAATTTTATAACTATCGTCCATTATTAGTCATAGCTCCCTCATAGGATCCCATTCGAAAATCACTTTAACATCTATAAATCGTTTATAAGTGTTTAAATCGAGATAAAATTCAATATAAAGAATATTAATATGCACTACATTTTTGGATGACCGGTCCATATTATATAGAGCCCATTTCTAAAAATCTGCTTTTACACATATACTGGGTATAGGGTATTATATGGTCGGGCGTGACCGACTGTAGTTTCTTACTTGTTTTTTCTCAATTCTGTTCAGAAGATATTGTTAATTACAATCCATATACATATGTAGTGGCATCAGTTTTTATGTGTTTGTGTGTATGTGTGTGTGTGTGTGTGTGTGTGAATATGTTTGTGTGGTATGTGGCATATATTACCATATTCTTACTACATGTATTTGCTTACAACTTACTTTTGTTGTTTTTTTTTGTTGTTCTTAGACATCTTAAGGAATACAACAAAAGCAAAAATTAAAAAAAATTCAGAAAAAATAAATTGCTAAAGTACAGTTGAGCAACAGGCGTCTGCAACATTCAACAGCAGCATCTGCCAGCCAACATATAGTGTTTTTTTTTTTTTGATATTTTGGTTTGTTTTTACAACCGCTTGCTGACGAGTTGCTCAATAAAACCAACCTCTGCAAGTTGTGATGATGATGCTGTGACGAAGATGTTCTCGTTTGTTTAATGATGACTCAGATGGTTGTTTAATATTTAAAATTAGTTTTTTCGGGTTTGTTTTGTTAATTTTTCGCTGGACTTATTTTTGCTAAGAAACTGGAATCAAAACAAAACCTACAAAATTAGTGCGTTTTAGTTAGGTATATTAGTCCCGGATCACACAATGCAACATTTGCTGCTCAATTTTTGAGTTTTTTGGTGAGAGGGGAAAAAGAGAGTGAGAGAGGGGACAACTATTTTTTCCCCTATCACCAACAAACTCAAAAGATGAGCAGCAAAAGTAGCATTGTGTGATCCGGGACTTACTTTTAGAGCATTAAGAAGTATTACACCCAATTGTAATGGTTCATTCTGAGACGATCTAGCCATGTCTGTCCGTCTGTGGAAGGCACGATAGAGCTTTGAAAAAAGACATACAGACATGTGATGGAAATCGATATCGAAAACGAATCAGTTTTGGAAATACATTTTAATGCATTTATAATCTAATTTTTAAAATTTTTGTTTTCAAATTCTCTTTAGTAGCCCAATATCTTTATATTTTATGTGATAAAAGTTTTTCAATACAGAAATATTACGAAAAAATTGACTTCTAAAACTCATTCGCTTTCGATATCGATTTCCATCACATACCTGATAAAAAATTAAAATTTTACCAAATTTCTTTCATCCACCGAAATGTTTGGTAGTGAAAATGGGCTAAATCTGTCGAGTAGGATCCGAGTTATAGATCAAAGTTTCAGGCGACCTCGATATATTCAGATATTTTTTGCTATTTTCTTCAAATATAATGCAGATAATATCATGAAATTTATTTTTATTATAGAAGGACAAGTCCTGTTGAAAATGGTAGGAATCGGTACACGATTTCTTATTAACCCACATACAAATGCCTTCCCAGAATATGGACCTATGGTACAAAAATGTCTAAAAAAAGCCGTATCCATACACAAATCTGCAAAAATAAGTTTCATGCAAAGTTTGTTTGACCATAGATGGCGGATAAAGTCCACTTCCGAAAATCACTTAAATGCGAATAATGGCCGAATTCACAGTCTTTAGTTACCTAATGACAAAGGCTTAACTAATGATTCTTTATTCGCAATGCTTAGTTTGCCATAAGAATAACAAGTAATAGTTAAACAATAGTTAGTATTTTAGTTTACCAATGGTTAACTAATAACTGAGAATTCGGCCATAAATATCTTATGAAAATTACTATTTAGTTGAAATTCAACACAAATAATTCACATATGTATATAAATCGTCGTACAGAATTTCATGATGATCGGTCCATAATGACTTATTATTATTATATTAGCTCCCTTATGAGGACTACTCTCGAAAACTCATTTACATAGATCAGTTATATGAGGTCTGATCAAAAAATAACCGTTATTTTCAATTTTTTCAAATAGTATTTATTTATTCATCAATAACTATCTTGTTCTCTTCAAAGTAATCCCCCTCAGAAATTATACACTTATGCCAGCGTTTTTTTCAATCCTCGAAACACTTCTGAAACGCGCTTTTTGGTATCGCCAACAGCTCCTGTTTTGATTCTTCTTTTATCTCCTCCATCGCAGCAAAACGCTTTCCGTTCATCGGTGTCTTCAGTTTTGGAAAGAGGAAAAAGTCAGCGGGGGCCAAGTCCGGTGAATACTCACGCACAAGCATCGATGTGTGAGCTGGTGCGTTATCATGGTGCAAAATGATTGGGTTTTCCACAATTCTGTGCGTTTCTGACGAAGTGCTTCGCGCAAACGGCGCATAACTTCAAGGTAGTATTCTTTATTGACCGTACGACCTTGTGGCAAGAATTTTGATGCACCACGCCATTTCAGTCGATGAAAACAGTAAGCAAAACCTTCACATTTGACCGAAGTTGACGTACTTTTTTCGGTCTTGGCTCTTCTGGACGTTTCCATTGGGATGACTGGGCTTTGGTTTCAATGTCATAGCCATCACCAGTTATAACCTTTTTGAGGAAATCTGGATCGTCGTTGACGATGTTCAATTGCTCCTGAGTTCATGCGACGTTGTTTTTGCTCGTATGTACATATGTAAAAATTATACTATATCCTTTCGTGATAGTTGGTTAATAATTGACCATATCTCCTATGCAGACTTCACTTTTGGGAATAACCACAGAGTATGCAGAGGTGACAATTTTGATGTTTCAAAAAGCCAAAATCAATTTACTAGGGACTTTGGTACCTAATATATTGTGTGTTAAAGTAAATCGCTTTATGTTACACACTGAAAAAATATAAAAAAATCTCAGTTCTGAACGAAAGCGGCAAATGTAATTTCTTTATTATAACTGGAATATGCATAAAATTCTTATAAATATCGTTATAGAGATGAAATGCAATCAAAATCAACCTAAAGTAAATAGAAATTACTAAAATATTTTATGACGTTCGCCCAAAATAGGTGAATCTTTTACTGTACAGCCGCGTAAAAACGTTTACTTGTGTTAAATTTAATCTAAATTTGATTTGTGTTAAATTATACATTTTAAAGTGATTTACGAAGGGAGCTTTGACTAACTATGGACCAACCGTTATAAAACTAGATGTCATGATTTCTGAAACTTATTTGTGTTGAACTTTATTTGGCTATCAATATTTTTAGAAGATTCATGGCCGGAATTGGGATTTTTATAGGAGCTATGACTAAATATGGACCGATCAGCATAAAATTAAGCTGATTAATTTGTGTATACATATGGGGAATTTCACGTCAAGTGACCCAATTTTTAAAATCGATGTCTTCCGATTTGGATGAAATTTGCACCAAGGAAAAAAGGGCCCAAATTGAAAAAAATTAAAAAAAAATTTTTTAAATTAAAAAAAAAATATATTTTTGGAATGATTGAAGAAATAGCTATCTAAAGTCCTTTGGACAATAGATGAAAAGTTACACTCATTTTAAAAAACCCTGTATGAGCAAAACGTCCAACTTTGATGCCCTCTAACTCCGGCACTTCTTGACTGATAGAGCTGAAAATTTGTGAATGGCCTACTATCAAATAGTACTAACCTTGGTGCAAATTTCATCCAAATAGGAAGACATCGATTTTTAAAATTGGTTCACTTGACGTGAAATGCCCCATATATGAAACATATTTGAGTTGAATAAAACTTGTATACCAACATTTTTAAGAAAGTTATGGTCTTTCAAGTGATTTTTAGAAGTTGGCCTTATATTGGAGCTGTGCTCAATTATGAACTAATCTGCACAAAATTTATAGGTGTGAGTAGGCTTCATGTACGTGCACAAATCAAAAATACACCGTGTATGGGGGTTAGATGAAATAATAAACCGATTTCAACCAATTTTAATACCAACCGTCCTTGGGCGTAAAAAATATATTGTACCAAATTTAAGGCAATAGCACGAACCATGCATGCATGCACGGACGGACATCGTGAAATCGAATCAGGAGGTGTAATACTTATATTAATGGGCGTTACAAACATTAGCGCAAGTCCTATATACCCTCCCCACTATGGTTGTGTAGAGTCTAATCACTATCAAGTTAAAATTCGACACAAATAATCTACATGTATACATATATAAATCAGTGCTACGAATTTTATGACGATCGGTCCATATCTAACCACAGCCTCATATAAAATTCAGTTCCGAAAAAAAAACTCTAAAATATATCGTTATTTAGATGAAAATGTCGTTATTGAGAAATGAAATTCATATAAGACTCAACTACAGTAAAATATTTTATGACGATCATCCCATAACAAGTAATAAATCTTATATAAGGGGCCTGAAAACTAAAATATCTCGTATAAACATTGTCATAGATATAAAATGTAATACAAATTTGTTTGAAGATGCTTACTTCACTGTTGATATATACTCGTATGTGTGGCATATAAGCTTCGGCACAGACGAATATAAACTCTTACTTGTTTTCTTAATTTATTTATACTTCTCCAGCATGAAAACAATTGAGACTTATTTGCAAGTTGCAACACAAAAGCCATGTGCAAATCGTTTAACTTTTCAAAGGTTGTGTTTATGTACATTTATATCGGTGCGTTTTTTTAAGTATTTTTTTTCATTTGCAATTTACAAATTGAATTGAATTACATTGGCATTGAAAATGTTGTGGTGCTGCTACTGCAACATTTTTTGTTACAACATAAAACATGCAACATTAATAACCCATAATTTCTTAATCAAGTTTGTTTGTGCATTAATTTTGTTGTTGCTCCTGAAACACAAGGTGCTTTTTGTTGTGCTAGCCAGCCAGGACTGTTGTATTCACACCCTTTGTGTAATGGCTCTTAAACAAATAAAGCCAGTTGTATTTAGTTTGTTATTTTTTTTTTAACATAATTATTTGTTTTTGCTGGTCATGTTTTTACCAAACAATGTTATTATTTCAATAATTATCCAAACGAAGTCTGCTGCTACCAGTGGCGTGTGTCTATTTCCGCAGAATTGCAGACGGGCTTCATTTTTAATGTACTAGAATTTAATAAAAGAAGGCGCCAAATGCAAGCAAGCAATTCTTCAAAGAGAACGTATAGTAGAAGAAAGTCTTCTAACATTTCAGCAGCTGGCAAGAAGGGACACAGATTAATATTTAAGAGGTTTAGAAATATGTTAGATATGTACATAGGTATGTATGTAGTTATTTCGAATAGGTAAAATTGTGTTTTGCTGAGATTAAATCATTAATTTCAGCAGATGTTGCAGCTAATTTTAAACTACTAGACCCTTAAAATAAGTTTGCTTGACATACCTTTCTAAGGACAACACTTTTGTCTAATTAAAACAAAAACGAAATTGTTTATATCTAGCGTGTTTTCTTTAAACTACCAGCTGATCTTGATTTTTAAAGACAAAGACCGTATTTCAATATCATCTTTGTATTGTGACACCTAAGAAATTTTTGTACTTTGTTATTGCTGATGTTCGTATATTAATGTAAAAATGTAAATGTAAAATAAATGTGTCATTAGATGATTATCAAGATGATTATTTACAAATTTGTAATTCTGTTGTTTGCAACATGACAATTGCCCAACATAACAGAAACAATGACAATGGTAGAATGCAAAGGTAAAAAACAGTGAAACAACAATTAACGCAGCAACAACACAAAAACAAGAGTAATTTAAATTTTTTATATTTTTTTTTCTTAATTCTTCTTTTATAAACAAAACTACCAACGAATAGAATGACAAAAGAAAATATTCAATTATTCAAATACCAAACAAGAGCAAAATAAACACAGTACAAAAAGCAAAAAAGGATATTTAGTAATGACGACAGTATCGAACATTTTCACTCATCTTTGAAATAATAAACCTTATTTACACCTTTCGTCTGTTACAATTAAAATGTTTTTATACATATGTACGTTCCTTAAATCGATTTAATATTGGAGTTACAGTAGTGTACAAAAATTTATAAAAGGTGGTTGCAGTTTAATGTGTATGGAAAATGAAAATTGTTTCATTTATAAAGGGGTTTTTCAGCAAGTACTTTGTTTTCCAACATTGGTATAATATAATTGTTACAATAAATGGATTTACATTTTGTAAAATTCGTGACATTATTGGTCAAACGACAACTAAATATCCAAGAGCAGTTATTGGGAAGCCTTTGCATGTTGAACGCACCATGCTATGTGGTTTGGAGGCGTGATTGGTGTTTATTTGTTTTCGATAATTTGGCTGGAAATGCGATTACGGTGAATATATCACGTTATCGAGAGATATTAACAACGTATTATTGATGATATATATATCACTGAAATGTGATTGCAACAGAACAGTCCCACATGTCACAAAGTCTCTGAAACAATGAATTTATTGCAAACAAAGTTTCTAGATTGCATAATTTCACGAAATTTAGCTGTTAATTGGCTGTTCAGATCAATTGACCACTGGAACACCAATCGAATCAATTACAGTCTGAAAACCTAAAAACCGTGACGTGATTAACGCCATAGACCAGTCAGTTTCAATCTCCACTAGTGACAGCATATGGTCTCACTGGTAATCCGTATGTCACACAGAAAAAAATAAAAATGAGTTTCAATTAAAATATTTGTGGAATCAATTAAAAATTTAATTGAAATCGGACCTGTAAACAAAATGATAGTATCAATTAAAAAAAAAATTGAGATTTAATTGAAAATATCAGAAAAATCAGAAAAAGTAATTGGATCAATTAAAATTTTAATTGAAATTTATTTTAAAATCAATTAATGGTTTAATTGAAAAAAAAACATGATTTTTTTTCTGTGCAGGTATTTATTAGCAGATTCTTCAAACGACCGTTTTCTTTGAAAAGAATCTTATCAGGACATCCTTTTGTCTTATATGTATGATTATGTTTTTGGGAATCGACACTGGATCTAAGCTACGAATAATGACAATACATATGTTCTTAATATAGAACTATAATGAATAGAAACAGTACTGTTACTAACTTTTGCTGGCTAAAACAAACTATCAATTACATTCCTACTGTATTTGTTGTTGTGGATAACAAATATGGATATAATATAACGAGATGAATTCTTCGCATCTTAATCCAAAGAAATAAACACTTCTGCTGACGATCTTTTAATTTGGGATAATAATTATGGGTGTAATTAAAGTAGAGCAATAAATAAACTGTAGTGCGAAGAGATATAAAAAGCATGCTTCGGCTATTAGTCAACTAACTATTGAATTTGACTACAGAATGTGAATGCGATGTAAGATGTTTGGCCACGTCTAGATAAGCTTTGTTATCCAGGAACAGCGAATAAATATAAATATGTAAATCTAAATATAAATTTCATTAATGAATAACATTTACTTGCTAAATCCAATATTAAAACCCAAAAAACGGCAACAAATCACCAATAATATTAAAAATTGCATGCGTTTAAACAAATTACATGTCAAAGATGCCCTATTTTGAGTCACCACAGCTCCGCCCTTAGACGGTTTGTGGGATGCATCTAAAAAACTTAATCTTGACTACGCCTTAGGTATGTCCTTGTCAAATTTTATCGCAGTCGGACCAACCGTTGAGAAATGCCAGATTTATTTTTAATAGAAACCAATTTATTTTATTAAAATCATCTTCAGTCTACATCTGGAACAGCAAATTAATAAATAAAAATTGTTTGCAATTCGTTTTAGCATGATGAAATAGTCTTGTTTCACACTCTTCAGTTTTACAATTCACTTTTGAATTTGCCATTACATTCACATACGTCTGTTAAAGACACGATAGAGCCACGTGAGCAATAAAATTTTTCCCAAACATTATTTGTTTCACCGAAATGTTTGGTATTGAAAACGGGCAAAATCGGTCCAGTGTGATCTGAGATATAGATCAAAGTTTTAGACAGCCTCGACTTTGTGCTATTTTCTTCATAAAATGCAGATTTTACAAGGACAAGTCCGCAAAACAAAACAACTCGTATTGTTAACGATACAAATTGTAACAAAAATTAGTTTCACGTAATAAAAGATCGCACTACTGGTATTTGATGGTCGGTATATAAGTTTCTGCACAGCCGATTATAAACTATTACTTGTTAATAAATAATTTCTTTTCTGTTCAATGACCACATCAATTATTATTTTGTTTGGCTACTGTTACCTTATTTTCATTTCATGGTTGTCAAACGACACCCTGTAAAAGATTGTAAGCTAAAGACAGGGAAGGGAATGTTCTTAGTGAAATGTAAGAATTTCTGGAGCAGTTTTGAAGAAAGTCCACAAGGCATGCACATGGTGTGCATGCCCTTGTCATTTAATACACTTACACACACATGCTTACATTCACTTCACTTCGACACTTTTAGATACTTGGTAAGTAGTTAGTAATGAGGTAATGTTGTGTGACACCTTTTCGGTATTAAATGTTTTGGGTATTTTTTTGTGTCTTTCAAAATATAGAAGACGAAAACTGCCATTGTGACAACTTAACGACAAAGCATTTAAAAGTGTTTGACAATGTTGTACTTGTTTTTTTTTCATTTAATTTTTTCTTACTTTTGCTTTATAGGGACAACTTATTGATTGTTGCATTTTGATGGGGATTTTAAACAAAAATCACACGTTTATTTGCAGTAAATTTTGAAATGATTGATGTCGACTGTTTTTGTTGACTTAATGGTTTGCGTTTTTCGATCTGTTTGTTTTACTTTCTCTTGCGATCGTTTTTACAGTGGAATATTAATTAAAAATGTTTTTTAATCGTTAAATTCCTTGTTTAATTTATGGCTTTGTTTTTCACTCAATTACCCTGTGAATTGTAATGTTAATCTTAATGAAGTTTAATAAAAATTATTGCTTGCAAGAAGAACAGTAGTCTACAAGAATGCTGGGATTCTTTAGGAATTGGAGTAAAAAGTGTAAGAGCAGCAAATCTAAGTAAAATAGATTTAGCGACATTTAACCAAGTTTCAGTGATGGAACTACTTGAATTTGCAATTGATATGAAATAAGTATCAACAGACGGTTAATCTGTTGTAAGAGTTTATATTCGGCTGGGCCGAATCTTATATACCCACTGTAGGTGTGTACTTTATACATAAAATACTTTGTAATATGTATATTAGAAAAATATTTGATTTTCATGAATGTAATTATTCGTATTAGTTTTTAGTTTTTGTCCAGAATAATTTTCAATTTCATTAATAGAACTTGATATTTAGTAGAAAATAATAAAAATAAAATAAAATATTATTTTAATCGAAATCAATATCAACATCAGAGGTAGGCAAAGCGTAAAATGAGGTTGTGTGTGTGAGCGAACTACCCAGCAAACATAAACATAATTATATAAATTATACAAAACAACAACAATAGGAAACATACACTAACAATATATTTTCCGTAGCATATAAGAAATTAACAACGAGATTGATATACAAATGGAACTTGTAATAATTCAAAAGCTGATTACATGCATGTTACCAAATGCATTATCAATTATAAAATATTTTTCGTAATTATTAATTTGAAATGTTTGTTGGGAAGTATTTCTGAAAAAAATATAAAAGTATCCGCCGCATGTGCACTGTGCACACATTGCTGTCTCAATGACGATAGGATGCCGACCTATGATCTACATCCACCACTAAATCACCTGTTATGGAGATTTTTATGCGCATTTAAGTGATTTCCCGAAGTATACTTTATATGGGGGCTACGGTCAAATATGGACCGATCATCATGTCGAATTTAAACTTGATAGTGGTTTTTATAAGGGATTTATACGCATTTAAGTAATTTGCGGAAATCGACTTTATATGGGAGCCATGGTCAAATATGGACCGATCATCATGAAATTTGGTATGATAATTTAGATTTATATTCTGATTATGCTTGTTGGATTTCAACCTGATTGTCATTTTGATAAGATGTTTTTCGGAAGTGTACTTTATATGGCTACGGTCAAATATGGACCTATTATTATGAAACCTAGTAAGACGACTTATATAAATATAGGGATTACTAGGCTACGATCAGATATAGACCGATCTTCATCATATTGAGATGTCCGATTTTCATAATCATATGTAAGGACTATTTGTGTTGAATTTCAACTTGATAGTGGTTTTTATAAGGGATTTATGTCCATTTAAGTGATTCTCGGAACTGGACTTTATATTGAATTTGGTACGACAATTTTAATGTACTTTTTGATTATCCTTGCCGAATTGCAACTTGATAGTCGTTTTTACAAAATATTTATGTTCATTTAAGCGAATTTCGAAAGTGGTCTTTGTATGGGGCTATGTCAAAATTATGGACCGATACAAACAAAAAATTGTTTTGATATTTCACTTTGCATGAAACTTATTATTGAAGAATTTTGTTTAGATACGGCTTTTCTATAGATGTTTATGGACCGATTCCTACTATTTTAAACAGGGCTTGTCCTTCTATAATAAAAATAAAGTGTGCAAAATTTCACATTACACATCTGCATTATATTTGAAGAAAACAGCAAAAAATATCTGAGGGGTTATTGTGTATTTCGATTCGAAAAGACAATCGTTCGAATTTGTATACTTTGTACATTGTATTTCGAAAGCTGTTGCTTTCGAATCGAAATACACAATAATCCCCCTGTTAAATATCGAGATAATCTGAAACTTTGACCTATAATTCTGATCCTACTGGACAGATTTTGCCCATTTGTAATACCAAACAAAGACTGTTTGGTAAAAATTTCATTGTTCTATGTGTTTTTTCCGAAGCTCAAACGTGCCAACAACAGATGAGCGGACATAGCTAAATCGTCTTAGAATCCTATAAGGACCCAAAACATATAGACTTTTTGGTTCTACGATCATTATTTCGATGTGTTACAAACGGAATGGCAAACGCAATATACCCCCCACCTTTTTGGTGGTGGTTATTAAAAATATGGTAAACAAAATCGAAAAAGATGATGAACATTATAAAAAACGACCGTTTAAATTCACATATAAAATTAACATGTTAAACAAATATTAGCATTTATTTATTTTTGTTAATAAATTTAGCAAAAAAAAAAAAAAACACCAAAAAAAAAGTGTTTCAAATGAAACTAAAATGAAAACATTCAAAAATTTAACAAAGACAGGGGTGACAATAGTACACAATATCAACCTAAAGTAAGAGAAAGAAAAACGTAGAAAAATCTGCAGAAACTTAAATGATATACGAAAAGCTAGAGCTGTAGAAAACACCCACGTGTGACTGTCATGTTCTGGCGGCATCGCATGTAATTAATGCTTATTAAGCAATTTGTCACTTCATCTTCTTTTCAAAAAACTGTTTGTATCAAGTAAACAACCATCGCATGAAAAATTGCCATAAAGAACATGATGTTGTAGTTGGCAAAATCCAAAATATTTGTGAAAATTGGTAACAGCATACAGATACATATCGCTCATTTGCGGCACTAACGTCATAACTCAAAATCCGTGTTTTTTGAACTGAGTAATACAAAATATGCGCTGTTATATAGTCTTTCATAGAGTTTTATCAGTTTTCAAAAAAGTCAACTATTTTTAGTGTGAGAGTGGTTTTTGTTGTAAACGTCAAAAAAAAATTCATGTTTTCTCGTACATATGTATATTTGACAAGTAAAATTTTGGTAAATACATATTCGAAAGATATTAACATCTACTATTTAAATCAGGTTTTATTTCTGAAATCGCATGATTTGTTACACATTTATTTAAGAAATAGTAAAATGTCATAAAACATTCAAAGCCATTTTTCTCGAAATGACTTTTTTGAATTACTACGTTGTTGCAGCAAATGAGCGATATGTACATAATTTGTTTTTCGGTTTTAGCCAACAAAACAACTAATGATTTAGCTAGATTGATGAAAGTAAATAGTTTTAGATAGTTTAAATAGTTTCATAAGAAACTATAGACTATTTTATTGACCTGTACAACAGTTCATCTCATCCTGAAATTAATTAATGCAGCAAAAAAAAAACCCATAAAACCAAAGGTAATTAGTGACTGGCTCTTTAAATTTGATTTCATTCATTAAATGCTGGAAAAATATTAAGAACAATATATTATCTTCAGCATTATTTATAACTTCCTACCAATCTACCTTTATGTCTCACATACACATACATACATATCGTCACCTGAAACGCCCAAAGACGTAACCCTCTAAAAATCAAAATTCGTTTTTTGATTGAATCTGGAACACAAGGCTAAAATAAAATGCTCCAAAAATTTTTAAGCTTCTACGTTCCAAACTAACGATTTTATTCAAGAAATAAAAAAAAAACGTAACATCATTTAAACGTTTTCATAAAACACAAAAGACTTAACCCACATTTTTTTTTATACAGAAATAAGTTTGTCGTCTATATACATACAAGATGTGAAGAAATCGCGATTTTCAATTAAACAGTTTGCATTTTATAACATTTGTAAAATTATGATAATGAGGGTTATGTCTTTAGGCATTTTAGGTGACGATATATGCCTACAACTGTAATATCAATATTTAGTTATACATACTACCATTAATTTTTAACAATTCTTTGCTACTACGATTCACTGAGCCCAGAAGTTATGGATATATTTCAGGAGATATGGAATTCCTTGATTCTTTTTCACATGTCGTTTTCAAAACGGCTTAAGTCCGGGCATTGTGACGGGTACTCAATAACATGGACTATGTTTTGCATAAGCCAAAATTTAAATAGTTTCAATTTATGCTGGGGCACATTATCGTACATGAACTTTCATATTTTTAATTCAAATTCTTTATGCAGCTTATATTTTGGCAGACTTATTATATTTATAACACTTTACATTTAAGACATTATTTACCTCTTAGAAAATAGAAAGCCAGACTGGTATTAAAACGACCGTCAACTATTCTATTCTAACTAATTAACTGTTCTAGATAATGGATGATATAGGTATTGAAAAATAGTAATTTGACAATAGCGGACATATAATAGAAAATGCTTTAGGGGATGATTTTGGTTACTGGTTCTAGTTAAACACAATTCTAAAGAGGTCTTATGAACTCTTAGACAACTTACAGAACTAACCTAAATGAAGAAGTTGATTATATTAAATTATACATATATGTTTTTTGAGAAGTTTTCAACATGTTTTTCACAACTGGACAATGCATTTGCAATTGAAATGAATTTTCCATATACGATATCACCCTTCATACTTCAAATCGATGCGAAATACTGGTCAAACCAAAACGCCTCAAACTAGCTTAACTTGTAAAAGGTTTACATATTACTTAACTTGACAAATTGTTACAAAAGTTTGGCAATTCTTTAAAGTTTGTTACAAAAATAATTAATATTAACTAAGTATTGGCAGTTCCGAGACATGCCATAGAATTACTAAAAAATTACAAATTACCTCATAATAGGCCTCATTAAATGTCTGCAACCATACCTGACATCATTCAATTTAGTACCCTTCCACTAGGGACTACAGAAAACTGTGGCCTATGCGCCAATACTGCTAAGACAGCTGAACTATTTATGACATAATTAAGGAATATGTCTAATTTTCAGATGTTATACATTGATGCAATTACTTGTTCTAAAATAACAGGTCAGCTTCCAAAGAGTAAGACATTGACAGAGTAGCTCCATTTTCCTATTCACTAACACAGCTTCTTTAACAGTCTTTTTATGAGAGTGATAATCTGTGAGAAAGGCCAAAGGGTCTTTCACTTGCTTTTAATTTACAAACATTGGTTATTTGAAGACTTAGAGTTACTATCTACAAGGTTAGAGTTTTCCTGTTTTAGTACACTGGGCTCTTCATTTCATTTATTGTTTGTAATATGATGCAATGTATGTGCTGGTGATGAAAATCACAGCTGGATCGTTTGGATGAAGGGTAGTCTTTACTTTTGTGAGCTGATGAACCTTAGAGTTTATTTTATCCATACAGGGAAAACTCTTTCATAACTGAATTTGTAGCAATCTAAAGATTTAGTGTTCCTGACCGAATTTTTCAGGTGTTGATGTCAAATGTTAGTTTTTGTTATATTGTACCGTAATTTCTAATTATTTCAGGTTTATTTTGTTTGAATTTCAGCTCAATAATTATATTTTGAAGAATGTTATGCATATTCAAGTTATAATCAAGAATTTATATTTGTTTCTTTTTTTTCAGAACTTCGCTTTGTTTAAAACCGATTTTGGCTTTTTGAAACGTCAAAATTGTAACCTCTGTATACTTTGTGTTTATTCTGGAAAGTGGAGCTTGTGTGGGGTTATGGCCAATTATGGACCAACTTTCACAAAAGGCAATAGTATAATTTTTACATACTTATGTATATCTGTGTCAAATTTCACTTCGATATGGTTGTTTATGTAGGTTAATAAGAGGACTACTTCTGAGTAGTTTTCATAAGGGAGCTATGTATGACCTATTACGAAAATATGGTTTTGAGATTTCACTTTGCATGAAAATTATTTTTGATCCTGTTAAAAACTATCGTTTGTTCTTCTATATTAAAAATAAAGTGTGCAAAATTTCATGATAACCCTTATTGTGTATGGCGTTGGCGTATGAAAAATTTGGCGTTTTACTATGACAATGCAAGGTGTCGTTTAACGCCAACGCATTACGCAATAAAGGTGATTATCTGCATTATATTTGAGTAAAATTTTACAAAAGAACATCTTAAAAATATCAAAGTTGTTGGAAACTTTGATCTTTAACTCGGATCCCACTAGACCGATTTTGTCCATTTTCAATACCATACATTTCGGTGGATCAAAGATTGTTTGCTAAAAATTTCATTGTTCTATGACTTCCATCGAAGCTCTAATATGGCTAGATCGTCTTAGATTCGTATGAGGATCCAGAATATATGTATAGGCTTTTTGGTTCTACAATCAACAGTTTGATGTGTTACATACGGATTGACAAACTTAATATACCCCCATCTTTTTGGCGGTGGGTAAAAAATTAAGCAAATTGCTAGTGGTATGGAATGTTCGTTTTAGTCGTGGCAATTTAAACGACATTTAGCCATCCATCGTTGTCGCACTAAAAGTCAAATAATCAGTGACAAAGAAAATTTCAAATTGTTAAAATAAATGTATACAGACGAGTTCATTGACTCTTCAGTGAAAGTGACAAATTTGAAGACATGGCGTCAACGACCTGCTTTTCTTAAAATATCAACAGCTAATACCAACAGTTGTGAGTTATGATTAATTTATAATTGAGAATACAGAAGTATAGGCTGTGGCTAATTACTTTTGTGGATCTGCTTTTAAGACATCTGTAAAAGTTGTTTCCATTTGATGATTATTTTTGGCACTTTATACCTCATACACTATGATTAATTTTCAGTATATAGTAGAAATTGCAGTTGAAATAGTATATTAATATTTTGTTTTATATTTTCTTTTTTCTTTGCAGGTAAGCTTTTTTTCTGATAAATAAATTTCAAGGTAAATTTCATATAATTTATAAAAATTGATAGAGAACTAAATATATGTAAGTATGTACAATGATAAAAGTGTTTGGAAGCGTCTAAACAAAAATGTAAATTATAACAATAACAACTTTCTTATCTGCTGCTAAACATTTGTCAACCCAACCAACAAGTAGTCGTTCACCCAGCCAGTCTGAGTGTGTTTGTATAAACAACTATGTATCTGCATTTTTTTCTTCCCTTCAAATAAATTGTTAGAAATTGAAATTTCCTAATTGTCACTTAAGAAAGTACCAACGCTAAGTTGATGTACCTTTTCATTTTAATTTGTTATATTTTGGAGTCAACTGAATATGAACCCTTCCAAGCAAGATCAATTTCTAAGACAACTATGTATTGTGTAAAAATGCCGCAGCGTCAACTGACTGCCACTTACTCAACTCCAAACATCTCCACTTAGAAAGTTTTTTCTACAAATTTTTTCTATATTCATATTTTTTTTTTTTATTAACTTTATGAATATGATCTTGTTTCAGTTTATTTATTCATTTAGTTTTTGACTGAAATTTGTCTTTTTACATACTTGTACTATGCATATACTTTTTTTTTGTAATTTTTGGCTTTATTATTTAAACAAATGTTGACTGACTTTTTTGACCACACATTTTGTTTGGTTGTATTTTAGTAACCATATTTGCTTTTTATTAATATTTTATCTTTTTAGTTTTTAAAAATATTTGCTTTTTTCTCTCTTTATTGCTTAAATTTTTTGTGGAGGTAATTTTTTTTTATTAAAAATGACCTCAACTCAGCCCCATTAAGTTTAAATGTGTCACTGTGTTTTTTTTTTCTTATTTTTTCTTATACGAGTAGTTTTGAACTTGAGTAATGATCATTTTGTAACCGTTAGCAATAGACGCTTGATGTTGTTAGTAAAGGTATATCTAGAGATCTCTTAATAGCAGCAGTAGCCAATTGCTGCAGAAGTTTTTGACAAAAATTTATTATGCCACAAACACCGGGTAAAAGTGTAAGATATTTGTATCCCTGTTTTTTCTTGTTGAATAAAATATTGATGTATGTATTTGCATTTACCTTTTAAATAATACTTTCGAATTTCTTGTAGTTTTAAGATATAAAGTATGCAGAAAAATGCGGCCTACGTATCAATACTTTCAAGACAGAACACATGCACACTTCATTATCCATATTACTGCCGTTCAAAGATACAGTTCTGGATGCCGCCTCTCATATTTATTTCGTTTCGCGATTTCTTTTTGCATGAAACTTATTTTTACTTAATTTTGTATTGATATTCCAATTTTATAGCCATTTATGTATAATTGAGCAATATTTGGGGAAAATTTTTGTATGGGGGCTGTGAGGTATCATGGACCGATTCTTACTATTTTCCTCACACTTTCTTCTTTTATCATGAAAACAACGTATACAAAATTATATGAGAATATCGGAAATATATTTTAAAGAATTGTAAGAAAAATGTTTAAAATATTAATTTTTTATGGAGGTTGTTTCAAATTTTGGTCCATAACTCTGGTTGACCTAAACCGATTTTTCTGATTTTTAATACCAAAGTTACCTGCAAAATAAGAAATCTTTTTCTGGAAATTTCGTTTACTTAAGTTGTGTAGTTTGGACGTGAGAGTGGTTTACACACAGACGGACAGACGAACAAACAGACGGACATGGCTCAATCGACTTAGAATTTCATAAGGATCAAGAAAATATATACGTTGTTGGATCTCAGATGAATATTAAAAAAGTTTCACACGGAATGACAAACGTAATATATCCTCATTCACCACTCATGGTGGTGGAGGGTATAAAAAAGGATAGGATATAAGGTGAGGCTTTTTTGTTTGAATTTGATCTCAATAATATTATTTACAAAAGATTTATGAGTAGCATAGTAGAAGTGGACCAGTGTATTTAAAGATTATTTTAATTGAATTTAATCTCAATAACGTTATTTACAAGAGTCGTATGGTTATTTAACTTAATTCGGGAGCTATTGCCAATTATTGTCTGACAGCTACAAAATCCAGCAGCATAATTGCCGTATAACCGATATTAGTATGATTTCTGGGTTAAAATTACTGATCTATATAAAAGTTGGTTCAATATCGATATTTATTAGACATTTTTGTGGGTTTATTTGTTTTTCGGAAATGGTTCTTATATGACAGTTCTTAAATCTCCGATCTTCTTAAATTTTGGAACAGTGATTTTCATGCATATGAGGATATTTCACGTCGAATTTCAACATAATAACGGTATATTAAAAATATATATATATATATGTGTTAACGTGGATTTCGGGAGTGGACCTTATATGGGGATACATTTAAATATGGACCGATATTCTCAAAATCCTTCAGTTTGATTTTGGCATATATGTAAATGATCCGTGTAAAGTTTTGGATCGGTACCGATATTTATAAAAGATTTATGAGTATGCAGTAATTTTCGGAAGAGGGCTTTATATGAGGGATCAAATATGGACCGAATTTCGCAAAATTCTGCAGAATGATTTTCGTGTATGTAAGATATATATATAAATAAATGTCTTTTTCGGATGTAGTCCTTGTATGGGAGCTATGACCAATTCTGGGCCGACCACCATAAAATTTAGTACAATAATTTATTTACCTATAAGGATTATTTGTGTCAACTTAGGATTTCGTAAGGACCAAGAATATATATACTTTGTTGGGTCTCAGATAAGTATTTCTCTGTGTTACACACGGAATGACAAACTCATTCACCACTTATGGTGGTGGAGAGTATAAAAATGCCAACTTAATACATATAAACAACAGTAGATAAACAATTTTTGTCCCAAACGGGCTGGACTAACTAAATAAAATTCATTGGTCCCAATTCAGACGATGTAATTCATTCAGCAAAATTTGTTACCTTATTGGCATCGGAGTGAGGGGAACACACTTGATTGTACCGGCAATTCTTGTACTTGTTACATACGAATGAGAGAGTAACACATATTTGTATGACAATGTGTGTCTACTCTCACTCAAATAAAAAATACGAGTGATTTAAATAATAAATTTGTGCTGTGCAAAAATAGAAGAAATTTTAAAGAAAACATTGCATCAATTTTTTCTACAAAAATTGCGTCGTCTAAATTTGGACTTAGATAAAAGATACTTATTTTTATAGCTGATTATCTTTTAGACATCAGGTTGAGGAGAAGATACGACACAATTGATTGTACTAGCAATTCGTGTTATTCTCAAATAAAAATATGAGCGATTTAAGCAATAAGAATTGAGCTGTGTAAACACCGAAGAAATTTCAAGGAAAAAATTGTATCAATATTTTCAATAAGAATTGCTTCGTGTAAATTGAGACTTAGTTCATTTTTAATGAAGATACAATAAATAGTAAATAGAAATAAAAAAAAAAAATAAATTGCACTAAACAAAACTGGGAAATTGGTAAAATTATTCAAAATAACAATATAAAGTAATAGTTGTTGATACAATCATCAATGCACTGCATTTCAAATCCGAAATTCCAAAACGAATTTTTATTAATGCTATTATTAAACCATTTAACCACCAGCTGTTGCTGTAATGCTCCTTAACGATGTTTTTTCCTTTTTATTTCGTTTTTAATATTAGAACTCACACAAAATACCCCCACATTTAAAACAACTCATAGGGAAAATCCCTCATACTTTATGCATTTAAATTACATTACTTTAAATGGATATTATGATTATGACATTGTCCAACACCAGCCACGGTACAGCAGTGGTGGGGTATTTACATTGCTGCGAGTATGCTGGTTTTCCTCAGTTTCTCTTGTGTCAGTTATAATGCGGGGAAAGTCCTTAAAAGCCAAACAAAATAAAGTTTTGTTTGTTTTTTTAAAGTGCTCTTGTGAAATGAAACATAGCCAACAAGCCACAATAATTACAAAAAAATTAAGTGAGACTAAAAAAAGCAGATACAAGAAATAAGCAAATATTTGCATGAAACAAGAAAATGTCTTTATTTTTACACTTAGAGAATTTTTATTTGTTTTGATAAAAATCGTAATTTTGTAAGTCCAGACATATAATTTATGATATAAACAAAAATAACTACTTTCTTATATTTCTCCAACATTTAATTGATAAATATATAAAAAAAAAAAAAACTGATACAAATTTGACCTTTTGACCTCATGAAAGTATTAGGATAGGAAGTTAGGTGGTTAGGCGTAAATAAGCAAATATAAAGAGGCGAAAGTAGTAGCGGTAAAAAGGAGAGAAAAGGAGATGGGATTGTTTATGCTATCATACACTCTAGAAAGAAGTTATCCAACCATATTAATGTCTGCCTGATCATTTCCCGAAAATCGTCTTTCTTGTAATTTGTATCGTCGATTTGCTGGAGCATAATTGACATCGTCATTTGCAGAATTAATTTGATGGCAGTCCAAGTCTTTTGGCATTAGTATTGAATTTCCAGTCTCTTGTTTCTATATTGCTAGCCTGCGGTCTTTGTAATCGTATTGGCCATTGCTATTAAGAATATTGTTCTTCGTTCCGCTTCGAACCGAAAATGCAATACAGCCAAAGCCACTTTGGAATCGTGAAGGTAAATTTGAGTCACCTTTGCCATATCATTTGGTAAAAACTAAGATCAAAAAAAAAAAAATGCAGAAAATGGCCACGTGTCAAACTGATTTGACAAACTCAGTTTTTTTTTATTGTGTTAGTGAAAAAATCTCACACGTATATGTTGATGTGAGTTTGACGAAAATCAAAACAATTTAGATTTCACTGCCGCCGCTACGTCAAACTAAATATTACCAATACATACACATTATTTGTCAAATCAATTTGATACATGGCCATCGTGCTTAAGGTCTGTAAGGATTACAGTTGAGTCCTATGTCAGATTATACTATACAACGGAACTGATTCAGTTGTTTGGTACCATCTAAAGCAGATTTGTAATATTTTTTTTTAGTAATGGCTAAAACAGCTTTTGAAGTATTTTTTGAAAAATATCAGTACTTTTACCAAAAAGTGGTTTGCAATGGGCCAACTAATGTTTCATCGATTGATCTTTCTCTGGATCTTGCTTTAACCCTTGAACACACACCTAGGTACAAATGTATTCACTTGCAACTTTGCAGTGCTGTTACTCAGAAACGGCTTAACTTAGGGCATAGAGAAATATAAGTAATTTCTAATCTTTTGAAGGTTATTTGATTCAATTAGGATCAGTGGTTCAGGAGCTACGAGCTTTGAAAGTCGACACCTACGTAAACACACACTAGAGATACGTTTGTAACACACCAGTTTATATGAAAATAAAAGGCAACAAATGTGTTTAAATTTAATTATATTATTTTATTTGAAAAACCAAAATTATTAATTTACATATGATGTAAATTAATTAAATATGAATTATCGTTACATATTGTGCCGTCGGTATTGGTGATCGAATATTCAAGACACAGTTTTTCTACGCCGTTTTGTTTCTTGAGCATAACATATACAGCCCAATCATGAATAAAAATTCCGCGGGAGTTTTTTTCCTTTTCCAATTTTTCCTATTCAAATTCAATGTTAAAAAAAATTAAAAGGGAAAAAACTCCGGCGGATTTTTTATTCATGATTGGGCTGATAGTAAATAGCAGAAACCGCTGATAGATTTTGGCGTGCGTGATGCGGCAGATGTCGATGATTCCGTGTTACATATTGATTGTAGCGGTCGATTGAAATATGATTCAATCGCTATTTTAGTAGAGAAGTTTCGCGTGACTTGCCGAATTAGTACACGTTCTTCAATAATTGGCATACACAATGCTTCAACCCAGCTGCGAGGGGACTGTTTACGCTTATTTGATTTAGCAATCAGCATGGGGTTGTTCATTCCATATACTATATACGCCGCAAGAGCCAATATGTCCAACATGTTGGAAAATAATGAAAATGGCAAACGCTTCGTCTGTCGTGGTGTAAGATATTCTTTAAACAATTGATGCATTTTATCAATGACACAATTGCTCATATTATAAAATTCTATGATTTCAGGCTTCCCACCCTTAGCTACATACATATGTCGCCATCATAGTGCATTGATGTAAGCAGCGTCGTCACGTTTTTTCTAAAGCCGAGTAATGATGAACCAATTGTCTGTCCTCAAAAAATGCACTCTTTTGCTTATATCTTTTGGACCAGGTAGAATATTTGAACGCTTTGTTTCATGTTAGACTACACATTTAACAAACAAAAACTAAAAAATTTTGTTTTGTATTCATCAACATTTGGCAACATTTGGCTATGTAATGCCCGTGACCTTTTTTGTCTAAATCTCTTGAATCAGGTAGAAAGATTTGTAATATGAAAGAAAAACTAAAACATCTGCAAAATATTATGTATATACGCATTTAAAAAAATAATGAAATTTGACCATTTAAACATTAGAGCCAAAATAAGCCAATACAATACAGGTACAAACGTATCCCGGATGTGTATTCTCTTAGAAAAAGTAAGGTATGTTTTGTACAGTTAAACAATCTGGGTGTATTATCTTTGACCTTGGTGTAAACAATTTATCATTTGCATCTGTAATCTTTACATTTTATATTTTCTGACTGTACTCGATATTCGTGTCAACAAAGTTTTTAAAAATTGTTGTTGCGATTACTTACTTTGTGTTTAGTGTTTAAACGAGTGTGGGAATGCATGCGTACACTTGAGCAAGGATAACGGTCTTTTATTTTCTTGTAACAAACAATTATGATTGGGAGAATTGAAAAACACGAATAAATTAAGAACATTATCATCATCTTCCTCAATAACAACACTAGTAGAAAACATACCATCATAATCTTCAATTTAAATGGAAATTCATATATTCCATTATCATTATCAACATCAGCCCCTTTTCGACCAGATGTTTGGTTTAATTCATATTTGCAGCAATAATGGCATTTTTGTTCCCCGCATAAAATAGCAAAATAATTGTTTTGCATTTCTAGAGAAAATTTCTTTGAATGAAAATATTCGATTCTTAACACTTCACAGCGAATTGTACAGCCACTGCAGGCAGCATTACTCCCTCTTTTAGATTATTATTTTTGTTTGTTACATTAAATGCTTTAGCACCGGAAACACTAGTAAGAGCAACATTAGGGTTAGTTATGTTTAAACCTAAAAAAGGGAATAGAAAAACATACTGTTGTTTAGGGGTCGTTAGTGTTTGATGTTTTTTTTTTTGTTTTAGAGAAATTATCTTAAAATGTGCATTTAATTTGTTACAGCAATTTTTCTCTAATTTGGGATTTTATGTATGTATGTATATGTATAAGTATTTCTTGATTACGTTTATTTTATTTTTATTTGAATGTATTACAGTATTTACATCATAGAACAAATCATTTACTTCTTGCTCATTTTTCGTTGATTTATTAAATTGTTTTAATATAAAAGTTTTATGAGTTTTTTTTGGTACCTCTGGTTAATACATTTTCTTAATTAATGTTCATAATATAATTAAATTTGACTGATTATTGATTTTTATACCCACCACCAAGAAGATGGGTGGTATATTAAGTTTGGCATTCCGTTTGTAACACATTGAAATATTGGTCGTAAAACCAAAAAGACATGATGATCTAGCCATGTCCCTTTGTCTGTCCGTCTGTTAAAGGCACGATAGAGCTTCGAAAAAAGATACAGAACAATGAAATTTTTACCAAACATTCGAAACGAGTTATAGACCCAAGTTTCAGACAACCACGATCTTTTTTGCTATCACGATTTCTCATAGCCCTCCCACAAATGTCTTCCCGGTATATGGCTTTATGGTACAGTGGCACAGTAAAGTATACATACCCCCTTGAAAAACGGGGTTTTGGGTAATATATGAACAATTTAGCAATAAAACAAATTCAATCGAACAACAAACAATAAATTTTGACCAACAATTTTTTTCCACTTAATATTTATTATCAAAAATATATAAAATTCATTTTTCAAACACAGAAAAGTCTGCATACGGCTATGTGGAAAAGTAAATAAAATGAAACTCCGTACTTAAACAGTTCTACCTACCACACACTTCAGGCATCTTCACGAGATACTGTTATATAGAAAAAAGTTTAATTGCTGTTAATTTTGCAGTTAATTTTGTTATTTAACGAAAATGAGTAAAGAACTTTGTGTAAAATTGCGTGAGCTTATTGTAAAGTTCCATAAGGAAAAAATCTTTAATAGAGATTGAAAAACTAGTTAGGCATCCAAAATCAAGCATTCAGACAATAATTCGGAAATAAATATAATGAAACAAAAAGTGTAGAAAACAAACCACGTGCAAAGCGGCAATTTTGTTGAATGTTCAAGAAAAGCCTAAAATTACGGCAGTAGAAATTGCAAAGACTTTAGAACGCCAGCATATTGCTTCAGTGCATCCAGAAATGGTGAGACACGTATTAAAAAGCAATGGATTTCACAGCCGTGTGCCCTGAAAGAAGCCGTTTATTAGTAAAATAAATATGCAAAAACGCGTCGAATTTGCTAAAAAAAAAAAAAATACATTGATGCCGATGAGGGTTTTTGGGCTAATATTTTATTTAGCGACAAAAGCAAGTTCAACTTGTTTGGTTATGACGGAAAACAAAAAGTATGGCGTCGAAATAACGAAGCATTATTGCCTAAAAACTTGCCTTCTACAGTGAAACACGGTGGTGGCTCCATTATGGTATGGGGTTGCATGTCGACGGCTGGGGTGGGTAATTTAGTATTTATCGATATACTTAAATATTCTCAAAGATAATCTGAGGCAATCCGCGAATAAATTGGGTCTTGCAGAAGGTTGGTACTTTCAGCAAGACAAGGACCCAAAGCATACCGCTGGTGTTGTTAAAGAATGACCACTGTATAACGTGCCTCATAAACTTCATTCGCCACCTCAGTCACCGGATTTAAACCCTATAGATAATTTATGTGATGAATTAGACCGCCAAGTTAGAAAAAGGACGATTAAAAATAAACAGGATCTTAAAAATGCTCTACTTGAAGAATGGAATTAATTTCAAATAATTACACACAAGTATTAGCAAATCCTATGAAAAATAGATTAAATGCTGTTCTTGTTGTTTTTTTATTTACTTCTAGCCCAAATAATTTTTTTATTTAAAGTATGTAGACTCTTCTGTGTTTAAAAAATGAATTTTATATATTTTTCTTAATAAATATTGTGTGGAAAAAAATTTTTGGTCAACATTTATTGTTTGTTGTTCGATTGAATTTGTTTGAAATGAACTTTATTGCTAAATTGTTCATATATAAGCCAAAACCCCGTTTTTCAAGGGGGTATGTATACTTTACTGTGCCACTGTATATAAAAATCTATCTAAAATTCTGCAAAAATTAGTTTCATGCAAAGTGAAATCTTAAAATACATTTTGTTTGCATCCATATTCATATTTTAACATATACCCATATACAGTGCACTCGGGATATAGTGAACTAATTAATGCACATGCCTGTTCACTATATCAAGAAATTCACTATATACAGTTTAAGAAAAATAAAAAAAATTTATTCATATAATGTAAAAAAATAATGTTTTTTTTTTATTCAGTAATGAAAATATTTGTACTCATTGTGTCATGAATGGATACCACACAAATTACATACTATTGTGTAACAAAATAATCTTTTAAACTTTTTTTTTTTGCTTTTTACGAGATATTTTAATTTTCTGAAAAGCTAAGTTACGAAATTTATGCAAAACTAAAATGTCTTCAGAGTTATTTGAATTATGTTCAGTCCACTCAATTGCCTTTTCAAAAATTTGAACAGCTTGAGTGGCTGGAATGAGTTCCATATTTGCTGACTGCTTAAAATCTTCGTTATCGGTACTGGCATTAGATTCATCATCAACAGATACCGAAAGCGCATTTTCTGCATTGTTCCATTGTCTGATGTCATCTGCAGTATATTAATATCATGCATACTCACATTTGGATTAATAATTTGGAGCATTTCCAAAAAAGGGTTTACTACTTCTTGTTCAGGTTGCTGACGCAAAGAAATGTGCAATAATTCTGCGTTAATAAAATCACCCAAAAGAGGAATCTAGCATTTGTTAATCACATCTGGCGTTAATTCTTGCCAAGCCATTTCAAGAATGAAAATTGCATCTTTGAGAGTTAAATCTTTAAAAAACTAACTCGCATTTTGCTTACTGCACGTTTGCACGTTGAAGAATATATTTTTTGTAAAAAAATTTTGTTATGCGAATCACATTCTGGTCCATTGGCTCGATTAATGGCTTAACGTTTGGTGGCATATAAACGACAAAAATGTCGTTTCTCTGGCGAATAGGCAAGCAGGACACCTCGCAAACAACCCCTTATTATTCAAAAAAAAAAATCAACGATTGCGGTTGGAGTTCGCCAAACGCTACTTAGATATGGATGAAACATTTTGAGAATCGGTACTGTTTACTGATGAAACAAAAGTAAATAGTTTCGGGAATTATGGTAGAGGAAAAGTGTGGCGCAAACAAAAATACAGTCTTAGACGTAAAAATTTTTAGACCCACAGTCAAACACGGCAATGACAGTGTCGTGGTGACAGCTAGCGGGGTAGGACGATTGGTAGTTATAGGCGGTGTAATGGATCAGTACCAATATAAGCAAATATTGGAAGGTAATTTGAAGGCCTCCGTAGATAGTTTGAGTCTTGGATCACGTTGGATATTTCAGCAAGACAATGAGCGTACTGCTCGTTCGGTCAAGGAATGGTTACTGTACTATGCACCAAGATAAATAAATCGATGTCATCGGTTTCTGCTGCACAGTTGTCTATCAGCCCATTTATGTAAACATAAGAGGTGATTTGTTGTGCAATTTTCCACATCCAGTATTTATGAGGCATGTTCAAATGGTTTTAAAATATTCACAACGCCTTTGATGCAGCTTATATGTATTGAGTTTTTAAAAATTTTTAAGCTCATTTTTAATTTGTAAAATATTAGTGACATCCAACCAGTTCATTTCTATAGAGTCCAATATTATTCTTCGAGTTAGACAAAAACTTTTCATGGTATTTGGCCAGATTTTTTGAAATATTTGACAACGTTTTAGCACAAATTGCAGAGTTCATCCACTTCTTCTACTTGCTTTATCGAATTTTCTACCACGTTGTTTAAAAGATGATTAACGCAAAATATGTGAAAAATTGATTAAATGCCGCAATCATATTTGAACCTCTATTAGTAACCATACCATATCTATCTCTATCATAATGCATCCAACTCTGTTCTTTACTTCCACGCCTTCATTAATTTTAATAATTGCATATACATATGCTTCAAACTTTGGTTCTGCGTCTTTTTGTGGTAATCTGATACTTTCCATACAAAATTATTTGCTTAATGTCCTTATTACTTGTCAGTTCTATGTTAGATTCAAATCGTTGCTTCAAAGCAAAAACATGCAATTAATTATACACTGTCATTTATATTTTACTTTCTTAAATATTCTTGTTGCATACCATCATTTCAGCCATTTTAAATTATAAACAATTTTCACCTTAAATTTAAACTAACACACTGATTGCACTAGTAGTTTTTTAAAGAACTGATGAAATATATAGGAAATATTTTTGAATATCCAATTAAAAATGCTATTTATTGCGTTTACGTCCCAGGTAAATCTGAAAGTCAAGAGGCAAAAATTTAAAAACCGCGAATTTTATACTTTTACGACACCTATAATTTGCTCTTCCAAGTAAATGCACTTCTATACCAAAATGCAGGTAAAATCATTTATAGCAGAAAAAACAGTAATTGAAAAAAAAACAAAAGTTTCCAAACAATTTTCTTGTAATTTGTATATATACTAGTATGTATACCTACTTTCCTTATTTCCTGCGTCACAAAAAAAAATACCCAAATTCATTAACAGGAATTTAAAAATTTTAAAGAATTTGTAGACCTGAAAATAGTGATACAAAATTTACAATTTACAAAATACCTGTTTATTACAGTGTATAAAAAACTAATTCTAACTTCACCGGAAAGAGCAGGTGACGTTAGACAAATGGTAAGATGAATAGTGCTAAAAGGATTGTTGCATGACAAAATTTTTCTTAAAGGTTTGGCGGGATTAACAATTTAAGGTGAACAAATTTAGTCACAAACAAAGCAGAGTGCACGTCTACTGGAAGCGGAATTTATAAACAAGTAATACTTAGTCTCCTGGAAGAAGCTGTGGCAAACCTGCTTCAATTTCAGAAGCAACGAAACCCTAAAGAAGCTGTTTAGGGGGTTATTGAATGTGAGAATTTAGAAATAGAAGCTCTTGAAAGTAATGATTTGGTTCTTGAAAATGAAAAATATGAAAGTCAAATATTGGCACCTTTAACATCTTCTCAGAGCGTTGAAAAGGGCACTCATTTAAAAGGAAATGAAAAATCTACGTTGAAGAAACAGGCTGATTATCTTTGCTTTAGAAACGATAATCTTCAAAAACAGAAACAGTACAACATTCATTATATTTTATACAACTATTGAACAATATAGTTAATTAAAAACTCTTTAAAATTAAAAACTATAAAATACATTTGTAATATTTCAATTGTATTACAATTAATAATATAATAAATAAAAGCATCAAAATAATGCTTTGCTTAAATAAAAACCGACCTTTTTCATATACACACGTTATTTGCCACATGCGATGCACACGCAATAATAGCAGAAGCATAGCAGTAAAACAAACGCGCATGAGCGAGACTGGTATTTTATCAATGGCTTGGCGTATATAAAATTATTATACCCTCCACCACCACAAGTGCTGAATGAGGGTATATTTGTCGTTTGTCGCTATGTCCGTCTGTCTGTTCGTCACTGTAAAACACTTTCACGTCCAAAATACACAACTTAACTAAACGAAATATAATTCCTATTTCGTAGATAACTTTGGTAGTGAAAATCACCAAAATCGTTATAGTAAAACCAGTATTATGGACCAAAATGTATAAATAATCCTTATAGGTAAATAAATTGTTGTACTAAATTTTATGGTGGTCGGTCCATAATTTGTCATAGGTCCCATATAAAGACCATATTCGAAAAAGTTATATATTATAGATATGCATCGGTATCGCCTCAAAACTTTTATATAGATCATTTAATTATGTAACACAAAAATTATTCTACAGAATTTTGTGAATTTTGGTCCATATTTGACCATATCGCCCTCTCCCGAAAATCACTGCAATACTCATACATCTCTTACAAATAACAGTACCGATCCAAAAATTTACACGGAGAATATTGGTCCATATTTGACCATATCTCCCATATAAACCCCTCTCCCGAAAATCACTGCAATACTCATAAATCTCTTACAAATAACAGTACCGATCTAAAATTTACACGGAGAATATTCGTCCATATTTGACTATATCCCCCATATAAGGTCGACTTCCGAAATTCCCTTTGATATCCTGAGATATCCTCATATGCATAAAATTCCATTTCCGAAAAACAATTTCACCCACAAAATTGTCTAATAAATATCGATATCGAACCAACATTTATATGGATTAGAAATTTTAATCCAGAAATCATATTAATATCGGTTGTACGGCAATTCCTTTCGAGCCTAACAACCAATCATACAACTCTTGTAAATAAGGGTATTGAGCTGAACTTCTACCAAAAATAATTCTAAAATACGTAGAAATCACATTAGTGGATACTGGATTTAGAAGCTATCAGTCCATAATTGGTCCATTTCTTCTATGCCACCCATAAATCTTTTGTAAATAATGTTATTGAGATCAACCTCACCTTAAAATGTTAGCCTTTTTTATATTCTGTTTCTTAACTTATTGCAAATATGGAAAAATGTTCTTGTAATTTTATAAATTGGTTAACTACACTCAAGATTATTATGAAAATCAGACACACTCTGTATAGTTTTACTATTTCTTAATACGTTTAGGTGGGGGGTATTTAAGATTAGGCACAGCCAAATATTGCACTCAAACTTGTTTTTACTGTTCTTGAAGAGTTTGTGCTACAGAGTTTGAAAGAACTCTCATGCATTTACAGCACTGTTTACAATGTGCAGCGAAGAGTACAACACAGTATTTTTTGTTGGTGTCGCCCCTAAGATGTGTGAAATATCTTTAGAAGGCAGGTAGGTTTTGGTATTCAAATACATTTGCGCAGTCCTCTATTAATGTACGAGTATACCTAACTACCAATTACTATGGCTCTGCAAGATAATAAACACCAACCGAGTTCTTAGACATTATCCTTTTAAAATGCGAATAGAGGAAATATTGATAACAGCTGCAGAACTATCGGATTATATACTGGTAGCTTTAAATAGAGAAAAACAAATTAAATCAGTGAAATGGGTTTTTCAATGATAATGATGTTAAGATACAAAGAGTTTTTCTGTATACCTAAAAGCAGAACTGACTACGTCAGCCTTTAAATCTGCATATATATATAAAATAGGATTTGTGTATGTATGTAACGTATGGACTACAAAACAGCTGGGCCGATTTTGATGAAATTTTCAGGGAATCTTCAGAATATTCAGGCGGGGGACACTTTGAACTCTGATTTTTGATTTTCGGTCTGCGGGCGGAGGGGCGTGGAAAAATCAATTTTTCATATTGCAGCACCAATGACATACGAGTCAATACAATTGCCATGAATAAAGCACAAGTCCAATCATTGATTATTGCTGGCTTAATTTTGGAAAATTTATGTTTTCCACACGGCCAGTTGTATGTGGCTTGCTCCCGAGTATGCACGCCAAAAAACAAAAAAACATTATCTATCCGCTGGCTCCAAGATGAAGTAATAAATAAATATAATTTCCAATTTTCCTAAAAAGATGCGTTTCTTTTTTGATTGTACCCATGGGGGTTACTGTGTACTTCGATTCGAAAAGAAAATCGTTCGAAATTGTATACTTTTTACATTGTATTTCGAAAGATTTTGCTTTCGAATCGAAATACATTGTAACCCACCATGTCTACACCATATGTAAGTTATTCTGTAACAAAACTTTATGATAGGTATTCTATGGATTTTTATTTAAAGGCCGTAAATTTCGTAAAAAGCTCAATTTAAATTTACAACACTAATGTTTGCTTTAGGCCAGCAACGCTGACCGGGTCAGATAGTCAAATATAAAAGACTTTGCATGCTATGCAAACACGGATCAGAATTCTTTGCGTTCTAGCCCTCTGCACCACTTGCGGTGCCTGCTAGCCAACAGACAAACATCACTCTTTTAACTAGTGTTACCTGGTGGTTCGAAATTTGCTGTAATTATCATTTTTATTTATTAATTTCTATTTACATGTTGCCTCCTCTTCTTCAGTTTTTTCGTATTCATGTCAAGACTTCGTCTCGAAAACCTGAATACATTTGTTTCTCGAAACATATGTAAATTCAACGACCCAGGTTCGAATCCCAGCCAAGATAATTATCAATAAAAATTTTAATAATAAAAATTTTTCAAGTTGTAAAACAATTCCTATCTTCAGTAAAAATAATTTAATGAAAATTAAGTTTAATGAACTCGAGCCTAACTAAATAAATATCAAAAATTAAAAATTACCAGTTCAAATAAAATAATAATTGTTGTTTATAAATAAAAATATATTTGCTCAATTTCATTATTGTCCCTAAAATGGACAGCCTGATTATAATCTGATTCGAATATAATACGATGACTGAAGTGAACATCTTTGTAAAAATAATACAACTGATTATGAAAGCTTGAATGTCAAAATTCTCTTAAGAATTAGTTAAGAAATCAAAATTATTTGTTTGTTTGTTTGTTTTCCCCAAAAAGGAAAGTTAGTTTTAATGGTGTTACAATTCACGAATGAATAAACGTTTATCGTTCGTTAATAACTTATAAAATTGTTATCACCAAAAATAAACTAATAAATGTAATAAACATTTGATTACAAAATTCAACGAAACTAATTATTGAATTGTGTTTATGCTATTGTGTTTAATGTACCTTCAGTGTCTCACAGCTTTTTTTGTACAGTGCATTTATTTGCTTTCAAAGCGCCATAAAGAGAAATTGGTTAAAACCAATTCCCGTTATTCTCTTGTTGTACGCGGACTCATTTGCACTATTTTAAATTGACACTTGACGTTGCGAAATCGGACTCACAATTCAACAGAAAATATTGATAGAAATAGAAAACAATTTTTAGTTTTAATCTATTAAAATAAAGATTTTTGCAATACATAATTTTTGTTTGTTCAACTATAAATTTTTTTCTTTTAAATGACATCAACTTATCTTTTAAGTTATGGAGCTTTGAAAAACAAACATAAAAATGCATCGTATACAATAAGCTGTGAGCCACTGCAGTTGGTTGAAAAGTCTGATGAAAAAAATAAATTTTTTATTCAAAGTATTGGCTGCTTTTGGTGAATTAACGGACAATTTAAGGTAATGTCATGTGTTTGTCATATTCGAAGCATTGTTAAAAAGATGCGCTGTTCAGACCACAACTGCAAATTGCACCATTATACATTAATTTAATAATTTTTGGAAGCTTTAGGTTTTTGCAGTTGTTCAACCGGATAATATTCAATTTTATAGGAAAATGTGCATGATTTTGTGTCTATTTTGAAAGCTTTTGCAGTGTCGCCGGTTTTTATGTGAGCAATACTTTAAATTAAATCATGAAATATTAAGAAAATAAAAAATATATATAAAACTTTTTCCTCTGAGTATTAGTGATATTGCTATATTGGTGGTGATATCCCACTTACTTCATTGACAAACCAAACATATATGTACAACAACAATAATCCATATATCCATATACATACATACATATGTATATATTATAAATGGCTTTGTAAGTTTGTTTGTTTGTTCCGCAATCATGCCTAAACGGCTGAACCGATTTTAATAAAATTTTAAACGATGTGTGTGAAGATAAATAAAGACCATAATAATTTGTGAAAATTTATATGCATTCTTGAAAATATGACATATTACAAAATTTACACATATGAGATCACTGAGGGATGTCGTCACTATCACCAAATTCTACTATGTCAATGAAATGAAGATCATCAGTAGTACTATTAGAATGGGTAAAGAGTTTTTCCCAATTGTATCTGTGAAAATTTATATTCATTCGTGAAAATGTTAAATGCATAATAAAAATTCTCATGTAAAAGTTATCTGAGGGATGTGGTCACCAAATCCTACTATGTCAATGAATGAAACCTACTGAGAAATTAACACAATCAATAACGCTATTAAAGGTTTTTCCTTTTGCAAAGATCTTTTCAAATATCTAAAATTCTTCTAAAAGAATTATGTATGTATGTATGTTACCAAATTAAAAATATGTCATAAGATAAAAAAGAATCAAAATAAGACTTTATTAAAATTTAAAGTAAATGTTGAAATGTTGAAAAAAACAAATCGTTTTATTCTTGTCGAAATTATATTATTAGCATAATATTTATTTTGATGGTCTTGAGTGTCTAGTAGAAAGATTTTTTAGTTTTGCCAATACAATTCTCGGAAATGCTGAAATGGAACTCTTAGCTCCGAATAGTCGCAACAAATATCGGTTGCAGAAATGATTCATTTTAATGGTAAGTTGGCTACGACAAATATGTTGTCGTTAGTTCCTTGTAGGTTTAGAAATATACATTATGTAAGAAAATATGACTGCTTTTCTATTACTAGGATGGGACAAACTTTAATTTATGCACCGAAATAAAGTTGTTAACAAAGTGGTGCAATTATAATGGGTATCGAAAAGTAGAAAATTGAGTTAAAAAATAACCCCCAACTGATAAATTGTCTATTAAAGATAATATTCTTATTGATTGGTTTAATATGTTTTTGGTTCGGTGAAATTTTGAATTGAGTTTATTAAACAATTTCGTAGTATATAGTGCGAAGTTTTAAAAAAGCGATAAAAAATTATTGTTACGTTGGTAAATAATGAGCAAATAAAACGGGGTAAAGGTTTTACGGATTGTCCGTATTACTATTTTCATATTATCTTTTCGAGAAACATTTTTGAACAACCTTTTTAAGATTTTTTTTTAATTTTCATCTCATTGTTCAATTTACACGAAGCAATTCTTTAAGTTTACCTTTTAAACATCATGGTGAGGGGAAGATAATATTGATTGTACTAGCAATTCGTGTAACTCTTTTATTCGTATTACATATGTGTATACAAATGTATGTATACTCTCAATTAAAAATTCGAGTAATTTATATTGTGTTTGAAATTTAAAGGACAAAATTGTATAAATTTTTGTAATAATAATTGCTTCGTTTAAATTAAACTCAATTTTATTTAATGTAAATAAATTTAATGTACATACTTTGCAAATTTCATTGCATTACATATTTGTTGGATCTCTAAAAAATGAATTTTTTATCAAAATATTGATATACATATTTACAAATGTGGGGAACAAATTGACACATATTTTCAGATGTCATTTCTGATCTTACACATTTTAAAATTTTTGTACAAAATGTTATTTAAGATCTAGCTTGACGATAATAAAAAATAAATCATTGAAAACAAATTTCAAATATATGTATTTGGATTAGATTTGAATTAATAAAAACGTAATAATTCAAAGGTTAAATGAATTTTATTATGATTTAATTCTGAATTTTGTAAACAAGTACTAATAAATCAGATTACTTTTTCAAGAATGAATATAAATGTTCACAAACACAATTTGGAAAAACCCTTTACACTTTTCAATAGTACTACTAATGGTCTTCATTTCCCATTAGGTTTCATTAGGTCACAGTCACCACATTCCTCAGATAACTTATACTCGTATATGAGACGCTTTATGCCGGTTAATAGCACTATTGATTATCTTCATTCCCCACCTAGCATTCATTCCCGGAGATGGTAAAATTTGCGAGTAATATATCTTCTTAGACAATATATATCACAACATTTATTTCATATTTAATTACAGTTAAAACTAAAAAACTTAGTACAAATAATGTATTTTATTACAAAATTTTATTAAAACTATTAAATGTCTGAAAAAAATGTGACTAATTTATGTATTGAATACTTTTTATATCGCTTGCTATATTTTTTTTCAAAAACATATTTATTTAGGCATATTTATCTTTACACACATTTTGAAATGTAGATAGATCTATGCTTGGAAGCGTCAAAAGGTTGAATTTTTTTTCAGGACTTTGCAGGAAGGCATGAAATGGGTAAAACCCGGTAAAATTAGTGCCTTTGTTTCTTAAACAACCAATCCCAAACGGCTAAATAAAAATTTGATATTTAGATAGATCCTGGCAGGGATAAAAAGGGGGAAAGGGGGTCAAATTTAAATATTGTGATCTAAAATAATGATTAACTTTGTTATGAAACAACTGCTTTTTTATTTACTTTCTATAGCCACAAAAATGTGTATTAGAAAGGTACCTTTCCGAAGGTCTTCTTGCATGGGGATAAAAGATGATAAAAAAGGAATTTTCCGTTTATACAAAAAGGGAAAAAATCGGTAAAATCAAACGAGTGAACCGGTTTTATTGAAATATCGAAATAAATAGTGAACAATTAAATAGTGTTTCATTATAGTAAAATCCATATAGTAAATCTCATTACATAAAAAATTTCATGCGATGGAATAGTTTGGCCAAATCCTTCATAGAACTCTGAAATCTTTGAATTATAAATTCAACAAAAAATTAAAAATATCACAAATACAAATCAGCATTCTCACTTATATGTTGTGATGGCAATATCCCTTGCCTTCATTTTGCATATAGTGGGATTCCATGCGATGTAATAGTTTAGCCACATGTGGCAAATTGCTCATAGTACTTATACATCTTTAAGGTATTAATTCAACAAAAAAATTTAAACTGTGCAAAATATATTTCAGCATTCCCGCATATACATTGCATGCAGTGATATCATTGTGTTTTGTCTCTATTTATTATGTAGTGATAGAATTATTTTGTAATATTTACCAGTAGCTATCAAAGAATTTTAATTTTTTAATTTGTAATTTTAAAACGTGTTTTAATATTATCGTTTAAAATACGAAATTTTTAATATTTAGTTCTGACTTGAAAATATCATTCCATTAATAGGTTTATATTTTTGCCTCCAAAAATACATTACATTATTATATGTGTTTGCGTACATTTTTCTCCGACCCTAGATTATTTATATATTTATGACACTTTGTCTAATAAAATATTTTCCAAACAAATATTCGACTACATAAGCTGTGGTAACAGAAAATTGTCTCACTTTGTATGAAACTGTATGTTGTAAATTTCAAATGTCATCATATTCGATTTAGTTCAGTTTCAGTTTATGTGTTTTTCGTGAGTTTATTTTATTAAAAAAGAAAATGTATACTTTACGATGGTGTTAATTTTATGATTATTTGCTGTTGAATCTAACAATTTATTAGGAAATGTTTGTACGTAGTTGCTGCCAGTTAGATTACTAAAAACTTTACTAGGAAATTTTATTCAGATATTGGAGCCTCTGTAAAAAAAAAACAAAAATACACAACAGGTCAACAAGGTTAGTTAAGATTTTTAAGAAATACCATTAAATTGGATTAAAATTATTAAGGTGACCTTGTTTGTTTATAAGTATGTTTGTCCCCTAGAGGTAGTTTAAACTTTGGAGTCCAACTAACTTTTACCGAGTGTAGAGTGTTTTTTTTTTTTTTTTGGTTAGTTTTGATTTTATAGTGTGTTAATTTTTTTAGTTTAATTTTAATGTTTCCCTTTAAAAAACTCTTAATATTTATTATATACATAAACATATGAAGTTTTCCAGTGCTTTTCTAAGCAATTTCAAGCCGTAAAAATAGATTCTTTTTAAATTTTTTTTATTGATTTTCTTATCTGGGGTAGTAAAAGGTTAAAACATTATTAAGGCATTTTTATGAGTTTATATATCTTGGTTTTTTTTCATATTTTCTTTTAGACATTAATAATTAATGTCAGCCAATATAATTTATGGTTTCAAATGCAAGAGTTTAAAATTGAAATACATATTCAATTTTGTTAATTATTACAGCATTAATATTTGCTTTTGAATTGTTTAAATAAAAAGGAGGAAAACGGGTAAAATTTTAATATTTTGGTATAAAATAATGATTAACTTTTTTATGAAGCAACTGCGTTTTTATTTTCTTTATACACTATAGCCCCGATTTGGGTCGTTAATAGGAACCGGGGAAATGCGACGCAAACCGAAACGATGCAAAACATAAAGACACAAAATTTCAAAGTCGACGCAAATCGGAATCAAAACGACGCAAAGCGGATTAAACCAAATTTAGAAAAGCGACGCAAATAGGATAGACGCCAATCGGGGCTCTAGTGTATAGCCACAAAAATGTGTATTAGAAAAGTACCTTTCCGAAGGTCTTCTTTCAATGTGGTAAAAGCGGATAAAAAGAGGAATTTTCTGTTTATACAAAAAGGGGAAACCACCGGTACGACTAAACGGCTTAACCAGTTTTATTGAAATATGGAAATACTCGTAAACCGTGAACAAGTGTAGTAAAATCCATATAGTAAATCTCATTATTTCGTGCGATGGAATAGTTTATCCACATTCGGCCTAATCCCACATTTGTTTTTGAAATGTTAAAATATTTTTCAATATTGAAAATGCTTTAGCTAGTATTATGTAGTTGTAAAACTATTAGAGGTAGAAAAGGAAGTTCCCTTTATTTGTGTTCATTTGAAGTTTTTATGTTCATAAATTTAGAAAAAGCAAAATATACCTTTATGTACGGATTTTTAGCTAATTGCTTTTATTTGTGAGTGTTCAGATTGCACAACACACTTCAGGTAAAATTCGTACTGTAACGTACATTTAGTATGTGAAATAAACTTTCTACAAAAGACTTCCCTATCACTTTCAATGTAGAACAATTGAAATTGAATTAATTTTCTTTCAAGTTCCAACATACGCCAATGCATGACTAGAAACTATTACTTAAGTGATGGTCCAAGTCCAAATATAAGAACAAATTACTGTCAGATATCTTAGGAATATATCAAAACGGCAGCATATACTTTAGATATTTACTGAATAAGCCATATGAGAAGTTTGTTGAAAATAAGAATAATAAATAAATAAGAAAACTTGATACATGCACAAAAATCATTATTTTGGCTGATTTATGTTTATAACTAAAAATAAGTGTTGATTTCTAACATTTGATTAATGGGCGAATTATTTTCAGTCACTGACTACAGTTTATATAGCAGAATTTAATCCCCTTTGTTCTATTACATCCAATTTCTTACTAGTTGTTGCCTGCTTTGTGGCCTAGATCCTATATTTATGATTGCTCTTTAACAGCCAGTGCTTAGTAAATTATTTACTCAAAAACCTTGTCGATTTGTCGAAAGTGTTTGAAGCACTCAACAATGTGTCTCTTGATGTCTGAAAAGCTTTTAAACAGCACATATTTAAACTTGATTTATCTCCTTTAATATCCAACATTAAACAATTAAAAAGCGATTTTAAATGTCAGACAGCTAAATTTTCACTGGGAAAATCCTTCATTAATGACAAATCAATTTCGGTGAAGTAATTTAAACAACAACAAGCTACAGTTTTTATCAGTTTAATGGGCTGTCTGTCAGACTTTTGTGAAACCAACAACCAGAACCATAAAACCAGCATACTCGTATAGGTTTCCCCCCAAAAAAACCAGCAAGAAAAATTCACAAATAAATTAAACAACAAATGGGAAACGTTACTTTATTCGCACCAAATACGCTTGAGCAAATATTTTTTGATTATTTAAATTTTAAATTAGAAGGAAAATAAACGTAACCATTACTCAGACATCCACACCCACTACAAGTCATAGTTATAGCAATGCGCAGGCGCCTGTACGCAAATAAATGTACATATATAAATATTTATGTAAAGATGTGTGTTTATAGTTTATAGTAAAAGGTATGTTTGCATGTACTAGTTACTTACTTGTACTACTTGTGTACATATGTAGCTATAATTGAGGTGATAAAAAAGCGTTATAATTAAAATTGGAAATTTCCCTTCGACTTAATGGGGTTTTAAAGACTTGTTAAAATAAATTTACTTGGTTATTGTTGTTGTCTTTTATTAGTTATATCTATTGAAACGAGTACAATTAGTTAGTCTTTTTTGTTGATATTTTTGCTTAGGCCTTTTTGTAAAATTTTACCAAATTGCCATGTAAAATCGCATAAATATCTACATACATATGTACATATATCTGAATTTGTTTATTAAATTTTTGCTTTGTATTAATAACGAAATATTAATACAACCAAATGTATTTAATTTATGGTCATCTAACAGCCCAAAATAGCAGCTAAAACGTGCATAGTAGAGAGTTAGTAGGTCGTAATCGGTATGAAATCACTTGTAAGTACACGTGTAAGCAAAACACTTTTATGAAAAATTTCAAATAATTTTATCAGCACAGTGAATAAAAGAATTAAAGATGACTATAATTTAACCAATTTTTAAAATTGATAATTTCATTATTTTCATATTGATAACATTTTTTTGAAATGTGTATGACAGAAGATTCGTGCTTTGGACTTGATCTGAATTAAAAAAAAAAATACGATACTGTGACGACAACTCCTACTTGATCATTAAGCATGAGTTGATATTTGTAGCCCGGGTTCGATTCCCAGCCGATGCCACTCAAACAACATCAGTTTCTCATAATTATTAGTACTCTTCTATCTATCATAACTAATATTTATCAAAGCACCCTCCTTCGATGGTATAGCATTCAAATGCCACCGAAGTAAAATAATTAAATAAAGGCTATAAAATCAAGCATTAACATTAATGCGCCTACTCACCACCAGAGGCGCTGCAATTCTGCACTAAAAACAAACATAATGCGCAATTGCAGAGTTTTTAAGCTTTCTTCTTTCACCGCCTTTACTTCTTCAACTATCCCCTAATTAATTGCCTGAGAGTTACGTCTTTAAAAAAAAAAAGATTCTTTTAACTGGAAAGCAACTGGCAAGTGTACTGCAATCAGACTCAGTGCTATTGGCCAGATATTAATTTTTAAAGGTTGCATTAGCTGTACGGCACCTTTCTTTTACTTTTTACTACAATAATATACAGTGTTGAAAAAATAATAAGAACGATGCTTTTAAATTCATTTTCATTTTTAGTATTTCAATAATTTAAGGTGCCCCGATAGACTAGGCGATAGTGTGCTGGACTATCAGTCAGAGGGTTGCGGGTTCGATTCCCGCCAAAGACTCTGGGTGTTTTCTGCAGACAAGCCAAAAAGCTTCGCAGTTTGTGTTTGTTTAAAAAAAAAAAATCAACAAATTATATATGTCAAGTTAAGGCTTCTTAGTCTGCTACAGGAAACACATAATCAATAATATTACATTAGAAAAAATAATAATCTATCAATCTACGTTTATGACTCACATAATATTAATATTTAGTTGAACTTCCCCCTATTTTCAATACTTCTTCGCAGCTACGATCAAGATTTTCACATATTTCGGAAGATGGGAAAAGTGTAGGCCTTAAAAAACCTTAAAAAGGAACATTTAATAAATTTTGACTTTGGCCAACATTCAACATACAAAGAAATTAGTTTTTAGGTTTATATCCCACTATTTTCTGTTAGGACTTTGAGTTCAATAACGTTTCAGTCCGCGAATTGTGACGGCCACTTCATAACATGGACTTTGTTTGGCTTAAACAGCGATTTAACTAGTTCAGATGTCTGTTTGGGATCATTGTCTTGCATGAATTCCCATGGAAGAAAACCCACCTTATTAACAAATCTCCTCCATGTTTCATGGTTTTTTGTACATTAGCAAAACACAACCCTACTAAGTACAGTAGAGCACGAGGCTACCTCTCGGTGACATTAAAATATTGATTCACTTGAGCATCATTAAAAATATACTAAAGAGGAACTATCATATCCAAGCTACTTTTACAAATTTTCCTGATGGTAGAGTTACAATATCCTTGATTTATTATCCTCCAAGACATAATGGTAATCAATGTTAGATTCCCAACTATTTGCAACTACAGATTCAAGATTTATATTTTTATGCTTAACATACATTCTGCGGCTCTGTCCTTACTACTCCCAGAGGGAGATAGTTTTTGAAAGCAATATCTTTTGTTAGACTAGATGCGAACTTACTTATTAGTCTACACAGCTAAATTGATCTAATTTATTTTGCTATAAACAACGTGAGTTTATATTAAGGATTCTGGAGCTTTGGATAAATATTTCATTTTTTGCTCCAATTATAAAATCAAATGGTTAAAGTTTAAAATGTATGTCAACTCACACTTGCCATAGAAGCAGTTAGAAGATCTTCGACAGATAGAATCAACGATCAAAGGAATATACAAGGACACTTGGCATTCCTAGAACCCTTGACAATAATGATTGCTGTATTTCCAATCCCAACTATCTGATAGTTTCAAAATGGGAAGTATAGTTGGTGATGGAATTTCTTTTGTATCAATGATGATTGTAGTATTCTTCAGGCTGAAGTATTAGCGATTAAACAGGCTAAGACTGTATCGTATATCTGGAAGAGATATTCAAATTTATACAGATAATCAAGCTGCAATAAAATGATAATTGGTGTGTACGCAACATTAAAACTGATCCGGGAGGACAATCATGTTCTGAATGGAATAGCAAAGAAGGTTGACCATGCTACATGAATCTGATATTAATCACTTCTGTGACATCCCAATCTCTTCTTGTAAATTATGAATCGCTTCGGTATAGGTGGCAAAATGATTCAATTTCCTCTATAATAACAGCCTTATTTGCTCGAATATTCTCAGTGACCTAGTTCCGACTACCATCGGACTTTGTGGGTTTGGACTACATGATAAGGAGTTAACAATAACTCGTGTCCCACAGTGATAACATTCTTCTGAAATAACTAACTATTTCAAATAACTAATACAACAATTAATACAACCATTTGTTACAAATAATATACTTTGCCAAATTATGCGTATTTGTTCATTAATCTATCAAAAATTATTTTACACTATTGTAATGCCAACTTAACAACCTTTACCTTTTGTGCCTTAAAACTTTGAGCTCTCAGTTTAAAAAAAAATTCATCAAATTAACAAAGTTGTTAATATATTTTGTCTTGTTTTACCCCACACCCCACTGTGCACAAAACTACAACAAGTTTTTATTATTTTGTTAATGTCGGAAACATTTTTTTTAATTAAACTTTTTAAAAAAGTTATTCAACAATTAAAAAAAAGTTTACGACCATAGTAAAACTTACAAAAAGAAAATAGAATTAAAAAACAGGCCTATAATGAGTTTTTTTTAATTCATTAATTCAAACTACATACAATTTATCCAGCCATTCATTCATACATTCATTCGCTCATTCATACATTCATTGATTTATTATAGATTGTCGTTGTCATTTCTATGCACCCTACTACAAATTAAGGGCACATATTTATTTCATAAACCAGTTGGTAAAATATTTTGGGTTGATAGGTTTGAAAGAAAAGATTATTTTACTCTAATACTCGTATAACAGCTATTACTCCTTAGGTGATTTTGTTAAATTAAAATTTCCACAACTTTCTTCAAACAAAAATTTCAAGAATTTGATTTAAAGTCTGCAAATTACTGAATTAAAATTCTTAAATTTAAACAGAAATTGGTCAGATACGTTTGCCATAACCTGTCCCATAAATAGTAGACATACATTTCCAATACCAGAATACATGACCCACTTTTATTAATACACCTGATGAAAGAGTTACACAATAGAATAGAATAGAATAGAATAGAATAGAATAGAATAGAATAGAATAGAATAGAATAGAATAGAATAGAATAGAATAGAATAGAATAGAATAGAATAAAATATAATAGAAAAGAATAGAATGGAATAGAATAGAATAGAATAAAATAGAATAGAATAGGATAGAATAGAATAGATTGGAATGGAATGGAATGGAATAGAATAGAATAGAATAGAATAGAATAGAATAGGATAGGATAGGATAGGAGTTACAGGTTTCAAGGTAAATGTTATGATTTCCGAAAATGAACCACTCAGGATTATTTTGTTTGTTTCTAACTCCGCATTACCCATACTTTCACTACCTCTTGGAAAGTTTCAGAGATCGTTAAAGCCGGATGAGTTTGTCTGTATTCTTAATTTTTCAAAAGTGACTTCTTAAGAGAATGTTCAAAATTTGTTGTCAAAAAAGAAACGGCAATGATAATTGCTAGCCGTTATTTCAAAAAGTCTTTGGTACGAATGACTAGTACGAAGAACCAACAAATGCATTGACACAACCATAAAACTTTGGGAACTATAACATTCCGTGCAACTGCAGTTGTCCTTCCATACACATACAAAATATTTAAAATATTTAAACTAAACCATATAACGTATATTGGAATATATAGCACATATATATTCACTTGCCATTTTACATTGACCCAGCATATTGAATTTAAAGTAACAATTGGTGTTGATACACTTGTATCTCTTTATTTTAACAAGGTACTTACCACAACCGCTTATTAATATTGTCAGTTATTACAAGTAATGAAACAGTAGAAACAGAATATGCTTGTACTGGAAAGTAAACAATTACATAATCACCCCTATCGTGAATAAAAATTCCACATGAAATTTGTTCCCTTTTCAAATTTTTCCTATTTAAATTCAATGTGAAAAAATAAAAGGGAACAAATTTCATGTGGAATTTTTATTCACGATAGGGGTGAATATATAATATATGAGCCTATATACAACTACTTCGAAGTAGTACAGACGGTATGTAGTATCCAATGAAAAGTATTTTATTAAATAATTGCAATTCATTAAGAAGATGTTGTTGGATAGTTAGTATAGTAATTTTAAATTTACCCACTACTAAGTCTGTCATTCGACAATTTTTTTATTCCATTTTTTGTCTTAAGTTTTTGCCATTAACTCATGAATATATTTAAAGTTTGATTAATGATTAATCCAATGTTTGCTATATTTAAATATTGCCTCCGTTTATAAACATTCCATCAGTTGTTTGTCTGTATCTTTTTTTCCGCCATTCCCTCTTTCCTGACCATTTGTGTGAATGTGCGTATAGCTGTGGAATAAAATAATTAAATGACATTTAAAACTTATTTGTACAACTTTTATGAGCTCCACACAAAATACGCAAAAAAAAAGTTTCTTAAGCGTGCTGTAATCAGTGATTAAGTCAATTGAAATGGTTGTTATATCTTATGAATGACAAACAATTGTAATCTTTTTAATACATTTTTTTCTTTAAGTTTGTAATAAAAATATGCACCAGAAGCGGGCAGCCAGGCGAATGGACCCGTTTAAATCGATTTTGATTTACAGATTTTGAATAAATATTTGTTTCGTTGTGGGATATGCTCATGTTTTAATAATTTCCTTACATGTGGTTTGCTAGTAACAATACTGGTTTTTTATAGTGCAGCCATACACAGTTTTGTGTAAGTACATTTACAGTGTGAGACAATTTAATGAAAAGTTTTTATTAATAAATTTTCTAACTTCAAAATCGTTCAGTGATTCACGTTAATTTGGTTAGAAAAGTGAGTTTGCAAGTGATGGTAACCTAGATTTTAGAGAGATGAATACTAGATCCAATCTGTCCCATTGAACTATTTGTAAGATCATAGATTAGCTAGTAGCTTATATCTCACAGAGATCGTCTGCGGCATTGTAACAGATATCATGTCTGAGATATTTAAAACGGATACTCAGACAAAATCTCAGATAAAACACTTCCTTACATTTGCTTATGGGAATTCGTGCTAAAATTGGAGAATTGGAATGCTTTTGAGGAGAATGTATGTCTTTCGGTGACACTGGATTTTGTTGAAAATACTTTAAAGTATTTCGTAAATATTTTAGAATGAAATCAGCCTTTACAAGCAGTTTTCCAAATTAAATAGTTGATGGTAACAGCAAAAGGTTGGCATGAAAAGGCTAGAACAATGCACACGAAGATCGTAATGTTTGTAATAATTTTTTTTCCTGCCACTGTACACACAATGGTGGTAAATTTAAAATTTTCAATAATTTTTTTTTTGGGCTCGGCCATTGTAATGGCTGTTGGAAAAAATAATTGTAATTGCAAATTTATCATTATCGTTGTCAATTTATGTTGTTTCTTTTTTTCGCTATAAGACGTCTTTAAGTTCTCATGTGTTTTGTCTGTCTGTCTGCCGGCTCTTGAGGTTAGTTTGTCTCAAGACTATGTAGTATTGTACGTTTTTCGTTACTTCTTTTATTTGATTTGAAATTATTATGTTGTAAACGGAAATACTTTTTTTCTGGTCGTTTAATATGGTCAATGGCAGAGGAAATCAGGGTTACAGAAAAGGGCAACAGTAAACACTTATACATATCGACATTTTTACAGACTTGAAAATTTGCATACTACATACTCGCATAATTTCAAGTATGAGTAGAAATTAATCGTTGGGTTGGTATTTTTTTGTAATGACGTTTTTATAAAAATAAAATAAAAGAAATGTTGAATTTTCCAAGAAAGTCTTGAAAAAAGCGCCAATAAATTAAGGAAACTCCATAAAAATGTATATTAAATACTTATGGGGTCTCTGAGTAATTAGAATTAGCATTTAGATATTGCATTAGTCACAGCAGAGCCTGAGAAAAATTAATTTTTTTTTTCTAAATAAATTTAAAGCGAAATGGGAAATTCCAAAGTAGATACAATTGCAATTCTTAAGTAGAGAAAAATATTGAAAATCTTTAAATCAAAATCACTTTCATCACTTTGGAAGCTCTTGTTGTTATATAAAGGATTCGCCAAATAACTTTTTTTTTTTGAAAATGCAATGGCTTCACGAATATTGTCCTTTAAAGTGTCAATTGTCTCTGGTTTGTCGGCGTAACACTTACCTTTGACGGCACCCCACAAATAATAGTCCAACGGTGTCAAATCGCAGCTCCGAGGTGGCCAAACGACATCAGCTCTGCGGCTGATAATGCCATCTTCAAAAACAGGGCGCAAAACATCGAATGTAGCTTCGGCTGTGTGGTACGTAGCGCCGTCCTATTGAAACCAAATGTTGTCAATATTCTCCTCTTCAATTTTTGTGAACAAAAATTCGGTCAACATGGCCCGATAACGATCACCATTGACTGTAACGGCCACTCCTTGCTCATTTTCGAAGAAAAAATGGCCCAATTATGCCTCTGGACCAAAATCCGCACCAAACAGTGACTCGTTTTGGGTGTATCGGCTTTTCAATGTATGCGTGCGGGTTTTCTGTGCCCCAAATGCGACAATTTTGCTTGTTTACATACCCGCCAAAATCAAAATGAGCTTCATCTGAAAAGATGATTTTTTTTGGCAAAATCGGCATCTTCTGTAAGTCGATCGCAGGCCAACTAAGCATTGGATGGTCAGTTGGCTTCAACTCCTGAACCAATTGGACTTTGTATGGCGTCATACCAAGGTCTCTATGCAAAATTCGTCTCAATGATGTCTCCGAAATGTTCAATTGTTGAGAACGACGGTCAATTGATGTTGATGGCGCTTCACGCACACTTTCTGTCACAGCAGCAATATTCTCGGGTGTACGCACTGTTTTTGGCTTTTCACGCTTTGGTTTATCGATGAGGATGCCAGTTTCTTTCACTTTTTTCACAAGATAATGAACATACGGAGCTGACGGTGCTTCTCTTCTTCCAAAATCCGTACGGAATTTTCGCACACATTCTGCAACATTACCATGATTTTCAAAGTAATGTCGCAATATTTCCCAGCGTTGTTCAAGCGTATACACAACCATATTCGTTCAGCGGAAGGATAAAACTAATTATCTGTCAAATCAGACATGAGCTAAGTGTTACCATTCACGAAATAAGCACTAGTTGAAAAAAAAACGTTTTATTTTTCTTTTAAAATCTCCATCAGTTCGTGTATTCGTTCCTGATTTCCTTTAACAAATTCCTGATGTTTTGTTAAATCTTTTTCATGTTTAAAATTGTTACGTGGGAAGTTTTATTACGATGGATTAAAAAAGGCTTACATTTTTTTTTGAATGCGGCTTTTAAAAGACAGACTTCTAAGAAAAAATTTTAGTTTTTTTTTTTTTTTTTTTTTTTTTAATTAAAATTTGTTCTTTAAATGACCCTTTTTTCTTTAGGCGTGCTTTAGTAATGTAAAACAAATTTTTATGAACTTTTTTTCCAAAATTGAAAAACAAAATAAATAATTCTACGAAAAAATTGCAACAGTTGGCGTTTAAATTTTTAATGTGTTTCTTTGCGACACAGGGCCACACTATTTGGTACGTAAATTAGGCTGACTAACTGCGGCTTATGCCGTAAATTCATAAAAAAAAAACTTAAGAAGTTTTGAAACAAACCAAAAAAAACTAAGCAAAGTGTCGCAAATTGTCCACAGCTAATAAATAATCAAAGTAAACCTTGATGCTGAAAAAGAACTTATGGGTAGAAGAAAGATACATTTTATAAAATGTGCTCTCTTATGTATGTATGTACATTTTTGAAAACCGGGTTTTCGGTTACCCGAACTCGAAAACACCGGTTAATCGGTTAACCGCCCATTAAATAACAAAATAAATTAAACGTAAAAAACAATTAATTTTAATTTAAAAAACAACAAATATAATATTGCAAAAACAAAAGAAAATCCAAATGTCGCCTAAATTCTGTTTTTCAACTTGGTTTTTGTTAGTGTTGATACCGAGAAGACTCTTTCACTGACAGTTGATGTCGGATTAATAGTAAGAAGAGCATGTTTAATTTTTCCGTTCTCTTGTTAAATTTTTCCAAATATTCGTCATTATTGAGATTAACACGTTTGCATTTATTACTCAAGTCTTGAATAGATTTTACCGCCAAGTTTAGTTGTTCTTTTAAACTTTCGGAAAAAAATAAGAAAAATTTACAATTTTTACAGATATAAAAACTCGGTTAACCGGTGGGGGGGGTACCGGTTTCCTAAAAACCATAAATTTGCCCAAAACCCGGTTAATCGGTTAACCGAAATTGAAAACAATGTATATCATACCAAATACAGAACAACAAATCAAATTAAATCAACCACAAATATGCGTACGAAAGAGTTACGTGGTATAAATTTTTGATAAATTTGTGAGTTTATGAAACCTTTAAAAAGTTATAAGACAACTCCCATTAAAATCTCATTTAAATTTTAACATTGTAAAAAACATAAAGTTATTCTTTTGCTTCTTGGGTTTTTTTTATTTTTTTTAATTTTGAATGAAGTTTACTCTTTTAGTTGTCGAAAAGAGACAGATTTAGATTAAAATCAACAAACATTTGAAAAAAAAACTGAAAAGAGCACTTAATTAAAAGTAAATAAAGTAAAGTCTTGGGTTAAATTTGCTTAAACTTAATGTTAAATTCAAATTATTTCCTTTAAAAAATATTAAATAAATAAAACTGTATTGATGACTGTAAACTTTTTATTTGTATGAAAGGTCCATGTAGGAAATATTTCATAATTTAGATGTCCTTCCGCCCCAGCATCGTACAGTGGCACGGATCTGAGAGGTATCAGTTTCATTAATTGACGCAACGGTCTTCTAGGACTTATTGACATAGACCTGTGTCTTCTGATACCATCTCAAGAAAAGAATGTACGTTGTGTCTTACGTCCCACACGTTACAACTTCCTGCTGATACAATATATGTCTAGGTCCATATCGTTAAATGCGGACCAACAGAAAATTAGATAATACTGATCTGCAGCACTCGCAGTTGACGAAGATGGCGCCATCCTTAGTGTTTTTGAAAAAGTACAGACCAATGATAATGCCGACAAAGCCTTTAACCCTAGTAACAATACCTAAAACGCACATTTTTAATCCCTCTATTCATAACATTCTCTAACAACACCTGTTATAAACAAATTATTATTCACTATTATTTAAAATTACGCGAAATAAATGAGTTTTATTTGTATTATAATTGAAATTTGCATAAACCTTATGAACAACAATAGCCTGAACAACAAACTGCCTTTCTTGAACATAATTGTTACCATTGTGTTTCTTTACAAAACAAATCAATAATTTAATCCAATTGGATCCAATTCAATCCCCACATCATCATTGTCATAAATAAATTTGCTACATTTTGTTTCGAACGCTTGTCACTTCACATAAATTATCATTAAATAATGATAACAAATAAACAAATATATGTATGTAACTACAACTGAACTGAAAACTTGATAGTTAAAAAAAAAAATTATTTCAATATTTTGCCAATAAAATAATATGAAATATAAATTAGCGAAGATCTTTATCTAAAATGTTGTTCGCAACAAAACACACAAAAATCTTGTTTTATTTTTTGTTTTGTTTTAACAGTTTTTATAAACACCACCAAAAATACGGGGGTATATTAAGTTTCTCATTCCGTTTGTAATACATTGAAATATTGGTCGTAGAGCCTGGGCGATTATAAGATTCTGAGACGATCAAGCCATGTCCGCCCGTCTGTTGAAGGCACGAAAAATCGGTCGAATAGGAACCGAGTTATAACCAAAGAGTCATACACCCTCGATATTTATTAGATATTTTTTTTTATTATTTTCTTAAAATTTTATAATGTATGTATATAATATCATCACATTTTGCACATTTTATTTATTATTACAGAAGGACAAGTTTTGTTGAAAATGGTAAGAATCGGTCTTACGATATAAATATCTATAGAAAAGCAGTATCCATACAAAATTCGATTATTTGACAAAGCCCCATACTTCGAAAATCAGTTTAATGCTCATAAATCCACTTCCACTTCTGAAAATCAGTTTAATATTTATAAATCTCTTATAAAAATCACCATCAAGTTAAAATACCACATAAAGAATTCATATATACGAGATCTGATCAAAAAAATAACCGTTATTTTTGAATTTCGTGAGTTACGTGTGTTTGAAAAAAAATGAAATTAAATGCGCAAGGACATTTGAAATGTTGACTGTGGCGTTTGGCGAGTCTACTATGAGCAGAACACAAGTTCAATTGTGGTATAACCGGTTTAAGGAAGGCCGAGACGATGTCAATGACAATGCTCGTCCTGGTCGCCCGAGCTCGTCAACAACCAATGAAAACATTGAAGGAGTGAAGAAAATGATTTTGGATAATCGTCGAATCACTATCAGAGAAACGTGCAGAAGAGCCACGACCGAAAAAAGCACGTCAAATTCGGTCAGATGTGTAGCGTTTGCTCACTGTTTTCTTCGACTGCAATGGCGTGGTGCAACATGAATTCTTGCGACAAGGTCGTACGGTCAATAAGGAATACTACTTTGAAGTTATGCGCCGTTTGCGCGAAGCACTTCGTCAGAAACGCACAGAATTGTGGAAAACCCAATCATTTTGCACCATGATAACGCACCAGCTCAAACATCGATGCTTGTGCGTGAGTTTTTGGCCAAAAATAAAACCGTTATCATGTCTCAATTACCGTATTCACCGGACTTGGCCCCCGTTGACTTTTTCCTCTTCCCAACACTAAAGACACCGATGAAAGGAAAGCGTTTTGCTACGATTGAAGAGATAAAAGAACAATCGAAAAAGGAGCTGTTGGCGATACCAAAAAGCGCGTTTCAGAAGTGTTTCGAGAATTGCAAAAAAAACGTTGGCATAAGTTTATAATATCTGAGGGGGATTACTTTGAAGGGGACAAGATAGTTATGGTTGAATAAATAAATGCTTTTTGAAAAAAATTTTAAAATAATGGTTATTTTTTGATCAGACCTCGTAGATATATATAAAACTTGATTATCTTCCACCTCGTGACATATCTATATACTTTGAGGAATTACTGGAATATGCATAAAATTCTTGTAAATATCGTTATTGAGATGAAATTTAACTAATATAAACTTCATAAATAGAAATAATAAAATACGGTACAATATAAAACAAGTAAGAAGGTATAGTTGGTCAGGCCCGACCCTATAACACCAGTATATGTGTAAAAACTGCAATGATCTATTATGGAACGATCATCCAAAAATTAGCACTTTTATATACGGCCCAATCATGAATAAAAAATCCGCGGGAGTTTTTTCCCTTTGTATTTTTTTTAGCATTGAATTTGTATAGGAAAAATGGGAAAAGGGAAAAAACTCCCGCGGAATTTTTATTCATGATTGGGCTGATAATAAAAAAACACTTTATGGGCCGACCATTATAAAAAAAGGTATCATGAATTCTGTATATATGAAACATATTGAATATTATTTGGATACCAACATATTTAAGAGAGTTATGATGATTAAAGTGATTTTCGGAAGTGGGCCTTATATGGGAGTTATGGTCAATTATGAACCGATTTGCACAAAATTTGTTGATGTGATTTGAATTCATGTACAACTTATTTTTGGCGAAATTTATTTAGGAGCGTTATCAGCACACGGTGGTGTAGGGTATAATAACCCATATACTTAACTATACAAAAGGTAAAAAAAAGTTAGTTTCAAGTATTCATAGATCACACTGTTGGTATTTGGTGGTGGGTACATAAGATTCCGCACAGCCGAATATAAACTCTAACTTGTTTTTTATATTTTTTATGTATGTACAGTGGCTCACAGCTTATGTTATGCAGTGATTTTTTTTTTTTGTTTTCAAAACACAATAAAAAGAAAACTAACAGGAACTTAGAAAAGCGCTATTGACGGTGTGGTCGTATATTTTGCCGAGTATTACCCAAACACTGGTAACATCTATGCCAAATCGGCTTAAATCTGTTGTAGATAATAAAGGCTATCACATGAAATATTAAATCGTGTAATGTCAAGTTTTGAAACCCATACGTGCCTGCATAAAATAAGCTGTGACGTGGAAAAACGAGCTTTTGTTTTGTTTTTTTGCTTTTAATAAATTGAAATGTACATTTTGGAATAAATGTTTTTTTTTTTGGTAGACTATGGCATTTTTTCTTTTAAATGACACAATTTCTTCTTATAGAGCTTTAAAAACAAAAAAAAATGCAATGCATAAAATAAGCAGCGAGCCACTGTATATTAAAATATTTTCTGAAAGAAAGATAAAAGGAGATATGAAAATTGTTTGACATTATTTGACAACAAAAACTACATACACACACTTGATAAAGGAAGAAAAAAAAACTAAAAACAAATTAACATTTTAATGAACAGACATGAATTATTAATTATTTAGAAGTTAAAAAAGGTCAGATCCATTCACTATACACAACTGCCACAAATGTATAGTTTGAATCACTAGAATTACAAGAAGAAATTTACCAATTTATTAAAAATATATAATGTGTTTATTATTTACAACAAAAAATTAGAAAGATGACGAAGAGAAGGCAGGTTTCAAATAGAGTTTGGTTGAATATTAAAAGCCCGACTTCAATTCATTACAGTGAAAACATACGTTAATAACGAAACTGTTTTGAACTAGGTTGTTTGTTATATGGCAATCTTAACAGCATAGTATATTATTAACGTCATCCTGTTTCCACCAGGATCTGAACTTTTGAAAGGATTGAAGCTGCTAAACTCCATTGTATGTGATGCAGCGTGATTTATGTATATGTCTTAAGTAAACCAATCACCGACAGCCAGGAAAAGTGTTTCCATCAGTACTATAAGAATATTGGGTCGAATTATTTATTCCGTTCCGCAATTGCGGAAATTTTTTTTCGCGCGGAAGCACAATTTAAAATTATTCATTTCGTTGCTGCAGTATTTTCCCTTTTTGCGGTATCATCTCTACACAGACTGTATTGCGGCATGCCGCCGGAATGAATAATTACATTTTACATATCGATTGATATTTCTTTCCGCTTAGTTTTCCTTTCCGTGCGGAATCAATAATACCACCAATTATGATTGATTGTGAGCCAAGATTCAAAAGAAGATAAAAAACTTGTATAGCTTATTACCAGGACCTTTATACAGCACTGTATAAGTTTCTCCGGGCTTGTATTTTTTAGTTTTCCTTTTCTGGCATTTGTCTCAAATTCCAGCATTCTACAATTTGGACGGATGCTTATATTTATATATTTCCTTATTCGGGATGTTCCTTTTATAGACTCAGGATCATGTGTCAGATTGTCTCTTGCTTTCGATATTGCAAGTGTTCTAGTTGGTAAAACTAGATGAAAAAACAAAAGCTTTTAGGTTGTTATTGGCCATAATACAGACTCTGGCCTTACCTTCCGAGTACTATAGTCTCGTTATTTACTCCGCAACTCAGTTTTTGTGCAATTGTAGTTCTTGGAGGCAAAAAAACTGCTCAGAGCCAGAATTCAATCGGAAAAATGATGCAGCTGACGCTATTTTGTAGTGGTGAATGTAAATCTGATTAACTTTCACTACTGATGTGGCGTAGATTCGAGTAGCGGTCATTATATTCTACTACCTCTATCTTGTGGAAGAAAAAATGTTGGGAAATAGTGCCTAGCTTGTGCTGCGGTCAATGGTTGCCCAGATACAATGGTCTTTAGCCAGGGTCTTATAATCTAATTTAAGAAGAGAGTCCCCTTTTGACCTTCTCTTCTGAAAGAAAACCGAACTTTTCCTAGAGATTCATTTGCGGAGATTGACTTATGGCCGAATTCACAGTCTTTAGTTAGCTAATGACAAAGGCTTAACTAATGATTCTTTATTCGCAATTCTTAGTTTGCCATAAGAATAACAAGTAATAGTTAAACAATAGTTAGTATTTTAGTTTACCAATGGTTAACTAATGACTGAGAATTCGGCCATTAGAGATTCTCACAGCTGTGGAATTCCGTGATGTACTCGGTCAAATTTCAAGAACACCCACCAAGTGCGAAGACAACTAGTTTACAGTTTCAGTGTAACGTTTTTTTTTAAAGAGTGTCCTTGTAGAAACGTGTTGTTTAGTTGATTCATTGGCTTCCGAGCATTTAAGTTTGTAACCCACATAAATGTAGTCCATAAAAGATTCTTCGGAAAGCTCTTATAACACAAGATGCGGAACTAAGAAAACTTATTTTATGGTATTTTAACTGCCTTGACTTTAGCTGAATAATGGGTAACGGCTACATTGTTTGCCAGCCGGACAATGGAAGTCTTTGAGGTAAATGATTTCAGAAGCATAGTTTTAGTTGTTTTTAACTAGTAGCAGACCGACTTGAACTTGATCACTCACTCCCCTAGACTAGATATCACTAATAACCAACAAAATTGGGTGTCAGCGGATTATGAAACTACTGAATACAGAAGCCGATCATCAGCCGCTCAATTTGTAGTAGTGTCAGAATGGATATTGGTTTAGGCAAAAGTTGGGGATTCTCAGCATCCTTAATGAGATATAAGCACCCAAGAAAATGAAATTAGTTAAATTTATTGACTTTTTATTGTCATTATCTATAATGGAAACAATTTAATTGTTAATATATTATGCTCATAAAAAATATTCAATAGAAAATCAATGTCTATAGTTATTACAATTTCGATTTTTCATTTCATACAAGTACTTGTTTTGAAAATTTTCCGAACAAATTAGAGTTATAATAATATTTTATTAATATTCCTCTTACAAGCAAAAAACCAATCGTTTTGTGGTACCGGTTAAAACTGCTCCTGGTTTAAACTAGCCAATATTTAATGGCGACTTTGTTTTTAAATAGAGAACAGCTGATTGCGAATAGTGCTTGGCTAAATTTTTTAGATTGGAAACAGCTGAGGCCAGCGGTGCCAGAAATAAGATTTTACCTAATTTTTTTAAGATTTTTTCCCCAAAAAAAAAAGATTTATTTGTTTTGTCTAGACGACGGTTAGGTTCAATTACAAAAATCTTCTTTGTTTCCATTTGAAAAATTTTAAACTAATCGATCACAAAAAATGTACAATATAGTATAAGAAAATGAATTTTTGTTGTTATTTTTTTGGTTAGTGTTAAATAAAATATGATTTTTTTTTTATTATTTATAATAAAAAAAACTACTTATTTCCAAAAATAAAATTTTTTCCTCAAAAAGAAGACTTTTTTTTTGGCGAAATTAAGATTTTTGCTGAAAATTTCTTGCAGGCTGAGGCACTGATTTAATACTTTGGAAAAGCTATTGGAAGTATTTAAAAAAAAATACTACTTATGAGTGAAATATTCTTAACTAAATGAGAATCATATTGATTCTCTCTATGTATATTTATGCATTGCTGTAGATTGTTATCGAGAAAACACTTCCAAATATCTACAAATTAGCTATTTAAACACTTAATTCATAAGATAACTCATCTTAAGACGCCAAAATTAACATAAATTAAATTCCAAATTCAATTAAAAAGTAATGCGTAAGTAATCTCGTCACCTACCACACACCAAACTCTAACACACCTTTATTATGTCTGGTAGCGTGCCACTAAATATTTCTATTAAATTAAAAACCACCAAATACTTTTTTTGTAAATAATTTTTATGGATTTGTATGTTACCTGTTACGCATTTCACGCATATTTTAATACGCACATATTTTTAAGTGTTAAGTACTCCTTTGTATATTTGCTAGATATCAACATACATGATCATTTACCAAAAAAAATACAAAAACAGAAGAAACATATAAAGAAATTTTATTAACAAAAAACCTTTACTTCATTTAAAATTTTATACAAAACTTCGACCCTACGGCTAACTGACGGACAGACCAGCAAACAAACAAATAGAGCAACCAACCAGTCTGTCCATTCAGTCATATTATTATCATATAAATATAAATTAAATTTTTATTTTTTTTGCTGTTAAACATTTTACATGCAATTAAACTTACATAAATACCTGCGGACAGACTGATGTTGGGGGGCGGACGAATGTTCAAAGAGATTTGTATCACTTGATATTACAAGCATATGCCTAATTTTTGTCTTTTGTTAATTTATGAATGTGTTTTTCTTAATATGTAAGAATAAAAATCGTCTTTAATAAAATATTTTTAATATAAATGGAAATTTTGACGCGTTCTTATCAATAAATTGTGGAAAAAACTTCTGTAAAGTTAATTCAAGCGGTATGGAAAAATACGGTGATGACTTGGAATAATGGAAAGACATAATACATAGCAAATATATATACATACATAAATATATAGATATATAGTGGTTCTTTAGAAGTAATGTTGAACAGCTTCCACAAATCCTAAAATAAATAGTATTTCCTTTTTAATTGAAATAAAATAAACAACCATAGTAGAATAAGCTCCATTATATGATAACACATTTGTGTTATAGTGGTCCCATATACTGAAATTTTATATGAAACTGTATTTTGTTGGAGTTATGCTAAAATTGTTGATTAAGTATTTCAAATTATAAGTCGTAGTCTTATTCGAACATGCCACTGTAATTTGAATTTTAAAGAATTTGTATGAAAATTTACCTGAGGACTAGTAAATGTCTTTGCAGTATTAAAAGACGAACTCTTTAAAATCCCCCCCAAAAAAAACATTCACTTTTAACTGAAAGTCAAAATTGTAACATTCATCATTTGATAGCTTGACAACATAAGTTACTTAATGTGCGTGAAGATAAATTTGAAATTTAACTCCCTAGACACAAACCTTGTATGTTAACAGAGTCATGTTAACTATTTAACAGAGACAATGTTAAAGTTTCAAAATTCGATATATAACTTTATTAATATTTAATAGATGTGCGTGAAGATAAATTTGAAATTTAACTCCCTAGACACAAACCTTTTATGTTAACAGAGTCATGTTAACTATTTAACAGAGACAATGTTAAAGTTTCAAAATTCGATATATAACTTTATTAATGATATTTTAATTGTAATATTGTAATATTGTAATATTGTAATATTGTAATATTGTAATATTGTAATATTGTAATATTGTAATATTGTAATATTGTAATATTGTAATATTGTAATATTGTAATATTGTAATATTGTAATATTGTAATATTGTAATATTATAATATTATAATGTTGTAATATTGTCATTATAATATACAATATGACAATATTACAATATACGTAGTGTATACATACACATAACTACACATAACAATATTATAATGACAATAATATTACAATATTATAATGACAATAATAATATTGTAATATTATAATTTTGTCATATTGTAATATTGTAATATTGTTATATTGTATAATGTATAATGACAAAGAATTGTGAGAAAAGGAGCAAAGTCCTTTTTCAAATTTATAAGGTGATTTTTTCGAAAAACCGTTATAAATTCCGAAAAAAAAAATTTTTGGAACTTCTGAGTATAGGGCATTTATCTAGACCATACCAGGAATCGCTCCCAATACTTTTTTTCCGCCCACTCTCAAAGAATTGTGAGAAAAGGAGCAAAGTCCTTTTTCAAATTTATAAGGTGATTTTTTCGAAAATCCGTTATAAATTCCAAAAAAAACAAACTGTTAGAACTTCTGAGTATAGGGCATTTATCTAGACCATACCAGGAATCGCTCCCAATACTTTTTTCCGCCCACTCTCAAAGAAAGGTGAGAAAAGGAGCAAAGTCCTTTTTCAATTTTCAAAAGTTATTTTTTCCAAAAATCTTTATAAAAAAATTTTTTTAGTGTAATATTTTTACTTATTTAAATTGTCTGAGACATTTTTTATAGATTCCGATTTTTTTCAATTTTGTCGGACTGTTTTTGTGTTAAAATATCATTAATAAATTTATATATCGAATTTTGAAACTTTAACATTGTCTCTGTTAAATTGTTAACATAAAAGGTTTGTGTCTAGGGAGTTAAATTTCAAATTTATCTTCACGCACATAGTTACTTAAACAAAAATTTAGTAAAATCCACTTTTTCTTATAAACAATGTTATGTGAAATCTTTAAAATTGCATATAGAATAGAGGTGGTCATCACTATCACTTAAATTTAAAAGAAGTGAAAAAATATTATTTTGTGAATTTTAAAAACTAGAAAAATAACGATTTATTTTTAAACTTAATAAAAGTATTAGTGTATTTGGAAAACAAATTACTTATTGAGGAGAATTGTTAGTAACCCTTCATACATTTCTTGGTAGCATCGAACAATTAGGATGATTGTTTTCATAGGTAAAGAAAATATTAAGTTTAAAAATAGTAGTAGACGACAACATAATTATACCCAATTTTCAGGTAGCAATTCTAGCACAAAGCAAAGGGAGCAAAGTCCTTTTTCAAATTTATAAGATGATTTTTTCGAAAAACCTTTGTAAATTACAAAAAAAAACAAACTGTTAGAACTTCTGAGTATAAGGCATTTATCTAGACCAAGCCAGGAATCGCTCCCAATACTTTTTTCCGCTCACTCTCAAAAAATTGTGAGATTATTATTTTTTACGAGCAACTTTATATTTTCCATAAAATTTAGGCAATCAACCATTAAAGAGATCCATATAAGGCTTATTCACATCAGATCATCAGTAGCTTGACAGTAGGAATTAACAATGTTTTGCTTCTTCGCATCATTGAAAATGAAAAAGCCATTCTTAAAAATGTTTCCAGTACATGCTTCAAAATAAAGAATCTAAAAAATTCTACTACTTTTCAACACAAATTGGAATAACAATAAATAAATTAAGGGAAATTTTTTTTGATCTGATTTTTTAAAGATTAAATATTATACCAAGCTATACAGTAAGCTTTAATTTAACTTAATCACCCGTATTGTGTAAGGCGTTGGTGTATAAAAAATTTGGCGTTTTACTATGACAATGCAATCGTTTTACGCCAACGCCTAACACAATAAGGGTAAATATAGAGAATATAGAACTTGCACTTATTGTCTAATAACAATACATACATTGTCTACAACCAGATTGCCGTTTTTACTTTAACGTTTCCATAAGCCACGTGGAAATTAAAATGTGCAAATAAACTTAAGCACAGCGTGACTGCAATTGTCAATTGTATAACCTTTTGTTTACATTTGTATAAGTATTCGAATTTAGACTCATTATCGATATTGATATTTCGAATTGCTGGTTTCTATCTGAAGATCAAACTTTGCTGTTTCATCGCCATGTACAATAGCCATTGCCTTTGTATGTTATGAGTTTAAAGACTACGACCTAACAATTTTTGCAAGTAAATATGGCAATTTCTTCCAACAAAAATACTCGTCCGTAATAAATTTGTGTTGTTTCTGGAATATACTCGTACATACTTTTAAAAATTCTAAAAAAGAAATTCAATATTTACCATTTATTTAATCATAGGTCTAATTGTTAATGTAATAAAAAAAACGTGTACCACGTAATAAAACCCTTCACTTATTACTCCAAACAAAAATGTTTCCAATCGCTATCACTTTTCATAATTCTTTAACAAACAAACTATTTTCTGTGAAAAATTTCAAAAGCTTCCCAGAAACAATATTGTAAACTAGGAAATAGGCAAGAGGAAACATTTCCCTTTATTTGTTACATGGGGCGACCCTTGTAAATAACAAAACAAAACAATACGAATATACACCAAATTCTGTTTGCACACGGTAATTGGTTTCAGGTAATTAGTCCCGTGTAACAAAATACATTGATCGTATGCAAAATAGTTGATTGGTTCCATATCTTTAAAACCTATTGAACTATTCAGGCTTATAATATTAAATTACATGTTTTTACACAAGCATAGCTTAACAGTTATATAAAAAATGAATGATAAGTAGTTCATTTGATTGTATGCACTAAAAGGGAATTCCCTTAAATTTGTGCTATTTAGTCCTGTTTCATACTCTTCAGTTTTAGCTGACCAGTTTTTGTTAAATTCTCTTCAGTTTTTGTTAAATTCTCTTTTGAACTTGCCATTTCATTCACACACGTCAATTCAATTTTCGTACTTTTAAAAGCAAATCAAGATGCATGAAAGAAAAAAAAATTGACTAGTACCATCAAGTTTGTACCCCTTTTATTCTCTTTTCCCTTCCCTTCATCAAAAAATACTTGCCTTGACGAGTCAGAATTGAAAAGTGTGAAAGCGGCTTTACAATTGCTCTGACCAGTAAATTTTCGTGTATCCACTCAAAAGCAATTCCCCTAATTTGTGATATGAACTTATTTCGCAATAATTAAATTTAACCAAAAAAAAAATAGCCCAAAAGATTTTGAATCGTGCTAAATGGAATAAAAACGTTTAAAAAAATATAAAATTTGTTAATTTTGAAACCGTGTAAAAACAGAATTAGGTGTATAAAATATAAGTACATACATATATGTAAATAGATAGCAAAAATAGGTATAAAAACTCAAGTGCACTTAATAATATTTTTTTGATTTATTTATTCACCCCTATCGTAAATAAAAATTCCACGTGAAATTTGTTCACTTTTTTTTTTTTAACATTGAATTTAAATAGAAAAAATGTGAAAAGTGAACAAATTTCACGTGAAATTTTTATTCACGATAGGGATGAATATGTGTGCCCTACAATGGGCAAATTACAACCTTTTTTGAATACACAAAAATGGCAAGTCGTTCTACTTGCTTCTTAAGTTGAGTCTTTGTAAAATTGTAAGTAAATTGTCAAATTCAGTCAGGTGTTGTACTAAACAAATCTAATAGCCAAAATCTCATGAATTTGTCACGCTGACATAATCTTGTTAATAAGTCATAATGGTTTTTAAAATATTTTTCAAACTAACATTTCTCTTTTGGAAACTTACTGTAAAGAATACATTGTAAACTAATTTCTTCCATATTTTAAAAATTTCTTTAGAAACCTCAAACATTTCACGAAATTAATCACACCATTCTAATTAGTGTAGGCTGCCTGCCGCCTCTTAACTACTTGCAAAAATTACGCATTTCAATAGTTGTCGCATGTTCAGGGCCATGATTGTACAGTTGGTGTCCAATATACATTCAAACGATTTGTGGCTTATTAAAAATTGTTTTTATTATCACGACCCCTGTAGTCGTTTGTCGCCTTCGTCGCACATTGTGGTCAACGCAAGAAAATAAAAATTGCTCTCTCCCTAAAGGCGACTTTTGTTTCTGTATACTTAAGAATTAAAAGGCGTAAATTTATTGGTTATCAAAGTGTTTACTTTAACTATTTATATATGCTTTATTTTTTATTACTACAATTTTATTAGAATTTAATTCATTATCAGATCATGTTATAAATTGTGGTTGCTTGCTTACTTTGTATTTGAATTAGAAAAATAAATACTTACTATACATTGAAACAGCAACAAATTAGGTACATATGTAGGTTTATGTTTAATAAAACAAAAATTAACTGAAAACAAGGATTTTAATTGTTAAGTACATGTAAATATGTATGTATATATGTACGAGTATTCACTAAAAATATTACTTCATCAAGTTGCTGGAATATACATATACATACTTCCGTTGTGCAGAAATTTGGTTTTGTGGTTAGTAATGCTTTGCAAAAAAAAAAAAAAAAAATTCCACGGGAATTTCTATAATTCATGATGGTCTGAGTGAGAATTTGTTATAAAAGTATATATTGAAATAATAATAATAATAACAACACTATTGACGTCACTGTCTCAAGATTGTAAAAATCCAAAATAAACCACATGCAATGTTTAAATATTTTGTCGTTTAAAATACCACATCAGTTTGAGATAAAAGATTTCCCTTATTTGCTTTAATATGCAAAGTGCACTGGTTATGGACTTTTGTTAATGAAATGCATTCCCTAATCTTTGCTGTCCAACAAGAAATATGTTGAAATTTAAAAGAAAATTAACCACAAGGAAAATGTTTTTTGCATTGGGGAAAAACAGACCAAATATTTTATGGTTGGATAATGTAAGCAAACTGAAATGCCCGAAGTAACTGTGGAATAAATATAATACAATCGAAATCAGGTTAACATAAACAGCAACAGCAAGAAGTCTTAAGATCGAAATAAAAAACTTTTTGTAATTTCCAAATTACAAATAATTAAGCTCCCAACAAATTCGGCTTTTAAAATATTAACTTTTCGACCTAAATAAACTTTAAACGATCAGTGATTAATTATGATGAGTCTGTATTTTCTAGAATATCATACAAGCTAATAGTGCGCACCGAATATATATTTGCGTCTTATAACATTTCAGTAATATTGATAATCCTGCTGACATATTACAACAAGCTTAGAATATGTTCCCTATCATTTGCTCCTACTCATTTGGAGGTATTGGCATTTAAAAGAGAAATATTTTTAATGTTGTGCTTTAATGCGAGTGTCTCTAAAATAGACGATGAATTGTGGACCTCATGAAAATATGTAATTATAAACTTCTATCAATTATATTGGAGAGCCCAATATTGGGACTTTAAATATATGTAGTATGTACATATCGGCAAATATTGTTACTATTGTTTATTATAGTTTAAATTTGTATCAAAACTGTAAGTTAATGAACGAATCTTATATACCCTTCACCTTTGTTGTGGATGCATAATTATATTATATACATACATACATTTGTTATGTTTTTACCTTTTAAAAACGGTGGTTTATTTCCTTTAAATAAACCGGATTCTTTTTAATTGCAAAATAAAAGCGTCAAGTAGTTTGAAGAAAATATAACGAGTCTTTATTTATTTAAATGTACGCAAACACAATTTAAAAAAAAATGAACACACTGTCTTTTTACACACTTATATTACGGTTTAAGAACACACTTGAAACACTTTGTGTGATCAACGCCATCTGTTTATGCAATTATTTGTAACAATATTAATACACTTTGTTTGATCAACGCCATCTGTTGATGAAATTATTCGTAACAATTTTAATTCACTTAATTTTTCTGATGAAATTTTCAGAGGTTGTCTCGGATTTTTACTCATATCTCCGTTATTTATGGACGGATTTTGCTGATTTTAAATAGCAAACTACTCGAAAGCATGCCTGACAGAATTATTGAAGATTTGGATCCCGAAGATATCTGGGGACTTCAGAAAATAGATTTCAACAGACAGACAGATAGACGGGCATGGCTTCATAGACTCCGCTAAATATAAGGATCCATAATATATGTACTTTATAGGGTCGGAAAATTATATTGTGGAAATTACAAACGGAATGACCAACTTATATATACCCATCTCATGAAGGTGAAGGGTATAAAAAAAACGTAATTATTATATATTATTGAAGCCGAAGGCGTAAGTATATTGGTGTTTTTAACCGATCGTACTTGAATCTGTTTAGTAAATACCAACTACAAAGATGTGTTGTTGTTCTGTAAATATATTGCTGCACTTTTTCAAATATTAAAGTAATACTAATCAATCTCTCCGATTACATTCGTCAACTGATTTATATTTTGCTGAAGTTCAAAAATAATACTGGTATACTATTCGGTATGTTATGTGTATAGATTATAGTGTAGGGTGAGCTCAAAGCATTCGAAATTATTGAATAAAATCATATGGTTGACAATATTTTACGCTATATCTATTTCTCAAGAACGGATTTGTCTAATGAAGACTATCATAACTTCAGGGGTGCTCATTTTAAGTATTTTGTATTCTACTGTACTCGTATATAGGCAGGGCTGTCAGATATGGCGACTTTTCTCAGAACGTGGCGATTTGATAGAGGTAAAACATAATGGATAGAATTAAAACACAATTTTTCATTAATATCGACTGTGGAAAATGACAGAAATGCCCAAAATTGATTTTCAATTGAAATATTCGTATATTTAATTAAAAGTGGACCGATGAAGGAATTTGTAGTATCAATTAAAATATTTTGTAAAAATTTAATTGATATGATTAAAAGTTTAATTAAAAATCAATTAAAAGTTTCATTAAAATTTGTCGGGCAATAATTTTTTCTGTGTATTTATTATTTTTTCATCAAAAATTTTTAAACCAACAATTTTAAATGACATTGAAAATATTGATGTGTTTTTTGCACCTTAAAATCAGCTATTGAATTAGCAGCTGGAACATTTCGTTCTAAAGATATTGGTTTGGCCTTTCTTAATTCAAGTTCAATCAATTTATTGCTTAAAAAGTTTCTTCAAGATTCGATTATTATTATATGCAACAACAATTATTAATTAAAAAACAATGTTTTTTGTTTTTCTATTGGGGCAGAAAATGAATAATCCTGACGGTGTACCGACTCTCGAGCACGCAACATACAATTGACCGTGGGAAAAACATTGGGATTCTAGATTTAACTCATACACTTTAAAATATTGTCCTTGAGATTTATTTATCGTCCTTGCGAATGCAAGGCGAACTGGAAATTGGACACGTTTAAAATTAAATTGTATATCACTTGGTTTTATATGCATCCTGGGGATAAGCACTTCTTCACCTTTAAGCTTTCCTATAATTATCTTTGCTTTCATAGTGTTTGGCATCAGCGTTTTAACAACTAATATAGTATAGATATAGAATAAGGTGTATTCACAACCTGCCTGTTCTTATTTATTTGCAAATAAAATATCTAAATTTTTAGGGGGCTTTATTTTTTTATTAAAGTTGACTGGACTCACAAAAAAAATGCCGAGTTTTAACCGGAATTTTTGAATTTTTTTTCTTTACAAACCATCTCCTTGGAATTTCGAATCGAATAAAAAAAAATCATCCAAATCGCTCCAGCCGTTCTCACGTGATGCCATTACATATATAGATACTAGCTAAACCCGCTTAACGGCCTTAGGGGTTGCTTCATTGATTTGACGCATTTCAAAATTTCTTCTCCATATGGAAAAATAATAGGATACTGAAGCGCGTCATATGAGCGATGCATTTCAGTGGGTGAGTACATGCCCCTTTGTCCAAGAATTTATTATTTCGTAAGAATATCCTATTGTGAAAATTTAATGACGATCGGTCCAGTAGTTAAGACTATATTACGATTTTTAATTTTCCTAAAAAGGGGCGTGGTCCCACCCACTTTTCTCCTGGTATGTAGTCCTAATTATGCCAATACCATATGTACCACATATCATTGACATAGGTCAAAAAATGCCCAAAATATGGCGATTTAAATTGTTGGGTGCCACCCCCGTTTGTACAATCAAAACTTCGTATAGCCTATTATTCCTTCCAGAGTCACAGTAACATGCTGTGAAAATTTCATCAAAATCGGCTCAGCCGTTTTGGAGTCCATACGTTACATACATACATACATACATCCTATTTTATATATCGTCACCTAAAATGCCCAAAGACGTAACCCCTCTTTTTATCATAATTTTACGGGAGAAGCAAAAAACATTTTAAAATGAAAACTGTTTAATTGAAAATCGCGATTTCTTCACATCTTGTCTTAAGACGACAAACTTATTTCTGTAAAAAAAAAATGTGGGTTAAGTCTCTTGGGGTTTATGAAAACGTTTAAATGATGTTACGTCTTTTTCCATTTCTTGAATAAATTCGTTAGTTTGGAACGCAGAAGCTTAAAATTTTTAGGAGCATTTTATTTTAGCCATGTGTTCCAGATTCAATCAAAAAACGAATTTTGATTTTTTTGAGGGTTACGTATTTGGGCATTTCAGGTGACGATATATAGATATTTAAATATATATGTATATAAGAAATGAAAACATGATAAAAAGATTTAATGCTAATATAATGTACAACGATGAAAATGATACAGATGAAGAAAAGAGGTTTACGACCTTATATTATACGAGTATGGTAGATAGTAAACTAACTGACAAAAAGTAAAAAGAAATTTTATTTATAATCTTCATAAATGGATAATAAAATGTTAATTTTAAAAATTTAACTCTGGCGACATTTTTTTTTTTTTTTTTTTTTTTTTTTTTTTTTTTTTTTTTTTTTTTTTTTTTTTTTTTTTTTTTTTTTTTTTTTTTGGCGATTTCTGGCAACTGTTTTGGCTACGTAGGTAAAAAATCGGACAAGCCTGATCATAACTTCAGGGGTGCTCAATTTAAGTATTTCGCATTATACAATATAGTTATTGCTAGAATTGTTTTGGCCTAAGCTATTATAAGATTTAGCGTAAAATTTATTCCATTATACCTACTGTGTTCAAATAAATTCAATGGAAAAATATATTGTCAAGCATGCTGCATAGATGCAAACTTAGAATTGGATTAGTAACTATGTAGTAACAAATGTAGAGCTGAAAAAGTGTCCAATCTAAACAAGATTAGGAAAGTTTTATGCGACAATAAATCTAACGAAAAGCAAGATTTTATCAAGAACATGATAATAGTACTGCCAGAAATCTTATGCAATACATAAGGTGAGAAAATAATAAACCAGGAAGTTTGTCAACTCATCGACACCTGATAATATATAGAGTAGGGTGTACAGTTTGTAAACAATAACTAGTATTGCCTTGTTTGTTATTAGAAAAAAGCTTAATTTTAATAAGTAGGTCATTAATAAGACATTGTCTGTTAACGCTGCATGAGCAACAAGTTAAAACTGGTACGGTTACGGTTATCGTATTGCATTGAAATAAATAAATAAATAAATAATTCACCTAAAATAAATGTCAAATATATAATAAATTAAATAGGATTTCCTATTGTTTACCTTCTTAATTTTGATTTGTGTGTGTCTTTTTTTTTTTTTTTTTTTTTTTTTTCGATTTCTGTTCCACGTTTCCTTGAAATTAATGCAAATGTACACGTGCATTTTGATAAATTATTGCGATTAATCACTTAATTTATATTATATTATATTGCAAATATTAGTACAATCATTAAACATTGTATAAATTGTGTGTTGTTTTTCCTTCTACTTTTTTAATATTTATATTTTAAGTGGGCACTTAAGATTTATAGTTTTTATGAAATTTGACGCCAGCTGAAGTTAGTAATCGCTTAGAAATCATTAATTATATTGGCTAAATATTTTTGTGCAGTCGTCTCGCAGTTTTTTTTTTTATTGCGCACCATTCTGACAAACAAATATTTTAGATAGCGGAACGTGTCAGTATTACTTTAGTATATAAGAAAGTGAAATGATTACTTCTATTTAATGGTACAAATTTAGGTAGTTCTAATTATTCTCAAGGGGAAGACTGCGAGGAAAATTTGACGAAACTATTTTTATATATTTGTCTCATTTCATTGTTCGACATTTTTATTTTTAATTTAAGTTAATTTATTAACACAACTTACTTTCCAATGACTACTTCATGACTTCATGGTAATGACTGATGTATAATTTGATAAAATTCGTTCAACCCTATTTATTGAAGCACAACTTACTTTTCAATGACTACTTAATATTATCGGCATTACATAGGAGTAGTTTGGTAATCTCTGACATATAAATTGATAAAATTCGCTCAATCCGTGATTGATTATATTTTTGTTAATTCAAACGGATCCCAATGGATCTTATTGGCAGAAAAATTACTTTAAATACGGTCTTAAGACTTGATGCTATAGGCGAATGGAGCATGGATCATATGAACGTGCCAGTATTATTGGAAACATGAACACATTGACTATTACACTCCCATACCCTGCTTTTCGAGAAACTTTAGTTTCTACATTCCGAATGAAACGGAATTAATGAAGTGTCTGCCCAATGATGCAGCGAGCCTATACCTTTATACGGATGGCTGCAAAAAGAGTGGAGCGAGTTAGCGGTGATGTCACCATCCCTGAATTTGTGATAAGGATGACTTTCCGAATCTCAAATGAATGTAGCATTATTCAATCTGCAATATATAGCAGTAGGAGAGCGATAACGATATGTATACTGATGGTCAAGCTGCAATAAATTCTCTAACAAGTGCATACAAAATATTTTGCATCTTGCTTGCGTCCTTGAATAGGATGGCGAGACATTCGACAGTCTCACTCATATGGGTACATAGATACAGAGATATTACTGGCAACCACATTGACGATGAACTGGCGAATAGGTTGAAGGGGGCATAGACTTCCTACATGGAGATTGCTCAATAAAGTTTGGGAACGTTACCCCACCTGCATGAGTACGAGACTAATTTGGCTTAGGTTAAATCGGGTATGCACAGCTTATCTGTTGAGACTACGACGCTCTCAACTAAGTAATTTAGTGTCAGTGATCACCGGACACTGTAAATTTTGCAATCATGCTAGAAGAGTAGGATTAACTTATCATGACTTCTGCAGAAGCTTTCACAATGAAGAGGAAGAGGAGACTATCTCTCAATTTTTCTGTCACTGTCCAGCATTGGAGAACTTAAGAATTAGGTTTCCAAAGTTATTTCAGAAATCCGACTAATGTAGTCTCATTTAGGACCCTTTGGACTACCCTTTCTATATAGTGGAATACGTGTGCAACTCGATATTTGTCCAAATTCTTCTAGAGAATTTCATCATAAAAGCTACATTTTTCAAAATTCAAATAAATAAGACTGTTAAGTGCTTAATAGTGGTCTGTTGACTGTAACATTATCAATTTTAAGACATATGGTTTTTGTCTGTGCTAGTTAAATTCGAATTTATTTTCACACACATAATTCAAATTGAGGTAAAATGTCAATGTATAAGTAGTGATGAGCAATTATGTTATCATTTAAACCCCATTATATTGCAATGTAAGTTTTTGTTAGGTTACATATATGTTTGAAAATTAAAATTCAAAATCAAAAATTGTCTTCATTTCCTACTGGGTCTTCTAAACTCTTCTTTCTACTTCCTGATGTAAAATACTTTTAGTGACATTATCTTATCGCTGCATTTAGTTTATTTTTATACAATTTCTTTTACTTACAAACAAACATACCAAACTTGTACGTGCGTACGAGTACTTTTCACCTTTCAGGTACCATCATAATGTGTCTCACATACCAAGTCTGACAAGAACAATTTCTTTTATAGTTTGTTGTATATTAATTTTGTTTTATTAATTTATATACCGCTTTTAAATTAAAAGAAATTAATTTTTATCAATTTTTAATAGTTCTCCAAAGTGACTACTTTGTTGAAATATTCATAGATATTTATCAGAGTTTTCGAAGAAATTTGGTATGGGAAATGGAGGGAGTTGAGTTTTTTCAAAAGAAAAACTATTTAAACTTCATATTTCAACAAATCAATTGGACAGGGTTTTAAGAAGTGTCTAAAAATTGGACTTTTTTTGACTCCAAGTTAAGGGGTTTCAAACAAGAACTTTGTTTTGGAACAGGGGCATATTTGAACAACATGAAAGTTTTGACATTTTACTTTTTGGCATATCAATAGTAGAAGCAATGACAATTGATGCAAATAATTAAATTGCGCTCGAAAATCACCGTAGATTCACTAGAGAATCAAAGAGCAATTGTTGTGAAGCCTTGAATTGATTGATTGGGCCAGAACAACAACCGTAACAATTAATGTATTTCAAAGCAAATTTCTCGATCGCATAACTTCACGAAATTCTGCTTTTAATTGGTCGATCACTACATACGATTTAAAACCACTAGATTATTATAGAATAATTATTATTTCATAATTGAACTGTTAATTTTTACTTCTTGATAATTTAGTCAGTCAAGAAAAATTATCAAAATTTTTAATAATAAAATTTTTCAAGTTGTAATTCCTAACTTCAGTAAAAATAATTTAATGAAAATTAAATTTAATAAACTAAAACCACTAGATTATTTTTTATGGGGCTATGTTAAAGATAAAGCCTAGAATCAATCTAATCCTAAGAACTTAATAACAGTTTTCTTTTAAAAAAAACTTTTTAATCAGAGGGTTAATTTTAACTTCAATTTAATATTCAGTTTTCAATAAACATTTCTCCGAAGGTTTATTGTAATCTGATATTAAATACATAAATGTTAAATAATTAAATTATGTCCCTGGCGGTTTAAGTTTTCCGATCATTAAAGCTTATACTGTTTAATGTTGATTATGGTCCGGTGGCTTTATTGGACCGTACTTTTTCAATGACGACGAAGGCAGGAACGTTACTATGAATGTCGAGCGTTACTGTGTGGGGCTATGCCAAGGCTCATTTCTATAGGGACAGGCCCGCAATGGTTGACGTGCTGGAAGCTAACAGATCGTTCTATCGACTCTATCGCAGATTTCATACATTTTTCTAAATTGATTTTTTTTTAAATCCTAAGGCTATTAAAAAATCACCCTTTACTTCGCATTTAATACGATTAAAATATATTAAAATAATCTATTGAAACAATTTAGCTAGTTATATTTTGTTAGAAATCAGAAACTTAAACAGTCAACGTTAAATAATTGCAATATTAAAATCTCTTTAATCTTTTCGACTTGTTTAAACTTATATGTATGTACAAGGTGACGCAAAAGTAATCCTCCTATCAGAAAATGCTATACATTTTGCGCAACTTGATGAATTGGGATTGGAAAACACGTGGTTCCAACAGGACGGTGCAACGGCACACACTGCACGTGCCACAACCGATATGCTGAAGGATGCATTTCCCGGGCGCCTAATCTCCCGTTTTGGCGATTTACACTGGCCAGCAAGATCGCCTGATTGGAAGTTTACTTTTGCTCCACCTTGTATACAAAATTCAATATAAATGCTAAAAAAAATCATCAAATATTGAAATGTTTGTTCAAATAATATATTAGCAAAAATAAAATACATATTTAAAAAAAAATATGTATAACAACCTGTTTCATTTTATAACCAACTTCTCTTTTTAGTTTTGTGGTAAAAAAAAAAAAAAAAAACTAATAATAATATTTTACCATCATGGGAATGTTAATTTATGTTAAATTATATGTTTATGCTCGTTTAGGTTTTTGTTCATATTTTTTTTTGTTTGAGACACGTGATATGAATATAAAACTCCAACAAACTCTGAAGAAAAAATATTGTTTTATAATAGAAGGATTAACCACAATAATTTTAGTTTCCAATTAACCACGGTTTTTTGTGTTTTGCAAAATTGTCGGTTCTTGGTTGTAAGAAGGTTAATAATGGACGATGGAATGGCATGAAGAACTCAAATGTGTAATCTTAAATAAATTGAGAGAAAGTTATTGCATAAAAAAAAATTAATATTATAGAATATTGTTTCCATCAAAGTATTTTATACCTTAAGAAAACACACAAAACATCGACTATTTATTTAAGGTGGATTCACCCATTCGTTCTTAACAAAAATTTTGTTCGAACAATTTTTTTTTTTATATGAAGTTTGACGTCGCTCTTTTTGAGAGAGAGAAAATTTTTTTTACGAACTTGAATTGGTTTAATTTTATATTTTTTCTGGATAAAAATGAATTGAGCTGCCAATAGGTTGCATTTTTTTCATATAAATAACAATGCCTTATGTATATCCATGGCCATCAGCAAATGCAACTTTCTTTTTTCATTCATTTTGAATTTATATCACAATACTTTAAAATAATTTAATATTTGTATTTTGACACTTAAAACCCAAAGCAAAATAAATCAATGGCCGCACTTGTAAAACTAACCACATGTCAACCTAATTAAGAAATAAGTCTTGCTTGGGCTGGTGTCAATCCAGGAACTACTTCGCCATTAAATAATGAAAGGGACATCATATAATATACCTCTAATTTCCTAATATATTTGTGACTATCGCAGCACTTTCAACAGCAATCATCGCCGCTGCCACCATTGCCTGCAGTCAGATATCCATATTGAGTTCAACTGGAATGGTCAGCGAAGAAAGATTCCAGAGATAACCTGATACTGCAGCAACACAATATTGTGGTCTATGCGATGCAGGAGACAAAACAAATATTTCCATATCGCAGGCGACTACTATCCAAAGGGCTATTGTCCCGACATCAGAACCTCACCGTAGTGCGGTCTTAGTGCTGGATTTGAAGACATTTGAAGTACCTACCCTGACGAACCAAACAACACCCAGCTATATAGTGAAAACCCAAAGCAAAATAAATTATTGTAATTCGGGACAATCATAACAGCCGATTTTCTATATATCAACTTTAACGACATCACGACCTTATTATATTCTTGATCGTCACGAATTAGAGAGAGAGCGAGATCGTCCAACAAAATAATGAAATCAACAATTTGGAAAATTACTAGTGAGGGAATATCGTAAAAGCCAATTTTCTCTTTGTCAACTGTTGCGACATTGAAGCTTTTTTTCACTGCAAACTGACACGTCAACTAGCAGCTGCTCGACATTAGAATTAATTCTTTGAATCATTAGACCTTGTGAATGGACTTTCTTTGTGACACTGGACATGTCGAAGGCCTTAAATACTGCACTCCCAAAACCACCAACATGGTTAGTTAGCCTTTGGAGACAAGTTTTCTAAACTAACATCTTAATGGCTGGATCCTGATTACGCTCCTTTTTAACTTCTACTATGTGAAACTCACTATGGAGGTGATTACATATGCGGATTAAGCCTACGAATCGAACATGTAGATAGAGATCAATGAAACTCAAAATGTCTGCCCTCCCATTACCTTTAATTTGTACCAGCGAAGAATGTAACACTAAACATAGACATCCTGGTTGGTGACGTATGTATAAATTAATAGACAGCGTAGTTAAGTATTAACCAGTGGTGAAGTTTGAAGAAATAAAAGTACTACCGGCCATAGAACACAACCATATGTTGACGCAACAACTTTTTCTTCAATTTTATATATGCAGGATCCAGTTCATCACTGCTCGTATTTGACTACTTTGAACGATATAGCACTATTTGTGGGTGCTGTAGCTTAATAGATTAGCGCGTTTGATCAATAAGCTTGAGTTGTTTTCTATCCTACCTAACAAATATTTATCACAGCGCCCTGCTTCGATGGTATAGCATTGAAATGCCACCGAAGTAAAATAATTAAATAGTGGCTATAAATCAAGCTTTGAACAATGCATCTACTCATCGTCAGAGGCGCTGCAATACTGTAATACGAATAAACATAACGCGCAATTACAGTGTTGTCATATGAAAAGCTTTCTCTTATTTCACCACCTATTGTTATCCTACCTATCCCCTCTCCAAAGAGAGTAATACTATTAATATATCGGCATATTAATTGCCAGAGTGTTCGATACTTTTCTTTGAAAAAAAAAAAAAATACAGGAATTTTAGACCTAAAATCTCTAACACAAATCAAGTCTTAACTACAATTTGAAGCTCTTCCTATTTTAAACAATACAGCAAGTTTTCAATAATTCTAAACACTTCTTACTGATCTTTTATAAGACAGATCTTTTGTTAAAATATGTACATATATTGTTTAAATGCTAAAATTCTCTTAAAACAATTTATTATGATTCAATTAATTATGACATTTTTCCGTTCTTAACTAAGAACCTAATCAAAAATTATGTAAATTTGTGGTTTTTTTTTCATTGTATCTTACAACAATAAAGTTAGTAGAAACAATAGACAGGCATTTTTACCTGTTACCACCACAAAACGAAACAACTAAATGAAAAGAAAAAAATATGTAAATCTGTTTTGTTTTGTCATTTCGACCAATATCTTAAAATGAAAGCAAATTCATTTGTTAAATAAAAAGAAATAACCATTTTGAGTCCATTGAAATTTGAACGGATCAAACAGTGAATCCAAATAATAGTAAAACGCAAAATAAAACAATATTCTGTCAACCCAATCATGAATAAAAATTCCGTTTGAGTTTTTTTCCCTTTTCCCATTTTTCCTATTGAAATTCAATAATAATAAAAAGGAAACAAACTCACGCGGATTTTTTATTCATGATTGGTCTGTATAAGTTCTACATAGTTTGTTTATTTAGGCGACCGCACGAAAGTTGGGTTGGGTATTTATAGTTGTATTTTACTTAATGGCTTTAATAATGTCAACCTCAAAGCGTTTTTTAGTCTGCACTAAATTGAAAATTGTTGATAAATAAAAACAAAGAAAATCAAAAATTTAAAAAAGATTTTTTCTTATCTTTTGGCGGCTCTAACAAAATTAAATACCATTTGTGAACTAATTATGAAATACCCAAAGAAATAAGAGTTTAACGAAAAGCACAATAATGCAGAAGAAATAATAAGGTGCTACAGAGTAGCTTGGTTGCTTGTCGTAAAATACTGCGATATAGCGAATATATCTGTCTATGGGTGCTCAACAAATAAGCAAAACGAGTTAAACGAGGTCCTGTGCTGGTAATCGAGAGTCTATTATAATTGCCCATATATTATTTTCTGCCAGTATACCAGCGTTGCCGATTACTGTGTAATTATTCAAAAATGGGACAAAATGAAAATTTTCGGATAATTTTCGTGTAAAGATTTTTTTTGTGTAATTTCCGTGTAATTTCTGGTAAAAGTTTTAAAAGTTTAATCATATAAATTAAAAGGTTTGCAATAATTTTATATTTAAATTAATGATATGTATTAGAATTTATATATACATACATACATTTATAATATATATTATTTATTTATAATATTATTATTATATTTATTAATTTAATAAATAAAATGTATATATTTTAATTGATGTAGTATAAATATTTAAAAACTTTGATATGAGAATGTATGATAACACAAGGAAACACCCATTTCGTTATGATTTTGAAACTGATTTTCACTAATTTAAAATCGCTGATTCTGTTTTTTGTCATCAGCTTAAATTTTTGAGATATAGCATTATTTTAAAAATTATAGCATTAGTACGACATACAAGTTCGCCAAGAAAATTATGTTTAAGTTATTGAAACATTGTAACTAAATCTACCCAATAGTTTTAGAGATATGTATAGTAAAAATATTTCAGAAAAACTAAAAATGTTTTTAACTTTAAAATTCTTTTAAAAATTCATAAAAAATACAAAAAAAATAACCAATTTTATATTCATTATCATGCATCCTATCAAATATGTAGTTAATAAAAATAGTCACTATCTTTTGATTTCGTTCAAAATTTAGTAAAACAGCTAAATTGATAATATCGTTTTTTCTATACAACCGAAAATTTTTGAAATTTAAAAATTTTTTTTTATTTGTTTAGGGTTACAAAATTCCATGCAACATTTGTAGGCACAAAAAAATGAAAAGCTGCAAATATTTTACTGTTCTTTCAATACATTTTGTACTTTTTCGAATTTTTAAGACCGAAACATTGAAATTTTTAATAAAATTTTTAATTTTTCTGAATCTACTAGGCAGATCAAGGAACAATATTTTCATGATTTAAAGATAATTTTGGTATAGGATTTTTTTGTTTCATTTACAAATTTTGCCCATATATGTATATAGCGTATGTACATCGTACAAGTAAGTGCCCTTATTTTTAATAAAACGATATATCTCAAAAACAAGAGCTACTGAAAAAAACAACGATTAGATTCAAATATGTGACTTCGAATTCGGAAGATCAGTCACAAGACTTTATGCAACACAAAAAATACTTAAATTTGTTGTTTATTGACCTTCTAATGTTAATCAGTCAAAGTTTATTTTTTGAAAGTTCATAAAATTTTTAGAAGTTTTGTTAAGTTTGTCTTTAATCTTTATGTTAATAAAAAAAATCAACGCAATGTTAAAAAAAAGTAAAAAACTAAGTTTTGTGTAATTTTTCGTATTTTGTGTAATTTTGAGGGCTTCACCGTTTAAAATTCATTTGCGCTTCCGGCAACACTGCAGTATACCATAACTTTCTTACTCTTGCTCTCAATTTGTAGTTCTTTACATTACATTAAGTAACCAATATTGGATTGTGCGTACTCACAATTGCAATACGCCCAGCCTGACTGTTGCTGTGAGTTTTTCCGAAAGGTCCTTAAAAACGCGGTTGATGAAGTCTCAGCAGACTCTTGTCGCATATACTTATGTATGTCGTTCTGAAAGCATTAAATCATTGTCTACATAGGGATGCCTAATCCGTGTCTAACAATTTTTTGTTATTTCTACAGATTATTCGATGGACAAAGATTTTGCTAGATAAATCTATAGCACCCTAATGACCTGGTACCTGTTCTTAAATATTTACTAACTGAATGCCACACTAGCTGTTTGTTGCTTCGGGTAACGTCTACTACATAACTAAATACTATATTCAATACAAAAACAAATACAAACAAACAACTAAAATATGCCGACAATTAAAAATCTTTCTCTCTTCCCGTATATTCGCGCAATACGATATTAACTGGATTTCGGTGTTTTTTTTTTACAAAAGTTTTTAATTTTTCGGGTATAAATGACAATGTTGTCTTGGGCTTAATTTAGTGAATGAGTTAAAACATATTCTTGGAATTTCTCTACAACATTGTTTTCGTTTTCTTTATCAAACGACAGTATTTATTGAAAGAAAAAGCGGTTTTTTGTTGGTCCATAATTTAGTGTTTAAATCGTAGTTTAAACCAGAAAGAGTTTGTATTTTTTGAAAACTGACAAATTCATTATAATAATAGAAGACGCAGCTATAACCACCAAACTAAAATTTTAGTTTAAACAATTGGTGTAAAACCTGTTGCCATACCGATAATTTACTTGTTTTTTTGTGGCCCTTTTTTTGGATTTTGGTTAAGGGAACTGCAATTCAATTGCTGCTTAATCAGTTGCAATAGCCAGATAAATGAGACAGTTGAAAGAGTTAAAAGTCAAAGATGTTGATGCATGATCAGGTCACAGACTGTTGAATGCCAATACGCACAGCATTGTCTCTTGATAGTTTTTATGGCTTTACATAAAATACATAATTTACAATCAAAGAGTCTTCTGATTGAAATTTTCCACGAGCATTGTTTTGTTTCTATAGTTGATAAGAATTTTATGTTAGTATGTATGTATGTAAGAAAAGAAAATATTATATATGTATGTAAGTAGGTAATTTTTGTAAACAAAAATTGAGTTCCCTTTAACCCGTTTAATTGAATAGAAGTGTTTTTTTTTATATAATATTAAATTTATGTAATATAATATATTCTTTTCTTACTTACTAACATAAAATTCTTATCAACTATAAAAACAATGCGTGTGGAAAATTCCAACCATAGTTATAGTTATAGCTGGAGATATTGAAGAACATTCCGCTTGGCACTCAAATTACTGGGCTCCAAATATTTTCGGACCCTATGGAAAAAAGTTTATAAGCCAAAACGAAATACCATTATTAAAGTATAGTGGATATTTCCAGACTTAAATGAGATACACCAATTACCATAGGCTATTTTTATTTAAGTTTGTGGGGAAAACTACAAATTTATCGCAGAGCCCGAAATCAAAGATAAGAATACCGCAAGTTATATTTCACACAAGATTAAAAAAATTTAAACTTATCACAAGCTTAGTGTTTAGTAATTTATATTTTTAATAGCTGTGTTGATATGTTCTTTTTCTTTATTTAAATATTAAGCAAGGCCAAGATTATTAAAATATATTTTGGCAAAAAATCAAATGACTTGAGATTATAATTAATTGTGGTGATAAAAACACACTAAAAAGAAAAGAAACTTTTGTAAAGAAATAAATATAATAATAAGCTTTGGAATAAGTTTTCGACATACAAAAAGTTACATACACTATTCTGGTAACATAAGGTCTGATATTAATAAAACTGTACTTTTGATGTAATCCTCAAAATTCTAAAGGCAGACTTCTAAATTGTAAAAGTTCGAACTATGTATATATAAAGCGTTTTTCAACAGGGACGCCACAAAAGTAGACCGATAGGGACAGCAAACGACGCCATATTTTTTGCCGCTCTTTTGACATTTCTCTTCAGTAAGGTTTGCCATTTCATGATGGAAAGATATACGAGCCAACAACGAGTCCAAATTCGGAGTCATTGGGCTCAACGTTAAGAGCACTACGTCCAATTTATGGTCGTCATAATCGTCCTACCAGATCAACAATTGAGCGTCTAGTGGAAAAATTTGAATACACAGGTACAAAATGTTCACGTGCCAGTAAGACAAAGAAGTGCCCGTAGTGTCGAGAATATTGCTGCCGCTGAGGCTTCAGTTGAAGAAAGCCTAAATGTGTCTCTCACACGTCATTCTCAAGCGTTGGGCATCTCTGTGACCAGTGCTGCCAAGTTTTTTTCTTGGTCAAATCGTCAATTTAAAAAAAAATTGTCAAAATCGTCAAGTTAAAAAGAAAAAAAATCGTCAAGAAATTGTCAAGACAAAAATACGTTAAAAATACCAAAAACATTTTTTATCAACTTTTTAAATATATTTTTTTTATTTACATCTAAAAAAAAAATAATTTAATTTTGGTACATTTCTGTGTGACATTTTTTTAATAATTCATTTTTAATTGCTATATTAAAACACTGAGAATTATTTAAATTAAGATAATCTTTTGAAAACAATTTTCCTTGTAATGTTGAAGAATCCAGAGCATTTCTGGTTTTGGTTTCATTTAAATTTACAATATTAAAAATACTTTTAACGTTGGCCGACGAATGTGGTAGTGCCATTAAACTCAAAACAAATTGTATTAAAATTTGGATGGCCTGTGCATTATTGACTCTCTTTAAATTAGAAACATTTTTCCAAAACGCCAATATTTCGAGTTCGGTGAATTTCATATTACGTAATTCTCGAACTTCATTATGAAGTTGTTGATAGTATTTTCCATTTAATAAATTTTGAAAAAAAAAATTGGCCAATTGTACAATTGAATCATTTTTTTGTTTAAAGCTACGCTTGGTTAAATGGAGTTTATTCCTTCTAAAAGTTTATCGCCAAAATCAAAACATTTTAAAATTTGTGAAACCAATTCAACATAAAATTGGACGCAGAATTCAACAAATATATTATATTGACTATATTCAATGTTCAATATTCAAACTAGATTGGTTCTCCTTCACGTAAATGCCAAGATACACTTCATCTTTATTTAAAAATATGTGTTCGTTATTAAAACTTTGGATTTCAAAATTAACCAAATACTCTTCTACAAAAAAAAAATGTCCAGTACAGAGAGTCGTGTACTACACCCTCTACCTCTTCAACCCCTCAAACTTCATCTGTCTGCATTTCAATTTCTACATTGCAAAAGGGGACTTACAAACTTTAAATTTTAGGAAAAAAGGTTACCATATGTTTTGCTTTTAAAAAATCGTCATTTTTGTTCGCGGGAAAATTGAAAAATCGTCATATTAATAAATTTGACTTAAAAAATCGACAAAATGACGATAAATCGTCAAAGTTGGCAGCGCTGTCTGTGACGTCGTTGTATCGAATTTTGCGAAAAGATCTTGGCCTACATCCTTACAAGATCAAATTGACCCAAGAACTGAAGCCGCTTGACTGACTACCAGAAGCGTCGGCTTGAATAATTATTTTGCTGTAAATTTATCACAATCTTTTCAATATCAGTTGGCGTTTTTCTAATTTTTTAAGATCTTTTTATTTCAAAATCAGGTTAATCACTTCACAGGTCATATAATAAAATCTTGATAACGAGATCTTAACAAAAAAACCAACAGTTTCTTGTACTGTGCAAAAATGTCCTAATAGTGAATTTTTTGTTTTTTTTTTTATTTTTTTTTTTTATTTTTTTTTTTTATTTTTTTTTTTATTTTTTTTTTTTTTTGAAGCAATTTATGTGGGTTTTTGTGCTTTATAATTTAGAATAATGTTTAATTAAAAAAACGCATATATGTATATACCTATATTTGTATTATGTACTTTCATTTCCTTACTTACTTAATGCAAAACATCCGGACAGTTTTGCTTCCCACTGTAGCTTTGTTATCGAATAACCTCAGGCAATTTACTTACTGGTCTAATCAAATTCAACGAGATGCAGTGGACCAAATTCCTCGATTACGCAAATATAAAGAATGTCGACATCGGCATGTTTCTACCACAATTCAGCTAATTAATTCCGCTGGTAGCCACTGCGATAAAATAAAGCTTTAATTCTTACATATAGTTGCCAAAGAGAGCAAAAACATTTTACAATAAGTCTGAAGCCATTCTAATTGATTATTTTGTGACATATTCAAGCCATTGAAATTAGAATTTCTTCCACAAATGTGACAATTCTCGTGTAGATCTTAAGGATCTAATCTCTCAATTACAATCTTATTTTAGACCCGACTGTCCCAAACGTACAGCCAAGGCTACAGAGATGTTTTTACAATTGTTAATAAAAATTAGGCGTATTGTGGAGCAATTCCTAATAAAAAAAATAATCTACACGAGAATATTCTTATACAGCCCAATCATGAATAAAAATTCCGCGGGAGTTTTTTCCCTTTTCCCATTTTTCCTAATCAAATTCAATGTTAAAAAAATAAAAAGGGCAAAAACTCCCGCGGAATTTTTATTCATGATTGGGCCGATATAGTATAGCAACATGACCATCATTGAAAACAAACCCCAGGTTTAAGTAAACAATTTCGCAGCTGCTACAAAAACCAAGTTGTCAATATAATCGATTTCACTTTAATCTATTTCACTCAAAACTTACAGAAGTTTCAGATCATGGATCAATTCTAGCTTTCTAAAACCCTGCATATTAGCAACGAAGTATTAGAAACGAATATCAGAGTAATGATTATAAAATCTAAATTGAACTGCATGATTTGGGTAAAAGATTATTTTTTCTGCCATTATTTATCACAATCAAACATGTTAGTTAAAATACACCTCTGTTACAGTGTCAGGAAGCCTTAGTAGTAATTCCTCTGTTTGATATTACTATTCCTGGTGTAATTTACACTAGTTCTTAAACGACTATAACCAGAAACACAACTGTGCTTCTTTTTTAAACATTTTTCAATAGGATTTTATGGTAGGTATTTTTAAAATCAAAAGTACGAAAAGCTAGAACGATCATAAATCGATTATAGACAAATGTTACAGTAAATACCTTTCAAACTTTTTATAGAAAATAATGAAGCATACAGTAATATTCTATTAACTGATTCTCGAAACTACTTAGTTTCAAGTGTGAAAATTTCGAAGATAAAACATTGTTGGTAGAACTAGTTATAGAACTGTTCTTAAGAAGGAATGTTAGTTATTTTTCGCTTCCGAGAGCGACAATTTTAAACAAAACAAATTTAGCCACATATAAGTTGTACATGAAGCCTAATCACATGTATAAATTTTGTGCAGATCGGTTCATAATTGACCATTGCTCTAATATAAGGCCCACATGCCGAAAATCGTTTTAAGGATCATAAATTTCTTAAAAATGTTGGTATACAAATAATGTTCAATACAAATAAGTTTCATACATACAGAAATCATGGCACCTCATTTTATAATGATCGGTCCATAATTAGTCAAAGCTGCCATATAAAACTCCCCTCATGCATAGATCTTTAACATACATATTTTTAAATCGAGATACTAGGCACCGCAATATATTGCTTGACGGACTATACTTTCTTAATTGTTTGTTATTACTTATGGCCGATTTCTCGGTCATTAGTTAACCATTGGTAAACTAAAATACTAACTATTGTTTAACTATTACTTGTTATTCTTATGGAAAACTAAGCATTGCGTATTAAGAATCATTAGTTAAGCCTTTGCCATTAGCTAACTAGAGACTGTGAATTTAGCCATTAATGTTACAATTGTTATACATACATACATATGTATTTCTAATATCAGCATATTAATGATCATTATTTCCCAATACACATTTAATAATCAATTCTTTTTATAGTCCCCTTAATTTTAAAAGTATGAGTGTGTAATAATAATATTAAAAAAAAGAAGAACCAGGATCTTCAAAAGTAATATTTCTTTACATATTGTTAACAAAAAAAAACAACAACAACACATAAAAAACAATATAAAGTTAAGTGACATATACAATACAAGAACAACAAAAAGTAAATAAACAAAATATTCTATATTATAGATGAATAATGAAAAAAATTCATATTAGAATTTAAATAAAATCAACAAATTCTTTAAGAACCTGTAATACAACATTCTCCCTTTAATGTAAAAAAAAAATTAAATCAAAATGAAATGAACAAATGAAAATCAACAAATTAGAGTGTGCCGAATCTTTAATATCCACCACCTAAACCTACTAAGAATATCCTTACTAGAATATCCTTATTTTGTGTTTTCTATTCAGTCTTAGTGCAAATTTTATTAGTATTTGATATATTGTTTGAAAGACAATTTTACGACCAACATAATTTCTTTTAAATTTTTTCTTATTTTGATCATTTGTAATTACCAATTCTTAATTTAATTTACAGGGTTTTGCCCGATATTCATAATAATTTGAGTATAATTTAACAATTTATAAAATGAAAAGACCATTTTTCCATAGTCACCATAAGTTAAGAAACAGAGTATAAAACAGAGTATACAAAAGGGTAAGATATAAGGTGATGATTCTTTGTTTGAATTTGGTCTCAATAACATTATCATAATAAGATTTATGGTTGGCATAGTAGAAGTGGACCAATTATGGACTGATAGCTTCTAAATCCAGTTTCCAGTAATATGATTGTGTTGAAATCCATCTCAATAATGTTATTTACAAGAGTTTTATGGTTAGTTGGTGTACTCGAAAGTTGACTTAATTCGGGAGATATTGCCCATCATTGACTGATAGCTACAAAATCCAGTAGTATAATTTCGGTATAACCGATATTAGTATGATTTCTGATTATTTGACATTTTTGTGGGTTAAATTGTTTTTCGGAAATGGTTCTTATATGGCAGCTTCGACAAATCATAGGCCGATCTTCTTAAATTTTGGAACAGTGAATTTCATGCATGAGGATATCTCACGTCGAATTTCAAATACCCGTATATTTAAGATATATATTAGTATTAACGTGGATTTCGGAAGTGGACCTTATATGGGGGACATAGTCAATTATGAACCGATATTCTCAAAATCCAGCAGTTTAATTTTTGTATGTATGTAAATAATTTGTGTAAAATCTTGGATCGGTACCGTTATTTATAAGAGATTTATGAGTATAAAAGTGATTTTCGGAAAAGGGCTTCATATGGGGGATACGGGCAAATATGAAGCGAAATCTAGAAAATTCTGCAGGATGATTTTTGTGTATATGAAAATAATCTGTAAAACTTTCGAGTCGGTACCGATATTTATAAGATATATATATATATATAAAGATAAATGGCTTTTTCCGACGTGGTCCTTATATGGGAGCTATGACCAATTATGGGCCGACCACCATGAAAATTAGTACAATAATTTATTTACCTATAAGGATAATTTATGTCAAATTTTAACCTGGTCACAATATTTATATCAGTTTTATACACATTTAAGTGAATTGTGGAAATGCACTTTATCTGCACAGAAAAAAAAATCACGTTTTTTTTCAATTAAACCTTTAATTGATTTCAAAATAATTTTCAATTAAAAATTTAATTGATTCAATTACTTTTTCTGATTTTACTGATATTTTCAATTAAATCTCAATTTTTTCTTTAATTGATACTATCATTTTGTTGACAGGTCCGATTTCAATTAAATTTTTAATTGATTCCACAAATATTTTAATTGAAATTAATTTTTATTTTTTTCTGTGTGTGTGTGATCTGACATGTGGTTTTAATAGAACGGTGCCACATATCACACTGCAACCGAATTATTTGAATTATTTGTACCCGGCGCTGTCCAGGATAGCATTAATCTTTTATTCCTGGCCGCTGATCATTTAACATTTTGGTAATCTGTTTTAAGAATAGCACACAAACGACGCATGTTTCGTGTGTAAAGTGGCAGTTTATTTTGTAGGAGGAAAAAAAAACATTCATACAACTCAAATTCTTTTATGGGACAGCATTTTTTCGAAACAAATTTATTAACAACTAATTCGAAAAATAAATTTTTGAACAACGCAATGTTGACATTTAGATTTCAAATCCCTGGTTGATGATGACTGATAAATTTGTTTTCTTAATTTTCCCTTTCTAAACGTACACAGAAAAAAAATCATGTTTTTTTTCAATTAAACCTGTAATTGATTTTAAAATAATTTTCAATTAAAATTTTAATTGATTCAATTACTTTTTTTGATTTTTCTGATATTTTCAATTAAATCGCACATTTTTAGTTAATTGATACTATCATTTTGTTTACAGGTCCGATTTCAATAAAATTTTTAATTGATTCCTCAAATATTTTAATTGAAACTCATTTTTATTTTTTTCTGTGTACTTACATTTAAAATTGGAATAGCCTTCGTCATTTTCACGCCTTTGGCCATAATGTATAAGATCTTAATTGCTATTAAAGATTGTGTGCTAATAAATTTGTTCATCATTAAAGAAACAGATGACGCGGGTCCAATTTTTAAGTATTTTTATGTATGTATGTAAGACTAGGTCATCAATGCTAGTAGACTATTAAACTTTTAACCCTTTAAAAAGAAATATACTTAATTTTTATGTACTTAATAATCCTTAAATATTGACTACCGAAAAACATCTTTCTTAATAAATATTTTTCTGATTGCAGAGAGCGACAAACATTTTTTTATCAGTTTAGAACAAAGTATACAAAAAGTATCAACTATACAATTTTTACTTTTTGGTCCTCTAATTTTAGGTTTAACTTATATTTCATTGTAAGAATCAATCAGCCTTATTATGAGTGTCGTTTTCTATTTACGACAACGACTCTTTCGTAATAGATTAAAGATCAAATTAAATTTGTTTCTTTAATCTATTAGTCCCGGATCACACAATGCAAATTTTGCTGCTCAACTTTTGAGTTTGTTGGTGATAGGGGAAAGAGGAGTAGTCCCCTCTCTCTCTATTTTTCCCCTCTCACCCAAAAACTCAAAAGTTGAGCAGCAAAAGTTGCATTGTGTGATCCGGGACTTACGAAACAGTCGTTGTCGTAAAAAGAAAACGTCACTCATAATAAGGCTGAATATTTAGAACTGTAAGTCTGTTAGTGATTCATTTGAAAGAAATGCAAAATTCCCATTTTTACCCGTTATTACTATTTAGGTGTCGTATTATGAAAAATTAACTTCTCAAAAATTTCGTTGTCTTAAAACAATAGATAAAAATGGTACCAAAAAAGTACAAAAACACAAATATTTACCCTTTTTACCCTCTCAGTTTGTATGTTTTTAATAAGTTTTTTGTCGTTTAATATATCAATATTTAAAGGTTCGAGTCTGTAGATCACTTATTAAGATTAAGCGCAAAATTTCACTTCTTACTCGTTTTTATTTCCTTGAAGATATACTTACAACGAACTACTCTTCTAATACATAACTTTGTGACAACAGAAATGTAGAATAAAAATGCTGTTTCTTCATAACAAAGACAATCATTATTTCAGAGACAAATTAATTTTTTTTTTTTTTTAAATGGTGTTCCACGTTTTTATCCCGACCTGTTTCAAGTTTTTAAAAAATATATAATCTGTTGACGCTTTCAAGTGTGAGTAGATTTACGTTTCAAATTTCTATCAAAGCGGCTCAGCCGTTTGGTCTCACCGGCTTTCCCCCTTTTATCGCTTTAAGGTCCAAGTATTGGAAAATAATATAGCCTATTCCTAGCGTAGATCTATCTACGTTATAAATTTCATTAAAATCGGCTGATTGCGGAACAATTAAATAAACTTAAAAAGACATTTATAATATACTCGTATATGGATTGTCAAGCATAACTCTTCGATTACCATACAAATTTAAAATATTTTCCCGTTTCAAAATCTCTTTGCTAATGTATAGTAGTAAACATTGGTGACTTGTCCTGTTGACATACAACTAAATCAACTGGATCACTGGCATTCTTTATCGATCTAGGGCATTTATATACTATTAGTGACATAGAATATATTTCTCATGCATTTAAATAATTGATTGTCAAATTGGCGAACATTGTTTCTGTCGGTGATAAATCCCTCAATCTAAAATTCCAATTAAATTTAAACGACTTGGTGTTGATTTTCCCAATATTCTAGTTACTAACCCGATACAAATTTAACAACTTTAAAAATTGATTTTGGACACAAGATTAAAATTTGAAGGCAAAAAAAATAAATGAAATGCGAACGAAACCCAAAAAAGAATCCAATCTAATCAGTGCGTAATAGTCTCAGCTTAAAAACACATTTATCTTGTTCAATTGCTGAGTTGAGTAGTTTGTTAGTTTATGAAGTAGAAGAAATAAAAGGAAAAATTTTAGATTTTGAGTACATTCTATTCTAATTCTATTGTATAAGACCAAGCATGACCAATACCAAAAACAAAAACTATAAAAATCAAATAATTAAAAAAATCAATCGATTTTGTTGGTTCTATTTGTGGTATCTTTAAAGTGCGTAAAATATTTGTTAATTGTGCCACTGATAAAAAAAAGTACAAACAAACTTTTGTTTATTTTTATTATGGTTGGGGTTTTTTGGTCTTTTCATATATATTTTTGAATTGATTGTGATTGTTGTGCTGTCTTTCCACAATCACCGAATATTACCAATAAATGTCTTTAAGGTTTCGCTTTTTTTATATTTTCCTTTTGATTTTGATATGATTTCTTTTTATGTTTGTGTATTTGTGCTTTGTACATATGTATATTGATTTATTTAATCTTACTTTTAGTATTATAAAATACTAACATACATATAAGAAATGCTCTCAGCTTTGTCATTTTGTGTGTAATACATGCATCAATATGGTAATTAGTCATTTCCGAAATCATGTGAATATATAGCTAAGAAATTTCTGAAGTCACATTTCTTATGCTTGGTTTTCACTATGTCATTTTTGTTGTCAAATTTCCCAAATTGTTGGCAATTGTATGAAAACGGGTTGTCATGTCATGATTTTCATGATTGCAAATATAGATGACGCCATATGACAACCCGTTTTTGAAAAATTCCCAACAATTTGGACAATTTGACAACAAAAATGACATAGTGAAAACATAGTAAAAACGCGACCTTAGTCATAAGATTTATAGACTGGAAATGGTGATCTATGATTATTAAATACTTCGTTTTGAACTTAAAACTCGAATGTTTTCTGGAGTTGTTACGGGCGTATGAAGTAGAACCACTTTATAATGGCGTTGCCCAAGGGAGGCAGGAAATTTACTACTTTAGACACTCTGTTATATTTATCAAACGGTCTTGTTCTAATTTGAATTAATTAAAAATAACTAATAATTTTCAGCTCTCAAAATCTTTAAAAAAAAAATTCAAACACTTGTTCCATTCACATTTAAATATAATTTTAGATACTAATTTTATTTTATAAACTGGTTATAATTTCTGGCATATTTATCAAACATTTGTTATAATATATTAAGATTTTTTGTTTAAGCTATAAGAAATAAATACCTACAGAAAACGTCTAAAAAACCCAGGTTAAAGGTAAACGATCTATAATTTGCAAATATTTATTTAGCTAAATATGAATTTGTTGTAAGATTTATATGATTTGGGTTTGTTGTCTTTCCAAAATCGATAAGTACAATAACTGCTTTGTCATCAACGACATATCCTTGCAACAACTCCAAAACAAATACCAAATTGATGTCAAATTGCAATTGTGATTTCTCTAAATTTGATTGTTGGTACTCCATCACCATCACCATTCTCATTTTTATATTAAACAAATATTTCTCTAATTCAAACTTCAAACATGACCGTCCCATTTTATTTTCTTCAGAAAACCTTCCTAATTCAAGGTAATATTACGAGGTCTTACGCGCGTACACGATCAAAAAATATGAATCTCGATATCATAATTAAATTCCAGAATAGTGGCCTGAATCAGAAGCTACACGCATAGAAAAAATTTAGTTGTGCATGTTTACCACAACTATTTCAACATTTTTTAAAATATTATGGTCACTGTAATTATTTCTATGATTTTTGCAACCATAATATAATTAAGTTACAATTCACATGATTATAGCCATCATATATATGATTATATAAATTATGTAATGTTTATGTTGTTCTCTTTCATAATCAAAAAACAACAAATTATGATAAATGAATTCATCATAAACATGATTGCAGTAAAATATATACATATTTACTACAATCGTATATATGATTGTAGTAATCATCTGAATCGTAACTTAACTATATTATGATTACCGCAATCATATAAATAATTACAGTGACCATAATATTGTTGAAAAACTTGTAAAAATGTTGACATTGTTGTGGTAAACATGTACAACTATATTTTCTGAATGTGTGTACAACCATGGTGTTGTTAATCATTTCTATAATTTTTTTTTGTATCTATCCTTGCTATAGCTAGACTGTTCTAACCTTTAAATACAAACCTGGGACGTACGAGGTCGTAAATCAGCTTTAACGGTTATTAAAATATTGATCGAACTATGTTTTGTGTTCTAAATTATTTTGAGAAGTGGGTGGTCCGAATGAAGCTCAAGTGTTCGTCTCAGTTTCCTTAAAAAAAGAGTACATGATTCGTACTATAAAAACCAATACTATTAGTTTAAATAATTCTCCTTCTCGATGAATTTCTAAAACCACAGACAAAAAAGAAATGACAAGGATGCAATAATAATTTGTAAAATATATACATCAACAATTTGAATTTACTTGGAATACAAATAAATGGTAATAACAAAGAAAGATAAATGCACAGCACAATAGATTTGTTAATTTTTTACTTTGTTTTATTAGTAAAAACCATTAACTTATCATCATCATAATATCAACGCCATCATCATCAGCTGGTTTATTTAAACATGTATTTATTATAAAGCAACAATTTGTATGTCTATGGTAACAAATACATATTTACATGCATACATAAGAGTACAATACAAAGTGAATAAACCTAAAAAAATACTCGTACTAATCAAACAGATAAAATAATTTTTTTTTTTTTAGGTTTTTATTTGCGCATGCGTGAGTTCCTTTTTGTCTTCTTTTTTTATTTCATAGACCTGTGATAATGTCGTCTCTGTTGTTGTTGGTTTTATAAATTATATCACTAGATTGTTTTATGTGTTTGTGTATGTGTATGTTTGTGTGCGCTTGTGTGTTTAATAAACTCTCTAACTATCTAGTAATACACTCTAGTATATGTATATCTAATACTACCTGTTCCGTATTTAATACTTGTATATTGACTTAATCTATTTACTTAATTTTAGAGTAAATGAAAATTTATGTTATTTATTTAAGTAATTCTCACATCATGTCAAACAAAAAAATCTACTCTAAAATCTCTTTGTAATGTTTACTAAAGCAACAAATGATGCAATTCTTTAAATTTTTTTAGCTACAAACTGTATCAGTTGTGAAGCAAACAGCCATTTGAAGGAATGTCTTCTTTGTAATAATCGAATATCATTGCCGTCGCTTTGCCTGGTTTATTGGAATTACCAATAGATTCGTAAATATCTTCACAGATCTTAAAGTTTGCAGATTTCATATAAAAATTTAACTATGTATTTCAATATTTTACACTAAGATAATGTGTTGTGTCACTGTTCGTAATTCGAGGTGCAGAAGATACTTAGATTAGTTTTAGTTGACACAACTGAAGCATAGCTCACTTTTGTCCAGCGTAATCCAACCTGTATTGGTATGTTCAATGAGTACGTGTATCTTCGCTAAATCACCTCATGATAGAGAGGTTTTTTTTAACAAGCATTTGTTGTCCAAGAATTCTATGTATCAGCTCCACAAATGTCGGACAGTGACAAAGAAGGTGTAGTGGTTCTGTAGTCTCCTCTTCATTATCGACATTACAATTTCTGCAGATGTCATTGTAAGGGATTCTTAAACTTTTTGTATGTAAACCTGGATGCTTAAGGTTTCTTAAATATATATCTGCATATATATATATCCATATTGGGCCAGATTTTTCTGGTCTCTTTGCTAGTGAGTTAATTTGTCCATCTTTTGTAATCGACGTATTTCTCGCTCTCTCTCTCTCTTCTCTAGAGACACTCGGACATTTTTGGACAATCTTCGACTCTATAGGGATATAATGCCCGTTTTGATGCCAGTAAATATGTATGTGGATATCGCTGTTCATAAATGAATACTATCTTATTGGGCGGCATTTTAATGAGCTATTTTTTTTATTGCAACGATGTTTGTCGAAACTCCTCACGTTGAAGAGAAAACGAATGATCTTGCCGACATTGTTAGAAAAATATTTATAATCTGACATTTTCGATCATTAAGTTGGATCATATTATAAATTTTATCAAACAGAGTGGTATCACATTTGACCAATGGATCTAAGTGAGTTTAACTTGTTTTTGGCAACCCTCCTGAAAAGAGAGCTATGTATTTAAAATTCAAGTATGCTTCAAATTTTCTAATGATTTTCCTTAAACCATTGCTGAAGTGCATGGAATCATGCAAACACCACAATTACGAACATTCTAAAATTAATTATAAATTCAAACTAGATATACATGTGGACTGCCCGATTCGGTATTGGATCCTGGTTTTTTTCTTATAAAGATTCCAGATAAATTGCAAATTATTGTCGATCAATTTAAGAGGATATCAGGCAGGAATATGTTTATTTGTACTGATAAAAATGTAGCCATTAGATACCTAGATAATGTGTATCTCACATCAAAATTTATCTATGAATGATGGAAGTCTTTTGAGGATGCTTAATATTCATTGGCTCTCTCATCTTCAAACTTATCCCCAAAATATTCGTACGGCTTTGACAGAAACTTTAACAACTAATAGGAAGAGAAGACAAGTGCAACAACTTCTCTGGTTGATGAATGTGAAAGTTTAATTCAAGAAGGTTATGGTATAGCAGTGGCTAAGCTTTGCCTCGGAATGAATCAATTTAACATGTAGTCGTTCAATAACAAAGAGGAAGTACAGACAACTGCACAACAACATTAGCTTGAAATTTATCTGTCATCAGGAGCTCTCTGCTAACATTTCTCTTTCGTGTGAATGACGAATCCTCGGGAGTCTGCCGAATAGATCTGTCTAACCAGTAATCATTCAATCAATTAAAAATTGGTAAATACCCTTCAAAATTATCAAGTAAGTTTTATCAGTGAAAAAGTAGCAAGAGATCCACATACAGAACATTCAAAGACATTATGTGAGTCCTCAGAGAGATATATTTTCCGATGCGGTAAGCTAGCAGCGGCGCACCTAATTCTTGATATTAAATCATCAGTTATGATTCTTATATCTATTCAATCGGTCAAATATCCGTTGTGTGCTGGGAATCCTTGTTTCTGCGAAAAAAAAAACTGGGAACATTTCTTAACGATATGAGTAAAAAGTTTGACATTTATGATCAATTTGCACCAGATTTGAAATGATCCCATTGTAGTCCTCATAGCTTTTTACTTTCAAATTGCCTAACTTTTTATAACTAACAAATTGTATCTAAATCAAATTCACTGCTTTCTGTAATAAACTAAATTGACATTAGAAGTATTTTTAGAAAAACTAAAACAAACAGTAAATGTAAACGAATAGTCCTATATACACTGCTTAAAATACTCATTAGAAATGTGTAATAAGAAAAATGACTTAAGGAAATCAAAAATGTCATTGAGAAGTGGGAAGATAAAAATCTAGACCGCGCATGTTTCACTTTTTTATTAACAATTATAATAATTTTCCGGTCCAAAATTATTGTTAATATTTACTCACTTAACATTTATTTATTTTAAACAAAATAAATTCCATTTTTAACAGTAAGGTGATGTTTTACTTAAATTTTTATGAAGCATAAACTAAAATTACTGAAGTTGTGGGTAGCAGCAGAATCAGCAGCAGCAGCAATAGCATTAGCATTAGCAACAACAATTTATCTCCAAAATGATCTAATATTTTCTTAAAAAATGTATTTGTTTAAATTTTAAAAATAATGAAACACGAGTCATCTTTGTTAAATGAAAGACAAGAAAAAGATAAAAAAAACTCTTGCATTTATATTTGTATTTTCGTATGTATTCAAGTACTTAGCATTAACATGAGTATCGCAGTTAGATATATACAATATCTTAGCGTTCATTTGAAGTAACAGCAACTTTTTGGGGGTCTATGTAGCCATTTAAGCAAATAATTAGATTCATTCATAAGAATAACTATTTCTAAAAAATAGAGGTGGTGAGGAAGGAGTTGGAAGATGATGATAACATTTTTTTTATTAATATACAGGCTTTTCACTTTGATAAAGGCTTTTATCATTGTGAAGTTTTATGTTTGTTGATCTTGTTAAATATTGGAGAATAACTGCCGTATTTATAAAAAATAAAGTAAGCTTGAAGCGTGCTTTAAGACAAAATTTTCTTAAAGTACACTTGAAGTCTACTTCAATTAATTTTTATACAATTATGATTTGTATATAATTATTATACATATGGGTAGTTTCATGAAAATTCAACCACGACCAAAAAAATAAGAGTACTTGAAAAATGTTTCTAATATAATTTAATAAGAGAAAAATATTCGATTTTTCATAATATGGAAGCATGGAATTTTAAAACTCAAAAATGGAAGAGAAAAACTGAATGTCTCTTCGACTCAGTTAAATTTCAATTTCGTAACAATATAAATAATTGTTAAGAGACTTGTAACAATTTTGAATTGATGAATCGCTACTATATTCTTAGGTAAACATCGATTACCCTTATCACATAAACAGAAATTAAAAAGAGATTTTCAACAAGAACTTTGTTTTTTTTTTAAGAAAATACTGGTAAGAGTAAAGTTAGACAATTCTAAATTTAAAAATATAACGGATAGATGTCCACCACGACAACGATTCTTTAGTCAAAATTTTCTATCAAAAAATTGAGTTTTAAGACCGTAAATAATTTGATTGGTTCAGTGTATACTTTACCTATAACATATAAAAATATCCAATTAAAAGATAAATTTCGTGATATTAAGCAATCAGAAAATTTAGTTTGCAATAAATTAATTGTTTGGCTGTGTGCCATTTGGCACCGTCCTGTTGAAACCACATGTCAGTGAGTTATTAACATCTTTTGATAGCGTGATCCATTCACCGTAAACGTATTTTAAAATACAAATTCTCATATCACGCCTGCTTTTGACGTCTCCAGACAAATGAAAATGTGCTTTAGCTGGAAAATTATTTTTCCAGAAAAACGAGAATTTTCTTCTTGAGAGAATAATAGTTAGTGCGATATTCGAGCGAATTTAAATTCATTGTAACATTCATTGTATAAATAACATGCTCATGTCAGAAAACAAGTTTTCTGTTGAAAAAATCCTGATTACTGGCTAAACCATTACTTAATTACTTCTAAGTTGACAGATAGTATTCAAAGTTAATACAACTTTTCATGGCCGATACGGCCATTTCACAGAATTTAATTCCGTTCGGAAGTGGAATTAATTCCGTATTTTGCTTCTATAGAAAAAAGCCAAACGAACAATTTTTTCAGAATGAAACCACTTTTAGCAAATTTAGTTGTGGAATTGTAATTTTAAGAATTTCTAGGTTTCATTCCGAAACAAAGTTTCGTTTTGCTTTTTCTATAGAAGCAAAATACGGAATTAATTCCACTTCCGAACGGAATTAAATTCTGTGAAATGGCTGTATATATCTAATTTTTAATGACTGTTTTAATATATGTATTTTTAAATAGTAATTTTAATTTTTTGAAACAAAATTTTAATTTTATATATTTTCTCTATTTATTTACAGGTTAGCTCTCCCTCCTATTTGCCAATTAAATTTCTACCTAAGCGAAATATTTTGTAAGTATGTATAGGTATATTCTGCGTCAATGACAGGTCGTTAATAGAAATGTTTAGTACTAATTCTAATACTAAAATACAGTAACGTTTGTGTTGAAAAATTAAAGCTCTTTTATTAGATCATAATTTTTTGTAATTTTAATTTATGATAATTGTTTGCCACCGAATCATGTATGTATGTATATGGCATACGTTGTCAAAAAGAACACCAACATAAAATCAAACATAAATCTTGCAATTTAAAAGACCAGGAAAAACCAAATTAAATCACCAATGCGCCAAGCACCCTGGGCTGTCATTTGGAAATTATTGAAAAAAAAAAAAAAAATAGAAAATATTTAATTTTTGAGGAAAATTTTAAAAAGCAACTAATTTATTTGTGCTCTTTATTATTTTTATTTATGTCTATTAATTTTGTTAAAAATTCCATAGTGCTTTGAAAAGTTTGTGTATTTTATTATTAAATTTCCTTAAGCACCTGACATTTGTTGCTTTAATTTTTAATTTGTTCCTGAAATTCTTTTTTTAATAATGTTGAAAAAATTAATATTTGTCTGAAATGATTTCTTAAACTTCAAGGAATTTATTTGAGCAAAGAACTGACAATTTGTTGGTGTCACATCAAAAATGTATTGTTTTTTCTTTTGTAAAACATCGAAATAATGGTCGTAGAGCCAAACAGTCTATATATTTTGGGTCCTGGGTCTGTACGTCTGTTTAAGGCAAGATAGAGCTTAGAAAAGAAGACATAGAACAATTGAATTTTTAGCAAACATTCTTTGATCCACAGAAATGTATGGTATTGAAAATGGGCAAAATCGGTCCAGTAGGATCTGAGTTATATGTAGATAAAAATTTCAGACAACTTTGATATTTTTCAGATATTTTTTGCTATTTTCTTCAAGTATAATGATAATGTCATTAAATTTTGCAAACTAAAGGACAAGTCTGGTTGAAAATCGTCCCCTTACAAATGTAATCCTAGAATATGAATTTATTATATTTATGCAAAAATAAGTTTCATGCAAAGTGAAATCTCAAAACGATAATATATTTGTAGCGGGCCATAACTGACCATAGCCCTCATATAAAGGCCGTTTCCGGAAATTTCTTACACGCGCATAAATCTCTTCTAATATTACTATCAAGTTGGAATAGTCCATACAATATAAAAATCGTCACCGTGAATTTTTGATGATCGGTCGTTCCATATTTGACCGTCCACTTCCGGAAATCATAAATCTCTAATAAGCTTCCAGCAGCAAGCTTAAATTCGACACAAATATTTATAAACAATTTTATGACAACCAGCCATATTTGTCCATAGCGCCCATATAAATTTCACTTCAAGAAAACACTTAAATTGTCATAAATCTCTTAAAAAATCACTTTAAAGTTGGAGTTCAACACAATAATTCTTATATATATTAAACGTCGTATAGAATTTCATGAGGATCGTTATACGTCATATCCAGGGCTGCCAGATGAATTCAGGAAAAAATCGTCAAAATCAAAAGTCACTATTTCTAATAGTATTTTGAAATTTTTATTTAAACGAAAACATAAAAATTCAAGTTTATATAACTTTAACATTGTAAATAAGAAAACACAAAAAATATTATTGTAAACACAACTTATGTAACATTTTTATAATATCTTAGTCCGCTTTTACACTCTTCAATTCTGACTCGTCAAGGCAAGTATTTTTGAATGAGAAGGGAAAAGTGAACAAAAGGGGTACAAACTTGACGGTACTAGTCAATTTTCTTATTTCCTTTTGTTTTTTTTCATGCCTGTTGCTTTGCATTAAAAAGTACGAAAATTGAATTGACGTATGTAAATGAAATGGCAAGTTCAAAAAAACTGGTCAGCTAAAACTGAAGAGTGTGAAACAAGACTTATAGTATTTTATAAATAAATATCTGAATTTAGTATATTTTATTAATTCAGTATAAACAATTTAGTTTATTAAGTTTTAAATATCATTTTGAGTATAGAATCCAATTCATCCATCATATAAATAAGTAAATTCTACTATTATTTGCAATTAATATACTGAAACTTAACAATTATCAATAATTAAGAAAACTTTGCTAGCAAGTTGTTTTTGAAATATGTATGTCATGTTCTTCTTAATATTTATAATATTAAATGAAAAAAATAGTTGTTGTCTCAGAAAAAGAGAGAATTTTGGTAACAAAAACATTAATAAAACGAACAAATGATAGACAAATTTAATAATTCCGAAAATCGTCACTTTTAATGAAAAAATCGTCAAATCGTCAAAATGACGATAAATCGTCAAAATGGAGATAAATCGTCAAATCTGGCAGCTATGGTCATATCTCTTTTATAAGGACTACTCTCGAAAACTCATTAACCTATATAAACATCCATAGCGAACCGCAATTTTATACAGATCAGTTATAAGTATGTAAAAATTATACTATAGAATTTTATAAAGTTTGATCCATTGTTGGCCATGGCTTTAGTATAAACTTTTCTTCCGAGAATAACCACAGAGTACACAGAGGTGACAATTTTGACGTTTGAAAAAAACCAAAATGAGTTTCCTTGGATTTTTTGGTACCTAAATAGTTTATTATGTGTTAAATTAAATCGCTTTATGTTACACGCTTAAAAACATAAACAAAGGGCAGTTCTGAAAGAAAGAGACAAATATGAATTCTTGATTATAACTGGAATATGCCTAAAATTTTTGTAAATATCGTTACTGAGCTGAAATTCAATCAAAATAAACGTAAATAAAATAGAAATTATTAGAATATTTTATGACGTTCGCCCCATAATAGGTGATTTGGTGGTGGGTATATAAGATTCGGCACAGCCGAATATAAACTCTTACTTGTTCTTTATTATTATGTATTTTATTCTAACATATTTATGTTGGAGTATTAAAAAAATCAAATGTATTTTAAAAATATAAAATGCGTAGGTAACAAGAAAAACTCCAAACTTGATGAATTTCTATTAGCTATTTTCTATTATGCCAAAGTACTGGGATGGACAATATAAAATAATAGAGCTTGTAATATAATGAGATTTTTTGAGCGTTAAAAAACAAGAAAAAGTGTTATTAATTTCCTGTTTTGCTTGCTTATTTAGCAGCATATATGTTTAATTTCATGTTTATTGTAGAAAATTCTAAAAGTACTATTGGAAGTAAGAAAAAGGTCACATTAATCCCACTCCTTGTTCTTTGTACTTCATCAAGGCCAATATGACGGTAATTTTAACTGTTTTTAAAGAAAATTCAGAAAGTATTATTAGGAGGAAACTATTGCTTCTAAGAACAATAAAGTACCATTATGTCCACCTATTGTGATTTCTAACTCGTTCAGGACCTTATAAGTATAATTATTCTAGGTTCATTATTAAAAGAAAATTTTGAGAATTATCATTCGTTTCAGTGCAGACAGAACCAGTACAATTTTACCTTTAGTACAAATAAACAAGTATTTTTAAGTTCTCATTATGTTTTTATATTTATTATTATAAAACATTATACAAGCAGCCTTAAAAGTAAAAGCACCTGTAGATATTCTTTTGGTACCATTTAATCCCTCTTTGTCTATTTGAGATTTTATTCAATACAATTCATGTTTCTACGTTCATTGTTATGGGAAATTCAAAAGGCGTTGTTATAAGTACAAAAAAGTACCAGTAGGCGTTAAGGTTTGACTACAATTAAAAGAAAAAAGTACCATTAAGCCCCCTTCGATTTATCCATTATACTTACTTACTTCACTCAGAAGTATACCAACTTATTCATTTAAAATTTATTACAAAAGTAACATTAAAAGGACAAAAGTACCAATATTCGTAACCTCATTGAAAAGTTTGTGTGATACAGATATGACTCAGACTCTTCAATTCTGCATTAATTTGCTCAATAAATATTATTACCCGAATTTGGTCCCAAAACACACTAAAATACATCTTCGCACTAGAGTTTAAAATAACAAGCTTAATAGTTTCAATGTGCAAATTTCTACTAAATTTGGATAAATGATTTTGAATCCATCCTCCATTTTTGCTTTTTTCTTAATTATTTTTAATATTGCACCTTAGAGTGGTTCGAGAAAATTTCACCCCTATCGTGAATATTTATTTTTCAACATTGAATTTTAATGGGAAATGTGAAAAGGGAACAAATTTTTATTCACGATAGGGGTGATTACTTCTAAGAACTAAAACGTACCAAGTTTTTAAAAGTCATGACTAGAATTTGACATGGTAGCAAAAAATGATAAGGGACAGAAATGTAGACCTTGCAGAGCCACGATCGCCGGCATACAAAATATGATCGGACTAAAAATTGCGACACAGTGAACAAAATACTAAAAGGGCGGTATTTGTAGGCGTGGCAAAATAATTAAAAAAAAATATTTCTGGATTTGTTCTTACATTATCTTTAATCCTAAGAGCTGACTGACACAACTTTTTTTTGTATAGAAGGCAAACCACTCTATTGTACCTTTACAAGAACTTTGTTTTTCAAAACAAAATTAAACAAAAAATTAATATGAGTCATTTTTATTGTATTGGAAAGAGTAACGTTTGGCAATTATAAATGAAAAAATAAATTGTAAAAATGTTTACCATGACCATGTGGATTATTTTATCAAAAAACTCAATCACATTTGGCAAAATGACGGGACCGTTTCGTTAATCACTTCACAGATTTTGAGTTTTAAGGATTTAAAAGTCCCACAAAAAGTATTGCATCTATCATGCGGTGGCAGCAAGTTAACAATTAAATTATGAATGCAATCGGGAAATTTGTTTTTCGATAAATTTATTTTGTGTTGTAGGACGTCGCTCGCTATGGAGAGTAAAAACACGAGTAAAAACTATACCAATACATAATTTTTAACCATTTCTCCCATTAATTTTTCCCCTTTTAGGAAAAGAATCTATCACCCCTATCGTGAATAAAAATTCCACATGAAATTTGTTCCCTTTTCACATTTTTCCTATTAAAATTCAATGTTGAAAAAATTAAAGGGAACAAATTTCATATGGAATTTTTATTCACGATAAGGGTAATAGATTCCTTCCCTAAAAGGCGAAAAATTAATTTGTTTAGGCTGTGTCATTCATTAACGTTACTAAATATTTGAAATTCTTCAATAACGCCCACCATTTTGGCCAGCTCTGTGTTACCTTTTGCATAATTATTTAAAACGATGCTAGAGGCGGTGCTTTAAGTGTATTTAAGTGCAATAAGTAATGACAAATTTGAAATTTTAGTGATGAACTCAGTTTTTTATGTACAGTGGCTCACAGCTCATTTTATGCCGTGCATTTTTTTTTTGTTTGTTTTCAAAGCTTCATAAAAAGAAAACTAACAAGAACTTGGTGTCATTTAAAAGAAAAAAAGTTATAGTCTAACAATCAAAAACAATTTGTTGCAAAAATGTACATTTTAGTACAGACATACGTCACAGTTTATTTAATACAGCCACGTATGGGTTTCGAAAACTTGAAATTAAAACTGGCAATTTGCGATTAACTATTTGCTGTGATAGCCTTTATTATCTACAATAGATTTAAGGAGATTTATCTTAACTGCAACCAGTTTTTGGGTAATACTCGGCGAAATATTCGACCACTCTCTCAGTAGCGCTTTTATTAAATCGTTTTTGTTAGCAATTTTTTGTTTTCTCCTTATGCTGATTTCTGAAATTGACCATAAATTTTCGATAACATTAAGGTCTGGCGACTGTGGTGGTGGTATCATCCAAATGTAGACAGATATACATATATTAGCCAAGTTTGAACAATAGCCGATTTGTGCTTTGGATCGTTATCCTGGTAAAATCGAAAATCTGATCTTCCAAAATGCAGATTTCTTGCAAACATGAAATTTAGTTTGCACAGTCTATTTTTTTAATTTATAAACGGTTTCTTGTGTACAAATCGGCCATTAAAATCATGTTGGCTCATGACATGACCAACAGTTTAAACGCAACGTTGTTTGCCCAGGTCAGCTTCAACTTAGAAGACCAGTTGTGAAGCTGATACACACAGAGAAAAAACATGGTTGTGGTAAAAATAATCTAAGAGCAACATATTATGATAATATTTATGATTGTAGTCAAAACATATTATGATGAATATAAGTGTCATGAAATATCATATTATGATCAATTATCATCGTAGTATTTTATCATATTTTCTTGTTAATCATAATTTGATATTATAACCTAATATAATCATAAAATTGTCATACGTGATCCTATTATGACACAACGTAACGATATTATAGTTTAAAGTAATCATAATGTAATCTAAAGTAATCATATTACGATCTAAAGTAATCATATTATAATCTAAATTAATCCTATTACGATCTAAAGTAATCATATTATGATCTAAAGTAATCATATTATGCTCTAAATTAATCATATTACGATCTAAAGTAATCATATTATGATCTAAAGTAATCATATTATGATCTAAAGTAATCATATTATGATCTAAATTAATCATATTACGATCTAAAGTAATCATATTATGATCTAAAGTAATCATATTATGATAGTACTTTATCATAATATGCTAAATTAATATCATTTTATTTTGCAGTTGTTTCTTTGGCCAGAGTGATGAATTTAAGAATGTTATTTTTTCAAGCTAAAATGGCCTAAATTTATTCAATGTAAATAAAAATCCAATTTTTAATTACAATATTTTCCCGACGTTTCGTCGATTGTTTGTCGACTTTTTCAAGGGATTGTAATATGAAATCTTTTTTAACACATTAAGAAGTCCTAGATGTATCCAGGAGTATATAATTTTATTTTTACTATTTATCATGTTATGATTTTATAAGTATCATAATTATTATTATATCATAATTAATTAATGGTTAAATATATAACAATATAATTAGTTTTAAAACTATAATTTGCATGGCGTAAATCGCAATTATTTTTACATTTTTTTTAAACACAAAACTTACAAAAACTACTTAATATTTATGCGTAAGTCTAAATAGTTGTAAATAACATAATATGTTTGAATAGTTATCATTCAATAGTTGTGGTAAACATTTTTTAAAAATAATTATGTTTCAGTAAACCATATTCAATTTTATAATTGCGATAAACATCAAAATGTTGATAGTAACTAAATTATCGTTAAAATCAAATTAAAATAACAATTATTTGTATACCACAACAACATATTGCTATCAAAAAACACAGTGTAGTTATCGTAACCATGTCCAACCATGTTTTTTCTCTACGTGTAGCTTCGGATTTCGCTCATCATGCTCATTGAAAATTTTATTTGGTGTCTTGGAATGCTGCTATTTTTCGTAGTGAGTGGTCGTTTTGGAAATGTTTTAAAACTAATACTCGTTGTTCTATTTTAAATTGACACTTGACGTTACAAAATCGGACGCACAATTCAACAGAAAATATTGATAGAAGTAGAAAAAAAGAAAAATCAACAGCGCTACATTGAGCTATCGGTGCAGTAGAAATAAGTGATGGCGTAAAAAAACGAGAGTTTTTTTCCTTCCTCTTACGAGAGTTTTGCAAGATCAAACAGCTTCAAATAAAATAAAACTAAATATTTGTTGGTTTTTTGTCCTAAACAACCGAAATTTTCCTAAATAAATTAACGAGTTCAAATATGTTTTATTTACAGTAATGTAAATTTTTGCAATAGAGACTATAAATACACTACATAAAATAAGCTGTGTGCAAATGTACAAAATAAATACACAAAAAGCTAAAATAAAACTAAATTAATTCATAGTTAGTTTTATTTTATTGTTTCTAAGAAATTATTAATAAAGTTTTAAACATTGACATACTAAAAATTTAAATAATTTATAATTAATTATGATTCACAAAATCGGAAAAATAAAACCAGAAACTAAATAAAAATGAGAGTAATCTAGACTGAAACATTCAAATTCTTTACTTCCTCATTGCATTTTTTTAAATTATTTCATTTAAAATATTCTATAAATATTTAAAATTTTCTTTAAATATTTCGAAACAAAGCATAATAACTTCCTGTACTGTGTTTTTATACATATTTAAACAAGTGCTCGATAATAGATTTTCCTTTAGTTAACTTGTTCATTCTTGTTCTACACATTTTTCAATTTATTTGTAATCTTATTTAGTAAATTACCTACTTAAAATGCAAATTAACTCTTATTTTCTATTTACAAAACCACATTTTTTGCTACTATTGCTGACTTTTAAGTTTCTTTAGATTGATTGTAAAAGGGTCATGACATTTTGTTGTACTCTTTCTGCATATTCATACAGTTTGGCAAATCATACATTTAAATATAAAGACCAATCATAGTTGATGTAATAGAGAAGTTTTATCGAGAAGGACAATAATAATGAGCAAAAATATCGAAAATTTTACAGATATTTTAGAGCGAAAATGAATTTATTGTGTTAGTTGTCAAAGCTTCTGCTACTACAAGTAAAATGACAAAACTTTCTTGTTATTCTAATATGACAATGTTGGAAATCCCCTTTATTTCAATGAAAATCCTGTAACAAGTTAATTCCTTAAATCTAGCGTAAAATTTAAAAGCATAAATGAATCAATTTTTTAGGGTCTCTGGATAACTGGGATTCTTGTAATAGTTCCACTTTTGTTCAAAGTTCTCTTCTGAGTAAAAATCTTTCTTTTGATACAGCTTTCGCTGGAATGGGGGACTCGGTTCCTTCCAGAGCATTAATTAAAAAGCGTGAATGAGGAAAAAATCTTAAGGTTAACAATCTTGGTCGAGTGAGAGTCTGGTCTTTCCTAGGCAAAGATCCAATTGTTGTGGATAAATTTCACATTACCTTTATTCAGATATGAAAAATATTTATTTTATATACCAACGATTTTGTAGCACACATTAAATTCGACTACTATCTTCTACTTACTTTAAGATTTTATTTTCCCTAATTACCAGCAATTGCAGTTTATTGTTCATTTTAAATAATATTTAGTATGTACCTACAGTGTGAAGCAAAACTGTCCAGATGTTTTGTATTTATGAAGTAAGGTAATGAAAATAATACAATTATAGGTACCTATATTTTTTTATTTAATTGGACCTTATTCTAAATTATAAAGCACAAAAACTCACATAAATTGCTTCAAAAAAATAAAAAAAATTAAAAAAATCAAAAAATTCACTATTCGGACATTGAGGAATTGAACTTTTGGTCCACTGCATCTCGTTGAATTTGATTAGACCAGTAAGTAATGCAAAACATCCGGACAGTTTTGCTTCCCACTGTATATTCGTCTGTGTGTATTTTAAAAGGTTTCACTATCAGTTTTTGAACTCTTCAGACTCCTTCTTGAGTAAATAAATTGACCTTGCTTCCGTTATTGGTTTTCGTGAGTTCTGTTTTATGTAGTTTTGTTGATTTAAAAATTGGGTGTTGCTTTTTGAGCGATTTCGATTATTTGTGCAGCAAACTCAAAATGAGTCTAATGCAGAGAAATTGTGATTTTTTCTTTTTCTTGAGATTAATGTAATTTAGAGGTTTTTTTTCTCAAATATAAATGAAATTTGTAAATATGAATATTTTTAATAATTAATGAGTTTTTGTTTTGAAAGTTCTCTTTAATAAATAAAAGAGCTGAGAGCGATAGTTAGAGGAAAATACAGCATTCTAAAGCCTATTGGTTAGTATTGATACCATAATACGCAGCTCAACCAAATTCCTTCAATAAAATATGGAATTGGCTTGCAAGTTCATTGAAGAAAGTTGTCGGCATTTGTTTCCTTAACAATAAGTTCCCTTTCATATAGGCCTTAGGTAAGGTTGGTTTATTGTAGCTTCATTATGATACCATAGTACTCAATCAAAGTCAGGATGTTTATCATAACAAAATTTCTAATAGACACCAGAGGTATTTTTCTTTTACGCCAATTCAGATAAAACCACATCTGCTATCGTCCCAGCAATCTTTATAATGCGAAGTATACAATTTTAAGATATTGTAATAACTTTACGTCTCCCTAATCTAATAGAACGCGCAGGGCGTAGCCTAGACCGCCAAGTGATCACATACGCTCTTTGTATTTAACTACTCAGTTATCTTATTAAGAGATGAACGGCAGCCATTATGTGCTCTCAGCTCAGGAATCAATATTTTAGTTCTATTGTCAAAAGACTATACTAAACATGTCATACATTCGACTGAATGTTCCTAAACAATTATTCAAATTTCTAATAAATAAAATATCATTTGTGTAATCATATGCATATGTAGATAATTCTGATTATTATATTTAGACTAGCTTGTTGAACCCGGCTTTGCCCGGTAATTTCTTATCTTTTATTCCTGAACACGGATCATTTTGAATTTTCCTCTTGATAGGTACCTTGATTGGTATTCCTAAAACATGTTGTGTTATCAAACACCCTCGCGTTTCAAAAATTTAAAAATTTATCAAACGGTATATTTAAATATGCAAATCGTAGATTGTAAATCAGGGGGGTTACTCTCTACTGCGATGCGAAAGCAAATTCGATGCGTATCAATTTTTACGCTTATCGCATCGAATTTGCTTTCGCATCGCAATAGAGAGTAACCCCCTGATTCTTTGAAAATTTGTAAACTTTTATAATCTTTGAAATTTTAATAATTTAAATGGTTCAATATGAACTGCTTACGTCTTTTGATCATAATATGTAAGATCCCAATTGTCACTGAAAATTGTGTGCTAATAAAGAAATCGATATTCAAGATTAAATTAAAAGATGTCCTACTCCTTCATAAATATGACCAACATAAGAAAAAATATTTTTAGGGCTTACCAAAGTTAAGAGATCATAATGTGAGTACAATTTGTCAATAAAAGGTTTTTATTTGTCTGAAACGAAATTGTTCAACAATAGCATCTATGAAAACTGTACTTAAATATTCGATTCGTATTCAGTTTATAAATATTCATTGTCGAGTGGCATTTATATATTAAGGTTAATATACGGGATTGTCTAATGTAAGCAGAATAAAAACTTATATAATACAATTTTTTTTTGATTGTATAAAGCTAAAAATCCAATTATATCTCTTTAAAGAAATTGCATAAAAAAAGCACCAAAACTTTTAAGTATTTTCGCTATTTTTCTTGAATTTCCAAACCCATGTAACATACTATTAATATACTTTGGTTCCTTAAATAAATGTATACTTTAAAGCTTAAGCATTTAATAATTCTTGAAGGTTGACTGCCGAAAAAGTACTTTCCTAATAAATATTTTTCTGATTGCATAGAGCTACAACACAAATGTTACAAACAAATAATGAATTTAAAAAATATATCAAACATTTTACGTTAGTAATTTATTTTTTTACCCGTCGTTAAATCTAATCGGTTAAGCCTCTTGGGATTACCAGTCCAAGTTTTGAAAAAAGATATAGTCTGTTGACGTTGTCAAGCATAGATATATTTACGTTTCAAATTTCAATAAAACTGGTTTAGCTGTTTGGTCTTACCGGTTTTTGCCCTTTATATCCCGACCTGGTCCAAGTCTTGAAATATAATATAGCCTATTGACGCTTTCCAGATCTATCTACGTTGCGAGTTTGATTAACATCGGTTTAGCCGTTTAGGCGTGATTGCGGAACAAACAAACTTACAAAGTCATTTATTATAACTACATATATACATACATATGGGTGTTTCCAAAGTAACGGTCGTTACCGATTTTCTTAGATTTTATAAATAAAATTGCAGCCTAAGCAAATATGCCACGAGTATTGCTTAATTTTGGACCTACGAAAGTTCAAGCTTCGGTAGCAATCGAAAGATTTCATAAAAAAATTAATTTCAATACTTTTTTTTTTGACCATTAAAAAGGTAACGGTTTTATTTTCAAACCAAAGGAAATTAATAACAAAAAAAAAACTTTTAAGTAACAGTCGTTATATTATAAAAAGTAAAACGTTTTTTGAGTTTGAATGCATTTATTATGGGTAACAAAAAGCAGCATATTTTTGTTAGTATAAAGTATAAAGAAAATTCGGAAAATGACAGATAAATTTATTTTGATTAATATTAGCGGAAAATAAATTAAAAAAAAATAATTTTATTTTTGAGCTGTAAGGGGTCATTTTCTGTGGAAACACCCATATGTACTCGTATATGGATTTGCAAAAAATAATTGATGTTACATATGAGTTGATAAACTATTCATAATAATAGACTTTCGATTTTCTTATCGCTTTATTTCAAGGCTATGTTAAGTACAATATTAGATTTTTTTTTACTAATCAACATTGCTAAAATACATTTTTATAACGCCTGAAATATTTAAGTGCAAATATAGAGTGGCTCACAGCTTATTTTTTTAAGCTAAATAAAAACTAAACTAACAGGAACTTAAAGAAAAATGTTATAGTCTAACAACAACAAAAACTTTCATTGCAAAAATGTATATTTTAATATATTAAAGCTAAAAAAAATGCTAGTTTTTTTTTACATATTTTATGCAGTCAATTTCTACTCTACCAACGATAGCAGCGTTGGTGGAACAATGCGCATTGGTTTTAAACCAAAGAAAACCTAAAGGAAACAGTGAAGTATGGTGGTGGCAGTCATGGTTTGGGCCTGTATGTCAGCTGCTGCTACTGGGAATTGTAACATTTGTTGAAACAACAATGGACAAGTTAAAGTACCTACAGATTCTGAAGGACAACTTGTTGAAAAACACAGAGAACCTAATTTTAAGATCAGATTTTCGATTTTACCAGCATAACGAACTAAAGCAAAAATCAAATGTTAGTTTAATTTTTATGGAACTTTTAAAACAAAAAATTTTTTTTAATAAAATATATAAAATATATTATATATTTTATTGCATAAAAAAGATTTGTTATATCATTTTTAGAAGAACTAAACTTAAGAAAACCATATAACTTATTAGGGATTCCATCATCCCATGGTTTAAACATTCTCAACTATGACAGCCTCAACTAATCACTGTGACGTGTCAAAAACTATAAACATATTTATTTGCTCTTCAAATATTTAAAATATAAACAACGGCAACCAGAAATGAAATTTCTATATAATAAAATTAAATATGACTTGTTTAATCACAAAAGATAAGGGGAAACAATTTCTTTAACGTTTTCCCATTCGCAACAAATCATATAAAACACACACACAATCGCATTCGGATTTCGTAACAGAATAGAAAATCGAACGATTTAAAAAGTTTTTTTTTTCTTGCCTCCCTCTAAATTGATTATTTAAATATTTCAGTATTTATTTCAGTATAAATTTATACATGCATACATACATATGTATATTAGTTTGTTTGAGTATATTGCACGCATAACTTTATCTATTTAAATACATACATTAAAAAAGCAACTAAGAAAGTATAGGCGGTCAAGCCCGACCATATTATTCCCTATACCCAGTTTAGTTGGACCGTTCAACCAAAAATATAGTGGCATTTCTTCTGTGCATATAAATACGAGTATTTTGTGTGTTAAATTTTATTTCGATATAAACATTTTTAAAAGATTTATATTAAGTATAGAGATTATATAAGTGGATCTAATATGGATTGACCATTATAAAATAAGTGTCATGATATCTATACATGTATGTGACGCATTGTTAAGAGAGTTCTGCTCTTTAAAGTGACTTTCGGCAGTGGGCCTTAGATCATACATTTATGACCGATAAACACCTGATTCGGGAGGACATGGGACTAGGTCAATTATAGACCGATCTACACAGAATTAGTTGATGAGATTAGGCTTCATGTACAATATATTGTGTGAGAAATTTGTTGGGACACCTTCATAAGTCAAATATTTAGGTGAAATAATGGACCGATTTGAACCAGTTTCAATCCCAACCGTCCTTGCGCCGAAAAAATATTATGTACCAAATTTTATGCAAATAACTTTAAAATTTCGACCTCTTCACTGCGCACAAACTTTACATGGACAGCCAGCTAGACAGACGGACGGACGGTCGGTCTGACGGACGACTTAAGAAGTGATTCTGAGTCGATCGGTGTACTTTAAGGTGGGCGTTGGGCAAGTATTTATTGGCGTTAGAAACATCAGCACCAATCAAATAAAAAACCTTCCCCACTATGGTGGTGTAGGGTATAATTAAAAGTCAAATTAAAACGTAGAAACAAAAACAACAAAACATTTTAATAAAATATAAAAGGCCTTGAAAGAAATGAGATTTGTTTTGTTAATTTGCAAACACGTGTTTATAAATTATTGTTGGCTTTGTGATAGTATGCGAAGCATTTTGTTGGCATGAGCAGAGTTGCCATTTCCGCTGAACTGGCCGATCCGCTGATGTATTCCCAAATAGGGAATTATTTTTGGCCAAAGGAGATACAAGTTTCTTAGGGATTTGTTATGATAAAGCAATTTTATATTGGGAAAATTTAAGAAATTAAATAATTTTAATTTATTAGCTTTCTTAATTTTTTTTTTATTTTTCATAGAATTTTTATACGCTACACCACTATAGTGAGAGTAGTATATTGGACTTGTGCTGATGTTTGTAACGCTCATAAATATTAGTCCAAGGTGGGTACTTAAATCGTCGATTTAACGATGTTCGTCTGGTTGGCTGGCTGGTTGTCCGTGTAAACTTTGTGCGCAGAGTACAGGTCACAATTTTGAAGATAATTTGGTACATGATATTTTTTTTTTTTTTTTGCCCAAAGACGCTTGGTATTGAAACTGGTTGAAATCGGTCCATTATTTCACGTAGCCCCCATACAAGAGTCCTCCTGAAATAGCGGTTTATGGTTCATAAATGTTTGATTTATGCACGTATCCTAACAAATTTCTCCCGAAATAAGTTGTACATGAAGCTAATCTCATTTCGGTCTATTATTAGTCAAAGCTCCCGTATAAGATCTTCTTCGAAAATCACTTTCACATCTATTTATATTTTATAAATGTTTATCCATTTTTAAATAATGGGTTCCATATAACGCCCATTTCTGAAAACTATTTTAACACATATACTGGGTGTAGGCTATTATATGGTCGGGCTTGACCGACTATACTTTCTTACTTGTTATGCCCATAGGTAACACAAAAGTATTTGAGTTATCTAATTACCACTTATTTTAGTGTGATGAAAACTCCGCCGGTTCATAATTAAGCAATCTCAAGCTGAATAAGTTTCAAATATATACAAAGCATATTAACAATTAATGCTTTTTTTGAATGCGATTTTGCCATAATGATTATTACTAATACAATAGTCCGTAATTAAATGTTCTTTAGTTATTATAAGCTCTTGTCAAAAACAGAATGTGCTTATGCAAGTAGTAAAAAAGTAAGCCGTTATATAACAGATAATAAATAACTCATTCTATGACTACATCCAAGTAATGCAAATGTTATGCAGTAGTTATTTAAAGTAAGTTGTTGAGTAATTGAAAGATATTACCATGTTTTTGCTAGATACATATATTTAACATAATTCAGTTTACTGTGAATATTTTACTAAATTGTTAATTAGAAAATTTTAGGGAATATAAAAACTAAAAAGAAAGCTTATGGGGATGAGTACTGAACAAATATTGGCAATACTGTGCATGAGGAAAGTATTCATTGACACACTCTGCTCTGACGTTGAAATGCTTATAAGCATTAAATGAAAATTCTTCAAATTAGTTTTTGATTTAAATAAAAATAAACCAGCAATTCTGAATTAATGTTCAGTTTTGTTTGTTTTGTTTCAAACGCTCTCGCCCTGGGACATGTTAAGAGTTTAGATGTATTCTAGGGTTTCAATAATTTTCAATTTGAATATTTAGAATCGATTATTTTGCGATTAGCATTGAAATTTGTTTATGTATAACGCCATCTACGAGGCTCTTTTGTAAAAAATTACACTCTAAAACTACTCTCATCTGCTAGGCTTACAATCCATTCTAGGTTTTTAATTATTTACTTTACACATTTCAAAATTCTCATTCAAAGCATGCTGATGGTTTTTCCTCCAATATTTAGATCTTTCGCGAAGAACTTTATTGTATGTTAAACATTGTTTCTTTCAACCATACTATTGTTATAGTTATGTTATGTTTATAGCAATCATAATAAAGTTGAATTCTTATTTCAAACACAAGAAAGCTTGTTTTTGCTTTTAATACCTATATCGGGTATAAATTTGACATATAGATTTTTGACAGCCTACTTGGGAATAATGTCCCCTTGTGAACAACTGAAGCTAGTGTTTTTTAATCATATTTTATTGAAAATTTATGCTCCAACAAGTTCATTTAATTTTTTTTTTTTTTTATCAGTTTAATTATGTTTGTGCTTATATTTTTGATTGTGTGCTATAAACTATAAGTAGGCATTCAAGGCCAAGCACCACATGACGATATTTATACTTTTTTCCATAGGGGTTTTTTTTCTTTTGCTCTTTCTTTCAAAAAAAAAAAGTGCGAAAAAAGTGTTTGTGAAATTAAAACAAAATAAAAAAATAGCATAAAATTTAAATAATACAAACAAACAAAATTCCTATGATTAGCTTCTTTGGTGTTATTTTTTTTTATTATTAAAATTAAAATCGTCTTTATTTTATTTAAATATTTCTCATCACAAATAGAAATTTATTTGAGCGAAATAAAGAGCCACAATTTAAAACACTACAACTAATTAACTTAATTTACATTTTCAAACATTTAGCAAGCCGCAGTGAAAAACAAAATATTATTAAAAATATACAACAATCCTAATTATAAATAACAATAGTTATTTTCATAATTTCGAAAAAGATTAATGAATTTTTCAATAAGAAGGCCATAAACAAAATTCAGTATCAAAACTAGCCAACGAAGTCATTATTAATTCTAAATATCTATTATAATGTTAAGACTCTCCAGCTAATTAGCTAGTGTTTGCGGCATATCTGCTGCCATTTTATTTTCTAAACATTCAGGCTTTTTTTGCCACCCAAAATCTAAGAGTCCAACATTTTTAAGCAGAAAAAAAGCCGAAAACGACACAATACCCTGACTAATTTTAAGTATAAAAAATTAACAAAAATAAATTTTAATTTGGTGGGATTGTTTTGGAAGCGAATTTTAGAAAAATAAAACATGTTTTGTTTTAAATATATGTATAGTTCTAGGTAGTCATAAGGATTTTTTAGTTTATGTTTTATTTCTAAAAAAAAAAAAATCGTTTGATTCACGCTAGTTATAAGAAGTGTTATTGAAATTATTTTAGGTTGTTTAGAAAATCAATAAATTATACAGTGTATGACATTAATTTAGGTACATTTAGAAACAAAATAAAATCTTAAGTCACAGGACATTTAAATATTTGCAATACTTTAAAACCAATTCAAATTTGTATATCTCATTAGAAAGTTAATTCAGTATGAATAACTAAATGTGTAAACTTTGCCAACAATTTCAAGAAAATTTTGATTTTCTCCACTCGAATTTAAATGAAAAAGTACCTGCTTTTACATGTATGGAATACATAAAAGGGTGTTTTTTATATAGTGATACAAGTTTAAATCATAATAAAACATAGTAATATATTTTTGATACCAATGAAACGGTATTTATTGGATAGAACATTTTATGACATTAATGTGACCGCCGCCACGGCTGGCGCTTAGAAAGCGCAATCTGGAACACCAATTTTCACAAACTTTTTGCAGCATTTGCGGCAGTATCTCGCCGACAACTCTTCGAATGTTGATTTCCAGCTGTTCAATAGTTTGTGGTTTATCGACGTACACAAGTGACTTTACATAACCCCAAAGAAAATAATCTAATGTGGGTTAAATCACACGATATATGGGACCAATAATTTGTTCCATTTCGTGAAATTATTTTTTCGTCAAAAGTTTCCTTGAGTAAATCAATATTAGCGCCCGCTGTGTGGCATGTGGCTCCGTACTGTTGGAACCACATATCAGCAAGATTAATGCCAGCGAATTGAGGTACGAAAATCATGTTGCTATACCGTTCACCATTGACAGTAACATTCTGACCATCATCGTTTTTGAAGACATATGGCCCATATGACTCCGTCAGCCCATAAAGCACACCAAACAGTAATTTTCTGTGGATGTAATGGAACAGTAATAACAGTAAATGTGGTCCGAAAACGATTTATTGTTCTTCGAATTAGCAGCTCTGAAGGACGATTATGTACGCCATAAAATGATTGAAGTGCACGATAAGTTTGACGAGCAGAACCATTATTTTGATTTAAAATTTTCACAATTTGCACGCGTTGCTCTGGTGTAAGCCGATCCATAATGAAATGACAAAGCAAACTAAACAAAAAGCAACTATCAGCAGTTAAATGGGTGGTCAAATAAAGCCAACTCAAAGTTGTATCACTCAAAAAAAACACCCTTTACTTATTTTTATTTTTAAAAAAATGTATACTCTTCTCTCACTTTACACTGGCCGTTTAGGATCGAATTTCTTTAGAAAGCCTGCTTTCTAATGCGAATGACGTCTCCTTACAAGTGACGAGACACAAAATTTAAGTGTTTCAAAAGATATTAAGAACAACATTCAGTTTTTTTTTTTCTTCTCTAATTTTTGTAGGAGTAAAAATCAACCTTAAAATTTGCTACTTATCAATTTGAAAATAAAACTGATCTTGTACGCTCAAATATTTTTATTTTTTTAATAGATCACACACAAATTATGATTGCGCCAAGAAGTGGAGCAACCACAGAGCGAATGAGTGAAAAAGAAATAGTCAGAAATATGGAACACATGAAAGTAATAAAATTAGAAATTCATCATGAAATTCAAATTTGACTTGGGGCACTCCGTAGAAAGTATTGTATACACATTTGTGAACAACATTCGCGTATGCGGACTATGAAGGACTATTGAATGGGAATTTAGTTCAATTGTCATTTTAATTACAGAAACGGAATATAGCTATTTGCCATGGTTAAATGGTTGCTGATAGATTCAAGTGAAAAGCATTTGGCTCTAAACTCCGCAGCGAGGTTAAATACTTGAAGATCGTTGAGGACTCTGGTCGCTCAAGGATAAAGAAATACTATGCAATTCTATACTTTTCCGGAATAGGGATATGTGTTTTAGCCGACTAGGGCCGGTGGTGGTTTCCTCTAAATTTGTAGTGTTTTCAGGTGGATATTTTTGTTTTCAAAGGATAGAGCCTAAGCAAGTGGGCGTTAAGGAAATCTCGAATTTGAAAGAAGTAGTGAAACATTGTGTGATAACGCCACCACAACAGCCAAAATGATTTTATAACAAATGAGTTTTCAATTCAATTGGATGTCTATGCGAGCAAAACTTTGGATCATAGAGAGACATTTAATTAGACTGGGTTTTACTTTTCAATGCTCTTTACCTCTTAAATATAACAATATGAACAGTGTTGGATAAATTGTTGTCTCACATATTTCGTAGTATCCGATCTTAGAAATTTTGATTTATCGCTTTGCAGAGCAGCACACATTCATCTGATATTCTAGTTGTTTCAGTATTTCAAAACAACAACGTGTTTATTCAGGAGTCTGCACAATGGGATAACTTTTTATTTGACCCAATACACCCAAGTAATGAATGTTTGCCCACGAAGCTTTGGAGTCTTGCATAGAGAAAACAGTTTCTTCGTAATATTACGAAACGCTTACGATAGATTGTGTTTTTGTACAATACGGAATGAATTTCTTTTAAAAATAGTTTCTAAAAAAATATATATTTTTGCTCCAAAGAGGGAAATAGTTTTGGGAAATAAAAATTGAATTCGTTTCAAAGGAGTACTTGACCAATTTTAATCCTTTTGTAATATTGTACCCTAAATAATTACAAAGCCCTCGACCCAACTGTCTGTTCATTTCTTGATTGTCGGTGTGATAGTCTTTAATATTTCTTTATAGTTCTTCAAACATTTTGCAGTAGTTGAATTTGATTAGCAACAAGAATTTCTCGTAGCATTATTGCTCTATTATACTTGTAAGAATAACGATAATAAAATTAAGTGCAACAAAACAAAAGCTAAAAGGAGGCCGGCCCCTGGCCTGATTTTGTGTTATGATGTATCGATACCTACAAGTACATGTTTGTTTCTACGCCGAACACATATGAGTTCTGTGGTGCTTTAAAATGTGTTTTTTTTTTTTTTGTATATTCGTATGTTTGCTGCCAGTGGATGTTTGACTTTTCAACACTTGAGGTTATCAGAAGGAAAATCATTACATTAAATTACATTTAAGAAACAACAACAAATAATAATAATGGAAACTGTAACAACAAAATGTATCATCATACCAACTGATAAGAGATATTCAGGCATGTGATGGAAATCGAAATCGAAAACGAATGAGTTTTGGAAATACATTTTAATGCATTTATAATCTAATTTTTAAATTTTTTGTTTTAAGATTCTCTTTACTAGCCCAATATCTCTATATTTTATGTGATAAATGTTTTTCAATACAGAAATATTACGAAAAAATTGACTTCTAAAACTCATTCGTTTTCGATTTCCATCACATGCCTGATTGGTTGTAATTTGTTTGTACATTTTTTGCGTTTGTGAAAGCAGATCATTGTGGCGTTGCACAGTGGTTTGTGGCACAATTGAAAATCATCTAACAGAAAGTTTCCATTTGATTCAGGTTTGTTACTTATACTTATACGTATGTATATCGCATAGATCCGATTGTGAAAATGGCCTCCATCTTTCGGAGAATGTCAAGCAGATGATAGATCAAAATTACACTGAAGGTCGGTTGTAGTAACATTCCGGACCAACTGAACCGTAGGCAGTCTTTTATGCGCGATTAGATTACGGTAGTATAATTCAAACTGAAATTAGGACATTAATAATAACCGCAGTTCAAATAGAAGGTAATAACTGAACTGGCGCATAATTTCAAACGAATTCAGACGTGTTATTTTAATATTTGTAACTGGTAAGACATACCCGGTATAGTTTGTTACCCCATTTAGGTAGGGACAAAATTTATTCTATACTCAACTATGCCAAATGTACTTCAAGGAACCACAATATAAATGGTCCTTGTTATTATTTAAAAGAATTAAATTTTAAATTCCACTGTCTTTTAGTGCGGATTTTATTAAGATTAGTTTAGAAGTTTTGAAAACAAAATAAAATTAAAAAAAACAATCTTATCTGTTCAAGAAAAATTAAATAAATATTTTAGGATTATGTTCACAGTTTTCTATCGCAACTTTCTTCCGTTTTCTTTTACAAAAAAAAAAAAAAACCTAACTATTTGTTGTTAGTTTGGTTGTTTTACTATTTATTCTTTAAAGAGGATTAAAAAAACACAACAACAGATTTTTTTAGTTTTTTTTTCGAAATATTTTTACAAATATTATTGTATCATTTTAAGTATTTTAGTGTTCAGGCCTTACCAAGGGCTGAGTGACAACGTCTTCAAGCAGTTAAATTTAAATATTTTTCTATTAAAAATTATCTTAACTCAAGGGGTTGTTGTTCTTTACGAAAACTCCGGTATGGTTCAATGATTTGTTCAAATACTAATACATGATATTTTTATATTCGAAAATCTATCAACTGCAATTTGGTTAGCCGGGGTTAGAAAAAACTAATCCCACCTTTGTTTTTATTTCACTCGATTGCACATCAGATTTTTTTGTTCGGTTTTCCAATAATCTTTCCCTTTTGTTTCTAAAAAAAAAAAAAAAAAACAAAATATAAATTAAATTTGATTTATTAAAATGTCTTTAGTCTGAAATAGAAATATAAATTTGAACTCCTATGAAGTTTTAATTTATTTTCCACACAAAATTTTCAAATAAAAATTAATTACATTTATCTAATTCTATAATTCCCACACACCTACAAATTGGTGAAAAAGTAAGGATTCAAAACAAATATAGGGTGTTTTTTACTTTGTATAGAACTTTAAGTTGGCAACACTTTTTGTTATTTTGTCAGCTGTCAAGTGTTATATTTAAAGTCGCTAAGCAAAAAACGACTGGTCACTTGGAGGACAATATTTGCCACATTATTGCCGATATACGGCCACAAATGTTGAAAAACGTCATCGAAATTTGGACCTTCAAAAAGACTACGTCCGAGACAGTCATATGCCAGATGTCATATTTAAATTATAATGCCAAGAAATTATCTTTCGATAATAAATGTCATTGCAATTTAAAAAAATCATCTTTGTTTTAATCCATTTCAAAGTTCTAAATATTTAACAACACAGAACCATGATTTGCAAAATAAATTCGCACAATTTGGCGTCAGTCTATTAATGTTGAAATGCCAAACCAAACGAAACATAAATCACTTGACAGCTGACAAAATGGCGGCCCTATATTATTGAAAAATGTCAGAAATTGTTTTGTCAAATTCAAAACTAAATACTCTCCAAACACTTTTTATAACCTTAATTTGTTACTAACTGGTAATAAGCAAAATTATAGAACATACTTTTTCCTAGCACTGTATTTACTAATATCTCCCTTTACAATGTTTCCTCGGAATTTGTTCATATTTTTTTCTACAAAATTTATTTGAATTTTATCTTTTGCTAAAAAAGAACAATATCTCGAATACACATTACTTTCACTGGAATAAAATAAAACAAATATAAACAGAACATTGTTCAAATAAAAACTAACAAACTGATTTTTTACAATTTGAGTATTTTACAAAACTAAACAATTTCTTGCACGAAAATACTAAACTGTAACCTCTACATAAAATCTCTATATTATGTCTTCTCAAGGATATTTATTATTGTTTTTGAATAATTTCTACCAAAGAAAATCCAAGTCTAATGATGGTTAGGCTTAGACAGGTTATTACACAATTGATGTAGCCTAAAAAGAATGAGACACATTACATCAAATTGTCATAGTAGATAAAAGATTCTAAAGCTATATATGTATATATATACTTACCGATTTCCTCCAAGAGTAGTTTAATGCCACATATGTTATCAGTATCATTTTCAGGTAATATGCCAGCTTACTTTGCCATACAATATAACTGCTATCAAACTTTCATCCATATTAGGATATTATTTAATATATTATAAGACAGTATAACTATTTATACGTCAGATATGCTGATTTTATCTCTAATACCTCAGTATGAAAAATACCACATTCATCATTAAGACTAAAAGCAATTTTGATTCCAAACTCCTCAATGAAGATGCCAACACCAACACACCTTCCTGTTTTCAGGGATCATTTGTGAAAATAGACAGACTGATCTAATCTGAGAATTAAAGCTCTAAAATTCGCTCTCAGATGAAGAAACCAAAGTATTATCAGTTGTTAACAGAAAGTATCTCTTCTAATCTCGAATGAATGTATGTATGAATATTCTATCTGCCAATAGGAATAAGCTGATCGTCAGCATGGTAAATAGCTTATTTGTGGAGGTTGGAGGAGTGAGTGATTTGCGACTCTATCCAGAGCATGCCACCAGACAATGACTACATACATATGTAGCTATGTTTAATAATCGTCTCATAAAACTAACCTACACCACCCAGAATTAATACCCCATTTCGTCTCTACGGCCTTCCTACAAAAATACAGTGAAGTCATGACAAGAATATGTGCAAGTTCAGGTGTGGAGAGTTTGTCTTCTTGTATTTCCTAGAGAACAGTACAAGTTTCGTTTTTTAGGATTATTACTGAGACCACCATTCACGCTTCATAACATGGTAATTCTCAATGCAAATAACAATATTTCAGTCATAGTCTAAAGATTCACAGCAGATATTGCAACATATTCCGCAATAGTGTTTATAATACTTCACCTAGTTTAGTCTCCCTGACAGATAAGTTGGGGATCACCACTTCACTTCAGAGTGTGAATCTACTGACGCTATTTGTTAGTAAACTCTTTACAAAATTTAAAATTGGGGAATTGAAGTAACATGTATGCCCAGCCCACTAACAACACGATAAGGGTATTAATTAACCTTTCCAAGGTTTTAAGTAGACAGGAAGCAAGACTTATTGGTCTATAATGTATGTCTTGGTATGGGATGATTTACCAGTTTCAGCGATAAACATCACATTACATTTGCTTCACTGACGTCGCATGTATGACCAAGATAGCCAAGCTATGTTTATCCTACAGAGCCAAGGAGCAACCACAACTATATTTTTCTGTAGTCATGCAGGAGTAATATTATCTGAATACGGGATTTTATAAGGATCAATCTGAATGGAAACATCAATTAGATCATATGAGCTAGTTTCAGAACTCTGATCAATTAACGCAGTACACTCTGTGAAGTCGGTGTACACGGCCACCTCTAAGATATCACGTATTCTTGTGTTTCAACTACCAGTAACGTATGCGACTTGTTTCAGAAGATATCTCAATATTACTGCAGAAATCTATCCATGATATTCGTTTGTCATTTATAACCTCTTCTAGTGTCCGCTTTATTCGTATAATGTTGGTTGTAAAACTGTAATAACAGTTCCGTTAGTGACTTTCGAAAAAACGACTTGGCCCAAAAGTCAAAAAAGAAGTATTGATTACGTTTGTGATTGGGGCAGTGAGCGTAGAAAATGCAGCGGTAGTTGCTTTTAATCCCCTAACAAATTTGTGTTAAAGTTAGCGACCGCACAAAAGATCCCATGAGTCGCGTGGTAATTAATATGGTAATTAATTGACAAAATCCTTAATGCTTATGATGAACAGTCTAGCTCTACAGCGTGCCAATACTTTAGCTTGAAATTGAATTTGTAATTTTCATTTTGCAACAAATAACTGATGATCGCTTTTAAGCAAATTTTATTTCTAATTAATTCCAGTTAAACAATATAAATCAGCATTCAAATTAAAATGAAATCAAGTTTTTTACTTAAATCTTACATTTTTTCTCGACCAGACCAGATCAATAAATAAAACAAATTACGCAAAAAAAAAAAAAATCACACGCCCATTAAATTTCATTGAAAAATTCTCAAAAGTTTTTGCAAAAACAGGATTTTTGAATACAAGACCCCTCAGTGCAAGCAATTCAAATGGGAATAAAATGTTTGCAGCAAGCACATTTTTAATTGAAATCTAAAGTTGATCGAATGTAATAAATATTCTTGATTAAGAATTCGAAGCAAAAAAATAAAAATTTAAAAAAGGCGATTGTGCCAACCAAAACAAAAGAAACCAAATTAAAATGAATATTACACACATTATTTAAATAACTTTTTGTTGCTGTTTTTTGTATTTATTGGCCATGAACTTTCATTTAAAACAACAGACAGTGAAAAGACCCCACAAAATCAATAGGAAAAAGTAACAGAACAAAGATTTGCAACATTTAAACAAATAAATTGTTAAAGAAACAAGCAGTCAGACAGTCAGTCAAAAACAGAAAAATACTCTCGTAACGGTTTTTTTACGCTTCACCACCACAAGTGCTGAACGAGGGCATATATAAGTTTATCATTCCGTGTGTAACATTGATAAATAGTCATCTAAGACTTAACAAAATATATGTATATAGTCGTGGTCCTTATGAAATTCTAAAACAATGGAGCTATGTCCGTTTGTGTGTCCTACGCCCCAAATACATAATCAAAATCATCCACAAAGTTTACAAAAGAAAAATTATAATTCTTCGAAATAGTTTGGTATTCAGAAGAACCAAAGTTATAAATCAAAATCTTAAACAAACTCCAAAAAAAAATTAAATTTTTCACATTTTTCACATATTTTGCTAATTTGTTAAAATATTTTGTAAATAAAGTCATGTAATTTTACACAACTTATTTTAGTATAAAAGGACAAACAGCCATGCCACATAAATCAATTCCGATCGAGATTTAAAATTTTTTGGGAATAAAGAAATCGGAATCTGGAGATCGCAAACTAAAAACGATCGATTTGCAAATTTCGAATTGAAACAATTCCGATCGTATCATATGGCATGCCTGAAAATATGATGAAAATAGTAGGAAACGGTCCATGATTTCTCATAGCCCCCATACAAATTTCTTCCCGAAAGTCATACCCTTCATATAAGATCCACTTCCGCAAATTACTTAAATACTAATATATCTCTTAAGTATACTGGTATTTTGTCGAAATGTGACACATCATGTCTTCATATTTATATAAAATACTCTGTAGCAAATGTTACGAAGATTGGTCCATAATTGGTCCTTGCTCCCATATAAGGATCAATTACGAAAAACAAGTAAACACACAAAAATGGCTAATAAATGTCGATATCGTAGCACCATTTTATACCGATCACTAATTTTAAGTCATTAGAATCCGACCGAGTATTCGCTTTCTGTTTCGGATTAGGCCAAAAATCGGCCTAATACCAATTTTCGACCATATTTTGACCCCATACCGAAATCGAAACTTTTATAAAAGAAATTCATTTTTAAGTTGATACAAGTTTTTAATATAATTAATAGAATACTTAAATTTATATTTTATTGTAAAATATTTCAAAATAACTATTGCTTAAAAAAAATTGTTCAAGATGATAAAACACGATTTACGGAGTGCGCAATTTAGTGTTGGTACTTTATAAAATGGTAAATTGGTACGTTATAAAATTAAATAAATGATTTTTTTTTTTTTTAAATTAATAGTACATATCGAAAGTTTCGGTTTGTTTCGGTTTAGCCCCAATATCAATTTTTGTCCGAATATTAGTTTCAGTTCAGTTTCGGCCACCAAAAACCGGTTTCATTAGGACTCTAGAAATCTCACTAATATCGGTCATAAGCCATTTATATTTCTGTATTTTGTAGCTGTCAGTCCATATTTGACAATAGCTCCTAAAGTAAACTTCCGAGTATCATTATAACAATTATTAAACTTTTGGAAACTACGTTATTGAAATTAAATTCAACCTAAATAAGCCTCAAATGCATCGAAATCACGTAATTGGATTTTAAAGACATTAGACCCTAATTGGTTCACTTCTGCTATAACATCTATAATATCTTGTAAATAAAGTTATTACCTTATAATCCGTACCCTCTTAATACTATTTTCCCTAAACTAGTCAATATGGAAAATTGTTGAACTTATCTTGAGTTTCAAGAAGTTGTTACATTACATATAAAGCTGGAGGTCCACAACTCGCTTTTTAGCGTCAACGTGTTTATAGCTTTTTAAACGTTTTTAGCGTCAAGTATTTCAAGTTAAGCTATAATTACACCATTGAGTTTGCTGTTTACACGAGTTTGAAGCATTTTGAAGAGCAATTTTGAAGAAAATTTCAATCGTGTAATTCTAGGAGGTGATGTCGTAAGTTCAGCTGATTTTTTTTATATGAAGTTCTTTTTTATCGATTTGTTTGTCAATTTCATATAAAAAATGTTTTTTCAACTGTCATTTTTCCTAGTGACATCACCTTTAAAATAAATTTGCTTTTCATTTATCGATGTCAGCTGTTCGACGCTTGCGACGCTTTCAAAAGTAGAAAGTAAAAGAAATTTTCGCTTTTCAAGCTTCAACGCTTCCTACGCTTTTAAGTGTGTAACTTAAAACATACGACTACATACATTGATTCTACTTTTTTGACAGTTGTTTAGAACGCTAGAAACGCGTAAACGCTTGGTATGGAATTTCAGCTTAAGATTATTATGATAAATATACAAACTCTGTAAACAATGGTACAAATTAGATCAAATTTAAAAACATTTGAAATAAATTATCTTGTGCGTAAACTTTTCTATCAAACAATGTATAAAATACTAATAAAATTTGCGTTAAAACTAAAGGTGCTATCAGACGGGATGTATTTTACATATGTACTGTCACTTTTCTTACCCATATGTAATTCCGTATGTATGTCACAATTACCTTTTTACATACGATTTCTAATTTTTGCTATCACACCTGCTTATGTTTTTCCGTATGACATAACCTATAAATATAAACAAAAGATGTCTTTTTAATGTGTATAAATTTCAAGAATTGCTTCTTTTGGCCAATCTAACTGCAATAAATATAATAAACATAATTTAATTTATAAAAAAACCAAAAATACTTCCTTTTACATGTTCATTATATCCATGCATTTTCGTTAATTTTTCTTTACAATATGTATTTTCAAACAATTTTGTTACAAAATAAACCAGCTGTTTTGTTTATGTTTCTCACAGGAAAATAGAGCGTGTTCCTCTCGAAAAATTACATATGTATTTCCACATGTATTTTACACATGCAAAGTTTCATATGTATCACACGATGTGTACAACTTTTACAGATGGAAAATTTGATAGTACATATGTAAAATACATCCCGTCTGATAGTACCTTAAATAAGAAACACTAGTCGTACCAACAATGTAGTTTTGCTAATACTCAATATATTTAGGTGGAGGGTATTTAAGATTCAGCACAGCCGAAGATAGCACTCTTAGTTGTGTTGATATCTTTAATAATTATTTCTCTACTACATTAACAAACTAATGAAAAATATACATAATTTACAAAAATCGAAAAACAAAAACAAAAAAAAAACAAAATTTAACAAAAACAAACTCGCAGAATATTGCGTATTCAACGTTTTGAATACAATTCATTATTATTGTTAAGTAATAATGATGATTGAACAACAAAAACACATCCCATTCCAGAACCATAGATTAGCAAACACAAAAACAACACGAAAAGCTTTATTCGACTGTGGCGAATCTCTTAATAGAACTTAATAGAACAATCAGTATTTCGATAGAAAGGTCGTATCTTGGGTTTTTACACATTCGGTAGACAAGGTGTAAATACAGCTCCCTTAAAAAAATTCAGTTTCATATGTTGACAAATAACTGATTTACAGTCTTTCAAAGAAAAAAGCCCTAAGGCATTTCAAAACAAGTAAGAAAGTATTGACGGTCAAGCCCGACCATATAATACGCTACACCCAGTATATGTATAAAACAGTTTTTCAGAAATGGGCGTTATATGGGAGATATAACCTATTGTGGACCGATCATCCAAAAATTTAGTGTCATGATGTCTATAAATATAAATATTATATGTGTTAAACTTTATCTCGATTTAATACTTTAAAAAGATTTATGGAGCTTAAATTGAATAACGGATAGGGTCTTATATGGAAGTTTCGAATAATTGTGGACCGACCATTATAAAATTAGGTGTCATCATTTCTGTATATAAGAAACTTATTTGTGTCAAATTTTATTTGAATACCAACATTTTTAAGAAATTTTATCGAAATTTAAAGTCAATTTCGAAAGTGGGCCTTATATGGAAGCTACGGCCAATTATGGACCGATCAAAATAAAATTGTACCGTCTTATTTGTATACATATGAAATATATTTGCGTTAAATGCTATTTGGATGCCAACATTTTTAAGAGAGTTTTGCTCTGTTAAGTGTTTAAGTTTGCTCGGAAGTAGGCTTTATATGGGAGCTACGACTAATTATGGACCGGTCATCATAAAATTATATCATATTCTATGTATATACACAAATCATATTTGTGGTCAATATTATTTGGATACCAAAATTTTTAAAAGAGTTATGCTCATTTAAGTGATTTTCGAAAGTGGGCCTTATATGGGAGCTACGACTAATTATAGAGCGATCGTCATAAAATTCTACCATGTTATATGAATATGTACGACACATATTTGTGTTTAATTTTATTTGAATACCAACATCTTTAAAAGAGTTATGCGCTTTTAAGTGATTACCGGAAGTAGGCTTTATATGGGAGCTACGAATAATTATGGACCGATCGTCACGAAATTTATAGATGTGATTTAGCGTCAGTTATTACTCACTTGTGATGAAATTTGTTTGCATACTTGCATAATTCAAAGATTTATGATTGGTAAACCCCAATTTCGGTAGGACATTTGTATGGGGGCCAGGTGAAATAATGGACAGAATTCCACCAGTTTCCCATCCATCCTTGGGGGCCGAAAAAAATATCACGTACCAAATTTTATCGAAATATCTTCAAAATTGCGACCTCAGAAGGTCGACTCGTTAGCTCGACTCAGAAAGTGATTCTGAATCGATAGGTATACTTTAAGGTGGGTGTTGGACCAATATTTAAATCCAATATACCCTCCCTACTATTGTGGTGTAGGATATAAATATACAAAGAAAAACATAATGACAGCAAAAATGTTGAATCGGGACTATGTATGTGCGATTTTTTTGCATGTACATATATGCGAGCTATTGGTGTCTTAATTATATGCAAATGCTGCATATTTCAAAATGAAATTGCAAATACATAATTTCACAATATATCATGATGTCACACACGCTTTTACCAAAACCGAAACGTCATTTTGTCTAATGTTTTTCTCACTTTTTCAAACGAAACCAATACAGTAATAACCAGTTACTTACCTCGTCAAGAATGTACAATATTTTTGGGTAATTATGCGAGAACACGAATACGTTTAATTACCTCATAAGAGACAATGACAAAAATTCGTTAAATACCTTTAATTATCCGAACATATGTGCATATAAATGTATGTATGTATCTAATTATTTAAATGATGTACTCGTGCATGCATACATCGATAAGTACTTACAGACAAAACAAATTTAATAGGGTTTTTATTGAAAAATTTTATTAAGGGAAAAATAATTCATGTCACATAAAAAGGTAAACAAGCATAGGAATGCAACTTACCAAACAAAAAAGGAAACAAAAATAGATACTATAATTAATTAAAAAAAAAAAGGAAAATCATATTCATAAAGGTTATAACAAATGTTTGTACTATAAAAAATTAAAAGCAATACTTATGTATGTGACTCGTAAATAAAATTCTGTAATTATACCCTCCACCACCACAAGTGGTAAAAGAGCGTATATTACGTTTCTCATTCCGTGTGAAACTTGTTTAATATTCATCTGAGACCCAACAAAGTATATATTTTCTTGATCCTTATGAAATTCTAAGTCGACTGAGCCACTTCCGTCTGTCTATCCGTCTGTGTAAAACGCTATCATGTCCAAAATACACAACTTAACTAAACGAAATTTGCAGAAAAATATTTCTTATTTTGTAGGTAACTTTCGTATTGAAAATCAGCAAAATCTGTTTAGGCCAACCAGAGCTATGGACCAATATGTGAGGCAACCTCCATAAAAATTTGATATTTTTAAACATTTTTCTTCCAATTTTTTAAAATATATTGCAGGTAATACCATGAAATTTTGTACACCGTATTTTTGTGATAAAAGAAGAAAGTGTGAGGAAAATAGTAGGAATCGATCCATGATTCCTCATAGACCCCATACAAAAATCTTCCCGAAATATGGCTTAATGATTATTAAATACATATAAAATTGGAATATCAATACAAAATTCAGCAAAAATCAGTTTCATGCAAAAAGAAATTGCAAAACGAAATTTTGTTTAGTTCGGTCCATAAAGTCCACTTCCAAAATTCACTTAAATACGTATAAAACTAAATAAATATAATAATCTTCTTTATATATATAATTCTACTGCACGTGTGTTGTGACTGCACTCCTCCTAAACGGCTGGACCGATTTGCATAAATTTTTTGTATGCGTTTGGGTGGCGTCCTGGGTGGTTTAGATTTACAATTCGGTCCAATTGGACAAAGGGCGTGGTACCTCCCAAACAAATCACAAATTAAAAATCTATTATTTCTGCTGCTGATAACGGAGTTGGAACAAAATTTGGTACGTCGGTTTGGTGTGCATTTTTTTAAGTGCTGCTGCAAATATGGGCGGGATTGTACAAAGGGGCGTGGTACCTCCCATACAAACCACAAATTAAAAATCTATTATTTCTGCTCCTGATAACGGTGTTTAAACAAAATTTGGTACGTCGGTTTGGTGTGCTTTTTTAAGTGCTGCTGCAAATATGGGAGGGATTTTACAAAGGGGCGTGGTACCTCCCCTACAAATCTTCTTTATGTATATAATTGTACAGTACGTGTGTATGTCACTGAATAAATTTTTTTGCATGCGTTTGGGTGCCACCTTGGATGGTTTACTTTCACAAACCAGCCCGGCAGATGGCGCTGCAGTCGGCATCTAGGTTATTCAACTACATTGCCCCTTTTCAAAAATGGCACAGATGGCCTTTCTTATTATAATAGACCGATTGGCATGAAGCATTTCCAATAAAATAAAATTTGAAGGCAAAGCAACGTTTGGCGGGTCAGCTAGTATATAATATAATAAGTAAGTAAATAATTTGTTGTACTAAATTGAATGGTGGTCGGCCCATAATTAGTCATAGCTCCCATAAAAGCTCACATCCGAAAAAGTAAATCGAAAAAGTTTATATACGAGTATATCCTATAAATATTGGTACCGACCCAAAACTTTAGATAAATAATTTACATATACGCAAAAATAGAACTGCAGAATTTTGTGAATTTCGGTCCATATTTGATCATATCTCCCATATAAAGCCCTCTTCCGAAAATTACTGCAATACTCAGAAATCTCTTACAAATAACGGTACCGAACCAAAATTTTACACGGCTCATTTACATACATGCCAAAATCAAATTGCTGGATTTTGAAAATATCGATCTATATTTGACTATATACGCCATATGAGGTACACTTCCGAAATTCACTTTAATACTAATATAATTATATCTTAAATATACCGTTATTATGTTGAAATTCGACGTGAGATATCTTCATATGCATAAAATTCACTGTTCCAAAATTTAATAAAATCGGCCCATGATTTGTCAAAAGAATTTAACCCACAAAAATGTGTCAGTATCGAACCAACTTTTTTACATATCAGAAATTTTTATCAAGAAATCATACTAATATCGGTTATACGGCAATAATGCTACTGGCTTTTGTACCTGTCAATCAATAATTGGCATTAGCTCCCGAATTAAGTCCACTTCCGAGCATAACTCATAACTCAACTCTTGTAAATAACGTTATTAAGATGAAATTCAAACAAAATAAGCCTAAAATACATAGAAATCACATTAGGATACTGGAGTTAGAATTTATCAGTCCATAACTGGTCCACTTCTACTATGCCACCCATGAATCTTTTGTATATAATATTATTGAGATCAAATTCAAACAAAAAAGCCTCATCTTATATCTTATCATTTTTTATACTCTGTTTCATAACTTGTTGTGAATATGAAATAATGTTCATTTAGTTTTATAAATTGTTAACTTACACTCAAGATTATTATGAAAATCAGACAAACTCTGTAAAATATGCTAAAAATCGGTAATTAAATCAATTATAAATGGTCAAAATTAGCTAAAATTGTAAACGATTTAAAATAAATTATGTTTGTCGTAAAATTGCCTTTCAAACAATATATAAAATGTTAATAAAATTTGGACTAAGACTGAATAGAAAACACAGAATAAGGATATTCTAGTCCTAAAACCAATGCAGTTTTTGTATTCCCTAAAATGTTTAGGTGGAGGCAATTAAAGATTCGACACAGCCGAATATAGGACTCTAACTTGTTTTTCTTTGCGACATATTGCATATTTCGTTTTTAAAAAATGTTGTTACAAAATTTTCGATTTCGTCTGTTTCATAATTTCGATATTTGTAATAAGGACGTAAAACGTCAACAGCTATCAAAGCTTCTTTAAAACTAGGAGCCATGGGCTCTTCTGCTACAAAAACTTCATCTTCAGATAAATTTTCAGCATTGTCATCCAACAAATCGTCTAAAATTTGTTTATCTGTCAGTAACATTATATTGCATATTCTCATCACAAGTGGCATTTTGATTGGAGAAGTATTTTTATATAGAAGATTTTTATATCCTTTAAAGCAACGTGAATTTCGAAATTTATCAATTGCACACTTTTTATCTCTGTCCCCACAGAGTTGCAATAACAGTGTTACACGTTGCTTTTGAGCTTTTTTTTTACCTTTAACTGTCTCCTTTTCGAGCTAATGTTCCCCTTGGCAAAACTTTGTAAAAAAGTCCACTTTCATTAGCAATAAATATATTTTCAGGACTATGGTTTTGAAGAATTAAGGAAAAATTGTTACTTTCCTGAATCATTTTCATTACTTTCTCCGTGTATTTTTGTTTGTGTATTTAATGTTTTCTCACCTCTGCTACCGCCTAATTAAGTTTAATTGCAAATTCCTTTACTTTGTTCATTATTATTTGGCTAGAAATGACAGCATTACTCTGGCGTATCTGGTTAAACGATATCGTAAGGACTTTTTCTACATCTGCATGGCTAGATTTTTGGTAGCGCTTTAATCCTACGTTTTTGCTTATCTCTGCTATAGCGAATTTTTTACTCGTTTCCAATTGATATTTTGACTTTAATACTAAGGATATTAGCAAAAGTTTCTGCTTTATCGTCAAAGCTGTATTCCGTGGAGACATTTCACTTTCACTCTTCTTTTACAATCTTTTTTATAGCCAACACCAAAAAGATGGGGGATATATTACGTTTGACATTCCATCTGTAACACATCGAAATAATGGTCGTAGAGCCTAATAGTCTATATATTCTGGAATCTAGCCATGTCTTTCCGTCTATTGTTGGCACGATAGAGCTTCGAAAAAAGACACAGAACAATGAAATTTTTACCAAACATTATCTGATTCACCTAAATGTTTGATATTGAAAATGGACAAAATCGGTCTAGTAGGATCTGAGTTATAGGTCAAAGTTTCAGACTACCTCGTTATTTTTTAGATATTTTTGGCCATTTTCTTCAAACATAATGCAGATAATATCATGAAAATTTGTCATACTTTATTTTTATTATAGCAGGACAAGTCCTGTTGAAATGGCCGTAATGAATATAGAAAAGCCGTATCCATACAAAATTCTGCAAAATAAGTTTCATGCAAAGTGAAATCTCAAAACTATATTTTTTGCATCGGTTCACATTTTGACCATAAAGACCATTTCCGAAATAAATCTAAATGCGAATAAATCTTTTACAAAAATCACTATAAAGTGGAATTCAACACAAATAGTCCATTAATATATATAAATCGTCAAACCAAATTTGATGAAGATCGGTCAATATTTGTCCGTACCCCCATATTATATAGAAATATTCATACCCAATTTTATGATAATTGGTCCATATATGACCGTTGTCCCCATATAAAGTTCACTTAGAAAAAATACTTAAATGCGCATAAATCTCTCATAAAAATCATTATTACGTTGAAATTCAACACAAATAATTCGCATATACATTTAAATTATCGTACAGAATTTCATGATGATTAGCCCGTAATAGGTCATAGCCATTTGACTTTTTTGAAAGTTGGTCCATAATTGGACATAGCTTCCGTACAAGCTCCACTTACGAGAATAACCACAGAGTATAAAATTGTTGACGTTTCAAAAAGCCAAAATCAGTGTCCTAGGGCTTTGTGGTACTAAATTTATTGTTAAAGTAAATCAAAGCAAAATATAAACAAAGTGCAGTTTTGAAAGAAAGAGACAAATTTAAATTCTTGATTATAACTGCATAAAATTTGTATAAATGACGCTATTAAGATGAAATTCAACTAAACGAAACCTGAAATAAATAGAAATTACGCTACAATATTCTATGAAGTTGGCCCCATAATAGGTGATTCGGTGGTTGATATATAAGATTCGGCACAGACGAATATAAACTCTTTCTTGTTTTACAATTGGAATGTTTCAAAATATAAGTGTGCATACATACACATGTGTTTAATAAACAAGTGTCTACATAACCTTAATTGCATTTAATTGCAGGCTGTAGTCAATAATTACTTGAGAAATTTAGGGGAAATTTTATTTTCGGGATAAAATATTTAAGTTAATTACACGAATTGGTTAATAAGCGCTAGTTAATTAAGTGTAGGGTTTTGTGAAAAAAAAGTAGGCTAAAAATACGGGAACTTGAAAATCGAGGTAAAAAGCGTGAAGCGTGAATTGAACGTGGGGTAATTAAACAGGTAATACTGTACGAGTATATTGATTGAGCAAAAGTATTTAATAAGCGGTCATACTCAAATGAAATGTGACGCTTCACATACCCTTAAAGAGAGAATAATTAATAAAAGACAAATACATTTGTCGCCTCAATTTGTTCAACTTATAACTGAAACACGCAAAGTTCCAGCACCCTTAGACGCGCACCATTTACATACTGATTATTGTTTGAAATTATTTCCCAGATATGTTCGTCTCTTCGTGCAGATGAAAATATTGCTTGGAAGAGAAAGTCTATGATAATTATAATCAATATTTATCTAAATTTGTAGGCAGAAGCATTGATGATCCAACATAAAATATGCTACGAGCCTTAGATTCGTCGGGAACAATTTATTTTAAAACTAATATAGCAGACCAATATGAACTGCTTCCACAGAGAACGAAGTCTGATATTAAAGATGTTTCCCCTGAATGACTTTATAAAGAAAAGGGAAAAGGGTGCTGTGGCTTAATTGGTTAGCGCATTTGATCATTAAGCATGAGTTGGTATTTGTAGCCCCGGTTCGATTCCCAGCCTCTGCCACTCAAACAACATCAGTTTCTGATAATTATTAGTTTTCTATCCTATCATAACTAATATTTATCACAGCACCCTACTTCGCTGGTATAGCATTTAAATGCCACCGAAGTAAAATAATTCAATAAAGGCTATAAAATCAAGCTTTAACATTAATGCGCCTACTCATTACCAGAGGCGCTGTAATTCTGCACTAAAACCAAAACATAATGCGCAATTGCAGAGTTGTGATATAAAAAGCTTTCTTCTTTCACCACCTTTACTTCTTCAACTATCCCCTTTCCAAAGAAAGTAACGCAAGTATACAATATATAGGCATATTAATTGCCTGAGTGTTCCTTCTGTATTTTTACTCAGATTTCTTTTTCGTTAATTTAAATATGAATTGGTATAGAAGTATAATCGCTTTTTAATGTAGTTCAAAAAACCCAATCTCCAGCTACGTATAGACGGTTGTCAGATCATACAATGTTGTCAGATCTGGCAATGTGCTAGCAATGTACTGAGATTGAAAAATTGTTAGCAAAGGTAAATTGTCAATGCTTTTCCAACGTTGTAGGAAGAAAAAAATTTTAATTTCACACGATGTTTAAACATTTTCTGAACATTTTTCGGACAACGTGTAAGATCTGACAACCGTCTATACAAAGCTTCATAAATTGATTAAGTGTAGGTAAAACTAATAAATAAAACAGAATTGAATTTGTTCCCTTTTTTAATAAAAAACTGCTTCATAAAAAAAATATTTTTTTTTCAGATTTTATTGAGTTTTTTCCTTCTCCTGTAATATTACTAAAAGTTGAGATACGACCTTTCTATATTAAGCCATCGATTTGCAAAACAAACCCATATTTATATATTAAACAGATAAAGTTATAAATGTTATCTGATATTTGTTTGTTAATTATGGGCAAGAAAGACGTAATGTAAAATGGTAATTATCGGTCATGATTAAACCCACATCTCCAAGTACTGCCTATTTCATTCCCATTTATTTCAGACTTATATTATACAGAAAAAATCCAAACCTCCACAACATTCACTTATACTCAAATCATTTCACCACTATCCATTTAAATTGATCTCGTTTTTTAAACTTGACCAGGCCAGTATATTCTTATCTCTTCAGTATACACATATTTCCAACTTAAAGTTTATTGTAGCGTATTCGTACTCTGAGCTTAAAACTGAAGCTGAAACATCTTTGTATTATCAATATTAATTAAATCATATGTTAATTAATATTTGTTTTGGTTTTTGGATCTTCAACATTATCATTATCATTATTACTTCTTTTTTTCAGTTATTTTTTTTAATGTGAAACTTGTAACATTAGAACAACTTTTTGATGTATTTCTTTTTATTTTTAATTAAAATTGTTTTGTGTTCTGTTCTATTACAAAATTGTTTCTGCCAGTCATTTTTGGTTTAACAAAGAAATTATGTTTGGTACAATTTGTGTAGAGACTTATTTCATATAAAATGTATGTATGTAAACAAAGTAAAATGTTTTTACATTTATTCTAGTTTATAAATGAAAATGTTGAAATACACTAAAATTGAAATCAAATAAATTAACTGAATTTAAGTTTAAATTTTAACTGAGAGGTTGCCATTGTGGCCCCAGCTTAGCTGGCTTTAAAATTCTTCCCTGCCGCTGTTTTGCTAATCTTTGACGGTGTGAGACACAAGTCGGGGGATTCAATTGTCGTGCAAACTATTAACTAAAGGCATCGGTTACAATTTCAATGAAATAACAAATATTTTTTAAATACAAACGGTAATCAAATTTTCATACATTCGAATTTACCTTTCAAAAAGTAATCTGTCTGGTAAGAGATGTATATACAAACGTACCAAACGCTAACGGTAGTTTAACTCCCAGCCACCTGATGCATAGTTTAGTCCAACCACAGTTCCCGTTGTTATATCTTCGATATACTATATATTACACCATTCACCTAATGTGTCTAGCCCTCTGTCGCTAAAGCCGTCAAGTCTTGTCAATAAGTATTAATTTTTATTTTCCCATACCAGATAATGACAGAGAGAGCTTCAGTCGTCTCGCGGTCGCAACTTCTACGTTGCAAGGGACATGCGTGACCAGTAATAATAATAATTATTATTTTTTATTAGGTAGAATCTAGCCATTAGGCCAGTTTTGTCTAATGTCCTTGCAAGTTGTGTGATTTTTGGCAAATAAATTATATTTTTAATTAGCCTTCGGAACTGGTATGTCCATATCACAACTCAGTCAAGTCGAGAGTATTGTCGGCCTTTTTTAAAACGGAATCTCTTCAACTCTACTTAAGTGTTCGCACGTAGTGAACTACCACGTAAACCAACCATTGTCGACCTTAAAAATTCCTTAACAATGCACGGCATTCTTGGACAATTTTCGATGTAATATACACACTATCTTGGTATCCGTAATTTCGTGGATATCCCTGCTCGGTATGCAGTTGTTAAAATACACTGAAATTGGCCATCAATTTCAATACAGTTAATAATGAGTTTTAAATGCAAAGGTTTACCGCATATACATCATACATAAATACCTCAACCTTAGAGGGTCTAAAATCCAATTGTCAGACAATGACACTAAACTAAAGTCGAGGAAGCCACTATCAGACTTCGTGCGTGTGCACAGATTTGCGAAGTTCGTGACCGAAGTAAAATAATTCAATAAAGGCTAAAAAGTCAAGCTTTAACATTAATGCGCCTACTCATTACCAGAGGCGCTGTAATTCTGCACTAAAAACAAAACATAATGCGCAATTGCAGAGTTGTGATATAAAAAGCTTTCTTCTTTCACCACCTTTACTTCTTCAACTATCCCCTTTCCAAAGAAAGTAACGCAGGTATACAATATATAGGCATATTAATTGCCTGAGTGTTCCTTCACTTTAAAAAAAAAAACTGTATTTTTACTCAGATTTCTTTTTCGTTAATTTAAATATGAATTGGTATAGAAGTATAATCGCGTTTGAATGTAGTTCAAAAAACCCAATCTCCAGCTATGTATAGACGGTTGTCAGATCATACAATGTTGTCAGATCTGGCAATGTGCTAGCAATGTAAAATTTTCGATGTAATATGCACACTATCTTCGTATCCGTAATTACGTGGATATCCCTGCTCGGTATGCACTTGTTTCATTAAAATACACTGAAATAGGCCATCAATTTCAATGCAGTTAATAATGAGTTTTAAATGCAAAGGTTTACCGCATATACATCATACATAAATACCTCAACCTTAGAGAGTCTAAAATCCAATTGTCAGACAATGACACTAAACTAAAGTCGAGGTAAGCCACTATCAGACTTCGTGCGTGTGCACAGATTTGCGAAATTCGTGACCTCTGCATACAAAACCAGATTTGTCTGATCTTCTTGCAATGTGCTCTGTTTTTCATTTTTTTAGACAACGAGATAAATTTTGTGTGAAATTAGTTGTTTATCCCTGGAGAGAATTAACTTATTAAAATTTAGGGTAGTTGATTTGAACCGCCAAAAGCACCAAATTTATTGCATCAGATTGTTTTTACATTTGCACTTCGGTTATCTTGCGCATTAAAAAAGTACCAATATTTATAGTGGCTACAAATATACCACAACTGTCTTTAAAATTTGATTCATTTGATTGTGTTGTAAATTGAAGCACTAATGGCCGAATTCTCAGTCATTAGTTAACCATTGGTAAACTAAAATACTAAGTATTGTTTAACTATTATTTGTTATTCTTATGGCAAACTAAGCATTGCGAATAAAGAATCATTAGTTAAGCCTTTGTCATTAGCTAACTAAAGACTGTGAATTCGGCCATAAAAGTATAAAAATCAATTTTAATTATAACAAGTAAGAAAATATAGTCGGTCAAGCCCGACCATATAATACCCTACACCCAGTATATGTATAAAACAGTTTTTCAGAAATGGGCGTTATATGGGAGAATAACCTATTGTGGACCGATTATCCAAAAATTTAGTGTCATGATGTCTATTAATATAAATATTATATGTGTTAAACTTTATCTCGATATAAATACTTTTAAAAGATTTATGGACGTTAAAGTGAATTACGGAGAGGGGGTTATATGGGAGTTTCGACAAATTATGGACCGACCATTATAAAATTAGGTATCATTATTTCTTATTTGTGACACTTATTTGTGTCAAATTTCATTTAGATATCAACATTTTACAGAAATTTATGATCGTTAAAGTGAATTTCGAAAGTGGGCGACTAATTATGGACCGATCATAATAAAATTGTACCGTATTATTTGTATACATCTGAAATATATTTGGGTTCAATATTATTTGGACACCAACATTTTTGAGAGAGTTATGCTCTTTAAAGTGATTTTCGGAAGTGGGCCTTATATGGGAGCTACGACTAATTATGGACTGATCTGCACAAAATTTGTAGATGTGATTTGGCTTTATTTACCACTGATTTCTTTTGAAATTTGTTTGGATACTTGCATAATTAAAACATTTATGATCGGTAAACCCCAATTTCGGGAAGACATTTGTATGGGGGCCAGGTAAAATAATGGACGGATTTCCACTAGTTTCAATCCCATCAATCCTTGGGCGGAAAAATATCATGTACAAAATTTTATTGAAATATCTTCAAAATTGCGACCTGTACTCTACGCACAAGCTTTATTTGCATGGACAGCCAGCCAGAAGGACGGACGGACGGACATCGTTAAATCGACTCTGAGAGTGATTCTGAGTCGATCGGGATACTTTAAGGTGGGTGTTGGACCAATATTTTTGGGCGTTACAAACATCAGCACAAATCCAATATACCCTCCCCACTATGGTGGTGTAGGGTATAGAAATTACAACAATTATCTTGACTCTTATATGTACTATGAAACACAAAGTGTATATACAGTGGGTGGCCAAATTATTAGTTACACTACAGTTTTTCTTATTAATTAAGATTCAACCGCTTTTAATACGTATATAAATTTGTTTCTTGTACCAGATGTTTTCGTATTTTAATTGTGGTAATACTGTTAAATATTTTGGGCAGTGTCAACAATGATTGGTAATATTAGAGTGCAGTTGTAGATCATTCTGCTCTTAAGTGTGAAATATGCAATTTTGAGGTTATACTGTTATACAAACAAAATCTTATAGAGGCATTGATTAAAGTCTGGCATCACGATGAAGAACTAAAAGAAAATGTTCAAAAATGCATTCAGAGCATGCCAAAAAGGGTGCAAGCTGTAATTGATGCCAAAGGAGGTTCTACGAAATATTAAGATTTTTTTTCAAAAAATTTGTTTTCCTCAAATATATGTTTTTAAAACAAAAAAATTTATTTTTAATTGAAATAGATACACTTAATTTAACTTAAAGAACAAATAAAATGATAAATTTTCACTATTTTAAAATGTTATACGGTTTCAAACTAAACAATTTTGCATGTGTAACTAATAATTTGGCCACCCACTGTATTTGTAAGTGAACCATAAAATATACCAAATTATTTTCGAATTACAAAAGTTTATTTAATCATCATGAAATTTGTACTCGTACTTGTTACCATAAGAAGTACCACAATCAAATTTGATACTAAAAAGTACCATGATTGAAATATAACTTGAGCCTTAACCATGAAAAGTATCCAGAAATGTATGTATTCAAGCATAAAAAGTACTTTTGGTACTTTTGATTTGATTTTGAAAATTAGCACGATTATCCTGAAGTTTGTAGATTAAACCAAAATCAAGTTTTATTATGAAAAACACCATTATTGTCTTTAAAACTATACATCCAGCATAAAAAGTACATACTAAAATCAATGAAGAAATTAGATTTTAATAATGAAAAGTCCTGAAACTTATACATTGAACGATCAAAAGTACTGAAATTAGTTGTAAAGTTTGTAAATTGTTTTGTAACAACTACCAAATTCGATGTTGATTTTGAAAAGTATCACGACTGTTTTAAAACTTGTATGTACACTGCAAATAAGGTTGTCAAAAAAAATTTTTTTTGGGGCTCAAGCATAATTTGAAAGCTTATAAGGTAAAGTATTTTTGAGATTTTTTTCAAATTTTTCGGAAAAGGGGTTAAGGTCGTTGCCGGCCGTTTTGAGTTTTCTTTATAACTTTGTCAAAAACCACAATATTGTTTATTTTTGAGGAAACAATTTAAAAGAAAATGTTCAAGCTTTACTTTTGTGTGCAATAACTATAAGTTTTGGCAATGAATTTGCTCATTTAGGTATCCTACATTACAATTTTTCATAATTTTTTCCATAAATTTCGTAAATAACGCTTTATAATTTTTAAAATTTATATGAAAATGGAAAAACCTAATGACGCAGTTTGAAAGATCTATTAATTCTAAATAATTTAGTGGAAAATTATTTTTGAATTGCTCTTACCGTTCCACAATTAAACCATTTTTAAGATTTGTTTGTAGTTGATGAATATTAAATGTTCAAATTTAAAATTTTTTGCTTTGTAATATTCTTGCATGACATGAAGAGCTTGTTCGGAAAAAAGCTCAACCTTACGCAAAATCTAAAGAACAAACAGAGTTCTCAAAACCAAATCGGAATTTTTGGAATGACTCATCATGATTCATTTAATTATTATGGTACTTTTAGAATAACATCTCCAAATTTTACTTCATTTATTATTATCCAACCATTTACGATCTAAATATTTAATTTGGTTAATTGCGTTAAATTTCTGTTCGTGTACAAACTGTATATCTGAACATATTTTAACAACTGACTTTCTATGTGTAGCGTCTTATCATGAATACGCACTTCTTTATTCTTTTCCAATTCATTGAACAAATGACACGCAATTTAATTGTCAACTGTTCGATTTTCTATGTATTTAATTTTTGTAAATCTTTCCATTCTTTAAACATCAACAAATATTTACAGATTTGAACATTTTGCGTGGGAAATTATTTTCCCACACTAAAATTTATTTTTTTTTTTGCCAAATTAAATGATTTTTTCTTGTTGGTAACAATGGAATAATACTTTTGTCATTGAACAAATATGGCATGTGTGAAAGTGATAAATGGAACAATGATTATATATATACATACTATACATATATACATCTATGTATATGCAGTTACGGACTTAAGTTTTCGTACATACCCAAAATTTCATATTTTCGTTAATTAAAGAGTACCAAAAAAAAATTTTAAATCAAAAACTTCAATTCTATATTAATACTCTTCAAAAGTAAAAAAAAATTATTTTCTTTAAAATGAACGGTAAATATGAAAACAAAACCTGAAATAAAGAGTAACAAAAGTGTTCATACACTATATTCTCTTCTGCTTTATTTATAATATAACAACTAAGAGGCCATTTACACGATGAAATTAATTGCATGCAATTTTTTCCATTCTCTTTTAAAATTGCTACGTAAAATGTTGTGCATTTATACGATGAAATTTTACGTGCAAAAACTCATGCAATTTTTGACGTTTTACACATTCCTCTTTAGTTTTTCATTCGCAACAAAGAAAACAAAATTTTAAAATATAAATTTCATACATATACAAAAAATATATGCACTTATGTATAAAATAATATACATACATATACATAAATACAACCCTGCAAATAATATTGGTCTACGTGATCCATTTTACATGAAGTGGACTACTTACAACATGGCCCAATGTAATGTAGTCATGGACCATGTCATAGTTAAACAAGAGTTTGTAGTTAAACGACATGGTTTCGTGTTAACACGATTGCATATTGAGTTGTTGTTGTTTAAAACTAACCCTCTTGAGTACTCCATGGAGTACTTTGGGACTACTCCGATGGGTTATATGGTCCAATCCTAGGACATCGCAATGTTAAATCGACCACCTTTTTTTCATATATTTGGAGTAGTTTTGGAGTACTCCTACTCCTCTTTGGTCTAGTCTGTACATGCATGTATGGACTATTTGCGTTACTATACAAACATTTTAAAAACTATAAAAAATGGAAGATTTTAATACAGAAGAAGTAATTGAAAATGTTCTTGCGCATTAATTTTTTTAATTAATTGCATGAACAATTATATCGTGTAAATGGCCTCTAAGAGTGCAATATTCGGCTGTGCCGAATTTTAAATACACTGGTTGTAGGACTAGAATATCCTTATTCAGTGTTTTTTTTTTCAACTAGTAGCTTAGCATTTTATATATTATTTGAAAGGCAATTTTACGAAAAACATAATTCATTTCAAATGTTCCGAAATTTTATCTGATTTTGATCATTTAAAATTGAAGTAACAATAATTTACCAGAGTTTGTTTGATTTTCATAACTTTCATAATTTATAAAATTAAAAAAACATTTTTCTATATTCATTACAAGTTAAGAAACAGGTTAGTAAAAAAGGGTAAGATTACAAAGATTAATAGGTCACTGGATCAGATCCGGTTCGAAGGACCAATGTTTTTACGGGTTAGAGGGAGAGGATAATAAGGGTAAATTTAGTAAATAAAAACTGTGAGGAATTTTCAGAAATTTTATAAACTTTATCTGCCGTATTTATAAAAAATTAAAGTAGACTTCAAGTGTACTTTAAAAAAATTTTGTATGAAAATTTTGTCTTAAATACGGCAGTATGTGTTTATTGAACTTCTTTAATATATTTGTGTAAATATTCAATTATTATATACATATAGGTTTTAGGGTAAGTATATATACTTTTAAGTTTTAAGTTTAAGGGTTTAAGTTAATTTATAATATTATTAAATAAATTATAAATTATAAATAAGTATTTTCACTTGCTTCACTGAATACACGTTTGCTTTTTAAAGGTTTATTTGGATGTGTTGTGTTGTTATTTTTATGTTTCTCCTTATACACGGAAACTGAAGTTGGCTGCAGTTGGGGGTGTGGATCATGATTCACATCAGGGATGGGGATGTTTTTATTGTTCATTTATTGAATTTGATCTCAATAACTTTATATACAAGAGATGGACTAATAGCTACTAAATGCAGTAATGCAATTTGGTTGAAATTCATCTTAATAACGTTATTTACAAGAGTTGTATGATTGGTGGTTATACTCTGAAGTGGACTTAATTTGGGAGCTATTGCCAATTATTGACTGACAGCTACAAAATTCAGTAGTATAATGCCGTATAACCGATATTAGTATGATTTCTGGTTTACAATTTCTGATCTGTATAAAATGTTGCTACGATATCGATATTTATTAGACATTAACTTAACTTGTTAACTTGTTTTTTGGAAATGGTACGTATGTATAAGTTAGCAATTACAAAACATGAGCCGATCTTCTTAAATTTACAAACAGAGAATTTTATACATATGAGGATATGAGTACATTCAAGATACATATTAGTATTAACATAAATTTCGGAAGTGGACATTATATGGAGGATATGGTCAAATATGGACTGATATTTTCAAAATCCTGCAGTTTGATTTGGCAAATGATCCGTGTAAAATTTTGGATAGTTATCGTTATTTATATGGTGAATATGGTCAAATATGGACCGAAATTTATTCCCATATTTCGGGAATATATTTGTATGGGGGCTATGAGAAATAATGAACCAATTCTTATTATTTTCTTTTGTCTTAAAAAAATATGTTTAAAAAAATTCCAAGAAAAATGTTTAAAAATATAAAATTTTTATAGAGGTTGTCTCACATTTTGGTCCATAACTCTGGTTCTACTAAACCGATTTTGCTGATTTTCAATACCAAACCGCTAAGGAGAATTATAAACTGTTTTTTGGAAACTCTTTTGATTTTCGTTGTGTCTTTTGAACGTGAGTGTGTTTTACACAGACAGACGGACATAGCTAAATCGACTTAGAATTTCATAAGGTTCAATAATATCGTTGGGTCTGAGGTGAATATTTATCAGTGTTACACACGGAATGACAAACTTATATACTCGTATACCCTCATTCACCACTTATGGTGGTGGAGAGTATAAAAAGAGTTGCAGTTCAAATGCCATTAGTCATTAGATAGTTTTCATAATTGCTAAATTACTTTTTAGTCGTTTTTTTAGTCAAATAAGTTGTTACAAACCAAGATCAAGATCAGGACCCTCAAAGAAACTTTCCCGGCGAGATGTTAGTTTTATTTTAAGAGTCTTGGCAAAAAAAAATCCAAGAATTTCAGCGCCAAAAAAATCGAAAATTCTACGGATAACAAATTCATCTAAGAACTATTCAAAGGACATTACGGGATCAAAGGTATGCAAGGTATCTGAAAACAATTTAAGACTTTGGCTCGATTTTGCAAAAACACATTTAAATAGAGACATTGATCATTGGAAACGAGTTTTATTTACTGATTATTCGTGTAGTAATTCAAATAGAATTGAAAAGAATTGATTTTTTGAATTTGTTTTCTGGTACCCTTTAATTAACGAAAATATGAAATTTTGGGTATGTACGAAAACTTAAGTCCTTAACTGTGTATAAGTATATTAAAGGAATTTAGTAGCATTTTTACAACAGATATTTAAATTGAAGAGAAGTGGAAACAAATTAATGAATTGGAATTTGGGGGCATAAACAGTTGGTAACAGTTGTTGCTAGAGGTCAATAAAAACACGTTAATATGTTTCAAAGCGTAACAAAGAACTTATTGACATTATTTGCCTTGCTGCAACAACTACTGGTCACTGGAATACTTGAGCCAAAACTATAATTCTCCTGGCTTAACCACAAATTTATAACATGCAGAACCATTTCATTTTTGGGGTGAAACTAAACTAAATTGCTATTGCCAGGAATAAATATAAAATTATATTTGCAGTGTTAGTGTAATCGAAAAAAGGGTTTGTCAGTCAGGCAGCCAGTAACGAAAATGTTGTCTTTTTTTGCTCTTTTGTTTTAAATTGAAACGCGTATGTGCCACAAATAATGAGTTTTTTGTTTGGTCTTAGAGTTAAACCAACTTTAACTTGTCTTGTTAACTTGACCACAAATGAAATTGGCTGACGATAAATAGGGGGAAAATTATATTGTATTACAATCACAGCAACATGGTGCACAGGGTAATGTGCACCATAAGTTGTGTAACATAGAGTTTAAAGATATTGTTGCAGTATCTATTCTAATTTAAGTTTTTTTTTTTTCTTTTATTAAAACTTGCCAAATAAAAAAAATATTTTGAAGGAAATCCTTGTCTTGTAACATTTATTTTATGCGAAAGACAAAGAAACTGCATTTTTCAACTGGGGCATAGGGGAACGACTTGGAAGTTTTGATATTTTACTTGTGGACATATCGATAGTAGAAACTTTGAGAAATAGTACAATGAATGAACGTGTCAATGTTTGGTGCTGTATATGTGGTCTGGAAATGTGATTGGGAAATGTTTCGTCTGTAAATGCGGTTACGGTGAATGGGTCACGTTAACGTGAGATAACGTTGTAGATCATCACTGGCATGTGGTTTTAAAATGAGAGTGACCCGATCATGTTATTTAACATTGGGCTATGGTTAAATTAGAGTCTGTACTTAAGCATCCGTATCATTTAAGCATATATATCAATTCCTTTAATACAATAAATATATCAACATTTTATCAAATCAAAAGCATTTATTCGATTTTAAAGTGCAACCAAAGTAACTTGAATAAACCTACAAATGATCTTATGATAAATATGTATGTATATTGTTACGAAATTGAATTTTAATTTAAATTTAGCGGCCGGTATCAACATACAGCATCTTTATCAACATGCGGCATGTTTATCTACATACAAAATGTTTAGCAACATTTTCATTAGTAGAAGTTTCTATTAACAAACATTGTTGATAACATCCTGTTATAAACATAGCTGAGCAAAAAATATGTCAATATTAAGCCCGAACTTTCTAGACACGAACATTCTAGACTTGCAATCATGAACGTTCTAGTATCTTAATTCCGAATCTTCCAGAAATTATGATTGGTGTATAAATAGAATAACATGGTCAATCCAGTGATAGAGTTTATTGTGAGTCATTGTTGTGTGAATATCAAGCGTTCTCAAACTGTAAAAGACAGACTGCCGTATTTATAAAAAATTAAAGTAGACTTCAAGTGTACTTTAAGAAAATTTTGTATGCAAATAATTGATTGTACTGGAATATATATTATATATATATTATATATAATATATGAATAGGTGCAGTGCTCTAACAAACAATTTTAAATAATTACTCTCAAGATAATATATTGAGAGGTTTTTGTTGTACTTTTTATTAAAGGCTTATCTATTGAGAAAAAGAATGTAAGCAAAGAAAGATTGAAAAAGTTCCGTTAGAATTATTTTGGGCTTCTTTTTGTAAATTGTAAAAAGAGTATAAAATATTTTTGTGTCACATGAATAGGTGCAGTTATTAAAAAGTCATTGTCTGGTCACCTGCATCACTTTTGACCAAAAAAAAGTGAATAGTTTTTTAAAAAATAAGAGCAAACGTAGTTTTCCACATGTTTTAACTGAAAATGGGCCGTGGTAAATCTTTAACAGTGCAAGAAAAAGCAAAAATTTATGCCTATAATGATCAAGGTCTGTCCGGGCGTGAAATTTCTAAAATAAATTAACAAAAGTGCAAACGTTGTATGGAATTACTTAAAAAATAAAGAAAAATATGGTAAAAACATGAAAGGAAGGCAAACATTGGCCACAACAGCTGCGGAAGGGCGAAATATTTTGAGAATAGCTTCTAATTCTAGTGACTCTGCTGCAAAAATTAAAGCAAAAAGCGGCTCCAATGCCAGTGTTTCCACGGTTAGAAAAATTATAAATGCAGCAGAACACTTAAAAAGAGTTAAGTTGCAGAAAAAGCCACCATTAAATCCACAAAGAAAGGAAATTCGGTTAAAGTTTTGCAAGGAGCACATGACTTGGAAGACAGAGTGGAATCACGTAGTTTTTTCAGAAGAAAAGAAATTTAATTTAGATGGACCCGATGGCTATAACTTCTATTTCCACGATTTAAGAAAGGAAGAGCGTTTTTTAGCCCATCTGGGGTGCAATTTCCTTTTATGGAGTCATAGATTTGGAATTTCAATCGACAAAAATTACAGCAAATTCTTATAAATCTATTTTGCAAACGGCGTTTCCCAAATTTCAACAATTGTTTGAACCCCTCTCGTGGACTTTCCTACAGGATAATGACCCTCTCCACACGGCAAGAGTTATTATGACGTGGATAAGTGAGCAAAATGTTGAATCGCTGTCATGGCCGTCATACTCTCCGGATTTAAATATTGTGGAAAACGTGTGGGGATGGTTGTCTCAGAAGGTGTACGAGTCTGGACGATAATTTGATGGCCGAGAATCTTTAATTTCTGCAATAAAATCCGCATGGTCGGAAGTTTCCTTGCGATATCTATCGCAATTGTATAATTCTCTACCAAATAGAATTTATGAAATGATTTTGTCAAAAGGCGGAAGTACACATGAATAAAAATGAATAAAAAATAATATAATTAAACAAAATTTTAATGTTTTTGTATTTTTTCAATATAATTTTACTGTTGTGCGCTTTTTTCCAATATGCACCTATTCAAGTGACGCAAAAATAATTAACATTTTCTTTGCAATTTATAAAAAGCAGCGCATATTAAACTTACCGGAACCTTTTCGAATCTTTTCTCTCTAAATTCTTTTTCTCAATTGATAAACCTGTAACAAAAAGTAAAAACTTTAATTAATTAAGCTTTAATTAATTGCTAAAGTACTGCACATGTGATATATGTATATTGCTAAGCTAACTATTTAATTGCAGTCACTTAAACTCTATATTTCAAAGGAACTATTTCCTTCAGCTTTTATGATATTTCCTATTTCCAAGGAATATTTCCGTTTACTTGCTATCCAACCAGAACCAGTTGAATTATTATTATTATTTATACTATTCCATTAGAATGTGTGTGTTCTCATCTCTTGTACATTAATCGCTTAATTGTTTAAACTATATAGACACTACGTTACCGCACAACCCTCCGATTTTCCATTCCTAATAAAAAAAACTATTAACTTTAACATACCAGAGTATTCAGTTTAATTAAATTCCACAAAATTTATACATTTCTAATTTAGATATTGACATGTGTTCAAACAATACAATTAGTTTTTTTTTTTTTTTTTACTTTAAATATAAAATCTTTTACTTTTAGTTGGTAAAATGATTGCCAGACATGCTGGGAAGATATAAATAAAGTAACAACAAATTTTATGTTTTTTTTCGCAAAATTTTCACACTATGTACTTATAAATACGCACATCTTGATGCTGGGGTTAAGATCATCGATCTGCTGCCCCACCATCATCATCACCAGAAGGCGAAAAAAACAAAAAAAACCTAAGGAAAAAATCGATTTGATCTTTAAGGAGAGCGTATGGTTAGGAAATGGCCTCAAGAGGTTATGAGAACACGAAATATTTATAGTTTCTTATTTTAAAAATTTCTTTTGTTGTTTCATTGCGTATGCCGATTTTTTTCATTCAGAAAAAAAAAACGTATATAAAAAATTTACAATTTCAATTGTGTTTATTTTTTCTCTTTTGTTTGTTTTGATTTGAAAATTAATTTTTTAAGAAATAATTTATAAATAAACCAAATTTAAAAATATTTTTGCGATGAAAAATGTTTTTGTTATAATTTCTTTTAATTGTTTAAATTAAACAATTTTGAAAGAATTATAAATGGTACGATTTATTAATTAGTTTTTGAGGTTAAGTTTTATTACAATCATAGACGTACATATGTATAGGTATGATTTTTATATAAAAAAAAAACATTTTATTAATGAATTTGCAATATTTTGTTTAAATACAATATTTTTTATACAAACTTAATAGGACTGGTTGATAGGTTAGTGCTTTTTAGAAGCTTTTCATGTGGGAAAATAAAATCGATATAGCTTTATCCATTTGTCCAAGAACTTCGACATGAGAAATTTTAGTCGTCTATAAATTACTGACACGTAAGAACTTTCAGCTTTAAATATCTAAATATGTTTGCTTATATCTCAAATATCAACGTTTGTACATAGAATATATGCACAGAAAAAAATAAAAATGAGTTTCAATTAAAATATTTGTGGAATCAATTAAAAATTTAATTGAAATCGGACCTGTAAACAAAATGATAGTATCAATTAAAAACAAATGTGAGATTTAATTGAAAATATCAATAAAATCAATAAAAGTAATTGAATCAATTAAAATTTTAATTGAAAATTATTTTAAAATCAATTAAAGATTTAATTGAACAAAAAAACATGATTTTTTTTTTCTGTGTGCTCTGGGATATCATGAAGTACAAGAACTTTATGGCAATTTTAATTAGGTAAAATTATAAAATGGTCAAGCTTTTGACTCAGTTGAATTTAAGATTTTGAATTGTATTAAAGAAATTTGACCTCTTTCACTAGGACTGTAAATGCAGTGTTTTAAAGTCCTGATATAATTTACAAGAGTGCCTGGAGCCTTTTGGCTAATGATACTAATTTTGTTAACGAGTAACTATTTATAAAAAATTTTCAAATTCTTCATTTTATTTATCTCAATAAGTTTCAGTATAGGTAACTGGAATTATAAGAGACCTCCAATAATATTATTGCTGTGTTATATTATCGGAACTATACTAAAGATGACCCTTTAATTCAGTTTTCTAATTTGATCCTTGGTTGATTTTTTTTTTAGTTTTTCGTGTAGATTTTCCAGCGAAATAACGAATTTTTCATATAACAAAAAATAGTGTAATTATTTGTGACGGAATATTGCGGATCTGTAGACTTTTACGTTTTTGACTCATATAAATATTTGTCGACTATCCGGATGTCATATATTTAACAATTAACATCAATCAATGATTAGGCAACGAAATGTCGTCAACTACTATAGACTTTCGACTTTTTTTAATTGTTTAGACATTTAAATCTTTTTAAGACTTTAGACTGTAAGTTTTTGCGTTGCCGTTTTTCATTATCATTTTATTTTTTATCATTTGTGTAAATGATAATATTTTATTTAACAATGTTTTGCCGGCCTACAGAACTTATATTTAATATTTAAAGGTATTGAATTTGAGTGGGCAATAAATGTGATACTAAAAATATATATGTACTTAAATTCAGAAAATGTTTTAATAAATTTTGAAACATTTTAAATATGACAGCAGGAGTGAACATTTGATTAGTCTTGTTTCTTAGTCTTCAGTTTTAGCTGACCAATTTGTGTTCAATTCCTTTTGAACTTGCAAATTCATTCACACACGTCAATTCAATTTTCGTACTTTTTAATGCAAATAAACATGCATGAAAGAAAATAAAAACAAAAGGAAATAAGAAAATTGACTAGTACTGTCAAGTTTGTACCCCTCTTTTATTCTCTTTTCCCTTCTCATCCACAAATACTTGTCTTGACGATTCAGAATTGTAGAGTATGAAAGCGGACTTAATCCTGTAACTGCACAGCGGAGAGCTTCTATAGAACATCTTCAGTACGACAGTATACACACCCTCTTATTCATAAAAACTTACAACAGGTTTATAAAGCAAATTTTGTATATAAATTTTGTATGGAAATTTACTTTATAAACCTCTTATAAACCTGCTGTAAGTTTTATGAATAAGGGCAAAAGAGTTTCCAAAAAAAAGTGCTCACATACTGAAAATAAATATACTGCTATACTAAGGATTTTCTATATGAAATACAGTTATATTGAAGATTTTCTATAGAAAACACTGTCATACTGAAAGCTTTCTATAGAAAATACTTTCATACTGAAGATTTTCCATAAAAAATACTGACATACTGAAACTTTTGTGTAGAAAAGACTGTCATACTGGATAGAAAATGCTGTCATACTGAAGATTTTCATACAGTCAGTGTCAGTTTAAATCAATTTGTAAATTTCGAATGTTACATAAAACATTAAACATTTTCGAAAAATATTTACTGTGTCATGAAAGTACTACCACTGTATTTTTGAGTGTGAAAACGTACTACAGTACGATTGTATCAACATTTCCTTGCCTGGTTTTGAATCAATAGATCTTCGAATTTTACTACTTCCGGTATAGTTTCCAGCTGAATAGAAAAGTAAGTTAAACTATTTACAGTAGAGATGCATATTTTATGCCGCTACATTTATAGTACTTCCTACAAAGTCGACTTGGAAGGCTCACAAATTTCTTAATATTACTACGTATTTTGTTCTTTTTCAAAATTCTTTAGATAAAACTAATGTTCAATTTGAAAGAACATTTTCGTTGTTCTTTTTTGTGGTTTGCAAATTTGTTCAAAAATTGCGTTGTAAAATGATTATGTGTGTGTTTTGAAACGCACTTATGAAATAAAATTTATCATGTTCATTTATCAAATTCATAAACAAAACAATTTACCTATGTATGTATACAACATATACACGAACTTTTCTTTTTGAAATCTTTTCCAAAATTTTTACCTTTAGCCCATCGTATTGAAATTTCTTGTGTTTGAATGTGTAATTAAAGCGTTAGTGATATTTAACATTTGCACAATTAGTACTTTGTATCTAGAGGAATGAATATTTTTATACATACCAGAATTTAATAAGAAAAAACAAAACTACTCTAATTAAATTGATAAATTATTTTGGTGGGTGGAGGTGTGAAATGTTTCTTTGTAAGCATTACAACTTTGTTGATCGATATTCCTTTTGGTTTCGTTTAAATTGCACAGATTTTTTCGTAATAAATGCTGACAAATAATTTAAATTTATTGATAAATTTATTTGTGGAGCATATTTTGGAGCTCTGCAAATAGGCTTAAAAGTGTTAAGTGTTGTAAAAAATTTGCATTTAGCTGTTAAGTTTTTTTATAGTTCATTAAGGGGGTGTGAATTTTCTCCGGGGTATGTGAGCATTTAAGGGTGTCGGTATCAGTAGAATATGTTTTAGGCGGCACAGTGTCATAAATTAATGAAATTTTTGTTTGAGCATATTCTAAATTTCGAAGCTTAAATCGTATTTTTTGAAGCAATCGATACTTGAGACTTTTAAGACATTGTCATGGTGGGCAGTATCTCAAGCAACCTATTTAGTTTTCATCAGGCAATATTGAATGGAAACAAAAGGAAGGACCGATTTGTGATATCAATTTTCCTATTTTTTTTAGTTTTATTATTTTTTTCTTTAATTTGTTGCTACACTAAACCAAAACTAACAAGTAGGAAAGTATTGTCGGTCAAGCCCGACCATATAAATGGGCGCTATATGGGAAATACGACCTATTATACACCGATCATCCAAAAATTGAATGCCATAACTTCCGTGCATGGAAATATTATGTGTGTTAGACTTTATCTCGATATAAATATTTTTAAAATAATTATGGATTTATGGTTACAGTGAATTACGGAGAGGGCCTTATATGGTAGCTACGAGTAATTATGGACCGATTTGCACAAAATTTGTAGATGTGATTTGGCTTCATTTTTACCACTCATTTGTGGTGAAATTTGTTGCGATGCTTGCCATATTCAAAAATTTATGATCGTTAAACCCTTATTTCGGGAGGACATTTTTATGGGGACTAGATGAAATAATGGACCGATTTTTACCAGTTTCAATTCCATCCGCTCTTGGGCCAAAAAAATGTCATGTTCCAAATTTTATCGAAATATCTTCAAAATTGCGAACTGTACTGAGTACAGTATATTTAGCATTATTATCAGTACGAACCTAGTTTTTAAAAGTTATGACTAGAATTTGCGGTGTTAGTAAAAAACGATTAAGGAGAGAAATGTAGCCCTTACAGAGCTATGAACATTGGTATACAAAATGTTATGATCGGACTAGAAATAGCGACACAGTGAACAATTTGTAGGCGTGGCAAAAAAAAATAAAAAAATTATATCTGGAATTGTTTTTACATTATCTTTAATTTTAGGGGGTGACAGACACAACTTTTTTTTATGGAAGGCCAGCCACTCTACTGTACTCTGCACACAAGCTAATGTACAGCCAGTCAGACGGACAGACATCGTTAAATCGACTCAAGAAGTGATTCTGAGTCGATCGGTTTAGTTTAAGGTGGGTGTTGGACTAATATTTATGGGCATTACAAACATCAGCACAAATCCAAAATACCCTCCCCACTATGGTGGTGTAGGGTATAAAAATAATTAATGAGTTTGCCATTTTTTGTCTTTGTATTTGATTTTTTCTCTAAACAATTGCTTAATTTTCTAAAAAAACGTAATTAAGGTCTAAACGGCAATTACGCTTTTTAATGCCAGAGAAAAAAAACTCAGAAAAAAGCCACCTCTTTCCATTCTAGACTTTTTGATTTTCATTTCTTTATTTTGTTTACGAATATTTTTGTATTTTTTTTTTTTTTGGATCATTAGTCGTCTATGGTGGGAAATTTTAATTATTTTTGTTTTACATAATTTACGATAATTACAGTTGTTTTTTTTTACAAAAATGTAGTTCACCAAGTGGTAAGTCGTACCACTCTCGCATACCCCAAGGAAAGCTTTACAAAATACATAGTAACGCCTATAATTATCAACTTGTGCAATTGCAAAATTTAATGAAATATATATTTACTGCAAAATAATATTGGAAAATGTTGTGTAATTAATGATAGGAGCAAACAAATGATGGGTTTAATTCAAGTATGTAGTAGTTAATGATTAACGATATTTTGAAGTAACTAATATGAAAAATGTTTTAAGATTGGCAAAGCCACAATTTATTGCAAATTTGATAGAAATGAAAGTGTCAAAAGATGCGTTTAATGAAGAAAGATGCGTATTACGGTGTATATGTGACGAGCAAAATAGAAAGGGGCCTAAGGGTAAAAACCGGTTTTGTTCAGGAGAGCCATTTTAACTGAGCGTTTTGGTATTGGTCTCATTTAAAAGCGACACATCTCATGACGTTAGGAACGTGTTGGTCAACCTTGAAAAAGCGCGTAGGTCGTCCCTACGTCTTGTTTTGTGTAGTTGGTTTTTACTGTTTTCTACCTAGCGCTCTGTTTCCATGAGTTTGATATCAATTTTGCTCGCGTTTTTTCGAATCCAGGTTTATTTTCTGAAATTATTATTTGTGAATTATAATAAATACTCATTTATAATTCTTTTAAATCGTGAGTATCACTCTGTTAGTACGAAATTTTTTTACATAACCTTATTATGTTATTCGCAAAAATAAAAAAATAAAGTACCGGTACCGTCAAGTAGGGAATGAATACGCAAGAACCGTCGATTAAAATGATTTTTCTATTTTTTTAATTTGTTCATAAGGAAAAAATAAATAAATTTTACTGTTAGGTCCCTTTCTATTTGCGCTTAGAATCGTCGACTTCACTTTCATAAAACGCGCTTATGTCTGGGAGGGAACACTGTTGGGGCATGGGATCGGTCTCATTCGATGCTCTGATGTTGTCCACATCAAACAAAAAAGTGAAAATTGATTATAGTCGATTATAGTAGCAAATACAGATTTTTATGCCCTAAAAAACAAATAAAATTAATTTACTGCAATAATTTACACTCCTTCTTACCAAAGTCATTGAACGAAAGTTCCAATTACGGGTAATCCTTGCAGTTCAGCCTAGGTCATAAAATTTACCATATTGTTTATGAAGTAAATTATATGGTTGCAATATATTGGACAAGTTCATAAACATTTGGACTACCAAATATCGTATAAACGTATCTCCTTTATTTGATGGCAGATATTTTACCCAACGTTTACACAATCTCAGAGCATATTCGTTATGATTGTCCATATTTGGATTATATAGATGGAGGTTTCTTGCTGGATCAAAGTGATGTCTTCCATCTCGCACAATACATGATTTTGATGTTCATTCGCAGTCTCATATATCTAAACAAGGCTATTTTCTCTTTTAGTCCCGGGTCACACACTGCCACTTTTGCTGCTCAACTTTTGAGTTTATAGGTGAGAGGGGAAAGAAGAGAGGTATTTGGTACTACAGTTCTTTTCCCTCTCACTCACAAAGTTGAGCAGCAAAAGTGGCAGTGTGTGACCCGGGATTTAGAAAGAAAGTATTTACTTTGCGAAAAGTAACGACTACAAATTACCTATGATTTTATATGTCCTGCGTAAGATTTCTGACAGTACATTGACGGATGTTCTTGTTCGCAAATGGTCGTAAAGTATACTTTTTGTTTGTTTTGGTGAGTTTTGGTCACCATTATTTGCATAGTAGTAATAAGAGAAAACATTTTTCCCACCAACAGCTGGACGTTAATTTCCCTTTGAAGGTATTAAGGTTTGTTCAGCTGTGAGTGTGTTTACTTCAATCGAGAATGTTGTTCAATATAAATTATGATTCAATATCTCCTTAAAAACATGCCTTAAAAGCGACTCCAACTGTAGGTTGGTCTCTTCGCTGTTCACGTCGTGGCTGTGGTTAATAACCAAAGCGGGGAGAATGACAGTTGATTAAATAACTGATGTTTGTTTGAGAAACAAATTTCGGGCCACTACAACAAAGCTATAGAAAGTAGTGGTGATACTTACATAGCTCTGTGCTCAGGATTGTGCGGGAACAGGATCACTTAGCGGGCTTATCTGATTTGTAGTCCTCGGCACTTACGGTTGGTCTATCCAATGTGGTGATTGCTGCTTTTCTAGTAATAATTCCTGGCTCATGCAAATTGACTAAGCAATCGATGGCAGGTATTAGATATCCTAAGCTCTTAAGCAAGGTTCTCGTTACATTTAACATTTCAGTCACGTACGAAAATTGCAAATTGTGTGTTCCGGGCAAGTCATACAATTATGATCTTTTCAACACATGCTTTCTGTATGTTCTTGCAGGACGTATAATGTGGTGGTGAGCCGGGTTCATCCTCTTTTGAGTGTGCCGTGACGTAATGCCTTAAGGCAGGTAGTCAGTAATAATCTGTAGCCGGGTTAACTACTTTGATGACGCCCTAGAGGTAACTGTTCGTTTTCGTCTTCGTTTATACGAAGAGAATATTTAGATGTATGTGAAATACCAATCGGATCGGTGTTCGATCACGAAAAACTACCGGCTGCATGAAAATTAGTGTCATTAATATTATATTGCCAATATTGAATGGGGCTGACAATGTCAAAGGCGTTTAACAAGTCTATTGCCATAAGGATCTTTCACTTTTAATGTCTCTGCAGATTTATGGCTGTGTGATCATTGTTGACTGTTAGATATCCTGAAAGTGTAACGTGACTGACATTATTCATTTACAAAGCCTCTGCAAGTTTACGATCTTGGTTTCAATGACTCTTAATGATGCGGTGGTGCTGTTTGCGTAACCCATACACGGGTAGGAGTAGAAAAGGCTCAAGAGTTTACGCGACAATTGACAAGATAAATAAGGGCCTGCAAATTAATTAATGTTTTGATACTCTCTGCAACTTCAGTTGTCGTGTAAAGCTATGGTATGTCTAAGACCTAATCGAGGGATTAAAATTCTTCTCAATTTTCAACAATCAGTCAAACTGTTAGGTTATAGGCTTGTTGATGATCAGAAAGACTGAAAAAATTACATTTAACGCGATTTAAGCAAATACCACATAGTTTAGTTTTTTGAAAGATTTAAATACTATAGTTCTTAAATTTAAGTATTTGTTGAAATGACTGTACCTAAAAAGCAACTAATTTTAATAATATCTTTCACTTTAAACTTGTCTTTAATGCATGACTGAGGCTATACACATAACAAAGAAATACAAGTGACCTTCATATTTGGAAGTTTAATAACATCATTATCCTTGTCTTGCATCCTTCCTTCCTAACACCCAACCAACCACTAACAAAGTTTCCTTACCTCTAATGTATACTATAGGTATACGACTATTTACACAATATATGAGTGTCTGGAAGTATCTATTGTTTTTGTGCCCAAACAAGACAAAAAAAAAGGAAAAAGATAAACCCAAAAACAAAACAAACTAGTTATTTGTTGAACGTATACTTATGCAGTTCAATGTCCTTTTTGTTTCTCTCTTGATTTTATTATCTGGCAAATGGTACGAAGGTGGTGTTGGTGTGGTTTCTTTGAGCTCAGAGTAAAGAAACGTTTTGAAGGTCACCAGTAAATGTTTGTCTGTATGAACTGTATGCTTGCTGGCTTGACTCCCCCTAAACGCCATCAAAACAAACACAGAAAAAGACGATGTTGTGCAAAACTCAACAAAAATCCTTTTCTTTTGCTGTTTTTAGCTGTTCCTTTGGCTGAATTTTATTGCGCACATAAAATGTTTGTTTGTAAACAAAGACGAACAAGGACGTCTATACAACAACAGAAACACTACAACGCAAAAGATTGCTACTGCTGCAAATACATCCTTTTTGTTTATTTGGTTTATAAAAATGGCTGGCGATGTAACTAAAAGTTTATGCCGCTTTTGGTTTGTGTTGAGTTTTGTATACCCAAAAATATCAAATTTTTTGTATTTATTTTTGTCTTGCTACCCAAATATACTGGTGCGAATATGCGAAATATTATTTTGAATTTTTGTGCACTGTTTTAAGTGGAACGGTATTAGGAGCTGTTTTTTTTTTTTTTTTTGTTATACGTTGCGAGGAGTGCCTGCCAGTAATATGCTAAAACTGCAAAATACAAGGAGTGTAAGATTTTATGACTAAAATGTCTCTGAAGAAAAGAACATTCAAATAAAATTCATTGTAGAATTTAAAGAAGGTGAACATGTTTGCACTTTATGCCAAAGGTCAAGGTCACATTTATATTTGCTGTAGATTAGGGATGCCAATCCCGAAATACCGATTCCTGGTTTTTCGTGATTTGTCAAATCCGGGATTTTTCGGGATTAATAAACTTTGATATACACAATTATTTTTTTAACATTTTTATTAAGGAACAAGTTAGAGTGCAATCTTAAATACCCTCCACCTAAATGTAATGAGAAATAAAAACTACACTAGTTACAGGACTAGAATATCCTTATTCAGTGTTTTTTAATACTAATAGCTTAGAATTTTATATATTGTTTGAAAAACAACTTTACGAACAACATAATTCATTTCAAATATTTAGAAATGTTATCAAATTTTGATCATTTAAAATTAATGTAATTACCAATTCTCACCATAATTTACAAAGTTTGTCTGATTGTCATGACAATCTTGAGTGTAATTTAACAATAAATAAAATTAAAAGAGATACGAGTATATGGGTGGCATAGTAAAAACGGACCAATTATGGACTTAAAGCTTCTAAATCCAGTATCCATAATGTAATTTGGTTGAAATTCATCTCCAGAGGTCCAGAGGCATAATTGGGACATTTTTCTTCGAAAATAAGCAAGGAGTGGCCGTTACAGTCAATGGCGATCGTTATCGGGCCATGTTGAACGAATTTTTGTTCAAAAAAATTGAAGAGGAGTATATTGGCAACATTTGGTTTCAATAGGACGGCGCTACGTGCCACACAGCCGAAGCTACACTCGATGTTTTGCGTCCTGTTATTGAAGATCGCATTATCAGCCACAGAGCTGATGTCGTTTGGCCACCTCGGAGCTGCGATTTGACACCGTTGGACTATTATTTGTGGGGTGCCGTCAAAGATAAGTGTTACGCCGACAAGCCAGAGACAATTGACGCTTTAAAGGACAATATCCGTGAAGCCATTGGTGTAAAACAGCTGCACACAATCGATAATGTGCTTGGACCAATCGTGTAGGCTACTGCATGGACAGCCGAGTCAGCCATTTCCATTATTAAACGGAAGGATTGTAATTTCAAATAAAAAAAGAAATTTGAGAAAATATTCAGTAGCTTTTTTTTATAGGATTTTCAAAAAAAAAAAAAGTTATTTGTGCGGACCCTTTATATGAAGATTTTCATATTAAACTTTTCATTTTGTTTGTACTTTTGTTTATTTATTGTATCGTCATTAAAAACGAACTAACAAAAAGTATTTATTTCAAATCTTATACATATCTACTAAATTTTAATTAAAAGTCCACCCAGTGTCGAACAAAAATTGTTTTACCATTGTTGTTTATGTATGTTAAGTAGGCTCAGATCCGCTGTGTCCCTTCTTCTTAGTCGAATATAGCCACTATTTATTTATATGTCACGGGCTAATATATTTGGGTGTACTTCAAGCTTTTTAAGTATTTTGCTGCATTTGTTTGGATCTTAGTGTTTACCAAAGGCACTTTTAGTTTAATTATGATCATTCGTAGCGATTTGTTTTGGCGTCTTTGAATCTGTCTACACATGAGTAGGAGTTTGCAATCCAAACTTAGCTGAGAGTTTCTGCCAATGAGTCAATTAATTTGGATTAATTTCAATTACATTTAAAGGCAACGAAGGTGTATACCGAGGTATTTAACTTCGGATTGTTGTGTTATTGCTTGATTATTAGCGTTGTCAACTTTGAAATTTCAAAACGCACCAAAATGGAGAAAAACCGCGCCATTTGAAAAAAATCGCACCAAGTTTTGATTTTCTTTTTTGTTTAAAATGTTTATTGAATTAATTTCACATAAAAATATAATATTTTTGTATTATAAATGTAACAATAAAACAGTCTTCAACAGTTCAGTGTTTTTAGAAAAAATTAAACTAAACAAAAATAAAAAAATAAGCCAAACAAATTTTGTATTCTTTTGTACTAGATATGTAATTCATTTCTCATTTCATTTAGTTGTTCGTCTACATTCTCATGTTTAAAATGTTAATTTTATTTTCAAAAAAAAAATGTTGATTATTAATATACAGTAAGGAACAAAACTGTTCACGAAATTAAATTTATTGACAACTAATTCAAATTTTTTTTGTTTTATACATATTTAAAAAAAAACTTTTAAACTAAATTCAATACATTATTTGTTCTTAATACAAAATCGAAAAAAAATTTAAGTAAATCAAAAAACGTTGTGATTTAAAATATCTTTGTAAAAAAAACCCAAGTGTGAACAATTATGTCCACTGAGGAAAAATTCTCTTTTTTACGACCACTAATACTTTGTATATACTCCGTGTGCCTTTTGTACTATTCTGATCCTTTTTGGCATACTTTTCACAAGGTTATTAAGAATTTCTGGATCGATGCTTTCCCAGGCTTCAATACAACGATCCCAAAGATCATCTACCGTTTTAGGCGGTTCTTTTTTTTTAAATATTATTTTTTAAGATGGACCAAAGATGCTCGATCGGGTTTAAATCTGAGGACTGTGGTGGCCAATCTAAAAGCTTAATACCGTTTTCTTTAAACCACCCTTTTGTTACTTTTGCCGTGTGTTTTGGGTCGTTATCTTGCATTAATGATCATTTTGTCCTGGTTCAAGCTCAAATATATCAAGACTTGGTAGGTACCTCTATTGCGTCGTAGTACTCCAAGCTGATTTCCACGAAAACATTCCCAAGCCATCAATGATCCACCTCCAAATTTCATTGTTTGGCATATGTTTCGTTCCTTTAGCCCAACACATTTATCAACCCATGACCATTGCCGCCCAACTGATCCGATTCGTTTAATTTTCGTCTCATCTGACCATGTTACGCGCATCCAGTTTTCGATTGTAAAATCTTTGTACTTTTTGACAAAATCGAGTCGTCTTTTACGGTTTTTCTCGCCTTAAAGTGGCTTTGGAAACAATTTTTAATTAGTTGTCAATAAATTTAATTCCGTAAACAGTTTTGTCCCTTACTGTAAATAGGAGAGCACGATTTATAGATTATAAAGATTTAATGGGAAACCGGAAAAATCATTATTCGGCCTAATTCCAACTATTAATTTCCAAATTATTTTAATTATCTGGATGCCATAAATCTAATTTTTTTCATATCAGGTATTAATAGTTTCCTGAATTATTTCGCCCCAACACCGAACCGATTTTTTGTCTAATCTGAAGCCGAATATTTAGCGGACTCTAGAAACCATTAGTTCTGTGATACAATATACAAAGTTTATTATTTTTTCATTTCTTGTTTATTGCTTTAGTTTTCTAATTGATTTTTTTTATTTATTTTTTCTTGCAGATTTTCTCATCATCTTTATATTTATTAATGTCACCGACTGTGAATCAGTGTAAAACAAAATTATAAACAATTTTGTGAAAATCCTTTTTAGTTTTATAAAAAAGTATAAGAGTAATGCAATTATTAGTTTTTAAAAAGTTTTATTAATGTCTGTTTACTATAATAAAATTATATATTAAATGAATTAAAAAAAAATCGTAAAATCTTAAAAAGTCTCGAAAAAAAAATGACATGAAATAAATATTTTATGTGAAAATTTCAAAAAATAAATGTGAAAATCTGTGTTTTAATTAAATATCACTCAAATAAAGATGAATTAAAGATATTGTATAAAGTAAATTTAATAACAATCATAATTAAAAATGTATTATTTAAAAATTGTATGATTGTATTTCAACAACTCTAGATTATCTAATGGCTGGTTAAAATCTCTCCAACTATACCACACTGAGCAACTAATGTATTGTTTAAATGGTAAGTTATTATTATATTACATAGAAAATTAGTATATTTAAATAAATTAATATTTTCGGACTTGTATTTTAAGACCTTAACTAATTTAGTTTGGAATTCGTTTAAAACTTCCCTAACAATCAGTCCATAATCCCTATAGCGAATAGTCAACTTATTTGCAAATATCAAAGTTTGATCTAGCGAAACACTTGTAGCGTCAAACAAATGTGTGCTAAAAAATGTGGTTACGTCTTTTCTATTTACAGGAATATTTGTCCTGTGTGACCATTCCTTAATGGTCACAAGAATTCTCTTTTATTTCTATATTTTTATAATAAAACAATTTTATCTTTAAAACAAATACCTAATTGCTTTTTATCAATTTTGTCTTTGGTTAGCTGTTTTTAACAAATTTTAAAGAACTATGTCTTCGACATCGGTCTAATAATGTAAAGAGTTTTTGACAAAGAATTTCTATACCAATAATTCAAATAATTATTGCATTATAAATGAAAAATGATATCGGACGTATGTCAGCTAAAAATAGTTTGAATTTGGAAGCAGTAGAAGTTATTGCTTCCATATAGCTTACAATCACCCCTATCGTGAATAAAAATTCCACATGAAATGTGTTCCCTTTTATTTTTTTAACATTGAATTTTAATAGGGAAAAGGGAAAACATTTCATGTGAAATTTTTATTCACGATAGGGGTGAATATTTATGTTGTCAAATAGTGTAAACTGCATTAAAGTAAGGTGAAGAACGGCCTACTGCTACCTTGGCGAGGGGGGGTTGGTTATTGTGTATTTCGATTCGAAAGGAAAATCGTTTGAATTTCTATACTTTTTACATTGTATTTCAAAAGCTTTTGCTTTCAAATCGAAATACACAATAATCCCCTGGTAGTACTAAATCATATTATGTTTAGGCAATGTCCATAGACGATGAATCTCGAATAAAAATCATGGAATAATGCAGTAAATCTAAGCATTACCAGTTTTTTTTTTTTTTTTTTTGATGCACAATATCCTAAGAAGGTAGCAATAGGCAGCTATGAGTCAATTGAAGTCAATTTTCCTATTCAGTCGCCAAGAGTTACTAAAGCCGACAAAAAATCATGGTTGAAACGGAAATTCGAGGAAATTGAGGCACGACGAAGTTTATGGGATGCTGGTTGCGTGGAATAAAAACTTCCAAAAGATATTTTATGTAAAGACGACGCAAATTCCATATATTTCTTGCCCCCAAACTTTGCGGCATTTTTTTTTATTTTGTCTTCATCGCCGCTACTTTCTAACACATACTCGTACCTATATACATATTCTGCTAAAATTGTTTCAATTGCTCTTTTTTGTTCCATGACAATATTTAAAATGTTTAAACACACACACAATTCTGGCAATGCCTGACAACGAATTTGACAATTTTTGCCATACAGCCGTGTAAACTGACAATTTCTTTTGACAAATAAATTTATTGTGTACCAATGAAATTGTAAGGTTTTCTTACAGTCTTACGTCTGAACTGACAGTTTATCATTTGCTAATAATTTTTCAATGTCAGTACATTGCTAGCGCATTGTCAAATCGGTCAACATTGTATGATCTGACAACTTAAACTTAAACTTTTCTTTGAAAATAGCTAAGTATTGTTCAATTACCCAAAGCTGTCGACAATTATCGTGGTTCATACATTTTCCTGATCCAATTTAGATTTTCCACCAAAACTTTACTGAAGAGTGGATATATCTAATATGAGCCTGTAAACGTTTCTGCAAGCATTCCTTTTTGACAGAATAACGTTAATTATGTTTAAAAAACAAACCACTGAAAAAGATGAACTGCTGCCACCAGATTTTCACAGTAGATTTTATAGTGTCATCGGTACATGGGATTAAAAAATTTCGGTTAACCAACAAATTTGTTAATAAAATTTAAATTTAAAATAAAAGTTTTCACAGAAGATTTTATAGTGTCATCGGTACATGGGATTAAAAAATTTCGGTTAACCAACAAATTTGTTAATAAAATTTAAATTTAAAATAAAAGTTATTTTTAAAGTTTTCATAGCAAAAGTACAATTTCTAAACTTTTCTTTTGCTGGGTTTCTAATTTCGATAGTACCAAATTAAACAATAACAAACCACACATGCAAAAAATAGATGGGCAAACAGAATAAAAATAAAATTGTGCAAACGAAGAAAAAAAGCACAAAAATAAACCTTAACCTACAACACATGAAACTTAATTAACGTCAAAAAATATTATAGACTCTATACCTAGTAGAAGCAAAACATAAAAAAAAACAAAGAAACATGAAAATTAAAATGACGTAGACGTTGGAGCAAACAGTCGTGCAAATTTCGTTTATACTATAGAACAGAATGCAATGTCTAATTATATTGGGGTTCTGGTATAGGGTTCTCGGTATAGTTTTTCTTTATTGAGTTAAATGCGATCATTTTTGGGAAAATAATATGGTAGCATGAATAAGAACGAAATGAAAATATTAGTATACAAAGTACAGTTGCAGGATCACCGCAGGCAGAGTCGTTAAATTTATTAAAATTAAAATAAATGACATGAAATATCTAGCTGAAAACATCTAGAAAACATTATTTATTCCCTCACTGCGATTTTAATTTCGCCCCTAATTTCATGTATGGCAAACCCTACACTTTATATGATACACTTTGTTCATCTGTCTGTATAGCAGTAAATAAATTTTACAATAACAAAAAAAAAAACAACAACGACCAAAAAAGTAAACATTTATTATTTATCTTTCACAAAATTGTGTGTGTGTGTGTGTTGGCGAAACTATATGTATGAGTATGAGTAATATTTTGCACTGCAGTACCATTAATTTATTTAACAAGATGTTATAACGTAATTAGTAGACCTTACACTCACACACATTCATTCATGCTCTTACACCACCCACTCAGCGTTGTTCCCATTCATGCAGTCACTCATACATTCACTCGACTGTAACTTTGCAGTCAGTATTCGCACATTATCTGTTGTTGTTGTGGTTGTGTTTGTTGATTTTCTATGTCCTTTTCATTCAAATTTTTTGTTAAACATTCATTTAACAAATATTTTGTTACTCGCAAAATAGAATGCAATAAAAAATTATTATTATTATTAACATTTGTTTAAGTTTGCACAATAGAATTTTATATTTTTTGTGATCTTATCGAGTGCATCAATGAATTTTGTACGCTACAACCTCTAATGTCACGTTAAAATGTTAATAATGTAGTAGTAAAAAGTTTGATGAACGTGTCACTTAGTTTAATCATTATCAAATTTTAGAGACAATGTGTCCCGAGGTTCTTCGCTTCTAATCAGTTCTAATCAACTATCTCTAACCCAAGCTTACTTGGGTCCATAATTTGAGCCTTTGTGACACTTTTCAGTTCCGTGTTTGATTCGGGCCAGATCTTCACAGACTAACGAATTCATTCTCATAATATCTTTCCTTGATAGATCTGTTAAATCGTGCATTCAGATTCCAAGTGTCCGGTAGAGCAGGTTAAAAACAGAGGTGTTTCAGCATCTCCTCGTCGTTAGCAATACAACTTTTGTAGCAGTTGTTAAGAGACAGATTTAATATCCTCGCATAAACACCATGATGAAAAATGGTAGCCGAACCCATGAGAGCCCCATCGGAGACATTTGGCAGTAGTAAAGTTACTTTGTCAGGATCATCTCGTTTTTTAAAGGTTCATCACGCCTAAATTTTATATTCAGCTTTTCAAACCAAAATTTTGCTTTTTGCTAATTTGGAAGAAAGTGCAAAAAACGTAAAACTGTGATCGTTGGCCTAATCTTTCAATATTTGAATTTAATTTACGTTGTCTTCCTAACAGATTTTAATGGTTAAAGTATTTTACCAGCAACGAATTAATAGTAAAATGTCCTGTTTTTGGGACTTTCGTCTCGTTTTCTGAGTATTGCAAGATTATTCATGTACTTTTTTGTTCAGATGGTCCCGAACTGACCAGCCATTTAGATGGTTAGAAGTGACCAGCCATTTAGAAGTGACATATTTATTTTTATTTTATTTTAAATTTGGTTCTGACCATGTGGATTCTAAATTTTCTTCAGGAATGATTTCATTTTGAAAAATGTTCGGTTTCATATTTTTGTGTGAATTGTCATTGGATCTTAAATCAATGTTTTTTGTTGATAACTTTTATAAATTACAAACAAAAATGTACATACATATGTATGTAAGTATGTATGTATATACTTATGTATATTATTATTACAATTTTAAAACAATTCTTAAATTGTTAATTCGTTTAGAATCCTTTTTTTGTTAAATGAATTTCATGTAATATTCAGCAGTGTTTCTGATTTTGTTAGTTTTAGAATTAATGATTTTACAAAAAACATAAATATTTTTAAAATTAATAAATATGAGAAAACAACTTTTTCATGTTATAATTTTTTAAATCCCGCTTTTTCATCCTTAAAATCCCGCTTTTTGATAAAAACTCTCTGGTCACGTTAAGCATGTAGTGAATTTTGGATATCTGGACTGATCAGGGTTCACGCTGTGCAAGTGTGTAATACAGTATGAAAGCGGAACAATAACCAAATAGACGAAAACTTGTATTGGTTAGTTCGTCCTTATTATTATTGCTAGGTATAACAGAATAACTATAGGTTATAAAGTCTCGTCCTTACGTTCAAAGACACGTGACATTCATATACAAATATTGATTTTGTGTAGACAGCAGAAAGGAATTTAATTGTGTTGTATCCTTTCGAAAATAGGACACCTCCCATACGCCAGCCGTAGACATGGAACTATCTGTCACTTATTGGAGTGAATTTTAATAAGTTAAACAATCTCTTTCCAAGTTTTTCTTACAGAAGTTTTCACGAATACATTAAACTGGATAGTCTAATTTCAGCCTTGATCTCCTTTTTGTCGAAGGATAATGATACGACAAGGACTAACTTCATGGGTCCACTTATTGTAGAAAGAAACTTCTCTTTAACCTGACGTTATGAAGACTTTTAATTTCAGTTCATTATTCGATGATCTATCCCTAAGATACTCATAGCCATTATATACTCTTTATATCATAAAAGGTCCTCTCACCTTAAGTATAGTAGGATAAAATGGCACTCACTATATTGTTGGATAATCTCGGGTGCCTCTATAGACAAGGCGATAATGTGCCGGACTATCTCAGAGGGTTGCGGGTTCTATCTCCGCCAAAGACTCTGGGTGTTTTCTGCTGATAAGCCAAAAGCTTTGCAGTTTGTGTTTGTTAATTAATTAAAAAAAATTAAATTCCTATTGTAGATTTCGCTGTATGACACACAGCGACGTACTGCTGAAACCACATGTCACCCACGTTTAATTCGGGCAAAAGAAATTAATTATCAGTGATCCGTAGATTTCGACATATATAAGTATTTGGAATCAATGGCTGTTATTAACAATAGGTATGAGATACGTCGCCAAAACAAAATTAGACACGCCCTTTACTCTTTCTATGACGACGATACTTCGTGCACGGTTCCTTTACAAAATCAATCAAACCTAATAACGGAAAACAATCTAATATTTTTAATAATTAAAGAAGTACTTTTGTGTTCGAGTGTTAAAAAATTTTGTAAAACTTTTCTTAGATTTTCTGTGTGAATGATCTAAAGATAATTAAACTGAAAAATATTGAAAAGTTCTATTACGATGTGTTTCTATACTGATATCTGTCCTTACCGACTGTAGTCCTCCCCTCTAGTCTATTTTTATATGGCCGTAAATATTAACATTGTTGTAGTTTTCCAATTACATTTTAAAGTAAAACATTGTGTGTGAATGTACAAAAACTAATGTTTGTAAACAATACGAACATGCCAGATGCGCTCACTACTCATTCACTCACTCACTTGTCGTGTTGTTGTATTTATTAAGAACAAGGTTGCCATATTTAAAAAAAACACATTGCTAAAATAGTAAACAAGACTTCAATAATTCTAATAGAATTACAAAACGACAACAAAGTTTGTGCAGCTTTTTTTTCTTTGTGTTTCAATATTAATTTATATTGACAAAATATTTTTGGCGCAAGAAAATATGAAATTTTATTTTTATTTACAATTCTTAATATTAAATTCCAGTAGAATTTTAAATATTTTGTTGTTTACACTACACAAAGTATTTGCTATTCCGCATTGCAAAATGTTTGTGTTGTGTTTATTTTTTATCCTCCCTCTCTACAGTCTGTCTGCCAGTAATTCATAGTTTTGTGCATGTCATTTATTGTTATTTATTTAGTTTGTTCTCTTTTTAGAGTTTCCAGAGTTTTGTTTACATTTTATTGTTGCTTTTTTTTCAGTTTTGTTTTTACAAAACAAATTTATTATTTATAATACTTATACAATACTTACAGTTGTTGTTTTGTCCTCCTTTTGTCTTCGTATTGAATATTTTCATTGTTCACTCTAACAACGAACTGCATTCGGATTATTTAAGAAATATGTATGTAACTACATATCCATACATATGTATGTATGTATGTAGATAAGTTTCATTTAGCCAAGAACAGAAGACAAACTATTGTAGTTTCATAATTTTCCTTAGATTTAGCCTTTCTAAAGAAAAACCTTAAACATTATCAATTCTGATTAAAAATATTAATTGCGCTAAGAAATTTTAGTTTTACATTCAAAATTGGACCAAGTTTTAGATTTTTAATACGAAATCTCATTAGAAAATAGCTTACAACTAACTGAACCAGGAAAATTGCTTCAAGTTATAGAGTTTTGTTACTAAAATTATATTTTGTTAGGCATTTCTAATCTACAGTTGCAAAAAAAAAAAAAAAAACTAAAAACTGCTCTTTAACTTTAGGTTAGTGTAAATGCTTTTTAAGTCATATTTGTTATTGTTTTGCTATTTTATTTGTTTTATAGTGTGTACATTTTTTTCATTTGATAGCAATTTGTTGTTTTTTATGTTTCTGTTTTATTTGCTTTTAAAATTTAGTTATTAACAGCAAATTGTACACGTACAATATATTGCGACTTTTAAACTTTTTTATGTATTTACTGTTTTAGGTTCATAGGTATTTGTTTAATTTTAAAGCTGAAGTTTTTTTGTTTGTTAAAAAAGTCATTAACAATAAAAACAAGTAAGATAGTATAGTCTGTCAAGCCCGACCATATAATACCCTAAACCCAGTGTATAAATAAAACAGAAATGGGCTTTATATATTAGATATTACCTATTATGGACCGATCAACCTAAAATTTAGTGCCATGACTTCCGTGAATATAAATATTATGTATGTTATACTTTATCTCGATATACATAAATGCTTAAATATATTTAAAACATTTATGGAGGTTTAAGTGTATTACGGAGAGGGTCTTATATGGGAGATTTGACTAATTATGGCCTGACCATTACAAAATTAGGTGTCATCATTTCTGTACATATGAAACTTATTTTTGTTAAATTTTATTCGAACAACAACATTTTTAAGAGAATTATGCTCTTTAAAGAGATTTTCGGAAGTGGGTCTTATATGAGAGCTACGACTAATTATGGACCGATCACCATAAAATTCTACCATATTATATGTATGTATACGAAACATATTTGTAAATATGATTGATCTTCATTTATATCTCTAAAATTGGGACCTGTACTCTGCGCACAAGCTTTACATGGACAGCCAGCCAGCCAGACGGACGGACGGACGGACTGACATCGTTAAATCGACTCAGGAATGATTCTGATACATGACCTTAATAAGCCCGATTTAGAATTTTCTAAACAAATCTAAACAAATCAATAATCGGAATTTTAATCCAGAAATCATACTAATATTGGTTATACGGCAATTATGCTACTGGATTTTGGCAATAGCTCCCGAATTAAGTCCACTTGCAAACAAACTAACCAACTACAGTCGCTATAATTTGAACTGTTTTCCAGGTCCCTTGAAAAACATTTAATAAAATGAAAAAAGTCTATGTAATTTGGTTCCCTCGGTAATTTGAATTTATTTGAACGGCATATTTATCGTCGACACGCTATAATTTGAATTTTTGGCTCTACGCTCTATAATTTGAATTATTTTAATGTGCTGTGTTTTATGCAAAATATAAAATAAATAAAACAATGATTTATTTTAGTTTATATGCGCTGTTTTATAGAAATGACATCTTGCCCGACAGCGTTCTATAATTTGAAGTTTAGTTCTTTTACACTCTATAATTGTGATTTTGTTTCTGTTTTTAAAACAAAAATTAAATTCGTTTGCTTTTAGCATACATAGCTTGTTTCAAAGGAATAATAATGATGTCCGTAACTTACCGGTCAAACAAAAAATCATGGATGAATACAGATTTTTTTAATGAATGGCTGGTGTCGATTAATAGTGACATGAGACGAGAAAAACGCAAATTTTATTGTTTTTGGATAACTGCACGGTGCACTATAATTCACCACTATTAGAACACGTGAAATTGGTTTATTTTCCACCCAACACAACATCTAAATTGCAGCATTATCCAAAATTTTAAAACCCTCTGCCGCAGAGAAATTGTTTCTAATATGTTGGATAGCATTGAAAAGGGTTAGAAAGCGGTCAAAACACTTTAAACAGCTATAATCACGATTGAGAAAGCCTGCAAAAATATAAATTCTACAACCCTTTTTAACTGCTTCAAAAAGTGCGGTTTTAAGAAAATGTCTTTAGCTGCATTATCAGAGCCACCAGAAGTTACGCACTCTCATCCAGGATGTTGACTTCTGTCTAACTCTGAAGAGGTGAATTTTGAAAACTATGTTCAAGTAGACAATAATAATATCAGTATCTATGGTGCCCTAACCGACGCTGAACTGTTAAATTTGATTTCTTTGGATGAGGAAGATGAAGCAGACGAAGATGAGCAACCAACAATTCCAGTTTTATTAAGTGAAGCAATGTTTTCATTACTACATTACGCTCCTACGCTCTCAAAACGGATACAAGTGACGATTTCTTTTCAGCTTTAATCACAATTGAAAATTCATTGGACAAAGACAGTTTGAAATCGTTCACTCAAAAGAAAATTACGGAAAGAAAGTTCACAATAAAAAATCTTAAATTTTAATTAAACTCTTGTTAATTTGATTTTTTTTCTATCTCATCTTGTTAATTTGAACTCTCGTTAATATGAAATCTCGATTATTTGATCTTTTTTTCTGGTCCCTTGAATTTCAATTATCAAGAGTAGACTGTATATAACTTTTTTGTAAATCACATTACTGAGATGAAATTCAACCAAAATAAACCTCAAATACATACGTAGATTAGTTGATACTGGATTTAGAAGCCATCAGTCCATAACTGGTCCACTTCTACTATGCCACCCATAAATCTTTTGTAAATAATATTATTGAGATCAAATTCAAACAAAAAAGCCTCATCTTATATCTTATCCTTTTTTTTATACTCTGTTTCATAACTTGTTGTGAATATGAAAAAATGTTCTTTTAATTTTATAAATTGTTAAATTACGCTCAAAACTATTATGAAAATCAGACAAACTGTGTAAATTACAGTAAGAATCGGTAATTACATAAATTATAAATGGTCAAAATTAGATAAATAAAATCACATTAGTGAATTACGACCAACAGGTAATATTGTCTTTCAAGCAATATATGAAATACTAATAAAATATGCACTAAGACTGAATATAAAGCACAGAATTAGGATATTCCAGTCCAGTGTTGTTTCTGTATTTCTTATTACGTTTAGGTAAAGGGTATTAAAAATTCTAATTCCAGAGTTTTCAGTAAAAACGATGCAGACTGATTGGTTTATTGTTCTTTGCGGTAGTGTGGTTTAACAGTTATTCGTCTGTTGCTGGCCTCGCAGATCTTTTTATCTAGGCCTCTTACATCCTCGTTCCATCGTCACCAATTGATGTGTTAGTATGGTTTCTTCAATAGGTAGTATAGGGCTGTAGGATTGCAAGTTAAATAAGAAACCCAAAAAGGAAATTCACTATATTTGTTAAAAAATATTCTCTTGAATTTTCGAATAAAAACCCATATTAAGAACGCACTATAATATATTTCGCAACTGATAGTTTCTGAATATATCTATTTTTTATCACGTAATATGCCGTTAAATTTGACCGAAGTCTTTGCAGTAATAATGGAGAGCAATCGCTAAACATTGCACGAACTAAGTGTAAGTGTTCGTAAAAATTAGCGGGATATTTTAATGTATAGCAGTTATCGGCATACTCTGTTTTATGACTACTTTATTTTGCGATTGTATTGTATACTCTCACGCTTACATTTCTCATTTAACACAACTTTCTTGTGTGTAAGCTCGTGCGAGACTGCCCAGCATACCATTCTAGGAGTGCTCCGAAAAAGGAGTCAGAAAAGAGTCCAACAAAAGAGCATTTTCGGAGCGAAAGAAAAATTTGCTTGTAACTGTCCTGAGTCGACACGCAGTATGACTCAGAAATTCCACTTAATTATTTGTGTACCAAAGCGTTGTTGTCCTGTAATTTGTACTTTGAACAAAAAAAAACATAGCTGCACCACACAAGAATGATAAAAACAAGATTACACAGAGCCCAACAAAAACCTCATAAAAGGCTCTTTTCTGACATTATCTAAGAGCTCTTTCTGACGGACCATTTCCGAATGTAATGACCCTCTTTTCTGAGGGTTATCGGAGCAATTATGATTGTTTTTTGGGCTCATAAAGAGCGTTAACGCTCCGAAAAAGGTGTCAGAAAAGACTCTTTTTGGACTCATATGGCTTGCTGGGTGATTTCTTTTGTTTACTTTCGTACAATGTGTGTGCTATGTAAGTATGATAAAGTGGCTCAGAGATGTATTTGCTGATATATAGCATTGACTTTTTATTGTGTCTTTATATTACGTGCAGACAATCGGACTTGAAAATGTGAAACTATGTATAGACGGTCGTCAGCTATTACAACGTTGTCAGACCTAGCAATGTACTTATATTGAAAAATTGTTAGCAAAAAATAAATTGTCAGTTCAGACGACTGTAAGAAAACTAACAATTTCATTGGCACGCAATTGTCACACAATGAATTTATCTGTGTTTTTCCAAAATGTTATTAATGCACACTTGTTTGTTTGCACATATGACAATGAAAAGTGTTTGACAATTGTCTTAAAACAATGACAATGACAAAAATTTGTGTTTACATGACTGTTAGATCTCTGACAATATTTTTGTCTTGCAATGTACTGAAAATGTTTTTTCTTACAACGTTGGAAGACAAAACTTTTAAGTTCACATGGTTGTTAGACATTTTCTGAACATTTTTCGGACAACGTTGTAATATCTGACGACCGTCTATATAGCTTTAGGCTTTTGAAATGTTATGGCCAGGCAATCTGAGGTTTAGGCTTTTGAAATGTTATGATCTTGTTTGTCGCCTTACCCACTCTTTACTTTCTAAAAATAACAGTATAGGTTAGGTTAGGTCAGCAGTTGGCCGTGTAGTACGGCCCACTTAGGTCCATATAGCTGGTCCTGTTGTGTTACCTGATTTCTGGATAGAGAAGAAGAAGATGAATTCAAAGGACAGTGAAAAAGATGTTTAAAGTATGAGAAGAGTGAAAAGTGTGCAGACCAAAAATTTAGAAGAGCGCAGATAACAGTATTAGATTACTGCAGCCAATTACTGCTGCTGATGAAAGCATCAATATTCTCCAACTTCAAATCTGAGAATTCAGATAAGTCGTCGAAGGATGGTTTCCCCAGAAAGATGCTACGAGACCCACTCATTGCTGGGCAATGGCATAAAAGATGAAAGACTGTTTCCTCTTCTTCTTCTACTCCTGCAAAAATCATTGTAGGGTAAACCTAGTCGTTTAGCATGATTGCCGAATTTGCAGTGTCCTGTGCAGGTAACATGGCACCTTCCTTTGCCAAGTCATCTGCGAGACAATTGCCTATTATGTCTCAATGTCCACGCACCCATATGAGTGAAACTGTCTCGCCATCCTGTTTAAGGATGTCCGGCATTCCTGGACCAAGATTGATGTAGTGTATACACCTGTCAGAGACTTTATTGCAGCTTGGCTGCCAGTATATATATGTACGTATATCTCTTCCCGATATTCTGTAATAACTATTCCAATTAGCCGCTCGTTTTATAGCCGATATTTCAGACTGAAGGATAATACATCCGTTTGGAATTCTAAAAGACATCCTGATACCAGACTCTTGGATATAGACCCCAAATCTTCATTTTCAGTGCACAATTGTGCTACAAAAACAATAAAGAAAACTCACACCGACGCTTGTTCTCTTCTATTTCAGTTTGATTTCAGTCGTTAATTGAGTGTTAACGAGTGCACATGGGCGGATGCGTACTGCTTTTTTCAGCTTTATTGATTTCAAAAATAAAATAAACCAGCAAACAAAATAGTATAATGGAAGACAGAAATTTTTGTTTTGTCATTAAAAATGCTTTTGGTAAATTAATTAAGTTCTTCAAATTTTGTTGTTAATAAGAAATTGTTACAAAATCTTAAATTTGGAAAACTTAATTTATAATGCCTAAATACACTTAATTTTTTAAGTTTTAATTCTAAATTAAACTCGACCAATCAAATATGTGTGAAAAAAATTGCCTAATTATGTAAAAACTGAGGCATATTCTTTATTTAATTTTATTTTATGTCTAAAACTTTTTTTAAACTTCTTTTTCATTTTGCTTTTAAAAGTAAAATTCATTACATTTGCAATTGTTAGTTTTGTGTTTGCTGGGCAATATTCTCTTATCCAATATAGACGCATTTCATTAATTGAGAGTTTTGGTTACCTCTGATATAGATAGATTCGTAGTATCAAGGGGTAGACCTTCTATCAATTCCATGTTATCATGAATAGAGAAGCCGAAGCTTCTCAAGAAGGAGGTTCTAGGAGTGCAATAATCAATGTGTTCAGGGAGACATTGCGTTTCCCATGATGCTAGCATGTCCGTAATGACCATGCTTCCAAGCGCTTGTCGCACTTAGTCTCACGGCAGTATTAATGGCCAATTTCTTGGCCATTAGATCAGCTGGAATCCAGTTTAGTATCACAAAAAGCGACTTCGTCGAGGTAGTACTTAGCGCTCCAGTTATCAGGATAGCAGTCCTCCTTAGTATTTTATCTAAGAGAACACAATTTGAAGTTTTGTTAAGTGCCTTCCACCAGCCTGAGACTCCATAAAATAATATTGGTTTTATAACTGTCTCAAAGAGCCAGTTTACACACCGAGGGTCAATACCCCAGATCTTGCATACAGCTTTCTTGCAGATATACAAAGCCGACATAGTTTTAGATGCTCTTGCTAGTATGTTGGGTTTCCATGATAACTTGTTATCAAGAATTACACCCAAGAATTTTGCTTTTTCCGAGATTGTCAGTTCTATATTCAATTCATTCAATCTAGGAAGCATAAAAACAGAAATCTTATATTTTCTAGTCAATATTACAAGTTCCGTTTTGCTAGGATTGACACTTAACCCACTTTCATTACTCCACCTACTGAGTGTTTTAAGTGCATCCTCCATTCTCTGCGATATTGTGCCCAAATGGAATCCCGAGACCACTGCCACGTCGTCCGCGTAAGATACAGTTTTATAACCCGTATTGTCCATTTTTCTGAGCATATCGTTCATGTCCAAAGTTCACAATAATCGAGATAGGACGCCCCCTTGGGGAGTGCCCCTAGTGGCCGATCTTGTTATACATGTCGTTCCAATTTTGGAGCTTATGATCCTATTACGTAGTAGATTCGTTACAAACCTAGTGATTGACTCGTCGATACCTGAGTCTTGTAGAGCTGATATTATGACGTTAGGTTTTACCTTATTGAAAGCTCCTTCTATGTCCACATCATTGTAAAATTGCCTAATTCTAGAGATTTCTCAATATAGCTTACTAGCGAGTGAAGTGCCGTCTCTACAGATTTACCTTTCATGTAGGCATGTTGAGATGGCGATAGTAATTTTTGATCAATAGAATTCCTTATATGGTGGATATCTAAGATTCTTTCCAAGGTTTTTAAAAGGAATGATGATAGACTAATTGATCTAAAGTCCTTTGCCTTGGTATGATAGTATAACCTAATATGTATTTGTTAAATAATATGACGTTATTGATATGATAACTCACAGTTTAATTGAACAAAATCACATACATATGTATATTTTTTTCAAATATATAAGTTTGTAGTAATATTTGTTTCAAATGCATTTGTGGTACAACACAATTTATAAAACCACATTCCTTAATAATTACTTTAACTATTGATAAAGAAAAAAATTTACAGAAAATTGTTCATTGTCCCCTTTAAATATGATTCACAACACAACAACTCATATGAACGATTTGAAAAATGTGTGTATAAAACAAATTTTACTCATTGTCAGTTTAAGAAAGAAAAAAATTTTTTCTTTTTTCTATAAATTTCGATTTTTTTTTGTGTAGCTTAAGTTTAAATATAATATAAAATGTTAAAAATAAATTAAATCCTTTAAATATACACATTTGTACACACAGATGTATGTAATGTAATTGTCGCGAAATGTATGTTTGCTTTTAGAAAAGAAAAAACAAGTTGGAGTGCTATATTCGGTTGTGCAGAATCTTATATACCCTCCACCTAAACATAATGAGAATTATAAAAACTACACTGGTGTCAGGCTGTCTTTCTTATTCAGTCTTAGCTCAAATTTTAGTAGTATTTTATTTCAAATGTTTTGAAATTTTATCTAATTTTTTATACCATTTATACTCGTAATTGATGTATTTACCGATTCTTGCCATAGTGAAATTTAACAATTTTAAACAAGTTAAGAAACAGAGTATAAGAAGGGGTAATATTATAATGTGAGGCTTCAATTATGGACTGATAGCTTCTAAGGCCCCGATTACAGTTCACAACACTAAGTATTTTGATGTTGTATGTTGTAAATTGCAATTACGATTCACAACACTTACCGGCTTAATAGTATGAAAAATGCATTTTGTGTTTTAGTCGAGACAACACAACATTTTAGTGTTCTGCACGATAATCGGGCCATAAATTCAGTATCCACGAATGTGATTTCTATGTATTTTAGGCTTATTTTGGTTGAATTTCATCTCAATAACGTTATTTACAAGAGTTGTATGGTTGGTTGTTGTGCTCGGAAGTGGACTTAATTCAGGAGCTAATGCCAATTATTAACTAACAACTACAAAATCCAGAAGCATAATTGCCAAAATGATATTAGTATGATTTTTAGATTAAAATTTCTGATCTGTATAAATTGTTGATTCAATATCAATATTTATTGGACATTGTTGAGAGTTAACTTGTTGTTTGGAAGTAGTTCTCATATGGGATCTGACAAACCATGGGCCGACCTTCTTAAATTTCTGAACAGAGAATTTTATGCATATGAGAATATATCACGTCTAGTTAATAATAATAGTACCTTTAAGACATATATTAATGGTGGATATTGTCAAATATGGACCGAATTTCACAAAATTGTGTGGAATGATTTTTGTGTATACATATGTAAATGATCTATGTATAGTTTTGAGTCGGTACCGATATTTATAAAATATATATAAAGATTAATTACTTTTTCGGATGTCGTTTTTATATGGAGCTATGACCAATTATGGATCGACCATCATAAAATTTAGTACCACAATTTTATGTATTTTTAAGGAATTTTCACCTGTTAACAATATTTATACCAAAATTGTTCGTATTTGTATTGAAAGTTAGAATTTTTAAGAACTGATTCTCCCAAGAATTTTTGGAATGTCTGAACTAAGATAGATGACAGTATGAAACATACCTCATTTTAAAAGGAATTAATTAAGCTCTACAGTCAGATGAAATGTGGTATGTCACAAATAACAAACGAATGACATACTTACGAGTATATATGTACGAGATCCCCTTATTCACCACTTGTGGTGATGGCGGGAATAAAAAAGAAAACTGAAAGCGCGTGGTTTCTTTATTTAACAAAGCTGGTACCTTAAGATGTGGGATTAGGTATTGCAATTACTATCAGAGATTTGTGATACATTGGCGTACAATTATGTTATGACTAAACTCAGCTAATGCCATCTCAGAGCAGGCATCTAAAATTCGCCTTGAGTCAGAATATCTAACACTTTTACTTATTATACCCTACACCACCATAGTGGGAAGGGTATATTGGATTTGCTGATGTTTGTAAATATTGGTCCAACACCCACTTTAAAATATAGTGATCGACTCAGAATCAAAGCTTGGATTAAAATTGGTTGAAATCGGTCCATTATTTCACATAGTTTCATACAAATGTCATTCCGAAATATTGGTTTATCGGTCATAAATGTTTGGTTTATGCAAGTATCCAAACAAATTTCACTACAAATGATTGATAAATGAAGCCTTGTCATATTTACAGATTTTGTGCTTTTCGATCCATAAATGACCACAGCTCGCGTATAAGTTCCAGTTCCGACAATCACTTTAAAGTACATAACCCTGTTAAAAATGTTGGTATCCAAATAATATTGAACACAAATATGTTTCATAAATACGAAATAATGATGAATTTTTTCAGTTGGTGCAACAGAGCTGCAAAAACATACCTCTGCAAACATGCCAGCGTTTAATTAAGAGTTTACCAAAAAGACTGGCGAATGTTGTTAAAAACAAGGGTTATCCAACAAAATACTAAAGTATAAGTCCGTATTACATATATTTTTTTTAGTTTCTAATTATGTGACCAATTTGATATTGCGTTTTTTGGTTTTTAAGTTAATTTTCCTTAAAATAGTATTGATGCTGTGATTTTTTATTTTTTTATTTTAAACTTTATAATAATTTGTTACTTTATTAGTTTTAATATGTAGAACTAAATTTTTTAAAATATATGAACAAATATAAATACATGCATATATGCTGAAAAGTCGTTTCTAATTATAAGTCCACCACTGTATACAAATCATTTGGTAATATTTATATGCACAGAAGTCAAGCCACTAAATTTTTGGTTGATCGGTCCATAATAGGTCATATCTCCCATCTCATTTCTGAAAAACTGTATTATACATACACTGGGTGTAGGGTATTATTTGGCCGGTCTTGACCGACTATACTTTCTTAGTTGTTCCTTCTGCTAATTTTAGACAACATAAAATGTTTTTGGCTCGTTTAATACTTCTAATAGAGAAAAATCTTACTAAAAGCATAAAAATAAAGAACAAGTGTAAAAAGATAAAAACGCAATAAATTTCACCAATTGCGCAATACGCGTGTAAAATTTTAAAACAAAAAATCGAATAAACGCGCAAATATTTGCCATAATTTTAAACAACTGAAATAAAATAAAAATTAATTAAAGTATTCCTACAATAAACTTGATAGCAATGTTATAAATTAAGGAAAAATCAGAATTTTGTTAAATCTAGGATTTCTTATAAACTAATTAATGACGCTTCAAATGGTCATTCTTTGTACTTATGTATAACAATTGTCTACCCGTGTGGTAAGTTTTCTGTTCCCCAGTTTAGTTTCGTATTATTATGAATTGTATTTGAAATGTTTAAATTATTCTTTATGTTTCTTTTATTATATGTATTTTCTTTAAGTATTGAGAATTGCAACTGCGTAAATAATTGAATTTATTATTTTATTGTACATTTTACATTTGGTTTCCATTTTTTTGTTTTCTTTAATTTTTACTACCACAGGTGGTAGGTAGTTAGTTGCACGTTAAATAAAATTTTCACTTATTATTTATAGATTTTGTTGATTAAATGTTTCAAAATTTTAAACGTTAATTTTTACTATTATAAACAATTAAATGCAACGAATTTATTATTACGACTACTAGGAAAAATATGTACATATTGTATGCTTTCGAATTTGTCCTTGAAGCTTCAGGAATTGTATTGTTCGAGAATATTCTAGAAGTAACAATAGAAAGACAAACTCCTTTCCGAACTCCAAAACAAAGAAAAAAATCCGTACATTAAACGTCTGTTATTTGCAGCTGCATTATTTATTTAATTACTTACACAGGTAGCCAAAGTATTGTAAAAACATAAATTTTTGTTAGTACAATTTAATATTACATTTTGCGTCCTATTTTAATACCAAAGTAAAGAATTACTTTAAAACGCAAACTTCTTAAGCTATGTACAAACGGTTGTTAGAACTCACAATGTTGTCAAATCTGGAAATGTGCTTGTAATGTGCTAACAATAACGAAATTCACATATTTTTGCTCTACACTAATGAAATACACAGCAAGATGAAAAATATGCTAAACCTTTTTACAAATGCCATGATGCAATACCATTTGCACAAGATTTTGAATTGTGCTAATGAAAAATTTGATAGCAAAACGACGATTTTAAGAAAACCTTACAATTGCATTGGCAGACACTTGCCACACAATAAATTGTTCTGTCAGCAGAAATTTTCAATTCACACTGTTGTCAGATTGTGGTATGGCAAAGATTGACAGATTCGTTTTCGAACATTGCCAGAACTGTGTGTGTTTATATTAAATTTAAAATGTTTAAATATTGCATGTATATATAAACTTATGCATAAACTTCGCACATCTGACAATAACCTGACTAAGTCAACGAAATGTGTTCACACAATTGTTTGACGCATGAGAATATGTTTGTCTTATTATGCACTGACAATGCTTTTTCTGACAACGTAGGAATACAAAAATGAAGTTCACACAGTTGTTAGTAATTTTCTGACAATATTGTAAAATCTGTCAACCGTCTCTACATATGTATGTAGCTTTATCCATTTTCAGCCAGAAACCATTTTGTGGCTTTCAGTTCAAAACAATAAAACTATTTACTTTTCATGTAAAGTTCAATCAAATACAACTTGAGGTAGGTTGTGAATTTGCAAATCAAAACAAACCCTAAAAAATTATCAATATACACAAATCAATACCCTCATATTTACAAAAACATGTTGTTATATGATGCATACATAAATATATATGTACATATGTATACAACAATAAATGTACATTAGACTGCTGTAAAATTGTATGGAGTTAAAATACTATCATTTTAGAATTATAGCTGTTATTGTTACAAACATGTTATGGAAAAAATAAAATAATGAATGCTTTCGTTCGCGATATACCTACATACATATGTCTTCTCCAGAGCCCAATCGGAGAACGTACGTCGACTCAAATGGTCCATCGGCTTCAATTCTTGAGTCAGCTTAATCTTGTATGGGTGTAAACCCAGATCCTTACGCAAAATTCGCCATAAAGTGGTCTTGGGGATGCCCAGTTCTTGAGAACGCCGCGGAATCGACTGATTTGAATCGTTTGCTACGGACGCCTGAACGGCAGCGATATTTTCGGAACTTCGACCAGGCCGTTGTCTCACTGGCACGACAGCATCACACAATGAATATGTAGACTCAAATTTTTGCACTAAACTTGTTATTGCTTGTCTACTAGGGCGATAATTACGACCGAAAATTGGAGTTAACGCTCTTAAAGTTGCGGTCACCGACTCCGAATTTCGGTAGTACATTTTTATAATTTCCAAACGTTGTTCCTTCGTGTACTTTACCATAACGAAAATGTTAAGTTTACTGAAAAAAAAGAAAGCAACAATTAGATGATCAGTGAAATAGTGCGTTCACAATTTAAATTCAGAGTTGTCAAGTAGCTATTAGAAAACCCTATACATAAATACGATTTGGATTTCATTAAAGCATTAAACACATTCAAGACAGCAGACTACAGACTACAATATGTCAAAAATAAAATACACACGTTTATATGAGAGTGACTATATTGACGACAGCAGGCAACACGACTGTAGGTTGTTGTCCATGCTGATTTTTTCGTCGCTGTCAAATTAAACTAATTTCTATTTTTGTTGGCGAGAAAACAAACACAGTGTTGACCATATAGTAAAATGTGTAAAGCAAATTAAATAAAATAAAAAGCAAAATACACAATTAAAATGTCGTGATCATTTATGCGTCAAGAGTAAATGTATCAATAATATTACATTAATAATATTAAATTTTATATTAATAAAAATGAGTGAAGTTTATTAGCTGTCTGGAATCATATACATATGTTTTTCATGTTTCATAAATAAAACGCTACTTTAAACAAAAATAAAAGCCTTAAGTGGCACCACTGAAATATAAATGGATTACTACAACAGCTGTTTGTATTTTTATTGTTTTGTTTGATTAAAGTTTGTAAGTGTGTTATTGTTTAAGATTTATTATTTTTAATGTTTTTATTTACTTTTTTGTTGTATTTTAGTAATAGCTTCTATAAAATCAACAAACTTCTCTTCAGCCATTATGTTATTTAAAAAATTCGAAGAACAAATTTATTATTTATTAAAACGTCAGATTTCGGGATCTGCTGCTGACTATGTAGCTGTCGTTTTCAAAATAATTAAGTAGCTGACTAGAGGGCGGCATAAGTACCCAGCGGCATTTGCACTCGTGTAGTCGTGTAGCCTGCTGTCTCAAATGTGTTTAATGCTTAACTCCACATGTATGCCAAAGATGACTTAAACGAAAACGTAAACGGTTTCTCTATTTCTCTATCTCTGTACTCTATTTACCAACAAATTTCGATATAGAGGAATCTAATTTTACTCGATTTCGTATGACTAAACAAAAATGGCTTATATCGAGGTCAATGGTATTCAGTTCCTCAAATAGGCCGTCCAAAATACATATATTTGCCGATATCTAACAAATTTTACATTCATGGGAAAGATGAAATTCAATTTTATATTATCTAAGAAACGACACCGAAAGTTGGTCCCATGTTTACCAAAGTCTCTCTGATTATAATTTATTATGATAGTAGCACAGAGTGTCTTTGATTAGATTCGTTGAAGTAATATGTAATATCTTCTAGAAGGAAATGATATCTTCGCTCATGGAGCAGTCTAATGAACATGACTAAAAGCATAGTTGTCCTTATTTCAAACTGCCAGACAGACTTCATTTATATATGTATTTAATTTTTTGCATATTTAAAAAAAATTGAGTGGTGGTCATTTAAGGCCATTGACCTTATCATTATACATAGTAAATTTTGAGAACCCTTTTTGTGGTTCTGTTTTGAAACCCACTTACATACATAAAAGTCTAAAGGGTTTTTTTGTGTGAGTGTTCTTATGATAACTTGTTAAACAATCACATTTACTTTTTTTGTCTCTTTGCTTTATTATAAAGTGCGGGTTCTTGTCGCTGTTGTTTTCGTAACACAAAGAACCCAAAAAACTGGTTTGTTTAAAAAAATATGACAAGGGAAATTAAAGCCCTCAAGTCTAGTAAAAATGTGTAAAAGCTGGCAACTCCCTTTTTGTTGGATTTGCTTTGCTGTTTAATAAGGCGACCAGATTTTGGAAAAGAAAAAAGATGACATTAAGAAAAATAGTAAAAGATTTATTTCAATTCAATGTTTACCATTTTTTACATATTGTTACCATTTACTATTTTGAAAAGCAAAAGTTCAGTCAGTAAGAGTATGAACAGAACAAGCACGACACGGCGTTTGTGAAGTAAAATTTGTTTTATTTGTTAAAGGTGGCGATTCTCATTTTACTAAGAAACCGTGCCGTGCTTGTTCTGTTCATACTCTAAGCTCAATAAAAACAAATATTGATCATGCATTTAAAATTAAAGATGGCAAAAGATGACTGAGTATGAAAAAGATGACTAAAAGAGGACACAAATTTTATAGATGACAGCGAGTTAAAATAGATGATTGTCCTCCAAAATAGAGCACGTATGGTCACCTTATGTTTATGAGAGATTTACAACACATACATATGTACAGTGTTGCCATTTTAGCACTTTCAGTGCAAGATTTATCATTTTCGTTCTTGAAAATGCATTGAAATTTTTTAAAATTGTGCTAAATGCTTTTTAGCATAATTTGCTTGATAAAAAAATTATTTTTCTCGAAAATTTGTTAGTATTTTACTCCAAAAAATACTTTTGGAGAAATAAAAAATAACTTTTATTAATATTTTAACTAAATTTCTTTCGGTGTGGTAAGTAAATGAACACGGAAATTTTTGAATTAATATATGAAATGTAATCTATTAAAACAAGTCAACAATTGTTATGAACAAAATTAAAAAAAAACCATAATTTATATTTGTAACATTTGAAATAAAAATTGTATTGTTACATTGAAAAAATTTAGCACTTATTTTTCCTTCTGTAGAACATTTTAGCACTTACTGCCGTATTCAAAAAAAATTAAGTAGGTTTGAAGTGTGCTTTTACACAAAATTTTCATAAAAAATTTTTTTAAAGTACATTTGAAGTCTACTTTAATTTTTTCTGAATAAGACTGTTAGTTTTTAAAGTTTTAGCATATTTTGAAATTCATTTTCTGGCAACACTGCATATGTATGTACTCGTATACTCAAATGCAGCAACATTGTTGACTTAAGTTAACGGTTAATATTTGGTGTTTGGTTTTGTTGCCGTTTTTCGCTCTGTATTCTGCCAGACATGTGTAAAACAAAACAAAAGGAAACTACATACAAGCAAAAACAATTACAATTTTATTGTAAATAAATTTTAATGAGAGTTAGACAGGGATGGCAAATGCAATTTACAATATCGTTGCAGTGTAATAAAAAAAAAACAAAGCTGGGTACAAATGGGGTGTTCACATATTTTTTCTATATTAGTTATGTCGACCTGATTTCTTCGATATCAATCGATTGCGGCTAAATGGGTCCAACAAAACTACTGCAGAGGGGCGAAGCCAAATAAGAGGCAGCAAATGTTCCTGAAGCTATTATGTATTTTATAAAGGGGTTTCAACAAGAAATTTATTTTTCAAAACAAAATAAAACAAAGAATTTGGAGCGATGTGCGACTAATTAATGACACGATACTGACATGTGGGCTTGAAGCAAATAATACAAAAGGCTTTATGATATTCTCAAAATTTTTCGTAGTTTAGTCAATTAACCTCTTACTCCTAGAAAATAACTGGATATTGTGTGAAATTAATTATTTTTTATAAATTTGTGAGTGACTTTTTCAAGGACATAGCACAAATTTTATTTTAAGTATTTATTTAAAAATAAATCAATATTTTGTTGCAAATCCATTGTTATCTATAACAGCTCGACATCTGCAAGGCATTGAGGTCACCAAGTTTTTACAAACACTGCTTGGAATGGCTTCCCGAGCTTTCTTTGTTTCGGCAAATTACATATCATTAAAATTCCCTATTTTTATAGAGCGTAATTTGGTTTTTAAAACTTGCTACATACATATCTATATGTAAGGTTTCAATCGGGTTGAGATCAGGACTGCATAAAGATCAGTCAAGAATAGTAACCGAATTGTTAAAAAAACATTGTTTGATGGGATGAGACGTATGCTTCGGATGGTTATCTTGTTGAAATATCCATATTACTGGCATATTCTCATCAGCATACTACATCATTGTATCGCTAAGACTTCTTGCATACTGAAACTCACCCATATTTCCCTCACTTTTGTGCAGCGGCCCAACACCAAGTGATGACATAGCACTCCAAAGCATTGTAGAACCTCCTCCATACTTTAAAGTGGCGCTGGTGTACTTTGGACTAAATTCTTTAAACTCATCCGGCGAACATTTTTTTTGTTTCGTCCGAAAATAATACTCTTTTCCATTCTAAATCCGTCCAATGGGAGTAGATACTTCCTTGCGAATTCGAGTCTCTTCTTTCGGTTATGTTCAGACAATGGCTTCTTTTGTGAAATTCTGCCAAACAGCCCAACTTCTAGCAATCGACGTTTTGCTGTATCTATAGACGTTTTTGACTCATTTTAGCTAAAGACTGTAATCCGAATATCATTTGCGAACTGTCGTAATACGGCTTCTTTTTGTACGGGCCACCTTTTCTGTAGTCGAATGCTTTCTAAAATATTTCGCCGCTTAAAAAAACATTATTTTTAAAACATTGAAGGCTATTGCGAATTCCCGATTAGTCTTTCCCGGTCCTGATGAATTTGTATAATAATCTTTCGAGTACTGATATCACAGGATTTGCTTTTACCCTTGTTAATTTAAAAATTTCATATACTGAAAAACACTGTCCTTAATTTAGTGCACAATTAATTTATTTCACAAATTATAAAAAAAACACCACAAAAAATCATTTAAATTTGTATTGTATGATTGGATCTTGTAGAGTTTGACAATTATAACATGAAAACAATTAAGGTCGGTCAAGCCCGACCATATAATATCCTACACCCAGTATACATACATATGTGTAAAAACAGTTTTTCAGAAATGGGCGCTATATGGCAGCTATGACCTATTATGGACTGATAATCCGAAAATTTAGTTGCATGATTTCTGCGCGTATAGATATTTTTTGTGTTAAATTTAGTGTTTATGTTTATATGTACATAAATAATAAAAAAAACAATCACATACAATATCAGCCCAATCTTGAATAAAAATTCCGCGGGAGTTTTTTCCATTTTTCCTATTCAAATTCAATGTTAAAAAAATAAAAAGCGAAACAACTCCCTCGGAATTTTTATTCATGATTGGGCTGTATTATAAATATAACAAATTTAATGCATACATTTAATTATTGATTTAAATTATTAAATTAAATAACTATCAAAGTGCTAGATTATGTATGTAAATGCGCACACACACAATTTTACTCCCATTAAAGCCATTTTGGTACTTTTTCAAGCGAGCATGTAGGAAAAGAAACTTTACAATGACAATCACTGTTTCGAACAGCTGACTGTTTATTTATTGTATGTTTTGTTTTTTTTTTCCTGGACATATTTAGTAATTGTAAAAACATTAACCGCCTTATTCATAAACGATTATTAAATTTAACAAACGTTTACTAAGACAGATTTCCATATAAAAATTGGCTTAATATACGTTTGTTAAATTTAATAATCGTTTTTGAATAAGGAGGTAAAACAGTAAATAAATCCTTCGAATTCATTATAATCGAGATTAATTGAGTTTTAAAATATATAATTTAAACTGATGTAGAAAACAAACAATTAGATACAAAATACAATACATATGGTTGTACCATGTGTTGTTTATATTTTTTTGTTTGTCGTACGGCACGTTTTTAAATGTTCTATAATCGCACAAACGTGCTTACAGTACGGTACGTTACAGAAGGCAGACGTGGACGTTCGGCTAATTCTACCTTAACACCTTGCGATTTAATGACCATCCATCAATTATTATATAAACCAGAATAAAAAAAGGGGAATCACAATTTAGATTTTGTCTATGAACATCTCATCAAATTACATACATAATACAATAATTCGGCGAATTTCCGGACTACGCAATGTTAATCTGATTAAGTTTAAAAATACACAATCAATAAAGACAAATGTAATCTCTTTCCTTAAATCTGTTTTCTTTGCGCATAGAATGAAAAGGGGATGAACCAAAATACAAAAATTTGCTCAGCTTTGCCTGTGTCCCTCTATGGGAGATGTTTTTGGAAAAACAGGTATCCGCGTCCGTCCAGGGAAGATGAATTTGTTCTAAAAATACGACCTAATTCACGGGACCTAGAAAATCGTCCGTGTAGCGGAGATGTCCGCCTAATAGAGCTGTCCGCCAGTTGGGCTTTCACTGTACATAAATTAAACAATTGTATGGGGTCTAGGTAAGCTTGCCAGACGTACTGTATTTAGAAGTACGCGTACAAGGAACAATTTCTTATTTGATAGAAAATATTTTGCTTAGTATATAAAAGAAGCCACTTCAGAATATGGTAAAAATGGAATAATTAACCAAGCCAAAAAAATCGATAAATATTTATAATTTTTTCAAGTTTCCAAAAAATAAGTTGTATTAAAACATTTAATATAGAATAGAAAAAAATCATTTTATTTTTTAAAAATAAAATCTAATTTTAAGTTATTTTTTTATTAAACAAAAATATATACATATGATCTCTTATTTTGTTTTTATTATTTGTTATTTTCTTCATTGAATTGTAATTGTTAATACTGAATTTCCTAGTTCTTAGAAACACCAATTATTTCTTTTATGTACTGAATTTTATGATTTTTTTTAAATAAAAAGTCCCGGTATATCTACATTATGAAATTTTTGTCGCTGCGTTTCTTGTCGTATCTTTTTTAAAATTGTATTTGCGTCTACATTGTGAGATTTTTGTTGCAGCGATTTTTTGTAGATGTATACATGTTTTCATATTTTTTGACAATTCCTTTTTAAAATAAACAAAATAATAATAAATTTGTGGTGAAATTAAAATTTTCTGAAAAATTATAGAAACCATTAAAAATAAAAGCTGATCGAATATCAGATGTGCCAGCATCACTTTTTTTTGAAATATTTATCATATTATATTTTTTATTTTGTTAATTTAAAATAACGTACATGCATATGTGTACCCCTTTCAATATGACTCAACGCTCTAGCCTACAAAGCAAGAATCGCAGCGACAAAAATTTCATAATGTAAACCGGGATAAAGTGTACTTTTTTTTCTTATTTGTACTGCTGTTTTTACTTTGATTTGATATCTGTACTTTTTTTGTCGATTTTATATCTGGCAACCCTAGGTCTAGGTGAAATATGTAATGTACCGATTTCAACCAATTTCAATCCCAACAGTCCTTGGAAGAACGGAAAAATATCTTGTATCAAATTTGTTTGAAATATCTTCAAAATTGTGACATGTACTCTGTCAGGTCGCAATTTACATAAACAGTCAGCCAGACGGAAGGACGAACATAGTTTAATATGTACTTGGGTGAATGTTGGAATAATATTTATGGCACAGCACAAATCCAATATAGGTACTCTCCGCCACTATGGTGGTGTAGGGTATAATATGTAATATCGGACAGATTTCGTGGATCACGCCACGGACTTTGCGTTTTAAGGCTGTAATCGTATTGATTCGATTATAAAATTAACAACAGCCAAATTTCTTGAAATCATGCGTTTGCAATTATGTAAGTCATTGTTTCAGTGGATATATGAACTGAGGCACCTACGAGTGCATACCTATTGAAACAACATGTTACTGATGTCCATATCATCATTAATAGGCCACATTCATTTAAGATTTAAAAATGGTTAGTGTGTAATAAGTAGTTCGTCCCTTTACATACATATGTATATACATATATGTATATACATATGTATGTATGTATGTATGTGCATAAATTGCGAAAAAAAAAATTAAAAATACCTATGAAAAATTAAATATATGTACATACCTACATACATAAGTATGTACATATGTACATACATACGTGTTTCTTTTATTGCTTGGTAAATTTTTGCTTTGTTTACATTTTTCTTTGTTTTGTTTATATTAAAATATTATATTACACTAGCATGCTTTTTCTACATGAGCCTAATGTTTATTTTTTCTTCTACTTCTCAGCTCTTTTCTACCAACAACTACGAAAAAAATCAAAATATTTTCGCAATTTTTGCAAAAGTAAAAAGTTCAAAAAAAATTGCCGAAAAAATTGCATTAACAAAGCAAGTATTATATTGCTAGACTTGTCTGTATGTATGTACATACATACATATGTATTTAAAAACAAAACACAATCGGCCATACATTATTGTACTTTTGTTTTGATTTATTTTTACTTGAATATATACATATGTATGTATGTCGGTTGGTTGCTGGGTAGAAATTTGTATAGAAAACTCACGCGAATTTCACAATAATTCTTGTTGCTTGTGTTTGGTCATTTTAAGTTGTTTTGTGTCTTCTTCATATTTTGTTATTCTATCTCTTTCTAAACATTTCACAAATTGTAGTCATAGCAAAAATACAAAAACAAAATGTAAATAGGTAAATAAACTTTAACCAAATTGCTTTGAATGGGTTTGCTGAATGTACAGATGAAAAAGTGCTTGAGTATTAAAAAATTCTGTTGTGCATTTGTTCCTTATTGAGAAATTGCATTTAATTCGATGTTGATAGAAAACCATAAGAATTTTTACAACTCACTTTTCTTTCGAACTTCAGAAGTTGGCCTTCCATGCCAAAGCCAGCACTTCACCTTAAGCAATCTAAGACAAACTGAAAAAGGAATTGAGGTAATTGACTTAAACAGCCCAGCATATCATTCTAGGAACGCTCCGAAAAAAGAGTCAGAAAAGAGTCCAACTAAGGAGCATTTTTGGAGCGAAAGAAAAATTTGCTTGTTACTGTCCTGAGTCGGCACGCAGTATGACTCAGAAATTCCACTTAATTATGTGTGTACCAAAGCGTTTTTGTCCTGTTATTTGTACTTTGAACAAAAAAAAAAACATAGCTGTACCACACAAGAATGATAAAAACAAGATTACATAGAGCCCAAAAAAACTCATAAAAGACTCTTTTTTGACATTATCTAAGAGCTCTTTAAGAGCCCAAAAACCCCCTCATAAAAGACTCTTTTCTGACATTATCTAAGAGCTCTTTCTGACGGACCATTTTCGAATGTAATGACCCTCATTTCTGAAGGTTTTCGGAGCAATTATGATTGTTTTTTGGGCTCATAAAGAGCGTTAACGCTCGGAAAAAGGTGTCAGAAAACACTCTTTTCGGACTCATATGGCTTGCTGGGAGATTACGCTGATTTAATTATTAAGACATTTTCTTGTATTGCTCTAAATCTCAAATCTGTGTTCCATATACTAGGTATATGTATGTATGCAGGTACTATTACAGTGCAACTTCGACAATCCGGACACATATAGTTGTAGGGTCGGTCGGATTAACGAGTTATCCGGACTATAGTAGGTGAAAATATTGAAATAATCTAAGTGAATTAAATTGTATGTACATACATGCATTGTACTATGATTTATTAAAAAACCATAAACTATAATATTTAATTACATATTATACCTTTTAAATTATTAAAATAAGTAATTATAAGTATTCGAAATAAATTGTTTTATCTTCTCCTAATTTTTTTTTTAATGTCGCAAACATGGAATTTTTCGGCTTTTTCCCTCATCAAGACTTTGTAAAATATCACACTTTTCCTTTAAGGTTATTGTTTTATGTTCGCGTTTATTATTTAAAAACATGACACATGGAATGGAATTAGACAAACACGCTTGCGAAAGAATGAACCGAAACTGAAGTAATGATAGTGCATAATGTAAATCAAAGTATGAATAACAAAAAATGCTAGTAAAAAACGGGAAACCCCCGGATTTTAATATTTATTCATGCATAAAAAAATTTGTCCGGATTGCAGAGTTAAAAATTTTAAATTGTCCGAAATGTGGAAGCGTCAGAATTATTGGACTGACTGGACTGTCGAAGTTGTACTGTACTTGTTTCTGCCGAATATCGTAGCTTTCACATGATCTAAAATTCAGATAATACTAAACCGATGAATAATTGCCGAGTTTCTGTTTTGATTTAAAGCCAGTTTTGCCGTTTTATAACCAATACATCAGATCAGTCACAATCAGTAGTAGCTATGTATATGTATAAACAGATCCTGAGAAAGCAGGTGATAGGTATTTCATGACTTTTGAACTTAGAAGTGCTGGGAGGTCAAAGATGAATTTAGGGCTACTGTTATGCCATTGTGACATCCCTTCAGAGGCAGATAAAAAAACTTATCTATAAATTCTATTAAGTTCCATCCGCCCATTTTCTCCCATCCTCTCAAGAACTTTAAATTTGTAATTTCGAAAAAGTTAAACAATTTGTACCTACCTATCATAACTCGCTGAATTAGATATTTTATAGTGGGACAGATTATCTGTAAATTCAAATAATTTTCATACACCCACCTTCTGCAGTTTTCCTCAAGAATATTAAATTTTGAATTTCGTAAAAATTAAATTCGTAGGTATCTGCTAAATATGATTATTACGAATATGATATTGGAATAGATTTTAGGTACCTAGGTACCTATATAGATTTTATCAAGTTCCAACCGCCCAACTTCTCCGGATTTCCTGGAATTTAGGTTTATCCGCCTAAGAAAAGAATTATGTATACATAGGTACCTACCTATAGGTACTTATATTATTTCGAAAAACTGTTTACTATTTTATGTACTAGGTATCTCTTAAAGCGCATTTCATGCCCAACAATAACAACTAATCGTATAGGTACGAATACAACAACAAAACGTAAACAAATCATTAAAGTTTATTTATATACATATGTACATAGGTATTTTTTTACAATTTAATTAAATCACATGCAACTGCAAATGTTTACTATCAATGTGATTTTAATCATTGTTTTCATTTGTTGTTTTAATTCATGAAATTGACAAATTCTCCAAAAAGCTTTCATATCTGTCTGCATCGTATACAGATACTTGAATATTTCATATTATTTTGCAATACAGCACAATATTTGGTTCCATTATAATTGTATTTATTTAAAAAAATTGAGCTTTTGTTGAAGATTTCACCAATTGTACTAAATAAAGTATCAGAAATGAGTTTTTTTCTGGTTAAATATCAATTAAAATTTCTCTCAGTGAATATTTACTTTTGTTTTGTTGTTAGAGTGATTATGTGGAAACATGTTGTACTCACTCTTTTACTAGTGTTCAAAATTACTCTTTTTCAAATGAAAGAGAGAGATGGATAAGTAATATGTGTTTATTATGAGTTGTTTAACGTTAAATGAATGTAGTTTGAGTATTTTAAATGCTGGGTTGTAAAATTTAGTACTAGCAAAATATTTGAAAATACTACCTTTATTTTGTAATAAATACTGAAAGTCCCGAACAGTGTTGCCAAAATATTTTCACAATTTCCCGTCAAATTGGGGTTTATAAATCGCCAGAAATCGCTAAATAATTTTTTTTACAAAACAGAACAGATTTTGGAAATTTATAATCAAAATAACATTTATTCTCATGTTTGAGACCGTATCTGTAATTAAAAAATGAATTCGTTTACAAAAAAAAATACTTTGCAAAAATGTATTAAATCAATATTCAAAAATTTTATTGAATAAAAAAGAGACCACAAAATTTAATAAATTGCTTTTTAAATTATGTAATTGATTTAATTTTTCCATTTTCCTTTAATTATTGGAAAGATTTAGAAATATATATATTTTTTTTAATTTATTTAGCTTTTTGATAATTCTTAAAATATTTTAATAAAACATGTATATAAATTTAAATGTTTGCGTTAAAAGTAGATTTACCTTACTCAAAGCACATTATTGACTGTACTGGTTATTAGCCTGTTTCGTAGTTTGGTTTTAACTAGGTTGAGTTACTAAGTAAGTTATACCATTGTGAAATTATATATACAATTATTTTGTATTTGAAAAAAGTGAGTTTTTGTCGCCGTTTTATCTGCGTAAAATAGTTTTAAAGTGTTAAAGAACTATTTTATATTTTATAGTGTGTTTGTTTTTTGAGTTGTTTTACTAAAAGTGTTAATTTTTTGTTTTATTTTCTGTTTTTATCCATGTTTGTGTGTTTGTTTTCTTTATTTTGACAGTAACGAAAGTATTACACAAACAAAAATGCCTGTTGTTCTTGTGTTGTTGTAGCAATGCTGTCACCTGGTATATAATTTCACCATGAGATACCATATAATTCAACTTTGAAAAAAAAAACGCTAAAGCGCTGTAAAAAACTCCAGATTTCACGCTAACCGCTAAAAAGCATTTTTTCCCGCAATTGGCATTGCAAAAACGTCAGATTTGACGGGAAAAACGTCAAATTGGCAACAATGGTCCCGGATCACACAATGCAATTTTGCTGCTCAACTTTTGAGTTTTAGTGAGAGGGAAAAAAAGAGAGAGAGCGGGGCCACTCTTCGTTCCCCTATCACCAACAAACTCAAAAGTTGAGCAGCAAAAGTTGTATTGTGTGATCCGGGACCATTGTTGCCAATTTGAGTTGCATTCTGTGATCCAGGACAAATATATTGAGATTTTCTTACAGATACAGTAGCCCCAAACGAAATTCGTACAGCAGGATTTTTATTATATATCTTTTACATGTGGGATAATTTCAATAGATATATATAAAGTTTGTTAATGGGATTATTAGCGAAAGGTTAACCTTCAGCAAAATTAATATTAGGCCTTGTAGAAGACTTGACCGAAAGTTTTGGGAATCTACTACTATTATATACGCAATTGGGTTTTAACCAAAAAATCACAAAACTTTATAAATGTAAAATTCTATCAATCACTTGTATTGCTAACTTATGCTCTAATGAAACTGAAACCCAGTCTCAATTTTTCATAAATATGAGTATTGGTGTTTACTTAATAAAACTATTTTCAAGTTTTATATTCTTAAATTTATTTACATATTTTCCATTAAACTAATTATACAAAAAAATTTTTACAAAGCTACAACTATATAAATGAATAATAATATCTACAAGAGTTAAATCTACTGCCTAGAGTCCAAGCCTGCCTTTAGTTTGTGTTCCAAAACGCCATTTTTTTATATTCGGAATGAGATACACTCCGATGCAAGTTGCTATTTCTTGATATACATATATGTATATGTATGTGCACTTGAATGATAAAATAAAAAGTGAGCATTAGACAATATAGTTTCATTACATTAGGGAAAAACATGGCCCATATAAATATATAATTCCACTATCTTGAAAAAATGACTAACAGCATTGTTATATGCGATTTATAAAGTAAAATATTCGGTTTTGGAATAAGCAAAAAATTTCTATAATTCCAGAATTCTAAAAACAAGGCCGATCTGAAAAAATTTTGATTTAAGTATGATTTAAGTTACCATTTGTGTAACTGTTAAATTTCATTATCATTTTTCAACTGATATCCATATGATCTTTAAATATGTGTGTATATATGTATGTACCTATGTACTACATATATAAATGTTTATCACGAAAAGAAGTTGTTGGTTTAATTATCGAACAAATAGAGCCTTTCAATTATTATTTCACAGTAATTGATTTTAAGTCTAAATCCAAAAACTTAAAGTTTAGTTTATCAGGATCTCAAAAACTTGAACTTTACGTTTACATTGATTTTCTTTTTGCGATTTTTTATTCTTATAATCATCAGATAATCCCTTAACCAAGAAAACTAATTTATTTCTAGGTGCATGTACTCATTTTCATTAGAGTAATGATTATTTTACTTACAAATTCCGTTACTCTGTTTGGAAATTAAGCAAAAAATACTCTGTTTTATTTATTTTACTCAAACGCTCTCTTTCTCAAATAACCGGCATTTTATAAGCTGCTAGTATAAAGAACTAAATACAAAAAAGAAAATGGAAAAAACTATATGTTATGTATAGTAAAACAAATGAAATAGTAAAGGAGAAGAAAACAAATACACTTCTTTTATTCTGTTGTGCTCCGGCCGCTCTTGTTGTGGTGGTGGTTGTTGTTGCTGGGTTGTGTGGTATGTATACATTTTTATGCATGAGTGTGAATGAGTGATATTTATATTGTGAGTTTGTTTGTGTGTATGTTTATTGAAATTGGCTTCTTTTACCGAGTACAACAACAACACAATACCACACTATAGTCAGACTGTATTAGATGTTTGTTGTTCACAAAGTGTTGTAAAGAGACATTTCGGTATAGACAATTTTTGGCGCGTTCATTTAAACACTTCACTTTGGGACTTTCATGTGAACGGTCGTGTATAGTTCAATAATTTACTTACAAAAAAGAAATTAAATAAAAAAATATATATAATTTTTTGTACCTAAACATATAAAAAAGAGACATTTGTCGTTGCTTTAGTTTATTATGATACGCGCGCTGAGAGCTCAAATATAAATTTTTTTTAAAATACAAGAAGTGCTTTTTATACCTACTACAACAAGAATATTTTTATTTTTTTGAGAATTGCAATCGTTTTTTTTTTGTTGTAAAGATAGAAAAAAGAATTATAATAACAAAAGTCAAAACTTAAAATATTAAACAACAAACTTAAACAGAAAGAATTCATTTCCTTTTCAAACACAAACCCAATCACACAAACGTCAACGCATCGCACGCAGGGTGGATTTACGCGAAAATTGAATTTTAAAAAATAATTTATTGATTTAATAAAAAAAAGCGTACGGGAAAATTTGAAAAATAAATTTAATTGAAAATAAAGTTTAAAAAAGTGTAACAACGAAAAAAAGTTTCGTTTTGGAACAAGTTGGTCATGCAGTTTTTGACAAACCAACCAACCAACAATAATTTAACAACAAATAATAATACAACAACGTTAAGCAATTTTTTACAAATTCTATTATTTATAAACATCAACAACTGCAGCAGCAATAGTAATTTGCTTGCTTCAAATATTTATAAAAAAAATTCTCAAATTGTTTTTAATATACAACCAAGAATATTTTAATTAAATAAAATTCTACTAAAAATAAATTGGAATTGAATTAGAAAAATCAACCAATCAAATTGAAATTTTGGTCAGAGCAAAATTATATTTTTTGCTCCCAGTGTATTATAATTGTTTTATGTGAGTTTACCGTTAATAATTGTAATTAACTACAACAACAAAATTAAAGTTATAAAAAAATTTCCTTTTCAAATCTCTAACAAAAAAGAGAAAGAGGAATTTTGGTTGCCAGAAAAAAAGCACTGAAAAGGATTGCAAAAAAGTTGAAAATTAATTGAAATTAGTGCCTGATTTCTTTTTTGTGTATATATAAAAAGTAAACTGCTGTTGAAATACCTTTTCCCAATACTTATTTATAAAATTAAAAAAAAAAAAAATTAATTTACATAAAAAGTCTTTTGAAAAAAAAGAAAGAGTGTGCAGTGCTTTTCAATATTACATTATCAGCTGAAAAAAGATTTGAAATCTTTAACAAAAAAATAATTCAAAATAAGATAATACCTATTTGACAAAATAAAATTTTGACCTACAACTATAACAAACTTATATTATATTACCGATAAACAACTTGGATTTACATAAAAACTAATATTAAAAAAAGGTAACTAATGATATGTTTTCTATGTTATGGGAATTTTGAAATTCTAGTTTTTATTTAAAATCAGTTTAAATACAAATTAGTAGTGTGGCTAAATATTTGAAATAGTTTCGGAAAATTGTTCAAATATTTTTGTTATTTCCTTAAAAAAATTAGATTTAACAAATTGAGATAGGTACATATTTTTCGTAATTATGGATAAAATCTCTAATTTTTAGCGCGGTTTTAATATATGTAGGTGTATGACTTGTTTTCTTGTGAAAATATTTTTATTAATTTTGAAAACATAAAATATTTTAAGTAGGTAGGTAGGTACATACCTATGTAGGTATTTAAATATTTTTTTTTTTTTTTGTAAATTTCAATATTTGTAACTAAATTTTTTTTTTTTAATTTTATTATTTTTAAATTAAAATTATTTTTCTCAGTCAATAGGTGCCTATTTTTTCAAAAAATTAAAATTTTTTATTTTGGAAAACATTCTTAACATGGATTTATACGATTTAATTAAAACAATGAAATTTATAATTATGTTTTTCTTATTGGTCTTATAGATTTCAATAAAAAAACTACATTAAAACACAATTTGCATTAACTTTTTAAAAACTCGTAATTTAAATACCGAAAACATAATTTAAATACCTACTTCTATACCTATATACCTACCTATAATATACCTATGCAGGTATTTGAAATACTACATACATATATTTATGTACCTATAGGTAGGTATTTTACAATTTTTAATACGCTTTTTATTTCCGTTAAACCACTGTGCCTTATTTAAAAACACTGCATTTAATTGTAATGGCATTAAAAACAAACTTTAAAAACTAGGTAAAACTATTCCAAAATGCTTTATAACAACATCTACAACAAATTTTAGTTTTTCTTTTTTGAAGATGTAAACAAATAGATACCTACCTACCTGTATTATTATTTTTCTCTTGTTAAAAATCAATCAACTCTTTATGTCTTGAATATTTTAATAAATTTTGTTTTGATTTGTTTTTTTTTACTAAATTACTTCCCCCAAAAGATTTATGTAAATAATAGTTTGAATCATTTTAATATTTCTTAGTAAACAAACTCCATTATAAAATGTCCCAATTATAAAAAAAAATGCTAACGGTATTTTGAAAAATTTTTTCCTTAATGTTCTTACATACCAATTTAAAATAAAAACAATAACAAAACCATAATAAAAATAATACAAAAATGTTAAATTCTTAATAATCTCTCAACTCTTTTTTTTTTACTTTGTTTTGTGATGCGTTTTGTTTACAAATTTCTTTATTTTGATTTGTTGGTACCTATACCACTGTATAGATGGTTTGTTTACATATACCTATTATAAATATAACAGACCATTACCTCGTTGCACTCTTTTACTATTCAAACACACAGTGCGCAAATTACTCAACTCTCTTAAGCTTAATAAACATGGGAATAAAGTGCAGTACGAAAAATTGAAAACAAACAAAACAAATGACATTCCCTAATAATTTGAGTGTTTATACCTATACATGCATCCATACATATATTATTTTTATCATTATTATTATGAAGAATGTGATAGATGGCTAGACTGACCATAATGCCAACAAACTTATTATGAAATAATATAAAAAATAGCTAATTCAATGAAACTTGTTTTTAGTGCAAAAAAAAATGAACACTTTACCGGCATTTTTTTTTGGCTGAATTTATAAATAAAACAAGTTTTTTGAGAGTGAGGATTTGCTTTTTTTGTTTTGTTTTTCACACATATGTACATACATACTATGTAGTTCTGTACCTATTATATTTGTCGGAAATTATTTTTTGTGCTTATTTTTACATATTGTGCGTGGTTGCAGTTTTGCATATTTTTTGTTCAAGATTTATGAGTTGCGTTTGGTTATGTAAATAATTAAAAAAGTTAACCAAATTTTACAACAATTTTAAATTTCTTAAACCAATTATTTTTTTTAAATATGTATTTCTAATAAAGCCTAAATATTAGTAAAAATTTAAAAAAATTGTGTTAAAAAAATCTTATTAAGCATTCTTAGATACATTTTAAAATCTGCTACAAATTTAACAAACTTAAATAGGTAGGTACCTATCTAATTTGTAAACTCTAGAAAAATTAATTTAATAAACCTTGTTGACGCTATTAAAAAAAAAATGAAAAAAAAAATATGTAAATACCTATGTATGTATGTATGTATGAACATAATTATTTCTTAAAACTTCAAACAGTTTTTTGCAGTCAAATTCTATTTAATTAAATCAATATAAAATTATTCATAATGAATCTACAATATTTAGTTTTTGAATCATGCTTTCTAGAAATTTACCTTCTCTACTTAATTACAAATTCTACGAAGAATTGTGTTTATTTATAAATTTTATCTTAATTGTTTACACAATTCACAAACATGATAAGATGAATAATATTAAGTGCTATTGATTTGATTTATACCTACAATTGTTTAATAAATAGGTACTGAAAGTAACTACAAAATTTATTGTATGTAGGTACATAGGTATAGGTATTTATAATGTCTCTCAAACTCATTTAAATATTTGCTCTTTTACCATTTTACTTAATATGGCGCCAAAATAACACAATAATAATACATAGGTACATTTAAAATATATAAATATAACAGTAATTTAAGACAAAATGCCACTAAACGCCCACTAAACACAAACATAAATGAGTAAAAACTTAAATAATAGCAAACTATGCAATATTGAGTTTGATATTAAAATACACCCACACTTTTTACAACAAAACATTTAAAAACACTATACTACTTACAGCGTCACAGCTGTAAAGTGTTGAACTAAACAACAACAAGCAAATAATGTATAATATAATAAGTTCTCCTAATATATACACACGCTCACATAAATGCACTCAATGTTTTCAATATCGACAAACATACTTACATACATTTAACACTGTTGTTTATTATTGCTACAATATTATTATTTTCTACTGTTTTTCCACTTTTTTCTCTCCTCTAATGTACTTACTACACATGAGAGTATGTATGTTTGGGTGTTTTGTTTACAACTTTACACTCTTTCAATGCAATTGTTGTGTTTCGTCCATTTAATTAGCGGCAAATGGCATGTATTTGTTGTTGGTTTGTAGTGAGTGTTTGGCAAGAAAGTGTGAGGTGAAAAAGTGGAAAATAGAATAAGGAAGAGAAGTTATGTATATACATAGTTTCATGCTAGTTGTTGTTGTTAATATTTTCTCTATTTTGTATTAAGTAGATGACAAAAGAAAGTGCAAATTAAAAAAATTATTTAAACTGTGTTTACACAACAGACTTACAACGTTAAGCCACAAGCAGCAAGCGAAATAATGACAAATTTTATAGAATTCTAGATTTATAAAATTAAACTTACAATATACAATATGTAACAAATCTAAATGATTTCCTTTTTTCTATAATCTCCTTACAGTTTCCATATTAAACTTCCACAACCTAAAACTTAACAAAAATTGAAGGTCTGGATTCTTCGCAAATAAAACAACTAACAACCCATATTACTATTTGTGATAAAGTGGATCTAATTGAACAACTCGACAAAATGGCAAAACTATGCAGCCCCTATGGGACCTCACCCATTAGCTCATTCTTCAGTGAACTATCACCCAATGGGTTTTCCGATGAATTCCAAATACAACCAGATCCTTTTGATATTTTCGATGACTTACCATCCATATGCAGTGATATACAAAAAATCGAATCAGACACATTTTCGCCATACGGCAGTGCCATGGATTTAGATTTGGACTCGAAACCCGAAGTACGTAATACAGATTTAATGTGGTGGACAGCACCACCCTCCACCATACTATCGACTTCAGCCTCCTCAATGTCGAGTGACATTAGTAGCGGTGTTTCGTTGGCAGCGGTCATGGGCGCCTCCAGTACATCACAAGCTGCTAGTTTACAAATTAAAGTAGAAAAAGAAGATATTACAATACCTACCGTGGTAACAGCAAAGAAGGCAAATTTTATCAAATTCAAACAGGAAACTGTACAAATTAAACAAGAACCCACAGATGATTTGGAGCAACAGTTGGCTCATCACAGTATACCAAATAACAAGACAACGCCTACAACAGCAGCCACAAAGACGTCACAGCCACATCCTGTAATGTTAGTTAGTGCGTGCAACACAACGACTATGCAAAACTTACCACCCGGCACCTCTTTATTACGTAAGTCCCAGCAACAGAAATCACAACAACAACAGACACGTGGCACACTGCACATTACCAAACGGGGTGATCAATTGTTGCCCTCAGCTAATGCCATTCACACCAGCCACTCAGCCTCTGCAGACGCCTCTTCACTATTCAACACCTCAGCCACCTCCACCTCAAGTGTAAACACCTCACTATTGTATCAACGTCCCGATACACCGCACAGTTTAGACGATGATTGCTCTACGCCCGAATTCAAACATAATGTGGACTTGAGAGCCTGTGTCATGGGCAGCAATAACATCTCGCTCACTACAGATCAGGACTTTATAAAGAATGTCACCCAAGAGCTGCAAGACACCAGTAAAAAACAAATCGATACACGTCTTATCAGTGGTTGTTCCCTGACTGATGTCTTGGATGTTATAAACAGTTCGTCAAATTCCCAAGAATACTTAGATCATAAAACAGCAACATCGCCGAGTACGACGAGTAGTAGTAGTGGAGTTTTCAGCTATCATTCAATCGACACAACCGGTTCAATGCGTTCCTCCGAATCCGATTCCGACGAAGAATCCACAATAGGTTCAAGTTCGTCATCAGTGTTGGATGAAATCAGATATGGGGCAGGTGGTGTGTCGCCGGTATCCAGTCAATCGTTAAATATCAGCAGTACCCAGCACTATATGCAACATCGGGATCACAGCTATACACGCTGTAAAGATGGCATGGATGATTTGAGCACAAATTTGGAAACACCCTCGGATTCTGGTGAGTTGGTCAAGTAAAATTTTTATTTTTATTTCAAGGGAATTTAACCAGCGAAATTTAAAATACGTTGTTGCCATATTGTGGATTTATTTGCAGCCTTTTTATTCTTATCATAATTATTATAATTTGTATACCTACTCGTTTATTAAATACTTGTTATTTGTCTTCTCTTTTTTCTCTATACGTCACTCATGCTTTATACATTCTCTTTTCGAGTGATATTATTACAAAATATTGTGAAATTATTAAATAGAAGTGTACAATTTAAAAAAACAGATTACACTTTGCCCCTTTAAATGTATGCAAGCAAAAACAATTTCCACATTTGACGACAAAACACAAAAGTTGCCATATTGTAAAACAAAACAAAAAAGAGCAGTCATTTCTAGTTCTTTTGTTTGATAAAATTTATAAAATGGATGGCAAAATAAGGCAGACATAGATTTTTATAGAATTTCCTAAAATTTTGGCGCTTTTTTTGTATAAACATCTTGAAGTAAGGCATATTATTAGGCGTTTTCTGCTTGAGCTAAGGCGTCTTTACGACCATTTTTTTATCGTGCCCTTTAAAGGTATGGAAATTTTTGGTGTATTGCTGAGAAAGAGAGAAATTCAGAGATTAAATAGTGCGCAGGTTTTGATTTTTTTTTGCTCGCAATGCATTGTAATTTTTACTACGCCTTAAAGTATGGTTTTGTTTTGTTGGGTTTTATTTTCAAAAGAGTAGTTTCGGTGTTTCTAACTTTAAATTTGTTTAAAATGTTCTGTTTTTCTGGGTTACACCCAAAATAAAGATTATGTATTTTTTTAATAAGTTTTACTTTACTGAGCATACATAAATTAAAGCATACTTAAAGTTTTTTTTTTTAATTTTAAATATTTAAAGCAAGGTTTTAATACTTGTAAATTATATCTGTTCCTTTAAACTCGTACAAGGAGCATATTTATTAGTATGTAGTTACACTTGTCTAGATTTTTATGTTAATTTTTTATATAATTGAGATGTTCAAGTTCTTTCTTTTAGTTTTTTTTTGTCTGGCTCGGTGTTTTAGGTTAAAATGTTTTATGTTAGGGTATTTGCCCTAACATAAAACTACCCTACACCAACTCTGGTCGGCTTAATGCTTAGTGCTTTTACACTCAGACCTGCGCATTAGCCTTTAATTAAGACGTAGGTTTGATTCCTTTGATATTTACGGTGCTCTCAAAAGCAGCAGCGATACATAAGTATATAAACATTTAGTATATATACCCCTTGCTCTTGTTAATATGTACATACGAGTATGTGTAGGTATATAATTAACTCTCTTTTAACCTAACGGTAATTTGTAGTAATGTAATACTAGTTCTGTTGTTGTTATTGTAACTGCATATTTGTTTATATAAAATAGTAGTAAATTGTGTTGAGACATTTAAGAGTGACTTCATATAAAAACTTGTTTTGGCGCGAAATTTTTTACTAATCTAGTTTTTTTTTTTAAATTACCTAAGTAAGGGGTCAGTTGCTCATTGCATTAGTTGTATAAGCTTATTTTTAGCTCTCAAGTTATAGCATTACTCTTAAAAATAAAGTTTTTTGTTTTTATTTTGCTATTGTTTTAACTTGTTTGGGGATTTTTTCTTTTATCTATGTACTTTGTAGTTTTTTTTTCTTAATTGCTTAGTAAATATTTTTGTCTTTTGTGCCTGACAACTAAACTTAGAGCTTTTTTTAGAAAACGGTTTAGTTTTAATTCGCCGGTTTTTCCATACCTTTCACCAAAAATGAAGTTTATATGTATGTACATACTTATTTTGATTAGTACTGATAGTATTGATTGTCTGTCTAAACGTACATTAGTTGCAATCAACTTTTTAAGGGTCACACACATACTTATATATAGCAGTTCCAGAATTTTTGTATTAAAATCAGCCAATACGATTTTATTCCCAAATGTAATAAATTGAAGGGTATTTAAGATTCGTCTTAGACTAATAGGCACATACATATAACACTCTCACTTGTGTTGTTGTGGTATGAGTCTTGTCGTTGTGTATTTTAATTAAGTTAAGATTTTTGTTGCTATGTGCTCTACATTTTATAAATTTATACCAAGATCTAATAGGTTTTGCAAAAATGTAAAAAATGTATAGCTTATTTTATGTGACAGTTATGGAAACATAAACAAAATTTAAAAGTTTAGATATTTTTTAAAAAATTTAATCATTCAATGTACATATGTATGTATTTTAATTTAAAATTTTCTGAAACATTTGCGTTAATTAGTTTTGTTGGTGTTTATTATATGACTCAATATTATATTTTAAAAAAATTTAAACATAATTTTCTACTTCTCTCTTTAAAAAACATTATTTTGTCTAAAAATAATAATTATTAGAAATTTAAAACAAAAAGCTTGTTTGACCCAAATTACAAGCAATTATAACATTATTAAAATATCTTGCTTCTATTTGTAATATTGAACTTATCATAAATCTTTCACCATTTTACTTACAAACATAATTTGCGTAACAGAAATTTTATAATTAAGCATACTTTTTTTATGATTAGTCAAAAAAAAACCTCTGGTTAAAGCCTTGTGCGTATCTTGTGATTAATATTACGTTCTAGACAAGTTTTACACATAAAAAATATTTGTTTAAAATTTTAGCACTTAAAAATTCATATCTATTACTTAAATTCGCAATAGCATAGATGGTAATGAACTTAGTTTTATACCTATAAGGTATAAATATATCTAATATTGCAAAAATTTTCACAAATTTCAAATGGTTTTGCCCAACCCAATTCTTTTAGACTTAAAATATTATACCTCTCTTCAGCTAACTCCCTTAAGCAAAAACCGGCCGGCCGGTAAACATATTTTTTTCAAAATTACAGTCAAATACATAAAAAAAATGTGATGCTGCAACATTATAATGGCAATGGAAATGAAAGGCGGAAGTATAGATTTGATTCAAGAGACCATCTCTCAAACCCAATGCAGAAATACAGACAAACAAGTGACGGACGGACAAACAGACAGATAGACACACAGTTACTGAATGTAACAAGCATTAAACAATATTTAACGGAAATATGAGCGGAAATATCACAGTGTAATAATAAAAGTAACAAAAAAACAGCAACTGCAAACTACGCACAAAAAAGAGTCACATTGAATCAGAAATGTGTATGGGTGTGACTGTTTAAAGAGAACCAAGATAAACAGAGTTAAAACGACTAAAAATAGGCACTACTTATTTAAAAATACGATTTTTTTTATTTCTATTATATATTTGTAGGGTACTTGCTTCTAAATTGTTTAACAAAAGCTTAAATTCTTTACAAAAATTTAGTTGTTCTCCCTACATTACCGACAGGAAATTTTAATTTAATAAGATTTCACATCTTAAATAAATCTACTGAGAAAAAAAAACTGGATATACCTACTTGAAAGTTTTTCTCTCTATTTAAACTTAAAAAGAGCTAAAAGCTTTTTCTATTTATATACTACCCCAATAAAAGCTTCGTTTGCACTGCTTCAAAAGTATCCATTATACAGGGTTAAAGTATCATTATGTCTGAATATATATAAAAAACATACCTACAAGGGGTAAAGAGTAGAGTAGCAGTCTCGTATGGTATGTATACCAAAATAAGTTACTCTATTATTACTACTACAATGACAACAACAACAACAGCAATAAAAAGCTTAACAGCAAATATAAGCAACAACACAACAAGCTATATTTTGCAGCCAACGTACGACCTTGAGTATTTTTGTGTATTAAAAAAAATCATTTTTTATAGCTACACGTGTGTGCAAATCAGAGATGGAAAATTGCTAAAAATATTCAGCTCGGAGAAGACTCCAGTACTAATGATAATTTGGATTTTAAGTTTCTAGTATATACATTCAATCGAAACCACCTCTATTATTATTTTAAATTTAAAATTCAAGTCTCTCTTTTGTATATATAATTAATATTAATTATAAAAATTTACCAACAAATGTTTAAATTCTACAACTTTCCATCGCTGCTGCAAATAAATTGCTTTGAAAATAAGTTAGAAAAGCAACACGATACAGAGAGAAACGAAAATAAACAACAATAATTACAATGATGGGGCCGGTCAAAACCCCAAAAACAACCATTACACGTTTTACTACAACTACTACTGCATTGTGTAGTACTTGTAGTAGTCTCAAGAGAGCTTTAAAGCGTGTTTCCCTCTTTTTACAGAGGTAGACGAATTCAAGATGGTGGGGGCTCAAACAAAAAAGAGATTGGCACAAAGGGATATTTTGTACTCAAAAGGATTTTTGTTATTTGTCATAGACACAGAAATTTAGTTTTGGCGCCATTCCGGGGGGGAGAGCCAAAGCTGCTGTACATTTTGTATAAAACCAGAGAAATGGTTTGAATGTTTAAAATATTAAGTAGGAAAAACCCCTTTAAATAGGGCTGGTATTCAATATCCACAGTAAATCATTAATTTAAGGAATCTCAGAGTTCAATAACCTTTAAAAAAATATAGTTTGAGAAAAATTGATGTTTATCAAAACTACATACATATTGTACAATAATTAAATTTAATTTAGGTGTTCATAAACAAAAAGTAACATTTTCTTTTTAAATAAAGTTTTTTTCTAACTTAAAGTGTTGCCACAACCAAGACAACGCCTTTTAATTTCAAATCCTTATTATGTGTGTGTGTATGTTTTGTCAGCCTTAAGCTATGCTAACTTTTTTTGCCATTGCCTTTGTTGAGCTGTTGAGATTTTTGTTGTGAGTGTTTGCTTTGAGCTTTTAAAGTAAAGCAACTCTGCTAAATGCTGCTCTTTTCTTTATACATTGCTACACATAAAGGACCCTTTTGTTTAAACCAATCTTTTTTCCTTTTATACTAAAAAAATATAAGTGCTTAATGCCTGACTGTTAGAGTCTTTTACAGTCCAACTCCCCTTTGTCGCCTTGCAAAATTGTCATTTATCATTCTTATTTTTTTTTTATTTTTTCTGATATCACCATAATTACTGCGTCACAATATGTTTTATGACAGTTACACATTATAGATAGATTTTTGCTTATACAAATTTTATTACTCTGTATGGCTCATAAAATATGTAAATTATGTTGTATTTTTTAAAAGAAAATATGATTTTAATGGCTTGATTTCAAAGGAATAGTATACTTTAAGGAGTTTCTAAAGGTTTAATAAACACTGTCTAAATTAAGGAGCTTTGAGGATTTTTATATAGCTGTAGGAATTAACCTATAATACTAATTATATTTTAATTAAAATATTTTAAATTGATTGTAATCAAATATTTATTAGTTACGTAAGGGATTACTCGGGTATTTTTTGGTAGTATCATTACTTTTAAGAGTTAGGTTAATCTTATATTTACTAACATTTTATTGTTTTTCAACAATTTGTCTAAATTTTTATAATGTTATAAATTTAATTAAAACAAATGATACATGTTTAAATAATTTTGGTTTTCTATTGATTACTCATCTTTTTTGTCTAATGTCTAATAAGTGTTATTTATTCTAACATTTCTAGTTTATTTATAATTTATTTTGAAAGTAATTGAACTATACAGCTATGCCACACTCTCTTAAATTTATGAAATCAACTGTAATTCTATTACTCATTTTGAAATTTCTAAATATTTCTGGTTTTTAGTAAAAATGATGTAATATGCCAATCCTAAGCATCTCTCTATCTGTCTCTCTCTCTCTGTTTCATATTTTTAAAAAAAGATGGTTTGAAATTTGTGTTTATTGTACCCCGTTAAAATTTTTTGATTAAAAAAAGCAAAAAATAAATTTTATTTTCCCACACTTTTTAAGTAGAAGTAAGTTACTTTAAGCCAGCATCTTCTACAAAATTTCTCCCCCTTTTCGTTAATTTTTTGCAATGTGAGTTGTGGCATAAATAATAAGAAATTCTCCCACAGCTTCTTTAAATAGAGGTCGACTTTATTTATTATAAACGTTCATAGTTGTTTTCTCTTTCATTGTTTCTTTTCTACACATATAATGTCATATTTTTTTCTGTAAAATTCTTTATTATGATTATTGTGAAACTCTGAACAAACATGATCTTCATGAACATCATTATTATAATCGTCGTCGGTTTGTGATGACGTTGATCTTGGTTTAAAGGTTAAACCATATATTTTCTGTGAGTCTGGGCTGGTGTGTGCTTCGGTCTGTGCAACAGTTGTAACTTTACACATGAGTAGTTTGCCAAAGAATTTGCCAGCTCTAAAGAACTTTTTGCCTGTTGGAAGCAAAGAAAAAAAATAATCTTTTGAATGGAATGACTTTTTTTGGTTTGTTTATTTGCCTTTCTACTTACTATACAACAAATACTGTGTGTGTCATGCTTGACGTCTAGAATATTTTTTATATTCCAGCTTAACCACAATATATAAAAGGATGGGGTTTTGTCTGCTATTATTTTGTTACAAAACATGATTTTTTATACTGCTTTTATCTATGTCTTCTAAACATCTATTATTTAAATTTTTTCCATAATGCAATTGTAATAATGGCTGGTGGCTTAACATTTAAACAAATTTACTCAAGCATTTTATATTTTAACTTTAAATCAGGCATCCTTTCTAAGAGTTTGGTTGTTGAATGAATTAAACAAATTTGTTTTTATTAAAGCTTTAATAGCTTTCACTTTAATAGTGTCTTTAAATTGTTTTTTTTTTATTTTCAATTATAAGATTTTTATAAACTTCCTTCCATATTTATTTTCCTGTCATTACTATTTCAATTTAAATGTGTGTTTTTTCGTCTCCTCTGTGTTATTTTAACTCGTGTGAATCAAAATTGTTTGAAATTCACAACATGTGTAAACAATATTATTTCCTTTTGCGGTTAAAAAGCTACAAGACGTTTTTTCAGTTTCACTTTTAAACATGTGTTTTTTTTTTAAGAAAAAAAAAAAAAAAAACAATCGCTACTTAAGATTTTATGGTTTTAGTTTTAAAGATGTTTTAATATTTTTTTTATAAAGGCGCCAAATTATTTAAATTTTAACCAAAAATGTATAAGGTTTTTAAATTATTTAAATTTGCTTTGGCATTACTTGCTCATTTGTTAGCATTACTTTGAATATATACAAACTTTAAAAACATAGTAGATTCATTTGCAAACTTTAGCTTTGGTGTTAGACTGTTAGAATATTATAAACATTATTTGCTAATTACCTAGCATCACTTTGCAAAAGTAAATTTTAAAACAAACTATTTCTTATAAAATTAAAGTTGTTCAATTATTAAACAATTGTAAGCATTACTTGAAAGAGTTTAGTTTCTTTTTAATTAAAACTTATTTAATTACTTGGCATTATTTTTATAGCATAAACGTTATTAACTTAAATTAAAGCATTTCAAATACAAAACACATGCAACTTCTTTTAGTTGAGAACTGAAACACTACAAACCTAACTTGATTTATTTTATCTATTGTGTCATCGTCATCATCATCATATCCATTATGTACTCAGATGACTGGTAACATACATATGTCGCATTATGCCACTAATATACACTAACTGAAAATATAAATTTTATTATATATTAAAGCTTATTACATTAGCCGACAACGACGACATACTTGTGCGTAGCACAGCGAATGTGTAGGTGTTGTTTCCTACTTACAAACCAAGTAGATAGATAGACAGACAGATAGTAGGCCTACATTTTAGTGTGACAAGAGATCTAACACTTTAATAGGAAAAACCAAAAGCAATGTACATATGCATGTATGATTCCTACTACACCAACGCCTCCTCTATATACTGCTGCGGGAGGAATTGTGTGTAATTATTTAGTACGACAACTAAACATCTTTGGACTTTTATTAAATAGTGTCTGTTGTGTTTCTTATCTTTCAATGGAAAAACTACACCCACCTACTACAAGTTTTACACACCAGAACTTTTGTTTTGTTTTTGTTTCTTCTGTTTTAGTTGCATATGCGTCATTCCGGTTTTTTAAGACTACTTGTTGTACAAGAAACGAGCAAACTTACTCTCGTGAGTGCGTCATAATTGAGGCATGTGTATTCTGTAAATGCTACAACTTGTTGAATGAATGAATTTACTGTTTTTGAAAATATTTAATTTATTTTATTGAATTTTCTTCTCTAAACAAAAACAACCTGTTTCATTTAGATAGTTTTTATTTTTTATTTATAATATATATTTTAATATCTATTTAGATTTGATTTTTACTAGTTGCCTGTGTTTTTTTTTTTTGTTTAATTTCATACCAGTTTTTAATTAATTCCTTACGTTTGATCTGCTCAGTGTGACACTAAGTTTATGTCAGTCTTTATTTTTTTTTTTTTTTGTTTGTCTGTTTTTCTCATACAATGACTTTGTTTATATAAGCCAGCTATATTCACCACACGACTTTTGTGTTATATCTTGTTGTATCTTTGGGTTTTTGTGTGGTTCTTCAACTTTCTTCAATTTAATAATAAAACTGTCTGATGTTGCCGCAACACCAATAAATACTTTCTTATTGTATCTAAATACAGCATGACGCATATACATGCATATCCTTTTTGTCTACAACTTCAAAGTCTCATAAATAAAGTATTTTATAGTATTTTTTTTTTATTCTGCTTAGATGTGTCATTATGATTATTGTTTTAATTAGATAGAAATCTTGTCTGTTATAATGAAATACGTTATTTCTATTTAAAATGTTCTATAATTATAGTTAATATTAAAACAGTGCTTGCAGTAGGAATTTAAATGTTTAAAAGGTTTATTGTACTAAAGAGCCATCAAGCCTTGCATGATAATTATGTATAATGCATAATGTAAATTTATAGTGTTTTCTTCAATTCTGTTTAAAATTATATTTAATTTTGTAAGCAAAAAGCTTAAGCATTGGCTTAGCGTTACCGTAATATTGCTTAACTTTAATTATTTAATTTAATTTATTAATAATAAATATTCACCCTATCGTGAATAAAAATTCCACATGAAATTTGTTCCCTTTTATTTTTTTAACATTGAATTTAAATAAGAAACATGTGAAAAGCAAACAAATTCCATGTGGAATTTTTATTCACGATAGGGGTGATTAATATTTTAAAGCTTTAACTCAACAAATTTTTAAATAATATGTGACGAAAGTCCTAAAACTTTAAAAAAATTTAATTTGTAAATATAAATGTTAAATGCTTTTAAGAGAAATGTAAAAACTTTAAAGATTTATGGTAATAAATCATCAAAGCTTTACCTGATAATTTACAGATTAAAGAGAAAATACTTTTCCAACTTTCCTGAAAGCAATATGTTTCACAATAATTTCCATAAATCCTTCACCACACACTTACCATGCCCTGACCTTATTTCTGTACCTAAAATAAAAGCAGTTTTTCTTCGATTTAATTTATCAGATTTTTAACAACATTATTGAAAAATCAATTTAAATTAAAATTTAATTTATTGTCATTGCTCTAGACATTCTTTACAGGCGACAGTACAGACATTTTATTTAACCTGTTTATTTTTTCAAAATCATGTCGCTAAAAAATAAATATACAACAAAACCAAAAAAAAGAGAAGATAAAAGTGCATAAATTTCATACTTTCCCACCATAAACTTAAGCAGCATCTTCCTAAAGGCTAAAGAAGGAACGCTAAAGAACCAACACAAAAAATCGCTGTTTATATGTAAGCACAGCAGCAACCTAAAACAATATTGTTTACAATTGTTGTTGTGGTTGCTGTATTATAACCTTGCGCAAGAGTTGCTGGCTGTGCAGCTGACTTGAATTTATTTCTAAAGGTGTTGCTGCGCATGCATATATTTTTTTCATTGTATCATGTCAGCTCAAACCTTTGTATGTCCACGATTTTTACATACATACATACTTTTAAAGTTACAAACAAACCAGCAAACAAAAAACTATATTGCTGCTTGCTATTGATCTTGGCTTAAATTTGCCGTTCTGTAAAGTGACTTGGTAACAAACTTAACTCCATCCAACCACTCCAGTCTACCACAGACAGGCACTCGACATATTTGTTTAAACGTCTCAGCAGCAGCATAGTGCATTATTGCTAGCCTTTTAAAAAAAGTCATTGGCTTTGTATTGCCACTACTGTGATCTCCAAGTTTTTTTTTTTTTTTTTTTTTTTTTTTTTTTTTTTTTTTTTTAATGTATTTTCATTTTGTCGTAAAACTAGTTTTTTTTTTTGCAAATTTTATAATAAATCTTAACATTATTGTTACTAGTGGCATTTTTACAAAGTCACCATAATCATCATCAGCAACATACAGACATTGTCATCATCATCATCATTAACATTTTTTTGTTTTGGTCATTTTTACTCTTCGCCCCGGCTCTCTGCAGTGCATTGTTATGTTTACTCTTTAAGTAGCTGAAGAAACAAAAAAATTCCCTGGCCTTCTACGGGTTATTGCAGTGGTCGGCATAAGAGAACATGTACATTACTCTTTCTCTGTTTTAATTTGATCAGCTATTTAGTGTGGGTTTCGTTTCGTGTGGTTTCAGATAAATCACCGATCACCGATGTTCATGTTTCAGCACCGGATAGTTATGAGTGTTTATCACTGGTTTATTTTTGCTGGCACATTCTGTCTCTTGCAAGAAATTCTTTTACGTAGTTTTGCGTGTATCGAATATTTATGTTGTTGTTAAATTCATTATTGAATTCTTAGGAATTATGCAAATTTAAAATGTGTTTACAAATGTCTTCAAACGGCGGATTTTATCTATAAAAAACGGTTATTTATTATTTTTTTTTTATAATATTGAATATAATTCTTTGGAAAATAGTTTTTATTTTTAGTGGCATTTAGAATTTATTAGTTTAATAAATATTTAATAGAAACAGTTGTAAAATATAGCTTACCTGGTAATGTTTTTAAGTAATTCTGATTTTTTTAAGTAATTACATGGTAATGCCAGGTTTTTTGAGGAAGAATTTTTACATTTTGTAACTCAAAAACTTATTTCATACATTTACAAAAATATTTAATAGTTTTTTTTTAACATAACTTACTAATTTTACCACTTTTAATGTAATGTCTTTATTAACAGTTACAATACCATACTTTCTAAATCTTTTCGTTTCTCTTTATCAATATTTTAGAAAAACAAAAATAAAACAAAAGAATATTTTAAATTATGAATGAATAAAAACCACAAGTTCCGTTTGCTAAAGCTTTTGTTTTGAATATAACAAATCAGCAAAGTGGTGAAAAAACTGAATGAATTTGATTTTAAAGGCCACTGTGATTTATTGCATAGATTTTAAATACAAATGTAATACAAATTAAATACGGTGTTGCTAAGTTGAGATTTTTTGTTGCTTTTGTTTTTCGAAATATTGCGATAAAGTCTTACGGACGTACTTAAGATTTAAAAAGCTTTATTTTTTATTTATTATTTGACTTCGAAACCAGTCATTTGTCTGGAATAAATTGAAAGCAAATCTCAATATACCTAGTTGGTTAAAATGGTTCTTAAACAACAATTTTTAAGTTTGTCTTAGGTTGTCTTATTAAACTTAAAGTTATTCATTTATGTATTTATTTTGCCTTTAAATGACCTCCAAAAGTATGTGCTGATTTTCCCAATTGTTTGTAAATGCTGCATGTAATATTTTTCAAATCACCATTAAATGCTGTTTGTGCAACATTAGCTAAAAAAAACCACACCATTCACTTTATAGTTTCACGTGTTTGTGCTGCATTTTTTTGTTGAATGTGCAACAATGTGAGGGGCCTCTCTCAGCCAGCAAATGGAATGTAGGCTTGTGGTGTGGGGAGATTGCAAAAATTGTTGCTGCTGCTACAAAAAAAAAAAAAAAAAAAAAACAGGAATTCGATAGGAGGACATGAGACAATACTACCTCTACTACCAACTGTTTTCTGACACATAGCAACAATCTCTAATGTACAATAAAAATATATATTTTTTTCATTTGCGGTATTAATGTTGATATTGCCACAAACAATAACAGACTTTAAGCTGAAAACAATAACAACAATTTAATAGCTCTAGCATACAAAATAATGCCATAAAATTCAAATAGACATTATGACGAGACAAAACAACAAGTCTACAATAATACGAGTAACAGGAAAAAAAAACCCACAAAACCAGCCACATACAACTGTTTAAACATTAAAATCGTACGAATACAGGAAAACCGAGGTGTCTTGTCTGGAGCACCACTAACGTCATAAACTCTGCTTAAAAGAATTTCGAAAAATTCTTAACATTTTAGTCACCAACGAAACTAGTGTGAACGCTTTTCTATTTTCTGTTGGTTTTTTGCTTTAATGGAAAGAAATCAAAAACGTGTGCAAAAAAATAACAACACGCGCTTATCTAGAAAGAAAAATAATTTCGAAAAAAGCTTCTCTATGTGCAAGCTTGTCACTTGGTGAGTTTTTGCAATTGCATGGCAAATTCCTTTTTCAAAAGCATTCTCCCCTTGCCTAACCCCCATCGTTATTCCGAACATTCAGCTTTACTAAGCCAAACAAACCAGTTACAGTTGTATTATATACATATATGCATACATACATACATATGTATGTTTATGCGAATATACAAAAGTTAGTAGAGAAGGAAGCATCTCTTGTACCGCCTCCTCCTACCCCTTCTAATTCTCTAGATTACCTACTCTAGCTGTAGTAGCTGGTTTTATTCATTGTTCAATGTAGTCATCGTCATCATCATCATCATCTTCTCATAGTAAGTGAGTGTAGCTGTAGTTTATGTATTTTATGATTGACTGACTGACTGACGAGTTTCTTGTTTCAGTAGCTGGCATGTGCATTATTTTATGTAAAGAAATGCAAAAAAATAAATAAAAAAAAAACTTTTGAAATATTTGAAAAATGTCAGAAGAGAAAGGATTTTTTTATAAAAACAAGAAGTTAGTAAAAAAGAAACTAGACACAGTAATTGCTGGTTTTATTTTCATTTCATGGGAGACATTTTTTACGTTTCTCTGTATGATTATGACTCTATAACAGTGGTCGGCTTAGAGAGAGAACATGTAATATGAATTAAAATAACATGTTATGACTTTGTTTCTCGGCTGTAATCTGCTGAGCTATTAAAGGTGATTTTTGTTTATTTTCTTTAAGATTTTTAAGAGCTTTCCTAACATCTGTATACGGTTCCTGGTGGCTGAGACTGCCGACCACTGCTTTATATACGTTGTTTTACAAATACTAAATGTGGCTCATACATTTCGAATTGTAATTATAGCAGGAATTTTTTACATGTAAAAATTAATTAGAAAAAAATAGTTTAGATCTGTAAATTATCAAATTGGTTGAGATATAATTAGTTGGTTTTAAGTTAACAGTATTATCTGTAATCTAAGATTTGCTAAAATAAACCAGCAATAGATAATGAAAGATATTTTTCTCAATAACGTAACGAATATTGAGTCACAAATGTTAAAGGTCGAATTTCATGTCTCAGCCATATTCTTTCCTAATGAATGGAAATTTTTTCTCTTAGTTTGTGTTACTAATTATAAAAGAAATTCCATTTCAATTAATTTTAATTGAGTTTTTGTTTCATTCATTAAATATGCTGACTAACATATACATACATTAACACTTTATATTCATGTAATAACATTTTGCATATTTGTATAAAAAAAATAAAAATATTTGTTTTAATCGCAAGCAGCAGTAGTGGTGATGTTGTGATGGCATGTAGTACATACTTCCGCAACAAATTCTATTAGTTAACACTTCCTGTATGACAATTTTTTCTGCTAACTAGCTGGCAAGCAGGAGCTGAACACCCAGCCAGACCCATATACAACGCAGTTTTCATTTTCACTATATAAAATTGTACATACATGTGTTTTCTGCTGCCACCAAATATTTGCTATTGCGTGTGTAAATAATAAAGTTCAGAAAACTCTGGCCGCTACACGAGGACAAAAGACATTATAAGTATTAAGTATTAAGTAGTCTTTGGAGTATAGGTACGAATGGCTTTAATGTTTAGAATTTGTATGTATAGTTTCTCTATTTGTTTTCCGCTCTATACTTAAGGGATTCCAACACCCATTCAATGGAAAAAGTGAAAATGTAAGGATAGTTTTTTTTTTTGGTTTTGTTTGTTTTGTAGACCTATAAAATATACTAACCTCCCGCAGTTTTATTAACTAGCCTAGTTATATTGGCCATTATTTGTACAGCTACTAATTATTTAAGTGTTTAACATTTATACAACGTATGTAGTATGAAAATCGACAAAACAAAAACTAAAAGCAAATACTTAAATTATTTTTAATAAGAATTTAGAAAGCAACATACATGGTTATTTACAACAAATATTAATATTATATTTACTACTTAATTGTTTGGCATTTTTGCATACATATTTAAGTAATAGTAATTTTTCATTTTTAAAAATCTAGAGCATTATCAAACATTAAAACTCTAATATATGTATGAATATTCGAAAAAATTTATAAATTTAAATAAGTCACTTGTTTAACAAACAATACAATATTGTTATCTTTCAACAAATGCGTTTAGTTTAAACAAAAACCAGACATTTTTGGTTGTCAACCAAACGACAGACAGGTTTTTTTTTTTGGTAAAACCAATTTAAATCAAGCGAAGAGCAACATAATGTAGGGAAAGGGGCAAAGATATTCAAGATATCAATAGGCACGTGCTAAAATAAAATACAACAAAAGTGTTTAAATATCTTTTAAAAACTCACATCGGATCTTTTTTTTTTTTTGTTTTTTTTTTTGTAGTTTTTGCTAAAACAAATATTTAACAAATGCTTTTTAACTTTAAAACAATTTAGAGTTTTACCTTTTTCTAAATTTAAGCAAATAATAAGCAGAGAATATTAAATTAATTGTAATATTAGACCTTACAACATAATGAACACATTAAAAGCGTTAGGTTTGCCACAAAGCAACAAGTTGGTTGGTTGGTTGGTTCATCATCTCTTTATTAGATGAATATAACAGAAATAATTGAAAAAGGCATGCGTTAATGGTATTTTATTTTTCTACAAGCAACAAAAATGTTGGCAGCTTGTTATTAAATTAATTATGTTTTTGTTGTAGTAATATTTATGCAAACATAAAAACAAGCTGCTTGCTTGCTCTCTAACTATTTTTGTATTTATATTTCTAAATATACATACATATGTATGTATGTAGTTACATATGTATCTATATGATATATGTATGTATGGTGAAATAATTCCCCAATGTAGCTGTTGTATCTTGGCACAAATGAATTATTGTGTTGTTTTTTTTTATCATTTGAAACTTCTACTATTATTATTTCAACATGTTTTTTTTTTTTTTATTTACTTTTTCACTCTCTGGCCCACCATCATACAATCATACAACAAAATGTATGTATGTGCAATTTGCACATGCTATTTTATAATATGTACGAGTATATATGTACATAATTAAGGCAAATAACTAAATATACAGACAAAATCTAATAAACTTAGTAATAATTCTTGCAAATAGCATTAAACTAAACTTAAATAACTGGCATCAATACACTCCGGAGTATTTACATAAAGATCTTTTCTGAAATCTTTTTAAATCATCACTGTTCGAGCATTATGGGCTAAATCAAGGTAATCTTAAATTTGTTACTTGAATTGCTTAATTATTTGAAAATTACTTAAAAATCTTCAGCATTATCTGAGCATTACTGCTAATTACTGAAAAATCAGCTATTCATTGTTATTTTAGTTTTTAATTTGTTAATTTGTTTGAACTTGTGGACTTTGTATTGTTGGCTTAACAGCCGATCACTGCTATAGATGGCTTTTTAATAAAATCATTAAAGTAATCTAATTAACTTTTGATTTTCTTAGATATTTCTTAGTAAAGAATTGATTAATTACTTTAAATAAAAATTACTAGATTTGTATAATATATACTTCTTGGCATTTCTTTATAAACAAATAAATTTTTTTGTTTGTTGCAATTTCTGCGTTATAAAAGTTTTCCATTATAGATTTTTTTATTTTGTTTAACATGAAATGTGAATATAATGAAAACTGTTGCCAACATTTTAATAAAATATAAAATAAATTAAAACAAAATTTTAACAAAATCTAAAAAAGCCCAGCCGTTGTCCCACGTTCAGTTCAGTTCAGATCGGCTATTGCCAGCAGCTAAACAATAAAAAAGTAACAGAGAAAATGCGCCCCAAATTATCGCAAATCTTAGATAAGAACATATGCATGCATATGTTTTATGTGCGTATTCGCCCCAGTATAATGATATAAAAAAAAAGAAATAAGTTAGGCAGGTCTGGTAAAGTGTTATACAATTTGTAGTGCGTAAGACACGGCTAAAATAAACAATCTCTGGTATTAATTGTATAAATTATGTAAAATAAAAATTAAATATACATACATACCTACATATTTCAAATAATAGCATTACTTTTATTAAAGAATTACACTTAAAAATTTATTTGCAAATCTTTAATATTTGAGAAAAACTTAAATTGTTCAAATAGTTGTTGTATAAATCATTAATTTTCTCTCCGTGTATAAGAAAATGCGTCGAATTGTGTGTGTAGGTTGGTTTTAGCTATTTTTTTTATTGGATTCGTCTATCTTTGCTTGTGCGTTTTTTTTTTTGCTTCGAGAAATGTATGTTATTGCTTCAAAAAGTATAAAGCAGTGGTGAGAGTATAACGGCGAGCGGTGGCAGGTGGTGAGGGGTGGGGGGCATTACTTTTGTGCGATAGTGTATTAGATTAAAATTATGAAATAAACGTTTGATATTATACTATACAAATAAATTTATGCGTAGTTTATGCTAGTTTGTGTGTGTTAAAATTTTGCTTTGCCTAATATTCAAATCATAGGTTAGCAACAAACACATATACAGATTTTGGTTCTTTGAATTTTTTTTTTCGTTTTAATTTAAAAAAATGTTAAAATTTATTTTATTTATACAACAAAAACACCTAAAGAAACTAAAACTAAACCAAATAAAAATGAAAATGAAAAATTTGCGTTAATTTAAAACGTAATGACATATTTGTGAAATGTTAATTAAATTTAAACAAAAATAGGCAAGAAATAAAAACAAGCTAAAAGATATATTCAAATCGCTGTAAAATACACACACTTACGAATGCAAATGAACGACCCTGTACGAATACAGTAGGCTGGTGGTTTGTATGGTTGGTTTCCCTAACCCAAGAAGGTTTTAAATTGAGTACGGCCAGTCTGTTCCTATAATAATGGACCTATGATAATGGCGTATAATTTATATTTCCTTTTGGTTAGTTTTTGTTATTTATAAGCTTTCTAACTATAGCATTGTTTCTGTAATTGTAATTGTATTTATATTTTTTGTTGTACATATACATACATATATATCGTGTTGTTGCTAAGTTTTTATAGGCCTAACAATGCCAGCCAGCCAACATACTATACAATTTCGACTAGAGCACTAACACTTTGAGTTGTTTTTGTTGCTTTCGTTTTCTTGTTCAGTATTTTACAAATGTATTTTAGTCTAGTATTTCTGTAAAATAAAAAAATAGCAAAAAAAAATCATTATTTTGTTGTTGCTAGGCGGAAGATTTTGTTAAAGTGTGTCAAGCACTCTTGACGCCGTTGTTGTCGTTGGCGCTGTCGTCACCTTCAAGTGCAGCAGTAGCTTCTTTGCCAACACCACCACTCTTAAGCAACAATATCGCTACCTACTAACAGCCGTCTACAATCTTTGATAATGTTGCTGCAAATTTCTTTATTTGGGCCTCCAAACGTTTAAAAAGCCCACCTGTTTTCCTACTTTTTAAACCATTAAAAAAAAATTATTTCAAGCAATGGAGCAGGGGAATATATCCTTTTTTTGTAAGGAAAATTTGGCTTGTGTTATGTGTTTAAAAATAACCTGGTTTCTATTCTATTATTCTACAATTTTAACGGCCTAAACAAATTTAAAAGCTAATAGTACATAATCAGCCTTATTATGAGTGTCGTTTTCTTTTTACGACAACGACTGTTTCGTAATAGATTAAAGAAACAAAATTAATTTTATCTTTAATCTATTACGAAAGAGTCGTTGTCGTAAAAAGAAAACGACACTCTTAATAAGGCTGATTATGTAATGGGGATAATTTGCTAAAAAGCAAGAAAGGTTAGCTTAAAGCTTTAAAAATGACAAAGCACTATACAATTCAAGTATGAAAATTGTTTAAAACCCAAAAGCTCCGTACACAAAATCGACTGACAAGTTTTTAACAGCTAATAGCTTTTAGTTTTTTTTTAATATATACAACTCAACCTTAACAAATTCTATAAAAGCTTTAACTATTGTAAACTTAAGTTTTAAGTTTCAAGGAAAAGGCTTTAGGAAATAACGATTTTATTCATACTTTGTATAGAAATTTTAAAAGGTTTTCTTTCCACAACAACATGACTTTTTCTAGAGAGTTTTTCCATAATTTCCATAAAATTTTAATAAATATTAAGTCTTAAAAAAATTCAAAAAAAAAATTAAAAAAAAAAAAATTAAAATTAAAAAATTAAAATTAAAAAATTAAAGTAGACTTCAAATGTACTTTAAGAAAATTTTGTTTGAAAATTTTGTCTAAAAGCACACTTCAAACCTACTTTATTTTTTATGAATAATGGGGTTAAAATGTATTTTTTTTAAACTAGGATTTCACCAAAAACTGTATTATTTTCAATCTTTTGTGTTCCTCCTAATTACTTTTTAATCAATATATACATACATACAAATAAGTATATGTGTATGTGTATAGGCTTCTTTTATTTAAGCTGATATTTTATTTTATAACAATTTTGTTTTGCTTGTCACCAATTTTTTGCTCCCTACACAATAGAACTTTTTGACTTCTGTTCTAAGCCATATATAGTTGTTGTATAGCTTGTAGTTGTTTTCTAGGATTTATGGCCTTTAAATGATTTTATTATACCAGCCCTAAAAACCAATTGTCTAAACGGCGCCAAAAATATTACAGCTGTATACAGACAACTTTTTTTTACTGTATTTTTAGTTCTTTTTGCTAGTCTTATTTATATTTTTTTTTGCCATGCTACAAACTGTTCGTTCCACACCAACATGACTGGCACTAGATTTACAATCCATACACGAACAAAGGTCAATGACTTTTTATGTTTTGCAGTTCGTACCATAATAATTTAATAATTTCAAAATGTTTGTACTTTTGCTGCTGCTCCTCACAATTGTGTTAAGGAAAAGTTGTATGAAAAAAACAAGTACATTTTCTTTTCCTCTGCATAATCGGCTTTAAAAGTCATTGCATTTCCATTTTCATCCCCATTCATATTTCTACTTCACTGATCTATAATCGTGTGCTGCAACAACCACAGTAACTACCAATATTTCTACAAGTGTGTTGCCCTAAAGAGGCACGCCTTGTAAAATTATGCCTCTACCCTGGCCTACTGTGTTATAGCTATGTATGTATGTATATAATAATTATATATGTATGCATGTAGGTTGTGTGTGTGTAGTTAAAGCTCTCTATGAATGAATAATTGCTTGAAGTGTTTGTATATGAACTTTACAATACTAGAATAAATGTAACTTTTTTCATTTTGTATGCTAAAAAAGGCAAGCAACATCAATATATGTATATAAAAAACGCTGGGGCATGAAGTAGGATTAAATTGTAAAGTAGGTTCTTGAAGCATAAGATGACGACATATTCTTGTTTTTTTTTTTTTCTTTTTTTGTTTCTTATGAGTCTTTAACCAGAAGTGGAATGATGACATAATATGCTGCTCCTATTCGATTTTTGTTTCATTGATTATTGACTTTAGTCAATCGTCGAGTTACTTGTAATATGTATGTGTGTAGCGTAGTTTATTGTCTGTTCTGACTTTTTATTAGTTCCCTCTACGCTATATTTCTATTGTCAAAAAGTTTTCTGAAAAAAAAAAACAGGGCATTCACTTTGCCACGGGATGTTTGCCTATTTTATATTTTGTTTAAACAAATTTAAATTAAAAAATCTGTATTTTAAGATTTTAATTAGTTATTTTTATAAAACACCACAGCAAATACTAATTCCTCTTTCTTCCTTTTTATTATTTATCTCAATGCAGAAGAAGAAATTGACGTTGTCTCCATTAATGACAAAAAGCTACCCACAAACCCCTCGGACAAGGATCGTCGTGTGCTTCAGACGAAAGTCGCTCACAAATTCAATGCCGCTCGTATTGTTAAAAATCCCAATGGCATACGTACCATACCACCACGTCGCGGTTCCTACGAATTCCCCTACACCCCGGCCAGCAGTAGTCCGGTGAAATCAGTCAATAACTCTCGGTTCCCCTCACCGGCCGCTACACCCTATCAAAATCAATACACCACTAAATACGTACAACAACAGCAGCAAATGATGACAGTGGTCGTTACCGATTCGGCGACTGGCCTTCCCATTAACATTTTAAGTTCGGCCGATAAATCGCGCAAACGTTTATCAGGCAACGGCGGCAGCACATCCAATATCTTGAGTAGCAGTGATTTGTCGGCGTCTGACACTTCATTGGCCAGCATGCCACCTACCAAGAAACATCGTGGTAAGAAGACCAAACATTTGGTAACCGCTGTGCAGCTGCCCAATGGCATTTTGAAGCGTCACTACAGTGTGGACGAGACCGCCGATACCATTGAAAAGCGTAATTTGCACAATGACATGGAACGCCAACGACGCATTGGTTTGAAAAATCTATTTGAGGCTTTAAAGAAGCAAATACCCAGCATTAAGGATAAAGAACGGGCACCCAAGGTGAATATTTTGCGTGAGGCCGCTAAACTGTGTGAGGCCTTGACCCGCGAAGATCTACAACTGATTGAGCAAAAAGGTAAACTCAAAGAAGAACTTAGACGGAAACAAGAACTCTTGGCAAAGTTGAGAGCTCCTCAACAGATAGATTGATAAAGTCCAACTTAAAGGTTTGATATTTTTTTGCTAACAAAAAATACACCCTTAGAAAAAATACATCTTACTATCAGCTTACTATCCGGAACGTTTGAAGAATTTCTTATGTAAGGAAGTTACTTTTATAGAGCTTATATCAAGAGTTTTTTTTTGTTTATTTTTTTTTTTATTACAAAATTGTTCTACTTTTTTTCTTTTTTTTTTTTTTGAATTTGAAAATTTAAATTGAGTTTTTTTTCGAAATTTTTATTTGTAGCTTGTAAGTGAACTTTTTTTAATTTTGCTAATTTTAAACATTGGAATATGTAATAACTTTTTTTGATTTAATTTTCTTTAATTTCCTTTTGCTTAACTTTTAATTTTAGACAATAATTTAATTTTGTGATAAATTATTAAAAAAAAAAAAAGAAAGAAAAACAACAAACACAAAACACCATAGATTTTGTGTATGTAAAAAAAAAGAAAACGGAAACTTGAAATAACACAAAACAAGCAAAAATTTAAAAACTTTGTCCGCAACTAACTGAAACAGTTGAATAAAATAGAAAAGCTTTTAGGATATACAGCAATTCCTAAAAAAAAGCCAAACGCCACCCAGCTTAGAAAAGCTACAAGTGTGAGACGTTTAGGAAGATCGCATGAAGCCCGATCAGACCAGCATGAAACAGCCAGATTAGAGTCAAAAGTGAGTGTTTTAAAGTCAGAGAGCAACGAAAGCATGTGAGTAAAGTGAAGTCAAGATTAAATGCAAGATTTTATCAACAGAATAGAATGATGAAGGCTTTAATTTTTAGAAATGTTTTTTTTTTTTTTTTTTTTTTTTTTTTCAACAAAATTTTCCTAAAGTTTGGAGAAATTTTTTATTGTTTGAATACAATTTCCGTTTTAAATTTTTCTTTTTGGACCACAAGTGATTTAGTTTTTTGTTTCTGTTTTTATTAAAACATATTTAGTTAGCATTACTTAGTTTTTATTTTAATGAAGCAAGCTTGCTTACATAAATATATATACATATATATATTTTTTCATTTTTATAAAAATAAAACATAATAAAAAGTAATATTAATTAATGTTAATTGAATTGATATTTTTTTCATAATTTTTTTTCTTTACAATTATATAATTAACTATATATATATATAAATAACTATTAATACAATTACCAATTTTAAAGCAAGTTTTTTTCTATATCTAATATATGTATATTGTAAAATATATAATTAAAATTTAATGATAATTGAAATAAAATGCAAATAAAAATTAACTTAATTAGGGATATTGACAAACAGTTTAGGGTTGATGTCTTAAAAAAAAATAGAGAGATTTTAAGAGAACTTGGTTTATATAAAGAAAAAAGTAACACTAAATAAATTTTAAAGCTAGTTTAACTAAACTCGCTTAAATCAAGTTTATGTAGTTTACTGTTTTAGCCAAGTTTTTTCTCTTTTATTTAAATTTTTTACATTTTATTACTTGATTTTTAGATTTTTTTAAGAATATTTTTAAATTAAGCAAACAAAAACGAGGTTGGGCGTTCTTATACCCAGCTGATTAACTGTCGATGTTTTTTGCTAATAAGTTTTTCTAAATATTTTGTTTCTTTTCATATTAAACTATATACAATATACATACATAAAAATCTTAAAAAATAATAATATTTTTTAACATTAAATTAAATATAAAACAAACAGATAATATTTACATTTATTATTATATTATTATATATGCATACATACATACATACATACATATGTATATGCAAATACATACATATATACTAAACTATTGAAAGGATTTCAAAAAAATACACTAGATTTTAACTTAATATAAATAAAAGCCTATAATAAAACCTTTAATTATCAGAATTAATAATAACTACAAGTGGATTATGCTTCAAAAGAAAATTAAGGGCGAAAATGAAATACTTTTTGTTTTGCTTTTTTTAATATAAAAAAATATGTGTATAATATTTAGCATTTATTTTTTTCTAACTTCTAATGCTTTGTTAAAAAGAAAAAAAAAACAAAAAAAGTTTAAAACATTTTATAAAATAATATTGAATTATTATTAATTTTTTTTTTAATTTTTTTCAACACAACATGTACATAGAAATCTCGGTTTATATTTCCTAATAGAAATTCTAAAAAAGAAAAATAATTATATACCTAATACAAACATAAAATAATATTTATAAAAATAAAAAATAAAAATAAAATATTTTTGTTAAAAATTACAACCAAAAAATACAACAACCTTTATATATAAACATGTAAAGAAATTTATATATAAAAACAATCCTCGCACTTTTTTTATATTTTATTTTACAATATTATACAAACAAACCCCCTCAAATCTACCATATTCCAAAATAACTAGAAAAATCAACCCCAAAAAAATAACAAAAACAAACTTAGAAACAAACAAAAAAATTTTCCAAAAAATAGCAAATGAATTGAAAACAAAAAACAACCTTTAAACTTACCTCTGAAGAAAAAAAAAAAATTGAAAATGAAACATAAAAATAAAAACATTTATATATACATATATGTATACATACATATATAGTTACTGAAAAACAAATCAACTTTATCTTATTTTTTTATATACGAATAAAAAAAATATGGAATATTTACTTTATAATTTAACTACTTTTTACCTATTACTACAACCACTTCGTTAATAATAATAATAATTATTATTTTTTTTTTTAACTAAAAATAATTTTCAATAAAAAAAAAACTTTACTGTTAACATTATTTTTTATTATATTTTTATTATTACATATTCATTAATTTACTTAAAACTTAAACACATACATATATATATATATATTAATTCTAAAATAAAACCCTAAACATTTTGTTTATGTTCTAAAATGTTTTATCTATATATTTTTATTATTTAAAACAAATTAACAACCCTCCCTCCCCCCACAAAACAACACAAAACAAAAAGATTTTATTAAAAAAAAATTTTTTTTTTTATTTGTCAAAGACTGTTAAACTACAACAACAAATACATATAAATATTTACAATAGTTAATTTTCTCTAAAATTACAAAACCCTCCACCCAACAACCCCCGTAAAAAATAATAGTGACATATACAAATTTATGAAAATAGCATTGATTTTTTTTTATTTGTATTCAAACATATTTTGATTTTAAATTCATATATAATATTTAACATTATATGAACTTTTATGTCCTTTATTATCTATATACATACATTATAAATAAAACAAATAATATTATACATTTATATACAAAATACTTATTTTGCTGTAATCTTAAAACAACAATAACAATAAAAAGAAACACAAAAAGCTAATTAAAACAAATACCATATGTTGTTAAATAATATTACAAATACAAACATTGCAAAATAACAATAGAAATCATAAAATATAATACAAAAACAATTTACTGTAATAATAAATAAATACAAATAATAAAAATATATACATAAATATATTTAAAGAATGATTATATGGAAAGAAAATCTTAATAAACAAAAAAGTTGAATTTTTGAAATTACAAAAAAAAAGTGGACTTTTACTTAACAAAACACGAGCAAAGAAATGAAGTGAAATGGAATGGGAGGGAAATACAGAAAGGAGGAATTTTTGAAATTTTAAATATTAATTTATAGCGAAAAAGATTGAAACGAGAAAATTTCCTTTGGTAGATGGCCATAACTAGTAAATTTTCTACAGAAAACGGGAAACTAGAGAAAACTGTCCTCGTTACAGAGGAAATTTCCCAAATAAAACTGTTCCTTTTACAGAGGAAATTTAAAATATGTAGTAGTATTATAACTACAGAGCATTGCACGTTAAAGTTGCTGAAGTCGATATATAAACCTAAACAAAACTAAGGGCCCGATTATCGTTCACAACACTAAAATATTTTGTTTTCTCGACTACAACACAATATGCATTTTTCATACGATTAAGCCGTTAAGTGTTGTGAATTGTAAACGCAGTTTACAACATACAGCATCAAAATACTTAGTGTTGTGAACGGTGATCGGGTTCTAAATTAAGAATAATATTACTACATTGTGTCATTATGATGTCTCTCTAAATTCTATCATCATACAAAAAAATTAACAATCATTCTATGATGATTGATATAATGTTTTTTCAATTGGTGTTGCAAATTAATTATAAAAATAAAATAAAGAGAATTCCAAATACAATCAAATATTCAACTAAATAAATGATGTTTTGATTGCCCAACGAAGCATTTAATAAGATAATTATACATTTGAGTAATTTGCAAATAAAAGTTAATTATTTTAACTTTACACAATTGAAAACGCCAAAACAAAAAATAAAAAAGAACATTGAAATTGTACGTCGAAAAACTTACAACGCATGAAAAATAGAAAACAAAATATGTTTGATAAAGTTAAAAAAAAAGAAAATAACACAAATGTTGTTTAATTTCAATACATTTATAGAGTGAAGTCAAAATGGCAAAGTTTTATTTTTTCAATTCTAACCAACGCATGAATCAACTTGAAGACCAAAAAACAACACAGCACGTATTTTGAAAGGAATTTCCTGTAAATAAAAATGTAAGATAAAAAAGAGGGGGGGTCATATACTAAATATGTTTGAGTTAGTCAGTTTTTGCTTAGATGAATTTCAAATGATCTGGAAATGACAGGTTTTAGAAGTCTTTCGCTTCCTCTATGTTAATTTGCTTTTTGAATGAAATAACACTTGATTGATTTAAATCTAAACTTAATTAACAAAATTCATTGGCATTTGCTGAATGTAGGACAATCACAGTTTTTTAAAGAATATTTGTGTTTATTTGACAGCTGATAAGAGTTCAATATGTATCATACGTGTAGATTAATTACAGCATTAATTCAGTTACAGTTACTATATTTAAACATTTGTAGTTATCTCTCTAACAATGTGAAAACCCCTTCTGCATAACACAAATGTTTTTATTGTTATTATTTGAAGATTTATATAAATAAACCTCAATTGTTTAAAAACACAATTGTATTTTTGTCTGTATAGTTTGTAGTTTTTGCAAATCGGAAAAATAAATAAATTTAAAATCAATTTAATAAAATAAAGTGGTCAATGACACAGCCATAGAAGACAAAAAACAACATACACGAATAAGTACACATTCGTTCATTTTGTTGCTATTATATTCAATTAAAATTTTTACTCTTAAAAATAGATGAAAAAATGTATAAAAAAATAAAACATTCGTTGCATTTAGTTTTAAAATCAAAATAAACAAAAAAGTTAAACGAATTTCAAACTGCTTAAGAAGTCAAAAAACAACTTAAACAAATTAAAAACAAGTAAGAAAGTATAGTCGGTCAAGCCCAACCATATAATACCCTACACCCAGAATAAGTATAAAACAGTTTTTCAGAAACGATCATCCAAAAATTTAGAGTCATGATGTCTGTGAATATAAATATTATATGTGTTAAACTTTATTTCGATATAAATACTTTTAAAAGATTTATGGAGGTTAAAGTGAATTACGGAGAGGATCTTATATGGGAGTTTCGACTAATTGTGGAGCGATCATAATAAAATTGTACCGTATTATTTTTAGACATATGAAATATATTTTCATTCAATATTATTTGGATACCAACATTTTTGAGACAGTTATGCTCTTTAAGGTGATTTTCGGAAGTGGGGCTTATATGGGAGCTACGACTAATTATGGACCGATCATAATAATTGTATACATACGAAATATATTTGCGTTAAATATTATTAGAATACCAACATTTTTAAGAGAGTTATGCTCTTTAAAGTGATTTTCGGAAGTGGGCCTTATATGGGAGCTACGAGTAATTATGGACCGATCTGCACAAAATTTGCAGATGTGATTTGGCTTCATTTACCACTCATTTGTGATGAAATTTGTTTGGATACTTGCATAATTCAAACATTTATGATCGGCGAACCCCAATTTCGGGAGGACATTTGTATGGGGGCCAGGTGCAATAATGAACCGACTTACACCAGTTTCAATGCCATCCATCCTTGGACCGAAAAAATATCACATACCAAATTTTATCGAAATATCTTCCAAGTTGAGACCTGTACTCTGCGCACAAGCTTTACATGGACAGCCAGCCAGACGGACGAACATCGTTAAATCGACTCAGAAAGTGATTCTGAGTCGATCGGTATACTTTAAGGTGGGTGTTGGACCAATATTTCTGGGCGTTACAGACATCAGCACAAATCCAATATGGTGGTGTAGGGTATAACAAATATGTGCATACATCAGTACATCAACAAAAATATAGTATATGTGTAACGCTTAGGTCTGGTAAAAATTGCAAACGAATAATAAAATTTACCAAAAAAAATAATATTATTTATATTTGAAATGCATGACACACCACTTTTAAGCCGGCCGGTATTTTTTATTTTTGTGGTGTGCTCTCTTTTGCCGGGTGGGTATATTGTATTTTAAATATTTTAAATTTAAAATAAAATGTATAAGAAATTGCAAATAGTAGAAATACAATTGGTTAAGCTCGGCTAAACCTTGTACTTACTACACATGCTCCATGGTTGTCTACTAAATGGGTGGGTAAATGAAGGGAGACGTTTTTTGTGGAAGACTGGTATCTTTAAAAGCAAAATGAAAATTTTCTATAGAAAACTAGCCTAAACTCACTCGCTTTCGTTTTCGATTTCCATCACATACCTGTATGTACAGAGAAAATTTCCTAAAGAAATCTCAACTCTATACAGGGGAAATATATGGCCTCTCTTCAGGAGGAAGTTCTATAAAAAAATTGCCCTCTTTAAGGGAAATATTCACCCTTTTCTGTTTAGCATCGTCGTCAATTTTGAGTCAACGTCACTTTAACACGATATCAATACAACACACATTTAATATTTGTGTCAGCTGATTCGTTTTGTTTATTTTTTGGATTCAAACAAAACTTTGTGAATCAGTAAAAACTATTTTGATATGTATATTATTAAAAATAAAATGATTTTTTATTTGGATTCCAGTGAAGAAAAAAACAAGAAGGGATTTTCTCCTCTATGGTATACAGAACACCGGTTTCGCACAGTAAAAACTTCTTGTATTTTTATGTTGAAAGGTCATAATCTTTCTTTAATATCTTTGGATCTATATTACCTACACGGTTATATTATATTTCAATTTAAACCTTAATTTCTTGACTTTAAAATTTTGTAATTTATTTACTTACTCATATGGACGTTTTTCCCAGATTTTTTTGACTTTTTAAAAACTATAGGATCAAAAAATTATTTTTCGAAATTGATATATAGATGGTCCACATAAGTAGGTCATGTAATATATCGTTGGAAAAGTCCTTAAAATACCTTTCATTTGATATATATTGTATATATACCCTAATAAATAAATGTAGTTTTCAAGATATAGCAAAATATATTACAAACTTTGGAGCCCCGCCCACTCGAAAATAGGCGTGGCCGACAAAAAAAATTTATTTGAGTTAAAATTGAAAACTCTATTAGTGGTAAAATTTTGGAAGTGATGTGAAAAATATCACTAAAACCGACTTAAGCCAGAGTTTTTCAGTTCTTTCACCAGCTTTTCAAATTGATTTGTGTTTGTAATTTGAATTTTTTCTCCATAATTTTTAATTATAAATTTTTTCTTTTTATTTTTACTATTAATTTTTTTTTTAATTCTTTTTTGTACACAAAAGAATACAACACAACACGATATTAAAAAGACCGTCGACAAAATGAAAGGCAATGTCGACGTCAATTCAAGTTACAAAATACCAAACAATGTCGGCAGTCATCGATAAATGACAATATTGACAATGAGAATACAACAAACGATGTCGTCTTGTGTCGACGATGCCAAACAGAATAAGGATGATTTTTTTATAAAAATTTAGCCTGTTTAAATAGGAAATTTTCTATAAAGACTTGACTTTTTGAAAGACAAAATTTTCTCTAGAAATTTGAGCTCCATTATAGTTTTGCACCTTCTTCTCTGCCACGGTTCTGTTTAATCTAAACTAAATTAAAAAAAAAAAGATAACTTATGGCACGCGATATAACTTCCCTACAAAAAAATTATATGCAATTAATTAAAGTCGAAAAAGAAAACAACAAATGTAAAAAATATTAACAAATAAATAAAAAATATTTTCGTCTAACTACTTCCGAAATAATGAAATTAAATGAAAACTGCAATTTGCGCAAAATAATGCAATGAATGTGAAATTATTTTAATTATAATTGGAGTTCATAAAAAATATGAAAGAAATCCCAGCATACCATTCTAGGAGCGCTGCGAAAAAGGAGTCAGAAAAGAGTCCAACAAAAGAGCCTTTTTGGAGCGAAAGAAAAATTTGCTTGTTACTGTCCTGAGTCGGCACGCAGTATGACTCAGAAATTCCACTTAATTGTGTGTGTACCAAGAATGATAAAATAAAGATTACGCCATGCGCTTGATTTCCCGGTATGTGACATAGAAGTTCCATTCTAAGGGTTACCAAGAATGTTTCATGTGTTAGAATTAAAATTTCTTGCGAAAAAGGTATGTTTTATGTGAAAGTTGGTAACCTTGCAATTGAAATTACTTTGAGAGTTCTAAAAAATATTACATCGGATTTTGATAAAATAAATAAATTTGGCATTGCATTTGGTGATAAATTATATTTAATTATTCAGAAATTGTTTCCTCTAATAATTTTAGTTCATCGAATTCAGCATTTAAAATTGCTTTTTATGTTTACAAATAAATAAGTACATAATTTCTACTATCCTGTGTCAATATTATTTGGAATTATTATACTTAAGCTTAACAATTGTCAATAATTTAGAAAACGCTGCTATTACCTAGTTTTGTTTTTGAAATACATATGTCATATTCTTCTTAATATTTATGATATTCAATGAGAAAAATAGTTGTTGTGTCAAAAAAGAGATTTTTTTTGTTTTTTGTTACCAAATACATTTATAAAACATACAAATGATAGAAAATTTTAATAATTCAGAAAATCGTCACTTTCAATAAAAAAATCGTCAAATCGTCACTTTGCTATTTTTGAAACAAAAAATCGTCAAAATGACGATAAATCGTCAAATCTGGCAGCTATGCTCATATGGCTTGCTGGGATTTAAAATATTTTTACAAGTAGAGAGAGAGATAGACATGAACAATTTAATGAATGTATTCGTTTGAAGTGCAAAAAATACAAATTATACACTTTTTATCATGCTTTAATTTCATTTCAACACTTTAAATTGATTATCTTGATGCAAAAAACAAATATGTATGTATGTAATACAAAAATAAAAACACATTTAGCAATAATAACTAACTGCTAACTGAAGTGTTTGCATAGAATTTTCAACATGACAAATGTTTTTCTTTGTAAATGATGTCCTACTCTGGGTTAGAGTGATGTTAAATGTTATCTAGTAAGCGATTTAAAATCACGTACATATTTCTTTTACGACATATTTATTTTGCGACAAAATAAGAATGCCATCAAAGTATTCCCTAGCGGAGCAAGACCATATCAAGTGTGGTATTTGAACCAGTAAAATCTGAGACTGTCCCTCTAGTAACTAGAGTATGGTAGTGTAATTCAAACTAAATTTATTGCTATAATGAATTAGGTATCAAGGGATATCGCGCAGAGATCTCTAATAAATGGCCATACCACATCGAAAAATTATCAAATGCTGGTAGCTGCCATTTTGACTTAAGACAAACTAATTTATTATGCAATTGAAAACAAAAGTAATTTGGATGCAAGGAAGTGTGCATATTTGTTCGTCTAACATCTTTTAAAAGAAATGATTTATATTTAAATCAATTATTGCCATGGTTTTGTGTATTTATGTTTTGCCCTCAAACACACAATAATTTATTATTGTTTATTTTTAATTGTTTTTAAACAATTCATATTTCACCACCCCCCTCCCCTGCTTTAAATATAGAAATTAAATAAAATTGTAGGTACTACTATTTTATTCGTTATGATTTCTATGTACAAAATACTATAATATGAAAAAGATTACCCAGCAAACACAAAAATTAAACGTGCAAATATTATGTTACTCTTTTTTAAAACCGTTACATAGTTAAAGAATGATATTTATTTTAAAGCGTTTAAAAAATTAGAAATTCAAATTTATTTAACTGCTTGTTCGACCTTTATATTAATTAAACAATTTTATTTTTTGAGATTAAGGTCAGTTTTTATTTTTTATTTTTTTCCGATATTTCGCTACACAATGTGTAGCATCTTCAGGGAAACAATAACAAAATTTAAAATTAATAACAATAAAAATATTTTTCAAAAAATAACAGTAATTGTCAGAATTTAAATATTATTATTATTGAAAAGTTTTTTTATTGTTATTAATTTTAAATTTTGTTATTGTTTCCCTGAAGATGCTACACGTTGTGTAGCGAAATATCGGAAAAGACAAAAAATAAAAATAAAAACTGACCTTAATCTCGAAAAATAAAATTGTTTAAGAAATTCAAAATTATACCTAAATGTTTGCTGAGTGTATAATGCACATTTTAACCACTATTGATAAAATGGACTGTTTGTTATTGTACTAAAAGCCCGTCATTCTTTAACAACAATAGCAATAATAATAATAACAATAACAACAAAAATATCAACACAAAATACCCAGAAGTTCTGGGCAAGTGTCCCAAACAAGTGATTTTATTGATCATTTAACATGTGCGTATCCTAGGTGAAAGTCAATTGACCCTGCATAAATTACTAAAAATAAACTACGCATTACAAAATGACACTTGATGTGTAACGATCAAGTGAAGCGCCACTGAAGTATCTCCCAGTAATCTAGGATGTAGTCACTTTACTACTTTTTGTACTACATTTTAACAAGAATACAGTTGGTGGGAAGTCGGGTAAAAAAACTTCTTGCTAAAGTGTAGTACAAATTAGATTATATGGAGATATTTAAATTTCAGGCGCTTCACTTGACGCCAGATTACCTGTAATGTATAAAGTAACCATTTGACATAAAACATATAAATTGCACACACTTAAAAAATTATTTTGTAATCAATGCAGAACTGCTGGGTACTAACAAATATTACGACGAAAACATTTCATTTGAAAGTTCATTTCATTAATGGGTGAAGGTCATGTTGTTGACGTTTTCGTTTTCTCTCTTGTACTCGTTTCACATTCATTCATTTTTATTCATTTGTGTTTGACAATATAAGTTAATGTTTTTTTGTTTATTTATATGTACATACATACTTATGTACCTACATATATTGTATTTTTTTAATTTTGTTTTGCTTTTATTATTTTCAATTATTATTGTTGTTGGTACTTTTTTTTTAAATATAAATTGTTAATTGCAATTGTCATGCAAAGTGCATTTTGAGTTTTAAAAATAGATTTAAATGCTTTCTAGACATTTTATTTTAGGTTCATTATGCACTATGTTGTTTTAGGTTGTAAAAATATTATAAAAACAACAAAAATAAAAAAAATTAAGCATTCTTTCTAAATGATTAGGTCGAATCCGTAAAACTTAATTTCTTATAGCGTAGACAGACGACAGCGTTAATTTGCATTAAAATCTCAGATTTTACCGTGACAGACGACAGTTTCTGCATTTAAAACAGCATTTAAACAGCTGTTTGTTTGTAAACAACTGTTTAATTATGAAAAAAATTGTTTGGCATTTGGTGAAAAATCAGTATTGCTCCATAATGCAAAAATTGTTCATGCACTAGCAACCATCAACCTGAACGTGTTGCTACATGTGGGGACCGCAGTGGGACACTCTGAAATAAGAGAAAGGCAATTGTGGAAATCTATTTTTATTATTTTAATTTTACAATTGTCTTCTTCTTATTTTAGAATAGTAAACAATTTGATAACATATGACTGATTTTCGATGATGTTGCCATATTGAAATAGCTAAATGCAGTATAAATTCACTCTGATTTTGTGTATTTACGTCTAACCTAATGCGCATTAAGATGGGGATAATTCACGAGTTAATTTGAATTAAGACAGTTAATGCAAATTAATTGTGTCGTCTGTCTACACTATTACGATATACCTATAATGAATAAAAATATTTCAGCTGTTTCTGAATGTTTACGATAAAAACTGTAAAAGAGTAACCAGCGTTGTCAACTTGGTGCTTTTTTCAAATTCTTTGAGCGAAAAGTTCCTTAGCTGGAATTTTTTTAATTCCGGTGCGTCTTTTAATCTTGTGATGAATGTGATGAAATCTTTATTTTTACTAATTTTTAATTGCAGTTTCTTAATAATTCATTATCATGAAATCTATTAAACTCTATTAATGCATTTTAAATACAAATGTATATACATAAATCAAATTCGTTACAAGAAGGTTATTGCTAAAGATGAAAAGGTTGAAAATATTCGTTTGAAAAAAATTAACATTTTCAATATGGAAATAAAAATTCTTGTTTAGCCTGATGGTTTGGTCTACGGAACTGTAGACGAACAACCAGGGTTAGAATCCCAGTGGAGCCCTAACAAATTTTATTGAAAAAAAAATTCAAATAAAAGTACTTAAAATAGAAAACAAAAATAATTAAAAAAGTATCAAATATGTACTGAAATTAGCCCTTTTTACCAATTAGTACTTAAATTTCGAATAGCATATTGTGAGTTAAATTTTGAGTGGTTAAATACATACATACTTATTTTAAATTTATTAGCTCGTTTAATTAAATGCTTTTACTATTATTACTTTTAGTATTAATTGTTGATCTCTTTTTAAAAAGTTTTATATAGAATTTCTGAAATTTATTATTATGAAAATTTATGAAAAAAAATTAATTACATATCTAGTGCAAAGGAATATAAACAAATTTGTTTAGTTTATTTTTTTGTTTTTGTTAAATTTTTTTCTACAAACACTGAACAGTTTTATTGTTATATTTATAATACAAGAATATTATGCTTTTTATGTAAAATTAATTCAATAAACATTTTAAATAAAAAAGAAATTATAAACTTGGTGCGTTTTTTTTTTTTTTTGTTCATTTTCATTATCAAACTGTTTAGTAGGGAATGCTTTGAAGGTATAAAACGGGCAAAAAGTTTAATTTATGGTACTTTTTTGGCAATTCATTTGAACCAATAAATATAAAATTTGACCATACTACAGAAGCATTTTTTAAAACTCTGGTGACAATATATCAGTTTTTTCAAATATGTATGTGGTTTTTAATCGTTATACTGTCAAAAATTCTCTTGCAGCGAAAAGAGGTGATGTCGACCCAAAATATAAATATAAAATGTAAATGAAAAGGCAATGGTTTGACAAGCAATTCTAATTAGCACCTCGACAATTAAACAATATTGGGCTACTGTTACACGAAAGTTAAAGCTAAGTAGATCTTGACAATAAAAAAAATATTGGCGTTATTTATGCAGCGCAGGCGGATTGAAACGTTGTGCAATAACTAGTTATTGCGATAATACCATAGAAACAATAGAATTCTGATAAGAAACAAATCATTTTAGGTATGAGGTTATAATCAGGTACAAATATAATAATCCTCATGAACATAAAAATCGATGTACCAAATTTTATGACGATCGGACCATATTTATTCATAGTTCATATATAAGGACTACTTTCGGAAATAACATAACGCTCATATAAATATCGTTATAAAGTTGAAATTTGACATTAATAATTCGCATATAATCGTATGTATATAAAATCGAAGTAATGGATTCTGTGAAAAACAATCCCTTCTTGATCATAGCTCCCATATAAAGTCAAACACTTAAGTAATTATGTTATTGTTATTGTTATCAGGTTAAGATTACAGACAAATATGTTTCCTGTAAATAGAAATCGAAGCACATTTGGAATTTGGTCGTAGCTTCCATACGGCGATCACTACCGAAAATCAATAAGGTACGCATACATCTCATTGTTATAAAGTTGAAATTCATTAACAATAATCCTCATATATAAGAAAGATGTACCGAATTTAATGAAGATCGGCCCATTGTACGCTAAGGCTCCCATATAAGCACCACTTTTGAAAAACGCATTAACATACAGTAGCTCACAGCTTTTTTTTTGTTTTCAAAGCTCCATAAAAAGAAAACTAACAGGAACAGGAAATTGGTGTAATTTAAAATGTAAATATAAAAAGGTAAATCTTGTAAAAATAAAAATACTTCTAAATTAAAAAAAAAACAAAGCTCAATTTATTATTTTTTATTCGAACTGTTAATTTTTAAATTTTTGATATTTATTTTAGTCGGGCTCGAGTTCATTAAATTTAATTTTCGAATCCTAGCCAAGAAAATTAGCATTAAAAATTTTAATAATAAAAATTTTTCAAGTTGTAAAACAATTCCTACCTTCAGTAAAAATAATTTAATGAAAATTAAATTTAATGAACTCGAGCCCGCCTAAAATAAATATCAAAAATTTAAAAACAAAATTCTTAATTAAATATGTACTTACAATAAAATAACACAAAACAAAATTCATTAAAAAAAAATTGAAATATTTAAACTATCGAAAAACGTATACGCGCACATAAATTACAACTTCAAGACTATAAAGTCACCATAAAATTGTAACTTATAAAAATTCCTAAATTTATGCAAAAAAGAAAAGAAAAAATTAATAAAGAAAATGGAAATATATTTAATCATAACTAACAATCACCAAGAAAAACATTTTAGTTAAAGAACATAAAATTGTGTTTAAAAACAAGAAAAATAGAAACCGGAAGCCGATTCTTCTTAAGAAAAGGAAATAAAACCATTTATATAGTTTACAGTTTTACAAAGAAAACAAATAAAACTGTAATGGAGTGAATAAGAGAAAACTAAAACGTTATTTTAACGTTTTTATGTGAAATATTATGGAAAAAAATTAACAAATAACTTTCATATACATACGAGTACATATAAAATATTAGTGCGGCGGTGGCAGAGAGTCAAGAGTTAAAATATGTTGAGATATGGGGATAAATGTTTATTATTTAAGCATATTCAAGAATTTAAAATATAGAAAAAAAAATTGTTTTTATAACACTTAAATGCTTTTCGGTTTGTTCGTCTAACTATGGGCCAATATGAACCTAATCATCAAACTACTATTGTATTGATAAAATTTGACACACAGTTCACTTTCGGCTCAAGTCCTACAATTATTCCTTTAATTCTTAAAGCAACTGTAGCCATTATTTCGGTTTGAATTACACTGCAAAGATCCGATCCAGAAAATCTGGATTGAATATATGTACATATATTCTGGTGTTGTGAAGTCCATAGATTCATATTTCTTCAATGAAAATAGTAAAGCTGGCTTTAAACAACAAGACGTTTCATTAGAAATTATTTTTAGACTATTATATTTGTAGACTTTTGCACACAATTCTGACAGATTGTATAACTTGTGGAACAATGTAAACTGATGATGTGCAGATTTTTACAAATACTGACATAATGAGTAATGATAGCTTCTGTCTACATGTTATATGGCCATAATGAAACGTTATTCGATCCAGTAATGATTATTAACTTGGTAATGGTGTACATATATTCCTTACTTTGTTGTTGTTGTTGTTGTATTTTTTGAAAACTAAAAATTTAAAACACTAATGGCTAAATTCACAGTCTTTAGTTAGCTAATGGCAAAGGCTTAACTAATGATTATTTATTCGCAATGCTTAGTTTGCCATTAGAATACCAAGTAATAGTTAAATAATACTTGGTATTTTAGTTTACCTATGCTTAACTAATGACCGAAAATTCGGCCATAAATCTTCTTGCTTATAATTAACATCATAAACGATTAAAGTCTATGGAAATTTTAAAGAAATTTATAATAATACCGCTTATAAAACAGATTCATGTCTCAATATTTTTTTTTTTTTTTTGTTTCCAAAAGTACATTAAAATTTCGAGGACTTTGTTATGTCCCAAAGAGTTGATAAAATTTTACGAACTTTGAATTAAGTTCGCAAATTAAAATACACAAATTATACAGACGTCTAGATAAATATTAATTAATGAAGGTTAATGTGCTGAAATAATGGAAACCTTTTTACACAGTAGATATAATTACACTAAATATCTATTTACATTTTATTTTAATTTCTCTGAATTTTGGGGATTACTTGCTTGTACTAACTATACATATAAATATATATACATATGTATGTATAGATATGTATGTATGCATGTATACGAGTATATTTATCAACTCAGTTTTAAACCAAACAGTTTAAAACAGTCAGTTGTTCAACTTAAGTCAATTGAATCATGTAAATATGTACTCGTACTAAGTATATGTATTTACTTGCCATGCGTATTGCGTTGACTTTTATAAAACAATTGTTTAAATACATACATATATTCGTTATAGGGTTGAAATACCCATGATCGTCACACAGATACAAACTAGTCTGTCAGTCAGCCAGCCAGCTATCCAGCCAGCCAGCCACTATGATAGACATTTGTACTGAACGTAGTTCTATTAAAACACGATAGTCAATAATAGGTGTTTTAACTGGCACATGTGTTAGTAGCTGCTCGCATTTAGCTCGTAGAAGTTAAACGGGCTATTATTATGTGCGCTTGTTTTTTTTTTCGTATTTAGCACGCGTTTTTATTACCTGCATTTATTGGAATGTATAAATATGAGTAACGTGCATTTATTCAGCTTATGAATTTTTAGTCCCAATGTAATTGTACTAAACTCTAGTTTAATAAATAATGATACAAGTCGAACCAATTTGCAGTTGTTAGAAAGAATTATTTGATGATATGAAATGTTTTAAAATACATATATTAATTTAAAGTGCCATTGAACTGTCTCACTTGTTATCGATTTTTTTAAACTTTGTCTAGTAATCCATTCTTTGATGCCAAACGTGACTTATTTAGCTACCAACGTCAATTCAGTTTATCATTTCCGATTGTTAAATGGTCAGTGTTTTAAATTTAGATGAGTGAATTTCGAGTGAGTGTTCGCTGACAATCTTTAGGTTATTATTAGTTAATTACATAGTTAGTTAATATAAGAAATATCATGTCTTATGACCAGTGTAGTACTATAGAGTGGTTCGCTCTTCCCTACAAAAAACAAAAGTTGTGTCAGCCAACCCCCAGGAAAATGTTTTATTAGTTTTTTGCCACACCTACAAATACCGCCCTTTTATTATTTTGTTTACTGTTTCGCTATTTTAAGTCCGATCATAACATTTTGTATGCCGGTGATCGTGGCTCTGTAAGGGCTACATTTGTTTCCTTAATCATTTTTTACTACCAAGTGAAATTCTAGTCATGACTTTTAAAAAAATTTGTAAAAAATGATTAAGTACAGAAATGTAGCCCTTACAGAGCCACGATCACCGGCATACAAAATGTTATGATCGGACTTAAAATAGCGAAACAGTAAACAAAATAATAAAAGGGCGGTATTTGTAGGTGTGGCAAACAAAGAAAAAAAATATTTCTGGAATTGTTTTTACATTATCTTTAATCCTAGGGGGTGACTGAAAAACTTTTTCTTTCGAACTACTCTAAATCATTTTGGATATCATTCATTTAAATTCCCTGAAAATGCAGTAAAAAAATGTTCATGTGTACATGTAAATAGTACAACAAATATTGTATAAAACAATTGTTAAATAAAAAAAAGTAAGAAAATATAAGCGGACATGTAATACCCTACACATGTAATACCCTACACAAAGTATATGTGTAAAAACATTTTTTTAGAAATTATTATGGACCGATTATCGAAAAATTTAGTGGCTTGACTTCTGTGCATAGAAATATTTCTAGTGTTAAATTTTAGCTTTGAAAGATTTATACATCTTTGGCTAATAATGGACCGACCGTTATTAAAATAGGTGTCATAATATCTGTATATGTGAAATGTATTTTTGTTAAATTTTATTTGGTTATAAACTTTTTTATAAGAGTTATTCTCTTTAAAGTGATTTTCGGCAGTGGGCCTTATATGAAAGCTATGGTCAATTATGGACCGGATCTGCATAGAATTTATGGATTTGAACAACTTATTTGTGGCAAAGTTTGGTTGGATATATGCATAAATCAAGCGTTTCTGACCGATAAACCCCTATTACGGGAGGCCATTTGTATGGGGTTAGGTGTAATAGCCAGCCAGACGAAAGGACATCGTTAACTCCACTCAGGAAGTGATTCTGAGTCAATCGGTATACTTTAAGGTGGGTGTTGGACCAATATTTCTGGGCGTTACAGACATCAGTACAATATACTATGGTCGTGTAGGGTATAATAACAAAAAGCAAGTGCAAGTAAGACAGCATTGTATGGGCACTTATTCCAAGAATGTAGTACTGTAAAAAAACTGATTTATTTAATACGGAACTTCAGTGATTTGCTCTAAAGCTATATTTAGTATTTTGAAATACCTACACTATTACTATCATATTTAAACTGTGTATAACATGAGGATATATTGTGCTGAATAAAATAGAAAGATCCCTGTAATATGTGTTGTTGCTACACTGGACATAACAGCAGCCTTTTATTACGTCACGAAGGTATATATGGACATTAATTTGGCAATTCTTTCGTCAATTGTCGAAAGAATGTTTACTGCCTTTATAACGCTATTATTACCGATTCCAATGAAGTAACAACAATTAACAGTTATATTAGCTTGTGATTACAGGCAGACAATTAGAAATTGGTTGAAATTATATCGGATGCTGTATCAGAATATGTTCAGATAGTTAAATTGGCTCGGAAAACAATTCCGAGTTAATTTGTTTACTTTAAGACGACGAGTGTGATACCACTATTTTTAAACCTTGCAAACATCAACACAAACGCATAATTCATTTTTCCATCTGCAGTGCAGTAGGGTATTAACATGCGTACTTTAAATACCAAACCAACCACAAAGTAGTTGAAATTGAATTAAAATTAAAGGAGGTTAGTTGTTGGTTACTTCGGTTCAGTACAGTTCAATTATCAATATAATTGCAATCTATACAAAGTTGCTTGAAGTTACAGACAGACGGATGATTGCATGGACAAACACTGACTTGCTTACGCTTACATACATACGTGTAAATTTGTATCCGAATGGTCAAGATTGGAGTAATAAACATACTGCAGATGGTTGCAAGTAGTTGCACTCACTTACCTTTTGGTGTTGAATGGACACACAGTAATTTTTTTGTTGCAGATGGACAAGTGCACCAACGTACATACTTATACGACTGAGTACCTTGATAAAACTCTGCAATTGTGAACAGAGGGGAAACACTAAAAGGTGCGTTAGTAAATTATAAACTACTTAATTTCATTGAGTTTGTTTTTATTTTATTAAGCAGAATTTGTAAAGTGTAATTTAGGGTTAAACGCAATGCACGCACTGCTCTCAATTATATGTTGCTGTTATTGTTTTGCATTGTTCCTCCTGCTGTTAATGTTGCTGACATTATTCTTATTATTGCTGGTGTTTTGTTTTTTATATTTATATAAACGCACAATTATGAAGGCATAAATGCATGAATTACACACAAGAGTAAACATAGCGGAGTACAGTGGGTCTAAAAGGAATAACTGATTGTTGATAGTGAAATATAAAAGGAATGTTTTTTTTTTTTTTTTAACAAATTTACAATAAAAAATATAGATTGGTTTTAAGCTCAATGATTTATTTTAAATGGAATTTTAAATGATCAACTTTATAGAATTTGTATCCCTATTACCCAACACTAACTACCTCCTCGGTTTTAGTAAAATGTCAGCCAGACAAAAGCTATATTTTGACAATAGCACTCGCAAACATGAACATGATGTTTAAGCTTAACAAATAAATATTAACAAAATAAATACTTTCTAAAATTTCTATTTCCAACTCACCCACTGTTCTTAACAGCAGTAACATTTAAAAACATGAGCTAGACAATTGTTAATGGAAAATTGATCGGAAGTAAAGATGTATAAAATTACATGTATACGACAAATCCATTAATCCATGTAGACATGTATGTAGCTTAAAAATATGGGTTTTGTGCCATTACAAAACGAAACAGAAAAATAAGAGTTTGTTACACAAAACATTTCGATGGCTTAATATGACAACACGTTAAAAACACTAATAAAGAAAAAAAAAATAGAAACATTTGATTGATTCGAAATGAAAATTGAACAAGTTAATAATTAATATGGAGAAAAAAAGCTGATTCCATTAATGGTGGTTCATAAATGTTTAACAACTTTCAAATAGTTGGGTAAGTAAACAGCGAAATTGTGCTTGATTGATTTCCTCCTGGAACCAACAAGAGTTTGCTAGTGATATTGCACTAAAGTGCAGACAAGACGTCAGTAATGGCATATCGTTCAAACTGTTTTTAAATTCCTTTCCAAACTTTTATATCAAAATTTACATTATGGAATATATATATTTTTTTTCATTTTTATCATTATTTTTAACTCATCTATATAATAATAAATTAGTGTATCTAGAATGTTAGGAAACCTCAAACTTTCTGTTCTACCTCAAGCAAACTGTATACCACAGCGAACTACTGTATACAACATTATAGGAATTAACAGCACGAGTTTTTTTTTCATTCTAAATACGAATGAATACTGAATGACCTATAATCTGAACACTGGAAATCAGTTAGTACTCGACTAGTAGATTTCACCGCCCCAACTAGGTTAATGAGATCAAAATTTTGAACTTGAACTCGACAACATTTCCTCTCTAGTCATGTGTAATGTTTTTGCAATCTGATTTACTGTTCAGAAATTCCCCCACTGCACAATGGTTTTTTTTTCGTTTTTTTTTTTTGGCATAAAGTCAATTTTTTTTTGTTAAATATTTTAAAATTTTGTAGATTTTTAATTTTTAAACACCCTAGTTAGATAAAAACATATTTAACTTTCACATGTGGATCAACACTATTCTGTTTGCGTGCTGTTAAAAGTCAGCTGACTATGTACCAGATGTTTTGTGTGAAATTGGCGGGGAAAATTTTGCAACTTTGATTGTTTGTTCTGGCGAAAGTTTACACAAAAGTGAAAAGGATTAATATGGAAAACGATTACCCAGGTATGTAAAACTATAGTTTGCTAATGCTTCTGTGGTTTTTATATATTTTTGTCCAATTGTACCGTGTTTTATTTATCTGTATTTTTAGAATGTGCTTAACAAGTGTAGTTGTGTTTCGTGGATCAGTATTTTTGCATGGCAAAGCGTTGCAAAAAGTTGTTAATGAGAAGTTGTTAACCAAAGTGTGCAGATTAATAAGATACTAATCTTTTTTATCCGAATCCATACGTTTACGAAAAAATGAAATTTTTCTAGTACAATATGTGTTTAGTCGTGCTGAGTTGGTTGACATTTGGAGCAACAACAATCGTTCAGGAGACGCCGTACAACAGAACATATTAGAAAGCATTGCTCAAAAGCATTTAAATAACGAGAACATTAAGTCAATAAATGAAAAAGTGAAAGCCTTCGTCAATTATATAAAGAAACACTTGCCGAAGTGTAATTTAACTCTGGAAAGATTTCATGGAAAGCACTCAAAATGGCTTGCGTTAGCAAATAAAGTGGGTCGCCCAAAATGTGATTACAAAAGCGCTGGTCCTCGTCTGAAAAGAAAATTACCCGTGGAACTCTCAGAGGAGAATAACAGCTTAGCTCCGTTACTCATACATGCTGCCACAATAGGAGATGAATACTGAAATTTGAATTCGTATAATTATTTTTTTTTTCTTTTCATTAAATATAATAGAAAATTTAAAAATAATATTTTTAATGGAAACGTCAAAAACCTAGTTACATGTTGGCCAGATTGGCTATATAGCAGCTATATGAAATAGTGCACAAAATCATATGAAACTTGGTAGGTCATCTTGGGAGCATAAAAAAGGTACACAAACAAAATTTCAATTCAATAGCTTTAAAATTAGAGTTTATGCCAAAATAAACGAAAAAACCATAGTGCACTGTGCGTCTTGGTCGCTATGCCTTATAAAGATGAATTGACAGAAGAGTTCGTTGCGCGGATTATTGAACATCAATAATCCTGAGTGGATGCAGATTTTTCAAACAAACTCAATCTAAGCATCAAAATTGGCGAACTTTGTACCATGGAGATATAAGCAAACATTAAATGCGTCTATAATTTGCCACAATTTGTTGAGATTTTTGGGCTGGAGACATTATTTAATAATACTGCTTTAAAACCCAGGTTCAATTTAAACATACTGTTTGAAATAATAACAAGCAGTATATAAATATTAGAGACACAACCACATACTTTGTTGTTGGCTCGAACATAGGGAAAACGGGAAATTTAAAATTAACGTGGTTGGTTGGTTGGTTGGTTTACGTGGTGGTTCTCTATGTGCGAACACTTAAGTAAAGTCGAAGGGACCCCGTTTTAATAAGACCACACCAGATTTAATGTCGTTTACATCATAATGTAACTAAAAATGTATACAAAAAGTCGTGCTTGCTAGACCCAACCTGTAGCTGTGAGAAATCTCAGTAGGTCATTGAGTTTTGACCCGGCTACCTCACCAAGGTTGTTCAATGTATAGTTTTCCATGAATTTATGTCTCTTGACAATCAGGGCTGGGCATTCGCAGATAAAGTGGCAAATCGTTTCCTCTTTTTCCCTATCCTTACAACTACGACAATGGTCATTAAAAGGGAGTCCCAGGCGATTAGCGTGCTTGCCTAACGTCCAGTGTCCCGTTAATACTGCCAGCAACCTTGATATATCCTTTATATTCTGGGCTCTCAGTTGCATAGTACATTTCTCGTTAAAAGATGGCCACATCAACTTGGCTATCCTACATGTGTCTAAATTACGCCATCTATACTCAGCCTTTGTAAAAAAAATGTCTGAAGATGATGCCTTTGATAGTCCCCAGTGGAATTGCTACGGAGACCGCATCGGAGATATCTAAGGTAGTTCGTCTGCCCGTTCATTGTCGCAGTGGTCCCTGTGCGCAGGTACCCAAACCAAAGTAATATTAGATAGACGACCTAGCCTTGACAGAGAATTCCTACATTGCCTAACTAGTGAAGATGAAATTGTCTAGGCATTTAGTTAGAGGAGTGCCGCCTGACTGTCGACAAAAATACCTATATTGCATGCGGATATTAAAATTAACGTGGTTTTAAATTTTTTTTTTTGACAAAATATTAGCACTTTTGAAATGTTTAACGTAGTTAAATTTTAATAATAAGTTACTATTGCATTAAAAATACTGCCTACAAATAACAACCAGCAAGAATTAGGTTTTTGAACAATCAACTTTCTCGATATCCAATGTCAACTTGTACAAATGCAACTCGGAATTTTAAAACTTTGGCTGCATAAGGGATCTGTATTCGGGCTTTAAATAGTGTCATAGTCTTTTCGAAATACAATCACTGTCCATGCAGAACATGGCAGATCTAAAGTGGACGGCTGAGTAAAATTCGTAACTCCGAATGTTATCCACATCGTGTTCGTTAATAGAATTTTCATGCATCATATTTGTGTATATTTTAAAGGTGATCTTCGGCCAATAGCACCTCCCGGTTGTACTCATGCTCATCTACCGAAAGAACTCTATTTTTCTATTGTGATGGTGTGATGGTGTGATGGTTTTCCATTAAATAATCTTTTGAAATTAGAAATTTCTATAATTCAAAATATTTTCCTGTGATAAGTTCACTTGAACTTGTATCAGATGATTTTATGGAAACATTTTTTTGCTAACTAAGCGCTGCCAATGAGTAGCAAGTCAAATGTGCAGATAACAGATCAAAGCTTATGCAGTGCGATAGGATTGAAAGTCGAAGAACCAAAAATGCTATTCCTAAAACCGATGAAGGACGTTCATAATGAAATTACATTAAATTTAATTTAAAAATCTGATAGTTAGCTTCCGTTCAAAAAAGCTGACATACTAAAAGCAAAAAGCGCGTGTGATATCTGCATTGATCTTCCTTGTAAGAGGATGTAAGTTGTAGAGATAATATCGCCCGATTTTACGACAACTATTTTGTGTAATTAGTTTTCTTTTCTATCCATCATAACTAATATTTATCACAGCGCCCTCCTTCTATGGTATAGCATTCAAACACCGAAGTAAAATAATGAAATAAAGGCTATAAAATGAAGGTTTAACATTAATGCCCCTACTCACCACCAGAGGCGCTGTAAGTCTGCACTAAAAACAAAACATAATGCGCAATTTCAGAGTTGTGATATAAAAAGCTTTCTTCTTTCACCACCTTTACTTCTTCAACTATCCCCTTTCCAATGAAAGTAACGCAAATATACCGTGTTCAGAAATATACATACATACAGATTAATGCAGATTATATTGCAAACAAATTGAATTACGTGATCCTATTTTGATTAGCCAAAACTCCAAACGGAGCTTTGTATGGTAACGATATTTACATTCTTGTTTCAATTAAGGCCCTTGATTCGTATATTGCTAAATGTCCTGCTGCAAAAAAAAAAAAACAAATCTTTAAATAGAAAATTAAACTATTTTTCACAACCTATTGCATTTGCGAAATCAATTTGTATTTTCTTTTTGCCAACAACTAAATACTTATCAAAAAGATTTTAAATATTCATTAATCTAACTAAGTAATAGAACAATTACATTTGTATTTCAAAACTAAGCACTTCGAAAAGGGAGAATGCAAAAACACAAAACTAAACATAGACGTAGACGTAAAATATCAAGAAATAATAGAAAATGACAAATAATGGGCAATTTAAGTTAAGACTTTCCTAATTGGCCGCAATCATTGATATTAAACAGAAACACATAAATAAAAAACTGAACGAACGAATGATTACGAGTAGTAAATGTTTTAAAGAACATAATGAATTTCAATTGAAACCCCTTAAGAGTGTTTCCCTCCTGCCAAAAACAATATAATTATAAAAACAAGTAAGAAAGTATAGTCGGTCAAGCCCGACCATATAATACCCTACACCCAGTAGGGTGTAAAACCTACACAGTTTTTTTTAGAAATGGGCCTTATATGGGAGACATAACCTATTGTGGTTATCATCCAAAAATTTAGTGTCATGATGTCTCTGAATATAAATATTATATGTGTTAAACTTTATCTCGATATAATACTTTTAAAAGATTTATGGAGGTTAAAGTGAATTACGGAGAGGATCTTATATGGAAGTTTCGACTAATTATGGACCGACCATTATAAAATTAGGTGTCGTTATTTCTGTATATAAGAAACTTATTTGCGTCAAATTTTATTTGGATAACAAATTTTTTTTAGAAATTTATGATCGTTAAAGTGAATTTCGAAAGTGAGCCTTATATTAGAGCTACGACTAATTATGGACCGACCATTATAAAATTGTACCGTATTATTTGTATACATATGAAATATATTTGGATTCAATAATTTTTGGATACCAACATTTTTGAGAGAGTTATGCTCTTTAAAGTGATTTTCGGAAGTGGGCCTTATATGGGTGCTACGAGTAATTATAGACCGATCTGCACAAAATTTCTAGATGTAGTTTGGCTTCATCTACCACTAATTTATGATGAAATTTGTTTGAATACTTCCATAATTCAAACATTTGTAATGATAAACCCCAATTTCGGGCGGACATTTGTATGGGGCCAGGTGAAATAATAGACCGATTTCCACCAGTTTCAATTCCATCCATCCTTGGGACGAAAAAATATCACGTACCAAATTTGATCGAAATATCTTCAATTGCGACCTGTACTCTGCGCACAAACTTTACATGGACAGCCAGCCAGACGAAGGAACGGACGGAAGTGATTCTGCGTCGATCGGTATACTTTAAGGTGGGTGTTGGACCAATATTTCTGGGCGTTACAAACATCAGCACAAATCCAATATACCCTCCCCACTATGGTGGTGTAGGGTATAATAAAACCAACCAACAACTCCTCATCAAAGTGGCTTTAGATGACGACCACGTGGAAAAGAAAATAAATAAATAAATAAAGGGAGTTCTTTCAGTTTCAGTTTCATGTTACGGTGACATTTGAGTTTAAATACTTTATCTTGTGTTTGGTTGATTCAACAGGTGCTTACGACAATGACTTCCACGGCGAGTAGCAAGTGTAAAAAGATACAAAAGAAACAAGTGCTCAGAATGAAAAAGAAATAAATTTAACCCCTGGGAGATGGTATTTTTATAAAATGAGAATTTATAAATTGGGGTTTGAAATAAAATGCTTTGAAGTGTGTCTCCAAACTCGAGTTCTTTAACACTAATTTAGAGCTTTTACACAAAATTAGATTCTGCTTTTAATTTGTCTATGAGCCATTTTTTATTCTTCTAGGTGGACTTTGTGAACAATATGGGAATTCAACTCTACTCTTTGATAGATTCAATCCTTAGACTTAGTTGCCCAAATTGTATATGTATATGTAGGCAGAGTAATAGCAAAAGCTTTGAATTTAGCTTTATATACATATCTTTATAATAAATTAAATAGTTTCTAAATTTGTTTTAAAGGACACAAAGGGTTAAACAAAATGCAAGGTGTTTTTTCGTGCTTTCCCTTTAGAAATATAAAACGAACTTTTGTTTGAAGCAAACATGCAATACACGACAGACTTATTTTCGTTTTGATGATGGGGTTAAAATTTCGCGCAGAGGTCGTGTATATTTTACTACTCACCACTACGTGTGTTAACAAAACAATGGTTGCAGTTTATACTGTTTGACTGCTGACGGCAACGTGTATGATGTTGTGTGCGGGTATTGCATTTCCTAAGTTGACATGAGGGGTAAGTGAAAGTGATCATTAGCTGCTTCAGCACTTGGTTTAATTTAAATTCTTTACAGGGGGTTATATTGGATTAAAATACGTAACAAAAGCAAAAAAAAAAAAAAAAAAAACGTAAGGTCTCTTTTAACTTAAAGTATAATACAAGTACATACATAATTTCACGTCAACTTGAGTACTTTGACTACACTGCAGCTAATTTAAAAACAGTTTATTTTTATCTGTGAATGATTTATGGCAAAACATTTAGAATGTTTTCCATAAATTTGCTTACATTTATTACAACAATACTCATATGTGTGTATTTATCGCTAAGTACTAAGTAATTTTATATTTTTATTACTTCTCTAAAGGTACTTGGTACTTAATACATACTGCTATTTTTTAATTTATTCTAAATCATTAAATAAAGTTTTAGCATTAAACATGAGCTTTTTTGTTAAACTTGCATGCGCAAATTAAATATGTATTTTGTTAAGAGAGGGGCGCAATCAAAATTAATATTCAGATGATTGCAAAATCACCAGACTTAGAAGTTGTATCTGCAATAAATTAGTTTATTATCCTATGGATAAAACAAAGGTAATTATGCTCAGCCAAGAATGACTAAATGTGACAAAGGGCTTGGCAATGTGAGCAGTAAAAACTAGAAAGCTGTTACTTGTACTTATTAAATTTGTATTGAATTTCTTTAAGCGTTGAGCTCAGTCAGCTCGTAATATACTCGTATACATAATTGTCCATAAATCAACAATAACAACGAACAAAGTAACAATATACAGTGCAAGCTCGGTATTCGCGACTACCCATTATCGCGACGGCCCGGTTATCGCGACGGCTTAATTTTTTAAATTGCAGGTTATAGACAATTTACGAAAAACGGGTTCTATTTTCACGACTTTTTTCTGTTTTTTTTTAATTTGATTACAATGTCTATAACCAAAAAGGTGAAACCCCGTCTTTTGATTTATTAACCTTTTTGGATGATTTTGATCGTGAATTTTGTCAGTTTATTCATGTCATTTGTTGTGTAAATACATTTCTTAATATGGGAAAAGTTCAACATATTTTAAAGCCAACGATTTCTTAAAAATTAGATATTTTAAAAAAATTAAAAATTGGAGATTCCATAAATTCAATTTGCATGAATTACAAGTTGCATAAATCTTCGGTTTACCGCATTATAAAGCAAGAAAATTCATTAAAATGCATCAATAAACATATACATACAATGGGCTTTGGAAAATGATAAGCCGAAAACTGCACTACGTGATTCAGCTGTTATTTTAAAAACTAATTTGCCAAAAATAGCCACTCAAAATCTTCAATTTCTTTAACAACCTTTAAAATGTAAATATATCAATAAAAACAACTTTAATTTAAAAAAAAGTTACATACAATTTTTCAATAAAATTTTGGGTTCTGTTATCGCGAAAATTCAGTTTTGGCGACTGGCCTGGTTTTTAATTAGTCGCGAATACCGAGCTTGCACTGTATAACTGAATACAGATAAATACGCATGGATTTTGTAGGAACAAAACTCTAAAAAATACATACATACATATCGCTCCTTAAATACAAAAGAAACGCATATCAAAAATTATTATTTTTTTGTATAAAATGCTTCTTAAACGATGAAACTTTCATGTTTCGCTAAAACAGCCGTCATTTTATGATCGAAAACACTCGAAAAGGCAAAACCGTTAGTTTTGTTTTGTAGTAAAAATCATAAAATAATTAAAATTATTTTTAAAAATGACGCTCCTGCATAATTTGCTTATTTTGACTTGTGGTGCTTTTGTATTTAAGGAGCAATATAGTATATAAAAACTGAGTGATTTTCATAAAAAAATTAATAAAAATGTCCGGTCCGTGTTTCTGAATCAGGACTTTCAGTGGTATTCATTAACAATTTTGAGAAATAAACCACATCGTACAGAGTTACAAGTAAGTTTTTACTTGTTTCTGTTGGAAATTAGGGCAACAAAATCCAGAAGCGAAATCTTTAAACTTCCATGGTTGCGATATATATGTATCTGAGCGTATCATATTCAAGGGGATATTTCTTTCTTACTGCATTATTTAACAAATCTATTGAATCGTGTTATTTGCCATCACTGTGGAAAACATCATATATAATTCCTTTATTCAAGAATGACAGTAAAAATGATGTATCTAACTTCAGAGGTATCGCTAAAATCGATGCAATTCCAAAAATTCTTGAAAAAATTCTTACAGATTACATATATCATCAAATTACTTCCCTTCTATCACCATATCAACATGGGTTTCGTAGGTTCCGTTCAACTACAACTAATGTTTTGGAACTCACCGCTATCATCAATGAAGGTTTTACAAATAAAATGCAAACTGATGTCATATACACGGATATTAGTAAGGCGTTTGATAAAGTTAAACACAATCTTCTATTACACAAATTATCACTTATGGGCTTTAGTTTCTCAGCTTTAAAATGGTTAAACTCTTATCTATCACAAAGAACTCAACAAGGCAAATTTGGAAATGTTATATCAAAAATCATTCAAGTACATTCTGGTGTTCCTCAAGGTAGCCACCTGGGTACAATTTTGTTCACCCTATTCATCAATGATCTTCCTACTGTTATTTTGCATTCTAAAGTACTGATATATGCCGATGATGTTAAACTTTTTAACTCTTTTATGACCGAATTCTCGGTCATTATTAAACCATTGGTAAACTAAAATACTAACTATTGTTTAACTATTACTTGTTATTCTTATGGCAAACTAAGCATTGCGAATAAAGATTCATTAGTTAAGCCTTTGCCATTAGCTAACTAAAGACTGTGAATTTAGCCATTAATGATACAAATGGACATAGTTTACTAAGTGCCGACTTTTGCAATTTTTCTCAATGGTGCAGACTTAATTTATTGGAGTTAAATATTAAGAAATGCACACACATAGCATTTTTTAGACAAAATCCGCTTAAGACTTCTTATTATATTGATACTGTTATTTTAAATAAAGTTCAAACCATATGGGATCTTGGCATACTGTTGCAGGTATACTGTTAATCATTGGAGTGCTATTGTATTTTTGACTGTCAAATAGTGCTAAAAAAAGTACAATTGTACCAACTTTTGCATCCCTGTGCTAAGAGCTGTCGCCCAAAACAGGGGGCTTATTCTGTATTGCGATGCGAAAGTCATAGCGATGCGCAAATGTATTGCGATCCGAAAGGTATTTGGTATTCTGTAAGACTTTCGCATTCGCAATCAAAATTCATTCCAGTATGTGGCAACACTGTTCCAAAGTAAAGAAATAAACGTCAAATATATTTGGTTTGTGACAAGTTTTACAAGTTAAAAAAATTGCTGGTTTTAACTATTAAATATATACTCGTATACTTTAATTTATAAAAACAAAAACAAAAAAAAACAAGAAAAATTGTGTTATTCGCAAAAATGGATTCTGTTGCACTATAGGTATACATATATTTATTTTTCAGCTTTATAAAAAATTTTATGTTGAATATTTCAAATTGGCGCGTCTTGGTAGTCTTATTGTTCGTCTCCCTGGATGAAATTTAATTATTAAAAGCAAATAATCTATTAGGTACCACAACAATAAGTGCTTTGCGAATGCTGTTTTGCCATCGAATGAATTTTGCTATTTTTGACATTGTTTTCGCAATTAAAAATTCCAACTTGCCACCTTTTCGCATTTCAAATGCGATTAAAAAAGTACTTTTCGCAATAGAGAATAGCAACTGTTCGCTTTTATGTATTTTCAAGTAGTATTTATTTTCGCATCGCAATATAGAAACAATTAGCAGGGGGCTAATTCTGGCAGTCGTGATCGAAATTGTTTTCGAATCGAAATTTATTTCGACAGTGCAAAATTTTCTAATGATGGTACTCGATACGAATCGAATCGATTCATTGCTTCAGTGTTGTAAAAAACTTAAATAAGTACGTATTACAACACTGAATAAAATAAAAGAAAATGTAAACAAAAAACATATGGTTCTGCAAAAAATAACTCAAGTAAAAGCAAAATTTTTAAAAGAAATTATTTTAAATTGAAAATGAATCCAGTTGTGTTTTTTTACTCGTCGTCTTCTAATTCTGACGAGATTGAAAACATTAATGACATAAGGAAACAAATAAGAAACACCTCCGAACCTCCGAAGATTGACAAACAATGAGTAAGTATAAATAAGTACTTACATACATACGTATGTATGTATGTATTAATGTATGTATGTATGTGTTCTTCTAGACTCAAAAGACGTTTTAGGCTCACAAAGCAAGCATAGGTAAAATTTATTTTTGATATTTTTGACCTAAAAGTAATAAAATATTAATATTATTAATATTGTAATATTTTTTAAAGTAAGTAACAAATTTTTTACTAACATTTTCTTTTTTTTTTCTTCTGTTTATTAAAAAAACGTTATTTCGAATGCTTCTTTGCTTACGAGTAAAAACTCGCAAGGTTGCGTTCGAATAATCATTCGTTATCGAATGCCATCATTAGAAATTTCGATACATTTTATTCGCTATCGAATGAGAGAATCCCAAATGTTAAAAAATTCGAACGTTCGAATGAAAATTTTTCTCGCATACGGATGCGAGAATTAGCCCCCAGAAGTGAAGTAACTGCAGCCATAGTTGCACAGATTCTAATAAGTTAAGAGTTTCCATATAATAAGTTAGGAGTTTTTTTTTCCATTGTGAATGACCCTTTAAAAATTTAGATTACAAATAGTTAAAGAAATCGCAATAAATTAACAGCACCATGTCACAGCAAATTATATAAATGACAAACTTATTCATATAATTTAACTTCACCATTTACAGTTTCTAATTAGTTTTGAAATATAACAGAAAGATAAAATACAAATTATTCATCATTCACTAATCACAAATGACAATATTATTATAATAAACTAATCTAAACTACCAAACTTGGCCAGCTCATACCAAAATATAGCACAAAAGTAAAAAGTAAACGATTAAGAAATACACATGTACTCGTAAAAAAACTCCCACTTTTGCGTTTAAATGATTTTACGCATTCATTTAGTCACGACAAATGGCAACAAACTGGCCATTTTTGTTGCTGATGATGTCGTTCAAGTTGAAGACTGCTTGCTAATTTTGCTAATTTTGGTCAAAGAATTTTACATAAATTATTTTCTATTTACATAGTACGCTTACTAATAAAAAAAAAATAGCAAAAGAGCGATTGATTCTCACATATATTATTTAAGAAATAAGAAGAAACTGAACCATTAATTAAATTACGAATTCTAATAAATACAAACTTTAGTTAGCCATAGGCAAATCAATGCTAACAAGTAGTATACTTATAGTATTTACTACGTGATTTGATTCATTGCAGAATGAAAAATATGCTGCCTTTTATTAAATTATTATGGTCAGAAGCAACAAAAGAAAACAAACAAAAAAAGGAAGAATATTTTTTAGCAAAATATTTACAAATGATTTTAATGACTGGAGGAAATTTGATTATGTTGTGGCTGGTATCTTGTAATCTTTTATCAAAAGAATATTTACACAGTCAGCTGCTTTGTAGAAAAATCTACCGCAGCGTTAAAATAACTTAATGGTACCAACTATATTTTATGGGGGCTTCTTAAGGTATGAAAAGTTAAAGTGATACATACCGATGTAGTCGATGGGCTATTCAAACACATATCTCTAATCTTATCCTTGTATATCGGTTGATTGGTGAAGAATAGCCAAAAATCTGACTTGCTCTAATAAGTCGTTTTTCAACACCTTAGCTCTGTTCAGTTTGCATTGAAAATATTTCGGGTTTGTTGAGTGTGGTCTTCTATTTTGGGTCAGAAGTGTTTGGCGTTAAGAAGAGTACAAGCCTTTCACGAAGGGTTATTATACAAACTTAATATATTTTATCTAGCATACAAACATAAAGACGCTCCTATATATATTTGACTCCTTTGCTGAATTATATGCCACAAAAATTATGCTGTACAACCTACACAGAACTTCAACAGGACATTTAGAACGAGAATATCGCAAACTTTATCATCCAAGGTGACGCAATCTCCGTTTACAGAGACGGAAACTGGTTTGAGAATTTCTCTATGGTGAACTTTCTCTAGGATTGACCCATACCTACAACGTTTCCAGATGGAAAATCTACGTCATTGATATAGCCGAGAGAACAAATGGAATCAAATTTCAAAATATTGGAGAAGTCTCCAAATCCAAAGTGATGAGATCGAGAATACATCTCAATTTGATTTTTTCTTTATTCGAAAGAACAGGGGTCGATTAATGCTAAAAGTGCAACAAATGGCTCCTTATTTTAGGAAAGTATTGTGCAATGGGACATTAACATCGTTTTGGTTGCGTTGTGGAATACGATTGAAGATTGGATTTAAAAGATACTTATCTGAGGTAGAATATACAGTATGCTATGCCATTAAAGTGTTTCACTGACATGCATACATATGTATCTAATTATTTGAATCAATCTGACTTAATTTCTCAATGGCACCTGAAGATCGTCCACTGTTTATTAAAACAGCAATTAATATAGCACAGATATCAGTTGGTCTTATTATTCGTAGAATCATGTAAAACTCTGTCAGTTTAAATAAGTATACATATGTATAAAAAATTAACTTTTAATAACAGAAACAAAAGAAGTTCTATAAACAAAATGTAATCAAAATAACGCCACCGCATTAATGCCACTAACAACACCAGCAAGCAACACTGCTACGAGAGTCATCATTGTAACCACACAGCCATTGTTAGAAGCGGCAACAACAACAACACAATAAATAGTCTTCCACAAGAACATCATCATCATGATCATTATGACTAAATGCTACTAACACCTTTATTTGGACGTTCATCACACCAACCAACAACAACAACAACAGCAGCAGCAGCGACAACAACATTATCGTCATTATTTAAATCCAGTCAACAAACATGAGCGACCACATCAACGGAAGCACCTTTTAAAGTGTGCAAAATTATTTAGTAAACAGCAATATACATACAGACAGACAGACATCCACAAAGATACACACTCCCATACATTCGTAGATATTTAGACCCATTTGGTGTTTTAGTACTATGGCTTGGGTTTATTTATATTTTTGATTTTTGGAGTTTAAGTTTCATTCATATTTAGACCCTCTGTTTTTTGTTGCTGAAAGTGTTGTTGTAAATATAATAAAAATTGAAAACTCCCACATCCAAATAGAAAAAAATTTTATAAAAAAAAAATTAAAAAAAAAATGTTGTTGTCAGTTGTACGCATGGAAGTAGTGAGTTTGTTGTTGGCTATTAATAAATATTAAGCACGTGATGAATATTACACTCACTCACTTTATACTTGGCTTAAAAAGCAGGGCTGTTCAACCAAGATGTTGAAATGGAAGAGTTTCCATACTTTACATAGAAATAAGAAAATTATACAATATTTTAGCTTATATACATACGTATATTTTTTTTAATTCCATCGTTCCTATGTGGAGTATAGGGTCAGATATTTCTGCATTACTGCAGCTTAAACTGTGTTTTATTTAGATACTCAAAATTGGCGTGTGCAATCGGAGGCCCTTAGGCCCAATTGTGATTCGCTTTCACATTTATATCTTGTGAATTATACGGGAGTAACAAAAATCACCTTTCTTATTTGGGTGAAATTGCCTGTGTAATGTTCCCAACATAATGTTGAAGATAAACTTTAGAGGGTGTGAGATAGCAATAATAAAATTCAGTTATCTCTTATGGCCGAATTCACAGTCTTTAGTTAGCTAATGACAAAGGCTTAACTAATGAATCTTTATTCGCAATGCTTAGTTTGCCATAAGAATAACAAGTAATAGTTAAACAATAGTTAGCATTTTAGTTTACCAATGGTTAACTAATGACCGAGAATTCGGCCATTAGGGAACGGCCACATCTGGCAAATATTTGCCGAAAAAGACGTAACCACTAACTAAAATATATGTGAACTCGTTTATTTATTTAAAAAAACTTCGTTTATGTAGGACAAGACACAACAAATATTTAGTTTTATTATACACTACACCACCATAGTGGGGAGCGTATATTGGATCTGTGCTGATGTTTATACCGCCCAGAAATATTGATCCAACACCCACCTTAAAGTATACCGATCGACTCAGAATCACTTCCTGAGTCGATTTAACGATGTCCGTCCGTCCGTCCGTCTGGCTGGCTGTCCATGTAATGCTTGTTCGCAGAGTACAGGTTACAATTTTGAAAATATTTCAATGAAATTTGGTACGTGATATTTTTTTCGGCCCAAGGACGGATGGGATTGAAACTGGTGGAAATCGGTCCATTATTTCACTTGGACCGCATACAAATGTCCTTCCGAAATAGGAGTTTAACGATCATAAAAGTTTGAATTATGAAAGTATGCAATCAAATTTCACCACAAATGAGTAATAAATGAAGCTAAATCACATCTACAAGTTTTGTTAAGATCGGTCCATAATTAGTCGTAGCCTCCATATAAGGCCCACATCCGAAAATCATTTTAAAGAGCATAACTCTCTCAAAAATGTTCGTATCCAAATAATATTCAACACAAATATATCTTATATGTATACAAAAAACACCGTACAATTTTATTGTAATCGGTCCATAATTAATCGTAGCTCCCATATAAGGCCCACTTCCGAAATTCACTTTAACGATCATAAATTTCTTAAAAATGTTGGTATCCAAATAAAATTCAACACAAATAAGTTTCATATATACAGAAATGATGACATCTAATTTTATAATGGTCGGTCCATAATTAGTCGAAACTCCCATATAAGACCACCTTCGTAATTCAATTTAAGCTCCATAAATCTTTTTAAAGTATTTATATCGAGATATATAATATTTATATTCACAGAAATCATGGAACTAAATTTTTGGATGATCGGTCCATAATAAGTAATATCACCCATATAGCGCTCGTTTTTGAAAAACTGTTTTATACATATACTGGGTGTAGTAGTTGTGGACACGATTGTTTGACTATCATACCTGTTGATTCATTTCACAATCGCAAGATTTCAAGTGTCCTGTCTTGAAAGATCATCTGTTTTACATTCACCTCACCTGAAATTATCCTTTAGGCTGTGGAATAGTAAACTGACAGTAGTAAATGCAATGATGGCTCGAATAGATAAGATAATTATAGATAATTATAGCAGTTGTGGAAATGAGTTTCAATTCCAGCCAGTTTATGCTTCCTTAATATACAAAATCTTTGAAGAACCTGAAGAACAGTACAAAAATCGTGAAGTAAACTAGGAGATTCTAAGTAAAGTAAAAATATAGATATTCTATAAGATTAGCCCGATTATTATACTCATAATTCACAATGATCATACACCGTATTTAAACCGTGGGGCCATGTATTCCTCACACCAGTTGCTGAATGGTTTTAATAGGATGCGTGGTTGTACCACTAGTTTAAAGAATGAATAATTGTATGAATGAATGAATACGATTTTTGGAGTTGACTCAAAACATATTAGTGTGTGCGTATATGTCTATGTATAGATTTGTGAAGAAGTATAGAAATGGTAGTATTGGTAATAAATATATAATGGTAATAAATGTATAGTAAATATAATAAATCTACTCTACTAGATTTCCTACTATGTTTTAAAATTGGTCTAGCCAACAACAACAACAGTAAAAGAAAAAATATTAATAATAATAATAATAAAAAGTAGTAAAAATTAAAATAAATTCCCACAAATGTCTGATGTGAGTGAGAGTAAAACCAAAACAAAAGCCTACACACAACTCAGACATCAACAAGAATGGCAACAAATAAAATTATAATCAAATGCGCTTGATGTCATCATCATGAATTTCATCTACAGCAGCAACAACAACACTATTAAATTACGTTACTTGCGAGGATGAAGTTATGATAATTATCAACAGTTAAATGTTTAAAGCAATTTTTGAGTGTTTATAAGGTTAGTTAACTGTCGAAATGTCATTCAAGTAACACAGATGCTTGCCAGTTAGTCAGTCAGTCAGTGAGCCGGTAATAGATTCATGAAACAGAAAAACCACAAAAACAACACCAGTAGATCAGATCACATCAATGAATTTAATCAGTCAACCAATCAAACTAAGAGAACAAGTTCGGGCTGTTAGGCACTGGCGTATTTACATACGTACACACATCAGTCACTTACACACTTTTGAATGTTTACCTCATGCATGGAGTATTTCTCCATAATCATTGTCGCAAACAGCACTTGTGTTTAATGTGTGTGTGGGTGGTAACTGAGTGTTTGTCTGTAACTGTTAGAGTGCTTATGTTGTTATTTACATTTTTAGTCCTGGTGTATGGATAGAGATCAGTCAAGATAGTGCAAGTATTTTCTTAAGCTATAATCAGCCAAGTTGTAGCACTAAGTACCTTTGAATAATTTCTTTCTTAATGAATACTTTCATCGTACATAATATTGAAGTAACACCGCAGAGCATTCCGCTCTTTGTAATCTTTTGGCTTATCTGGAGAAAACAACTAGAGTCTTTGGTGAGAATAGAATTCGCAAACATTAGACTGATAGTGGAGCACACTCTTGTCTAGTCTATCAGGTCACTTGAAATATAAAGGTTTTGGTTTATTGTTTGCATTAAAGTTTCCTCTCTTAGTCCTTTCTTTTCAACATTGACAAACCATTGATATATTCAAATTATCGGCAGAAAATAACGGTAAGGACAATGAAACCATCCGGCAAAGAATGGTTTCCCCTTTTTATATGAATTGCATTACTCATCTTTGCCTCATTTCGATATAATATCCAAAATTTAAAAAAAAACAGTTTTAGCTGGAAACATTATGTCATCGCTTAAAAAGATTAACCCCCTTATTCAAAAACGATTATTAAATTTAACAAACGTTTATTAAGACAGATTTGCATATAAAAATTTGCTTAATAAACGTTTGTTAAATTTAATAATCGTTTTTGAATAAGGGGGTAAGATTAATTTAATGATCTATGTAGATCCAGATATTTACCTCTGCATCTACATTATCTACAAAGAAGAACTCTGCTTAATAGCTCACAAGACAATCTGAGGAAGGTTACGGATATAAAGAGTGAGTCGCTGCGATGTGATGAAATACGTAGTGAAGAACGTAGCTAGTGTCGCAGTATTGTTTCTTTACGAGTACCATGTACATAAAATACATATAACAAACCTTCAAATATTCGCCCTTTAAAGCCCCTAGACTGTATGCAAATATATATTATTACACATATTTTTATTTATAAATTTCCAAAACTAAAAACTAGGTCCTGTCCTGGCAACACATCTGCGAATGAGCGAAATAGGAGAAATGAACAATTTAATGTCAAAATGTTGCAAGATATATGCAGCAAATGTTTTATCATGTGAACAGACGATAAATTTAGAAGGCATACCAAAAGAGAACGTCAGCAGAGTCGCGGCTACAAATCGCAGCGTGTGAACCCACTCAAAGTGCAATGCAATACGAATAAGGGTAATCTCAAATGTTCGTAAACCGTACTGTGAGTCAATCGATAAAGTCAACCAAGTTTTATTAGTTTTTAGTATTTAATGGGAAAACGGCTCATGAACTTCATTCCATCTAAGACCCTTGAAATACTGGTGGTAACACATTTTACTGACTCTATATGCAATGCCAGCGCTTCAAAGTCATACAAGGCGATTACAAGAGATATCACCAGGGATTATTCGAACTTTATATAGTAATGGCGTTTTTCCGGCTATGCTGCGGACATATTTCTTCTGGTGATTCCGTTACGTGTGATTGTTGTCTTTGACAACATTAAAATTTAATGGTTAATTGGTTAGTTTGCTTGTATGACAGCAAAATTATACAATCTATATGGAGCTAGGAGAGTTAAAAGAGGAGAGAAACCTTTCTGTGGCGACTGGAAAGACTCCAAAAAGGAACCCAATGTATATCTGCAGGAATTTATAAATCTGTTGACAGACTTATGCGTAAGTATGGTGGCATTAACTATAAGATTAAATAGCTATAGGAAGATATTAAACAAAGCTTAGAGATGTACCACACTTGGAATCACTAAAGCATAAAAAATAGCAATAGCATATACATATGTATGTAAGTTTAACTGATCTCAGCCTTTATGAAAACAGATACATTATTACGCAAAAAAGGCAATAAGAACTAAAAAAAGAATTCATTCACAAAAAGTACCTTTGTAACTGGCAAAAAAAAAAAAACAACACCACCAACAATCTCAGCATCAGTAACAATAAAAACCTTATTTTTAAAATAATTAACACCGCATATTAAAGCAACAAACGGCAACAAAATTTACACTTTGAAGTGTGTTGTTGAATGGAACACAAAGTCTTGAGTGGTGAAAGAGTGTCAAAATATTGTTCACTTTACAAAATAACGCCTGTGACACATGACAAGTATGTAAAAGTTTGGCGTAATATGTTTGTGTAAAAAAATTGCTAAAAATATAATTTTTTCTTATTAAACCTTATTTACATGATTTGTTTTGACAGTTATGATGCTGTTGAAAAAATCAGTTTATGGCTTTTATGCTAATGAGTTTTGGGAAGAAACTGGTTTCAATGAGAATAAAGTACTCAAATTGCTAAGAAAATGAGTAACGCTTTTAACGTAAAATACTTTATGTTTCAAGATAGGTGTGTAATGGTACTTAATTTCTGGTACGAAATGATAAAACTTCGTATAAAATGGCAATTTAAATACTTTGAATAAATTAACTTATATTAAAAATCAACATGTCGTCTTTTTCTTTAAAAACACTGGAACAAAAGTAATTTAGAAGCTTGATAGTACTTTTTTTATATAAATTTTGCAAATATTTAAACAAATACAGCGAAAATCTATCTTTTATGAAAAATATAATACCAAATATAATTACAAACCACAGCGACGAACTAATTAGTATATAAAATATATGTGATTATTTTTTGAACCTGTTTTCCTCTACCTTTTATATTTGAGGGCCCTAAGAAGTTTATCAAGAACAAAATTTAATTTTTATAAAATTTCCCCAAAACATTTTTACTTTCATTAACTATGATGTTATGTTTTATTTTTTATTGACAATATAAAATATACTAAGAAAGTATAGACGGTCAAGCCCGAAATACCCTATAGCCAGTATAAAACATGAATAAAACAGTTTTTCAGAAATACGTGCTATTTTACACGCAGAGCAAAAACATGGTTACAACAATTACACTGTGTTTTTGGTAACAATGTATTGTTGTGGTACACAAATAATTGTTATTTTAATTTGATTTTAACAATAATTAAGTTACTATAAACATTTTTATGTTTATAGCAATTATAAAATTGAATATGGTTCACTGAAACATAATTATTTTTAAAAAATGTTTACCACAGCAATTGATGATAATTATTCAAACATTTTATATTATTTACAACGATTAAAACTTACAAATAACCTAAAAATGATAAGTTTCTATATTTGTACTCATATTATGCTTAAAATGCAAACAAAATATGTTTAATTCTAATAGTATTTTGTTTTTACCATTTGTCGAATGTTTTTGCATCAGTTTGTTTGCGCGATATTGGATTATTTATTTGGATTTAAATGTTTCAATAATTGAAAAAAATAAACAATTCGTATTTAAAATATACTAAATATTACTGTAAAATACAAACATTTTAAAGAAGTGTAAATAAATAGAATACTGTAAATAATAAAATATATGTAAATTATTTTATATACGTTGAAAGCGCATAAAAATTTATTTCTATTTAAAAAAATATCATAAGTAATATGATTACTTTATATCATATTACGACTAATTTAGATCATAATATGATTATTATATATGATAATATTAATACTTTAGATCATATTAGGATCACTTTAGATCATATTATGATCACTTTAAACAATAATATGGTTACATTGGGTATGTATGACAATTTTATGATTATATTAGGTTATAATATGATGTTATAATATCAAACTATGATTAACAAGAAAATATTATTAAGAAATATTACGATGATAATTAATCATAATATGATATTTCATGGCACTCATATACATCATAATATGTTTTGACTACAATCATAAATCTTATAATAATATGTTGCTCTTAGAATATGTTTACCACAACCATGTTTTGTTTTTTTTTTAAATATTTTGAAAAAGATTAATAAAAACGCCATAAAATGTTGTTAGTGGCTTCGTTAGATTTGTTTAAAAAAAATATGTGTTTAATTCCCCTACATGATGTGTTCCTCTTTCATTATTGGCCGGCGCGTCAGGCCGTTTTTAATTTTAATTTTTAATAACTCTTTTTACAGTGAAAACGTTTAAAAAATAAAAACTAATAATTTCCTTCCGTTTGTTGTTTTAAATTAACGACATAAATGAATTAAGAAAAAAAAGATGAGTAAATAAAATGAAAGGAGTGAATGACTGAATGAATGAATATGTGTGTGGTTGACTGCTCGTGTATGTTTGGGTATTAGGCAATTCTGACAACTAAATTAGAAAATAGAAAAAGAATTTAAAATATTATATACTCGTACACATACTCTCTGCAGACTGAAAGACAGACAGAAAGACACATTACACACGTCAATGGTATAAATTAGAAGAATTGCGACGCATATAATATTTTTGGCCACTTAGACACGTGTTGAAATTATAAAAAATTCAACAAAAATACTTTTAATGATTTTGAATTAAATAAAAAAAAAACAGCCAAATCTTAATGGTTTGACGACGCATAAAAATTAATTGATGGCAGAGAACAATTTAAATTAAACATGACTAAATCTACATAAATACATTTATAATAAAAACCTAAAATTTGTAGCGATGAGACTTAGTTAGATAGTTTATCACTTAAGATTTCTATATTAATGAGAATTTTGAAAGCATCTATGGACCATTCAATGTGATAATAAAACTGGAGGAAACCATCATAAGAAAAACTTCAAAAGAAGATGAAAAGTTATATACTACTACGTTTAAAGGTGATTTTTTAGCTATTATCTTTTTGGCAACACTGGTTTAAACAGCTGACGCACGTTTCGTGTTTTGTTTCACTGTCAAACATCTTCAGTTTGGTCTATAATTTAACCGTGAATCGTCTTACAAACGAACAACGCTTGCAAATTATTGAATTTTATTATCAAAATGCGTGCTCTGTTAAGAAAGTTCAATTGTGTTCAGCGACGAAGCTCATTTTTGGTTCAATGGGTACGTAAATAAGCATAATTGTCGATTTTGGAGTGAATATCAGCCAGAAGCATTGCAAGAGCTAACAATGCATCCAGAAAAAGTCACAGTTTGGTGCGGTTTATGGGCTGGTGGCATCATTGGACCGTACTTCTTCAAAGATGATGCGAATAGTAACGTAACTGTGAATGGTGAGCGCTACCGTGAGATGATATCCAACTTTTTTTTGTCCAAAATGCAAGAGCTTGACTTGAATGACATGTGGTTTCAACAAGACGGTGCCACATGCCACACAGCACGCGCAACAATGGACTTATTGAGAAGCGAGTTCGCCTTTAGACTATTTTTTGTGGGGCTATGCTAAAGCTCATGTCTATACAGACAAGGAAAGAGTATGCAAACATTGGACTAAGCGGATGGACCATTGGAGGCGCAGTCAAGGTCAACATTTGCATGAAATAATCTTCAAACATTAAATTATATGGACCATATTATCGATTCAAATAAAGATTTCATGCATTTTTCTGAATTTTATGTGTTTTTTTTTGAAAAACTTTCCTATAGCTTTTAAAAATCATTTTTTAACTTATTTGGGCTTAATAATTAATTGTTTACATTTTGTAAATTAGGTAAACCGCATACATTTGGCTATAATTACATTGAAATAGTTACGTAGTATTAAAGTTTAATAGTTTTCGTTTTCAAGAAAAGCAGAATCATGGCGGGTAGTTAGTTATTCATAATGCTGTTTGATTACAAGAATATTTTCTATTCGTCGAAATTGTCAACTCAACTCTGTTATGGTTATTCTCGGAAGTGTAGCTTGTACGGGAGCTATGCTCAATTATGGACCAACTTTCACAAAAGTCAATAGAGTGTAAGTTTTACATACTTATAACAAATCTGTGTAAAATTTCGGTTCGATATGGATGCTTATGTAGGTTAATGAGTTTTCGAGAGTAGTCCTCATAAGGAAACAAAGTAAACTTAATATGACGACGGGTCATATATGGGCTGGCCATTATTAATTTGGGTGTGAATATTTCTATATACATATGTATGGACGAACTATTTGCGTCGAATTAAAACTTGCTGGTGATGCTTATTAGAGATTTATGCGCATTTAGGTGATATCCGGAAGTGGACTTTATATGAGGGCTATGATCTAATATGGGCCGATTATCATGAAATTAAGTAAGAGAATTTAAATGTGCCTACGGATAATTTGTGTTAAATGTCGGCTTGTTAGTGATTTTGATATAAGATTTATGCGCATTTAAGTGAATTTCGGAAGTGGTGTTTGTATGGGGCTATTGCCGAAAGAGGGACCGATGCAAACAAAATATAGTTTTTAGATTTTACTTTGCATGAAACTTATTATTGCAGAATTTTGTATGGATACGGTTTTTCTATAGACATTTATGTTCCATAAAGCCATATTCCGGGAAAACATTTATATGGGTGCTATGAGAAATCGTGAACCGTTTTCTTCCATTTTCAAGAGGACTTGTTGTTCTATTTGCATTATATTTTATTATCTGCATTATTTTTGAAGAAAATAGCAAAAAATATCTGAAAATATCGAGGTAGTCTGCAACTTTGATCTATAACTCAGATCCTACTGAACCGATTTTGCCCATTTACAATACCAGACCTTTCGGTAGATCAAGAATCATATAAGGACCCAGAATATATAGACCTTTTGGCTCTACGACCATTATTTCGATGTGTTACAAACGAAATGACAAACGTAATATACCCCCATCATTTTTGGTGGTGGGTATAAAAATATTAAATCAGTAAATAAATCCTCTGAATTCATTTAATTGAGTCTTTAAATATATAATTTAAACTAAAGTAGCAAACAAACAATTATCACAAAACACAATATCGTTGAACCATGTACATATGTATTTGTTTCTATTTTTTGTTTGACGTACGGCACGTTTTTAAATGTTCTATAAGCGCACAAATGTGCTTACAATACGATACAGTTATAACAGTTATAAAGTTATAACAGTGTATAGGCAAGTGTCTAATTTGACAGTTGTTTTGACATTCCAAGAGAGTGCATTAAATTTATTATTTTTTACGATTTTTATATGATCGTAAATAAATAAAATATAAAAATATTTACAGAAGTAAAAAAGTCACAAATTTGAACTGTACCAACTCTAGGAATAAAATAGCACATGATATTTGTTGTTTTGTTTAAATTTCTAGATATTTTTGTGAAAATTGCTGATAAAGATCTCAATATTGATGTTTTTTTTTGTTAATTTTCGTAGATTATACTCTAAATTTTCTTCTTGCTAATAGAATTTTTGTTTGTTTTATTTCTTCTTAATTGCTTTAATTTTTGTTTTTTTTTTTTGTAATAAAGTGTAATTTCGTGACTAATAAAGTTCTTCTAAAAAAACACACACGCACCAAATATTATTAATAAGTTACATCATGATCTCTTTAACAAAACAGAGAACATACTTCTGAAATCGTTTGTTAGTTGGCCAATTGGAAAAATCTATGTTGGGTCGTGTTTGGACGAAACTATGCTGCAAAGACATATTTATATTCTGTTTGTTGCGGTAGAGACTAAACATAGATAACTATCTTCAAAATATCCAAGGATCTGTTCCACAAAACAACTTATCAACTTTTCACTTTGCACTTATGCAATTTCACGTCAATTAGCAAAACTTTATGCTTCTCAGAACTATAAATTTTAATAACCGATAAGTTAAAATTGATAAGTGCAGTTTTCAAAGTTTTTGAAATTTGTATATTCTTTTTCATATATACGTTACGTTCTCTTGTGAAATGTACAAAGTTAATACTAAAATAATGTGCAAATAACTCTGCTGTTGTCACAAAAAAAACACGGCGCAGAGCTAAAAATATATTTGAGATTCTAAAAGAATGATTCCCGTGTCTAAATGTAAACTTTAACATATTTACAATAATTTTATAAAAAATACTTATTTAATTGATTTGAAAACTAGCAAATAAAATACAATTTTGTATAAACACCACCAAAAGCAAGGGAATATTAAGTTTGTCATTGCATTTGTAACACATCGAAATATTGGTCGTAGAACCAAATTCTGGGTCCTTATAAGATTCTATGACAATCTAGCCATGTCCGTCTGTCTGTTAAAGACACGATAGAGCTTCGAAAAACAGACATATAACAATGAAATTTTTAACAAACATTATTTGTTCCACGAAAATGTTTGGTAGTGAAAATAGGCAAAATCGTTTCAGTAAGATTACTACCAAGTTGAAATTCAACAAAAATCCAATGCATAAATCGTCGTACTAAATTTTATGATAATCGGACCATATTTAACTGTAGCCCCCAAAAAAACTCTACTCCGGAAAATCTCTTAAATGCGTACGAATCTCTTTTACACATCACTATCAAATTGTAATTCAACACAAATAATTTATATACTTATACATATAAATTGTTTTGCCGAATTTCATTGTGACCGGCCCATAATAGGTCATAGGTCGCATATGAGGACTACTTCCGAAAAACTCAATAACCTTTGTATTTAAATATCTCATAAATATCGCAAAGATTAATTAAATGTATGCAACAACTATACTCTTGGATTTTGTGAAGGTTAATTCATATTTGGCCATAGTTTCCATGTAAGATCTACTTCCGAGAATAACTGGAATGCCTATAAAATTGTTGTAGTTATCGTTACTGAAATGAAAAAAAAACACAAAAAGCCGATTGTCCCATAATAGGTGATAGATCCCATGTAAGGGATCTGAAAAATCGTCATCGATACACAAATTAGTTTTAAATATCAATTAATCATACTATAGGAATATTGGTGTGGGTTTCATTTTTTAATTTTTATTTTGCGCCTCATTTGAACAAGTGTATTTATCAATGCAAAGAGTAAAGTGATAAGATAGAAATGCAAAGATGATTAAATGCTTTGTGGAACACGTTGCACACTCAATTGGCAGAAGAGCGCAAAGATTTTACAAAGAGCGCAAAGTGTCTGCTGAAATGTTCTTAGTGCAAAATGAGATTTGCAAATAATATTGTGGAAGTGCGATTTGAAAAGTTGATAAATTGTGTGTGAAATCGAGCCCAGGTCTTTTTTACTCTTGTTAGAAACTTCATGTGACAATTCCAAGTTCGTTGGGAGTAAACTTGGCCTCATTAAAAGTCTGGAGTGTCTTAAAAGTGCCGTTTATAGTTGCTCATTATTCATTTCCAATTGGGCTTTTCAAATGTACCTATATATAATAATTATAACTTGCTATTGTTATATATAACTATCATTTCATTTCATACCGTATGCCATCCATTCTATTTAATCCTATCATCACCATCTCACATTTGTCATTGTTGTAGTTCGTTGGTTTTATAGTTCTTGTTGTTGCTTTTACAGACTTAGTTTTGTCAACGTCACTCAAAATAATTGTTGTAAAGTTTTTCTTTCATTAAAAAACCAAAACCAAATAGTAAAAAAAAACACACAACAAACATAAACAATGTTGTTTAATAAAATAAAACTTTATTTTTTTATTTTTGTTAAATATTTCATTTGTTATTATTATTTTCTTGTTTGTTTTTATTACAGTTCTGTGTAGGTATATTTTTGTTGGTTTCTGCATTTGTCTGTCTTTTGTAGTTGTTGTGTTTAATTTGAAAATAATTCTAAGAATTTTTCATTTTATTTTGTTTATTTCGTTGTTATTATTGTACGAACCGTGATAATTATATGTTACTTTTGTTTGATAAAAACTAAAAACAAAAACTATTTAATATACGTATCATACATAACTAACTTCATACACATACATATGTATGTATAGTACATGCACACATATGTATGTACATGACTAACATACACAGATTCATAATCATATCTACAGTTCTTGATCAATATCATGTTCTCAACAATACTCTTTTGTACATATGTGTAATTTGTGAAATTGTCTTTAAATGTTAACAATATTTTAAGTAATTGGCCTGCAACGCATAGATACCAATATTTATGGACTATAACACTTAAATAAATGTTTATAAAAAACTCAGAGTTCCATGTACATATGTGATCTCTAAAATTAATGAAATTGAAAGAATTTTTCTCACTTTTTAATTTCTCATGTCCCTCTAATCCATGATCGAAAAAATCTGGCTTTTTTAACATTTGAAAGCCGATTTGTAAGTATGCCGAATTAAAAATTTCTAGATATTCAGTTCTCAGAAAATAATAAACACAGATTGTCGCCTATACTTGGATCACTTTACTGGATGTTATTCTAATCCTATAGGGTCCATTTGTCCAAATGGACTAGGGAACAGTGACTTATCATGCTAAACGGAACTCATTTTCTTTGCAAGGTAGTTTTCAATATCTGATTCGTCGTTATGAATAATAAACTAATCTTAAAATACAGTGTATACAAAACGACCATTGCAAAAGGTGGCTCTAAAGATTCGGCAAAACACCAGCAAAGCGTCACCATTATCGTGGTAGCTAGTGAATTTGTGGACTAGAAATATTCAATAAGATATAACTTTTTATTTTTTATTTATCATATTGTCTAATACTCTTCAAATTCGGCCAATATAGTAAGTAATTTGGTTAAAATGAATCAATAAATACTCAGTGATTCTCTAAGTAGAAATTGAAGAACTAACATTGATATTTATTATTTTGATAAATAAAAAACAGCTTTAAAAGTAACGGCTGATTCAAGTAGAGATACTTTTTTCAATAGCCTTTTTTGACAGATCACGTATGAGTCGTGTCATGCTGTCATGTTATTTTTGTTTAGTATTGTTTGGCATTTCATAATGGAAAGACTGAGGAATGTGTTTCGTGCACTTTGCTCAACTTTGCTCAACATAATCGGCCTAATAAGCGTATTATTCGCAACACCATCACCCATTTTGAGACCCAGCATTCATTATTGGATAATATTCGACCAAATAGACCAAGTCCAGCACGCTGTGAAGAAAATATATCGGCCGTAGCTGAGTGTGTACACAAAGACCGTGGATAATAACGTTAATAACGACCGTTATCGTGCCATGATAACCGACTATTTAATGCCTGAAATTGGCAAGATGGCGCCACTTCCCACACAACGCATCAATCAATGGATTTATTGAGAAAACTTCGGTGAGCACATAATTTCACGTTTTGATCGTAATCAAGATCTTGTGATATCACACCATTAGACTTTTCCTGTGGAGATATGTAAAGTCTAAAGTTTATGCGGACAAACCCGCTTCGATTCAGGCCTTGGAAGAAAACATCACGCGTGTCATTCGCCAGTTACCAATCGAAATGCTCGAACGAGTCATCGCAAATTGGACTCAACGGATAGACCATCTGTGACGTAGCAACGGCCAAAATTTGATAGACATAATCTTCAAAAAATTAATGCCAAGGAATGTTTTTTCAAATGATAATAAACTTCCTCATTAAATTTTAATTTTCTGTGTTTTTTTTTCTTTAAAAAAGTAGGGAACCTCAAAATGGATCACGTTTTACTTTGGCACGTGAAGATCTCGGTGCATTATCGATAACCTGATTCTGGATGCTTTCTAAAGATGTCTGTTAGTCTTTAATCGAACTTACTTCGAGACCTATAATTGTATTTCAACCATTTTCGTATCATGCAACAGAAAACGATTCAAGGTGGTTGTGCTCCGTTCATAGCTTAACACAATAATCTTCTCCATTTGAGTAACTCGATGGGTGAAGTCAAGTAGTAATCAATCGTGGAAGAAGAAGGACACAGTTTAACCTCGAGTGTTTAAGTTGCGAGGTTTTATGTCTGGAGCGAGGTTTTCGGTTTACTCTTACAGGGATCTTATCATTCATCACTGATCACTGTATCAATAATTCCCGAATCATATTCGGGAGTTATTACAGTTGTTGACTGTTAACGACTGCTGTGAATGTCTATACTAAAAAGGAAAAGTATTTGCTAAGAATTCATACCTTAACGAAATAGATAAGTTCGGTATCAATAGTTTCTGTATGCGTTAGTATACTCCTGGGACCTATTCCACAACCTATCAACTTTTCACTTTGCATTTATGGAATATTTCATCAATTTGCAAAACTTTATGTTCTTAAGAAGTATACAATTTGCTAAGCTTATCACTTAGCAAATTGAAATTGACAAGTGTAATTTGCAAAATTCTTATATTCGCTTTGTATCGTTCCACAAAAACTATAAATTCTATTTTTGCAAAGTAAATTTTGGAAAGGGTCAAAAAGTCCACAAAATGAGATAGGTTATAAGACACAAATGCAAAGATGATTAAATGTTTGGTGGAACACACTCACTTTGCAGGAGTGCGCAAAGACTTTACAAAGAACGCAATGAATTAACAAAGAGAGGAAAGTCTCTACAAAAATTTCCTTAGTGCAAAATGAGATTCCCAAATAATATTGTAAAACAGAAACACTTATCTCTTTGGAAAAAAAATTAAATTTGATAAGTGCGAAGCGAAGTGAAAAGTTGATAAATTGATGGTGGAATAGCGACCTGCTTATAGACTTTGCAATAGAACTGAAAAGTTGGTGAATATGAAAATATGTGATCAATAGAACTCTTCAACTGCTCCTGCTGTAGTTGTATTACACTGTCAAATTAATGTCAATGAGTTAGAATCGATGAGTAGATATCAAAATTAAAGAGGTCTGTCGGAGCCGTGGAGAAGATGAATAATTTATAAAGCCATTTTGGTGAAGAAACAGGTGGTCTGAATGGGATAGACGGTAACGATCTAATTCCAATGGAGTGACGTGGATTTGTACTTTGGAAAATATATATTGAAGTTTAATAAACAACGATAGAAGCGGTTTGTTAATACTTTTACAAAAATATAATTACATATGAGTAACTTTTTTTTTAACTAAATCATATTCTTTTTAAGACACTTGAGAATTATTCATGCAATATTTTATAATTAAAGAAATCATTATTAGACTGGTTCTAAGAAATGCGGCTATATGTAGTAGTCACTGAAAAGTACTTTATTTAATAAATCAAAGTCAAGATCTGTCTGGCGAATAAAGAAAAATTACAACTTGCTCTTTTCTACAAATTTAGGTCCAACTGACTAATTTGTGTTTCAAATTTAAAAAATTTCCCAAATAAAGTTCTGGTGAAAACAGACTATATAAACAATTTATTTATTATGTATGTTTATACAAATAAAGAATATGTATTGATAAATGCGACAAAGTAAATTCTACTAAAACGTGACTGTAAACAATAGAAATGGATTTGATTAATTTCAATTGACATTTATCAAAAAATTAGATCACAACCCATATTTTCTAACAAAATGAAAAGAAGAGTAAAAAAGTAAACAGAACACAAGTGATTCAAACACAGAAAGGAAGAGTAGATAACAATGATGCAAATCAATCAAATATTTGTTTTCAACACTTGAATAAACAATTTCCAAGTAGTCATCAATAAGAAGTCAATAAATAGAAGAACGACATTCTTTTTCTAGACAGGACACACACGGATACACAACTACTTTCACTTAATATTCACACAATCATTTGAACTCATTTTATTCGTTCTCTTTAAATTGCTCGTAATAAATAAATAACTAGGACTAGTTGATAATAATGAACTAATGAAAACAGCCAACAGTGGGAGAAAAGTAAAACTAAATCTGGAATTTTGTTTTACTTGCTCAGATAGAATAAAAAAAAGTTTTGTTGTGACAATTAAATTTATTGTTAATTAAATGATTTAGTTTTCATGTTCAAATGTTTCATATGTATGTTGTGGCTGTACAATTGTAGATGAGTTGACAAATATTTGAGTTTTGCAGTCGTAATTTTATTGCTAAAATCGAAAAAAAATATACACATTAGAATGAATTACTCGATTGGTCGGTCGCCACAACGATTTCGTTTTCTCTGTTCATGCCTGTAAGGTTTCCATTACACTGTATATGAGGTTTGCCAATTCTTTAATTACTTCTAATTTTATTTTGTCCCACTGTAATGTGTAGTTTTAGTATATGTGATGTATTTGCTGTTATTACAATTGTAATACACTATAAGTACATGAGAAGAACATTAAGTAAGTAGTTTAACAATTTGTCAAACAACAGGCCAACAATTGGACTTGAATTAATTAATGGGGTCAATCAATAACAAACTAAGTCAACGACTCTTTCTCGCTCACTCACTCGCCCAGTGACTGATGATGACATGTACGACGTAATCAATTCTACCTGTTTCAATGTGATTTTCAGGTGCGCAATTTGAATGTGACAAAATAAGTCGGTCTGGTCGGTTCTGTTCTGTTCTGTTGAACTGTTTCATTTGTTGGTTTGTGTCTTTTCTTGTCCGTAATAAATGCGTGCTGAAAGATTTGTTATTTCTTTTGCTATAACACTGGCCAGCAGTACAAGCACATTAAAGTGGAAAAAAGAAGATTTTGTTGAAAGATTTTAAGAGTATTTTTTTTGACATAGAAATAGTTGTTGTCGTTGTACTTAAATGTTACACACTTTTACACACAGTTCCATGGAAAACAGTGAATGAGTAGTTTTTTTTATTATTTGCCGACCTGCTTAATACTCGTAGTTGTCGTACATTGTAAGCTAAATGTCATGTGAAATATCCCGATGTAATAATTCAAATGTCACACAGCATGATGTGTTAAGAATGTGTATGAGTGAGTACAAATACTTACAATCTTGTTGTCGTTGCTAAAGAAGACACAAAGTAATTGTCAAGGAAGGTGTCCTTAAAATCAGCTGTGGCAACTCATTAGTCAGAGTCAAACAAATAAAAGGGTTCTGCGAATTTTTTATGGGATAGCAAATTTGTAAGTAGAGATGTTACAATTGTTTTTGAAACAAAAGTTTTGTGAAATTGATTTCTTCTAAAATGTTTCATCAAGATCACACTCTAATTCGTGTAAATCATTTTTAAGCTATGAAAATTGTGACAATTGGTGGTCTTTGTTTAACTATGAAGACCTTTAAGTTTTAGAAGTTCGATTTTTATCAGAAGTTTTATAAAAATATTCAACAGCATTTGATACGTGGTCGGTTATTTACCTGTAAACAATACGAATATCAATAAAGTGTATAAAAATTAACAATTTAGAAAAAAAAAAACCGGGAAAGAAATTGAAGTTTTCAAACTTCTAAAACGTACCAATATTTATGAAAAAGAAAAACCAAACAGTATTCAGTGATATCAGAGATATTAATGCACATTATTAGTTTTCCTTCAACGGAAAGAACACAAAACTGGTCCTGTGTTTGGTTCCTCGATAATAGGGACCGATTATATTTCACACTATTTTATGAAACATCCGTCTTCAGTTATAAGAAACAAAAATCTCAACAAATATCTGGTTATATTAAAACAGAGAAAGAAAGTGAAAACAATTGTATTATCTACGCAGGCGTGCAAAACCGAGTGCATGTTCGATATGATTTTAAAGGGGCATAAAATGATAAATAACGAAAAAATTTTTACTACGTGTTTACTCTTTATTGCATTAGCAAAAAAGAAAAAAAATTCAATATAAAAACACAAAGCAACTCAATTAACTCATCATTGCATATCTTCCACAATCCTTTAAAAAGTGTTTTTTTAGTATGGTTTCCATAACTCCTTGATTTTAAAAACGCTGTTTATGCGCCTCGGCATACTTTCAAGCAAGTTTTGCTTAAGGTCACTTGAAATATTTTCCAATTCGACCTTAACACGGCTCTAAAGCTCCTCTATACTGACTGGCGCTCGATTGTGTTGTCTCAAAGTCTCTATAGGGTTGTGATCTGGACTTTGAGCAGGCTATTTCATCAGCTGAAATTTGTTACCATTTCTTTTTTCAATTTTCGACGTATGTTTGGAGTTTTCGTCTTGTTGGAAGATAACTTCGTTTGGCAGAATTGTATAATATGGAGGTAGTCTTCTTTCTTCATAATACCATTTATTCGAACAATAAGTCCTAAATGCCATCAGGTGAAACAACTCCAAACCATCAAACTACCTCCACCGTGTTTCACTGTTTGTTTCCCATGATGTGAGGGTTGCTCCAGAAGTAGTCCTTTCCATCAGATTGGAATCGTTTAATTCTAGTCTCGTCCGTCTCTCGTTTCTAATGATCATGCTTTTATATTTTTCTCAGCTAGAGCTGACTTTTCTTTTTAACTGCTGCCACATATCCTATTCATTGAAGTGCTCTTCTTGCTGTCCAAAAAAAAAAAAAAAAACTAAAGGTATGGTCACATTTGGTAAATATTTACTCAAAAAAGCGTAACCACTTGTTTTAGCACAAATTTGTTTGACTTTGTTTACTCTTACAAAAGTTTTGCAAGATCAAACAGCATCAAATAAATTAAAACTTAATATTTGTTGTGCTTTGGCCTAAATAACAAAAGTTTTTTTTAAATAATTAAACGATATATGTTATTTAGTGGTTACGTCTCTTTCGGCAAATATTTGCCAAGTGTACGGTCACACTTAACACAAGATGAGAATTTTTAAGTGTCATATCTATAACGGTCATTAAAACAGGAAAACACTTTTTAATGGATTCTGGAAAACGTATTTAATGGATTTTGGAAAATGTATAATCATATTGACATATTAACGTACAATAAATTATAAGCGGTTGTGGTAAGTACCTTGTTAAAATAATGAGATAAAAGCCTATAGTGAAAGCAATGAAGCGTCAGAATATTAGAAGTTAAACATATTATGTATATGGTAATAGAAGATGTTGCTGGGTAATAAGTCAGGTCTTACAAAAGTCCTTTTAACAGAAAGAGCTTTACAATACTTTATTCTTTTATGTTAGTGTAACTTTCTTTGAAGGGGATTTGGACGATCAAGTAGTTTTACAATACACTTTAAACTGGAGTATTTGATATCCACGCATATTAAAAATTTCAATTATACAATGCAAATACAAACAATGTACAATTATATGTTAATATCCTTAAGATGTAAGATGTACAAGAGAGCTTTGCAGTTCAAGTCTAGGGCTGATCATGTGTTAACAAGCCAGTATTATTTGAACAGACTTTAATCTTATTAGTTTTAGATTAGATTCAATATGCTGGTGCAATGTAAAATGGCGGTTGAATATATGGTCGGGAATTTCCAGGAAATTTCAAATTATTTCCCGGGAAAAACGGAAAATTTAAATTAACGCAGTTTTAAAATTTTTATCAAAAAATTAAAGATTTATTTTTTTTACGTATATATCTAAATTCTTTATATATCTGTATGTACATATAGTGCAATGAATATTATAAAAAAAACTGTTGTAATTAGAAATTTTAAATATTTCCCAATTTGCTACCATTCAATTTTTCGTTTATGCATAAATAATTTAATTTCATCAAACTCAACTAAACATAAAAATCAATATTTCTTAAAAAAAATAAAAATAATTAAATTAATCTATTCCACAAAAAATTGCTATAAAAACTAAATCATGGTGTAATTATACAAGGTGAGTGGAAATTGGCAACAAATGCAACATAATATAGAAATAACAGGCATTTTGTTTGTGTAAAATAATGTACTACTGTCAAAACCACTTGAAAAAGTATTACTTTTGACATAAGGAAATTGTAAACAAAGTCAGTCAGCTGTGCTACTGCATTAACATTGTATAGTTACACCACAAAAAATTTATTTTAATCACAACTAATGTTTTGTTTTGTTAAATACTAAAGTTTTATATTTTCATTACAAATTGTAATAAATGTAATTGAAAATCATCTGCCTTGAGAAATATACAAAGGAAGAATTTAACAAAGTATATCATCGTTTGCTAGATGTCTGTTATAGCAGGTATTATGAGCAGCATGTGTTCCTCATTTAAATATATTTTTGTAGATTTTTTTTAAAATCTTATTAGGGTTACAGTATAATCAAATTGTTTAGGTGAAGCTATATCACTCTTTATGAACAGTTATTATCTATAAATTCTACAAATTTTTTCATATATGGGCGCTTTATGGGAGATATTATCTATTGTGTACCGATCATCCAAAAATTTAGTGCCATGACATTCGTGAATATAAATATTATGTGTGTTAAACTTTATCTCGATATAAATACGTTTAAAAGTTTTATGGAGGTTAAAGTGAATTACGAAGAGGGTCTTATATGGAAGTTTTGACTATTTATGAACTGACTATTATAAAAGTAGGTGTTATCCTATTTGTACATAAGAAACTCATTTTTGTTAAATTTTATTCGGATAACAACATTTTTAATAGATTTATGGTCCTTAAAGTGATTTTCGGAAGTGGGACTTATATGGATCGGTCCATATAAGTCCCGAAAGATGTGATTTAGCTTCATTTATTACTTATTTGTGGTGAAACTTGTTTGCATACTTGCATAACTCAAAGATTTATGACCGGTAAACCCCAATTTCGAGAGGACATTTCTATGGGGGCCAGGTGAAATAATGGACCGATTTTCACCAGTTTCAAGGCCGAAAAAATATCACGTACCAAATTTTATCGAAATATTTTTAAAATTGCGACCTGTACTCTTCGCACAAGCTTTACATGGACAGCCAGCCACCCAGACGGACGGACGGACATCTTTAAATCGACTCAGAAAGTGATTCTGAGTCGATAGGTATACTTTAAGATGGGTGTTGGGCCAATATTTTTAGGCGTTATGAACATCAGAAGAAATTCCCACTATTGTGGTGTATGGTGTAAAAATGTTAAATGTCCTAAAATTTATAAAAAAGAATAGGTAAACACAGTGTGTACTCGTATCCGAAGTTTTTTTTTTTTTGCAATGTTAATCATCATGTTAATGTTATAGCTGTCACCTACTGATGTTTTTATAGAACTGCACATCAAACGTTTCCGTTCTAGTGAAACCACACAACAACGATTATATTTCAAACTCTGTATATGAAAATGAACTCGTTCTGTTATACATAAAATTAGTTATTATGATGACCTATGTTGTCATATTGTTCTTTTAAAACTCTGTTACATACGAGAAGTATGTAACATAATAATTAAAATTAATTATTATGATGACCTATGTTGTCATATTGTTCTTTTAAAACTCTGTTACATTCGAGAAGTAAACCTAAGTTATTATTAGAAAATTTTGTTTAAAATATAGTGTATAAGTTTCTCTAACCCTTTGGAGCTAATATAACAATACCTGTTGGTCAACCATCCCATTGCCTTAGATAGTTTACCGTCTGGTTAACAAACAATAAGAATATAACACATGCATATATTTATGCATCCACCTGAAAGAAAATAACTTTATCTTGACAAGTACATTTATTTTAATGTCATTTCTTTTTTTTTTGGTTGTATTCGAACATGATTTGACGGTTTATTTGTTTTATTTTCATTTTCGTTTAAGAATTGTTTTTGTTGTTTCTTAAATCAATAAAACAAAATATTACATTTGTCAAATGGTTTAAAAACAGATGTTTACTGTAAAATTTAATATTTCTCAAGAATCGAATAGACATTTTCATTTCTTTTTCCTAAACAAATAAAAGACAAGTGCGGGACATAATTCCCAAATGACATTCTTGAAAATGTGAAACTATTTTAAACATTTCATTCATAAACAGGAACGTTAATCTTGAGTTTTTGTTAAATAATGTTTTCATTAAGGATAATTATAATACCAAATTTCAAAAATAATTTTAATACAAAGTCTTATAATGTGTAATGTCGAATTTCTAAGAAATATTAACAAAACTGTTTTCTTTTTAAATTTCATTTTATTTAACCACTTTAATGTTTAAACAATGTTTTGTAATTTAGTTTTTTACGAGAAACTTCTTCGTCAAAAATCAAATTATCTTTCAAAACGCGTATCAGCGTTAATCATTGGCAGTAGTTCATAAAAAAGCAGAAGAAAAGTATCTGCATTGGTGTAAAAACGTTAAAGGAAAGAAAAATTATGAGCATAAAACAACAACTTTCAACTTATAAGAAAAGTTTTCTTCAAGGATTCTTTTAATACCAGACACGTACAAGTACAGACTTTGTGCAAGTCTCATATATTTTTTTAATTCGACATTAAATTTGCGGTTTTTCTTTGATAAAAAATCTAAAAACACGCTACAGTGGGTAATAATTTGTAGTCAGCGATCTATGAATAGGTAATTAAGGTACAGTGCAAATGAAATAAGTCCCAATGGAAAAATGAAATAAATCCCAAAATATTTTCCATACAAATTGGGACTTATTTCATTATGAAATAACTCCCAATGCATCAGTACTATGCGAAGCCGGTGTTCTGTATGCCATGGAGGAGAAAATCCTTCCGCCCGGCCGTAGGCCGGCAATACAGGGAATCTGTACTATGTACTACATATAATTGTGTGTAAAAGGAAACCAAAAAATTGGGAGTTAATTGATTTTTGTTGGGACTTATTTCATTGGGAGTAAATTCATTTTTATTGGGATTTATTTTTACATTTTGAAATAAGTCCCAAAAAAATAGGACTTCTTTCATTTTGCCTTTGGAAGTTATTTCATTTTTTTCTGTTGGGCGTTATTCCATTTTTCATGGGACTTATTTCATTGGGAGTTATTTCATTGGGACTTATTTCATTTGAGAGTTATTGCACTGTACCGGTAATTAAATGTCTTTCGGACAGTGCCCACATTGAATTGAGTTAGAAATATTTTCCGAATGTGATTAGTTTTACTCATATACATTTATTTATTTGTCAACTGTATTTTAATAACATTTTACATTCTTTAAACAAAACTTGTAATATTTCCCCTTATTTTATACTTACACTTTTATTATTTTTAGAAAAGGACCTTTTCAGTTTTTTACTTGTCATGTCAATTCTTTGATATTTATAAATCCTGTCACTTTGTTCGTTTTTATTTCAACTACGTGTTCTCTCTTCCCTTTAGACTAGTACTAAACATTCGAATAGTTAAAATGCAATTGGGTCCTTTTAAATCTATGGCTACGAATACATATCCTTAGTGAATAGCTAGTGAAGTGTAACGAGTATCCTTTTAGGAATAAATGAAAATATTTCACATGTGCATTCAAAAAATAAATACAACAAGTAAGAGTTTATATTCGGTTAAGCCGAATCTTATATACCCACCACCAAATACCAGTAGTGCGATGTATAAATACTTACATGTGTGCTATCAGCTATTATATTATATTTGGAGTTTATTTCATTTAAATTTCATCTGAATAACCTGAATTATTTACAAGAATTTTATAGATATTCTAGTTATTACAAATTATGCGAAGGTGTCACGATAAACACATTTTATATTTATCTCTTTCATTCAGAACTGCAATTTTTTTATATTTTTGCAGCTTGTCACATAATACATTAAATGCCAAAAAGTCAGTGTTCTAGACTTTGGCTTTTTGGGACTTCAAAATTGTCTCCTCTGTAAACTCTGTGGTTATTCTCGGAAGTGAACGTTGTGGGAGTCTGATATGTTTTTTAAAAATAATTAAATTATTTGTATAATCATATATTCTTTGAAATTTATTAATTTGTTTTGTCAATTACATTTCAATATTTTTCCTCATTCAAGAATTTAATTTCAATATAAACACTTCTATTTGATTTTGTAAAATATTGTATTGAGAAACATTTTGGAGTCCATGACCAATAATGGTCTAACAGACATACATACTCATAACTCCATGTAAAATTTCTGTTTGATATGGATGTTTATGTAGGTTAATGAGTTTTTCGGAAGTGGGCATGAAATTATATACGACAATTTAAATGTATAAATAAATGTTTAAGTTGTGTTGAATTTCCACTTGAGATAATAGATTTATGTGCATTTAAGTGATTTTCAGAAGCGGGCTTTATATGAGACTATGTCAAAATATAGACCGATACAAACAAGATATCTTTTTGAGATTTATAGTTGCATGAAACTTATTTTTGATGAATTTTGTATGAATACTATAAAATGCAGCTCTTCACTTCAATAGATGGACAGACGGACGGACATGGCTAGAACTAGGACCCAGAATATATAGACTTTTTGATTATACGACCAATATTTCGTTGTGTTACAAACAGAATGACAAACTTAATATACCTCCATCTTTTTGTTGTTAGTTATTAAAATAGATATTAAAATGTTGAGATCAATTGATTTTGGTTGGGAAATATTTTTAAATTTTTAAGTTTTATAATAAAAACATTTTCATAAAAATACCAAAAATTTACTAAAGTTAGTCGTATAACAATATGTGTATGTATGTAAAATGCAATACATCGCTGCTGATTTATTGCAAGATTGGACCAAAAAGATCTTCTATTGAGCTTTCATACAAATTTTCTTCTGAATCGTTGTTTATAGGGACAAAACATAAATTTATTTTGAATGACCAGCATATTCCCCTAATCTCAATCCAATTAAGCACTTAAGGAACGAAGTTGAGAATTTATAATCCCGTTTCCAAAAGCATTATCTTTTTATAAATAGATAATAAATATAATAAGTTACTGTTTTGATGAATGTTTTAATTATATGACCACCTCTGTATGTATAATTATTTGTTTTGAAGGGTGAAAAAGGATTGTTTATGCAATCAACATGCAACAATTTGCTAAAAATTTTGCCTGCAAGAGTTGATTGTGAACGATGTTTTTCGTCATCATACTTACTTATATTGGTAAAAAAATTAAATCAAGATTCTCTTTTTTAAGATAGAAAGATAATATTTTATTGCTTTAAACATAGAAATTTAAAGCGAAATGACATATTATTTTTGTAAATCTATTATTTTAATGTATTCAAATAAAATACAACAATCCAAAAACAACAGGCATTTTGTTTTTGTTAATATGTATGTGAAATGCCAAAATTCATGCGAATTGATTTGTGTCGTTTTTTTACTGCTTTTTCAACCAAAACAACACAAACAAATTTTATTGGTTTTTATTAATAGGAGAACAATTTATTATTTTTTATTCGAACTGTTAATTTTAAATTAATTTGTTTTTGTGACCAATATTTATAATTATTATAATTTTTAAGGAGTTTCCTTCAGGCTAATTTGGTCAAATTGACCAACATAGAAATTTGGTCAAATTGACCAAATTAGCCTGAAGGAAACTTCTTAAAAATTATATTAATTTTAAATTTTTGATATTTATTTAGTCGGGCTCGAGTTCATTAAATTTAATTTTTTTTTTTTACTGAAGGAATTGTTTTACAACATGAAATCTCTATTAAAAATTTTATTGATAATTTTTCTGGCTGAGCTGGGGTTGAACCTGGGTTGAATTTACATGTTTCGAGAATCACCACATTCTCTCATCAGATCTCTGCACCACTGCGGTGCCTGCTAGCCAACAGTCAAACATCAATATTTTAACCAGTGTTACCACCGGTGGTTCGAAATTTGCTGTAATTATCATTTTTTCAATTTTTGTTTACATGTTGCCTCCTTTTTTCTTCAGTTTTTTCTTTCGTATTCTTTCTGTTAAGACTTCGTCTTGAAAACCTAAATACATTTGTTTTTTTTTTGTTATGTTTGTTGTCCACTTTCGTCGACATTTTATCTGCAATAATTTTATTTTTTCTTACTTCGTTTTTAATTTTAAATAAAAAATGTAAACCAGACAAAGTTTGAGATGTATGCATTATTTCACATCGAATTAATAATCAGCTGATATGTTTCATACACCTTATTAATACGCCTTGAATGCAATTTTATTATGTGTTTAAACTATTAATGGTTTATAAAATTTTGGTTATAAATTAATAATATTAATTTCATAATAAATTTAAAAATTATAGCCATGAGGACAAAAAAAATGCATGTTTTTAAAAATATTTTGGAATAAATAGTTTTTATTATTAAAAAATCAAATTGTTTTAAAATGAAACAAAAATCCCGAAATACCGAAAAATTCTAGTTCCTTTTGGCATCCCTACTCAGTACACAGATTACCAAAGTAGATTACCTCGGATATAAACAAGTTTTTAGAGGTTGTTATTTCGATAAATATTGACCTATTCCGATGATTTTAAATTAAAACATCTGTCTGATAGTTAATAGCAGTATTAAATAATATCAGTCAGTTCTACGGATGAAAGATGATTAACTTCGCTGCACTATGACTAAATTGTTTAATATATTTTGATGTTTTGTTAATGAGAAATATATAAATTGATGATAAAAAAAAACTGAGACCAGTTATTCGGCAAATATATACAAATAGTGTATATATGATATACACTTATGATAGAATTATTGAAAGTATACAAATATACAAAATGAATACAATCAAATTAAAACTTAATTAAAGGAATTACTTATTTAATGACTAAATAAATTATGAAATTCATGTTCATGTTTCATGATGATCATGGTTTATCATTTCTTAGAGCTAGAAATAATTGTGTCAAAAAGTCATCATGATAAATAGCTTTTACTCAAATAAAATTAGAAAAATTTGAAGAAAAAGTGCCCCCAAAATACTTTTCTTTACTACCTTAAAAAAACAAGCCAAAAATGAAGCGAACATAATAAAATTCTGTTCATCTCTATTGTTAGTGAGACGGAAAACGATTAAAATATTTCAATATGCTCTATACTGAAAGAAAAGCTAAATAAAACTCAACAACTACGTACATACGAGGAGGTGTGCAGTTTCCATACGCCAGAGAATTAAGAAGAAAATAAAGAAAAAAAAAAAAAAAACATTTTGGCCATAAAAGTGATGAATTTATGGCATATTCTGTCTATTTAGTATTAAGATTTAAACGCACACACATACACAATATTTCTAAAATTCAGACATTTAGCTCAAATGTCCCAGTTGATCATGTCATTTATATAGAAATCGCACGTTTCCTCGATTAAACATTGGAAAATAACCATAAAAAAGGATCGGCTCAAAGCTTTAAAGATTTATAAATCATACTGATAAAATTTCTTTAAAGATATCGATGACGAATCATATAACGATAATATACTCGTATTATATAATTTACGTTCCGCTTTCGGCAACGTTAAATATTAGACTAGAAATTCAATAAAGAAATATAAATTATTGTAGCAGAAATAATATCCTGGTTAAATATAAACAATTATGTACTTAACTTAATATCCGGGTATTTAAGTTTGAAGAAAGTATCGCGGTTTAATGAAGATGTTTGCTCAAAAATAATCATTCACTCAAATTTGTCAAACAATCGTAAATTTCCAAATGTTTGGTCAGGCGGGTTATTGTGAGTATGAGCGTGTATCTTTCTATTCTATTAGTAAGTTGGTTGAATTATCTTTTTTTTTTATGTTTTAGCTTCTAGTTGAGACATTTTTATATTTTATGTTCCACCAAATACAAGAAGAGAAAACATATGTATGCATGTATGTACATAAATTCATAAATATAATTTTCTTTATTTTAATCTTCAAATAAAGTGAAACAAAAAGTAAAACAGAAATGTATGGAATAGAAGATGAAATTAGACTACTTTTGTATATACATACACGCAGAGAAAATAATATGGTTGGATATGGTTACGACAACTACACTTTGTTTTTGGTAACAATATATTGTTATGGTACACAAATAATTGTTATTTTAATTTGATTTTAACGATAATTTAGTTACTATAAACATTTTTATGTTTATCGCAATTATAAAATTGAATATAGTTCACTGAAACATAATTATTATTATTAAATGTTTACCACAACTATTGAATGATAACTATTCAAACATATTATAATATTGACAACTATTTAAACTCACAAATAACCATTAAATGATAAGTTTCTATATTTGTACTCATATTATGTTTAAAATGCTAACAAAATATAATAAATAATAATATTTTGTTTTACCATTTGTAGAATGCTTTTGCATCAGTTCAGTAGTTTGTCTGCGTGATATCGGATTATTTATTTGGATGTTTCAATAATTGAAAAAAAAAAAACAATTTGTATATAAAATTTTACTACAAAGACCTACATAGTGTATAATAAATAAATAATAAAGGGTACATAAATAATCTATTAAACATAACTAAAAATAAAATGTAATATAATGTGTAATATAATGTAAATTTTTTTATATATGTTAAAAGTGCAAAATATTAACTAGTGTTTGTAAGTTCTGTGTTTAAAAAAATGTAAAAATAATTGCGATTTATGTCATAAATATTATTGTTTTCTAACTAATCATATTGTTTTATATTTAACCATTAATATGTTTTCCATTAAAAATATTATGTTGTAATTAAGTTGATTCATCATATTATGATGAGAAATTTCCATAACAGTTTTTTTTATCAAGTTTGCCAGAAATCCTTGATATAAAAGTGTCACAATTGATGAAACAATTCTAAAAATAGAAAAACTACTTATTTTTAACAAAAATTAAAAATATCTCTTTGATATATTTATAATTTAGTCTGTAGCATTTTTTTTTGCTATAAGTTTATCATAATATGATTACTTTAGATCATAATATGATTACTTTAGATCATAATATGATTGCTTTAGATCATAGTATGATTACTTTATATCATAATATGATTGCTTTAGATCATAATATGATTACTTTAAACTATAATATGGTTACCTTGGGTCATAATTTGATCATGTATGACAATTTTATGATTATATTAGGTTGTAATATAATGTTATAATATCAAATTATGATTAACATGATTAAATATTACGATGATAATATTTCATGGCACTTATATTCATCATAATATGTTTTGACTACAATCACAAATCTTGTCATAATATGCTGCTCTTAGATTATGTTTACCACAACTATGTTTTTTCTCTACGTGTATGTACATATGTACGTAGCTAAATGTCTGTTAGTCTCATGTACTCGTATGTATGTTTGTAAAACTTTCTTGTAGCGATTGTAGAAATACAACACAATTTTCTGTCGTATTTTATCGCACGCAAATGTCAACATTATAATTGAACTGTATGATGACTGGTTGTTGTGGGAGGTCTTTACCGTGATGACCAAGCGGATGAGTGAGGGTGGGTAGAGAGACACAAATCCATGCTAAACATTTAGTTTCCTGAAGATTTTTCTTTAAATAACTTTTGATTTTCGTTCCAGTTTATGCCAACGAACACGTCAAACGTTTTCTATAATAAATGTTTTTCCTAGTCAATTATTTTCTGAGGGGAAGGTGTACGATGAGTTAGAATTTGAAAATTGTTACGTTTTGACGATCAATAGAAGCAGAAACTTTCATCTATCTCATAAAATATTGCTTCTTTATTTACACTCTTCCAATTAACAATACTTTTAATAATATTAATCTATAATTAAATAAATACTTAATTTATTAATATATCTGTACGACGCTAGAGCGAACCAAGGAAACTGACAAACTGTATCTCTGTGTCTTGTTACCGGTAATCTAAATAAACTTTAGCCAGCAACATTTTGCGAGATCACATTAAAGATTTAAAAAAATTATTGACATTTATAAAACTGTAAATATTTTAAAAGTAAATAGCATGCGTTCCTATGAAAGCTTTAGCTGCTGGCGATGGATTCTACCAATCGTCCACGCAGTAGGTGGTTTCGTTGGACCATTTGGTATGTAAAAGCCCAAACAATTTCTGTTTGTAAATTATAAACGTTTTACCAGAATGTTTTGATATCTCATTTAGAGATATCCATGATTGTTCGGTCATTTTAGCCCAGCTATTAGTTAATACAGAAATATCTCTAAATATTCGTTAGGAGGTAGGTACAAGTTTTCGGCTAAAGAACACAGCAAAAGACAGATAGTTGGAAATACATATAAACTTTTTTTTTATCCATCAATAAGGAATCCACCAAAAACTCCTTTTGGAGCCATCAGATGCATGTCCGGAAAAATTATAAAGAATTAATTAACAAAAAAAGATCATAGTATTCCAAGATCCTGAAAGCATGTCCGTTTGTAAGTATGCTTCATTAAATGACATCGCTTACTACATCTTTAAAGATAGTGTTAGTGCATTATATTTATACAAATTTTGATATTAAGTCGTCTGTTCTAGATAACACGTAGATATTTACATATAACTTTTTCAAACTGATTTAATTTAGTTTAATGGAATAATATTTTAGATTCTAAACCCCTAACAACGATTATGCGGGTGGGTTTCGGTTTCAATATTTTTGCTTCTTTTAACCCAATTTGAAATAGATTGGCATGCATCGATTGTGCTGATTCTTCTCACATTTCTCTTCTGTTTGAATTATTGAGAAATTCTTCAGTCACATTTCAGTTTTAGCAAAATGAGGCGTGAAAGTAAGTAAGTGTGTTTAATTACAATCGTTTACATTAATGATTAACTAAAATCATGATAACTTTTAATATTTCAAACTAATTGAAATCGTTTCATGCAATAAAAATGGTTTCATGCAATGGCATAGGCTTGAGCTTAGGTGGTAAAATAATTCTCAATTGAATATCAGTGACACTGTATACGGTCTTTAGTAGAAAGTATGATTGATTAGTATGCAGTCATTTGGTTAATGAACGATGTCTTCTGAGATATAGCCAAGACATATTCATTATATGATAAGATCCTCCGGTATATTATATACCTGTACAGCTGAGTACAGCATAGTGATCATCTGAGCTAATTGATTAAAATGTATATTTCCTGGAGCACACAATAGCCTATTATTCTGAATTAAGTGCAGAACTAAACAGATATCTTACTACACTAACAAATTACATTACCATATCACAACAACATTAGTTTATTTTCAAGCTAAACATTTATACTGCTGTCGACTAAAAATACTTTAATTTTTATTAATATTAAACATTTTGGCTTTGGGTCATAAAAATTTGGGAATTTTCTTCCTACAATACACATACACCCAACAAATCGAAATAAATATTTCTAAGAAGCAAGAAGACGAAGCAGAAAATAGCATTATATACAATATAATTTTCTTATGAATATTTTATTTAACTTGTATCTTTACAGGGTTGAGGCATTTTTACAATTCGTATACAAAATTCCATGTCTTTGCGTTTCATTTTTCCGGGTTGCGTGATTAGATTGTGTTCTAAATATTTGTTTTCTGATGGTTTTGACGATTTTTATGATTGTTTGTTTATACATTAAAATGTTTTTTTATTGTTTTAGTTTTTGCAAAATCTTTTGCTGTTTCTTTGGCGCAGGTTTTCTATTCGGTATTGTTAACTGGGTCAGTTTATTTTTAATGACATGCTTGGAAAATGACATAATTATTTGGCGCGTGGACCAGAAAATGGCCTTGAAGTTGGTAACACATACAGGTTTTATGATTTTGTAGATTTTGCACTTGTCAAGCAAAAATAGTTTGTTCTAAATTGGTGCTGGCAAATGTTGATGCTTTTGATTACGCAATGTTGTATTTTTAGAATTAATACAATTCCTGTTTTTTTTTTTCTAAAATTGTGCAACTTTTGACATTAACGAGTAAATAGTGAGTACATATTTGCTAACAAGAAGCCAACAAATTTTATAAGTGCTCAACACCCAATAGTTACTCACCCAATACTACTCAATACTTTGCCAGCTTTACATTTAATAAAATTTCTATATTAAAAATGTTTTTTTTTTATTTTCTTCCTCTTTTTTGATATGCCAGTTCCATAAATAATTATTATTTAGGCGACATTTCTTAATTTTGCTAAGTGAGTGTACACTGGGAGAAATAAGTTGCAGCATTTAGTTTTTTAGTTTCTTAGTATTATTCCATATATCATTTAGCCTTTAAGTAATGAGTCGTTATTAAATGTTATCCTTAAAAGTGGCCAGTGTCTTAAAGGCACAACGAGTGGTTCAAAAATATGAATACAAAATTTTTTGATTACTGCCAATCCTCTTTTTTATTTAGATTATGACAAATCTTAACACCATTCTAAAATACTACTTCGATTTATTGCATGGTGCTATATGATATATTCAAACTTCATTAAAAGACTTGGGCTGGTTCTGTATTGGGATCAAGTTGAAATCAATTTTTCTTTGCCAAGACGAAGTATTCATATGTTTTGTTTATTAAAATTTTAACGAATAACAAATATTTTTGTTTTGGAAAAATTAGATTTTCGCTATTTTTTTGGGGAAACTTAAAAATTTGCATTTATAATTTATTTTACCATTTGTCACCTAAAAAATAGAACAAATATAGATCAAACAAATTATTACGACTGAATAGATCTTGTCACTTGTTTAAATAATTTATCGCGTCCTACAGTTGTCCAAAATATATAGTTTCGATAATAATTTCAACACTATTCTATAGGAAAGTAAATAAAATCCTAAACCAATAATTTGGTGGATCGGTACATCAAGCATACATACATCGATCCATAATTGATCAGCTGATCCGTTACTGTACCGTAATAGCCAAACTAACATGCCGTTAATGACAACAGATAATAATAACAGATTTCTTAAAAGGGAGGATTAGTAACGTACGTTTATCAATTTGTGAAGTGTTAACTCCCCAAGTCGTTACAAATAACTATTTTTTTAGTGATATCAACGCAAAATCTTATTTAATTTATTTATAGGTATAAGCCTACAAGTGTTTTTCCCCATTTTCCCCAAGCCAAAAACACTATTGTTTCCATTATGAATTCCAGGTTTGTATCCATATGGAAGTTACGTTTAAAAATGCAAGACATTGACACCGGTAGTGTTCCACCACTTCGTTCTCATATGATGTGCAGTCTATATTGTCGGATAGACCAATACGAGCCAGATGAAACTTCAACTTCGTTATTAAGTTAACTCATTAACTGGTCTTCCGAATGTTGATCTATTTAGGTTCACAATCTCTTTTGTTGCCTTTAGGTTCCCGTTTCCCCATAGTCTAACATGCTCATAAACATAAACAAGCTCATTTTTAAACTGGGAAGTATATGATTATTTTCAGCATGTCGACGTCTACTACCTTTCTGGAGAGCTTGTCTGATTGCTCTTTTCCGGTTTCCGACTTCTGACCCAAATCAACTAAACATTTTCATAATTGTTTAAAGAGTTAATTCATTTTTATATTGAAGAAAGTTTCGAGGTTTAGTACCATCATTACTTCGTATTTTAGTAAGCGCGTGACTATCCGTATCAACGTTCTCCGACCTTTGAACTGGTATAGGAAATTTCCGTTCGGTCTCCCTGGGCCGGGTGATATGATCTTTCAATAAGTACAAATTGTACAAATTCCTGTCTCAATTAATCTACACTTACTGCGTGTTGTTTAAATGTCATTGCACTATCTGCCACAGGGGGTAATATGTCCTGGTGTAATTGCATCACCTTGACAGTTTTACCATCTTGGGGAGAGATATGGCGACACTGGTGTCATGATCTTGCACGGACTCGAAACTGGTAAGAGTTTGATTATTCACCCCAATTTAATTCGCAGCTGACTAGAATCTTATCTAGAACTACGCGATCAATTAGAGTCCCGGGGATTCGTTCCCTAACAGATAATTTGATGAGGTCCCTTCGGGGTACATACAGTGGCTGTGGACTCAAAGTGGGGAAAATAGCGGTTGGTTAAAAGACTGATGTTTGTCTAAGCAGCAAATTTCAATCCAACAAATTGTCCTAGGAGCTGTTGCCATTGAAAGTAGTAATCACATTAGCTCTGTGCTTAGGGTATGTATTGATATTGTGGTTTTTCGTTGAGGGTTTGGCAGTCGTTATTGAGAGGATCTGGTTCGAGGCGATTGCTGCTTTTTATACAGTATTCCCTGAGTCATGCTAAATGACTAAGCTATTGAAAGTAGTGGTGGCAATTGGCCATGTGCTCAGGAAATGTATTGGTGAGGTGGCAATCGTGTTAGTTGTGTTAGGAACCCAACTTGGATGGGGTCGCAGCAAGCTAGATGATTCAAAAGCCCACATTGATTTCTGTCTTCGGCATTAGTGATAGTAGCTACAATATTTGGATACTGATCTGATAATTATCTTGGGCTTTGTTGATTGACTCAGTTATGGATGACAGGGAGTAGATAGCCCAAGCTCTTAAGCAAGGTTCTCTTTGCATTGATCGTTGCAGTCATGTATCGAGAAATTGCTAATTGTATGGGCAAGTTGCCACAAGTATGCTCTTAGCAATACATGTTCTTGCTGGGACATACAATGCGTTGGTGAGACGAGTGCACCTTGCGGAAACCAAGCAGGAACCCACGATAATCTTGAACACATCTGCACTATCTGGTATTTGTCTCTTTACGATAACAGCGGCAATAAATTTTGAAAGTGTGCCCAAGCTTTTTAACCTCAAAAATGTTTTGTATTGAGTATGAATTTTTAATAGGAATAGGAATTTCTTAATCTTACGTTTACGTGTTACGTTTTGTTTTCTATGAGTAACATTTTATTATAAATATGTTTAGCAAAGTCCAAGTCCAAATAGAATTTGAGGAACAAACCATTTATGAATGTAAATTGCATACATGATTCATATACCCTATATAAACGTAGTGTTAACAGATAGCGATTAAAAAAATAACCAGAACCTCTCTAGAGTCCAAACTCTACCATTGATACTGTTTGTAAAAACAGAATTGTACAACAAGTAAAGTAAATATGTATGTATAAAAAGATTAAATTTATTACGAAATTGTGAATAATAATTATTTAAAACCACAAAATAACTGCACAATAATTAAGAAAATATTTATTTATTTACATTTTTTGTCTCAGTTGTTTTTTTTTTTCATCATATCAATGAACTTTAGAATGATGCTTATAATGTGGCTGTAAATATTTTAAATAATTGTTATTATTGTTGTTACTATTTAACAGACAAATTAAGATGATGATCATGATGATGATGTCAACTATAAAGAATATTCATATATTTTTTTTGGGTAAAACAGACTTGAGTATGAATTATATTGTATAAGAGTATATTTGGATGAGAGGCAAGTAGTTAATAAATATGTATATTTTAACACTTAAGTAATAAATATTTATGTTTCTAGGCAATATTGTAATAAAGTTTAGCTACAAACTTTTGAGAGTTATTCTAATTTTATTAGCACTTACGAGTATGTAACACGTAGATTATTGAAAAAAATTAGCTTAAACACCATTTAAATGTAAATAGATTAATTGTTTAAACTAGTTTAACTCCGAATTAATTGAGGAATAGATTGCTGAAAACTAGATTTATATGTATGATTTCAAGCCACGACTTTGTGGAAAGATTTAAAAACAAGTAATTTAAACTTTGTTTAAGTAAAATTTAGAGATAATTTTACACTTATTAACTAGCATTTAGTATGTTTTTAAATTATCTGTATTACATTAGCGCAATTCACAATCTTGTGCAAATGGTATTGCATCATTGCATTCGCAAAAAGGTTTAGCATATTTTTGCTCTTGCTGTGTATTTTGTTAGTGTAGAGCAAAACTATGTTAAACATTTTTGCAAATGCAATGATATTGCACCATTTGCACAAGATTGTGAATGGCGCTATTATATTATATTTAGTATATGAAAATATGGAATATTTTCTTACTCATTATCGCTTAAATTTAACTAGAATTTATTATAAATAAACCACAGAAAAACAAAATTCTTACGTATTTGGTTTTACAAAGTTACTTTAGAGATCTTCTGCAACACTCGGACTCGCACAGTAGTAAATATTTACAAGGGAAACTGTGGTTTTTGCCTAATGCTTACAAATGCTTGTAATATTGTAACCCACGTCTGTGAGTGTGTTTATGTATTTTACTTATTGCCGTAATTAAATTGTTGCATGCTGCATTAATGAAGATTGCAATGCGGGTTTTAAAATATATAAATATATATGTATGGTCAGTTTGAAATGTTTTGATAACAATCATATTTTGTTATAATAATAAACATTGCCACAAATACACAATGATGTATTTCATTTATTTAAATAACAATTTATTAATTTCATCATTAAAAGTTTTAAGGAAAAGTTATGGAAGTGGAAAGAAAAAATATTTAAAAATAAAATATTGATAATTAGAGCTGCTAAATAAAGGAAATGAGGGTTTCATAATTGAGTGCAAATGGTTGCCGACTTAAAAGAATGCCACTAATCAATATACATAAGTTTTGTTTTTTTTTTACTAGCAACCATATATTATATTTGTCAAAGTATTATTTCCTAATGCCGATTGGAACATTAAAAGCAGTTGATGTAAATCCAAATTTTTTTGGATACATTCGTCTCCTAAAGGTATAAATAAGTGTCGGATGGCAATAGGCCGCATTATTGAACCAAATCTTACAGAACATTATGTAATATAAATCTAATTCTGTTTTTACACGGTAATTGGTTGCAGGAAAACCCCAATAAATATTGATTCAACACCCACCTTAAAGTATTAAGCACATACCTTAAACTATACCGACACAGAATCACTTCCTGAGTCGATTTAACGATGTTCATCCGTCTGGCTGACTGGCTGTCCATGTAAAGTATGTATGCAAAATAAAGTTCGTAATTTTAAAGGTATTTCGATAAAATTTGGTAAATGATGTTTTATTGGCCGAACGACGCACAGTGGCTGAAAATCGTTTTTCATTGGCCAAAAGTCGAATTTTTTTTTGTCACCGATTTTTAAAATTTGTACACCTTTTTGGACCTAATATATCCATATTAAGGTAGCCAAAAAATTAGGTTAAACTATTAATAATTGTGGGCGTGGCATGCTGTCAAACTCAACTGTTTTTTAATTTCAGAAAAAGGTGTTTTTTTATTTGTTTTTTGTCAAAAATAAATGGTTACTACTCGCAAGCTATCATCGATAATGGCCTGCGGTCGTTTTTATAATGTTGGTAGGATTATAGACTTTAGTTGTTGTAAGGGGTTACCGCTCTATCGTTTAATATTAGGGGCGTTATGAAATATTTATGAAACTACTATATTTTTCTGAAATTTAAACTTTAGTGGAATAGAACTTCTAGGGAACAAAAGGGAACAAGAAACGTATACCACCCGAAGAAAGGTGAAAGTGTCTTCTTTAACCCTATATATACTTTTGCACCCGCCACGACCCGCGGGTAGAACACTTTTTTAATTTTAATGAAATTACTCTAAAAAAAATTCAAATTACGATAATTTAAACAGCCCTATAATTACTCGTATACAATGGTGTATTAAATTTTCACTTTTTCGCCTAAAGGTTTATGTTTTTACTATGTAAAAACCGTTTTGGCGATTTGCCCTGACCTGATTGGAAGTTTACTTTTGCGCCACCTTGTACATACAATGAAAACGAATGAGAAGAAGGCGAACACGACTTCAAAGGACATGCTTTTAAATTATTAATAGAGTTGGCGCATTATGTTGGTGTTTGGTGCAGAATTGCAGCGCCTCTGGTGGTGAGTAGGCGCATTAATGTTCAAGCTTGATTTTATAGCCTTTATTTTATTATTTTACTTCGGTGGCGTTTAAATGCTATACCACCGAAGGAGGGTTCTGTGCTAAATATTAGTTATGATGGATAGAAAAGAAAACTAATAATTATCAGAAACTGATGTTGTTTGAGTGGCAGCGGCTGGGAATCGAACCCGGGCTACAAATACTAACTCATGCTTAATGATCAAATGCGCTAACCAATTAAGCTACAGCACCCTCATAAATATGATATAGTATCAAAAAAAATTATATATATATATATAAAATTATCCATCCCTTATTCGTACGCTGTTGTCAGGGTGAAGTTCTTTCTTTCATTTCATTAGTCATTTTGACATTGTCTACATCGTCTTAGTATTTTGAGTGGAAAATGTAATGTTGCAATCGGTTCCGATAAGTAGAGATAAGTAGAGATCTAGAGATTTATTTTTATATTTTTATCGTAATCTCATTTAGTGTGATCTGAACATGCCTACTTCAACGCCTTTATATCGGATGTATTAGAGGATTTTCAGTTATATAATTAAACTTTGTATTGCTAAATGGGCTAAACTACCATTTGGTAGGTGATTCAAATCATCTATCCAAATCATCATTATCTGCACCAATTTGCAAATGGCTTAACGTGATTAAAATCTCTGCACTTGAAATGAGTAATAAGTTTAAAATGGAACTCCAATACTATTCTAATGAGATCAGAACTTTGTTGGAATACTAACTGGTCAACAATCACATATTTTACTTAAGATGCGAAGCACTGGCGAATTGTGTGATTTGTTAATAAATTTTTTACACAATTTCTGCGAGATATTGTCTTTTAAAATGATTCAAATCCAACAAAAAGAATAACTTCGAAATATCTCCACAATAATAAATTTGATACAATCAGCCCTTATGTCCATATTTGTTTTCAAACACATTATCAAACACGAATAATCGATAATGCAGGTTCTTCACCTACAAAAATTATTATGAATTTGAAAGCAGTTGCACCATACCATTTTTTATTCCTACAGTAGAGAAACACTTTTAGACAAACGATAAAGATATTCAGGAAAATTAATAATTTAGCCAATTTCAATATTTGGTCCATAGGCCCTTTTTCGAAATAACTTGATTTACGCGGTTTGGCATGCTTTTTACCAAATTTTCGATAACATCTTTTGGAATTTGATTCCATTCCGCATATTCACCATCCCAAAGGTTGTCGATGTTTGTTAAGGCTGCTTGGTACCGCCCGAGCCGTCTTTTCACGATTGACCAAATTTTTCAATCGGATTGATGTCGGGACTTTGTGCAGGCCATTCCTTCATTTGAAAATTTTGTTTCCCAATCCATAGGTTAGGTTAGGTTAGAAGGCCGGTGTGAGGTTGTCCCCACACCATCACCCAGAGACCAATACGGTCCATTGTGATGCCTTTCGGAAATGCTTTGAGACACTCAGTGCGTTCCAAGAGCGAAACGCCTAAGCCCTCACAGAGCCCCTTCCCCTGTTGCGCAGCCTGGCCATATTCATTACGAATCCTTTGAGATCCCCGAGCTTACAACCCGAGACATCCCCTAATTCGTCTATGTATCTACTGCCTAGCCACCTCAGCCTGCTAACTTGTAACCTGGGACAATGGCACAGAATGTGCTCAATCGTCTCCAGTTCCTGTGGATCCTCGCACAACCCGCACATTATCCTTGCCATTCTACCTATCATACAATGGCCCGTGATAACTCCTATCTTGGTTCTTACGCATACCTTGCTCTCGCCCAGTAACGATTCCGAGTCGGACTTCCTAAGTGGCGGCCATATAGTCCTTGACACTCGGCAGTCCGTACGGTTTCCCCAGGCCCTATTTGTCTCGCTTAGAACCCATTCCTTGATTCTCCCATAATAGAGACCTATAGGAGGCCTGACCACCACCTGGCAATCAGGATCCTCCGTTCCCAATTCATATCTTTACGATTTTTTCTATGTGCTTAGGAACACCATCCTGTTGAAAAACAATTTATTATTCGGTATAAGCACATTAGTCCATAAAAGCGGGAAAATGGGTTTGTAAAATCTGTAGATAGTCCTCTTTTCGCATGACCACCAAGTAAAGTTTGCTTCACATGGTGTCTTTGAACATGTTCCCGGGGTTTGCGCCAGCAATAGCTACTGCTGTTCACTGACTGAAAACTGTAAAATTTGGACTCATCAGATCAAATAACACGTTTCTAATCATTAATGGGCCAATTTCTGTGCTCTCTGGCAAATTTCAAGCGCGCTTAAAATTTTTTATCGGACAGTACTGGTTGCCTTTATTAGCAGTTGAAGTATATCCGATATCATGGAGTGCTCTTCCAGCAGTCCATTCGCTTACATTTTTGTTAATTGCCAGAGAAGCACGGCAATCATTAGTCGAGCGTCTGACTGTGTTAATAATTTTTTGCGACCTCTGCCGTGCGATTTTGTCTCCTTTGAGCTGCGATCACCGCCTTAACGGTCAGGCACACAACACTATTTTCAATTTCAGCAGATATTTTTATGCAAAAAGTCAACAATTTATTTTAAATATAATAGCAATTGACAAAATCGGCTTTGATTAGTAAAAATTTGGTTTTAAACAACTCTACGAAAAAGAACAATAAGATAGGAACAAACATAACGGTAAATTAGCATGATTTCTGCTGATAAGAGAAGTGGGAGAGCGAAAATAGGTGTAATTCATAAAACGTGCAAAATTGAGTTTATGCGGTTTATTTCGTTTTTTCTTTTCAACTCATTCAATTCATCTCATTAATTATTGTTTGTTTATTGATATTTGTTACGAATTAAATAATAAAAATAAAATTAATTTTTTTTTCTTTAATTTCTTGTATAGTTTTCTTTTTAATATGCACTCAATTTTGCTCGCCACTGTACGTATGTATATACAAACTATTCTGAAGAAATAAGCTTTCAAAACAATTATTTCTTAATAATATCTGCAAATCTAGAAAAATATGTTAATAATTTTCTAAAACAACCTGTCAGTAACACTATTTCTTTTTATGCAAATTTCAATCCTATACAAATATTAAAAAATTTCACAAACAAAAAAAAAACACAAACTATAAATGTTAATGCTTGAACATGTGTATAAATGATGTTATTATAGTTACGAGTATAAATTATAACGAGAATTTTAAAATTCTTTAAATTATAAAAAATGTTAATTAAATAATTTATGCCAAATATGCCAAATCAACTGATTAATAAAAAAACTAACATTTTAAACCGGACTTATAACAAAAACAAAAAACGATCTATAAAAAAATCTAAATGTATTTCAGACAATTTGTTTCAACGAAAACAAATCTACCATTAAAATGTTTTCATCATTAGCAACAAAAGAAATTTTAAAACAACAATAAAAAATGTGTAAATATCTAAATATGTAATTGAATAAACAAAGTAGTAAGTAGAGCTAAAGATAATCGTTAAATCATTTTAAAATGGTTCAATAAACCCAGAAGAAAACAACATCGGAATAGTGATTATTTTATTAAAATCGTATTTATTTCAATAACAAAAAAAAAAAAAAAAAATTTGGCAGTTTCATATTTTTGGGTTCCATTCACCCTAAAAAATTAAACTTCGTTGTAAATATTTTACTAAATAATTCATTCATTCATGCATAAAGAAAGTGATGTGTAGTAGAGAGAGTGTTTCTTGGGGGAGTTTTAAAGTTGGACGGACATAAAGAATGATTATTTTACAATTCTAAAGCAAGGTTTTGGATTACAGTTTAACCCTAGGATGTTCAACTGGGCTTTTCGAGACCCATTTTGATTTTGAGTAATCGCCAAGTTTTTACCTTTGCTGAGTGAAGAAATATTTTATGTCAACTACCGCTAATGCCTTCTGAACATAGTGAGTTCAGTAAAATATTGTTACTATTGATTTCGTAGAACAACCTTGCCTGTTTATGTATAAATGTGGTAAGTGTACCTACTGGGCCTCATGAAGCCCATATGGAAAATTAATGACAGCTGATCCACATTCAACACAGTTGATCACCAAAACTCCACGCCCAAGTCTGAGCCACGAATTAACAATTAGTGTGGTACAAAACTTCTACACACTACACAATCCCAGCAATCAATTAAAAGGAGCTCGCCAGGCCCAGTAGAGTCACTTACCACTGCCCAGGCAGTCAGACATCGTAGGGTTAAGGTAACCAGTTGGATTTAGGTGCTCAATGGGCCTAACATTTTTAAGTAGGTTATGGAGGCGATGTCCACTGTATATAAAACAATATTATACAGTTTTTAAAAAACTTTAGGTGTAGTCAATGTCGATATTCCTATTTATAAGACAATATCAATTTAGTCAAACATATGTTTTAAAATTCAGGCATTAAGCTTTTTGATCTATACTTGTATCAGTACTACTCCTGATGCACTGGATCCACCACAAATCCTACCATAAGCAGAGTCACAAGGTATTACATGGGTTTTTCTTACAGATTTTCGACTTGACTATTTTTCTTTTATTATGAACTTTTTCATCGCATAAGTTATATGCAACAGAAACTCTACCAAAGATGGCTGAAAAATTAAAGTTTCCAAAACATATGAAGTGCATCTTCAAACCTATTACAAAGAGATGTGAATCGTATATTTATGTGGCATAATCACATAGACCTGTGTAACTTTTTAAGGTGTTGAGATCCGAAATGGGAACTTTTGAAGAAGAATACAACTACGCACTTCCTTGCAATTGGAAAGTGCAGGAAGATGTCGCTCTAGAAAAAACTGGCGATGGTCCACAATACAAAAAATTAATTTCGCACTTCTAAAACATCAGATGGCTCCAAATAAGTTTTCATATCATCGGAGAGCCCAATATGTTTTTGAGCTGCAACTTTTATAAGACCTTTAGAACTAAATAACCATCATGTGATGATTGGCCTAAAATTCTGTCTTTCGAGGTGACGAGATCTCAATTATAGACCATGAACTTGAAACAAAACTCTTTCGGGGTGATGAGATCTAATTATACTCTCTCGTTTCAAAGATAATCGAACGGAAATTTTATCTGATGAATTTTGCCTTTTGCATTTGTATTACACTATAGACATCGTTTCGTATATAGTTGATCACTTTGGAAATAATAATAATTGCCACTTATTTTGAAAATACAACATTTCACTGACTGATAGGCGGCTATTATAAAAAAGAGGCATTATTTGTACTTATAAACTGTCTTTCATAACAACAAATTTTCCCTACAGCAAAAATTTGTTCGATGAAATTGAACAGTAAAGTATGAAATTTTTAATGGTTTTTTATAATGAAAACCAACACATCATTAGATGGATACAAATAATCATCATACTTAAGTACAAACCATTTTATTTCATCGACTGGTCACTCCTCATGGCTTAACCCACAGAGGAATAAATTGAAATAATTTCTATATATGTACGCACATCATCATAAAATACATGCATAAATAATAACTTCATCTTCTCCATCCATCGTCTTGTCTTCATAATTTGGTACAACTAATTTCATTTATCCAACGAATCACCTTCATACGCCAACATTTGTTCAGTCTCAAAACATAAGAGACCAGCGGAAAAATATGCAAAATAACATTATCAAAATCTTCAAGTAACTACTAAATATTTCCCTGATGATATTGGATTTTTTTCCCTCAATTCAATTCAATTCATTAAAAAAAAATTTTCAGGAGAGATGCGACATTGGAGATCTGTGTAAAAATATATGTACATACAAGTCAATCATAATTTCACATTAAAGAGATGATAAGGCGTGTGTAAAATCAACTAAAAAGATCAGTATTTATGTATGTACGAATATGTGTATGGTACCACGCATGTGTTGCTGTTCAATGAATATCAAATCAGATGGTTTATGTACTTTTTGGGGGGCAAAAAAAAAACTCAATTAATGTTTATGTTGTAACTCAATTATGTTGATTTCTGTTTTATATTCTCTGAATTTTAAATGCTGTATCTGGATGTAATCAATCTTAAAGTTGTTTGTTTCTTTAATTTTGTTCGAAAATTTTTTGACGGATTGATGTTTTATTAGGTTTCCTGGTAAGTAGAACTGTGAAGGAATCTAGCAGTATTTAGCCAGTTATATTTTTAAAACATTTATATTTAAAATACGAAAAATCTGATTCTAAACTCTCAAAAAATAATACAACAGGATCCGATGATCAACTGAAGCGACTTTTACATAAAAGACGAGTCTCATAGTATTCATCAATTAAATACACCATTTCCAAAGTGTTCATTGAGTCTAATATCATTTCGGAATCATGAAGTTTATATACGTAAAATATCCAAATTTTGATATTGAATTTCACCTCTTGTCATTTACCAATTAACGAACCAAATGTCATATACATATATATATATATATTATATTGTATATATTATATATATATATATATATATATTATATATATAGGACAATGCAGTTCCTAAATATGATTTATTTAACTTGCATACTAATCGCAGAAAACTTTACTATATTTACCTACTCATTATGTTTATTGTCAGCATAATTAGCTTGGTTTGATTCTTTATACATACATACATATGTAAAGGAATATAAATGAAATATTTGTAAAAACTTTTGCTTGATTATCAATTAAATTATTGGAATCATGGACAGTTCTCTAGAAAGCTACCTCCAATTAAGATTTTCAAAATGTCCAAATTTTAATTATTAATATTTCAATTTAAAATATGTTTGTGCCAGCAATAACGTGATAATGAATTTTTATTCAATAACTTACTATTCAATGACTTCTCTATATGATCTGAATTACTTAGGCAAGTAATGGCTCCAAATTGATTTAAAATCTCCATTGTAAAATAATAATAATTTTCTCACCTTGAGGAACGATATCACGAGAACCACAAAACCTCCAGGCAACAGTTCAAGATCTAATACTTTATATGCGGCGAACTGTTACTAGGGAGATGTGTAAATTGACACATTTTAGATACTCTGTGATAGATCATGCTCAGATAAAAAATGTTCTGTTTTGAACAATATAATATACATATACAAATTTTATTAAAATTTGTTTAAATTCGATGGAAATTTTTTAAAAGTTAAACTATAATCGTTTTAAATATTTCAATGAATATTTAATAGTTTCTTCTTTTTTCAAGCAATAAGGTCAATTGCATTTTATATACAAATATTTTATTTTATTTATATATATTAATTTCCGATATTTCGCTATCACAATGGATAGCTTCTTCAGGGATAATATAAGTTTTGAATTATAATAAAATAATAATTGAAGTATTTACAAAAATGAAAAAATTTTTTAACAGAAAATGAAAAGTTTATAATTATGATATACAGTTATGATATATATATGTATATAAAACTTGTTTGGAATAGTAAATGAAAAATTATATATGTAATATTTTTAGTTTCTAAACTTATTTTTATAAATTAAATGTCTGTAATTTTGAGCTACATTGTCTGTATCTGTTTTAAAATTAATTCTCTTTTCTATCGGTACATTAATAATCTGTAACATTTCTAACATAAATCGTCTTTTATAATTTGTTTCTGTATTTAATATGGTGGTATTTTCAAAATCTGGATAATGATCTAAATTGTAACAATGTGATGTTAATGCAGTTTTTTGAGAAGAAGTGTGTTTGTGTTTTTGGTCAGATTTATGTCCAGCTAATCTAGTTTTCAATTTGTTCTTAGTTGTACCTACATATATTTTATTACATTTTTCATTATTTTTACCCTTACACGGTATTTTATAAACAATATTGGATTTATCTAATTTTACTGTTTTATCTTTTATTTTACTATATAGTCTATTTAATGTGTTATAAGTCTTATGGGCTATTTTATAATTATTCCTGTCATAAAATTTTGAATTTTCTAATCGTTCAGAAATTAATGGAATATAAGTTAGAGATTTATACATTTTAGGTTCAGAATTTATATTTGTATTATTATTTATTGGTCTTTTATATTGTCTTATTAATTTATTAATTAGTTCATTTGGAAAACTATTATCTTTTAAAATTTGTTTGATTTTTATTTTATTATTTTTATGAAATATTTTGTCACTAATATTAAGAACTTTATCTATTAAGTTTTTAGCCGTATTTATAATAACTCTCTTTGGATGTTTAGAATAATAATTAATAATTCTTCCTGATGAAATCGGTTTTTGATACCAATCTATTAGTAATTTATCTCCATTTCTAATTACTATTGTATCTAAATATGGAAGTTTATTATTAGATTCTTTTTCAATTGTAAATTTAATATTTTGGTGAAAAGAATTAAATATGTTTAATATATTTATTATTTCATAATCTGAAATAATACAAAATAAATCATCCACATACTTTGTTATAATTTTTGGTTTAATAGACAATTTGTTAATACAAGTATTAAGTAGTTCTTCCATAATTATATCTGCTATAATTGGAGAAGCTGGAGAACCCATAGGTAGACCTTTATGCTGAGAATATATTTTGTTGTTATATTGAAAGTATCTGTTATCCTGTATGCAAAATTTTACAATTTCTAAAAACAATTCTTTCTCCATAGATGTATATTCTCTAATTATATTCCATTTATTTTCTATAATATTTAATGCTAAATCTATAGGTATACTAGGAAATAATGAAATTACATCTAAAGAAATGATTTTTATAATTTTATAATTTTTAATTTTTTATAATTAGAGAATATACATCTATGGAGAAAGAATTGTTTTTAGAAATTGTAAAATTTTGCATACAGGATAACAGATACTTTCAATATAACAACAAAATATATTCTCAGCATAAAGGTCTACCTATGGGTTCTCCAGCTTCTCCAATTATAGCAGATATAATTATGGAAGAACTACTTAATACTTGTATTAACAAATTGTCTATTAAACCAAAAATTATAACAAAGTATGTGGATGATTTATTTTGTATTATTTCAGATTATGAAATAATAAATATATTAAACATATTTAATTCTTTTCACCAAAATATTAAATTTACAATTGAAAAAGAATCTAATAATAAACTTCCATATTTAGATACAATAGTAATTAGAAATGGAGATAAATTACTAATAGATTGGTATCAAAAACCGATTTCATCAGGAAGAATTATTAATTATTATTCTAAACATCCAAAGAGAGTTATTATAAATACGGCTAAAAACTTAATAGATAAAGTTCTTAATATTAGTGACAAAATATTTCATAAAAATAATAAAATAAAAATCAAACAAATTTTAAAAGATAATAGTTTTCCAAATGAACTAATTAATAAATTAATAAGACAATATAAAAGACCAATAAATAATAATACAAATATAAATTCTGAACCTAAAATGTATAAATCTCTAACTTATATTCCATTAATTTCTGAACGATTAGAAAATTCAAAATTTTATGACAGGAATAATTATAAAATAGCCCATAAGACTTATAACACATTAAATAGACTATATAGTAAAATAAAAGATAAAACAGTAAAATTAGATAAATCCAATATTGTTTATAAAATACCGTGTAAGGGTAAAAATAATGAAAAATGTAATAAAATATATGTAGGTACAACTAAGAACAAATTGAAAACTAGATTAGCTGGACATAAATCTGACCAAAAACACAAACACACTTCTTCTCAAAAAACTGCATTAACATCACATTGTTACAATTTAGATCATTATCCAGATTTTGAAAATACCACCATATTAAATACAGAAACAAATTATAAAAGACGATTTATGTTAGAAATGTTACAGATTATTAATGTACCGATAGAAAAGAGAATTAATTTTAAAACAGATACAGACAATGTAGCTCAAAATTACAGACATTTAATTTATAAAAATAAGTTTAGAAACTAAAAATATTACATATATAATTTTTCATTTACTATTCCAAACAAGTTTTATATACATATATATATCATAACTGTATATCATAATTATAAACTTTTCATTTTCTGTTAAAAAATTTTTTCATTTTTGTAAATACTTCAATTATTATTTTATTATAATTCAAAACTTATATTATCCCTGAAGAAGCTATCCATTGTGATAGCGAAATATCGGAAATTAATATATATAAATAAAATAAAATATTTGTATATAAAATGCAATTGACCTTATTGCTTGAAAAAAGAAGAAACTATTAAATATTAGAAAAGGTCAAATAAACGAACTAAATATTTCAATGAATGATATTCATTATTGTGTTATATCCTAGTACAATTCCACCAATTAATAGTGTCAAAAAACAGGTTCCTTAAAAAATAAATAGAATCACAATTGTGTTAAACAGCATAAGAACCAGAAGTAATTGTAATGTATCAACTAGTTTCAAGTTTCCATGCATCCGTAAATCTGAAGTATATGAACCGACTTACTCTAAAGACCCATTAGAAAAATTAAAATCCCTCGAGAATAGGAGAATAGTTCCTGAGTCGCATACATTGTTCATTTGGCAATGTGAAAATAAGTTCATCTATGCAATAGTTACGATTAGAGAATGTAGCCAGGGATTTCTCGATTAATAATGTTTGCTTGCTCGCTCCCAAAAAATGTTCCCGCTTTTTTGAAAAATGAATAACAGCATGAATTTGTATTCCTTTAATATAGTAAATAAAAACAAGTAAGAGTAAAGCTGTGCCGAATCTTATATACCCTTCACCTTTGTTGTGGATGCAATTCTTACCATAATTTACAGAGTTTGTTTGATGTTCATAATAATCTTGAGTGCAATTTAACAAAAGGGGAACAATTCGGTTTTAGTGACTTTGCGCAAAAAAAAAAACTTCATCAAATAGGGCTTTTAGAGGAGATGCCAGCAAAAAAAATTTTTTTTGGCGGTCACGCATATTTTCGAGGGGGCGGGCCCGTAAAATTGAAAATATATAGGCCTATATCTCGGGAACTACCGAGTGTCTGATAATACATTAAATATAAGGTATTAAAAGTACCTCTCCAACGATATATATCATGATTATAAAATATGAACCGAATATGGGTTAAATCCGAAAATAATATTTTTTGACCCGAATTATTTTTAATATCTAAAAAAATTTAAATAAATGTTTATATAAGTGTTATTTTAGTTTATTAATATTAATAGCCAAGACATTAAGCTGTAGGTACTATAATCATAGAATTATAAGATCTGAAAAATTAAAAAAACACATTTTTTCAAAATTTTGTATGCAGGATAGGAGTTTTTCCTCTGTGGTAAACAGATATCGATATTTATTAGGCATTTGTTTTTTGGAAATGGTTCTTATATGGCAGCTATGACAAAATTTTAAAATCTTAAATTTTCGAATAGTGATTTTCATGCATATAAGGATATTTCAAGTCGAATTTCAACATAATAACGGTATATTAAAGATATATATTAGTATTAACGTGGATTTCAGGAGTGGACCTTATGTGGGGGATATTGACAAATATGGACCGATATTCTCAAAATCCAGCAGTTTGATTTAGGCATGTATGTAAAACATCCGTGTAAAATTTTGGGTTGGTTCCCTTATTTATAAGAGATTTATAAGTATTAAAGTGATTTTTGGAAGAAGGCTTTATATGGGGCATACGGTTAAAAATAGACCGAAATTCAGAAAATTTTGTTTGATGATTTTTGTATATATGTAAATGATCTGTGCACAGTTTTAAGTCGGTACCGATGTTAATACAATATATATATAGGGATAAATGTATTTTTCAGATGTGGTCCTTGTATGGGAGCTATGACCAATTCTGGGCCTACCACCATAAAATTTAGTACAACAAATTATTTGTCTATAAAGATTATTCCTGTCAAATTTTAGCCGTTTAACATTATTTATATCTGTTTTATACGTATTTAAGTGAATTTTGGAAGTGGACTTTATATGGGGTCAAACATGGACCGAACTAAAACAGATTTCGTTTTGCGATTTATTTTTGCATAAAAATTATTTTTGCTGAATTTTGTCTTGATATTCCATTTTTATGGGTATATAATTGAGCAATATTTCGGGAAGATTTTTGTATGGGAGCTATGAGAAATCATGGACTGATTCTTACTATTTTCCACACACTTTATTCTTTTATCATAAAAACAACGTATACGTATATTTCATGGAATTATCTGTACTATATTTTAAAATATTGCAATAAAATGGACAAAAAATATCAAAATTTTATGGCCTAAACCGATTTTGCTGATTTTAAATAGCAAACTTTTCAAAAACATGTCTGACAGAATTATTGAAGATTTGGCTCCCGAAGATATCTGGGGACTTCAGAAAACTGATTTCAACAGACAAACAGACAGACGGACATGGCTTAATCGACTCCGCTATCTATAAGGATCCAGAATATATATACTTTATAGGGTCGGAAAATTATATTGTGGAAATTACAAACGGAATGACAAACTTATATATACCCTTCTCATGAAGGTGAAGGGTATAATTATATCGAAGTGAATGTTGTACGTAAATACAATATTAATCAAACTTATAGTTTTAATACTAATTAAGCGTTTAGGGAAATCAAAGACAAAAATTAAAATGTAAAATCAGGAATTTGAAATATGATTTATTTTGATATTAAGTTATATTCAGATATCGATGTCAGAACGTTTATTGGAAAATAATAATAATAATGTAAAAACAATTTTTATTAGAATTTGTTTAACATTTACTTTCTAAATTTATTTATTATATTTATTATATAAATTTAACTCTAAACTTTATTCGATTTTGTTTATAACGGAGAACCAGTTTAGACCTTGCGAGAATAGAACTTTAATTTTTATGTTAAAACATTGGCTCCATGGTCTCAGTTTTGAAATGATCAAATAATTACATGTACAGTGACAATTTGTCCATACAGTATTATTATAGTTGTTATACCCTACATCATCATAGTGAGGAGGGTATATTGGATTTGTGCTAATGTTTGTAACGCTTACAAATATCGGTCCAACATCAATCTTAAAGTATACCGATCGACTCAGAATCACTGTGTCGATTAAACAATGTCCGTCCGTCTGGCTGGTAGTCCATGTAAACTTTGTGCGAAGAGTACTGGTCCTAATTTTTAAGATATTTCGATAAAATTTAGCATTAAACTTTTTCTGTCCTAATAGCTATAATTTTTAAATTTACTGAAAGTTTATAAAGCAAATTTTGTATTTTATATTATAAATCATTAATAATTTAAAAACATAATAACATTACATTAACAATTAGATAGAGTAAAATAATACACAGAAAAAAATAAAAATGAGTTTCAATTAAAATATTTGTGGAATCAATTAAAAATTTAATTGAAATCGTACCTGTAAACAAAATGATAGTATCAATTAAAAAAAATGTGAGATTTAATTGAAAATATCAGAAAAAGTAATTGAATCAATTAAAATTTTAATTGAAAATTGTTTTAAAATCAATTAAAGGTTTAATTGAAAAAAAAACATGATTTTTTTTTCTGTGTAGTTATGTCATTTTGCCTTTAATTCGATCGAGTAAAAACATCGTTCACAATCAACGATTGTGGGTAAAATTGTTAGCAAATTATTGTATGCTGATTGCGTTTCTCACCCTCCGAAACGAATAATTATACATATATCTTCAATATTTGATTCCATATCATTGTTTTTTACATATTTCAATTACATTCATTATTTCATTCGTTGCGCAATCAACGTATTTAATTCATAACAAAAATTTCTATCTCATTATCAAATTCACTCTTCAATTTTGTGCAGTTTTTTTTTTAATTTAAAAGTTTTGTGTAAATCATCCTTGATTTCCTATATTTTCTCATTTACACCTAATTCCGATTTTACACGGTTTTGACGAGTTAAGTCCACAACCATACAACTCTTGTAAATAACGTTATTGAGATGAAATTCAACCAATATAAGCCTCAACTTAATCTTACCTTTTTTATACCTACTCTTTTTTTAACTTATTGTTAACTTGTGTGAATTTCTACTACGTTTAGGTGGACGGTATTTAAGATTCGGCACAGCCGAATATTGTACTCTAACTTGTTTTTCACTAATTTCAATAGGTTTTTTTAGAGATAAGGAACCAATCACCTATTTTGCATACGATCAATGTCTTTTTATACACGGGGTTTCCTGGAACCAATTACTATGTAAAAACAGAATTAGGTACTTCTCTGGATCTTTTAGACAAATATGTACTAATTTGATTTAAAAAATCCCGAAATTCGGAATTTGTCAAATTGGCATCATTTAACAACTAAACTTTATTTAGTTTGATGGAATTTTTTTACTAAATATTTTCATTCGTAAAACATTGACAAATCCTTGTAACATTTATGATTTGCAATAGAAAAAAGTATGACAAATATATTTAAATAAATTACGAAATCATGGTGAAATCACTACAAGTTGACATCGAGATTACAACAATACAAAAGCAACAGAAACAACATGGTTTTTTTGTTTTCATGTTTGTAATGTCAAAAACAACTGAATATTGTTTACAAACATTCCTATAGAAAAAAATGAATACCTACAAGTTTTAATTTCAAGATGACACATGTGTTGTTTTATACAGTGGCGAGCACACATGGCATATATTTTATAACTACATATGACTTAAAAACCGAATAACTCTCCAATTTTTAAAAATAATAATGGTTTTTATTTAAAATGTTAAATAAATAAAACAAAAATGAAAATAAATTGAAATTCATTAATTATTAAAGCGAATGTGAAGTTTAGGGTAAATTTATGTGAAATGGCAATGTATCCACTTTTGCACGTTAAAGTTCGTTTAATCTGGCAGCAAGAATAAATGGACAGTTGCAGCGAATTTATGTACATAAGCACCGTTATTTGATATTTATAAAACTATTAAAGCAACAAACAGTAAATGTAATTTTTCAAATTGTTCATAATTTTTTTTTGCAAGTTTTTAGCTTATCGCGAGCTTTTAATAAAAATGAGAAAAATTTCAGACTTTTTAGAAAACCATGTGGTAGGTATTACAAATAATAATTACTCAGCCCGCGACGGACCATTTCTGAAGCTTCTCTGAAGATTTTCGGAGCAATAATGATTGTTTTTTGGGCTCATAAAGAGCATGAACGCTCCGGAAAAGGTGCCAGAAAAGACTTATTTTCGGACTCATATGGCTTGCTGGAGATGTGCATAGATACATGATTTTAAATTGAATCATTCAAAAGAATTAATTTCGATTAAAATATGATGCGATTGTGCCAAATTTCAATGAAATAGACTGTTTTGTTGTTCAAGTCCATATACTTTTTATTTAATTAAATTCAAAATAAAAATCCGGGCCATCCGGGGGACATTGGTTCCAAAACCGGGCAATGTCCTGGATTTTCCGGGCCAGTTGATCACACTTTGTATGTATGTAAGTATGAATCCTACTTACATTCTAATTGGAAACATTAAAAGCAAAAAGACTGAATATTTTATTCAATATTTATATAGTTTACCATTTTTTGTTTTTTCTTTGTTGTTTTTTTTTGCAAATTGTATGTTTATGTAATAAAAATTTTTTTTTTTATTTTGTATTCGTTATTTGTTTACGCATTTCTTCATTATCATATAAAAAATTCATTCATTAAAACAAATCATAAATAAACAAACATTATGAAAGAACCATGCCTGTACTAAATATACATACATATATGTAAATAAATAATAATAATAACATACATATGTAGAAGCAAACATTAACACATACCTTGCACTTGTTGCCATTTTACTTTGTCATGCGGCAGGTTGGAGTTTTTAAAATTTTTCACTGATATATTAAAACACAACAAATATTTTTGATACATTTACGTACACAAATACCTTTGAGCTTATTTAGATACATATATATATTCGATTTGCCTAAATGCCAATAATAGTTAACTAATTGTACACTAATTCTCACTACACCATTGTTTTACTATTGCACATTTTTGTTTGTTTCCAATAAACAGCTGTTAAACACCAGAGTTGCCTCATTATTTTTTTATATTATAGATGAGCAGTGTTGCCTTTTTAACCGTTTTGATGCTACATTTAGGCTTTTTATTTACCCTTTATCCTCGAAAATTATGTTTTAACTTGTGGCTGTTTTATAGCCTCCACTACAATAAATGGTGAATGAGGGTATATATATATTTGTCATTCCGGCTTATCGCGCTTTGTATATCCCAGCGCAATATTTATTTATTATTATTAGATAGCCTAGCACAACAAGATGAAAATCTTATAAATTATAGTGCTAGTGGGTATATAAAACAGTATACATACATATTAAATAAAAGAATACAAAATTAAGATTAACATTTTTAAGGATATTTTAAAATTGTAGGTTACAAATGTATAAAATACAAGCAGATAAAATAAATATTTAATACTGTATTTACACCTACGCAAAATCTAGTAGATTTTAATTAAAATCTTAAAGAAAAATTTTGGCATTTACACTACTACTTTTTGACATATTGTTGGATTTCATTTTCATAATACAAAAAACAGCTGATTGAAAAACAAAATAAATTATATTGTAAACTTTTAGTAACAAAAATGGAGAGACAAAAACAAATTTTATTATATTTTACATCCAGATCGGAAAAAAACAATCGGAATTAACATTTTTGCTTAAAATGCGGTCTTTCCAAAGTGTTATTAAAAGAGCCTCTTCGTTTGTATTCCACTGCTTTTTCTTTTTGTAGGTACGTTTTCTATAAATTAAGCTCGCTTGTAGCATTACAGTTTCTATTAATATAATAATTTACATACTCCTTATTTATTATTGGTTATCCATTTCCACAAATGTTTATTTAATTATTTAGTATACGGTGTAGTTTGCCGCAAATTTATTTTATATTCTGCTCTTTTTATTATTTTTTTTAAAATATATTTTTGTGGAACTGTCAAATTTTTCTTGTTCAGTGCTGTATTTTTTAGTACTTTAGTACGAAATTCAGTGTTGTATTACAAGATTTTGTGAGATTTTGCCAAAATCTCATGATCAACTAGATTTAGTTTTATATGGGAAATCTAGTAGAAATGAACAAGATTTCGCTCAAAATCCCTTAAGTACCAGATTTTGCGTAGGTGTAAATGTAGTATAAGAATAGTATTTCTTATAGCGTAGACAGACGACAGCGTTAATTTGCATTAAAATTTTACTAATGTGAATTAAGATTTTACCGTGACAGACGACAGTTTCTGCATTTAAAACAGTATTTAAACAGCTGTTTGTTTGTAAACAACTGTTCAATTATGAACAAATTTTTTTTTGGCATTTGGTGAAAAATCAGTATTTATTTGAAAATTACTTTTGCTGTAACTGGTCCATAATGCAAAAATTGTTCATGCACTAGCAACCATCAACCTGAACGTGTTGCCACATGTGGGGACCGCAGTGGGACACTCTGAAATAAGAGAAAGGCAATTGTGGAAATCTATTTTTATTATTTTAATTTTACAATTGTCTTCTTCTTATTTTAGAATAGTAAACAATTTGATAACATATGACTGATTTTCGACGATGTTGCCATATTTAAATAGCTAAATGCAGTATAAATTCACTCTGATTTTGTGCATTTACGTCTAACCTAATGCGCATCAGGATGGGGATAATTTACGAGTTAATTTGAATTAAGACTGTTAATGCAAACTAACGCTGTCGTCTGTCTACGTTATTAAGCTAATTTTTAAACTTGTTTGCGTTGTTTATGATTTGAATTTGATTAGGAAGATGGTTCCAAAGACTAGTGGCGTAAATATAAAATTGGCGTTGCGATAAAAGGCTTTTAAATCTCTTTTAGATTATATTTTTCCCACGATTTGATCTTGAACATTTTAATTTGCTATATAGGTAGACAGGTTGCATTGATGTGATAAGTTTATGTAAAAAACTAAGGATTTTAAATTTGAGAAAATTTTCAAAGCTCATTTTATAGATCTGATATGAATAAATATATATAGATTCCCGGCGTTCTTTATTGAAGACATATTTCGTAATATTGTTGTAAGCAACTTTTAGTTTTCCGAAGTCAATACTGTCACAGTTTGCATACATTTCGCAGCCATATCGACAGCTCAATTCCGCAACATGCTAAGTCGAAAAAGTGAGTTTTGCGGGAAAAGCTCCTAAAGTTTACAGGCGATATCTAAAAAACCATATGAGGTAGAACTGTGTTGTTTATAACTATTGATTGGACTAGCCAATCACAACCAACATTTGACAGAATTTAAGTTGAAAAAATCTAAATTCAAAAGCGCAAAAAAATTAAAAACATGCTAAGTCGACATAGCATGGTTTGGAATTGAACTGTCGATATAACAGAACGGGAACAAGATACGTTTTGGCTAATAGCATACGTATATAGAAAGGGGTTGAATATTTGACAGCCCACAAATGTCGAAGCATTCCAAATATCCTACATACGACCGAATTGATGTGATTAGACCAAGTTAATTTATTATTGAATATTACTCCCAGATCTTTCGAAGAATCTACGAATTCGATATTATCGTTGTTTATTGAAAGTTCGATATCATTAGTTAAAGTTTGATTACTTTTCGAAAGAAATATGCATTTGGATTTTTAAGGATTTATACTTAATCCGTTGGTAACAGCCCAGTTGTAGATGTTGTCTAAATCATAATTTATATTATTCACACATGAATGGATGTTATTAATGACAGTACTATTGTAAATTTGGACGTCATCAGCATACATTTGCATCTTACTATGCGTAATTATATCAGGTAAGTCGTTAATATAAAAACAGAATAAAAGAGGACCTAATATAGATCCTTGCGCAACTGCTTTGTTCACGTTGAGAGCATTCGAGTTGTTTCCATTCAAACCTACGAGTTGTGATCTTCCTGTGAGGTATGATTTAATTAGTTTGCATGCTGAATTAGAGAAATAAAACATTTTTCAAGTTCTTTGTTATTATTGAATGGTCTACAGTGTAGAAGGCTTTACTATGATCCAGAAGAATTAAGAATAAAACCATGTTGTTTACTTCTTAAATCTACTATCACGTCGGACAGTGTTGTAATACAGCTGCTATCCTGCACAAAGCAAGATTGAAAATCTGATAGAAGTTTATGTTGGCTCAGGTAATCATTCATTTATCTGCCTATAATATTTTCCATAATTTTGGATAGAAAGGGTAGAATAGCAGTAGGCCGGAAATCTTTGTTTTGCTTAGGAATTGGAATAATTTTTGAAATCTTCCTTGCTTCTGGAAATACAGATTTTGTAAGGATTGTGATGAATAGATGACTAAGAAAGGCCAGAGCTTATGGATTAGGGCTTTTAAAAATACAGGATTTATTTCGTCCAAACCAACTGCATTTGTTTTTATAGCGGAACAACTTTCTAAAACTTCACTTTGGTCTACACAACAAAAACTAAAACTAGTTTCGATAGGAACGATGCATAAATCATTGTGAGAAATATTCATTTGAGATCCAACAAGGTATATATATTCTTGGTCCTTACGAAATTCTAAGTCGATTGAGCCATGTCCGCATGTCTGTCTGTCTGTCCGTCTGTCTCTGTAAAACATTCTCACGTCCAAAGAACACAACCAAAATCAACAAAGTTTTTAAAAAACCGCTTATTGTTCTATAATAGAACCACATTTATGGACCAAAATGTAAGACAACCTCCATAAAAAATTAATATTTTTAAACATTTTTCTTGCTATATTTTGAAATATATTGCAGATAATACCATGAAATTTTGTATACGTTGTTTTTATGATAAAAGAAGAAAGTGTGGGGAAAATAGTAAAAATAGGTTCATGATTTCTCATAGCCGCCACACAAAAATCTCCACAAAATATTGCTCAATTATTCATAAATGCCAATAAAATTAGAATATCAATAATAAATTCAGCAGGAATGAGTTGCATGCAAAAAAAAAAATTGTAAAATGAAATTTTTTTTTAGTTCGGTCCATGTTTGACCATAGACCCCATATAAAGTCCACTTCCAAAATTCACTTAAATACATCTAAAACTGGTATAAATAATGTTAAACAATTAGAATTTGACATAAATAATCCTTATAGGTAAATAAATTGTTTTTGTAAAATTTTATGGTGGTCGGCCCATAATTGGTCATAGCTCCCATATAAAGACCACATCCGAAAAAATCATTTATCTTTATATATATCGTATAAATATCGGTAACCACTCAAGACTATGCACAGATCATTTGCATATATACAAAAATCATGGCACAAAATTTTGTGAATTTCGGTTCATTTTCATTTTTATACGTATTTAAAGCCCTCTTCTGAAAAACACTTCAATACTCATAAATCTCTTATAAATAACGGCACCGATCCAAAATTTTACACGGATGATTCACATACATGAAAAAATCAAACACCTCGATTTTGATAATATTGGTACATATTTGGCTATATACCCCATATAAAGTTCACTTCCGAAATTTACATTAATACTAATATGTATCTTAAATATACCGATACTACGTTGGAATTCGACGTAAAATATTCTTATATGCATAAACTTCACTGTTTTAAAATTTAAGAAGATCGGCTTATAATTTGTCATAGCTGCATATAGATCAGTAATTTTAATCCAGAATTCATACCAATATCGGTTATACGGCAATTATGCAACTAGATTTTGTAGCTGTCAGTCAATAATTGGCAATAGCTCCCAAATTAAGTCCACTTCGAGCATACTAAACAACCATACAACTCTTGTAAATCACATTATTGAGATGAAATTCAACCAAAATATACCTCAAATACATACGTAGAAACCACATTAGTTGATACTGGATTTAGGAGCCATCAGCCCATAACTGGTCCACTTCTACTATGCCACCAATTGAGATCAAAATCAAACAAAAAAACCTCACCTTATATCTAATACTTTTTTATACTCTGGTTCATAACTTGTTGTGAATATGAAAAAATGTTCTTTTAATTTTATAAATAGTTAAATTACGCTCAAGACTATTATGAAAATCAGACAAACTGTGTAAATTACAGTAAGAATCGGTAATTACATCAATTATAAATTGTCAAAATTAGATAAATAAAATCACATTAGTGAATTACGACCAACAGGTAATATTGTCTTTCAAACAATATATAAAATACTAATAAAATTTGCACTAAGACTGAATAGAAAACACACAATTAGGATATTCTAGTCCAGTGTTGTTTCTGTATTTCTTATTACGTTTAGGTCGAGGGTATTAAAGATTCGGCACAGTCGAATATTGCCCTCTAACTTGTTTTAATTTTTTTTTTTAATTTTTAAAACCACTTTTTAAATTCTATTTTTTATTGAAGTTAAAATAGTAAACCATTTCCAGAACAATCAACAAGACTATTTATTTTTACTATTGATACTATACTGTCAATGTGAATTTTAACTCATTACCATCCCCACAAAAACATGTTTTAATGTCATCGGCACAGTTTTCATACAAATTTAACGAATATATGAGAGATTTTTTTAATGAAACTAATAGAATAATTGAGGCAAAGATTATAATCGCTAAATCGAAGAATAATATATAATATATTAGAAATTGTAACTTACAATTACATAGTGTCAATGTAAATACGATGTTTCATTTTTTCTAATTAATTAATAATAAAAACCAACGGCAAATATTAAAGGAACAACAACAAAACCTTAACATCTATAAACTTTGGGTCATTGGAACAATAAAATATGGACATTAAATAAACTTCGATGAAACACTATTCAAGCATAACTAAGTGAACGCAATTATTTATTCAAAAGTTTATTACAATAATATTTGTATACTAATTTCAAAATGAAAATAGAACGGAATATGTTTAATAAAATATGTATTGATTATAGTATTTATATATATTTGTTACCTACTAAGTAATAATAAGTACATACATACATACATATATACAGTCAGAATCATAATTTAATGTACACCACGCTTTTTTCATTTATTAAGCAAAATATTTTTTTGATAATAAGAAATATATAATTTTGAATCATCTAAAAATTTAATTTAAGGTTTAATGTTTTCTTATTTAAAACAAATTTTAAAATTAAAATTGATTTCATGGAATTTGTGGGAAGAAGTAATAAGTACATGAGAAAGACAATTAAAAACAAGTAAGAGTTTATATTGGCATGTGCCGAATCCTATATACCTACCACAAAAACACCTATTATGGAGATTTATAAATGATTAATTTATAATTTAAAAGCATTTAAGTGATTTCCGGAAGTAGGCTTTATATGGGGGCTACGGTCAAATATGGACCGATCATCATCATATTGCAATGGACGATTTTTATGTATATATGTATGAACTATTTGTGTTGAATTTAAACCCCTATCAAGGTTTTTGTAATGGAATTATGCCCATTTAAGTGATTTTCGAAACTGGACTTTATATGGTGGCTACGGTCAAATATGTACCGACCATCATGAAATTTAGTACGACGATTTAAATATATATTTTCATTTTCATTTTTACAAAAGATTTATATTCATTTAAGTAAATTTCGGTAGTGGTCTTTGCAAACAAAATATTGTTTTGAGATTTCACTTTGCCTGAAACTTATTATTTCAGAATTTTGTTTAGATACGACTTTTCTATAGACATTTATGTACCATAAAGTCATATTCCGGGAAGACATTTGTATGGGGGCTATGAAAAACCGTGGACCGATTCCTACCATTATCAACCCATTACCCATTTGCAATACCAAACATTTTGGTGGATCAAAGAATATTTGGTAAATATTTCATTGTTTTATGTCTTTTTTTCGAAGCTCTATCATGCCAACCGAAAAATCTTTAATTTACTCTCATCGCTAAATATAACTTTATTCCAGAAAGATTGCGGAAATGTTTAGTAAGCTTTTACAAAGTCGTTACTTTTAGTACAATTTACTGCATTTTTCTAGGCAATCTTCCATGGTCATTCAGCCTTCTTCTAATTGACGATGCGCTTACTGCAGTGATGTTCAGCCCATACCACTATTGTGCGAAAATTTTACACACATTTGTTATGCTCTTTTAAAAACATTCATTCAGTCAGTGTTGCCATTTTAGCACTTTCAGTGCTAGATTTAGCATTTTGTTTCTCGAAAATTCATTGAAATTTTTAAAAATTATGCTAAATGTTTTTTAGCATAATTTGCTTGATAAAAAAATCTTTCTCGAACATATTTTTACCATTTTACTCCAAAAAATACATTTGGAGAAATAAAAAATAACTTTTATTAATATTTCAACTAAATTTCTTTCGGTGTGGTAAGTAAATGAAAACGGAAATTTTTTAATTAATATATGAAATGTAATCTATTAAAAAAAGTCAACAATTGTTTTGAACAAAATTAGAAAAAACTATAATTTATGTTTGTAACATTTGAAATCTAAATTGTGTTGTTACATTGAAAAAATTTAGCACTTTTTTTTTCTTCTGTAGAACATTTTAGCGCATAGTTTTTCAAGTTTTAGCATAATTTGAAATTAATTTTCTGGCAACACTGCATTCAGTCGTCGTTGAGCAAGCGATGAGAACACATGCGACGGACTATCATCATTTTTTTCAGAAATTTGTTAAGCATTGTTGTTGCTTCTTGTTGGCAAACACACGCGATTCAATTACAATTGAACACAAAAATAAAAAAAAAACTGTTTTAGATGGAATTATTTTTCTTTTTTCTGAAAATAACTGTTCTAAAATTGTGTTTATATCTGGCAAAACTCTTTCTTTTTTTTTCTTAATTTAAGCGTTTGACAATATGTTTGCTGGGAAAAATCTCTCACCAATACATCTTCTGGGTCGACGCGTGTCTTAGAAATTCCTTCAGCTATTTTGACTTTTTTTCTCTCTGACTATTTTGCGTACCTCATTATTAGTTAGAGAGCGAGGTCGACCGGTATGTTTTGCAGGTTTGGTGTTTCTTTGAGCTTTACTTCTTTCAAAACCTTTTTGAACAGTTAATCGGCTTTTGTTCACAATTTCAGCTATATCTTTATCCGTTGCTTCGATGGAACTAACCTTCACTGGTAAATCTTTGTTACGTGCCTTTCGGTTCCTTAAATAATTTCCTAACTCTGTACTTATAACATTATTACTAATTTTAATTAATATTGCATTAAAAAAGTGCAAAAGGTACGATCTACTCATAAAGGTACTTAATTTATTATATTTTAACGTTCCGCATACGCATTTTCCCTTTTGTTAGTTAAAACTTATCTATGTTATATGTATAAAATACAATGTTTGTATGTTTGTCCTCTATAGACTCTAAAACTATCCAACCGATTTGGCCCAAACTGGTCTCATTTGAAAGGTTATAGTCCAAATTAGGTTTTCGGCTATACATATTTCAAGTGGGCGTGGCCCCTTCCATATAAATTGAATAACATCATATAGGTATATTGACTATTGTGATAGCAATAGCTCTGAAACATTGCAGTATCCCAAATGTTACTGATTTGAATAATCAGGAAAAAATGGGCGAGGTCGGATCAGTGGGAGTGGCAGCTCTCATACAAAGTAATTATTTAATGTCATATATCTACAGTTCTATAATAAGCAGTCTTAGAAATTTGTGCACGTTGATTATTTGTTATTATGAATAGTCATGGGAAAATTGGGCGGGATCCTACCAGTGGGCGTGGCAGCTCTCATACAAAGTGAATATTTAGCTCATATACAATATTAATATTAAATATCTAGGGTTCTATATGAATGTTTGTATGTATGTCCTTTATAGAATCGTAAACTATGCATTTGGTCATGTGATGATCTTTGGCAAAGTTGTTGTGTATGAGTCCGAGAAGGAGCCTCAGTTGGTTCGACTACGCCTACTCTAACGCCCACTTTTTAAAATTGATTAATTTCTTCTGCATGGGATTTTTACAGAATTACTTCAAACAATTTGTGTACATATCTTTATGTGCCAAAGCTTCTTATTTCTTTCGACCACTACTACTTTTTTAAATTGCGTAATAGATTCTACTCAGATTTGAACATACATATTTACTTCAAATCGAATACACATGTTATTCTAGGTGAGGTAAAAATTAAGATTCATACTCCACGCCCGCTTTCACACCCCATCTATTGCAGGACAACGCTTGCCGGGAAGGCCAGACCGCTGGACCGATCTTACATAAAAATTTGATGGAATATAACTAAGACTCCGGCTTACTTCTTTCGACCGCCTACTTTTTTCAAAATGAGCAAAATCAATAAAATTATTTAAAATGAATTGAATATTTGTGTAAAGTCTTTCTTTCAAATTTATTTTAATTGCTAGCGTAGCAACACGCGCAGGGTACAGCTAGTCGCATATATTTCAGTAATAGAAAAATATAACTGTTCAGCATATGACAATAGTTTTGCCTTTTTTGCAAGGTATTCGAGGCAAAACGTTTTTTTATAAATATTATAAAAAAATGATATTCCGTTTTGATTTTTGGCAATTTTTGTTATTGATGTCGATTGATAAAATAATAGATTAATAAACAAAATTGATAATTTTTCTAAACAATTTTAAATTTGAAATATATGACAGCGCTGTAACTGCTTAATAAAATGTTGCCTATCCGAAATATTTTTATACAAATAAATTCCAAAAATGTAGACTTCATTTAAAGATATTATTCCTCACAGTAACTTTTATTCGCTGTACACTTAATTTTGACACTGACTGAATGCATAAATATGTATTTTACAATATTTAGTATCATATCAGTGTTGTCAATTCCTTACGAAAAAAAAAACAGAAATCTAATCAATAATGCTACTAATGTCGTTGTAGACAAAGGGGTATTTTCTTGTTAAATTGTATTGTATTTTTATGAATTTTACAAATAAATGTCGCAGCCATTAAAAAAGTCCAGACGGTTCATTTCAATAAACAAAATTCAACACAAATCGATTGTATTTCTTATTGTAACAAAAAAAAATAATTACTTTATATCAAAATTAGATTCCGAGAGGTTTTTTTTTACAATTTTTTGTTTATTTTATATTGTTTCCTTGACTGGCCAGCTGTTTCACCATGCATGTTTTTTACGAACTTTGTTTGGGTTCGTACTTTTGTGTCGTTTATTCTAGATTTCACCAGTTGTATGTTTTTGTATGGTTTTTGTTGCTTCTAATTTCTTATTTGATTATATTCAGTAATATACATAGATGTTTAGATCGGGTATAAAACAAAACTGGTGAACTTAAAAACAATAACAGAGTATAAAACCGTAAAGGTACTGTCACACATGGCAAATATTTACTCAAGAGTTTTGCAAGATCAAATAGCATAAAATAAAATAAAACTAAATATTTGTTGTGTCTTGTCGAAATAAATGGAGTTTTTTGTATAAATGAACGAGTACAAATATATTTTATTTAGTGGTTACGTTTTTTTCGGCAAATATTTGCAAAGTGTAACCGTACTGTAAATTTATACAATATTGCTTTTTAATACCCTACACCCAGTGTTGCATACATATCAAGTTTTTTCTTTTTTTACAAGGGTTACGAGAGGCAAACATTTTTTTAGCTCCACCGTTTGATTACACAAGATGGATATCGAGCCGAGTATTGATCCGAATGTTAGACCCAAGTGAGTTTTTCAACCGAACCTAATCATTTTTAGAAATATGATATATTAGGAAGTCGCCTATAAAACTATAAAAAGCTAAATTTTTTAAATGAAGTCTAAATTTACATACACCAGAATTATAACCGATTCCATGCGGGCTAAGACCGACTACTCCTAGGAATCTTAACATATATGTAGTGCAATATTCTTCTATATTGAAGGCATTTGCTTATACTATATATTAGAATTCGCCACAATTATAAATTGAACATATTCGCCGTGTTGTAAACATTTCCATTAATTTAATATTATAGAAATAGTATGTATGTACAGTGGCTCCATTAAATATTCGCTCATGCTTTATTATTTTAAAACACATTGCATAAAAATTTAACAATTCAAAATTATTGAATTTTTTTTATTTATTAATAATTACGTATGTCATGTCTAATTAGAAATATCATCAATTAATTAGTTTTTTATCTTAGTTAAATATAATCTTCTAAAAAAATGAACAACCTCATGTATTAAAGCCCAAAAAGTATTCGCTCACAGTTATAACAAATAATGATATGGTAACGTTATTAACGATTTGGTAACATTTTTTTTAATATGTAACGGGCTTTGACTTTTTTAATATTGTATTAAAAAAAATAAGGGTAAAGTTTAAATAAATTATAGTAGTAGTAGTTATAGAAAGGGCCTTTTAGGTCGCCATGGGACGAAAACAACGTGAAACGACAGAAGAAGAGCGAAAAATAATTATAAATCTTCGTAAAGAAGGAAATTCAATTCGTTCAATAGGAAATAGTGTTAAAAGATCATATTCCACAGTAAAAAGTATAATAGACAGACATTTTTCGAGCAATAACTTCAAAAATAAGGAGAGATCTGGTAGACCGCAAAAGTTAACAGAGAAAGAAAACCGTATTATAGTAAATAAAATACGAAGAAATCCTGAAAAGAGTGCTGTTAAAGCAACAAATGAAGTTGTGAGTGATTTAAAAAAAATGTGTCCGTTAATACCGTGCGAAATGTGCTATATGAGGCAGGGTTTCATAGAAGGGTGGCCAGCAAAAAGCCTTTCATAAATAAAATAAACAAACAAAAGCGAAAAGTGTTTGCAAAAACCTACAAAAATAGTGGTCCAGAGTTCAGGAATAAAGTAATATTCTCAGATGAGAGTAAATTTAATATATTTGGGTCTGATGGACGAAAAATGGTTTGGCGTCAGAAGAACAAAGAGATGGAGGAAAAAATTTTAAAGCCATCTGTCGAACATGGTGGTGGCTCTGTTCTTGTATGGGGATGTATGAGCAGCAAAGGTATTGGAAAACTACACTTTATTGATGGAATAATGGACCACAAGCAATACATCGAAATTTTAAAACATATTTTACCCAGTAGTGTGGAAAAATGGGATTAGGTGACGACTATATTTTTACACAAGATAATGATCCCAAACACACTGCTTGGAATACTAAGATGTGGTTACTATACAATGTTCCAAAATGGGTTGAAACGCCTCCACAATCACCGGATATCAATCCCATTGAAAATTTGTGGAGTTTACTTGAGGCCAACATAAGAAACTACAACATAAGCAACAAAAATGCTCTCAAAACTGCCTTACTTACGGAATGGAACAACATTTCGGAAGATATCACCAAAAAGCTTGTGGATTCTGTTCCAGTGCGTTTATATGAAGTCCTGAGACGTAATGGAGGTCCAACAAAATATTAATTTTTCAAAAAAAATATATTAATTAGTAATTTAATTAAGTGAGCGAATACTTTTTGAATTCCATATTGTGATACTGTCATTTTTTGTTTGTGTGTTTTTTTTATTCTATATGAAGTTTTTTAATTTTGTTATCTTTTTTTGTAAGAGAAGTCTTTATATAATACACATAAATAAATAAATTCTGTGCAGAATAAAAATTTCTACTTTGGTGAGATGTTCTTTAAAAAAGTTTAACATGAGCGAATATTTAATGGAGCCACTGTATGTATGTTTTCAATGGTAGTTTGTGCAGTTTCGCAATTGTTGTCCTTCAAATTCTTACGCAATTTAACTTTATCTAATCATCAGTTTCTTGAACTGGACAAACTTTTTAGCTTTCACTATAGTTTGCAGTCTAAACCTACATACATACATACATATGTATATGAAACTATAAAATCGTTTAATGTATTTTGTGGGAAATAAACAAATTCGCCTTTTTACGCACTTATCAATAACCTTGAATTTTTTTTGCGCCTTAGAAATACGAAATTTTATTTGCAAAAAACAAAAAAACTAACAAGAAATAAAAAGCATAATAAACATTAGAAAAAAAAAGAAAGAAAACTCTGAAATCTACGCGTCAAATAATAACAATGATGATAAAACAGAACAGAGCTGGAAAAAACAAAATTAAAATTTTGGTTTTATTATTCGCTATTGGGTGGTAAATCGGAGATAGTATTTTTCACGTACATATATCTACAACATTTTGACGATGGTGTGGTGGTATGGTGACAAAGATGAAAGTGCTGGTGTTGTTGTTGGCTTTAGCATTAAACACATTCGCCACAGCAGACTACCGACTGCAATATGTCAAAAATAAATTACACACGTTTATATGTGAATGATTGTGTTGACGACAGCAGGGCAAAGGGGAAACGAAATGAAATTTAACAGTAAATGCGTGCTAGTGGTGAGTTGACAGAGCATTCCGTAGGAGCAAATAAGCATGTTTGCGGTCATAAAAATGTTTATTTATACTCAGGGAATTAAATATTTAAATAATAGGTATAAACAAATTAGATTAAATTAATTTTATGTGGTGGTGTGAAACAAAGTATACATTTTTATTAAGCTGTTTTAGATTTTTAAACTTAAAAAAAGTACTTTTTTCTATAAGCATTTCTCCATTTTTATGTTCATTATGTATGTATTTTACTGTTCAAAGTCATTGGGTGTTCATTGTGGCTAATATTGAAAATGGTAGACATCAGGCTACTACTGGATCGAGACAGAAATGGCACTAGGTTGATTACTTGCTTCATTAGTACTAGGTCGAGTAGAAGAGAAAATGGCACTCCGAAATTTTGTGATCTTCAGAATGTTGAATGGCAAGTACCGGATTTCTTTTATTAGATCTAGACAGAAGCGATATAAGGATAATCATAAATTGATTACTTGACGTTGCACAAGAACTTTTAATACATAAGTACTTTATAACTACAAAAAGTACTTTTATTTATAAACCCCATTATATATGTACATGAAGTACTTAAGAGAATGTAAAAGGTACAAAGTTTTTAAAAATAAAAAAAGTCTACAATACTCGTACATACATACAGAATTACACGTTATAATATAATTTCAATATTAATTTATACAATTGCGTTTTAAAACTTGAAAGTTGGGCTGCTAAAGTAGAAGTAGGGGTGCTGCTATCGCAGGTGATAGATAGTAGGGCCTTCAAGGTCTTTTACTCCGTACACTACAATTTGTGTGTAAATGTTTTCACTAAAAACGAAAAAAAAATTAAAATACATATTTTTTTGCAACAAATAAATATCAGTCAGTAAATGCTTCCAAGTGCAAAATTTAAAAATTGTTTTTTAAGTTTGTTTTGCGTTTGTGTGTAGATAGGTACTTTTTTGATTGAGCTTTCATTTGTTCATACGTACATATGAAATAAAACGAAGATGATTTTTTGTATGTGTTTGTTCAAAATTTCATTAATTTGTTCACCAAAACGCAATAGTTTTTTTCTTTGTTGACGGATAACATTAACAATAATAAGATAATAAGATTATAGATAATAGATTATATGAAAATTATATTGTTTAGAAAAAAAAATAAACAAATAAATAAATAAATAAATAAAAAACACATTTTAAGAAATACGGTTTTATGTACATATTACCTCATATAAAAAACAATAAAAATTAATCCATTCCAACCTGATTGGTAATAAAAAATAAAAAAATGTCAACATTAGCAGAAACAGTGAGTCTTATAAGAATATTGGGCGAATATGTTTTCGTTATGCAAACATTTAGTATATTTATTTACTGTTCTCAACAGCAATCAATAACGGGCTGGTTAGACGACCGTTGATGGTATTTAACCTTTTACACGATAATTAACGCAAATAATATTTTTAACGATTCCGAAGTAACCGTATTTACACAATTACAGACAAATCCCAAATGAAGATAATTTACATGAAACATTTTATTACGAAATGTTTCCTTGTCTTTCCAAGAAGAAGTGATTTAATTTTCTTCGGTTCAGTTGCATTAAAATAAAATTTTTAGAGTATGCTTTGGTAACTTTCTTCCTGGAACACTAGTTACATATCATAAACAAACGCTTTATCTGATAGCATTTTCCAATAGACCAGTTTAACATCATTTATAATATCACTAGAATTTAGATAACGATTCTTTGAAGAGGTCTTACAACAAGAGATCAATAGCAATTAAGTATAAAATTGTTTAAACATTCGTTATATAAGGTAATATTAAAAATATTGCCAAAAGATATATCGAATTTTCGATAAAGTAAGTTTGTGGTTAAGTTTTTTTATTATTAAAATATTAAAAATGGTACCGTGAAGGTCTAAAAAGTACATTTTATTTATATAGTTGGTATCATGGTGAAATTAAATACAAGGTGACAGCATTGCTACAATAATTACAACAAGGCAAGAACAACAGGCATTTTTGTTTGTGTAATACTTTCGTTACTGTCAAAAACATTTGGCATAAAATAAAGAAAACAAACATACAAACATGGATAAAAACAGAAAACAATAGTAGTGAAAAATTGTTTATTTTATTTTCTTAAACAATTTCGAAACTCGTGATGATTTTGTTCGGGGCATTTTGATTAATGAGGAAATTCTAGACAGTCGTATCTGTGTTTCCCTCTTGCCACGCGAACAGTATGCTCGAAAGGTGAACAATTGGCTGACTTATCAAATTATTCCAAAATTCTTACATGGAAAATAAATGTAAGCCATGTGAAGGTTTCTCTGATGGATTAACTTCGGATGACATTCGAAATTCTGTTTGGCATGATAGCCCTAAAGGCACAACACTATGCATTGTTGTTTTGTTTTGCTGCTACACTATTGGCATAGCGTTGGGCATTAACAAACAACGAATTCCCGCAGATATAATGTCGGAAAGTACCACTTCCAGCTACTCCTTTTTTACGGCATAAGATGCAACAACGCATTTTTCTGCAGCAAAAAAAAAATCATTTTTAAAGAGGAATCTTAACATTTATCTTACAGAAAAAAACTAACACTTTTAGTAAAACAACTCAAAAAACAAACACACTATTTAATATAATATAGTTTTTTTAACACTTTTAAGCTATTTTACGCAGATAAAACGGCGAAAAAACTCAATTTTTCAAAAAAAAAATAATTTTGTAACGTTTTTATATAAACTTTGACTATTTGTAAACAACTTTTTGACATTTTCAATTTCACCATGAACAGAGCAAAAAATAATCAGCTGGCGCTATGCTGTCACCTTGTATTTAATTTCACCATGGTTGGTACGACATCCAAAAACCCATTTTCCATCACTGGTCGGCATCCTATAGCACAATTGTGCAGAGAGCACTTCACACATACACTTAATCTCTTTCATTCAGTCGTCATTGAGAAAGCAATGTGTGCACATGCGGCGGATGCTTTTATATTTTTTTTTTCAGAAATACTTCCCAACAAACATTTCAAATTAATAATGAATTACGAAAAATATTTTATGATTGATAATGCATTTGGTAACATGCATGCAATCAGCTTTTGAAGTATTAGAAGTTCTGTTTGTATATCAATCTCGTTGTTAATTTCTTATATGTTACGGAAAATATATTGTGAGTGTATGTTTCCTATCTAAGTTGTTTTGTATAATTTATATAATTATGTTTGTGTTTGCTGGGTAGTTCGCTCACACACAACCTCATTTTACGCTTTGCTTACCTCTGGACTAAACCCACTGGTAAACATAGTTTCAATTGTGATCGATTTATGTGTGTAGCTTGAAACATACATATATAAACTTGCCCATTCTATTTGTGGGAAGTAAGGAATGAATACCAGTATTTGACCAACATTGTGGCTTCATTGGAGGCATGTGAGGCCAGAAACTTCTAGAAGTATTTGCCCTTACTTCTTAATAATTATAAGAACTACATATCCCTGGGTGAGCATACTTCACAGTGTAAAAAAATTTAATTTTATCATGCCTTGAGACCTTAGATTGTTTATTCCTGTTTAGTTTTGGATATGTCTAATGTTTCCATTGACTCCCAAGTGTTTTTATTCTCTTATAAGGGAGTCTATATTTCAAGCCCATTTTAAATGTATGTATTCTCACAAGGAGTCTAGGATCTAGATATTCCAGCGTTTGTTAAGCTCTTTGTAAAAATATTCACAATGGCTTGAAGATTATATTTGGGTATCTAATCTTTAAATTTTTTTCCAAAATTTCTTTACAAGTTTTCTTCTTAAAGTTAAAATATTATTTCTGTAGATAAAAACATGACACTAGCAACAGAAAATCCGTTGGCAACGACAAACTATCGCCCATGTTCTAAAAAACGCAGCGTTTTTAAATCGCATACAGTTTTAAAAAACGCAAAACGTATTTTGACCTGTTCTGAAATCGCTACGATTTGCTAGCGTTTTGCCATTTTTGAAGCTATGTTCGTACAATAAAAACAGATGTTTTGTCATAAAATAACCTAAACAAATAAATAAATTTCAAATTAAAATACATTACATTACTTTTCTAAGATCAAGTTGATCAGCTGTTTGCATAAATCGCTAGTTGAAAAGTAAACAATTGAAACAAGACAATTGACAAATTCAAAGAAAATTTTTAAATTGCATATTTTTAATTAAAATCGTGGAAAAATGTTACAAACGTTAGCTTAAATAAAAAAAACACACATTAAATTTAAATTGTGCAGCATTTCATTTTGTGTTTAAAGTGCAGTTTCAATAAAATAAGCTAGATCGCTTATACACTAGCGGTTTGAAAACGCCAAATTTCTAGCGTTTTCGTTTGTCAGAACACTTCTTTGGCGTTTTCGATTTGATTTTAGGCGTTTTGCGTTTTTCAGAACATATGCGTATGAATTTAATACGCGAATTTTTGTTATCACCACTAAAATTTTTCAGCAATATGTTCAGTTATTACAAAAAAACATTTTTTTTGTTTTGCTGTGTGACAAAAACCTACAAAATTATGCTTAACTTTAGAGTTTCTAATAATGCTGCTTTAAAAAAAGAAATTTGGGATTCATTAAGACTTTATACCAATAATTTCAACGAAAATACTTAATACAGAATTGGATGTCGGATTTGTTATTATTACCCGAAAGAATTATCATTAAAAAAAAGTAATTTCATTTAAATGTTGGCCGTGCCTGTTCTGTAGGAGGCCAATTCGAATGATCGAAATTTCGACCACACTTTCCAGCATTGATACCGGTATCTCGAGAGTTACGCGAGTAATATTGACTTCCAAGTCTTGGAAGTAGATGAAGACTGGATGTGATCTAATCGGTAGCGTATCTTTCAATAAAATACACTGAGACTCGAAAAATTTGCGAAAGGTTTTGGCAGTAACTGGCTCGCAAAGTTTATGCTGCAAACCACATGATGTTGGAAATGCGCGAAATACTTTACTAATGCGGATTTTCGTAATACAGCTGAGTAATTCGTGGACATTGTTGCAATGTGAGTTTTTCCATAACGAATTGCTAAACAATACTCTATAAAGGAATAAAGAAACAGTTTTTTTTTAATATTGCCCGAAAATAACAAAAGTCCGGAATATTAAGAACCTTATTTCATTTACAGTGCCTCCAACCCATAATCGGACAAAAGTTTGACTTGTCTAAACATGTTGTGAACAAAGTAAAAATATACTTAAGGTAGAGTAATTATTAAAACAACTCAATTTCTCGTGCTCAACGAATAATCGGACATTGTATTTTTTAAACGAAATAATTAGTGCCGAATGTGAACTGGCAAACAAAATGGTTTTTCAATTTGATTGCAAAAAGACAGTAAGGAGTGGTTTGATAAGAGGTCTAGTGTAAGGATCATTGATATAAATTAAATTTTTTTATTAGAGCAAAGTCAATAAGATCAGAAATTATCCTATCACTAGTCCTCTCATCAAACCACTCAATAAAATCAGAAATCTTATTGTGAATTGCTGCTCAATTAATACGTTTTCAACTAGATATTTAATATGTATAGTCTGTTTGACTATTGATTCGAACAGTTGTCTTATTGTAGGAGTAATACTGTTATAAATCTTAAGAAACGTATTTGAACTTGTTTATTTATTTAACAAAATTTCGTTTGTTTAGGATGAAACACAACAAATATTTAGTTTTATTTTACTTCATGCTATTTGATCTTGCAAAATTCTTGTATAAATAATAAATTTGTGCTAAAACAAGTGGTTACGCTTTTTTAAGTAAATATTTTCCAAGTACGGTCAGTACCTTTAAAATCATGACTAACAACATTCTGCAGGAATCTATTGCCTATATAAGAATGTCAAACGGCCATATTAGTTTTATAAAAGTGACTGAAGCAGACCTAGTAGTCCAAGTCTAGTAAAGTCAAATTTAATGTGTGTTAATTAAATTCAATATGTTGAACCCTGATAGTCCAAATTAAATGAAACTTAGACACACTTCTATCATGACATTTTTTTTTCGGATGCTGTTGAGGGTTTTTAAGAATGCTTAACCACATTTGAAAGCATTCTTAAAAATTCCTGGTCCGCAGACATGGATGTGTTAGTCAGTTAGCTCGTATGTTCATCTGGTAGTTAGAATAGGTTGGATTTCGCTGCTTCATTTTAGATTTAGTATATGTAGCTAATAGACACTTTATGCTACAAAAATATATACATACATACATTTTTAAATAGAAAAGTTTTTCTTAGAAATTTAAAATGTCATACAAAACTAAGGAATTAATCGGATTCTAAAGTTAACAAACAGATGTAAGTTGAACTTGTTTACTATTCACCACAAAACACTGGTCGTTCCAAACAATTTCAAAGCTTTATTTATTTTAATAGCAAACACGATTTTGAATTTCTTTTACAAAATAAAAAAAAATGTCATGATCTTATTCTATTCTTTTAAACAGTTTTTTTTTTACTTTAAATAAAATATTTAAAGACGAAAACGTACGAAATAAACGTTAAATCAATAAAAAAAAATATAAAAAAAAACAAACCAGATCAAAGTTGCCAAAAAAAAAGTAACAAACAATCCCAAATCGTAGATAGTGTTTTGTAGTTTTAATAATTCAAGACCTGTTCGTTCTATTGAATAAATACACAATACACGTATTTATTGCTTTTAACTACAAAATGCGTTGTATCTTTAAGATACAGAATGAACAACAACAACAACAGTTTTGACATTTAATAGATAAAAGTTAACACCATCATCAGCAATAGTAACAGAAATAATAAAGAAAATTAAAGGTAAATGAACCACAAATTAACAAACAGACGGCAAGAAGTCAAAACAAGCCTACAGATACAAAATAGTTAAGTATCCAAAAAATCCAAAAGTAAGAAAAATCTAAATGTAACGTAGTTTGTATAATAATTAAATTGATACAAAAAAATAGCAGTTTAAAGTGATGGAATGTGTGAAATTATTACCAATTTATTAGTTAAAAATTATAAAGTATTCATTTTTTTTGTTGTCGCATGTAGCAAATATTTGCCGAAAAAGACGTAACCACTAAATAAAATAAATTTGAACTCGTTTATTTATTTGAAAAAAAAACTTCATTTATTTAGGACAAGATACAACAAATATTTAGTTTTATTTTATTTGATGCTGTTTGATTTTTTAAAACTCTTGTAAGAGTAAACAACGTCACACATATTAGTGCTAAAATAAGTGGTTACGCTTTTTTGAGTAAATATTTGCCAAGTCTGACCGTACCTTTAGAGACGCAGTACAGAACAAACTAGAAGATAGATTGATATTTGATCTGTCAGTATCTATGTTTTATATGTGAATTGTACCAATTTTGTTTTGATTGTAAATCTAAATAAAATAATAAATAAAATGTGACACATGTCTTATGTTTCTTTTTATAAAAATAAAAAACGAAACGATAAGAGTTTCATACTTCATTGAGCTTTACTTAGAAAAAATATAATGCCAAAGTTCTGTGTTACAAATTAAAAAAAAACGATCATAAAACCAAAAAATTACATACAGTAGCTCCAACGCATAAGCGGACAAGAGTTTGACTCTACCTATTTAAATATAATTATTATAATAAAAGCAAAACAAAAATTTCTAACAATAACTATACACAGAAAAAATTATTGCCCGACAATTTTTAATTAAACTTTTAATTGAGTCTTAATTGATTTTGAATTAAACTTTTAATCATATCAATTAAATTTTTAATTGAAAAACAATTTTCAATTAAATAATATAATATTTTTTTTAATTAAAACTACTTTTAATTAAATTTTTACAAAATATTTTAATTGATAGTACAAATTTCTTCATCGGTCCACTTTCAATTAAATGTTTAATTAATATACGAATATTTTAATTGAAAATCAATTTTAATTTTTTCTGTGTACTTTTTAAGAGAAAAATTTTAAACTCAATTTCCTGTGCGCAACGAATAATCGGACAAAGCGAAGTAGAAATGATTAAAAAACAATAATCTAACATTTAATATTAATAGCATATCCTTTGTTGTCTTTCTTTCCTCAGTTTAGAAATTGATTTCACCAAGTTATGACACTGTTCCGGTTCTATGGAGTTCCAAAGATTCTAACAATGCCTCCTTTAGCTGACCTAACGTTTTGAAATGATTTCACTACACACTAATTCCTCCCAAAGATGCTCAATCCATTGAGGTCTAGCCTCTGTGCAGATGTTCCGATCAGTTCGAGGCAGTTATGAATCAACCAAAGCTTTGTAACTCCTGAAGTGTGCTTAGGATCGTTATATTGATAAAAAAAAATGTGATGAGTACACACTTGATTGTATTTACTAGCAATTCGTGTCTCTATATGTGTATATACTCTCGAATAAAAATACAAGCGATTTAAGCAATAAAAAATTTCAAGAAAAAAAATTGCATCAATTTTTTCCAAATAAAAATGCTTAGTGTAAATTGGGAGTTACCATGGAGTACCATGCAATTTAAACTTGCTTTCGTCAGTGAACAAAACCATAAAATAATGTAAACTATCAAAGTAAATGCTCCTTGGCGAACTTTACTCTACGGTTTTTATTCTCACAGCCGCTGCCACTCAAACAACATCAGTTTTTGATAATTATTAGTTGTCTTCTATCTATCATAACTAATATTTATCGCAGCGCCCTCATTCGGTGGTATAGTATTCAAACGCCACCGAAGTAAAATAATAAAATAAAGGCTATAAAATCAAGCTTGAACATTAATGCACCTACTCACCACCAGAGGTGCTGCAATTCTGCACTAAAAACAAACATAATGCGCAATTGCGGAGTTGTGATATAAAAAGCTTTCTTCTTTCATCACCAAAGTATCCCTTTTCCAAAGAAAGTAACGCAATTAATATATAGGCATATTAATTGCCTGAGTGTTACTTCTCTTAAAAAAAAGTAGCTAAATTATAAATAAAATCTAAAAAACAATTTTGTTTTTGTTTGTTCAGACCATATTTCGATCCGTCAAACTCTTGTCCGATTATGCGTTGGAGCCACTGTATGTATGTAAATGTTTGTGCTTTGATTCGCATTAAAATCTAAAACGGATGTGGTTTTATTTTAACAAAAAACGCTCTCATCGAGATATTAGATACATTTAGTAGTTTTTATACTATGAGAAAAAATAGAAAAAGAAACAAAACTATAATTGGAAGTAAAAGTTATATCAAGTCGAGCTAATCATATCCAAATCAGCAGAGTAACATACATTAAATGAATTTAATTTAAATATTTAAATTAAACAGTCAGGTCTTTACATACGAGTTAAAAAAACAATAACAAATTGAAGGCGTTTTATATATGTAGACTTTTACTTTGCTTTAACTGATATCTTTATCCCAACTATATGTGAGCCTGATATTCTAGTCTGTTTTCGAAAATTATGATTATAGGAAACATCCAGCTCTTTGTGGTACATTTTTTCAACTGGTTGAATTATTTAAAACAAGTACTTATGTACGTATATGCCGCATCATTTCCAAATAATGTAAAATCACAAGGGATAAAATCTGGAGAATATGATGGATAGGAAAATATTTTGCACTGCAAAATCAGATACATTGCCTTAAATGAAGAAAACTTTTTATTCAATTGCAACAATTTCTTATCCATCTTAGTGACGGACAAATTTTTTCAATGACAATTAGCTTTATTCTTTCTATACTATCTTTCTTGGGGACATATCTACACCGCGAAATGCACTGTTTCGACAATTTCTGTTCTCGGTTGTGCGAGTATTTGAATGAATGAATACTTGTAAGTCTGTAAGATGTTTTCATTTCTTATGTACCATGGTGTACCCATCATGGATATAAGTATTTTGTATAAGTTCAATACTGGAATTACTGACCGTTTCCCATAATTGGATTCCACATGTCCATATTGGTTTTAAGATGCATATATACAGGACGACTTTATAATCAAGGATTACCTTTGAAGAGTTACCGATTAACCAGTGACGACTTCATGAACGATGCCAAGTAAGTCGTCTATCTAAATGTATGCCAAGGTAAATAACAGTATCTGTCTATGGAATGTTTATGTATTCTCCAATTATCCAACCGTTCCTCCACGCGTCTAAGATAATTGACTAATTTAATAGATGCTATCATCGGATTTGCTTGTGAACTAAGTATTGCGGTAGTACCAGCAAATGTCGAGATGGTAAGACCATTGCACACAGCTAAATCAGAGAACATTTCCCTGTGGAACTCCAGCTTTTATTTCATAATTTTGAGTTATATTTGTTTTGTAAACGGACAAATATTGCAGCCAAGACATGTGCCATGCAAGGTGGCAATTTATTGGTGGGAAAAATAAAAACAATTATTATGAAACTTACTGCTTAAACAATTAATTACACACATTTGTATGTATTTGTTATAAAAACTAAACAGTGTATTTAACCGCACGTGTAAGTATTTACATACATATCAATAGGTACATATTTATGTATGTATGTAAAAACCAGACATTGAACGGCTACCGCATGTCCCAAATCCCCAGGGCATATTTTAATATATAATGAAATGCAAGGGTTCCCTTTGTTTAATTAATGTTTATGTATTTAGAAGTATTATTTGAATGTAATTATTAATAAAATAAGCTATACAAAAAGAAGGCGGTATTCTGGTAGCGTTTCCATACAATATTTCCACAGTTTATACAGTTCTTTCTTTAACTTTGCCCAGAGGGTAGAAAACATTTTATTTTGTAAATAATTCGGTAGCTTGTAAACACTTGAAGATATCTTTATGAAATAAGAGGACCTTGTTCCCTTAAATAGGCCAATTTTTGTCAGCATTGTCAGCAATTATGTTGAGTTTAATTTTAGAAAGATATAAAATTCTATAAAAGTAATAATAGGTACCATAGGTACTGTATGAGATCTTTAGCTATTTCATTTAGAATTCTATCAAAATTATAACCAAAATTAAAAAACAACAACATTCCAGTCTAAGCAGGTTCGTCGCAAAAAAATGTTGATAAAAAATTAAAAAAAAAAACTGTTCAAGCTGAATATGTATCTCTTGAACTAAAATAATTAAATTTCTTGACATTCGGATAGTAAATTCGTTTTTGTTAATTTTGTTAAAATTATATAGGCTTGTGGTAATTAAGTTTGGTGAACCGCCCACCAACCCCTTACACACACTACAAATCAACTTATAAACACTAACTGCCGTATTTATAAAAAATAAAGTAGGCTTGAAGTGTGCTTTAAGACAAAATTTTCATACAAAATTTTCTTAAAGTACACTTGAAGTCTGCTTTAATTTTAAATTTTTTTTTAATTTTTTTTAATTTTTTATAAATACGGCAGTCAATCTATGATTGTGTAAAATTAAATAAAATAAATTTAAAAAAAAAAAAAATGAAATTAAATATTTCTATACTTTATTTTCAAAAAATATGTGTTTTACATGGAGGAAGGTCATTTTGGTGAATTGAAGCGTGGCAACGCTTTCTATCATCATCGAGATCTTCCTCTCTATTTCGTATCTTATCTCTTCAGGCAACACAAAGGGGCTAACTGCATGGACTTAAGCGAGCTGTACAATTGGACGCTCGCATTGAAAGAACTGCATTGCTTTTCAGGCATATTTTTACTTTCTTTGGAAAGGGAATAGATGATTATTGGTGAAAAAAGAAAGCTTTTTATATCACAACTCAGCAATTGCGCATTATGTTTGTTTTTAAAACAGAATTGCAGCGCCTCTGGTGGTGAGTAGGCGCATTAATGTTAAAACTTGATTTTATAGCCTCTATTTCATTATTTTACTTCGGTGTTTGAATGCTATACCACCGAAGGAGGGCGCTGTGATAAATATTAGTTATGATGGATAGAAGACAACTAATAATTATCAGAAACTGATGTTGTTTGATTGACAGCGGCTGGGAATCGAACGCGGGCTACAAATACCAACTCATGCTTAATGATCAAAAGCGCTAACCAATTGATATATGTAATAACATTCTGAATTATCATTGAAAAAGCTCGCAATGCTGTAATGTCTTGACGCATTATAAACAATAACGACAATGTAAAATTAATTGTAATCAAATTGCTTTCTATTTGCAAAAGTCGCTCATTTATAAAATTAATAAAATTAAAAAAAAAATGTTAATAAACTCATTAATAAAACCTTATAAATGGACAATTTTACCTCTAATAAAAACATAACTCCGCTTTAAGTTATTTCCTTTCTTCTTGTTTTTGCTTTTAATTATTACAAACAATATTATTCATTTACAAAAACAAAGATTAATCATTTTGAATACCAAATTATTAAAATATATTTAAGCGTCTTTATTGTGTGAGTGTGTGTGTGAATATGATTTTCGGCAGCATTTTCGACATGCATACATAATTTGAAAAATAACGATTTTTGCTGTTTTTTTTTTTATTCTTGTTAAATGTTGTTAATTTATTTTTTGTTCTTTTAAATTTTAGAAAGGTATTCCATTCATTCACATTCTTCTTCAAGAATAAAGTTTTGGTTACCTTTGGTTGTTGGAATGTAAGTAAGAATATACAAAAAGAAAAAAAAAATTTCAGAACCAAATATTCCACTATCATACAGAAAGCACTGACTACCACTCTAAAATAAATTGTCAAAATGTTGTTCTTCAAAATTGTATTATTGAAAATCCGAAAGAATATTTTTTCGGCGCGTGTATGTCGTTTCACGCGTTTCACACTTCTCCATCTACAAATTTATGCGAGCTTATGAGATTGTATGTGTACTCGTATGTATTTTAAGTAGACATTGTACATATAATTATGTATAGAATGCATAATGTGTTTGTGCTTTTTATTTAAACTTATTTCATTTCATTTCGGCGTAGAAAACTATGTGAAAAGAAGACGGCAGTGCCGAATTGTAAATACCTGTCATAAAAGTGAGTTTTTAAGCCAGTACATACTTACATAGATAGTACAAACATATGTTTACTTAATAAATAGAGCAAGCCGCTCTCTCTCTCTCTCTCACCTACACAAGAAAAACTTTAATTACAATTTAATAGCTTAGAATGCTACTACGTTGATGTCATTGGAAGCAAGCGCTTATGGCTATGTTAAAAGCCAAATTTGATGGGATTCCAATTATATGGGATTACGCCAACTACTAATTTGTTCGCTCAATAATAACCAATTTATTTTAGCCCGATTTACACAATATGAATATGAGGTTCCTACATACCATACAGCGAACGCTACAATGGACATTTTGAATGTATGATTTGACCCCACTAGACTTTTCTTGGGGGGTTTCCTGAAGTTCCGGGTCTATGCCAATAAGCTGCAATTCAAATCATCGCACAAAATTTCACCTCTCGATTCCTTGCGAGTCCGTGGTAAAAATTTGATCGATAAGTAATAGTGTTATATAGTGAATCGGATATACGCAATGCCAATATAATACGATATACGATATTATATATTTATAATCGAAAACGATATTTATACGGATTATTTAATTTTTCGTATATTTATTTATTTATTATTGTTGGTACATATTAGTGGTACATACCTATATTGGATTTGTGCGGATGTTTGTAGCCATAAATATGATCGTATACCGAATACTCAAAATCAATGAGTCGATTTAACGCATTTTGCGCAAAGTACTGGTCGCAATATTTCGATAATATTTACTACATGAACATTTTTCTGACCAAGGACGGTTGGGATTAAAATTGGTTGAAATCGGTTCATTGTTTTACCCAGCCCCCATACAAATATCCTCCCGAAATAGAGGTTTATCGGTCATATATACATATTTGATTTATACACGTATCCAAACAAATTTCACCACAATTAAATTGTACATGAAGCATAATTACAACTTCAGAAAATCCCTTTAAAGAACATAATTCTCTTAAAAATTTTGGTTGGTATAATATCCAATATAAATATGTTTCATATATACATAAATCATTCGGCCCAATTTTCTGATGCTCGTTTTATAATTACTCATAGTTCTCATATAAGACCGACTTCCGAAAATCACTTCAACGACCATAAATCACTTAAAAATTGTTGCTATCCGAATAAAACTGAACACAAATAAGTTTCATATATACAGAAATCATGACAAATCATTATATAACATTCGGTCCATAGTTAAAAAAATGTCCATATAAGACTCTATAAATATAAAATGTTTTAGACATATACTGTGCAGATGTAGGGTATTACATGATCGGCCTTGACTTTTTGCGTTTTTAGGAAATGGTCCTAATATGGGTGTTATGACCAATTATAGTCTGATCGTCACAAAATTTAGCAATGTGATTAATATCTACATACATATACATATGTATTGTAGTTAATTTATTTCCATTTGAAAGCGAAAGAGGAGACTTAAGCGGAGGAGACTTTCGGATGTGGACTTTATATGGGGGCTTTAATCACATCGAAACAAAATATCGTTTGTTGATTCCTCTTAGTATATTTTCGCTGCATTTATGTACAATATAACTATATTCCGTTAAGGGGCTAGGAGAAATCAGGGACCGGTTTCTATAGGACTTATCCTTTTATAATAAAAAATAGTAAAGTGTGAAAAATTTCATGAAAAAATCGAGGTTATCAGAAATTTTGGTTCACAACTTTGCCTCTACTGGACTGGGTTTCACTATATTCAATAGCAAACATTTCGGAAAACAAAGAATGTTTGGTTAACCTTATGGAAAAGTGTGTTATCCAGTAATTAGAAGCCATTACTAAGTTTTTGCTGGGTCCATTATTGGAAGCTTTATTTGTGTAATTTGCAAGAGCCCTTAGTTTTTCCTCATTTATTCCCACAAATGGTCCTTTATGTCTCAGACTCAATTAAAACACATTGTTTTTTTAAGGAAGTAATAAAAAACTAGTTGCGCTTTTGGAACAGATGTATTGCTGAAGTACAGACAGAAATTGCATTTTGCTAAATTTGAACGTCAACGGCACATATGCCTTCTGAAGCGAGAACAAGAATGCCATGACGCTAGAAGGCATTACTTGAACTATTGATTGTTTCCGAAGCTGAAATATGACTTTGAAAATACTAGACAACGAAACCTAGTTAATGATTAAAACCTAAAAAAATTATTGCTCGGTTATGAAATATGTTGCTTTAGAGTGAGATATGATGACAGCAAATGGAAGCAAGTTATGAAACATCGTGATGAAACGATAATAGAGTTGAGAATCCTACTTATGTCTAAAATATGTCAGAAAACATAATTTTGGTTAACTTATATTCATACATTAATCGTTTAATCGACCCTTGCGTCCGATGAAGATATTTCGATAAAAATTAGTAAGTTAATTTTTTTGGCCCAAGGACGATTGGTGTTGAAATTAGTTGAATTCGGTTCATCTATCCTCATCGGTAATAAATGTCAGAATCACTTTCTGAGTCGATTTAACTATGTTCGTAAGTCTGACTGTGTGTACATGAAATTTTGAATATACATATTTCGAAATATGGTATGTACGAGGTCTGATCAAAAAATAACCGTTATTTTAAAATTTCGTGAGTTGCGTATGTTCGATTTTCGCATTTTTTTTCTCTTATGTTGGTAAACATGTCTGTTATATATGTTGGTAATATCAGCTATTTTGGATTGTTAGTTTGTTTTTTTTTATAGATAAAAAGGTTAGTCGTGTTTTAGTGTGATCTTCGATTTTTTACTATTCGAAAAATTGGATCAAAGAACAAAATTAACAGTTCAACTAAAAATAATAATTGTTCTAAAAATAGCTATGGGCACCAGCTTCTAATGTTTGTATTTGTACTCAAAGTGGTACACATAAAAATGTCGACGAAAGTGGACAAAAAACATAATAAACAAATGTATTCAAGTTTACAAGACAACAAATCTTGACACGAATACGAACTGAAGAAAAAGAGGCAACATATGAATAGAAATTGAAAAATGACAATTACAGCAAATTTCGAACTACCACGTAACACTGGTTAAAGTATTGATGTTTGTCTGTTGGCTAGCGGGCACCAAAAATTTTAAAAAATTAACAGTTCAACTAAAAATAATAAAAACTGTATTAAGTTTTGTTTAAAAAATGAAATTAAATGCACAAGTACATTTGAAATATTGACTATGGCGTTTGGCGAGTCTACTATGAGCAGAATACAAGTTCAATTATTGTATAACGGATTTAAGGAAGGCCGAGAAGATGTAAATGACGATTCTCATCCTGGTCGAACCGAGCACGTCAACAACCAATGAAAACATTGAAGCAGTGAAGAAAATGATTTTGGATAATCGTCGAATCACTATCGTTCGGCTCATGCCAAGCAATTTTAGCGAATGTTTTAGGCATGAAACGTGCGACAGCGAAGATTGTTTCAAAATTGCTAAATTTTCAGCAAAAACAACGTCGCATGGACATCGGTCCAGAGCTGTTGAACATCGTCAACGACGATCCAGATTTCCTCAAAATGGTCATAACTGGTGACGAATTATGGGCGTATGGTTATGACATTGAAACCAAAGCCCAATCTTACCAATGGAAAAGTCCAGAAGAGCAAAGACCGAAAAAGCACCTCAAGTTCGATCAAATGTGAAGGCTTCGCTCACCGTTTTCATCGACTGCAATGGCGTGGTGCATCATTAATTCTTGCCACAAGGTCGTACGGTTAACAAGAAATACTACCTTGAAGTTATGCGCCGTTTGCGCAAAGCAATTCGTCAGAAACGCACAGAATTGTGGAAAACCCAATCATGGATTTTGCACCATGATATGCACCAGCTCACACATCGATGATTGTGGGTGAATTTTTGGCCAAAAGCAAAACCGTTATCATGCCTCAACCACCGTATTCACCCGCTGACGTTTTCCTCTTCCCAAAACTGAAGAAACGGATGAAAAGAAAGCGTTTTGCTACGATTGAGGAGATAAAAGAAAAAATCGAAACAGGAGCTGTTGGCGATACCAAAAAGCGCGTTTCAGAAGTGTTTCGAAGATTGGAAAAAACGCTGGCATAAGTGTATTATATCTGAGGGGAATTACTTTGAAGGGGACAAGATTGTTGTTATTGATGAATAAAAAAACTACCGGTTTTTTTGATAAGACTTCGTGTATGCAATTTCTTCCGCTCAATGACGAAGCCTATTGTGATTAGTTGAAATCGGTCACAAACTATTTATACGAGGACATAAATCCCAACCACACCAAACAATTTTGTTCTGATCGGTCAATAACTGGCCGTAGCTTCCATATAAGTATGTCTCACATCCGAAAATCATTTTAAAGAGCATAAATGTTTTAAAAGTGTTGGTATAAAAAATATACAGTCATAACTGCTATATCACATTTCCATAAATCTGTTAAAAATATTGATATCCAAATACAATGCAAAACAACCAAGTTTCGTATATACATACAAATATTAAATATTATACAAACAATTGGAATATGCACAGAAGTAATGCCACTCAATTTATTTATGATCGATCCATAAAAGATCACAGTTCCCATATAGCGTCAATTTCTGATGATGATGATCTCGCATGATGTAAAAGTGTGTTTGCAAGTTAACTAATTTCATCAGAGCAGTTCGGCGAACCTCCAATTAATCATTCCTATCTTGAGCTGCATAATATTGAGAAGCTCCTTAACATACACACATATAGTTGTTCATTATTTTTACAGTAGCTCCAAGCGAAACTCGTATAGCAAGATTTTTTTCATATATCTCTTATTTGTAGGATCATTTCAATAGATGATTTTTCGTGGGATTAATAGCGAAACAAATTCTTTATTTGAGCTAAATATCAAATTAACTTAAAACCAATGCAGTAACATGTAACTAACGGAAATGAAATTGTATGTTATAAATTGGGGTCAAAGACAAACTCTTATACTTTTAATAATATCTACAATAAAAAATGACCAGTATAATTCCTTAAGCAGACCTTTGTTTTGATAATCATTTTTAAATTACTGTAGGTTTTAGATTATTTTTTTTGGTATGAGCTCTTCATTAGCTCTTCGCAACGCGTACGACTTTCTGTCATAATCAAAAATATTGAAAAATCTTTCGGGAAAGAGTGCGAATTCAATATATTTGGTTCTGATTAAAAACCGTATGCGTTGCGAAGAGGTTATGAAGATCTCATATTAAAAAATCTAAAACCTACATTAATGAATGCTGAAGATTCGGTAATAAGTTGGGGTGTTTTTCGGCAGTTGGACCTGGGTCATTACACTTTATTAAAGGGATAGTGATTGTAGATTGAAATTTTACAAGCAAATTTGACAGTATTCAAGGAGAAGCTGGTTGTTAACATCAACTACCATTTCTACCAGGACAATGATCCGTGGTATAAGGCTTATATTCTGAGGTCATGGTTGTTGTATAACTCTCCGTATGATATGGAGACACCATCGCCAAAAACTTCTGAAGTTATTTTGATTCCAACATAAAAAACAAGATATTTCGTTTTGTCTTTAACACAAATTTTCAACATATTGATTTTAAGCTAATTTGAAATTATCATACAGAGGAACATATTGAAATATTGAAAAAATCTTACGGTACGAATTTCGCTTGGAGCTACTGTAAGCATTTTATTTAAAGTATTCTGCTTTCATAACTTTGTGGAAATTCTAAAAAAAAAATATTTCAATATGTTACAAACAGAACGACAAAATCAGTATGGCCCCCTATCTTATTAATATGGCTGCTAAGAAATAAAACGCAAAAACTAAACACACACATAAAATTGAAAAATATTGTACTACATACGTCAATCTAACGAAATGTCGGTTTGTTGACCCTTACGTTCTACGTATTTATGGTGGGAACGTCGAAGAGTCGGTGGGTTGTTTTATTTTGTTTATGCTTGTTGTTGTTGTTTTATGCGTTTTAACTTAGACAACATTCATTTGTAACACAAGCGTTTTTTTACAAACTTTTTTTTTCAATCTTACTAAGAGTGCGTGTTTTGTGTATGTATGTATGAGATTGCTAATATTGGTGTGTACGAGTATATGTGTGCTGATAAAGAATCAACATTATATTTATACACTGAAAAAAATACATGTCGTGTATTGGTTAAACTAATTTTAGTATTCAATATACTAGAATGTATACTATCAATATTTAATAATATTATATTTTTGCACTTACGTAAAAATGTGTGTAGATTCAAAAGAGTATATAAACAAAAACAGTTTATCAAAATTGTACGCTGTATGGGAGCTATGACCTATTATGGACGGATCATCATACAATTTATTAATACGTCTTCTGTGCATATAAGAATTATTAGATACCAATTAATTAAAGACATTTATGCTCGTTCAAGTCATTTTCGGAAGTGGATCTTATATGGGAGCTAAGACTAATAATGAATACATCGGTTAAGTCATGCCACCTAAGACTTAAACAAAAGTCATGAAACTTTTTTGTGTGTGTTGAATTTTTAAATTTATTTATTTATTTTTATTTGGAAATTTTTGTAACGCCCATAAATATTACACCAACACCTTAAAGTATACCGATCGCATTACAATAACTTCTTGAGTCGATTTATTATGTATGTTTGGCTGGCTGCCAGGTTGTCCATGTAAACCTTGTGCGCAGAGTACAGGTTGCAATTTTGAAGATTAAAACTGGTTGAAATCCCTAAATAGGTGCATATCGGTCATAAATGTTTAATTATGAACATATTGAAAAAAAATTCGCTAAAAATATGTTGTACAGTAGTTGCCTAATCTAAGGCGACCAGATTTTGGAAAAGAAAAAAGATGACATTAAGAAAAATAGTAAATAATTTATTTGAATTTAATGTTTACATGTTTTTTACATATTGTTACTATTTACTATTTTGAAAAGCGAAAGTTCAGTCAGTAAGAGTTGCCTATATATATATTAGATGTTTCTATAGACAACATTAGATGTTTCTATATACATAAAAACATTGTTGATGACACACAGTATAGCAACATTAAGTTTTAACAGCCATAGAAAATGGCGCCAGTTTATAAATAGAACAAACAGGGCCACTCAGAGTAGAGTTTATTGAAGTAAATTGTAAAATAGTATTAAAAGACAGATTGTTTATATAAATTATTATATTTTTTTAAAACCGCTTGGCGCTTTTATTTTGCAATTAAAAGGCATCCGGATTATTCAAAGAAAATAATTTGCCGTTTTTGTAAAGGTAGAAACATAACAGTATTATCAGTAAAACTGTCTTAAATAAATATTTTTTTTATGTAAAATTAAACCTGAATTATTTTCAGTGTATATTTATTATTATGATTTTGTTGTATTATTTATGCTCTTTTTATTGTTGTTGTTGGCTAAGTCATGGTGAGTTCGTTCTTTTAGCAAGTTTGTTTGTAAGTATGTTTATTGTTGTCGTTTTTGTTTTTGTTTTTGCTGGTATAGAAGCAGTAGTAGTTGTATGTTTGGGTATTTTGTTGTTGGTTCAATAACCGCCAAAAATGTTGAAGGCCAAAATAATACGAATTTTTTTTTCTTTTAGGCACGTTTTTGCTACTTTTTTTTTGTGTTTGGCACTCTACATTACATCATGGTGGGTAGTAAGTACATATTTCATAATACTTACTACGTTTAATTTAAAATCGCACTAATACCTACTTTTCTGTGACAATATAAATAATGGTTTGTTTAGTCATTCATATATTGCTAATAATAATTTAAAAATAATTTGAAAATGTAAGTTTTCGGATAACGTATATTTTTACATACATATGTACATATGTAGAATAATCGAATAAAGCTAATAAAAATAATTGTTTAAATTTATAATTTTTTTCACAATATTACAAACTTTAACATAGAGGTCTAAAAAAGCCATCTAGCGAAGCTACAATATGAAATTACATACATATGACAATTTTAATTTTGAATGCAAATTTTATATTTTTCAGATGAGTGGTCCAATATTTCCTTCTGCATACGCACTTATGTAGATATCAATATAAAGTTTTCTGCTAGCAGTTAAACTTTTAAAAATATCATTGTTACATATTTAGTAATAAAAGGTCTAAACGAAAGGTCCACATACGATAGGACGCTCGTAATTCGATAATTCGATTGATACTCATTATGTTTAAACAAATTATACTAATCAAAATATTAGCTCAGATGATAATGAATATGATGTTGATAATGTTGATAATGTTCACGAAAGTGATATTGAAGAAAACATATGTACATATGTAGGCGATGACGACACGATTATTAGAATAATTGTATTAATTTTAAATATGTTAACAAATTACTCAACCAAATTAAAACCTCTTATTCTAATTATTCGAACATATTTTATTGTGTTAGCAAATATTTTGTTTACATTTGAAAATTTGTTGAAAATATTAGGATCTTTTTTTTTTTGTGGATAGAGCAAAGCACACCGAGGTTCCAATCATCAATTATATCATATTCCAATCATATTTTACTTAAGCGGAGGTGCATGCACTTTATCAACTATTCACAACTGGATTGAAGCAGCTCTGTAGGGAAACAGTCAGGCGACAGTACATACATATGTCCAAGATATTATTGATCAATTGTTCTGTTATAAAATTTTCATTTCCGGATTATTTGTCTCTGCACCTGTTAGAAATTTGAAGAAGTTTAGAAATGCGTTCCTTGCACCAAGAGTCTTTTGCATATGCATCAATATTACCATTTTTAATATTCCAAAAAAATCGCCACAAATTCACTCGAATCATATAGCACTAGTATTATGGTGAGTTTGGCAGTTATTATTGAAGGCCTTGTTGATATGATCTCCCCAATTCAATTTGATTGGTGTTCCTGTACTATAAGCCGTGTTACATTCAATTAGTCAAATTCAGCAAGATTTCAATAGCCTAAAACATTTAATTTATTTTCAAAATCTAATGCTGATTTAAACCATATTTCTTTTTAAATTAAACACAAAAACGTAAATATTTTTTCACGTTTAGAATCTGCATAAAATCTATACATTTACATATATGGGGTATTTCAATTTTTTTGAGCACCTGCTGAAACCGCCAAAATATGCCTCTTATTCCGTTAAGTTTTATGAATTGAAAAAAATGTTGTACAGGGTTTGGATGACTATACTTGAAGGATATGACGTGCAAAGTTTTACGTTGAAAAGTCTTCACCTTAGGAATTGGTGGTCATCTAAAATTCGAAAAATTAAAAAAACGACTTGAAACTTGCAAGAGTTTTTTCATCCATTCCATTTTCTTTGTAATAGTTTTTAGCTTTCAGATCCAAACCAATACAAAATATAGTCACTAGACTTTTCCGAATTTTGAACTTTTTGAAGATTTTACATATGTAGGGTTTTTGCGCCGTTTAATAAAAATGAGTTTAAAGCGAAGAATTAAAAAAACTGCGTAATTTTATAAAGTTTGAGGTATATCAAGTTGGTGTCAGCTCACCAATAACGTATCACGGAGATCACAAACTTTAAAGAAATTAGCGTAAATTTTGTAAAAATGTATCTTTTTGCGTCTGACAATCTCAATTGTCTTTTAAGTTGGGTAGTGAGTAGTTGCGTGATGTAAGTAACTTCATAAAGGGTTCCTCCGAGGCGAAAACGCACTTTAAAATTTTTAAACGCAAAAATTTTATGAACTTTTGCAAAAAAAAAAACATTTTTTTTAAGCTTTTTTATATCAAAACATGGCATGGGAACATGTTTAGGTATCTAATAGATTCTTCGCGACGGACTAAACTGATAAAGTGGAAAAAAAAAGATTTTTTTTCAACCCGGGTGCGTGCAGCGGCAGTTTGTCCCAAACACATTTCGCTTTGTGACAACTAAGCGCTGTATCAATTGCGCTGAAACGTACATCGAATAGAAGACTTTACTGAGCTTGATACTAAAATTGAAAACGCACGAAAAAATTTTAAAGATTTAAAATTTTATGGAGGAAAAAGATGTTTCTAACATCAAAAACTGTAATTTTTATATTTTCTTTTAACTAAAAACCGCAGTAAAAATGATTAACGCGAACGGATTTCACATGGTCAAATATCGGTTTTAACACACGCAAATCGACATTGATGTCAGAAAAAAAAAAATTCTAAGTGCCGTAAATTTTTGAAGTTGCCCATATACACTTTATGACTTTATGAAAGAGACTTGTCACTTCAGCAGGGAGATTTTCTAGGAGCTGTTGCTACCAAATATAAAATTACACATGCAATTGCAAATTGCACATTTGAGAAAAAATTTTTCATTATTTCGTATAGGATAATATCGGTAGATTAGTAGAAAAGGGCAGGCGGCCTGGATGACAGGATATTTGATTAAAATAAGACCTATTTTTCATTAGTGGGCAAATGGCTCACTATAAGGGTATCCAAACGAAGAATGAGTATTCGAATAATCGAACAATTTTTTGTGAATTCGAAGATTTTTGAAATTACCATTTTCGAATAGCGAATAATTCTATGAATTTTATGAAGAATAATCGAATAAATATATTTATATAATTACTCGCTTCTGATTCAAAATTTTTGTAATTTTGTAATAAAAAAAACATAATTTAACACTATTTCAATTTTATTTACAAAAGAAGACATATTTTTTTTAATAAACAGTATATAAATTAAATTATTATCTATTTTTTAAAGATTTTTTTTTGATGTTGACATTTTTGAATTTCAAGAGTCTAAATTATAAGTAAAATTTTTATTATAAACGAAAATAAAATAAAGTTTTTCAATTAATATATGTAGAAGAATAGCCAATCTTTAGCTCCTTATACAACTAAATAAAGTCATAATTCGTAAAATTAAGCTGATATTTACTAAAAAAAAAAAATACTATATAAAGATTTGTATTAAATTGTTACGTTGAAGTTAATGAAGCGCTCTATAAATTCGTATTTGATCAGTTCATAAAAGTATGCTTGTTTTTATACCCTACACCACAATTCGATTTGTGCTGTTGTTTGTAACGCCCATAATTATTGGTCCAACACCCACCTTAAAGTATACGGATCGATTCAGTCGATTTAACGATGTCCGTCCATCCGGCCGTCCATGTAAAACTTCTACGCAGAGTACAGGTCGCAATTTTGAAGATATTTTAATAAAATGGTACGTGATATTTTTTCGGCCCAAGGACTGATGAGATTGAAACTGGTGGAAATCGATCCGTTATTTCACCTGGCCCCCATATAAATGTCCTCCCGAAATTGGGGTTTACCTATCATAAATCTTTGAATTATGCAAGTATGCAAACAAATTTCACAATAAATGCATAACAAATGAAGCTAAATCATATTTACAAATTTTGCGAAGATTGGTCCATAATTAGTCGTAGCTCCCATATAAGGGCCACTTCCGAAAATCACTTTGTAGAGCATAACTCTTTTAAAAATGTTGGTAACCAAATAATATTGAGCAAAAATATATTTCATATGTCTAAAAATAATACGGTACAATTTTATTATGATCGGTCCATAATTAGTCGAAACTCCCATATAAGACCCTCCCCGTAATCAACTTTAACCTCCATAAATCTTTTAAAAGTATTTATATCGAGATAAAGTTTAACATACACAATATTTATATTCACAGAAATCATGACACTAAATTTTTGGATGATCGGTCCATAATAGGTTATATCTCCCATATAACGCCCATATCGGAAAAACTGTTTTATTTATATACAAGGTGGCGCAAAAGTAATCCTCCTATCAGAAAATGCTATAAATTTTGCGATTGGCCCCTAATGTCAGTTCTGTTTTGATATTTGTGTAGTAAACACATGCGAAATACACGTTAATAAACAATGTAACGCTACACTGCTCCAGAACGAGGAATATTGCTGACTATTTATTTCGGTCGGTGACTTTGGCACAACGTGAATTTCGTCGCAGATTTCCGTCCAACGCCGACGTTTAGCCGCTCGCCTCGAAGAGACTGGCACAACACGAGATGCTGCCAAGCGTGGCAGACCCCGGAGTAGCCGTTCTGCAGAGAATATTGCTGCTGTAGCCGAGGATGTCATGGAAGCGCCGTCGGCATCGACCAGACGACGTGCCACGCAAATGGGTATCAGTCGACGGTCTTTACAGCGAATGCAGCAACTGTTAGCTGCTGACCGCCAATCTCGTCTAATATATAATGAATTGGGATTGGAAAACAAGTGGTTCCAACAGGACGGTACAACGGCACACACTGCACGTGCCACAACCGATATGCTGAAGGATGCATTTCCCGGGCGCCTAATCTCCCGTTTTGGCGATTTGCACTGGCCAGCAAGATCGTCTGATTTGACCGGTCCAGACTTCTTTTTGTGGGGCTTTTTGAAGTCGCGGGTTTATGTCAACCAGCCTCAGACTCTTGCAGCTCTTAAAGACAATATCCGTCAAGAATGTGAGGACCTATCGCCGGAGGTTTTGGCCAAAGTGTCGGAAAATGCCATAAAAAGGGCATAAATGACAATCAACTGTGGCGGCGGCCATTTACATGACATCATATTCTCGACTTGATGTAAAAAAATTAAAAGACCAAATAAAAATAATCCACAAGAAGCATCAAAGTTTTTCATTTTTTTGTAATTACAGACAAAAAAGATCGGAAGTTTACTTTTGCGCCACCTTGTACTGGGTGGAGGGTATTATATGGTCGGGCTTGACCGACTATAATTTCATACTTGTTTTAATTTTACTTCATTATTACTTTTATACGCTAAAATATAGAGTGCTAAATGATTTTTGTTTGTTATTGTGGCTGATGTGGTATGACTTTTGGTTTGCGTCATGGTATGAGTATGTTATGCCAATGGCAGGGCATGGCATGGCATGACATGGTAATGAAATAGAATAGAATGGTATGAGTTAGTTTACAAGTCGTTATTCCTTATTTCTAGTTAGTGAATCTTGTTCTTTCTTGATGTGAGACACAAAACCGCAAACAACTTTCTGAAGAGTCGGTGTATTTTCTCTCAATCTTCATTAAGACATAGTGCCAAGGGGGATTTCGCTTTTTTTTAGATACTTTTAAAAGGGGGTAATTAGAAGTGGATGTTTATGTTTTTGTTTTCCAATTTTATTTGAGTCTGAGTTTATTTTGGCAAAACTTTTGCTTTTTTTGTAGAGGATATACTCGTACATACATACATATTTATTTATTTAATTTTTTAATGTGGTCGCAGCTTTTGTTTTTACTTATAAATTGCTGATAGGGTAACCAAATTATTCGATTTTTCTTTTGTTCGAATAGAACGAATAATTCGATTAAGGCATTTTAACTTGTTCGAAGAATTCGATCACATATTTAAAATTAATCGAATTATTCGAATAATTTTTATTCCTTTATCAAGTTTTACAAAAGCCACCTTAAGTAATATACATTTTAATAATTATGCTCTTTGTCAATTTCAACGATATCATCATCAATGTCATCTTAAATATCGTTTTCATTCAGCATCTCATTCATCTCCACCTTAGGTTAGGTTGTTCAATCAAAAACCAGTGTATATTGAAAATCAAGTAGTTCATTATGATTCCATTTAGTTTATTTATTCCTTTCCCTGTATATTAGAGGTATTTCATTTTCATGTTCGAAATGTTTTAGTAATATCCTCGTTTTCTGTATTTGACAATATTACAATATTTTATATGCAATCACTTTCAGTTTCTCTTTCTTTGAAGCTATGAACAAGGATCAAATACAAATTTATATAGCGTAGTTAATATAATGTGTCGCCAAAATGTGGACTCTAAGATATCTGTTTTGATAACATTTCCAATTCGTTCAGAATTTTTTTTTTTCACTAAACATTAGATTTATTTTAAGACGGGCACGCTTCCAGAAGTCCAGACGCTGAACCCAATTTTTTAAGATTTTCAAGCATAAATCGGCCGATTCTGCTGCAATTTCACGTTCGATATTCGTACAAAGTTCAGCAATCGTCGCTAGCTTATTGGCATAGACCATAGACTTGAAGTAGCCCCACAGGAAATAGTCTAACGGCGTCAAATCGCACGACCGAGGCGGCCAATCGACTGGACCATTTCGTGAGATAACACATTTTCTAAACTTGGTTTCCAATAATAAATCAATAAATTGATTGTGACATTCGCTGTGTGGCTTGTGGCGCCGTCCTGTTGGAACCACATATCCTCCAAGTCCATATCATCCAATTGGGGCTAAAAATATTCTGTTATCATTGAACGGTAGCGATTCCCGGTCTTGATCATCACGGAAGAAGTACGGCCCAATGACGCCACCGGCCCATAAACCGCACCAAACCGTAATTTTTTCGGGTTGCAATGATGAGTAATGGAGTACGTGTGAATTGCTGTCTAAACAATAACGCATATTTTGCTTATTGACGAAGCCATTCAGCCAGAAATCAGCCTCATCGCTGAAGATGATTTTTCGTTGAAAATCAGAAACATTTCCAAATTCTTGTTGCTCAGCCCAATTCATGAACATATGACGCTTCTGGTGGTCAAGTGGCTTCAGTGCTTGCGGCCAAGATCTTTTCGCAAAATTCGCCACAACGACGTCACAGAGATACCCAAGGCTTGAGAACGACATGTGAGAGACACATTCGGGCTTTCTTCAACTAAAGCCTCAGCGGCAGCAATATTCACGACACTACGGGCACTTTTTTGTCTCACTGGCACGGGAACATTTTGTGCTGTGCCTGTGGATTCAAATTTTTCCACAAGACGCTCAATGGTTGATCTGGTAGGACGATTATGACGACCATAAATTGGACGCAGCGCGTTTAACGTTGAGGCCACTGACTCTGAATTTCGTTAGTAAATTTTAATAATTTCGACTCGTTGTTGGCTCGTATATCTTTCCATCATGAAATGCAAGAGAAATGCCAAAAGAGCGGCTAAAAATATGGCGTCATTTGCTGTCCATATCGGTCTACTTTTGTAGCGTCGCTTTATAAGGAGCTAACCGAGCCACTCATCCACATAAATTGATTGAACAATTTTATTAAATTTTAGTTTATAATAAAAATTTTACTTATAATTTAGACTCTTGAAATTCAAAAATGTCAACATCAAAAAAGATGTCTTATTTTGTAAATAAAATTAAAACAAAATTAAATATAATATATATTTTTCAATTACAAAATTATGAAATTTTTAAACAGAAACGACAAATTTACACAAACATATTAATTCGTTTATTCTTCATAAAATCAAACGAATTTTTCGTTATTCGAAAATGGTAATTTTGAAATTCTTCGAATAAATATTCGTAAGAAATTGTTCGATTATTCGAATGGATGCCCTAGTAGTTAAACAACATGATAAATATTAGAGTGAAAATATCATAATATACCAATTGACGCGATCTTTTTTCACTGAAGTGAGTGAGTGAGTGCCAGTGTTTGGGTTGGTTGGTTCACACCTGAGTAGTTTGAGTTGGAATAAATGAATGACTTTGATTGCCTAATTTACGCACTTATTCTTTAGCTTTTGCTTTCGTGGCTATTGTATAATGTATTTGAGTATTTGTTTATAGCTTTTGTTTGTTTAAGAACTCTATGCTCTATAGTATTTTAATAGTTTTTTTTTTTATCTTTTTTTAATTTATTTCCAGTTGTATTTTTTTTAGTTTTGTAGTTTTTATGATTACCTGTTGTCATATAATTTTTTCGGTTTAAATAGGCAGTGTTTTTTATTTCCATTTTAATTTTGTAGTTTTATGCAAAAATCGCGTATTTAAACATTATTTTCTCAAGTACTTGCTTGTGTATTTACAGGCCATATAAAGACTGTTTTCAAGTAATTTTAAGGCTTTAAATTAAAAATTAAAATTAAAGAATAAAATATTCAACGTTTTTTTTATTTGAGCATAAATTTCATTACAATTGTCGTTTTGGTTTTGTGTTATGTTATCAAATCGTAAAACAATGTGGAAATTTTTTAAATACGCACAAAATATTGTTACTTCTTTCAATTTGTCCAACATTTTTGCGGTTATTATACCCACCACCAAAAAGATTAAGTTTGTCATTCCGTTTGTAACACATCGAAATATTGGTCGTAAAGGGTGGTTAAATTGTAAGGGCCGATGTTGAATGTGAACCACACCTAAACGCCAAGCTTTTTTCCGAATTTTATTTGACATTTCTCTATTTCAGACTTACTCAATTTGAACCATGGAGAGATACACAATCCAACGTGTTAAAATTATCCAGACTTATTATGAAAATGGGCGTTCAAATCAAAATGCATATTGTGCACTTCGTGATTTTTTTGGTCAATTTGATCGTCCAAATGTGCGTACAATCGCAAAAATTGTGGAAAAATTCGAGCAAACCGGGTCTGTAGAAGATGTAAGAACCCCAGTGCATGCTCGAACAGCTCGTACTGCAGAAAATATTGCTGCTGTTCGCGATAGTGTGGCTGAAGAGCCGTCCATCTCAACTCGTCGTCGTGCCCAACAATTGCACCTCTCACGCTCGTCGTTGATGAACATTATGCATAAAGACTTGCATTTACACGCTTACAAGGTGCAATTGGCTCAAGAACTAAAGCCTCTTGACCATTCCAAACGTCGTGAATGGGCAGAATGGTGGCAAGAAATGGCAACAGTGGATGATCAATTTTCGAAGAAAATCATCTTCAGTGATGAGGCACATTTTCACCTCAGTGGATTCGTCAATAAACAGAATTGCCGCATTTGGGCGAATGAGAATCCAAGAGTGATTGTCGAAAAACCAATGCACCCAAAAAGAGTGACTGTTTGGTGCGGTTTATGGGCTGGCGGCATCATCGGGCCGTATTTTTTCCAAAATGAGGCCGGTCAGGCAGTTACTGTGAATGGTGTTCGCTATCGTGAGATGATAACGAACTTTTTATGGCCCGAATTGGAAGATATGGATGTGGACGATATGTGGTTTCAGCAGGACGGTGCCACTTGCCACACAGCTAACGAAACAATGGCTCTTTTGCGCAACAAATTCAATGGCCGTGTTATCTCACGTAATGGCGATGTCAATTGGCCGCCAAGCTCATGTGATTTGACACCTTTGGACTTTTTTCTTTGGGGTTATTTGAAAGAAAATGTGTACGTCGATAAGCCAGCAACAATTCAAGAGCTAAAGGATGAGATAATTCGGCACATTAACGGCATAGAACCTCCATTATGCCTCAGGGTCATCGAAAATTTGGACCATTGGAAGGAGGTGTGCCGCCATGGTCGCGGCGCCCATTTGGCCGATATTTTGTTCCATACATAATTGAGTAATACCAATATATCATAATAAAATAAAATTACAATTTCCTAAATAGTTTGTTTTATTCAAAATCAACATCGGCCCTTGAAATTTAACCACCCGTTAGAACAAAAAAAAATCTAAGATGTACGTCTATCTAAATATAATATTATAGAAGCGCGAGTCATTTTGAAAATCATGGGAATCGGCCCATCATTTCTCACAAAGTTCTGCAAAAATAAGTTTCATTCAAAGTGAAATCTCAAAACGATATTTTGTTCGCATCGATCCATGTTTTTAAAGTCTACTTCCGGAAATCTTCGTTAAACTTCCATACATAGGTACATATATAGAAATATTCATATTCATAAAATTTTATAACGATAGGTCAATATTTGCCTGTACTCCCCATATAAAGTTCACTTCGAAAAATCACTTAAATTCGCATAAATCTTACAAAAAAAAAAAATCACAAATAATTCGCATATGCATTTAAATCATAGTACAGAATATCATGGTGATCGACCCATAATAAGTCATGGCCCCCTTAGGGCACTGCTACACGTTCAATAAATATCGTGATATTTGGATCGCGATCCATTTTAAAGTATTGATGGATCACGAGCGTTTGCTACATGTTCAATATTTATCGCGTCAGTATTTATGTTATTTTTATGCTGTGCGGGTCGTTTATCAATGTCGTGAGAAAACCAAAAGAAAGCCTGTGTAGCTGTTTTGCTTGCTTTTTCATTGAAGAAAAAAGTGGAAAGAAAAATTTGGAGCAAAAAGTGGTTGCAGGATCGGAAAAAATATACGCACTTTAGTTTAATGGACACAATTATTATTATTTATCACTTTTTACTGACTGAAAATGCTACAAGTTCAATATTTATCACGAGATCCACTATCCGCGATCTGGATTTCATATTTTAGGCCATTCTGCAATATCGCGATCCATATTCGTCAATATTGCATGCATGCTTCACGTTCTAGTAGAAATATCACGATATTACAATGAATACTTGCGAAAACTAATTAACCTATATAAACATCCATATCGAACCATAGCTCTCATACCAGCTCCACTTCCGAGAATAACCACAGAATTCAGTATATTCTGACCGTATATATTTTGAAAATTTTGACGTTCTAAAAACCCAAAATCAGTTTCCTAATGTTTTTTTGGTACCTAAGTTATTGTGTGTTAAAGTAAATCGCTTAATGATTATTTGCAAAAAAGAAAGCGCAGTTCTGAAAGAAAGAGACAAATATATATTCTTGATTATAACTAGAACATGCATAAAATTCTTATAAATATCGAGAGAAATTCGACCAAAATAAACCTAAATAGCAATGATGGTACAATATTTTATGACGTTCGCCCTTAGAGTAGATGATTTGGTGGTGGGTATATAAGTTTCGACACAGCCGAATATAAACTCTTACTTGGTTCTTCTTTGTCACGATCATAAAATTTAAATCACTTTTTAATCAGTGTCTTAACTATACTAAACTCAGTTTTAAGGCCGCAAATTATCACAACACTAAACGACTCTAACGATGTGAATTATAAATAAAAAAAAAGCATAAATTTACAAAGAGTTTTTTTTCATACTTGTGTAATTAAAAACTACATATTAACAAAATAAATTTCTGCATTCAGAGAATTTGGAAAGAGAAAAAAACTTTGAGCATGATTTACGTGGTTGCCTGCTGCGTGCAAGCATGCAAGTGCAATCTTTTCACTTCATTTTGAAGGGTATGAGGAGAGAAAGTTGATTAAACTAGATCATATCCAGGGACTAGTATGTAAGGAGTAGTACAGGGTGGGCCAAGTTTGACTGACTGATTTTCGAAAAGTTCTCGCAGAAGTGCCATTGTGGCTCTTGCGGTATGAGCTGTAGCTCCATCTTGCTGGAACCATATGTTACGATTATTGAGAACTATCGGACGTAAAAAATTTTCCAACATGGTCCGGTATACCACCCCAGAGACGGTTTGTGGTTCATTAAGCTCATTTTCGAAGAAATATGAACCAATAACTTTATCAACCATGATTCCACACCAAACAGTGCATCTGACAGAGTGTAATTGTCGCTGATGCAATGCTCTTGGATTCTCTGTACCCCAAATTCGGCAGTTCTGTTTATTCACATATCCATTTAAATGAAAATGTGCTTCATCGCTCATAATCTTTGTGTTGTAACAATTGATCGTCCGGAAGCATAATAAAATTCAACAATTTTTACACGTTATTCCACTGAGTATGATGACATTATGAAATTTTATAAAATTCTGTATTATCTGCAAAAAAAAATTAAAAAAAATTAAAAATGCAAAAGTTATAAGCATTTCAAATCAGTCAGTCCAAGTTGGCCCACCCTGTATATTCTGCCTGTCGCGTTCAGGATACTTGATGCCTACGCTAGATGTTTTTAGTATATGAGTGTCGAAAAATGTGTGTCTAGAGTTGTTCACAGAGTAAGTGAAATACCATTTCCTCTTTCTCATGGTCCTGGCAACTGCGGCAGTGATTATTGGAAGAAAGCCCGAGTCTATTTGCATGATTACTAATTGCCCAGTGACCAGTTGACACCGCTTTAATTCTCGAGATGTCCTTACAAAGGTAAAACTAATTGTACTCGTAATACGATCTTGAAAGTTTTGCTTCAAAATGATTGTTGCCTTTCTAATCAGAAGGTCAATCAAAAGCTTTCTTAAATCGTTTCTTTAAAAGTCTAAAAGTAAATGAGTGGACTGTTGTAGCTGTATCGGTGGACTTCTTAGCGAAAGATTTCTAAAACTGCGTATATGTACATATTTTTACCAAATTTCTAGCTGCCAATTTCAACTAACTCTTACGGTATAACACGCGCTTTGTCTATAAACAAAACATAGCTTAAAGCTAAAACTTTGTTAACAATTTTTTTCTGGTCGGTTATATTTAATTTGGTTCATTCTTTCATTCTTTTTGAATATTCTTATTCTTGGCAAAAAAAAATCCGCAAAATTAAACTATTCTACTGCGTATTTTCTTCTTTAAATATTTTGTTCATTTAAATACCATAAAATTAAAAATATAAAAAAACAATAATGTATGATTTTGTAATATGATCGGTCATCTAGTAAGTAATTGTATATAAATATATATAAAAAAAAAACAAAAATACAACACATAATGTCTGATAAATAGTTAATAATGATAATAATAAATTATTTTTGATAAATTGTTAGGGACAAAGGACTGAAATAACATTTTCTTAAAGGTACTATTAAAATAAAATCACTGATTTGTATAAAGGAAAATTAATTTTATTTTCTTCTTGTAGCTTCTCTTAAATATTAGTAATTGTTACTTCAATTTGTGGTATGTATAAAAATATTCCATTATTTGCTTTTGCATAAATAATAAAACATTTATTTGACCGGATTTTATTAAAAAGTGTTTTTTGGCAAAATCTAACCCACAAGTTTCGATGTGTGAGCTGGTGCGTTATCATGGTGCAAAATCTATGATTGGTTTTTCTACAATTATGTGCCTTTCTGACGAATTGCTTCCCGCAAACGGCGCATAACTTCAGGGTAGTATTCCTTATTGACCGTACGATCTTGTGGCAAGAATTCATGATGCACCACGCCATTGCAGTCGATGAAAACAGTGAGCAAACGCCACACATCTGACCGAATTTGACGTGCTTTTTTCGGTCTTGGCTCTTCTGGATGTTTCCATTGGAATGATTGGGCTTTGGTTTCAATGTCATAGCCATACACCTATGATTCGTCAGCAGTTATGACCTTTTTGAGGAAATCTGGAACGTCGTTGACGATGTTCAACAGCTCTGGACCGATGTCCATGCGACGTTGTTTTTGCTCAAAATTTAGCAATTTTGAAAAACACTTCGCTGCCGCACGTTTCATGCCGAAAATATCCGTAAAAATTGCTTGGCATGAGCCGAACGATATGCCAACATTATCAGCAACCTGTCTGATAGTGACTCGACGATTATCCAAAATCATTTTCTTCACTGATTCAATGTTTGCATCGGTTGTTGACGTGCTCGGGGCGACCAGGATGAGAATCGTCATTGACATCTTCTCGGCCTTCCATAAACCGCTTATACAACAATTGAACTTGTATTCTGCTCATAGTAGACTCGCCAAACGGCATAGTCAACATTTCAAATGTCCTTGCGCATTTAATTTCATTTTTTAAACAAAACTTAATACAGTTTTTATTATTTTTAGTTGAACTGTTAATTTTTTAAAATTATTGGTGCCCGCTAGCCAACAGACAAACATCAATCCTTTAACCAGTGTTACCTGGTAGTTCGAAATTTGCTGTAATTACCATTTTTCAATTTCTATTAATATGTTGCCTCTTTTTCTTCAGTTCGTATTCGTGTCAACATTTGTTGTCTTGTAAACTTGAATACATTTGTTTATTATGTTTTTTGTCCACTTTCGTCGACATTTTTATGTGTACCACTTTTGAGTACAAATACAAACATTAGAAGCTGGTGCCTATAGCTATTTTTAGAACAATTATTATTTTTAGTTGAATTGTTAATTTTTGTCTTTGATCCATTTTTTCGAATAGTAAAAAATCGAAGATCACACTAAAACACGACTAACCTTTTTATCTGTCAAAAACAAACTGACAATCCAAAATGGCTGAAATTACCAACATACATACATACATATATAACAGACATGTGTACCAACATAACAGAAAAAACAAGTTAGAGTGCAATATTCGGCTGTGCCGAATCTTTAATACCCTCCACCTAAACGTACTAAGAAATACAAAAACTACACTGGTTGTAGGACTAAAATATCCTTATTCTGTGTTTTTTATTCAGTCTTAATGCAAATTTTATTAGTATTTTATATGTATATTGTTTGAAAGACAATTTTAAAACCAGCATAATTTATGTTAAATATTTTGAAATTTTATCTAATTTTGCTCATTTATAATTGACGTAATTACCGATTCTTACTGTAATTTACAGAGTTTGTTTCATTTTCATAATAATCTTGAGTGTAATTTAACATTTTATAAAATTAAAACTACATTTTTCCTTAGCCACCACAAGTTAAGAAACAGGGTATAAAAAAGGGTAAGATTATAAGGTGAGGCTTTTATGTTTAGATTTATGGGTGGCATAGTAGAAGTGGACCGATTATGGACTGATAGCTTCTAAATCCAGTATCCACTAATGTGATTTCTACGTATTTGAGACTTATTTTGGTTGAATTTGTTCTCAAAGTTGGTTCAATATCGATATTTATTAGACATTTTTGTGGGTTTATTTGTTTTTCAGAAATGGTTCTTATATGACACCACGGCAAATTATGGGCCTATCTTCTTAAATTTTGAAACATTGATTTTTATGCATATGAGGATATTTCACGTCTAATTTCAACATAATAACGGTTTATTTAAGACATATATTAGCATTAATGTAGATTTCGGAAGTGGACCTTATAGGGGGTATATAGTCAAATATGGACCGATATTCTCAAAATCCAGCAGTTTAACTTTGGTATGTATGTGAATCATCCGTGTAAAATTTTGGATCGGTACCGTTATTTATAAGAGATTTCTGAGAATAGGGGATACGGTTAAAAATGGACCGAAATTCACAAAATTCTGTGGTATGATTTTTGTGTAAATGTACATAAATGATCTTTGTAAAGTTTTGAGACGGTATCGATATTTTTAAGGTGAATATAAAGTTTATTAACTTTTTTGTATGTGGTCCTTATATGGGAGCTATGATCAATTATAGGCCGACCATCATCAAATTTAGTGCAACAATTTATTTACATATATGGATTATTTGTATCGAATTTTAACTTGGTAACAATATTTATACCAGATTTATACGTATTTAAGTGAATTTTGGAAGAGGACTTTATATGGGGTCAAACATGGACCGAACTAAACAAAATTTCGTTTTGCGATATATTTCTATATAAAACTTATTTTTGCAAAATTTTGTACTAATATTCCAATTTTAAAAGCATTTATGTATCATTGAGTCATATTTCGGGAAGATATTTGTGTGGGGGCTATGAAAAATAATGGACCGATTGTTATCAGTTTCCCCATGCTTACTTCTTTTATCATCAAAATAATGTGTACAAAATTTCGTGGTATTATCTGCAATATATTTAATAAAATTGCAAAAAAATCGATAAAAAAAATATAAAATTTTTATGGAGGTTGTCTGACATTTTGGTCCGTAACTCTGATTCTACTTTAGCGATTTTGCTGGTTTTCAATAACAAATTCAATAGAAATTCTGTAAAGTTAAGTTGTGTATTTTGGACGTGAGAGTGTTTTACAGGGACGAACAGATGGACGGACATAGCTCAGTCGACTTAGAATTTCACAAGGATCAAGAAAATGTATACTTTGTTGGGTCTGGGATGAAAATTAACAAAGTTGCACACGGAATGACAAACGTAATATACCCTCATTCACCACTCTTGATCAGACCTCGTATGTGTATGATACACACATAACGTACTAACACTATCGTATGTATACTTTTAAACTAACATTTAATTTATGTTCAACTTTTGTAATTATAATTTGAATAATTTATAAAATTTCATATACAGTAGAATCTCAGAAATTAGAACCACTTTGTACATCGGGCAGTTCTAATTTCTGAAAAGTTCTAATTTCTGGAAATTTTTGTTTACAGAAAATTATAATAAAACTAGTTATGTAAGCTTTTTTTTAACACAAAACAATTTTTATTTACTAATATTAAACTAATTGAAAATATTAAATTCAAAGCAAAACTTAAATTTTTCTTAAATAATAAATTAGTAATAAGGAAAAATAATCCGCTTTCATCAGCATTATAGAATTGTGTTTCCAATAAATGGAAATGTGTAGAAATGGAGTGACCGCACCATTATCACTCGAAAGTATTTCACCACCAATTTTTAAAAACCGTATTCCATGATGGGTTTTAAATTTGGAAAACCATCCATCGCTTGCAGTAAATGCGTTTTTACCTTTATCGGGGTACACTGCACAAAAAATTGACTTAGCTTTTGCTTTTAATACGGGTCCTGTCAGTGTATTCTTCTTTTCACGTTGATTTAAAAAACCACTTATAAAGACACTTTTCCATTTCTTCATATTCTGCGTTGTGTAGATTTTTTTCTTCGTGATAGGTGCAGCTAACTGCATCCATTATTTCTTGTTTTTTTTTTGATTTTATGTAGCTTATGGCAGATTTTGCAACATTAAAATCTTGAGCTAAACGATTTCCACTTACGCCTTCATTAAGTCTTTTTAATATTTTAACCTTAGTACCCAAAGATAAGGTGTTTTTTTTACGTTTATTTGGCATTTTTTTTTAAACTTTTACACGTATAAACAACTTTCACTTTGACCTTCAGTCATTAACTAAAACAAAGTTATACAAGCATATCAAATTTCACATGCATATGACCGAATTGTACTAACACGAATAACTCGGGGATTTCCCGTTTTATTTTTACTTCAATGAGCAAAAAATATAATTTGTAACGAAATTACAAAACAAAATAAAAAAAACTTCCAGAAATTCTTCCAAATTATCTTCCAAAAGGAAGATGATTATACATTTTCTCTTCGACTACTATGCGGTTCAAATCGGAGCATTGATGAGGGGTGACTAGTGTTTTGTAATGTGCAAAAGCTAGATTTGAACATCTAAAACTGTCTATTTTGCATCATTATAAAGTTAAAAATAATAATAATATTTTTTTGTAGATCCATTTCTAGGCTCTGGAGTTACGATTTACTTTCGGAATGGGCGTATATCTTCGCCATGTTACCATAGAACCGCCATCATAATTAATCGTGGATTTTGTATTATTATACTTAAGGCTCTATTTGCCTGCCATTAGAGCCTACGTCGACCATCTGAACCAAAAATGTCATAGAATATAGGTTGACATAGAGACAAGGTTAAAAAGAATAAGCAACGTTATAAAAAAATCAACTAAAAATTCTTTGAATAAATGGAAAAAATTTTGAAAGTTTTCAAATTAAACACTCGGTAGAACAAAGAGCAAACAAATTGACTTATTAGATTCTCATGGTGAATTTGCAAAAAGCTGAAGTTCTTAATACGTTTTTACTGAACTCAGTAAAAGATTTGAGAACGCAACGTTTAGATGTTTTAGTTGATTCTTTCACCTCCTTAAGAACCATCTCTCAAATGAATACAAGATTTTATTTTGACTATGCAACACCGGAAGATATATATGTATATAATGAGATATTGAACTTGAAACCAAATAAAAGTTGTGGTTGTGATAATATAATGCCGAATATACTTTTAAATAACAATAACATTTTTACAACTATTTTGGTAAGCATATTTAATAATATACTGAACAACAGCACCTATCCAGACATGTTTAAAGTCCACAAAGTTGTGCCCATACCAAAGATACACAATACCTGCACTGGGGAAAGTTTTAGACCCATTGTTGTTTTTACATAATCAAATTTCAAAGTACATGAAAACCCATAACCTGTTAAATGATTTTCAATTCGGTTTTAGAGGTGGATGTGGCACAGAGGAAGCGATTGTTAATGTCAACAACTTTATTTGTAAAGGACTAGATGATGGATTTAGTGGAGTTGCTGGAATTTTTTATGATTTTACCAAAACATTTGATTTTATAGAGCATGAAATTTTATTGGAGAAATTAAAGTTGTATGATATTTATGGTAGAGTGCTGGTCACTTTTAAGAAGTGATCTGACGAATCGCAAGCAATTTGTTGAAATTAATGGTCAAAAAGTTCTCTTAGAGCTGTTGAATATGGCGTGCCTCAAGGAAGTGTACTTGGTCCTTTACTGTTTAACATTTATCTAAACGATGTGTAAGCGGTTTTCATGGCAATTAGTTCTTCCTCACCTGCATTCAATGATTTTGGACAACTATGCCGTGCTGAATTTTAAATGCTTCCGCGACTATATACCAATTTATTAAATTGTTAACTGCTTAGCAACATTTACTGAACATATCACAAATGTTTTTAATTAATATAATTTTTAAGGAGTTTCCTTCAGGCTAATTTGGTCAAATGTTTGTTTCCAAACGTATATAAAAAACTTGTTCGATTTTTATTTTATTTATCCAACGTTTCGTTAGTTTTATTCTAACTTCTTCAGGGGTCTCGTTCTAAAATTTAATTTATTTGCCATAATTTTTAAGCTGTAAAATAATTTTTTCTTCGGAAATGTTAAATTATTTTCCCTCCGGACTTTCTAACGAAAAGATCTTCATACCTGAGGACAATAAGGACAAAATTGTTACTAATAACAATTGAAAAATACATGGCACTTATCCTTTGAACAAAAAAAAAATTAAAAAATTCCAAGAACAATTAAGAAAAAAACCTACAATGTTACAATTTTTTTTTAGAATTTTCCCAATTTACACAATGTCTGAAAAAAAGAAAGAATATTTTTAGCTGTTTATTTAGAATTTTATGTTAGAATGAAAAACAAATTTCTCTTGAAATGATTTGAAAATGTGTAAGCAATATACTTGTGTGACACACTGTACTTGGGAAAATCTATCATAATTTGTGCTTAATTCTGATGCTGAGCAACTTTTTTCAATCAGAGCTAAAATGAATATTCCTGGAAAATAACTTTGCTCTGAAAACCCACCAAGTAGAAATAAATATTTAAATATATAAATATAACACAGAATTAGAAAAATTCTAGCAGCAGTTGTCCTTCTATTAATAAATAAAAAATGAAATGAGCACAAGTTCATGATATTATGATATGATAAAGGTAAATGATATGTCGAGGTTGTCTGAAACTTTGGCCTATAACTCGGATCCTACTGGGCAGATGTTGCCCATTTTCTATGTCAAACATTTCGGTAAAATAAAGAATCTTCGGTAAAACTTTTATTGTTCTATGTCTTTTTTCAAAGCTCTTTCATGCCTTCATTAGGCTGACAGACGGATGGGCATCTAGAGAACTCAATAAATATCTCAGACGTGTAGAGACGTGCTTAAAGAACTGCAGAATACATGTAAACGAAACGAAAAGTACATCTGGCGTCGCTATAAAGAACCTAAGAGGGTACATATGACTATACAATCTTCTAATCTGCACTGACTAATTAATGGCCACTCTAAATTAAGCCTTGATTGTAAAGTCATCCTGTATAAGACGATTTATTTGAACATATGGAATTCAATTATGAAAAACTGCAAGTAATACCTACCAGTATTAATCTTATACAGAGGGCCCAATCGAAATTTCTTACAACCATGTCGGTAGCACCTGGTACATAAGGAATGAAAACATCCATAGAGATTTAGAAGTACCATTGGTTAAAGATGAATTGAGAAAAATTCGAGATATATGTTGAAGTTGCAAAACCAGCCGAACCCGGTTGCGAATGTGCTTACTAGAACTCAGACAGAAACAAGGCTTCGAAGAGCTGATCTACTATCCTACTAATTTATGGCTCATTTGTTCATTATGACTCTCTCAACCGAGAGCAAATAGTTTTTAAGGCCTATGAAGTAAAAGCAGATTCAATAAATAAATAACAAAAAGTTAAAAAAAAACTTACAATATTTGTAAAGAAAATATAATTTTTAAAAAATATTGAGGTTGACTCAAATTTAAGTCCATTACACTTGTTTTACTGAACCGATGTGGGACATTTTCAATACCAAACAAGGAATATATGTGGAAAATTTTATTCTGCTAAATGTTTCCTTCGAGGCTCTATCGTGCCTACAACAAACGGATAAATGGATGGACATTTCTAAATCGTCTTAGAATATAAGGACTACTCTTTGGTTTTACGATCAATGTTTCCCATCATCTTTTTGGTGTTGGCTATAAAAATTACCAAAGTAGTATTTTTAACAAACATTTTTTGTTGAATTTATGTTGCTTTAAGGCAACAACTTCATTAAATTGCTCTTTACTTAAATACACACTTCATTATACAAAATGCATACCAACATTAGGGCAAAAATTAGGGATAACCTATAGCACAAGGAAATCAAAATTTTATAGTTAAAAAAAGAATCATTTTGCAAATTTTACGTTAAACTTTTTATTGCAAATTTAAGAATAAATTTTCTTTAGAAATTTGATGATAAATTTACCCTGAAACTGAAAAGTTAGGGTGGGACAACCATGGCAACTATTTGACGGAAAAAGCCACAAAATCAAATATATTTCAGGCATTTTATTTATGTCAAAAGCTTATTTTATTTAGGTAATAGCCTAAATGCGCATTAGGAAGGGGATAATTTACAAGTTAATTTGAATTAAGACTGCTAATGCAAATTAACTGTGTCGTCTGTCTACGCTATAAGTAACAATAGGTTTGATTTTACAAAACATTTGTAAGAGTAAACAACGTCAAGAAAATGGCTATGAGTTTTTGAGTAAATATTTGCCATTTCTGGCCCTGCCTTAAGAATCTGTCATATTAATAGTTTACTTAAAATTTACGATAATGTTCTATAGTGCTGTAGTTTTTAAAACCAATTGCCCCTCTCTGGCCTGTTAAGAAGTTTTATGTTCCTTAAGTAGGTACAAAAAAAAATATATATTTAAAATTTTAAGACGAAAAACGAAGACACAACACAAGGAGCATGTTAAAATTGTAAAATATTAAAGATTTTATTTACCAAGCAACCATCCGTACGTTCGCAAATATGTCTGTCGTTTTCTCTATGTCTGCTGTCTTCCTATTAGAAGATGTTTTTGGTTGTTACGAGTATTTTTTTATACTTTTTTTGGTTCATCATTTCTTTCAATTTCATTCTTAGTCAATGTCTGGTGTTTTTTTTTACCGTTGTTTGTATATCTCAATCTCAATGTAAGCCTGAGAAATTTGTCTGACTGTGTGGACAGATTTCCCCAACATACTGAAAGCAACTGCTTTAGGGAAAAAGTTTTATTGTGTGCGGTATGCCACAATTTCCTTGTCATAATCATGTTTGCAAAATACTATTTAACTATAAAGGATTCTCACTACTAAGGCTGGGGATATTTCGAGGTTTAAGAAAAAATGCATAGAAAACAAGTCAGAGTTTATATTTGGCTGTGTCGAATCTTCTATACCCACCACAAAATCAACCAATCAATAGGATCATTATAGTCATATGATATTGTACCGTACTTCTATTTACATCTTCATTTTGGTTCAGTTTCATCTCAGTTACAATCAAGTATTTATATTTGTCTCTTTCTTTCACAACTGCGCTTTGTTTACATTTTTTCAGCGTGTTAGAGAAAGCGATATACTTTCACACACAATAAATAAGGCACCAAAAATCGCTTGAAAACGGATTTTGGCATTTTAAAAAGTCAACATTGTCACATCTGTATACTTTGTGGTTATTCTTCGATGTGCAACGTGTATGAGAGCTATGGCCAATTATGGACCAACAGTATAATTTTTACAAAGCTATAAGTGAACTGTGGAAAATTTCGAAAAGTTCGATATGGACGTTTATATAGGTTAATGAGTTTTCGGGAGTAGTGCTCATAAGGAAGCTATGACCTATTACGGTCCGATCATCATAAAATTCTGTACGACAATTTACATGTACATACATGTAAATTATTTGTGTTTTCGAAGTGGACTTTATCTGGGGACTACGGTCATATATTGACTGATCGTCATAAAATTGGGAACAAATACTTTTCTATAATGCGTATTTGCGTCGAATTAAAACTTTATGCTGATTCTTTTAAGAGATTAATGCGCATTTAAATCATTTCTGGAAGCGAACGATTTATATATACGTATGAACAATTTGTGTCGAATTTTTACTTGATAGTGAATTTTAAAAGGAATTTTTGCGCATTTAAGTGATTTTCGGAAGTGAACTTTATATGGACCGATGCAAACATGATATTTCACTTTGCAGGAAACTTATTTTTACAAAATTTTGAATGGCTACGACTTTTCTACAGACATTTATGTACCGTAAAGCAATATTCTAGGTAGACATTTGTATGGGTGCTATCAGAAATCGTGAATCGATTCCATCTATAATAAAAATAAAGTGTTCAATGTGTGAAAAATATAGAGATTATCTGAAACTTTGATCAATAACTACTGTGCCCATTTTCAATACCAAACAATTCGGTAAAACAAAGAATGGTTGGTTAAAATATTTTTTCAGAAACGGATATGGCTACATCGTCTTAGAATCTTTTATAAGGACACAGAAAATATAGAATTTTTGGTTCTACGATCAATATTTCGATGTGTTACAAACGGATTAGCAAACATAATATAATTCCCATCTTTTTGGTGGTGGTTATAAAAAGAGAAAAGGCTCATGTCGCATTGTCATTAGACTGAAAAACATCGACTCGTTTAAAGGGCAACTGTTCAATTACGTTTAGAGGCATTGGGATGAGTTTGTTTGGTTTGACTTTATTTTGTTCTTTGGCCTTGTATGATGTTGTTTGGTTATTATTGTGTTGCACAGATAAAATTGCTTGCACCATATTCGCTTAGTTTTTACTATTTTCTGCAAACAGACAATGTTTGTATTTATTTATTATTATTATTTCGCTTAGACGATGTTTAAGATTCGTTTGGCATACTAATAACAATTCTTTAACAGTTTGTGTATTAAGTTATAAAAATGTAAATTAAGATGCTTGTTTTTAGAATGTTAGGTTATAAAGGCAGCTGGTAAATGATAAACGGTTCATGTGGGTTCTCAAATTAATCCAATTCATTTTTCGATAAATTCACATCAAATAGTTTCATCAGGTCATGCAGGAATCGAAAAATCAATTTCGAGTTCATTATCTTCGAGAGACCAAGAGACATTTGGAAAGAGCTGGTGTTTCACTGACTCCTTCACCGTGACATGCACAGAAATTATAAAAATGTTCAATTAATCGAATGGCATGTGCACCATCTTGATGACGAGATACGGTTTTAGCCAGTTCGTCCACAAAGTATTTATGTCAGTATGAGCTGTCATCCATAAAATCTACAGATTATAATGTCTCTTCATATCATTCAAAGACACTAATAACCAATCTAGATGTCGTGTAATGTTGGCAATATTATCTAGATGTAGACACCAGAGATCTAATTGCTGGATATTCTCATGGAATATCTTGTACGACCTCTGAATAAGGCAGCATATGCATGTCATATCAATGTACGAGCACCCTTATCGAACGGACCTCGTCGATGATCGATGCAGTAAATTGTCTGTTTAGGAGGGTTTAGGCGGACAATAGTCAATATTCACAAGGATGTTAGTGATACACATCGAAGTGGTTGCATGGACCCTCCATATCCCTGTAATATTGCAACTAACTGTCGAGTTCAGAGCCGACTATATCACTATATACTCGGTCGTCCGCCAATACATCACAATAAATAGAGCACTCAATAGCATGATCCGTAGCTCATACTTGGTGAACAGTGCAGAAGCTCTCAAAAATTTTAGATAATTCTGATGTATTCACCAAGTGATATTAGTATTTCCTTATCATCCGAGCCGCTCAATCCATGCGAGCAGTAAAACCCACTACAATAAATAAACTAAAATCCAAAGCAACCTTTGAGTTCCTTTGCTGCTATGGAAAAGCTGTCGGTTTTTCATATACAAGTATTAAGTAGACTTGGTGACGTTGTGCATTCGAAACTGTTTTCATATCATGGAATCAAGTTTAATGGCCAAATAAATATTAAGATTCCAAAGAAGTAGAGACAAAATATAATATTGAGGAGTAGCTGTCACACATTGTATAGATAATGTCCTATTCGTCAGAAGTCCTCCTCTAAAGCGAACACCCTGTCGTACCAGCGTCAATATCATCGAATACAGTTTATCATTATTAAGATTCTGAGTGCTTAAATAAATGCAGTCTCAAGTAATTTAGTACTCATGTAGACATAATGAATGAGATGCGGAATGTCTGGCAGGTTCTACATATTGACGAACTTAGATACTGATCAATTAACCTTTTAATGGTTTTCAAAAGGAAAGATAATAGACGAATATGCCTAAAGTTATTCGATCTAGTATTTCAGGCCAAATGTATCCCAGTCAGTCAGGGTATAATCAGGCATTTTTTTATTCTTCATGAAATCCACTTATCACTAATGTGGTTTCTATGTATTTTAGTTTTATTTTGGTTGAATTTGATCTTAATAACGTTATTTACATGAGTTGTATGTTTGGTTGTTATACTCGGAAGTGGACTTAATTCTTGAGGTAGGTATTGCCGATTATTGACTGCAGATACAAACGATATTAGTATAAATTCTGATCTGTATACTAGTTGGTTCGAACTCGGTATTTATTAGTTATTTTTGAGGGTTAAATTGTTTTTCGGAAATGGTTCTTATATGGCACATATGACAAATCAGTGGACTTTATTTGGGGACTATGGTCAAACATGGACCGAACTAAACAAAACTTCGTATTTTCATCGCACTTTCTTCTTTTATCATAAAAATAATGTGTACAAAATTCCATATTGTTATCTGCAATATATTTGAAAAACTTGCAAAAAAAATGGATAAAAATTATCAAACTTTTAAGGATTTTGCTCATTTTCAAAGCCATAGTTACCTACAAAATAAGAAATATTTTTCTGGAAATTTCATGGCGACCAGTGAGGATAATATTCGAGGCGTAAAATAGCGTTAAAAATAAGAAGTATGATTTTTACGCACCTTGTTACTGTTTTTATTAATACCAAGTGCATTCTTAGAGTTCAAAACAACAATAGCCTTTTAGATCTCTCGAATCCCAAAAGGTGGGGGTACAGCAGCTACAAAATGGTGTTCAACTGGTGACAAGTCAATTGTGTTATTTGATGTGTATGGTATAAATACTTTTTTCAAATGATTAAAAGACAGATTTCCTTTTTTAGTGTCATTTTTTGAACAACCACCAATTAAATTTTGCAAGCCGGGCTTACAGCTGCTATTACGAGGTCATAAACTAAAAAATTATAAAATTTCAGGAATTTTGGCCTCCATGCGCCTACTGAAGTGTTTCGCAGTATAAACTTCAGGAAAGCGCCACTGTCTAGAAATTGGGCATTTACAGGAAACTTTAGGATTTTCATTCCACTGTAGCCCAGAATATAGTTAGGAATTTTTATCAGGAGTTTCTTCCCAAAACGTTGGTTTATTACTGCAGGTCAAATTAAAATATATTCTATAGAAAACTTTCGATAAATATTTTAAATTGTTTTATACAAAGTGTTTGCTAAATGTCATGTAAATAAATTATTATACGAGTACCATGATGCAACTATACAAGGTGAGTGCAAATCGGCAACAAATAAAACATAATACAGAAACAACAGGCATTTTGTTTGTGTAAAATAATGAACTACTGTCAAAAACACTTGTATTACTTTTGACATAAGTAAATTGTAAACAAAGTTAGTCAGCTGTGCTACTGCACTCACCTTGTATATGTAGTTACACCATGACTTCTTTGAGTTAATTTCTTAGGTTCTATGAACCTCTTTAAAATAAACTACTCAATTAGGCGATTTGACATAGAATGATTTATTGAATAAAATTACTTAAAATTAAAATTTACAGTAACAAAACTTTACAAAATTTTCCATAAATTAGTAATTTAAAGCTGATCAAATATTTGTCACAAATAACCGAAGCATTGACCAAATGAAATTATGAAATTTAATCCAATATAATTCAAAACAAATTTACCAAAAATTTCAACCAAGCATATTATCATTAGTATGGGCATTCATGTCGGCCATCAAAATAACATGGGTATTCATAGCGTTGCTAACTTATATTTATATGTCTGTCCTTATTTTAATAACAAAAATATACAAAAATCTTCTACGTTCCAAGTTGCAAAATGCTTTACAATTACTAATTACTTTTATAATTCCATTAATCATTAATACTCGTATTATTAATCCTCAAATAGTTAAATTTAGAAAATGAAATTACTGAGATAGGAAGCCTAGTGGCACGCCCCAAAAATTTTGATTGATATGAAAAATCGATATATCATGATTAAAATCATATACTAAACTCTTTTAAAACAAATACTGATTTTGAAATAGAGTTTATGTGAGTGTTTGTGCGTTTAAAACCAGCTTAGCTAATTACGATATTAAAATGTATTTAATTATTTTACCTTTAGGCTGTTAAAAATTTTAATTTTCGTTTATTTCGTTAGTTTTATTACACATCTAATAGAAGTAAAGGCAAAGCAGAAAACCTTCCGAAAGGTAATTGGTTCAACACTTGATAGTTTTTTTTTCTTTCCAAAAAATATTCACACGCTTCAAAATGCGCGTGCGAGTGTCGGCTAATACAGATTTTCGTTACGCATAAATTAAGTTTTATCTTTTGGTTAAGATATTTTGTTCAAAACTATTTTTTGGTTTTCAGGAAACAAAAATCAAATTAATGATTATATTACCAATAAACTCTAATGATGGGTTAAATGTTAAATGTAGTTCAAAGTTCAAGGTTGCAGCCCACTTTTGTTCAGTTTTCAATGTTTGAACACATGATTTTTCACAAAAAGTAACTGTGAGGAATATGTGGAAATTTATGAATGGCCGATGCAAGGTAGTTTTTCTTAACACGTTTAATAATTACCAAATAAATAGGCTTAATTGCTCAATTTTGTGTTCTACAAATAATTGAAACCGCTACTATTTGTACTAGCAGCTTCGAGTTAAATAATAATAATTCATATAGAAATTATTTTAACATACAGTGGCGAGCAAAAGTGTTGGAATGTTGGAAGCTCGCTTAATCAATGTTTGCTCAACAAAATTTTAGTCGTAAAACCAAATGTAATGATTTGTTTTAGGTTTTATTACCATTTAACTAAACTAGTTTTTTTAATGTAAACTCTACTCAATGCTAATCGAACACTTTTGCACAAAGAAAAAATTATTGCCCGACAAATTTTAATTAAACTTTCAATTGAATCTTAATTAATTTTTAATGAAACTTTTAATCATATCAATTAAATTTTTAATTAAAAACAATTTTCAATTAAATAATATAATATTTTTTTGAATTAAAACTACTTTTAATTAAATTTTTACAAAATATTTTAATTGATACTACAAATTCCTTCATCGGTCCACTTTCAATTAAATGTTTAATTAAATATACGAATATTTTAATTGAAAAACAATTTTAAATTTTTTGGCGCACGCTAAAGTTGGCATTACTTTTGAAGACCTTTTTTTTATTGTTCACCGTTATTAAGGAATGCAATTTTCTTTAATATTCCATTACGGTCCAAAACTGTTCGTAAAAGACTAGATTTGACTTCCAACAAATGGACGACCCAGATTGCTCAATGACACGGATGCACGACATATTGAAAGACTGATGAGAAATAAGGCCACAAAAGCACCAAAATTAGCAGCTAGAGCAATAAATAAAACTGTTAGTGAATGGACTATCAGCAGAGCATTGCGTAGAATTGGGCTAGTTTCGGCAGTCAAGCAGTAATAGCTGGCTTTATCAAATAAAAATGTGGTTTGCAATTTTTCAAAGAATAAAGAACTTGGAATGTGGAAGACTGGAAACGTGTTATTTGGTCGGAAGAAACAAAAATTAATCGGCTTCAGTCAGACGGAAAGGAATATTATTGGCATCGCCCACATGAAAATCTCCCACGGCATCAAGTCAAGCAAACGGTGAAACATGGTGGTGGTGGCTTAATGGTATGGGGTTGTTTTACATGGTGGAACGTTGGTCCTTTAGTTACAATAGATGGTATAATGAAAAAGGAAGATTACTTGCATATTCTTCAGACAAATTTGCCAGATTTTATGGAAAAAAATCCCATATCCAGAGGATAATACATGGTTCCAACAAGATGGAGATCCAAAACACACCGCCAAAATTGTAAAAAATTATCTTTTGAATCAAAAGTGGATAGCACAAAGCCCGGATCTAAATCCCATTCAAAATTTGTGGGCACTTTTAAAAAGAAGATTGGTAGATTACGAAAGATCTCCAACTAATATGGATGAACTTTGGCAAAGAATACAAGAAGAATAGAATAATATTCCGGACGAAACTATTCAGAATTTGGTCGAAAGTATGCCAAAGCGTATTCAAAGTATAAAAAGGAATAAAGGATTGTGGATAAAATATTAGAAATATCTTATTACGTTTATATTTTCAAGAACGTGCAAAAGGATTCAAATTAAGTAATTTTATGTTTGCTTTTAATAATATTTAGTTGTTTATTGATAAAATATAATAATTGTATTTTACTATAAGCAACAATTGATGAGTCTATCAACATTCAAACATACACTTTTGCTCGCCACTGTACATACATATTTGGAATTCAAAAGCATATTACAAACTCATTAAAATGTTTAAGCAAACATTTAAACTTTTCTTACAATTTTTTTTTTATAAACCTTTGATAATATACTCGTAAAAAATTCATAATGAATAAGAAGTTAAGTTTTTATACCCAACACCAAAAAGTGTGGGTATATGAAGTTTGTCATTCTGTTTGTAACACATCGAAATATTGGTCCTTATAAGATTCTAAGACGATTTAACCTTGTCCGTCAGTCTGTACGTCAGTTGAAGGCAGCAGAGATTGGAAAATAAGACACAGAGCATTGAAATTTTTGTTTTACCAAAATGTTTGGTATTGAAAATGGGCAAAATCGGTTTAGTAGGATCCAAGTTATAGACGAAAGTTTCAGACAACCTCATTCGGTTTACGACATCATACAACCGCCATACAAATGTCTTCACGGAATATGGCTTTATGGTACATAAATGTCCATAGAAAAGCAGTATCCGTACAAAATTTAGCAAAATGAAGATTCATGCAACAAGAAATCTCAAGACGATATTTTGTTTGCATCGCTTCATATTTTGACATAGCCCCATACAAACTCCACTTCCGAAAATCACTTAAATGTGCATAAATCGCTTATAAACATCACTAGCAAGTTGAAATTCAACACAGATCAATTACATACATAATTATACATATAAATCATAATTAATCTACACAATTTCATGCTAAACGGTTCATAATAGATCATAGATCTCCTATGAGTACTAGTTTCGGAAAACTACATAACCTACATAAACATTCATATCAAACCAAAATTTTAAACAGGTCAGCTATAAGTATGTAAAAATTATACAATCGGCTTTTATGAATATTAATGTATAATATCCATAGACTCCCATACAACGTCCACTTTCGAGAATAACCACAGAGCATATAGAGGAATCAAGTTTGACGTTTCAAGGCCTATTATTGTACATTGTTGCACGCTGCAAAAATATAAACAAAGGGCAGTTCTGAATGAAAGAGATACACATTTTTGGAATAACTGTATAAAAATCTTATAAATATTGTTATTGAGATGAAATTTTTACAAAATAAACCTCAAATAAATAGAAATTATGGTACAATATTTTATGACGATCGCCTCATAATAGTTGTTGGCAGCCATGTAAGGGATCCGCCAAATAAAATAACCGGTATAATTATAATTAATGATAATTATCGTTACCGATATAAAATGTAACCAAAATTAGTTTCGAGTACTGGGGCCAAATTACCGCGTTCGATATCGAGTAAAATTGATGGTAATTTTTTTATTTGAGATTATGGCATTCGATATCGAGCAAGAAATTTAGTACATTTTATCATAATTGCGATATCGAAATCATATTTCGAAACGATAGCTCATTCGATCACGAATGCGGTAATTTGGCCCCTGGCATTTGGTGGTGGGTATATATGATTCGACACAGCCGAATAAAAATTTTTACTTGCTAAAACCAAATTGGACTTTTATGTCATGAATTTTACCTTTTTATCATAAACTTCCTTATTTTTGTATGTAAAAATAAGCAAATCTTTTATATAAATCTTCTAAAAGAATGCCTTCGTACTAACTAAATAAAATTCTCGGGAATTGTTAATAAATATTATGTTCAACAAATATTTAAATGTTTAACAAAATGGTATAACAAAAAAAGCACATAAAGTTTATCACAATAAATTGATCTAAAACATGTACTTGTGTTAATTTTCAAACAAAAAAAAAGCTCTGAAATCATTTGTTTACAAGCCCATAATCAGAATCAGAAGATTCAGAACAAAGAAGAGCAACAGACAAACCAAAAAAAAAAAAAAAAAAAAACGCCATCCCAAAATCATAAACAACTTGTTGCTGCTGCCAAAAAACTCATCATAACACTCGTTTAAGTTCTAAATACTGGCAAAAAACGAAAGTAATTTATAAAATACTAAAAAAGAGGCTTGAAAATAGCTGGGCTTTGTTTTACAATTCCCAAAAATAAGAACTAACAATCAAATAAACTCACAGCACAGAAAATAAAAACGAAACTTGAAAATCTCAAACAAAAAAAAAAAAAAAAGCTCGTAAATAAATTAACAAAAAACCGAAAGAAAAAACCTGCTAAAATTCTACCGAAATAATTTAATATCCGCGAGAATTTCAAGTAGTTTTTGCTGGTTTTGTGGAGCATTTGAAATTCTTTTTTCTTTTATTTTCAAATTTCAGTTAAGCCTTATTTTCTGGCAATTTAAAGTGCCATTCTAAACATTTATTTATATACTACTACAAAATACTTGTTAATTCAAAAAGTTCTGGCTTGGCATTGTTTATCAGTTGGCTTCCTAAGAAGGAATTGAAGAAGCTTGTATTTTTTTCTATTTAAATGTGTATTATTTTGATAATTAAATAAGTAGGTACTATATGAAATAATTGAACGATGGTTAAGAGAAATATGATAAATATGAAATTTTTAGACCAAAAAGCTTGTAGGAAATACTCAAATATTAATGCAATTGTAAATAATACCAAAATCACAGACGATAAAACTAACGAACAATTCCAGTTTGCATTGTTGAAATACATAGATACAACGTCGGAAAAGACGATACCATAATTAAGGCAATTAGACCTTTTTAATGTCTAGTAGCCAGCTGCCAAACAGGCTTTGTTACGATAAAACACACCTGATCCTAGTATATCCAAGAGGAATCATTCTTAACGCATCCAGCTTCTGCACGTAACAATTCAACACACGGATTACTTGGATACTATATAGATTCGTTGTGTGATTAGCTAAGCAATCTGGTGAACCGTAGCTTCTCTAATAACATACTGAACATCATAATGGTCGACTTTCATACACTTTAAAGGGCTTGCCGCCACTCCTGTTCAACTACATACTACCTCTCTAAGCTGCCCGCACCTTCACAAGAAGTAGCAGTAATTTCATATTTGGACGATTGTACCATTATGGCGGCGAGAACTACATCAAGAAGCTACAAACCCACCCGAACCCGCTTGCTAGAGAATCCAGCTCAGAGCCAGGCGCAGTCGAGGCTTCGTAGAGCTTATCAGCCATTAATAAATTGAGCATTAATTTAGAGAGTAATTAGAATTAATTTTAGTTTTAAGATTTGAAGACTTATTGTTAGGCCTAAGGAAATAAGGCAGATTCAATAATTAATAAAAAAAAAGGTATAAAAAATGGCTGCGATTCTGAGTTTTGGTAAATGATAATTTTAACAACATGCACAACTTCTTCACAGCGAATTTATCGGCATTTAGCATTAAACGCATTCGAGACAGCAGGCTACCGACTACAATATGTCAAAAATAAACTACACACGTTTATATGATAGTGACTATATTGACGACAGCAGGTAACACGACTGGAGCTTGTTGTCCATGCTGATTTTTTCGTCTCTGTCAAATTACAACGTTGATTACAACGTTGTCAGATCTAGCAATGTGCTAGCAATGTACTGACATTGAAAAATTATTAGCAAAAGGTAAATTTTCAGTTTAGACGACTGTAAGAAAACTAACAATTTCATTTGCACACAATTGTCACACAATGAATTTATCTGTCAACCGAAATTGTCAGTTCACACGGTTGTCAGATTGTTGTGTAGCATTGTTAAATTCGGTTTGCAGCGTTGTGTGTGTGTTTAAAAAATTTTAAATATTGTCATGGAATAAAAAAGTGCAATTGAGACCATTTTATCTGCACTCTATGAAACAGGACTCATCAAAAGATATGTCACTATCCTTTTTTTATTTAATTTAATTTAATTTAATTCTTTAATTTTCTTTCAATTTTTTAAAAAAATTTATTAATGCACACTTGTTTGTTTATTTATGTATTTTTAGAAATAATTTCTATGACAATGCTGGCGTTGGCAGATGCATAAACTTTGCACATATGACAATGAAAATTGCTTGACAATTGTTTTAAAACAATGACAAAATTGTGTGTTTACACGATTGTTAGATATCTGACAATATTTTTGTCTTCCAATGTACTGAAAATGCTTTTTCTTTCAACATTGGAAGGCAAACAGTTTAAGTTTACACGGTTGTTAGACATTTTCTGAACATTTTTCAGACAACGTTGTAATATCTGTTTTGTTTGATTAAAGTTTGTAAGTGTTTTATTGTTTAAGATTTATTATGTTTTATTTACTTTTTTGTTGTATTTTAGTAATAGCTTTTTTAAAATCAACAAATTTGTCTTCACCCATTATGTTATTTAAAAAATTTGAAGAACAAATTTATTTTTTATTAAAACGTCAGATTTCGAGATCAGCTGCTGACTTTGTAGCTGTCATTTTCATAATAATTAAGTAGCTGGCTACAGGGCGGCATAAGTACCCAGCAGCATTTGCACTCGTGTAGTCATGTAGCCTGCTGTCTCGAATGTGTTTAATGTTTTACCCCCTTATTCTAAAACGATATATTAAATTTAACAAACGTTTATTAAGACAGATTTGCATATAAAAATTTGCTTAATAAACGTTTGTTAAATTTAATAATCGTTTTTGAATAAGGGGATTAGTCTTCACTAGGTAGAGATGCGAGACTCGTTTTGCAAATTCTGGGATGCGGGATTTTATAAATGTAAATCCCGGGATTTTTGTTACATATTAAAATAAATTGGTTGATAATAATAAAAACTATTTCAAAAAAGAAAACGAATAAAATCACATTCAATAAGGGTTGTATTCATTCGTTCAAAGGAACGATTGAACGAATTGAATGAACGAATCAGTCTTGGATAAATGAACGAAAATGACCGGTCACTGAAATGAATTAATATTCATCTGAGACCCAACAAAGTATATATTCTTGATCCTTATGAAATTTCAAGTCGATTGTGCTATGTCCGTCTGTCTGACTGTCTGTCTGTATAAAACACTCTCACGTTCAAAAGACACAACCAAAATCAACAAAGCTTACAAAAGCCCGTTTAGAATTCACCTAAGCAGTCTGGTTTTAAAAATCAGCAACCAGTAGAACCAGAGTTATGGACCAAATGTCTCCTCCATAAAAATTTGATATTTTTAAACATTTTCTATATTTTTAAATATATTGCAGATAATACTATGAAATGTTATACACAATGTTTTTTAATAAAAGAAGAAAGTGTGAGGAAAATAGTAAAAATCGGTCCATGATTTCTCATAGCCCCCATACAAATATCTTCCCGAAATATGGCTTAATGATAAATAAATAGCTGTAAAACCGAAATGTTAATACAAAATTCAGCAAAAATAAGTGCCAAGCAAAAAGAAATCGCAAAACGAAATTTTGTTGCGTTCGGTCCATGTTTGACCATAGACCCCATATAAGGTCCACATCTAAACTTCACTTAAGTTTGTATGTATAAATGTGATACCAATACAGTTACCAGGTTAAAATTCGACACAAATAATTCTCATAGATATATAAATTGTTGTACAAAATTTTATGGTGGTCGGCGCATAATTGGTCATAGCTCCCTTATAAGGACCACATCCGAAGAAGCCATTTAACTCTATATACATATATCTTATAAATATCGGTACCAATTCAAAACTTTGTACAGATCATTTACATACATATACAATTTTGTGAGTTTCGGTCTATTTTTAACCGTATCCCTCATATAAAGCCCTCCTCTGAAAACCACTTTAATACTCATAAATCTCTTATAAATAACGGTACCGATCCCAAATTTTACACGGATCATTTACATACATAAATGCCAAAATCAAACTGCTGGATTTTGAGAATATCGGTACATATTTGGCTATATCTCCACTATATACCACTTCCGTAATTAGACGTGAAATATCCTCATATGCATAAAAATCACTGTTTCAAAATTTAAGAAGATCGGCACATAATTTGTCGTAGCTGCTTTATAAGAACCATTTCTGAAAAACAAATAAACCCACAAAAATGTCTAATAAATATCGATATTGAACCAACTTTTAATTTTCATCCAGTAATCATGCCAATATCGGTTATACGGCAATTATGCTACTAGATTTTGTAGCTGTCAGTCAATAATTGGTAATAGCTCCCGAATTAAGTCCACTTCCGAGCATATTAAACAACCATATAACTCTTGTAAATAACGTTTTTGAGAAGAAATTCAACCAAAATAAGTCTCAAATACGTAGAAACCACATTAGTGGACACTGGATTTAGAAGCTATCAGTCCATAACGGGGCCACTTTTACTATGCCACCCATAAATCTTCTGTAAATAATATTATTGAGATCAAATTCAAACAAAAAAGTCTCACCTTATATCTTATACTTTTTTATACTCTGTTTCTCAACTTGTGAATATGGAAAAATGTTCTGTTAATTTTATAAATTGTTAAATTACATTCAAGATTATTATAAAAATTAGACAAACTCTGTAAATTACAGTACGAATCGGTAATTACATAAATTATAAATGGTTAAAATTGGATAAAATTTCAAAACATTTAAAATGAAAACACATTAGTGAATTACGACCAACAGGTAATATTGTCTTTCAAACAACATATCAAATACTAGTAAAGTTTGCACTAAGACTGAATGGAAAACACAGAATTAGGATATTTTAGTCCTACAACCAGTGTAGTTTCTGTATTTTTTAGTACGTTTAGGTGGAGGGTATTAAAGCTTCGGCACAGCCGAATATTGCCCTCTAACTTGTTATAAGTAAACTTTAATTAATAAAGCATTTTTTAGTATCTTTAACGTAGTCATTTAAAACTTCTTTTTACTAAATCTTCATTTAGCCGCAACTTTAATTTCATTCATAAAACAAAATCACAATCAAAATTGTTGTTGTATCTTAAGGTTTCACTAATCTTTAACAAATGATATGAAATTTGATCTAGGAAGTCTCAAAAGAAGAACTAATATTGGTAATAAATACAATTATAAATGAAATGATAATGACCTATTAATAGTTTTTTTTTATAAAGGCTGGTTTTTTTTCTAAGCAAATATCAAGTTATTTGGAGAAATATGAGAATTCGGATAGATGCCTTTCGGCATCTTGTATCTCTACGATACTTAAACTAGCGCTTAAATTATTCGTGGTATTTGATAAAGTTAATTTATTTATGTACCTATAGATATTTTGCGTGTGTTTTTTTTTTAACATAAAATGTGTATTTGCATTAGTTTGCTGTTTCGCTATAACTATATTTATGACTGTATGTTAATTTCACATCAGTTTTTGTCTTATAGAAATCGTGTAGAATGGACAAGTTTTGATTCCAAATGTGTAACGTTAAATTTCAGTTGAGTACTTTATCTTCATAAATGATTATCTTTTTATTATTTGCCCAGTTATTTAGTAATTTTTGAAGTTTGTTTTTTCAATCTTGTTTTGTATTTCAAGAGTCTTGAATCTATTGAGTTTTTGTTCAGTCAAATTTGTATGTGGCTCAAGAAGTGCTTTAAATTAGTAACCTACATATTTGCAAAAGCAAGAGCTATCAAGGGTAGGCTGAGTATTAGCTTACTGCTATCAGAATTTTATCGACAATCATAGCTTTAAAAAAAAAAAACTGAAAAATCAGGCGATGCATGTCAGTATTTCAGTTTCAAAAAAAATTAATTAAAAAGTCTTAGTTAAGTGATTGGCAGGAGAAATTGAATGAATTAGAATTAGTATACCAAACATTTCTTTTTTGTCACCTTGTAGATCTCTGCACCTTTATTTCATTAATTAAGTTCAATCATAGCTTTAAAAAAAAACTGAAAAAATCAGCCGATGCATGTCAGTATTTCAGTGTCACATCAATCAGATATGCACTCCTCGCAATTTCCAAAAAAAAAAAAAAATTAATTGAAAAGTCTTAGTTAAGTGATTGGCAGGAGAAATTGAATGAATTAGAATTTGTATACCAAACATTTCTTTTTTGTCACCTTGTAGATCTGCACCTTTATTTCATTAAACAATTTTGAAAGTAAGCAAGTAAGTTCACCTTGTCATGTTTAAATTATTTGAGTAGAGCTTATAATTTTTAATCTTATTAATAATTGTAAGTATATCGATACGTTAGAATTATCCCGCAACTCTATAAGTAAAATATCATATCAGAAGTATTGAATTTACTTACCTTACTTTGTTTTTGCAACCGAAATCTTTATACAATATTTTTTCTTATTCAATTCCGTTCATGTTTCTCATATTAAAAACGATTGGATGAAATCATGAGCAAAAAAATATTTAAATTTATTAAAAGTATTAAACCCCAAAATATCTTAAATACATCATTGAGACACATTGAAATAAATCTAAAATACACGATGTAGAGAATGACATCACAGCAAACACAATGAGATGTAAAATATGTATGTATGCACGAGTATGTATGTATTTAAAAACAAGAAACTTTTATTAAAAAAAAAAAAACAAAACTTTAAACAATTGATCATTTACATTAGCAAAATAACAACGGGTTTGGTTTTGCTAATTACATTTTGTTGAATTTGAACAAAATTTTTAACTACAAAATTTTATAGTATTTGAAAAATTGCAATCAATTTATTAAAGCAGGGTGTCCATTCAAGAATTATTGGGCAAACTCTTACATCGATTTCATAAATAAAATGTAAATTAAAATATAAAATCTCAGGTTTGTGTCTCGTATAATATTATAGGTAGTTGTTTCGATATCTAAAAATATATCCTCAGAAAATAGTATATTATACAATTATTTATATGCTAGATTTCCGGTTTCGGTTTTAAGCGTTGGAAAATGGAAATTCCGATTAAAACGCTTTGAAGGCATTCGCAATTCATCAAGAGGGGCCTTCGGCATCCAAGTAGCAAGAAGTAGGTCGGTATCCTCTAAATGAACGCAATGGTCTGTAAAGAATTGGACATTTTTTTTAATTTTTTATTGTATCTTTATTAAAAACGAACCAACAACAAGTATTTCAAATCTTATATATGTATAACGAATTTTAAATATTTAGTCCAGCGAGTGTCGAACGAAAATTGTTCAACCATTGTTGTTTATATGTATTATGTTGACCTTCTTGTGTTTGTCTTCCTTCTTGTCTTTGGCTCAGATCCGCTGAGTCCCTTCTCATTGGTCGAGTATAGCCGATATTATTTAATATGTTGTGGTAACGAGCTCCCTGATTTCAGCAGAACGCATTCCATCATAGTATCGATAGAACAGTTAGACACATCCCACACAGCGTCGATGATCCAGTGAATCAATAGTGTCACCGAAGGTTCTTTGCTGTCGAGTAATTCCAAAATATATTTCGAATAGTAAGAAGATCATATGGAGTGAAGTATTTTCCACACAAATTTTTGCAATAACTTAGGTGAAAGAACTGAATTAACCTTGGACTCGTCTGTTGAAATCTCATCTATAACAACTCGTTTAGTGCTATTTCTGAGGAAACTCGTTATAAATCGAGAGAATTTATCACCGACACCAAAAGCAAGAAGTTTCGATCAAAGAGCAACATGCCAGACTCTGTTGAATGCCTTGGAAATATCTAGAGTCAACACTTTACTTTCGCCAAAAACGATGTATAGAGGGATACCATTTTTCCGATAAGAAGGCTAGTAAGTCTACCGTAGAGCGTCCCTTACGAAAGTTGTACTGGCAGTCGCTAAGTAATTTGTTCAACTCCAGATATTAAAAAAAAGTAGGAACTGAAGAACTAGAATTAGTCTTTATTCTTTTAACAAATGACCAGATGCTTTTACTGCCCCAAGGAACAGTAAGAACTTTAGCTCGAATGCATTGCTCGTGTATAGATTTTTCAAGCCTCACTGCTTTGGAATACCAAGACCTCGCTCTTTTGCGTAGCTAATCAGTTTCGGGAATTTTTTTATTTCGCTATAAACTGAAAGCTAGTTGCAATTTTCACTTCTGATTAAACCAAGATGTTTCTTTAGATTTTATGGAAATTTTTTTTTTTTTTTTGACATGGAATATGTGTTTATTCACTAGTTGCACAAGGTGATTAGGCGCCGTGAATTGCTCAAAAGTTCCAAGCATATATGCGAAATGTACTGCATCTGAAAACTTCTATAGCCGTTAAAACTAATATCAATTCAGACAGCCCTTAATTACACTGTCTGACTGTGGTAGAAGATGTACAAGTATTGCAAGTATACTTTGGATGCCTTCCTGATCCCCTTGAAAACCTATTGACAACTTTAAAATTAGTTATTCGGAGAGATCTTAGTTGCCGCAGCTCATCTTACAACTATCAGCGTATACGCTTTTAACATATTCATATATCGTGTTATCCTTTGTATTTCCGAAAGATTTTTTATTTTTTTAGAGCATAGATCTAAAGTACTTGCCATACATTGTGAATCTCCAGATATTCCCACTGTACTACAGATACATAGATATAGGATTTATTTAAAGGTATTCAGAGCATCTCAAGGAATAGTGCATCAGTAATTTCAATAAAAGTAGATCTATGAATTCTAAACATTTTTCCATTATCTCTAGTTACTCGTAATATCTAAGGACAGTCATAGTAAACAATCGTAGCAGCGTTCCGGATCGTAGATGGAATTGTATCTTCAAGTCTCACTGTGACAACGATCGTCAACTTTAAGAAATCTGTATTTATGTTATGTTACAATAACCGAAGCCCTCCTATACCAGCGTTTTATGTTAATTGTACACGATAATTTCCAACACAGAAAAATTAATATATACCCAGTAAAAAATGTGCTTTAAAAGGAGCATGTTTTATGTATGTATTTATACCTCAAATCGCTTCGAACCTACTGATGGGATGCGTGATTTTTGTATGAGGTGTTCCCGGACTACTTTCTGCTGACAATAAGCGCTTCTTTTAACCTAATCAAACATGCAAACAACAAAAGAGCGCTTTTATTGAAGCGCTCTTTCTCTTAAGTGCTACAAAAAACACGGTCCATAATTAGTCGTAGCTCCCATAAATGGCCCACTTCCGAAAATCACTTTAAAGAGCATAACTCACTCAAAAATGTTGTTATCCAAATAATATTTAACACAAATATATCTTATACGTATACCAACAATACGGTGGAATTTTATTGTGAGCAGTCCATAATTAGTCGTAGCTCCCATATAAGGCCCACTTCCGAAAATCACTTTAAAGAGCATAACTCACTCAAAAATTTTGCTATCCAAATAATATTTTACACAAATATATCTCATACGTATACCAACAATACGGGAGTATTTTATTGTGAGCGGTCCATAATTAGTCGTAGCTCCCATATAAGGCCCACTTCCGAAAATCACTTTAAAGAGCATAACTCACTCAAAAATGTTGTTATCCAAATAATATTTAACACAAATATATTTGATTTATATGCAAATAATAGGGTTCAATTTTATTGTGATCGGTCCATAATTAGTCGTAGCTCCCATAAATGGCCCACTTTCGAAAATTACTTTAAAGAGCATAACTCACTCAAAAATGTTGTTATCCAAATAATATTTAACACAAATATATTTGATTTATATGCAAATAATAGGGTTCAATTTTATTGTGATCGGTCCATAATTAGTCGTAGCTCCCATTAATGGCCCACTTCCGAAAATCACTTTAAAGAGCATAACTCTCTCAAAAATGTTGTTATCCAAATAATATTTAACACAAATATTTCTTATATATATACAAATAATACGATACAATTTCATTGTGATCGGTCCATAATTATGCTAAAAAGCATTTAGCATAATTTTTAAAAATTTCAATGCATTTCACGAAACTTGTGTGTCTTGTGTCTTTATATAAAAATAAAAGACTCGGGCCAGTAAAACCCATGAATGAAGAGATTTTCAAAGCTTAAGATCATTTTAGGAAGATTAAATATTAGAGTAAATTTACAGCTCTTTGGAAATATGTATCTATTACTTAAAACAATTTTTTTGCGAAAATTAAATTTCATATAACACCCTAAGTGCGTTGCACTAATGCACTACAGCAAACTAGAAAATGATTGCAATCATACAATCATTGTACAAATGTACAAAAATCAAAAATGTATATTTCAGACACGTAATATTTATAAGAACTGCATGTGAAATTGCACAGTTTGACGTCATTTCTAACGATATAAATATTACAATAATTTATTAAATAGTCTATGACTAATTTCAGTCATGCAGAAAATATTTGCTTGACTTTTTGTAGTGCAATGCCGATATGTAGATACATATTTAAATAATGATAGTTCATTAGAACTCATACAAATACATACTTATGTACGTACGTACAATTAAATGTTAATATTATTTTTTCTTTCAGTCATAAAGAAAAACCGCTAATGAAATTCTATGTAAACTTTAAAATTTGCTAACTCATTTGTTCAAACTGAAAACAACAAATCTTTATTACCAACCAACATCATTAATGTGTGTATGTATGTATGTAATTTCGTGTATTTGTTCTTCGTTAAAACAATAAGCAAAAATGTAAAATTTTTCAAATTCGTTGTCATAAATTGTCAAAATTTCGTTAAAGATCAATGTCTTTAATGTTGGCAATGTTGCTGTTGCACTTAAGCTAAAGTTTGAAGTTAGTTAGTCGTCGTCTGTTGTCGTCAAAAGCTCCGCAATATTGAAGTCAAGTACACAGAGACGACACACTGAGTTGCATTAATGCCGGCACCGAACGATGGGAAAAATTAACTTAACTTAATTTTGATTTTTGCGTTTCTAAGTGAAAAAGTCAAAAATAAAATTTTATTGTCTGTTCTTTTGAACATAAGTATGTAGATACATATATACTATATGTATGTACATATTTGGTTATTTGTGTCAACGTAATAAAAACATACATATGTACATACGTATATACAGGTACATATATGTATTTATATATTGAAACTTAAACCGAAAGATCAGATTTGTCCAATATAAATTAAAGAACAAGAACTCATAACAAATCGAAGATTAAATCAAAGATTTAAGGGAAGGTTACCACTACAAGGAGTGTTAAAGAGGTAAGATTCAGACAAGATAAGTGGTCGCAGTTGAATTCATAATGAAGTCGTTCATTCTTAAGGATTAATCCATTTTTTCGCGGTGTTCCAATATTAGAACAACTTGGAATTGGACTGTTTAGTGTTTTATTTTGTTTACTTATTTATTTTGAGAGCCGGTGAGCACGGTGTTTCAAAATCACTCTTCTGACAATTTGTTTTTAATTCTTGCAAAAGCTATTAATCAAGGCATATTGATTATAAGGTGGTGGCAACATTACAACAAGTACAACAATACAAAAACAACATAGGTATTTGTTTTTGCTTTTTACTCTTTCATTGTCAAAAACAGCTGACTGAAAATTACAAACATTCGTTGTTTTTACAAAAGCAAAAAAGTAACATTGCCAGTGACATTTGAGAAACTGGAACAAGATATCAGAGATTTCTATACCAAAGACGTGAAAAATGCTGAGGGCGAAGTGACAAATGAAGAAAATGAAAAGACACCTTCAGTCGCACCGACAGTTTTATATGAAATGCAAAAGGAATCCATGTGTGTGCTACTACATGGAGCCTTGAAAGCAGAAAACTTGGCTGCATTAGTTTTGTTTAATGATAATTGGAACGGTTTCATTTATTCGTATGCACTTCATTTTATTTATTTTATTTATTTTTTAAAAATTACGACAAATTTATTTATTTTTTAAAAATCACAAGCACAATAATAAACAAATTTTGGCACTTATAAGCTTTTTGACAATTAGAAATTTGTAAACATAAACAACGTTTGACAATACAAAAGTAACAAAAAAAAAATCAGCTGTGTCTTCAACACTACCTTATAATCAATATGCCTTGCTATTAATTTAACGTACATAAAGAAGGAAGAAAAGAAAAAAATTCCAACTATTAGGCTCATTACTACAACTTGGCAATAGTTAAAGGTATGATGTTATCGGACAGATAAGAAGTATTTGGTTATTATAAGTTTACTTTAATCTAAACCCGACTGATACGCTGAAGGGAAGATCATCTTGCCTTTAAATTTTACCCCCTGGCCCACGATGTCGAACGATAACGTTCGCTTAGATAAGACTTAAGACACAAACTTGATTGTGTAATAAACAAACTTGATTGAGTAAAAAAATTAGATACGATAAAAAGTTTGTGTCTTCAGTCTTATCCAAGCGAACGTTATCGTTCGGCATCGTGGGCCAGGGGGTTATAGTGAGGTTTATGTATTTGAAGTTGCCATATGTTCATGAAAAATAAATTATTTTAATTTTGTTTTCTCAATAAATAATTTGCTAAACAAGAATGGAAAGCAGACGTTTGATTTATATTAATAACCTGGAGAATATTTTAGAATACAGTCAGCCTCAAAGTAGAGCTACAAAAAAAAAATTCGCGAGCATTACAACGAAGCTTAATTTGTGCAAAGATTTCGATTATCGAAACATACATTCTAATATATATTAGAAAAAATTTGCCACTCTTTACATTTTTATTTTATAATTCTTATTTTTGAATTTAAACACAAAAAATTTACTGTTTCTTGTCAGTAATTTGTCAAAAGTAAGCGGTTTTTTCACTGCCATATTTTAGAAAAAAATTATTTTATTTTACAAGGCAGTTGTAATAACGAAAAATTTATTCCTCACTTTAATTAAAGTTACCTTTTACTATTAAGAACATTAGAGGCAAGTTGTAATAATGGCCCTTAGCTTAAAAAAAATAAAAACTTTTCTCTTGAAAATAATATTTGTTCAATTATTTATTTCTCTAAATGAAAAATAAATTAGTTTTCAAATTTGAGAAAAAAATTATTTTGGGCAAAAATGGCTTAAAAGAAGTTTGTCATATTTTTGCATTTAGAAATTTCTACAACATTAATTTGATCCACCTAATAAGTATATATTGGATCTTTACACATGAATTAAAAGCTCTAGTTCTCTCTACAATTATATCTTTGCTCTCGTACAACTCGCATCTCACTCGTCCCAAGATTGTGTGTTGTATGTTCATTTTCCATGATAATTTCCAGTCCAGAATAAAACCAATAATTTTGCGCTTTCTGCTTCAAATTTGAATCAAAATATAGTTATCAGGGGTGTCATAGAAACCAATATTGTCAGAATTGGTTTTAAAACCGACAAGAAAAAATGCTTTGGTGGCATAGGGCACTGCTACACGTTCAATAAATATCGAGATATTTCTAGTATCATGATATTTATTGTATGTGTAGCAGTGCCATTTCGAGTGTTAAAGATTTATATAAGTTTCTACAACAAGTACTCTGTTTTTAAAACAAAATAAAACCAAGAATTTACATATACATGCTATACATACATGTACATATTTAAAAAATCATTAAAATTTGCATTATTTTGGAAAGAGCACGGTTTTACAATTATAAATGAAAAATTATCAATGGCACACATTTATTTATTCACAGATTTTAAGTTTTAAGGCTGTAATCGATTTGATTGACTGTCTATGCTCTCACCCCCTTATTCATAAAAACTTACAGCAGGTTTATAACAGGTTTATAAAGCAAATTTCCATACAAAATTTGTTTTATAAACCTAAACCTGTTGTAAGTTTTATGAATAAGGTCATCGATATTTAACATAGTAATTGCATTTCTAGTATAATTCACGCTTTTAGGTCAAATAGTCCACCATACAATGATATGGTGACATGTCAACAAGTTAAATACGAGTAACCAATATGACCCTGTCTGAAAACAAAGTTTTTAGAACAATTATTATTTTTAGTTGAACTGTTAATTTTTAAAATTTTTGGTATTTCTTTAGTCAGGCTCAAGTTTATTAAATTTAATTTTCATGAAATTATTTTTACTGAAGGTAGGAATTGTTTTACAATTTGAAAAATTTTTTTATTTTGATAATTTTTCTTGGCTGGGATTCGAGCCTGGGTTGAATTTACATGTTTCCAGAACAACCACATTCTCTCATAAGATTTCTTTGCGTTCTAACCCTCTGCACCACTGCGGTGCCCCTAGCCAACAGACAAACATCAATCCTTTAACCAGTGTTACCTGGTGGTTCGAAATTTGCTGTAATTATCATTTTTCAATTTCTATTTATATGTTGCCTCCTTTTCTTCAGTTCGTATTCATGTCAAGATTTTTTGTCTGTAAACTTGAATACATTTGTTTATTATGTTTTTTGTCCACTTTCGTCGACATTTTTATGTGTACCACTTTTGAGTACAAATACAAACATTAGAAGCTGGTGCCTATAGCAATTTTTAGAACAATTATTATTTTTAGTTGAACTGTTAATTTTTTATTTTTTGTTGAAACCTCTTGATTCGGAGTAATTAGTTTAAAGATTTCTTTTCTTTTAAAGAATAAAACGAGTTTCTGCATAAAATTTAAAATCCATCAGTTTCGAGTTTTACTGGTAAAAAACGTTGCTCATATATTGATAACTCCTAGAAGACGGATTTTTTAGAGGTCATAACTCAATTTGGAAAGCTTCAGTTTATGGATTTTCAAGTTCCTTGGCTAGAATTGCAGAGTGCTGTCGCGTAAAAAAAAGAAAACAAACGTTTCTGTAGGCATTATTTTATATAAATCTATAAAGTCATATTTGAAGACCACAACTGCAAATTGTTCGTCAAACCATTATCTTTTACCAAAATTTATTCAGTTTTTTTGTATTCATATTTTGGGCATCAACTCGTTTAATTGCAATCTAATATTTTGGCCTGGGTGGCAGTTTGAGGTCTATTTTACATAAAGATGTTGCATATATTAATGTAGCAAATATTGGTTACATTGTAAATAAATTATGTTTGTTTTAGGAAAATGTATTGCATTAATTCTAGAATACACCGAAGATAGTAAAATACATTGTTTTTATACATTGTCAATAATTTGCTACTAACAGTTAATCTACCGAATTTCATGTGTTCAGTGTCCAATGTTACCCACTACAGCAAACACAAGACCTTCACATGATCAAAACAAACAAACAAAACACACATTCAATAATGTGCTCGTAAAACACTCAGTAGACAAATCAGATGTTATAGACGCCAACGTGAACAAGGAAAATGTCAATAACCAGCACTAATAGTTTCTTTACTGCCAGCTCACTCTTGCTGTAGTCTTGTACGGGTTTGTTTATTTGTGGCTTTTCCTTAAGTTTATTCATATTTGACCAATATTTCGTATATCAAACACATGATTGCTTTTGCAATTTTATTGCCAACTAAATCAGCAAAAACACATCGTATAAATGACGACATCGTCATCGTCATCATGATCATCTAATGCTAAAGGCCAAAATCATATTGCCAATTTTGTTGTTTAGTATGTCTTGCAAGTAGTTTGTGGCCCATGTGAGTACGAGTGCACTTTTGATTCAAACGGAACTTGTAGCGTCATCACCATTGTCAGCCTCATCGTTAAAGGTATCTTGCAACAAACGTTGTAGGCTACTTGTAACGGTGGCATCTAGTATTCATATGACGTGTTTTGTTTTTTATTGAAAAAAAAAAAAAAACAGATTTTCCAAGTAGTCACAATTTTCCCAGTTTCTTACCCAACCAACACTTAGCAACCTACACAATTGTAAACGTTAAAATGGATGTACATGTACATACAAGTATCTTTTCAGGTCTTACAGCTAAACGAAATACAAAATTTTTGGCATCAGGCTGAATGAATACAACAGTTGAAGTCTGTTTTTTGATTTTATGCCTACAAAAGAAATATAAAATCAGCGAATGATTCATTTTCGGCCGAATTTTATGCAATGGCATATACACTAGCATGTGTTACATATTGTGAGCCAACAAAATTCTTGGAATCTATTAGAAACCCCAAAGAACATATGTATATGTAAGTCTTGACAAGGTACTGGGCAAGGCAAATTTCAATTCTATCTATTTCACTAGCATTGATGACTGCTGGTCACAACTGGTCAGCAGAATCTAGATATTTTTCTTAGTACGCAATTTCCAGGTTGCATGGAAATATATGCAAGTGTTGTCAGAAAGTAATTAGGAAAAAAATTGCAAAAATAAGTGCTAATTATAACTAAAAACACAAACTGCCGTAGTTATAAAAAATTAAAGTATACTTCAAGTGTACTTTAAGAAAATTTTGTATGAAAATTTTGTCTTAAAGCACATTTCAAGCATACTTTATTTTTTATAAATACGGCAGAAAATCTTTTGTTTATTGCCTAATAAGAGGTCTGAGTTTTAAATTTATTGTTTAAATTATGATGTCTAAATGAATAAGGAAACTAAAATAACATACAAAGCAAATTAAAAACAAAGAAATGTAATTAAAACTTATCCCAATCTAACAATATTTTTAAAAGTGCTATTTCTATTTTTCTATTTCTTAAATTCATCATGTGTCATCATACAATAATAGCAATAGCATTGACCTATTATGGACCGATCAGCCAAAACGTTAGCGAATTGTCGATATAAACACTCCTAAAAGATTTATACATGTTCAAGTGAAGTGTTCGAAGGGCGTCTTATATGGGAGTTTTGATTAATTACGGACCGACCGTTATAAAAAACCTTTCATCATTTCTGTTTATATGAAATTTATTTGTGTGTTGATACCAACAATTTTATGAGATTTATGGTCGTTAAAGTGATTGTCGGAATATGGGAGCTAAGACTAATAAATGACAAATCATCAAAAATTTGGGCCGAATGATTTGTATTTAAATGAAACATATTTGCGTTGAATATTATTTGGAAACCAACATTTTTTAGAGAGATATGCTTTTTAAAGTGATTTCGAAAGTGGACCTTAAATGGGGGTTATAAACAATAATGGACCAATCTAGTCAAAATTTGTAGGTTTATCATATCTGTGGCGAGATTTGTTTGGATGCGTGCATAAATCAAACATTTATGACCGATAAACCCCTATTTCAAGCAGACATTTGTATGTAGGCTAGGTAAAATAATGAATCGATTTCAATCCCCCAACCGTCCTTGTCTTAATTTGGGGAGTTACAAACATTAGTTTAAACCCACTAAGGTAGTGTAGTATTTAAAAATACCAAAAATCGTAAAATATGACAAAAAAAAATTCAAAAACTTCCGAAATTCACTTGAATGAACATTAATCATTCGCTAAAATGACTATCTAATTGAAATTCGAAAAGCATAATAAGAATATACATTTAAATCGTCGTACCAAATTTTATGATAATCCGTCAATATTTGACCATAGACCCCAGTTCCGACAATCACTTAAATGCGCATAAATCTCTTACAAAACCCATTATTAAGTTGAAATTCAACACAAATAGTCCATACATATATGTATAAAAATCGTCTATATCAATATGATGATAATCGGTCCATATTTGACCGTAGCCTCTATAAAAAGTCTACTTCCAGAAATCACTTAAATGGGCATAAATTTCTTATAAATCTCCATAATAGGTGACTTGGTGGTGGGTATATGGATATATAAACTCTTACTTGTTATTTATAAGAATGCCAAAGGTAGTCATGGGAATGCGAAATCCCATCATCATTTCTATTGGAAATATTCTAAAGACTCAACGACTCATATATAAACCAAAAGCTGAAGAATTCTTCCCCACTCTAAAGCTGACAACATGACTATCTTAAGAGAAGATCAGAGGAGAATCAATCTCAAAGTTGGTCCATTGAGAAATCACTTAAATTTAAACAAATTAAAACTAAGTATTTTTTAAGGGCTTTTGGTATTGAGATATACATACATACATAAATTAGCACTGGTTAGCCTACCCAAAATCACTCCAACCGTTTTAAGTTCACCTGCCTTAAAGGGCTTCACATAAAACAAAAGTATGCAGTGACCTTGGTTGAAATCGGTAGTTTTCACTGCACATTTTAAGAACGGCATGAAAACGAAACAAGTTAAACTTGGAATACTCTAATATGTGATGATCTCACCTTTAATATGGTGGGGGCGCTGTCAATTTGATACATGTGCAATTAGAAAATTTTTAAGCGGATGTTGTGGTATTGATGGTTCCATGAGTGTGTGCAATATGGACCCGCCGGATATTTTTAAGTTAATGATTATGGAGAATCGCTTATCGATGGAAGCCACAGCTGACGGGAAGAAATTTACCAATTTTAAATTATTATCAAAGAAGCTAATTCAATGATGGTTTTCTGGAAATCTTCTTTCAAAAACAAATGACTTCTTTGTAATTATAAAATATTTCCTGGAATTAAAGATGCAGGTTTCGGTAATTCTGTAATCCAATTGATTTGCCAGTTTCCCTATAGAAAATGTACATACATATTAAAAGAGGGCTAATCATTAATAGTTAGTGCCACTGTAAACTACATATGCTTTTTCCACTCTCATACAATTTATTTAAAATGTGTAACACTGTATTTTTTGCATTCCTGCTCAAAAAAAAAACACCCGGTTTTATCTAGATCTGGTCACAGCGCACAGAAAGCGAAAGTTCACATACAATTGACTGACTGACTGGTTGATGGAATGAATGTGTGTGCATTTGTGCGTTTGTACGAGTATTTTGTGGCAACTAGATGCAGTATTTTGCTTTTCACACTGCACTCACATTTTGTATGAATAATCGTTGACTTTTTGCATGATTAATCTTTTTTACACAGTCCATACAGTTGGTTTTTTCTAGTTGTTGTTCAGTTTTCTTTTATGTTGGAAATGTAACACTTTATCATTCTCACAGATGTGTAGAATGAGATACACAATTTTCATTCATAAAAAAAAACTACTACAGAACCTTGAAATGTTTTAATTGTTAAATGTGACAACATATAAAAAACAATATTTTACAATTAAAATTTATTATAAAGTTGATCTTAAACGGTGGCTTGTGTTTTTGTCTCAGACTTGGTGATTGTATGCAATTATAACAAATTTTGTTTGTTTTTGTTTTGTTTGAGAGGGAATATTGTTGAAATTTATTATATTTTTTAAATATTTTACTGTCGGAAAATCCATTCATTTTGTTTAGGAAAATGAACTATTTTCAACTACTTATGAATCGAAACTGGCTGATGTAAAGGGCGATTTTTTAGCTATTATCTTTTTGACAACACTGGTTTAAACAGTTCACTATCAAACATCTTCAGTTTGGTCTATAATTTAACCATGAATCGTCTTACAAACGAACAACCCTTGCAAATTATTGACTTTTATTATCAAAATGCGTGCTCTGTTAAGAAAGTTCATCGCGCGATGAATTACTGAAAAATTGTGTTCAGCGACGAAGCTCATTTTTGGTTCAATGGGTACGTAAATAAGCAGAATTGTCGATTTTGGAGTGAATATCAGCCAGAAGCATTGCAAGAGCTACCAATGCATCCAGAAAAAGTCACTGTTTGGTGCGGTTTATGGGCTGGTGGCATCATTGGACCGTACTTCTTCAAAGATGATGCGAATCTTAACGAAACTGTGAATGGTGAGCTTATAACTAGAAGTTTCTCCAATTTTGTTTTCGGGAAAACTGTTGTATAAAAATAATATTACATTCACTCACTGAAAGCACCTTCTCGCGTCAAGAGTCAGTATCAAATGCCGCATCTGTGTTTTAATCGTGTAGAAAGGCCATAGTGATCCTGCGACATTACACACAGTAAAGTTGTCGTCCTGTTAAACTATTATACACAAGCAGAGTTCTCCATGCAGCCATAACACTTGATAATACTTGTGCATTTAACCGGAGAAACTTCGCCCATGTGACCATAGTGGATTGCTTTGATGGAAGTCCGGGCGACATTTTTTATATTTCTCTTTCTTTATTGCATCTTTATTAAAAACGAACTAACAATAAGTATGTATATCAAATCTTGTATCTACTGAAGTTTAATTATTTAGTCCATTATTTGTTTGACCATTGTTAATTTTATTTATTAAGTTGGCATTCTTCTCTTGCCTTCGGCTCAGCTCCGCTGTATACCATCTTCTTAGTCGAATATAGCCACTATTATTTAATATGTTGCGGACTAATGGGTTCCCCATAGCTGTATTCCATAACACCAATATAATAATAAAAACATAGAACATAATTTGGATTAATTTCAATTTAATTTTAGCCAATATTGCATCTATTTGGAATTTCCATGTAAGGCAACGATCGAGGTGCATACTTAAAGTGACCATATTTCTTTTATTTGAAAACAGGACATCGAATAATTCTGATGGGTTCGGTTATATGAAATAAAAATGCATAGATATAATATAAGTAATATAATAATATTTTATTTGTCCGTAGTGAATGGCATTATTTATTTTACGTTACACTACAAAAAAATTGTTTATACATTGTTATATTTTTCAGAGGTGCAAAAATGTTTCAAAATGTGTGAAATTCTTGGCAGGATTTTTAACTTTAACAATTAACATAGCCTAAAGCACTGATACCCTTAATAGAGTTTTATCTGCAATTCACAACTTGTTCATCATAGAAAATGAAGGTTCAACTGGCGCGTTTGTTCCAGGCAAACATAAAATATATTCAACGATAATTTGAAAATTTGCATGTTTTTGGTAATTGCTTTTAAAACGTTTAAATACTTTCACCCAACGATTTTCCGTAGAAATATTTTGTTGATTCCATTCATCAATTTTCTGCGATGTTACATATTTAGATACGAGTGAATATTCATCGAATACTTCCGTATATTTATTGCAATCGATATGTTTTTTTTTCGATCAATATATCTAGAACTTTTTGAACATCTTCCCACTATGGTACTTCTGTTAAATTTGCCCAATTTAAGTTGTTTAAGTTTTTTCTTTGAAGATTTGTTCTTACATTTTTGAACAAATTTATTATTTCTTTTTTCGAATATGAGTATAAGTATAAGTATAAGTATAAGTATAAGTATAAGTATAAGTATAAGTATAAGTATAAGTATAAGTATAAGTATAAGTATAAGTATAAGTATAAGTATAAGTATAAGTATAAGTATAAGTATAAGTATAAGTATAAGTATAAGTATAAGTATAAGTATAAGTATAAGTATAAGTATAAGTATAAGTATAAGTATAAGTATAAGTATAAGTATAAGTATAAGTATAAGTATAAGTATAAGTATAAGTATAAGTATAAGTATAAGTATAAGTATAAGTATAAGTATAAGTATAAGTATAAGTATAAGTATAAGTATAAGTATAAGTATAAGTATAAGTATAAGTATAAGTATAAGTATAAGTATAAGTATAAGTATAAGTATAAGTATAAGTATAAGTATAAGTATAAGTATAAGTATAAGTATAAGTATAAGTATAAGTATAAGTATAAGTATAAGTATAAGTATAAGTATAAGTATAAGTATAAGTATAAGTATAAGTATAAGTATAAGTATAAGTATAAGTATAAGTATAAGTATAAGTATAAGTATAAGTATAAGTATAAGTATAAGTATAAGTATAAGTATAAGTATAAGTATAAGTATAAGTATAAGTATAAGTATAAGTATAAGTATAAGTATAAGTATAAGTATAAGTATAAGTATAAGTATAAGTATAAGTATAAGTATAAGTATAAGTATAAGTATAAGTATAAGTATAAGTATAAGTATAAGTATAAGTATAAGTATAAGTATAAGTATAAGTATAAGTATAAGTATAAGTATAAGTATAAGTATAAATATAAAAAGGGTCCCAGGATGCTTCCTTGGGGTACTTCTGCTTCGGTCGGTTGTGCTGAGCTTAAAAAGTTTAAGCTCAAATGTTCGACTAGTGAAGTAGGTTTTCAATAGCGGGTAAATTTAGTTTTAATTTGTATATTAAACCATCATGCCACGCTAAATTAAACGCTTGAGAAATTTCGATAAAAAGAGCAAAACAATATTCTTTTTTCGCAAGGGGGTTTACATATAACATTTCTTTTAAGCCCTTTAGTGTCCCGCCATTACGAGTAATCCGACTGTTGAGTTGCATCCAGATTTCCTAAATATTTATTTAGTGATTTAATTTTACGACATTCTAAAAATTTTTAAGTCTATTTGTGCAATCTTTTATCTTAGATTTGAATTATGGCAATTTGTGCAATTGCTACGTCGTTTCATTTTAAAGGCGTTCGACATCTGCTGCATAAATTCTGTTATATCTGATCCGGCTAAAGTTGAAAGATGGGGTTTGATTGTTTGGTTCTGGCTTACAAATCCTATTACCTATTCCCAAATCCAAAAAAAAAAATCCTAGCTAGCAAGCGTTTTACCTGAAATGAAGATACAATTATAGTTGTAAACCACTATTTTGAAGGCCTTGAGGAAAACTGTTTTAATCAAGGGATGGAATTGTTAAATAAGTGTTGGATAAAGTGTATTGAAATTTCAGGAGATTATGTTGAAAAATAAAAATGTTTTTGAAGAACTAACTATTCTCTTTTTGTGCTAGGCTAAGATGTTTCCGAACCGCCCTCGTATAATCAAATACAATTGAAAGCTTCTTGCTTGTAGCCTTCCAATAATAACAATATCACTAACTTCCCTTAACTACTTATGACAACATGAGTAAAGATCTTAAAGGAAGCTTCTCAGATTTGAATTGTTAATCAGTCACTACTCGTATTTAGGTCACACACATGATTTTTCGCATGTCCAAATTTTTCAAAAGAACTAAATATTATTCGGAATTGATTAATTACTAAAACGTGGCGCCTGTTGGTTAAAAAAAAATCAAAACAAAAAATTAAAACCACAAGTTTTACTCTCTAATACTTCCTGCTGTTACTTCCTACTTAGATTTTGAACAAAAAAAAAACTTATGTGTCTGTATAATTTCAAACTTGTAACGAAAACTTTTTATGGTAAATTGTGTTTGACGATAGCAGGCAACAGCAACAAACAAATGTTGGCAATAGTTTTCTATCACGATTTCATAAATCTTTTCGACAAGTAAAACTGACTGACAAATAACAATGAAATGAATTGAATTATAAAAAATCAGTTAAAATTATGTTCAAGTCAAACCAATGAAATACTTGTTAATTGTGGAACACAGCAGATTAAATTTTTTATTAACAAATTGTAGTTATTTTTGAATTTTTTTTTTATACTTTTTTCAATACTTCCATTTCAAAAGTGTGCAATACATGATACGCACCTTTAGCTACAAATAAGAGCATACAAACTCTACATACGAGTATAAGGTCTGAGAGGCCCGGCCAATAAAGTTTTTTTTTGTACTTTTGAAATATCGTATAATAAATAAAAATATTTGAAAATTATGTACATACAAACATATTAAATCTAATAGTTGTCTGTCATAATATTTTATGTTTCTTTTGGGGATTTTGAACACTATTTTCAAACACTTCATAAGGGACGGACGTTTTGACAACTTTACGAGTTCTCGGGTATTTGTATGTATGTAAAGGTATATTAGGCAACCATACTGTCTTGCTAATGTTAAACAAATGTTTAGTGGTTGTAAGACTTTTTTTTGTTTTGTTGCTGACATTATTCCCAATTTTCAAATTTCAAGTTGTCGCTTTTTTTCAGCAAATTTCAAATTTCGTTTTATTTCCCTTGTTCAACATACATATTTAACTTTGACATGGCATTAGTCATGGACAATTGGTTTTGTTGACTGACTTTAAATCGGTTGTTTGAAACTTTTTAATTCAAAAACCAATGAACAGTTTAACGACATCAACGAAGCGAACAACCAACCAACAAACCAAACGTCAGCCAGCTACTTACGCACAATTAAAGCCTCAATATAATTTCAAATACGCCCGAATATTAACATTTAGACAAACGCACACAGTCGCGAATTTGTAAGTGGTTGTATTGAGAATTGATTAGAAATGGTTAGTAATGTAGTGGGAAATGACACGTTAGTTTTTAAATGCTGCTTGGTCTTGTAATCATACTCTGTGTGGACTGTCGGTCACATAATTGGAAACATATGCATGTATCTGCTCAGCTGCTTTTTTTTTGAAAACAGAAGTAACACTCAAGCATTTAATTAATATGCCTATATATTTGCGTTACTTTCTTTGGAAAGGGGATAGTTGAAGAAGTAAAGGTGATGAAAGTAGAAGAAAGCTTTTTATATCACAACTCTGCAATTGCGCATTATGTTTTGTTTTTAGTGCAGCATTGCAGCGCCTCTGGTGGTGAGTAGGCGCATTAATGTTAAAACTTGATTTTATAGCCTTTATTTCATTATTTTACTTCGGTGGCGTTTGAATGCTATACCACCGAAGGAGGGCGCTGTGATAAATATAAGTTATGATGGATAGAAAGAATACTAATAATTAGTAGCGGCTGGGAATCGAACCCGGGCTACAAATACCAACTCATGCTTAATGATCAAATGCGCTAACCAATTAAGCTACAGCACCCTCAAAAATGACACATTAGTTTTTAAATGCTGCTTGGTCTTGTAATCATACTCTGTGTGGACTGTCGGTCACATAATTGGAAACATGTGTATGTAGGTATCTGCTCAGCTGCTGTTCAATCAGTTGTGTCGCAGAACGTGAACTAAACTAAGAACTAGTCCCCCACCCGGTAGACATATATTTGTCCTATATGGGGCGATAGTTGAAACAAATTTTGTGCAATGAGTTGAATTTTCTGAAAGAATCCTTTGTGCTCAAGCAAAATTCATCAAGCGTCTGTTGCATATCATGCAGCTTGATGACTGTTTTTGATATTACTGATATAATATTATCTAGAAATGTTTCTTGATTTAGACCCTTGGCCTTCATCTCGTTGCTAATTCCAAAGTGTTGATATTTCGTTAATCTCATCCACGTGTTTGCAATTTAAACAAGTTATCCAATATACGAGTATTATTTGGTTGTCTTTTCAATGTATCCTCGTTACTGCTGTACGCACATTTGCTTTATTGTACGCACTTCAGGTGCTAAATATTTAACAACGTTTTCTGTTTTTCCTTTCGACTTCTTGTTAAAGTTTTAGTATACTAATATACATACATACATACATATAATAATAATACTTATAGGCTGTTTCTATTTGTTTAATTTAATATATTTTTTTAGCTTTTTGTTCAAATTTATCAAATTAAGCGACAACTGTTTATAGAGTTTTGTTGATATGAGTATTATTGTAATTGTTGTTGTTTAAGATGTTGTTATAATGTTGATGGTTTGCTAAACAATTTTGATTAATTGTCATGGTTGTGTCAGCGTTTTGTTGTTAAAAAAAATTATTAACGCAATAAAAGGCTTGAAATACCACAGAAGCTTCGGGTAGCAACAAATTAAAAGTTAGAGTTTATGTTGCTAAAAAAAAAATATATGTATATTAATAAATTATGTAGGCTTAATATGTTTGGACATATTTTTGCGTTAATACTTAGTTAAACAATAGGCTGACAGAGAGACGCCCAGAAATTATCAACGAAATATATTTGCTGTATACGAGTAGTTATTATTTTGATTGCAAACTATTTACCTTGATTTTGTGGTAGTATTGATAGTAAGACATAGACCGGTTTTAATGTTGCATATATTTTTAGTTGCTCAACATAAGCTTTAAGAGTAGGGTTTGGGGCTATTTAATATCCCAGGAAGCAGGAACAAAAAAAATTATATCCCGAGATTTCCCTGCATTTAATTAATGCCTAACAAATAAGTATAAAATTTAAGTATTGTATCATTATACCCTACACCACTATAGTGGGGAGGGTATAACACCTAAAAATATTAGCCCAACAACCACCTTAAAGTCCTTCTGGCTGGGTATCCATGTAAATCTTGTGCGCAGAGTACGGGTCGCAATTTTAAAGATATTTCTATAAAAATTTGATACATGATATTTTTTGGCTTTTTTGGGATTGAAACTGGTTGAAATCGGTTTATTATTTCACCTAGCTCCCATACAAATGTCCTCCCGTAATAGGGGTTTATCGGTCATTAACTATTGATTTATTCTCGTATCCCAACAATTTTGTTCAGAAATAAATTGTTTATGAAGCCTAATCTCATCAAAAAATATTGTGCAGATCAGTCCATAATTGACCATACCTCCCATATAAGGGACGCTTTAAAATTTTGGTATCCAATTCATATTTAACATACGCCTGTTTCATATATACAAAAATCATTTACCCAAATTTTCTGATAATCGCTCCAAAATACAACCATAAATATCTTAATAATGTTAGGCCGCGTTGTCACTATGTTTTCACTATGTCATTTTTGTTGTCAAATTGTCCAAATTGTTGGCAATTGTATAAAAACGGGTTGTCATATGGCGTCATCTATGTTTGCAATCATGATTGCGTCATCTTTGTTTGCAATATGACAACCCGTTTTCATATAATTGCTTGAAAACCAAGCATTAGTATCCAAATAAAATTCCACACAAAAAAGTATTATATATACAGAAATCATGACAACTAATTTTATAACGATCGGTCTATAATTAGTCATAACTCCCATATACCTTCGAAATAGAAATATTTTACAAGTTTTTATATCGAGATAAAATTTAACACAAAGACTATTTATATGCACTACATTTTTAGATGATCGGTCAATAATAGGTCATATTTATTAGATAAAAATAACACATTAAGAGGGATACACATTTTAAGCACATTTGTGACTAAAAAATTAAATTGTATTTAATAGAACTGGTAAAATTCGTCAGGCAAAAATGTGTTAGTGTGATTTTAAAATAACCAATGCGTTTCATTAGGCAACTTATGTGCGATTTGTTGTTTTACTAGCGAAGTTTCTAGTCTTTCGTATTATTAATTTTTGGAAGTTTTTAGGTAATTTATCAAAGACATCAATATCGTTTTTAAGCTTTACATATTTTGGAAATGCATAAAACACGGAAAATTTTTAGAATTTTCCATGAATTTCCCACCATTAATTAACGGGAATTCCCGTACCCCAAACCCTATTTAAGAGAATAAACTTGAAATGGTGCAGCCGAGGTGAACCAACTCTATCCTTGGAACACCTGAGCTAAGGAAATACATGATCCTCATATTTTCACTAGCCCATCTTATTGGCACGGAACTATCCTTATCCGATAGCTCAAAGTATCTATGAGTTATAGATTACAGTTGCATTACATTACTGTCTAATGATTTCTTTTCAATGTTCGATTGTCTTGCTGTTAACCATATGTTCACAATCGTTGCTCTCAATCTTGTCATAATATTCGATAATACTGATGCATGGAGTGAGTTACACTGACTACTGTACTTTCAAACCATTCTTTGACGATCATTGGAAGTAGTATTGAGATGCAATACATCCAGTGGAACCTATTTGAGATTTTCACTGAATTCAAAGGTGGGCGTGGCTTTTATATTACACAAGCTGGAATGCATGTGCCTAAAGTCATTTGTGTGCTACCGTATTTACGCAGAAAATGTATGGGTGCTGTAGCTGAATTGGTTACCGCATTTTATCATTAAGCATGAGTTGATATTTGTAGCCCGAGTTCGATTTCCAGCCGCTGCCACTCAAACAACATCAGTTTCTGATAATTAATAGTTTTCTTTTCTATCCATCATAGCTAATATTTATCACAGCGCTCTCCCTTGGTGGTATAGCATTCAAACGCCACCGAAGTAAAATAATTAAATAAAGGCTATAAAATCAAGTATTAACATTAATGTGCCTACTCACCACCAGAGGCACTGCAATTCTGCACTAAAAACAAAATATAATGCGCACTTGCAGAGTTGCGATATAAAAAGTTTTCTTCTACTTTCATCACCTTTACTTCTTCAACTATCCCCTTTCCAAAGCAAGTAACGCAAGTATATATAGGCATATTAATTGCCTGAGTGTTACTTCTCTTTAAAGAAAAAAAAAATCAAGTCACCCTAAATGTGAGTCTAAACGATGTACGCTAATTATTTCTGTAGTGGTTATTCTAATAAAGGAATGACTGAGCAGATATTTGAAATTCTGTAAGACTTCTTTCTGCTTGACTGTCGGAAATGGACTTCAGAAGATTTAATACATTCATGTATGCAGCGAGTTGTTTTTGCTTGATGACTCAATTTGGTCGGGGTTGGGAAATTGCTTACTTCCTGACTTCTTTCAATCCCTGTTAACTTTGGAACTGCAGGTTTAACCTTGCATTTTATTAAAGAGTCTGTCACTTTTCGTCTTAGTGTAGGTAAATGAACTCTTAACAGACATTTTATGATAGAACACTTTTGTTGTGAGTGTTAATATCAGAGGTTTGTAAAATGTTCAGAGATAATAAACATTGCTGGTGAATGGGCTTGAATCACTTTAATATTTGTTTTTCTATTTACACTTGACGGATCCAGACAGCTGCTTAATCTGCCGAACTCGAAAGTTCTTATAATAAACGGGTCACAGAAAACAAATCACTGCATTTTGATTTTATATTTTTTTTTATTATTTTTGTATGTGCTAATATTAGTTCCACTTCATTTCAGTCCAGTTTTAAAAACATTAATAGCTTCCACATCTCCAGAGTAAACGCAACCTGTTTCCACACACACTAGTTCTCTATTCTGCGTATTCGAAATCTCTTAAACACGGTGTTAAAAGATAAAAACGAACTGAAAGTATTTATGTGGTATTTTAATTAAATACCTGTTGTCTCAGCTTCTATAAAATTCTCGCTTCTTTTTTACTATTTTCGAAAGAATTTTGAATATTTCTGCGTCATTTATTGGTGCGAAGACCGTAAATGGTTTTTGTTTTTATATTTTTTATTTGATGTTTCAAAATCAATTTAGTTTTAATGTTTATCACCCGTTGATTTCTTAATATCCTCTTTTTAACTCAAATTAAGCAGGTATACTGGTTTAAGTTGTTTTCATTAATGTATGGAATTTCACTATTCCCGGTAATACAGTGTCAAATTAATAACCATAAAATAATCTTCATAACAAAATCCACAAAAAAAAAAGGAAAACATTTAAGACTGTTTTCTTTATTTTGCCAGTCAATATAAAACATAAATTCTTGTTTTTTTTTAATTTTGTAAATCAAGGATTTCTTGTGAAAAATCCCAGTCAAAAAAATGTTTTTAATCCCTTAATGAAACTGCTAAGCTAAAAAAGTGCCGCCACTTTTAAATTTATTTACTTTATGAGTGTGAACTTTATGCTCGTGGCGGCGCGTATTTTTTTGTTTTTTTTTTTTAATGTATATGCTTAAAATCCGCTGTCATCCTAGTACCCAGTATTATTTAAGTAGTAAGACATTCAAGTTAAAAAACATTAAGACCAACAAAAAGATTCCTTAATAAACCTCGGAAAAGGAAAAAAAATATAACAGCCACAACATACTTGAAGCCAAAACCCAACTTTAAGATAATGTCTTATGAGCATAATAATCTGTTTCTCGTATGAAGTTGCAAATTGTATTAGCAACATTACAAATAAAAGGGAAAAAATACATAAATTAAAGCAAAAACAAAAAGAATAACTACAACAAAATTAGAGTTAACTAAGCGAAACTTAAATGAAATTACCAACATTAAGTTTCAAGTCGCCATGAGAGCATTGGTCAACTCATTTACTCACTCACTCACTTACTCTGTTTTATTTATTTACGAACAACAGTAAACCATCAGTTACTGGCTGCACAATGGGACCAACATTTTTATTTAAAAATTCTCTATTAAACTATTTAGGGACTTAAACATTCTTGTTTTGTGAATAGATGCTCAATGTCAACCAGATTATCATGCTTTTATTATAATTGTTTTCATGAAAACTTATTGTGACGAGTTACTTGCTGTCAATATTAGCACTACAATTTTATCTAACGGAGCATTGCTTCTTAGCATCGTGGTCCCTAAGGGAATTTTGAATTATATCCCGGAATTTGGTTTCAACGAGTTGCAATACATAACAAACCAATTAAAGTTTAACCACAGTTTGCGCTAGCGAAACTGTTCCGAATCATGTTGCCCCATGGTACAACAATCGCTACAACAGCAACAATAAAAATTCTTTGTTCCCACGACCCTCGATTGCATTTTGTAACTTTGAGGTGAAACTCCTTTTTAATACTGGAAAAGAATTACTCGATTCGAGGTTACTGAGGACCAGCATACACAACTGACAAGTCTGCACCATAGTGTTGTAATTTTGACGGTACAATATCGAGGTCTCTGTGTTCCAGCAAACAAAATCTCTTTGAGCGCTGATGTTCATCTGGTCTTAGATGACTTCAAATTATGGAAAGGCTAGAGAGATGAATTGTTGGCGGAAAAATATTACGAAATCACATTTTGCAACATGCTGGTTAAACATATATTACAATAGCGATTACTGTTACCTAGCCTAGCAAACAATTTGGCCAGCAGATCAGAATCTATGATAGGAAGAGTTAACCATATTTCAACCGACATGTCATCCCCATAATTACATAAATTAAAAGAAAGTAGATGCCATGAATAAAGCGAATTAACCGATCGTATCTTCAATGATCCTTTCCATACCCAGCAACACGATTCAAATATGAAGTTCTGTGAAACTTTCACAGCCGCAGTCTACTATCCGTACATTGCCAGCAATTCCCAGTAGATGAGAGGAAACCGGCAGACGAGCGTTGTACCATCACCGATAATCCAAGTTGAAGTTGAAGAATTTCAACTTGCACTTAGCAGCTCTTACTGATACCTGATTCAAAGTGCCATAAATGAAACGAGTTGGTGCTTTCTTCGAAATTGTATAATGAATTGTTATAATGTAGTTTTTATAAAGTTATTAAAGTACTTGTAAACCACAATGTTGCTGTTTACAGTCCAGCAAAAAAGCATGTAATAAAATGCGATTTCAGTACTAATGTTCTGTCTGATATGACTAGGAGAGTACATTGGGATAGATTGTTTTAAGAAGTTGAAGTTAGTCAATCAGCCTAAGTGGATTTATCTAGTTCAGATTAAAGAAAAAAGCCTGATGCAGAAATTTGATTAGTCTGGGTATCTGTTACTAATAATTCACTAATGCTTGGAAACCCAAGCAATGCATTTAAATCTGCGGGTTTTATTAAGACATTTGTCATCTTTGATATTATTGGGCGAAACAGTTTTGATGTCATTCTGATTGTCTGGATCAAAATCAATAATAATACCGATTTCCGAGCTGCCCAAAGTGTAACAAATGGATTTCAGATTCAAACTTTGTATGAATGTATAATGCTACTGACCATTTGTCAGTACTTTGGTTTGGTATTTCTTTTCACTGGAACCATATTTAATATTCTCCCATAGTTTATATTCTTTGAGCGTTTACATGTTTATAAGAATAGAAAATATCGATTACATTCAATCCAAATACCATGTCATGCTATTCAACTGGTCGAACATTTAAGCTTAAAGAGGAGATTTCTTAAGCTCCGCATAACCTATTGAAGCAGGAGTACCTCAAGGAAGCATACTGGGACCCTTCTTATACTTGTTATATACATCTGAAATGCCAAGAAGCAATCGTACTTACACATCTACATTTGCTGATGATACTGCTCTTCTAAGCATTCAGGAAAATCCTCAAGAAGCATATCGCTGCAATTTGATATATCTGAATTAGAAAACTGTTTAAAGCAATGAGCAGACATGCACACACAAAACTTTTACATTGCGTAGAGAATCATGCTCTTCTATTTATATCAATCATCAAGCAATAACACAACAATCCGAAGATAAATACCTCGGTACACACCTTGATCGTTGCCTTACATGGAAATCCCATATAGATGCAAAATTGACTCAAATTAAATTGAAATTTATCCAAATTCTCTAAACTAAGTTTAGATTGCAAACTCTTCTTGCTTTACAACTCAATCATAAAACCCAGATGGTATTATGGAATACAGCTATGGGGAACAGTCTCAGCTTCAAATATAGACAGAATTCAAAGACGCCAAAACAAATTGCTACGAATGATCACAATTGCCTTCTGGTATATAAAAAATTAGAATATCCATAAAGACCTAAATGTGCCTTTGGTAAAAACTGAGATCGAAAAAAGTGCTGAAAAACACTTAAAAAAGCTTAAAGTACACCCAAACCCATTAGCCCGCAACATATTAAATAATAGTGGCTATATTCGACTAAGAAGAAGGGATACAGCGGATCTGAGTCGAAGACAAGAAGAAAGACTGCCAACTAAATAAATAAAATAAACAATGGTCAAACAATTTTCGTCCGGCACTGGCTGGACTAATAATTGAATTTCTTTAGATATTTATAAGATTTGAAAAACTTATTGTTAGTTCATTTTTAATGCAGATACAATAAATAAATAAAAGTGGATTCACCCATTCGTTTTTAACAAACAATTTGTTCGAACAATTTTTTTTTATATGAAGTTTGACGTCTCTCTTTTGGAGAGAGAGAAAATATTTATTATGAACTTGAATTGGTTTAATTTCATATTTTTTTTTTTTTGACAAAAATGAATTGAGTTGCCAATAGGTTGCACTTTCTTTTCATACAAATAACAATGCCTTATGCATTTCCATAGGCATCAGCAAAAGCAATTGAATTTATATCTGTGATTTTCAATACACAATACTTTAAAATAATTTAATATTTATATTTTGGCACTTAAAACCCAAAGCGAAATAAATCAATGGCCGCACTTGTTTTGATTTTTCAGAGAAATCGTTCGAAATGGGTGAATTGTGCTGCAAAAAACTCTCAATAAAAAAAATTTTCTCCAGAAAAAATTTTTGTTAAGAAGAAATGTACAAACAAAATGTATTACCATTGTTATTAAGAGTCATAACCCTATTAATTACTCTGGTTGGTTCCATTACTTTCATATCATTTAGTTTATACATATTCTTGAGATGCTGTAGAGCATATTTTTTTTTATCTGTTATTGTACCTATAGTATGAAATATTTTGTGGTAATATGATTCCAGTTAAACTTAAAATAAACATGTTTCTTTTAAAGTTTTTCATGTATTCTTTATTTATTTATATTTTTGGGTTATATTTATTTACGTCCGTTTTTTTTTTGGTGGCTGTTGTCCTCTGTCCTTAATTTTTTTAAAAGTTTTTCTTTTATTTTTTGATAAAGATTTTGGCTTATTTCGCACATAACTCTTGTCGTATGCGCCACACGGTTTTCAAGAAGTTTATGCTCTAAATTTTCGTTGAATGCAGTTTGTTGTTTGGTTGTGTTTCATTCTTTCTTTGGAAAACAAAAAATTTTTGGTATAAAGCTCATTAGGCACTATGGTGAAAAGGTGGGTAGTATGCAACACTAGATCTTGGATGTGTTTATACAAGTTGTAATTTTTAATAATATCAATCGGCTTAATTATACGCCAGTTAAATAAAGTTGTTTAAACAAGCAATGAAAATCAAGTCGATTTTCAAATCGGCCATAAAGAGAACCAATAGCAAAGCTGTTCGTTTCCGCTGGTAGTTTCCCAGTCCATTCTCATCGATTATTATTAAAGTACATACTGCAATTTCAACAATTTCCAGTCGTTGTTAACTTTTTAAAATACCATAAGGACTCGTGTTCGTCAGATAAACAATCTCTCCTCTCCTTTTTTTTTTACTAGTTTTTTATAGTATTTGCAACATTTTTTATTTGTATATACTAATGTTGCACTCTTTCTATAGATATTTGTCAGAATATACTTAAGTACGTATTTATTATATGAACACATACACACATACAATTTTGTGCAGTTGTAGGTTTGTGTAAAGTGCACCAAGTATTTTTTTTTTGGGTTTTTTTTTTCACTTGACCGGAATTGCGCCAGAAATGTTATCCTGATTATGTTCAACATTTTAAGTAGGGTAATTCTGTTTCTTCTGCTTTTTTGTACGTTTTTCTTAAATTGTTAATTCCTCTTCTCTTATTGCTCAAACATTTAGTATAAAAGTACAGTTTGAGAAGTCTTTAAAAAGGACTACGAAATTAAATTTATTGCTTGGCTAATTGTGTGGTGGCAATGGCAAAGATAAAGTTTTTCTCTTAATTTTATTAAATAATTTATGATGATAGAAGATTATTGCAGTTACTTGACTATTTAATTTACTATTGAGGAAAGTGTGGCAGTTAGTAAACGATACAGCTACAAGTAATACGTGTGTACATATGTATGTATGTAGATGCAACTTAAATAAGGGAACTTTAAAATGTTTAAATATTTTTAAAGTAATATCACAGTAATATGTATGTATAATTTAACAACTATATAACCTTAAACATAAACTTTGAAGAACTAATTCATGCTACAATATTGAATTGTAGTAAAATTTGATTTGATAGATAAAGTGTACTTTGTATTAACAAGGTACACATACTTGTATATAGTTTAACTTGTCACTCTGCAATCAGGAATATAATTCACAATGCACAGACAATATTTGTAGTGTCCGCATACAAAATGGATTTAAAGGAAGGCACAAGAGCTTTAATAGCAGCTTCCTGCCTGCTTAAAACTAAAAACAAGGGCTGTGTTTCTCTATTCTACTTTTGAATCGCGGTCAAATTTATTTTTAGCCAGTATGTTTTGGTTTGAATTTTAATTTGTCTTAAGGACATTTGGACAATTTTATAATTTCAGAAGAAAACAAGTAACAAAAATATACATATTCGTTAAAGCCCGGCCATATAATATTCTACACCCAGTATATGTGTAAAAACAGATTTTCAGAAATGCTCTCTCCATAGCAGCTTATTATGGACAGATCATCCAAAAATGTAGTGGCATGACTTCTGTGCATATACATATGTAAATATGGTTTGTGTTAAATTATATCTCGATATAAATAGAAGTTATGACAAATTATGGACCGACCATTATAAAATTAGTTGTCATAATTTCTGTATATATGTAGTATATGAAACTTATTCGTGTTCAAGTTTATTTAGATACCAACATTATTAAGAGATTTGTAATTATTAAAGTGATTTTTGGAAGTGGGCCTTGTATGGGAGCTATGACTAATTATCGACCCATCATCACAAAATTAGGCCAAATGTGTTTGTATATATGAAACAGGCTTATGTTAAATATGATTTGGATACCAACATTTTTAAGAGTGTTATGCTCTTTAAAGTGATTTTCCACAGCGGGCCTGTGTACAAAATTTGTTGATGAGATTAGGCTTCATGTACAACTTATTTCTGGAGAAATTTATTAGGCTACATGCATAAATAAAACATTTATGACCGATAAACTCCTATTTCGGGAAGGCATTTGTATAGGGGTTAGGTAAAAACTTGAATCGATTTCAATCAAATTCAATCGCAAGCGTCCTTGGGTCAAAAAATATCAAATCCAATTTACCCTCCCCACTATGGAGGTGTAGGGTATAAAAAGTACATGTAGAATTTTTGCCCTCTCCATTCCGAAAAACGAAATTTTTAGGACAAATACGGCATAAGATGATCGAAGATAATAATTTACATTTATAAAGTTCTGATAGCATTGAAACAATTACGATCATTTGCTACAGCATCAAAGGCTGAAAAATTTCATCCCTTCTAGCAACTGAATTCAAATAAGTTCTATTAAGAATACTATCAATCTATTTAACATACAAAAGTACGAGTATTCAATTGGTAAGTACTTTAATTGAGGATCGTGCTAACTATTTGATGCACCACATATTTCAGAGTTCAATAGTCTTTATTCAGATGATACTTAAAAGCGGAACCATTTAGCTCGCAAATGAATTTAATTAACCTTGAGATGGCTTTATCAGCATGTAGTACTTGCTAGTGATATCAGTTCAGTGCACCATCCTGTTAAAGGTTGTTCAAACATTTTGTGCGTAATTTTGTTTGACAAGTCTGTGTGAGTTAGTGTAAACTCTCTTATCTGTCATATACATACATACATACACACATACATACATATATAACACACATGCACACTTGTCTTTCTATTTTAATTCTATTGAATTTGAAAAAGATCAAATAGTAATGTTTTGTATGCTTTTGAAAAAAAATAACTTGAAAACTTAAAAACCTAATTTAGAATTCAAAATTAATGCAATAATAAAAGAAATTCAATAATCCAATCAATAATCAGTTTTAACAATATTCATCCAAACAAATATTTGTAATAAAAATAAAATTTCACCTTAAATGACAATTAATGAGAAATTAAGTTGACCTTAATTTTGTTTTGCAACAGACTGCGCTCCATAACTGACACTCATTCCCACCATTGTTTTAGGAGAGCCCTACAGGTTTAAAAAATATTGTGTAGGTTTCAATTTTTATTTTCACATTTACGCTGCTGAATATTTAATAAATATTTTGTGTAAAAGAGTTATTTGCCATCGTTGTTCGTTTTTTGTATTTTTGCAATACTGTATACTGACTGTCACAGAAAACACGAGTCATTTATCATGTTTTATTACAATGAATATAAAACATACGGTACCCGTTTTAAAAAATGCGAATGTATCTTCTTTGTTTGACGGAAGTATGTATTTATATGTCCATGACAATATACAATACTTTTTGGTTCTACCGCCAATATTTCGACGTGTTACAAACGCAATGACAAACTTAAAATACTCCACATTTTTTTGTTGTTGGGTATAGAAATTCATTCAGGAACACGCTGGTTTTTTTTAATCATTATTCCGACGAAGCCCATTTTCATTTGTCTAGATATGTCAATAAGCAAAATTGTCGTTACCGGTCGCATTATTTCTGGACATTCAGCTGACCGCCCCCATCATGCCATTTAACACTATTTTCGGGGCCTGTGTTGACTACAAAGTCTATATAAAGCCAATCAAATCGATTACAGCTAAAATCAGTGATATATTTAACGATTTTAACGAACCCTTTTCCTAAATGTGATTGGTAAAAGAATCGAAATCAGAATGTATGTATGTGTGGTCGTGATGGACAGCTGTCTGATATTATTTTAAATCGGTCTTCCATAGTCATCGGGCATTTAGTATACAGCCTCATTGCGGGGTGATAGGGTCCCAATAGCCAAAGGTATACTTCGTGGATAAATGTAAGTAGCGGATTTCCACCATAATATAATAACGTATAAAAATATATTTAATTACTAATAATTAATTTAATTATAATGGGGCACAAGCCACAGTTGGAATTATTAAACCATGATATTTTTTCGGCCCAAGGAGGGATGGGATTGAAACTGGTAAAAATCGGTCCATTATTTCACCTGCTCTCCATACAAATGTCCTACTTATGCAAGTGAGCCAAATCACATTTACAAATTTTATGCAAATCAGTCCATAATAATAATAATATTGAACACAAATAAGTTTCAGATATATACTTACATAATATAATTAGTCGTAGCTCTAATATAAGGCCCACTTTTGAAAATCCCTTTAACGACCATAAATCTCTTAAAAATATTGGTATTCAAATAAAATTCAACACAAATATGTTTCATATATATAGAAATGATGACACCCAATTTTAGTCGGTCCATAATTAGTCAAAGCTCACCCCCTCTGTAATTCACGTTAACCTCTACAAATCTTTTAAAAGTGTTTATATCGATATAAAATTTAATTTTTGAATGATCGGTCCGTAATAGGTCATTGCTCCCATATAGCGCTTATTTCTGAAAACTGTTTTGCATATATACTTGGTGTAGGGTATTATATGGTCAGGCTTGACCGGCTATACTTTCTTACTTTTTAGTTTATAACAAAATTAAACTTCGGCACAAATAATACCTATAATTAAGCTAATAAGTTTTAGTTTTTTTAATTTTTAAATAAATATTTTAATGTACAATAAGTATAGGCTACATACTCGTAGCTAAACCTAGATAATCAAAACAGTGTTTTGTAACCATGGAACAGACCAATAGTTTAGAATGTTTATGATAATTATTAAAAATCAACGTATTTGTGGTGTAGATTTGTCTAGAAATCATTAGGGAATATTAATGTGTATGGCTCTGGTTTTGTTTTCTGTTTCCATTTGCTTAGTAGTAATTTTGTCCATTAGTAGTGCTGATTACTATGTCTGAAAACTTGTTAAAACAATTTGAAATGTTTGCCTGTCTTTCTGTCTATGTTTGGTTAATAGGTCTGTCTATCAGTCAATTATACATATTTTAGGTTTACTTGCCTGGCTATCAGTGCATTTGATTATATGGCACGTGGCACGTCTCTTGTTGACCTGTCTATCTATTTTTTGGTGTAGATCTGTCTGTCAGTTCATTTTCTCTATTTGTTCATCCATTTAAATTCTGAAACATTACGACTGATTGAAAATATATCAAGCATCCGAACAGGCAGCCGTCCGACAACCCTTTAGATCTTTAAACAACAATTTTCCCTTGAAATATATCAAGCCTGTAATTTGAATTCAAAATGTTGTTAATTTTCTAGCCTAAAGACACAACCACAATTAATTATGAACATTAATAAAACCTTCACGTATTTGTTTAATCTTCTGTAAATATTGAAAACCATTTAAATAATTGTTAATGTTCAAATATGCCAAACATTTGTAATTTAAATAAATACCAAATTGTGAAGATTTTATTTTTTTTATTTCTCACATTTTTGAACTTTGTCAATCATTAAGTATTTCCGGTTTAGAGGGGGAAAAAAAACTGAAACCAACAAATAATAAAAGATGATCAATTGTTTTCACAGAACATCATTTCGAATTGATGAATTCTGTTAAATAGTTTTTAGAGATTTTCGAATAGGCCTAAAAACCAAATTTGAATTTGTAGTGTTTGAAAAAAAAATAAACATTGAAATTGAAAGTCTTTTTCATCTCCTTTCCTTGGGCTGTTTTGTTTATTTAAAATTTTATTTGATCTAAAACAACAAATCAATACCTAAATAGTTCTTAAACAAATATTTTAACAAAAGACTCATAAAGATATGTTTGTTTAACAATTATGGAATGTTTGGCAATAAAATTGCTGCGCATAAATTAGCACAACGCAAAAATTTAACACTATAGGCAAGAAAAAAACAAAAAAAAAAAAAACACTAAAATCAAATAGCAAAAGGCAAAAAATTAACCAAAATTTTATTCATACTTTTGGTTGATTTCTTTGCCGTCTTTTAAAAGCTCAACGAGTTGGTGATTTTCAAAACGCACACGCACTTTTTGTTAACTACACCACAAGTATTTAATATTAATTTGTTATAACGTTAGCAACATAATAATTATGCACCCCGAAATTTGGTATTCAAATGCAAAGACAAATTTGTGCAAAAAATTTGTTTCCAACAAAAAAAAAAAAAATTTGATGGCCACAATTTCGAGAAAGTCTGAATAAGTGCTGAAGCTCATTATTTCCTTGATAGCTTTATTATACTTTAAAATTGCAGTTTTTAGTGTTTAATTTGTTTGTAGTAAAACAAATATGTACATCCATATCGTGTCGCTGGTGACTGGTCCAGAAATGATTTCGAAAATAATGAAAATTTGGTGGTCAGTTCCAACAATATCACCTTAAGCGATGATGATAATTTTCATCGTTATGGCTTCGGTAATCATTTAAATTGCCATGATTGGAGTTTGCATAGCCTTGTCAGATACACTGAGTCAAATATCTTTACATTCCGGAAAAAAAATCTTGATTTTAAATAAGTAACATTGTGATAATGTTACTTATGTGTCCAGGGTCGTTCGGTGTATCGAATATTCGCTATATCGAAATATACATACATATATTTCTTTTCATAAATATTAGCATAGTACCAAGTTAAACTCTATTCGTATTATATTAATTCATTTATTAAAAAAAAAAAACGGAAAAAATTATATAAAGTAGTAGTACTTACTTATGTATGTATAAAGTAGTTATTTTATGATAAAATTAGAATTTTAAATTCAATGACATTTGCAAGTGAACATTGGAAATTATGAATTAGAATTGTTGAGTTTTTATGAATCACGCAATTATGGAATATTTATTATTATTATTACTTTTAGTTCATAACATGTTGGGAATTTAGATAAGTGGGTCTATCGGTCTGGCAGGCAGGATGAAATCAAAAATTAGATTAGATAAAATTTCTGATTGGTAATGGTAAATATTTTGTTTTGTGTTTGAATCTGAGTAAAAAACTCATTAATGCTTAAAAAAAAACACTTTCATGATCATGTAATGAGTGCAAATGCTAAATTCTTACACTTTATTACTTGCAGAATAAACATTGCAGGCAAGTTCTAACCACAAAAGTTTATAAATAAGTGATTAGTTTAATATCGCTAAACTCGCTACAAGTAATGATTTAAACAATAAGTAGGCTTGAAGTGTGCTTTAAGACAAAATTTTCATACAAAGTTTTCTTAAAGTACACTTGAAGTCTACTTTAATTTTTTATAAATACGGCAGTAAATATATAGTTATGTTTCACAAAAGCCCCTATCAGTGAAACCAGAATGTGCTCATACAAATGACTATAAATAAGAAATCTTAAATTATATTTCTAACATGGCTTAAATAGTAAAACTCGGATTTTGGGATTTTTCAGAACTAGCTTTTGCAAAAACGAATGATTCTAGAGCAGTGAACGTCACTTCTAGACACCAGTGGCCAAAAACGAACGAATATTTTAATATACACTAGATATTGTAAAATATTACAAAACATTTATTTATTCATGAAGGAATTACTACTTGTACCGACTACTGATCTAGAGGAAGTTGTGCTTTAAAATCACATTTTTTTTTTAACAATATCGAAAACTGTTCTTAATATATAACAAACGGCCTTTTTATTTATTTTTTAACGCTCACTGTCATGCTAAATTTTATTGCTCATTAGTTTTGATTTGTTTTAAGTTAATCATCACACTAATAGCTTCGATTTTGGTTGTAACACTTTAATTAAATTTATTCAAAAGTTACAATTTTATGACGTATCTCCAATCGGCTGGTGTTTTCGTTTGCACGGTAGACTTCTAGTTTGGCCAAATTAGTCATATTTTAAATGATTTTAATGTGATATTTATGGTATTTTCGGGATGGCAATAAAATTGATGAGGAATTCTGGTCACAGGCACTTAAAATCACTTGTATAAATTAAAAATTTATTACAGTATTTTATAATCTTGTTTGCTGATAATTAATAAAAATAATTTTACGACGTAAAATAAAATGTTAAAAACTTTAAGCTCTAACTATTTACATAAGTATGTATATAGGTATGTATGTAGGTATGTACGAGTATGTCAATCGCCATTTGATTACTTATCTGCATTTTGTTTGCGTTGGTTTGAAAACAAAACAAAATTAAGGGAAAATCCAATCCCGCATTGCTAAAAAATCCACTCCCCTAATATATCGTATGTATGTACATACATATATAGATAAGAATAGATACATTATAAATGTCCTTATAAAGATGCATTCAGACGGGATGTATTTTACATACACGCAGAGAAAAAACATGGTTGTGGTAAACATAATCTAAGAGCAACATATTATGATAAGATTTATAATTGTAGTCAAAACATATTATGATGAATATAAGTGCCATGAAATATCATATTATGATGAATTATCGTATCATCGTATTATTTCATCGTAATATATTCTTGTTATAATATAATAACATCATATTATAACCTAATATAATCATAAAATTGTCATACATGATCATATTATGATCCAAGGTAACCATATTATAGTTTAAAGTAATCATAATATGATCTAAGGTAATCATAATATGGTCTAATATAATCATATTATTATTTAAAGTAATCATATTATGATATATAATAATCATATTATGATAGTACTTTATCATAGTATGTTAAATTAATATCATTTTATTTTTACTATTTATCATATTATTAAAGTATCATAAATGAGTGCAAAATTATGCAATGTTACCAGCTAGAACATTACAGTGGGTGGCCAAATTATTAGTTACACTATAGTTTTTCTTATTAATTAAGATTCAACCGCTTTTAATACGTATATAAATCTGTTTCTTGTACCAGATGTTTTCGTATTTTAATTCTGGTAATACTGTTAAATATTTTGTGCAGTGTCAACAATGATTGGTAACATTAGAGTGCAGTTGTAGATCATTCTGCTCTGAAGTGTGAAATATGCAATTTTGAGGTTATACAAACAAAATCTTATAGAGGCATTGACTAAAGTCTGGCATCACGATGAAGAACTAAAAAAATGTTTAAAAATGCATTCAGAGCCTGCAAGAAATTGTGCAAGCTGTAATTGATGCCAAAGGAGGTTCTACGAAATATTAAGATTTTTTTATCAAAAAATTTATTTTCCTCAAATATATGTTTTTAAAACAAAAGAATTTATTTTTAATTGAAATAGAAACACTTAATTTAACTTAAAGAACAAATAAAATGATAAATTTTCACTATTTTAAAATGTTATACGGTTTCAAACTAAACAATTTTGCATGTGTAACTAATAATTTGGCCACCCACTGTATGTCTAATGAAGACACAATTATTTTAGTTTTTCGTATAAACACAAAACAAAAAACTTACAATCACTAGTTAGTATTTTTGTAAATAGAAATGCAAAAATAAAGTAGATACATAAAAAATTAGATTTATTTGTAGTTATTTTTAATAGATTTTTATTTTGAGAAATTTAAGATTATTTATTTTGGTATTTTACACTTCTTTGAAAATTGTGTATTTTGTCGTAATAGTTAGTATATTTTAAATTGTTTTTGTTTTTTAATTATAGAAACATTTAAATCCAATTAATAATCTGATATCACGCAGACAAACTACTTAACTGATGCAAAAGCATTCTACAAATGATGAACACAAAATATTATTCAAATTAAACATATTTTGTTTGAGTACAAATAGTTGTAAATAACATAATATGATTGAATTGTTATCATTCAATAGTTGTGGTAAACATTTTTTAAAAATAATTATGTTTCAGTGAACCATATTCAATGTTATATTTGCGATAAACATAAAAACGTTTCTAGTAACTTAATTATTTTTAAAATCAAATTAAAATAACAATTATTTGTGTACAACAACAATATATTGTTACCAAAAAACACGGTGTAGTTGTCGTAACCATGTCCAATCATGTTTTTTCTCTGTGTGTATGTACTGTCAAATTTTCCATCTGTAACAGTTGTACACATTGTGTGAGACATATAAAACTTTGCATGTGTAAAATACATGTGGAAATACATATATAATTTTTTCGATTAGAACACACTCTATTTTCCTGTGACAAACATAAACAAAACAGCCGGTTTGTTTTGAAACAAATTTGTTTGAAAAAATATATTGCAAAGAAAAATTAAAGAAAATGAATAATGAACATGAAAAAGTAAGTTTTTTTCGAATTTTAATAAATTAAATTATGTTTATTAAATTTATTGCAGTTAGATTGGCCAAAAGAAGCTCTTCTTGAAACTTATACACGTTAAAAAGTCAGCTTTTGTTTACATTTATAGGTTATGTCAAACGGAAAACCGGAAATGAGCAGGTGTGATAGCAAAAATTATCTATGAATCGTATGTAAAATGGAAATTTTGACATACATACGGAATTACATATGGGTAAGAAAAGTGACAGTACATATGTAAAATAGCTACATCCCGTCTGATAGCACCTTAAGTTTGTTTGCTTGTTTATTTTGCAATAACGCCTAATGCTGGTTTTAGACGGTATGTATTTTGCAGTGTACTTTTCAGTTGTACGATACGTAATTGTGCATGTCTGTCAAAATTAGCAATTTACAGGCAGTTTATAAATTTTGCTTTCACACGTCGCGACGGTTTTCAGTTTCATCTGACAAATTCTATCATAGAACACAACAGCTGTCTTTGTTACGATTATTTTCGCGGGAGTTTTGTGTATTTGCAAATATAGTTTGAAAAAATGGATTAAGAAATAAAATAATTTTAACTTGCAGCATTATTGCAATAATAGCTAAATTAAAGAATTAAAGAGAAAATGTGTCATGTGGAACCAAAAATTGTTAATTAAAAATTAATTTGTATAGATACGTTTTGTAAATACATATTTTAATACAAATTTATTGTTTTGTTTAATACAATTTTTTAAAATATAAATTTGCTAAAACACAAACACTGTGTTCTTGGCGCCATAAACAATTTTAACTCTTTTAATGATACAAATGGACTTTTACAATTTTTCTCAATGGTGCAGATTTAATTTATTGGAGTTAAATATTAAGAATATCTGCATTTTTTTAGACCTAATCCGATTGAGACTTCTTATTATATTGATACTGTTATTTTAAATAAAGTTCAAACCATATGGGATCTTGGCATACTGTTGGATCATAGGCTTGATTTTCGCGATCACATCTCTATAATGGTAAATAAAGCCTATGGGGTACTTGGAATCATGAAGCGCTGGTGTAAGGAATTTTTAGATCCTTATATTACAAAACTTTTATATACTTCTCTTGTTCGACCAATTCTTGAGTATGGATCAATTGTTTGGGATTCTTGTTATTCAATTCATATCAATAGTATTGAATCGGTACAAAAACAGTTTTTAGTTTTCTGTCTCCGTGGTCTTGGTTGGAATTCTTATGTCTTGCCACCGTATCAAAATAGACTTGCTTTGATAAAATTGCCAACTCTATATAGTCGACGACGATTGATGCTGAGCGCTTTATTTGTTCTGGGCATAATTCGTGGTGATGTTGATTCGGAGTTCCTGCTTAGTCAACTAAACTTCAATGTTCCTGTTAGACCAACCCGCAATTTTGAACTCTTAGCATTAAAATACTACCGTTCTGTACATGCTAATAATGATTCTTTTCGTCGTGCATGTGTTAACTTTAATTATTGCTATCACCTTATGAACATATCTGAGAGTAATGACGTACTGAATACAAAAATTACTTTATATCTGATTTGTTGAACTAATTATTTATATATCGGGTGGTTAAATTGTAAGGGCCGATGTTGAATGTGAACCACACCTAAACGCCAAGCTTTTTTCTGAATTTTATTTGACATTTCTCTATTTCAGACTTACTCAATTTGAACCATGGAGAGATACACAATCCAACAATGTGTTAAAGTTATCCAGACTTATTATGAAAATGGGCGTTCAAATCAAAATGCATATCGTGCACTTCGTGATTTTTTTGGTCAATTTGATCGTCCAAATGTGCGTACAATCGCAAAAATCGTGGAAAAATTCGAGCAAACCGAGTCTGTAGAAGATGTGAGAACACCAGTGCATGCTTGTACAGCTCGTACTGCAGAAAATATTGCTGCTGTTCGCAATAGTGTGGCTGAAGAGCCGTCCACCTCAACTCGTCGTCGTGCCCAACAATTGCACCTCTCACGCTCGTCGTTGATGAACATTATTCATAAAGACTTGCATTTACACGCTTACAAGGTGCAATTGGCTCAAGAACTAAAGCCTCTTGACAATTCCAAACGTCGTGAATGGGCAGAATGGTGGCAAGAAATGGCAACAGTGGATGATCAATTTTCGAAGAAAATCATCTTCAGTGATGAGGCACATTTTCACCTCAGTGGATTCGTCAATAAACAGAATTGCCGCATTTTGGCGAATGAGAATCCAAGATTGATTGTCGAAAAACCAATGCACCCACAAAGAGTGACTGTTTGGTGCGGTTTATGGGCTGGCGGCATCATCGGGCCGTATTTTTTCCAAAATGAGGCCGGTCAGGCAGTTACTGTGAATGGTGTTCGCTATCGTGAGATGATAACGAACTTTTTATGGCCCGAATTGGAAGATATGGATGTGGACGATATGTGGTTTCAGCAGGACGGTGCCACTTGCCACACAGCTAACGAAACAATGGCTCTTTTGCGCAACAAATTCAATGGCCGTGTTATCTCACGTAATGGCGATGTCAATTGGCCGCCAAGATCATGTGATTTGACACCGTTGGACTTTTTTCTTTGGGGTTATTTGAAAGAAAAGGTGTACGTCGATAAGCCAGCAACAATTCAAGAGCTAAAGGATGAGATAATTTGGCACATTAACGGCATAGAACCTCCATTATGCCTCAGGGTCATCGAAAATTTGGATCATTGGAAGGAGGTGTGCCGCCGTGGTCGCGGCGCCCATTTGGCCGATATTTTATTCCATACATAATTGAGTAATACCAATATATCATAATAAAATAAAATTACAATAATTTCCTAAATAGTTTGTGTTTTATTCAAAATCAACATCGGCCCTTGAAATTTAACCACCCGTTACATGAACAAAATTAATTATATTTGAAAAACAAATCTCCAATATGTGTTTGTTTTTTTTTTTTTTAATTGTTGTACTGAAGTCAATAGCTTGTTCTTGTAATCTCCTTAAAACACATACTTTGCTGTGCTCAATTCCATTTTCTTCTGCCCAGTTGTTACACGTTTGGAAAGCATTAATGGTATTCTTTAACGCGACCAGTTGTCAACAAATCCCGTTCCCTCTGTGTAAGTGCACAAAGCATAGAAAAATAAAGCATTCGTTATATAGAATAATTAATTTTTCAACCGTTCGTTATTTAGAGTCATCAATGGACTAGAAAGAAACGTTCGTTATACCGGCGTTCGTTATACTGGACCACCACTGTATGTTATATACATACTTTCGTTGGCAGTCAGTCTTTGCAAAATAAATCAAATTTGCATTTCATTAACTCCAATTATATACGATCGATGTCTAGAATAATTCTAAAGGTACGGTCACATTTGACAAATATTTACTCAAAAAAGCGTAACCACTTGTTTCAGCACAAATTTGTTTGATGTTGTTTAATATTACAAGAGGTTTGTAAGATCGAACAGCATCAAATAAAATAAAATTAAATATTTGTTGTGCCTAAATAAGACAAGTTTTTATAATTTAGTGGTTACGCACTTTTCGGTTTTCGATACGGTAGAGCATGACATACTCATCCGAAAACTTAAACACTTTTTTAGATTTACGAGCGTGTCAACTAAACTTATACTGTCTTATCTTTCAGAATGCCCACAATCGGTGTTTGTAAATAATGTATGGTCGGATAGCCTATCCCTGACTAGGGGAGTGCCTCATAGTTCTATTCTAGGTCCAATTTTATTTTACCTTTATGTAAATGATTTGCCAAAACAACTCACTAAATGTAACATCCACTTATACGCCGATGACGTGCAGCTCACTTTAAGTAGCCCAGTTCAAAATATTGAGTTAGGGATTTCCTACCTAAATGACGACTTAAATAGAATTTATCTTTGGGCTAGTGCAAACGGTCTCTGTTTGAATCCTCATAAATCTAAATGCATTGTAATATGTAAAAAAAGCTTGATTCCCTCCATATCTGAGGATATTGTTTTAAATGGTGAGAAAATTTAAATTGTTAATAAAGCTAAAAATCTTGGTATCATTTTCGATGGTAATTTGACCTGCACTGATCATGTAAATTTGCTGGTTGGTCAAACCTATGCAAAGTTACGTGCTTTCTGGTCTACACAATATTTCACACCCTTAATAATAAGGGCCTTACTTGCTAAATCATACTTGATTCCTTCCCTGATCTATGGGTGTGAAGTATTTGGAAGCTGTGACTCAGGGTATATCAATAAAATATGTTTGATAGTAATTTGTATATTTCAATAAATAGAAATAAATTGACATTCAATTAATTCTACATATCGGTTAAAATTATCAATTTATAGAAATTATAGGCATTGATATTATAATTCAATGACTTTATTCAAATTATATCTCAATAATTAATTATTATTTTGCGAACGCAAAAATACCAACTCCAAACAAATACATACTTTTTGAAAGAAGAACAAATACAAAAGTGCCTTGAATACGCAAGCACGTGTCTCTCTCTCATCAATATGTACACACAATGAAGTTTTTGTTGTTGGCATCTTCATACGAGTATACCCGTATTCGCACATACATACATACCTAAAATGTTTCATGGCAGTACTTTTACTGTATTTATTTTTTGCGACTACACTTGAGCATAGGCTTTGAAGAATTCTTTATGGTTTTGATTGTCCGTTCAAATGGAGTTGTACAGGCCTCTAGTACATACTTATGTATGTAGAGTAAGTAAATATGTAGAGTATGTACCCAGCAAGCCATATGAGTCCGAAGAGTCTTTTCTGACACCTTTTACGGAGCGTTAACGCTCTTTATGAGCCCAAAAAACAATTATAATTGCTCCGAAAACCTTCAGAAATGAGGATCATTACATTCGAAAATAGTCCGTCAGAAGAGCTCTTAGATAATGTCAGAAAAAAGTCTTTTCTAAGGGTTTTTTTGGGCTCTTAAAGAGCTCTTAGATAATGTCAGAAAAGAGTGTTTTATCAGGTTTTTTTTGGGCTCTGTGTAATCTTGTTTTGATCATTTTTTTTTTGTTCAAAGCACAAATTACAGGACAACAACGCTTTGGTACACAAATAATTAAGTGGAATTTCTGAGTCATACTGCGTGCCGACTCAGTACAGTAACAAGCAAATTTTTTTTTCGTTCCGAAAATGCTCTTTTGTTGGACTCTTTTCTGACTCCTTTTTCGGAGCGCTCCTAGAATGCTATGCTGGGTACTATATATGATAGATTTGTAGTGGATTATATTGATGTATAAGTTACTGACATCGAAATTTTATTAACTTTATGAAAATCGAATTAAATTACTCTTTAAAAATCGCCCAATCAGTATTTTTACGGGGGTTCAATTTGAGTAAAGTTTCCAGCAATTGATATGTAGTTTACATCAATAGGATTCTTCAGTGAAAATGAAATTCCAATTGATATCAAATGTTTTTTATTTGGAAAATATTCATGTTCTAAGTTTATAATTTATGTATATCTACATATATACTGTATACAAAAGAGTAACGTGACTGACTGACTGATTCATTCATCATCGCACAGCCCAAACCGCTAAAGCTATACACTTGAAATTCGGCTTAGATCCACTAAGAAGGGATTTTTGGAAATTCGGTCGCTAAGGGGGACAAATGGGGCAAAAACGGGTACAACCAGTACCTCTATATCCCCAAAACAAATAAACTTAGAACAAATATTTTAAATGCGTCCGCCTTTAATCAAAAAAAGCGCCGATAGGTGTCTGGTACTTTTTTGAAATTCGAAATTTAAGTGACCATATGGGGTTAAAATAGTTCCAGTAGAACGCTCCGTTAACATATATATCTCCTACATAAAAAAACATAGAAATACTATATTAAATGCATCTGGCTCAGATAATGAAGACTAGAAATCGTTTTGGTACTTTTTTGAAATTTGAATTCCTATGGCTTAAAAATTGTATTCTTTTTTGGTACGTTTCTTTATCCAAATAAGATAATAAAATACGGACATTTGATATTATTTATTCAATTTAAAATAAAAAAAAAATATTCTTTCATCCACACAAAAAAGAACCCAAAACATGCTATTCATGACTCAAATATAAAGGTGTAAAAAGGGTCAAATTTCAGTACAGTTATATTGGTACTTTTTTGAAATTCATTTCTACTATTTTATCCTTGCAAACTATGCATCTGATCATGTTATTATTTTCGGCAAAGTTATTGTGCATGAGCCCGGAAAGGTTTCTGACTTGGTAGGACCACACCTACTTTAACGTCCACTTTTTTACAGATTTACTTCAAACAAGTTGTATACACATCTTACTGAAGGCGAGGTAAAAATATAAATGTTATGTGCCACGCCCACTTTCATGCCCCATCTCAAAAAATAAGCATTTGTATGTATGTCTAGAATCGTAAACTATGTATTTGATCATGTGATTATCTTTGACAAAGTTGTTGTGCATGAGCCCGAGAAGGTTTGTGAGTTGGTATGAATACGCCTACTCTAACGCCCACTTTTTTTAATTAATTACAACGCCTGCCGGGAAGGCCAGACCGCAGGACCGATCTTACTAAAACTTTGACGGGATATAATTAAGACTCCGGCATGACTAAGAATACTTTTTTCGACCGTCTACTTTTTTCAAAATGAACAAAATCAATAAAATTACTCAAAATTAATTGAATATATGTGTAATGCCTTTCTTGCAAATTAATTTTAATTGGTGGCGTAGCAACGCGCGCAAATACCATCTATTATAATCATATTTGAAAACAAGAAAAAGTCTAGTTATACTTTCAAGTACTAAAATTGTTAGTTATATTTTAATAGAATGAAAAAAAAACTGAATTTAAGAATATAATTTTTAACGTACCAGTAAAAGAATACTTTCGAAGAATTAGTTCCATAAGTGACCCAATACTGAAAATAATATGACAATCAAGCTCATTCAAGACCTTTTCGTTCAGGGGTCCCGAATATAATTGTGGAAAAATAAATGCAAACACAATGACTGCTACTGGTGGACTCGCTATTACGGTACAAATGCTCTGATATTAATGTAGATGAAATACATACATATGATTACAACAAGACTGGTGCGCTTTTTTTAATTTCGGTGCGTTTTTGAATTTTTCCGAAAATGTGATGCAATCTTAATTTTAACTAATTTTAAATGCAGTTTTTTAATAATTCATTATCATGAAATCTATACGATGATAAAGGACCTCATTAAATATATTTTAAATACGAATGCATGATAAATGAATACATACTTTCAAATTGATCACATGAAGGTTATTGCTAAAGGTGATTAGTTGTGAATGAAAATAAAATTTACATTTTAAACATGGAAATGAACTGTAGAAGAGAAACCAGGGTTAGAGTCCCAGTGGAGCCCTAACAAACTTTATAGAAAAAAATCAAATCGATGTACTTGAAATAGAAAACAAAAATATCGTGAATAAAAATTGCACATGAAATATGTTCCCTTTTCACATTTTTTCTATTTAAATTTAATGTTAAAAAAATAAAATTGAACAAATTTCATGTGAAATGTTCATTCACGATAGGGGTGTATAATAAAAAAAAGTACTGAAATTAGCCCTTTTTTACCAATTAGTATTTCAGTTGTGAGTTAAATATTCAGTGGTTAAATGCTTATTTTATCTCTATTAGCTCGTTTATTAAAAAATAGGCTTTCCCTATTATTACTTTCACTATTAATCTTTGATCTCTTTTTAAAAAGTTTTATATAGAATTTATAAAACAACGCTGATTATATTATTAAACGGTCGTGTACTCTCTCATCTGGTCCCCAAGATCGTGTGAATTAACATTGTTGGATTTCTTTTAATGGGGTTATTTGATGTCAAAGGTACATGGAAAGAAAAAATAATTTATAGAGTTTTTTAAGTAAAATCTAAATTTGATGCATTGGTTGGTTACTGCCAGGATCCAAGAACATCTTGTAGGGCATCATTCAGGCGACTTCAATGGCTTCTCTCTTAATATACCCTCCACCACCATAAGTGGTAAATGAGGGTTAATATAAGTTTGTCATTCCGTATGTAATACTGAGAAATAATCATCAGAGATCCAGCATCATCTTGGTCCTTACGAAATTCTAAGTCGATTGAGCCATGTTTGTCTACATTTCCGTCTGTCTGTCTGTCTGTCTGTCTGTGTAAAACACTCTCACGTCCAAAAGACACAACCAAAATCAACAAAGCTTACAAAAGCCCGTTTAGAATTCTCCAAAATCAGTATTGTAGAACCAGAGTTATGGACCAAATTATGAGACAACCTTCATAAAAATTTTATATTTTTAAATATTTTTCTTTCATTTTTTTTAAATATATTTCAGTTATTGCACTGAAATTTTATAATTGTTTTTATGATAAAAGAAGAAAGTGTGAGAAAAATAGTAAAAATCGGTTCATGATTTCTCATAGTCCCCATACAAATATCTTCCCGAAATATGGCTTAATAATAAATAATTGCCTGTAAAATTGGAATATTAATACAAAATACGGCAAAAGTAAGTGAGATGCAACAGAAATCGCAAAACGAAATTTTGTTTCGTTTGGTCCATGTTTGACCATAGACCCCATATAAGGTCCGCATCTAAAATTCACCTAAGTGCATATAAATGTTATACAAATACAGTTACCAGGTTAAAATTCGTCACAAATAATTCTTACAGATATATAAATTTTATGGTGGTCGGCCAATAATTGGTCATAGCTCCCATATAAGGACCACATCCGAAAAAGCCATTTATCTTTATATATATATATATCGTATAAATATCGCTACCGACTCAAAACCTTACACAGTTCATTTACATATATACAAACAGCATCCCACAAAATTTTGTGAATTTCGGTCCATTTTTAACCGTATTCCCCATATAAAGCCCATTACCGAAAATCACTTTAATACTCATAAATTTCTTATAAATAACGGTAACGATCCAACATTTTACACGGATCATTTACATACATACATGCCAAAATCAAACTGCTGGATTTTGAGAATATCGGTCGCATATAAGGTCCACTTCCGAAATCTACGTTAGTACTAATATATATCTGAAATATATCGTTATGTTGAAATTCAACGTGAAATATCCTCATATGCATAAAAATCACTGTTTAAAAATTTAAGAAGATTTAAGAACCATTTCTGAAAAACAAATAAACCCGCAAAAATTTCTAATAAATATCGATATTAAACCAACTTTTAATTTTAATCCAGACATCATAACAATATCGGTTATACGGCAATTATTCTAATGGATTTTGTAGTCAGTCAATAATTGGCAATAGCTCCCGAATTAAGTTCATTTGCGAGCATATTTATATTCCATATAACTCTTGTAAATAATGTTATTGAGATGAAATTAAACCAAAATAAGTCTCAAATACGTAGAAACCACATTAGTGGATACTGGAGTTAGAAGCTATCAGTCCATAATTGATCCATTTCTAGTATGCCACCCATAAATCTTCTGTAAATAATATTATTGAGATCAAATTCAAAAAAAAAAGTCTCACCTTATGTCTCACTGTTTTTTAACTTGTGGTGAATATTGAAAAATATTCTTTTAATTTTATAAATTGTTAAATTACACTCGAGATTATTATGAAATTCAGACAAACTCTGTAAAATATGCTGAAAATCGGTAATTACATCAATTATAAAAGGTCAAAATTAGATCAAATTTTAAAATATTTAACATAAATTGTTTTGGTCTTAACAAACAATATATAAAATAATAATAAAATTTGCACTAAGACTGAATAGAAAATACAGCGTAAGGATATTCTACTCCTTTAATCAGTGTACGAGTAGTTTTTGTATTTCTTAATACGTTTAGGTGGAGGGTATTAAAGATTCGGCACAGCCGAATATAGCACTCTAACTTGTTTTTATTGTATTTTTAATAATTATGCGTTGAATCTGTGATTTTTGTTATTGTTTCGTCTTTTATTTTATTCACTAATTTATGAATGACCATGGTTTTTGGCAAACATCCATAAATAACGAAATATATTTGTATATAGTTTTTACCTTTTAGGCCGGTTAGGCTTAAATTAGCAAAGAAATATAAAGAGGAAAAAACTTGTAAAAATTTTTAATTATTGAATGAATTTTTTGTTTAATAAATAGTTTGTGAATGAATCTATAATGTGTTTAATAAACCAATACATACATATGTATGTAGTAGTAGTACTTACTTATGTATGTATAAAGTAGTTATTTTATGATAAAATTAGAATTTTAAATTCAATGACATTTGCAAGTGAACATTGGAAATTATGAATTAGAATTGTTGAGTTTTTATGAATCACGCAATTATGGAATATTTATTATTATTATTACTTTTAGTTCATAACATGTTGGGAATTTAGATAAGTGGGTCTATCGGTCTGGCAGGCAGGATGAAATCAAAAATTAGATTAGATAAAATTTCTGATTGGTAATGGTAAATATTTTGTTTTGTGTTTGAATCTGAGTAAAAAACTCATTAATGCTTAAAAAAAAACACTTTCATGATCATGTAATGAGTGCAAATGCTAAATTCTTACACTTTATTACTTGCAGAATAAACATTGCAGGCAAGTTCTAACCACAAAAGTTTATAAATAAGTGATTAGTTTAATATCGCTAAACTCGCTACAAGTAATGATTTAAACAATAAGTAGGCTTGAAGTGTGCTTTAAGACAAAATTTTCATACAAAGTTTTCTTAAAGTACACTTGAAGTCTACTTTAATTTTTTATAAATACGGCAGTAAATATATAGTTATGTTTCACAAAAGCCCCTATCAGTGAAACCAGAATGTGCTCATACAAATGACTATAAATAAGAAATCTTAAATTATATTTCTAACATGGCTTAAATAGTAAAACTCGGATTTTGGGATTTTTCAGAACTAGCTTTTGCAAAAACGAATGATTCTAGAGCAGTGAACGTCACTTCTAGACACCAGTGGCCAAAAACGAACGAATATTTTAATATACACTAGATATTGTAAAATATTACAAAACATTTATTTATTCATGAAGGAATTACTACTTGTACCGACTACTGATCTAGAGGAAGTTGTGCTTTAAAATCACATTTTTTTTTTAACAATATCGAAAACTGTTCTTAATATATAACAAACGGCCTTTTTATTTATTTTTTAACGCTCACTGTCATGCTAAATTTTATTGCTCATTAGTTTTGATTTGTTTTAAGTTAATCATCACACTAATAGCTTCGATTTTGGTTGTAACACTTTAATTAAATTTATTCAAAAGTTACAATTTTATGACGTATCTCCAATCGGCTGGTGTTTTCGTTTGCACGGTAGACTTCTAGTTTGGCCAAATTAGTCATATTTTAAATGATTTTAATGTGATATTTATGGTATTTTCGGGATGGCAATAAAATTGATGAGGAATTCTGGTCACAGGCACTTAAAATCACTTGTATAAATTAAAAATTTATTACAGTATTTTATAATCTTGTTTGCTGATAATTAATAAAAATAATTTTACGACGTAAAATAAAATGTTAAAAACTTTAAGCTCTAACTATTTACATAAGTATGTATATAGGTATGTATGTAGGTATGTACGAGTATGTCAATCGCCATTTGATTACTTATCTGCATTTTGTTTGCGTTGGTTTGAAAACAAAACAAAATTAAGGGAAAATCCAATCCCGCATTGCTAAAAAATCCACTCCCCTAATATATCGTATGTATGTACATACATATATAGATAAGAATAGATACATTATAAATGTCCTTATAAAGATGCATTCAGACGGGATGTATTTTACATACACGCAGAGAAAAAACATGGTTGTGGTAAACATAATCTAAGAGCAACATATTATGATAAGATTTATAATTGTAGTCAAAACATATTATGATGAATATAAGTGCCATGAAATATCATATTATGATGAATTATCGTATCATCGTATTATTTCATCGTAATATATTCTTGTTATAATATAATAACATCATATTATAACCTAATATAATCATAAAATTGTCATACATGATCATATTATGATCCAAGGTAACCATATTATAGTTTAAAGTAATCATAATATGATCTAAGGTAATCATAATATGGTCTAATATAATCATATTATTATTTAAAGTAATCATATTATGATATATAATAATCATATTATGATAGTACTTTATCATAGTATGTTAAATTAATATCATTTTATTTTTACTATTTATCATATTATTAAAGTATCATAAATGAGTGCAAAATTATGCAATGTTACCAGCTAGAACATTACAGTGGGTGGCCAAATTATTAGTTACACTATAGTTTTTCTTATTAATTAAGATTCAACCGCTTTTAATACGTATATAAATCTGTTTCTTGTACCAGATGTTTTCGTATTTTAATTCTGGTAATACTGTTAAATATTTTGTGCAGTGTCAACAATGATTGGTAACATTAGAGTGCAGTTGTAGATCATTCTGCTCTGAAGTGTGAAATATGCAATTTTGAGGTTATACAAACAAAATCTTATAGAGGCATTGACTAAAGTCTGGCATCACGATGAAGAACTAAAAAAATGTTTAAAAATGCATTCAGAGCCTGCAAGAAATTGTGCAAGCTGTAATTGATGCCAAAGGAGGTTCTACGAAATATTAAGATTTTTTTATCAAAAAATTTATTTTCCTCAAATATATGTTTTTAAAACAAAAGAATTTATTTTTAATTGAAATAGAAACACTTAATTTAACTTAAAGAACAAATAAAATGATAAATTTTCACTATTTTAAAATGTTATACGGTTTCAAACTAAACAATTTTGCATGTGTAACTAATAATTTGGCCACCCACTGTATGTCTAATGAAGACACAATTATTTTAGTTTTTCGTATAAACACAAAACAAAAAACTTACAATCACTAGTTAGTATTTTTGTAAATAGAAATGCAAAAATAAAGTAGATACATAAAAAATTAGATTTATTTGTAGTTATTTTTAATAGATTTTTATTTTGAGAAATTTAAGATTATTTATTTTGGTATTTTACACTTCTTTGAAAATTGTGTATTTTGTCGTAATAGTTAGTATATTTTAAATTGTTTTTGTTTTTTAATTATAGAAACATTTAAATCCAATTAATAATCTGATATCACGCAGACAAACTACTTAACTGATGCAAAAGCATTCTACAAATGATGAACACAAAATATTATTCAAATTAAACATATTTTGTTTGAGTACAAATAGTTGTAAATAACATAATATGATTGAATTGTTATCATTCAATAGTTGTGGTAAACATTTTTTAAAAATAATTATGTTTCAGTGAACCATATTCAATGTTATATTTGCGATAAACATAAAAACGTTTCTAGTAACTTAATTATTTTTAAAATCAAATTAAAATAACAATTATTTGTGTACAACAACAATATATTGTTACCAAAAAACACGGTGTAGTTGTCGTAACCATGTCCAATCATGTTTTTTCTCTGTGTGTATGTACTGTCAAATTTTCCATCTGTAACAGTTGTACACATTGTGTGAGACATATAAAACTTTGCATGTGTAAAATACATGTGGAAATACATATATAATTTTTTCGATTAGAACACACTCTATTTTCCTGTGACAAACATAAACAAAACAGCCGGTTTGTTTTGAAACAAATTTGTTTGAAAAAATATATTGCAAAGAAAAATTAAAGAAAATGAATAATGAACATGAAAAAGTAAGTTTTTTTCGAATTTTAATAAATTAAATTATGTTTATTAAATTTATTGCAGTTAGATTGGCCAAAAGAAGCTCTTCTTGAAACTTATACACGTTAAAAAGTCAGCTTTTGTTTACATTTATAGGTTATGTCAAACGGAAAACCGGAAATGAGCAGGTGTGATAGCAAAAATTATCTATGAATCGTATGTAAAATGGAAATTTTGACATACATACGGAATTACATATGGGTAAGAAAAGTGACAGTACATATGTAAAATAGCTACATCCCGTCTGATAGCACCTTAAGTTTGTTTGCTTGTTTATTTTGCAATAACGCCTAATGCTGGTTTTAGACGGTATGTATTTTGCAGTGTACTTTTCAGTTGTACGATACGTAATTGTGCATGTCTGTCAAAATTAGCAATTTACAGGCAGTTTATAAATTTTGCTTTCACACGTCGCGACGGTTTTCAGTTTCATCTGACAAATTCTATCATAGAACACAACAGCTGTCTTTGTTACGATTATTTTCGCGGGAGTTTTGTGTATTTGCAAATATAGTTTGAAAAAATGGATTAAGAAATAAAATAATTTTAACTTGCAGCATTATTGCAATAATAGCTAAATTAAAGAATTAAAGAGAAAATGTGTCATGTGGAACCAAAAATTGTTAATTAAAAATTAATTTGTATAGATACGTTTTGTAAATACATATTTTAATACAAATTTATTGTTTTGTTTAATACAATTTTTTAAAATATAAATTTGCTAAAACACAAACACTGTGTTCTTGGCGCCATAAACAATTTTAACTCTTTTAATGATACAAATGGACTTTTACAATTTTTCTCAATGGTGCAGATTTAATTTATTGGAGTTAAATATTAAGAATATCTGCATTTTTTTAGACCTAATCCGATTGAGACTTCTTATTATATTGATACTGTTATTTTAAATAAAGTTCAAACCATATGGGATCTTGGCATACTGTTGGATCATAGGCTTGATTTTCGCGATCACATCTCTATAATGGTAAATAAAGCCTATGGGGTACTTGGAATCATGAAGCGCTGGTGTAAGGAATTTTTAGATCCTTATATTACAAAACTTTTATATACTTCTCTTGTTCGACCAATTCTTGAGTATGGATCAATTGTTTGGGATTCTTGTTATTCAATTCATATCAATAGTATTGAATCGGTACAAAAACAGTTTTTAGTTTTCTGTCTCCGTGGTCTTGGTTGGAATTCTTATGTCTTGCCACCGTATCAAAATAGACTTGCTTTGATAAAATTGCCAACTCTATATAGTCGACGACGATTGATGCTGAGCGCTTTATTTGTTCTGGGCATAATTCGTGGTGATGTTGATTCGGAGTTCCTGCTTAGTCAACTAAACTTCAATGTTCCTGTTAGACCAACCCGCAATTTTGAACTCTTAGCATTAAAATACTACCGTTCTGTACATGCTAATAATGATTCTTTTCGTCGTGCATGTGTTAACTTTAATTATTGCTATCACCTTATGAACATATCTGAGAGTAATGACGTACTGAATACAAAAATTACTTTATATCTGATTTGTTGAACTAATTATTTATATATCGGGTGGTTAAATTGTAAGGGCCGATGTTGAATGTGAACCACACCTAAACGCCAAGCTTTTTTCTGAATTTTATTTGACATTTCTCTATTTCAGACTTACTCAATTTGAACCATGGAGAGATACACAATCCAACAATGTGTTAAAGTTATCCAGACTTATTATGAAAATGGGCGTTCAAATCAAAATGCATATCGTGCACTTCGTGATTTTTTTGGTCAATTTGATCGTCCAAATGTGCGTACAATCGCAAAAATCGTGGAAAAATTCGAGCAAACCGAGTCTGTAGAAGATGTGAGAACACCAGTGCATGCTTGTACAGCTCGTACTGCAGAAAATATTGCTGCTGTTCGCAATAGTGTGGCTGAAGAGCCGTCCACCTCAACTCGTCGTCGTGCCCAACAATTGCACCTCTCACGCTCGTCGTTGATGAACATTATTCATAAAGACTTGCATTTACACGCTTACAAGGTGCAATTGGCTCAAGAACTAAAGCCTCTTGACAATTCCAAACGTCGTGAATGGGCAGAATGGTGGCAAGAAATGGCAACAGTGGATGATCAATTTTCGAAGAAAATCATCTTCAGTGATGAGGCACATTTTCACCTCAGTGGATTCGTCAATAAACAGAATTGCCGCATTTTGGCGAATGAGAATCCAAGATTGATTGTCGAAAAACCAATGCACCCACAAAGAGTGACTGTTTGGTGCGGTTTATGGGCTGGCGGCATCATCGGGCCGTATTTTTTCCAAAATGAGGCCGGTCAGGCAGTTACTGTGAATGGTGTTCGCTATCGTGAGATGATAACGAACTTTTTATGGCCCGAATTGGAAGATATGGATGTGGACGATATGTGGTTTCAGCAGGACGGTGCCACTTGCCACACAGCTAACGAAACAATGGCTCTTTTGCGCAACAAATTCAATGGCCGTGTTATCTCACGTAATGGCGATGTCAATCGAAAATTTGGACCATTGGAAGGAGGTGTGCCGCCGTGGTCGCGGCGCCCATTTGGCCGATATTTTGTTCCATACATAATTGAGTAATACCAATATATCATAATAAAATAAAATTACAATAATTTCCTAAATAGTTTGTGTTTTATTCAAAATCAACATCGGCCCTTGAAATTTAACCACCCGTTATATTACTCTTTTGTCATTTATATGTAGTCAGTAAGGATGTAAAATCTATTGACCTAAATAAATAAAAGGACACTGTCTATGTCAATGAAAAAATCATTTTATTTGCTTTTCAAATACTGGCTAAAATTCTGCGTTATATAGAATTTGCATTAAAAAAAATATTAAATTTATTAATCAGCATTTTTTTCTATAAAGCCATTTTTTTGTTATTTCTTCTCCTACATTGAATACTACTCGTAGGTACATATCAACCATACTAAAGTCTAAACGTCAATTAAATGTCGTCTCAAATAAACAAAATTTATTTTAATCCACTTTCTGGTAAATCCCCCTCTTCAGCCTTAAATAGTTAGATAACAAAACAACAACTGATTAAATAAAATAAATAATATAATAAAACAAAATACATTTTAAAAACCAACTACGCAAGAAAATTGAACTTAATTCGTATTTATTTAATAATTTATTTTTATTTATTTACGTTTCTAATGACTACAGCATAAGTTATACACACATACAGACATACATTTATATAAACATACATACATAATATGTACATATGTACGGATAATAAAATACAAATATTTATGTTTCCTGCTCTCCCCCAATCGCTCTCTTGACACATTCTACTGTACAACAAACGCTAGTAAACAATAATAAGCAGAAAAAAAGCTATAAAAATCAGCCTAAATAGATAAAACAAGTTATAGTACAAGTTAAAGCTGTGCCGAATCTTTAATACCCTACAGCTAAATATAATGAGAATTACATATTAGGACTGTGCAAATTGTATTAGTATTTTATATGTATATTGTTTGAAAGACAATTTTACGAACACCATTATTTATTTAAAATGTTTAGAAATTGTATCTAATTTTGACCATTTATAATTGCTTTCTTTGAGTTGGTCTGATTTTTATAACAATCTTGAGTGTAAATGAACAATTTATAAAATTAAAAGAACATTTTTCCATATTCACCACAAGTTAATAAACAGTAAATAACAGGGTGTTGGTTGAATTTGGTTTCAATAACTATATTTACAAGAGATTTATGGGTGACTTTTGAGAAGTGGAGCAATTATGGACTGCTAGCTTTAAACTCCAGTAAACTAATGTGATTTCTATGTAGGCTTATTTTGCTTCAATTTCATCTCAATAACGTTATTCACAAGAGTAGTATGGTTGGTTGTTATGCTCGGAAGTGGACTTAATTCGGGAGCTATTGCCAATTGCTGACTGACAGCTACAAAATCCAATAGCATAATTGCCGTATAACCGAAATTGGTTCGATATCGCTATTTATTAGAAATTTTTGTGGGTTAAATTGTTTTTCGCAAATGGTCCTTAAATGACAGCTAAGCAGTGTTGCCAATTTAGCGTTTTTGTGGCTAAATTTAGCCATTTTCAATATTTTGTAGCCACACAAAAATGAATTTAGCTCTTAGCCACTTTTGTTTTTAGCCATTTTTCATTTGATTTAGCTATTTTTTAGCCATTTTCTCATATGAGAACAGTTTTAGGGTTTTCTAAACAAATGTAAGAAAAACCTAATTAAATTTAACATTAATAATCGTATTAACGTTCGATGCATAATTATGATATCATTAAATACATATTAGTGCACAAAAATTAGTGAATTAGTGAACACTTGCACTGCTAGTTGTAATAAAACAAAATCGCTACAAATCAATACTTTTTACTACTAGGAAATACAACTTTGCACAAAACACTTTTTAAAACGTGTTACTTTCAAATATTCAAAAAGGAAAAAAACAACCGTGTACTAAATAATGTATAGATATAGAAACATTAAAAAATCAAGATATGGATAAGAAGTACAAACAAGCATTTAGGAAAGAATGGCTTAATAATCCAAAATTTATAGATTGGATACAAGAATGCAAAAACACTGAAAAGACCTACTGTAAATATTGCAAATGTGAAATTAATGCAAAATATTTCAACCTTAACAACCACGCCGATACCAGAAAACATATAAATGCTGTTGGAAGTGCGTCCGGAACTAACCTGCTGGCCTTCAAACCTATTTGCTTAAATCTACAAAAGCCTCTTTATGTATGTTCTTAGCAATCCACAGCTCTGATCCATCATTTAGGAGAATTTTGTAAAAGTAAATTTAACTGCACTGCTCCAAAAGTACATAGAACTAAATATAGCAATATCATTAAAAAATGTTCTGGGTCCTCATTTAAATGAAGACCTGTTGAAAGATATTGGGGATAGCTATTATAGTATTTTAATAGATGAATCTAGTGATGTTACATAGACCAAAATTTTAGGTATGTTTTCGTATTTTATTATTGTTTACATTAATTATTTGTATAATAATTTTTAGATTTAGCCATAATATATTTTAGTCGAAGCAAACGTAAAATTGTATCCACATTTCTAAACATTGAAACACTGGACGGTGGCACAGCCGATAACATTGTAAATGGAGTAAATAATTCTCGAATTATATTTCTCAAAAAACGGTGAGTTACATCGATGATGTTTACAGATGGATCGTGGACAATGAAAATTGCTGATGACGCTCTTGACAGGGTAGAATATGCATTCCAGTTTGCCAATTGTTCTACATAGTACTTTACAATAGTATTCTTTGAAAATGTGAACTATTACCCTGAAAGAATAAAACTTTTCTCTTAAAAAAGGAGTAAAAAATTGTATTAAACGAATAAATAATTTGAATAGTTATTTATGAACTATTTAAAAACTTTTATCTTTGTATAAAAACTAAAAGGAAAATATGATCTTTGTGTAATTATTACTGTAAAAAAATATATTATGAATTATTTTTGATACAATAATGTTTAGCTATTTTTCTTTAGCTATTTTTAGCAATTTTTTAGCCATTTTCATACAAAGATTTGGCCATTTTTAGTCATGAAGTTTTGGCAACAGTGCAGCTATGACAAATCATTCTTAAATTTCGAAACAGAGAAATTTATGCATATGAGGATATCTCACGTTGAATTTTAACATAACAACGGTATATTTAAGGTAGATATGAGTAATAAAGTGAATTTTGGAAGTGGACCTTATATGTGAGATATAGTCAAGTATGGACCGATATTCTCAAAATCCAGCAGTTTGATTTTGGCATGTATGTAAATAAACCGTATACAATTTTGTATCGGTACTCTTATATATAAGAGATTTATGAGTATTGAAGTAATTTTCGGAACAGGTATTTATATGGGGGATACGGTTAAATATGTACCGAAATTTACACAATTCCGTAGTATGATTTATGTGTATATATAAATGATCTATGTTTTGAGTCGGTACCGATATTTACAAGATAACTATAAAGATTAAGGACATTTTCGGATGTGGTCCTTATATGGGAGCTATGGCCAATAGTGGGACGACCATCGTAAAATTTAGTATTATATATACCTATTTAGGTGAATTTTGGAAGTGGACTTAATGGTGAAACATGGACCGAACTAAACTAAATTTCATTTTGCGATTTATTTTTACATAAAACTTATTTTTGCCCAATTTTGTATTGATCTTCCAGTTTGATAAAGCATTTATGTATTATTAAGACATCATCATCATCTGAAACAAATGTGTGTATGCGTAATATTTTCATCACAGTTTTTCCTTTTATCATAAAATCAACGTATACAAAATTTCAAAGTATTATCTGCAATATATTTCAAAAAAAAAATTGCTAAAACTTGATTTAAAAATATTAAATTTTTATGGAGGTTGTCTGGCATTTTGCTCAAAAACTCTGGTTCTACTGCACCGAATCTGCTGATTTTCAATACCATAATGTCTAACAAAATACAAAATAGTTTTCTGGAAATTCTGCGAAATTTAATTATGTGTTTTACACGGACGGACAGACAAACGGACATAGATCAATCGACATAGAATTTTATAAGGATAAGGTTCTCAGATGAATATTATCAAAGTTTCACACAGAATCACAAACGTACATATACATATATACCCTTATGCACCACTTGTAGATATGGAGGGTATAATAAAATTTTCATTATATTGTATTAGCAAAAGCCGATATTTAAATTAAACATAAAAAATCATCATTAGCACCACTATTTTTTTTTGTATAGATACGATTATATTTAAACATTCAGATAAAGAAAAATCTTTATCGACACTGCCGTAAAGACATGTTTAACAATTCAGTCAGCAAGTAAAATTCCTGGAAACGAACGAGAGTGAACAACACCATTGCCACCAACATTGAAAAAAAAACCCAGTAGACATTTTTAAGAACCAGTGTAGGGAATTTTCGCCGTTAATTGCTTGGCAAAGTCTTCTGAAGAATGTTTATTAGAAGTGATTTATTTTTTCTTGGTTTCCGATTTTCTTCAATTTTGCTTATAATATTTTACACTTGAAGTCCTCGAAGTTCAAATTTTATCAGTCGAATGGTTGAAGCTGACACATACTGAAACACTGCATTTAGGGAAACAAAAAATTGTTTCTTCATTATGCATTTATTTCAAACATTAAAGATATTACATACAAGTACATACTTGGAAAGAGATTAGTTGGAACTGTACGCTCTAAAATGTACTACTCTAGGATGTACTACTGTACTAGGATAACCGGTTTTTGTTATCCTAGTGTAATCAAGAATCAAAACCAGCTGACAAATAAAGTAGGGACAGCAAAGTCTTTGGTTCTTCAGAAAGCGTTTTAATGGCAAAACCAAAATCAGATATATGTAGTCTGATCGTAGATAAATGTAACAATTTTCAGAGAGAGAGAATACTTAAAAACTATGATAATTGCTGATCTTGTAAAGTTTTGTATATATTACCGAAATTAAACAAACAATTTAATAACATTTCAGCTAAATTATGGATGTAGAATTGGCTGAGAAAATCTTACCATGATCCAATGCAAATTTTCTTTGCGAATCCAGAAAATTGTGCGGAGATTCGGAAAATAAACTGTTTTTTTTAAATTTATTTTTATTATTGAATCTTTCTTATCGAAATTTACAATAAGTATTCAAATCTTAATTCTACTTGTTGTTTATTAGTTGTTACCAATGTAACCAAGAGCTGCTGTATTCAAATTTTAAAAATGTCTTCTAGTTAGGCTCAAAGTATCGGTTCTTTTTAGCCTCTGGTGACCTTCGAGCTGAAGCAGACCCCGTGCGAGGTAGTTAGGGTGGGCCATTAGTTTATCGATGTAGCTGATTGAATATTTTTTAATTTCCTCCTGGATAGTGGGGACGTTGAGAAAGTAAACTTATCTTGGAAAAATATTCGAAAATGTTTTGTGTAATTGGATACTTTTTAAAAGATTGTAAAATTTGGACCTAAATATAATTAAATGTAAATGCTTCCACAAAGAAGGTATGAACATATCAATGGTTATGTTTTAAAATTGAGGCAGAATTAGTTTAATGTGTAGCGCGTTTGATCATTAAGCATGAGTTGGTATTTGTGACCTGAGTTTGATTCCCAGCCGCTGTCACTCAAAGCAACATCAGTTTCTGATAATTATTAGTTTTCTTTTCTATCCATCATAACTAATATTTATCACACCGCCCTCCTTCGGTGGTATGGCATTTAAACGCCACCGAAGTAAAATAATTAAATAAAGGCTATAAAATCAAGTTTTAACATTAATGCGCCTACTCACCACCAGAGGCACTGCAATACTGTACTATTAATAAACATAACGTTATATGAAAAGCTTTTCTCTACTTTCACCACCTATTCTTCTTCTACCTATCCCATTCCAAACAAAGTAACACAATTAATTAATTAATATATGGGCATATTAATTGCCAAAGTATTACTTCTCTTAAAAAAAAATATAGTTTGGTGGCATGTTATGCATGATGCTTTTCACCGGAGGGCTGTTGAATGTGTTCTTAGTATCATTGACATTCAAATACAGTAGGGGAAGTAAGGTCCACGCTAAAGACTGGTTGCTGGAGGATTTAATTGCACTGCAATTAGTTCTCAACTGTAAGGGCTAAAATTTTAATCTGTTAGCTCATGGTCTGAGTTTATTATGAACTGGAATGCTATGAAGCTAATCATGGAAATGTTAACTACACAATTATTTTAATTGTTAAACTTTACCCTCTGTGAGTGTATACTGGATAAGTAGAGCTGTGTCGTCCATGAACGAACGAGTTAAAATGAACGGATCACTTCATTGAACGAAATGAGCCGGTCATTTAACTGAAAGGTTTTCGTTCAATAGTGTACGGATCAATTGCGTTCAGCTGCTGTTTGTCAAAAGACAAGAAGAAAATCACCTTCAATAAGGGTTGTATTCATTCGTTAAAAGTGAACGATTGAACGAATTGAATGAACGAATCAGTCTTGGATAAATGAACGAAAATGGCCGGTCACTGAAATGAACGACCGGGCACAACACTACTGATAAGACATCATATTATAGACATCTAGGTTTACGAAAGAATGAGGTGTATCTAAGATGATTGGCAAAATTGCCTGATATTCCTGTAACTAATTGTAAATCGCTAATCCAACAGCAACTGTTGGGGCAAGTTGCTGCCCATAGAGCCTAACCCAGGATTTTTTCTTTTCTTTATAATACATGCATATGAATGCAACGCGAACCTGTAGCATGTGTCACTATTGAGGACAGAGTTCCAAATGTAATTTGCAATGATATTCCTGCAGATTTCCTGCTAGATTTTCAACAGCTACTATATTTTGTCAGATACTTGTTCAATTCTTAAGCATGTAACACCTTATATCAGAATATTACAAGCCTAATCTTCTTTTAATACTGCTCCTATTGGGTGTTTAATTTCTTAACATTGTACCTGTATCCACAACATACATATCTTTACTTGCCTGATTGCTAACCATTCGAATTTATGGCTTTCATTTGTTTGTTTTTAATTTTATGAATATATTCGTATATTTTTTTCTATGCAGAGACTGCTTTTTCTCTTCTTTTCTTATTGTGCATATAGTTGTTTTTAATTTAATTTTTTATTGCATAAATTAATACATTTTTTTTATATATTTTTTATAAATATGTATAATAATAATAATTATGAAATAAAAATTCCAATTTTATTAGTTATATTCAAATATTAAATACAAATATTTGCAATAACGATCAACCGATTTTATGTAAATACAACACGCGCAGTTAATGATGCTCTCAGTTGTTGTGGGTTCTGTTCTGTTCAAGGCGGTTTTTCAGGATTTAATATTGATTTTTAAATAATTTGAAGTTGAAAATATTATACATCTGTTTGGTTTTATTTGCTTGCAGTTACAAAAAATATGTGAAGGAAATCGAATTACCAGCGCCAGCTGTTTATTTTTAAACATTTACAAATAATATAAGACTCATATAACTATTCCCTTAATTTGAAATACATACTCGTAGTACCTATTTCATGTCTAAAAGTCGTTTTGTGTTTCTTTTCTTTTTTACCCAACACTTGTTTCAACTAAATGTCTGCTAAATTTTTTCTACTTTTTTTTTTTGATACTCATACATATGTATATGTACTCGTATCTATGTATGTAGTATGTATTTTGTAACTTATTTAGATTATAGAGCATTAAATTGTATTTAAAAATAATTATGCAAATTTTATTTGTAAGTTTGTGTAAAAAAAGTTTAAGACAATAAGAGTAAAAAAACGAAATAACACTTACAACATGTTCTCACATGCTAAAATTAATTTTTGCTTTAAAATATATCAAGTGTAAGAAACAGAAACTACTGTCCGCCAGTGTCGACTAGAGCATAAGAATTGCTTGTTTGAAACTTCAGGTAAATGCATTAAAGTCGGCAAATTTCAGAGTCAAGTTAAGCAGTAATCGACATATAGAGAACATGAAACTTGCATAAGATGGAAACGGAAAGGGTCGTAATGTCCTATGTATCATTATCATCCAACTCGTAATTATGAGCACCATAAATGGAGCACCATTTACATATGTATAAGAATGGAGAACATTCATATAGACATTTTTATGTCACCATTAACAAAAGACGAGATTAAAAAATTCTTTGTTTTTCTGTTTTAATTTACTTGTGATTTATTGAATATTTGTAATTTATAGTCGTTCCAGCCCGACAGATATTATATAATCTGCACCCAGTATTTATGTAAATGAGTCAATAGGTCATAGCTATTATGGAATGATCATTCAAAAATTTAGTTCTATGACTTCTGTTACCGTTACCGTTATCGTTACCGTTATAAAATTAGGTGTCATGATTGCTGTATATATGAAACATATTTGTGTTGAATAATATTTGGATACCAGTATTTTTAAGGAAGGACTCATCCTTATATGGATGCAGCACAATATTTGTAGATGTTATTAGGTTTCATGTACCCATGTAAACCCATAAATCGACTCAGGAAGTGATGCTGCGTCGATCGGTATACTTTAAGGTGGATATTAGATTAATATTTATGGGCGTTACAAATATCAGCTCAAATTCAATATACCCTCCCCATTATGGTGGTGTGGAGTATTAAAACCAGAGGTGTGATATCGCAAGTTGAAGCCAGCCCGTTAACAGGCGCAAACCGAGAAATTAGCTGCTCACCAACATTATATTTCAATAAAGCAATTGTTTATTTTACACATTTAACGCAGATTTCCTTAAGAAAGCAGTAATTTGGAGGAGTTGAGTAAAATTACGATGACATTCATGACGATCATTATTCTTACAGAGGCTGTTCCCCACAGCTGGATGCCGTACGACCATATTGAATTTATAAAGCAGAATCTTGTAGTTCAAGACTAGTGCTGAGGGACGAATAAGGACCCAGTGCATATGAGTAGCTTTCAGTTCTATACGTCTCCATGTTAAAAAATGCCAAGGTATTATACATGGTTTTATTCTGATATTCTGATACTTTTAATCTGTATTGAAGGGCAACTATCTTTTTTTTAAGTGAACGTAACATGAACGTATTTTGAAGAGGACATGGAATAATTCGATGGGATACACCAGCAGAAATTTGCCGATATGAAGATATCACATCTTTTGATTTTATTTGAAAAGGTCTGTTTGTAATATAATTTTCAGGAAACTTGTGTTTATTCTCAAATAAAAACATAACATAATTTTGTATATATATAGACTCAAAATTGTCAATCAGACCTGCTTACAAGAAGGCTTTGTAGAGCTTGGTAGAAATATTATGACAAATTTAGGCTGCCTGTTCGAAAAAATTCTCAGCAATTTTGCAATATGCCTGGGAAGACAAAATTTCTAATAATATCCATTAAAAGTTGTTTTAAACGGAAAATTATTTTTAATGACTTTAAATGATACTGAAAATTCTCGATAATGAAAATTCGTTCCCATTGACTGAAAACTAATTGTCTATCACCGCCTGTAGGGCACTCAAGACCATATTGTTTTTGTTGTTATGCTAGAAGTCAGAAAGAAAATTAAAAACCTTTTAAATTTGATGGAAAATTGTCTTAAGAAGAACCCCTTAATTTACAACAATGAAGACGGAAAAAACAATAACAACAAGACACACTTAAAAGTATAACGAAGCAAGTGGTAACAGTAAAGTGCCACAAAATTTATGATTGTAAATAAAGGAGTCTTTAAAGCAAATGCTAGTGATGGGTGGCGGTTTTATGTATATGAAACTGTAACTCCAACAAATACCTATTCATAACAGGCACATTTTGGAAAAACAAAAAACAATAAACAACAACAATAATGAACATGCAACAATGTTGCCTCAAATCTGAGGTTGCCACTAAGAAAATTATAAATTACACATAATTGCTAACAAAATTACCCAAATAATCAAAATACCTCCGTAGTCCCCGATATTTAAAATTGTATGTAAAAGAGTTAGAAATCTCAAGCAAATATGATGAGTTTTTGTGTCAATGGACAAATAGCCCACTGTCGTAGACGCAATGTTTTCACTTGTGGTGATTTTAATTTATCATCTAATCAGAATTTTAGGTACTGGAGTATTTTTAATAAACAGCAGCAGTCTGCTAATAAAATTTGGAATTACACTGGACGACACACCGAAGTAAAAAAAAAAATAGCACACGATACACATATGTGACAAATAAAAAATGAAGTGGCAACACTGCTGAAATCATGCAGCAGTTAAGAGAGAATGTGTAACTTCTTCTACCAAGTCCCAATTTACACGAAGCAATTTTTGTTGAAAATATTGATACAATTTTTTCCCTGAAATTTCTTCGGTGTCTACACAGTACAATACAATTGCTTGCAATATAATTGCAATATCGTATGTCGTATATATACATACTTTTAAGAATATACACACATTTGAAACACATATGTAATACAAATAAGAGATGTCTAAATGGTAATCAGGTAAGCTTTAATAATTGCTTAGTGTAAATTGTTACTTAGGTTTTATTTTTATTATTAAGTATGATGAGTATTTTTTAACAAGACGATGCGAAAAAAAGGAATTCGTGACTTTGTGGCTAAATTTATGAATATTTTTTTTGTTGTTTGTACTAAACGACGTTCGTTCACATGTACAGGCTTTATTTCTGTATAAGTTTACTGGTAGAAATAGAAGGGCTCAAGTAAGCCTGCTCATCTGTCTGTGCTTGGCGTTCGTCTTTTACAGTTTATTTAATAAGAATTTCAATTTAAATGACTGTTAACGAAACAAAAAAAAAAATTATAAAATAAGGGCGACAATGAAATGAGTGAAGGATAAAAGGAGCCCTGAGCAAGGTGGAAAACTGAAACACAAAACTGTATACTTTCAAATTAAGCGGCAATAAGGAAGCGGAAGTATGCGTTTAATATTATGCAATGATTATTTTAGAGCCAACAGGTTGGGGAAGAAATTAGTTAAGTAAATATAAAAAAAAAAGAAATTCCTTCTTTAAGATGCTGAATCTTATATACAGCGTGGCACACAACTAAATTTGCCAACAGTAGACATTGCGTAAATTGGGAAAATCCCCAAAAATTGTAACAATGTCATTTTTATTTTCAGTTGTTGTTGCATTTTATTAGTTTTCATCACAAATTTCAGGTCATAAAAGTAATTTGCATTTGAAAATCATAGTTAATTTTGTTGGGTTTGTTTGATAATTTTCTTAATTGTTCTTAGAATTTTGAATGTTTGTTGTTAAAAGGATACGTGCAATGTATTTTCCAATTGTTATTAGTAATAATTTTGACCTTATTGTGGTATGAATATCTTTGCGTTAAAAAGGCTGGAGAGAAAATAATTTAACATTTCCGAAATTATTATAAATAAATTAAAATCCTTTGTGATATGTTTGATTGATTTTTTTATGTATAGTCGCGAAAGCATTTAAAATTTACCAATGTCCAAAAAATTAAAAATGTCCAAAATCGTTCAATGCAGGGGAGGAAAGACTATAATACTCATGCCACACCATTTAAACCTATATTTCTTCTGACCAATGTAAACAACGAAAAAAAACCACATAGTGCTAAGAGCCATAAATATATACGGTCGTCTTGCAAGGTAAATGGTTTTTATTTTGTAAATTAACAGATTGATGAGGCTATCATTCGCTGAAATTAATAAAAAATACAAAATTTTGCGAGTCGGCACTTTGTTATATTCTATGACGAAAGCAAATGCAACATTTTTGGTTCAGATTATCGACATAAGGTCTAGTGTAAGCCAAAAAAAGCCTTAAGTATGACTATACGAAACCCACGGTTAATTATGATGGCAGTTCTATGGCGTAATTGGGCTGCATTTATGCCAATGGAGTTGGAATGGTAATCTTGTATATACTGATGATATTATTGGCCACCAAGGATATTGGCCAATGCCGAAAGCAAATTGTAACTCCAGAGCAGAAAAATAGATTCACAACGAAATATTGTTAATTTTAACTTTCTAATGAACCGAAATAGATGGTTTTAGATGTTAAAATTTAGCTTTTTCACAGTAACAAACACTTGTCAACACCTCCTTAATGCTCGGAGCTGAGCCGCATAGACATCGTAGAGGTATAAAATATGTTTAATTATTTTCCTTTCGGTCTATTCTTTTGTTGATCTTCACAGTTGAGTACAATAAGGAAAAAAATTTACTAATAACAATTGGAATATGTAACATATGTGCATATATGTATATAACATGTTTCTTTTTAACAAAATAAATAAAAGAATTCTATGAAAAATTAAAAAAAAAATACTAAAAAGTTAAAATAAAATTAACAGGACTTTAAACAATACAAAATACTTTTCAAATTACTACAATTCAGCAATTTTATATTAATACTAGCTAACCCGCTGTACTTCGCTACCTTTATATTTTCCTGTTATAATGGTCGCTTCTACTAAATTATTTCTCAGTTTTTTTCCTGCAAGTCCGAGTGTCATTGCAAGGCCGTGGTGATCGATATTACGCAGTAAAATAATTGGCACTCCAATTTTATGTTGAAGCACATGTGGTGGAAAGCCTGGCACATCGAGTGAATTTAAGAACTCAACAGGATAATTAACGGACTTACGGCTTGCTTGATTGATTTGACGCATTTCAAAGTGCTATCCATCTTCTCCATATGGAAAAATAATAGGATACTGAAGCGCGTCATGCCCCTTTGTCCACTCAAGAATTTATTATTTCGTAAGAATATCCTATTGTGAACATTTATTGACGATCGGCCCAGTAGTTAAGACTATATTACGATTTTTAATTTTCTTAAAAAGGGGCGTGGTCCCATCCACTTTTCTCCTGGTACGTATTCCTAATTATGCCAACACCACATGTACCACATATCATTGACGTAGGTCAAAAAATGCCCAAAATATGGCGAATTAAATTTTTGGGTTATATGGGCGGTGCCACCCCCGTTTGTATAATCAAAACTTCATATAGCCTATTATTCCTTTCAGAGTCACAGTAACATGCTGTTAAAATTTCATCAAAATCGACTCAGCCGTTTTGGAATCCATACGTTACATACATATGTACATTCATTTTTATATACTATATAGATTTTTATTTTTTTACTTGACTTTTACAATTTTATGCATGAAAGAAAAACAAATTTCTCCTAAAAATAAGTAAAAATAAGTTTGCGATACAGTGTATGTAGTTTCAGATGGAATAAACAACCTTCGAATTTGTTTGGGTAATTTTTTTGGTCTTTCATTTTTTAGGATTTTGGCTCATTCTTATTGCAGACATGTTAAATACTAATGGGCAAAATCGGATAATGTTGTAATTTTAAGATAGTTTTTTTTTGTTTATTTTTGTTTTCTATTTTAAGTACTTCTATTTGAATTTTTTGCAATAAAATTTGTTAGGACTCCACTGGGATTCTAATTCTGGCTGTTTGTCTACAGTTCAGTAGACCAAACCATCAGGTTATAGAATAATTTTTATTCCCATGTTTAAAATGTTAATTGCATATTCAAATAAAGGTTTTCGCCCTATTCACCTTTAGCAATAACCTTCATGTGATCAATTTAATAGTATGTATTCATTTATCATACGTTCGTTTTTAAAATATATTTAATGGGATCCTTTTTCATCGTATAGATTTCATGATAATGAATTATTAAAAAACTGCAATTAAAAATTAGGAAAATTTAAAAAACGCACCGAAATTCAAAAAAACGCAACAACTAATGAATTTTTTCGCACAAAAAAAAATAAAAAGCACCAAAAATGGTGCGAAACGTGCCAAGTTGACAATGCTGAAAATCTATCTGTAGATAAGAAAAAATTCACGAATGTCGTAATGTCAAACAAAATATTTGTTCGGACAAAGTTTTTGTTTTTAATATTTTTATATGGATCTTCTTGTTACGCGTTTGCTGAACCCCCAGATTTATGACAAATATATCGGATAGACCAAATCATGACCTTCCGAGACAATATATTCAAATATGAATATAATGAAGTTAGTATCTATTCGGACCGTTGGAATTTGAGACTGTCTCTTACGCTGCCGACTTACTGTATTGCAATTCAAGCCGAAATTATGACTTTAAACAAGCATCAAACACAGTATCAAGGAATGTCATGCAAGTATATTTGTATTTGTTTCTCTCTATAGGATATTGCAGACATTCTTCTGCTATCATTGGTATATCTCCACAATTTCAATCGTCTTAGTACTGATATTGTAATTCTTCTCACTAAGAGTATAAACTAGATTACATAAACTGTATTTTTATGGTTGTCAATTTGGGGCTAATATTGATATGCTGATGACAGGGCTTGTTCAAAATTTATCTCGATTCCAGCCAAGGGACCTCATAGCGGTTAGTTACATGACCTAAGCTAGTCGCAGCAATGATTTATGTAAAAGTTAAAAAACAAATAAGCACATATGACAACGGAGCACCTTTTCTGTCATTTTCGGGGAATAGGGGAAGTACGAAAATAAATCTTTGGTCAACAACTACTTAAAAATTTATAAGAATTCTCACGCTAAGTATGGTTTGGAATAAATAAACACCATCACTTAAACAACAGGATGAATGAAAAGTCATCAAGACATATAGGAAGAATGTATGAAGTATAACAACGGGAGGTATATTTGGACGAAAATAAGCTATATTTTGGGCGGCAGTTGATTAAACCGATCTAATTATAAGATCTCTTAGGATCGTGAACATTTAGTTTTTGCCATTCCTCATAAGAGTTAAGTTGAAATTATAGTTCTATTATGGAAAAGCTTCTTTTTATTCAACTCAAAAATAGTCTGTTTTTTATTTAAATCACAACAAAATCCTGTATCTACAAATTTCTAAATAATTTTTCTTGGAATTTCATTTCAACAAAGAGTTTTATTTCATTTCAAACATCCTTTTCTTAATTTCTCTCATGTGGAATATTAAACTACATATCGAATGAAATTTAATATTTCATGCAAATAATCATCATTATTTTTAAGCAAATGCAAATTTCAGCGTTTCTTTTTGTTTTTTTTTCTTGTTTTGCTTTCAAAATAATATGGTATTATTACTTGTAATTTTTATTTCTTTAGTTTTGGCAGCGTCATTTTATTATAAACAAAATAATACAGCCACAAACACGACCATCAAAAAATTACCAAAATATAATACTAAGTTATAAAAAAAAAAACAAAAATAAAAGATTTCCTATATAAAATACCTCTAAAAATTCATAATAAAACACGCGAAATACAGTCAGTCAGTCAGCAGTAAGTACATTGAACTTGTACGACTTCCTGTATACATCCATACATACATACATACGAGTACATATGTATATTAATGTCTGTATGTTTGTGTATATAAGTATATTCCTGTCTTAAAGGAGTCGATAAACAAAAACAACCCAAAAAATAGTAGACACATTTTACACAAATACACACGTGCAAACTCATCCTTAGCTTACAAATACTGTCGACGTAAAACTATAATAATGCACAGATCCTGTGTTGTTTTGCTCTAGAAAATATGGAAAATACAAAGCACAGTCATAAAATTTCGGTAGTTTAAATACTTGTGTCAATTATAGTTAAAGGGCATCCCTTACTGTGGTTTAAGCCGTTTTTATACTCACCACCGAAAATATTACATTTTCATTCCGTTTGTAACACATCGAAATAATGATCGTAAAGCCAAAATGTCTATATATTCTGAGTCATTATAAGATTCAAAGACGATCTAGCCATATCCGTCCATTTGTCCGTCTGTTGAAGGCACGATAGAGCTTCGCAAAAAAGACATAGTACAATGAGATTTTTATTTATATTTGGTTTTGAAAATAAGCCAAAATGGTCAAGTAGGATCCGAGTTACACTAAGATCAAAGTTTAAATCCATCTCCATCAACTATAATGCAGATAATAACATGAAATTTTGCACACTTTATTTTTATTATAGAAGGACAAGTCCTCTTCAAAATGGTTAGAATCGCTCCACGATTTATCATAGCCCCCATATACACACAGAAAAAAATCTTGTTTTTTTTTCAATTAAACCTTTAATTGATTTTAGAATAATTTTCAATTAAAATTTTAATTGATTCAATTACTTTTTCTGATATTTTCAATTAAATCTTACATTTTTTTTAATTGATACTATCATTTTGTTTACAGGTCCGATTTCAATTAAAGTTTTAATTGATTCCACAAATATTTTAATTGAAACTCATTTTTATTTTTTTCTGTGTAAATGTCTTCATAAATGTCCATATAATTAATAAGTTTCATGCAAAGTGAAATCTCAAAACAATATTTTCTTTGCATCGGTCCATATTTTGGCATAGCCCCGCTTCCGAAAATCACTTACGTGCGCATAAAAATCACTATCAAGTTAAAATTTAACACAAACCAAATCAATGACGTTTCAAAAAACAAAATCAAGTTCCTAGCGCTTTGTGGTATCTAATTTATTGTGTGTCAAACTAAATCCTTAGACGCTGCAAAAATATAAACAAAGGGCAGTTCTGAAATGTGATTATCTTCCGTCTCGTGACACCTCCGCATATTTTGTCGAATAACTGGAATATGCATAAAATTCTTGTAAATATTGTTATTGAGATGAAATTTAAACAAAATAAATTTCAAAGAAATAGAAATTATGGTACAATATTTCATGACGATCGGGGCGATAATAGCTGATAGCATTCATGTAAGGGATCCGCAAAATAAAATAACCTGTATAATTATCGCTACCGATACAAAATGTAACAAAAAGAAGTGTCATAAATCACACTCCTGGCATTTGGGGGCGGGTATATAAGATTCGGTACAGCCGAATATAAACTCTTACTTTTTATTTAATCATAAAGTGTTATCTTGATATGTTTGGAATAGGACATCGGGCGAATGACCTTCATGGCACAAAAGAATTCCTTTATCGAAATTGTTCATGATTATGTTGCATAAATATGGCTAAATTTCGTTTACATATCGTTGAATATCCTCCATCAATGGTTTTTGGTGGTTGAGTGCTTCTCTGAACTGACCTTTGAGTTCAAATAACCCCATAGCATGAAATCCAATGGTTAAAGTAAATATCATACAACTTAGACAGAAATAACATTCCAATCATTTCATGATATCGAGCAAGAAAGTGTACTCAGAGATTGAGTTAAAGAAGTCACAAACAAACAAACAAACATACATACTTACATCCATATCAACATATTATTATCAGGTACTTTTTGGTATTTGCTTATGTTAGTTAATTAGTTAACAAGTGCATTTATTACATCGACGGTGTTAAGTTTGTTTTCTTTTCTGCTACCAGTGATGGAAAAATTAAAAATTTAAATGGTACTGACCATTAACAAAAAGAGTACTTTTTCAACATTTTGGTACTTTTTAGGAAACATATATTTTTATTTAAAAATAAAATTAAAAATCCATTTAAAAATAATTCAAAAATAAAATTAATTCAGTTTAATGACAAAAACTATTATAACAACAAACTAAAAATTAATTCATTTTTATGTAAAAATATATGTTTCAAAAATTTTTATTTGTTGTGGGTTAAGATAATAAACATATGAGCATGCCTGTTAGTGTTAAAGCCATATCATTAATAGATCGTTCACCAATATGTTTGAAGTTTTTAAATTCTAATTATTGGTGTTTTATTTTTTTTTTTATTATACCCTACACCACCATAGTCAAATTTTTTATTACTTTTCCCTTTTTAGAAACGACATACACACTACAAACTTATTGTTATAATACTCTGATACTGTATTATACTGATAATAATATGATAATAATATTCTGATACGATGAGATTAAGAAAATTGTGGATCCTCAATTAATAATGTTTAATTATTGTGAATCATATCGTATAGTTTGGATTCCAAGACATGCTGGCAAACTGCTTAAAAATTTGTCAATAAATCCGTAAAACCTTCAAAATTCGTTTAATTATCTCATCGATATTTACAATGTCTTCAACAAAGAAGTCATCAGTAACTCCCAAAAAGTAATGCAAAGACAAATCTTGCCATTCAAATCCCTCGAGAGCAAATTATTACTATGAATCAATCCATTTAAGAATTATTCAAACCTAACAACAGAATATGTATATAATTGATGAAAAATATACAGCAGACGTTAAAAAAGATACGATAAACAAAAGTAGTTGAGTGTTTCAGTGTAAGTGCAGTCATGTGTTTTAGCTAATACTTATTTTCTTTCTTTAAGGGACAGCCTGGATTTTAATTTACAAATTCTTAAATACAAACATGTTTCTTTATGTATGCCAGTACGTATGAGTGAATCTGTCAATTGTTTTTTACTCGTATACGTAGGTACCTCTTTCTTATGAAATTCAAATTTATTTCTGGAATAATAAATATGTATAATGAATTCAAAATCCTTTTTCAAAATAAAATAAAATTGTAGCTGGTGCTAATTTTTGACTGTTCAATTGTTATTTAAGAGGTACAGTACAACTCTTTGAATGCTCGTAAATATTTAATTTATGATTTTAAGCAATAATTTAGCTCGTAAACAATGTGTTGGTAAATCTAATAATTAAGTGGGCCTCAAGGATCTGCAAAAAGTAGTTTTTTTTTAATTGAAGTCAAATTTATAATGTTTCGGATTATATTTTCTACAATAAAATTAGTAGAAAACATATAATACAATATCATTATTCAGTTACATAAATAGAGAAAATAATTGCAAAATCATTGAAAATATTTAAATAAATTAATTTAACTTGTTTTTTGTCTTTCACTCAAACTTTTATTCACTACTTTTAAAATTTGATACGACTTTGCTGTAGTTTTCGTTCCAGTTGTGTGTTTCTAATAACAATCAATAAAACAGATGATTGTAATACTTTCTTTACACAAAACTACTAGAAGAGAAATGTGTGCCGTTTTCACAGAATAGTAAAAAAACACAATTAATTTTTCAACAAGACAACGCACCTATGCATGTAAGCCCTCAAACTAAGGCATGGTTGCCTTCGACAAATATGAATGTACTTGATCGGTCCCCATGTTCTCCAGATCAGAACCCCATTGAGAACATTTGTGGAATATTGAGCCATCAAATTTATGCTAAAAACCTACAATATGAAAGTATGTATATGCAGTCTTGTAAAGTGCTACAGTTAGAGTCTTCAAATTTTGTGCGGACAATTTCGACATCCATATGATGAAATTTGACGAAGAATCGGTGGACTAGAAATAGTGGATGTGGTACCCCTAACATAATATAAACGTTAAAAGTCTAGAAAAATTGAACATCTAGAATCTTTAAAGTCCACGAGCCTGGCACATGAATTAAATTCGATTATCAGCGAATTTATAATAGTTAGACTTCTCAAATATTGTAAGAGCAATTTTGATGTCCATATGAATATGTGGTTAAAAATTGGGTGGTCTATCAAGACCGGGAGTGGACTTCGGACATACAAAGTAAATACTAAAAATCTGTATTTCAAGCAAAAATTGCTGACTTTTTAAAAAATTACGTGAATTCACACATACAGAGTATGTATAGCATATTTAAATCTGACGGCTTTGACATCTTCAATTTTATTTCCTAACGATGAGGGTAGCAAAGCACACCGGGTTTAAGCTAGTATGTTTGATAGCTCCCATATAAGGCCAACTTCCGAAAATCACTTTAATGACCATAAATCTCTTTAAAATGTTGATATTGAAATATACTTCAAACCAAATAAGTTTCAGATATACATAAATTCTGACACCAAAATTTTGAACGGTCGATCAATAAAAGAAGCGCCCATATAATATCCCTTTCGAAAATCACTTTAACAAGTATAAATCTTTTAAAATTGTTTATATCGAAATAAAATTTAATACAAAAAATATTTATATGCACAGAAGTAATGCTACCAAATTTTTTTGTGATCGCCCATTTCTAAAAAAAAACAGTTCTTACACATGTACGTCCTGATTTGACCGATTCTACTTTCTTACTTGTTTTAAGTTGTTTTTTTTTTGGCGACATTTTGAAAAGCTTTCAATTTTGAAGAATTTTGACAAGCAGCATTTGTAAAAATTTTAAAAGCAAAACTTGAACGTGTTACGGCAGAGTAAGGGATCCAAATTGTACAATGCTCTATTTTTCTAATAATACGACTAATTCGAATAAGAGATTTTAACTTTTTTTAATAATTCAATCTCATTTTTAAAATCAATCGAAATTTTATGAATAATTAAAATTTCTTAACTAAAGTAATCTCTTACTTACTCTTAAGATACGGTCACCTTGGCAAATATTTACTCAAAAAAGCGTAACCACTTGTTTTAGCACAAATTTGTTTGACGTTGTTTACTCTTACAAGAGTTTTGCAAGATCAAACAGCATCAAATAGTATAAAACTAAATATTGTCCTAAATAAACAAAGTTTTTTTTTTAAATTAATAAACGAGTTCAAATATATTTTATTTAGTGGTTACCTCTTTTTCGGCAAATATTTGCCACTCTTATGGTGTTTTCTTTTCTGAAATAAAATGTTACACCTTTATTATGCACATTTTTATAATGTTTATCCCACATTTTGAAGATGTCGCATTTTTAATGGTCAGAAAAGAATATAAAATCACAACAGTGTAACACTTTTTTTCATGTACAGCATATATATATATTTATTAAAATTAATTTTATTTATTAAAATGGAAATTGAAGTGTATATTTTGTATATTTTTTTTGTTCCTTAACAAAAAATACACATTCAAAAACAAAACAAATATCAGCTGTTTTATCGTGCGATTCCCCCCTCTAAAAATACAGAGTGTGAAAGGTGCAACATTTTTTTAATTTATAGTGTGACATTTATAGAAAAGAACATACTACACTTTAGCAGTGTTGACATTTTTTCAGAAAAGAACACAAGAAAATTAAAAAAGGTGCGATATGGAAAAAACATGTAACATTTTTGCCAGAAAAAAAAACGCCATTACTCTTACTAGTTTTCTCTTCGTCAATCCATATAGTCTGAAGTCACCTTTATAAACATCACCTATTTTAACACAATTCTAAATGTCATCCTCAATATCTTTTTGCTGAGCTGACATTTTTATTGCCACTATTAAACCCCGTCAAGACGTGGGGTAAATTTTTTAAGGATTTATACTTCGCAGTGCCCTGGCATTGCCAACCCTGCATGTATTGTTTTTAATTCATACATGCGGATATGAAGCCTAAACAATTGTGTGTGTGTGTGTGAGAGAATTTGTTTTGTATAGAAAACAGGATCAAAACAAAATCATTACCAAAATAAACCCATTTCGTTATTATTTGTTTATATTGGGTAATACTTGCTCTCTCTCAAACTCCATTCATACTTTACACAAACAAATCGCCATCTTGAAAGGTAAATGTGTAATAAATTGTAAACTCAACCGCTCTAACTCTATTTATTTTATAATTTGTGTAGAATTTATTATATTTTGTTGGTTTGTTGTTTTTATGTCTGTCGTGTGTTTAAGAGTCCTGTGTGTATGAATATATTTAATGGATAATAATAAATTATTTGATTTTTTTGGTTAATCAGGCATGTCACAGAATTCGAATGATTTCAATTCCGTATTCGCAACTCGATCGTTTTTACTTTGCGTTCTCTAGATCGATTTTGTTTATTCCCAAAAAATTTTTAAATCTCGTTTTTTAACTTAAATATGGTAACGTTGTGTAACCAAAAGAAAAAAAATATGATTTTTGTAATAAAAAGTATAACAAAAGCGAACAGAAAGAGCGCCAACAAAGAAATTTTAAATAAAAGTGAACAAAATTTTTTAAAAATGCCCAGAATTTAAACTGTTGCTGTTTTAAATGAACACAGACAACAAAACGCAGTTGAAAAGCTACGAAGAAGAAATTTAAGGGATACATCTGAAAACGACAAAAGTTTTCTTGTTGCTGACACCACTTTTGAAATTTTTAACATTTTATTTAAATATCAATGAGATAACTAAAACAACAGTGAACTAATAAAATTAATTGTTTAATTGTTATTATAAATTAGTAGTATGAGTTTTTTTCAGTATAAAATAATAAAAAAATTCGTTTTTCGTTTTCTAAAGACTCGATTTACGGAATCAAAACCACTTTCGATCGGAATTGAGTTCTGTGACATGGCTGAATGTTTGTCGCTTTTTGAAATTTAATCGATTAAGGAGCAATCCGAAAGGAATAATTGGTAATAAATCAGTTCTTCGAAAGCCTAGAAATTGAAAACATATAAATTCAGAGTGGTTGTACTGTCACTCAGCATCGTAATACCCCGAAATGATATCAATCGCATTGCGCTTGTAACAATAAGGAAAAATATAGCAAACTTAGTTAACAACAAAGAAACCAATTAAATGTAAAATTATTGTCGTACAAAAGTGGTTACTGTGGAAGATGATATGCGACTTAATCCAATAATTTTTACCATCTTTGAAAGCCGAATTTACACCAAACTAAAGATAACTGACAGCATGAATTCATTAACCGCATTTTGAATAATCTTTCGATGTAATGTGATACCTAATGTACCAACCTAGACCGAAACTTCCGGCTCGTCCAGTTGAATTGTGATACATCTGGTTAGTAAATAAGCCAAGCAGAAAAGCTAATATAGAACAACATGAAAAAGTGCTATTTGAGACGCCAATTTGAGATACACATTGCAATCTCTCACCAACCCGAAGATTACATCACCTGGCAATGAATAAGTAATTACAGGCATATTTCACTAATGTCACCTATAGCGAAGATACTAGAAGTTTTTGTTCCTCACTACCAGAAGCTTGCCAACAGCATGCATGCCGCAAGATGCACAGAACTAACACAGTATTCACGCCCACGACAAATCAATGGACTAGAACCAATAAAAGGTCTTAGACGCGGAATATACTGTTAGCACATGACCTATCGATGGCTTTTGATATTGTCAGTCATGCCGCGCTCTTTCGGAACATTCTGCAGCCCCAATGTCCACAAATGTAAAGTGATAGATAGTGAATTATCAGAGCGCCAGCTTCAGATAATGTAATTATTATCCGAACACCATTTTCATGATAAAACATAGGATCAAACAGCCAGGGAACTCAATTTCATTTTGATTCAAAAGTTTGTATCCTTCAGACGTGGGGTTACACGGTTGGAGGTTCTTCCGAAACACATTAAGCACACCCTAAGTATGCAGGATGGATGTTCTCACATCCCTTTGATCGCCGCTCGTAATTGACAACTTTAAACGACATTGACGGAGACGGTATCAATTGCGCGGCAGCAGGATACTGTGTTAATGTTGTACTTCGGGTCTTGCATAAATTGAACTGGACGAAGGAAGATGCATAAATAATTAAAATCGCATTCTAAAAATAATGGGAATATTTGCTTTTCCCAATATCGCCAAGGCAGCGGAGTATTGCAAATTAAATTTTCATTTAGACTTTCTTTTATTTGCTACAAATCGTGAGTAATGATCTTACAGAAATTTGTTCCTACATTCCTGACTCGACTAATCGTCAACACTAAGCTTATGCCACATGAAGTAGCATGTGGTACGAATTGTACAAGTATTTTATATGTATGCGTATGATGTATTCATGACATACAAGTCTTTTTAAATTTGTTTGTATTTTAGTTTTGTATTTGTCCGGAGCATTTGTCTTGTTGTTTTTATTATCCTTGACAAAGAACTTTGCGCTTTGTTTTCTTTTTTGTTGCTGCATTTCTTTATAAATAAAAGAAATCCTTGAATAATTTCTTATTGTGTTTGTGTGCTGTTCGTAAATCTTATAAGAAACTGGGGTTGAAACATTTTACAAACATAAACGTTTTGAATTTTACATATGTATGTACGAGTATGTAGTTTAAAATTAATAAAACAAAATAACCAAGTACAGTCAGTATTCATTTTATGAATTAAGACTAAAGAACTAAATATCTTTAAGCAATATCTCTGTTAGAAAATACTTAACTAGTTGCATTATATAAAGAAACGCCTGGATTTATTCAAATATATAATTCAAACTAAATATCAGAGAAATTTCGACATGATTGACAGACCCATCAAAACCACAAAAAAGAGAAACGTTTTTTTTTTAATGACACATCATAAATTTACAGTTTCATAACGTGTCACAAACCTTTAATTAGAGCAACAAATCTATAAAAACCAGCAACAAACTCTAAGTAGTCCTCAAATCTTTAGTTTTTCTATTAACTAAAATATGTATGAATAATTTTGCATTTCTTTAAACCAACTCAAACAAACACCTTTCAAACACTTGTCTAATAAATTAAACATTCATTCATAAATATTTATTTATTAATTCAAATGATAAAAAAGTTTATTGCACAAAAAAAATAAAACTATTTGTATCCACCACAAAAACAAACAATTTGTCGTAACTAAATCAGAGTAAATTTTCTCATAACGTCTTGAAATCAATACGACGAAAATAAATTAACAATGGACTAAATACAACAAGAAGAAAAACGTGATATTGAACAAAAAATAAATAAAAATTTAATTTCTCGTTTTAAAGTAGATTTTTATTTGAATTTTGTTTTATAAACAGTTGAAATACAAAAAAATCTCTCACAGCAACAACAAGCTGCCAGCGTTTGAAAGTTTAACGAAAATTAATAAAAACCAAATCTATTTTTTTTGTTGGCCGTAAAATAAAGACTTGCTTAGAAATGGTTTGTATAAGTTTATAAATATGTATTTTTTTGGGGGTATATTGATATCAATATAAAAGTTAAGACTAAATTATAGTTGCACTGCAAGAAACTGAAGAGGTTAATCTGAATTATAGATGGTAATAGAAAATCATATATAAGAAAGTTCTTGAATTTGAATTTTACACAATTTATTCACTAGTAGATACGAGTATGTAGATCAGCGGCTTCCATTTCATACAGTGTTACCATTTTAGCACTTTCAGCAATCATAATTGCTCCGAAAACCTTCAGAAATGAGGATCATTACATTCGAAAATAGTCCGTCAGAAAGAGCTCTTAGATAATGTCAGAAAAGAGTCTTTTCTGAAGGTTTTTTTTGGGCTCTGAAAGAGCTCTTAGATAATGTCAGAAAAGAGTCTTTTATAAGGTTTTTTTTGGGCTCTGTGTAATCTTGTTTTTATCATTCTTGTGTGGTACAGCAATGTTTTTTTTTTTTGTTCAAAACACAAATAACAGGACAACAACGCTTTGGTACACAAATAATTAAGTGGAATTTCTGAGTCATACTGCGTGCCGACTCAGGACAGTAACAAGCAAATTTTTTTTTCGCTCCGAAAATGCCCTTTTGTTGGACTCTTTTCTGAATCCATTTTTCGGAGCGCTCCGCAAATGCTCTTTTGTTGGACTCTTTTCTGACTCCTTTTTCGGAGCGCTCCTAGAATCGTATGCTGGGAAGTAACATATGTATGTAACTTTTTAGAGGATCGGTGCTTTGCGTTTTTAGAATTTTTCAAAATTGGTCAAGTTTGAATGCGGCTGGGGAGGGCTATGTGTGCTTTATTGTATCAAATTTCCGGATCATATAAAACTATAATACTAGTTTTAAAGATAATTGTCTTCTATAAAAGAAAAAATATAGGGAGTTTTTCAGGAAAAAAAGTAAAAAATATAGACCTTTTTACAGCTTCCATATTTAGAGGTTTGTAACTTTTTTTTTAGAAAATAGATTTTTTTTAATTTTATTTAAATTTTAATCACAAATATAGCTGATATTTGAGAATGAGAATTTGTTTGACCCTCCGTAGGCCTGCCATATATAAAAAACCTAAAGAAGATCGAGCAAAATTAAAAAAAATATAAATAATAAATCTCTTGAACTAAAAGATCTTCTCAAGGATTGTTTATATTAAAAATTTTATCACATTCGGACCATAAATGGATTTTTGGAACTTTGAGAAGCCACCCCCTGTGCCAAAAAAAAAAACTGTAAACCAACTCGAAAACAGCTCAGCTTCAACCATGTGAATTTTCATGACCATATCTATAATAGCTTCCGAAATACCGAATTATGTATTTCCAAAATACAACGTTTCTAAACCACTGTGTAGCGCCAAATGCCATATCTAGTGGCAAGCCTATATTGGTCTGCAGATCCCTATCTAATTGACTTTGCTGTAATCGAGGACTTAAATGGGAATATATGTATGTCAGTGGTCTATTTACTGTGTCACTTTTTTAAAGATATTCAAATAAATTATATTTTCTCTTAGTGTAACTTAATTAATTTTTTGCGATGGTTGCTAAGCTGTAGGAATGTCAACTCAATTTAACACAAAACCCCCTAAATAAATCAAACACTGTCTATTTTTTTTTTTTTTTGGCAAAGCTGCTGTTTTGAAACACACAACCTCAGACATGACACACTCCAAATTAACAACAGGTTGAAATGATACATTTCGAACAGGTAGATTTAGAAGGGAGCCCTATAGAACAGATGATAGATGATAGGTTTTAGATTATATTTGATATGACAAGTTTAGATTACAGAACGTTGCTAGTACATATTATAAAAATGTATGCACACAGAATTCGTGTGATAAATGTAAATCAATGATTATCAACAGATTTTTTTTTGAATCCATTACGAATTGGTCTCAAGTTTATTTATTTCCACTCAGGTATTTAGGAAACCAATGTAATGTATTTCCATAGCGACCTCACCTTTTTCCGTAATGCTCGTCTCAATATAAATTCTCGCACTATGACAAAAATTATCATAATTTTTTTCTCTTGGGGGTTGCGACATTTTGTGCAGATTTAAAACGTAGTAAAATATTTAAGGCTTTTGTTACTAATATTTATACAAAACGTGTGCTAACACAGATTGTTTGAAGATTGAAAAAAAAAACCTGAAGTGATTTAAATTTCATTAATTGATTTTTATTACTCTTTTTTGATGTCAGACTCACAAATGAATGAATTCTTAGTTTGACTTAAATTTTAAGAAAGATTTGCTTGATGAAACAATTTCAATCATTAGAAATATTGAACATTATTTTGCCGATTGCCGCAATTTAACCTATTTGTTTGAGTTTCATTATAATGTGCTGGGAAATTTTTGAAATCGATGTTCTGACTTGAAAACAATATGAAATATATTAGATTTAAAGCAGAAAATAGTCTGGTCTCAAAACATTCAAAGATTCTAACTTAGTTCAGAAATTATTTATTAATAAAAAAACGAATTTTAAAACTGTATAATTTAAGGCTTGGTTTTGTTTAATCAACTCATTTAAATCTCTGTTTTTTCATTAGCAAATTATTTCTTTAATATATTTATTTAAATGACATTTCTTACTAATATCAAGAGCACGAGTATCAATGTTCAACGGCAGCAAATCGATGTCAAATTTATTAATTAAAATACATTGAACGGCAACTAATTTTTTAAATACTTGAACGGAATTTTATTTATTTATTCCATGATTCCAGTTAATAAAGTGATTCAGAAAAATATTTAGTTCTTTTTTTATTCATCTAGTAAAAATAAATTAAGATAATCCGGTTGCCATCTCATCCGAATTGTTATGCAGGCTTTTTCGGATTTGAGTAGATTGATGAGTTCACATTCTGTGCTTTAACCAACTATGCCCAATTCTGACATAAAAGGAATTGGGCCAGAACCATTCCTACCTGATCTCTGATCAAATTAATTTTACATCGATGTTGACATAGAGACTAAGGGGAAGTAATTATTATGTATTTATTTTTGTTGAAATACAATTTTAATAAATACATAAATTTTAAAAATAAAGTAGTTATAGGTTATTTTAATTTTTAGTGCAGAATAGGTAAGAACGATGCCCGTGTGCTACAATTCTTCGTTATCAGATTGATGTCGACGTTTACGATTTGTAGTCATACGAGGTTTTTGCGCTATGGATACTGAATGGACTCATTTCAGGGATACGTTAATTTTTTTTTTTTTTTGTGGAAAGCATGAGGCATGAAGACGTTACATTCAGACTAAGCACTGATGATTTTTAAAACGGGGTCCCTTCGACTCTACTTAAGTGTTCGCACGTAGTGAACTACCACGTAAACCAAGCACTGATGATCCACAGCTATTATTGTTTTATAGGAATGTTCCAGTCATTACTTAAAAATAGTCAAGTTTAGTACTGATGTTAGGTACATATATCGTCACCTAAAATGCCCAAAGACGTAACCCTCATTATCATAATTTTACAGGAGAAGCAAAACACATTATAAAATGTTATAAAATGAAAACTGTTTAATTGAAAATCGCGATTTCTTCACTACCTTTTCTTAATATATTATATATGTATATAGACGACAAACTTATTTCTGAAAAAAATGTGGGTTAAGTCCTTTGTTTTTTATGAAAACGTTTAAATGATGTTACGTCTTTTTCCATTTCTTGAATAAAATCTTTAGTTTGGAACGTAGAAGCTTAAAATTTTTAGAAGCATTTTATTGTAGCCTTGTGTTCCTGATTAAATCAAAAAACGAATTTTGATTTTTCGAGAGTTACGTCTTTGGGCATTTTAGGTAACGATATGTGACCCGGCCTATAAAAAGGTGGCTTACGACTCAAAAAAATCTTTTCCATTTTTTTTTTTGTTTCGATAGTGATAAATATTCAATATTCAACGGCCATTAACCCATTTTAGTCGACTGGCTATTTCAATACCCAAAAAAGTTAAAGTAGTAAAGTAGCAGTTGTCCTGATAAGAGATAATGACTGCAAGTTGCTTTTTTATTTTGATTAATGTTGGAAAAATTAAAAAAAAAAAACAATTTTTAATTTTTACCTTTAGTTTGAGAAGTGGAAAAATTGCGTTTTTTTGTTTGTCAAAAAATGATCAGAAAAAAGTTTCTCAAATAAAGGATAATGCGAGAAATGATAAACGCCTGCACATTCTATATAGCCTTAGGTGCCGCATTTGTAATGTGAAATAAATAAAAGCGATTTGTCAACACACTTGGCCGTCATACACTAAAAAGTGAAAATGGGTATTTAAATACCCAACCGTCCATAATTAGTTCTAAATTTAACTATTTTTTCTATACTGAAATAATTCTTGTTGGCATAAATAAAAGGCGAATTTATATTTTTTAAATTTATTTAGAGGTTATTTAGACTTTGCAATTTTAGATTTATCTGGTGTGACACTTCTTTGGTAATCCACGATGCATGGTGCTGGGTGCAAATTTGCCTGGAACTTCAAACATCCGTACTCTGTTTTTCCAACGCACTGCCGGCAGCGACGACGTGCTGGGAGTTTCCCGATTAAATGATCGACGCGATCATATCTAACTTTTATTTGTGCTCCGGAAATCATAATCTTACCTGCAGTTTACCTATTGAACTTCTTCATTATCATCTCACATACTTCCACTGTAAAATCGAATTGAGACATTTGGGGGTTTTTCATATTTGCGACAAAGGCAATGCAGTTTCCATGCATTCACCATAGCCTGAGCTAGAATTCTAGCAAGCGGATTCGGGTGGGTTTGTAGCTTTTTGATGTAGTTCTCGCCTTCTCCTTTACCAATGGCACTTCCAAATCTCTGTGGATGTTTTCATTTCTTATGTACCATGGTGCGCCCGTCATGGTCCTAAGAATATTTGATTGAGCCATCTGTATAAGTTCAATACTGGTATTACTAGCAGTTCCCCACAATTGGATTTCATATGTCCAAATTGGTTTTATACAGGGTGACTATAAGTCCAGGCTTAGCTTAGATTGGTCACTGATTAACCAGTGAAGGCTAGATGCTTTTAACTTCATGTGAAGTCTCTTGGTTTCTGTATGACGACGCCAAGTAAGTCTTCTATCTAAGTGAATACCAAGGTATGTAACACAATCGGACTGAGGTATATTTACATTGTTAAGTGTGACAGTTGGACTGCATCCCCTCCTCAATGTGAACGTAACATGTTTGCTTTTGAACTCATTTACTCGTATTCTCCATTTGTTTAACCATGGTTCCACACATCTTAGATAGCTATCTAGTATACTTAGTGTGACCAACTGGCCCGGAAAATCCAGGACATGGCCCGGTTTTGGAACCAATATCCCGGTGACATCCCCCGGATGACCCGCATTTTTATTTTGAATTGAATTGAATAAAAAATATGTGGACTTTTGAATGATTCATTTTAAAATCATGTGTCTATGCATATCTCCAGCAAGCCATATATATGAGTCCGAAAAGAGTCTTTTCTGACACCATTTCCGGGGCGTTCATGCTCTTTATGAGCCCAAAAAATAATCATTATTGCTCCGAAAACCTTCAGAAAAGAGGGTCATTACATTCGAATATGGTCCATCAGAAAGGGCTCTTAGATAATATCAGCAAAGAGTCTTTTATGAGGATTTTTTGGGCTCTGAAAGAGCTCTTAGATGTTAGAAAAGATTCTTTTATGAGGGTTTTTTGGGCTCTGAAAGAGCTCTTACATCATGGCAAAAAAGAGTTATTGCAATTTTAAATACAAAAAATTAAAAGTTCACTTTTTTTTAAATTGTTTTTACTTAAACAACACCGAATTGAAAAGATGCAGAAACAACGATCAAATTTATGGTTGAAAAGAATTGGTTAAAACCTGAAGACAACAATGTAGAATTGTTTGACGAGTTTGGTTACATATTGAAATGTATTACCCCAGAGAAAATCAGCGAATGTAATAAAAGTAAACCACATCAACTTTTGGTGGACTGCTTCAAACATTTTCAAAGTAACAATGCTTCTTCCGTACACTCGCTTCGCGCAAATCATTGAATTTATATTTTGTTTCCCAGCAACATCTGCAAGTGTAGAGCGTATATTTTCGCTGATCGCAAAATTATGGAGAAAAGAAAAATCGCAACTCAAGCTTAGATACTTTGAAACATATGCTATTTCTCAAATATAAATTAAAGTACGAATGCGTTGAATTTTACAATTTTTTGAAAGAATCCCCAACATTGCTGAAGCAAATTTCATTACAGGATAAATACGATTTTAAACAAAAAGCGACAGAAAATTAGATTCAAATTACTCATAACATTATAAATGTCTAAATTTAACTTGAATAATAAAGTTTTTTCCCATAAAAAATGGCCCGATTTTAAGTTGGAATGTTCCGGATTTTAGTACTTTTTTCGAAAAATGTCGCAGTTTCGCTCAAAATTGAGGTGGTCACACTAAGTATACTAGATGCTATATATGGATTTTCATGCGACCTAATAATTGCGGTGTCATCAGCAAATGTTCGTAGGCAAATCAGAGGTGTAAATCAAATAGAGGATAGGTCCAAGAACACTTCCTTGTGGTACTCCTGCTCCAATCCTATATTCTCTTGTCACATAATCGTTGTACTTAACTGTAAATAAGCGGCCCAATAGATAAGATTCCAATAGTTTATGGCTACATGGTGGTGGCAAGCATTTTATTTTATATACCAGGGGGCTAATTCTCTCATTCGATATCGAGTAAAATTGATCGTAATTTTCTTATTTGAGATTATGGCATTCGATATCGAGCCAGAAATTTAGTACATTTTATCATAATTTCGATATCGAAATCATTTTTCGATACGATAGCTCATTCGATCACAAATGCGGTAATTTTTTCCCTCTCCTTTGTGCCATACTTTATCGAAGGCTTGAGCGACATCCAAAAATATTGCTAAAAAAAATTTCTTTAATTTAAAGGATTTTCTTATTTCTCCAGTTATACGATTAACTTGTTCAATTGTTCCGTGGCGTTTGCGGAAATCAATGAATGATGAACAGGGATTATATTTTAAAAATGGTATGATTTTCTTTTGGAACACCTTTTCGAATAGCTTCGATAAGCAAGGAAGTAAGCTTATTGGTACGGTCAAGTCTTTACCTGGCTTACTATCTGAGAAGTTTTCCAATTTGTTGGAAAAACTTCATGTTTAAAGATCGCATTATAGACAACACAATTAGTGCTACACTCGGTAGGTTTTTAATTATAGTAGGTGTAACTGAATCATTTCCAGGTGATTTTCTTAATATTATATTATCCTTGATTACTTCTTTAATTGAAATTTAACTTAACATTTAAAGCAATATGTACATTAAAACAAAAACGAGGATTTTTAAAAGAGGCAATAAATTTAGTTTCTTCTTTTTAACAAGCGAGTGTTAATTTTGTGGCTTTAAAGTATTTAATCGCTTTTTTTTCTGTTACATATATTTTCTATATATGTATGTACTCGTATACGAACACGAAACTTTAACATTAATAAACTTGAGAAAGACAAAAATATATTTACTTAAGTAAGAAATTAAAATTATGGTGTTAATTAATAAACTTCACTAGGTTTTCCCAAATTCCATGTTCAAATTTCATTGATAAGTTTCGTATCTTATAATCTAATTTATATTGAATACATGCATGCTATAGTAAACCCCATATTGATTTCTATAACTGAATAGTTAATACAAATAGGTACACAATACTAGAATTTGTGTTCAATCATAAATAAAGCAGTTACACACTTTTCACCCTGAAAATCATACATACAGTGGGTGGCCAAATTATTAGTTACACTATAGTTTTTCTTATTAATTAAGATTCAACCGCTTTTAATACGTATATAAATTTGTTTCTTGTACCAGATGTTTTCGTATTTAAATACTGTTACATATTTTGTGCAGTGTCAACAATGATTGGTAACATCGAAGTGTGAAATATGCAATTTTAAGGTTATACTGTTATACAAACAAAATCTTATAGAGGCATTGATTAAAGTCTGGCATCACGATGAAGAACTAAAAGAAAATGTTCAAAAATACATTCAGAGCATGCCAAAAAGGGTGCAAGCTGTAATTGATGCCAAAGGAGGTTCTACGAAATATTAAGATTTTTTTAAAAAAATTTGTTTTCTGTTCTGTTTGTAGTTCTGTTTTTTAAAACAAAAGAATTTATTTTTAATTGAAATAGAAACACTTAATTTACCTAAAAGAACAAATAAAATGATAAATTTTCACTATTTTAAAATGTTATACGGCTTCAAACTAAACAATTTTGCATGTGTAACTAATAATTTGGCCACCCACTGTACATATCAATTACTTAACCAAAAAGCCCACCCAGCTAATATATTTATATTCGTGTGACTTTTTCAATTTGCATATGTATGTATGTATGTCCTTCATATTAAACAAATATTTATTGCTGATTGTAACACGGATAAAGAAAATACATACCGAAAATAAAATAATTCTAAAAATATCACACCTAAAATGCCAATCATTTATTTGTAAATGGAAAAAATAATCAACATACGAGTATACAAAAACTTTTTACATTTAACACAATTAGTTGACCAACTTGGTATTGATGTAAAAATATCGGAAAAAATGTTATTGAAACACAAAAAATGTTAAAAAAAAAATAATCATAACCGTTGAATGACTGCCTGACAGTTTTCTACTGTCTAGTCTCTGAAATTCTATAAAAAGAGTTTTAACAGTTTCAAAGTTATATTTAGACTATAAATAGATTAATTAGGAAAGTATGCAATTTGAATTAAAAGAGGTTTATAACAATTACACTAACACTTTCATGAACACAGAATGTACATTTTTCTTTACTTAAATTAGTCTCAATAGCTAATTTATATTTTACCTACATATGTCTAAATATCTTTCTAAATATCTTTCAGAAAAACAATTTAATTAAATTAAATTTTTATTTCTTCGACTTCTTCGTTTTTGATAAAATAAAAAAGTTTTTTTCGAGCTCAAGGCCAATTATTTGTAAAAAATATTTATATCATTTATTGAATTATTTCTTCCAATATTTCGATATCCTTCGGATGTCATTATCAAGGAATGAGTTACAATTATATTTTTAAGAGACGTATTATTGTCTCCACATTCAATAATGAATTATGGTGAATGTGTTAGGTGAAAGTGTGCTTTCATATGCTACAGTAAACAAGTAAGAATGTATAATCGGTCACGCCCGACCATATAATAACCTACACCCAGTATATGTATAAAACAGTTTTTTTAGAAATGGACGTTATATGGGAGATATAACCTTTTATTGACCGATCATCAAAAAATTTAGTGTCATGATGTCTATGAATATAAATACACCTAATTCTGTTTTTACGCGATAGATACGTTCCTCGAAAACTCGCGAAAAAAAACCGCTTAAAAAAAGATAGAGTATCCATATTAAATGAGGGAATTGGTTCCACGTATGAAATATCAGGTAAAATAAGATAAATAATTCAAATTCATGTTGCTTTATACACAAACATATTCTATTTAAACAAAAAACAATAGAAAAGAGAGTTCGTTTAGAAAAGTACATACATACTAGTGCTGGCAAAGTATTGAGTAATGGGTACTGAGTATTTGCCCTTTTCTTTGAATACTCAATACTCAAAAGTAGTTACTCGATACTTTCTGAGTTGTATTTTTAAGCAAGTTGAGTGGGTAAAATAGTGCATAAAAATACATCATTGTATAAAAAGATAACAATGTGTAAGCTACAAATTCTTTTTAATTATTTCTTAAGTTGTTGTTAACGTTGAATTAAAAGTTAGCTTTACATTTATTTTTGATTTAATAATAAAATACATACAAAACCAATAATAGTTGAAGATTTATTTTTATTTTTTGAAGAAACTACTTCAATTTGCAGATAAAAACTATGCGTTACAATTTCAAAAAAATCCGTTAAAAGTATCGAGTAGTTTTGACTACCCAAATGAAAAGTATTGAATATTGTTGAGTAATGAAAAGTAGTAGAATTTGCAAGCACTAATACATACATGCAATATCTTTTCGTCTTGAACACTTAAATTTGACTGAATTTTTACACTCTTACTTTCAACTAAATTTATTTGAAATAAACAAGGGAAATCCCCTGCTTCGATAGTGTTGTTTTTCGTACCAGACGATTTTTAGTGCTGCCAACTATGTGTTTAATTTAAATTTCTCGAAAACCAGTGCAAACAACGTTTTCTGGTAAAAATACATACATTTTTAGATCGCGTTAAATTAAATCTAGTCGCATAAAAACAGACTGAAATATTTATTTGGAAACGCTTTAAATCAAATTCGCGTTAAAAAAAACTCGCGTAAAAACAGAATTAGGTGTATTATGTATTTAAACTTTATCTCGTTATAAATACTTTTAAAAGATTTATGGAGCTGAAACTGAATTACGGTAAGGGTCTTATATGGGAGCTTCGACTAATTATGGACCGACCATTATAAAATTAGGTATCATCATTTCTGTCTGTTGGCTAGCGGGCACCGCAGTGGTGCAGAGGCTTAGAACGCAAAGAATTCTGATGAGAGAATATGGTTGTTCTCGAAACATGTAAATTCAAACCAGGTTCGAATCCCAGCCAAGAAAAATTATCAAATAAAAATTTTTTCAAGTTGTAAAACAATTCCTACCTTCAGTAAAAATAATTTTATGGAAATTAAATTTAATGAACTTGAGCCTGACTAAAGAAATACCAAAAATTTTAAAAATTAACAGTTCAACTAAAAAATAATAATTTCTGTATATTATTTGTGTCGAATTTTATTTGATTGCCAACATTCTTACGAAATTTATGATCGTTAAAGTGATTTTCGAAAGTGGGCCTTATGTGGAAGCTACGACTAATTATTGGCCGCTCATAATAAAATTGTACCGTATTATTTGTATACATATGAAATATATTTGGATTCAATAATATTTGGATACCAACATTTTTGAGAGAGTTATGCTCTTTAAAGTGATTTTCGGAAGTGGGCCTTATATGGGAGCTGCGAGTAATTATGGACCGATCTGCACACAATTTGTAGATGTGATTTGGCTTCATCTACCACTCATTTGTGATGAAATTTGTTTGGATACTTGCATAATTTAAACATTTATGATCGGTAAACCCCAATTTCGGGAGGTCAATTGTATGGGGGCCAGGTGAAATACTGGACCGATTTTTACCAGTTTCAATCCCATCCATCCTTGGACCGAAAAAATATTACATATATACCAAATTTTATCGAAATATCTTTAAAATTGCGACCTGTACTCTGCGCACAAGCTTTACATGGACAGCCAGCCAGACGGACGGACGGACGGACAGACGAATATCGTTAAATCGACTCAGGAAGGTGGTGGTGTTGGACCAATATTTCTGGACGATACAAACATCAGCACAAATTCAATATACCCTCCCCACTATGGTGGTGTAAGGTATAAAAATTGGGTTGTTGAATTTAAACGTGGTCGTACAAGCATTGAGAATGCACCACGTAGTGTACATCCAAAAACAGCAACAACAACAGAAATTATACCCAAAGTCCATGATATGATATTAAATAAATAAATAAATTAAATATAATGGGCATCTCAAATGATACGAGTCCATTTAATTTTGCATGAAGAACTACAGATGAAAAAGCTTTCTGCAAGATGGGTGTTAACAGTCGACCAAAGACGCATAAGAATGAAAATGTCTCGTTTTAAGAAAAATAAAATGGATTTTAAGCGTCGCTTCATAACTGTTGATGAGACATTAATCTACTACTATACTCCAGAGACAAAAGAACAATCCAAGCAATGGACTAAAGCTAGAGGAAGTGCCCCAAAGAAAGCACAAACCATACAATCGGCTGATAAGTTTATGGCAACGGTTATTTGGGACTTCAAAGGTATTTTATTGATTGACTATCTGCAAAAGGGTAAAAGTATAAATTCAGAGTACTATTGCAACATTTTGGATCAATCAAATGAAAAATTCAAAAAACGTCCTGGCTTACAACAAAAAATATAATTTTTCAGCCCACAAGAGTGTTTTAGCAATGGCTAAAATCAACGAATTGCTTGACCACACACCTTATTCTACAAAGCTGCCAGTGACTATTACCTATTGAGGAAAACTATTTTAATCAAGGGATAGAATTGCTAGATAAACCTTGGACTAAGTGTATTGATGTTTCGGGAGAATTTATTGAAAAGTAAAAACGTTTTTGATAAACTTTCTATGCTAGGCTAAGAAGTTTCCGAACCGCCCTCGTAGAGTTTTATATTTAATTACACAAAACATAAAATTGTGTGCTTGCTGTGGAAATTTGATGCCAACATACAATAGGACATTCTAGAAAGTGATATAAATGTTGCAAGATTCAAACCATTTTGTGATTTTTGCGATTTCCATCTTCTTTTCATCTTCTTTAATTTCAGTCTGATGTCTTTTGAATATAAATTACTGAATATAAAAATCTGCATAGAAAACCTATTTACCAAACCAATTAACAACAAGTGTATGAACGAATGACATAAAGAAGGAAAACAATTAATTTAAACAAAACTTCTATTACGAACAACTGAATTAAATTAAAGTAAAGTAATAAAAAAAAAAGTTAAAACAAAATGATCAAAATGATCAAATGAAAGGGGTTCTTCAGTTCTGCTACCAACTTCTTTTAAATGTTGTTTTTTTTTACTTTGAACTAATATCCGTAATAAGAATCAAGTAATAGGGTGTGCACGAGATGATGAAACTTCAGAATATATGTTGGAGGGCATTTTAATTCTTATGAATAAGATTTTAACGAAACTTTAGAAAAATGGTTCACTTGGCATGGAAATGATATTTGAAGCGAAAAAATATTAAAATTAATCCATCTATGCTTTATTACACTACAATCTCTTATGAGTTATAATATTCTGAAGTATCAACCGTACCCCTCCCTAATAGTGAGTGACCTTTACACTGGTTTCTATTATCTGGTTGACAATTTTCCAAAGCAACTTTTATTAAACTTGAACTAAAATGGAAAAATAGCAGCATATCGTTATTGCTAAAAACCATTGAAAGGCAGTTACTGACGCTTAAATCCGTCTTTTAATTCATGCACACTCTTTTTTAAAATATGTATGTATTTTTAAAATGCGTAACAATCAGTGTATTTAAATATACATGTGTATAGTTTTTATTATTTTTGGGTGCAGAGCAACATTATTTCTAATTCCAATTTAACTAACAAAAACTGAAAAAAACTATAAAAGTAAAAAATTAAATATTTATAAATAAAAAACAAGCGAAGATTTAAAAGAGGTGCCAAGTACTTAACACCCAATTGTTCAACAAATGAATGGTATAAATAACAAACAGTAACAACAATAATGAAAAAAAAAATTAAAACATTTCATAAAATATTTCATACACGTAATGTTAAAAACATAAAAGTTTACAATTTTATAGGTTTTTTTTTAAAAAAGAACGATACCTACAGAAACTCACGCATAATTTATCTATCAATTGTACGAACAACTATTTTACAAGTGTATTTACGCTACGTTACGCATTATTATTGAATTCCTTGGTGGAATCCATAAATGTTAAAAAAAAAAAGAAAAAAATATGGTGCGCAAACGCACTGGTTAATTGAAGTTGCCTGTTGTCGTTATCGCGTTGTGTAAGTTTTTTTTTCATTTAGGTCTTAAAGTGCTTTTATATTTTTTGTGTGTTTGATGGCAGGTTTGTGTTCAAATTGCTCCTCCTAACTCTATTTTGCGTAACTACTCGTACAGACGAGTACATGAACATAGAAATGCTTTAATAGCCATACGAGTATATTTGCAGACACAAATTAAAAAAATAGTTTGTTAAATGTAGATATAAATTGAATGATTAAAAGTCTAGCAGAGCTATCAAGGAACCCATTCGTTAGGTAGTAAGTAAGAAAATACTACTCAAGATGCAGAGGATGATTCTAATCCGGTTATCAGAGAAGAATGCAAATGAGACATTTGCTAAGCACACATAAAATGTGCGTACCCCAATTAATACACACTCTTATGTTATTTCGATCTAAAAGGTCTTAAAGCAGTGGTGTCAATTATGATTGTGTTGATGCGATTACTCTTGTCTCTTACATTCCCAGCGGGAGAAAACTGCGGTTGTGAGGCCTAATTAACATACATATTTTGCTATGAAGACTTTAGAACAATTAATAATAATACAATTATCGAAAAATTTTGAGTTATGGACAGACACAATCAGTTATTATTTAAATAAATTTAATTTCGAACCTGCATTTATTTACTAATAATATCTTCTAAATTTATATTGCAGTTTCGAAACAACAAAATATTTTTCAGGTTTGCGGACGTTAATTTATTGCGTTGTTTTGAGCAAATGTATTTCAAATCGGAAAATATTTGTTCGCAAAGATATGTTGAGGAAAAAAGCAACAAACATTTGAGGGAATTTTTTTTTTAATACAGTATATAGCGCCCCGTCTAAATTTTTGTAGAACTCAATAATATTTTCCCTATCTGGAGAATTAAATTCGCTCCTAAGTATGATTAGTTCCGACTGGATGCTGAATTCATAATTCCCAAGTAGTGGTTTTATATCCTCAAAATCTTGAAAACGATTTTGAAAGTTGTAAAAAAGGGTTCCAAAAATTTCCAAATGCTCGGATTTTTTCAAATATTTCTCCTTCTCATAAATAAGCAAAGTTTTAGGGAAGTTGGAAACATCTTCATTATTTATTTCATTTATTAATAAAAATAATTTGGTTTAAAACAAAATAGAAACAAAGATAATAAATAATAAATATATTATTTCTGTTTAAACTCTAAAGTTTAGAGGCCGCAAAATAAGACGTGCGATATTTCCCGCTGAATGAGAGTGTTTTGCAGTAAACAACAGTGTTGCCATTTTGACGCTTTTCGGGTATTTTATGACGCTTTTTTGTTCTCGTTACCCTTTCATTTTTTTCAAATACCCTTTTTTAAAAAAGGGTATTTTTTTACGCTTTTTCTATTTTTTTGGTGCAATTTTGGAAGAAGTCCAAAAAGTAAATCTAGCTTTCGAGTCAGCTAGTCAGTGTTACAAATAGAATTATCGTTCCTTTAGAAAACTTTGATTATCTAGAAGGTAATTTAGATGAAAGCGTTAACGAATTTTGTTATCTTGGCTATCATTTCGAAGAGTCCTGGTCAGGAGAAACAAGAAATACTATGCAATTTAATAGAATTTAGAAAATATTCGAGTACGTGATAAGACGTAGACTTCCTTCAAAATTTAAATTTCTTCAAAAATATCGATATTTAGTGTTGACAATATTTTTAAAAATAGCGAAGCGGATATTATTGATTTCATACAAAACTTCATTGATGATTCGCGTCTAATAAATAAAATAGAAATTTCCCTAAAGAATCTAACGTTGCAAAAATGGAAAAATATGGAAAGAACTGATGAACTTTGGATTGAAGTCTAAAATTTTAAAAATTCTTTGGGAGAAAATCCTTTTCATGAATTAGCTGACTTTGTTTATCGTATACTTTTTTCCCTTACTTAAATGCCGAAGTCGAAAGAACGTTTCGTTTAATGAATTTTTTTAAACCAAAGATCAGAAACCGACTTTCTTTAAACTCAGCCAAAACTTTGTTGTTGCAATTACAAATTACCTTCAAGTGTTTACTTAAAAATTAATTCAAATCAAACTTATAAAAGGTCTGAATGTTTCATTAAATCTGTTTTGTGGCCCGATGGTGATGATTATGAAACAGATGGAAATATTTTAAAATGAAATTGATTTTCTATAAAACTTTATTTATATTTTGTTTTTTATGAATTGTTATTTTATTTTAATTTTTTGTTTACTCCTGGTAACTGAATTGATAATAAAATTAATTATTTATTTAAAAATTTTAACATGCTTTTTGATATTATAAGTTTCTTTTTTTATGCGTTATTTGCAAAGTAAAACAAAACGATACCAAAATGTTTGTTAAAATTTTTTTTTTGCGCTTTTTACCCTTTTTTTGTAATTTTTTACCCTTTTTACCCGTTTTTACTATACACTTGACGCTTTTCTTTATTTCTAGAATGGCAACACTGGTAAACAATTATATTTTACGCTCGCAAAATAAAAGCGCACATGAGAGTTTTGCTTATACAATTGTGTATGATGCCGGTGTCAATCCTCATCCTCAGATGCGTATCAACCAGTCTTTCTAATGTATTCAATAGAAAAGACTATAGGCTGATTGGTCTAAAGTCGAGTGACCGGCCTTCCCTCCCTTGGGTATGAAAATAACCCTGACCTCTCTCCACCCCCTTGGTATGTACCTTTTCAGCACACACACTCTGAACAACTCAACTAGTAACAGAAGCGTTGTTCCCCGAATATTCTGTGACATTGCCGGAAAGATACTATTGGTCCTGCCGATTTGTAGTATTAACAAAAGTATTAACTGCCCATGTTACCTTCTCTAAAGTGACCCATACATAAATAAAATCCCAACACACATAAAACCCCAACTCCGCTTTGAGATTTTTTTCTTTTGTTGAAAAAGAGAAGTGACACTTAGGCAGTTAATATGCCTATATATTAATGAATTAATTGTGTTACTTTCTTTGGAAAGGGATAGGTAGAAGAAGAATAGGTGGTGAAAGTAGAGAAAAGCTTTTCATATGACAACACTGTAATTGCGCGTTATGTTTATCAATAGTACAGTATTTCAGCGCCTCTGGTGGTGAGTAGGCGCATTGATCAAAGCTTGATTTATAGCCATTATTTTAATTATTTTACTTCGGTGGCGTTTTTAAATGCTATACCACCGAAGGAGGGTGCTGTGATAAATATTAGTCATGATAGGATAGAAAAACTAATAATTATTAGAAACTGATGTTGTTTTGGGTGACGTCATATCACCCAATCGTGTTGTTGTCAATATTCTAATAATTTTTGCTCCTTGAATGACATACTCGTATACCACACTTTGATACTAATAGCATTATTTATGTTTAATAATTTGGTTTCAGAAAGAGAAACAGTACTGGCAAATAGTTTTAGTATGTGTTCACACGATGCAAGTCTTATTGAAAACATTTTTACTATTTCTTCTTTGGATTTATATTCAACTCCTGGCTTAAAAATACGAAATATATGTAAATGTAAGCATTTTATTATTAATACTTGCATGGTGTGCACACAGACTTACTCGATATTATTTATTTGCTGGTTACACGATCAAGTTTAGTCTTTCAATTTGAAATAAAACTTGCTACGAGATTGTTTTCAATTTCTCGTTCCATTGTCTGTCGTTTTCTTGTTACGACAACGACTCTTTCGTAATAGATTAAAGATAAAATGAAATTTATTTCTTTAATCTATTACGAAACAGTCGTTGTCGTTAAAAGAAAACGACACTCATAATAAGGCTGATTATTACCTGAGAATGTACACAAGTTACTTCAAAATTATATAACAAACTGAATAAGATCAAATGCGGGATCACTTCGGTTCAACAAATTTCTGCTGGTGTACGCCAGAAATACCCAATAACTCACACGATGCAGATGAAACTACATTTACAAGTACATATTTATAAAGATTCCTCTGTAGCACATGAACAACTTAAGTCTTCCATCATTGAATTGGAAAAAGTAGCATCGCAAATTAAAAATAAAAGTTAATGATACAAAATGTGATAGTTGCTCTTCAATACAAATTAACAGTATCAGGATACCAGAACAAAACTCTTATAAGGTATCAAGGTTGGCCGTCATCAAACATGACTTGGAGTACCAGATTCCCAATACAATGGGGTATTCATTTAGATCTTTTGTGTCATACTGTCATTTTATTTTTAATCAGTATTATTTTACAAATTTATAATGGAAAAGCTTACTCCGCAACAACGTTTCGAAATTATTTGGTTGTATTAAGAATGTGTAAAATAAACAATGACTTTATTGAAAAGTAGACAATTTGGTGAGCAGATAATTTCGCTGTCGGCACTTGAAGCCCCCTAAAACTTGTGATAGAATTACCTGGTTGTTTTCTTTGAAGTCATAGAAATACTTAAAAAAGACGTAGTTCGCGAGTTACTGGTAGCAATGCTGGAAACAATTATCTAAAATTGATTCTTCCGAATGAAGCAACTATAATAAATAAATAATAAACATTCCGATATAAACATCCCAAATAAATAATCTAATATAAGGATTTTAAAAAAACAATATTGTCTTCATCCAACATTTTTATAAGTAAAAATTTTACTATTGGATTTTTTGAATGTCAGTCCACAGTCCCCTTATAAGCTCAATATCCGAGAATAACTGGAATACCCAAAAATAAAAACTTTATATATCGTTGAAATGAAAATATCGTTATTAAGATATGGAATTCACCATAAGACCCAAATACAATAAAATATTTTATAACGATCGTCACATAACATGTAATAGATCCCATATAAGGGATCCAGCAAATAACTTTCAATATGACACATTATCAGAGGCGGCTGAGTAGACTAAGTCTCAAATTTTTTTGAATAAGTAAATGAATCATTAAGAAGTGGTTTTATCAATTGTGAAGCTACACTGTGTAGATAATGTTAACTGTCGATCTGGGCTATAAAATAATATAGTTCTAAATAATAGAACTAAAGCAGTGGCCAATTGTGGTGACACACGGACTTCTTTCCTATAAAGAAAATACATATGGACACATATGATGGAAATAGATTTTGAAAAAGAATCGTTTTGAAACCGAAAAATGTTGATATAAATTAATTCCCTTCGTTTTGTAAGATATTTATGGATTTCTATTAAGCACTTGTTTAGTTCGTAATAAATGCTTTTTTCGAAATGTAATTTTGAAAACTGAGTTTAGAATTATGTATTTCGAAACTTCGAGCGAAACAAGCGGCATATCTATACCGAGTAGGAATGAATTTTTCCACAAATACTCATTATATCAGAAGCCTGGCTACTAAGTTGAGTAATTCAATCTTTCAGATTCTCGAAGCGAATTTTATTTGGATATAATAATATTGAGTTCAGTGGCCAGCGTTGTCAACTTGGTGCGTTTCGCACCATTTTTGGTGCTTTTTTTTAATTTTTTGGTGTTAAAAATTCTTTAGTTGGTGCGATTTTTTTTTAAATTTTGGTGCACTTTTTAGTTTTTGGTGGCACCAAAGTAAATTCTACACAACTTTTTGTTTCAGCGTGAGAAAAAATCTTTCTACAATAAAATACACCTGTTTGAGTACCATTTCATTCAACACTGCAAATTTTTTTTTGTGTATTTCGGTGCGTTTTTTTTTTAATTTTTTCGAAAATGTGATGAAATCTTTATTTTTCTAATTTTTAATTGCAATTTTTTAATAATTCATAACTCATGAAATCTATACGATGAAAAAATGTATTTTAAATACGAATGTATGATAAATGAAATCAAATTCTTCAAAAATCTTTGTTTTAAAATCAAATTAACATTTTAAACATGTAAATAAAAATGCTTGTATAGCCTAACCAGGGTTAGATACCTAGCAGTGGAATCCTAGTAAATTTTATTTGAAAAAATCAAATAGAAGTACTTTAACTAGAAAACAAAAATATATAAAAAAAAGTACCAAATATGTACTAAAATTAACTTTTTTACCAATTAGTACTTTAGTTTCGAATATCATATTGTGAATTAAATTTTGAGTGGTTAAATGCTTATTTTATCTTTATTAGCTCATTACTTTTACTAATAATCGTTGATAAAGAGTTTTTTATAGAATTTATGATATTAAAAAATTTCAAATTAATCAATAATTTTGAAACAAAAACGAAATTCTTAACTTGGTTCGTTGTTTTGTAAATTGTGCGCTTTTTCTCCATTTTGGTGCGTTTTGAAATTTAAAAGTTGACAACGCTGTCAGTGGCTGTCATATAACAATCTCTTACAGAAAACATTTCTTTTTGAATATAAATCTAAATAAACCGCCACCCACATAATGTAGAATTGAATTCTTATTATGGAGAGCGGATATATAAATACGTTTCGAATATCACTACCGATTTCCGTTAGAGGTAGACTTTATACCAAATAGAAAAGAAGGCACTACTAGAAATGATTACCGGAGATGCTGTTGACTCATCAAGAAGTTCTACTAATAAAGATATTAGAGTAAATTAAGCACGTAAACGGAGTTGGCCTATAGGAGACCATTTAGTCTTTTAGTTACATTCGTAGCAAAACTCTATCAATACTGGGTTATTTGATAATTTTCATTGTATTTGATTGTCTCTGGTGTTGTATAGGAATTTGAAGTCCTTATATTACTACTACTTGAAGTTATTTTTCCTGTTAAAAGTTTGGTGCAGAATGCTTCGACTTATGCAATGTCCAGACACTATTTTGAAAATAGCTGCTCATTATTTTCGAACTTTAAAGTTCTGCTTTGAAAGTAACTTAAAAGTTTTCACGTAATTGTTAGATACCAATGGAGTGTAATACTTAGATTATGTTTTTTTTTTTTTTTTTTTTTTTTTTTTTTTTTTTTTTGGGTGTGTTCCAATGTATCTACGAATTTATTAAAGAATATTTAAGTATGTTGCAGTTTTTTTTTTTTTTGGATTCAACTTTTGTATGGTTTATAAATTGATCCATGGAAATTGCGTAATTGTTACACCAAAATATTCTGGACAGAAAACCGCATTTTTATGGATTTATTATTATTTTCTTTTTTATTTTTCCACTGAAACAAATGTTATACAATTATTATTATATGATTTGCATAACATATAAAGGATAACATACAAAGGAATTGTAGAATTGTGTTCAGAATTGGCACCTTGAATGTTGGTATTTGTGTGCCAGCAAAGTTTTTTGAGAAAAAAAATTAGCAATAGAATGATTACTTTGTATTGAGGGGAACACTTTGAAGACTGTTACTGTTCTTTGGTTTTGTTACCTCTTTAGCTTAAAGTTGATGATTGTATAAGAAATAATTAATACGAGTATTGTACAAAGGTTGTAAAAACGTTTTATTTTTTGCACCTACATACATAAATACATTCTGCCGTATTTATAAAAATTAAAGTATGGTTGAAGTGTGCTTTAAGACAAAATTTCCTTAAAGTACACTTGAAGTCTACTTTAATTTTTTATAAATATGGCAGATTGTGTATTTCATTGAAATTGATAATTATTTCATAAATAAATATATTTGTGCTTTTACGATTTCTAACACTCTAAAAATAGTTTTACACTTTCCATTTCTTTTACAAATCATCCATATATATATGTAGGGGTGAGGGGGCCACATTTGAACACTTTTTGCTATCAAGCCACATCAAAATTTATATTTTTGAATTATTGTCTTTTTACATAATTTAACTAATATGTATGGAAATAAACTTTAGTTTAAGTCTACAAGTAACTTATTTTTTATTTTTTTAATGGATGAAGTCATTGTGTTCAAATGTGCCCCCCATACGGGGCAGCTTGAACGGTAATTTTTTCTTGTAGCGCTTATGTCCAAAAATATCATAAAAAGTTATATTTTTTATATAATAAATTCGATTTATTTATTAAGAAAAACATAAACATTAACAATTAAAAAAAATTCAGATCAAAAATAAGTTTTATATTATTAAGACGGAAAAGGCCTTGCGATTTCAGGTGACATTACATTTTCCTTTAAAGCATTATGATCAGCATTGGATTCGTCATTTTCAGCAATTAAGAGAGAATCAACAATGTTTGGTACTTCGGTTGATAAATTAACATGTTCAAAGGTGCCCCCTTTTTCTTTGTGCAAACCTGAACTGGCTTGACATTTCAAGGAAATTTATAATAAATATTTTTTTTTACATAAATATCAAATAACTTACGTTAATTTTGTTAAATTTCTTTCACGAAAGAAAACGATCACTGAATACTTCTTACACTCTTCTAAAAAAATTTACAATGGCACTGCGAAAACTTGTTCAACCAACTACATTCGGTCTCAGAGTCACAGATACTCTGTGATTCGGTCGACGACTGAAAAAACTAGCAAAAGTTGTTGACGTTGCTAGAAAACAAGGTTGTCATGTGAAAAACTCGGTTAAGGATCGAAAAAAATGTTAAACTGAGATTTTATCAAGGTGCCCCGTGTTCAAACGTGCCCCCCTCTTCCCTACATATATGTACTAGCTTTCTGTACCCGGCGCTGCCCGGTATATTATTAATCTTTTATTCCTGGTCGCTGATCATTTAACATTTTGGTAATCTCTTTTAAGAATAAGCACACAAACGAAGCATGTTTCGTGTGTAAAGTGGCAGTTTATTCTGTAGGAGCAAAAAACATTCATACAACTCATATTCTTTTATGGGAAAGCATTTTTTCGAAACAAATTCATTAACTATTTTTTTAAAAAATAAATTTTTGAACAACGCAATGTTGACATTCAGATTTTAAATCTCTGGTTGATGATAACAGTTAAATTTGTTATTCGTTATTTTCACGTCTTTGGCCATAATGTATAAGATCTTAATTGCTATTAAAAAATGGGGGCTAATACATTTTTTTCATCATTAAAGGAACAGATGACCCGATTCCGCTTTTTAAGTATTTTTCGGTATGTAAGTCTACTGTTTATATAAATAAATATGGGTAACATCAAAAAACACTAAGGTCATCAATGCTAGTAGACTATTAAACTTTTGATCCCTTAAATAGAAATATACTTAATTTTTATGTACTTAATAATCATTAAATATTGACTATCGAAAGAGACCTTTCCTAATAAATATTTTTCTGATTGCAAAGTATACAAAAAGTACCAACTATACAATTTTCACTTTTTGCTGCTCTAATTTTAGGTTTAACTTATATTTCATTTTAAGAATCAATATTTACAACTGTAAGTCTGTTAGTGATTCACTTCAAAGAAATTCAAAATTCCCATTTTAACCCGTTATTACTATTTAGGTGTCGTATTATGAAAAATTAACTACTCAAAAATTTCGTTGTCAAAACAACAGATAAAAATGGTACCAAAAAAGTACAAAAACACAAATATTTACCCTTTTTTACTCTTTCAGTTTGTATGTTTTTAATCAATATCAATATTTAAAGGTTCGAGTCTGTGGATCACTTATTAAGATTACTCGTTTTTATTCCCTTGAAGATAGACTTACAAAGAACTAATCTTCTAATACACAACTTTGTGACAACAGAAATGTAAAATGAAACTGCTGTTTCTTCATAACAAAGACAATCATTATTTCAGAGACAAAAGTTTAAAAATTTTCCAATTTTTGTCCATTACTGGCATAAAAAATTAAGCAGTTCTTTGATTGAGAAATTCATACATACTCGTATGTTTCCGGAAAGATGGGAAGAGGTAATATCCAAAAATACTTTGAATGAATTTATATTGTACAAATGTTTCAAAATAAAAGTTAAACATTTAAAAAAATCACGCATTTTTAAGTTATACACCCAATACATAAACGAAAATTGAACAATTGCAAATTAAAAAACAGTAGTAAATTAAAAAATATATAATTGCTTGTCAAAAATGGTAAAATTAATTTGAAGTTATTTGAGTTTAAAATGTTTGGTCCACAAATATTATTCTTGTATATTAATATTTACAGCTATAATAACTTATTATTAAAATATAACTTCGTTAAACACTTCAAAAATGCTAAGTTTAAGTTTTCGCGACCATTATATGTCGGAAGGGAATTCCCGACCCCCAAACCATAGGTAAGTAACACAACAAAGTCTTTAACGTTTGAAATATAATCGACGACAAGCAAATGTGCCATAAAATAGTTTGGACTGTCTACTGTTTGTGGAGCCGTATTATTTGTTTTGTACTATAAAAAAGATGTGTAATTTATCTGAAATCTGACGATTTTATGTTCAGAAACGTAATGATATTTAACATTTTATTGCAAATGTAACAAAATGACTCCAAATTTAAATTGTTAAAAATAACGCAGACTTTATTCTATAAATTATTAATAATATAACAAGTGAGAGTTTATTTTAGTTCAAGTATAGTTTAGAGTTTCAAATCACTTAGTATGGGGCAAAAATCATAAAAGATTGTATCGTAATTTCTATTTATTTTAGGTTTATTTTGGTTGAATTTCATCTCAAAGATAATTATTTGAATTTTATGCATATTCCAGTGTCACTTTCTTTCAGAACTGCACTTTTTTATATTTATAACATAAAGCGATTTACATTAACACGCAACACATTAAGTACCAAAAAGCCCTATGAAACAGATTTTGGCTTTTTGAAACGTCAAAATTGTCACCTCTGTATACTCTGTGATTATACGCGCAAGTGGATCTTGTATGGGAGCTATGGCCATTTATGGAACAATATTTATATATGGACTACAGTCAAATAAAGTCCGATCGAATGTTGAATTTAAACTTGCTGCTGATACTAATAAGAGATTTATGCGTATTTAAGTGATTTTTATAAAATTGAGAGTGACGTTTTAAAAGTATATTTGGATTATGCTTGTTGATATTTAGGCGCATTTAAGTGATTTCCGGAAGTGGACTTAATATGGGACTATGTCAAAATACTTATTTTTGCAGAATTTTGTATGGATAGGGCTTTATATTCCATAAAGCCATGTTGGCTATGAGATATCGTGGACCAATTCCTACCATTATCTACAGGACTTTTCCTTCTATAATAAAAATAAAGTGTTCGGAATTTCATGATATTATCTGCATTTTACTTGAAGAAAATATCAAAAAATATCTGAAAATATCGAGGTTGTCTGATTCTTTAGTCTATAACTCGTATCTTATTGGACCGTTTTGGGCCATTTTCAATACCAAATATTTCGGTAGATCAAAGAATGTTTGGTAAGCATTTCATTATTTTATGTCTTTTTTTTTTTGCGAAGCTCTATCGTGCCTTGAACAGACGGACGGACATGGCTAGATCGTCTTAGAATCTTATAAGCACCCAGAATAAATAGACTTTTTGGTTCTAAGACCATTATTTCGATATGTTACAAACGGAATGAGAAACTTAATATACATTCCATCTTTTTGCTGGTGGATATAAAAAGACGGATTTTTGTGCTCAATAAATAAATTTAATTACGTTAACGCTATGATTCCGTTATACCGCTAGCGAAATAATTAAAAATGCCGTTAAAATAAATCGTTATAATATCATTCTGAACTTGAAGATTCTCCACGACAAAATTTTAACAAAATTCAAGCATTTCCAAACCACTGAATGTCAATGTCGAATTTTTCAAGGAATTTAAAAAAAAGCCTTCTGTAATAGGCCGCATTTTATGTGAACATTGCTTTAACTTTACCGAAATAAGCCAAATTAGCGTTATTGTTATCTATAGGTATTAAGCGTTTCGAATCGTTAATTAAGTTTGCAAGTAAATCGTTAAGTTCATATACCAATTCTTAATATAAAATATCTACCACAAGAAAAATTCCATCTGCTTATGAGTGTGCGTATTTTTTTACAGTACTGTACTGTATTGTCAATCACCCTTCCTTACTTACAAGCAACAGTTGTGTTTAGAATAATGTATCATAGAGTTGTTATAAATACTACTACTTTTAACACCATTTACGATCGATCACACAAGAAATAAACAAATCTTTAATTTATATACAAATTTCCAAAGATTTTAACAGAAATTTGTTAAACTTCAAAATAAATAAAGGATTTAAAACACTTCGGCATAAAAACCAGTCTATAAAAGAAAAGAAAAAGTGGCAGGTGTGAAATGTAATAAGTTGAAGAGGATTTTAAAATAATAAAATCTTATATTTGGTAAGGTAATTAATATGTTGATTCGAAACTCAGTAACAAAAAAGCCCCTATAATAAAAACGTAAATGTTTAAAGAAATCTTTGAACTCTATAACGCAGTAGTTTTTTTTTTATTGCTGCTAAACACTCCTTATTTAAGAACTCTGTTTTGGAATAAAACAAATCTTGTTAATTTGTTTTTGAATAGATTTTAATTAGAGCACCGATTCTTTGTCATTGAGCCTTTTTCACATGTTCCTTTAGAGTACCGCGACGCTAAAGATACTTCTTTACATACCTATGTATATGGTTTTTTATGATTTGTTTGTAAAGAACCCAAAAACGAATTGTGTTTATCTACAAAAAAGCGCAATTGTTTAAAATTTTCATCCCTTTATAATTGTTTTGCGATTTTCTAGATCTATTTCTTTACAATCCCAATCACGATCTTTTTTTTTTTTTTTTGAAATCTGTTACAATTTCTTAGTTGATCTTGTTTGTTTTTACCGCTGAAAATTTGGTAAAAGGGGTATTTCTTTAAAGGAACAATATTTACATTTATAATTGGCTATAGAGTTCCCTCTGTTATTGCTAAATTGAGGGCAATGTATTTTGATAATTTAAAATAAGGTTATTAGAGATAATTCATTAAAATTTACCATTAGAGTTTTGTTTTATCAAAACACCCAAAAATGGCAATCCTGTGTTCTTTTATAAATACGCAATTTTCAAGAGTTCGCTACCTAACAACCACTTAAAACTTATTTGTTCTTTAGACTGGGCTTGTTTTCAGGATGTTTATTGTAATAAATTTCTTCAAATTGTATTTGTTTGTCTCATTAATATGATAATAAACATCAATGTTTAATCAACAAATAATAAAAGATAATCAAATTATTTATTACACATCTGTTGCGGAATAATTGTGTCATTCCAATAGAATTGTAAATTAATGCCTGGGAAAATTAAACAATGACTGCGCATAAAATGAAAGTCCTTTGTGGCATGTAAGTATATCAAAGGGTTATAGAATAAAGGATGTTTAAAAATACATACATAGCTTATTATAAAGTTTGATAGTTTTTTAAGGAAGTTTCTCAACATAGAGACAAGTTACCACTGTATTGCAAACGCTGAATAAGTCATTAAATAAGCTGCCACCAAAATTCACAAAATTTTACCCTATTTCACAAAACAACTTGTCAAATTGCATTACACTTATGCAATTTGCAAAACTTTATGTTCTTCTGAATTAGAATTTGAGAATTGAGAAGTTGAAATTGATAACTGTAATTTGCAAAGTTTTTTAAATTTGTATATTCTCTATGCAATTTCTACTTCATGTACGTTCTCTTGTGCAAAGTTAATATTGAAAAGAGTAATTTGCAAAGATTTTGCAAATAATTATGCTGTTTCGTTGCACAAAAACTGTAAATTCTATTTGCGCAACACAAATTTTGATAAGTTAGTCAAAAATTGGCAAGGTCAGCAAACGATCGCTTTACAAATGCATATTGTTATAACTAGTAAAGCTTTCAAGATTTAACAAGTTAGAGTGCAATATTCGGCTGTGCCGGATCTCAAATACCCTCCACCTAAACATAATAAAAACACGCAAGGTCAAGCCCGACCATATAATATCCTACACCCAGTATATGTATAAAACAATTTTTCAGAAATCGGCGTTATATGCGAGATATAACCTATTGTGGACCGATCATTCAAAAATTAAGTATCATGATGTCTGTGAATATAAATATTATATGTGTTGAACTTTATATCGATATAAATACTTTTAAAAGATTTATGGAGCTTAAATTGAATTACGGAGAGTTTCGACTAAATCTGGACCGACCATTATAAAATTAGGTGTCGTTATTTCTGTATATCAGAAACTGTTTTATGTCAAATTTTATTTCGATACCAACACGTTTGGGAGAGTTATGCTCTTTAAAGTGTTTTTCGGAAGTGGGCCTTATATGGGAGCTACGACTTATTATGGACCGATCATTCAAAAATTAAGTATCATGATGTCTGTGAATATACATATTATATGTGTTAAACTTTATCTCGATTTATGGAGCTTAAAGTGAATTTCGGAGGGGGTCTTATATGGGAGCTACGACTAATTATTGACCGATCATAATAAACTTATACCGTATTATTTGTATACATCTGAAATATATTCGGGCTCAATATTATTTTGATACCAACATTTTTGAGAGAGTTATGCTCTTTAAAGTGATTTTCGGAAGTGTGCCTTATATGGGAGCTACGACTAATTATGGACCGATCTGCACAAAATTTGTATATGTGGTCTGGCTTCATATACCACTCATTTGTGATGAAATTTGTTTGGTTCCTTGCATAGTTTAAACATTTATGATCGGTAAACCCCAATTTCGGGAGGTCAATTGTATGGGGGCCAGGTGAAATAATGGACCGATTTTTACCAGTTTCAATCCCATCCATCCTTGGACCGAAAAAATATTACATATATACCAAATTTTATCGAAATATCTTTAAAATTGCGACCTGTACTCTGCGCACAAGCTTTACATGGACAGCCAGCCAGACGGACGGACGGACGGACAGACGAACATCGTTAGAACGACTCAGAAAGTGATTCTAAGCCGATCTGTATACTTTAAGGTGGGTGTTGGACCAATATTTCTGGGCGTTACAGACGTCAGCACAAATCCAATATACCCTCCCCACTATTGTGGTGTAAGGTATAAAAAAAACATTTTTGATTTTTTATCATCTTCGCAAAAAATCAAACTGTTGAAAACAATAAAATATAAAATGACGCTTTTAGCTAATTTATCTTTCAAAACAAGATAGGGTGCAATATTCGGCTGTACCGAGTCTTTAATACCTTCCACCTAAACGTAATTCAGCTGTGCCGAATCTTAAATACCCTCCACTTAAACGTACTGAGAAATAGAAAAACTATACTGAGTATAGGACTAGAGTATTCTTATTCTGTGTTTTCTATTCAGTCTTAGTGCAAATTTTATGATTATTTTATATATTGTTTGAAAGCCAATTTTACGACCAACATAATTTATTTTAAATGTTTTGAAGTTGTATCTAATTTTGTTCATTTATAATGGATGTAATTACCGATTTTAAGCATATTTTACAGAGTTTGTCTGATTTTCATAAAATTAAAAGAATATTTTTCAATATTCACCACAAGTTAAAAAACAGAGAGACATAAGGTGAGACTTTTTTGTTTGAATTTGATCTCAATAATATTATTTACAGAAGATTTATGGGTGGCATAGTAAAAGTGGCCCCGTTATGGACTGATAGCTTCTAAATCCAGTAACTACTAATGTGGTTTCTACGTATTTGAGACTCATTTTGGTTGAATTTCATCTCAATAACGTTATTTACAAGAGTTATATGGTTGGTTATGGTTGTTATGCTCGGCAGCGGACTTTATTCAGGAGCTATTGCCAATTATTGACTGACAGCTACAAAATTTAGTAGCATAATTGCTGTATAATTATTAGACATTTTTGTAGGTTTATTTATTTCTTGAAAATGATAGGCCGAACTTCTTAAATTTTGGATCAGTTATTTTCATGCATATGAGGATATTTCACATCGAATTTCAACATAATAACGGTTTATTTAAGATTAGTATTAACATGGATTTCGGAAGTGGAGGATATAGTCAAATATGGACCGATGTTTTCAAAATCCAGCAGTTTGATTTAGACATGCATGTAAATGAATTTTGGATTGGTACCCTTATTTATAAGAGATTTATGAGTATTAAAGTGATTTTCGGAAGAGGGCTTCATACAGTTAAAAATGGGATACAGTTAAAAATGGACCGAAATTCACAAAATTTTGTGGGATGATTTTTGTGTATATGTAAATGATGTGTGCAAATTTTTGAGTTGGTAGCAATATTTATACAATATATATAAACATAAATGGCTTTTTCGGATGTGGTCCTTATATGGGAGCTATGACCAATTATGGGCCTACCACCATAAAATTTAATACAACAATTTATATACCTATTTTTGAAGTGTACTTTATATGGGGTCTATGGTCAAACATGGACTGAAATAAAAAAAATTTCGTTTTGCGATTTCTTTTTGCATAAATCTTAGTTTTGTTGAATTTTGTCTTGATATTCAAATTTTATTGGCATTTACAGTGGCACAGTAAAGTACATACCCCCTTGAAAACGGGGTTTTGGGTTATCTATGAACAATTTAGCAATAAAGTTCATTTCAAACAAATTCAATCGAACAACAAACAATAAATTTTGACCAAAAATTTTTTTCCACTTAATATTTATTAACAATAACATATAAAATTCATTTTTCAAACACAGAAAAGTCTGCATACGGCTATGTGGAAAAGTAAATAAAATGGAACTCCGTACTTAAACAGTTCTACCTACCAGACACTTCAGGCATCTTCACGAGATACTGTTATTCAGAAAAAAGTTTAATTGTTGTTAATTTTGTTATTTAACGAAAATGAGTAAAGAAATTTGTGTAAAAGTGCGTGAGCTTATTGTAAAGTTCCATAAAGGAAAAAATCTGTAATAGAGATTGAAAAACTAGTTGGGCATCCAAAATCAAGCATTCAGACAATAATTCGGAAATATAATGAAACAAAAAGTGTAGAAAACAAACCAAGAAGTGGTTGCCCACCTAAACTGACTCCACGTGCAAAGCGGCAAATTTTGTTGAATGTTCCAGAAAAGCCTAAAATTACGGCAGTAGAAATTACAAAGACTTTAGAACGCCAGCATATTGCTTCAGTGCATCCAGAAATGGTGAGACACGTATTAAAAAGCAATGGATTTCACAGCCGTGTGCCCCGAAAGAAGCCGTTTAGTAGTAAAATAAATATGCAAAAACGCGTCAAATTTGCTTCAAAAAAATACATTGATGCAGATGAAGGTGTTTGGGCTAATATTTTATTTAGCGACGAAAGGAAGTTCAACTTGTTTGGTTATGACGGAAAACAAAAAGTATGGCGTCGAAATAACGAAGCATTATTGCCTAAAAACTTGCTTCCTACAGTGAAACACTGTGGTGGCTCCATTATGGTATGGAGTTGCATGTCGGCGGCTGGGGTGGGTAATTTAGTATTTGTCGATATACTTAAATATTCTCAAAGATAATCTGAGGCAATCCGCAAATAAATTGGGTCTTGCAGAAGGTTGGTACTTTCAGCAAGACAACGACCCAAAGTAGACCGCTGGTGTTGTTAAAGAATGACCACACGTGCCTCATCAATCTTCATTCGCCACCTCAGTCACAGGATTTAAACCCTATAGAAAATTTATGGGATGAATTAGACCTTGAAGAATGGAATTTAATTTCAAATAATTACACACAAGTTTAGCAAATTCTATGAAAAATAGACTAATTGCTTTCCTACAAAGCCAAGGCGGACACACTAATTATTAATTTTGTTGGTTTTTTATTTACTTCTAGCCCAAATAATTTTTTTATTTAAAGTATGTAGACTTTTCTGTGTTTGAAAAATGAATTTTATATATAATTGTTAATAAATATTAAGTGTTAAAGAATGTTTGGTCAAAATTTATTGTTTGTTGTTCGATTGAATTTGTTTGAAATTAACTTTATTGTTAAATTGCTCATAGATAACCTAAAACCCCGTTTTCCAAGGGGGAGGGGGTATGTATACTTTACTGTGCCACTGTATGTATAATTGAGCAATATTTCGGGAAGATTTTTGTATGGGGACTATGAGAAAACATGGACCTATTCCTACTATTTTCTTCACACTTTCTTCTTTTATCATAAAAATATCGTATATAAAATTTCATGGGAATATCTGCAATGTATTTAAAAAAAATTGGAAGAACATTTTTTAAAAATATCAATTTTTTATGGGGGTTGTCTCACATTTTGGTCCATAACTCTGTGTCTTTTGGACGTGAGAGTGTTTTACACAGGCAGGCAGACAGACGAACATAGCTTAATCGACTTGGAATAGATATACTTTGTTGGGTCTCAGATGAATATTTCTCTGTGGAATGAGGGCATAAAAGCATTTAAATAAACATAAATATGCAAATGTGGAAAAAAAATTAAAGTCACGTAAGTATATTGTAGCCACCTGAAAGTTAGCTTTGAATTGCTAATGCATTTGGAAGCCTTTCCGTTAACTTTGGCAATTTGTTTGTGCTTGCTTATTCGTATTATAGTTGGGTCCTTAGTCTATTGGCAGATAAAAAGTACAAAAACTTCCAAAATACAATGGACAAAAGTAAAGGCACACTTTTTTAGGCATCTAATCCTTTATTTTAATTTTAATAATCTGGCAACACTTTTAAATTTGACACATGCTGTTGTATTTCGTTATAAATCTTTTATTCATTCAAAAGTTTAGAATATTCTAATTTTGCTTGTAATCTTTTTATCTTTTATGTCCGCAGTCCCCAGACCTAAACATTATTGAGCTTTTGAGGAAGGAATTGAAGCGAAGAATCCGAAAACGCGAAATTTTAAATAGAACTGAGCTGAAAGCAGTTTTAGTGGAAGAATAGCATAACATAGGCGAAAATATATGTAACTAAAAAGTTAGTCCACTCCATGGCAAATAGAGTTAAGGCCGTTATTAAGCAAAAGGACTGCCAATTAAATATTATATGTACATATGTATGTATATGTAAATGATTTAGTAGTTTTTATTTATGTTGAGATACATATGTAGTTGTGCCTTTAATTTTTTCCAGTAAAATAATGAATTTTTTAATTTTTTTTTTTTTTAAATACATACTTTTTTGCAAAGAAAATATAATTAATTTTCATGGTTATTATTTCAATGTATGTATAAGTTTAATACCTACAACTAATTCATAAAATAAATTCCTTGTATGTAAGTCCCCTTTAAATACATGTACATATGTTATTACATTCAAATAGGAATTAAAATGCTAAATGCGTTTTTTAAGTAATAAATGTTTTCAATGTTTAAAAAACAAAAACACAAAACAATTGCTTCTCAATACAAAAGAACACACAAAATCACTTCCTTTAAAACAAAAACTAACAAGACATGTTCAAACATGATTAGCAAAAAAGGAAATATGTAACAAGAAAATCAAACAAACTTTACCAAACTGTAAAACCAAGTGTGTATAAGACCCTTTTGTCTCATAATTTTATATTTAATACCAGAAAAGGGTGTTTCTGTTTAAAAATAGGTATGTATGTATGTGTATATGTGTCCTAAATAGGGTGTTGTATATGCTAAAGCAAGACATTTGAGGATTTCCTTATAAATTTAACTTGAATAATACTACGTCTTTATAGAACATATATACTACATAGAGGTACAATACTTACTCATTTATTCAACCAACAGCAGCAGCACCACCTGAAGATTTGGCTGCCATATGTGACACCACCTTAGTTAAAATTTGGTTGAAATCGCTCCATTATTTTACCTATCCCTCAAACAAATGTCCTGCCGAAATAGGGGTTTATCGATCATAAATGTATGATTTATGCCACAAATAAGTTGTACAAGAAGTCTTATCATATCTACAAATTTTGTGCTGATCGGTTCATAATTGACCATACCTCCCATATAACACCCACTGCCGAAAATCACTTTAAAGAACATACATAACTCTCTTTAAAATATTGGTATCCAAATAATATTCAACACAAATATGTTTGATACATTCACAAATCATTCCGTCCAATTTAATGATGATCGGTCCATAACTAGTCATAGCACCCATATAAAGCCCACTCCTGAAAATAACTGTGCAGGACATAAATCTCTTAAAACTGTTGGTATCCAAATAAAATTCAACACAAGTAATTTTCATATATACAGAAATCATGACATCTAATTTTATAATAATGGGTCCGTAATTAGTCAAAGCTCCCATATAAGAACCCTTTCGAAAATCACTTTAACATGTATAAATTGTTTAAAAGTTTTTCTATCGATATACAGTGGGCCCTCGGTTAACGAACACAATTCGTTCCAGAAGCGTGGTCGTTATGCGAAACGTTCGTTAAGCAAAACCATTATTTCCATATATATCAGTGCAAAATAAAATAATGCGTTGCAAGTCGGAAAAGTACACACTAACATATTTCAACATCAATATTTATTGAAAGTAATGTAACATATACAGTACTTTTCACTTCTAGTCACATCGCTTAGTTGCACGCAATATTGTGACTATATCTCTAATGTAATTATAAGACTAATTTTTTTATATGCCACTATATCTGTATATACACTAATACCCCGGTTAGCGTCGCTAATTGGGACCGAAAAAACGAGACGCAAACTGAAACGACGCAAACCGAATAACAGTTTTCCATACATTTGTATTAATTTTCATTTAATTCGTTCCGAGACTCATAATTTTAGTAAAATAGAATTGATTTTACAATAGCAAATACCAATTTTTTATTATTAGATACCTATTTGTGTTATAATAGTTTTTATTAAAGAAAAAAAAAAAACAATTCATGAAACATAAAAATATTAAGACTAAAACTTGTAGACAATTTTCACATACAAATTTGCATTAGACTTCGACTGGAAATCCCCTTTTTCTATTTTTGCTTTGTACATACAAACATTTATTAACGACGCAAATCGAAGCACTAACGATGCAACTTCGAAGCAATGCGACGCAAACTGAAGTAAAAACGACGCAACATTGAAGTCACGGAAATTTTAAAAAGACGCAACTTCGAAACGACGCAAACCGGGGTATTGGTGTATATATAAAATAGGAAGGAATAATAGGCTATATGAAGTTTTGATTGTACAAACGGGGGTGACACCGCCCATATAACCCAAAAATTTAATTCGCCATATTTTGGGCATTTTTTGACCTACGTCAATGATATGTGGTACATATGGTGTTGGCATAATTAGGAATACGTACCAGGAGAAAAGTGGATGGGACCACGCCCCTTTTTAAGAAAATTAAAAATCGTAATATAGTCTTAACTACTGGACCGATAGTCAATAAATTTTCACAATAGGATATTCTTACGAAATAATAAATTCTTGATTATGTAAGTGAACAAAGGGGCATGACAAGCTTCAGTATCCTATTATTTTTCCATATGGAGAAGATGGATATCACTTTGAAATGCGTCAAATCAGTCAAGCAAGCCGTAAGTCCGTTAATTATCCTGATGAGTTCTTAAATTCACTCGATGTGCCAGGCTTTCCACCACATGTGCTACAACTTAAAATTGGAGTGCCAATTATTTTACTGCGTAATATCGATCACCATGGCTTTGCAATTACACTCGACTTGCAGTAAAAAAAAAAAAAAACTGAGAAATAATTTAGTAGAAGCGACCATTATAACAGGCAAATATAAAGGTACAGATGTACTTTTGCTACGCATTCCAATGCTGCCAACAGATTTACCAATTGATTTTAAACAAATTTTTCATGTTCGGTTAGCGTTTGCGATGACTGTTAATGTGCAAACTTAACCTAAAGCATTGCAATAAATACATTAAATAAATAAATGTTTGTCAATATCTAAATACGTTTTATTTTATAGCGATGAGGGGGGGAGGTAGCGAAGTACACCGGGTTTAGCTAGTGGCATATAAACAAAATCTGATATAAACAATTTATGTGATTATAAAAGAGAAAATTGATTTATTTATACATATACATATATGTATAGTATGTATGCATATGTATTGTATGCGTTATAAACAAATACATAAATACTTTGTGCGCCAAGAGGCAGTACTTATATATTGATTAAATATCGTTAAAAAACAAAAAATGTCAAAATAAAGTCACGGTTGTATTTTACGATTTGATTTTTATTACATTTTATTGGTTTGTAGCCTAAATTGCTATGTGACAGACAATATCCTCTATAATATTCATGGACTATATCGTTAATATTTTGTATGAATTTGACTTATAGAGGGCTGTGAAGACGTGTATTTTGGACTATATCGCTGAATGGACTATAAGCGACGTGACTATATGCAAAAGTACTACATATACATATTTCACAGAAGACCACTTTCTTAAAGCTTTGTTGATACGATTACAAATATGCAAAAAACATTTCTTTTTTAAAAATTAAAATCTTAAAGGCTTTTGCTTTCACCCAATTTACACCCAGCAATTCTTTAAGCTAAGCTGATTAGCATATTTTTGCTTTACACTAACAAAATACAAAGCAAGAGCAAAAATGTGAAGGATTTAATTTTTATTGATATTTTCATAGAAACCATAAATTTTTGATATGAATAAGAAGAGATCACAGATTGAGCTTATTTTCTCTAAAAACTCAGCATTTACAAAGTTATAAAGGATTTTAGTTTCATTGACGTTTTCATACCAAATATTAATTTTTGATATGATTACTGGATTCCTTTTTTTGCTAAACTTAAAATTTGTTTCCCCTACAGAAATATAATGTTGTACCAATATTGTCTAATTGAATTCAAGTATTTACATATGTTATATTAAATATAATAATATTTTATAAAATAACCTATTTTCACTTTTTTTATTAGTTCCATTTTAACAAAAAAAAACTTGCCTTGAGATAAGTGCAAAATATGAATCGCGTTTTTGTTTAAAATCATTTTAACAAAATAACCTGTGTTATTTAAGTTAATTTTTTATTCAATCGAACAACAAACAATAAATTTTGACCAAAAATTTTTTTACACACAATTTATTAACAAAAATATATAAAATTCATTTTTCAAACACAGAAAAGTCGCCATACTTTAAATAAAAAAATTATTTGGGCTAGAAGTAAATAAAAAAACAACAAAATTAATACTTAGTGGGTCCACCTTGGCTTTGTAGGACAGCATTTAATCTATTTTTCATAGAATTTGCTAATACTTGTGTGCAATTATTTGAAATTAAATTCCATTCTTCAAGTAGAGCGTTTTTAAGATCCTGTTTATTTTTAATCGTCCTTTTTCTAACTTGTCGGTCTAATTCATCCCATAAATTCTCTATAGGGTTTAAATCTGGTGACTGAGGTGACGAATGAAGTTGATGAGGCACGTGTGGTCATTCTTTAACAACACCAGCAGGATGCTTTGGGTTGTTGTCTTGCTGAAAGTGACAACCTTATTCGCGGATTGTTTTTAGGCAATAATGCTTCGTTATTTCGACGACTTTTTGTTTTCCGTCATAACCAAACAAGTTGAACTTGCTTTCGTCGCTAAATAAAATATTAGCCCAAACACCCTCATCTGCATCAATGTATTTTTTTTAAGCAAATTTGACGCGTTTTTGCATATTTATTTTACTACTAAACGGCTTCTTTTGGGGCACACGGCTGTGAAATCCATTGCTTTTTAATACGTGTCTCACCATTTCTGGATGCACTGAAGCAATATGCTGGCGTTCTAAAGTCTTTGTAATTTCTACTGCCGTAATTTTAGGCTTTTCTTGAACATTCAACAAAATTTGCCGCTTTGCACGTGGAGTCAGTTTAGGTAGGCGACCACTTCTTGGTTTGTTTTCTACACTTTTTGTTTCATTATATTTCCGAATTATTGTCTGAATGCTTGATTTTGGATGCCCAACTAGTTTTTCAATCTCTATTACAGATTTTTTCTGTATGAAACTTTACAAAAAGCTCACGCACTTTTACACAAATTTCTTGACTCATTTTCGTTAAATAACAAAATTAATTGCAAAATTAACAACAATTAAACTTTTTTCTAAATAACAGTATCTCGTTAAGATGCCTGAAGTGTGTGGTAGGTAGAACTGTTTAAGTACGGAGTTCCATTTTATTTACTTTTCCACATAGCCGTATGCAGAGTTTTCTGTGTTTGAAAAATGAATTTTATATATTATTGTTAATAAATATTAAGTGGAAAAAAATTTTTGCTCAAAATTTATTGTTTGTTGTTCGATTGAATTTGTTTGAAATGAATTGTTCATAGATAACCCAAAACCCCGTTTTTCAAGGGGGTATGTATACTTTACTGTGCCACTGTACATATATTTACATAATTTGTAACAAGAAGAAATTAATAATAGGAATATTTACTTTGAAAGATAATTATTTTACGAAATACTACAGATTTTTCTATTATATCTTTCAAATACATGAAAATAACATTATTACTTCAAATGAGTATAAGTTACTATCAATATTTTAATATAACACTTAAAAATTTCCATTAAAAAGAGAACTTCTTATTTCTTTTTCTTAAAGATTTGTTAGTACAGCTACAGATATATATACCTATATATACATATATATATGTATATACCTATATAAAAATTTTAATTGCATAAAACACTTACCTTAAATACAAATTAAAGTAACTTATTACATATCTTTAAATTAAACTCCCGAACCGATTTCCGTTTTATTTACACTATTTATACAATTGACAACTCTACCACGCACAAATATCAAAAACATAACTTCATTTCCTACATGAAGTTTACTTTTTCGTGCTCTTATTATTTTAATTTTGCTCTTATTTGCTCTTTATATTTTTACTAGCAACAAACAAAACAACAACACTTTTAATACACAGCATTAGGCAACATCAATTTTAGATACACACAAAATCATGTGCAAAGGGCTTTTGTATAGAAAAACAACAATAAGAATTGAATACAACAGTTAAATACAACCACAACAACAATGGAATTATTGCAAACACAATAATTTATGTATGTTTGTCACTGATTTATTTGAATAAAATCTTGATTTTAACACTGATTCTTATAAAAGTTAATAACTTTATTATTCAGTTACATTAAGACGTTTATTATTTGTTTAATTTTGCACTTTACTTTGCATTTACTACACTTCAACAATATATAAAAGGAATTAAAAGACGAAGCGAAATTAAGAACAACAGTTTTAAGAGGCGTACGCGTAGAAACTAAAGATTTATTTGGCTACTAGAGCAGAGTTGCCAGTAATTTGGGGGTTTATTAGACGAAGGGCAATTATTTATTAACACCCTTTTGAAATCATTTGGATAGACATAATAACACTTTTTGGAATATATAACAGATGGACAGCCAAAAGTTCTAAATAAGAATAAATTCTAGTTTATGAGCGCCAGTCCGAATCGTTATTTTTACTAAAGGTTAATTTTGCTAAAGGCTATGCTTAACATAATGTTATAGTTTGCTTTTATAACGAACCCATAGCTCCTGAGATATGGTCATCCAAATTTCGAATATTTAATATGTTATATATTCTTACATATTCTTCGTTTGAAAGATTTTTAAATCAACTTTTACATTATAGATACATATGTACAGTGAATTCGCAAAAACGTGAACTAATTTTTACCAAGGGTGTTCACGTTTTAGATTGCATTTTTTCTATAACATATTTTAATCTCTCATCTTTTATTTAATTTAGAATAAAGTATGTACGTTATTTTTTACCTATGAGACATATTTTGATGCTACTTTTTGTAAGTTCCTGCTATATCGTACATGTAGCTTCTATGGTTTGCAAAAGGGGTTCTAAGATACTAATTTCTAAATTATGTTCTTGAATTCATCAAAAATAGGGGTTAGCTGAATTTAAACTACTATAATTATAAATTTGTTTATTTAGTTTTTTTTTTAAAGGAGCAACTACAACTATAATAGAAGCTACTTATCATGCAACAAAAGTTGCTTACAACAAACAAATTACGAAATTCTTCTGCGGGGAATCCCAAAATTTTTAAATAAGCTTAAAAAATTTAATTTTAACATTCGATAAAAAGTTCACGTTTTAGAGCCTTCAGTCTGTGTTCACGTTTTAGAGAAGTCAATGTTCAAAAAAATATGTTCATGTTTTTGGGTAATTCATGTTACTGGATGTTCACGTTTCTGCGAGTTCACTGTATATAATTCTTAAATTTTTAAATTCATTAGGGTCAAAATTAAAAATATTTTTTTTTTAAATTTCAGTTTACTCAAAATATGACAGATTAAATACATAATATATTAAATATTAATAATATTATTGGCAAGACTTTTAATATTTTTAAAAGAGAAGTAACACTCAGACAATTAATATGCCTATGCGTTACTTTCTTTGGAAAGGTAATGGATTGAAGAAGTAAAGGTGGTGAAAGTAGTATGTATACATACATATGTACATACATGGGTATACATACATATGTACCCAGAAAGCCATATGAGTCCGAAAAGAGTTTTTTCTGACACCTTTTTCGGAGCGTTAACGCTCTTTATGAGGCCTTAACTCTTAGATAATGTCTGAAAAGATTGATTGAAAAATTCAAAACAAGAAAATTAAAATTATTAACAAAAAGTGGACATTGTTGAAAATACTACGGTATTTCTTAATTTTGGAAAATACCTATTGATATTTTATGTTTCATACCTACATAGGCACTTATTTTTCTTTTGTCATTTTGTATTTTTGACAACATAAACATACAACTCTGCTCAAAATTGTGTTTACTATCAGATAATTTTATCATACAATGTACAACAAACAACACCTGTGAATTTAACAAATCGCACCCTAAATACAAAAAGGTCACAACTCAAAATTTTTCAAAACTGACATAAATTAATTCAGAGTACACATCTCTAAATACTGCAAAAATTTCTTTCACATCACTATCTTCTTTAACTGGAAAAATACAGTTATGTCTATTTTTATGTTAAGTGTGTTGCTTCTGCACGGTGGAAAGTTTTTTGTTTCTCCTGAAAAGTTTAGTATTTTGAGTTGTGACCCTTTTGTATTTAGAGTGCGATATGTATGTATGTACATACATATATAAATTTGAATTTTTATGTTTTCGTCTAAATAAAAATTTAAAACTACTCTTAGAAATATTGGTTTTTAATTTTTCAGATTTTTTTTTTACGATTTGTAGATATGAAATTACGATTTTTTCTTTTTAATCGGGATTTTGACGATTTTTTTCCAAAATTCATCTGGCAGTCCTGGTCATAGTTCAAAATTCATAAAAATTACAATACTTGAATGTTCTACAATATATAATCTATATACATATGTACATTACCAACTCAATGGCATTGTATTCCTATTGTTTGAATTATATTTCTTCTTTACACGTGTACTTTATAATTTCATTGTCTCATTCAATATCACAGAACACTCTGTGTTCAATATACATACATATGTACTTACATTGTACATACATATGTACATGTGTATAAAATGCTGCGAATGGCTGTGAAACCAGAAATATTCAATTTAATTGAAATTATATAGGTATTATATGTTAGATTTATAACTTACATTAATATTACAAGGATATTTACCGGCAGAAAACCCACTGTACTGTCTAACATTAGTGTATAACAAATTGGGCTGACCATAGTTTATTCTGATTCAGAAGAGTTATGGGGGAAAATTGTAATACATATACATACTCGTACAATTTAAATTAGACCAGATCTTCAACGTCAGTTATTTAAGTCATATTAGAGATAAAGTTTATACGTAAAACCATAAGCTTCAAATCCGTGAATGATTAACAATATAGACGCAAAATGCAAATATGTGATTAAAAATGTTGATAAAATAAACGAAATATGTATGCTGTATGTGTTTGACATCTGTCCGATATCATTTGTCATTTATTATTATCAAACTTTACTCTTACAATGACAATTCCAATATATATATATATCTACAATTCCTACGATACTACATAAATATATGTATAAATTTAATACCTTATACAAAACCGTTCCATTACTAGTGCATTAGCGAAATCAAGGCATCCTATTAGTTGATTACATTTGGAAACAGTTTTAAAATTGTATGAAATTAAATAATTGCAAACATTTATATACATATATACTATATATATAGTATATTCAAACACATAGAGCATATATGTATATATTCAAAGATTTTAATTAATTTAAATACACTTTTAATACACTTAAAATTCCAATTAAAAAATACGTTTCCCAATCATTAAATTCATCACATTTAGAATCTCTCTGGTCACCCCAAAACTATTATTGTGCTCTCTCCATTATACACAGCATTAGAAACAGCTGTTTCTGTTTACATTCTCTACAAATTTTTCTTTAGTTCTCTTCGTGTACGTGCCGAACAACACATTGTTTTGCGGTGAACGCGTGTTATTTCTTTTTAATAAATATTAAATAAACTAAATAATTTAGCGAGTGTGTAAAATAGAAACTATAAATAAACATTAATAATGTTGCGTAAAGTTCCGCTAATTGTAATACTCGGTTCGACGGGTACGGGTAAAACAAAATTATCATTGGAATTGGCAGAACGTTTTGGTGGCGAAATAATCAGTGCCGATTCAATGCAAGTAAGAATAAATATCAACAACGACAATAATGTTAGAGTGTGTAACCCACTGTGTGTTGCTGTTTTGTTTTCTTTCGTTTGATGATGAAATTGAATAAAGCGAATAAAAAAGCAACAGTGTTGCTAATCAGCATTGTCAACCATTTTGTGCACCATTTTTGGTGATTTTTTAAATATTTTGTGCGAGAAATTTCTTAGTTGGTGCGCTTTTTTTTAATTTTGGTGTTTTTTTTTAATTTTTCCTAAAATGTGATGAAATCTTTTTTTTTGCATTAATTTTTAATTGCACTTTATAAATGATACATTATAATGAAAAAGGACCACATAAAATGTATTTTAAATGCGAATGTATGATAAATGAATACATACTATCAAATTCGTCACATGAATGTTATTGCTAAAGGTGAATAGTTTTGTTAGAAAATAAAATTAATATTTTAAATATGGGAGTAAAAATTCTTGTATATCCTTATGGTTTGACCTGTAGACGAACAACCAGGGTTAGAGTCCCAGTGGAGCCCTAACAAATTTGATTGAAAAAATTCAAATAGATGTACCTACTTAAAATGGAAAACAAAAATAATTTACAATAAGTACTGAAATTAGCCCTATTTCACCAATTACTACTTCAGTTCCGAATAGCATATTGTGAGTTAAATTTTGAGTGGTTAAATGCTTATTTTATGTATCTTTATTAACCCGTTTAAAAAAATAGGATTTTACTATTATTACTTTTACTATTAGTCGTTGATCTCTTTCAAGAAGCATATTTAACATAAAATAAATTATAAACTTGGTGCGTTTTTTTTATATGGCACGTTTTTTTTTCATTTTGGTGTGTTTTGAAATTTCAAAGTTGACAACGCTGTTACTAATATTACAATTTTCTTGCGCATATATTGAGTTATTTGGTACCAAGCATGATTATTTTATCATTCTTGTTTGGTACCACAGAGTATATTCTGTGTTTGGTACTCATCAAAACCCTGGTACCAAATTACCGCATTCGATATCGAGTAAAATTGATCGTAATTTTCTTATTTGAGATTATGGCATTCGATATCGAGCAAGAAATTTAGTACATTTTACCATAATTTCGATATCGAAATAATTTTTCGATACGATAGCTCCTTCGATCACAAATGCGGTAATTTGGCCCCTGATAAAAACAAGATTATGCATTCCGGCTTCAAAAACTTTTTCGTTCTGCGCATCTACGTCACAATAGAACAGCTATGGTGTAAGTATACAAGGTGAATGCAACTCGGCAACAAATAGCACACAATACTGAAGGTATGTGTCCACGATCGTCAGATATTACAACGTTGTCAGAAAAATGTGCAGAAACTGTCTAACAATCGTGTAAACTTAAAAATTTTGTCTTCCAAGCATTTTCAGTACATTGGAAGACATAAATATAGTCACACATCTAACAATCGTGTAAACACACAATTTTGGCATTGCCATTGTTTTAAGACAATTGTCAAACACTTTTATTGTCATATGTGCAAAGTTTATGCATCTGCCAATGGCAGCATTGTCATAGAAATTATTTCTAAATGCAACTCTGTATTTACATAAATAAACATTAAAAAATGTTTTTAAAAAAAATGGAAGACAATGAAAGAATTAAATTCAAGTGTGCATTAATAAATTTTTTCAAAAAAGTGGTAGAAAATTAAATAATTAAATTAAAGAAAATAAAAAATGGATAGCGATATATTTTTGATGAATCCTGTTTAGTAGAGAGCAGATAAAATGGTTCCAATTGCTCTTTTTTGTTCAATGACAATATTTAAAATTTTTAAACACACACACACAGCTGCAAAGCGAATTTGATAATGCCACACAACAATCTGACAACCGTGTAAACTGACAATTTCGGTTGACAGATAAATTCATTATGTGACAATTGTGTGCAAATGAAATTGTTAGTTTTCTTACAGTCGTGTAAACTGACAATTTACCTTTTGCTAAAAATTTTTCAATGTCAGTACGTTGCTACCACATTGGTAGATATGATAACGTTGTAATATCTGACGACCGTGGACACATAGCTTGAAACAACAGACATTTTGTTTGTGTAAAATATTGTGCTACTGTCAAAAACTATTACTTTTGATATACGTATGTATGTAAGTAAATTCTAAACAAAGTCAGTCAGCTGTGCTACTGCACTCACCTTTTAATTACACAATTAGAACAGCCAAAATGGTTAACAAGCTTACTAATAGTAGTTGCAATTCCAGAGTACGTTTTTTTTACAAATAAAAGCAATTTGTGTTTTATACCTATTATGTTTAAGGAGAGTATATGTACATATATTATTTATTTAAAAAAAATAATCTTTTATTTACATACCTATGTGTACATAGATATTTGATAAAATAAACTTAAACTTTTATGTTAACGTTTAATAATTAATAAATTTTGCGTTTTCTTTGTTTAGAAAATTTATAAATTTTCTCGTTCAAAGATTGAATTTTAAAGTACATACATTCGAGATCGGAAGAAAAGTTTTTTAACATTTTCACTGCAATCTATGCTTTGAGCCAATTCCATATGCTTTTTCAAAAAGCCTTCACTGATAAGCAAGCCTTCATTGTTAATGCACTGAAAAATTGTATTAAGTGCATTTTGCACATAGGGTCCTTAGTTGGTTTCGATAAGCCCTTCGCTGAGATGATCGACCTAATTTTGATTTTTTAAATGGAACCGATTTGATTGACGGAATAGTACCGGGTCTTAACCACTTTTTTTTTTAGCAAAACCTTCGAATAAAATAGATTTTTATAATAATTTTTTAAAGACCATGTACCTACCCATTTCGTATTATGATGTTTTCAAAATCACCACGGTGAAATGCAACATACAAACATGTGCAGTTTTTGGATTAATATTTTCTCCTCCACCACAAAATATTATCTATTTCTTCTGGAGAACAGCGTCTTTTGGAAAAAGCGTATCTCACAAGCCTTAGACTTGTTGCAGCTATTGCAATCAGCTACAGCGCATCTCATATTTACTTTTTATTAATTTATTCACTTTTTTATTTATTTATTCTTATTTTTTTAATGTTAACACACTTTATTTTGTAAATTTTACTTTTAATAGATTGGCGTCTAAAAAATTTTATTCTATTGTGACGTAGTATATTGAACAGCTGTTTTTTTGTAAACAATGAGAAACATGCGCAATGCGTAATCTTGTTTTTATCATTCTTGATAGCTTGTATGTATTTTAACAATTTTTTTACGGATGATATCCCTTTCACTTCAATACCTAAAAAAGTTTTTGCTCTCTTATGGTTTACGAGTTATTTGCCTTTTCAATTTTGATATGTAACTGTGGATGTCTATTATACCAGACAGTATATCTGGTCTTCGAATAAGCACTCATATAAAATCCACTGCCGGAAATCACTTGAATGCGCATAAATATCTTATAAGCATCACTAAGATGTGAAATTCAATACAAGTTATCCGTATACATATACAAATCGTTGTACTAAATTTTATAATAATCGCTACATATTGGACCATATCCCTAACATACAGTTCCGAAAATTGCTTAAATTCGCATAAATCCCTTATAAAACAACTATGAAGTTAAAATTCCACATAAACAGTCCATACATATACAAAAATTGTCATTCATATTTTGACCATAGCCCCCATATTTAGTCCCCTTCCGGAAATCATTTCAATGCGCATAAATCTCTTATAAGTATCAACAGCAAATTTCAATTCGACACAAATAGAAATAGTCACACCCAATTTTTTGATGATCGATCCGTATTTGATCTTCGAAAAATCACTTAAATTCGCATAAATATCTTATATCAAGCATTATTAAGTTAAAATTAAGCACAAATAATTCACATATACACATAAATCGTCCTGCAGAATTTCATGATGATTGGCCCGTAATAGGTTATAGTTTCCTTATGAGGACTACTCTCAAAATCTCATTAATCTACATAACCGTCCATATCGAAATTATACTATGACAAAAATGCTAATTTTCAAATTAAAAAAAAAAAACTATATTATGAATTGTGTTTGATGGCACTTTTCTATATACCGTGTGTATCTTGTAAATAATAATTTGAATTTCATATAAATAAAATATTAAAGTGTTAACAGGTGCTTTCCAGATGTATTATTTGCCTAGTTTAGGGTTTGTGTTTGCTCATATGTATATTAAATAAAAGGGCACTGCTGATCAAATTGTTTTATTTATATACATATGTATGTACATATGTATATTTTATTAACTTCTTTGATTTTGAAATTTTGCCGACATCGTTCACAGTTTATTATTCATATACGAGTATGTATATTGATCTTTTGCAATTTTAAAATATTTAAACGTAATTTAAATTTCAAATTATAGACTTTATGCAATAAAGATATCTTTATATATATAATTCTACTGTACGTGTGTTGTGACTGAAGTCCTCCTAAACGGCTGGACCGATTGCATAAATTTTTTTGTATACGTTTGGGTGGCGCCCCGGGTGGTTTAGATGTACAATTCGGTCCAATTGAACAAAGGGGCGTGGTATCTTTCTGCTCCTGATTACGGTATTTGAACAAAATTTGGTACGTCGGTTTGGTGTGCATGTTTTAAGAGCTGCTGTAAATATGGGCGGGATTGTACAAAAGGGCGTGGTACCACCCATACAAATCACAAATTAAAAATCTATTATTTCTACTCCTGATAACGGCATTTGAACAAAATTTGGTACGTCGGTTTGGTGTGAATTTTTGTAGTGCTGCTGTAAATATGGGCGGGATTTGATAAAGACGCGTGGTACCACCCCTACAAATCCTCTTTATGTATATAATTCTACTGTACGTGTGTATGTCACTGAATAAATTTTGTTTGTATGCGTTTGGGTGCCACCTTGGATGGTTTACATTAACAAACCAGCACGGCAGATGGCGCTGCAGTCGGTGTCTAGGTTATTCAGCTACACTGCCCCTTTTCAAAAATGGTACTTGTGGCCTTTCTTATTATAATAGACCGATTGGCATGAAACCTTTCCAATAAAAATAAAATTTGAAGGCAAAGCAACGTTTGCCGGGTCAGCTAGTTTTACTATATGTATCTGAAATTGAAAATTGTTTTTTGTTATTTTTATTTATAGACTTACATGTTTTATTAATGACTTGGGTTGTAAAAACGATTTTCTGAATTAAAAAAAAAACGAAAAAGGAATTGTAATAACTTTAACCGAATTTCTTGGCTTTGCAAAGGAAGTTATTGTTTGCCAGTGAACAAATCAAATGTTTAAAGGTAGGGGAGAGGGGGGGCACCTTTGACCTCTTTTTGCTTTCAAGCCACATACAAATTTATATTTTTGAATTATTGACTTCTCACATAATTTAACTAATATGTATGAAAATAAACTTTAGTTTAAGTCTACAAGTAACTTATTTTGAGTTCGATTTATATATTTTTTAATGGATGAAGTCATTGTGTTCAAATGTGCCCCCATACGGGGCAGCTTTGAGCGGTAATTTTTTCTTGTAGCGCTTATGTCCAAAAATATCATAAACAGTTATATTTTTTATATATATAATAAATTCGATTTATTTATTAAGAAAAATATAAATATTAACAATTAAAAAATAAAAAAAATCAGATCAAAAATAAGTTTTATATTACGGAAAAGGCCTTGCGATTTCAGGTGACATTACATTTTCCTTTAAACCATCATGATCAGTATTGGATTCGTCATTTTAAGAAAATAAGAGATAAATTAACATGTTCAAAGGTGCCCCTTTTTTCTTTGTTCAAACCTGGGGCCAAATTACCGCATTCGATATCGTGTAAAATTTATCGTAATTTTCTTATTTGAGATTATGGCATTCGATATCGAGCAAGAAATTTAGTACATTTTATCATAATTTCTATATCGAAAGCATATTTCGATACGATAGCTCATTCGATCACGAATGCGGTAATTTGGCCCCTGAACTGGCTTGACATTTCACGGAAATTTATAATAAATATTTTTTTTACATAAATATCAAACAACTTACCTTAATTTTGTTTGAAATGAATTTTGGACTGCAATAAATTTCTTTCACGAAAGAAAACGATCACTGAATACTTCTTACACTCTTACAAAAAAAAAAAATAAAAAAAATTTACAATGGCCCTGCGAAAACTTGTTCACCCAACTACATTCGGTCGACGACTGAAAAAACTAGCAAAAGTTGTTGACGTTGATATCATGTGAAAAACTCGGTTAAGGGTCGGAAAAAATATTAAACTGAGATTTTATCAACATTGTTCAAAGGTGTCCCGTGTTCAAATGTGTCCCCCTCTCCCCTACTACATTAGCTGGGATATTGAAAGAAAAACCCTGACATAGACATCGGGTTTTTTGTTTTGTACCACATCTAGAGCAAAAATATTGTAGTACATTATCATTACACGTCTTCTAACAATATTATGGTAATTGTTATTATTTATATAGCATATATGGCTAATAGTTTACATTCCATTAATGAATTATTTAAAATTGTATGATCGATATAAAGAATGTTGAGAAAAACGCTATAAAATCAGATGAAAGACCAATTTTTATACCCACCAACAAAAAGATGGGAGGTATATTACGTTTGTCATTTCGTTTGTAACACATCGAAGTAATGGTCTTAGAACCAAAAAGTCTATATATTCTGGGTGCATATAAGATTTTAAGACGATCTAGCGATGTCCGTCTATTGAAATCACAATAGAGCTTCGAATAAAAGACATAGAACGATGAAATTTTAACCAAACAGTATTTAATCTACCGGAATGTTAGGTACTGAAAATAGGCAAAATCGGTCCCGTAGGATCCGAGTTATAGATCAAAGTTTCAGACTACCTCGATATTTTTTGCTATTTTCTAGGGTAGGGTGCCCCGATAGACTAGGCCATAGTGTGTCGTACCATCAGTCAGAAGGTTGCGAGTTTATGCAGATAAGCCAAAAAGCTTCGCAGTTTCTGTTTTTGTTAATTATATTTATTTTTATTAAGGAAAGACAAGTCCTATTAAAAATGGTAGAAATCGTTCCACGATTTCTTATAGCCACCATACAAATGTCTTCACGGAATATGGCTTTATGGTACATAAATGTCTATAGAAAATCCGTATCTAGACAAAATTCTACAATAATAAGTTTCATGCAAAGTGAAATCTCAAAACAATATTTTGTTTGCATCTTTCCATAATTTTGACATAGCCCAATACAAAGACCACTTCCGAAAATCACTTAAATGAACATACATTTTTTTTAAAAATGAATTCGAGAAGCATAAACAAAATATACATTTAAATTGTCGTACCAGATTTCATGATGATCGCTCCATATTTGACCACAGCCCCCATATAAAGTCTAGTTCCGCAAATCACTTAAATGCGCATAAATCCCTTATAAAACCACTATCAAGTTGTAATTCAACAAAAATAGTCCATACATATGTATATAAAAATCGTCGATGTCAGAATAATGAGGATCGGTTTATATATGACTGTATCCCCCATATAAAGTCCACTTTTAGAGATCAATTAAATGCGCATAATAGTCCAATTTGAATTTGCTGCTGATGCTAATAAGAGTTTATAGTGGAAGGCCAATGCAGGCGGTATGCGGCCGCGGACGGCAAATGTAGAATTTTTTCAACTTTGCCGCTTAAAACGATGTTGCCATACACATGTATATAATATATGACATATGAGTTTAGTTAAAAATTAAAATTTATTTCCATTTTTCAAATTCTTATTACACAATGTACACACTAATAAACGTTTATTTAAGCTGATTGCCGCCCGCGGCCGCATGCCGTTTACATTGGCCTTCCACTATAAACTCTTATTAGCATCAGCAGCAAGTTCAAATTGGACACAAATAGTTAATACAAATTTCGCTTTTAATATGATGATGATATGACCGTAGCCCCCATATAAAGTTTACCGGAAATCACTTAAATGTACATAAATATCTGATAAATCTCTAATAGCTAATAGGTGATTTAGTGGTGGGTATATAAGATTCGTCACAGCCGAATATAAACTCTTACTTGTTTAGTCTTCTTTCGAAGTTCTATCGTGCCTTCAACAGACAGACGGACGGACAATGACTTGATCGTCTTAGAAATTTATAAGGAGCAAGAATATATAGACTTTTGGAGCTACGACCAGTATTCCCATGTGTTATAAATGGAATGACAATATTACAATAGTGCAAACAAGTATTGTGATAATGTTATTCGAAAAATAATATAAACTCGACAAAAGTTGTCCAGAAGAGGCAAACTCATGTGTGGACAGGACATTTGAACAAATCGGTAACTTATCAACCCAATGACTCATACATGAGGAATGAATAAAATTAAACATCTTTTTGGAGAGGAAAAGAAATCGCGCCGAAATCTCGTTATCGCGAATGGGCCTGACAATAACCCGGAATTTATCTGTGGTAGGCACGAGTAAACTTCGATCAAGGTAGAACAGCCATTATTTACACTGCCAATACCATGAATTATGGCGGAAACTGCTGAAATTTTATGGCTTTTCATATTCACAGATATGTTGGTAAAAGTTACTTTCACAAAACATTTTCTTGGAACCGTGTCACTACTTCCCAGAAACTACGTTTTCTGCTTACCAGTTATTAGGTTTTTAACTATGTATACCCAAATATTAATATTCATTTGAATTTATTTATTTATTAAGAAATAAAAAAGCGATCAGTACAAATTTATGAAATACGAATGCAATTATTTTAGACTGACGTAAACACCTGTTGTGTCTACAGACGAATTGGCATCTAGCAAATCAAAAAAGAAACAATTTATTTTTGGATATCCAGCAATACTAGTGGTTCCGGCTATGCTAAATAAATAAATAATTTACTGCTCATACGCCAAGTGCAATACATATTTAAATTTAGATTAAATATATGAGACACAATAATCTATGTATAAACGAGAGTAGCCTGCCGATATTTTAGAGATTCCTATATAAGTATATAATATGATCAATTCGAGGCCAAAGCGAACACATGTTGGCTTGTTGTTGTAGTTTGACTTAGTTAAACCACTCATAATTAATTTGCACAAGCTGTATAAGCAATTTTTTTTTGCTAAACAATAAAATCTTTCATAAATTAAAGCAATATGCAAAATTCATTTTTTTTTTGCTAAAATCGCCACCATAAAAAAAGAAAAAGGAATTTAAAAAAAAAAACTTTTTCTTCTTTATTATGGCCATTAAACATGTAGAGATTTGAATAAGATTTAAATTAATTTAAGATGTTTCTTGCTAATGGCCAACATTTGTATCGAAAAATTAAACCAGCAATAACAATTTCCTTATCTTCTTTTTAAAACAGGAAGATTACTGAGCACAAAATCTAATAACTGAACTAGTTGAATTTGTCAATGTGGAATTTAGAATATAAGAAATGAATTAATTTTTATGATATTGAATAAATGTTTATGAATTGTTTAAAGCAAATGACATTTAGAAAATCAAACCTGTGAGATCTCGTGGCACAGATAAAAAGGTTATAAAAATGGTTTATGGAAATCAAAAGTTCTCAAACTGGCCCATTTTCATCCAGGATGCTGTAAGGTAATTAGGGTGCTGTAGCTTAATCATTAAGCATGCATTGGTATTTGTAGCACGGGTTAGATTCCCAGCCGCTGCCACTCAAACAACATCAGTTTCTGATAATTATTAGTTTTTCTATTCTATCACAACTAATATTTATTACAGCGTCCTCCTACGCCACCGAAGTAAAAATAATTTATAAAGGCCCACTCACCACCAGAGGCGCAATAACGCTGTACTAACACAAAGATAACGCGCAATTGCAGAGTTGTGATATAAAGCTTTCTTCTACTTTCACCACCTTTACTTCTTCACCTATCCCAAAGAAAAAAAAACACAATTTATTATATACAGACATATTAATTGACTGAGTTTACGAGTATTTCTCTTTAATAAAAAAAAAACTACCACATGATTAATGGGAATTGATGTTTCGATATTTATTAAGTTATTTTAAATAATGGTAGAAGTGAATGATATCGCACCCTAAATACAAAAGGGTCACAACTTCAAATGTATGTTTTTTGAAAAGTTCGCCTAGTTGTGTAACCAAACTATAAAATTAAACAATCAACGAAAATTTGTATAAACGTGTGATTTGTTAGTTGGCCATTCGTCAGCTTTTGTATTTCTGTGATTAACTTCGTGATATGAAATCCATTCTAGGTTAAGTTACGTGGGTTGCTCTCAAATTTGCAAGTACCCATAGATATATTTTTTCGTGTAATGTGAATTATACATACAAATTAATAATTTGTATTTATTATGTTTTTGAAACTCCTTAATGGGTCATTAAGAACCAACCGGTACTACTGATAAATTGTATCAGATTCGTCAGTGACTCATTTCTGAGCCAGTCTGTTGAGCGGGGCAGTCATTTAGAAGATTTTCTAACTATTCTAACCGAATTTCTACTAAGAGCAATTACTATCAGAAGAGAGCATTGGTCCTTTCCTTGAACAAAGAGGTCCAATTAATTCTACATATTCTGCAAGTGGTAATATTAGACCACCTGAGTTCCATCTCTTCCAACGTCCGTTCATCTATTAAAGTCGTAACCAAGAAGGTGGGACGTGACTTTGTGCAAGAGTTACAGTTTTGTAGAACTCTGATGGTATCAAAGCTAGGCCATGAATTGAATGCAATTGGGAAAATATATATGAAGCCTGTTTCCGTTTTGAATAGTCAGTGTTGACTGATATAATATCATTACTTAGAATAGTGTTTGCAATACTAACATCTACTGTCGGTATTTTGCTTATAAAGATCCAATCAACGTGATGAGACTCTTTGAGGCTTCAACTTAACAGTGTTTAATATAAGGTTCAAGACCCTGTTGCTTTCAAAATGTTTTCCTAAAAATATATTCGACTTTGAGGCCAAAACTGCATAAGTTATTTGGCTTTGCTTATGGCCATTTTCAAAAGCATGTTATAGTGAATTTCTTATATAATTCTTCTTTTTTGGCAGACATTTTTGCAACGAAGCGTAACCGATTATTAATTATTGTTAAGTAAGTCGCAACAAAGTTGAAGGTTTCACAAGATTTATCGCCCTGCTCTGCAGCATATTTTCCGTCCAGGTCAACCCCTAATGGCCGTAAATTAATGGTTATGTAAAATAATTTTAGTTTCAATTAAATTAAAATTGCCAAAATTTGACGGTCCTAACTGACCTAAGTGACCCTACATGAAGCAAAGAGTCCGAGATAGGAAATTCACTAATCACGTTCCTTCTAATCATTCTATTGCGGAAGGTGGCTTACCATCAAAAATACTATCATCATCATCAATCAATTTCTCCCAGTTTCTAAAAAAGCTACGAATTAAGCTAGTCTAAGCTGTATCATAATTATTATGCCTAAGATTTTCGTGCACTAAAGAATTGAAAATATGCGCTTAGAATATGCACTAAAAAATCCAAAATATGCAGTAAAACTTGAAAATTTTCAATAAAAAAAACGTTTTTTTTTTTAACAAATAATTCAGTCTATTGTTATTTAAACGTATATCTTTAAAAAACAAGTATAACTAATTTAAATTTTTGTTTGTATAAACAAATAAAATCTTTTTTATATTATCAAAAGTAAAACTTTGTCTGTTCGGACGCAAAAAAATTTTGTACATAGAAAATGATCTCTCAACGTCAACCGAAGTTATAGGAGTATACTTGAAGGAAGCCAATTCATTTGGAGAATATTCATTTTCTAATTCAGAGCCCACATTTGGAACCAGATCAAAAATATTTGAAATTTGTTTTATTTTTTGAAATCCTTAATTTTTTTGCAAAACTCTTTGGATTTTTGTTTTAATTTGTTGGGCGTTTCTTCCGTCCACATTGTTAATTTTACTTTCTGCAATATTAATTAATTTGATTTGAGTATTAAGTGAACCAAATCCCTCCAATTTAGTTATTGTCTCCCCAATATACCTATCCGTAGTTGGAAAATACAAATGCTAATTGACTTTTGATGTTATTTACATTTAATATTTCTTTTGCTTTTTTAATTGCATACGAATCGGTATCAACAAGCTCTTTAATAACATTCTTAAATTGCTCAAAGTTTTTTGAATAGTATTCTACAGCATCTAGCCAGGTTCCCCATCTTGTTAATACTGGCTGCGGTGGAAGGGGAACCAAGGGATACATTTCTTTAAAAATTGCACCTCGCTCCCTTTAAAAATATTTTTTTCCGTATAATATCAATAAATCAAGTTATTAATAGTTATTAAATAAATAAGTTCTGAAGAAATTTTGCTCTTTACACGAGTTTGAAATATTTTTTTTAGCTTAATTCACGTTAAAATTTCTTGAAGAAGCCAGTTTTTCTCAAAAATACGTTGCAAAACAATGAAAAATTACATTTATGTTTTTATTTGAAAATTTAATGTGAATTAATGTGTTAGTATGCGACATCAAGTTATGTAGTATATGCGTCTCCTTCTAATATAAAGTTGTATTTTAAGCAGAGCACTAAAAAAATTTATTGATTTTTTTTTTGTTTATTTGGAAATTTTTTGAAAAATCACTCAAAAATTGCAAAATATGCAAAAATATGTATTAATAAATATAAAATATGCAAATATAAAGTTGTATTTTAAGCAGAGCACTAAAAAAATTTATTCATTTGTTTTTTGTTTATTTGGAAATTTTTTGAAAAATCTTTGAGTGATTTTTGCAAAATATGCAAAAATATGTATTAATAAATATAAAATATGCAAATATAAAATTGTATTTTAAGCAGAGCACTAAAAAAATTTATTGATTTTTTTTTTGTTTATTTGGAAATTTTTTGAAAAACCACTCAAAAATTCCAAAATATGCAAAAATATGTATTAATAAATTTAAAATATGCAAAAAATATGCATTTTAAAGCAAAATATGCAAAAACAAATCGATTCTGAAAGATAATTGGTCGACATCGCTCATAGACTATCGACAAAAAACATGCATTTGCATGGAAATCGCATCCTGCTATGATGTTAATTGAGACAGTATTAGACTCTGATTTAATTATTTAAAAATATTGAGCAGAAAAAAGTTTATTGCGATGTCTAAGTTCAAACTCAAACAATAACTTAACATTTATAATTGAATCACAAAAAAGAACATTTAATATTTATTTAATTATTTAATTTTTTTAATTCAGAATTAATCTGCTCCATACCCTTCACCTAGTCTACACTAATGCCTACAACATGCCATATATGAACTTATTCAATAGTTTTATATGAAATCTGTTTAATTATGTCCTCTATAATTGAAAGAAACTTAAAATATTAGAAATTAAATTTAGAAAAAAAGAAATAAATTTCACAAACAAATTACATGTAATGTTTTAAAATGAAATACATAAATACCAAATCAGTACTTTTTATAAATTTTATACAATATAATACAATTCCTCTTTCCCCAGGTTTGATATATCTACAAATAATATTCACCCCTATCGTGAATAAAAATTCCACATGAAATTTGTTCCCTTTTATTTTTTTAACATTGAATTTTATTAGGAAAAATGTGAAAAGGGAACAAATTTCATGTGGAGTTTTTATTCACGATAGGGGTGATTGTGAAAGTTTAATTCCTTCCACTCTATTGGTTTTTTGGTCGCTTGTCCAATAGTTTTGAATTATAACTTTTATTTTTCAATGGTAATCAAGTTAGTGTAGGTCATAAACAATTCGACTTAAAGCCAATATGGTTTTGTAACACGTTTCATCTTATTATATACAAAGCCCAACAATCACAATATAAATTTTAATATTTAATGAAAAATTTATTAGTTTTTATTCAAAAAAAAAAAAAAACTTTTAAAAAGCAACCTGTTCCTAAAAACAACTATGACAAACTATACTAAAACTAAATATTTAAATTCAAATGCAAAGTCGTTGAACTTTTATGAATAGAAATGAAACAAAGATATGAATACATATATAAAAATAGTTATGAACAATTTTCTAAAGAAATATTTACCATACAAAACTTAAAACACTCTTTAGTAACAATAAATACATATCACTCTGTTCACTTCAAATTTATTAGATATAATAAAATATGTTAATTAAATTACTAAACTCTATTTAATTAACAACAAAAATTATTAGTTTTTTTTTTGCAAAAAAAAAAAGGAACAAAGAATTTGTTTAAGATTTGAAAATCAGGTTTATAATTTTCTTCTACATGAACACATACAGTGTGTCACACAACTAAATTGCCTACTCATTTTCCAGAGAATTTTGTTTTTGATTCAAACATAAAATTGGAAAAATCAAGTAAAAAATTATTTTTCAGTTAATAGTACACATTGTGTAAAAAAGTATAGTCGGTCAAGCCCGACCATATAATACCCTACACCTAGTATATGTATAAAACAGTGTTTCAGAAATGGGCGTTCTATGGATATCACCTATTTTGGACCAATATTTAGTGTCATGATTGCTGTGATATAAATACTTTTAGAAGTTTTATGGAGTTTAAAATGAATTACGTAGAGGGTCTTATATGGGAGTTTCGACTAATTATGGACCGACCGTTATAAAATTAGGTGTCATTATTTCTGTATATAAGAAACTTATTTGTGTCGAATTTTATTTGATTACCAACATTTTTAAGAAATTCATGACCGTTAAAGAGATTTTCGGAAGTGGGCCTTATATGGGAGCTGCGACTAATTATGAATTGATCATAATAAAATTGTACCGTATTAGTTGTATGTATATATTATAATATATTTGTGGTAAATATTATTATTATGTGGAATACCAACATTTTTGAATGAGTTATGCTCTTTAAAATGATTTTCGGAAGTGGGCCTTAAATGGTAGCGACGACTAATTATAGACCGATCTTCACAAAATTGTACAGTATTATTTGTATATATATATAATATATTTGTGTTAAATATTATTTGAAGACCAAAATTTTTTTTAGAAATTTATGATCGTTAAAGGAAATTTCGAAAGTGGGCCTTATATGGGAGCTACGACTAATTATGGACCGACCATTATAAAATTAGGTGTCATTATTTCTGTATATAAGACTCTTATTTGTGTCGAATTTTATTTGATTACCAACATTTTTAAGAAATTCATGACCGTTAAAGAGATTTTCGGAAGTGGGCCTTATATGGGAGCTACGACTAATTATGAATTGATCATAATAAAATTGTACCGTATTAGTTGTATGTATATATTATAATATATTTGTGGTAAATATTATTATTATGTGGAATACCAACATTTTTGAATGAGTTATGCTCTTTAAAGTGATTTTCGGAAGTGGGCCTTAAATGGTAGCTACGACTAATTATGGACCCATCGCAATAAAATTGTACAGTATTATTTGTATACATATAAAATATATTTGTGTTAAATATTATTTGGATACCAAGATTTTTTTAGAAATTTATGATCGTTAAAGGAAATTTCGAAAGTGGGCCTTATATGGGAGCTACGACTAATTATGGACCGATCATAATAAAATTGTACTGTATTATTTTTATACATATAAAATATATTTGTGTTAAATATAATTTGGATACCAACATTTTTGAGAAAGTTATGCTATTTAAAGTGATTTTCGGAAGTGGCCTTATATGGGAGCTATGAGTAATTATGGACCGATCTGCACAAAATTTTTACATGTGATTTAGCTCTATTTACTACTCATTTGTGGTGAAATTTGTTTGGATACTTGCATAATTCAAACATTTATGATCGGTAAACCCCAATTTCGGGAGGACATTTGTATGGGGGCCAGGTGAAATAATGGACGGATTTTCACCAGTTTCAATCCCATCCGTCTTTGAGCCGAAAAAATATCACGTACTAAATTTTATCGAAATATCTTCAAAATTGCGACCTGTACTCTGCGCGCAAGCGTTACAAGGACAGCCAGCCAGACGGACGGACGGACGGACATAGTTAAATCGACTCAAAAAGTGATTCTAAGCCGATAGGTATACTTTAAGGTGGGTGTTGGACCAATATTTCAGGGTGTTACAAACATCAGCACAAATCCAATATACCCTCCCCAATTACAGCACAATATTTTATGACGATCGCCTCATAATAAATGATAGCTTCCATGTTACTGATCCGAATAATAATACAACTCCCATAAAAATCGTTATTGATACAAAATTTAGCACAAAAAAGTTTCAAGTATGAATGAACCTCACACCTGGTATATTGGTAGTGGTTAAATAAGATTCAGCACATGCTAATATACTCTTACGTGTTTTCTATGAAATATAAATAGAATGACATAAACATAACATACATATTGTCAAACTACTTCCAAAGTATTAACAAAATTTACAACACGTTAGCAAACTTATCTAAAATAGTTTTCTCCAAGTGTTTTTATAATAACTAAAGTTTGACTCGAAAAGCATTAAGTGTTGATGATAAGGCTGAATGCTAACTGCTGCTGCTGATTTCAATAAAATAAAGTCAAATGTTTGCAAAGGACTGTATAATAAGATTTTAAGTGGAGGCAGGTTGTGGCTTTTGTTCTCTGGCTTGTACTGTATTGGTAATATAAACTGCTGGGGTTGTGGAACATTTTAATACAAATAAAGGAAAATATACTATCACCACCACCACTATCACTCACATGTTTTCATAGACATTTTCACACCCTTCAGTTGCGCTTTTATGGTTTTTGAATATTAAGGAAGCAGCAGGAATTTATCTTGCTTTTAGTTATTTTGTTTGCCAGGATTGTAATAGACAAATTAAAATTCAACGACTTGACTAAATCAACAATTGTAATGGAATACTATTGAAATGCTGTAAATCAAGTCAGGTCAATCATATTATAAGCATTTCCGGTTCAATTCTATTAACATTAAAACATATATTTCCAACATTAATTTGGTGGTTATATGGAGAGATTTTTATTATTTTGTGTTTATTTGCCTGAAATCGTAAAAGGTTTTATTGAAAAAAAAACAACAACAACAAATGTTTAACCTTCAAATAGATCGGGAACGTTACGTTATCCTGAAGTTCTTAGATTAGTATGAGCAATCAGCAAATAGAACCATTTTGATATATTTAATTTGCCTGACAAAACTTCACATCTCAGCAAATTAATGGATACTACTGAAGTTCTGACAAGCTTTACTGAAAACTCATTTATTAAATTAAGTTGTCATTTGATCACAAATATAAGGATACGTGCTATTTGCGCAGGAAAATAATTTAACATTTCCGAAGGAACAATTATTTTACAGCATTAAAACTAGGGCAAATAAATTGAAAACATTTGTGATATGTTTAGTTGTCAACAATTTAATAAATTGGTCTATAGTCGCGAAAGCATTTAAAATTTACCACGTGTTGGTTGCAGGCGAGGAAAGACAAATATGCCCATCAAAAACCGGTTAAAACTACATTTATCCCGACCTGAGATTAATGAGCAACTAAGAAGAACACTATATACATAACAATGTAAACAACGAAGAAATACGGTCGTCTGGCAAGGTAAAATCCATTTGCTTGGGATATTAACAGATTGATGAGGTTATCATTCGCTGAGATCAATATTATTTTGGTTCACGTCGACCGTAGGGTCTAGTGGAATCCAAATAAAGCTCTAAGTATAATAATACAAAATCTACGGTTAATTGTGATGACGGTTCTATAGCAATATGGGGCTGCATTTCTGCCAATGGAGTTGCTAATCTTGTATATTTTTTTGTACTTTTATTTATTTATTGTATCCTAATTAAAAACGAACTAACAACATCTAAAAAATTTCAATTAATAGTCCAGCCAGTGCCGGACGAACATTGTTTGACCATTGTTTATTTTATTTATTAAGTTTTAAGTATCCCTTCTTCTTAGTCGAATATAGCCACTATTATTTAATATGTGACAAGCTGGGTCACTCATTCCTATATAGGCTTCAACTTCGGTTATTATTCCACTAAAGTTAGAAAATTTGAGGACTTTTCCCAATAACTCTCCATGTTGCGGGCTAATGGGTTTGGGTGTTCTTTAAGCTTTTTTCTTTTTTTTGGATCTCAGTTTTTACCAAAGGCACATTTAGGTCTTTATGGATATTCGAATTTTTTATATACCAGGGGGCAATTGTGATCATTCGTAGCAATTTGTTTTGGCGTCTTTAAATTCTGTCTACATTTGAAGCTGTTACTGTTCCCCATAGCTGTATTCCATAACACCATATACGTTTTATGATTGTGTTGTAAAGCAAAAGTTTGCAATCTAAACTTAGTTTAGTGAATTTGGATTAATTTCAATTCCATTTGAGCCAATTTTGCATCTATATGGAATTTCCATGTAAGACGTCGATCAAGGGGTATACCGAGGTATTTAACTTCGGATTGTTGTGTTATTGCTTGATTATCAGCGTTGTCAACTTTGAAACTTCAAAACGCACCAAAATGGAGAAAAAAACGCGCCATTTAAAAAAAATCGCACCAAGTTTTAATTTTCTTTTTTATTTAAAATATTTATTGAATTTAATTTCACATAAAAATATAATGTTTTTGTATTAAAACAGTCTTTAACAGTTCAGTGTTTTTAGAAAAAAAAATAAAACTTAACAAAAATAAAAAATAAACTAAACAAATTTGTATAGAATAATTATTATTTCATAATTGAACTGTTAATTTTAGGTTAGAATGCAAAGAATTCTGATGAGAGAAAGTGGGATTTCTCGAAACATATGTAAATTCAACAACCCAGGTTCGAATCCCAGTCAGGAAATATTATCAAAAAATTTTTCAAATTGTAATTCCTAACTTCAGTAAAAATAATTTAATGAAAATTAAATTTAATGAACTCAAGCCTGACTAAAATTATCAAGAACTAAACAAATTTGTTTATATTCCTTTATACTAGATATGAAATTATTTTTTTCTTTAACTATTTTTCAAAGAGTTCAAGGATTAATAGTAAAAGTAATAATAGTGAAAGCATTTATTTAAATAAACGAACTAATAAAGATAAAATAAGCATTTATATTTTACTCACAATATGCTACTCGGAACTGAACTTGGTAAAAAGGGCTAATTTCAGTACATATTTTTTAAATATTATATTATATTCTATTGTAAGTACTTCTAGTACTGGGACTCTGACCATGGTTGTTCGTCTACAGTTCAGGCTACACAAGAATTTTTATTTCCATTTTTAAAATGATAAATTCATTTTCAAACAAAGTTTTTCACCCTATTCACCTTTAGCATTAACCTTCATGTGACGAATTTGATAGTACATATGCATGTATTTATTTCTCATACATTCGTATTTAAAATACATTTAATAAGGTCCTTTTTCATCAAATAGATTTCATGATAATGAATTATTAAAAAACTACTATTAAAAATTAGTAAAACCCATTTTTGGAAAAATTAAAAAACGCACCAAAATTTAAGAAAAAAGTGCACCGCGCACCAACTATGAAATTTTTCGCACCAAAAATTTAAAAAAGCACCAGAAATGGTGCGAAACGCACCAAGTTGACAACGCTATTGATTATTGATATAAATAGGAGAGCATGATTCTCTACGCAATGTAAAAGTTATGTGTGTGAATTTCTGCTCATTAACTTTTATCATTCATTGCTTTAACCAGTTTTCCAATTCAGATACATGAAATTGTAGAAAGCGATATGCTTCTTGAGGGTTTTCATGGATGCTTAGAATAGCAGTATCATCAGCAAATGTAGATGTGTAAGTAAGATTGTTTGTTGGCATATCAGATGTGTATATTAAGTATAATAAGGGTCCCAGGATGCTTCCTTGAGGCACTCCTGCTTCAATAGGTTGTGCGGAGCTTAAGAAAAATCCTTCCTTATATTTAAATGTTCGACCAGCTACTTAAGCTTTCCAATAGCTTATGTGTGTTTACGGGTAAATTTAATTTCAACTTGTATGGTGTAATACACCATCATACCACACTTTATCAAAAGCTTGAGAAATGTCAATAAAAAGAGCGGAGCCATCTTTTTTTTCTTCATATATATTTTTTTTGATGATGTTCACAAGTCTATAGGTTTGTTTGATAGTATGTACTGTGTTTTCTTCTAAATCCAAATTGATGATTCGGAATACAATTGTTTTCACTTAAAATCGGGTATAACTTGTTCATGAGCATTTTCTCGAATAGTTTCGATATATTTGACAATACGCTGATGGGTCTATATGATTCTATATTTGTGTGATCTTTTCTCGGCTTTGGTATCACGGTAACCAGGGAAACCTTCCATTTTGGTGGATAATATTCAAGGCGTTATAGAGCGTTGAAAATAAAAAGTATTAAATTTATTGCTATCCGGGGTAGCTCCATAAGCATCTGATTTTGTCAATACCAGGTGCTTTCTTACTGCCGTATTTATAAAAAGTGTGCTTTAAGACAAAATTTTCATAAAAAATTTTCTTAAAGTACACTTGAAGTATACTTTAATTTTTTATAAATACGGCAGTTACCCCCTTATTCAAAAACGATTATTAAATTTAACAAACATTTATTAAACAGATTTGCTTAATAAACGTTTGTTAAATTTAATAATCGTTTTTGAATAAGGGGGTTAGTGTTTAAGTCAATAATAGCCTTTTTGATCTTTTGAATCTCAAAACGTAGGGATACAGTTGGTCTTAAATGGTGTGTGACTGGTGACAAGTCTATTGATTCATTTGATGAGTTTGGGGTAAATGTATATACCGGGTCTTGTATATACTGATGATATTATTGACCACCATGGTTATTGGCCCATTCCGAAAGAAAAATTTATCTACAAAGAAATATTTTTATTTTTTACTCGAAATACACAGTTTTAGATATTAAAATTTACCTTTTGCACAGTACCAAACATTTGTCAGCACCTTCTTAATACTCGGATATAGGCCACATAGAAATTAAGAAAATACTAACTAAAAAACTAACAGGAATTTAAAAAATTCAAAAACTTTTGTGATCTTTAAATTATGATGCAAATTACTAAAAGGCAACAATAACTAAATAAAAATTTTTGGGGTTTCCAATTTATATCGATTATAAATTGCAAACAAAATATTAATTTTTTTTATTAGATTTTTACAATTTTATGTGTGAGTGAAAAATTAATTTCTCCTAAAAATGAGTAGGCAAAATAGTTTTGCCATTTACTGTATTTATGTACATTAAGAAAAATAGAAATTTTGTTAAAGAAATGAAACTTTGCTTTGCTTCCAACATCTTGATTTACACAAAAACCGCTAAAAAATTAACACTTGATATGTAAATTTATTATTGTTGTATCTTAAGATGTTATTTCTGTGTCTACTTAAGTCATATACATACATACATATATTAATTACTTATTTATGGTTTTGTTTTACTTACAGGTTTATGCTAATTTAGACATTGCAACGGCCAAAGCCACCAAAGAAGAACAATCACGAGCTAAACATCATCTGCTGGATGTTGCAACGCCAAATGAACCATTTACGGTGGTGCATTTTCGCAACAAGGCCTTGCCCATTGTATCCTTTTTTGAAAACAAATTATTTCTTTTGTTTATTTTGTAATGGAACAGAGTAAGTCTTATGTTGGGTTGTAATATAGCTTCCATACAGCTAGCTTTACCTAAGTAACAGTATGTAACAGACAATACAATAATTGCAACCATTTAGAAAGTGGTTTTTAAAATAAACCATCCTGGTGGTAGTTTGAAAAAGTTTATGGAACAATAAAAAAACACAAGACTGACTTTTACATATCTTAATCCATGTCAGTGCTGTAATAAATACACAACTATGTATGTATATGTATGTATATCTTTAGATATTCATTGAAACTTCCGCCTGGATAGCTTGACTGAATTCTTGGAGCACAGTTGGTTCAGTCTGATTTGATATTACTCGAAAACCTACAATATTTACATACATACATATAATCAAATTTGCTATAAACACTTTTGTCAATGAAATTTTCTAGTTCATTGACTGCATCAAATTTACTGGCGCCTGTATATTTTATATATTTCATCCTCAAAATATTTATGCTTTATAAGTGACTGTCCTACTGAGTGACTGACTTGACTGCCCAAATATTGACTTTAATTTTCATAAAAAACTTTAGATTTCATTTAGTTAATAATCGTATATGAAAAAATGCAAACATCAGTAACGGAGCTGTAAACGTGGCTACTTGGCTTATCACTCACTACTTACTGTCGTTTTGACTTCCTTGAACGGAAACTGCTTGATTGACATTTTTTTTTGAGTGGGGGGGGGGGGATTTCAAAGTGATTCCTTTACCCCACCATCAATTAAAATTCAGTCACTCGCTCATTCATGCATACGTTTGTATGTATACACGCGGACATTTGTTCATTGTTCATTTTGGTACCTTTAGCCAAACGCATACAAATGGAGTATGTATTTGCAAATACATATGTATGTACATACTACATAAATGCAAGTGTTAGTGTGTTTGGATGACTTCCATTGAATGTTTGTGACTGACTGCTCCATATGACAGTTTATTTATTTACTACTCATAATTTTTATAAATTACCACAAAAATCATACAAATAATAAACAAACAAAAAACAGGCAAAAAAACATAAGAATGCAAATAAACATTCAGGGATCCATGCATGGTGCAACTATACAAGGTGAGTGCAAATCGACAACAAATACAACACAAAACAGAAACAACAGGCATTTTGTTTGTGTAAAATAATGTACTACTGTCAAAAATACTTGAAAAAGGTATTACTTTGACATAAGTAAATTGTAAACAAAGTCAGTCAGCTGGGCTACTGCACTCACCTTGTCTAGTTGCACCATGGATCCATGTACGAAACTGTATGCATAAATATCTACTATGAATCATTAGACTGCTACATAATTGGGAATATGAAAATAAAAAGGCAAATTATTGGGACCCTCATGTACTATATGTATGTACAATATGTGTCAAACATATTTCTTGAGAAATTTAAAAAAAATTACATTTTCAGAAGACGTTAATTTTGTTAAGGTCTAAAATATAAGGTTCTGTTTCCAATATGGGCGGACTCTTATTTGATTGAATTCATCTAATGTTGTTATTATGTGTATGCCCTTCTATCTGTCTTTAGGGTAATTGTCAGTCTGTTTGTCTGTCAATTTGTCTTCTGGCCTCTGCGTCACTGTGTCTCTCTGTACAGTTCATATGAAATATAAACATGATTGACATATGCAAACAACAACGTATAAAAAAAAACAGCAACAATAATAAGTAATCATAATGATAAACATAATAAATACACATTCAAACAAACATTTTATTTATTTTATTCGTATTTTCTATATAAAGTACACAAAATTTCACAAACTTACATACTTTATTCATGTACATAGTATCCAAATATTTACATAAATATAAATATACAAATATTCATTCATAAAGTGTACGTTTCTTCTCACAAACTAAAAGGAAGAACACGACCATCGATGAAACAAACCACTGCACAGTGGTTTCAAAGGACTGGCAACACTTCAAAATATACTAAATTTAAATACATATTTTGGTTTGTTGTAGGTTGCAAATACGATCACTTAGGTTCTTTGTTCGCTAAACTCTGTTTTAAAAAAAATGGGAACTTTTTGTGTTTTTTAAGCTGGTGGCCTTTTGAAGAGCATGATCATGTAGATGTATAGAACAATGTATGTGGTGAAACTGTATCAGAAAATGGCAAATACTTCAAGATTTCAATAAGATATGGGAACTTGTGCTGACTGGGCTGTTTGAGGTTCCTTCGGTGTGGCTGATTTCTGTGTTTCTGTGATTCGGTCAACAAAATATTACTAGGTGCTTTTGAAGAAATAACAGACAGCTTGAGAAACGTATATAGTGCAGTAGAGACTACGTCGTGAGTGTTTAATTGCTGGCTCCCTGACAAAGTCAACAGTGTACTTTGATTGTCTCATGGTTTTTTGCTGATTGACAATCTATGTATGGCAGACATTACGAGTACGAGGGCGGTAGTTTTTCAAAAACATTTTTGTTTTTCAATATAGCCTCCTGCAACTTAGTCCAACGCTTATCTAGCATTTCTATCCCTTGATTAAAATAGTTTTCCTCGAGGCCTTCAAAATAGTGGTTTACAACTGTAATTGCATCTTTATTTGAGGTAAAACGCTTGCCAGCTAGGAATTTTTTTTGGATTTGGGAACAGGTAAAAGTCACTGGGAGCTAAGTCAGGAGTATAAGGTGATAATCGGTTATTTATGATGGACAAACAAACAAACTCTAAATTAAGAATCGGAATGAAACCTACTGAACCTATTTTGTACTTAAGAAGTATGTAGAAGGATCTATGGATCAAATACAAGAATATTTGTCCCAATTATTTTTTTTTATAATCAGTTCTGATGGCCCTAACTCCATTTATAATCCTGTCTAACCAATAAATTAATATCTTTATGATATTTGCAAAATCTCCTGAATTAGTTAATTTATATGGAACATCTTGTTAGCGAGCCAGTTCCGTTTTTCTTTCGCAGAATTAGTAGGTGGCATTCAAATATTTCTTATTAATAGTGTTCGAAGGTCTTAGGTCCATCTCCTTTTTCAATCCAATAGTCCAATACCTTGTGTTTGGTTGGTAGTACCAAATACATCTCAGATTAGTCATAAGTTTAAAACTTTCTCTCGGTTGTTCATCTGTGACCTCATTTTTCTGTACATTGCAATGGATACTACTAGCAGCTATTGTCAAACTTTGATAACGCAGAATATCAATCGTAATTAAGTCATTAAACGTATTAAAATTATAAAATTATTTAAATTTTCTTGTTAAGAATTAAAAATTTTTGATTAATTTGGGTCGTTTAAACAGAAACACAACACAAAATACAGGGCTGTATTTCTGTTAACTAGTTGACCAATTTGTTCAGAGTCTTTTTCAATAAACATGATGAATAAGTCATTTTTTGATCATCTGATCTAGATACAGAATTGGTTTCTAAAAATCAAAAGGATCACTATCGTTAAAAGGTCTAAAAAATGTTGATTAGTGTTATGCGAGATGTGGTTCTACGAACATTCTGTGCTTTTTGAATCATATTACAAAATAATTCGCCAACGTGAAATGGGTTTAATTACGAATATAACCATAATTAGTACAAGTTTCATACACTTCGGTGGACTTTTTAGAACTTTTTATAATACACTAGCTGACCCGGCAAACGTTGTTTTGCCTTCAAATTTTAAATATATTGAAATGTGGTAGTGAAAAATGATTAAGAACATAAAGGTAGCCTTTACAGAGCCATGAACACCGGTATACAAAATGTTATAATCGGACTAAAAATAGCGAAACAGTAAACAAAATAATAAAAGGGCGGTATTTGTAGGCGTGGCAAAAAAATAAAAAAATTATTTCTGAAATTGTTTTTACGTTCACCCCTATCGTGAATAAAAACTACACATGAAATTTGTTCCTTTTTATTTTTTTAACATTGAATTTTAATAGAAAAAGTGTGAAAAGGGAATAAATTTCATGTGGAATTTTTATTCACGATAGGGATGAATATCTTTAATCCTAGGGGGTGACTGAAACAACTTTTTTTTTTGTATGGAAGCTGAACCACTGTAGTATTTATATAGGTTTGGGGTATGTTTTTTTCGATTTAAAATTAAAATGAATCTTTAGGTGTTTTATTTACATATTGATAAATGGATATTTAGGTAATCAATTGAAATAAATAAATACTGTTTTGTTTTGTTGTCTGGCGCGTCAACAAATAAGCTGATGGTGTTCTGATGCGGGACCAGGCGACATACGATTAACCATTTCAGATTTGTTGCAAGTGTTTAAAATGGAATGGAGTGCCAGTCGAAACCATTGGGATTCGTGGTATCCAAGGGTCTTCACCTTTGAACTTTCCTTTTGATGCTCTGATAATGTTGTTCATTAGTTTTTTCACCGCAATCCAAGTGTCATTACAAAGATGTGGTTGGTTTTTATTTTGTAACAATATGATTACCAAACCTACTTTCAGGTGGAAATCCGGACTACCGGGTAATTTCAGCGACTTTAAAAAATCGGTTGGATAATTAACATCAACTTGAACCTTCTTTTGAAACACTTGTATTTTTATTAGGACAGTCAAACTTGTACATAGAGTTAACCGAAAAGGAAAAAAAAGTAGGCGTTCATCGATTCTTTTTAATATCAAGAAAGTGGACGTGGTAATTTTTCCCCTAAAAACTTAAATTGGTTTATTCGAGCAATTATAAAAAAATAGATAAATTAAAAAAAAGTAGTCGTAAAAGTGGACATGCTCTAATAGGTTATGACGAACATTAAAAAAAATACCAAATCGGTATTGATGCAATTGCCAACAAAAGACATTTGATAGTTATTTATATACAAGGTGGAGCAAAAGTAGACTTCCGATGCTTTTTGGCTGTAATTAAAAAAAATGAAATACTTTGATTCTTCTTGTGGATTATTTTTATTTGGTCTTTTAATTTTTTTTACATCAAGTCGAGAATATGATGTCATGTAAATGGCCGCCGCCACAGTTGATTGCCATTTGAGCCCTTTTTATGGCATTTTCCATCACTTTGGCCAAAACTTCCGGCGATAGGTCCTCACATTCTTGACGGATATTGTCTTTAAGAGTTGCATGAGTCTGTGGCTTGTTGACATAAACTCGCGACTTCAAAAAGCCCCACAAAAAGAAGTCTGGAGCGGTCAAATCAGGCGATCTTGCTGGCCAGTGCAAATCGCCAAAACGGGAGATTTGGCGCCCGGGAAATGCATCCTTCAGCATATTGGTTGTGGCACGTGCAGTGTGTGCCGTTGCACCGTCCTGTTGGAACCACATGTTTTCCAATCCCAATTCATCAAGTTGCGGCAAAAAGAACTCGTTGATCATTGCTCGGTAGCGCCCACCATTCACAGTAACCGTTTGGCCCGCGACGTCTTCGAAGAAAAAAAGTCCGATGACTCCTCCAGCGAAAACAGCACACCATACAGTGTCTTTGAGCGGGTGTAATGGCTCTTCGTTGGTTACACGCGGATTTTCAGTGCCCCAGAAGTGTACATTTTGCTTATTTACGTACCCGCTAAGATGGATTAATTTTTATGAAAAATCATCTTCCTCTTGGTGGTGATTAAGGATGGCTTGAGCGTATGTTAGTCAGCAGCTAACAGCTGATGCACCGTCTGGACTTTGTACGGAAACATCTTCAAATCTTGTACCAAAATTCGCTGTAAAGACCGTTGACTTATACCCATTTGCGTGGCACGTTGTCTGGTCTATGTCGACGGCGCTTTCATGACATCCTCGGCTACAGCAGAGATATTCTCTGCAGAACGGCTACTCCGGGGTCTGCCACGCCTGGCAGCATCTCGTGTTGTGCCAGTCTCTTCGAGGCGAACGGCTAAACGTCGCAGTGTTTCACCAGTAGGCGTTGGACGGCCAGGAAATCTGCGACGAAATTCACGTTGTGCCAAAGTCTCCGACCGATTATTGGTCAAATAAATAGTCAGCAATATTCCGCGTTCTGGAGCAGTGTAGCGTTACATTGTTTATTAACGTGTATTTCGCATGTGTTTACTACACAAATGTCAAAACAGAACTGACATTAGGGGCCAATCGCAAAATTTATAGCATTTTCTGATAGGAGGATTACTTTTGCGCCACCTTGTATATGTAGTTAGATAATTAAGCTGTATTCTATGGGTTTGTCTTTAAACTTAGTTTTCCTTTTACTTTTGTTTTAAGTAATGTTACCTAAATATCACGTTATCCCGACCACTGTCCCCTACTCGGTTTATGTTATTGGGTATTCTATGGAGAATACATTGTGTTTTACCAATATAAACTGCACTAAAACTTTAATAATAAAAAAAGTTCAACTGAGGAGAAAAAAAAGGAAAAACTAAATGCATAAAAACTTATCTGTATGCAAGAGTTGTTATCAGTCAATGTTGACAATTTGTTTTGTACGCCGTAGTTTTTATATGATTTCCAAGCAACACCACCACCATCATCATCATCATAATTAAGCTCATCATAAACATTATCATCGAAGTAATGATGATTATCAGCAAAATGGCAAAAAAAAGTAGACAAGGCTTAGAGTAGGTACGCAGTAAGTTGTGGTGAATGAGTGTTTAAATTACAAAATAAAACCGTTTGACAACATTGTACAACAAAATGCTGAAATGTTTTTATATTTAAAAGCATAAAAAAGTAAATTGCATTTTGTAATAAAAAAAAGATGGGCCAAAGTTATTATAAAATTCTGGTTAACCATTTATTGCGTTTTGATTTAAGTTTGTCATTGTTTTTAATTTTTTTTGCGTTTCCATAATTGCTTTTGAACAAGAAAAATAGGATTGTTTTAGTTTTTTCGTAACCGGGGTGCATTTCTACAGTTGGTGTCACTTCCTTTCATCATTAACATTTTTTTTTGTGCATTTTCTCGCTTTAATGATTTTTGATTTTACACCTTTAATCTTTCTTTTTTCTTGCTTTCTTATTCTTTGTATGAATTTAAATTGAATTTCTGGAATTTTGTATTGCGTATAATAAGCAGTATATTTATACCCTACACCACCATAGTGGGGAGGGTATATTAAATTTGTGCTGATGTTGGTATCCAAATAATATTGAACGCGAATATATTATATATATATACAAATAATACGATACAATTTTATTATGATCGGTCCATAATTAGTCGTAGCTCCCATATAAGGCCCACTTCCGAAAATTACTTTAAAGAGCATAACTCACTCAAAAATGTAGGTATCCAAATAATATTGAACGCGAATATATTATATATATATACAAATAATACCGTACAATTTTATTATGATCGGTCCATAATTAGTCGTAGCTTCCATATAAGGCCAACTTTCGACAATCTCTTTAACAGTCATACATTTCTTAAAAATGTTGGTAATCAAATAAAATTCGACACAAATAAGTTTCTTAAATACAGAAATAATGACACTTAATTTTATAATGGTCAGTCCATAATTAGTCGAAACTCCCATATAAGACCCTCTCCGTAATTCACTTTAACCTCCATAAATCTTTTAAAAGTATTTATATCGAGATAAAGTTTAACACATATAATATTTATATCATGACACTAAATTTTGGTCCCAAATAGGTCATATCTCCTAGGTGTAGGGTATTATATGGTCGGGCTTGACCGACTATACTTTTTTACTTGTTTTTCTCTGTTTCTTTTTTGCCAACAAATCAAAGCTTCAATATATGTACATATGTATGTATATTTTTTAACTTTTTAAATAAACATCAATATTAACGATTTTAAATAATGTTTATAATTTATTGTTGGCAAAAACTCTTAAGTTTAGGCTTTGCAATTTTAAAAATTTAAAACAAATTAGGTACGTAAAATAACTTCCATATCTGGAATGGTAATAGGCTTTGGCCGACTATTTTATATATTATTATCCGGAGAGGTGTTTGAAGAGTTGTGGATTGCTGACAATTATAGGGTACAATCGCATACTTTGTCAATCGTGTGGTCTCCATGGGAACCAACCGGATTTTTGAAAATTTTTAGTGTTTTGAAAATTGAAGCATAAACTAAGGCCGCGTTTTCACTATATTTTCACTATGTCATTTTTGTTTTCAAATTGTCCAAATTGTTGGCAATTGTATGAAAACAAAAATGACATAGTGAAAACCAAGCATAAGGTATGAAACATTGCAAGACCTTCATTGATTATTAGGAGCAATGTAGATTAATCTGCAACATGTTTAGGCTGGTTGATTCTCAGTTCTTACTGATTCTGTCTTAGATGGACGTACATTAAAAGTACGTTTCGTTTTGGAGATAAAGATTAATATGAGCCAACTTCGATTTGCTGCAGTGATCATCACTTCTCATTGAAAATCTGTGAGTTGTTAATCGGCCGGTTTGATGAACCTCGCAAAACACGACTTCGCTCTCTGACATTATTTATATTTGTGCTGATGTAGATGGACGTACATTAAAAGTTTGGGATCTTAAAGTGAGACATGAACCACTGAAAGTCGCCCGTTGATTCTTCGAGATAATGCATATTAATATTAAGCACTGTAGCCTTTCGGTCAATTCCTTGTCTCACCGCAATGGTCATCACTGACATGTGGTGCTGGTTCTGACGTGGTTTTTTTTTCTGACTTCGTCTTAGCTGACCTAATGTAAATAATAGTAGTACTAAGCATGGTCTTTAACGTCTTTCTATACCATTTATCTCACATCCGCTATAAAGGACTGTATGGTATAAAATTATTCAGTTGTGTAGTCCAAATTCTAGTGATATACAGTAACCTACAGTAACATTTGGCATTGCAACCCTAATGCAAATTATTATCTCTGCCGTTCCACGAAACAATTCATATAAGAAAATATAGTTTTCGCTAAAACTTCCTGCTTTATAAAATTCCTTTACAATATGGTTGAGTTTAGCCTCATATTTGTGGTCGCATTTTAATTAGTTTTTAACCTTAAACAGAACGTAACGATTATGGTCAATAATCTTAATGTTTATTATTATTTAAAAATTAACACACATGCAAAACATATTCCAAAAGCAATTCTATATACATATATGACTATATGACACACTTCCTCCATTAAAAATTGAAACAAAAATATGCTTAATGAAATTGATAATTATAAAAAACCTTCCACAATATTCCCAGAACGAGCGAGAATATGTTGAACAGAAACATGTTGCATATTTGTCGCCTTAAATGATGATTTTGTTTTTATAGGCGTTGATTTTGATGTCGAGTTTGGCTTGTTAATGAAGTGTTGATACGTGAGTGTTTGCTCAAAGGGATCTTGCATTTCTGAATGAAGTTGAAAGAACAAAAAAAAAAAAAAAAAAACAAGATCTGTAAGAATGACTCGAGGTTTTATATCTTACACACACTGGTTTGCAAATTTGTATCTTTATAATTATTTTGTGTGAATTGATTATTTTCTAAAACTCGACAGTATGCGACAGTTCCAAAGTTGTCTGTGCTACCTTTAGAACCGTTGAAATTACCATGAATTTCGCCACTGAATTGTGTAAACAAAAGTCCCGCACTCCTTCATGAAGAAAACAAGAGAATAGCGTTAACGTGCCAATGACTCTTCGATGGATAATACCATTAAGTGAAAAGCAAATCGTTTCATAATATGGGAATGATGTGATTAAGAGATGACTTTAGGCAACATTTTTCTGAAATTAATATCAATCACCCATTCCAAAGGTATTTAATAGAAATAATACAAGAATAATTTACATATATGTAGGTATGTATGTATTCCCTTCGATAGCGCAGTGATCCACATCATAGGCACCAGAAACCAACATTATCGTTTAATTACCTGAAAACAACATGTCAGCGAATTGATAAAAATTATCAAAAAATAAACAAAAATCGCGAGTAATAAAAGTGAATAACATAATTTAATAATGCCTGTTACATGTGGTGTTTTGCCGACCACTGGTGTAAGATGTTTTACCCCCATCGACTGTTTTTTATTCAAGTATGCTTTCCGTTCAGGGCAATTAAAACTAGAATCTGCAAATTGTTTCGTTAGGGAGCAAATGATGCTACATGCTGGAAACCTGTTAAGTCGCAAGTTACTACAAGACAAGAACTGAATCAGACGGACTTTTTGGGGCTCTGGTTAAGAAGTCTTTTTTTTTAATGGCAACTTTTTTAAATGTTGGCCTTTTAAACGCAAAAAAGTCCACAGGAAACAACAAATACTACCGGAAAAAGTATAACGTTTTTTAAATGCTGGATTTTTTATAAAAACTCAATTTTAACGGTTTATTTGCGTGGTTGTTCACTTTTATTTTGAAACGCTTTTATATACGAGTCAATATTTCCTTCTCACAAAAATTTGTCAGTACAAGCAAAAAATGTTTTTGTTTGAATATTTCTTCTTTTTACATTTTTCGTTCGGTTTTTATATTGTATTTCCATAAATGGTTAAAATATGCTTTAATAAGTGTCGGTTAAGGAATTAAAATAAAATCGAAAGCGTTTCTTGCTGTTTTGTTGTTTTTGGTTTGCATTTTTTTTTTTGCACCGCCACAAAAAATGCTCCAGTCAACGATACTTCAGTTGTATTTAGTCGTTGAAATATGTTATGTATTTTATTATGAAGATGACGACGATAATATTGTTCACACACTTTGTGTGGCAGGGTTATCAAAGTTGCTAAATTGAGAAATGTCTGGGGAAAAGTTATTGCTCTAATGGATGACAATTAGGTTCTGATCATTTGTAACAAAGTAACTTTTGAAACAAATTTTCTAAGCCGACATAAAATTATTTAATATGATTTGTCCAGTAGTATGTATTGGGAAATAGTTTTATATTTTCTGGCTTTTAATGATAATTATTGAAACTCCAAGCTGTGAGTTGTCAAACCATCCCTCATTAGTATAATTATTATATAAAAGCAAAATATATTCGAATATAACTTTAGGCACTTACTAATGTCAGATTCCTATAGTACACAAACAGAATTGAGGACCAATACAGTAACGTATTCCTAACTGGTTGCTTAGGGGTTGTTTACTTTATATGATAGGGAAATGTTAAATGATGGGTTAAATTGACACCTTTACACCCTGTGATAAGGTATGTATCTAACCCAAAACCCTTTCAACAGATTTTTTATTTTAATTCTTAAAAATATAGAACTTTACACATTGGCCTAAAATTTAGTTTTCTCTTAAAACATTTTTGATGCCAAAGTTTATTTACTTTTCAAACCTCAAAAGTGTAACAACTGTTTTCTGCACAGATCTGCGAAATCAGTTCAAAAATGTCCACGAACATCTTTATTTCACCGTCAGTCATAATGACCTTTCTGCTGTAGTTGTACTTTTCTTTCTTTAATTCTAGATAGTTAGTAATATTGATTAATAAATACTTTGCAACTTTTTCAAGCTTCCTAAAAGAAACATGCGTCAATTCTATACCCTACTCTAGAAGCAGAGTATATTTTACTTCTGCTATATTGTCTGTAATACAACAAACATTTCAATTGGTTGTAATTTAATCTACTAAAATCTCTAGAGCTTTCAAAGCCTTGTTTCAATTTGTGAGAATATCAATGTCCTGAATCCCAAATGTTTTGGTGATTCATAGACGGAATTTTAACCACGAAACCAAAATAAAGTTATACATCCTTTGTCCAGATTGTAAACAGTTTTGTAACGAAGTTGTATATTTCGCTATTTCGTTTAAAAGTACAAGTATCTAATTAGGTCCAAGGTATCGATTATTCCAAGCTAATTGTGACTCAAGCATCTCGTTGGATAACTTTGGGTATTGTCGCATGTTTAGTTTAGGTAGATTCCATATAGCTTTAATGGTTTCGTAACAACATTATACCTGAATATAAAGAATACTAAAGCTAGGTATATTTAGCAAATATTTTCCAAAAAAAAGACGTAACCACTAATGGCCAATTTTTAACTTAAAAATCAAAAGGTTTTTCAACTTAAGTTCTGTTTAAATACCATATTCATTTTTATAGATCATATTTAATTATAACTTAAATCACTGACTACGTTCATTTAAATACAGTTTTAGTTGTTCACACTACCATATGATTTTGACAGTTCTGCAAATTATGAAAATTGCGCATTGAAGTTTTTTTTATTATTTGATAAAAATATTCGATAAATAAACTCGCCTCGAATAAAACCATTATGATATTGTGTAATTAATATCAACTAAAACAATAAATTTAGATGAAGAAAGGATATGAATGATGCAGCTTATGTCCATTTAGTTTACAATAATTGGTAAACTAAATAGTAAATCAGCTGTTAAATAAAGAAGTAGTTTCTATTTCTTTTGACATTTAATAGTGCCACCATATTTTTATCATAATTAAAGACCAAACGCAATTTGAGACCATATTTAAATAAAATTTAAATTTAAGGAAAAATTAACTAATTTCGTATTTAAATATCAAGTTAAAAACTGGCCATAAATATCATATAATTAAACTAGTTTATTTATTTAGAAAAACATTTCTTATTTACGCCGAAGCACAACAAATATTTAGTTTTAATTTATTTGATGCTGTTTGATCTTGCAAAACTCTTGTAAGAGTAAACAACGTCAAACAAATTTGTGCTAAAAAAAAGTGGTTACGCTTTTTTGAGTAAATATTTGCAAATGTGACCGTATCTTAAGACAAAGAATTTGAGCAGAGTTTAATTCTTGTGTTACTTTTAATTCGTTTTAATTAATACTATGTAAAATTACCTCCCGACATTTAGTATTTTTGACGATATTGCTTTTAAAAGTCATCTCCCTTTAGGCGATAAGACCCGATTACATGTTTGTCACTGTATTTTTCTGCAGGGTGTATTATTTGTGGAGACTCATTATGAACTTTGCTATATTGAAACTGACACGCAGAATTTTTTAAGAAAATTTAATAGACAATCGGCGGCAACTGAGTTTTTGCTACAAAAAATTTGTCCCACGAAAAACTTTACGGGTATTTGGAACAACTTCTCTAATTTTAGCAAAACACATACCATTGTAGTTCCATTGAACAGTAAAACACAGCTCACTTTGCTACGATCCTTTAGCGAATCAATAGAGTTGGATACTCTACCTACAACGATCGCAACATACCTAATACCAGAGTAGTCATCACAATAATTGTCGTCGGAGTCGTCATGCGTTCGTAATGTATTTTTTTTTTGCATGCGCGATTTCTGTTTTTGTTTATTGTTTGCGTTAAACACTAGAGCAATAACTCTACTTTAAAAACCACCGCAATATCCGTACTAAAGGACGGACGTACAGACAAAACAAAAAAACAAAAAACAGTAAACATTAAAAGACAAAACAGAAGAATAAAAAACATGTAAGAAAGTATAGTCGGTCAAGCCCGACCATAATACCCTACACCCAGTATATGTATAAAACAGTTTTTTCAGAAATGGGAGATATAACCTATTGTGGACCGATCATCCAAAAATTTAGTGTCATGATGTCTATGAATATAAATATTGTGCATGTTGAACTTTATCTCGATATAAATACTTTTAAAAGATTTATGGAGCTTAAATTGAATTACGGAGAGGGTCTTATATGGGAGTTTCGACTAATTATTGACCGACAATTATAAAATTAGGTGTCATTATTTCTGTATAAAAGAAACTTATTTGTGTCAATTTTGAATACCAAAATTTTTAAGAAATTTATGATCGTTAAAGTGAATTTCGAAAGTTGGTTTTTAGACATATGAAATATATTGGCGTTAAATATTATTTAAATACCAACATTTTTGGGATTGGGATTATTCTCTTTAAAGTGATTTCCAGAAGTGGGCCCTTATAAGACTCTAAGAAAATCTAGCCATGTCTGTCTGTCGGTCAATTTAAGGCACGATATGGCAGCTACGAGTAATTAATGACCGCGATGTGATTTGACTTTATTTACCACTCATTTGTAATGAAATTTGTTTGGATACTTGCATAATTCAAAAATTTATGATCAGTAAACCCTAATTACGGGAGTACATTTCTATGGGGGGCAGGTGAAATAATGGAGCGCTTTCCACCAGTTTCAATCCCGTCCGTCCTTGGGCCGAAAAAATTTCACGTACCAAATTTTATTGAAATATCTTCAAAATTGCGACCTGTACTGGCCAGCAAGCCAGCCAGGCGGACGGACATCGTTAAATCGGTTCAGAAAGTGGTTCTGAGTCGATCGGTATACTTTAAGGTGGGTGTTGGAACAATATTTCTGGACGTTACAAACATTAGCACAAATCCAATCTTCTCTGCCCACTATGGTGGTGTAGGGTATAAAAACACACTCGAGAAAAGCGTTAATAAACATTCAAAAAGCCGGCTAGTAACTAAAACAACAACGGCAATAATAATAACAAAACCATTGATAACTGACAATTTATTAAAAAAAAAAAAAATAGCAACAACTTTTAAGTATGCATACTGCATGCCGGTTATCGTTGTTGCTATTGCTGTAGCTCACATGCTGTTTGCTGAATTTTTTTTGCTCACTTCTTAATGTTGCTGTGGGGCTGAGCTTATGTGGTCGGCTGCTTACGGTGCACAGTGAATTCGAACGAGAAAAATGTATATAGAACTTTTGTTTGCAGCGGTTCATATACGAGTACAGTGTTGGAAAATAGATAAGAAACGATGTGCAGTTTTCTTTCTTTTCAGAATATTTCTTGTAAAAAAATTTTATTTTGGGAGTTTATATTTTTATACCCACCACCAAAGAGATGCGTTTGTCATTACGTTTGTAACACATTGAAATAATGATCGTAGAACGAAAAACTATACATATATATTCTGTGCCCTTATAAGATTCTAAGAAAATCTAGCCATGTCTGTCTGTCCGTCTATTTAAGGCACGATAGAGCTTCGAAAAAAAGAAAAAGAAAGAATTTTTTCGCATACATTGTTTGTTGCTCTGAAATATTAGGTATTGAATTGACAATCGGTCCAGTAGGATCTGATCAAATATTTTTTGCTACTATTTTGAAATTTATGTAAGACAGAAAATATCATGAAATAATGTACACTTAATTTTTATTATAGTAGGTTAAGTCCTGTTGAAAATGGTACGAATCGGTCCACGGTTTCTCTTAGCCCCAAGCAAATGCCTCCCCGGAATATTGCTTTATTGTATATTATAAATGTATATAGAAAAGCAGTATAGAAATCCCAAAACGGTATTCCGTTTGCATCGGTTCATATTTTAACATAGCCTCATACAAAGTCACTTACGAACACCAAATTGAAATTTAACACAAGTCATTCACATACTTATACATACATATAAATCGTCGTAAATAATTTCACACAGAATGCTTCATAATAAGTCACAGCTCTCGTATGAACAGCACTTCCGAAAATCTTATTTACCTGCAATAACATCCATATCGAAGCGATATTTTACACAGATTAGTTATAAGTATGTATATAAAAATTATGCTATTTTGTGAATATTAATCCAGAATTGGCCATGGACTCCTAGACAACGTACTTTCGAGAATAACAGAGGAGACAATTATGACCTTTTAAAAAAGCCAAAATCAGTTTCCTAGGGCTTTTTGGTATCTAATTCATTGTGTGTAAAAGAAGATCACTAAACGCTGCAAAAAATATTAACAAAGGGCAGTTCTGAAAGAATTAGATAAATATGAAACTTGATTAGTCCCCAGTTACATTATGCGATTTTTGTCGCTGCTATTCTTGCTTTGTTGGTGAGAGCGGTGAGACGTATTAAACACATATGCATGTACTCTTAAGACACGCTTTGTTCCCTCATTCGTAGTTTTAAACGTGAAGAAAATAAGGACACATGTACATATACTTACATTCACAAGCAATCGCTGCAATAAAAATCGCACAACGTAAACGCAATTTTAAGAAAGAAACGACAAAAATTGCAGCGACAAAAATCTCATAATGTAAACGGGGACTTGTCATCCGTCTCATGACACCTTCGTATACTTTGTAAAATAACTGGAATATGAATAAACTGTTTGTTAATGTTGTTATTGAGATAAAATTTGAACAAAATAAACTTCAAACAAATATAAATTACGATAAAACATTTTATGACGATCGCCCAATAATAATAGTTGATAGCACCATTGTAAGGGATCCGTAAAATGAAATAATCAATAACATAACAAAATGTAACAAAAAGTGGTTTCAGGTATTCATAGATCACACTACTGGTATTTGGTGGTGGGTATATAAGCAGGCATGTAACAGAAATCGATCGAAATGGTTTCAATTCCGTATTCGCAAATCGATCGTTTTTACTTTGCGTTCTCTAGATTCCGATCGATTTTGTTTATTCCCAAAAAATTTTAAATCTCGTTTTTTAACTTAAATATGGTAACGTTGTGTAACCAAAACAAAAAAATATGATTTTTGTAATAAAAAGTATAACAAAAGCGAACATAAAGAGCGCTAACAAAGAAATTTTAAATAAAAGTGAACAAAATTTTTAAAAAATGCCCGAAATTTAAATTGTTGCTGTTTTAAATGAACAAAGACAACAAAACGCAGCTGAAAAGCTACAAAGAAGCAATTTAAGGGATGCATCTGAAAACGACAAAAGTTTTCTTGTTGCTGACACCAATTTTGAAATTTTTAACATTTTATTTAAATATCAATGAGATAACTAAAACAACAGTGATCTAATAAGAGTAATTGTTTAATTTCTATTATAAATTAGTAGTATGAGTTTTTTTTTCAGTATAAAATATGTAATAAAAAATAACAATTCCACTTTAGAAATCTAAAGTGGTTACATTCTGAATAAAAAAATTCATTTTTCGTTTTCTAAAGACTCAATTTACGGAATCAAAACCACTTTCGATCGGAATTGAGTTCTGTGACATGGCTGAAGATGTTACTTGTGGTTTTTACACATGTTTCTAGGTAATACCACTGTGCAGCTGTTAGTTTGTTTATTATTTTTGTTGTTTTCAACCGCCAAAATAAAATGATATTATGATCCATGGTGCAACTATACAAGGTGGTGCAAATCGGCAACAAATACAACACAATACAGAAACAACAGGCATTTTGTTTGTGTAAAATTACGTACTAGTGTCAAAAATAAAAGTATTACTTTTGACATAAGTAAATTGTAAACAAAGTCAGTCAGCTGTACTACTGCACTCACCTTGTATAGTTACACCATGTTATGATCATTGTGCATACAGCAACAGTAATAACAAAATTCGAAAATATCGCATTTTTACTCGTCGATATTTGTGTACTCTGACTGAGCAGGCCGGTTCGCTCTAACTAACTGAGTAGTTGCTGCTGACTACGGCAACAACTTCTAGTAGTATTGTTGCTTTTTTCAGTGCAGTCGTTGTTGTTGACTTACAGGTTTGTTGAACTTGCACAAGGTTTGTTTCTGAGTGATGCGATGATGATGTTGTTGCTGTGCTTTTTGTTTTGGCTGCATTTTCGCCGGCTTCTTTTTGTTTAACCCACCCATACGATACAATACAACTGCAACAACAACAATATTATGTACAACAACTGCAATATATACATACTAACAATTTAAAATAGATACAATGCAATGAAAGGCAGATAGATACATTTACATTTGTGCTTTTTGTTTTACTTTTTATACCCTCCACCACCACAAGTGGTGAATGATATACCCTCATACGTCTGTCATTATGTGTGAAACTTTGGTAATATTCATTTGAGACCCAACATAGTTTATATACATATGTATGTATTCTTGATGCTTATAAAATTCTAAGTCGATTGAGCTACGTCCGTATGTCTGAAACACTCTAACGTCCGAAATACACAACTAAACTTCACAGAATTTCCAAAAAATGGGTTTTGTATTTTGTTAGACAGTTTGGTATTGCGAATCAGTAAAATCGATATAGTATAACCAAAGTTATGGATCAAAATGTCAGACAACCTCCATAAAAATTTGATATTTTTTTACCCAACTTTTTTTAAATATACTGCAGATAGTACCATGAAGTTTTGTACATGTTATTTCTATGATAAAAGGAGGAACTGTGATGAAAATATTAAGAATCGGTCCATGATTTCTCATAGCCTCCATACATACACATTTGTTTCGGAAATATGGCTTAATGATACATACATGCTTTTAAAACTGGAATATCAATACCAAATTCTGCATAAAAATCAAGTTTCATATAAAAATAAATCGCAACACGAAATTTAGTTATGTTTCACCATAAAGTCCACTTCCAAAATTCACTTAAATAAATATAAATCTGGTATAAATAATGTTACTAGATATAATTCGACACAAATAATTCTTGTAATTTTCGCTTAATTGATTTTCCGAAAATGCATAGCTTTTGGATCAATTAACCGAAAATTCATTTATCTTTATATAGTTTTAAAGGGGAAATGTATATTGCGATTTTTTGTATTAATTAAGCGGGTAAATCAATAAAGCGGGGGTCAATTAAGCGGAAACTACTGTAAGCACCAGTGCATTTTTTGATTTATTTAAGATTATGAAAAGCATTATAGTTAAACTTAAATTTTTTTTCATAACCGAATCTATTATTCAACCAAATATCCAACAAAAAGAAACTTTTAAATTTCAATCGATGGATAGATTTTAGGATTTTCATTATCTTAAAAAAATCAAATAATTTGTTGTGTTGACTCACTTTTGAGGCTCATAGTAAATTGTTATACTAAATTAATTATTTAGTATAACAATTATTGGTCGACCAATAATTAATCATAGCTCCCATATAAGGACCACATCCGAAAAGGTCATTAATTTTTATATTTATCTTATAAATATCGGTACCGACTTCTTGATAATTTATTTAGGCTTGAGTTCATTAAATTTAATTTTCATTAAATTATTTTTATTGAAGTTAGGAATTACAACTTGAAAAATTTTATTATTAAAAATTTTTTGATAATTTTTCTTGACTGGGATTCGAACCTGGGTTGTTGAATTTACATATGTTTCGAGAAATCCCACTTTCTCTCATCAGAATTCTTTGCGTTCTACCACCTGCACCACTGCGGTGCCGGCCAGCTAACAGACAAACATTAATCCTTTAACCAGTGTTAGTTCTGGTAGTTCGAAGTTTTTTTTGCTGTAATTATCATTTTTTATTAATTTCTATTCATAGTTGTTTTCCTTTTTTCTTCAGTTTTTTCGTATTCATGTATCGACTCAAAACTTTACACAGATCATTTATCATATACACATAAACCATACTATGGAATCTCTCTTCCGAAAATCACTTCATACTCATAAATCTTTTATAAATAAGTGTACCGAGCCAAAATCTTACACGAAGCATTTACATATATGCCAAAATCAAACTACATACTGGATTTTGAAAATATCGGTCCATATGACCGATTCGAAATTCACGTTAATATTAATATGTATCTTAACCCCCTGGCCCACGATGTCGAACGATAACGTTCGCTTACATAAGACTTAAGACACAAACTTAATTGTGAAATAAATTTACCATTATTATGTTAAAATTCAGCTTGGCATATCCTCATATGTATGGAATTCTCTGTTTTAAAATTTAAAAAGATTGGCCTATGATTTGTCATAGCTGCCATATAGGGCCCAAAAACAATTTAATCCACAAAAGTTGCTAGTAAATTTTTATACACATCATAAATTGTAGTAATATCGGTTATACGGCAATTATCCTACTGGATTTTGTAGCTGTCAGTCAATGATTGGCAATAGCTGCCGAATTAAGTCCACTTTCGATTATAACAAAAAACCATACAACTCTTGGAAATAACGTTATTGAGATGAAATTCAACCAATATAACCCTAAAATACTTAGAAATCACATTAGTGGATACTGGATTTTAAAGCTATTAGTCCATAATTGGAAATAAAATTATTGAGTTCAAATTCACCTTACAATCTTACCCTTTTTTTATACACTATTTGCGCTAAAACTGAATCAAAAACACTGAATACGGATATTCTAGTGTTACAACCAATGCAGTTTTTGTAATTCTCATTATATTTAGGTGGAGGGTATTTAAGATTCGGCACAGCCGAATATTGCATTCTAAGTTGTTTTTGCTTCTCACAGTTTACTTTATTCATTCAGTTGTTGTTGGTGGGGTGTAAGAGTCCTATCTATTTATTGATGCACAGTGGTATTGATTGTAATATCAATGAGAAAAAATTAAACTTTTGTGATTTGTTGGCAGATTGTTGCCGAATACTGGGCACAGGGAAAACATTGTATATGAAATGTATTGTAATGTTGCATAAAGCGAATTTCCCAATTGCGTTTTTTTTGGCACAATCTGCAATTCGTTTTCGTAGTAACTCCTACTGTATAGATCGGTGACCGGCATTCAGCTTTTTAAAGTATTATACTTAGATATGAAAATTTAAATATATGAGAACCTACAATGGGTAAAATTCTATTACAATGCGCGGATAATATGGGTTTAAGTATGCATAGAGTTTTGAAGATTTATAATGTGCTTTTTTGACCTTGATTTAATTTGTTTGCAAATAACTTATTCCCTTAACCAATAAAACGTTTGTCTGCGTTTAGTTGTTGCTTGTTTAATGAGCAAATGTATTTGAATGCACGTCTGGGTTTTGCTAAAAATTTAACTGACTGACTGAATGCTTCCATTGATGAATATATGCATACATACAAACATGTGTCTGATTGGTTGGTAGCAGCGTTGTCAACTTGGTGCGTTTCGCACCATTTTTGGTGCTTTTTAAAATTTTTGGTGCGAAAAATTCTTTAGTTGGTGCGCTTTTTAATTTTTGGTGGCACAAAAGCAAATTCAACACAACTTTTTGTTTCAGTGTGAGACAAAATCTTTCTACAATAAAATACACCTGTTTAAGTACCATATACAAACATTTTTTTGTGTTTTTTTAATTTTTCGAAAATGCAATGAAATCTTTATTTTTACTAATTTTTAATTACAGTTTTCTAATAATTCATAACTAATGAAATCCATACGATGAAAAAATGTATTTTAAATACGAATGTATGATAAATGAAATCAAATTCTTCAAAAATCTTTGTTTGTAAATCAAATTAACATTTTAAACATGTAAATAAAAATTCTTATATAAACTGATGGTTTGGTCTACTGAACTCTAGACGAACAACCAGGGTTAGAGTACTAGTGGAATCCTAACAAATTTTATTGGAAAAAATCAAATAGAAGTACTTTAACTAGAAAACAAAAATATATAAAAAAAGTACCAAATATGTACTGAAATTAGCTTTTTTGCAAATTAGTACTTCAGTTCCGAATATCATATTGTGGGGATTAAATTTTGAGTGGTTAAATGCTTATTTTATCTTTATTAGCTCATTCATTTTAAAAAAAGGCTTTTACTATTATTACTTTTACTAATAATCGTTGATAAAAAGTTTTTTTTATAGAATTTATGATATTAAAAATTTTAAATTTATTCAATAAATATTTGAAACAAAAGCGAAATTCTTAACTTGGTGCGTTTTTTTGTTGTAAATTGTGCGCTTTTGTCTCCATTTTGGTGCGTTTTGAAATTTCAAAGTTGACAACCCTGGTTCGTAGTCCGTCCTTGTGGGCATGTATGAATATTTTCTCTCTTCTTTAAATAACCAAAGCGCAAGCACTTTTTTCAAAATATAAACGTACATTCGTGTATACATATTATTTTACGTTACGTTACTTACGTCACTACTCATCTCATTTGTAGTAGTTAAACGTAGTTTATGTTTGTTGTTATTTTTGAATATGCGACTCCTTTTATGCTGTTTTGGTTGCACGAGAACAAGCAAAGAAGTGCTTTTAAACTAATTGACATTTTATCAATTACAGTTTATTTGAAGTTCATTGATTATTTTTCTAAATTGTTTAGTAAACAATGCAATTTCAATAACCCATCAAAATGCAAGTGGCAGTAATGACCTTGTGGAAAACAAATATACATACATACATATTTCCATCAAAACAAAAATTATCAAATTTAGAGAATTGGGTTGGTGAGAGAGTATGCAATTCATTATGGAGTAAATTTTGTATTTTTGTCTTTGAAATGGAATGACATTCCTCATTGGTTTTACACTTTCCATGCGAACTATGTATGTCCTGTACCTCTCTTAAACCAGTGGCCATAACCTTGTTGAATATCTTTGACGACGATACCTCCGACTGTTGCTAGGACTCAAACGATTGTTTGTATCCATCGCAAGCAAATATCCACATCTTTAATATTGCTAATAATTAAGCATATTGATTGTCTATATTTGTTTTCAATAAACTTATTTGAAAAACAACGATCGCTATTTCGAATAAATTTTAAAACAACTTTCGCTGCTGCCCTCATATGTTTCTAATATCGCATCGCGTGCATTCTTGGGTTTTCTTTTCACTGCCTTTTGTTTAATTGAGACTGCTTAACTGAGCTTTTGAATTTGTATGTATTTCAAGGAGAGTTATTTTTATTTTGCTTTTTGTTTGTTTATATTTTGATTTAGTGTTGTTGTTTTCTGTTATAATTTAGCTGGTTTAATTCTAATTTTTTTTATCCATGTCTGCTCTTCTTTTTACGCCGTCTGCTCTTCACCCTCCCTCTCCGTCATTCACCAACCCCAATACAGGGCCATTTTTTTTGTTTATTTTGTTTTCATTTCATTGTTTACTTTTTGTAGACAGACCCGGTGAGTTATTTGTTGTTGTAGTGTTTCCCTCAATGATCTTGATCATGCAATTTAAAACCAATTCCAGTATGAGTAGTATTTATTTATTTATGAATTGTACGAGTACTTGTTGAACTAAAAAGCTTAAGCTGCTTTTACCCGGTACGTTATGGAACAATAATTGTCTTCCTATTTAACGAAACAAGATTAATTATTTAAGAGGGTCTGGTATCTGTCTAACACATCAGGGAGATCATTGACCAAAGTGTTGGCCACACCAAATTTTAATAAAAACAATGAAAAAAAACGCAAATAATTTTTTATTTTTTAAGCAGGCCGATTACGTTTGATTGAAGCTGTCTGCAGTTGTTTTAAATTGTGTTTTTTTAAGTACGTAGGATTTTTAATGAGTTAATCACATATACTGAGGAATGTATACAAGCGTCCGACAAGTTCAGAGTCAAAATCCATGAAAAGTGGAATTATTTTTGTGTTGTCTCTAATAGAAACGTAAATAAATAAATGGGGTTGACCGACATAACTTTTAAAAAAGTAATTCCAACTGAACCGGGTAGGTTAGGTTTGGTTAGGTTAGAAGGCCGGTGTGAGGTTGTCCCCACACCATCACCCAGAGACCAATACGGTCCATTGTGATGCCGTTCGGAAATGATATGAGACACTTAGAGCGTTCCAAGAGCGAAACGCCTAAGCCCTTCCCCTGTTGCACAGCCAGGAAATATTCATTACGAATCCTTTGAGATCCCCGAGCTAACAACCCGAGACATCCCCTAATTCGTCTATGTATCTACTGCCTAGCCACCTCAACCTGCTATCTTGTAACCTGGGACAATGGCACAGAATGTGCTTGATCGTCTCCAGTTCCTCTGGGTCCTCGCACAACCTGCACATGTCTGACAAGTCAGATCGCATTATCCTTGCCATTCTATCTATCATACAATGGCCCGTGATAACGCCTATCATGGTTCTTACGCAGACCTTGCTCTCGCCCAGTAACGATTCCGAGTCGGACTTTCTAAGCGCCGGCCATACATCCATACATACATACACTCGGCAGTCCGTACGGTTTCCCCAGGCCTTTGGCTCGCTTAGAACCCATTCCCTGATTCGCCCAAAATAAAGACCTATGGGAGGCCTGACCGCCACCTGACAATCAGGATCCTCCCAATCTGAGCCGAGTCTCGCCAACTCATCAGCCAGTTCATTCCCACTGATATTGGAATGACCCGGTACCCAGCACAGTCTCAGCACGTATTCTTCTGAGATTTCTCCTAGAGCTCTTCTACAATCATCGACCAAACCGGAGGTCACATAACAGTCCCCTACCGCTCTAAGAGCCGCTTGGCTGTCCACATATATAGTGACCTCCAGACCTTTGTCAATGTTGTCTCTTATCAGTTCCACGGCCTTCAAGATCCCTAGAACCTCAGCTTGGAAAACACTACAGTCGTCGGGAAGCCTATATGATCTTCTGATGTTAAGATCCTCAATGTAGACCCCTGCCCTGTACCTCTCATCTTAGAGCCATCCTGTGTACAATCTGCTTTTATCTGACCAGCTCTCTCTAGGTGGCGTTATACCTCCGGCATATGTCTAAAATCAACCCAAGTCCCCACGTAATCCGTGGAGCCCGTTGTTCCCAGATGGTAGCCGTTAGCCCCAATCTCACCCAGTATCTTGACATGACCCTGAGTGAGGTTACTTAACAGCCCCAACTCCCTCAGCCTAAGAAGGCTTCTGGCTGCCATTCCCATCACATACTGCTCAATCGGCAGGAGGTGTAGAATAACATCAAGCGCCGCCTGAGGAGTGCTTCTCATGGCCCCTGTGATGCCGATCGAAGCACACCTCTGAGCCTTAGACAGAAGGTTCCTACGACTGGATAATCGCAATATCTCCCACCAAACACAGCATCCATAAATAAGAATGGGTCTAACCACCGAAGTGTAGAGCCATCCAACAACTGACAGCCGTAGACCCCAACCTATCGATGATCTGCAAGCATATTAGGCATTGAGACCTCTCTTAAGCCTTTCCTGTGTGTTCCTCTTCCAGGACAGTTTACTGTCGAGGAATACTCCTAGATCCTTGGCGCTGTCAGATAGCCCAAGTTCTACACCGCCTAGTATCGGTAGCCGGGTAATATTTTGGAAATTCTAAATGAATGTTATTTGAAATGAACTTCTTTTGTTTTCATGCTATTCTCAATAAACCGATTTACTAGTCATGCTATTTTAGAAGAACCTGCTCATTTTTTTTTGAAAACAAAAGCATGCGTTAGCTGATCAAGGCGTCGGTCGTCATACAATTTAAGATTTATTGCCGCATGAAAATTTACAAGGAATGAATATAATTCCTTGGATATTTTTTCAAACTAAACATTAATTGAAGACTCTGCATTACTCTTATGAGAAGATATCAAAATGGTTTTAACCAACATTTTCAAAAGCAGACTGTCTTCTAGTATGGATTTTAATATTCCTTGAAAACTATAATACATACGCAATTAAAATTCATGATATTTCGAAAATACTACTGCCATCGATCACTTCTTCAGTTTCGCTTGCAGTTTCTGTTTCAGTGGCTCAACAAACAGTGCAAAATAATACGTGCTTTCATAACGACAAATCAGCATGACTCGTTAAATTTCTCAAAAATATGTATAAAAAACAATAACAAATAAAAAATAATATTTGTATACATATTTATCTTTTAAAACTCCCGCTTAACCTTGGTTCCATTCAAAGAACTCGTTGGCTTTTCAAACAAAACGGTCAATAACTTAAAAATCAACACCGCACACCAAAATGAGCTTTTTTCGATGGTTGATTTTATTTTGTTCTCATCGTGCGTTTCCATACTCGATTATGGCCGACCACAACTAAATAAACAAATCAGACTTCTTCCAACTCCCCGCTAGTTGTGCGTCAATGGATTTTGAAGGACTGAAATTAACAAAAACATCACCATCTTTATCATGGAAACAATTTAAAAGTGCACAAAAGCTCAACAAATCATCATAAAAAACAACATTGTAGCAGCGTATTTAACATACATACATACATACATACATACATATTCTACTAATGAGGCTCAATGCATTAAATAATACTGAAACAAACTGTATCTTGCAATTAATATAAATTAAACAGAAAGTTCAAAATATTTTCGAAAAATAAGAAACAGAAACAAAAACCGAAAAAATCATTAAGATCATTTTAGTGCAACATTATGAGTTTCACTCTTAATATCCTCCATATGTTTTTGGACTTTACATTTTTTTTTGATTTGCAGGGTTGCAGTTGTTGGCGAAACCCTAATCACAACTAATTGTTGATTTGTCTTGATGTCATGCCATTCATTTTTCATTGTTGTTGCCATTCCATTTGGTTGTTCTTATTTTGGTGTTTTTGGAGATTTTTTTGGGATGATGATCATTTAAAGCTCATAAAATTTAATATTTTAACATGATTCGTGGAACATTTCTACTAATGATAATGTTTTCACAAATGGATTTGCTGTTGATCTTCTGTTTGAAGGCAAACAAAAGCAATGATCTTACATATAAAGCTGTCACTGTGAAATTATCATTTATTTAAAAGATCGTCTTTTTGTTTTTTTTTTTGGCTAAAACTACTGTAGATTGTTGACCTTTCAGGTCCTTCAACTGAAGTTTGAAAATGAATATAATGTTTAGGTTAAACAGGATTTTTGTTAAAGTAATTAATTAAATCATACAATTTATTTTTTATTTGTTAAGGCAAAGAGTAGCTGACCTTTTACCTGTTCATATTTAATAATTTTGTTCATTCTATTCTATAAGATATGGTCCACTTACGCCTAAACCAATTTAGTTTAATGGGTCCAGCTTTAGGTTTCGTTGTGATACCGTAAACAAAATTACACCATATAATATGACATACTTCTCATGCCATAGTCCATTCCATTATTTTTGTTATCTTTATAAGAATCGATGATCGGTCCGAGTATTGTGATATATCCTAATTAAACCTTACATGTATGTATGTAGAGAGAGGTTGTCTTAATGCTTTCTGTTACTATTATTGCCACATTATCATCAATTAAATTTGTTATCCAATGTCTGCTCCAGGGGTCAAATTACCGCATTTGTGATCGAATGAGCTATAGTATCGAAAAATAATTTCGATATCGAAATTATGATAAAATGTACTAAATTTCTTGCTCGATATCGAATGCAACAAATAAGAAAATTACGATAAATTTTACTCGATATCGAATGCGGTAATTTGGCCCCAGATTTTGGCTTTATTGGACAACGAGTGGGTTACTTCATGTATCTTTGGATTAATAAATTGGGAGATCTTATATTGCATTAAAAGTAGTCATTAGCAACGTGGGATCAATTATTACAAGTTTCGAGTTACACTGTCCGCATGCATCATGTACATACATTATACATACATATAAACTTTAATCCTAATAATATTAGAGGATACTAGACTGGATTCTGAAGGTGAGAAAATAGCAGATCTCGGCCTCCACGCCTTGTAAGGCGCCTTCAATGTCTGAGATGGAAATTTTGTAAATCCACTGCATTTCAGAAATGTTTCCATACAGCTCACATTAGTCCTTCACTCCTACTACTTTTGCTGTAAAAATGGTGAGTCTTGGATTGAGTTCCTGGTTTAAGATACCAATTATCCTACTAAAAGTAATTATCTGCAATAAGGAAAAACCACTTGGTTTTCATTTGGTACCTGACAGTCGGGTAAATGTGCGCCTACTGGGACTTCCAGAGTTCCCTGACTGTTGGACTATTCTAAATGAATGTGTTCATATCCATGAACCGATTCATTTTTCATGCTATTCTAAATAAACCAATTTAATTTTCTTGATATTATAAATAAACAATTAAATTTGCCATAATATTTTGAATGAAGGGATTCATTTATCGTGATATTTGTAAATAAACCAACCGGTTAACAATTCAATTATTAATTATTTCCATATGAAGTTTTCTTAATAAATATTTTAAATAAACTCTTACATTTTCACAATTAATTTTTGTTACCAAAATCTTTAAATAATTTTATCATTATTTTATGAAATAGTTTTTTTCACATAATTTTCACATTTTCAACTAGCTGCCTCACCACCAGCCCGTATTGCCAGAGGCAATATACCAAAGAATAGGGCATAACCTGCCAAGCTTGAATTTTCTTCTGTCCCACTCAGTACGCTTTCCATCAGCATCGAACCAGAGTAGGAAAAAAATGCTGATAGGGCCAAAATGCCGGCTGGAAGATTGTTTTCATTTACAGCAAGGAACAGTAAAGACACAATATTCCCCAAAGCAGTCAGATCCTTTAAAACTGCAGTAGATTCATCCTCATCCCCTTCAGAAGCAAAACATTTAAAAGTCAAATCAAAGGCCAGTGGTATAATAAATAAACCGTGACTCAAAGCAAAAGCATTGCTCTGCCGAGAACTTCTATAGAGATCCATGTTAATCAAGGGCACTGTTATGATTTCCATACAACTAGTTGTAATTTTTTTAGCTCGATTCATACACTTCTGCTCATTGCCTTCAGCGCCACTAGAACTGTCCTTGAAACAGGTATAGATACCAACACAACCATGACAAAATCCTACAGCAGAGGCGGTGAAAGCAAAGGGATGATCTAAGGGATTCACAGCAAACATGGCATAGCCGGAGGTACCAATCATCAGGCCATTAAAAACGGTGTCCAAAATTGTTTTAATCATTTTTGTAGTTGTAAAAATAGAAAATCCGGAATTTAGAAAAATTGACAAAAAAAAAAATATGTTTAAATTTTTATTGATTTTTTGTAATTAACAATTTTTAATTTTGACTTTTAACTCTTAAAATGTATTTGGAAATTTAACTCAATGACTAGTTGGAAATTTAATTTAATTTCTGATTACTTGTTATTTTAAGCCATTGGAGTATTTGGCACTGTCACCGCTAATGTTGAGGTAAAATAGAATAACACATAATTCATGACATAATTTAAATCCACAAAGTAACCATGACATCTTCCTCCAATGACCATGCCCATATGTGCTGCCAAATATGAGAGGGCCACATAACCAAACATGTAATTGTCTTCCATATAAGAAAGATACAGCAATGAAACAACATTTGCCAAATTGCTGACATGTTTTAAAGTTTGCGTAGCTGCATCATCGGTTTCTTCTCCAAATAGTTTGGCAATTAGGTCCAATATAAAGGGTATAACGAACAAAGCATGTACAAATGCATAAGGCTTGCCCATCATTTTAAATATCTCTATGTTTACCATTGCTAGCGGTACAAAATCCAAGAGATCGTCTACCACTGCCTTTACTATACCATCCACCACTTCTTGCCCACCCACCAAACCGAACACACCATAGATGATGCCAACGGCACAGGCTGCAAAGGCATAAGGATTAGTTTCCGGTGGCATGTTGTAGGCAGCATAGCTGGCCATTAGTGCCAGGACATAAAAAGGCAATCTCTTTAAAAGCCAAATCATTGTTTATAATTTGAATCGAGTATTTATTTCGCGGTTTAATTTAAATTTTGATGGATTTTTGTTTGAAGTGCACTGATAATTTTGTTTTGGTATTTCTTGAAATATGTTTGAACTGATTAAAATTATTTCGGCTTTTCCACAATTTTGTCAAAACTTTTATATTTTTTAAATTCAATATTCAATACCAGTAGTTTAAAGTAATTATAAATAAAATATATAATAATAAAATAGTAGTTTGTGGTGCTATACGAAGCACACAATCTGTTGTTATGGATATCATCAGAAACCGATTGTACCACCCATTATATATAACGACCATTGTATTAAGCGGTTGAAATTTCTCGTTGTCTGCTATTGGCTGGATTCATGGCGTCTTAAGGAAAGCTGTATTATACGAGCAACGATCAAATGGACCCTGTGCATAACTCTTTCTCCTCATAGCTAAGCTCCTTTATCTATAACTCAAATGTTGGTCCTTGAGACAATTTTTCCTATTTCGAAATTTGTGAGTGATTGCAGTGACATGTGTTAAAACGTTTATGAAGTATATATAACGGAATGACTCGCAAGGACTGTTATCAATCTCACAACAATTGTCAGATGCCTTTGAAGGTTCTGGAAGGTCACACGGTCAAAGCTATGCAGTGTTTAGGTATATTTGACAAACTGCAAGATGGTTGAATTCTCTTTCGAATTGAAGACGTAGTCGGACATCAAATATAGTGCCTCAGGAAGATTTCAGGCTGTCTTGAATCTTTAGATCTTTTATTTTCATTTATAAGGAGACTTGTCGTGTTAATAGTCGGCTCGGGAAGGTCACCTGGTCAATGTTAAGCTGGTACATAACTGCAAATATTCCTGAGCATGTCAATGGATGCATGTAAAATAGAGGACAACGAATTAAAAGATGCGCTTGCAAAGCAAAGGTTAGGATTAGTTTTGGACGATTTGGTAAAAAAAAAAATTACAGAAAACCCTATGAAGCTCCATGGGAATGATTTCATTACCCATTTTAGCCAAGAACTAATTATACGGCTTACTTTTTAATTCCGACAATTTGATTTGTAGTATGTCATTATAATAAACCGGTTCAATTCTGAATTAATCGGTTTACATTTTTTATATTTAAAATTTTTTTTTTCATTTTCCTGTCATTCGAAATTAACTATTCACTATTTCCTCTATTCTAAATAAAATTGTTTTCAAGTTATTCTACATGTGGCGGTTTCATGCAATTCTAATTGAATCAGTTTACCATACCATTCCTTTTATTTTCCCATTCCCATTCCTTTATATAAACAATAAACTAGTTCGCATTTTACAGATCTAGTTCCACAACGCCAAATTTTTTTAATGGTCCACTATAATTTATAAATTTATATACATAGAACAAAAATAAACCCACAGATTTTTATTGATAATCCATTGCAGGAATATTAAACCATTCCAAACGACTCAAAAAATCATCATCGTAAATACCAATTAGTGAGAAAACGTAAAAAAAAATGTAACCAATTAATTTCACACACTTTGCCACATAAAAATAATTAGAGGAGGCGTCGAAAAATATTCCAGCACTGACAATTACTGTAGCCAGCCAAACGCACATAAACCAAATATTCAATTCACGCTTCGCCAGAGAACCAATCGATATGGAATGAATGATTATATTGAATTTTTTGAAGCTCAACAACACTTTCTCATCCACATCATGGTTGTTACCGTCTGCAAAGAGGCGCGATAAAATATCCAAGCCGAATGGGATACAAAACACGAAACTCAAAATAGAATACTGAGAAGACAGACGATGTAGCTCCATATTGATGAAGCCGATCGGGATATAATCATGGATGGATTCTATAACGGAGAGCATAATATTTGTTTTGATAGTTGTTTCGTTGCCTTTCGAATTTTCTGGATTGTCTTCTGGATATTGGGAAATCATAAGATGTAGTAGAGCATCAGTGCAACCAATACCAAAGGCAAAAAATCCATAAATACACTGATCAACGGGGGTAAAGAAAGTGGCTAGTCCTGCTGCGCAAAACTTAATGATTTGTAGCAGTTTGATAACAATAATTTTGTGTGAAGTTTCCTGTATCTTCATGGCGTCGAGTTAATTTTGCTTGCTTGGAAATTATTTTGAAATTTTCTTTTGTTTTCAATTTAATTTTAGGCAGTGTTGCATTTATTTACAGAGTTTCTAATAATAACAGTCTCATATTAAACCAATTTGGTATTTAAATGAATTTTAACCTGTTTATAGGGTTTCTTGTATTCTGGCAATGGGTAAAGCCTAATTGTTTTTTCTCATTATCTTCAAAATCTTTTCTGTTAATTAATTTATAATTATATTATGTATTTTAAAAATGTACATTTGTCCCTCCTTTGGTTTACTTATCTCTTATGGTTATTACTGCTACTAACTATGTATGTTTTATTAATAACATATTGTCACGTGTAATGTTTAGTTTAATAAACGACTGGTATTTTCTTGCTTAGTATTTAGTTTAACCAACATTTTCGTTACGACATCGAACAGCAAAAACCAAAGAAGAAACTAAATTGTGGCTAAAATAACAAGAAAAAGAAACTAAAATCAAACCTAACAAGCCATATCACTCACCTAACACAAAACGGTTTTACTTAATAAACTATAAATTGGTACCAAGAAACCGAACGAACTAACATTTAAAATACGCAAAATGTTTAACAGCAACTTCTATTAGTAACAACTTGTAAATGTCATAATAACTGTCAAAACTATATAGAAGAAAAAACGCACATTTCTACGCGTTCATATGTGGGTATGTACATATTATTTATATACACTCAAAAATGTTGATATCAAATATAAATCAAATTCGATACAAACTAAATAAACAACAAACAAAAGTTATTGGCATTTACACATACAAGTTAAATGGACGGACGAGCGCATGGCAAGACAGGCATGTTAAGTGACTTAATTATAGGCAACCATGGTTAGGTAAAGAGCATTAACTGCCATAATATTCATACATTTAGGCCTGTTTTCTCAATGTGTCGACAAACTGCCTGTTCTAAATGTCGACATAAATTTATTATTTTGATAATATGTCCGTTATTGAACACATTATTTTGGTTTTCTCAATATACCGACAGAAACATTATTTTAATTTGGCAATACCTCTCAAAATTTATGTGAAAATTGGGAACTCTGTCTTCAAGTGACAAGTTGTTGACATAAATCAGCTGTTTTCCATATGTGAAAAAATATCAAAAAATAAAATCAAAAAAACAAATATTTAAAAAAATATATAATGTCCATGTCTGCCAGGTAGTTAGGTCTGGCATGATAAACTCTTTCAACATTCCCTTGGAATTCATGTTCTTCGAGTTAATCCTTCATCAAATTAATGTTTATTCCTCTATTAAACATTTTTTCTAAAATCTATTTAATTTTTTTACAAAAACTCAAAGCATTGCCACATAAAAATATAAACAGCAGTCAGCTGATTAAATTTATCTGTACAACAAATAAATAATCGGCAGATGAGGGCTGGGGGGTTACTCTATATTGCGATGCGTAAGAGTATCATTTTGTACGCTTATCGCATCGAATTTGCTTTCGCATCGCAATAGAGAGTAACCCCCCTGGTTAGTTTTGCGACAGAATAGAAGCAAATGCGACATTGAGAAAACCAAATTTCTTTAATCGGCAGTTTTTCGTTGGGGGAAAAAAATAATCGCCTAATGAGAAAACAGCCCTTAGATTAAATATAAACTGGGTATTAGAGCAAAACTGCCGATTTGTAATGGCCAGTCTTACAAACTGAACATTCAAACAGACTATTTTCCAAAATTTGGACCATAACTTATATCCTTGCATGGTGTGAAGAAAGTAAGAAACACTTAAACAGCATTTCCTGCGAACATAATAAGTCCTTAACCCAACTATTCAGTTGCACGGATGATAGCAGTTTTACTTTCGACGTCCATCTTTGGATTTGTCTCCTCTTTCTAATACTGAAAACCTTAACTATGAAATATATACTATCTCTGACCACCGCTGCTAGATTTCGGAGATGAGTCCCTGGAATGTTCGTTAGAGCAATCAAGCGCTAACAATTATATTCAGAGTATCCTCAAAATGTTTCACAATAGATATCCACAATCCCACAATCCCATTTTGTGTAATTGCTGTAAACAAGGTCTGTGCTGAATGAAGGTCTGGGAGTGTAATATTCACGATTGTCTGGGCACAATTGCATATCCATAGTTCTTCCGATTCCATTTGTTCAAAGTATTATCATGCCAAAAAGAGCCATTTATCTCGGTATGCTTGTTGGAACTGTAGTCTTGATTACAGATTTTCGTAAAAATCTCTCAAACGACTAACGTTGATAGAGAATTGGGCTTACAAAATACAAATTAGTTCCTTGTTTTGTCTCCAAAAGCAAATTTGTGTAATTCTTCACAATTTATGTAATGCAAAGTACTCGTACTTAACAAGCAAACTTTAAAATCAAATTGCTAAATGTTATTTGAATAATTGAGAACATTATTTTAATTGTTGTCATGTGCTGTTTGTTTGCCCCTGGCTGTAGTTTGAAGTTACTGTCTGCGTGCTAAATCAACTATATGACTATATAGGCCTCCAAAATAAATACTTGTCGTCTTGTATACTTAATTGTCCAAATAGCTTTTGTAAAAAAATTATGTATAAGAAAATTAATTGAATACTCAAACGAAACAACCCAAAAATATTTTAATTAAGAAATTTATATAAAGGGTGTTTTTTTTTTTAGATGTATATAACTTTAAGTTAGCAACACTTTTTTAATTGGCGGCCATAATGTCAGCTGTTCAGTGATTTATGTTTAATTTAGTTTGGCATTTCAACATAAATAGACTGACGCCTGAACAACGCCTCCAAATTGTGCAAATTTATTTTGAAAATCATAGTTCTGTTCGAGATATTTATATCTAAATTATAATCACCCCTATCGTGAATAGAAATACCACATGAAATTTGTTTCCTTTTCACATTTTCCTATTAAAATTCAATGTTAAAAAAATAAAAGGGAACAAAATTCATGGGGAATTTTTATTCACGATAAGGGTGAATGTCAATTTAAAAATATCATCTTATTTTTATTCAATTTCACAGTTTTGTACATTTAAAAAAACACCCTATACAAACAGTTTTTTTTTTTCATTCGATTAAGTATAAAATATTGAAAATTATGCTAAAATAAATGCGTGTTTGGATTTTTTTTCTGTCTGTTCGTTTGTCTCATTTTTTAAATTTTGACTGAGTTTAAATTAAGCAGATCGCTGGCCTGCGATGCTTTGCGTTGATTTGAAGGGTTTTTTTATGTTGTTCGTTTGAATTGTTTAAATTAGACGCAAAACCTGGTTGAAATACTTAAGTTGATTGATTCCATCATGGATGGCGGTGTAGTGTTGGCGATATTAATAAATTATTTATAATGTACGTTATTTTATTGTTATTTAAGGAGTAAACAAAATTTCGGTTTCATTGGAAGATTATTCATATTCCATTTTTGTTAAAGATAATTTCGATTTTTAAGAACTAAGAAGTGGGAGGTTTAGTGTATGAATGTGAGGAAAATTATAATAAAATACTAATAAGGAAATAATAAAGTTGGACTGTATTTGCACTGAGAAAATGATGTTGCATATACCAGGTACCCTAGTACTAAGTCCAGTTAAATTTTTAGTGATTAATTACAGTTTTTGACCATTTTACATAATTTACATACATACTCATTTATGTAATTTCTAATATTGAAAATATTTAATTCAAATCATAAATGGCCAATTCCTAACAAGTTGTTCTACATTTCGATTTGTAATTTATTGTCATACTATTGATCCGTTTGAGCTTTTTTTATATTCCAAGTAACCAATGATTTAATTTTGAATTCATTCAGATTCACATTATTAATATCAAGTTAGTTTTTTTTTTTTTTTGTTAACAAATATTAAATATGTTTTACATGAACAACATATAAAAAAAAAGAAGAAATATATGCCTAAAAACGTGACCTGTATGTTTAATAAGTAACCGACTCATAAATGACTCTAACTGGTGGTGGTGGCTGAGTGGTAGTTAAAGTGGCCAAAAACCAAAAAGAAAAATTTTAAAACTTCCTGTGTTCCAATACAACCTTTAAAAACGTGTTAGAAATTTTAATTTATAAATTTAGCAATAAAAAAAAATAAATAATTAGCTAAAAATATTTGTACCAAATGGCCAAGAAACCTTAACTGAATTTGTTTAGATAGAACAACTTTTAGCTCAATCCACAACGCCCATAGTGGTGGGCGGCACTAATTACTATATAGAATCTTTACTGTGGGACATATTGGTAAGTTCCACAGAATCTACAAGTATTGAAGGCTTGAGTAGCTTGCAAACTACAACAATAACATCAACTTCACTGGCAGCAGACGCAGAAACCACAAGTGATGATCATGATGACATTGTTGCCACAGTGTCTGGGAATGTAGAAAATGTATGTATACCTTTCTTATACGAGTATTTTTTTTTTTTTTATTTTTGGTTAAAAGTCTTTTTAGTTTTATGGCCATGGTGCAACTATACAAGGTGAGTGCAGTAGCCCAGCTGACTGACTTTGTTTACAATTTACTTATGTCAAAAGTAATACTTTTTCAAGTATTTTTGACAGTAGTACATTATTTTGCACAACCAAAATGCCTGTTGTTTCTGTTTTGTGTTGTATTTATTGTCGATTTGCATTCACCTTGTATAGTTGCACCATGTTTATGGCCATAAAAACAATATTGTCATTTTTTTTTATACAAATATTTGTTATTATATCTTTTAGTCGTCATTTATACCTGTTGCAACAATGTTAACAATGTCTTCGGAATTGTTGCATAACCATTTAAGGAATATTGATCCAGAAACAGCAAATCGTATACATCCAAATAATAAACGTAAAATAATGAGGTGAGTGAGTACATGTTTTTTTTTTCTTTGTATTCTTTATAAATTTGTTCATTTACAACATATATTTTAAATAGCTGTCTTTAAATAAATCTGAAAGACTCTTAGTTGCTGGCAGTGCAATCCCGAGGGAATGTGCTTTTTACACCTGGAAAATTTTCAACAAATATTTGCCACCACAGCTTTAATAAGATAATGAATAGTTTTATTTAATACCATATTTTGAATTTAGTTTGCTGGAATATTTGCGTTTTACTATTAGAATTTACTATTTACCAACTTATTCAAGTTGTTGTTTGTTCCAACTTCTATGTGACTGCTTAAATTAAATATGATCTTAGGGCCACATTTGGATCTGTCCATCATAACGCTTTTGATTTCGGCCCAAGGTTTACGCATTCAGTTTCGATTTGCCTTCGCCAGCATTAATATTTATAGAAATATCTGATATTTCTATAAGGATAGGTTTGATAGGTTTCATGCCACAGCTTTCTGTTAGAGATATTTAGAGGCCAAAAAAACTTGTAATAAAGGGTCCGCCAAATAACATTTTTTTTTTTTTTGAAAATGCTTTAAAAAAAACTACAGAATATTTTCTTAAATTTCTTTTTTTATTTGAAAGTACAATCCTTCCGGTTAATAATAGAAAATAATTTCATTCAAGTTGCTGCCTCGGCTGGCCATGCAGTAGCCTACACCATCGGTTCAATTTTTAAGCACATTATCGATTGTGTGCAGCTGTATTTCACCAATGGCTTCACGAATGTTGTCCTTTAAAGCGTCAATTGTCTCTGGCTTGTCTGGCTTATCTTTGACGGCACCCCACAAATAATAGTCCAACGGTGTCAAATCGCAGCTCCGAGGAGCCCAAACGACATCAGCTCTGCGGCTGATAATGCGATCTTCAAAAACAGGGCGCAAAACATCGAGTGCAGCTTCGGCTGTGTGGCATGTAGCACCGTGCTGTTGAAATCAAATGTTGCCAATATCCTCCTCTTCAATTTTTGTAAACAAAAACTCGTTCAACATGGCCCGATAACGATCGCCATTGACTGTAACGGGCACTCCTTGCTCATTTTCGAAGAAAAATGGTCCAATTATGCCTCTGGACCAAAATCCGCACCAAACAGTGACTCGTTTTGGGTGCATCGGCTTTTCAATGTATGCGTGCGGGTTTTCTGTGCACCAAAAGCGACAATTTTGCTTGTTTATATACCCGCCAAGATCAAAATGAGCTTCATCTGAAAAGGTCATTTTTTTTGGAAAAATCGGCATCTTCTGTAAGTCCATCGCAGGCCCACTTAGCGAATCGAAAACACAATATTTCCCAGCATTGCTCAAGCGTATTCACAACCATATTCGTTCAGCGGAAGGATAAAACTAATTATCTGTCAAATCAGACATGAGCTAAGTGTTACCATTCACGAAATAAGCACTAGTTGAAAAGAACAACGTTAGATGGCGGACTCGTTATTTTACATTTGCAAACTCTTGTAATAGTTCGATGTGTTTAATATTCGCGTTCCCGTAATCGTATAGTAGTATATAGTTTTAACTTTCAAATTCAAATTCAATAAAAAACAATTACAGTAATGCCTTCCTTTTTCAATAACAGAAAATAATATTTCTAAAGTCAGTTAACCCATAGATCGGGATAAATGTATCCTTTGGTGAGATAAGTGTGCTATAATTATTTATTGTAGGCTTTCCAACTGCCGATGTAGTGGTATAACTATGTCAGCTACTTGACGAGTCTCTATATATGAATATCGCCTATTATTAGTTCACGCGCACTTTGCTTTACTAGGTGATCTAGGTTTGAGTGTTGTACTTGCAAGACTGCATTCTCGCTGCGTATTTTGGTGAGTTGAGTGTTGTTTTGATTTTCATCATTTTATTGATTATATTCCAGGTGTACTTCTATTTATTGTTGGCGATTCTGGAATTTTAAGTCAGCTCACATCGTATCTTCTTATGCGCATACTTATTACATACATACCGGCTATCCCTTTATTGTACGTCCAGAATGAATCTTCACCTCATTACATGTACAGCTTTTCTGCTGTCTAGACCAACGTCATTAAAGCCTGTTTTGGGCATAACAGTAATCCACAGCGATCGAAGGTCTTAGACTTTTTCTTTCCATACATTGTAGGATACTATGTTAGATGTGTAGCTTCGAATGCCTGTAAAATTTCGGGCACTTGTTGAAAATCTGTGTATGAAGTTCATAACACCATATCTGGGGGGTTACTCTCTATTGCCCCTGATTATTACGTTATTATTTAGAAAGCACGAAGATTACTCCTGATGATCTATCCCCTCTGTCTGTTTTTTTTTTTCTAGAAAAGACGTGATGTAGTTTATTCGTTGTTATTTATTCTCCTGCATCATGTCATATTAATTCACTCAAACTGAAAACTAACACAAATTGTAGTCTTTGTTTCGACAGTGTTCATCACCTTTAATAACCTTGTCATCAATAGATCAGCTAGTTTTCTCATAATTTTTTCTGTTTCAGTAATCAGATTGCTGTAAAATGAAGTAGCTGATTGGGCATTTGAGCGTGGTGCTGTACCTGTCTATAAGTATACTTAGTTATCTTTCAAAGCCGCTAACTTGAAGTCCAGCCATTCATTGCACAACGCTATAAACTAATTTTCAGACATAACCTCCACTAACGTGAGAAGTCATTTTAATATGTATTTGACCATTTATGTTGCTTAGCAGTCTTTTCACTCTAGCTATCAATGAACATTGCCTTGAAATCATCCCTGACCACTCCCAACTTTAAACCTTTTCTTGTATATGAAAAGGTTCATTCACAGAAAAAAAAAATCATGTTTTTCAATTAAACCTTTAATTGATTTTAAAATAATTTTCAATTAAAATTTTAATTGATTCAATTACTTTTTCTGATATTTTCAATTAAATCGCACATTTTTAGTTAATTGATACTATCATTTTATTTACAGGTCCGATTTCAATTAAATTTTTAATTGATTCCACAAATATTTTAATTGAAACTCATTTTTATTTTTTTCTGTGTTTCAATAGAACAAATTCATAAAATTGCCAATGTAATAAACATTTCGCAGGTTGATTTTGAGTGATTGATTAATTTTTGGACTTTCCACGATTACTAAAACGAATAGTTTAACAATTTGTTTGTTAGCAATGAAGGAATAAAATAATTTTTTTAACTTTCAGAAAGAAAAAGTAATATAATATACATAGATAATCGAACAAATATTCTATAGGATTACGGTACGCTGAGGTGGTGTTTTCATAATATGAGGCACTTTGTGCAGTAGCCGGGAATACACTTTGAGAGCTTTGTGTTGTGGATCATTATTCTGATAGAAGTATCAGTCATTGATAAGAGCTAATTTATCCACACTTTTTGATAAAATTTCTTTTAAAGTTGCCGAATATACATTTTGGTTCGAGGGTGCTGTAGCTTAATTGGTTAGTGCATTTGATCATTAGGTATGAGTTGGTATTTGTAGGCCAGGTTCGATTCACAGCCGCTGCCATTCAAACAACATCCGTTTCTAATAATTATTAGTTTTCTATCTTTATTTTACTTCCTACCGAAGTAAAATAATTAAATAAAGGCTATAAAATCAAGGTTTAACTTTAATGCGCCTACACACCACCAGAGGCGCTGCAATCCTGCACTAAAACAAACCTAATACGCAATTGCAGAGTTGTGATATAAAAATGTTTTCTTCTTTCACCACCTTTACTTCTTCAACTTGTCCCTTTCCAAAGAAAGTAACAAAATTATATATAGGCTTATTAATTGTCCGAGTGTTACTTCTCTTAAAAAAAATGTATATTTGATTTCATTTAGCAATTACTACGTTTAAATGCAGTCAAACCGAAAATCGAAAATTTGAATACCATTCGTCATGCAATCAAGTCTGTTATTTCCACAACATTCATATGAGACCATATAAAGTGTTCTAACTATATATATTGTGGCATTTTGGATTTACATTTGTAGACTTTTGACTATTTCAATAACTAACACTAAAAGCCTGCTTCAGTTTACCTCTACTAAAAATGCAGACAGGCATCTTGGAAACCACTTAATTAAAGGCAAATAAATGGTCACACTCGATTGAATTACGTCTGGTTTCTGTAATAGACAGGGGGAGAACAATGCTTAAATATGTCAGGATGACATGATACAACTCGAAGAGCATAATTGCAATCAAACTTCCGTATCTTTCCGTTTTTTTTTTTTTCTATTTTTTCTCTTATATTTCCTGCTTTGTAACAAGAATTTAGATAAGAACAATAAATTTTACAAATAAATTCAGTTTAGTTACATACATACTCGTACATAGAAGAAATTGTAAGAAATATAAATTAATATTTTATATATATTTTAATCAAAAGCAAGAATATAAATAGACACTAAACTCAAAAGAGTGTTTCTTGGTTAGATCCACTGACAACCAAGTGGCAAGTTGGAAGTGTATGCAATGGTTATATAATGGCGTGTCAGAACTTTTTGCACGACTGATTATCACCATCACCATCGCCATCGCCATCATCATCTTCACATTACATACTTTAAGATGTTTTTGCTGTTTTTGCTGCTGTTGTTGTTGTTGTAGTTTTTGTTGCTGGAACGAATAGACGACGTTGCAAATATAATTAATGTATGATCAGAATTAAAAAAAAAAAATTGTAGGGGATCACAGAATAAGGGGTCAGACAATTAAGTCCAACTAAAAATGCTTAAGTTTGCAAAATATTAATAATTAACTAGAATCGTCAGCCTCATCTAAACCAAATATAAAATAAAATACATTTTTTTTAAATTTCTAAATATATACAACACGTACGAATACGAATAAATTGCAACAAACTTCTTAAAAAGTTAAGGTTTTAATGTATAAAATAGAAAATCTCTATTAGTTACTACAATAAATGAATTATATTTATATAGTAAAAACAAGTAAGAAATTATAGTCGGTCAAGCCCGACCATATAATACCCTACACCTAGTATATGTAAATATAAAAAAGTTTTTCAGAAATGGGCGTTATTTGCGAGATATCACCTATTTGGGACCAAAATTCAGTGTCATGATTTCTGTGAATATAAATATTATATGTGTTAAACTTTATCTCGATATAAATACTTTTAAAAGACTTATGGAAATTAAAGTGAATTATGGAGAGGGTCTTATATGGTAGTTTCGACTAATTATGGACCGACCATTACAAAATTAGGTGTCATTATTTCTGTATATAAGAAACTTATTTGTGTCGAATTTTATTTGATTACCAACATTTTTAAGAAATTTATGCTCTTTAAAGTGATTTTCGGAATTGGGCCTTATATTGGAGCTACGACTAATTATGGACCGACCATTACAAACTTAGGTGTCATTATTTCTGTATATAAGAAACTTATTTGTGTCCAATTTTATTTGATTACCAAAATTTTTAAGAAATTTATGCTCTTTAAAGTGATATTCGGAAGTGAGCCTTATATGGGAGTTTCGACTAATTATGGACCGATCATTACAAAATTAGGTGTCATTATCTCTGTATATAAGAAACTTATTTGTGTCGAATTTTATTTGATTACCAAAATTTTTAAGAAATTTATGCTCTTTAAAGTGATTTTCGGAAGTGGGCCTTATATGGGAGCTACGACTAATTATGGACCGATCACAATGAAATTGTACCGTATTATTTGTATATATATTAAATATATCTGTGTTCAATATTATTTGGATACCAACAGTTTTGAATGAGTTAAGCTCTTTAAAGTGATTTTCGGAAGTGGGCCTTATATGGGAGCTACGACTAATTATAGACCGATCACGATAAAATTGTACCGTACTATTTGTATATATATTAAATATATTTGTGTTCAATATTATTTGGATACCAACAGTTTTGAATGAGTTAAGCTCTTTAAAGTGATTTTCGGAAGTGGGTCTTATATGGGAGCTACGACTAATTATGGACTGATCACAATAAAATTGAACCGTACTATTTGTATATATATTAAATATATTTGTGATCAATATTATTTGGATACCAACAGTTTCAAAAGAGTTATGCTCTTTAAAGTGATTTTCGGAAGTGGGCCTTATATAGGAGCTACGACTAATTATGGACCGATCATCATAAAATTCTACCATATTATATGTATATGTACGAAACATATCGGTGTTCAATATTATTTGGATACCAACATTTTTAAAAGAGTTATGCTCTTTTAAGTGATTTTTGGAAGTGGGCCTTATATGGGAACTACGACTAATTATGTACCGATTTTCACGAATTTTGTAGATGTGCGTTAGCTTCATTTACTACTCATCTGTGGTAAATTTTGTTTGTATGCTTGCATAATTCAAAGATTTATGATCAGTAAACCCCAATTTCGGGAGGACATTTGTATGGGGGCTAGGTGAAATAATGGACCGATTTCCACCAGTTTCAATCCCATGCATCCTTGGGCCGAAAAAATATGACGTACCAAATTTTATTGAAATATCTTCAAAATTGAGACCTGTACTCTGCGCACAAGCTTTACATGGACAGCCAGCCAGCCAGACGGACGGACGGACGGACATCGTTAGATCGACTCAGAAAGGGATTCTAAGCCGATCGGTGTACGTTAAGGTGGGTGTTGGACCAATATTTGTGGGCGTTACAAACATCAGCACAAATCCAATATACCCTCCCCACTATTGTGGTGTAGGGTATAAAAATGAAATGTTTTACAAAAGTTTTAAAGGTAAATAAATGGTGGCAGACCAAATCAAAGTCCATTAAACGAATGTTATTTAATAGAAAATATACCAGCAACGACAAAAAAGGCTTAATAGTGATTCAGTGGGAAATAAAAGAAAGTCATTTGTTGATTTACGGAAAATCTTTTTGAAAATACAGAAGACAGTCAATTTATTTAGTATTTGCAATAATGGCCACAAGCGGCCGAAAATGATCAAATAAGAAACAAACATCGTAGTTGGAAATGTAAAAACAATGAAATGTGCATAAAATGTTGTTATTTATAATACATACGTTCTCTTTGTGTCGATCACTGTCATATATTGTGTGAAGGAAATAATGGTAATTTAAGAAAGCATGGTTTGGTAACTTCCTGCATCGATGATGTCGATAATAACTTATATTGACTTTCTTAGAGAAATATATTTGTACATGTTGACCACAACAATGTCAACATTTTTACAAGTTTTTCAAAAATGTTATTGTCACTGTAATTATTTATATGACTGCTGTAACCATAATATGGTTAAGTTACGATTCAGATGATTACTACAATCATCTATACGATTGTAGTAATTTGTTGCAATCATGTTTATGATTTCTAAATTTATCAAAATTTCTTGTTTTTTGATTATGATTGAGAACAACATAATATGTATGGTATAATCTTTCATCATAAAACTGATCACCATAAACATTATATCATTGCTATAATCATATATATGATTGCTGTATTCATTTGAATGGTAATTTAACTATATCATGGCTGCAGAAATCATATAAATAATTACAGTGACCATAATATTTTAAAATATTGAAATAGTTTGCATGTTTACCACAGCACAACTATATTTTTTTCTCTGCGTGTGATATGTCATCAAATGAATTAAAGATTTACGCTTAAGTAGCGCACGATTTCAGGGTTTCGTTTTTTATATTCTATATTGTTCAACTTAACGATATCCTTGTTCAACTTCAAACGCTCTTAATTCTTATTCAGATGAAATAATTTGTCCTGCTTACAAGTCTGTGATATGAAACAAAATGTGAAAGATGCTCTTTATCATTATCTTTTGATCATATAAAAGTGGGCTGATTTCTAATGCTCTCAATACTTTCCCATGTTATAATTGCACATACACAATTCTGACGCCACAATGAAGTCTATTAAAATAATCTTCATTTTAAAGTAAAAAAAAAAATACCCAGCTTAAACAAATTTTTACTTCTTCAATTATTTTTCAAGTTTGACCTATAAAACCTCAGATAGATCGTTAAAATATATATGTCAAAAGAAGAGGTGGGCACAGAAAATGTATGCTCCTTTCGTCGGTCACAATATGTAAATGTTGAGAGGAAGTCCAAGTCTACATACGTGGTCACCGATCACCTAATTAGTCAGTGCTATTATCTTTGAAATATTCTTTTGGTACCTATTCAAGGAGTTTACTTTTATTTTTCTGATAAACTGGTGTTTCCAAACCCTGCCTCTATTGTCAGCCTTCTAAAGACAATGACTGATGAGTTCAGTTTTAATACACCAAATCTTTATTACTACAGAACTTTATCTAAAGCATTTAAAGGGTATCCTTTGGCCAGTATATTACCGTAGTAGTATCTATGCTAGAGGTTGTCTCCCTCTCTATTAATTCATTAATCTTTGAACATGTCGGCGTTGTATTTTTGAAGTTCTTGACTGAAAATTCTTTCACAATATTTTAATGTATGAACTATTTTTTGTTGTCGGTTGTATTTCAACTGTTTAGTTGTTTACTCTCAGGGAAAATATGTCCTGGTGTAATTCCATCACCCTGACGCTGTTTCAATCCTGGGGCGAGATATGGCGACACCAGTGCCATGAGCTGGCACGTGTTCGAAACTGGTTAGAGTCTCAATGATTTTACACCTAATGAAACTTGAAGCTGACTAAAGTCTCTATCTAGAGCTACGAAATCAGTTAAAATCCCGGGGACTTTTCCCTAATTTAACTATTGGGATACAGTTCCCGTAAATAATAATTGGTTGAGGTCCCTTCGGGGTTCACGTAGTGGCTATGGTTGATACCCAAAGCGGGGATAATGTCAGTTAGTTACAAGACTGATGTTTGTTTGAACAGCAAATTTCGTTCCACCACATTGTCCTAGGTGCTGTTGCTGATAACAACAGATCCATTGAAAGTAGTGGTGACACTTAGCTCGGTGCTCAGGAAATGTATCTGAATTGTGGCTTTCGTGGCATTTCTTGTGAAGTTACATTGACCACAATGCACTAAGCTTAATAAATTTATGTTAATAATTTGAGATTGGATTGAAATTTATTAAAATATCAACGATAATAATCGTCGATAATAGCGTCTGCATACCTGTAGCTGAGGGGTTAAAATAATAAGAAAAGCACCTTTCCCTACGCCTTCTACAATTCAATAAGATTTACTTTCGAAGCTGGTTTGCCAGTCATTACTGGTTTTATCTTCAATTGCTATCAAAGTGATCAGTTTTATCTTCCATAAATACTTAACACTTGTAAAAGCTTAAACACATTATACATACAATTAAATTGATACATTTAACACTCGATGACAAATCATATGTGCTTTTCTAAATAAAGTACTTCCTGCTTAAACGCCAATTAAAGAGAATTTTTCCTACTAGCCGTAATAGCGTTTGTCTAGTCGGTCGATTGCCAAGACAGAAGTCTTGATGTATCCCCACTTTAATATTTTATTTTATGTATTTAACAAATGCTTAATAATTGGAAGCGGATTAAAGAAGGAGAAAAAACATAATCATAAATCAACACCGCTTTCAAGGCATTAAACAACATTTTTTTTACAATAATAAAATGTTACTTTTAAATTAAAAAAATATTAAAAATGAAGCAGCAAAAACTAGGCAACCATAAGAAGTGCAACCAAGTGAAAATTTATTTAAAAAAAAAGAACAGCAAGAACCATTTTAATACATACAGACAGCTGGACAGACAAACATTAAAGAAATAGGGAAATAAATTCACCATAAATAAATTTGTTCAAGTGCTAATTTTTATCAAGATTTTCGTAAAATATCATACGTAGAAAAGTGACCAATTGAACAGTGAACCCATGCCAAAATCACATTTCCAAAATTCAAACACAATACAAATAATAATAATAGTCGTCTTCTACTCTTAATAAATTTACTTAAATGACAAAATTCTTAGAATTTTTTGAAGAAAAAAATAAAAAAAAAAACAACAAATCAAAATCTATTATATGACATTCTTAAAATGAAATGATTTGCTTGTTGTAGATACTTGAACAACACAAAGTATTTGTGGTTAAAGAATAGATATGTCGTATCTACATTTACCGCTTAAAACATCCGCAATTCATATTTGATTTCTGGGAAAACATTCGAAACTCAATGTGAAAGAAATTTGCTCTTTTTCTGTCATGGCATGCGTAAATAATATCATCTCGGAATGATCTCCACTTATGCAGATATGTACCTATATAAATAAAATGTTGTCGTTAGATGTTTGTGAACGGAAGTTAAGACACAGAAATATTAACTTATTTCACATATGAACAGTACGGCTAATATCTAAATATACCTGTAATATCATTTGCGATCAACAAAACCATACGTTCCTGTAGAAAAAAGGAACAAGTCACACTATATTGTTGGAATTAATTCATTGTCATAGATACCCTGCAAATAACGCGACTAGTCCATACATGCATGTAAAGACTAGACCAAAGAGGAGTAAAACTACTCCAAAACTACTCCTCCAAATATATGAAAAAACGGTGGTCGATTTAACATTGCGATGTCCTAGGATTGGACCATATAACCCATCAGAGTAGTCCCAAAACTACTCCATGCTTCTACTCCATGGAGTACTCAAGAGGTTTAGTTTTAAACAACAACAACTCAATATGCAATCGTGTTAACACGAAACCATGTCGTTTAACTACAAACTCTTGTTTAACTATGACATGGTCCATGACTGCATTACATTGGACCATGTTGTAAGTAGTCCATTTCATCTAAAATGGATCACGTAGACCAATATTATTTGTAGGGTAGTTTAGGTTATGAAAGATTCCCTCAATTCACACACTTCCTCTAAGCTATGTGATTTCCCAACATAGAATCGCCTGCTTAGTCAGTTAATCGAAACTTTTCAAATGTATTATTTACATTTGAAATAAAATATCCTTTACATTGGGGGGTCCACATTAACCTTGTTATTGTATCTTAAACAGGTCTAGTGGAGATGTCCGTCCAAGGGATAGTTTGTTAAAATACTTCGGGATAAAATTAATAAATACATATTTACCTGTTTATTATTTAGTGACTACGATAAATGTGATAAAAAACAAACTTCAAAAATATTTTCATTAAACTTTTATTTTTCCCCTATTCATATACAACATACATACATATGTACTATGTTTGTACATACTTTTATTTATATTCAGAGGAGTAGCTAACTAAATTACATATAAAGGCAAGAAATATTATATACTATACATATTTTAAATAAGGCTGACCTATCTAAAATTTGAAATAAACAAACCTTTTTGCGATGGCACGAACTGAAAGTTTTTCATTTTCTGCAGTATCAATTACAGACACTTTTTCTTTTAACCCTCCGAAGAGTGACAGTTCTGAACTTCACGGCCGTGTGAAAAGGTCCCTACGGACGTTTTTTGTAAATCATGTTTTTTTCATATAAACATTTTTTTTGATTTTTTTTGTTTTTATTGTTTATAACTAAATTCTACATACAAAAATAATTTTTTAAATTTGTTTAACTCAAAGACATTAGGGGAGATGATAAAAACAAAAAATTCTAAGAACCGGTTTATTGCTAGTAGTATAAAAATAGAATATTGTGCCTTTCCTTGAAAGCCGAAGTAGGAGTAATTTCAGTTTGAAAAGGCAAAAAAGTCCCTAGGGACCTTCTCACTCATCGGAGGGTTAATGAAAGAAAAATTGGTGGAGCCATCGTAACACCTTGCGATTTTGAAACACACTAACTTTTAGCTTTGACATCATATTTAATGACCATCCATCAATTAGTACATAAACCAGAATAAAAAAGAAGAATCACAATTTAGATTTTGTCTATGAACATCTCATCAAATTACATATGTACATAAAACAATAAATCGGGGAAATACCGCACTACGCAATGTTAATCTGATTAAGTTTAAAAATACACACTCAATAAAGACAAATGTAATCTCTTTCCTTAAATCTGTTTTCTTTGCGCATAGAATGAAAAGGGGATGAACCAAAATACAAAAAATTGTTTTTGGAAAAACAGGTGTCCGCGTTTGTCCAAGAGAGCGTCCGTCCAGGGTAGATGAATTTGTTTTCAAAATACGACCTAATTCACGGGACCTAGAAAACCGTCCGTCTTGTGGAGATGTTCGCCTATTAGAGCTGTCCGCCAGTGGAGCTTTCACTGTATATACAATTAATTTTCGTAGACGTTAAACTATTTACAATGGATTTGATTTATTGTATTCACAACTTGTCTCAACTTTAAAACTCCATAATCTTTGTTTTTTTTACTAATTTACTAATCCTAGCTGTCATTTTTAAGTTGAGCCATACGGCCCTTGACACTTAGAGGTCAGGTCTGCTCTTCCAGGATTGATTAATAGCTTTAAAGGTTTTAACCCCTTTTCCCTCATCACCAAGCTTAGCCTAGAAACTTTATTTGAAAATATGACCACAACTTAATTTCCCTGTACTTTAATAATATCCTAAAAATATACAGACACATTAGTCCACGTCTCTTTATGTGTGCCACTATAATGACACTTCAAAACGTTCATTGTGGTTGACTGTCTGCATAGTCACAGACCTTGAGCGTCAAAATAAAGCCAACACCACATATTATAAATAGAAAAGCTTAATTATATTAATATAAATAAGATTAAATTAGTATAATTGAATTCACAAAAAACTTCAACAAAAACAAAAGCGTATACAAATTTGATTAATTTATTAAAATAAACAAATTTTTAAGTGTCAAAGTAGAGTAATCAAACCCCTGTCATTCCAAAAGTACTGGCAATTATGTTAATTTTTCTTTGTTTAAAAGTATAACGACGGTAAAGTGTCATTGAAAATAATTTCAAGTTTCATAATTTATCATTAAAAGAGTGTAAGTTGTGACATTAAGTATTGAACAATTTACAATGGGAAGACGAACATCAATCATAATATAATTACATAGAACAGGTAAATGCCTGCTAGAAATGGATAAAATCGTACAATAAAAAAGTATAAAAAACACAATTTCGTGGAAAATTTTCCTGATGTAAATCGACGAACAAAAACTGTAGCGCGCAGAGAGAGATAAATGGGGCTAAAAATGGGTAAAACCAGTACCTCTATATCTCCAAAACAAATAAACTTAGAAATAATATTTTAAATGCGCCTTTAATCAAAAATAGAGCTGACAGGTGTCTGGTACTTTTTTGAAATTCGAAATTCAATGGGGTAAAAATAGTCCCCGTAGAACGCTCCGTTAACATGTATATCTCCTACATAAATAAACATAGAAATACTATATTAAATGCATCTGGCTCAGATCAATAAAGACTAGAAATCTTTTTGGTACTTTTTTGAAATTCGAATTCCTATGGGCTAAAAATTGTATTCTTTTTTGGTACTTTTTTTATCAAAATGTATTTTCTCACTAAAAATTCTATAAACTATTATTTGCAAATAGTACGTACTTTTTTGATAATTATTTTTTCACGGGTGACAAAAAAGGGACAAAAACGGACATTTGATATTATTTATTCAATTTAAAAATAAAAAAAAAATAAAATATTCTTCCAACCACACAAAAAAGAACCCAAAACATGCTATTCACGACTCAAATATAAAGGAGTAAAAAGGGCCAAATTTCAGTACACTTATATTGGTACTTTTTTGAAATTCATTTCTACTATTCTATTCTCGCAAACTATGCATCTGAACATGTTATTATCTTCGGCAAAGTTGTTGTGCATTAGCCCGGGAAGGTTTCTGAGTTGGTAGGACCACACCTACCTTAACGCCCACTTTTTTTAAATTGGTTAATTGCTTCTGCATGGCTTTTTACAGATTTACTTCAAACAAATTGCATACACATCTTACTGAAGGCGAGGTAAAAATAAAAATATTATAAGCCACGCCCACTTTCATGCCCCATCTCAAAAAACAAATGTTTGTGTGTATGTCCTTTATAGAATCTTAAACTATGTATTTGATCATGTGATTATCTTTGGCAAAGTTGTTGTGCATGAGACCGGGAAGGTTTCTGAGTTGATATGAACACGCCTATTCTAACGCCCACTTTTTTTATTAATTACAACGCCTGCCGGGAAGGCCAGACCGCTGTACCGATCTTACTAAAACTTTGAAGGGATATAATTAAGACTCCGGCATGACTAAGAATACTTTTTTCGACGCCTACTTTTTTTAAAAATGACAAAATCAATAAAATTACTCAAAATTAATTGAATATATGTGTAATGCCTTTCTTTCAAATTAATTTTAATTGGTGGCGTAGCAACGCGCCCAAATGCCATCTAGTTTTAAACAATATTAACAGTTTACATTATATTGACGCTCACAGTATTCCTACCTGCCGTTTTCATTATTAACTCCAATCCATGAAGAACCCAACCATCTTACTACATCTTATATCCGTACGTGAATACTACACATCCTTCAAGGCACCCAATTTAGTACAAAATCTTCAAAAGACTTTCCTGCATCAGCAGCACTAAACCATTTGCATTATGTTTCTTGTCGCCAATTCAGTTACATTTTTCACAATAGCTACTAGGTCTAGTGGCACCATGATGCCTCCCCACTTAGTTATTGGAAGTATAACTCAATTCTTATCTATGAAATTTCAGGCGCTGTGTTCCTCTTTGAGTGTATTCTGCGTGTTCTACTTCCAAGATAATCAACTATATAGGAAAATATCCAAGTACTTTGCCTAGTCTGCGAATTTTAGCACCATTTCACCGATTTCGTACTCGTATGGTAAAGAGATCTAATAGTGGAAGGCCAATGTAAGCGGCATGCGGCCGAGAGTGGCAATCAGCTTAAGTAAACGTTTATTTGTGTGTACGTTTTGTAAAAAGAATTAAGAAAATGGAAATAAATTTTAATTTCTAACTAAACTCATATGTCACATATTATATACATGTGTATGGCAACATCGTTTTAAGCGGCAAAGTTGAACAAAATTCTACTTTTGTCGTCCGCGGCCGCATGCCGCTTACATTGGCCTTCTACTATAACTCTGACTATGACTTCAAGTTGTTTCTTGTAGATCTGAAATATAATGCAAGCGCCTTCAACCCCTATTGTAAATAAAAATTTCACATAAAATTTGTGAAAGGGACATTTTCCTATTAAAATTCAATGTTAAAAAAATAAAAGGGAACAAATTTCATGTGAAATTTTTATTTACGATAGGGGTGATTGTGTTACATAATTACTGTTCTTTATGTACATTGATGTTCGCAGTCTTCTTTAAAGCTCATTACAAAATCCTTGCTGCTACTAAAAGAGTCTGCAAATCTAAATTAATTGAAATATAATGACGTTATAATCAGCTTTTGAATCGTCTAAAATTTTTTCTACTGGTGCGATTTATGGCCCAACAAATTGGAAAAAATTAAAAATATCTATCAGAATTCTGGGTCGGTGGGCATATCCTTTATCGTTAACTTTAATACATTAATGAAAGTAATCAGCATATTGCGATCAATTTTATTCACTGTCGTGCCAAGTGAAAAGGAACATTTTTGCCAGATCTGGAATTATATGACATCACAGGTTTCAATTTATTTTAAGACACAATTGATAGATATGTCGTATGAGTCCATATGAGCTATTTATTAATGCTCAGACAATTGTAAAACGGCGGAATCGTAATAATATTAATATTTTTCCATCTGCTAATTATATATCCAAGTTGTAAATTACTGGTTATCTTCTTAACAATATCTTCAACTGACCCTTCAATCAGAACCTCTATCTCTTCTTTTATGTGTGAGTCTGTCTTCAAGTCGACTTCCACGAATCTGTACAATATTTTTAAATATTACTCTCATTTGTTTATTTTAATTTTTTATTTGCTGTTACTGCTTAAATTTATAAATATTTATTTACGTTTTTTTTTGGAAGAAAAATACACACGATTTTTGTTTGACAAACCTTGAACTTTTTCTTTTTTTCGCTGAAATTGTGCTACAAAACCAGCTTGAAAGCTAAAATTCACACACAGAGACCCAGTAAAACTTACAGTGAACTCAAACTGAATATAAATCAATGAATGAATGAGAAATAAAGGCAAACAAATTAAACCAATGGCTCATCAAAGTCCCAACCTTGAGAGGCCGACAAACTAATAAATCATATTAAATTTTATAAATACATACATACAGACATACATACATACATACATACATGCATACATACATACTTATACGAATTTTGATTCTTCGTTTTCGTTTTTGGTTGAAAATTTAATATTTGACTGCACTCAGATAGACAAGTATTTGCAAAATTTGTAAAATTCGTGTTTGAGAACAAATAATAAAAAGTTTCTTTTCTGTTTGGAATTCAATGTGTATATGTGGATCTGTGTATTTTGTATTGAAAATTAAGCTTAATTAAGACAATAATTTATGGCATTCAATGATGCTGGAGGTGTGCTAGTGAATCTGTAAAGGAGCAATGACTGATAGATATGTTTTATTAGCCAATGATTTAGATTAAGTTGGAATTGGTTATGGTTTGGGAGAAATTGGTAAGAGAAAGAACTAGAAGCAATGTTCACATAAAATCCGACCACACTACAGAAGCTTTAAACAAAATACTTTGACACTGTTTTCACTGTTATCAAAAGAAACCTGGAACATACATGCTGAATAACCCAAATTTCGGATTTTTCCGACAATGATGGCGCAAAGATCAAAAATGTCAAAAGAATTCTACATTCTACAAAGTTGCTACATTTGGAAAGCAGTGAAGACATTATTAGCTAATTCAAATATTAAAATCATTTTAGCAATCATAGATGTCACATAAACTTTGACTCTTTATTGTTATTTTTAAAATGTTTATAATTTATTTTCACATTGGACTCTGCATTATGAGTTTAAATGCTAGAGCATTTAACTGATTATTTTGAGTTACGAATACTGTGATGCCATTGAGGGCACGTATTACTTTAATATTGCTAAAAATACACCATTTCCAATAGAACTTTAATTGTATTTCAAAAACTTCCAATTGAGTTTTAAAATTTAAAAAGTAAATACGTAATATGTTTATGCAAATATGTAACTAGAAATTAATAAATACAGTGGCTCGCAGATTATTTTATGCAGTGCATTTTTAGTTTTTAAAACCACATAAAAAGAAAATTAACATTAACTTAAAAGAGAAATTGGTGTAATTTAAAAGAAAACATTCTATAGTCTAACAAACAAAAAATATTTATTGCAAAACTGTAAATTTTAATGTATTAAAACTAAAAAAGCAAAAAATGCTCGTTTTTTCAGGTCACGGCTAATTTTATTCAAATTAAAACTGGCCATTACACGATTTAATATTTGGTGTGATAACCTTTATTATCTACAACATTTGTTAGAAATTTTGTGGTTTCTTAAGCTGATTTCTAAAATTGACCATAAATTTTGGATAATTTAAGGTCTTGCGACTGTGGTAGCACCTATCATCAAATGTGGGCAGCTATATATTAGCCATGTTTGCACAATACCCGATTTGTGCTTTGGGTTGTTACTCTGGTAAAATCGAAAATCGAATCTTATACTCAGGTTCTCTGCACTTTCCAACAAGTTGCCCTTGAGAATCTAAAGGTACTTGGACTTGTCCATGGTTGTTCCAACAAATGTTAAATTATCAGTACCAGAAGCTGACATACCGGCCCAAACCAAGACACTGCCACCACCATGCTTCGCTGTTGCCTTTGGATTTTTTTGGTAGAGTTCTGTATTTGGTTTCTGTCAAACATACGACATGACATCCACAAAGATGACCGAATTCCAAAATGGAGATTCATTGAAAACATGTTTTTTGGCGAAATTTCGCCTGCACAGTTAGTTCTTTTGGTTTATAAACGGTTGCAACTCGGCCATTAAAATCATGTTGGCATAAGACACATAAGACACAGCTCAACGCAACATTGTTTGCTTAGGTCAGCTTCAACTTCGGATCCAGTCGTGAAACCCTTAATTTTCTAAAAATGTCATATATCGCTCATAATGGTCATTGAAAATTTTATTTAGTGCCTTTCTGCCTTTGTTATAGACCCGATAATCATGGATGAAGAGCTGAATGATTTTTTTTGACTGTGGAAGCTATTATGTTAATCTTTTCTGCTATTTTCCGCTGTGAGCGGTCACTTTGAAAATGCTTTACAAGAAATTCTTGTTGTTGTTTCGTTGCATGCGGACTCATTTGAACAAAATCGGACTCACACTTCAACAGAAAATATTGATATAAGTAGAAAAAGAGATAAAGAAAGCTGCATTAAGCTAGTGGTACAGTAAAAATTGACTGCATAAATTAAGCTGTGACGTGAAAAACGATTTTATTTTAGTTTAAATATATTAAAATGTTTTATTTTTGCAATAAATGTTTTTTGTTTGTTAGACTAAAACATTTTTTCTTTTAAATGACACCAAAAAATGCACGGCATAAAATAGGCTGTCAGTCACTGTAAGTCATTATAAGAATACTTCCAAGTAATTCAAATGGTATGTAGTATTCAGTCAGAATTAAGTTATTTAGCAACTGCAAGTCATTATAAAGTTTTTGCTGAGTTGTTTTCAATTAACAAGTTGTGTTCGTCATTCCAGAAGGAGGAAATACAAAACATTTCAAATGATTAATGTCCAGGTTTCTATACATTCTAAAGTGTTTGTGCATTGTTTTTAAAAATGATTATCTCTTAAATCTCAATTGTTCATTCACACTCTTTCAATAGCCATATCGATAACACCAATGGAATACCAAAGTTTTATTCCTTTTATTAACAACTTAATTTGCATGCAATTCATTCAATTTAATGCATAAATTTAAATATATGTACATACATATGTACATTTCAGTGGCTTTCGCAGCAAAATAAAACGTTTTAAAATAAAAATTTTTACCAATTCAATAAAAATGCCAAATTTATAAAAGAAAACAAAAAAATGGCATGAGTCAGAATAACTGAATAATAAAAGAAAAATATAAAACCGCAAGGAACTTTAAACATTTGGTGGGAAGCAAATACAGTCCCCTAAAAGCAAAAAAAAAAGTGCACAATTATTCTGAAGGACACTTTAAAAATATAAAAACAATTATTACTCAAAAATGACTCCCCTTATGCCAATAATAATATTTATTTTGTCACTTAGATCAAAAATGAAACTACATACAGATGTACGTCAAATACTTTTTGTATACACCTAATTCTGTTTTTACACGCTCTGTTTTTATACGGTTTTGATTTAATACGGTTTGAAAATAAACAAATTTTAATTTTTTTTTACACGATTTTATTCCATTTAGCACGATTGAAAATCTTTTGGGCCTAAATTTTTTTTTGGTTAAATTTAATTTTTGCGAAATATATTAATATCAGAAATTTAGAAGAATTACCTTTTTGTGGATACAAGCAAATTCACTGGTCAAAGCAATTGTAAAAACACAAATTTAGGGGAAATCTTTTTTAGTGCATACAATCAAATGAATATGTCAATGACAAGTTGTCATACATTTTGTTTACATTACCTTAAAGCTTGTGTAAAAACACATTTCATATGTGATTTAATATTATAATCCTGAATAATTGTTCTTAAAAATCCTTGTTTTTCAGATAAGGAGCATGCGATCAATGTCTTTTTCTACACGGAATTTCCTGAAACCAATTACCGTGTAAAAACAGAATTAGGTGTATTGTTATTTTAATGAACACTCGCGAAAATAAGTTCAGTGACACTGTATTATTTTAATTTGTTGTTTTTACATTTAAGGAGTTTAATTAAGCCAGCAATCAAATCAGCTCATCTAATATGACAACCATGAATAAACAGACAACTCAGATCAATGTTTCACTTAAGCATTGTTCACACTAAATTCGGTGCTAAAGATTTCAATATTTTTGTAAGAAAAAAAACCACGATTGAATGAAACAGTAAAACTGATAAGACACAGATTTTTACCTATAATAATTCGTGTTTTTGCTTTTATGGTTCTCATTAACTGTAGCACGATTCTACGATTCACCTGTGCTGCATACTTACGATAAATCGCTAAAATAATTGGCCGAAGTTTGGGAAAATTCTTCGAAAATTTTTTCGATACCAATCTATTACAACTTTTCAATAGATGGAGTTAAATCAGGCCAAAACTTCACTGAAGAGTGGCGATGTTTAATAAGAGACAGCAAACGTTTCTGCTGGTATTCTTTTATATAAATATACGAAGGCATAATTAGTTGCAGAGATGATAAATTTAACCATTTTTATATATTAATATTTTAAATCTAATTCGTGCTAGTATATTTAAGTTGAATTCACCCATTTGTTCCGAACAAACATTTTGTCCGGAGAAAATTTTTTTTACTGAGAGCTTTTTACAGCACGATTCACCCATTTCGAACGATTTTTGTGGAAAATCAAAGCTGTCATATGTAAACAAAATCTATTAGTTTTACAAATGGTAATACTGCGGCCATTGATTTATTTTGCTTGGGTTTTTAAATGTCAAAAAACATATATTGAATTATTTTAAAATATTCTTTAATCAGTTAATTTTTATCCATACAAAATAAACCAACTCAAGCTGAGAGTTGTTCGTAAAAGATATGTTCTCTCTCTCAAAATGAGAGACGTCAAACTTCATATGAAAAAAACTTTGTCTGAACAAATATTTTGTTCAGAACGAATGGGTGCATCCACCTTTATTTGCACGAATGACTTGAAAGCCAGCATACCTACACTGGTGTTTTATTTTTTTGCACGGTCATTATCGGAGATAGTGGTATAATTTTGCCAAATATTGAATGAATTAAAAAAAATGCATAAATGTCACTGCCTGCCAGTCAGCCATCATTCCCCTTTAAACAAATAAATTTGCAGCTGCTGTCAATGTTTGGACGCTAAAGTTTGAAAACATTTGAAATTGAACATCAATTTTTTTTCCTTCACAAAATAAAATGACAAGAAATGCTCGAAGTGGCAAAAAAAAAAAAAAACAATTTGTAACCATATTTATTTACTTTTCTGTTTTTTGACTGAAGCAACAATAAATTGTTGTAAAAAAAACTGAAAAGTCAATGTTGTTGGAACTTTTTTTGTGTAAAAAATTTTGTTTGAAAGCAAATGTTTTGAGTTAAAACAAATAATCTAATATGCTAATGACACATGTCTAGATTGGAGTCTGTTATTTTTTTGTTTTGAACAGAGAGTATAACAAGAAGCGCTCACTGAGAAAAACATGGCAACTGTTTCAACAAATATATGACTGACACACCAACAAAATACATAGATTTCCATGCAAGAGTTTTGTTTTTGACAGCAAACTCAGTTCTGCCTCTAGTTATACCCTATGGTTTTGATTAACGAAATTGTGCTTAAAAAGTAAATAGCCAAAGAAGACCCTAAGCACTAAATAAATAGTTTTTTTTTATTTAATATAAATTTCATTAAGATTAAAGCAATCCCCTAAGTCCCGTGACTGGGAAGAAATAGAGACTTTAAACCAGTTTCCAAAAGTCTCTTATAAACCATTGTTATACCTAAAATTCGGTCATATAAACTTTTGAACCACAATTTGATATTCATTAATTAATATTAAAGAAAAACTAAAACAAGAGACTTCTCTAATAAAAATCCACATTTTGGTTTAAACTATTGCTCAGCTGCACATTTATTCCACATATTTTGATATTACGCCAACCAGATTTCTTTGATACCCATCCATTACAGCTTTTCAATAACGACAGGATGCTAATTTGAGACAAAACTTTAATGGAGAGTGGTTAGGTCTAACATAAATGTTCAGAATCATAGTTGAAGAGTTGACAAAAGCGATGCTCTTCCAATGTTGAATTTTATTAAAACTTTGTGGTAAAATGCGTGCCGGTTTTCCAGCATCTGCTTTCACTACGATTTCGATATTTTATTGCGCAATAGGTTTCTGTACTTGCAAGGGTAACAAATTATTCAATATTTCTTTTGTTTGGAATTATGGAATTATTAATCACTATTTAAAAATTATTCGAATTATTAAAATAAAATAACATGTTTTTTCCTTCCTCTAGTCCAACAGAAAGTAGTATCGTCTAAAGCCACCTTTAGTAATAGTTAAATATAAATATAAATTTTAATAAATATGTACATATGTATGTTCTTTGTTTATTTTAACGTTATCATCATCAATGTCATCTAAAATGTCAGTTTATTCAGCATCTTCTTCAACTCCAACTTGGGTAATAATTATATTATTTATTATGTTTTCTTGTATATTATATGTAGGTACATATGTATTGACATCTGATTCATCCCGTATAAAATAGTATACGAGTGATATATGTATATAAGTATTTTGTATGTATCAATAAGGGGCAAATACATACATATGTATAAAATAACGACTCTAAAATATCTGTTACAAAATACTATTCAAACTTGTTCAATAAAAAATATCTCTTTTAAAATACATTTCAAACTCGTTCAGTATTTTTTTTACTAAATATTAGAATTATAACTTTTTGCAATAACATTAATATCATGGTATGTATAACAATACATATACATATACATATGTATATATATATATATATATGTATAGTTACAGCATGATTTATATATTACAGAGCCACTCTCCAAAATATTGATTGAAAAACTTTATTTAATACTAGCTAAACCCGGAATGCGTAGCAAAAGTACATCTGTACCTTTATATTTTCCTGTTATAATGGTCGCTTCTACTAAATTATTTCTCAGTTTTTTTTTTTACTGCAAGTCGAGTGTCATTGCAAAGCCGTGGTGATCGATATTACGCTGTTGTAGCACATGTGGTGGAAAGCCTGGCACATCGAGTGAATTTAAGAACTCAACAGGATAATTAACGGCCTATTGTGGTGTAGGGTATAAAAAAATCTATAGTTAAGAGAATCTTGATTTAATTTTGTTTCCAATATATGAAGCTGAAAAACATGGATTGCGGGCAAAATTGTTAATAAATTGTTGTATGCTAATTGCATAACACCTTTCTTACCCTCCGAAAAAAATAATTTTATTTCTTGTTCAATATTTGATTCCATATTTAAGCAGACATTATTAGGTGTTGTGGGCAGTGTTGCCATTTTAGCACTATCAATGCTAGATTTAGCATTTTGTTTCTCGAAAATGCATTGAAATTTTGAAAAATTATGCTAAATGCTTTTTAGTGCAATATCAGCAGAGATTCATATCACTGCGACAAAAAGAGCTTTGTCTGTTAAGGTACAGCCACACTTGGGAAATATTTGCCGAAAAAGACGTAACCACTAAATAAAATATTTATTTATTAAAAAATACTTCGTTTATTAGGGATAACGAATATATAGTTTTATTTGATGGTGTTTGATCTTGCAAAACTCTTGTAAGAGTAAACAACATCAAACAAATTTGTGCTGAAACAAGTGGCTACGCTTTTTTGAGTAAATATTTGCCAAATGTGACCGTACCTTTACTTTGACAGGATTTAAAATGTTAACTATTTGCTTAAGTAAAACAAATTCTTCATCTGTTGAGCTTTTTAATCAATTAAAGGTTTTTTTATAAGAATTTCCAATTCCAAAAACCTTAGTCATATCAATTAGTGCAATCCAAAATTAAGTTTGGAGTTTGGGAAAGCAAAATTAATTTGAATTCTTTCACCTTTATTTCTTTGACATACTTTTGTAAAATTTAAATTTTGTTGATGACTTTGTAAACATATACTAAGAAATCGCGTAATTTTTGTATCGGAATTTCGGGAGTAGCATCTCTAGTGCTTATGGGTTGCTTCTACCATTTTATAACACAATTTACAGCTTTAGCTTCTTTGCAATTATTGTACTTGACATTGTCGGCTTTTCAAGAAATTTTGTGCACAGTTTTCTTACTATTTTCATGTTCCATTGTTCAGTATTCTTACAAATACAACTAGACATACTATATATGTCTACTAACAGTATTGCTACCATGCTTCTGCAGTGTGTCCTGATTTTATCTGAACAATGCTTTACTAAAAATTATAAATTTTTAGCATTCATTTTATTATTTCAGAACAAATTTCATATTGCAACATAGAATTGTAATTCCTAAATCTTAATTAATTAATTGTAATAAATATTTTAGGATTGAAACGGTTAAAAAATAGCATTTGTTGTGTCAGAAAAAAAGAAAAAGCAAAACAAAATAGTTTTTTTTCCAAATTTAAATTTAATGCTTTAAGAGATAAATAAACAGCCAAAAACTGGCTGTTGCAATGTGCAATAAGTTAACAAAAAAACCATAAACGCCTACAACAACGTTCGTGCCACAAAACCAACCTACGCAAAAACAAACAAAAATTCTTTGTTTCTCTGTCTTAAGTTAAAATGCAACATACGCCAATGTGACATTACTAGCCTTATGGCTGGATGGCAAGGTATATTGAAAATGTCAGGAGATTTGTAACATATTAGCTGTTTAAATCAAACAGTTTTTCAATTAAATTATGCGCCCAGAAGGTTCGAGATGTAAAACTTTAGTATTTTTTAAATTGAAAAAGCCTACAAAGTTGTTTAAAATTGATGTGCAAAATTTGGTTTATCATTTGTTGCAGCAGTTCTTTTAGACAGGCAAATACATAACTATTTAATATATCTACTTAATGAAAACAATTCCTTCCCTTGAGTTACAGATATCTTATGAAATCCTTATCATATTCTCTGTAGCATATTGCATATTTCTCCTAATTCGTTTTGTGTCAAATTCTTTTTGAGATTCTTTATTTTTCTTAATTTAAGCGCCGCCATTGTGGCAACATTTTTTGTCGGTTGTAAAAGAAAGAAAATATATAAAACAAAGAGAAAACTACTGTCCAAAGTGTGCACTCCACTCACTCAGACACTCATCCAACCATGAAAAACACTGACGTCAAAAGATGTTCAACTAGGAATACTTACTCGTACTACCACATTCTTGCAACCTACAACTACAAATATTTTTCAACCACTTCATCTCCTTTCTACTCCCCTTCTTCAAAAGACCACCATCAGCAACAAAAAAAAGTTTTTTTTTTGTTTCTTTAAAGAAATTTCAATAAAACAAATTTGTGTCCTACTTTTGAAGCATAAATAAAAATAACAAAATTTATCAAACAACTGAGTAGAATAGAAAAGTCAACTAAAATTTTAATTTTCCTTTTTAAAATTTAAATATGGGAAAACGTAAAGCAAACACTTAAAAATTTATGAATTTCAATTGTTGTTCGGCCTCAGGATGAGAAAAATAAAGGTTGATTTGTCCCAATTTACACCAAGCAATTTTTGTAGAAAATATTGATACAATTATTTCCTTGAAATTTCTTCAGATTTTACACAGCACAATATAATTGCTTAAATCACACATATTTTTATGTGAGTGAGAGTGTACACACATTTGTATACACATATGTGTTACTCTCTCATTCGTATGTATCAAGAACAAGAATTTCTAGTATAATCTAGTGTGTACTCGGCTTATCTTCCCCTCAGCCCGATGTCTAAAACATGATCAGCTAAGCTTACGGAATTGCTTCGTGTAAATTGAGATTTTAGCACAAAAGCCAACCAGCTAAGAAAATTTAAGTAATTCTTAGCGAAATACATTTCTACAAAATAGAACAAACACCCGGCCCAAATATCTTGAAAATCCAATACTATCGGATTCAATGAGTGCAAAAAACTAATGCTTCCAAAAAGTACTGTAAATTATGTTAAAAAAACGATATAATCAATTCTTAAGAAAAATATGTACTCGTACACCAATACCTTTTGTTAGCAAAAGGTAAACTGTCAGTTTAGAGGACTGTAAGAAAACTAACAATTTCATTGGCACACAATGAATTTATCTGTCAACCGAAATTGTCAGTTCACACGGTTGTCAGATTGTTGTGTGGTATTGTCAAATTCGTTTTGCAGCGCTGTGTGTGTGTTTAAAAATTTTAAATATTGTCGTGGAACAAAAAAGAGCAATTGAAACCATTTTATCTGCACTCTATGAAACAGATATGTCGCTATCCATTTTTTATTTTCTTTAATTTTCTTCCACTTTTTTCAAAAATTTTATTAATTCACTCTTTAGTGGCATTTAGAAATAATTTCTATGACAATGCTGCCATTGGCAGATGCATAAATTTTGCACAGATTACAATGAAAAGTGTTTAACAATTGTCCTAAAACAATGACAATGATAAAATTATGTGTTTACACTATTGTTAGATGTCTGACAATATTTTTGTCTTCCAATGTATTGAAAATGCTTTTTCTTGCAACGTTGGAAGGTAAACATTTTAAGTTTACGCGGTTGTTAGACATTTTCGAACAACGTTTGTAATATGTGACGATCGTGGACACATAGATTTCCGTGGCACTAATCGTACTTGTTGTCCAGAGGTTTTCGTAGCATTTTCAGCTATCTTTGGTAATTTTGCACCAGGCAAAATTTCTTCAGAATTGTATTTTTAATAATATGACGCTCACAGTACATTTCAGTATCATTCCATGACATAATGTTCTTAGATATTTCATAATGACGATTTGAGTATGCGCGGATGATATATACAGATGGTGGCCGGAAAATATTTTTGAAATATAATAAATAATCGTAAGAATAGTAAACTGTAACTATGATGACCGATTTTGATAAGGAAGCAGTCAATCTGTGATGATATACTCAGTATTTGCGTGATCTTCCTATAATCTAACCTTTCGACAGTACTTTGTTTTACGCATTGCAAGAAAGAATGTAGCTATGACATACGTTTGGAAAATTTTAGGTTTTCCAACAGAGGCATATTGAAATAGCATGGATGTCCTGACAGTACTTGTTGGAATATCAGTACTAAAGGCTTTAACAATTATTACAAGCAAGTCACTTTAGCTCGAAAAAAATTCACTGAAAATGGTGGAATGGTCGAAAAGCTACATTTCGTAAAATTCCTTTAGCCTATTACCATCATCAATGCATCAACAAGCAAAATTGCCGTATATGGGCTTCTTAAAATCCAAAATCAATTATTGAGAAGCCTTTGTATACTGAACGTGCAACTGCATGGTGCGCTGTGATGTGATATTACTGAAGTGATTAATGACACGCCATTTTGCCAAAATGTGATTGGAATTATTGATAAAAAATCGACATCTTTATGCATGGTCGTCAAACTTTTGCTTATAAATCCTTTATTTTATTTTGTTTTGAAAACATATGGTACTTGCAACTTGTTAAGAGAAACTATTAAAAATTGATTTATTTAAAATTTTTCTAAACATTTTCAAGAAAACTCATGCTGGTGTCTAATGAAATTGCAAACATAGATGACGCCATATGACAACCCGTTTTCATACAATTGCCAACAATTTGGACAATTTGACAACAAAAATGACATAGTGAAAACCAAGCATCAGTTTTCAACCATGAGTCTCAAGTTTAATAAAATAATTTTACCATCTGCAATAGAAACATCAAAGCAACCCTCTAATTTTTATATTTGGTAAAAAGAAATGTCAAAATTTTCAACAAAAGACCGCTATTAAATTTCATAAATTATAATTTTCTAGTTTTTCTGGGACACATCCACTTAAATGATTTTTCTTTGTCAACCAATATTGGTTTCATTTGGTGTCACAAAACCAAGTTGGTTTTGTTAATTTCGAATGTAAATAAAACCAATATCAAAACAGTTCATGGTGCAACTATACAAGGTGAGTGCAAATCGACAACAAATACAACACAAAACAGAAACAACAGACATTTTGTTTGTGTAAAATAATGTACTACTGTCAAAAATACTTGAAAAAGGTATTACTTTGACATAAGTAAATTGTAAACAAAGTCAGTCAGCTGGGCTACTGCACTCACCTTGTATAGTTGCACAATGAAACATTTTATTTTTTTATTTTACTTTTTTGCAGAAAATTGACAAAATATTATATTTTTTCATTAAAATATCAGTAAAAGTGTTTTTTGTGAAAATAATTGATATCAAATAATTAAAAGGTGATAAGTGCTTATAAATAAAATAAAATGACATCAGCAGTTGTAGCATTTTTCTTGCAAGGATTTCAAAATTGCTCTACTTATGTACGTGGGCAAATTCCTTTTTCAAATCAGTGGCAGCATTTGCAACAGATTCATTGCCTTTTTCATTTGCCCTATAAATTCGTCTTAGGCTGCTTGCTTTTCTATTTCAGTTTGAATTAATTCATCAAGCTTTTTCATTCATTTCTTTCTTTCTTTTACCTTCTTCGTCTTTTTAGACGCTTCCCGGTATTTTCAGTTTTATATCTTTTTGCAGTACTGGTGGTACAAATGGCCGTTTTGGAGATGTAGACGGCAGTTCTTTCTCACATGCAGCATCTACATCTTCGTTGAGACCAACTGCTATGCCGCAAACACCTTCCACCAACTGCGAAATGCCACATATCCGTACTATGGCCTCTTCTGTTGTTGTCAGGTGATGCTTTGCAAACGGTCCACCGCCAGTTGCCCTAGACTCTGTCTTATTTTGGGCTAGTTTTTTTACCTCGCTCTTCCACTCAGTCCATTTCTGTTCGAATAAAAAGACATTTCATATAACAATACAATTTGTTCTGTGGAAACAATTGTGTTTACCTTTTTCCACCCATTCACGTCAAATTGTGGTGGCCTACAAGTGTTTTGTGCAAAAATATAAAATACTTTAAAAAGAAACCAATAGAAGATAATTAATAATAAAGTAATAGAAAAGGAGGACAATACTTTTTCCTACTAATTAGCGCGCCACCCAAGTGCGACAGCATATTCCATTAATACTGTCGCATGGAATAATCAGCACGCTTGTTTGTTGACGTTTAACGCAATATTTGACTAGAATTTCATGATGTGTTGCAACGCCTCCCTGCATCTCCTCATCCAAAGGCTTATGCTAACGATTATTTAGGCGTAATCAAGAAAATGATTTTGTTATTGGTTTTTTTATATTTTTGTGTTGGCAAAAAATGAAAACAACAATCAATATTTATGATTTCCGTTGAGTTTGACCTATATTTTTTTTCGCAAAAATTGACACAGCGAATAATTTTTTTTTTGCTGCTTATTTTAAAAATAATTTGGCGTTTTGTCTATAGAACAGATTAAATCTATATACATGTGTATGTATGTATGTATGTATATATTATAAATGTCTTTCTAAGTTTGTTTGTTTGTTGGTTCCGAATCACGGCTGAAACGATTTTTATTAAATTCGGAACGAAGATAGATCTATGCTTGGAAGCGTCAATAGGCTATATATTTTCAAGACTTGGACTAGGAAGGCATAAAATGGGTGAAAACCTTTAAAATTGGTAACAGCTGAACTAATTTTTTTGAAATTTGGTAAGTAAATAGATCCATACTTGGAAGTGATTCATATTTTTTCAATGCTTTTACCGGGGAGGGGTAAAACGGGTTAACTTGTAAAATTTTGTTCTTAAATAATGATTCTCTTCGTTATGAAGCAACAGCAATTTTATTTTAGCTCTCTGTAGTCAGAGCGCTGTGTATTAGAAATGTAAGTAAGAAGTGGAATTTTGCATTTAATCTTAATAATGGCGTTTTCTTTTCTGGCAAAAATGTTACACGTTTTTCCCATTTAGCACCTTTTTTTAATTTTTTTTGTGTTCTTTTCTGAAAAAATGTCACACTATAATGTTGCACCTTTCACACTCTGTATTTTTAGAGGGGCAGAATCGCACGATAAAACAGCTGACATTTGTTTTGTTTATGAATGTGTATTTGTGTTAAGAAACAATAAAAAAAATATACAAAATGGAAAATAGTACTACTTTTTTATGTGCTGAAAAATTTTGGAAAATCCACAACCTCGAGTGAGCTATCTGCTTCTTCTTTTTTAACAAAAAAACAAAACAAAAACAGATGTACATGAAAAAAAGTGTTACACTGTTGTGATTTTATGTTCTATTCTGACCATTAAACATTTATTTCAGAAAAGAAAACACCATTAATAAGTGATCTTTCTACAGACTCGAAATTTTAAATATATGTAGATATATATTAAAAAACAAAAAACTTATCAAAAACATACATTCAAGAAATTTAAATTAAAGGGGTAAAAATATATGTTTTTGTACTTTTTTGGTACCTTTTGTATCTGTTGTTTTAAGACAATGAAATTTGTGTTGTAGCTTTATGTCATCCAAAAAATATGTTTTTGAGAAGTTATTTCTTCATAATACGACACTTAAATGGTAATAACGGGTAAAAATGGAAATTTTGCATTTCTTTAAAATGAATCACCAACAGACTTACAATTTTAAATATGGATTCTTCAAATGAAATATAAGCTAAACCCAAAATTACAAGGCCAAAAAGAGAGAAATTGTACAGTTGGTACTTTTTGTATACTTTGTACTAAACTGATAAAACTTATTTTTCGATGTTTTAGATTCACTCAAATATTAATTTGCAAAGAATTTCTTCCATCAAACGATAGTTAGGCGGTAATCTCGGATTATAAGGGAATTTTATTTGTCCTTTTAAACTATTGAACTACTGAGTTTTAATTTTGAATATATATATTATTTTTAGATACTTACATATATTTATATTTGGGTACTATTTTGTGCTGATGTTACAAAATTTTTGTTGTCGCTCTCTGCAATCACAAAACTATTTTATATTTATGCTAATTTTTCGATAGTCAAACTACAAGGATTATTAAGTGCATAAGATTTTAAGTATAGATTTATTAAAGGTATCAAATGTTTTTTAGAGTATGTCATATGTTTGGAAATTGAAGTAAAATAGAGTAGATAATACCTTATATTTTTGGGACTTTTTATATGTATGTAGTACTTTTTACTTACATTTTTTTTTAAAAAAAATAAAATTTGTGTTTTTAGTATTTCAATATAGGGCGATTCATTTAGACTTTTAAGTAAAACGTTTAAAATAAAACTGAAGGACGGAAAGTTCATTATTTACGATTTTAAGATTACGCGAGTAATGTAAACTTTCAACTCTTGAAAGTCGATGAAGACTGGATGTGATCCATTTAGACGCGTATCTGCCAATGACGTTCACTGAGACTTAAATTCAAGAATATTATCGGAAAGCCAATGATTCAAACCATATATTGCTAGAAGTGCGCGAGAACACATTACAAATCTTGATTTTCGTAATACAACTGAATAATTCGTACATGTTGATGCGGTGTGAGTCTTTTCGTAGCGATATGCTGAATAAAAATAAGATCACAATATGAAAATAGTCACGTTTGATCTGCAAAAAACCTCTAAATTAATCACCCTAGATATAAATATCACTCGACGATGATTATTTATGAACTGAAAAACTAAAAAAAAAATCCTCTAAAAATATTTAAATAAAGTTTCCAGAGATGAAATTTTTATATTTATTTCACAGAGATTTGTTTGTACTGGAATTCCGATCTCTAATCGCTGGTAAGCTTTACTGACTTTAATGTTTTTTTTTATTTATTTATATAAACAGTAGTCTTACATACAAAACTACTTAATCGCAGCATCAGCTCCTTTGATGATGAAAAAACTCTTTATTAGCAAACAATTTTCAATAGCAATTAGGATCCTATACATTATGGACAAAGAGTTAAAAACAATAAAGACTCTTCAAATTTGAAATGTAATTATTAATTTTCAAAAAATCTACGATTAGAAAGCTGAAATATACGTCTGGAAAGGAATGAATGCATGAAACATATTCCATAAATGTTAAACGATCAGCGGCCAGAAATATAAGATCAATAATATCCCGGGCAACGCCGGGTAAAAAATCTAGTATTTATATATACTCGTACTTGAATATTCTATATATTTATATTTTAGAAATAACGCGAATGGCATATATGTGTGTCTTTCCATAGCGAAATGATGACAATATGATCTGCAAAAAAAAAAAAAAAGACGTATGCAAAAATAGTGAAAACGACTAACCAACACAAACATTTGTTTAATTAAAACTATAAATAAATGTTTTTTTTTACTTATTTACTTTGTTTATTTATATATAATATATATATATAATCATAATATTATTTCAGATAATCACCCCTATCGTGAATAAAAATTCCACATGAAATTTGTTCCCTTTTATTTTTTCAACATTGAATTTTAATAGGAAAAATGTGAAAAGGGAACAAATTTCATGTGGAATTTTTATTCACGATAGGGGCGAATATGTTGTATTTATTAGTTTTTGGTGCCAAGTACTATTCAAATTAGCAACTTTTTCTACAAGTTAGATATAGACAACATGATTTTGATCATATTTTCATGTTCGTTATTGATTTCAGATCATGCAACATTTTACTTGATTTAACGAATTGTATTCTTATAATACAAATTACGGGGAATAGCTTTCGGGAAAACAATCAAAGAACTTTATTTAAGTGTAGCAATTGTGAAGCACTCATATTACAATAGAACCCATTAAAATTAATACAAAATATGAACCAACTTTGAAACACGTAATCGTTTGAGTTGGCCTAAGGTTAAAAATCATTCATTAAACGTGTCTAATTAAACAGTTTTAGTGTCTGTAAAATCTGAAATAAAACGCAATTTTCAGTGATTGGCTCAGCGATTTTTTAAACACGTTCTGCTAATAAAGTCTGGGATTACATTTCCCATCGTTTCACTCAATAGAATTTCAAATTGTTTTACATCTAGTCCGATTTAGTCCAAAACATATGTACATATATGTATGTAATTTGTTGTGTTAATGTGTTGAAACGCTATTAAAGAATTAGTAACAAATGCATGGTAGTATTTGTTAATGTTCTTTTTTAATTTTATTAACGTTTTATTTGACTTTCCGTTTTATCTGCAACACGTGCGTCTAAAGAAATGGAAACAATTTTCGAAACATTTGAACAACTTTAGCCCACGCTTACGCATTCTTAGACATTATGTGTGAACAATTAGAAATTATTTCATTTCTAAAGTTTTCTCGCATTTGGCATTTGGCGACTGAAATGTTTTTGTGATTTATATGTACGTCTCATTACCCAGCATACCATTCTAGGAGCGCTCCGAAAAAGGAGTCACAAAAGATTCCAACTAAAAAGCATTTTCGGAGCGAAAGAAAAATTTGCTTACAAAAATTAATTTTTTTTTCCATTTTTATATATTTTATTTAAATGAATTCCATTTTTTTTTTTTACTGTAAATACAATTTATTTAATTTTTTCCCATTTCCAATTTAGTTTATTTGTAAATGAATTCCCTTTTTGTTTAAGTGAAAACAATTTAAAAAAAATAATAATGTGAGCTTTTAATTTTTTGTATTTAAAATTGCAATGACTCTTTTCTGACAATGATGTAAGAGCTCTTTCTGAGCCCCAAAAACCCTCATAAAAGACTCTTTTCTGGCATTATCTAAGAGCTCTTTCTGACGGACCATTTTCAAAGGTAATGACCCTCCTTTCTGAAGGGTTTCGGAGCAATAATGATTGTTTTTTGGGCTCATAAAGAGCATGAACGCTCTAGAAAAGGTGTCAGAAAAGACTCTTTTCAGACTCATATGGCTTGCTGGGTATGTATGTACATTTATTTACAAGGGGTCTCGTACTATAAATAAATTTTATATTTAACGGGGACATTTTTGTGACTTGGCTTTTAAACTCAAACTAGAAAGCTGAATTTTTTACAAATAAAAAATATTATTTTTTTATAGTTGTAAGAGAATTATTCGTTAAAAATTTCGGCTGATAACATTTTAACATATTACAAATCTACCAAAATCCTACAAAACTCTATAAATTACCCAAAAAAAATATTTGTTCAAGAACCCTGCGTAACTTTTAGCTGTACGAATGTTAGCACAATTTATTTATCATCTAATACAACTAAATCTAACTGGGCAGACATTTAGGAACTAAAGAATGATTTTTTAAGAGCTTTCGGATTTAATTTAAAAAAAGAACACAACTTAGAGAAATGTATGAAATCTTTATTTGAGTGGATGAAACGATCTACATAATTAAATTTTTATACCCTCCACCACCATAAGTGGTGAATGAGGGTATATATACTCGTAAGTTTGTCATTCCGTGTGTAACACTACGAAATATTCATATGAGACCCAACAAAGTATATTCGTATATATTATTGATCCTTACGAAATTCTAAGCTATGCCCGTCTGCCTTTCCGTCTCTCTGTCAGTCTGTGTAAAACACTCTCACGTCCAAAAGACAGAACCAATATCAACAGGGTTTACAAAAACCCGTTTATAATTTTTCTAAGCAGTTTGGTATTTAAAATCAGCATATATATGTAGCATATATGGTATAGAAGAAAGAACCAGAGTTATGGACTAAAATGTGAGAGAACCTCGATAAAAATTTGATATTTCTAAAAATTTTTTCCAATTTTTTTTAAATATATGGCAGATATTGCCATGAAATTTTGTATACGTTATTTTTGTGATAAAAGAAAAAAGCTTGAAGAAAATAGTGAGAATCGGTCCCTGATTTCTAATAGCCCCCATACAAAAATCTTCCCAAATTATTGCTCAATTATACATAAATGCCTATAAAATTGGAAAATCAATACAAAATTCAGCAAAAATAAGTTTGATGTAAAAATAAATCGCTAAACGAATTTTTATTTTAGTTCGGTCCATGTTTGACCATAGACCCCATATAAAGTCCACTTCCAAAATCTATGTTAATACTTATATATATCTACGATATATCTTAAATATATCGTTATTACGTTGGAATTCGACGTGAGATATCCTCATATGCATAAAAATCTCTGTTCTAATATTTAGTAAGATCGGCTCATAATTTGTCTAAGAGCCATTTCCGAAAAACAAATAAACCCACAAAAATGTCTAATAAATATCGATATTGCACCAGCCTTTATATATATCAGTAATTTTAATCCAAAAATCATACTAGTATCGGTTATACGGCAGTTATGCTACTGGATTTTGTAGCCGTCTGTCAATAATTGGTAATAGCTCCCGAATTAAGTTGCTTTCCGAGCATAATAAACAACCATATAACTCTTGCAAATAATGTTATTGAGATGACAGAGCCCCACAAGAAATAGTCTAAAGGCGTTAAATCGATTTAGGCGGTCAATTGACCGGGTTTAAACGTTAAATGAACTGTTTAATGAACTCTCAATTAAGTAATTGTTTCACGTGCTGTGTGGCATGTGGCATTATCTTGTCGAAACCACATGTCAGCCAAGTACCGCTTTTATATATTGACAAAAAAAAAACTGGTGTAACGTTCTTGCCATTGTCGTCTTTGAAAAAGTACGGTCCACAATCCACACCAAATAGTCCATTTTTCGGGATGCATTGCCAGTTCTTGTAATGCTTCTCGCTGCTCGAAAATGTTGCTTCTTTACGTATCTATTGAACCAGAAAAGAGCGACAAAAAAGTGGATTTTCTTTTTCTTAACCGAGCATGAATTTTGGTAATAAAATTAAATAAAGTGTTGTTCGTTTATAAGTCGATTAATGGTTATATTATTATTACAGCTGAGCTGCCAAAAACAGTCTTGTCAAAAAGAAAGTTGCTAAAAAAAAATCACCCTTTACAACAAAAATTAGCTTATTGCAACAACTTGCTTGCAATTTTTATAATTTGATGTAGTCAATATTTAATAATACGTCAGAAAATTGCTTATTAAATTAAACACAAAACATTAGTTGACAACCTTAATAAAGAGATTATTAAATAATTGCATTTGGACATTTGGACTTTGACCGTTTTTTCAATGGAACATGCATTTCTATTACAACATTTGATAACGATCCTGTTGAAATGATTCATCTGACTTTGGCTGGGTAGTAAGCTTTAGTGAATCTATATAAATCTTGGCATGACTTTAAGCTTTCTAAAAATGCAGAAAACAAATACGGACTATTTTCGATTAAAAATATGTTCTTGGAAATATGTACACCTAATTCTGTTTTTACGAGTACACGGTAATTGTTAAAAATAAAATTGTGTAAAAAAGGCATTAGATTAGTTCCTTATCTGTTAAACCTATTGAAATTAGTGAAAAACAAGGATTTTTAAAGAACAACTATTCAGGTTTATAATAATAAATCACATATACAATATGTTTTTACACAAGCAGAGTTATTAAATAAAAACTATGTACATATGCACTCGAAGATTAAAAGTAATGTAAAAAATGTATGAATATCGAAAAAAAAATTAAGCCCAGAAGATTTTGAATCGTGCTAAATTGAATAAAAAATGTAAAAAATTTAAAATTTGTTTATTTTCAAACCGTGTTTTATCAACACCGTATAAAAATAGACCGTGTAAAAACAGAATTAGGTGTACTCGTATGTGTGTATGTATTTATGATTTTTATTTCTTTAGCGCTTGTCAAATATTTCCTTGACATTTTTTTTTTTTAATTTTGTAATCTTTTTAGTGCATTAATACACAGAAAGAAAAATGGCATTCTAAAATTAAGTTTATTTTTCTCAGTTTTAGCCTGAAATTTTCAAGTACGTTTTTACTAGTTCATACTTAAAATAAGTACAAATCGGGATTGATTTGACAAATCAAGCACAGATTTTCTTAAAACTAGAATAGTGTTCTTGATTTAAATAAAAAAACTCTTAAATTAAGTCCAATTTGTTCTTAAACTAAGAAAATACATTTTAACACGAAAACTAAGACTTATTTTACTTAAATTAAGAAAAAAAAATCTTAAATCAATCCCAGAGAAGAATAGAGCGAATTTAAACTTACTCTCTTAAAAGCTCTCAAAATCATTTTTTATAATTTATTCAGTAAGAAATTCTTATTTTAAGTCCAATCAAGAAGATAACTCTAAAAGCGAAAATTAAGACTTATTTTACCTAAATTAAGACAAAAAAAACTTTTATTTTGAGAAAAAATTGGAGCAGTAAAATTTACTCTCTCAGTTGCTCTGAATATATTTTTCATGTAACATAATAGTGTAGTTCAAGGGATGAAATGCATTTTGTATCAGTCTCTATTTTCATATACAATCAGCGTTGCCAGAAGATTTTACCTTATTTTTTAAGATTTTTTAACCGAAAAAAAATTTTAAGATTTTTTTAGTTTTGTCTAGACGAAGGTTAGGTTCAATTAAAAAAATCTTCTTTGTTTCCATTTGAAAAATTTTAAACTAATCGATCTCAAAAAATGCACAATTTAGTATAAGAAAATGAATTTTTGTTGTTATTTTTTTGGTTAGTGTTAAATAAAATATGAATTGTTTTTATTATTTATAATAAAAAAAACTACTTATTTCCAAAAATAAGATTTTTTCCTTAAAAAATAAGACTTTTTTTTTTTTGGCGAAATTAAGATTTTTTGCTGAAAATTTCTGGCAGCCCTGTATGCAATTCATTTACAATTAATACTCGCAAGAAGAAAAATTCTCATTTAGTATATGAAAAAAGTTAAATATACAGAGTTTGAAAATAAACACTATTAGACACAAAGAATGCTGATGCCGGCTTTAGCAGGCCAGAAAATGCATTACATTTGCTAGTGTCTCTTTGTAGATTTCTATATGATTTTACATTTATGCTTTCCAACTGAAAGCTAATGTGAAACATGTAACAGAAATATACAAAAATAAATAGTAGTGTATACAATTATTTTCAAATAAATTGTATATTTAACTAGAAATAAACTTCGAATAAATTTTTTAAAAATTTTAAAAAATACCATGTTTTTAAATCAATCTTGTATTAGGATTATATCAAGTACAAATTCGAGCTAAAATCAAGTTTTTAATTCTAGGAAGAAGCTGATTTAAGATAAATTTAAGATTTTTCATTCTTAAATTAATCTTCTTTTAGGATTATATCAAGTACAAATTCGAGCTAAAATCAAGTTTTGAATTCTTGAAACAAGTGCATTTTAGGATTAATCCAATCTCGGATACACTTAATTCAATCTTATATTATTCTCAAATCAAGATGACTTCGTGCTTAAAACAAGCTAAAAATTCTTAAATCAAGTACGGTTAGAGATCGACTTTATCCAAAAAAGGCTTAAAGAGCGCTAAAATCAAGATTTGTTTACTTAACAAATGCGTACTTGTACAAGTACAAAATACTTGATTCAAGAAAATCCGTACTTACCCTACTATTGACACAGCTCAGGATTGATTTGAGTACGGAATTCTTGATTTTTTTTTCGGTGTAACTTTGTAAACGTATGTATGTATTTACTATAATTATTTTAATTATAGTATTTAATGTTCTTTGTTGTTATTATTACTAATTTGTAATTAATTAATAATGTTTCAACAGCCAATAATTTCATACATAATTTGTTAAACATTCATTATCAGTTAAGTTTTATTTATTTAGTTTTTGTTTTGCAATTAAACAGCAACAACAACAACATCAGCAATGACATCGTAAATTCTTTCCTGGTCTAGCAACAAAAACAATAAAAATTATAAAATACGTAGTATTGAAGCTGCTGCTGTTGATAATTATAATGATTGTTCTTCTGATCGCTTAGTAACTGACGTTTTATATATATAAATATATATATATATATATTTTTTTTTATTAATTATTTACTTTGTTTATTATTTATTTTTAATATTATTTCATTTCACTTGACTTGACTTGTTCATTTATTGTAATCACTTTAAATATTTAAATAACTAGAAGATGGGAATTTTTAATTTGTTGTAGTTTTTCTTAGAAAGTCAACTCTGAGCAGATTAGAATAATTATTTGAATTTTATTAATAAATTAACTAATAGTTAAAGATAGCTTAATACCCTACAGTTTATTGTATTAACTAGAAAAAATAATTCGTAACATAGCAAAAACGTGCTAAAATCGAGATTTTACGTCCAAAATCAAATCATTTCAATCTTAATTGTCTGTTAAATACGAAAATGTTTAATTCAATAATAAAATCTTAATTTTTGAAGATCGCATTCAAGAATCTTGAAAAAATTCTTATCTTAAGAACGCATTCAAGAACACAATCTTGAGAATTAAGAATATATTCTTATTCAAAAACGATTATTAAATTTAACAAACGTTTATTAAGACAGATTTGCATATAAAAATTTGCGTGTGATACATATGAAACTTTGCATGTGTAAAATAAATGTGGAAATACATATGTAATCTTTTCGAGAGGAACACGCTCAATTTTCCTGTGAGAAACATAAACAAAACAGCTGGTTTGTTTTGAAACAAAATTGTTTAAAAATATATATTGTAAAGAAAAATTAAAGAAAATGGGTATAATGAACATGTAAAAGGAAGTATTTTTTGATTTTTAATAAATTAAATTATGTTTATTATATTATTGCAGTTAGATTGGGCAAAAGAAGTAATTCTTGAAATTAAAAAGTCAGTTTTGTTTACATTTATAGGTTATGTCATACGGAAAAACATAAGCAGGTGTGATAGCAAAAATTATGAATCGTATGTAAAATGGGAATTTTGGCATACATACGAAATTACATATGGGTAAGAAAAGTGACAGTACGTATGTAAAATACATCCCGTCTGATAGCACCTTAAGTTCTGGTTTTCCATTATTTAATATTTGTTTTTTTTTTCACTTTTATTAAACACGTTTATAACGTAATGCGTTCCTGTACTATAAATATAAGACTTAGTCTGGTTGTACAGGAAATGAAAAAATTCAATTAATAAATTAAATTAAATTAAACACGTGTTCTTCGGTCAGCGTTTTGCAATTTATGACACAACACTCTTTAATTATTGTCAAATTCTGAAAAATCAAGAACTAAATCTTAACTTTAAGAATATGTTCTTAAATTCAAGAATGCAATCTTAAAATTAAGATTCTTAAATTCAAGAACGTAAATCTTACTAAAAAATATTTTAAGATTGAAATTTGAAGATTTTTGCATTCTATATTCAAGAATTTTTTTCTTAATTTTAGAATGTCATATTTCTACCAGTGTAGGCTTTTCTGCCTATCCTATTGCAAATCCTTTTGACATTTTATTAATTGCAATGCAAAATAGGGTGTCTGAGAAACATTCGTTACTACCATCTGTATTTGTAGAGAACATTAAATTGTTTTTACACGATTTGATTAAAATTTCCAAAGAAATATTTGTTTATTAAGTATCAGTATATACTTTTCAATATTAAGTAATTGTAATTAAATAACAGCAATAGTTTGCATATGAATATTATAAAATTTGCAAATTCTCGTGAGTATTTTAGGATTAACAAATTTCAAATTAAGGGGGAATTACGTATAATGTTTAGTTAAAAAAAAAACGAAATACATATTTGTTTATAATTAAAAAAATACCTTTAAAAGAATTATATATTTACAATTTGAACTTAAGGCAGTTATTAATTGTTACATGTATTAATTTTATTTTTATTATTGTTTTATTAGTTGTGTGATATTTTGAGTAATCATAAGAAATATGTATGTATGTAGGTACAAAAAAAGTATGTATTTCAAAATCCAAAAAAAAAAGAAACGAAAAAACAAGAAGTATTAAGGAAAATATGTCAATTTAGCTTATCACTCGTACTACGCTTTTCCATTTTGTTTATTTATTTATTTATATTTACTTGTTGTTTTTGTATGTTTTAACGAAATAAAGACATTAAAGAACCAACAAAAAAAGTACAATGAACTACAAGAAATGCCTGCCAACAAAAATACAAATGAAACAAAATTTAACAGGCAACAGCAACCACCAACACTTAAAAAGCTACGGCAGCAAGCAGCAACAACAACTGCAATTTAGATTTACAAAATATTTAAATAAATTTTAGAAAAAAATTAAAGAAAAATATTTATTTTTGTATTTAAAATAAAACAAGAGTAAGAAAATTGAGAAGAAAACTGAGAAAAACCCATTGAAATTTTATTTAAAAATAAACTTTCGAAAGAAAAAAATCTTTTAAAACATCAGGAGGCTACATACACTCAAAACTTACACACTCATATACATATGTAGACATATGTAGGCAGGCAGGCAGGCAAGCCGGCCGGTCGACCAACAGTTGACAGCTAAAATTGTATCCAACAACGATAACAGCCACAGCAACAGCAACAAACACGACATCGTTCGTACCTCATCAACAGCCAGCAAATGATTTTCTAACGAAAAATCGTTTTTTCGAAAATTTTCTTTCTATTAAATTTTATTTCAGTCACTCACATTAAACTAAATTTGTCACTGATACAAACTAAAAATAGCGGCGGCCAACTACAACTACAAATGAACACCACACACACCAACAATTTCACCAGAAAAAGAAAAAACTTGACAAAACAAAAAAAAAAAAAAAACTAAAGAAATTAAAAGAAATTCTTTGTGCTATTAAAAGATTAGAGTGGAAAACACGGAAAAGCCAAAAAATGTTGTGAAATTAAACATACATACATACATACATACATATGTAACAAAAAATAACTTTCTATTGCTTTCTCTTGTGGTTGGAAAAAATTGTTGGTGGAAGTTGGATGATGTGTTGAAGGCCTTTCACACTAGACAGGACTTTAGCCAGTCGCCGTTTGAAAATCATGGAATGTTTAGGCAATTTGTATCTCAGATCTTTTATAGAGCTGGCCGGAAATACGCCTGCATGTTGAGACTGTCATACATTTGTAAGTGGGATACGTTGTCAAATCTCTTGAGATCATATACAATAAACTCATATACGATCATAAACACGCGGAAGACTAATTGTTCGTAGACTTCTGACTACAGCGATGGCTACATTTTATAGAGTACACAGGGACAAGTTCTGTTGCCACTTCTTTGGAATCCTGGCTATTACTTCTGATCTCAACGCTTCAGTATGACTAATAAGTGGAGTACCAACAATGGTCTTATGATGGAACTTAGACTTTCCAATTGTGTGAAGAATCATTATGGATCCCAGTCTGTCGAGAATTCTAAACATCTTAAATCTGAGAATTAAAGGCCAAATTGTTGACTCTAAACTAATATTACAGGGTCATGTAAGTTTAGAAATATTGACCACTAGAATGTGAATATTGACAAATGCACACTTACACTAATCAGCAACAAACGCTATCTTATACATACATATATCGACAGCTCAATTTCAAAACATGCTAAGTCGAAAAAGTGAGTTTTGCAGGAAAAGTTCCTAAAGTTTACAGGCGTTATCTAAAAAACCTTTGTTGTTTATAACTATTGATTGGACTAGCCAATCACAAGCAAAATTTGACAGAATTTAAATTGAAAAAATCTAAATTCAAAAACGCAGAAAAATTAAAAACGTGCTAAGTCGACATAGCATGGTTTGGAATTGAACTGTCGATATGTAGATTACAAACAAATTAGCTTCGATTTGTACAAATGAACCCAAACCAGAGAATGCAGTTGTCCCCGTTTTCGAAAGGAGATTAGCTTTAGAATTTTAGATCAATGCAGTGTTATTGTATTACATCAGTAATACCTAGATACCGACAGTAAATCTGTGATTTAATCATTCTCCAATGTCAGGACACTTTCTTTATCTTAGATTCGTTTATGAATGCAGGGCTGAATCTTAATAGTATGACCAGAAATTCTAGCCGGGTCTTGTCTGCAAGACGATGAAATTAAATTGTGTGTGAAATTAAATAAATTGATGTTCCTCTTGCATGCTATTGGTTGTATATCGTCACTGAAAATCCAAAAGGTCGTAACTACACATTTTACTTTTTTACAGGAGAAGCAAAAAACGTATAAATTTAAGACCAGAATTAACCTTAAAAAACTATTGCGGATTTGGTTTAATAAAAAAAATATAAAATAATAGTAGCTTTTTTAGTAATTACACTTAAGGCCTTTTGGAATCGTTTTTTTTTCTGAAACCAAAAAAGCCATAAAAACAAACAATTTTTTTAATAAAAGTAAAAATTAGGATGAAAAAATATTGTGAAAACTGTGGCAATCAGCCGGAAGTAAAAATTTAAGTTCCTGGAGATGGCTAAATTTCTTTTTTGATATTTTTCTTTTTTCTGTGTGAACCGAACTGGTTCGACATCTTCAAACTTTTTCTGTGTGCGTTGTGACAAAACCTCATATTCGTCTTTAATATTGGTTTTATGGAAAATTGTTCCAGAAGTATCATATGCATATTTTATTTTCATATTTTTATTATTTGGTAAGATACAAATTGTTGCTAATTTGAAAAAATTTAACTTTCAACAAACATTCAAACAAATGCCAACTTTGTTTTAATATATTTCGTTTTTTTTTTTTTAATTAAAAGTGTAGTTAATATGGACGTTTTTCGGCATATGAGAGTAAAATTTTAAAGAAAGATATTATTTATTACATAATAATTTATAATTATTTACATAATAATAAATCAAAAAATCGATTTAGAATTTTTTGTAGTTGCGGCCTTTTGGAGTTTAGGTGACGATATACAAAGATATCTTTATGGATATATGGAAGAAATCGAACAGATTATAAACTCAAATGCGCCGACTATAATTGGCTAGTTGGCTTGATAACCTTATCACATCTACAGATTTGGAATGGTGTTTGTGGAAGTTGTACACTTGTTGGTGTCATAACAAAAAGTCACACAGTATTTCCCTTCCACTGAAGTTTTTCAAATCATCTCTAATTCTACTCGTATGACAAAACATTTTTAGATTATATACTATGTATATTGAATACTTAAACATCTCGTGATTAGTAATTTTCCTAACAAAAATTTCCAAATTCACAATAGGACTCCTTCTCCTAAACGCATGCTTCCCCCAATTTTCGCAATTCTCTTCAACTGACGTGGTCATTTGCCATAATGTTTCTTGAAGTAACTTTTTCTTTATCATTTTGGAAATAAATCAAAACCATAATTTTTTATTTAAACAAATTTATACAAAAGCTGGGTATATTTGTTTATTTATTTATTTATTTACATGTGTGAGTAGTTGTGTTTACGGTAAATATTAAAAATTTATTAAATTTAATTTTCAATAGAATTTCTAATGTCTGTCTGACATTTCGCCTAACTGTACAGAACTACACATATGTGTTGCTATATGCGAATGTTTGCTTAAAACGCCCTCTTGACAATTAAATCAATAATTTATACGCACCGTCAACAGACGCATACGCCTGATAAATGTTTGAACAAAAAAAAAAAACTAAAATATAATCAAAAGAAATTTTAACATTTTTGCAACAAATTTCATAGTTTAGCTGATAAATATTTTTAAACAAATATTGTTTTTCTCTACATTTCATATGTTTGTTAAGAGAAGTAACAAAAAAAGTAAATTGTGAAATTTAAACATTTGGCGCCTGAATTCTTATCATAATACTAGAAACGTGTTTCAATTATACAAATAATAAGTAAAATTATACATTTGCACTCTATACTAGAGACAGTTTGAATAGGGCGAGTAAAGGATGGATGGACGATTAAGACAAAATTGTTAAAAAAAAAAAAAAATTCAAGTTTTTCAAAATATTATTCTAGCTCCAGATTCTTTTCTTTTAAAGAATGTTTTGAAAAAGTAATTTAGGCCCCTATTATGAGCTGCATTCGACAATCGACAATCGACAATCGAATTCCCTGGCTGTCGAAAATCGACTATCGAATATAAAATTTGTATTATGAGTTGGCATCGCTGTCGAAAATTTCGTTGTTCAACGAACAAAATTGCTGTCGACGCTGTATAAAACTGTGCAAAATTTATTTAAAATGTAAGAATTTGTTTTTTTTTTGGTCAACCAAATACTACTTGTAAATTACTTTTGTTAATATTCTGCAGGTCTAAGGTCGTAAGTAGAAAACAGCAATTGGAGAAGCTCGTTTATCTCATGGAAGAACATCCACTGTTGGCAGAAGGTATTTGCTCTAAAGTTCAGGCAGCCAAAAAATGGGAGGGCATTACACAGAAGCTTAATTCTATTCATCAGACGAATCATTAAACCATAATTCCATGGTGGTCATTTCAAATTTAATTTATTTTTTTTAAAGAATTTGTAAACAAATATGGCGCCAGCTGATAAAAATGTACTATTGTGAATAACCCAAAAAGAGTGATTTTCACAATAGCGTTTTTTCATCGAATTTGCACCATAATACCAAATGAAAATTCGTTCGAATTTTGCTCATAATAGGCACCTTAGACATTTATTTCACGGAAGATAAATTCTTACTTCTGTCCCGTTAAAAGCCTAACCAGCACCCTTAAGTGGTCCAAGGTCTCTTACAAAAGATCAACTATTAAATTTATTTATGATGCTGATGCCTGTAGCGGGGCTGAAAATGTAATTCAGTTGAAAGACAATACCCCGAGCGGGAACAACAAAACAAAGTTAGGCGCCACTAAATATAAACACTTTACCTTTTCCCTATACTTCCCACTCACAGTATTGTTAACTAAAGAGTAACTAGCGTCAAGTGAAGTACTGAGAGCATAACATTGTATAAAAGTCAACCGCTGGCAAAGATACTGTTAAAATATATGGCCCACAAAAAGTTTTTTTTATTTTTTTATTTTTTAAATTAGCAACTAAGTAAATTATTTATACTTGTACACATATACTCCTATAGCAAATAGTATATGAGTATATAAATTAATTTTTAATTTTGTTTATAATTTGCCATTAAAATATTGATAACAATATGATGGACTGACTACAAGTACAACAGCTGAAATAAAACATTAAGCATAAAAAAATTGCTATAAGTCTATGAATTGGTTTCTTTCTGCCACATATTGAAATATAAATGATATACTGAAAATGTTTAAGTAGGTCTAATGGTGTAACTATACAAGGTGAGTGCAGTAGCACAGCTGACTGACTTTGTTTACAATTTACTTATGTCAAAAGTAATACCTTTTCCAAATGTTTTTGACAGTAGTTCATTACGTTTACACAAACAAAAAACTAAATGCCTGTTGTTACTGTATTGTGTTGTATTTGTTGCCGATTTGCACTCACCTTGTATAATTCAACCAGGGTAGGTCTCCTGTACTATTTCTGAATCAATGGTGCCTATTATAAGCAAAATTCGATTTTCGACTGTTGTCGAAAATGCTTATCGAACGAACTTTCATTTTTTGGATTATTCACAATAGTACATTTCTATCAGCTGGCGCCATATTTGTTTACAAATTCTTAAAGAGCAATAAATTAAATTTGAAATTACCACCACGTGTGTAAATGAAATGGCAAGTTCAAAAGAGAATTTAACAAAAACTCGTCAGCTAAGACTTGCAGTATTTTGTAAATATCTAAATTTAGTTTGTTTTAATAATTCTGCTTAAATTACAATGTCAAAAGAATTTAGTTTATTAAGTGTTAAATAAGATTTTGAGAATAGAATCGAATTCATCCATCATATACAGGTATTTATTTTCCTTATTCCGTATTTTTGTTATTTAAATTTCTAACTGAATATTCTTTTGACGTTTTGTTACAATAGGAGAAGTTTTTTTTTTTTTTTTGTCTCAAAAAAACAAAGAGAATTTGGTAACAAAAACATTATTAAAACAAACAAATTATAGACAATTTTAATAATTGAGAAAATCGTCACTTTCAATGAAAAAATCGTCAAATCGTCAATTTGCTATTTTTAAAACAAAAAATCGTAAAAATGACGATAAATCGTCAAATCTGGCAGATGTGGCGTTCATGAGCGAACGGGTTAAAATGAACGGATCACTTCATTGAACGGCATGAGCCGATCATTTAACTGAACGGTTTTCGTTCAATAGTGTACGGATCAATTTCGTTCAGCTGCTGTTTATCAAAAGACAAGAAGAAAATCACATTCAGTAAGGGTTGTATGCATTCGTTCAAAGTGAACGATTGAACGAATTGAATGAAAGAATCAGTATTGGATAAATGAACGAAAATGACCGGTCACTGAAATGAACGACCGGGCACAACTATATTTAATATGTTGAAAAATGCACTGCTTATAGTATGGATTAGTCAAAGGATTTATCAGTAAACTACGAATGTGAGGTTTGTTACGAATGAAGTGACAGTTGATTTTGCTTTTTGGATAAAAACAAGAGCAGTTGTTTCCTTTGACAAAAAGCAGATCTAATATTATGCGTCAAATAGTTTTAACTAAATGAGAATTATATTGTAATGTGTCATCACTTATTGAAAATTATGTTTTTTTTTTTTAGTAATCGCCATACTTTACCAAATTTTTTGCTTGATTATTGTATATATTTTTCTATATTTTTAAATACCAACCAAAAACATTCGCTCCTCGCTGTTTATCACGTATTTATTTTAATTTTTATACTTTTCCCATTTTATGGTTTTATTCTACATAATTAAATACACCTAAATATTTACGCAAGTATTTAAACAATTGTTTTAAATTATAGCAAAAAATCTTATCAAGAAATTATAAATTTATTTTTATTTGATTAGATTGCTGTTGTTGTGTGCCTGTGCACATTAAATTCCTTTCAGTTTCTAATCTCAGCTGTGAAGTGGGCTTATTTCAATAGTTTTTAGGTTATTTTTTCTAATTTGATACGTTACGTCTAATGATTTTTTTCCATATTGTTTAATTTTGTTTCTTTTTTTATGGTGATAATTACTACTTAGATTAATGGAGGTTGATAAATGGTGCGTATACGCATGTATTTATATCGATGATGATAATGGCGATAATAAGTAATAATGTATTGTGCGTACATTGAGTTAAAGGGTGCTGCAATGAGTTGTGTAAAATAATAATAAGCCTGCAAAAATAGATAACATTGAATTGAAATAAGATATTAAAATGATATTCAGGCATGTGATGGAAATCGAAATCGAAAACGAATCAGTTTTGGAAATACATTTTAATGCATTTATAATGTAATTTTTAAAATTTTTGTTTTAAGATTCTCTTTAGTTGCCCCAATATCTTTATATTTTATGTGATAAAAGTTTTTCAATACAGAAATATTAAGAAAAAATTGACTTCTAAAACTCATTCGTTTTCGTTTTCGATTTCCAACACATGCCTGATAGTATGAGTAGTGAAAACCATTATATTAGCTATTAAATAAATATTGCTTGGTTTTTAGTTGGTTTTGTAAAAATTAATAAAAATTTAGTTAACATTGTGAAATTCCTCTCATGCTAACACCTCTTAAACACTATTCCTCTATGTGTACTTTAAATACATATGATTTATATGCCTAAATGTTTGACTCTAAACAAATTCACGAGATTATATTTTAATTTCTTTATCGCTTATAAGTTCGTGGGGTTAAGAAGGGCAGGAAGAGGTTTGTGTAAGAGGAAATAAAATACGAAAAATTAACAGCTGATGTTATTTAACGTTAATTAGCAATCAGTAGGCAGTGTAAAAATATACCGCCAGTACAAAATTGCGCAAATTGATTTAGTTTTATGATTTTTTTTTTATAATTTTTATGTTTCCTAATGATAATGACTTGTTTGAATATGGTATTAGCAAATCTCAATAGTTTCTTACACTTCATTTGGCAAAGTGCAAAATTTCAAGTTTGCTTTAGTTTAATCTTTAAAAAATGGTTAAAGACTTTTGAAATTTACATAGAGAGTGCCCAAATTTATAAATTTATTAGTTGTACGAGTAAAGAGTATAATTTAGCTGCAATATTCTATGAAATCTCAATAGGTTTTAGAAATATATTTCAAATACGTACATTGTCTTTTTTTCATTTTGGTATTTTACAAGGCGTTGTAAATGACAGTTATAAATTTGTAAGGCAATTTAGATTTCAAAATGTTGCAATTACAATTAATTAGTTTCTTCTAAACAGTCGCATACATATTTATATTTACAAGTTTCACTTGAAATTTTACTATATTTAATATTCCCATAGAATATTGCAAAATATTTTCTATCTAAATTGTATGCGATTTTGCGTTTTCTAAAGAAATTGTCATTATGCCTGTATGCGTCCGACAGTTATGAGCCATTAAAAATTCCCATACACAAACACAAATCATGAGGAATATTAAAATATTTTATGATTTTTTTTTGTAGTTTATCTGTTGGCTTTTTTATGAGTTTCCCGCAGTTTGTAGTTTTATGTCAAGTTCAAGCAAATTTATGTAGAATTTTTAAATGTTTATTTGTTACAATATATGTAATTGTTGTAATAGACAATTACAATTGTAATAGAAAAGAAAAACATTAAAAAGATTTTTATGTATGAAACTAAAATGTTGTAAATATAACAGAAATGGGGTAAATAGACTTAAAATGTCTTAATTACTGTAGCGGTCTGTATAACATATGTAATGGTAAGAGAGAATGAGTTAAGAATAGATAAACTAAGCCACAGATGAAAATTACATTTGATAGCAGATGGCGGTGTGCGTACAAGACCATAACATCGACAAGAGTTATCCACACAAGACCCTTCATGTAATGATAAAAAAAATTCATCATTATGAATGTCATGTCAAGACCGGGGGGAATAGTAGACCATCTGTATTAATTTAAGGCAAATTAAAGAATATATTCAATTTCGCACTTTTATATACGAATCGTAATAAACATTCAATGATTTCTAATATATAAGATATAAAAATCAAAAATCTATTGGAAAATGTCCATATATTTAACAAGTAAGAAAGTATAGTCGCTCAAGCCATATAATACCCTACACCCAGTATATGTCTAAAACAGTTTTTCAGAAATTAGCGCTATATGGCAGCTATGAGCTATTATGGACCGATCATCCAAAAATGTATTGCCATGACTTCCGTCAATATAAATATTATGTATTATATACTTATATCTCGATATAAATACTTTTTAAACATTTATGGAGGTTAAATAATTACGGACAGGGTCTTATATGGGAGTTTTGACTAATTATGGACCGACTATTATAAAATTAGATGTCATCATTCCTTTATATATTAAACTTATTTTTATTGAATTTTATTTGGATACCGACATTTATAAGAGAGTTATGCACTTTAAAGTGATTTTCAGAAGTGAGGCTTATATGGGAGCTACGACTAATTATGGACCGATCATAAAAAAATTGTACCGTATTATTTGTATATATATGAAATATATTTCTATTAAATATTATTTGGATACCAACATTTTTGAGTGAGTTATGCTCTTTAAAGTGATTTTCGGAAGTGGGCCTTATATGGGAGCTATGATTAATTATGGACCGATCTTCACAAAATTTGTAAATGTGATTTGGCTTTATTTAGTTCTCATTTGTGTTGAAATTTGTTTGGATACTTGCATAACTCAAATATTTATGATCGTTAAACTCTTATTTCGGGAGGACATTTGTATGGGGATCAGGTGAAATAATGAACCGATTTCCACCAGTTTCAATCCCATCCGTCCTTGGGACGAAAAAATATCACGCACAAAATTTTATCGAAATATCTTTAAAATTGCGACCTGTATTGTGCGCACAAGCTTTACATGGACAGCCAGCCAGCTAATCAGACGGACGGACGGACATCGTTAAATCGACTCAGGAAGTGCTTCTGACTCGATCAGTATACTTCAAGGTGGGTGTTGGACCAATATTTCTGGGCGTTACAAACTTCAGCACTCCCTACTATGGTGGTGTAGGATAATAAAATCCAAACATTATGTGTGCCAGGCAAACATTATGTGCCCTTACTCCTTTGACAAAAAGTTTCTTTTGATTATTTTTATATTCCGAAGACGCATATAAACCCATTTGCAAACCTTAATTTGGCATTACCATTTACAGCCCTAAATTTCTAAATCCGTGACGTGATTAATGAAATAGACCCAACATGTGGCGAAAATGTAATAGTCAAAAATCGATAAAGTCAGTCTTGGTGGACAGATGGTCCGTTTATTCTGAATGGATTAGGTTTATTTTATAACTAAATGCAAAAATTAATATTTCATTATTTTAAAAATATTTGTATAAACTTAAGCTATGTGGCCACGATCGTCAGATATTGCAACGTTGTCATATCTAGCAATGTGCTAGCAATGTACTGACATTGAAAAATATTTAGCAAAAGGTAAATTGTCAGTTTAGACGACTGTAAGAAAACTAACAATTTCATTTGCACACAATTGTCACACAATGAATTTATCTGTCAACCGAAATTGTCAGTTCATACGGTTGTCAGATTGTTGTGTGGCATTGTCAAATTCGTATTGCAGCTCTGTGTGTGTGTTTAAAAATTTAAAAAAAAAAAAGCAATTGGAACCATTTTATCTGCTTATGTCCTAATGCACACTTTAATTTATTTCTTTAATTTTCTTCTACTTTTTTTCAAAAATTTTATATGACAATGACAATGACAAAATTGTGTGTTTACACGATTGTTAGCTGTCTGACAATATTTTTGTCTTCCAACGTTCTGAAAATGCTTTTTCTTACAACGTTGGACGGCAAAAATTTTAAGTTTACACGGTTGTTAGATATTTTCTGAACATTTTTCGGACAACGTTGTAATATCTGACAATCGTGGACACATAGCTTAAGAACATTTTATGTTTTCCGCATTTACAGGCTACAAAGCTTAAAGGCTTCATTAGTCTTTACTTTCTGTTGCTGTTCTGTTCCGTGTTGTTCTATTATTAAATTTTTGTACGTAGTTTTTCCGTATAAACGTATCAGCTGTTTTAGGTAAACAGAAAAAAAATACCGCGAAAATAAATCATAAAATACAAATCAAAGTTTTTTTATTGTACAATATGTCATTACTTTCGACTAAAGTAATGAGTTTTTCGTCCATCCATCGTTTATTTTTTATATTTTTATAACTTTTATACAAAAACTTAATTAAATTCAAAGAAATTGAAAATGTTTGTAATAAACCAAAAATATTTTTGTTGTGCGGATGTCAGCTGTTTTGTGCTGTCACTTACAATTACTTAGCAAATTTTTGTTTTCAACAGGTTTGTCCGCAACGGCACGGAAAGTAAGGAAACAACTAACGACTTCTACACATTTTCTATTTAAGAGAATCAAGTCAGCAGATTCGGAACGGAACAGAAAGTAAAGACTAATTCTGCCTTAAAAGCTTCAATTATCTATTTATACAAACAGTTCAATATAAATAACGATTCCTAACTAATTGTGAAAATAATAATTTAATTTATAAAACTTTCGCAACAACTGTAATAAATTGCATTTACAATATTTAGGCCTTTCAGCAATGCCGACCGAACACTTTAAAATAAATCGTGTTAAAAAAAGATTTTAAAATTGCAACATGTAAATAGAGAAGAGTAATAATATTAGTAAGTAATGGGTTAAAACATTACTTGGTAATGAAGGTCGAACGTTGCTTGCTAACTTTACATAAAACTGTACGTATACCTTTTTATACTTTTCTAACAGTGTCAGTGTATACTTGGATAAAACTACCAAAGGTAGGGCAACGCAACATATAACAATAACAAAAACAATATGTTATGTACAAATTGCAATAGCTAGTATATACATTAGGGTGGTCCCAAAATAAAGTTGCGGATGTTCCCGACTAATATGAAAATTTGATTCATTTTAAGACTACGTTTCTCAATTTTTTTGCCCTTGGATCAATATTCGTTGAGCTGGATCAAAGGATAAAAAGGTCCTTTTTAGAGGTTTTTTGATTTTTTTCACATTTCTTCCAAAGGAACTATATGTAAATTTGGTATCATATGAAAGGTCTTTGAGAGGCGCATTCAATGGGTTATCAAAAATTAAAAAAAAAATTTCTTTAAATTCAAAAATTTTCAAAATTTCAGACAAAATATTAGTTTTTTTTATTTTTTCATAGAATTTACTTAAATAAATAGTTGAAATTTCTTGATTATAAACATAATGCAATTTAACCCAAATAGTTTTTTCCGTTTTTTAGTTTATAAAATTTACGTTATTTTAATATCCATTACATTAACGAATTGAATTAACAGAGATTATCAGATAGGGAAGAATTTAGGTTTAAAAAAATAATTAATTAAAACTTAAATAGATAGAATTAAAAAAAAACGGGAAAACCCGTTTGGGTTAAATTGCATGATGTTTATAAGTAAGAAATTTCAACTATTTATTTAAGTATATTCGATGAAAAAATAAAAAAAAATAAAATTTTGTATGAAATTTTGAAAATTTTTAATTTAAAACAATTTTTTTTTAAAATTCCTTTGGAAGAAATGTGAAAAAAATCAAAAAACCTTTAAAAAGAACCTTTTTATTCTTTGATCCAGCGCACCAAATATTGACCCCAGGACAAAAAAATTGAGAAACGTAGTCTTAAAATGAATAAAATTTTCATATTAGTCGGGAACATCGATACCTTATTTTTTTCTCCATACAAACGGAGCCACCCTAATGTACATGCTTTAGTATGAATAGGCAGGCAGAGTTCATTTAATTTTTATTTGCCGCTTCTAAATAGGAAATGCAATTATCAAGGTACTACTAAATAAATACTAGACCAGACCGACAGCAACAATAACAAGAGCACAAGCAAAAGCAACAACTGCAGTATATAGACAATGGCCCTATAATGAACAACAACATAAAAATCGGGAATGTATTATCTATATGTACTTTGCAGTACTCTGTTTGCACTCTTTGCACAGCAATTTGACTACAATGTACTACAACGCTATAGTAGTACATACATATTGTAAAAGACAATAACAATAACAACAGCAACAACAATAACAATAACAAACAAAGTCATAAATTAAGAATATCGGCAAAATATTTAACACTTCAATGTAATATTTCACGGTAAAATGTTACTTGTGGTTGATTGTTGCGATGCAGTTGTTGCAAGTTTTTACAAAGAATTTACATGCATTAAACAAACGTACAGACACTGCCCTCGTTTGGGAATTTTTGTGGTCAAGAGTTTTGAATCAATACAGCAGACATTAAGTTGGGGGGGTTCTTTTTCTTAGTCAGCCATGGAAAGGAGTGTAGGCTTTTTAAAGGTTTTAGTTATAAAATATAATGAGATATTTATATTATGTTTATTTACGAGACTTGGAACCAATGTTGTGAACCACACAAAAAAAGTAACCATTATTTGCTTGCAACGCCTCTTAATATTGTACACCTAGTCAACATTTAAGATGCGTTTTTCAGATTTTGTCAAAAATGCGTTACTAGATATTAATTTTTGCATTTACTTAACAAGCCATCAATCTGTTTTACTCTGCAAACAATTTATTGCCCTCTCACGACTTTGAGTCCTATTGACAACTTGTGACGGTGTCAGAACATTTGTTCGCCATCAAATATTTGCACATAAAAAACCCATAATTTTAAAATATTACAAAGAATATTATTTTATTAAATTATTAAGTCAAGGGATTAAATCCTTACAGACTATTAAAAAAAAGTACATTGAAAATTACAATTAATTTACAAAAGATCAATTATTTAATAAACTAATTATTTTTTAATTACATTTGCTGAAAGAGAAAAATGTTCTTCTTATGGCCGAATTCACAGTCGTTAGTTAGCTAATGACAAAGGCTTAACTACTGATTCTTTATTCGCAATGCTTAGTTTGCCATAAGAATAACAAGTAATAGTTAAACAATAGTTAGTATTTTAGTTTACCAATGGTTAACTAATTACTGAGAATTCGGCCATTAATGGGTCAGCTTGAGCATAATTAGTACTAACATGTTTGACATACAGTGGCTTAAAATGGCATGAAAATCGTTGAGGAACATTAAAAGTAACACAATTTACAAGGAACTCGGAGCAGACTTCACCATTAATTATATTGATCATAAATGTTACATTAGGCATAGTCCCTTCTACTATATAGAGTTGGTAATTTAATCAATTTAAGTCTATCGATGTACGATGGAAGGTTAATATCAGGATTCCAAGGTAACCCACGTAGACAAAAGAGTTTCTGTACAGACTCTATACGGTGAATATGAATATTATAATAAGGATCCCAGATAATAGAGCCATATTCCAATATAGGTCTTACTAAGGAAATGTAAAGTTGTTTTGTGACATAGGGATCATCAAATTCCTTATGAACACGAACTTCGACAAGTTTTCCCCACACAGAGAAGAACATGAACAAATTTGTGTCAGTAGTTCAGCCGACGTTTTGTTCTTGTGGGTACATTCTCGTCAATACATGACGTAATTAACATATGTATAACGAAATGGTAATCTGTACAGAATTATCTGACAATTTACATATATCATTGTATCTCTAGTGTAACACAAATTTGTTTGACGTTGTTTACTCTTACAAGTGTTTTGCAAGATCAAACAGCATCAAATAAAATAAGACTAAATATTTGTTGTACCTTGTCCTAAATAAACAAATGAATTCGAATATATTTTATTTAGTGGTTACGTCTGTTTTCGGCAAATATTTACCAAGTGTTACCGTACCTTAAGATTTATAATGTCTCTGATATGAATTATTGTTTAAGTAGGCTAACGATTCAACTTTTTATCCATTTCCCATTATCAAAACATTAAAGTCAACCTTTTTAATATTTCGTTAAACAAATTGTAAATATTTAAGAAGCGATTATTAAGATTTTATGACGGAAATACCTCTTATAAATAGTATTTCGGGAAAACAGTATACCATTATTTTGTACTATTTCTTAAAAGGTATTCAAAATAATATTACTCGTAAGAAAAACATTTGAAGAAAAAAATATTGTTCTGTTCTTTTGATCGACATTTCTCAAGCGTTTAATAAACTGTGGCATGATGGTGTAATATAAAAATTGAAACAAAAATTACCCGCAAACACACGTAAGCTACTTAACTGGTCGAACATTTAAGCTTAAAGAATGAGATTGTTTAAGTTCCGCACAACCTATTGAAGCAGGAGCACCACAAGGAAGTATCCTAGGACTCTTCTTATACAATATAGATGCAAAATTGACTCAAATAAAATTGAAGTTAGTTGGCTCATTGGCAGAAACTCTAAGCTTAGTTTAGATTCTAAGCTCCTACTTTATAACTCGATCATAAAACGAATAAATTTTATGAAATACAGAACAACCTTAGCTTCGTGTGTAGACAGAATTCAAAGACGCCAAAAGAGATTGCTATGAATGATCACAGTTGCCTCTAGTATATAAAAAATTCGAGTATTCGTAAAGAACTAAACGTGCCTTTGGCAAAAACTGAGATCCAAGAATAGGCTGAAAAATATTTAAAAAAGCTTAAAGTACACCAAAACTCCTTAGGGCGCAACATATTAAATAAAAGTAGCTGTATTCGTCTAAGAAGAAGGGATTCAGCGGATCTGAGCCAAGGACAAGAAGGAATAATGCCAATTAATATATATAATACATATTATTATTATTTCGGTTAAACATGCTACGTGTAATTGCTAGAGTTGTCTTTTCTTTTTCTTCATAATAGAGTGGAATCATGTTTTTAAATATTTGTGAGTTTATTTCTATGCGGGATAATGCATCTTGCATTTGTATTACTAGTTCCCTTTTTGGATATAAAGTCAATGTCATAGTCTGACAGTTACTAGTCTTATTCTAGTTAATTTTGAGGATGGTTTCTTATAGGTAAATAATGCAATTAATGGTCTGTGATCTGTAATAACAGTGAATTTTCTTCCAAATAAATATGGTCTAAAGAACTGTATTCCCCAGTATATTCCTAATAATTCCTTTTCAATAACTGATTTATTCCTCTCGTGTTTATTCAAAGTTCTACTAGCATTTGATATTGGTAAATCGTTCCCTGTTTCACCTTGTGAAAGTAGTGCTCCTAAAGCAATGTCTGATGCGTCAGTAGTTAAAATAAATGGCTTGTCAAATGCAAGGTATTGGTGGGTTTAACTACCAGTTTTTGTTTTAACGTTTCGAAGGCTAGTTTCCATTCTTTTGTTTAACAAAATTGTACATTCTTTTTTAATAGGTTATTAAGACATGCTGCAATACTTGCGGCGAAATTCGGAATGAATCTTCAGTAGTAATTACAAAATACTATATATATCCTTACTTCATCAGCGTTTTTCGGAACTGGGTAATGTTCTATTACTTTATGTTTCGATGGATCGGTCTTGATTCCGTCTTTTGTAATAAAATATCTTAAATATAACGCTTCTGGTCTTAAGTAGCAACATGTTTCAAAGTACACCCATAAACAATGAAAACCTGATAAAGCTATTCTTAACATTCTTTGAAAACTGTTGTTTGATATCTTTAATCCAAATGGTAATTTTACGCAAAAGTAAAGCCACTTACATATCCATCAATTTTAGCATTATATATAATGATGTATAAGGCATTGGAGTGTAATTTTTATAATCTATAATTTATGTAGGTTCAATCCCTTCGTATTGTTTACAATGTTGGAAAGATGGCTTCAGGAAAAAAAACGTGGATTCACCCATTCGGACAAAGTTTTTTTTCGTATGTAGTTTGACGCCTCTCTTTTTAAGCGAGAAATATTCAAAAAATGGGTGAATGGGTGAATCCACCTTAAGAAAACAGTGTCATACATACATATAATTAATGAACTTATTATTTGTTTAATAAATTCCTTTATGTAACTGTGAATGTATTTGTTTTACAGTTTACTTGTAATTTTTCTAATTTGCATGTAAAACTTTGATAAAAAAAAATCCATCGAAATATAATAAAACGACTCCAACTATAAAAAAAAATCAAATGAGAAAATTGACGTCAATAGATTTTTTCTATCAGCAACATTTTATTCATGATAGTAAAGCCTACTTACTAATGAAGTTCCTAGGCTCACGGTCTTTGAATTACACCTTTGTTTGTTTTTTTATTTTTTTTTTTTAGATACAAATGACTGTTGTTGTTGTCATTTATTTATTGTTGTGATTGGAAAATAAACTCATTAAAACGGGGGATTTTTTTCTAAAGTTTAATTTAGCCACAATCTCATGCCAAAATCGTGAACAGTAAATGAATTTATTTCTATGAAGTAATAATGTATGTATTTACTAGTTACTCGTAAAACTAAAGGTACGGTCACATTTGGCAAATATTTGCCGAAAAAGACGTAACGACTAAATAACAGATATTTGAACTCGTTTATTTGTTTAAAAAACTTTTCTTATTTAGACCAAAGCACAACAAATATTAAGTCTTATTTTATTTGATGCTGTTTGATCTCTTGTAAGGGTAAACAATGTCAAACAAATTTGTGCTAAAACTAGTGGTTACGCTTTTTTGAGTAAATATTTGCCAAATGTGACCGTAACTTAAGTTTAATAAAATATTGTCATTACTATAGATATATTTGTTTTTATTTTATCTACGAGTATGTTTGCATAGAAAATGTGTGTTTTTTTACCAGATACAATAAGCAAAGCGCCAGTGATTCACACTCACGCGACAGTGTGGCAACAACAAGTAAAAACCCACTGTAATATAATTTTTTTTTTTTTTTGTTAATTTTTTTTCTTTATTTTTGCATTAACTATTTAAAGTAATTTGTCTTAATAACAATTCATTAACTGGAATTAAAAAGAAATTTATTTTTAAATTTAATCACAACTTTAACTAAACAGTTATTAGTTAAGTACAAAACGTAAAGCGGAATGTGTCGCCACCTGGTTTCAATATAATTTAATTTTATAATAAACATTTTTGTGGAATAGAGAGTTTTATTTGGAAATTTATTGCTTGCTAACGATAAGGTCTGGTCTTGTTAATCAAATGTGTTTAAATTATTGCTTGGTCGAGCATTTATGAAATGAATGTTAAAGTTTAATTTTGATTTAGGTACCCTGTAGTTGAATTATGACTTCTCTATATCAGAATAAACAAAATAGTACATTTATTGAAACCAAACAAACACGTATTCTTCATGCGGTTCTTACACTTGTATTGTTTTTTTTTTTTTGCTAGCTAATTTTCTTTTCAAGTTCCCGGTTTCTTTCAATAATTGTTTGTTTAGCTATGTATAGACGGTTGTCAGATCATACAATGTTGTCAGATCTAGCAATGTATTGAAAAATTGTTAGCAAAAGGTAAATTGTCAGGTCAGACGAGTGTAAGAAAACCTTACAATATCATTGGCACACAATTGTCCAACAATGAATGTATCTGTCAACCGAAATTGTCAGTTCACACGGTTGTCAGATTGTTGTGTGGCAAACCACACGGATTCTACCTTTTTTGCGGTGTATTTTTGTTTCAGCCTTGATTTTTTGTTTCCTTCAGACTCTGTTGGCGACTGAATAGAACAATTCAATTCAATTGGCTCATAGCTGCACTCTATGAAACAGGATTCATCAATAGATATGTCGCTATCCATTTATTATTATTTTCTTTAACTTTTTTCCACTTTTTTCCAAAATGTTATTCATTTTATGTTATTAACATTTTTGTTTGTTTATTTATTTAGGTATACATATACAGAGCTGCACTCAGAATAATGTCTTTGACAATGCTGCTTTTGACAGATGCATAAACTTTGCACATATGTGTTTGACAATTGTCTTAAAATAATCTTACAATGACAAAAAAAAAAAGTTTTTACACGATTGTTAGATGTCTGACAATATGTTTGTCTAACGCGCTAAAGATTTATATCTAACAACGTTGGAAGACAAAAATTTTAAGTTCACACGATTGTTAGACATTTTCTGAACACTTTTCAGACAACGTTGTAAGATCTGACAACTGTCTATACAAAGCTTTTGTTTTCTGTTTGTTAACGATCTGCGCTAAAGATTTATACCATCATTTACAGTACATTTTTAAAACTTCAGGTTTTTTAAATTATTGCAATGAATTAGCAGGGACTTTATGCATGTTTTTTTTATAATTATTATTATTATTATTTAAATTAAATGTTTGACAGAATAAGGGTAGCTGTGTTTAAATTAAGGTTTTAAAAGAAAGCTTGTGCTTTATGTGAACAGATTTTATGTGAACAATGCTTTTTTAGCTCTTTTAAAAGTTTGGTTCCAAATTAGATTTTCCTAACATTTAAGGTCTTTCTCTACATTTTCTATAAACAGTTTATTTTAATGTTTATTCATTCCCGCAAACACTAATTATTTTTGACAATTTGCAATTTTCTTAAACTAAATATTTTACAATTAATCAGCTGATTTATTTAATAAATTCCTATCCCAATCTAACTAAAAATATAATCAGTTATTTAGGAAAATCCTCAAATATTTAAGGTACCTGCTGGATTAATGCTTATGCGATTTTTAAGAAATTTTCCAAATCATCACTGAACAATAATTATACCAATATCTGATTTACATACATATGTATATAGGTTTAATCTCAAATGTGATAATGAAAATACAACCACAGGTGAATTTATACAAGACCTTAAAATGTTTAATCAAAATTTGCAGGCCTATGATATATTGCTTAAAATTTAAATTATGTCTCTCTCATTATGTTATGAAATTAGGTCACTTTTCTTTAAATAAAATTACGTCTAAACTTCTATCGAGGTGGCAGTAATAAAAAGCGTGACAAAAACAATTTCATATCAAACACACATTTGCTTTTTTTTTATCTAGAGTGCCTTTGATCTATCACTCGTTTTACTTATAATTATAAACATACATACATAGACAAATTACTTTCGAAGTACCTTAGTGAAAAAGTGAAAAAGTTAGATAGTACGATTTGAGCGGTAATGTGCTAAAGTATCAAAATATTGAGTAAAATTTCTTGTTTTTTTCTGCAAAGAAGTTATAAAAGTTTTTTTCTATGTTTAGATTAAAAATTCGGTTAATGTTTTAGGTAAATTTGTAAATGTTTGTTCTTAGCAAGCATTAGAGTAGCGCATACCTAATTCGTTGTAAATATGTATATATAAAAAAAAATAATAATAATCTATTGAAACACTTTCTTCAAACCTTTTCCCAACCAATTTACTTAACAGAGGTAGTAAAATAAAACATCAGAAATAACTCGTGCAGTAACACACTTAACGAGAGCTGATAATGAAAACCCAAATTTCTTATCAAAACTGAACGTCTACAGAAATATTTAAAAATGTTTGACCCAATTATGATAAGATTTTTGTTGTGTTATGATAAGTGTTTTATAACATTTTATATAATGATATTATATGATGTTTATGAACTTTATATTCGTGCAAGTTCCACTGGTAATCTACTTGTGAAGAAATTATCACATCTAATACATAGTTGCACACATTTTCTAATTAAAAATTATTATAAGAAGAAAAAATGCAGACTCTGCATTCCTTCATTAATTATGCAAACAATTTAATTATACCCATTGATGGCCATGCTGTTGATAATGACAATCAATGAATCGCAACAAATTCAGTGCAAAAGTTTAGCAGTCAATATAAATACATAAAACAGTAAGCAACCAAAGTATACGTACGATCACACAATGACACACTGATAAACTGAACTTAAAGGTGACTCTTAAGAGTGATTTTTTTTTTTTTGTATTCTTTTTTAAAGATTAGAAATAGAAGTTTGTAGTATTGATGTCATTCAAGAAAATATGTTCATTAATATTAAAAAAAAATGCAAATTTCTATTGACGATAAGCTGTTGTTGAAAGAACAACAACAAATGAAATGAAATTCTTTAGATTTTTTCGTTCAGATTCTTCTTGTCTATTAAGGAAATGTTTTAAATTTCGTTTTTTTTTGCGCTTTTTTGAATTAAAATTTTGTTAGTGCTCTTGCTGCTGCTGATATTGTCATTTAATTAGCTGAATTTGTTCTTAATTGTGATTAAGTTTATTTGAATTTTGCATTATGAGAAGGTAATTAAAAACTTCCTGTTGAGCAATGAGTGTACTAAAATACCATATGTGCGCCATCGATGAGAGATTATCACTGTAACCTTCAACTGTACCTAAAAAAAAAGGAGGGAAAATATATTTATACATACATTATTAAACGTACAATTTGATTAAAGTTTGCACTTAAATTCAAAATTAATTCTTAGAGATTACTGGAACATGATGAGTGGCAAGTTTAATGTTATTTTTGAAGCTATGATAAGACTAAAACGTATTTAATTCATTTTTAAATTATAGGTCTGGCAGTTGATCTCAGAAGACATACTTTAGATTTCTTATTAAAGTTATTTCTATTTATTTACCAAAAATAGACTTTAATACAGCGTTTTGCTTGCATGTTTGAATGTGGAAAACACCTTTAACAATAATCCTTTTTAAATCGGTTTGGTTCATCTATTATTTTGCCTTTATAAACATATGTTTTACCCATAATATCATGCCTTTAACTATGAAAGCAGCCATCATGTCTATATAGACCAATCGCTGGACTCTTGAAAGCAGAGTTTTGTAATCAGTGTAAATCTAGGAAAAACAAAACCCCTTTTTGGACTACCCCAATTGGACGGTGTGAAACTTACTTTAACTGTCACCGTAAAGTATTGGAAAGTCAATAAGGATTAGGAGCTGTCATGAAATCTATACTAAAGTTGCGATGGTAACCAGTCAAGAATAATATGCAGTGATTTAGATAGCCTCATCCACCATTATTCTCATGGTTTCTGTTTTGCTGTAACTTCCTTGCAGTCCCAAAAAAAATCATTTACAATCAATGAACACAGCTATAATAGAAACGTAATGCACTAGGAGTTATTTGGGACGACCACTTCTAGGAAACAAGTAATAGATTGATGAAGTAGTTCACTTCTAGTTGCGCCTATTGTTATGGCTGATACAATTTAGAAAACGTCGATGCCAGGCTTTGTACTGATTATCATAGGTTTGATACGCAAAACGTCATCTAAGATCCATTTTGCTATAATGATTTGGTTTCAATCCTGTTTGGAGGAGGGAGTTATACTCAATCCTATTTAATTAATTAATTACTGCAAACTGGTAGAATATACTGGAAGAACATTCGGATTTATAACAAACAATCTAAAGAAATATTCAGTCTCACCATGGTTCCATTGATGACAAAAACGCCATATTTAGACTTCTGGACAACGGGATAAAAAGACGTAGCTGCCAAATTAAGGAATGCAAAGTCGATCGATTGTACAATGTATAGCTGCTCTAATCGCATTGTATCAACGAAGAGAAATTGTGCGCAGAGAAGAGGGCTACTTCAGACCTGTATGATTAACCTACCCATGTGTTTGAGAACTTTCATACCGTATGAACCGGTGTGAACTGCAGTTCCTTACAGACGGACATTTTAGTCACAAACATTGCCACAGTTACAGATAGGCCCATTTAATCCTTGCAGCAATTAATCTCCTTTTATAGGTTGATTAATAAAACATCCTGTTTAACATTACTCAACAGACTGCAATTTTTTTCACAAATATTCCATTCACACAATTTGTATCGTATAGCTATACATACTGTTTTATTATATTTGAAGGTTGTTGTATTTCTAACAAATTTTCATTTGACCATTATCTTCTGTTTGAAAGTAAAAACCTTAAACGCATGGTGTAACTATACAAGGTGAGTGCAAATCGGCAACAAATACAACACAATACAAAAACAACAGGCATTTTGTTTGTGTAAAATAATAATGTACTACTGTCAAAAACACTTGAAAATGTATTAGTTTTGACATAGGTAAATTGTAAACAAAGTCAGTCAGCTGTGCTACTGCACTCACCTTGTATAGTTACACCATGCTTAAACGCATAGAGAAATACTTGAAATTCTTGCCAATAAACTTTTAATTATCGCTTTTTTTTTTTTTTGTTAGAAAAATAGAAAAAATAATTTAGTAGTGAAGCAAGGCAATATTTTTTTAGTTATTAATTGTTCTAAAATTAGTACCTTATCTAAGTGATGATATTAAAAGTACTAACGATATACATACATATGTCTGTACATATGTATGTACATAACAGTTGAAATTCCCAGTACTCAAATTTACTACTAAGTATTAAATGACGGTTTATAGTTTACAACGAATTTAAGCTGCCCATTTTATAAACTTAATTTTTAGCGGAATTGGCTATTATTTGAATATTTTGTATAACAATAGTTCTTAAATAAGAATTTCCTACACACGCCATATTTTGCTCATGTCAACCAATAAAAATGCCATTGAATTGGACATGCGTCGCTGGTAGTTTAAGTTTAATCTTGAACTATTTGATTAGATAGTTTAGGCAAGATTATTTTAAATGTTGTTTGTGTCTGTTTAACAGAATGCTGCTGAAGCTGTGTGCACTGCGTTTTTTGTCGCTAAACATTTCCAGCAACAAAATGTAATTAGTGGCACGAGTTTCGTATTTAATTTCTGCCCTAAACCGCATTTTAATCTATAGACCCAATGACATTTAAAAGATGCTGTCCTAATTTTTAGTTTTGAATGCGATTATAATATTAATTCAATCCGGTATATACCATATGTATGTATTTAAAATGTTATAGATATTTAGTAAACTTTTTAAAGGTCCGGTTCAAGTACGGTATGCTTGTCATTAACTGTAATTAAAATGTGAATGTGGAAAATGTTTTAAGGATTGTTTGTTTATTGTTTGGGTGAATTTAAAATAATTTAAATATTTTGCAAGTTATTTTAATATGTTATATTGTTATCCATTAAAGTAATCAAAGTCAAGTAAAAGGTTAAAATGCTAAATTCTGGCATTTAACAACTTACACAATTGAATTTCAACCCATTATTTCAGCACGATGATGTCATTGAAGGCAAGTACTTACCACAACTGCTTACAAATGTGTCAGTACTTTAATATAACTAAAAATAGTTACTAGAAAACAAGCAGTTATGCTGTAGCTTAATTGGTTAGCGCGTTTGATCATTAAGCATGAGTTGGTATTTGTAGCCCGGGTTCGATTCCCAGCCCCTGCCACTCAAACAACATCAATTTCTGATAATTATTAGTTTTTGTTTCTATCCATCATAACTAATATTTATCACAGTGCCCTCCTTCGGTGGTATAGCATTCAAACGCCACCGAAGTTAAATAATTAAATAAAGGCTACACAATCAAGCTTTAACATTAATGCGCCCACTCACCACCAGAGGCACTGCAATTCTGCACTAAAAACAAAACATAATGCGCAATTGCAGAGTTGTGATATAAAAAGCTTTCTTCTACTTTCATCACCTTTACTTCTTCAACTATCCCCTTTCCAAAGAAAGTAACGCAAGTACATATATATAGGCATATTAATTGCCTGAGTGTTACTTCTCTTCAAAAAAAAATAAGTCATTACAGTTATTTCCAAGTAATGCAGACGGTATGTAGTGGTCATTGAAAAATAAGCTATAAATTAATTGCAAGTCATTTCAAAGTTTATCTTGGGTAAATACTACATCTCGTTTAATGTGGTATGAATGATTTTACATAAAATAAATTCTGAGGATTTTGCGGCTAAGGAGCCATAATACATTGATTTTTATTTCATATTTAATGACTCCATTAAACCAGAGTTCCTTTCACACTTAACTTTTCAAATACCTTATTTAAATCATTTTCCTTCCGTTAACAGCCATCCCTAAATACCGATGGAAAACGGAACGTATTTCTACGCTAAGCTGATACCCCATCCCTAAACAATAGCGACAACGTTATGTCAAAACAATAGCAACAGGGTTATCAAACAAATAAATAAAACGATCCTGTTTATTGTAATTGCTGGACATTGTTGTTTTATTTCTCTCTTTTTTTTGTTTTGTTTTCTTTCGTTTTCTGTGAAACGCATTTTCAAAATCGGATTTTCCAATAGCAAAGTGTTGTATTATTTGTCGATTTGCACTCACCTTGTATAGTTGCACCATGGTATGAGCATGAGAAATTTTGACATTTAAAATACGCTTTCTGTCGGTATTTAGGCATGGCTGTAAATGTTTTAACATTTCAATTTCTTCTTTACAAATCTTCAAAACATCTGTAACATAGTAGGCAAATTATTATTAATGTTTATTTTCTTAATATTTTTACTAAAGATTTACACATGTTGCTTCCTCTCTCTCATCTTTATTTATTTATCCAAACACAAAAAGAAAACCAAATTGAAAGACCATTATTATTTTGTATTTTTTCCCGCATGTCACAAAATAAATTTCAACAATTTCCGTTTTAGACATTTTAAACAAGCAGAACAACAGCGATCCTCAAAAAACACCACTAAATTGAATTTGGAAAAAAAGACAATAAGAAACTGAATTGTTTGTTGCCATTATAAAATCATAAATAATATTTTTTACGACAACTTTTAATGTAAAATGTGAAAAAAATAGAATTGAAACAAAAAGTCCTACACATGCTTAAAGTTTTTTTTTTGTCAGGCGTCAAATTGGCTTTTAAAAGTTTGTTTTTTTCTGCTAGAGTTTTTGTTTTTGTTCTTTGAATTTGAAATATTTTTGCATGTTGAGAACAAGCAACTTGTTGTTCTTATCCCTACACTGTACAGTGGAGCAAAATCGACTTTTTCAAACTGGCTATTCCGATTCACAAGGTTGTAGCAGACAAGTATTTGAGTTTATGTTTTGTTAACGAAACTCACAGCTTCGAGCGGCTTTAAGCCAGCTAAACCTAGCAGCCGATATACATACGAGTATATTAAGAACCACCGCTGTTGAACTTGTTTACAAGCTTCTTAGTATGCTCCATAATTTATTAACCTTATTAACTGTAAAAAAAAACATAAATTCTGCTATAGCTACTTAAAAATATTCTGCACCACTGTGCACTATACAGACATTTTTTTTTTTGCAGTTTTTGTTTAAAAATTGTTTTGGTATTTTGTACCCCATGATTTATTACCGCAATCAGATGTGCAGTGAAACACTATATGAATGTTTAAAGCCACTTTTTAAGTATTCGATGAAAGTTTTATAGGGATGTGTAAATATTTGTGGTTTTTATTTCGTAGTGTTAGACAGGCAATGTACTTTAATATGCGGTGCAATTCCGAATAACACCTCAAATCGAACTCATGTATAGACAAATCTCGGTATGATATGTTGACTATTAACATTAGTTATACCGAGATTTATTTTATAAGACATGGCTACAATCTAAATTTGTCTTTTGTCGTTTTTTACTAATTTCGGCATTTCGGTTCAATTTAAAATTCTACTAATAAATTATTTGAATTAAGATACCACTTTGTTACGAAACAAGAAGGGGTTCGTTACCTCTTCAAGAAAAATAGGTATATTTTATTTTTGTTTGTGCCAGATGTAAAATAAAATTATTACACAACCCTTCGTTTAGTTTCTTCCTGGATAACGAGTTTCGCTAGCGTGAACAAACGTTTTATATGGTAGCAATTCCTAATTTCGATGCCTTGATCATTACAGCAGATTGTGAATTAGATTGTGCTCAACTAGAATTTTTTGCATTTGTTATTGATTGACTTCGTTAAATTAGTTCGGCATGAAATATTTTTAAAATCTTACAGTATATAGTTTTTGTACAAGGTGGCGCAAAAGTAATCCTCCTATCAGAAAATGCTATAAATTTTGCGATTGGCCCCTAATGTCAGTTCTGTTTTGACATTTGTGTAGTAAAGACTTGCGAAATATACGTTAATAAACAATGTTACGCTACACTGCTCCAGAACGCGGAATATTGTTGACTATTTATTTGACCAATAATCGGTCGGTGACTTTGGCACAACGTGAATTTCGTGGCAGATTTCCTAGCCGTCCAACGCCTACTGGTGAAACACTGTGACGTTTAGCCGCTCGCCTCGAAGAGACTGGCACAACAGGCGTGGCAGACCCCGGAGTAGCCGTTCTGCAGAGAATATTGCTGCTGTAGCCAAGGATGTCATGGAAGCGCCGTCGACATCCACCAGACGACGTGCCACGCAAATGGGTATCAGCCGACGTCTTTACAGCGAATTTTGGTTAAAGATTTGAAGATGTTTCCGTACAAAGTCAATGATCAACGAGTTCTTTTTGCCACAACTTGATGAATTGGGATTGGAAAACAAGTGATGGAAAATGCCATAAAAAGGGCTCAAATGACAATCAACTGTGGCGGCGGCCATTTACATGACATCATATTCTCGACTTGATGTAAAAAAAATTAAAAGACCAAATAAAAATAATCCACAAGAAGAATCAAAGTTTTTCATTTTTTTTTAATTACAGCCAAAAAAACATCGGAAGTTTACTTTTGCGCTACCTTGTACATAGAAATTTAGCCATCATTTACACGCTAATAAGACTTTAGTTAAAGTGTATTATTTATTGTATTTAGATGATATTTTATTGTTTCATTATGTAGGGTATCATATACAAGGCATTGACCGAATCTACTTACTTTTATTAATATCTTAAAATATTTTGTAAATTATCAATATATTTCATTCCCACTAACCATATTATAAAAGAATAAAAATACATGGTTCTTCTTTAGAAATTTCTTATAAAACCCACTATTTGTGCATATGTTCTTAATGGCGCTTTCTATCCGTTTGCAATGTGTGATTGAATCCAAATTTCCTAGAACACTTCTAAACATTCGCCAGATTATGAATGCCAGCAAAATAACAAAAATATGATACCAGTAAAAACAGTAAACAAATTTGCCACTAAGCAAATGAACAGTGATGAGTCATACATGCAAAGGTGTTAAAAATATATCATCCATTCAAAACATTCATTCATTAATTTATAAATTCATTTATTATCTTTGCATTCTGCCCCAACAACTTGTTTGTTTGCAAGCAAATAGTAAACAACTCACAAACGTAAAATTATTAAGAATTTTGCAATTGCGCTTAAATATCTTATAGATAATTGTGTGAAATACCCAAAGATTCTAAAGATTATTATTAAGTGCAATACTATTAGTAAATGTCGTTATTTGAGAAATATTTAAAAACCGGTATACGAGTATATGTAAATATATTTATAAAGAATGAATGCATTCATTAGAAATTGAGATCACTGGAATTGTTACGTCATATAGTGCACCCCTCCCCATCTAGTAACACTTATGTACATACATTTGTATATGCAAAGCACATACGAGGTCTGATCAAAAAATAACCGTTATTTTTAAATTTCGTGAGTTACGTATGTTGGATTTTCGCATTTAACATGTCTGTTAGATATGTTGGTTATATCAGCCATTTTGGATTGGTATTTTGTTTTTGGCAGATAAAAAGGTTAGTCGTGTTTTTGTGTGCTGTTCGATTTTTTACTATTCGAAAACATGGATCAAAGATACTGTATCAAGTTTTGTGTAAAAAATGAAATTAAATGCGCAAATACATTTGAAATGTTGACTGTGACGTTTGGCGAGTCTACTATGAGCATAACACAAGTGCAATTGTGGTATAACCGGTTTGAAGAAGGCCGAGAAGATGTCAATGACGATGCTCATCTTGGTCGCCCGAGCACGTCAACAACCGATGAAAACATTGAAGCAGTGAAGAAAATTATTTTGGATAATCGTCAAATCACTATCAATCATATCGTTCGGATCATGACAAGCAATTTTTACGGATGTTTTAGGCATGAAACGTGCGGCAGCGAATATTGTTCCAAAATTGCTAAATTTTGAGCAAAAACAACGTCGCATGGACATCGCTCAGGAGCTGTTGAACATCGTCAACGACGATCCAGATTTCTTTAAAAAGTCATAACTGGTAACGAATCATGGGTGTATGGCTATGACATCCCAATAGAAACGTCCAGAAGAGCCAAGACCGAAAAAATCACGTCAAGTTTGGTCAAATGTGAAGGTTTTGCTCACTGTTTTCTTCGACTGCAATGGCGTGGTGTATCAGGAATTCTTACCACAAGGTCGTACGGTCAATAAGCGAAGCACTTCGTCAGAAACGCACAAAATTGTGGAAAACCCAAGCATGGATTTTGCACCATGATAACGCACCAGCTCACACATCGTACTTGTGCGTGAGTTTTTGGCCAAAAACAAAACCATTATCATGCCTCAACCACCGTATTCACCGTACTTGGTCCCCGCTAACTTTTTCCTCTTCCCAAAACTGAAGATACTGCTGAAAAGAAAGGGTTTTGCTACGATTGAGGAGATAAAAGAAAAATCGAAACAGGAGCTGTTGGCGATACCAAAAAGCGCGTTTCAGAAGTGTTTCGAGGATTGAAAAAAAAAACTGGCATTTGTGTATTATATCATTGAATGGGACAAGATAATTATTGATGAATAAGTAAATATTTCTTGAAAACAATTAAAATAATGGTTATTTTTTGATCAGACCTCGCATAATTCAATTACTAAAGAATTTGTGAAAAAATTTCCCCTGTTAAATATTAATATTATTATTAATGAGAAGGATGTAATGAAACTCAAACAGTATTATTTTGAGTCATCAAACTGCTTGTTAAATCCGTGATAAATCTTTGAGAAACAAAATTTTGAAAATTTTCAGCTTTAAAAACTAAAAGGAAATAAATACTTATTTCAAAACGATGACTCCTTCTACATCTCTACAGGTCCAATAAAAAATCATTGCACTTAATACTCATTAACTGTGCTTCTTGCCCTATGTGATAGTGCCCATACTAACGCAAAGGCCACGTATGTTCTATATTCAGATTAGATTCAGATTTTCATATCCTTGATCATTAAGCATGAGTTGGTATTCGTGGCCTGGGTTCAATTCCCAGCCGCTGATACTCAAACAACCATCAGTTTCTGATAATTATTAGTAGTGAAGGGTATAAAAAACGTCATTCTAAGACGTCAGCTATAACAAATAGACGTTTTCATTTGTAAAGAACTTAAACAAATTGATCTGTGTGACCAGTCCCAGATTTTTTTCAGATGTACGAGAGTCAACTTTTTAAAAAGAGATATAAATCTTCATATCCATATTAAAAACATAATCTCAATTCAACACGGAACCAAAAAATGCAAGGACAAAATAAAAACATTTTCTTAAAATTCAATACTGCCCAACTCAATAGAAATGCGGCTATAGTGGGTGGCCAAATTATTAGTTACACTATAGTTTTTCTTATTAATTAAGATTCAACCGCTTTTAATACGTATATAAATCTGTTTCTTGTAACAGATGTTTTCGTATTTTAATTCTGGTAATACTGTGAAATATTTTGTGCAGTGTCAACAATGATTGGTAACATTAGAGTGCAGTTGTAGATCATTCTGCTCTGAAGTGTGAAATATGCAATTTTGAGATTATACAAACAAAATCTTATAGAGGCATTGATTAAAGACTGGCATCACGATGAAGAACTAAAAAAAATGTTCAAAAATGCATTCAGAATGCCAAAAAGGGTGCAACCTGTAATTGATGCCAAAGGAGGTTCTACGAAATATTAAGATTTTTTTTCAAAAAATTTGTTTTCCTCAAATATATGTTTTTAAAACAAAAGAATTTAACACTTAATTTACCTAAAAGAACAACTAAAATGATAAATTTTCACTATTTTAAAATGTTATACGGCTTCAAACTAAACAATTTTGCATGTGTAACTAATAATTTGGCCACCCACTGTAATTGTAAAAAATATACATACATACATATCTACATAAATGTATATATATACAGTTGTTTTGCAAATTCACGTGGCGTTTATGATTGTCATTACAAAATGCTGTAAAGTTGTTGCAACAGCACTCATAGTTATAAAAAGAATAATAAAATTATTTTTATTAAATATGTAAACTGTATTTGAATTTGTTGCACTTGTAATCACATTTTAATTTGTTGCTGTAGTTCAATTTAATTTTATGACGCTTTAAGTATTTCACGATTTCTCCACCAACAAACAACAACAACCAGACATGCAAAAAATCTACAAACAAAAAGTTTAAGAATGTGAGCGCGAAAATATTATACTCTTTTGAAGGCTCTTAGCAATGCTAAGTTAGCATATACCACAAATCAGGAATGGGTAATTTGGTACTCTAATAGTACTTTTTGAGTATATACAAAAAATAAAACCAATTACATTTTCTTTAAAAACATATGATAATTTTTTCTAATATTTGGAGTTCTCACTGAAGCAACAACCTGAGCGTCAGGTCAATCAGCTCTAATCTATGAATAATATAGATAGGCTGCTAGCGGGTAGCCCAGGTCATTCAGTAACTTCCTTAAATAATTGTAGTTCTTCCTTAAATACACGATCCTTAAACCATGAACTATCTGTAAATGTTAATGTCTTTGGATAATACGAAGATATTTAGAAAATATCCCTAATTTCATTGATTTCATTCACTTTCGGGTGAGTAAAGCTATCAATCTAAACCTTCTTATGGAAAGTAACAGGCTTCACACTATTCATACAAGAAACTCACCAATACCCCAATGTGTTTAATGTCCATCGTCCACATACTTTTGTTTTCAACTCAAGTAACAGGATTGTAATACCCGGGTAAAACAAGTGTGCAGTCTATTTTTAAACACTGTTATCTTCCAACATCTCACCCATAATTTGGTGTACACAAAGGGCAACCCCAAACCACTCCTTAGCCGACAAGTTCTATAAAGATACCAAAAGAATACTCTGTATTCGCTAGCGATCTTTCAATAGATCTAATCAGATCCATAATCAGTATCGTCCAAGGATATATAATGCACCACAAAAACTTTACTCTTATTACTCAGAATCTTGTAAGATATTTCTAATACATTGCAAAGTACCACGTACACGAAACACGAGTTTACAATCATTTTCAAAAGCAAAGACGATGTATCAACGTTTCATTCCAATACATTCCAATACAAAGCTAGACTTGCTTGAATGGTCGCAAGATCAGGTGATTAGTATGACTTTATTAGACTACTTTCAAGTAATTCAGACGATATTCAGTAGACATTGCATACAATTTTGCTGGCTAAGTTTAAAAAAATAATTAAGTAAATCACGTTGCCAAGTAACAACTTATATTGTAGGTACTTTTAGATCCAAAAAGGTACCAGGCAATTGTTTTAACTTGACTTTGTTTTCTGCACCAGATATTAGTTGGATTTCATTGCCATTCCAAAGTCTCCGTTTTCATCCCTGCATAAGATTCTTGATTTTTCTAAGCCACAAACTCACTCACCCTTGCAGTTCGCCAGTAAGTTTAAAAGCGGCGGGAAAAGCAGAAAAGCTGAAGAAAAATGTTTGCGCGTGTTTTGCAACAATGTTGCAATATAAAGACACTGTTGTTGTGTGCAAATAAAACAAAAATATCGGAAACTTGACATTGTCTGTTAAGTTAAGTTTGTTTTATTTATTCTTTCGACATTTTATTTCATTTTAATGGTTTTTTGCATTGTCAGCATTTAATCTTCTGAAGCCTGAACTGAACCAGACAACAGACAACAGAGTGTTAATTTCCTGGTTAGCAGTGTTGCCATTTTAGCACTTTCAGCATTTTGTTTCTCGAAAATGTATTGAAATTTTTGATAATTTTCAAAATGCTAAATGCTTCAAAAAATACTTTTCGAAAAATAAAAAATAACTTTTATTAATATTTCAACAAAATTTCTTTCGGTGTGGTAAGTAAATGAACACGGAAATTTTTGAATTTATATATGAAATGTAATCTATTAAATCAAGTCAATAATTGTTATGAACAAAATTAGAAAAAACTATAATTTATATTTGTAACATTTGAAATAAAAATTGTATTGTCACATTGAAAAAATTTAGCACTTATTATTTTCATCTGTAGAACAGTTTAGCACTTAGTTTTTTCAAGTTTTAGCATATTTTGAAATTCATATTCTGGCAACACTGCTGGTTAGTTACAAAAAAAAAACACCTTGTGGATGGTCACAATAATCTAACGCTACAGGTGGTAAGGGCATTTCATTTAAGATTGCAACGGTTATTGTGCAATTCTGTTCAAAAAAAAAGACAAATAAATAGAGTTAGTCGCGAATTTCAAAGGAATTACTTGCTATATCATATTGTGACATTACCTTTAATATTTGTCATCTTCTCAGGTATTAGTTTGAAAACTTACCTTCTTAAACACTATTCCAAGAGTTGCATTAACCGGGCTATTAAGAAATAAAACTTTTAATCTACTTTTTGAGAATTCGAAAATTAAGAGAATAAAAATTCAAATCTTTTATTCGATTTCTCTGATTTCAATTATATTTGTTTTTTTTTATGAGTACGGCACCTAAACTTCGTAGTTACCCAATCTATTTTTTTACTATAATAAATATTTATTTAATATTTAAAAGTAACTAAATAAATATTGTTATTTTTTCTACTCATATTTTCTTGTTATTACGTATTTAGTAAAAAAACATGTTTATTTTTATTATATTCATTTCTAGTGTTTAAAATCGCAATTAGATTTTGCCCCTTTTTTATATTTTCAAGGTTTGTTTGATTTGTGACAGTCAATGTTTCGAAATATGAAAACAGTTTTTTGCAGTGTTCTAAAAATAAGTGTAATTATACAAAAAAAAAATGTTGGAAATGTCCAATAAAAAGGAATCCAAAAACGTATTCTTTTGCACTAAAATTTGTAAATTAGGTTGAACGTTAACGTAACCTTACGATATTTTTACGATTTACATTTACAAATTCTTATCATAACCAGGGTCTTCTTTGGCAGAGATGCACTCAGAGAAAAACAGAGATGCACTAAGAGAAAAATGTTAAGGACTTCTATTAGAGCGGTCATTGGCTAGAGACTTGGTTTGGTTCCACATCAAATTGTACTTTTCTCAATTTTTCGACAGGCTTTCGTAAATCATACAATGGTTGACAGCTTATTTTATGCAGTAGAATTTTTTGTTTTCAAAGCTCAGTAAAAGAAAACTAACAGGAACTTAAATAGAATTTGTTGTCATTTAAAAGAAAAAATGTTATAGTCTAACAAACAAAAATAATTTATTGCAAAAATGTACGCATATTAAAATTTAAAAAAAAAAACTAAGAAAAATACTCATTTTTCACGTCACTGTATGTTTTATGTAGGTCCGTATGGGCCGAAAACTTAAAATTAAAACTGGCAATCACACGATTTAATTTGTGGAGTGATAGTCTTTATTAACAGTTTTTGGATTTGGAGTAGCGCTTTTTTTAAAAGGGTTTTGAAATTTTATGTTTCCTTATGCTGATTTCTAAATTTGACCATCAATTTCCGATGTGTCATAAAATGTGGGCAGTTACATATATATTAGCCACTTTTACACATTACCCGATTCGTGCTTTGTATCGTTATCCTGCTAAAATTTAAAATCAGATCACATACTCAGGTTCTCTGCGCTTTCCAAAAAGTTGTCCTTCAGAATCTGAACTGTGGTTGTTACTGTTGCTTTCCGCCAAACATACGATACGCCATCTGAACGCAATATGTTAAACTTAGATTCATCGGCGAAGGTGACCGAATTTCAAGTTACAGATTTCTTGCAAACATATTCTTTGGCGAAAATTAGCCTGCACAGTCTTTTTTTCGGGTTCACAAACGGTTTCCTGCCTGGATTTGCCCTTATTTTTCTTAAACTGTGTCTCTCATCATGCTTATTGAAAATTTTCTTTGGTGCCTTTCTGCCTTTTTTTATGAACCCGATTTTCTTGGATGAAGCGTTTAATGATGTTTTGAACTGTGGAAGCTTTAATGTTTCTGCTATTTTTCACTATGAGTGTTCAATTTCACTCTGCTGTATTTCCCATAAATGAGAACGATATTATTTTGTCTGGGACAATCTTATTTCTGAAAGCCGACCAGATAGCTGGTCTATAGACTTTATCAAAAGCTGTCTCAAAATCTACAAATACCATGTTTAAGAGGGAGTTGTACTCTTTCGATGATTCCAATGAATAGGAAGTTAATGATATCCATCCATAGTATTCCAACTTCCAAAGCCGTCTGTTCCTTAACATAGGTGTTCAGTTTATAAAGTTTCAACTCAGTCTTTCGATTTCCAGATAAACGATGGCTCACTTATGCAATCTGTATAAGTATCAATATAAGCAGCCAAACAGTATCGGCAGAATCTTGTTAAATTCAACTTGGTTGACTTGAGTTGTAGAAATAACTGCAGAAAGCCGTCATCGTTTCAGTTACTCTGCAATGTTTTTATTTTTTCATTAGTTGTTACTACATTACATTGTTACATAGGCGTATCCAAGGGATATTTGAATTTGAAATCTTTCGGCGCAGCGAGTAGTGTTCGAGGTAGACCCCTAAACAGTAATTTGATATTATTCATTTTGAACCCCTTACAGCTCCACCTCTGAAGTGTTTGTAGGATCCATATTCCAAACTTGAACTCGAATACTTCTTGGCTACACCAAACACTTTCGATAATGCCCCACTCTGGAGTAGTTTCATGGACGAGTATACTTCTCACAAATTTGGAGGTCCAATAGGTCCACATTATTTTTGATTTTTATTGTTTTTGAATCCTCAACTATATTGTTTAAGCGATACTATTTCATCCCATGACCAATTACTTATCCATTGTTTATGGTAATTTTATCTGGATTCTCACAACATTCCTCCTTGACAGACACTATATGTGGACATGATAATTCTGATCACCGAAATGAGGAAGTATTCGACCAGGAAATATCTCATACAGTAATAGAATTGTTAAACAGGAAGTGGCACTTTTTATACAATGAATTTTAGGCAACGCGAACTCGACAACATGTAGTTATATCGAGCACAAGTAACAGCCAGTGTTTATTCGGCGTTTTTTCGAAGAAGAACGGTTTTATGATCGATACCAAAATACACACCAAGCTATGACCCAACATCATGCACATAGAAGTTACAGTCCGAATTTGTCAAAAACAGAAAATCTTAGTAGATTTAAAGTTTAGACATATTTTTAAAAATCCGGAACCTGTCATCCAATATTTTTATTTCAATATGTATTTACAAATACCTAATAAATAATTTTATTCATTAGTCTTATTCTATTTCAAATATATGTATGCATATATTGTATATATACATTTATTTAACCAACCTTAACATTTCAGAATGTCGAGGCCATTTTAGTCACTACTTTTTTACAAAACTTGGCAACTCTTGGTCATTAAATGCCAAAACAATAAAAATGGCGCGTAACAAAGTGTTAAACATTTTTAATACAAAATTAAAACAGCAGTATAAACAATTATTTTATTTTTTCTGAATACGTTTTTGCATTCATTTATTTTTATTTTGCAGTTTTTTTTCTACACAAAACATTAAATCCAGCGTTGTCAACTTGGAGCGTTTCGCACCATTTTTGGTGCTTTTTAAATTTTTTTTTGTGTGAAAGATTCCTTAGTTGGTGCGCGATGCGCTTTTTTTAATTTAGGTGCGTTTTTGAATTTTTCCGAAAATGTGATGAAATCTTTCTTTTTACTAATTTTTACTTGCAGAGTATTATTAACTAGCTTTTTGTACCCGGCGCTGCCCGGTATATTATTAATCTTTTATTCCTGGCCGCTGATCGTTTAACATTTTGGTAATCTCTTTTAAGAATAGCACACAAACGAAGCATGTTTCGTGTGTAAAGTGGCAGATTATTCTGTAGGGACAAAAAACATTCATACAACTCAAATTCTTTTATGGGAAAGCATTTTTTCGAAACAAATTCATTAACTATTTCGACATTCAGATTTTAAATCTCTTGTTGATAAAACAGTTAAATTTCTTTTCTTAATTTTTCCTTTCTGAACGTATATTTGAGCTTGTTAATTGTATGTATATATTCTTGAAAATGAATAAACTTACATTTAAAATATGAATAGCCTTCGTTATTTTTACGCCTTTGGCCATAATGTATAAGATCTTAATTGCTATTAAAAAATCATGAAAGAATCAGATGACCCGATTCCGCTTTTTAAGTATTTTTCGGTATGTAAGACTACTGTTTATATAAATAAATATGGGTAACATCAAAAAACACTAAGGTCATCAATGCTAGTAGACTATTAACCCTTTAACGCCTAAGACGGTCATCAGTTGAGTTTTAAAAAAACCGGGGTTTCCCCGTTTACCTACTAAGACCGTCTAAAGACTGTTTTCCTTGCTTTTGTCCTGGAGCTTTCCAGGTGTATTTTTTTCTGAATTGGAACTGAAATTCGTAATTTGCACATGAAATACATGCTAGAACAAAAATTTATTTCTGCAATTTGAACGTATTTTCAATTTCAGGTATTTAAGGGTTAAGCTTTTGTTCCCTTAAATAGAAATATACTTAAAGGTTGACAACCGAAAAACACCTTTCTTAATAAATAATTTTCTGATTGCAGAGAGCGACAACAATTTTTTTTTATCAGTTTAAAACAAACTATACAAAAAATACCAACTATACAATTTTTCACTTTTTGGTCCTCTAATTTTAGGTTTAACTTATATTTCATTTTAAGAATCAATATTTAGAACTGTAAGTCTGTTAGTGATTCGTTTCAAAGAAATGCAGAATTCCCATTTTTACCCGTTATTACTATTTACGTGTGGTATTATGAAAAATAACTTCTAAAAAATTTCGTTGTCTTAAAACAACATATAAAAATGGTACCAAAAGAGTACAAAAACACAAATCTTTACCCTTTCTTACCCTTTCAGTTTGTATGTTTTTAATAAGTTTTTGGTCTTTTAATATATCAACATTTAAAGGTTCGAGTCTGTGGATCACTTATTAAGATTAAGCACAAAATTCCACTTCTTCATAACAAAGACAATCATTATCTCAGAGACAAATTTTAATAATTCTCCATTTTTTGTCCCCTCCCGGTATCAACTTTATATCAAATTTTACCGGTTTTTACCCAATTTATCACTTCCTAATCCAAGTCTTGTAAATAGATCTATCTGCGTTAGTTTAACCGTTTGGCTTTACCGGGTTTCCCCTTTTGATCCCGATCTGGTCTAAGTTTTGAAAAATATGACGCTTCCTAGCATAAATCTATCTACGTTATAAATTTCATTAAAATCGGGTTAGCCGTTTAGGCGTGATTGCGGAACAAACAAACTTACAAAGCTATTTATAAATGTATATGGATAGATTCATTGTCATGAAATCTATACGATGAAAAGGGACACCATTAAATGAATGTATTTTAAATATGAATGTATGATAAATGAATACATATTATCAAATTCGTCACATGAAATTTGTTGCTATAGGTGAATAGGGTGAAAATCTTTGTTTGAAAATAAAATTTACATTTTAAACATCCAAATAAAAATTCTTGTATAGCCTGGTGGTTTGAACTGTAGACAAACAACCAGGGTGAGAGTCCCATTGTAGCCCTAAAAAATTTTATTGGAAAAATTCAAATAGAAGTATGTACTTAAATTATAAGACAAAAATAATTAAAAAAGTACCAAATATATATACTGAAATTGGCCCTTTTTACTAATTAGTACTTCAATTCCAAATAGCATATTGTGAGTTAAATTTTTAATGGTTAAATACTTATTTTATCTTTATTAGCTCGTTTATTAAAAAAAGGCTTTTACTATTATTACTTTTACTTTTTTTATAATTTATGAATAAAAAATTATATTATAAACTTGGTGCGTTTTTTTTTAAATGACATGTTTTTTTTTCTTAATTTTGGTGCATTTTGAAATTTCAAAGTTTTCAACGCTTAAATCATACTTAGCGCACGTTGACTTTTATGCAAAAAATTGCAATTGCATACACTTACACACATTAATGCAATGCGCATTTAAGTCCGATGTGAACTAATCAAATGAATTTAATGCTTATTCAGTCACTATACAAACATACATATGTATTTATAATAAAATACACATGCATATGATTTACATAAAACTTACAGCAACAAGAAACTAATTATAAAATGCAACAAGTCAATATGGCAACAACAACAAAATTCTTCGTAAACCTTCTAAAGATAGGGACTAGAGGGCAGAGTAGAAAAGGAGAATGACACATTTCACAATTATTATGTAAAATAGAAACAACTGCAATAGCAACAACTAAAATGACTGAAAACAACAACTGCAATATAAATTATTATATTTTTTCTGACAGCAACAACAACTATAGAAATTGTAGTAAACGGTAATATTAGAAACCTCAGACACTTACTCACATTCTCGTAAACACAAATAGCGCCACTATTAATTACCCAAAACAAAATATTGAGAGAGTGCAAATAGAGATGCCAGATGATTAAAAGGCGAGATTGACAGTTATAATTTTTATTCAAAATAAAATAGATGAAAGCAAATATGTATATTAACCAATACAGACACTCCGTGAAAGGTCACAGTATTAAACCAAACGAATTTCTTCTATTTTAGTAATTCTAATGTTCAATGGTCACAGCATTGGTTTAAATTATAAGTAAGTATGTACCTACATAGTATATTTGTTGTACCAAATTAGTTAAAAATTTTAATATAAACTGTCATTGTCACGATTGGACAAATTGAGTGACATGTTTGTAAAGCAATGGACATAAATTTCATCTGGTAAGCTTTATATTTATCTGCAATTTTATTGAACAATTTAATACAATATATTTGAACTATCTATTAATATCTAAATTGATAGATTTATTAAGTGGCTAATCTCAACATATTATTTTATAAAAAATCATTTCATAATTTGTACTCAAAATTGTTATTCAAAAGACTCGTTCTTGGCTGTCGGTTTAATGCTATCATTAGCATTAAACCGACATTTGGACTTTGGACATTGTTTTATAAAATTTCTCGTTGGATCCAAGTTATCTAGACTGCATATACATATTGTTACGTTTTTACTTTTTAAAACGGTGGTTAACTTCCTTTAAATAAACCGGATTCCTTTTAATTGCAAAATAAAAGTATGAAGTACATAGTTTAAAATTATAATGAGTCGTTATTTATTTAAATGGCCCGGTTAGTATATTTATACACTAGCGCCATCTACTAGTTATTTCCGTTTCGTTATATCAAGAATGTTTGTAAATACAAACTGCTACTAAAAGAAAAGTTAATATAAATGTTGTATGTTGATAATTATATTGTATGCTGATACTAGCCATTAAATATAAATTTCGTAACAATATGTATTCCGGTCCATCGCATACATACATATGTATGTATGTATGTATAAAGACATAAATACATAGTCTGAATTTCGCCAAATTGCACTTTGCTAATTTTAGAGCAAACAAATCTTGAAATCTGGCTGCCATTAGTTCAAGAGATAATTACATTTACTGAGAGAACAACAAATGAGATACATATACACATGGTAATAATTGCATTTGTTTATATTAAACAAAATGTGCCACTTCTTAATAACATAAAAATGTATTGTAAAATAAACATGACTTGTTGTACTCGTATAGCAACAAAATAAAGGAAATTAGACACTTCTTACCCTACAATCTGTACCTCGTTTCTGTGTTAGACACAGGGCGAGTAAGAGTAAATCGTTATCTTTGTATGTAAAGTACTTTAAATGAGTTCAGTTTGAAATCAAGCTTTTTGACTCATAGAATTTTTAAAATTTTTCTCACAAGCAAATAATCAATACTTCATGAGAATATTTTCGTTACGAAAATTTTATAGTCCAATTTTGTTAAAGTCTACTTTGTTTTCAAATAGACCTTTTGTTATTTCCTTACAATAAACGTTTTAGAACAAAACTATTAAACTTGAAATTTTGTTTTAAATTTGTCCTAGAGAACGAAATTTTATTTAAACGAAATTTAAATGAACTTTATAGGTACAATTGGACATTTCTGTTTTTGCAGTTAGGCTAAAAATTTTAAAAATTAAATCAGATACTAACTAAAGAGTTTACCAAAGTTTACTAAAGTTTTTTGTGTAGTAAGTACCTATTCCAAAAAGATTTGAGTACAATATTGGAATGTCAGAATACCTATTTTCATTATTTATTATTCATAAATTAAAACAACTTTACAAATTTAGCGAAACATGCCTACAACAATATACATACATATGTATTTCGTTGTCATAGAGTGTACAATGAACTTTTTCCTAAAAAAGTACCTTAAATAAATAGCATTATAGCTGTTGACATATTCGTACACATTATACTAATTAATACTACAAAGAATCAACAAAAACCCCAGCAACAAAACTAAACAACCCATTAATTGAAATGCACTAACAAAACTCACATAAACAAACACTTTTTTCTCACACTCTCCTCAAAACAATAATAAATATAAAGCAAAAATAACTACAACAGCAAGAAAATTGCAGTCAAAACATTGAGTAATACATGTGTATGTATGTATAAAAACAAAAGAAACTGAAAAAAATAAAAATAATAACAAACGAATGCAAAAATCTTGTCTCGTCAAACTACTCACTCACTCGTACCCCTTTTTTAACCACATTTATCTTCGGGTGGGAGGGGAGTTGTTTAATACAAAAATAATGCACAATGTACGTGCACTCATGTACACACATGCATACATACTAGTAAACAAAATCAGTACCAACAACAAGAACTAGCTGAAAGCTACTGCAACAACATCATACACAGCAGCGCAGCATTTGGCTGAAAACAAAACAAATTCATTCATGAATTTTACTGAAGAGAGAAAAAAAATAATTGTTTTTGGCGGCATGCATCCGTGCTCAATATGTTTTTTGGTGCACTGTACGTACCGTTTATTAGGAGCAATTATCTTTGAGATTAAATGGTTTATTTTTATCAATATGTATAATAGTTCATGTTTGTTTTTTTTTTTGCAATTTCGAAAATTTATTAGATTAATAGTTATTGATTTGATTAGTATGTATTAGTTAGTTTGGCAATACTTGACTATTAAATACATACATATGTAGTGGTTATGTTTAAATTATTACATTTACAGCATCAATCGGTGGTGCATAAGTGTCAGGAAAGTCTTGCATTGGCAATTTATTCCACATACGCAAAGTGCTCACGAAATTGCTCTATTAATATCAGTGTTGCCAATAAGAAAATTTCAAAATACACATCAGAAAAAATCTCAATATTAAAATGTTTCAAATCTATATTATGAAAAACACGCTACAGGAGTGGCTCACAGCTTATTTTATGCAGTGCATTTTTTCAAAGTTTCCAAAGCTTCATTAAAAGAAAACTAACAGGAACTTAAAAAAGAAATTAATGTCATTTCAAAAAATTAATTATTATTCTTAATCACAATCTAGGATAGATAGTGACCTTGAAAGTGTTTTTTTTTGTTTTTGAAATTGTTTTGTTTGTTTTTGTTTTCTTTTGTTTGATTTTTGTTTTTTGTGGAAGAAATATTCTTAGTATATAGGTATGTATGTATGTATGTAGCTACAAACCCACCCGAATCCGCTTGCTAGAATTCTAGCTCAGAGCCAGACGGAGTCGCGGCTTCGTAGAGCTTAACGGCCAATAAGAAATTAATGCTCTGTTAGAGAGTAATTATATTTAATTTTAGTTTTAAGTTTTGAATACTTATTGTTAGGCCTAAGGAAATAAGGTAGATTCAATAAATAATAAAAAAGTATTAAAAAAAATTTTTTCAAAAAAAATGTGTTATAGTCTAATAAACAAAACAAATTATTGTAAAAATGTGCATTTTAATATATTAAAACATTTTTCACGTCACAGCTTATTTTATGCAATCAATTTATACTGTACCGATAGCTCAATGCAGCATTGTTGCTTTTTCGTTTTTCTTTTTTTTTCAAGTGTCGGTTTACAAAACACCAATATTTACTTTGAGTCGGGGTTACGTTCCAAAAACATTCGACGCAAACTGAAATGACAGAAAATGAATTAAGATTTTCTTTAGCAAACCATGTAAAGATCGAAGATAGGTTCCAAGGTTAGGAAAATACTAAGTCGTCGGCTTTCTTTTACAAAAAATTGGTCCAATGTTTGCTGAACAGTTTTTTTTTTTTTGTTTTTGCAAGGTAAAATAAATTTACTTGTAGTATGTGTCCGTACTACCATTAGCACTATTGTTGGATAATGCTTTACTTTTTATGTCACCAAATTTTGTCTGAATTACCACTTTACTTAATGGTATTCTCAGCGCAACTTGATTTTCAATCCAAATAGAAAGCAAGGGTCATCAGCAATTTCCAAAATGCCAGCTCACAGTAAAAAAAATAGCAGAAATGGTTAACATTACAACCACCGCAGTTAAAAAAAAATCATTGAGATTCATACATGAAAATCGAATCCACAAGAAAGGCAAGGAAATTCTTCAAATAAACTTTTTCATAAGCATGATAACATTTTAAGAAAAATAAGGGCAATTCCAAGGCTATCAGCTTCACAACTGGCCACCGGAGGTGAGGCTGACCTGGGCCAACAATGTTGCTCTGAAACTGTTCATCGTGTCTTACGCCAATATGATTTTAATGGTCGAGTTTCACGCAAGAAACCGTTTATATTATTATGATTTCATATACCGTATTTGCCGGACGATAAGACGCATCGGACCCCAAAATTGTATCTATAACTTTTTAGAAATAAGTAAGGCTTGGACGATAAGACGCACTGACACAATTTTTACAAAAAAAAATCCAATAAAATAAAATACTTGACTAACCATGCGAAATACGCTACTACACTAATGGCCGAATTCTCGGTCATTAGTTAACCATTGGTAAACTAAAATACTAACTATTGCGAATAAAGAATCATTAGTTAAAACTACAGACTGTGAATTCGGCCATAAGTGACTATTAGAAGTTTACTCATGAAACCCTCATAAATAACATTAACCAGTGAATTCTGTGAATCCCCGAATTGAAAACGACGGCAGCGTAAGCAATAACACCAACACACATAAATACTGCACGAAATAGGAAATTATGAACGAATGCATCACAGCAACTCAAAAAAAACATAAAAACAAAAAAATATTAGTATTTGCCGGACGATAAGACGCATCGGACCATAAGACGCACCCTGATTTCAGGTCAAATTTTCAGAGTAAATACATAGGTGCGTCTTATCCGGCGGCAATTATTTCACTTATTTTGTTTTAAAAAATCAAGTACTCGTTGTTAAAGAAACCAATTCGGTATTTCATAAACTCAGAAGATCTACTCCTAAAATACTTTACATAAAAAATTTACATAAATTTACATATAAGATATATGGATCAGATAGACCCTCATCAGTACTTAAGATTCGACTCGAAAACTGAAATCCGAAGATATTAAAACCACATTAGCTTATATTGCTACTAATTAGATATTCTTAATTGTAATTTTATTAAAAGTCAGTCTAAAATTACACATACGACATACGTAAAATCTCGCAAATTTGAGCGGATTACAGTTCATTGCAGCATCAATAGAATATTTTAACACAATAATTTCCTTTAATATTATTCTCCCTTTTCTAGCTGTGCTAAATAAATCTTAAAGCTCCTATATATAACGGAGAGCTATATTCCAATTTCGATCGGTTATAAATGAACATAAATAAAGGTATGACTAGTTATACTACGTTTTGGAGTTGGAACTAATAAAAACGCCAAAGAAACAATACAATTTCAACTTACAATTAATAATTGTAGGTTAATAAATTCTAGTTATTTACATATGTCAAAAGTACTAAATCAGCTTCTGACAGTTTCATCAAGTGCAGCTGATTAAATGGCGCTTAGTTTGCTATAACAGCATGCAACATTACAGCTGTCATTTTTATTAGATTTATATTTATCAATTGTATTTTACAACAAAGTCTTTATTTCTATATTTATATTTTATACTTACGTTTGAATTTATAGAAAACAAACTACTATTTACACTATACTTGGACTTGTAAATTTAATTGTATTTTAATAAATTATAATTTAATCAAACCTTCAACTCGGAGATGAAAAACAAAATAAACAAAAAAAAAACATATTCCAGGGAACGAATTACAGACCTTTGTGGAAATATTGTTTAACATTGCATAATATTTGGATTTTAAAAATTACTTTAAGATTTAATGAGAATAATAGCTTTAGATTACAACTTTGCAGTCATGGCAGGTAGTTCTTTATTGTTTTTTTCTTTTTTTTTTCTTTGTTACTTGGTTTAAATCACAGTAGGGTTTTTATATGAAACAAATCTACTTACTCTACTTACTATTGCAATTACAAATAAATTCCAATAAGTTTTTACTTTTGACAAGTACTATATACAAAGTTTTCTGCATACAATCACGATTTATCACATCAATGTTAAAATGAAAATATTAGTTCAATCAACTGTTAAATTAAAAAAAAAAAAATATTAAAAATAAATTTCCTACTGTGCTGAATTTCTCCCCATTTAAAACTTAAGCTCAGCTGAACACAAGCATCACGAATTTCCATTTGTTACTTTTTATAGCATAGTTAATTTATTTCTAGATTTTATTTTATTTTATCAATTTAAATTAAACTTACTGCTTAATGAATGCGATAAAGTGTATAGTTTTATTTAACGATTTTTATTATATTTTTCAATTAAATCAAGTTATGAAAAAAATCTTATTAAACCATAAAATAAATATTTAAGTGCAATCGTAGAAAAATACATTAAATTTATGATTTACGAGCTTAAAAAAATACGTACATTAAAATCATAATTTTTATAGCAGGAAGCAAACATTTTTTTTTTTTTTTACTTTTTATGAAGACAATCTATTGGTTTTTTTAATATCTTTTGTATTAAAAACAATTATTGTATAAAAAGCTGACAGTTATTATTGAACTTCCTAGTTTCAGATGCTATCGGTTGCTACCTACCACGGGGTAGTATATCGGCGCTACGAAGCCCTTATTGGGTTTAACTTTTTGCCTGCAGTTTCATTATAATTTTCCAACTGCATTTTCTAAATTAGTATTAGACATAAATTATTTAATATAATCTTAGGCATTCGGCACATATTATTAATCACTACGCTTTTAAAGCCTGGTTATGCAATGAATAACTGGTTGTATGTAGACTTTGTAGACCTTGGACATGGTGTTGTTCTAATTCTACCAACTATGTCATTTAACCCTACTGGGGACCTTTTTATTTTAAAACTCACATTACTCCTTGATAGACCATGGGAAGTATATCCTACCCCCACATGTACCTCAAGGAAAGTTTACTTACCTTTTGGTTTTTTTGTGTCTTTCATAGAAAACATAATAAACTGCATGTCCCTTTTTGAAGTTTAGTTTCCCTATTTTATGTTTCAAGACATCACAAACATGTTGTTTGAATTTTAGTTACTTTTTTTTTAAATAAAAATTAAATTAAAAATTAAATAAAAATTTAATTTACTGTCATTATACATGATTAATTAGTAAATAATAATAAAGAAATAAATAAATAAGAAAAATATAAAATTCCATACAAATACAAAAAGTTCCCTGTGGACCTTGTATTTCGTATAAGGTTGAGTCATCCATTTGGTTCCAAATTGGTTAAAGCTACATCAACAGCCTAACAGCCCTTAAATCAAGGAAGGGCCTATCTTAAGGAGATGGCGAGACTTTGCACCAATGTATGATATGGCACATAAACGAGATGTCCACATGGACTCATTGTAGGTTGACAAGTGTGATTTGTTCTAAATATAATTATCATCTTTTTTGATATTTATTTAGTCGGCTCGAGTTCATTAAAGTTAATTTTCATTAAATTATTTTTACTGAAGGTAGGAATTGCTTTAGCTAGGGCACAAGCTAATGTTTGCAATTGTACTTAAAGTAGTACACATAAAATGTCGACGAGAGTAGACAACAAACATAATAAAAGCAAATGTATTCAGATTTTCGAGAAGAAAAGGAGGCAACATGTAAAATAGAAATTAATAAATAAAAATGATAATTACAGCAAATTTCGAACCACCAGGTAACACTGGTTAAAAGATTGATGTTTGTCTGTTGGCTAGCAGGCACCGCAGTGGTGCAGAGGGTTAGAACGCAAAGAATTCTGATGAGAGAAAGTGGTGTTTCTCGAAACATATGTAAATTCAACAACCCAGGTTCGAATCCCAGCCAAGAAAATTATCAATAAAAATTTTAATAAAAAATTTTTCAAGTTGTAAAACAATTCCTACCTTCAGTAAAAATAATTTAATGAAAATTAAATTTAATGAACTCGAGCCCGACTAAATAAATATCAAAAAATTTAAAATTAACAGTTCGAATAAAAAATAATAAATTGTTCTTATAATTATCATCGATCAATTGCTCATATGTAGATTGCCTGGAATATTATCAGTGATTGTTACCGGTGGTTGTGAAGTAGCAATAATGAGTAGTAGGATAGGGCTTTCCACCTTCTCAGCCACAGTCTGGCTTTAGTGTACCATTTTTATTGCATGGCCTGGCGGGTCTGTCGGATATGAATGTCAAAAGTATAAATATCCGTTTTTGTCTCATTAATGCAATTGAATGCTTTTGAACAGCAATTTAATTTAATTGTATTTACGTTTTTGATACATTTTAGACCCAGTTGGTACCACGGTACTACCACCAGTCATTTGATATAATTTTAGAATATTATTGCATCTAAATTTGGTATTCCAGATGAAATTTATAAATATATCATTTAAGTTACTATTCGTGTAAAGAGATTTTAATAAATTTTATAAACATTTTCGAACTGATATCAATTTGATCTTTAAATATGCATCTATAAGGCGATTATTACGGCAAGAAATGATGGTTGAATTATCTAGCAATGGGAGCCTCTGACATATTAATTCACATTAAATGATTTTTAGACTGAATCCAAAAACTAATGCTTAGAATGTAGTTGGTCAGGATTTCAAAATCCTTAAAAGTTAACCCTTCTATTTGTTGTATTCTTGAAATAATAAATCTAGTAATGTTGGAAATGCAATCGAATAATGCACGAATAAACATATTGTTAAATATACCTACATATATGTTAACTTTTCGCAAACAATCCGATAATTCATAAAAAAGATTATTTCAGATGATCGCGATAGTAAACACAAATAATATTCTTAAAGATTCAGAAGTGGCCGTGTAACTATGTCTCGTACATATATTTGAAGAAATACAGACAAATCCCAAATAAAGATTATTTACAGGAAACATTTTATTGCAAAACTAACTCTGTTTCTTTGCATTTTTTTTCTTCCTGGAATACTAGTTGCAGAGACCATTTATAATATCAGCAGAAGTTAGATAATGATTCTTTGAAGAAGTCTTACACCGCATTCTTTTTTATCACCTGCAATAAATAAATAAGAGTCGAGTATAAATTTGTTTAAACATTCGTTATGTTGCCATAAGATATATCGAATTTTTGATAGAGTAAGTTTGTGCTTAAGATTAATTATTTTTTTAAAAATATTAAAAATGGTACCGTGGAGGAGTTCTAAAAAGTACATTTTATTTATATTGTTGGTACAAAATCCAAAAACACATTTTCCACCACTGATTTAAGATATTGAATAAAATGAAGAAACTAAAATTCATAAAATTCTTTTGTTTGTTGGAGTATCATTCTTATTTAGCTTTTATCTTAAAATTTATTTTGTACAAATTGCCAGAGAAACTGGAAAATCTATCTACAAATAGTTTGGTGTAAATAATTGATGTAATTTTTTATCGCTTATTAAAGAAAACAAAATCAAAAATTAGTATAATTTTGATCAGGTTTACACCAAGAGCTTCTGAACATATTCACTCACAGAGCTTTGCTCAGTTATCAATCACAGCCATTTGTTGGTTATCTTTGGAAATATTTCTGAGCAAGATGTTGTGGCCACTGGCAAATACAGCTACAACCGTGAGTCATTCAATTAAACGACTTTTTGATTTGTTTATATGTAAGTAGTTTTCATTTTCTGTCTGTCTTGTATCTACTACTACTACTGCAATTTACTTAGATACTGACTGGTTAGTATCTGAGGGTATGAGTATGATCAAAGTGTAATTCCAGTAAATACTTCAAACGTATTCGTGTTGTACTGTGAGTGTTACTTTGATTAGTGGTCTTAAGTAGTCAACCTTGTTCGTTTGTCTGTCTGTCTGTATGTCTGTCTTTCTGTTCGTCTATCTATCTTTTTTTCCTGTGTTTCATGTGTGTGTAGTTTTATCAGGGTTTGATTGAGAGAGTGTTTGTATTAGAGCTTAATTACTTAATGGAATGTCATTTAAATTCTTTATAAATACCTGTACAACGTACCTGTCTACTTTCCTGTATATTCGTATGAAACTCTGTTCATTTATTCCCAAGAGTTGAGTTTGTGCCAACCACATAAATACATAAATATATGAGCATGATTATTAGAACACGGATTTTATTTCTTCTAATCCAAAAAAATAAAAAAAAATATTAAATAAAATATTGAATGAACAAAAAGTAAAGTAAAATCAAGAAAACAAAATTAATAATGTGCAAATTAAATAAGAAACTCCACCCAGGTTTTTTTCTATACAAATACTAATCTGTATAAGTTTTCGTTTAAATATAACAAGATTCCAGTAGATTTGTGTTCATTTTATTTTATAGTAAAAATTGTTGTGTAGGTTTATTTTACAGATCGGAACTAATCTTAAGAATTTCTATTGTGTGATTTGTTTCTGGTTTTAATATTACATATTGTTCGTTTTCAATAAGGAAACTATTTGTTAAAAACAATAATAATAAAAAGTAGGAAAGTATAAGCTCGACCATATAATACCCTACACCCAGTATATGTGTAAAAACAGATTTTCACAGTTGGGCTCTATATAGGAGCTATGACCTATTATGGACCGATCATGCAAAAATGTAGTGTCACGATTTCTGTGCATATAAATATTGTTTACGTTAAATTTTATTCCAACATAAGGGGATCTTATATGGGAGCTATGACTAATTATGGACCCATTATTATAAAATTAATTGTATCGATTTCTGTATTTGTATATGAAACTTATTAGTATTAAATTTTATTTGGATATTAACATTATTAAGAGCTTTATGGTTGGTAAAGTGATTTTGGCAAGTGGACTTTATATGGAAGCTATGACTAATTATGGACCGATCAACACAAAATTCGAAATGTTGAATATAGTTTGGATAGCAGCATTTTTAAGAGTTATGCCTTATATGAGATCTATGGCCAGTTAAATTTGTTAATGTGATGTGATACATGCATAAATAAAACAATTGACACCGATAAACCAGTATTTCGGGACGATATTTGTATGGGGGCTAGGTGACATAATGGACCGCTTTCAATCAGTTTCAATCCCAAGCGTCCTTTTTCCAAAAAAAAAACATGATGTGACAAATTTTATCTAAATATCATCAAAATTGCGACCTGCCCTCTGCGCACAAGGTTTATATGGACAGCCAGCCAGCTACCCAACCAGAAGGACGGATGGACATCGTTAAAACGACTCAGAAAATGATTCTGAGTCGATCGGTTAGTGTTGGACTAATATTTTTGGGCGTTACAAACATCAGCACAAATCCAATATACCCTGACCACTATGGCGGTGTAGGGTATAATTATAAATGACAAGTACAGAAAGTTTGGAGGGAATTCGAGCATGACAATTAATCGTATAATTAAGTTTATTCGTATTGAAAATTAAAAACTTGATTTGTGTTTATTGCAATAATTAGGCCCATACATTAGAATGTAATTGCTGCTGTTACACTCCTTTTTTTAACGGAATTAATCTTAGACTTGTAAGGTGGTTTGTTATTTTAAGAATACCAAAGTCAACATCTGTTCAATAGAGTTCCTCATGGCAACAGTTACTTTCGAAAATTTAACGTAATTTAACTGATACACTGGGAAACAAATTTCACAGTCACTGTTTTCTCAGTGTATACATTACAATTTGTGATGAAAGTGGAGTGTTTAATTTAATAATTAATTAATCTCTAACTGAATTTGAAAACATACATATGTATAACATTTTCTTCTTTTCTTTCCAGGTAAGTCTGTTGAAAAACGAAAATGGTAAATAAAAAATGTGCTTTAATAATGCCCTAATACAATTTATTGCATAAAATATTGTATTTGGCAAATTGCTTATTTTCATATAAATATACGCTTCAATACTTTAAAATTTAAATGGTATCTTCTCCATAGCATGTCCTATAATTTTGCCAAAACCTTGCATTTTATTGAAAGAACTAAGGTATACCTACATATATACATATAGGCTGCCATAAATATAACTTGGTATAACTACTTTCTCACTTATGACATCAGTAAAATCTAAGCTACTGTTGGAAGGATTATAGAAATGATATGTAGTTTCTGTAAACATAATATGCCTTTAAGCAAAACTCCTTTACCGCCAAAGCTCATAGCTCTCTATGTTCTGCTCTTATATGAGTAGGTTATGAATGCCGTGCTTCCGGGAAGTCTCCAACTTTGTCAAAGTTTTGGGTGTCATCCAACTAGACCCATTTGATAGTAGTTCTTATATGACAGCTTTGAACCACATTCATAACAACACCATCAATTCCGCAGTAGCAGTCGCCTGAATGTCGTACATTGAGCATTCACAAAGAAAATTCTGCCGGAACCCTCCGATTAAATATTGGTAATTGTTGAAGTTGCTTCTGCGCAACAGGACATGCATCTGGATGTCTCAGAGATGTCTTTAATGTGACCGTATTGTATGTATGGATTTGTATGTATTTAATTTGATATTTCAATCAAAGTTAAATAAAAAAAATCATCAATGCAATTCTTTAACAAAGAAAGATTGTCTGAAAAAAAATTTTTGGGCGCTCAAGCATAATTTGAAATTTGATAAGATAAAGTATTTTTGAGATTTTTTTCAGATTTTTCGGAAAAGGTTTTAAGGCAGCAAAAGTCGAATTTTTGACAAAAATCAGCATTCCCGGGCGTTTTTTGAGTTTTCTTTATAACTATGTCAAAAACCACGATATTCTTTACTTTTGAGGAAAGAATTTAAAAGAAAAATGTCCAAGCTTAGGTTTTGTGTGCAAAAACTATAAGTTTTGGTAGTGAATTTGATGATTTAGGTACCCTAATTTTTTCCATAAATTTCGTAAATAACGCTTTATAACTTTTAAAATTTTTATGAAAATTAAAAAAAACTAATGATGCAGTTTGAAAGATCTATTAATTCTAAATAATATAGGGAAAATAATTTTTGAACTTGCTCTCTCTCTCTCTCCAAAATACAAAGCTCTATTCGTAGTTTTCAGTTATCAACTTTATATCTTCTTGTAAATGTTTTCGAACTATCCAGAAATAGATACCGCTATATTCTACTGTTGTCTGACTCAACTAAAAATATATTCATAGCCAAATTCCACAAGAGAAAGAGGAGATAAAAATTATGAACAAGCTCAGCAGCAATATTGCAATTAAATCAGCTGCCGTAACAACAAACTAGGGAGCAGAGTAAAAGTAATTTGGCCAGAGTATAAGTAATTTCTATTAGATAAATTATCAGCCATGTCACAGAATTTAATTCCGTTCGGAAGTGGAATTGATTCCGTATTTTGCTTCTATAGAAAAAGTAAAACGAACAATTTTTCGGAATGAAAACTAGAAATGCTAAAAATTACAATTCCACATTGCACATTAAAAGTGGTTTTATTCCGAAAAATTTTTTCGTTTTGCTTTTTCTATTGAAGCAAAAAACTGAATTAATTTCACTTCCGAACGGAATTAAATTCTTTGGCATGGCTGTATATTCCAAGTTCAAAATCACATTAATGATTCATTCACATAAAAATAAAGTGAATCTATTAAAAATATAAAAACTATAAAATAACAACCAGCCCACCAATTCGAAAGCGAATAGAAGCATTTTTTGTTAATTGTATGTGTAATAAAATTATTATTTTTATTGACCAGTTAACTTAACCTTCCCCTTTCAGTAAATATTTCAAAAACTTAGTTACAATTTTATAAAATACACAAACAAAAATAAACTAAAGTCTGCTTTGACTCATTTTAACGCAAATGTCTGCAGAAGTGGTGTATATTTTCCAGTGTCCGTCTGTCTCCTAAGAGCAGACAGTTAGATAAAAAAAAATATTTTAAAGCGCATATAAATAATAAATTATAATAAAATAGAAATAAATGTCAACTTATAAATTTTCTTAACAAAAAAAAAATGAAATAATTTAAAGGCAAATAAAGCACAACATTGTAATAAAATATGACAAATAACCGAAGCAACCATAAAATTAGTTAAATAGTGACAAGAACAACCAACAAGAAGAGCAAACACATTAAAAGCAACAACAAGTAACAGATACAGACGGACAAATGGACAAAAAATATTTATAACTTTATTAGGGGGAGGAAGAAATTGAAATGGAAGCCACTTAAAAGATCGTAAAAACCCTCAAAAAATGCGTGAAATATCAAGTTAAAATGAAATAACTCTTAAAGTAACTCTCGCCCCTGACCACTAACAGGAACAGCAATAATACGCACACAAAAAATAGACAAAACCAATTTAATAGATATAAAAATACAAGCAAAATTGTTTAACACACATTCAGTTAGTTATTTGCTCAAAATTGTGTAATTCATATTTACAAGCAGACAGAAAGCCAACAAACCATTCATATATAAAATCCCAAGAAGACATCCACTTATTACCCCATTCAATCTAGATTATAATTATCCAGAGTTAAAGCAACACAACAATACAATCGAGACCCAACACAACACACCACACTACACCACAAACTAGATAAATAATCTCTTTAACAAATACGGGTAAATATGCAGTAGAAGATGCGTACATTTAGATAAATATTAACAAATGGTTAAATAAAATTTCTTTCTACACACGTTACGCACACATTTTCTATTGACGGAGACAAACAAATTTGTTTGCTCTTAATGTATTTTACTTTAATTTGCTTTAGCAGATACTGAAAATTGCATGACGTACGATATCAGGCCTCTAAGAAAGATTGAAAAAACTAATCCATAAAAACAAAAGGAGTGCTATTTTTGATTTATTTACAAATTGAGTCGTCCTGTGAAAGTGTTAAAGAACAAACTGTTTTCAATAAGGGGCCGCTTGGTTATACATTATTTGAATTCCCTCAAATTAAGCATTGTTCTGGTAATATCTGCCCACACTACAGACGATTTTTTAGTGATTCGTTTTCTAATAATATATACCGACTGATACAATTTTCAGTATCCTGATCAATGTAAAATTAAAATATAAAAAAATCGTACACAAATCGTGTTTAATGTTTGCAAAAAAGCTAAAACCCTGGTGTAACTATACAAGGTGAGTGCAGCAACGCAGCTGACAGAGTTTGTTTACAATTTACTTATGTCAAAAGTAATACTTTTTCAAGTGTTTTTGACAGTAGTACATTATTTTACACAAACACAATGCCTGTATTGTGTTGTATTTGTTGCCGATTTGCACTCACCTTGTATAATTACACCATGACTAAAGCTTTTAAAAAGTACTGGCAATTATATAGTCAATGAATACAACAAAACCTAAAGCACGGATTGTAAAAAGACAAAAATGCAATTAAAAGAAACCAGGAACTTTGAAAGAAGATAAAAATACCGAACAGTGTAAGTAGCACAATAAGCATTTATATGAGTTTTTCAATTCTAACCCACACACGGGCAAGCTGTAAAAGCTGGAGGCTTGTTTCTTTGTATTTTTTTTTTTAGTTTAAATAATTAATTTAGTTTTTATACCCTACACCACCCTCCGTATATTGGATTTGTGCTGATGTTTGTAACGCCCAGAAATATTGGTCCAACACCCACCTTAAAGTATACCGATCGGCTTAGAATCACTTTCTGAGTCGATTTAACGATTTCCGTCCGTCCGTCCGTCCGTCTGGCTGGCTTGCTGGCTGTCCATGTAAAGCTTGTGCGCAGAGTACAGGTCGCAATTTTGAAGATGTTTTGATAAAATTTGGTACGTGATATTTTTTTGCCCCAAGGATGGATGGGATTGAAACTGGTGGAAATCGGTCAATTGTTTCACCTGGCCCCCATACAAATGTCCTCCCGAAATTGGGGTTTACCGATCATAAATCTTTTACTTATGCAAGTATGCAAACAAATTTCACAAAAAATGAGTAATAAATGAAGCTAAATCACATCTAAAAATTTCGTGAAGAACGGTCCATAATTAGTCGTAGCTCCCATATAAGGCCCACTTCCGAAAATCACTTAAAAGAGCATAACTCTTTTAAAAATGTTGGTATCGAAATAATATTCAACACAAATATGTCTCGTACATATACATACATATAAAATGGTTGAATTTTATGATGATCGATCCATAACTAGTCGTAGCTTCCATATAAGGCCCACTTCCCGAAATCACTTTAAGGACCATAAATCTCTTAAAAATGTTGTTCTCCGAATAAAATTTAACAAAATTGAGTTTCTTATGTACAAATACGATGCCACCTAATTTTATAATAGACAGTTCATAAATAGTCAAAACTCCCATATAAGACCCTCTTCTAATTCACTTTAACCTCCATAAATCTTTTAAACGTATTTATATCGAGATAAGGTTTAGCACACATAATATTTATATTCATGGAAGTCATGAAAAACAGTTTTATTGATATACTGGGCTTGACCGACTATACTTTCTTACTTGTTTTTCTCTTAAAGTAGATCCCGTAATAGTTAAATCCTTTAAGAATCATTTGGGCTTATCCCCAGCATCATATCGATACCGACTCAAAACTTTGCACAGATCATTTACATATATACAAAAATCATCCCACGAAATTTTGTGAATTTCGGTTAATTTTTAACCGTATCCCCCAAGTCTTCTTCCAAAAATCACTTTATTACTCATAAATCGCTTACAAATAACGGTGCCGATCCAAAATTGTACACGGGTCATTTACATACATGCCAAAATAAAACTGCTGGAACATCGGTCCATATTTGACTATATACCCCATATAAGGTCCACTTCCGTAAATACACCGATATTATGTTGAAATTAGACGTGAAATATCCTCATACGCATAAAATTCACTGTTCCAAAATTTAAGAAGATCGGCCCATAATTTGTCATAGCTGCCATATAAGAACCATTTCCAAAAAACAATTTACCCCACAAAAATGTCTAATAAATATCAATATCGAAGCAACTTTTATTTACATCAGTAATTTTAATCCAAAAATCATACTAATATCGGTTATACGGCAATTATGCTACTGGATTTTGTAGCTGTCAGTCAATAATTGACAATAGCTCCCGAATAAAGTCCACTTCCGAGCATATTCAACAACCATATAACTCTTCTAAATAACGTTATTGAGACGAAATTCAGCCAAAATAAGCCTCAAATACGTAGAAACTACATTAGTGGATACTGGATTTAGAAGCTATCAGTCCATAACGGGTCCACTTCAGCTATGCCACCCATAAATCTTTTGTAAATAATGTTCTTGAGATCAAATTCAAACAAAATTAGCCTCACCTTATATCTTATCCTTTTTTATACTCTGTTTCTCAACTTGTGAATATGGAAAAATGTTCTGGTAATTTTATAAATTGTTAAATTACATTCAAGATTATTATGAAAATCAGACAAACTCTATAAATTACAGTACGAATCGGTAATTACATCAATTATAAATGGTCAAAATTAGATAAAATTTCAAAACATTTAAAATAAATTATGTTGGTCATAAAATTGTCTTTCAAACAATATATAAAATAATAATAAAGTTTGCATTAAGACTGAATAGAAAACACAGAATAAGGATATTTTAGTCCTTAGTCCTTCTGTATTTCTTATTACGTTAAGGTGGAGGGTATTAAAGATTCGGCACAGCCGAATATAGCACTCGAACTTGTTTTGAAATGCGTATATTAATATTTTACAAATGTTTCAGTTTTTTTTTCATGCAAATTTTCTACCTGATTCAAGAGATATAGGCGAAAAAGGCCACGGTCATGTGACAGCCAAACAAATTGCAAATTTATACCCGGGTGTGTTTTTTAGGGTTAAATCATTTAGAAATTGGAATTAATTGCCAAATTATCTGGAAGTCTGCTTGATAACCAAGACTTAGCATGAGCCTTAGAATAAGTTTTTCTAATGTAATCTCTATTTTATTTGAACTTAGGACCATCCAATTCTCGGAATCATAAATATGTATGTACTACTGCAACCTTTTATTTAAACGAAAAAATTACATTTTGGGTCTACTTTCGTTCGTGTTCCCTAAAATCTATGCGCCGGAGTTTGGCTTTTTACCCAATTTAATCATCGGTCAGTGGAGGGTGGGCGATTATTTGACATGTTAAACATTTTTGTGTACGAATTCAAAAAGTGTTTAAATAAAACGCTTAGTAACAACATACAAAAATTTCATGTTGTATGTTGCTCAGCTGCTGTTGCTGCTGCCGTCATAGCTGCCGCAGCTGTGTTTAATATAACAACCATCAAACTTGGTTTTTCGTTTTGAGGGGAAACATGTCTTTTTAAATGAAACAAAATAAAATGGGCTTATCACAAGAAACTCCACTGGGGAGCCATAAATCGCCTAGAAAATAGTTAAAAGCTTACAAAGACCGTGGCTGTCATTTGTATCTAAAATCAAACTGGCAAAATTTTGTTATGTTTGTTTATTTTGCTTTTTGTGTATGTATATATGTATGTACATATGTATGTATGTACATGTGTATGTACAATGTACAAAATTTAAATAATTTCGATGTAGGGTTTGTTGTGTTTATTTCATGTTGCTCCTGCTTGTATGTTTGCTAGTGGTGGAGCAGCGGCAGATTAATAAGTTTTAAGATTTTTTGGGATATCATGTGGTGACGCTGCTGCTACACTGGTCTGTGACTGTGTATTGAATGAAGCTAGCGTATGTCGGGGAAGTGTTTGAGTGTTTGGTGTTGGCAAATTTACAATTTGTTAAAAATAAAATTTATTCAAATCTGCTTGACTTTTTTTCCTTTTTGTTTTATTATAAATCACTTTAAATTTTTTATTTGAATGTTTATTATTAATATTAAAACACGCAATCTTTGTGATTTCTTTCTTTTTTTTTTATTTATTATTTTAGTTGAGATTTTAAAAAGTCATAAAAATATTAGATCTATGCGTACGAGTATATAAATATAAAAGGGGTTTGATAAATGAGTCATTTAATATATTTCTACAATTTCAATTTAATTCAATAATTGTCTGTTGGATGACAATATTTCTTAAATTTTGGCACACTATACGAGGCGCGGTTAATTAATTGTCTAGCTTTTTAAACATTAAATTTTGTATAACCTCAGAACATAAGAACATGAGGGTGCTGTAGCTTAATTGGTTAGGGCATTTGATCATTAAGCATGAGTTGGTATTTGTAGCCCGGGTTCGATTCCCAGCCGCTGCCACTCAAACAACATCAGTTTCTGATAATTATTAGTTTTATTTCTATCCATTATAACTAATATATATCACAGCGCTCTCCTTCGGTGGTATAGCATTTAAACGCCACCGAAGTAAAATAAAGCTTTAACATTAATGCGTCCACTCACCACCAGAGGCGCTGCAATTCTGCACTAAAAACAAAACATAATGCGCAATAGCAGAGTTGTGATATAAAAAGTTTTCTTCTTTCACCACTTTTACTTCTTCAACTATTATCCCCTTTCCAAAGAAAGCAACGCAATTATATAGGCATATTAATTAATTGCCTGAGTGTTACTTCTCTTAAAAAAAAAAAAATAAAATTCTGTCAAAAACTTTCTAAACCAATTTTCTCTTTCAATATTATTTTAATTGTGTCATTTTCTAAACTCCTCTTACTTTTGTAACCACCCTCGCTCGTATTTTTTCTGGGCTTTATTATAATTTTTTTAAGCCAATTAAGATTTTAATAAAGATAGTCAGAGCAATTTTTTTCTCAATGTATTATTTGAATTATAATTGAGACAATATGAGGGCGTTTTTACTGTTATAAAATAATGAAATAGTGAAATACAATTAATTTATATTGAAATACATATAACAAAATTGGGCACATAAATAAATGATACCATTAAATAATATTTAAATACTTAAATGGCAAGACGAAAGTGTTTAAAGTAAACCACTAGTAACAAAGATTCGCAACAGATTTTGCTATGTGAATATTATTTTTAGGAAAAAAAATATACATTTCACTGAAATTGATTCTCTCGATAGTGTGATCCATTCGCCTTTACCGAATTTTCAGCCAAAGTTTCCAATATCACGCCTCTAGCTCTCCATAAATTCAATTGGCTTCACAAAAATTGCTCTTGAACTCCCAGAAGACTTTTTCAACCCACTTCTAAATAGGGACAACTTCACAGGAGATAATTATTTTAACCGAAAATATCTCGAAATGTAGCTTTTGCAGATCCAACATTTTCATACTGAATTTTTAAGCGAAATTCTTTTTCTGATATCTCAACAAGTAAGTTGTCAAAACGTTCATGTTTTTCCCATATGATCCTGTAGGAACATAAAGTTCTTGTTGAAAACACCGTCATACTAATATGCGATAGTCGTGTTCAGTTTAATCGGTTTAAATAGTGTCTTATGATATATTTTCTGCACAAACCGTTGTTTTCCAATATGCATTCTTCAATGTACCTACACATGTAGGTCTTGCAAAATTTTCATATTTCTAAAAATAAATTCAAATACGCAATTTGTAATATGTAATAATAATTCATTAAATTTCATATAAATTGAGGTTATTACAGCTTCATACACAAAAATGTTTTTAAAATGGTAAATATGTATGTATGTACATATATGTTGCATTGTTGAAATTATTTTTATTTCACAAATAAAACCCAAAATAAATTGGTTTATCTTAAAACCGCAACAAGTGACCACAGCATAATAATGTTAATATTTATAACACAAAACATTTTGTATTTTTATGAAATAATGTTTTAAAATTAGAATTGCATATCAGTTGAGTGTTTCCCACACTTAAGATTAAACAAACTTGTAATAAATTAAGCACAATTGTCAAAAGTGGCAAGAGATTTATTTTTAAATGAGACAAAAGTTTGCTTTCGTATGAGGCTCTAAAATCGGTTGAAAATAGGTATGTATGTAAATATTAATGCTGGTTTTAGACGTTATGTATTTTTCAGTGTACTTACTTGTCAGTTGTACGATACATATGTACATATGTAATTGTGCATGTCTGTCAAAATTGGCAATTTACAGGCAGTTTATAATTTTTGCTTTCACATGTCGGTTTTCAGTTCCATCTGACATAATCTATCCTGGAACACAACAGCTGTCTTTGTTATCATTATTATCTCGGGAGTTTTGTGTACTTGCAGTTATAGTTTGAAAAAATGGATTAAGAGATGAAATAATTTTAACTTGCAGCATTATTGCAATAACAGCTTCTATAAAATAAAAAAAATTCAGCAATAATTAAAGAGAAAATAAAAATAATAAATAAAAAACAAGTAAGAGTGATATATTCGGCTAGTGCGAATCTTATATACCCTTCACCTTTGTTGTGGATGCATAATTATATTATATACATACATACATATTGTATATATTATATTGTTACATTTTTACCTTTTAAAAACGGTGGTTTATTTCTTTTAAATAAACCGGATTCTAATTGCAAAATAAAAAAGCCAAGTAGTTTGAAGAAAATATAACGAGTCTTTATTTATTTGAAAAACACAATTAAAAATGAACACACTGTCTTTTTACACACTTATATTACGGTTTAAGAACACACTTAAACACTTTGTTTGATCAACGCCATCTGTTGATGAAATTATTCGTAACAATATTAATACACTTAGTTTTTTTGATGAAATTTTCAGAGGTTGCCTCAGAGGATCCCGAAGATATCTGGAGACTTCAGAAAATTGATTTCAACATTCAGACAGACAGACGGGCATGGCTTAATAGACTCCGCTATCTATAAGGATCCAGAATATATATACTTTATAGGATCGGAAAATTATATTGTGGAAATTACAAACGGAATGACAAACTTCTATATACCATTCTCATGAAGGTGAAGGGTATAATAATAATAATAAGATCCAGCAAACGTTTTTGCAGGCATTCGTAATATAAGTATCCAAAGGTAAAAAGAAATTCGGACAAAAGGGGTGACCTTTAAAGCATCGCTTTTCAAACCATTGCCTATTTACAACATTTATAAATTTCGCTGCTACATAAAATGTTGGTCTCGGTAGCTTTTTAAGGTCCATTTACGGCGGTAGTTGCATATTTTTTAAAATTTATGGTCAAGATCTTACAAAAGAGACAAAGTCTTAACAAAGAGCGCAAAGTATTGCAAAGAATTTCTTAGTACAAAATTAGTTTTGCAAAGAATATTATGAAACAGAATCAAAAAAAATGCAATTTAAGAAGTGCGAAGTGAAAAATTGATAAATTGTCTGTGGAATAGGACCCAATTCAAACAATTGTTTGCGGATCGGTCAATAATTGAGTGCTACGGTAGCCAAATAACACAACACTTACATTTATGATGATCGGTCCATTTTTTGTCATAGCTTCTATATAATGCCCACATCCGAACTTACTTTAAGATGCTTAAAACTATTACAAGTTGAAATTTCTCACAGTTAGCACAGAAGACATGCGCCCACTTCTGAAAAAAACTCTTGTCTCTCCTATACTTGTTGTAGTGTATTATACATTCTTACTTGTATGAATATTCATTACTCAGCATTCGGACAAATATATTCCGTCTGGTTTAATTTTTTGACACAATAATGGTTGCTATGTTTAAAAACAAATAATTGCAAAAAACCAAAGTGTTACCACCAGGTTTTTTTTAAACAAAGCGTCTGTAGTATGTGCGGATTTTTTGTGAAAAATGCTTTAAGAACTTGAAAAAAATATTATACTCGTATACCTATATATTATTATTATATCTTTTCATTGTCACATTCATTATTTAAATTCATTACACCCTACACCACCATAGTGGGAAGGGTATATTGGATTTGTGCTAAAGTATACCGATCGACTCAGAATCACTTCCTGAGTCGATTTAGCGATGTCCGTCCGTCCGTCTGGCTGGCTGGCTGTCCATGTAAAGCTTGTGTGCAGAATACAGGTCGCAATTGGAATTGAAACTGGTGGAAATCGGTCCATTATTTCACCTGGCCCCCATACAAATGTCCTCCCGAAATTGGGGTTTACCGATCATAAATCTTTTACTTATGAAAGTATGCAAACAAATTTAACCACAAATGACTAATAAATTAAGCTAAATCACATCTATAAATGTTGTCAAGATCGGTACATAATTAGTCATAGTTCCCATATAAGGCCTACTTTCGAAAATCACTTTAACGACCAAAAATTTCTTAAAAATGTTGGTATCCAAATAAAATTCAACACAAATAAGTTTCATATGTATATGTATACAGAAATAATGACACCTAATTTTGTAATGGTCGGTCCATAATTAGTCGAAACTCCCATATAAGACCCTCTCCATAATTCACTTTAATTTCCATAAGTCTTTTAAAAGTATTTATATCGAGATAAAGTTTAACACATATAATATTTATATTCACAGAAATCATGGCACTAAATTTTTGGATGATCGGTCCATAATAGGTTATATCTCTCATATAGCGCTCGTTTTTGAAAAACTATTTTATACATATACTGGGTGTAGGGTATTATATGGTCGAGCTTGATCGGATATACTTTCTTACTTGTTTTTCTAATTACTATATTTGTGTATTAAATAGATTATTAAATTACCCTTCTCATATAAATTATATATTTGTTAAATTAAACTATGAATAAAATTTATTTTTTGTAATTAATATTAAACGTTTCTTTTCCTCTTAAACGCTCTACAATTTATTTCCCATAAGTTTCCATGAAGTTTTCTTATTCCATTATTAGTTTTTTTGTTGCTTAAATTGAAACGCTAAATGAACTGTAAGTTTTATTAAAACGTCTAATTTGTTCCTCTAATTTGTTGGTAATACATTGCTGCCAAAGACCAATATATAAAGCGTGTGCGTTTTTTTTTATTAATCGAGTTCAGATCTACTTTTTTATTTTACTTTTTGCATCAGATGCTAAATAAAAAAAAAAGTTATTTGTCTACTATGTGTATAATAACTAGATACTTATTTAACTAGACTAGATACTTATTTACTCACTTACTTTTAGGTATGTTACCATACACAACAATGGTTAAATAAATAAATGAATGATGGTGGAAAAAATCAACATTAAACATTTTATTGTTACCGAGTTTGTTTTCATTTCTTATATCATCGCACAGTGTGACGCAGGTGGGTGGATGGTTGATTATATTTATATTATAACAATGCAAATAAATGGTACAATAACAAATGGTCAATGAAGTTAACCACTCAGTCATCCTAAGGTAATAGTATGGTCTGAGTCCAAATAACTACCAATCACGTATTTTATGAAATTAATCATAATTTCTCCACGAAATTCATTGCATTGAAATCTGAGCCACTGCTAATTTAAAAAAGACGTATAATATTATTTCTAAACAATTTCTGTTTTAAAACTATCATTTAGTTTTACTTTTTACGTTTGAAATTAAACTAAAAACTGCCTACCTTAATTTCATTTCTGGTGAGATAAAGTGTTTTATTATACCCTACACCACCATACTGGGGAGGGTATATTGGCTGTGTACTGATGTTTGTAACGCCCATAAATATTGGTTCAACACTCACCTTAAAGTATACCGATCGACTCAAAATCATTCCCTGAGGACGGATGGGATTGAAACTGGTGGAAATCGGTCCACTATTCACGTAGCCCCCATACAAATGTCCTCCCGAAATAGGGGCTTAACGATCTTAAATGTTTGAATTATGCAATTATCTAAACAAGTTTCACCACAATGGCGTGGTCACATCTACAAATTTTGTGCAGATCGGTCCATAATTGATCATTGCCCCCATATAAGACCCACTTCCGAAAATCACCAAATAATATGGAACGCAAATAAATTTCGTATATATAAATATAATATGGTACAATTTTATGATAATTCCGAAAATCACTTTAACGACCGTAAATCTCTTAAAAATGTTTGTATCCAAATAAAATTCAACACAAATAGAAATTATGACACCTAATTTTATAATGCTCGGTTCATAATTAGTCGAAACTCCCATATCAGACACTCTGCGTAATTCACTTCAACCTCCATAAATTTTTGAAAAGTATTTCTAGGAAGAGAAAGTATAACATACATAATATCTATTTATATTCACAGAAGCCATGACACTAAGTTTTTGGATGGTCGGTCCATAATAGGTAATATCTCTTATATAGCGCCCATTTCTGAAAAACTTTTTATGCATATGTATACTGGGTGTAGGGTATTATATGGTCGAGCTTAACCATCTATACTTTCTTACTTGTTTGTATTCGCCTTTTGTGTTGTAATATTTTCGGTATTTCATCATTATGATTTGCGTTTTGTTTATTTATGACACTTCATAATAAATGAATAACACGTGACTCTTGAAAAAAGGAAGATAAATAAAATTAATCCACAAGAAGGGGCAATCACAGTTCGGCGGCAAAGCAAGATTTTAAAAAGCAAACTGTTATTTCAATAAGGCATCAATAAAGTCTATTTTTTATTTGCACAAATTGTAATAACAGCTAGTCTCAGTTTAGTAACAAAAATTTGAAATAATTTTTACAAATATTATCTATTTGAGAACTTTTTATAAATTTGCATTATTTGCAATATTTACGAGTATTTGAAGTTTACGCTTCAACATATTTTCAATTGTCTCTCCTAATCTGTGACTACCTCTAATATTATTTAATATTTACGCGTGTTAACAGTTCCTCGTTTTATTTAAATTTTATTTATAACTTTATACTAAAATATAAAAGTGATTTTTTTCAGATATATATTTATAGATGTTTAACCTGAATTTATTTGATACATACAAATATACTTCTAAATATGTGGAAACAGTCTATTGTAGACTTGTTTCTATTATCGATGCTTACATTTACATTTCAGCAAATTTTTTAGCCTATAACCAATTATCACACCATGAAATTAAACACACTAAATATTAGTTATTATTTATCGTGCCATTATCATGTGATGACTTTTCAACATTTTATATTATTTATCTTTTGATTACTTTACATAACTATAAAATACATAATTAAAAATTTGTTATTTATTTAATTTGTTTTAGCATTTACATATATTTTCTATTTAACCACCAATATAGGCAAAACCAATTGGTGGTATCAACATGCTACTAGTGAAAATTTTATACTCGATTAGCATCCTATCGGACCATGGTTCTACTAAATACTTCAGAATTGAATCGCGTCACTCCAAAAACAGTTCGGACTTAAACATTAAACCGGTCAAATCGACATTAGCATACGCATCACCAGCAGAAACAGGAACTATCGCTTTCACACTTTCAATTGCATCCCAGAGACAGGTTTTGCAACAAAACAATATCGTAGTCGTTTCAGTTCAGTAGAAGCAACTGACACATAATACCAGTCTGCAAATTTCTCCTCACCAGAGGAGAAATATAGGGCTCATTTATTCGATCTTGATTTTAGAGACCAATATTTTGTGAATAGAGTTTTCAGCGGAAACAAAAGTTAGAGCTCTGCAATATAAAATGTATTAACTAACCAGACATTCAGCAGTGATACGCGAAAGGGACTTTGCAGTAGTATCTCTAGACCACTTCATTTTCATTCGTCATTTCACTTTCTCTAAGCCCAATAATTATACTAACCATTACTAAGTCCATAAGTCTTGTTCGACTTTAAAACTTTTACAGAGCTTACCGTTAATAATTTTACGATACCCTCCCACATACACGAAGTCAACTATTCAGGGTGCGGCCGCACTTGCCAGCAGAAACAAGCTAAGTACCAACCAAATATTACAAGAACTATTACACGGTTTTTCTTGTTAATTAACAAACTCATTTATTTAATTGATTTTAAACACAAACAAAACGTATTTGCAAAAAAGTCAAAATAACATCAGGATGCCACTAAAAACATCACAGACCGTGTCCGACCGTACACTTGTGTGCCTCGAGATGAACTCCTCGTTTCGTCTACCTTCTGTTCCCTCTATAGTGCTTACAATATTAAGAGATGAAACGTACAAAATTCCGAGGAGTTACAACTTGATTTGCTCTGGACAGGATCCTTTCGCCCCTCTTATTTATTTACTATCTCTAAAACTGCACATATCCAACACCAACTACTCAAACAATAAAAGGTTTTCCCAGTCATGGAACACAAAGTTATGAAGGTTTACACACAAAGTTATAAAATTCTACTGGGCCCTATTCCGGAAACAATTTATCAACTTTTCAGTTCACACTTATCCAATTGCAATTTTTTGCAAAGGAATAATTGTTTCTGTTCCACAATATTCTTTGCAAATCTCATTTTGCACCAAGAGAATTTAAAAAACTTTAAGCTCTTCGTAAAGTTTCTGCTCTCTCCTTCAAAGTGACTCTGAAAAGTTTTCCACAAAGTATTTAATCATCTAAAAATGGAAAAAAGCTTACAGTGTTACATGTTATTAAAGAAATAGTAGAAATAGTTTTTATAAAATTAATGTAAAGATTTAAAATTCAAGTTTACATTTCATGTAATTTAGACAAGGAAGTCTTTATTTCAAAATGCCAAAACTATTTTCAATTATGCGCCGTGTTTTTTTATTTTATTTTTTTCTGTAGCAACAGCAGGGTTATCGGCATTTCGGAGTAATGGTGATATCAACTAGTTTTTCAGTTCGTAAGCACTATCACCCAAAACAACAGCATCCGGAAAAGGACTCTATTCATTTTCAAATCTTTGACTTACAGCTGAATTCCGTAAACACGCTTCCAATTATATTGTAAAATGTGTAGTTCTGCTCGGCTATCATCGTCACATTCAATGAGTGGTATACATGCTGGTCAACATATCCTTCCTCGTGTAAAATAGCAGCATCAATTGACTTTCAGCCGAAATTACAATTAACAACTTTAAAATTGTATAGTTATGAGAAAGATAAATTTTAGCCAATTAACGAAAAATTGCATAAGTGCAAAGTGAAAAGTTAATAAGCTGTTTACACAGAAAAAAATAAAAATGAGTTTCAATTAAAATATTTGTGGAATCAATTAAAAACTTAATTGAAATCGAACCTGTAAACAAAATGATAGTATCAATTAAAAAAAAATGTGAGATTTAATTGAAAATATCAGAAAAATCAGAAAAATCAGAAAAAGTAATTGAATCAATTAAAATTTTAATTGAAAATTATTTTAAAATCAATTAAAGGTTTAATTGAAAAAAAACATGATTTTTTTTCTGTGTAGTAGAACTTCTTACCATTTACTCAACTATTTAAATGTTACCTCTTTTTATGACACACTCCTGAAATTGCCGAAGCATGTAAATATCTGATTTTATCCTACCAGTATTTTACGAAACGATGACGGACATGTTACCAAAAGATATTAATTAAATTTTAAAAATCACAAATGCTTTATCTAATTGATTTATTTATATATTTCTGTTAATTGTAGTCATACTTAGTTTAATGTGCCTTTCATAGATGTCTTTAGTTTTAATTAAAAATAAATAAAAAAAAAATATGCTGACTGAAAAATTAATATTTACATTTAATTTTTAGCACTAATTTAACGAGTCAGTTTAACACCCCAACATTCTGGTTTTGTCTGCCACATTAACTAACCTACGTACATATGTACGTTCTAACTTACTGGCTGACTGACTGTATTGCTCAGTGTGTATGATCATCTTTACCCACCCCCACCCCCCCCCCCCTCACCACCTTTTTTTTCTTTTAATCTTGAATGAGTATATGCGTGTGAGTGCAAGAATTATTAGATGGATGTGGGTGTAGTTTTGGGGGGGTGCAGACATAAAAGTGATCATCATCACCATCATGGTATTTTAAAATAGACAATTCATTTTATTTTATTTCATTTGTGTATATATTTCTTTCTATTATTTTAAAATTTGTTCTTAATGTTAATTTTGTAAAAAAAAAATGTTTCTTTTTTTGTTCATATGGGGAAATATAGAAACAAAGTTTATCTTTTTTCGTTGGAATTTTTTATTAATAGTTTTGTCTGAGATTTACTCATGTCTCTACAGATCATTACACATCATTATTGATGTCTAGGAGATTTGTGATAAGTTCATTTTTAATTTTAAAATGTAAATAGAAGATTTGAAGTGACGAAATATTTTATCATATTTCAAAATTTAAATATTTTCAAACAATTCTGAAACTGACAAAAATAATCTGCAAACCTCTACTCTATTAATGGCCGAATTCACAGTCTTTAGTTAGCTAATGACAAAGGCTTAACTAATGATTCTTTATTCGCAATGCTTAGTTTGACATAAGAATAACAAGTAATAGTTAAACAATAGTTAGTATTTTAGTTTACCAATGGTTAACTAATGACTGAGAACTCGGCCATAATTGTTTCAACATGTTCAGAAAAAATCGGAAGTTTCAATCAAACTGCTTTAATTTGATTAAATCATTCTGAAACACTTAAATAAATGTGTAAATTATTTATATTGAAATTGTATTCTCCAACCCAGTAAAGAAGTAAACTTTTTTTTATTATGATCCTACCCTCAGCTCCTTTACCCAACCTATCCCCCACCACCCACATTCCCAATTACTCATCATCAAATTGCTCAATTTAAATATTGTGTCCTTTTACTATACTTACGTCAGAGTGTGTGTTTGTGTGTGCTCTGTATCAGCTCCACCCTTTTTAGTCATGTAACATTATTGACATGTTACACACTCACTGACATCCTGTTTTGTTTTTCATGTTACAAAAAAAAAAAAATTATTTAAAATATTTATGCATGATGTAAACAGCATTTTATGTTTTGTGTTGTTTTTCACAAAATCTGTTTTTGTATTCATATGAATAAATACTTGTTGTAGTGGCAAATTTAATTTTTGATATTGTTGGCGACATTCTACAGAAAAAATATGTACTACATTTCTTGTATACAAGGAATCTGGATGACATTATATTTTCGTCAAGGAAAGTCTGAACTGCTTGCTGATCTTAGTGCCTGGAGACAAAAAAAAAAGACTTTCAACTCTCACTTAACTTCAAATGAGACTGTCAAGAAGTTCAACCTCAATAGCGTTTAGTGATACCTGAATATAAGATCGAATATGTTTCTACAGTCTTCAGTGCAACACCAAGGAATTGAAAATAGTTTAGTAGTATGAACGATAGTCACAGCCAGCTTTGGATCTGACACCTTCGAATTCGGTACTCTAATTCGTTAGTATATGCATTTTCGTAATATTGTGCGAGTCTGGTAACTGAGCACTATATGAGTAGTGATCACGCACTTTGTCATTATTGCATTAGATCGCCCATTTATTAAATATGTATACAGACCAGTGATAGGCGCGCAAAAAACCAAACATTTAATCAATATCTTGTTTGTTTTCACCAGAAAATAGTTATTTTAAATGTTTTAAAAAAAAACTACTCAAACTACATTTCTCATCAAGTTCATTTTTTACCAACCACTGATATAGGCAGAGGCTTAGGCTGCGGAAGCTTTGCCTGCTTGATACAGTAAAAGCATAATAATTAGCTGTAATTCGATATCAAGTTCAAGCAACAGCGTCTGTCCGTGAATCCATTGGGCAATGTGAAGTAGAGTTGGCTAGGCAGTTATGGTGCTGTCACGAGTATCTTGTTCAGGAGATAGACATAAATTGAGGACGACAAAGCCTAAATGAGTTCTATAGCTATGAATTAGAGGTCGTAGAATATCGCATGCCGTAAGTCTGTATTTACTTCTCGTATACACGAAGGTCGCTGCTGATATCGGGAGAAAATCTTAATGACATTATATAAGAAACTGTTTTATAAAATGATATTATGTTTTATGACTGGAGAACCTGCTTATAGTTAAGGTGGCTCCTTTAACATTAAAATATGTTCCTTGACTGGGGTAATATTCTTTTAAAGGTTGAAATGGTGTTTCGAAGTAATTTGCATGTCGCCCGTGACCTGGGCAGGTAAACAAGGTAACCTACACAATTTACGATTTACGGTAGTTCTTCTAGAATTTGGATTTCTTTAAAACTATGATGCTATGATGGCTTCACCATCTTCGTCTAGTTGGCGAAGAGTGCTGGTTATGACTTTGCTGGTGATAGCTACTCTGAGATAACCATTTATCAGATCCCATGGGTCATCCATCAACGTTGTTATCGTCTTCATAAGGTTTCAGAGGTCTTCACTTCCAATCCTTTTGGAGTGAAAGTTAAACAAGTAGTTAAACACCGCATCTAAAAAATTTTTTCGCAACTCTATGGAGTTTTGTGCACAATTCTCTAAAATCCATGAATGATTAGAGGCCTCTCAGAGAATTCACAACATAGTCGAATGCATTTAACAATGCATTTGACAAGCTGAGTTCTGCGACACAGGAACCCTTTTTTCACAAGGCCTTTGCTGAGTGGAACATCCTTGAGAGTGGCAATAATAACGCTGAATATAGCGGAATATATGTTGATAATAAGCTGGTGTTTGGTGACGGGTCAGTTGAGGAAGAAAAAGAGCGGGTTATAAGGAGCTAAGATTGTCCCTCATTCCCGTATTCCTCTTTTTTAGCAATGTCCATTTGTCCTTACCACCCCACACATGGCCAGCTGTTTAATAATAGGGTTTATTTAAGTTCGTTCTAATCCCAAATATTTTTTAGCGATGCAATAAAAAAAAAATACGTTTTCATGTTGTTTCCATCAGCTTAACTGATGCTAAAATGTATATTTTTTATATCTACTTATAGTGTTAATTCATTTCGTCCATATTCACCATCTTCTGATAAAATTCAGATTTTTTGTTTTGTTTTCAATAAAGTCCATAAAATATTTTGTAATATTTTAGTTCATTGATATGTATGGTAATGAAATGTAATATAATGGCATTGCTCTGTAATGTAATGTAATGGCGGATGTACATTTACATACATATATGACTACATATATATTTATACAGTGGTGGCCATATTTATAAAACATAATTCCAATTTCATCCAACTTGAAATTTTTAAAGCTTCTTTTGCAATTTTAACGTTTTTTTTCTACAACAATTTTCTGTTTTATGTCTCAAGCTCTTAATTCCTCAGCTATTGCTCTCTATCATAAATTTATTTTATAAAATTTGTGGTAATACGTTTTGTCGCTGGGGATCTGATGGAAATCGGTATGTATGTATGGCGTCCGATTAATCGGCAGCATCATTCAAAGTATACAATAAAATTAATTAATCACGGCGGTGATAATGTAATGGTCTTGGGTACGTTTTCTTGGCATGGGATTGGGCCAATAGCCAGAATTTCTTCAAAAAATGGATTAACATTTATATAAAAATATACTAGAAAATACGATGATACTAGCGAAATTTGCCGCTACTATGGATCACGACAATTTTTGTTATCTTTTTATGCATAGAAAATAAATTGAATAAGTTCGTGATCTAATTATATGACCACCAGTGTTAATGGAGGCTGGGAATTAAATTGTCGAATAAATGGATTTAATATTTTTGAACGTTTCTGTTTACAGAAAGTTATTAATTGTAAATTGGAAAACATGTGGTAAAAACAATTTGTTTATATTAAAGTTTTGGTTTAAGACATTTAAGTGTAACTAACTAAATATAACTGGCAAAATTCTGTTAAAATAGTCGGCTTCTAAGCGCTGATTGATGATCTAATTTTAATTCATATTTAAGCAAATACTCGTATACTATTTTTCATTTTCGAAATTGTTAACTTTAAACTATGTAGGTTTTCCCTTTTACAAAGAATATATCTTATACAAATCTTTAAATAGGTATAACTTCTATTAAAATCTCCTTTCGTTGAAAAGAAAAGGAAAATCCCATTGCCATAAATCACATTCATAATGTGTTCATAAGTATGTTTACGTAAAGAATTTACATTTTCTGTTCTAAAAGTCCCTAAAAATCCAATTGCATGACTCATACTAAAAAAAAAAACTAAATTTCAAATATCCCCTCCCTTAAAACATTCGCACGTGGTTTTTTAATAAGGACTTGAAAGGATAAACGAAAATACCTGATTATTCACTTAACATGTTTGCTTAACAACAATTCAACAAAATGTTTTATGTAACATCTATCACACTCTCTTTTAAGTTTCGGCATACTCTTAGAGTATTACTCGCACTCTCTTTTATATAACGCTATTTTCCAAACGCCGAAATACATAAATGAAAAATCCTGTTTTTACACAAAAACTATTGCCAAAAATACCCAACAAAAAAAGACACTAGTAAAGCGACCTTATCATCCTTTCCCAACACAAAGTTATGTACATGGGTATGTATATGTAAAGAAAAAGAAACAACAAATACCTACTTTAACTAAAAAAAAAAATACCAGAAGTTTTGGACATAAATATATTTAAGTGTTTTTCTGTCTGTGTCATATCCTCACGTGACGTCTCGTGCTTCAACCCCCATTTAAAAATTTTCTATGCGAAAGACTCTCACTCAACACACCCATACAGTGCTACAAAATAACAGAATGAATTGAAATTAAAAAAAAACATTCCTTAGCAACTAACAACAATAAAAATGACAACGAATAAAAGCTTTACTACTATTTTTTACTACTACAACTTTTGTATTTATACCCCCAAATTGCAAATAGTACTATAATATACTATGTACATACTCTATTTGGACAGACTTACATACACAAGTACTAAATACATACATATACAACCGTACAATTTAAGAAGTCTGTAGCGTAAATATGTACATACATATGTAGTTATAGTAATATATACATAGTATGGAGGTTCTATAGTTCTACCTACAACTTATTGGTATATGTATTTGTTTGTAAGTACATATTTTACTATAATGTAATATAGTGTCACTTGCCTCCTTTTTTGCGTTTTAAATGCTCTTTTGTGTTGTAATTGTATTCACTCGTCGTAGTTCATTTAGAATCTAAATTTTAGATACACGAATAGTGGCTCGCTCCACTACAATATTGTTGCATGCTTAATGGCACCAACTATTTATAATAACTGTTCTGTAGTATGTAGTACTAAAGTCGATTTTGAGGACCATTTTTTTTAAATTTGTTACATGTACATATGTATTTGCTAAATAGATATTATCCTTTTAATTTTATTATATTCTTTTTAGAAACGTTTGCTGATATACAGTGATCGTCAATCGTTTGTATCCACATAAAATATTTTTAAAAATTTATCTAAATTGTTTATTATTATGATTTCATTATTTATTATTGTAGTTTTGAGTACATAATTATTATTTATATACTTAAAATAGGAAAAACAATTACTAATGGCTAAATTCACAGTCTTTATTTAGTTAGCTAATGACAAAGGCTTAACTAATGATTCGCAATGCTTAGTTTGCCATTAGTTAAACCCCCAAACGTCGTTGGTTAACTATTAGTTAAATAACAGCTGTTGCTATGAAAATAATATAATTGTTGTCGGCGATAAATTGTAAATATGTCTTACGAATTTGAATAATGGCTAAATTCACAGTCTTAATAGTAATAGCTAGTATTTTAGTTTACCAATGGCCGAGAGTTCGGCCATAAGGTACATAACTAACTGTTCTTTTACAGAAAACTACAATATTTTGTAAAATTGTTGCTAATTGTAAATAATTTATTTTCTTAACGGGCTTAATTTATTTAAATAAATTAGTTATATAAGAAATTAAATCCATCGAAATCATTCTTCTTTAATTTGAGGAAATATATCCGTAATTGTATATGATCTCAAATAAGGCACCTTTCTAAAATCTCTTACACGGTCATAAATCTCATAAATATGTATATTGATATCGATAAAAAATATGTAAATTCCCACCAAGTATATAGTTTATTCGACTAAGTTACTTTTCCTATGTTAGGTTAATCGTTCAATGATTGACTATTAAATAATTTAACTAGCATAAATTCCTTAAATATTAGTACTATTGGTATTGCTAATACATTATAAGTATCAAATAAGTTTCCTATCAACCGAAATTATTCTTTCATATTTTTGGATAATCGTTACACAAAAAAAAAATTAAACATATGTAATAGTTTTCTTCAAACTTCTTCACTTGATTCTTGGTTTCTGTAGAAATGTTAACCGTTTTTGAATATCCAAATGGCGGTGAAAGTTACTTTTTGCATATTGCCACAAATTATGAGATTTTTTCAAGAACTGGACGTAAAAAGAAATGGAGAATAATATATATGTAGGTATGTAATAGGATTGTATATAAAAATGCCGCCTTTATGTTGTACAATAATTATGTAGTTGGTCACACTAAATCATCAAACAACATTGACGTCGACGTCACCAGCCTCAACATAATAAATAATTTTTTTTATTGTTGCTGTACACACTTATAATGCACGCGTGTTCTTCATTCCCCACCTGCCAACCGGCTTTTTCGATCCAAAAGCCCTGCCCTATCTCATAAGCAATGAACGAACTAAAATAGGAAGCACAAGTAGTAGAAGAGCAGAATAGCGCAACATACACTGTGGCATACAAGTGGATAGATACATAATCATTCACATTGATGCCATTTTTGAAATTCCTTGCCAAAAAGCTTTTTTTCTCTAACACATACATAGAAAACGTTTCATCACCAGCTCTTGTTTTATGTCGTTGTTGTAGATGATTTTGTACATCCGACATCCATACATACCGTGTGTAGGTACATATGCAAAATATGTTTGTGTGTGCACGTATTTGCGTACTGTGGAGCTGATTATGAAATAAATGGTTGACAAATGGTGATTGTCAAATCGATAGAAAAGAGAATTCAAAAGTGAAATTTCTCAGTTACTTTGTTTTTACAAATCCAGATTTGAATAGCAGCCCACTAAAACTATTATGCACGATTAAATTAATAGATTTAAACCGCTTTGCTTCTTTGCAACATTGCCCTATGCACAGCAGGTCCGTTCAGGGGTGTAACTCAGTTCATTGCTGTACTAACAACACACAGGAGAATGGCTAAAATCTTCTCTTGAAAGATTTATGGATAGTTACTCATCGGTATAAACCCTTCAAAATTGAAACCATAAGTAGCGACATTGGTATTCGCATTTACCTGACCAGTCCACCATTTTAAATATAAATACTACAAAATTCCTGCTCAACAGTGCTGGTTGTATACTTCATCCTCTTACTCAGATCATATGTATGTATGAGTGCCTAAGTTATTAAGTTATACCCTCGGTAGTCGCCTGTAGAGTATTTGATGACCCACCTTATAAGAGAGCCTTTTCAATTCACGTCTTCACAGTGGGTTTTCCAATGATAAATATATGTATGTATTTGATTTTATTATCATAATATAAATTTTTACTGGATAATGTAAGACCTAAAACCACATGTACAATAACAATTCAAGATCCCCATTTAGGAATCTTAATATAGAGCATCGAACTAAGCCCGAAAGCTTTTGATTTGTACAAGAGTTAAACTAAGGTCCATGGATGAAACCCACGTCCAGGAGGCAGTATTGATAGCTTGACGTAAAGTTGATGTTATCCCTTTTCATGTTAAAAGAGAGGAGCATTATTGCTTCATTTACCTCATCTTTTCTTAGAACCCCAGGAGTACTGATTCTTCTGCAGAAGTTCTGGTTAACTTTACTGACATTTTCACATTTGTCTATAATATACAATTATTTTAGTAAAGAATTAGTAAGTTTTTTGAAGCTGTGATCTGGAACAAAAAGGATTGTCATCACAATTTAAAGCCCACTTTCAATGCTCAGTGCTAGACGTAGATGTTCAGACATCGTGTGGCATGGTTGCTCATTGGATTCCGATTTCCTAAAACTGAGAATTTTAATACATAGGTACCTATGTACATACATACATACATACATATGTTTAAAGTAACCAAAATCAAAACACATAATTTAGTAATTATTAAAGATTTTGACAAGTTTGTCTCCTTTCTATTTAATCAGGCATATGATGGAAATCGATATCGAAAACGAATCAGTTTTGGAAATACATTTTAATGCATTTATAATCTAATTTTTAAAATTTTTGTTTTAAAATTCTCTTTAGTAGCCCAATATCTTTATATTTTATGTGATAAAAGTTTTTCAATACAGAAATAGGTATCTACTATTACGAAAGAATTGACTTCTAAAACTCATTCGATATCGATTTCCATCACATGCCTGAATATTAAAACTTTTACAGCTTTTATATTATTTTTCGATTAGCCCCACCGTGGTACGCAAATTTTTAATACTCTGTACTTTACTCTAGTTGGCGCCAAAAATGACGCTGCTTTTCTCCATGTTATCACATCCTTATTTATTTTGAATGTTTTATATACAACTTACATAAATTGTATGTAGTATATAGCACGTAGTACATTTTGGCACACCAGACATCTACTACATATTGTAGTACATACATACGAGTATTGACATATATGTATACTACATATAGTAGGTATGTATGTATATGTATTTGCAATATGTATAGAAAAATGTAAATACTTACTAAATTACTTTGCATTCTACGCCTAATATTATAGGTAGGTATATATGTAATCATTAATCTATGTATATATTCGTACAACGTGTAAATACATATCTACATATATGTACATATGCACATACATACATAATATATACATACCTACCATACATACAGATAAATACCTATGTATGTATGTATGTATGTAGATATGTATAACTTTATTTACTTATACCCTACCTCAAATACTGATACATACTTACGTTCGTTCGTAAATACATTTATACATATGTATGTAGAAGCACTCAACAACCATTTGTTAACCTACCATCCCCCCCCCCCCCCCCCCCAACAGCCCCAACAACAACAACAAATTCAGAATTTGTTTTAAAGCTCTCAACTCACACGTTGCCTTTTCTGGAAATCAACAAACAAAACGAGAAGAATAAATAAATAAACGAAATATAAAAAAAAATAAATAAATAACAATAGAGTATTTCAATTGTATACAATACACACATAAGTCTGTACGATTGTGTTGTATACATGTATATATGTACATATTAAATCCAACAATAAAAAGTACAATCTTTATTTTCAACTTTCTGTTTGCTAAGATTTTGTTTTGTTTCTCTCTTTCTATTTGTATTTTGTGAAAATTTTGCCCATTTTTTATGCCGGCAAAACTCGGGCTCTCTCTTTCTCTCTCTACTTTAACAAATTAAGTGAAACACTTGGGGGTCTCTCTTTGGCACCATCTCTTTTTTATTCGCAAAAGTTTTTGTTCAGTGCTGTGTTTATATTGTGATTTTGTTGTTTTAACTGTACCTTTTTGCGCTTTGCCAAATTGTAGGCATTTAAAAGCTTTGGGTCTTGTTTATTTTTTTTTTTGTGTATTTCTTGGACTCCACATCTGAGTTGTTCTCTGAATTTGTATTCTTTGAAAGGGTGTTTCCCGGCGTTGATGTCATGCGAAATTTATATTTCTTTCTCATTTTTGTGTCATGAGTTGATTTCAAAGCAAAGCTGAGTGAGTTGTCAATCTCTTGAAATTTTTGCACTCATTTGAGTTTATTTCAATAACTAAAGAGAGTTTTGTGAGTGAAAAACATTTTTCAATTAGTGTTACCATAGCATTGAATTTTTAACGGTTTTTTAATACATATATTTTTAAACATATTCGTTTTATTAAGCGAACATTCAAATTTGGAAGAGAAGATTATTTTACTGATAGCACAGAGTTGGGAATTTTGACATTTCAAAAAAAGCAAAAATCAATTTCATCTTTTTGTTAATTGCGTGTTAAAGTACATAAATGTATACATACATACTTATGTATATACATGTTAATAAGTTTTAATAATAACCACGTTAAATGCAGAAGAAATATTAACAAATTACAGTTTTTAAAGAAAAAGCTGCAGAAATATAAAATTTTTGTGCTGATAGATAGTTACTTGTCTGTATATAACTTGGACCGAAACAGTTATGTACATATGTATGTACATATATTTAAATTGATAGTGTCCATTGTGAAGCCCACCGTGAGTAGTTTTCCGTTGTAGAATAGTGACCTGGGAAAATACATACATATGTATGTACATACTTACATACATATCGTCACCTAAAATGCCCAAAGACGTAACCCTCATTATCATAATTTTACAGGAGAAGCAAAAAACGTTATAAAATGAAAACTGTTTAATTGAAAATCGCGATTTCTTCACATCTTGTCTTTAGATAGACGACAAACTTCAAGTGACGATATGTACATATCGCGATTTTCAATTAAACAGTTTTCATTTTATAACGTTTTTTGCTTCTCCTGTAAAATTATGATAATGAGGGTTACGTCTTTGGGCATTTTAGGTGACGATATACATATGTATATCGGATAGTGTTGATTTCTTATATTCACTTTCAAAATCCTGAAAAAGTTCAAGTAAAGACAGCACTTGAAAATGTAATACCACACAAATTATGTACTATTGAACTGTTAATACAAACTATAGGGTTTCCCAATAAGGGCGGGTGATATTCAAATTTAATAAAATAATCTGTGTGTGAAATATTAATGTAATAGGTAGGTATTTCTTATTTGAGATAATAAGTATGAAAAGTGGCATTGTGGAAGCTTTTTTGTGGTTGCCTGTGATATACATATTGTCTTTGAGGGAATCGGTCGAATCTGATTATTGGAATGTACCTTCCGGAAACTCCACAACAAAAAGTCTAGCAGGGTTAATATTGGTGATAAATCCACATTGCGGTGCTTGCAGTTTCATCGTTTAATTCTGAACAAGGGAAAGTGGTCATTGATCTGTATCGGTCGTCGTTGACTGCGATGTACACAATAATTAAGTACACCGGACTAAAATCAAAATAATGTAATATGCTTAAAATCAAAATAGTTAGCAATTGCTTTGTAATCGTAGAATTTCTAAAAGTAATCTCATCTCATCCTAGTTCACACCTTAATAATTCGTTTGAGAAAGATGAAACTCAAGATAGTTCCAAAACTCTCAATTTTATCCCTGTATCCTGAAAATTTGGTGATGTTAATTAGACCATACCATTGAAAGAAAAGATTTAGTTTTAAGAACCAGAATTTTAGTTTCATTTTCTCATTGCTTTTGAAAAATTCATCTGTGGCTACGAAGGGTTTAAAGTTCATTTCAATTTTTAAAATACGTTGCAGTATTGACAAGTAACCAAGTAATTTTTTTTTGCAATTATCATCTTTCTGTAACTGTAAACAGCGTTTATCTACTTTTTTACTCTTTCATAGCCTTTCTTTTTCATTACTAAACAGATCTGTTTGGACTTATGTCAGAATAACCAACGTGTGACGGCCGTATGTGAGCACTGCACTATATCTTTTACCATGTTCCAAGGTTTCATGTCCCAGTAGTTTAGGACTGTCCTCCTCAAATTCATGTAATCAGTTCAAGAGACAAATCTTCTTTAAACAGAAAGTCCCAATATTTTTTTAATAAAAATTTACTGTCTACAGTTCTCGAATATTTAAAAACTGATCTTGATATCTTGAGGTCTCCAACCTCTTTTATAACTTACTTTTTTATGGCGCAAAAATAACATGAAGGTGTGAACATTAATGACCACACTAAGTTCCTATAAGGCAGAATGCTAAAAGAAACTTCCGAAAGTGTAGTGATGATGTGCAAAAAAACCAATTAGCTCTTTTCCGGTTATACCAAGCTATAATCACTCGACCATTTTTTAACTCCATCCTCTACAACAAATCATCGGTAAGATATGTGCTACTTTCAAAACTGTCTAATTGTATAATTCTTCTGAAAAAATTGGCTGGACAATAGAAGGATGCTGTTTCTTCTGTTCACTAAAGTGTGAACTAAAGATTAAACCCTTTTCGGGCTACCTGTGAATAAGATTAATCTAGTGAAAGCAAGGTTTTCGACATCTAAGGTAACCGCAGAATGCCGGTGTTATTGAAGGGGGTTAGTGTGACATTGTAGGATAACATTAAAACAGCTGCTAGGTCATGTTATCTCCAGGGGTAACTGTATTGCTATGTATTGATCAAGCAGCAGATGATTTAACTATTCCATATCATTCCTCTTACATATTGTAAATCGTTAGTCCAACACAAGTTTGGTCAATTTGGAGAGTGTTATAAAACTGGCAGAACTTGATACGTGCAGACAAACATAATGGTACCAACTATTACAGGACACTGCATCATAGTGAGGGAGAGTGAGATTCAGCGTCTTAATTATTCTATTAGTATCCGGCCTTGGCTAAGATGACGAAGTACTTGGCGTTCTTTAGCTGTCATGTTTAGAAGAGTTGAAAAGGATGCATCTCAAATCTCTCTGCTTATTTGTTAGCGAATATTATAGGTTTTGTATGAATAAAATACTCGTTATTTGATGCAACTGCTCTTTATCCCTTGTTTAATACTATGGGATCAAAATCAGCTGCTACCTGCTTATAGGATCTAACCTAAGCTATCAGGGTTTACGTTGCGTATTTCTCACGTACCATGGCGTAGATAAATCTGAAAGTATTACTAATAGAGTATTAAAAAAACCAGCTTTTTAGAAACCCGGTTTTCGGCTATTCGAAACCGATTTCGAATGCGGTTAGAACTGACAAACCCGGTTTTTCATTATATGCGGTACTACATATTTAAATTTTTCGTGACATATTTTTATATATTTATATTGAATAATAATTTAAAGTAAAACAAACCAAAAAATTCATAATAAGTCTTATTAGTCAAAACAAGTTTTTAATTAACAATTGAGTTTTCGTCAAAAGTATTTCCAAAATTAAGACTTTTTGATACCTCAAAGGATATCTAAATATTCATATTGAAATTGCTTTATAAAAGAAAAAAAAAACGTCATAATATATGTACGTCGCAGATATGAGCTAATCAGTTGAAATCGGTCTTAGAATCAACAACTTTTTGTTTTTTTTTTTTACAAACGGGCTCTGTTCTCTTATATACATATTTGTTCGGTCGGTTCTTTCAAATAAAAAACCGGTTCCAGTTTTAGAATACTCTACTTACTAGTTTGTAAAACTAGTTTGAAACTATTTAGTCTGTCTAGTCTGTCAGCCACTTTCAAATTGTGTATCATTGAAGTACATATTAAAATATATAATATTTAACCAGACTCGTTAAAAAATAAAATTTTTCATACTTCAAGACACATTAATTTGATAGACACAGACAACAACCAGACTCATTAAGGTCATTATGACAATATTACTCTTTTGTTTTTTAGAGTTTGTTTCAATTTTTAAACCCTGAGGGTATACATATATTCGTTAATCATGCCGCGTGAAACTTTGATAATATTCATCTAAGACCCATAAAAATAGATATGTTCTGGATCCTTATGAAATTGATGGAGGCATGTCCGTCTGTGTAAGACACTCTCACGTCCAACATACAAAACTTACGAAATTTCCAGAGCAAAATTTTTTTATTTTGTTTGAAAGTTTGGTATTTAAAATCAGCAAAATCGATATAGTAGAACCAGAGCTAATGACCAAAATGTGAAGCAACTTCGATAAAAAAAAAAATTTAACCTACAAAAATGTGTAATAAATATCGATATCGAACCAATATTTTTACAGATCAACAATTTTAAACCAGAAAACATACTATATCATAGTATATTGGGTATACGGGAATTATGCTACTGGATTTTATAGATGTTAGTCAATAATTGGTAGTAGCTCCCGAATTAAGTCCACTTTCGAACATAACAACCAACCATACAACTCTTGTAAATAACGTTATTGAGAAACCACATTAGTGGATACTTGATGTAGAAGCTATCAGTCCATAACTGGTCCACTTCAACTATGCCACCCATAAATCTTTTGTAAATAATGTTATTGAGATCAAATTCAAACAAAATTAGCCTCACCTTATATCTTATCCTTTTTTATACTCTGTTTCTTAACTTGTGGTGAATATGGAAAAATGTTCTTTTAATTTTTTGTAAATTGTTAAATTACACTCAAGCTTGTTATGATCATCAGACAAACTCTGTAAATTATGGTGAGAATTGGTAATTACAATAATTATAAATGTTCAAAATTAGATAAAATTTTAAAACATTTGAAAAAAATTATGTTGTTATATTGTCAAACAATATAGAAAATATTAATAAAAAAAAACACAGAATATAACAAGTCCTATAACCAGTGTAGTTTTTGTATTTCTTATTATATTTGAGTGTAGGGTATTTCGTACCAGCCGAATATTGCACTTTAAATTGTTGTTTTTTTTTCGTTTTAGTTAAAAATAGAACACGTTGTTTAAATAAACACAAATGGTGAATTGCTGGAAATCACGAAATCATTATTTTATAATAACGAAAATTCTAATCCATTATTATCACAACTAGCTACATTATAAATAACAATACAAAATTAATTTAATAGTGACAACAATTGTTAATGGTTAATTATGTTAATTAATTATATTATGAATGTTACATCAATTAATAAAGAAAAAAGTTCACACCATAACAGGGTGTTGCAATATTTTTAATATATTTTTGAATTTTGTACCGAAAACCTAAACAAGATCAGTTAAGGAATGTTTTTTTTTTTTTTTCTTTTACGTTTGCTGCCTTTTTTTTACTTCTAGCCAAGCTTTTAGCTTGGGACTATCGCTTTAATGGGTTTATTTTTTGTTTTGGTGTTGGATAGATTATGAAGTGCCACTGCCTTGGGAAATAATAATCATTGAACCATAAACGCCCGCGTCTAAAGAAATATAGTAAAGAAATTTAAGCGAACTCAACTGTATTTTGAAGAGCGTTATGAAATCCAATAAAAATTTCAACAATGAACTGCAAAACTAAGGAACAGTGTGTGATTTAGTTGTATTTTTGCTTGTGTGTGTTATATGGCAAATAGTAGCGGAAGATATTAAAACTAAACCAAACCAATATTTTTTTTTTTTTTCGATTTTGATCAACTATCAATTTAAAGCCTGCAAAATAAACGGCGACGAAAACTTATTTTGTGTTTAAAAAAGAAAAAAAAAACTCATACATATTCTTTGTTAAAAATCGCATAAAAGCCGACAAACAATTAAGCAGTGTTTTAAAAGTATGTAATCACTACAATATTAAATCGTTCTATCAATTTCAACGTTTCCAAAAACTATTTCAACTTCGAGTCCAGTCTAGAACCATGTCTTACAAGTTCGTCCGCGTTTTCTTTTACAGTCCATCAAAATCATGGAACTGATCACATGGGCTCACAAAATATTCAGCGCTGTTTGACATTCAATATAAATAGTCACATCATCACATCTCAGCCTGACAGATTAAAAATCTATATGGTTTCCGAGTAGTGCCAATATTGATGTACAAAGCTCAATCGTATTAGTTTCAACGCCATTCCGCACATTAGGGGAATTTTGAGTTAATCCGGCAGTAAAATTTTAAAATAACTTTGAATGTTTACAGAAAAAGTGCAGTAAATTTATTTCTTATTGACCTCTGGTATATACAAATTTTAAAACTATGCCTATTTTCTATATGTGATCCGAACGATTGCACTATAGAATTTACTGATTAAGGACTGTAAAAACCGTTCTAAAATTAATTTTGTTTAACCTAAAATTATAAGTAGATCCTCTCACATATTCACGTAAACTGTTTGGAATTTCAATTAGGAAGCGAAATGTTTTCTGATTAACTACAAAACCCACATATATTTAAATTCTCTTTAACGTCTGCAGCAACATAACAAAGGTCTACGACTAAAAACACTTTTTAACTACTTCACAACTCTATAGATAGGTATACGTACTAAGGTACACAATCGCATTTCAATACAGTTTTGAAAAACTGAAAGAAAAAAAAAACAACATTAAGTTCAAGCTACATTTATCCCATTGTATGGCTGGAGCTCTAAACACAAAATGTTGCTGAAGAAGCCTCCCAGAAATCTCTAAAATAAATGACGAAGTAATATAAGAAAAACTGGTAAGGAGTAGAAGAAGATACAAGCAACAAGTTAATGATAAAGAAACAAAAAACTACATCGTTATTTACCTGTGCGCAAATTCACAGAATCAGCGCGCATGCGCCAATGTTAATCAAACCTTTATTTAAGTTTTTTTTTTCATATTTTTCCTCTTCATCTTCGTGCATACGAGTATTCACGAAATCTACAATGAAAATACCATTCAGTACATTTTAACGACTAAACGACAAACTTTTCGACTGTCTACCCAAAAAACGGTCTAAACAATATATACATATGTATGTACAATACAGTATATATGTATGTATGTATGTATACGTATACTCGTTCCTACCAAACTCAAAAGCAACCAACCTCCTCAACAACTTGTAGTACAAACTAAACCACTCTACACCAGAGACCTGCGCCGATCAAATATGACGGCGGCGGCGACTGACACTAAATATTGTCGGCGAAAAAAAATCGGCTGTCAGTCGGTTAAAAACAAATTGCTCAAATTGTAAAAAATAAGTAAAAATTAAAACTGAAATTCAGACAATTTATTGAAATTACTAGAGACTTAAGCGTGCCCCGATAGACTAGGCGATAGTGTGCCGGACTAGCAGTCAGAGGTTCGATTCCCGCCAAAGACTCTGGGTGTTTTCTGCAGACAAGCCAGAAAGCTTCGCAGTTTGTGTTTGTAAAAAAAAAAAAAAAAAAAAAAAAAAAGCGGCGACGGCTCGAAATCGGCTGTCAGACAAATTGCTCAAATTATAAAAAAATAAGAAAAAATTAAAACTGAAATTTCGAAATTTATTGAAATTACTAGAAACTTATATCAGAAGCGGCGGCCGATTTATGCCAAACAAATTTTTGGCGGCATTGGCTTTTCAAATTTATCGGCAGTCGATTCGGCCCAGGTCTCTGGTCTACACTCGTATTGCTACTTATGAATTGTGAAGTGTTTTTTTACTCCACTACTTTCTTGTTTTCTATATGCAAAAAATTAAGTTTGTTTTTTTTTTTTTTTTTAACGCATAAGTTGTGTTGTAGTTTGTTGAATGAATTGAAAATTCTTTTCAAGTTTTTTTTTGGGATGATCACGTTTTGCCCTGAAAGCGTTTCTCAGTGTGTGTGTGTTTTTTTTTTCTTAAACTTTTATTTGCCATTTCATTGGAAATCATTTAGACCCCCAGTCTAATACGGTCAAAAAACGACAACAACCACAAAAGGATTATTTCTACATGGTATACTCCAACTCAAGAAAAAATGTGAAATAAAAAATGCCGGCTTTTGTTTTCTTATAAATATTCCAGATAATTTGACCAAGAGAATAAATAAAAAATCGCTTTTTTATCTTAAAAAATAGATGGGATTAAAGATCACATACTTTTTAATTATTAAGATTATTATTATGCTTTTTTGTGGTGTTATTTTTATTATTGTTGTTATAAATAAGTTTCAAAAAAAATATATTTGCTTTATAACTATTTGATTTGCCATTGTGCAAAATTGATGAGAAAGAAATTCATTCAATGGCTTTCTAATGATATTTATGCAAAAACCATAAAACTAAATTTCACCATTATTTGTGATTTTCAAGATCTTGATATTATTTGATTTGTGTCTATTTTTGTTGTTGTGATAAGATCTACAATAAAATTAAGCAAATAAAACTATGGTTATGATTTTTAAATGGTTAATGGCCGAATTCACAGTCTTTAGTTAGCTAATGACAAAGGTTTAAATAATGATTCTTTATTCGCAATGCTTAGTTTGCCATAAGAATAACAAGTAATAGTTAAACAATAGTTAGTATTTTAGTTTACCAATGGTTAACTAAAGACCGAGAATTCGGCCATAAGTGGTAAAATGTTAGTTTACTTTTATACCTATACAGTTTTTGAGAGATCGTTAGAAGAAATATAGATATGTATTTCAATAAGCCTTCGGATTATTATGAGATGAGCTGAAAGATGTTGAATTTGACCTTGGATTTTGGTATAATAATTTGTTTGTTTCTAATTTATTTTAAGCCAACTGTAAATAAATGATGCTGTAGATTGCAAACTATCATGGTAAACACCATGGGTATGCATTCGAATAATGATCGTTCGAATAATCGAAAATTTTCTTACGAATAATTCTTTGAAGAATTCGATTAATTTTAATTTGTTTAATTTGTTAATTTGTTTCTTGACAACATTCAGTTTCAATTTTATTATTTGATATTTAATAAAAAAAAAAAAATAGTAAACGAGTTTGGAAACTGTAGAGTCCACGAAATATTGGCAATATCGAAACTATGTACATATACACATACAGTTAGGGGCTTAAGTTTTCGTACATACCCAAAATTTCATTTTAAATCAAAAAATTCAATTCTATCTGAATTAAACCAGTGTCATTCTCATAACCTAACCTAAAATAATGTCGAATGAGTTGAAGAAAGAGATATTGAAGATGATGCCGTCGAAATAGGCAAAGAACATAATTACTAAAAGGTACAAGTATGTATGTAAATGATATTTTTAAAGATGATAATTTTAGCAAGCAAAATTGCCGTATATGGAACGAAGCCAACCTTTACGAGGTTTTATTGTTGATAATATATCTGCAAAAGGTTACATTGGTCTGTACTTCTTGCGAAACGGCGATCATGATGAGGTTTTCTTATCATTAACATGGAGAAATCGATTCAATTCATATTGAAAGCAAAACAGATAGTAAGATTTACACACTGCACTGTGGTTAAAAAGTAGGATTTTTTTTGGCATAAAGTCAATTTTTTTTTTGATTCATATTTTGAAATTTAACTGATTTCTTTATTAGAAAAAAATTATTAAATATAAATTTTGCTGACAACCATTTCTTGCTGGCATGCTTTTAAAGTCAGCTGATTAAATATCACTTTGTTTTGGTACAACTGGCGACAAACATCAGCTGAGTTCGAATGCTTGTGAAAGTTGAAGTTGAATAAAATTAAAAAGTGTTGTTAGGGAAAATATTAGTGGAGGTATGTAAAATTATTACCTGCTACCAATTTGGTCATTATTATATGTTGTTGTCCAATTGTGCAATGTTTTATTTTGTATTTTATTTGTGTTTCGTGGATTATAATTTTTGAAGAGAACTTGGAAATGACAACATATTAATTAAATTGTGTAGATTAATGAATAACTAACCATTATTGCTCCAATTTGTTCCATTTAAAAATAATCGCTTTTAAAGGTAAAACCTAGTTGCATGTCGGCCAGATCGGTTATATACAGTGGGTGGCCAAATTATTAGTTACACATGCAAAATTGTTTAGTTTGAAGCCGTATAACATTTTAAAATAGTGAAAATTTATCATTTTAGTTGTTCTTTTAGGTGAATTAAGTGTTTCTATTTCAATTAAAAATAAATTCTTTTGTTTTAAAAACATATATTTGAGGAAAAGAAATTTTTTGAAAAAAAATCTTAATATTTCGTAGAACATCCTTTGGCATCAATTACAGCTTGCACCCTTTTTGGCATGCTCTGAATGCATTTTTGAAAATTTTTTTTAGTTCTTCATCGTGATGCCAGACTTTAATCAATGCCTCTATAAGATTTTGTTTGTATAACCTCAAAATTGCATATTTCACACTTCAGAGCAGAATGATCTACAACTGCACTCTAATGTTACCAATCATTGTTGACACTGCACAAAATATTTAACAGTATTACCAGAATTAAAATACGAAAACATCTGGTACAAGAAACAGATTTATATACGTATTAAAAGCGGTTGAATCTTAATTAATAAGAAAAACTATAGTGTAACTAATAATTTGGCCACCCACTGTACCAGCTATATGAAATAGTGCACTAAATCATATAAAACTTGGTAGGTCATCTTGGTAGCATAAAAAATGTACACAAACTAAATTTCAATTCAATAGCTTCAAAATTAGAGACTGTGGTGGCGGTGTTACAAATGTGGGCAGTTATATATTACCAAGATTTGTACAATATCCGATTTGTGCTTTGGCTCGTTATCCTGATAAAATAAAAAATCTGATCTCATACTCAGGTTCTCTGCGCTTTCCTACAAGTTTTCCTTCAGAATCTGAAGGTACTTAAACTTGTCCAAGATTGTTTCAGCAAATGTTAAATTCCTAGTACCAGCAGCTGGCACACACATACACTGTTGGCTTTAGGTTGTCTTTATTGAGTTCTGTATTTGAACCGAATATGTTAAATTCAAATTCATCGGCGAAGATGACCGCATTCCAAAATGCAGATTCCTTGCAAACATGTTCTTTGGCGAAATTTAGCCTGCACAGTCTCTTTTTCGGATTTACAAATGGTTTCTTGCATGTGACGCAATACATGTGGAAGCTTTAATTTATGCGATTTATCGCTGTGAGTGGCCATTTTGGAAATGGTTTAAAACCAATTCTCGTTGTTCTATCGTTGTGCGCGGACTCATTTGAACTATTTTAAATTTACACTTGGCGTTACAAAATCGGACTTACAATTCAACATAAAATATTGATAGAAGTAGAAAAAAGAAACAGGAAAAACTAACAACGCTGCATTGAGTTTTCGGTACAGTAAATATTGACTGCATAAAATAAGGTGTGACGTGAAGAAAAGATAATTTTTTTTAGTTTTAATATACATATTAAAATGTAGATTTTTGCAATAAATGTTTTTTGTTTGTTCGACTATAACATTTATTCTTTTAAATGACACCCAATTTCTTTTTTAAGTTCCTGTTAGTTTTATTTTTATGGAGATTTCGAAAACAAAAAACTGCACTGCATAAAATAAGCTGTGAGCCACTGTATGTATGGAAATACTCCTTTAGGTTTAGCCGCTGATGAGGAAATAAAAACTCTATTGCAATCCGCAGAAGAATCTGATCTGATAGTCCAGTATTCAAGTTTCACAAAATGCTGATTTATTTGAGGCTATTAAAGGAGATAATATTAATGAAGTAAAGCGTCTAATAAGCGAAGGAGCAGATGTTAATGCATCAGATGGAAACCGATTTACTCCTTTAGGGCATGCTATTGTCAAAGGAGACAAAGATATGGTTTCGCCTTTAATTGATAACAAAGCAGATGTTAAGCTGTGAGCCACTGTATGTATGTATATACATTAATTTTTGATATCACTACAAATTCTTTAGCAAGCTAAAATTCGTAGCAATACTTCTATAAATTAAATAAGTTTAATTCAAATGTTTGTATGTTCTCCCAACACTCGAATATTTCATTGAATTAAACAGTGTAAAATAAATCTTTCAAATTGCAAAGAAGTATCTAAGCTAAACTTGAAAAGCTAGAAAATTCAGAAGATAATAATAAAAACGGAAATCATAATAAACCAAAATCAAACATAAATCCAACCAAGCCAACATCTAGCCATCCCACACACCTTGAAATGTTTATGGTGACACAGTCTCCTACAATTTTTGCAACAAAAAAAAAAATTCGAACACACATAAACAGTCACACTGAGAAGTAAACAAACAGCAACAACCTTTTGAAACTGTGTCAAACTGCGCAGACTCAGCCAACCATGTAAACATGGTTAAAATTGTTGTTGTTGGAGTCTATCATTGAGGCAAACTGTCTGTCAGTTAGTCATTCACTTATACGTTTAGTCACAGCTGACATACACACACACACACACACACATGAATTCATTCATTCTTTTGTTCATTCTTATACTCACGACTTTTTTATAATTTTTGTTGCTGCTGTGTTTTTTTTTTTCATTGATTGTTTGTAGCAGCCCCAGTTGCAGTCACAGCAGCAACAAAACTCTCGTAACAATTGCAAATGCAACTGAACAATGACAATTATAATGATGAAGCCGCAGCAGCAAGCAACAATTATTGTTTGTTTGTTTATTTTTTTTTTTTTTTTGATGTGTTGTTGGTTGTTTTTTATAATCGTTGTTTTTTTCAATAGTTTGAAACTAAATTTTTCACATTCTTTTGTAAATGAATTTGAAGCAAGTTGATTTTTCATAAAATAAAATATTTATGTCTGTATATACCTAGTAAGTAATACAATATAATAATTTTCATGAATGAAAACTGAAACTCAATTAAAAAGTAATAACAAATATTCATATAATGTACATGTATATACAACTAACTGACTGACTCTAGTCTCAACTAGAAATTCACTATGGATGAAGTTTTGTGTTTTGTTTTTTAAGTACAACTTTAAAAATAATAATAATCTGCGATTCACATTTGACAGACATACCAACTAGGGATGCCAATCCCGAAATCCCGATTTGTCAAATCCCGAATCCTGGGATTTGTTTTAAAAAATCCCGGGATTTGTGTAAAAAATCCTGAGCAGTATAATTGTTTTCATCTTTTTTTTTATCATACACAAATACATACAAAACATCTTCACTAAATCAATGTTTTTTAGCATTTTTATTAAGAGAAAATAATAGAGACCTAATGACAGATTTCACATTAAAACACAATTGAAAGGTCAGAAACATTTCAAAATTATTTACAAAGTCAGCAACAAAAATTAAAATTTTAAAAAAGTATGTTGAAAAAATGAAGGTTAAAGAATAGAAATTAATTTTGGATTACCAAACTCGAAAGCACTATTTGATGTTTCTACGGTTTCTGCATATGGAAATTCCTATAAAAAAGCTTTAATAGATTTTAAATCTCAACAGATGACAGACGATAGTGAAGGCGTTTGTCGCAGAGATGCATACGTCTGCTGATGTTGCACTTTTATTTAAGCTCAAATAGATATCATACAGTGATTGTACGTGTATATTAAGCGATGAACTTGTGAAACCACAAAGCAAGAAGAAAATTATGATTTACTCAAAAATTTAAAATTCATTGAATAATGAATAAAAAATAGAAATTAGAGTTATGAGAAAATGTTTGTTTTCAAACGTATTTACATTTAATATAAGTTACTTTTTTAAAATAATTAAATATTATTATTAATAAACCAATTTTTTTTTTTAATATTTTCCCAAGCGACTGTAGTCTTTAGTATATAGCAATATATACAATATTGCAAAAACAAATGCAATTTTTTCCAGCTTTAAATACATATGTATTTAAATTGTTTAATTCGATGGATGGGATTTTGAACCTTAACTGTATTTAATGTTTTAGTGAGATTTACGAGGACGGTTCGGAAACTTCTTAACTTAGAGCATAAAGCGCGGTATAAACATAAAAAAGTTAAGTATTTTGGAAACTTCCATCTGATCTGGCAACTTCTTCATATAGAAACAGGGACCAAATTACCGCATTCGATATCGAGTAAAATTGATCGTAATTTTCTTATTTGAAATTATGGCATGCGATATCGAGCAAGAAATTTAGTACATTTTAGCATAATTTCGATATCGAAATCATTTTTCGATACGGTAGCTCATTCGATCACGAATGCGGTAATTTGGCCTCAGGTGTTCAAAAAAGACGCATCCGCGATTCTTTTACAATGGAAAAATTTGCGGTGTCATTATATATTTAAATAAAAAAGGTTTATCGGGACCAAAAATTCATAATGATATGGTGAATGTGTTAGGCGAAAGTGCTCCTTCATATGCAACAGTAAAAAATTGGGTTGCTGAATTTACGAGTAAACGTGGTCGTACAAGCATTGAGAATGAACCACGTAGTTGACGTCCAAAAACAGCAACAACAACAGAAATTGTAGCCAAACTGCATAATATGGTATTAAATGATCAACGAATAAAAAAGCGTGAAATAGCTAATATCATTGGCATTTCAAATGATCGAGTCCATTTAACTTTGCATGAAGAACTACAGATGAAAAAAGCTTTCTGCACGATGGATGCCGCATTTGTTAACAGTCGAACAAAAACTCATAAGAATGAAACTTTCTCAAGATTGTTTAGATCGTTTTAAGAAACATAACTTAACTGTTGATGATACATGGATCCACCACTATATTCCAGAGGCAAAAGAACAAATGCAATGGACTGAAGCTGGAGGAAGTGCCCCAAAGAAGGCAAAAACCATGCAATCGGCTGATACGGTAATGGCAACGGTTTTTTGGGGCTTTAAAGGTATTTTATTGATCGACTATCTGCAAAAGGGTAAAACAATAAGTTCTGAGTACTATTGCAACATTTTGGATCAATTAAATGTAAAAATTCGAAAAAAAAACGTCCTGGCTTACAACGCAAAAAAAAAATAATTTTTCAGCAAGGCAACACAGCAGCGCATAAAAGTGTTTCAACAATGGCTAAAATCAGCGAATTAAAGTACGAGTTGCTTGACCACCCACCTTATTCTTCTGCTTTAGCTCCCAGTGAATTTTACCTGTTCCCAAATCTAAGAGAAAATACCTAGTTGGCACGCTTTTTACCTCAAATGAAGATGCCTTTTTTAAAGGCATTGAGGAAAACTATTTTATTCAAGGGATAGAATTGCTATATAAGCGTTGGACTAAGTGTATTGAAGTTTCAGGAGATTATATTGGAAAATGTTTTTGAAACACTAACTACTAGGTGGCGCAAAAGTAATCCTCCTATCAGAAAATGCTGTAAATTTTGCGATTGGTCCCTAATGTCAGTTCTGTTTTGACATTTGTGTAGTAAACACATGCGAAATACACGTTAATAAACAATGTTACGCTACACTGCTCCAGAACGCGGAATATTGCACCACCAAGAGGGAGATGATTTTTCATCAAAAATAATCATGAGTGATGAGGCCCATTTCCTTCTTAGCGGGTACGTAAATAAGCAAAATTAATGCTTCTGGGGCACTGAAAATCCGCGTGTAACCCACGAAGAGCCATTACACCCGCTCAAAGTCACTGTATGGTGTGCTGTTTTCGCTGGAGGAGTCATCGGACCTTTTTTGAATGGTGAGCGCTACAGAGCAATGATCAACGAGTTCTTTTTGCCGCAACTTAATGAATTGGGATTGGAAAACAGGACGGTTTCAACAGGACGGTGCAACGCACACACTGCACGTGCCACAATCGATAAGCTGAAGGATGCATTTCCCGGGCGCCTAATCTCCCGTTTTGGCGATTTGCACTGGCCAGCAAGATCGCCTGATTTGACTTCTTTTTGTGGAGCGTTTTGAAGTCGCGGGTTTATATATGTAGAATAATCGAATAAATAGAATAAACGGTTTTGTGTTAATTTATCGTTTCATAAGATTTTCATAATTTTGTAATTAAAATTAGTAATAATTTAAGATTATTCCTTTTTAATTTAATGTGTATAAAATTTAAATTATTAGTATTAATTAACCTTTATTTTTTGATGATGAATTTTTGAATTTCAAAGATCGAAAAATCCGTCTACTACAATATAAAATTATATTTATAGTTCTAAAAAGAAATATTTTATATTTTTATAAAAGAAAAATAGTGAAGGAGTTTGGAAAGTGTAGCTTATGGGATGAAAAAATTTATATATTACTAAAACATATTAATTCATCGGATTGAAATAACTACTTTAGGTACTGTCACACTTGGCAAATATTTACTCAAAAAAGCGTAACCACTTGTTTTAGCACAAATTTGTTTGACGTTGTTTACTCTTACAAAAGTTTTGCAAGATCAAACAGCATCAAATAAAATAAAACTAAATATTTGTCATGTCCTGTCCTAAATAAACAAAGTTTTTTTTTTTAATAAATAAACGAGTTCAAATATATTATATTTAGTGGTTACGTCTTTTTAGGCAAATATTTGCCAAAACACATCAACTTTATTTTGAACTGGAAGTTTTTCCAGATGAGCCATGGGTGCCAAAACAAGTTTATATATATCCTCCACTTTACTATTGAAAAATTAAACCTGGTATTCCTTAAGGGTATGATTGCCGCAGACATAGCAAAAGCAGTCAAGTTTTTCCAAACAGTCAGCCATTTTGATAAACAAACAGCTGTTTTCATCGTGTTGCCAATTTTCCGGTCTTTTTGTTTTTTTTTTTCTATTTTTGTTTTATTTAATACCGGCACTTCCATTTTATACTATAAAATATTTTTAACGCTTTGCAAATTTTTATTTTGTTTTGAAGGGAAAACAAACTTTAAATGTCAAATTCAGGGATGATATAAACAAAAATAGTGATTTTAGTAGTGGCATCATTCATTTTCAGAGTTGATTTCTTTAAAGTTAGCAGACGTTTGCAAATTGTTGATGAATAAACATTTTGCCAAGAAACTGCTAAGTCAAATCTATATTCTAGTTAGCAGCTGGTTGACCGCAGTTTACAAACAGTTACCAACTTTTTATTATGCATAACGCTGATTGTTACTTCGTTTTTAATGAAGATACAATAAATAAATAAAATACAAAAAAAAGTTTCGAACTACAGGAAAACCTAGATACAGAAGGGATTAGCAAAATTTCAGTTATAATGTGCTCAGTGAGTCACTTCTGGTAGCACGAAAGCTGTGACATTAACTAAACGTAATGTTACGGTGTCCAAATTAAATTATGCATATTTAATTTCCAATCGCTATTTAGGAATATGAATCAAAATAATTTGAGACTGAAGACATTTTTTTCTCAATCGCTTATCAATTAGTGAAAACACTGTATGTCAAACCTAAATGTTTGCTGCGGTCTTAATTGAACTAGAACTAGACCTGAGAAAATAATATAATTGAACATATCCCTAATATGTTTAAAGTCGGGTACCATTTTTTCGTTAAGCTCTTGTCCTGATCAGACTCATGTGTTAATTAACAATGGTCCTTAAGAGTACTTTCAGTTTTTATTCTTCATCAGATCAGTGTTATTAGATTGTTTAAAATTCGCTAGATTTTATATTTACCAACAAAGTTATTTTTGTTAGTTCAACAGAATAACATTTTAGTAAGTTCATAATAATAATATTTGAAGTTGATCATTTTATTTATTACGCATTTTATTTTTAGCACATATTTTTTATTTATTGTAGGTATTTGTGTTACTTTTTGTATGTATTCCTATTGTACTTTTCTTAGAAAATAAATAAAAAAAAAACAAAGAACTTTTTAAACTAAATATTTGCAAAGCTGTAGTTTTCTTCTACTCAATTCAATTTCATTAAGTTTCGTGATACTTTAATTTTTATCTTAAAGTTTAAATCTGTTTAAACGTTTTTAAACACTTTTTGTTGTTGTTTTTTTTTTTTTGCTTCTTTTCTTGTTACGTCATTTCCGCTTGTGAGTAGCAAGAAACAACACGTACAACAAACTAACATACACAACAAATATCAGCAGACATACTTCCCAGCAAGCCATATGAGTCCGAAAAGAGTATTTTCTGACACCTTTTCTGGAGCGTTCATGCTCTTTATGAGCACAAAAAACAATCATTATTGCTCCAAAAATCTTCAGAAAAGAGGGTCATTACATTCGAAAATGGTCCGTCAGAAAGAGCTCTTAGATAATGTCAGAAAAGAGTCATTTATGAGGGTTTTTGGGGTTTAGAAAGAGCTCTTAGGCCCCTTTCAGATTAGGCAACTTTATTTGCGCAAGTCTTGTGTTTGTGGGTGTGAGAGGAAAGGTCGATTGGAAGGAGATAGAATTGCCGAATTGTTAAGTACAGGCTTGTTTGTACTTGGCAATTCTGTTGCTGCAATCATTTTTGTCTTGGGATATTTATTTGTTTTTGACGTTCAAAAGAAAAAAATAAAAATGAAAATTATACTTGCGCAATTAAAGTTGCCTAATCTGAAAGGGGCCTTACATCATGTCAGAAAAGAGTCATTGCAATTTTAAATACAAAAAATTTAAAGTTTTTTATTATTTTTTTTTAAATTGTTTTTACTTAAACAAAAAAGGAATTCATTTACAAATAAACTAAATTAAAAATGGAAAAAATTAAATAAATTGTATTTACATTAAAAAAAAAATAAAATGGAATTCATTTAAATAAAATATATAAAAATGGAAAAAAAAAAATAATTTTTTAAGGAAATTTTTCTTTCGCTCCGAAAATGTTTTTTAGTTGGACACTTTTCTGACTCCTTTTTCGGAGCGCTCCTAGAATGGTATGCTGGGTTACTACAAGTTGCTGAGATGAATATTTAGTATATTAAGACAAACAAATCCATATAAATTGTTCATGCACACTTCCCAGCATACCATTCTAGGATCGCTCCGAAAAAGGAGTCAGAAAAGAGTCGAACTAAAAATCATTTTTAGAGCGAAAGAAAAATTTGCTTAAAAAATTATTTTTTTTTTCATTTCTATATATTTTATTTAAATGAATTCTATTTTAATTTTTTTACTGTAAATACAATTTATTTATTTTTTTTTTATTTCTAATATAGTTTATATGTAAATGAATTCCCTTTTTGTTGAAGTAAAAACAATTTAAAAAAAATAATAAATGTGAACTTTAAATTTTTTGTATTGCAATTGACTCTTTTCTGACATGATGTAAGAGCTCTTTCTGAGCCCAAAAAAAACCTTCATAAAAGACTCTTTTCTGACATTATCTAAAAGCTCTTTCAGAGCCCAAAAACCCCCTCATAAAAGACTTTTTTCTGACATTATCTCAGAGCTCTTTCTGACGGACCATTTCCGAATATAATGACCCTCTTTTCGGAAGGTTTTTGCAGCAATAATGATTGTTTTTTGGGCTCATAAAGAGTATGAACGCTTCAGAAAAGGTGTCAGAAAATACTCTTTTCGGACTCATATGGCTTGCTGGGTTATGCTATGAGTATGTACATATGTATGAGAATTTATTAACATGCAAACACATGTATGTACATACAAACATATGCCTAAATATCAACATTTAAAATTTGGTAAATATGTGACAGTTTGAAAAGTCCTTTTACATTTAAAATGCTGAAATTGAAATGATTACTGATTTATTTTATTTGGCACAATCGTTCTTACTATTTTTAGTTGTCATCTTTTACATATAGTTTAAATTTACTTTCAAGATTGCCCTCATACTTTATAGGTATATGCCTTTGTGTGTGTGTGAAAAATGTCTATAGAAACAATTATTTTAAATGCTTGAGGCAAAGCGACAATTTATATACATTTGTGTACAAACCGACTAATTGTAAAACTTACATTATTAATATACATATTTATATATGTAGATGTAGATGTACATAGTATGTATGAAAAGAAATATTCATGTATAGCAACGTTGTAAATATTATTACTACGATCCAAAATACGAAACGAAACGTAGTCGTACTTCGTTAATCGCAATAATCCGTCTCAATAGAACATCTGAGTATTTAAGACTGTGATGGTTAATGATTTATAATATGTTGCTACGGAAATGCTTCGGAGTGACCCTATAGAAGAATTTATAGCAACTATATGGCCTTCAATTTTGAGAAAAATATAGGAAAATGTTTATAAACTGATCAAGTTGAGCATGAGCATAATTTTTTTAAAACATGAGATGTAGGTTTCTCATTTCGACATATTTTAAGTTGACAGTTGACTGAATTTTAATAAAATGTTCTTAATTAAACGAGAATTATTTATATTAAGTGTTTAAGCAGATATTAAATGAATGTCTACTTTTATAACTGTTTATAAAAATGTCATTACTATAGCACTTCTAAGTAATGTAGTTAGAAAAGTACTTAACCAGTAATAGCTTGGCATTACCAAAATTTTACTGGGTACTTAAATTATAGAATTTAGTTTGTCCACCACTGGCATATTTCCTATGACCATAGTAAAGAATTTTTACTATAAAACTCCCACTTGCTTGATAATAATTTTATGAATGAATGTTTTTTTTTGTTTTTTATTAAACTATGAGTCATTTGTTGTAGTTATTGTCATGTAAAGTATTTATTTTTTTCCATGTTTGTATGTAAAATTTACAAAAATAATCAAATATGGCTAATGTATCTATGTATACACTATTTATATTATATGCACGTTTAATGTTCTTTGTTGTTGTACTAGTAGTTTTACTATAATAAAAAAAATTATTGGAAAAAATTATTAATTATTTTAATTGTAGACATGCAATTTAATTGATTCTATTTTTAGACAGGGTTCGTTCTAATGAAGACATATAGATAATGAGTTTTTATCAATGGCATTTTTTGTCAGACTTATTGTGGTTGTAGTTTTTTGTTTTATTACACTGTGTAACAGGAAATTGTAATTTGAAATTAAAGTACACCATCATAATTTGATCGAAACTTCAAAAGATTTTATTTTTTATAGTTCATTTTTAGCGTTTTAACTTTTATCATTGCAAATTAAATAACTTTTAGTATTAATTAATTTTATGGTAAATAATCTTTAACTCACTTTAAACGGATATCAAATTACGTTATAAATTTTTAAAATCTTTTGGGGATTTTGCCTTTGTGGATTCAATTTTATTCTTATTCAAGTTACAATCGCAGATCTTAAATCTGTTGCACAGTGTTTAAGTTTGTGTCCTGTTCAATTGAACATTGCATATGTATCGGATTTTACTATCTGCATTAGACTCTTTATATATTGAAATCCTGTTAGGAATTACTTGAAAATTTCTTTTTGTTTGACAAATAAATATTGTATGTATATGATAACAAGAAGTATAGCATACTGATATACAAAATTGTTTTCTTTTATTAAATTTTAGTTCTTCTGTTTTACTCATTTTATTGCTTACCATCATTATGTCCGTATTAAACCATATAACCACTTTGGACAGCTATTCAGTAGTCTCCAATGCAGCACAGTCGATACACAACATTTTCTATAGAAAATTATTTTTTAAAACTTTTCCATGGGAGAAAACTAATACAAAACTTGTCTAGTTTCTAGGTGATAGGGACCGGTTCTGTAACTTAAACATGGTTCTGTCCAAGCTGGTGACAAATTGGCAATTTCAGGCAGTCTGTGACAGGTATGTTGTCTATATTTTGCCACAATTGTCTTATGCGACCACAGAAGCTTCTTCAACTGTTTTTAGTTAATTTTAGTTCTTCCGTTTTACTCATTTTAGAGCTTTGTAACCAATTTGGAAACATATATACTAGGCTAAATGTACCATAGTCGATTTTGGAAAATTCAATATTATTCTATAACATCGTGAGGCATAAAATATTTTTTCTTAACTTTTGCTGAACCATTTTTTTTATATCCTCCACCACGTTTGTGAAACATGGATAATATTCATCTGAGACCCAACAAACTACATACTCGTATATTCTTGATCTATTTGAAATTCTAAGTCGATTAAGTCCGTCTAAAATAAACTTGACAAAATTTCCAGAAAACTGTTTTATATTTTGCCAGAAAGTTTGCTATGGAAAATCAGCAAAATCGGTTAGTAAAACCAAAGTTGTGGACCAAAACTTGAGATTACCTTCATAAAAGTTTGATATTTTCACCAATTTGTTTAAATATATTGCAGATAATGCCATAAAGTTTTGTGTACGTTATTTCTCTAATAAAGGCTGAAACTGTAATGAAAATAGTAAGAAGCGGTCAATGATTTCTCAAAGACCCCATAATAAATTTTTTTCCGAAATATGTCTCAATGGTACATAAATGACTATAAAATTACAATATCAGTACAAAATTCAGCAAAACTATGTTTCATGTAAGAAAACAAAATTTTCTTTGATGACCCCATATAAAGTCCACCTCGAAATTCACTTAAATACGTATAAATCAGTTAGAAACTTTACAGAGATTATCGTAAACAAAAATCATACTTTGTGAATTTCGGTCCATATTTAACCATATTCCCCATATAAAGTACACTTCCGAAAATCACTTAAATACTCTTGAATCTCTTAAAAATAACAGCATCGATAAAAAGTTTCACACGGATCATTCTGCTGTATTAATCTGATGGATTTATTATGTTCAAGTTCGTCATTATATATCCTCATATGTATAAAATTCTTCCGAATTTCATGAGGATCATTATATAATTGCTCATATCTCCGATATAAGGACTAATTCCGGAAAACAAGTTAAACCACTAAAAGGTTCAATAAATATCAATATCCAACCAACATTTTAAAAAGATCGGTAATTTTATTACAAAAATCATACTAATATCGGTTACACGGCAATTATACTCATCTGTTTTGTAGCTGTTAGTCAATAATTAGCAATAGCTCCCATATAAAGTCCACTTTCGATTATCACTATAAAAACCATAAAACTCTTGTAAATAACATTATTGAGATGAAATTCGACCAAATAAAAATGACGTTACTGATAGTGGCTTTGGAAGCTTTCAGTCCCTAATTATTCCACTGCTTCTATGACACCTATAAAACTCTTATATGTAAAAATAAGCCCCATATTGAAACTTTAACATTTTTTATACTCTTTTCCTTAACTTGTGGAGAATATGGAATCGGATAATGTTTTTTTTTTAATTGTATAAATTGTTAAATTATATTAAGGCTGTTATGATAAACAAATGAGCTTTTTAAATAATGATAAGAATTGCTGATTACATTATTTAGAAATGTTTAAAATTGGCTAAAATTTCAAAACATTTGAAATAAATTATGTTGTGCGTAATATTGACTTTCAGAAAATAAATAAAATACTAATCAAATTTGAATAAGATTATTATAATCCTAGCACCAGTGTAGTTTTGTAATTCTCAATATTTTTAGGTGGTGGGATATTGAGGAAGATAGTAATCTCACTTGTTTTTATATACTTTGAAACAGTTTCTGTATGAGTTAAAAAAAAAAGAAACTAATTTTTAAATAGTAAATTTCAAAATAAGTTAATTTTTGAATTATCAGTTTATTTCACAATAAATCTAAAATGTTCGTAGCGAAGATTTTTCTTTAATTTCACAACTGTGAATCCCCTACTACAATCAAAATATTTGCTAAATTAAGTTTTCGTATTAATTTAACATTTAAGTTTGGTATTTGAAAAATGCCCATTTCATTTGTATATGAAATACCTTGCATGTAGTAATAACTTAATCGTTCAATATTTAAAATAAGTATCACTAATATACATTGAACAATTACATATCTGATTTTACCAGTAATAATTACAATTACATAAATTCAATTTGGTCAAGGGTTGTACAATTTATTCTCTCTCTCGCTCTCTCTCTCTATGGCAAATTTTTCTATCAGTGTACATTACACGTGTATTGCAGTTTGTTTTTATGGCAAAATATTACATTCAATTCATTACATCCACTTAAATTGACTGATTTTATGTGAAAAATGCGCTTTAAATGAAAGTGAAAACGCAGCAGAGGTGCGCCAATCATCTTAGTGGCACCAATTCAATTTATAATAGTTGCTTGTTGCTAAAGCGCATGCGCGCACTCAATTCCATAGTTTTTATTTAACCCCCCCGTACGGGGAGAGTATTTGTTTCATTTTTTAGTCTAGATTTTAATGCACATTCTAAATATTTAGCAGAGCCTGGTAGGCAACATAAAATGTGGATTACGGCAATCACATAAACCTGTTTTATTAGTTGCCAACCAACCAACTCCTCCCAAGATATTGCAATGATCCAAAACCATTAAAGCAAGAACAGATACAACAAACTAAACTGCAAAGTCTTGGCTCATATGATTTTTTATGGCTTAAAACTAACACTGAACAAAACCAGTAATGGGAGAGAAAAACTATGAAAAGAAACTTGGAAAATTGTAGGTTGAATTGTAGATTTGTTAAGTTTCAGTTTTCAGTTGAGTTTTTTTTTCTAGATTTTAAATAAAGATCAGGCACCAACGATATGAATGAATGAGAAAAAGCAGGGGGGGGGGGGTTCAATTTAAAACAATTTGTAACAAATTACAGCTTAAAGGGAATTTCGGCCACATTGTTGTTGTAGTTGTTGCTGTGCAGGCAATGAACCACCATGAATGAAGTTTATATGATTTTTTTTATAAAAAATATGTAGATAAATTACAACAAGGTGCAGCATTGAAAATAAAATATTTACATTTAAGCCAAATCGTTAGCATAGTGACCCAGTTTTGTCTATAATACGAGTATGAAAGAAAAACCATAAAATATGTAAAGAAAAAAGAGATTTCAAGATTATTTTACAATTGAAAATATGGTATCAAGGATTTAAATTAATGTAGCGTGGTTTACTCAAATAGATTTATTAAAGCTAATAAATAATAATGAATTTCTCAAAGCATCTACAAAAAATTTAACTCAATTGTCCAAAAATTACGCTATTCGATATCAATTGTGTATCATGCGATAAATTTTACTTTTTTTCATATTAAGTGTTTAACGCTCTCATTTTGTACTCGACAAACCAGTCGATTCATTATTATATCTTATATTAAAAGATCAGACAGCAAAAGTCTAATACATCAAACCTATTTAAAAATTTACTTATGAACAAGTTCCCAAATCATCAGTATGAATGTAGAAGGAAACAACGGAGTATCGACAAAACCCATAGACTTCAACTCAACAATTAAAATTTTTTGGTCCGATTTAGCTTTCTGTCATTATTCAAAAATTTCAATAAATTGGTATCGAAGGAAAAAATACAGGAACCATCTAAGTACATAGCTTCGGTCAATTAAACAATATTGAGCTATTCTCAAATGACAAGTAAATCGGTGTGGTACTGAGTACTTGACAATACGCGATCTAACCAAACATCTTCTTTTAGCATTTCTTAAATATTTAAAACTTAGTATAAATTTGTTTTTTTTTTACTTATAAATATGAAAACATCAAGCTAAAGCCCGGTGTACTTCGCTACCTCTATTGTAATGAAATAATTTAGATGTACTATATACTATTTTTAAATTCTAGCTATTGTATTGCTTATGATTTACAAATTTTAGTCCATACCCAATAAACATTATTGTTTGATATCAACTTGAGATGCATTTGATATCAAATACCATTCTCAAATATCCAACGTTAATTCTCAAATACACCTCAATAGTCCGATTATAGTCTCATTAAAGGCTCATTTTTAATATGGTGATTTTCTTATTTATTAAATTGAGAAATTTGCGATTCTCAACTTGATATCAAAGAAATTTCTCCAATTGGTTTTAAATGGATGGTACGGAATTGCCATATTAAAGAAAGCCCATTTATATAAATTTAAGATATAAACAATGTTTTTTACTTAGTTTTGTAACTTATTTATTATATAAAAAAAAACATAAAATAATGAGATCATAAAAACATTAATTAATTTGGGAGATATTTTCCTTTTTTCCATTTACATAATTTATCTTCTTATTAAGGCGGTTATTGGCATGTTGAAAAAATGATATGAGAGTTCTTTCGAACTCGCTGTCCGAAGATGCAGCTGATTGTAAGCTTCTGGAAAGATTAATGAGATTTAGTTAATATTAATTTCAATCATAACATAAAAACATAATTACGTTTTAATGCCGCTGTGACACTTAGAGCTCGTACAGGTTGTTTTGTCTTAGTTCCTTGCCAGGAATATTTGATAGCTACCTCATCCGTTATCATTTTCCACCAAGCTCATCCTTCAATTCACCTAAATTTTCTACTATTTCCTCCTTTTCACTTTCGCTTTCCGATTCAGATGAATTGCCCTCACTTCTAAATTCCTCAAAAGACACGTTTCCACAAGCATTTTATGTCGAAGGTCCCATTGCCAAAGTTTTATCGGCAAATGAGCTCTCCGACAGCAAAGCCATCACTTTTAACTTTCTGTGATCTATTCATTTTTATATTAAATATTTAAACTTTTCTTACCTTTAATTGTCTTTCCTTCACTTAAATGTACTTCTATTTATTTATATTTTTCAACACTTGCTTTTTTCACTATTTTCACTTCTTTCACATTTGCACATTTGTAATAAATGAATAAATGCAGCTGCAACATGTGTTTTTTAAACGCTACCAGATCTGTAAACGATTGCACAAAACAGCCCTGCCATACGAGAATAAAAAAATGGGAAAAAAATCTCAAATTTATCTCAAATCGTATTCAAGTTCAAAAAATGTTTGGTCTCAAGTGGAGAAGTGTTAGATATCCACTTGAGAATTAAAATTTTTCTCAAAGATTGGATAAAATATTAAATCTCAAATTGATGTCAAGTTGAAAACAAAAAAGCAGAAAAATGTTTCAACTTAAGTTGAGAATTACATTAGAAATCAACTTGAGAATTAAGCTTTTCTCTAACATTGGAGAAATAATTTTTCAATGGATATTGGGTACTTACTTCGTATAGGCGGTATCAATATAGGCGGTATCCCAAACTCATCGCATATGGATGTTTATAATCATCCCTATCGTGAATAAAAATTCCACATGAAATTTGTTCCCTTTTCACATTTTTCCTATTAAAATTCAATGTTAAAAAAATAAAAGGGAACAGATTTCATGTGGAATTTTTATTCACGATAGGGGTGAATATATGTATTCATACAAAATTTTAAGATTCTACTATTTTAATTTTCCAAAATATAAGAATTTCAGAATTTATAGTGTATCGCCCATAATTCTAAACTGAACCATTTATGGTTCAGATATACATACATAGTTGTTAGTTACTCACACGAAATTCGAATATTCACCTATTGAATTTTTGCGATATACGAATTTAGTACTAATAATTGTATGGGCGGATTTACATCCATATTTACAAACTCAACAACTTATGCTTGAAATATAGATTTTTATCATACGAAATTAGAACATTTTTCCCATTGCATTCTTAAATATGTAGTAATTTCAGGCCTCACAATTTTTACCCACATATTTATTAAGTGTTTCTTACAACATTTGAGAAGTCTAGCTGTTATAGATTCCCAAATAATCTTTCTTATTTAGCACAGCAAATATTTAGTCTTATTTTATTTGATGCTGTTTAATCTTGCAAAACTCTTGTAAGAGTAAACAACGTCAAACAAATTTGTGCTAAAACAAGTGGTTACGCTTTTTTGAGTACCTTAACACTTTTTTATCAGTAAGAACTTGCATATTGTGAAATAAATATTTAGTGGTTAAATGCTTATTTATATTATTTAATAAATAATAGACAATTTCCTGTTTTTACTTCCTTTTGGACCCGTGTAAAAATATTTTCAAAATGGTTCATATTAATACTTAGTAATACGTAGATACTATTAGAAAATAATATTTTATGAAATTTTTATTGAGAAAATTATTATTTAAAAAAAAGTACAAAAATCCGTTTTTATGGCTTTAAGAATTCGATTTTATTATTTAATCCGAATTAGTGTTAATTTATATTTCTATATGTATTTACTTATTTAGCTGATAAAAAGGATATTTGCATTTTTACCCGTTTTGAGCCCCATTCGGCTTCAGTTTTGTTCATTATGTAGAAATAATATTGTAATTGTAATTACATATTCCAAATACCCCTGCAATTGGATAATACTATCTCTAGATTTTTTGAATGAGGAAATAGGTTTTTACAAAAAAGTACCAATACAATTTATAGGCCTTAAAAATTCGAATTTCAAAAAAGTTCCGAAATGATTTCTGCTCTTTATTTTTTTTTTAGCATTTAAAATTATATTTCTATGTTTACTTATTTCTCGGGTACCGTTTTCATCCGTTTTTATGATCTAGAATTTTGATTAAAGAACGACAAACTAAATTTTTTTATTCAATCTTTATTAGTTTTGGAGATCCACAGTTACCTTTTGTACCCGTTTTATACTTCGTAACAACCGAATTTTTAAAAATCCTTCTTAGTGGATATGTTTGATGTAAAAGGAATCCAATACCTGTATCGGTTTATGCTGGGCAATGATAAATGAATGAATCAGTCAGGCAGTTTGTCAAACACGTTACTCTTTTATATATACATATACAGATAATTTGGCCGGATGTAAACAGTGCTTTAGTCATCAAAAGTGTTGAAGCAGATCGCCTTATAGGTCAGGTTGCAATAACTTGTGCCCCGTATACTACATATAATACAGTTATTTTTCCTTCAACTCGAATTACAACTTTTTTCTCTTTTAACAAAATCTAGTTGAATATACCCCTACACTCAGCTATATAGCCGATATAAAAAAATAAAGTTTTAAGCTTAACTTACAGTCTAATTCCTAAAAATTTATCAAGGGTTTATAACAGACTTATAAAGCAAATAGCCATACAAAATTTGCTTTGTTAGCCTGTTATAAACCTTTGACAAGTTTTATGAATAAGGGGGGGTTAGTATATAATAACAATATATTTTAACTCTGTCTGTGAGATTGATCTCCGTGTGAACCAAAATTATGAATCAGAAATCAGATATCCTAAGCTACTTTTTAGGATAACGACTTCTGATGATTTATACGTTCATCGAAATATTGGTCCTAGATCCAAAAAGTCCGTCCACATATACGTCGGTTGTATAGACGATAAAGCCTAAGCACTGTTTGGTATTGAAAAAGGTACAAATCGGTTTAGTAGAACCAAAATTTCAGGCAATATCTATATTTTTTAAAAGCATTTTACTATTTTCTTTAAATATAGCAAATAATATCATGAAATTTTGCACATATTACTTTTATTATAAAAGGAAAAGTTCTGTTGAAAATGTTCAGAATAGTTCTATGATTTCCTTTAATCCCTATACAAATGTCTTTCACGAATTTCAAATTGTTATTTGCAATTTCAAATTAAAATTCTCAATTTTACTTGGAATTTTTCCAATTTCAAATTGAAATTCTCAATTACATTTTGAATTTTCTCAATTTAATATTTCAATTAGTCTAAAAACAAAGGGATAATATCCAAAACTAAATAGAAATCTGTAATTGGTCATGAATATAACCTAATATAAAGTTTTTGTCGTTTTCTGTAACAGGAAAATAAATTCCAATTACATACATACATACATACATACAAACATACATAAATGGAATATACCTATACCATATATATTTTTAATTCGTTTAATCTGCAAACTGATGATACATTAGCGCAATTCACAATTTTGTGCAAATGGTATTGCATCATTGCCTATTGCATCATGATGCAATATCATTTGCACAAGATTGTGAATGGCGCTATTAAATTATTTGAAGAAAAAAATCAAAATAATTTACAAAGCATTAATCTTTCTATTTACAAATGTTGGACAGGAAAACTCAAAAAATAATCTTTGCCTCAGGGGAATTATTTTAAAACATCAGATCGACCCTTTGTAAAAATACTTAAAGAACTAAAGATGAGGGAGTATGTTCATGTTGTTGTGGCAATTGATTGACATTGGAGTGTGTGGCTACATAGGGGGGGAGGGGCATATGTTTTTCTATTTAAAATACAAATATTTTGTCATCAAATCTTATTTTTTTTTTTTTTTTTAATAATTTCAATGAAAAATGTTTCGTTTGTGTTGAAAAAAGTAGCTAAAATTGAGTTTTGCTTTTTCATTGGTAAAATTGTGTTAATCATGTAATTTATTTGGTTAAAAACAAACTTTGTTAAAAAACAACTTAAAAATTCATATTTATTTATGTGTTCTTTGTTGGCTTGTCTATGGTGAAAATAATTTACAAGGTGACAGCATAGCGCCAGCTGATTATTTTTTGCTCTATTCATGGTAAAATATAAAATGTCAAAGACTTGTTTACAAATAGTGAACATTTATATAAAAACGTTAAAAAATTATTTTGTATTTGAAAAAATTGAATTTTTGTCGACGTTTCATCTGCGTAAAATAGATTAAAAGTTTAATAGTTTCTTCTTCTTTCAAGCAATAAGGTCAATTGCATTTTTATATACAAATATTTTATTTTATTTATATATATTAATTTCCAATATTTCGCTATCACAATGGATAGCTTCTTCAGGGATAATATAAGTTTTGAATTACAATAAAATAATAATTAAAGTATATTGCATAAAATATAATAAGTAGACAAGCCCATGGTGAAATTAATTTACAAGGTGACACAAACAAAAATGCCTGTTGTTCTTGCCTTGATGTAATTGTTGTAGCACATGCTGTCACCTTGTAAATTAATTTCACCATGGGCTTGTCTACTTATTATATTTTATGTAAATACGTAATTTAAAAAATATTTTTCATTCTATTCCATTGCATAATTATAATACAAGGTGAGTGGAAATCGGCAACAAATACAAGACAATCCAGAAATGTCCCGTTTTTTAGTATTTAAGTAACTAATTAATAATAAAAATTAATATCCAATTATAAAAAACATCAAAGCTGTAAGTAAAACTTAGTCTATAAGTTAAAGCTGTGTAATAAAACAATAAATTTTGTCACTAGATTATTTAGAACGAGACCCCTGAAGAAGTTACAATAAAACTAACGAAAGGTTGGGTAAATAAAATAAAAAATAAAAATCGAACAAGTTTTTATTAACGTTTGGAAACAAACATTTGACCAAATTAGCCTGAAGGAAACTTCTTAAAAATTATAATAATTATAAACATTGGTCACAAAAACAAATTAATTCAACAGGCATTTTGTTTGTGTTAAATAATAATGTACTACTGTCAAAATCACTTGAAAAAGTATTATTTTTGACATAAGTAAATTGTAAACAAACTCAGTCAGCTGTGCTACTGCACTCACCTTGTACGAGTATAGTTACACCATGTTCTATTACAAAAACTAAAATACGGAGTTGTGTTAGTTGGTGTATATTTTTTCGTTTAATTCCATACATTATTACCTGGAGGAAGAGCACGAATGCTTTTTACAGTAAATATTTGTTTTAGAAAACCAAAAACTTTATTGAGTGAGAAGAATTTTATTGGCTTAATCGATGTTTTGTAATCAGAAATAAACACAAGCGAAGTATTTTATCTGTTTACTCATTTTCCTTAGTGAGTGTAGTATATGTTTTAGATTATATATTGTCTGTTTGTAGGGTATTAGAAATTATATTGCCGTTCTTTGAAAACAAACAAACATCATTTTGCCTCAAACCAGCACTTGTTAGCCAATTTAATTAATATGTTTTAGTTAATTTACAATGTATTCTTTCTTGTTTTGTTTCTTTTTTTTTTTTTTTTTTGTAAAAATTAAACAACAAATAATTAGCATAATATTGCTTTAGTTTTTTAGTTTATGTTTTTAATTTTTGGTCTTTATTTTTAGGGCCATTGAATTCTACCAACAAACCGGTCAAACATTGAGTTCAAAATTAAATGAACAGCGACAACAACCAGGAGGCAATCGTCTGGGAGGTCCTCTGCGTTATCCCCATACGATATTGTTGTGGTTAAAATGTAATCAGGTAAGTGAGTGTGTGAGAGTATTATGAATGATGTTTAAGCTTTCAAAATAAATTTGATCTTAATAAAATCTCCTTAAAAGGAATGAATCATTGTGCATTTTGGTTGCGCTTGCCATTTTCTGTTGAGGCAAACAAAACTTTATTGTTTGGGGGTGCTTATTTACTTAAATAGCTTTTCGATGTTGACTTCTAAACGACAGGCGTGATTATAGCGTCATGGTATTTTCTTTTTGTTAACTATGCTAAACTGACATCCGCCGCACTTGTTGGACTTTTGGCATAAAAAAATAAAATTAAGCAAAAAATTTTAATAAAACCTTAAGTTAGAATTCTTTTTCTTTTTTTAATCCCACGTTCATTGGCATGTCCTATAGTGAAAAAAACGGAAAAAATGTCTTTGAATTCCTGAACCCCAAAATTGTATGCTCTTAACACTATAAACATTGAAGATTTATCATCCATTCCACACCAACAACAAAACAAATACATATAAAAAAAAGACAAAAATTAGCATTCAACAACTTAACTTTCTTAAATTATTTTCCACTTTTGCAACACTATTTATATGTATATGAACTATATGTATATACATACTCGTATGTATACATATACATATATTTTACACACACTAAAAACATTTTTTAGCTTTTGCCCTGATGATGTTTGTTGCCTTCCTCTCTACTCATTTGCAATGCCACCAACGTTTTTTAACTAAAATCATCATTATCATCACTGTTTTCTCTGCATACATTTGTAATGTTTTAAAAAATGTTGTTGATTTTTTTGTTGTTCTTATACCCTCTACCACCATAAGTGGTGAATGGGGGTATATTACGTTTGTCATTCCGTGTGAAACTTTGTTAATATTCATCTGAGACCCAACAAAGATATTCTAAGTCGATTGATTAATGTCTGTCTGTCCGTCTGTGTAAAACACTCTTACGTCCAAACTACACAACTTAACTACACGAAATTTCCAGAAAAATATTTCTTATTTCGCATGTAACTTTGGTATTGAAAATCAGCAAAATCGGTATAGTAAAACCAGAGTTATGGACCAAAATGTAAGACAACCTCCATAAAAGTTTTATATTTTTCTTTATTAATTTTATTGCAATATTTTTAAATATAATACCCTGAAAAATTGGAATATCAATACAAAATTCAGCAAAAAAAAGTTTCATGCAAAAAGAAATCGTAAAACGAATTTCTTTTTAGTTCGGTCCATGTTTGACCATAGGCCCCGTATAAAGTCCACTTCCAAAATTCACCTAAATACGTATAAAACTGATATAAGTAATGTTAAACGTCTAAAATTTGGCATAAATAATCCTTATAGGTAAATAAATTGTTGTTCTAAATTTTACAGTGTCCAGCTTATAATTGGTCATATCTCCCATATAAGGGCTACATCCGAAAAAGCTTTATATATATCGTATAAATATCGATACCGAGTCAAAACTTTGCACAGAGCATTTGCATAGATACAAAAATCATCCCACAAAATTTTGTGAATTTCGGTCCATTTTTAACCGTATCCCCCTCTTCCAAAAATCAATTTATTACTCATAAATCTCTTACAAATAACGGTACCGATCCAAAATTTTACACGGATCATTTACATACATGCCAAAATCAAACTGCTGGATTTTTAGAATATCAGTCAATATTTCAATATATACACCATATAAGGTCCACTTCCGAAATCTACGTTAATGCTAATATATGTCTTAAATATACCGTTATTATGTTGAAATTCAACGTGAGATATCCTGTTCCAAAATTAAAGAAGATCGGCCCATAATTTGTCATAGCTGCCATATAAGGACCATTTCCGAAAAACAATTTAACCCACAAAAATATCTAATAAATATTGATATTGAACAAACTTTTAGTAGATACTGGATTTAGAAGCTGCCATCATAATTGGTCCACTTCTACTATTTTACCTTTTTTATACTCTGTTTCTTAACTTATGGTGGTGGTGTTAAATTACACTCAGAATTATTATGAAAATCACACAAATTCTGTAAATTACAGTAAGAATCGGTAATTACACAATTATAAATGGTCAAAATTAGATAATATTTCAAAACATTTAAAATAAATTATGTTGATCGTAAAATTGTATTTCAAACAATATATAAAATCGTAATAAAATTTGAACTAAGACTGAATAGAAAACACAGAATAAGTCCTAAAAGCAGTGTAGTTTTTGTATTTCTTATTACCTTTAGGTGGAGGGTATTAAGGATTCGGCACAGCCGAATACTTGTTTATTATGTATTTATCAGTTTTGTCTTAACCCTTTCGGTCCTATTGAAATAATACGTCCCAAAATCTTTAAATATTACTAAGTTGGACCTCGGTCCATTAACTGGGAACATCAATTATCCGGGAAAGAAGCAGATTTTTTTTTTTGCACCAGTTTAATTTTGTTTGCATTGATTAACCGTGATTACCTTTGCACAATCAAACAAAATGTGAACAAACGAAAAATGGGAATTCCCTCATTAGCATACGATTAGTCAGTAATTTTTTAAGAAATTATTAAACTTGAAATAATAGTTCACTGTTTTCTTTTTATTTTTTATTGAAAAGGTTCGATCCCCAGCTCAGCCAAGAAAATTATCAATTAAAATTTTTATAAAATTTCATGTTGTAAAACAATTCCTACCTTCAGTTAATTTAATGACAAATAAATTTAATGAACTCATGCCTAACTAAATAAATATATCAATAAAGAAAATTAATAAAAAAAAAAAGAAACCTACTCAAAATTGTCCCTCAATTAACCGGGAGAATCGATTATCCAGAATGCTTACGGTCCCGACTATCACGGATAATCGAGGTCCAACTGTATTTGTTTTCTAAACTAAAGAAAATCATATTTAAAAATGTCCTAGTCGTACTTTTGAGTGTTGGTTTATGGAATAAAGGTTTTGAGTACGTTTTTATTGAGATTTTAGCGTCAGTTGGTGAGAGGCTCTCGTAGAGGTAGCATCGTTTTTTAATTATATATTTATTAAATAGAACAATTATAACAGTACATATTTATATAATAAAAAACTATGTACATAAGTATATATTTTTGCTGTTGATACAGCTTGCTGTTAGTTGGTGTTGTTTTGGGATATATTGTCCCATTCGTGTTTTACGCTGGGATTATATATCCCATTCGCATTGTTTCCAGGAAAAAAATAACTTAACTGAGTATAGAACTTCAAGAGCTTTTAGAAGCCGTTATATCAGATTACAGTGAATCAAGTGAATCTGAATCGGAGTACGGGTCATCAGAGTCAAGTGAGAAGGATGAAGAACACATTGACGATCGTATGGAAGAAGATAATCCAAATGAAAATGATGTAAACCTAAATCTATGGTGACAAACAGACACACATTTCCGATCAAGGATGCAGATTCAGAACGAAAAAGAACCAATAATTTTGATTGATGTTAACCGTAGTTAAATATTTTTTAAAAAATTGTTTTCAAAGTCTTTACTAATATTTATTGCTGAGAAAGAGACAAAAAAAATTAAAATCACAAGTACGAAATTATGATTGTTTATGATGTGGCCTCACAATGAGCTATGCCAAAACTCTGAGGATTTAAAATTACATCAATCTCTTAAAAACTCAGCCATAAAAGATGCAATTTCAAAGGTTGTATTTTGTAAAATAATTTCTTTACTTTTGATTTATTTATAAAATTAACAAAAATAATATGAATTATAAATTGTAGTTCTTATACCATTTTTAAGTTCCATATTCAAATTTTAATAAAATAACATAAAAACAAAGTGAATTTAGCACTAATCCTAACTATCAATATTTTCTTATATTAGGAATTTTAACGAATTTACCCAGAGTTTTGATACTAATGGGATATATTATCCGGTTGGAATAATAATCCCAATAAATCCGAATGGGAGAAAATATCCTAGGATAACCTGACAATTCACAATATCATTAATTTTTATATTTTTTACATATGTGAAAAAAAAAATTTTAATATACATTGTTTAGGAAATAAAATGCCTGACCGAAAGGGTTAAAGCATTTTCACATATTGATTGTGGTTCTTTGGGGAATGGTAACAAAAAAAACCCAGCGAATACTATGTAGCCTCTTTTATAAACATTAATACAATAACATGGCTCAAACCAAAACTAACAGCAACATTAATAGCTGGAACAGCAAGAAAACAATACAAACAAATACGTTAACTTATCACTAATTCTTCAACTACCACCGACATTACGAACGACAACAGCAACAAACACATTAAAGCCAACAATAAAAAAAAATGAACACAGAATTATATTAAAAATCAAACAAGCAGTCATTATTTCAATGGGTCTTCAGTTCAGTTCATTCATGCATTATTTTTATTTGCAAATTAAGACAAAACATAAAGATTTAATCCATGTCGGACTTTTTAAACTCTTGGTCGTTAGGTGGTTCCCATTACAAAATAGGTTTATACCCTACAGCACTATATTTGATTTGATTCGATTTGATTAATCTATGTATTTTCGTCTTTTTGTCGCGCTCAATTTCTCTCTATGTATTCCTTGTGATAAAATTTTGTTTTTCGTCAGTCTTTCAACTATCTTCCAAATTAACTGCCGGAATCAAAAATTGGTATTCATTCACAATTCAGCACAAACCAGTGGATTTTATGTAACAAAAAAATCTTTTTTGTTTTCAATTCCCAATTGAAAAAACAAGAAACAAAAATTCATCAACTTTTATAAAAAGCCGTGATTTTGTATTTCTGGATTTTATTAAACAACATTTCTATCCGCATGCGCTGCATACTTATTCCAAGTCCCTAAATTTATACTCTTCACCACCAAAGTGAGGCGGGTTTATTGGATTTGTGTTAATGTTAGTAACGCCCAAAAATATCAGTCTAACATCCACCTTTAAGTATAACAATCGACTCAGAAAACATTCTGGAACTTAGATGGGATCTATGGTCATTTAATGACCATAAAGTTGCTTAGGTATTTGTAATTCAGTTTGGTTCGACTTACTTTGCAGACACAAAAACTTTCAGTCGCATTGCAAAATTGTTTAAATTTGAAACGTCGTGTCATTGCTAGTCGTGTCATAAGCTCGCTACTCGCTACTGGTTAGATGACTGATAGAAGACATACTTGATAAGGGCTGTCAAGTAATGCCTCATAGAAAATAAATTAAAGGTCTGCTAAATGAATAATTTTATTAAGAAAAATATTCTTTATGAATTCAACATAAGACTTTAAAGAAGGGGTTTAAATTAATCACATGTATTACATAAAGTACTGCTTCACGTGTACTTTACACATCAAACCTGGGACCAAATTACCGCATTCGATGTCGAGTAAAATGATCGTAATTTTCTTATTTGAAATTATGACATTCGATATCTAGCAAGAAATTTAGTACATTTTATCATAATTTCGATATCGAAATCATTGTTCGATACGATAGCTCATTCGATCACGAATGCGGTAATTTGGCCCCTACTGTCGTCAAAATAATCATTCACATATACGAGGGCGGTTCAGAAACTTCTTAGCCTAGCACAGAAAGAGAATAGTTAGTTTTTCAAAAACATTTTTGTTTTTCAATATAATCTCCTGAAACTTCAATACACTTAGTCCAACGCTTATCTAGCAATTCTATCCCTTGATTAAAATAGTTTTCCTCAAGGCTTGCCAAATTCATTAGATAAAGACTTGAAATACATACTTATTGTTAGTTCCTTTTTAATGAAGATACAATGAAAAAAAAAAAAAACAGAAGTAAGCAAAAAAAAAAAAAAAAATTATATTTTTTTTTTTTGCCCAAGGAGGGTTGAGATTAAAATTGGTTGAAATCGGTCAATTATTTCACCCCATGCAAATTTCCTTCCGTAATAGAAGATTCTCGTTCTTAAATATTTGATTTATAAACAAATTTCACCACAAATAAGTTTTAAATAAAGGTTTATCACACCTACAAATTTTGTGCAGATCGGTCCATAATTGTCCATATCTCCCATATCTCCCATATTAGAAAATCACCTTAAAGAGCATAGCTCTCCTAAATATGTTGGTATTCAAATAATATTCAACACTAATATGTCTCATATATATGTACATAAATCATTCGGTTCAATTTTATGATGATTGGTCCATTGTTAGTCATAGTTGACATACATATAAGACCGATTTCCAAAAATCACTTTAAGGACCATAAATCTCTTAAAAATGTTGGTATCCAAATAAAGTTCAACACATACAAGTTGCATATACACATAAATCATGCCATATAATTTTAGAACGCTCGGTTCTTTATATAATACACCTTTTTAAAATCACTTCAATATGTATAAATGTTTTAAAAAAATTTTATATCGGGATAAAATTTACCACAAAAATATTTGTATGCAAAGTAGTCATGACATTACATTTTTGGGATGATCGGTCCAAAACAGGTCATAGCTTCAATATATCGTGCAATTCTAAAAAAAAAAACAGTTATTGCACATATACTGGGTGTACTTGTTTTAAATTAAAGAATTAAAGCAAAACTTCCCGCATATGACACTTTGTTGGAACATAATTCGACAGTTATATAATATAATGTTCAATAACAAAGTAAGTGAGAATAAGCACTGATATGTACCTCTCAAAACGACATACACGTTACCAAACACAAAGTTAAATACGCCATCGGTTTTGAATCCCGCATTTTTAGCTTATGCACCCAATATTTAAATTAATTTCATTAAACACAACTTATCCTAACATTTGACAATCAAACATTTGAAATATTTTTGAAGACATTTTATTTCTTGAAAGCCCGTCTCGAGATTCACGGGAAAACCTAATTGTGACTCAAAATACCAACTTTGGCATTTCATATATTTAGTGATTTTACATCCCTTGTAACGACAATTTTCATATTTTCGATACAATTTGCAACAAATCGAGGATCTCGATAGAACTTTATATTCCAAAAACTTTCTAATAGTCGTTAAAACATGCAAGAACTTAAATATTATATTAATCGTAAAGTGTACCTAAATAATTGATGGTGTTTGATGCCAAACAACATGCGGGAGAACGAATAATTGTCAAGTTTGCTGAAGAATTTCCGAAGTGTAGGTAGAACTTCTTTTACGTTATATTTGTTTTATATTTAAAAAAAATACTCTTTATTTATTGTAATTATTACACTTAAGTACATGAAACATGTTTTCCAAATGGAAAAGTTTTTATTTAGAAATATTGTTAGATTTCAGTTGCAAGTTATAATAACATTATATGATTCAAGCACAATTCATATAAAAGAACCAAAAGTACCTTTATTTAATCAAATTTGTTAGTAAAATTGAATTTTGAAAAATTTTATATCGTTAATGACAGTTTTTTCCAGTTCGAAAAATCCTTGTGTAGTAATAGATTTCAGTTCTTCTTAAATAAATTATTTTTAGACTAAATACCCTTTTGTCAGTAAAGAATTATTCGTAATGGGAAAATATTCACGAATTATACGCCTATTCTTACGATTTTAATATTTCTTCATTTCAAACACAATTTGTCAATCATATTTCCAAAGGCACCCAGCTGACATTAACAAAACTACTTATTTATTAGGCTGCCTGCTGGCTCCATCATTAACTTATTTCAATCCAAAACAATAGTATTACTCGTACTTTTCTAGACTCTTTTGTTTACTCCGCCTGAATACAAATGTTGCCATAAAATTATTCATTTATTTTTATATATTCTCCCCTTTGCAAATTTTTTATATTGGTACTCGTAGTTTATAAATTGATAATAAAAATGCAGGGTTTTGACCAGATTATGATCAAACAAATTAATGATAACAGAAAAATAAATTTCCAGCAAACACGTGTAAATGAACCAAATATGCCAGACCATAAACCACCTATAAGACAATAAAATTATTTAACAAAAATTATTTAACTTAAACAAAGTTTAGTTTCCAGCTAAAATAAATACAGCATTTAGTACGTGCATGATATGTGGTAGTAGAATTTGTTAACCCAAAACAAAATTATTTAAAAATAAATTGTTGTAAGTCAAAAAAAACAACTAATTATTTGTTCTATAAATACTAACTACATACATACATATCTACATATATATATATATAAAGTACAATGTTTGTATGTTTGTCCTCTATAGATTCTAAAACTATCCAACCGATTTGGCCCAAACCGGTTTTATTTGAAAGGTTATAGTCCATATAGTATAGGTTTTCGGCTATATATATTTCAAGTGGACGTGGCCCCTCCCACATAAATTGAATTACATCATATATCTTGACTATTGTGATAGCAAGAGTTTTGAAACATTGCAGTATCCCATATGTTATCAGGGAATAATCAGGGGAAAAAATGGGCGGGACCGGACCAGTGGGAGTGGCAGCTCCCATATAAAGTAAATATTTAATCTATATACATATGTATATTAAAATGAATGTTTGTATGTATGTCCTTTATAGACTCCTAAACTATGCATCTGATCATGTGATGATCTTCGGCGAAGTTGTTGTGTATGAGTGCGGGAATGTTTCTAAGTTGGTACGACCACGCCTACTCTAACGCCTACTTTTTTTTAATTGATTAATTGCTTCTACATGGGTTTTTACAGCTTTACTTCATACAAATTGTATCCACATCCTACTGAAGACGAGGTAAAAATAAAATTGTTATATGCCACGCCCACTTTCACGCCCCATCTCAAAAAATTAATGTTGGGCATGTATGTAAATGATCCGTGTGAAATTTTGGATCGGTACCGTTATCTGTAAGAGATTTATGACTAATAAAGTGATTTTTGGAAGAGGGCTTAAAAATGGATCGAAATTCATAAAATTTCGTGGGATGATTTTTGTATATATGCAAATCATCTGTGCAAAGTTTGGACTCGGTACCGATATTTATGCGATATATATAAAGATAAATGGCTTTTTCGGATGTGGTCCTTATATGGGAGATATGACCAATTATGGGCCGACCACCATAAAATTTAGTAAAACAATTTATTTACCTATAAGTAATATTTATGTCAAATTTTGGTCGCTTAACATTATTTATATCAGGTTTATACGTATTTAAGTGAATTTTGGAAGTGGACTTTATATGGGGTCTATGGTCAAACATGGACCGAACTAAAAAAAATTTCGGTTTGTGATTTATTTTTGCATGAAACTTATTCCTGATGAATTTTTGTATTGATATTCTAATTTATGTATAATTGAGCAATATTTCGGAAAGATTTTTGTATGGGGGCAATGAGAAATCATGCATATATTCTTACTATTTTCCTGCCGCTTTTTTCTTTTATCACAAAGACAACGTATACAAAATTGAATATTATTAGCTGCATTATATTTAAAAATATAGCAAGAAAAAAAATATCAATTTTTTATGAAGGTTGTCTTACATTTTGATCCATAACTATTGTTCTACTATACCGATTTTGCTGATTTTCAATACCAAACTGCTTAGGAGAACTGTAAACGGTTTTTTGTAAACTTTATTGATTTCGGTGGTGTCCTTTGGACGTGAGAGTGTTTTACACAGACAGACAGACATACGGAGAATAGAATATACATATATACTTTGTTGAGCCTCAGATGATTATTTCTCAGTGTTACACACGGAATGACAAACTTATACATATGTATATAGTCTCATTCACCACTTATGGTGGAGGAGGGTATAATAACAAAAATAAACTATGATTAGCTTAATTTATGATTACCTTTTTGCATACATATTTCTATTTTTTTTTTTCTATTTCAGGATGTATTGAACAAACGTTTAGACAAACGTATTGATGCCATGCTGGAACAGGGTCTACTACGTGAAATACGAGCATTTCACAATGAGCACAATGTGAACAAAAGGTAGAATATGTGTAAACAAATATATTCATTATTTCCACAATCAATCTATCTTTCTATATACATTCATTCTGTCAATTAACTTGAATACTGTATGAATTTCATATACAACAGTATTGAATGATTGTTTGGAAAACAAAAAGTCATTAATCATATTAGTTTTCTGCTCATGTATCCATACGTTACATACTAAACATGTATGTACGAGTATGTATTCGTTAGAAAATAATATATCGTCACCTAGAATGCAAAATAACGTATCACCACTTTTCACAATTTTACAGGAGAAGCAAAAAACGTTATAAAATGATAAATATTGCATCTAGAAATGAAAAATTTTGTAGCTAAGCTCAAAAAAGGATAGGAGATCAATTCCAGAAGAAAAAATAATATTTTTCAAAAACGTGTTGAAGTTATGTTGGTTACGTTATTTTGAATTTAAATTTTCTGAAACAAAATGACGTATCATCAATGAACAAATTTTAATATGAAGTGGAAAAATGCGAAAAAAAAATCGAAAAGCGATTCAATAAAAGGCAATGGATTTGTTTGTTTTTGTTAATATTTCAATTTACTGTGTTTTATCGCATAAAATTCGGTTTAACTAAACAAAAAATGCAAGTCATTTAGGGCCGAATTCTCAGTCATTAGTTAACCATTGGTAAACTAAAATACTAACTATTGTTTAACTATTACTTGTTATTCTTATGGCAAACTAAGCATTGCGAATAAAGAGTCATTAGTTAAGCCTTTGCCATTAGATAACTAATGACTGTGAATTCGGCCATTAAAGTTTTTTTTCTAAACACATTGTAGTTTACATACTAAGTAAATATGATAAAGGTAAAATTATTTAGCTTTTTATAAATAAGAATTAACATTAGGAAATGGTTATTTAAATAATGTAATCATAAAATAAATGACCGTCTGCTGGAATCAAAGTTTTTAAGTCTTGCAAATGTTGCCATTTCTTTTTGGAAATGGAAATGCCGCTTTGAACTTTTCTCACAATATTTCGAAATACATCTAGCTTTCATTTGTCTAGGCATTATTTCACAAATATTTCCCTGAGAAATACCTTCATACTTCAATCCACACATCCGACTTAATTTCCTACATATTTTCTCTTTTATTTTTACTTTTTTATTGTAATTACTTTCAATATTAGAATATTAGAAACAAAAGAAAATTCCATAAGCAGAGGAATACACAAGCCTACTTTGTTAGAAAAACAAAAAAACAAAATTTTAAATTGTGTTTATACTTGTTACAAATGTGATGATATTAATATTGTGTACTTGATGATACGTTATTTTGAATTTTTGTTATAAAATCGTTATTTTTTGACGCAGATGCATAATTTTTTTTGGAGACGTGTATTTTTATCTAATGAATCATAATCAATCAAAAACTCGATTTTCATTTTTTTTTTGATGATCCGTTGTTTTGTATTTCAGGTTACGATATGTAATATAATAAAACTCATATTATTTACTTTACTTTTATTTTCTTTTTTTTATTGTGGGCTAATCATTGTCTATAAATCATTTATTTATTTAAATCATATATGTACTCGTACAATAATACTGAATGATACTTAAATTTATATTTATTCTACTGGATCAATGTTATGCTATTGCTGGCCAAACTTATTACATATTATGATACCGCAAACCAACCACCACCACACCACGGCTACGACAACTTTAACTGTTTGCTGAATTATTATTTAAGTATTTCGGGGAATACTAGTGGCACAACGACCTCATCATTAGCCTCAGCATCAGCATCATCATTATCATCGTCGTCAACTTATACTAAGGGCGTATTACAAACGATTGGATTCAAAGAATTTATACCTTATTTAGAGCAATTTAATGCGGCAAATGATCAAAAAATTGAAACGTACTTACAGGCGAATGCCTATAAAATGCCAACGGAAGGTAAGTAACGTACCTATTGTTATAAATTTGTTTTTGGATAAAAATATATTAATGCCACATAGGTATCTAGATACATATTTACGAGTACATATGTATATATGTACATAAATACAATCCACAACTAAATCTTCTTTAGCTTAGTGGCAGAATATAACGCACTTATTCATGTACTGATTTCAATGTGTAGGAAAGTTTTGAGAATTTATTCGTTGACTGCTGGTAGCTATTACTTATTTTCAGCACAATCAATTTAAACATTTCTATTGACACTAATAAATCTAATAAATTCCCATCCATCGCTTTAACTACAACAGCAAATAATACAAAAATCTCCCACAGTAAATCAAAACTTATGACTTAATGTTTCAAGTTCTTGTAAATTCACAATTTATAATAAATGAACATTTGAATTTCTTGAGCACAGTATGATATTTTTTGATTTGTTTTTTTTTTTATTATTTGTTAAACTTTTAAATAATTTTGGTTTTTTTTTTTTTGTCTAACTAAATTCTCCATTCCAGAACAATTCAAGTCAATAAACGAAGTACATCCAATTTTAAGTAACATTAACGTCAACGATGCCGCTGCTGATGCTCCAAACTTGAATGTGCCTAAAGATCATATGCCTCCAGGCTTGGATGTTTTAAACTCTTGTTTAAATGAATTGAAATTAGTAACACGCCGTTATTCCAAGAAACAAATGAAATGGATAAATAATCGTTTTCTGGCCAGCAGAGATCGTCAAGTACCCGATTTGTATGAATTGGATACTAGTGATGTTAACCAGTGGCATCAACAGGTTTATTCTCCGGCTGCCACCATAATAGACTGTTACCGCAATGGACAAGTGTGCGAAATCGAGCCCAAGCAGAAGAGACAACACCCGGCTGTTGGTTTAAATGAAGAGGTGAGTGCTTGAGAATTGTCGTTTTGTAATATTTTTTATGAGATCAAGAAGTCTAAAAATTTCGTCAAGTGAAACTATAGGCTATAGCTACAATATGAAAGTTTTTATATCCCCAGCGATGAGTGCCCCGATAGCTCTTTCTACAAAAATATGAATGATACTGCATTAACTTATTATTCTAAAAAGAAATCTTAGGTATTTCGTAAAAAATTATTAAAAATTGAAAAATGGATTTTGAAACAGAAATTGTAATTTCAACAAACTTTGGCTGGCTCTCATAATCTCATAATATAACCATAATTTTTTGTTAAAATAAATAATACCAATCCAAAATCAATATTACTAAAATATATCCATATATTGAATTTGAATGATAATGGTGTACCTGGTATTTCAACAAGTATTTTCTTTTCAACACCACGTATACTTATCGATTCTTTTATCAAACATTTTAATAACATTTTGGCAAAATGGCGAGTCTATTTCGTAATCATTTAAAGACTCTATCTATTAACATAGCCCAACAGAAAATAATCCAGTGTGTTACATCACATGTTCAGGGCCTCTAATTAACAGTTGAATTTCGTAAAATTATACGATCGGGAAATTAATTTTGCAATCAATAGTATAGATATATTTTTTTTAACATGAAACCTATTTGAGTTGAATTTTATCACAATACTGAAATTTATTAGAGATTGACGAGCGTTAAAATGATTTTTAAAATTACTCTCAAGCGGAGCCAATGATGTACGTATATTGTTTATGTTTTCCCATCATCATAGTGGGTATATTGGACTTGGTCATTGTAAGCAGAATCAAAGTACAGATCGCAATTATGAATATATATGTATGTGTGTGATATTTTTCTAATGACAAAGTCTAATGGAATTGTTTGAAATCTGTACATTTTTTCACCTAGCCCCCATATGAATGTGCTCCCCAAATGGGACTTTATCGGTCATATATGAGTATGTTTGATTGAACCACGTATCCAAAAATAAATAAATATATAAAAAAAAACGTATCCAAACCTAGTTTACCACAAATAATTTGTAAAGGGTACTTTTTAGCAACTTTCTTTTTGGCAGCTCAGCTATTTTCGTTTAACATGTTACTGCTAAAAATGTTAGGTTTGGTCAATTTGGTCACAGAGTACATCGTCCACTTTTTTTTTTATCGGAAATTTGTGTTTAGCCACTAAGCACATTTCTGGTTGAATGGATATGTAAACAAGCAAAATTATCGTATTTGGCAAGGCGAGTTCTGTGAACAGTCTATTTTACGTTTGAGTCCGGTCAATTGGCCGCCTCGATCGTGCGATTTCACGCTTCTAGACTATTTTTTGTGGAATTATGTTAAGACTCATATCTATAGGCTCCATCCCGCAACGGTTGACGCACTGGTAGTTAATATTGAAGAATTTATTCGTGAGATACCAGCTGATATGTTGGAGAGAGTATGACAAAATTGCCAAAAATTTATATGAAATAATCTCCGAACATTGTGGATCATTCTATCGACTCAATACATTTAGTATGAAACAAAACCAAATCACTTTCATATATTAATTTATATTTTGTGTAATTCCTTCAATAATTGTCTAGAACACCCATATGTGGGCCACTTTAACGAGCATAAATCACTTATAAATATTGGTATCCAAATAAAATTCAACAAAAATGTGTTCAATATATACACAAATCCGAAAGCCTAACTTTGACGTGTTGATTGTTTCATATCTAGACAGAGCTCCCATATAAGGCCATCTTTTGATAATTACTTTAACATGCATAAATCTGTTATAATTATTTACATATATCGAAATAAAATGTAATACAAAAATTTTTATATGCAGAAAACCCGTATATATAACCCACATATAGCTCCCTCATAGCAACAATTTCAGGAAATCTGTTTTTGTTCATAAGGTCGGTGTAGGGTATTCTAAGGTCGGCTTGACCTTATTTATTATTAGTTCTTGCAACGTAGTATGTCCACATTACTTTTTAATACGACTTCAATTCTATCTTTCTCTATTGCAGACTTCTAATTTCTGCACGACATGTGAGCGGCATTTTGTGGGCGAATATCAATGGCAGTTACATTTAAAATCCAACAAACACAAAAAACGCAAAGAGGGTCTCAAGAAAAAGTCTAAAATACCAAATTCTATGGATACAAATCCTTAAACACACTTGGAAACCCAATAAAACACTAAACACATTGGAGAATATTTAATATTTGTTGCAAATATTAAATTAAATACAGTTTTTATTGTCAATTTTTTCTTTTCTTTACAATTATTTTATAGTTTTATGTTGATTTTTTACATAAATAAAGTAAAATTTTGAAATAAAAATTTGTTAAATTTAACAAAAAAAAAAAAAAAAAAAAAAAAAAACAAAAAATGTGAAAAACACAGACATACAATTAATTCGTTAATGATATAAAGTTTTGATTTCAGTTTCTTGTTTAAACCATTTTCAACAGTGAGTAAATTTTATTTATTAATTTTTAAAACATTTTCTTTAATTTATATATAGAATATATAATAAGTATAATTAATACATAATATGTACTTGTATTTTAGGAGGTTAAATAATTTTGAGTTTTAACATTTGATTTTCATATTATTTGTTTTATATATTATTAGTTTAAAGTTTACATACATATATTAAACATTTATTAACATTATTTTAAATTTGTTTTTTTTTTATATTTCTATGTGTATTAAATATGTTAAAGCCCTGTTCCCCATTTCCCGTTCTTATTTTTTTTTTTTTATTAAAATTTGCTAAACTGGGCAGTAGGGGAACGTATTATTTAATTTAATTTGTAAGTAGCTTTCACCATATTGAAATTTAGGTTGAACACAATTTTGCAAAAGTATTTATTTTGTGCTTAAATTATTTAATGGTGTAAAGCTGTTTAAAGTCGATTTTAACCGACTTTTTTGTATTTTAATGTATGAATAATGAACATTTATACTGAGAATTTATTTTAATAGTATTATTAATTATTCGTTCAATTTAGTTTAAATGAATATACATATGTATATGTAAATATGTTTTATGTTTAAATAGGCTTTATAACTTTACTCGTTTTAAAATAGTACTCGTATTTAATTATCTGTAGTAATGAATCACATTTTATAAGCTAGTAAAATTAACACTTAAACTTTCTTATATAAAATGGATATCATGATGAAACGTTAAGAATATGTAGACTGTACATAAAGGATCATTGTTTTTAATAGTTTTTTATGAGTCCGACTGAAACTCCCTAAAGCTGCTGTACATAATACTCGTATAGGAAATATTATTCCATAAATATTTTTATTAGAATATACATAAATATTTTACTCCTTTTTTTTTTAAATATTTAAATTTTATTTCTGTAGGTTTAAAAAGTTATTTCGCAATTTAAATACCATTTATACATATTTTGTACTTTATTACTGAATCAGATTTATCTAATAAAAACAAATGGGAGTTTATATTCGGCTGTGACGAATCTTATTTGCCCACCACCAGTAGTGTGAGTTATTCACACTTGATCGTCATAAAATATTGTGCCTTAATTTATATAATTTTAAGGCTTATTTCGGTTGAATTTCATCTCAATAAAGAAATTAACAAGAATTTTATGGGTATTTCATTTAAACTCGGAAGTGTATATTGCATAGAACTGATCTGTGTAAAATTTTGTTTCGATAGCCTCATACGGGAGCAATAACCTGTTTTGGGCCGATAACAATGAAATTCGGTATGACGATATATATATATAATATATATATATATATGTGTGTGTGGGTTATTTGTCTCGCATTTCAACTAGTGATGTCTATAAGAGGTTGATGTATATTTCAGAAATTCTTAAATAAAGTTTAGTTCTAAAGTCATCATGTAATTCGGTACGAGGATTTTCAGGCATATACATACACATAAATTGTTTGTAGCGAATTTCAACTTGATGAACTAGTTGATGTTTATAAAAGATTTATGCACATTTTAGGGATTTTCGGAAGCGGACTTTATATTGGTGCTAGGGCAAAATATGAACCAAAGTAAACAAAATCTCGTTTTGACATTTTTCTTAGCATGAAACATATATTTGCTAAATTTTTTTGGTGGTGGGTATAAAAATACATGAAAAGCACTACAATATTGTTTTAATATTCAAATTAACGAAATTTTCAACTCTGTCTAAATAGCGCCTTAAGATATGCTATATAAAAATAAACTTAAACACTGTGATGAACGAATATGTTTAAAAAAGAATGAAGTGAGATTCTCAATAAAATTAAAGTTAATTCTGTCTAGTTAACATTCCGTAATATTTTTAATAAAAAACTTCATTTGAAATACCATGACATGACACATTTTTTTTTATTTTGTTGATAATTTTACACAATTTATTAAAATTATTAACAGTCAGACAAACTGGTATGTATACAGGTGTTTATATTTCTATAATTTTGTTTATAAATAAAAACCAATTTAAATATAATTTTCCTTGGCAAAAAATGCAATTTAATAATTATTGTCTTATAAAATGATATTATTATTGTGTTTTTTTTTTACAAACTTATGTTTAAGCATTAATATCACAATTAAATGGGAAATAAAATTAAAATACACAAAGATTAAACAAAATACATGAAAAACTAAACCATGGCTTCTCAATCAAAGTAAAAATTTGATTAACCAGCTATATTTGCAATAAAATCAACAAAAAAATGTTTGTTCAAATATAACCCGATATAAAGAAGAATGATTTTTTTATACATATTTGCAAACATTATGTATTACAAATAAAAAACGTAATAAAGTAAAAATTTGAAAATTCAAGTTCATTAACAGTTGCAGATATGCGAAGGTTATTAGGTTTTTTATTCGATATTTTTATATGTTATTAAAGATACCCTACATCAAATAAGGCAGTTAATATGCATACATAATGTCTTATTTTATTCTATAATGATTTTGCCTTGATTATCCTCTTTTTTGCTGTAAGTATTTTTTTAAGTTCTTTAAATATTTAACTAAATTTTCAGTTGGAATGTGTATTGTGATGACATCTCTATGTTAGTGCAGTACACTAGCACTGATTCTTGAAGTGCATTTGAAGTCCAGCATGAGAAAACAACGCGTTTTTATTGTAGAATAATATTTCAAAAAGTAAGAGTAATTCGGAAATCCGGGATTTGGTTCACTGCTCAAATGGTGGTGCTAAATCGTTAATATCGGAGCAGTTCTTAATAATTTAAGTAAAACCCTGCAAATTTAACTAAGCTTTCACTAAAGATCTGCGTACAAAGTTCAATTAACACAATCCCTGAAGCTTCAACATCTTACTCAGGAATAAAGTTCGTTGAATGAATTATTGTCAATAATTTTATCATACTTTTGTTAATTGACAGATATTTTATAGTAAGTGAAAAGGATTAATGTTAGAATTTCAAATACATGAATAACTTCCGTTCCGAGTGCTGTCCAATAGAAAATCAAAATAAAAAGAAAATCGTACATTAATGTTTTTATAATCCGACACTGTCACCGACAAGCTTTCATGTAGTACTGATGAGTGATGTAAGGCCCACTTCCCAAAATTACTTTAACAACCATTAATCCATTTTTGGTATCCTAATAAAATTCAACATAAATAAGTTTCATTAATACAAAAGTAATTTTAATTTCATAACGATTGGTCCATAATTAGTCATAGCTCCCATATAAGAATCTCTTCTGAAAATCACTTTAACGTGCATAAATCTGTCACAAGTGCTGCTATCGGATACAATTTGAAATACATATGTACTTGTATATGCAATAAGTAAATAATTTGTATATGCACAGAAGTCATGCTAATTATTTTTATGACGCTTGGTCCATTTTCAGAAATGTATTATTATGTATATATGAAACACATCTCTGTTAAATATTATAAGGATATCACCAATATTAAAAGATTTATGCTTGTTAAAGTGAATCTCGGAAGTGGGTCTTATATGGGAGATATGGTCAATTATGGACCGAATGCACAATATTTGTAAGTATGATTAGGTTTTATATATAACTCATTTGTGACTAAATTTGTTTGGATACGTGTGTAAATCAAACATTTATGACCGATAAAGTCCTATTTCGGAAAGACATTTGTAAGAGAAATAATGGATCGATTTCAACCAATTTCATTTCTAATCGTCCTTGGGCTTGAAAAAGATCACATTTTAAATTTTATCAAAATAATTGAGACCTGTACTTTGCTCATATATTTCAGGCGGACGGACATTATTAAGTCGGTCGGTATGCTTTAAGGTGGCTGTTAGACTTCTATTTTTGGGGCGTTAAAAATATCAGCACAAATCTAATTCTTTCTTTACGACAAAGTGTTAATAAATGTTGAAATATGTGTAAAATTAACCTTAGCCAACTTCACGGTAGTTGAAGCATCGAAACTATTTGACACATTTGGTTAAAAGCAATGGTCACCTCTTTTACGAATTTCACCTCTTTTAATATGATTTCAGATTTTTATATAAAAAACATCACCACTCTTCATAGAAGTTTTGCTTGGATTTAGCTCTGTGTCATTATCTGGTATGAAAGAAATCAGGCTTACGTAATAGACAAATATATGAACGAATGTCTCCAGCTTTGACCAATTCAATAATATTAGGCTATCGTTAAAGGAAAGTTAAAACGGCTGTTGACAATAAACAAAATTTTAGCGATTTGGAATAAGTTGACAGAACATGTGGATTGAAATGTTGTGCAACAGTTAATGCGATACATCAAAACAAAAGCATGGATTTTTATAAAAGAAAATGAATGTTAGTTTTTTCTTTTAGTTTTTGTTTTTAAATATGAATAAATGAGTAGATAATTTAGTCAAAATTTATGAATATAAAATACTTGATAACAATAATATGTATTTAGCTCAATTTGATGTAGGGCACCTTGCGATCGATGTAAATCGACAATTTTCATTTCATTATATTATTTTATTTAATTTGATTAATGTACGTATATTTTAATGTATAATGTATGTATGAATGAATGTATGTTTATTAATATAAATATTTGTTATAAGATATGTTACTTCCACTTAAGTGTTATTAAATTTCGTTCGAAAAGATATTTTATTTTTTTTTTGTAGATTTTTTTTTTTTGATATATTCTTGCAGATATTTATTTCAACACACACAAAACAATATAAATTGAAGAAAAAACTTAAAAAATAATTAAATTTTTTGTTCAAAACTAAAAGCCATAATTAAACATAAATAATTTAATGCTGATATTGCTTTTTTCTAATGACTTCAATTTTAATTAAGAGAATTAAATTTATTATGTGTACGTTTTTTAATGAATAAAGTTAATATTATATGTTTATATATGTATATATAAGTTTTATTTTTCTTTTTTTTTTTTAAATGGCTGATGAAACCAATATTTGGTTTTTATTGTATATTTAATTATTATCATTACTTTTTATAGAGGTTCTAACATTTTTTTTTATTTTGTACAGTCTTTCTTGACTAAATAGTTTAATTATATTTTTAGTTTAGTGTTATTTTTATTTTCTTGTAAATTTTCTAAAAAGAACCAAATACTTAAGGTTTTTATGTTCAATTTTAATATCTCTTGTATTAAATTATTGTCTTTTTTGGTTTTTTTTTTTTTGTGGTTATAACTCGTAAAATAAATGTTTGGTTATAATTTATTGTCTTTAGTTTAATTTATTTTGTTATTTACGTGATAAATAGAACGATGTTGCAAGTTATTGGCAGCAGTTTTTATATGAATTGTAATTATGAATAAAATTGTATCATTCTTTATGCTGTTATTAGGATTATTTTAAAGAATAAAACTATAAAATCAACTCTTTTCATAATTTATTGTCTGTTGCCATAGATTATTAAATTACTTTTAAAGTTTACCAATAACAATTTGAAAAAAAATCTTTAAGTAAATAAGTCCCAATATACACTAAGCAATTCGGGGTAAGGGGAAGATAAGACGAGCACACTTTTGAGTGTACTAGCAATTCGTGTTACTCTCTTGATGTACGGTCACACTTGGCAAGTATTTATTAAAAAAAAGTGTAATCACTTGTTTTAGAACAAATTTGTTTGTCGTTGTTTACTCTTACAAGAGTTTTGCAAGATCAAACAGCATCAAATAAAATAAAACTTAATATTTGTTGTGTCCTGTCCTAAATAAATGACTTTTTTTAATAAATAAATGAGTTCAAATATATTTTATTTAGTGGTTACGTCTTTTTAGGCCGTACCTTTATTCGTATTACATATGTGTATACAAATGTTTGTATACTCTCAAATAAAAATACGAGTGATTTAAGCAATTGTATTGTGCTGTGTAAACACCGAAGAAATTTCAAGGAAACAATTGCTTTAATATTTTCAACAAAAATTGCTTCGTGTAAATTGGGACTAATAACAAGAGAATAATGATCAAAATAAACCTACTTATTCACTGTTCATTCAATTGTTTTGGTTGTTTTGACATATTTTTTTTAGTTTTGGGAATAGAGACAAATTTATCCTCAAAAATTTCGTTAACTTCAATAACTTGCAATATTTTTTCAAATAAATGTAACAATCAAGTCGGTGGCGATGTTATTTTTTGTAGGGATTTCATTTGTTCGATCATAAAACATATTTGGAAAATAATTACTAAAAACTCTTCTACACTGTTACAATATTTTTCAATACATACATATGTTTCAATAAATTAAATACAATATATTTATATGTAAGAAATATAACTAAACAAGAACTCAGTATGTCATATATTTAGTCTAAAATATTCAGCATATATTTGTTTGTATACTTAGTAAAGGAGTATTTACAAAGATTTCTTTATATACGTACGTATGTATGTAATTCATGGTTTGTACATATTGTGTCTATTAAACTGTTATATTTTCCGAATATATGTGGATTCGTTTTATAAACTATGGTTTAACTTAAAGTTAACTAAGGTAATTGTTATTGTCATTTCATTAAAATCGAACACACTTACAAGCATTTACTCTTCATCCTCCTCTTCTAGGGATTTTTCGGGTAGACCGTATTTTGGACAGCACATACCCTCGGTGCCGTCCATGTTGAAGCAAAATACGGTACGTTCAATATCAGTGGGTTCATGCGGTACAATACCATGGACTTCTTTGAGTTCTGCCTCGGGGAACCAAGCGGGATCAGAATCTTCCACCACCTTAATACCAAACAATCTACAGCATTCAACAATTCTGTTAGTAAATTATTTTAATATATAAATTTGTATAAAAAATTAACTTAACCTTAATATAGCCACAATGGGTATCCATAATATGGAAGATAATATCAATATAAAGGCTATAACTATGCACCAATGAGGCCATTCCATATTTTCGGTCAGGCCCTTGGCAGCTATCCAAGCCGGATAACTGCTGCCTTCTGTGAGCAGTTGATAAAATGATGCTGTTAGTATGGTAATCATGGCACAAGGTGATAAATATTTCCAACAAAACATCCAGTATAGACCAGGACGTGAGCCCGTCATCATTTCTATATCATCTGAAAATCTTTAGCAGGAAACAAAGATCAAAATTTGTGTTTATTTCAAAAAAAATTAATAACTTACCTTCTTATACCGTAAACATAACTAATTGATATACATTCACACAATGCAATTATCAATAAAGGAAAATTTCCTGCAAAACTGTCCATCAATTGGAATATGTAGCTACCAGCACCATTTGCAAATGACATTGATATTAAACAGCAGGAGAAACATAAAGCCTTTATAAAATTAAAATTTTGCTATTTGTTGAAAAACTAAATTTTTTAATTTGTATTTTTTTACCCCAATTATCCATTCCTTGGGTAGATTTGGAAACAGTTTCATATCAACCAAAGATGTTACCACACCTTCTAATGTACCAAATTGTGAATCAATGCCCAGGGTGAACAACATCAAAAAGAACAGTACGGCCCATAATTGTGCACCAGGAAATTGATTAATGGCCTCGGTGAATATAATAAATGCCAAGCCGGTACCGGAGGCGCTCTGAAAAATAGTTGAAATTTGGTTTTAAGCATTGAAGTTTATTGTTTTAGTAAAGCATTGTACACATAAAATCTGGTCACAAAAATATTTCAATATTTATGAAACAAAATTTCAATTGAATACTTTGAAGCTACACTTGGATACTTAATTATTAATATTTAAAAAACGGTATAAGAAGAAATTAAATTTCAATAGATGGATCGCATTAACTATTGCACAATATTTAGATCCAACTGCGCTGCACTCAAATAACTGACAATTTTTTATTGCCAAGAATTACTTATTGTCCCCGCTTTGGGACAATAAGAGGTGTTATTACAATATATTCTTCTATTAAGTCGATTTGATGTCTTCGAAAACAGTTTATTGCAGCTTTTGAATAATGACAGGGAGCTAAATCGCTATAACCAATTATGGCCGAACAACATAAAGTTCGTTACGATGAATTGTATATATATGTAGTTTACTTGTGTCGAATTTCAACTTGAGAATGATGTTTATAAGAGGTTTAGGTAAATTTCAGAAGTGTACGTGGGAGCTATGATATGTGGACCGATCGTCATAAAATTCGTTACGCTGACTTATGTAAATATGTGGATTATTTCTATCGAATTTGAACTTGATAGAGATTTTTAAATATTTAAGCTATTTTTGGAAGTGAACGTTATATGAGAGCTATGATCAAATATGGAGTGATGAAAACAAAATATCGTTTTATGATTTTTCTAAGAATGAAACTCATTTTAGCATTTATGTACCATAGAGCCATATTTCAGGAAAACATTTGTATGGGGCCTAAGAGAAATCGTTGACATATTCTTAACATTATCACAGGATTTGTTCTTCTACAATACAAATTAAGTGTGCAAAATTTCATGATATTATCTTTATTACATTTGAAGGAAATAGCAAACAATATCTGAAATCTGAACCGTAAGATTTCCAAAAAAAAATTGTATAAATAATTTAAAGATAAAATAATTGATATTAGTACCAATTTAAACTTACATTTGCCAATTCCTTTTCTAAATCGCACACCGGTAAATTCGTCGTCTTATTCAACGAAATCAAATGATTTCTATCCTCAGTGCAGCGATCAAAAGTAGCCGTGGCTTTAAAACCAATAACGGAGAAAACCACAACACCCGCAAACATTGAAGTGCCACAATTGGTTAGCGACACCAATATGGCATCGCGATAGCAATTGTTATTAGCCGGATTGTAAGAGCTAAAGGCTATTAGGCCACCAAAAGCTAAACCCAAAGAAAAGAAGATTTGTGTGCCGGCTTCTAGCCAAACAACAGGATCCAATAAAGTCTCCCATCTAGGGGTGAATAGATGGGCCACACCATCAGAAGCGCCTAGAAATAAAAATCAAAATTATAAGAAATCAAATATAAAAAAAAAAAAAAAAAACAAGAAATACATTTTTCAAATAAAATTTTCCTTTAAATTTGTAATAACATGGAAGTTATTTTTAATCATCAAATACATCATCATCGTGATATTATAGGCACTATAGGACGTGCTCGTCGTAAATGGAACCAATTATACCATTGGTTTCCCGAGCAACAAAGACTCCTTTATAAAGAAACGGATCGAGTTTATAAAGAAGCCAGAGAGAAGCATGGCGAGAATATTTTTATGGCATTTAGTCAGGAAAGACGTTTGAATAGCCGTATAATAAAAAAAGGTCACCAGCAAGTTCATGATAAAGAAGACTATGAGAAGTTTGCCTGTTTAAAACCAATGTTGGATAAATACAAGCGTTTCCCCTTGTTTTATTATAATGAAGAGTGTGATGATGAATGTGAAGGACAAACTAAAACGAAATGGAAATAAATTTCTTAATAGCCGGCTTAAACGTGTACATATTTGGAATTAATTGATTTTGGAAATTTTAAAATATTTTGTATTCAAATTAGATGTAATGTGATTTCAACATACACAATGTATGTACATATGTATGTATGTATGTTATTATGAATTCAATCTCTTCTAAAAGATCTAAAAATTGTGATATATAAAATATATTTCTTAATAAATAAATAATTTCATCTCTTGTTTAAATTTTAATAAAAGAAATATGAAACTTCATAAAGCTTTTGTTGAACTACACTCACTTTAAACAATTGCCATTAATTACAGCAACATTAACTTCTTTTTACAACTTCATTTTTATTATCCTTCCTGCACTTCCCAATAAATTCCGTTTGATAATGATGACATTAACATAAAAATAAATTACAACAACTAAACTTACCCTTCAATGTAATGCCACGAAAGAAGAATATAATCAATACAACATATGGAAATATTGCTGTCATATAGACAATTTTACCCGATGATGTTATACCCTGCACCATACAAATATATACAAGAAACCATGATACCATCAGTGCTATTGCCATATGATAATTGAAATTTTCCGGTTCATTGACACTTTCCGAACACTGTAGGGTGGTGCGATACCAATAATACTGTGTAGGTGATGATGCCTAGAAAATAACACACAGACACTCGTTAATTACCATACAAACAGTATAAATAAATTATTAAAAGGTATAGTGTCCTCTTACCACACATTCGGGTTCATGATCATACGTATAATTGGCATAGAGACGTGTAGGACAATCGGACCAAGGCAGTGGGGATTCAAAACTATGCAACAAGTAAATGAGGCACCAAGCAATTATTGTATTATAATACAATGCAACAATATAACTGACCACGGCCGATGACAAACCAATGCCACCCAAATACGGCGATACTTGACTCCATACACCAATCGCTCCCTTACGTAAACGTTGGCCAATTGCCAACTCTAGATAAAATATCGGTATACCCTGTATACACAACATTATAAAGTAGGGCACTAAGAATGCTCCACCACCATTCTTCTGTGCTAAATATGGAAAACGCCAAACGTTGCCAAGGCCAACGGCATAACTGAAAAAGAAAGATATTTACGATAACAAATGTTGCAAAGTTATTTATAACAAATCCCACAATGGGAAATAATTTTATTACAAACTGCATCAAAAGGAACTGACAAAAAAATACTTGAAAATGTAAAGTGTACAAAAACAAATACATATATCGATTCAAAAATAACAACAAATATCTTTAAAAGTCAAGCATTTTACAAACGAGAAAATATCAAGGTTTGCGAAAAGTTTTATGAATATTAGCTTAAGCTCTGAAATTTAGACATACAATACAATTTTAAATTTATATTGTATTGGAAAAAGTAAGGTTTAATATTTATAAGTACAGAATTATATTGGACAATTGTCCATCAAAATGGCGAAGCTATTTCGTTATTCACGACAGGAACTTTGAGTTTTAACTCTGATTTCATCATTATAGACTTTATTTGTATTTAACATAGCCCCACAAAAACCAATCTAGTGCTATTAAATTGCGGCGTACAATTAACAGCTGAAAATCGTAAAATTAGTTTGCAATAATTTCATTGTTTTGAAGGCTGTGTCAAATGTGTCACCTCCCTGTTAAAACCACATGTCAGTGATAGCCATAATATCAGTAATAGTTTTTTAGATCTCTTGATAGCGTAATTCATTCGCCGTTACAGATATTCATAGTATATTAAATTCATTGTAATAATTGTTCAAATTTATACTACTGATATGAAAAACAAAATTCTTGTTCCAAAACCCGTTACAAATAAGTTCCGGATAGTTTCGAATTAGGCCAAATATTAATAAATTCTTTATAATAAGTAAATTCTTGCCTGAATAATTTAAATGTTTGGTTTCCTTCTTTTTGTTAAAGTTTGCCATACTGATTGAAGATAAATTATTTCATGTTATTAGACGGTCATCTTACAGTATATTTGGGATATATTGGTGTATTGATGTTTCTAACATCCAACACCAACCTCAAATTATACCGATCGACTCGATTAAAAGATCTGCGTCTGTCTGGCTGTCCATGTAAAGCTTTTGCGCAGAGTAATTTGGTACATGATATGCTTTCGGCCCAAGGACGGTTGGAATTTAAATTGTTTGAAACGGTTCATTATTTCACCTAGTCCTCATACAAGTGTCCTCCCGAAATTGGGGTTTATCGCTCAAAAATGTTTGATTTATGTATGTATCCAAACAAATTTCACCACAAATAAATTGTATATGAAGATAATCACAATCTATAAATTTTGTGCAGATCGGTTCATAATTGACTATAGCTCCCATATAAGTAGCTCTTCTGAAACTCACTTTAAAGAAGTAAAAATGTTGCTATTTAAATAATATTCAACACAAATACTTATACACATATACTTGGTGTAGGGTATTATATGGTCGGTCTTGACAAAATATACTTTCTCACTTGTTTCAATATGCGGAAACAAAATTATTCATGGATGCTACTGATGCCATCAGGGCTGCGACAACCCATTTGTTAGATATATAAATACACTGACGATATATGAACCACTTAATGATTTTAGCAGTAATTCAGGTCTTTAGTACCCCTTTGCAGAGTCATAGGCCTTTGGATTATGTCCGTGTTCCTTCGTTTTTCACATGGCGGTCACCATCTCATCGGTATCATAAAGATTTTACCATTTTAGAGCTGAGGTCGTCTTATAAGTGTAGTATAAAAGTGCAACATTATCACCTATGATTAAATACTTAACATGTTTTGCATTCTTAAGAGAAACATTGCGTTTTTGAATTGTTAACTCTAAACGCACATTAGTTTAAACTTTTTATGAAATTCCCTTTCAACGTTAGCAAAACAATACAGTTAATACGATACGGGAACAATTCAATTTTTTAAGTACTTGCAATTTTCTTAAATAGTTTAGTTTGTGTGAACCGTGTAAATTTTTCTAAATAAAATCAACCAGTACTTACCCTATTGTTGCTAGTAAAAACATTATTTTACTATCCCAACTTTCACGTTCTTCGCCCTCCTTTTCACCCTCCACAATATCGACCGGTGCACTCTCAATTGCTGCCACCAGTTCAGCCACTGCTTTACTGCTACTTTGTCCCTCGGTTTCCTCCAATTCCGAGAACTCATCAAAGGCGTCTGACATAAATGCTTGATTTGTCGCCCCATACATGGGTGTATGATGATGATGATGAGAACCATGATGATGACTTCGTGGAGCACTGCCTATACTTGTTGTACTATGTTGTGATACTAGACGGCCACGTAACTCCTATTGTTTGGATGACACAAAGAGATAAGCAAACAAAAGGAGTAATTTAAATTACTTTATATTGGTTTTCAAATTTATCTACAACTCGTACAATTATCCCAGCAAAAAATGTATCAATTTGTAAGCAGTTGAAATCATTTTGCATATTTTACTGCTACCAGAATAGCTTCTCTAAATAACTTTCAGAAAATTAGTATAGTAAGTCAAATTTTTGTTAGTAGACCTTTTTTAGAAATTACTAAACTAAAGGTATGGTCACATTTGGCAAATATTTACTCAAAAAAGCGTAACCACTTATTTTTGCACAAATTTGTTTGACGTTGTTTACTCTTACAAGAGTTTTGCAAGATCAAACAGCATCAAATAAATAGAAACTAAATATTTGTTGGACTTTGGCCTAAATAAGAAAAGTTGTTTTTTATTTTAATAAATAAACGAGTTCAAATATATGTTATTTAGTGGTTACGTCTTTTTCGGCAAATATTTGCCAAATGTAACCATACCTTAACACTTTTAAGAATTTTAAACAAAATTCTGGACTTGTAGAATTTCATGTTGGTGGTAAAAATTCAAAATTTTCTGGAAATCAGATATTTGGAGATTCTACACCGTAAGCTGTAAAATAAAATGATTCAAATGTTTTCTTGCTTGGACACTAATTATGGTAGGATAAATGGACGCATTGAGATTGTCTTACATTTTCAACATTTCAGAATATTTCAAATGAATGAATATTTCAAATTGTATAAATAAACAAGTGCATTCATCAATGAATGAATGAATGACTGACTGCATGTACGAGTATGTACGAATAAGTGATTGATTGGCTGATTGAATGAAGCCATTATATTTACTTACTCTCAATTCATGTTGATCAATACTCTTTTGTGTTTTTAATATAATATCCCTGGAGCTTTGTCGTCTTAATAATTGTGCTGTATTTGCCATTTTTGTTGTTTTTGTTGTTGGTTTTGTTGTTGTTTGAGATGATAATGAATTTTTGTTTTGTTTTCGTAGTTTTATGAAGGATTTAAAAATAAGTTAAGCGTTTTCTTTTTTGTTGTTTCTGTTATTACTGGGGCGGTTTTATTTCTATATTTTGTGTGACTTTTTTTCTGGGTGCTTATGCTGTCGATTAATTGTGATGGTGCTTATAGTTTTCTTAAATATTGTTCAAGTGCTGTGTTACAGGTGCATTTAGTATTTTGTGTTTCTTCTATGATGTTTTTTAAAACGTTTAAGGTGCATTTATTTTAAGACATCCATTGTGATTTTCTAGTGTTGAATTAAAAAATTTTATTGTGCAGACTGATAAAGATAAATGCCCTTATTCATAAAAAATTAAAGTAGACTTCAAATGTTCTTTAGGAAAATTTTATATGAAAATTTTGTCTAAAAGCACACTTCAAACCTACTTTATTTTTTATGAATACGACAGAAAATATATAAAATTTAGAAAGCTGTTTAAAAGAGGAAATTCTTGTTAAAGAACATGATTTGAAAGCATTGCATATTATGTTAAAAAAGATAATTTTTTAAACGGAAAATCACTTTCATCATGCACTTCACAAAATAAGTTATACAAGATATACTTTTCATGTACTTAGTATATATTTTAAAAAAAGATTTATTAGTTTGAAATAAATTTTTTTTTAGTTTGTTGCTTCCATACGAAATGAGTACATACATACATACTGTGACCGTCAAAATAAAGTGTACACCACATACTCTTAAAAGAAAAGTTTAATTATATTAATATAAATAATATTATATTAGAAAATTATATTGCATTTTATATAGTTATATAAGTAGAATTGAATGCATCAAAAAAAGAAACAAAAACAAAACCGTATATAAATTTAATTGATTTATTGTTAAAATAGACCAATTTTTACGAGTGAACATAAAATAAGCAGTGGCATCATCCTTATGCCTGTCATTCCGAAAATAGTGGCGATTCTTTAATTTTTTTGAAAGTAAAGTGTCATTAAAAATAATTGCAAGTTTCACTATTTATCATTAAAAGATATTAAGTTGTGATGATAAGAAGTGAAATATTTACAATGGGAAGAAAAACATCAATTGAGATTGGGCAAATTATAATAGATATACATATGTATATAGAAAAGATAAGTCCCAGCATGAAATTGGTAAGTAAGATCATTGGAAGTAAACCCACCATCTAGTGCTGTAAAAATAGTTAAAAATGTTATGGAAACTTCTGGAAAACCTGTAAACGCAAGTACGTTTAGAAGACCTTTGCATAAAAATGGTCTACATGGTAGAGTATAAGAAGCCCTTTATTTCAAAGAACAATCAAACCAAGCGTTTTAATTTCGCAAACAAAAATATATAACAAGCCTTAAATTTTTTTAGTATAATATTCTCTAATATTTGGGGTCAAAAACCCCAAAAATATGGCGAACCGAGAACGATGTGTTTAGTAGTTAATATGTTGCCAAAACGGTAAAAAAATAGCGGCGGCATCAGGGTTTGATAATCTTACGTTTGTAGCATCTACAGTGAAAAGGGAAGTTTGTCTCGGCATTTAAAAAACAATGTAGCCCCTAGTTTAGAGAAATTATAATTAGAAACTAGTTTTTTCAACAGGAAAATTATCCTTAGCATACCTTTAAAATATTGAAAGACTGGTTGCTCAATATTGTCTAAAAATTTTAGATCAGATCTTAATCCAATTGAGCACCTGTGGGAATATCTGAACAAAAACATTAGGCAAAGAAATATTTATTGTAAAGATAGACTAAAGTCAGTAATACAGGATGAATTGAACAAAGTTTCGTATGTAGTGCGATTCACTAACTTTTAAAACTTTCAACAGGTTTGTATTTGTATTTATTTAAGTTACCTCCTTAATAGGAGAATTTATTTGGCCATTATAACGCCATCACCAATATTTATTTATTTACATAGTTTGTCTATGGAAATAATTCCCTTACAAACTGTTTACAAAATATTATTTAGCATATGGGAATAAAATACATGTAACAAATAATTAAGAGTTTAAGAAAACAATTATTAATTTTTTTATGACATTAACATTTAAAGAAAAATCAATAAATCTGTACAACTGGTTAAACTGATTACACATTCTTCTTAGGGGATCAGCGTCAGCATAATTGGCTCTATAAAACTATAAAATTTCATAGAGGTGTAAAATTAGGGGATAAACGTTGCGGTATGTTGAAAGAGATTTCATTGATTAGAAAACCAGAGCATATGTCACCATTAATAACATTCAGGATAAATGATATATTCAGCATAGTTCTACGACTTTTTAATGCAGGAAGCTTAATAAGAGCAAGTCTAGCAGTATATGAAGGCAAATTAAGTGGGTTGAAATGGAGTCCACGTAGGCAAAATATCAGGAATTGTTTTTGCACAGATTCAATTGAATTGCAGTGAGTAATGTAAATCGGGTCCCATATTATTGAACCATATTCCAGTATCGGTCGAACAAGTGAAGTATATAAAGTTTTTGCAATATATGGATCATTAAATTCTTTTGCCCATCGTTTTATAAAGCCTAGTGTACATCTTGCTTTATTTATTATCGTAGAAATATGTGGAACGAAGCTCAGTTTAGGGTCGAATAAAATGCCTAGGTCTAGAAAATTTTGAACCATTTCCACTTTGTGGTATCCCAGAAAAAAATTTGTTGAAATTGGATTGTGCCTTGCAAAGCGCATTACTTTACATTTCTTTAAGTTAAGTTCCATGAAGTTGAGCTTGCACCATTCATAAAAAGAATCCAAGTCGGTTTGAAGACGTAAGTGATCAAAAGGTTGGTTATAGGCCAAGAAAATTTTTACGTCGTCTGCATACATTGAAATATTAGAGAATTTAATTATTTTAGGCAAGTCATTAATAAAAAAAGAAAATAACAGCGGACCAATGTGACTCCCTTGTGGTACTCCAGAACAAACGTTAATTTTATATGAAGACGTGTTATTAAAACGAACGGTTTGTATTCTATTCGACAGATAAGATTGTATCCACTGTACGCTAAGATCTGTAAATTCCAATTTTTGCAGTTTCCGTACAAGAAGTAAATGATTTATTTTGTCAAATGCTTTACTGAAATCCGTATATATAACATCAGTTTGCATCCTTTGAATAAAGCCGCGATTGATGACTGTTGTTAGATGCAAAAGATTTGTAGTAGTAGAGCAAGATTTTTGAAAACCATGTTGAAATGAAGATAATAAATTTGATACTTGATGGTTTAAATGATCGGTTATTAATTTTTCAAAAAGTTTCGGTATAATACTTAGTTTTGCGATACCTCGATAATTTTCGACATCAGATTTGCTGCTCGATTTAAATAATGGAACAATATATGATTCCTTCCAGATTGCTGGAAAGTATCCATTAATAATAGATTTGTTAAACAGAAGAGTTAATGGAGGAGCTAAGACTGTGGCGCAATTGATTAATATATTACTGGTGATATTGTCAGGACCGGAACTATATGAGAACTTAAGCTTTTTAATGCCATTTAGGACTGTAGAAACATCAAGAGACGTTAAGGATATGGATTGATTTTCATATAATATATATGGGTCTTGACTGTATCATCGTAATTTTTATTTGAGTAGGTGGTTGAAAAAAAGTCCGCAAACATATTACATATAACTTTAACATTGTCAGATTCATTTTGTTGATACGACATTACAGCAGGGTAGCCGCTTGTCTTTTTCTTTGTGTTAACGAATTTGTAGAATGACTTTGGATCACGTTTTAAGTTATTTTTAATTTTATTTAAATACTGCGAGTAACACACATTATTTAATTGTGTATATTTGGCCCAGCTAACGGGGTAGTTCAAATAATCAGAAGAAGATCCCGAACGCTTGAATTTTTTATAAAGTTTTTTTTCCTTATTCTTTGCAACAGCCAGCTGTTTGTTATTCCACGGTGGTCCAGAAAATGAAGTAAATGTTTGTTTTGGAATACAATGAAAATAATGAAGTTTATTATAGAAAATTTTAAATATTTTGTAATTCCTTGTTGTTAGATATGCGGGAAGAGTTAAAATGTTAGTCCAGTTTGTATTACCAATAAGTTCATTTAACATGTTGTAGTTAGTTCGTTTGAAACAAAAAACCTTTTCACTAATGACTGACTTTGACGGAATATTTCGAGGTTGCATAAACATAACTACTTCCATAGTAGGATGATACCGGTCTTCGGGTGTTGTTAGTGGAGGAAAACGTTTAATAGAACAGTCGTCTTTATCATTTACAAATATTAAGTCCAGAATTTTTGAAAAATCATTCATTATGCCGTTAATTTTAAAAAGACCACCTATGTCATATAATATATTAAAAAATTCTCTCAAATTTTCGTGGCAATGTGTTTGAACGTAATACATTCCGTCAGGTAAAAATTCCCAAGAAATAGAGGGTAAGTTAAAGTCGCCCATGACTATGACAGTATCATTTAGTAACTAATTTAATAGATTCGCTATGTTGATAATATAAAGATGGAGGGGGACGAGGGCGGGATATATGAACACGTTAATATTATCCGTTTGTATTTCAAATGATAACAGAAATAAATTCGATATCAAGCAAAGAGTTGTGCTCAAAAACTTCAGAATGAAGAATACTCGAAACAGCAATCAGAACTCCACCACCATGAGTATCTCGATCACGGCGAAAAATATTATATTTGTTACAGAGAATTTCAATATTAAGAATAGTGTCATTAAGCCATGTTTCAGTAAATACAATGATGTCATGATTAACGGTGAAACTTTCTAAGTACAAATCAGATAATTTTTGGTTCAGTTAGTTTTTTGATCTCAAATTAGTTCGTTGTTCGAACATTAAAAATAAAAATGTAACAAAATCCAAAATTGTAAAATAATGAAAAAATTGTGAAGGAACAATGTTAAATTTAAATTAACTTTTTAAAAAAAATATAATTAAAAATTTAAATTGTATTAATTACTATTTAAACAAAATCAAATTTCACATAGTGAAAATTGTTGAATAAACTATATTAAGAAAATTTCACATAGTGAAAATTAATTTTTTTTTATAGAAATTATAAAATTCAGATTAGTAAACAAATCACTAAGAACTGTAAAAAAATCTAAATTATAAATTAATTAAAATAATTTTTAAATAAAATAATCAAAAATTGAAAATTTAAATTGTATTAATTACTATTTAAACAAAATCAAATTTCACATAGTGAAAATTATTAAATAAATTACTAAAAACTGTAAATAATAAATAATTATTGAATGAATTACTAAAAACTCTGAATAATAAATAAAAAAAGAGAATTCTAAATAATAAATAAATAAATTATATTAAATTTACTTCATTATCTTTCATTTACTCTAATGGGAAATTAGACTAAATTAACTTATATAAGAGTTGGAATATTCAAGTTGTAAAAATAAATACTTAAATGTCGCAGCTGTTTATTAGTTGTAGTTAGTGGTAGTAATTCAATAAAGCAATCATCAGATGAAAATAAAACAAAAAATTTTTTGCAGATACAATAAAATTAATTAAGTACTCGACAAAGATGCACAAATTCACTTGTACTTTATAACACGGTCACAGATCAGCAGAGTTTGGACACTTTACGACAGTTTTATGAATAAACAAGACGATGAGAACCAAGTATTTAGAATTTATTACAAAGCGACGGCCAATGCGTATGTTTTCTTCTTCACGATATGTATTGTATCCGGCCTATACCTTCGTATGGGAAACCGGACTTCCCGAACTCCACCCCTGGGTTTTATGGTCTTCACCAATATCAAAAATGAGTTTTGTTTGGTACTCCACCACGACAAACGTATAGGTTATAAAACCATAAAAAAAATATAACATGTGGTCAATGCATACGACGCCCAACATTAACCATTGCGAGTGAGTCGCAAGACTCTCGAAGGCAGCGAAACAAGGACGGCCTGATTACTCTTAAAAGATAATGCCAATGACGCGCGAGTTCATTCTCCACCCAGAGCTGAATTACGACTCTTTCAACAGGTTTTACCATTAATCACACATTTTGATGTTTGCACTAACCACTACGTTATTCACTTACTTATTTTTAGCCACGGTAAACAGTTTTAGTTTTCTCTATATTCAAATTAAAGTTACATGGTAACTTTGTCAAAATAAGAGAAAAGAACAAAGAAGAATAAAAAAACAATTCCAAAATCACTTTTTTTAATTTTTAAAAGCAAGGTACATAAGTAAAACATTACAAACAATTATTATTTTATTTATTTTAAACTAGATTTTTATTTATTTTGATAGAATGAATACTGTTACTACCACTAAAATTATTATCTAAGTCACGAATATCACGCCGGTTTGCTGAGAGAGCACTCATTATCAGATAAATTGTAGGCTGAATACTCAAAAGTCATTATATTTTTTATTAAAATTATTTATATAAAGAAACACTAAACACACAATAAAGGTCGTGATACACTATCCTACAGAATCGTCCGATTCATTCACTGGAAAATCTGACCGATTTCTATCACACTCAAAAAAAATTGCAACAAAGTCTGTCATAGGTGTCACACTATTACACAAGACAGATGCAAAAACATGTGCCTTAAATCAATGAAGCCGACATTGTTCTTTTCTTATCAGCTGTATTAGAAAATACAACTCTGATCGCATAGAAACTATCATTTTATGAAAATTTTTAAAAACTTTTGCAAGTCGGATAGACTTTTTAAAAAAATCTGTCATTTAGTTAAATTTTTAGGCCACACTATCATACTTTATGAACACACACGATTTTATTGACATACCGTACGACTAAATATGATAGTCAGTAGTGGCCTTAAACAGCACCAAAAATGTTGGCGTTAATAAACCACAATTTATTTGGTTAAAAATAACTGCTGATTGAAATAGCTGACTTTAAACGTCAATAGAAATCGTTAAAGTGTTAGTGAATAGCAGAATGGTTATTTTCGTGGTTAAAATTTTTAAAAGAAACAATTGTCGTTAAAAAAGCTTACTGAACCGCACTACAGGGCACAAAAATTCATTGCTACTGAGACAGTGTACAGACATCCCCTTCACTTACATATACATACATAAATTGAGAAATAAGCTTCAAGAACTTAAATTAGCTTATGCCAGATTGGCACCTTTACAACCACTATGTTTTACAGTTGCTTCTAGATTTTTATTTTAAAAGTTGTATTTTCTTAACGCCTTACAAATGTTCTGCCATATGATCCGAAAATGTTGAACTTACTTTCGTCAGTAAATATTACATTTTGAAAAATTTTACAACTTTGTTGTACATTTGTTTCAGTCAGTCAATTTCCAGATTGAATGAAGTATGAACATATTTCAGGCCGAAATCCTTGAAGTGTCTGAAGCGATATCACAATCTACTAGCTAAAATTGAATCTGTGGTGGGTACCAGGTCACAACATACTTACAAGAGAATGAAATTGCGGACGTGTAATCATGTCAGTTTAAGTTTATGTTTTCGTGCAATTGCCAAAAAAAAAAAATAAATCACATGTTGTAGCAACAAAGTTTTGCACATAATCCGGATTATAATGGTAAAAATAAAAGTGACGGCCCGAAAACGCGACAATCGGAGAATTATAAACTGCCCCAGCAACACAATAAAGAGTCTTGGTCAGATTATTAATCAGTGTGAGGTAAATGAGCTTAAATCAACCATAAGTTGTCTGCAAAAAAACAGGCTATTATTACAGCAAAAAACTGCTTGAATTCTCTAAAAGAACCTTACAAACTAACTGGAAGCAAGTAAATCGATAATCTTTGTTAATAGTTGCACTATTTCCATATGTATATTTATTGAAGGTGCTTATTTCCGATAAGAATAAAATTCAATCCAGATCCAGCGGAAGGAGCCAAAATATTTCTCAAAAAGATATTTCAGAAATTTTGATTATTTGGGTAGCTTTCTGTGAAGACATTATGCTTGATTTGTCGTTTCCAAACACCAAAGTAAATTCTCCTAATTACACAAAATCAGTAGATGAGAAACTAGTGCTGTTTTTAGAAAACGCACCTATACATTTAATTCGTCAAACAAAGGCAAGGTTGTCTGCGAAACATCTTAATGTACTTGAATAGCCCGCATGTTTTTTAGAATAGAAACCAATTTAGAACATTTGGGGAATAATAAGACGTCGATTTTATGCTGAAAATCAATAATATGAAAGCATATATTACTCGTAGTTAAAAGTAGCTGTTTTACATGCTTGGAGATCTATCTTAAGGTATAAGAATAAATCTGGTGAATAGTAAGAGTGATGGAATTTTTGAGTTGATTCGTTTTACATATGTACATGTAGGTTGAGAAAAGTTTTAAGTATTTATAGTTATGTAAAGCAGTATATAATTCATAATCTGGAAACAAACTAAAATAAGCCAGCATACAGAGAATACAAGTATAAAGTGCAATTAACTAAATTCAAATTATCATTCTTAAATATACATCTGTTGTAAAAGACAGAGTGTTAATTTTTTAATTGTTTTTGTGTACATTTAAATTAATAAATACTCGTTATTATTTCTTCAAATTACTTGACGCTTTCATTTTGCAATTAAAAGGAATCCGGTTTATTTAAAGGAAATAAACCACCGTTTTTAAAAGGTAAAAATGTAACAATATACAAATGTGTTTCTACCAATAATTAATTATAACCAATTTGTATTAATCATACGACCAGATGTTCTAAGGAGCATTAACAAAGGTAGTAGCAGTAGTAAGTTGAATACTTATAAATAAATAATAAATGATTATTATTTACACATTAAATCTTCCCAACGAAATATGTATGTATATTAAATTACGTAACAACAAATATAATAACTTAACTGACGCTGTGATGTTTAATATACCCTTAACCGAGATTTCCTTATAGTTAGCTTAGTATTCCACAGTTATTTATATGTAATTGCTAAGCTTTTTGGCAAGCTGTTTAAGGAATTTATATTATTTAAAGGTTTTAGAAAAACAATAATTATTATTATTATTATTACATAGAATGTATTTGTAAAACAAATAATAAAATTCGCTGAGTAAACAAGTTCAATAAAAAGGGACAAATACCAATTGTGAGACATTGAAAAACAACATTTGGTTTTAATGCGCCTCATAAAAAAGTACATATGATGTATAAATATTTGTACATACATATACTCATATTAAGACTGTTTTCAAAATGAATAAAAACACACAAGTAAAAGTTGTTCTAGAACAAATGTCATAAAGTATAACTTATATATGTATGTATGTATTGTTAATTTATTTTCTTAAACATAAAATAAAAACCAAACAAAACCTTCGTATTATTAAAAATTATTTTATATAATTTTAACAGAGACATAAATATAAAGTAAATTTAATGCTAAAAATCTAATGCATAAATTTTGAAAAATAGATTATATAAAGTCATAGGCATCAAAACATAATCATGTTGTTCGACATATGTATGTATTTATCTTAAGAAAGTGCTCAGTTACAAGATTTACCTTAATTCTTTCCAAATTACATTCGAATAATTGAAGCCCAAAGTATCCCACTTAATAAATAATATACATATGTATATGAAAGAGCTGCACAAAATGTATTGAAAGTTCTGTATTCTAAAGCACACTAATTCCAAGCCGTTTATTATCAACAAAACAAGCATAACAAAACATGACTGTCACTGAAACAAAACAAGCACCATTCGAAAAATTTCTCTCCATAGTTTTGTTAGTACTTGTATGTTTAAATGATGTACAACATCAAAACAAAAACGGACTATGAAATAAAAAACGGTAAATTACACCAAAAGCATCGAGTACACAAAACAGGAGTGTTATTAAATATTATCATTTATTTTTATTTATTGTGTGTTGTTTTATTTGTTTTTCCAAATGTGAATTAAAAAAATTTTATTTTTGCATACGAGTACATACATATGTATGTATGTATATTCGATTTTTTATATTCATAAAAAATACAAAAGTTTTTTTGTAAGCTTGCCTACGAGTTATTCAAACATGTTTCGAATGTTCCAAAATAGTTTTGATGTTCTACTTCATTTCTCTTCTACTTCACCCTTGTTCTATTGTAACATTGTTGTGTTGTACTTGTGTTCTCTTCTTCAATGTTTTGATCGTGAAACAAAAAAAAATATTTTCGGAAATATGTGTTTTGCAATGAGCAAGTAATACACACCGCACTATGTAGGTATATTGTATTTCATTTCCATGTTCAAACACGCGACAATCTTAAAAATTGCGATAAGAAGTGATAAAGTTAGATTTTGTCGATCATGTATGTACTACCAATATGCTAGCAATTATTTTGGATAAAAAATGTAACAAAAACTAGGAATAGGCAATTAAATAAAATGAAAATATAATATAATAAACATATTATGGAAAGATATGTTTAATATTATTTATTGACATGTGTTCCCGTCTCGTTTGTAAAGTAATTCAATTCAAAATTGATTAACAACCAAAAGCATAGTTTTATTAAATATTGTACATTTGTTTACCCACTGTGTTATGTTTGTAGCAATATCCGTATACAAAAGTAAACATAATTTTATTATAACAATAATTATGTCCAGCAAATATTTATGTCTGTATACCACACCATACAAGAGAGAGAAATAAAAACAATAAATCAATATCAAAATTTCGCATTAAAACTGAATACATATTGATTTTAGAATTTTTAACCAGAGTCTAGTAAATTTTCCCAAATTAAACAAATAAAAATATCATTTATCATTACATGCAAAATATAGAAACATAAAAACAACAACGATTCTGAAAAGAGCAAATAGAAGAGACAAATTTATGCCAAAATAGATTTAATGGATTATTAGTAATTGAATTTAATTATAAATGTTTGTTTAATTGGTAGAAAATATTTAGGTAAACAACATTCAAATTTTCATTTACAAATTATAAAAAAGGTGTTTAAATAACAGAATTTTAAGTTCTAATGAGTTTAAATGAATGTAACCCTTAAAGACCTTAATTTGTCAACTGTTTAAAGTATGTATTACGAATTTTAATGAAGTTAAAAGGTCTGAGTTAAGATACGTATACGAAAAGTAGCATTGTTTGAATTACCATTAATTAAAAAAATAAAATAGTCTGACCTTTTATTTATTGACTTTAATACATAAAAATGCTAAAGAAACTTTTAGTAAAATTTAATTTCTTCAAATCCATTTGTCCTTTACTAACACAGGTGGGTAGAAGATTTTTATTATGTTAGTGACATTGGTATATGAAAGGGATTTTTTATTTTATTTCAAGACCCTAATAACCATGAAAATGAATTTGAATAGATATTCCAAGTCTAACAAAAACGTAAATGTCTACGTTCAAAAATCGGTTAAAAATACTATTTCTTTCATTTCGTTCCAGTTTTGAATATATAGACATATAATTTCAATCAACTTCAAGTGACTAAATTTCTTTTGCATTGTTTTTCGTTTTGATCTTTCTACTAGAATAAATGTCACTTGGAGATTTTTTAACGATGTGTTAAGATTAATCTACATGCGTCCAAAATGTAAATTTGTTTCATTATTTTGAAGTAAAACGCAATTATTTTTCTATCACATATTTGATTAAATTTCAAATAATATTTTTGAAACCAGTACAAGTAGAACTTCTTTATATTCGTTATTAACACACTTGAAACCAGAGATGTTGCAACGACTTTTTAATCTCGCTCTGTAGGACAATATTCTGAGGCTAAAAAGGTTATGTCAATTAGAAAACATTGGTATACTTTGGATCCAGGATCAATCAATTTATTTAAAGTTGTATTACACTTTATATCAATAGCATTTTTCAGTAAAACGGATATACAAATAAAACGGACAAATAAATTTTTTGGTTTAAAAAATTTTAGTCAAAAAAAAACAAATATCTTTTAAGTTTAAAAAGTTGTTTGAAGGCAATTTAAAATCGCATAATACTTTCAAGTTTGTTGAGTAATACGCAAGTAAATACATGTCTATATAGAATCGGGATCTGGGATTTTAGTGTGGATAAAAAAATATTATTTTGAAATTTTTAGGTAAAAAATAATTAATTTTTTTCAGCTATTAATTTGTTTCCAATTTACATACTTCATTTTGATGTAATTTTGATTCTTAAAAAGATGCCAAGGTTTCATAACCAAGTTGAACTAGTTTCAAATTAATATAGCAACCATTATAAGTTTTTAACGGCTTTGGTTGAATCTAGACTTGCAGTCATGAACATTCAGTATCTTAGCTCCGAACCATATAGAAATTATGATTGGTGTATAAATAGACTAACAGGGCCAATCGAGTGAGATGAGTTGAATATGAGTCATATTTGTGTCAAACTGTTAAAATTAAAGGACAGAGTGTCGATTTAAAATTGTTTTTGTGTACATTTAAATAAACAAAGAGTCGTTATATTATCTTCAAACTACTTGACGCTTTTATTTCGCAATTAAAAGGAATCCGATTTATTTAAACAAAATAATTTTTAAAATGTAAAAACGTAACAATATATTAAAAATAATTAAGCTTGCTGTGAAAATTTTATTACAGGTGGTGAAATGTTCAAACTTTATATGACAATAAAAACACAAAAAACACGTACTTAAGTCTTTCAATGCAATTAAAAACTATTCTGAAGTAATAGTAGCGCCAAACATTGCAAAGTTTTAGAAATATTAATAAATTTTAAAACTAGTTTAGCTTGACTATTCTATTTGATTGTAATATTCTATTTTTCATATTGAATGAATTTATGTTGAAAAACTGTGGGCAATACATGTAAACACATTCATTAAAATGCTAGTCTTTTTGAATTAATTAAAATAATTGACATAAAGGAAAGGGGCGAAAACAAGTTTTAGAAATTATCACAAATAGAATATTCATAGAACCGGGAGGAGAAAACCTAAATTTGCTGCCAAAAATCTACATTAATTTACATGTATTTTATTGTTGTGGCAGCCATAAAGTGTGGGATACAGTATATACACATATTTTACTATATTTACTATATTTTATTCAAACTTCTACTATACAAATAATTTATAAGTTTTAATATAAGAAGTTTTACATCAATAAAGCTTAGGTTATTTCTCACTTGTACCATATAGAAATTACTTCAGACACATAGAAACACATTTATTAAAATGCTACCCTTTTTAATTAACTAGAATAATTGACATAAAGCAAAGGGGCGAAAACAAGTTTTAGAAATCGTTACAAATAGAATATGTATTCATAGAAGCGGAAGGAGAAAACCTAAACCTGCTGCCAGAAATCGACATTGATTTATCTACGACTTTTTTCCAACAAACGTTTACATATCCATATAATTAATTTATAAATTTTAGTAGAAGAAGTTTTACATCAATAAAGTTTAGATTATTTCACACTTGTACCATTATGATATATTATGGTATTTTACGTGATGTGTGAATAATTCAAAGTACATACTAACATATCCACAAACCTTCTTATAAATTTAACCCCATTTGCCATACTACCCAGCATACCATTCTAGGAGCGCTCCGAAAAAGGAGTCAGAAAAGAGTTCAACAAAAGAGCATTTTCGGAGCGAAAGTATGAAATTCATAAATTCCACTTAATTATGTGTGTACCAAAGCGTTGTTGTCCTGTTATTTGTGCTTTGAACAAAAAAAACATAGCTTTACCACACAAGAATGATAAAAACAAAATTACACAGAGCCCAAAAAACCCCTCATAAAAGACTCATTTCTGACATTATCTAAGAGCTCTTTAAGAGCCCAAAAAACCCTCATAAAAGACTCTTTTCTGACATTATCTAAGAGCTCATTCTGTCGGACCATTTTCTAATGTAATGACTCTCTTTACTGAAGGTTTTCGGAGCAATTATGATTGTTTTTTGGGCTTATAGAGAGCGTTAACGCTCCGAAAAAGGTGTCAGAAAAGACTCTTTTTAGACTCATATGGCTTGCTGGGTATGGTCGGACCATCATGACGTATGAGAGACACATTCAAATAGCAATATCACTTATACGCATCAGTGAATACAGCAGACATTTGTTTGAATGTGTTATTCCGTTTATAGACATTTACATTATAAATCTAAATGTATTTTACTATTATTATTGTACATATTGTTGTTATTATTACATTAAATAAAGTGCATAAATGTTAGTATGTATTGCTAAGAGTTAAAAAAACACACACAAACAAAGTAACATGTAATTTACTCATTTGTGACAGTTTGCCAAACAAATTACAAATTATAAAAGCAGACACACTGTAAATATAGTAATGCACAACAAATTAAATGCTGAAAATCAATTTCACTTGGTTAAATACATAAATATTTTGAATGTGTGGTATGGTATTATTTTTGAACACAGGAATTATAAAAATTTATAATGTCATAAAATCAATTAAACTAATTAAAATATTTTTTGATAGTGAATTTTATGTAATTGATGTTGGCTTTTTAAACTAATAAATTAAAAATAATAAATTTCATTACATAAAATTGCATAAATCGTTTATTAAAATATAGGTCTGTGTCATTTGGTTATTTTACTTATAATTTATGTAAGAAATTTTTTATTAACTGAAAGTATTTAGTGCCCAAACCTTAAAAAGAAGACCTGAATTTAAATTGAAATTAGTCAAAGTCAATATATCATATCTTTTTCGACAAAATAAGTCCTTTGAGAACATTCTCAAGAAACGTATAAAACATTTGTATGGAGAAAAAGTAAGGTATCAATGTTCCCGACTAATATGAAAATCATTTTAAGACTACGTTTCTCATTTTTTTTTGTCCTGGGGTCAATATTTGGTGAGCTGGATCAAAGGATAAAAATGTCCTTTTTAAAGCTTTTTTGATTTTTTCACCTTTCTTCCAAAGGAACTATATGTAAGTTTGGTATCATATGAAAGGTCTTTGAGAGGCGCATTTAATGGGTTATCAAAAATTTAAATTCAAAAATTTTAAAAATTTCAGACAAAATTTTAGTTTTTTTTATTTTTTCATAGAATTCACTTAAATAAATAGATTATAAACATCATGAAAATGGTTTTTCCCGTTTTTTTTTAATTTTATCTACATAATGAAATTTTTATTAATTTTTTTTTAAACCTAAATTCCTCCCTATCTGACAATCTCTGTTAAGTCAATTCGTTAATGTAATGGGTATTAAAATAACGTAAATTTTATAAGCTAAAAAATAGAAAAAACCATTTGGGTTAAATTGCATGAGAGAATTGAGAAACGTAGTTTAAAAATGAATCTAATTTTCATATTAGTCGGGAATATCTGCACCTTTATTTTGGGGCCACCCTAATTTACATATGTAGGTAATATTTTCACATTTTACCATTTTACTTGTGACTTTTTTTTTCAAACGAAAAATTTACATTTTAGATGACATACATATTTTTTCCTTTTACCATAATATGAGTTAATCAACTTTGTCGCCATGGCTCTTTTAACAATATTTTTTCCTTGACAGAAAAAACGTAAATTATTTGTTAAAATTGAGCATCAGTAAATATATAGACTTTTTGTATATACATATACTTTTGTCAAATTTCAAATAATTCAAATCGCCGATATTTTGAGATATATTGCCCCAATTATTTTTGTACCCATCGCCTAAAGGATGGGAAGTATATTTGTTTTGTCATTCCATTTATAAATATTTTTCTTAAAATTGCATAATTGCACATAAAATTGCAAAGCATATTTACACGTTCCCTGGTATTTAGGAATAATTACATTTCAATTCAAAATTGCTTCAACTACCTAAAGCTTCGATTTATTGTTTATTTCTTATTTATTGGTTCGACGTACTTACTTGTTTCTATAAATAACCTTAAACTTAGCCGATTGGAAATTAATTTTCTACATTCACTAATTTTCCCAATAGTTTATCACAATTGACTTTTTCTTTCGATATCGAAACTTTATCAGTTTTTTATGTTTTGGCAATTGAAATACCATTGTTGGCGTCTACCCACTTTAATGGATCTCTGTTTTAATTTAACCATAAATCGACTTACAAACCAACTACGCTTGCAGATTATTAAATTTTATTATTAAAATTCATGCTCGACACATTTTTGATCATAAAATTGTGTTCAGCTACGAAATGCAGAATTGTCAGAAGCATTGCAAGAACTGCCAATGCATCCTAAATTATTAAAATTCATTAGATATAAGATGATATAATGACGATAGAATAAATGAACAAATAAAAAAATTATTGCTGTTAAAAAGATTTCAGAATTGTATTAAATGAAAATATATAAAAATAAATACTACAATAAAATGTAATTAAAAGTAGCTTAGAGCTAAAAAAAAATACATTTTCCGTTTTTAGTCCAATTTAATTGTTTCTATAGAAATTTCTAACATGAATCACAATTAGTGATAGCACTTAAAATAGAATTCTAAGTGATGAATGTTCATTTTAGGTTTTTGGTTTAAAAAATAAAAAAGTTGCAATAAAAAAAAAATGTTAAGCATTGATAATGACTGTATTAAATTGCATTATAAATTTTAAAAATATTGTGTTTTTAGCAAAAACCGAGTCAAAAATTTCATAAACTAGTACTTTTATACTAAGAATCTGATTTTTGAACAGCAAAACAAGACCCTGACTAAGTTCTTTCAGATAATCAAATTATTTTATAAAATTGTTCATTGTTTTCAGTCTGGAAAAAATATTGTTACGTATGTGGAAACAAAAACGAAGGTTTTTCTACCTATTTATTCGAAAATTAAGTTTAAATTTGATTAAAAATTAAACGTTTGATTAACTGAGTAACAAATTTTTTATAAGTTATATTAACAAAACCTGCAATATACAGCCATGTCACAGAATTTAATTCCGTTCGGAAGTGTTATTAATTCCTTTTTTTGCTTCTATAGAAAAAGCAAAACGAATGTAACTACTTTAATTTGCTATGTCGAATTGTAACTTTAAGCATTTTCAGATTTTATTCCGAAAAAATTGTTGGTTTAACTTTTTCTATAGAAGCAAAATACGGATTTCATTTCTGTGACATGGCTTATAAAGTAATATGTTGTGGCAACAATCGAAAAGTTTCATTAATTGAGTGTTTCAAAAGCTATGAAAAAAAACTTTATATGACATAACAATATATACATTTCTATGCTAGGGCTGTCCGCAGATATAGCTTTTTAATTTGATGTACACTAGTAAAGTAAGTAAGCATTAGTAAAGTAAGATTTTTAAAAAATCGGCTAATATCTGTAAAAGCACCGTAATTGCAATTTAATAATCTGAATTGTAATATTGTGCAACATGAATATAAATGTACATAGCAAAAATTTCGGAACGCTGGTAGCCACTGCTGAATTTAATATTAAAAAATTTAATTCAATTTCCGCATGTATTTTCCATTAAATTTTTAAGCTCAAATGTTCGAGTAACGTATACACAATATTTAATTTGCTTCAATAAAAATGTATTACTCATACGCATAAATTAACTTCAAAAAAGAAAATTCTTTTCAGAACTTTAAAAAACTTTTGTAAAGAAAATAAAATCAATAAATTATCAAACATTAACAAAAAAACATACACACATATACTATCTTATCGCTGTGTTGGTATATAAACACACAAATACACATGGAAAAATGGGCAATACATGCATTTATACATACATTCAAAAGTACTTAAGTCAATGTGAATTAATGTACCTTTTATAATATTTAATATGTTTTTATTCCAAAATAAACTCCGTTTGATTTACTTAACTACTCCTTAATGCCACTGTTGCTAATTAAGTGGGTTCTTTTTAATGGGCCGCATACAAAATGGAAGCTTATATAACAGCATCAGCAGTTGTTACTGGAAAAAAGAGTAAGCAGTGTTGAAGCATCACAAAAGCAAAAAGCGCTCACAATAATAATTTTACACATGTATGTACATATATATAAGTTGTTTTACTTTTATGTATTTATGTGTATGTATGTTTTCGTAAATAATTTCATACTTATAGATATTTACTTTAATTTTATTAAAAACTTTTCTTTATTTCTTTAACTAGAGAAATCCTTCTTTAATATGCTTGTTTGTTTATTTATTTTGTTTACACTGTGAACACTTTTACTTTTTAGCACATTTGGTTTTTTTATTAAGATTTAAACACAAAAACATACTGTTAAACGATTGTTACGAGGACAAACTCTCACTTTCACTCACTTACATTAAAAGAGAACGAGAGAAAACCCTGTTAAACACGTATATATAGATGTAGGCTGTAGTAAAGAGACATGACATTTTTGTCGTTATTGTTATATTGGGGGCGTTCAAAATGTACAACAAAACAATATCAGGTTATTTATTGTTTGTTGGTGGGGTGGTCTATTTAAAAATGTGTTATTTTTGGGGGTGGGTGGTGGTAGGTGTTGGTGGTATCAGGCAACCTGTATATAAGAAAATAACTTTTGCATAACACTTTAAAGAATTTTCTTATATATTTTTCCTAAATTTCATTATTTTTTGTAAAACTTTTTCCATATTATTTAAACCACAAACAGGTTATATTATAATTATTATTTATTTTTTAATAAATTTCATTGAATTTAAACTTTTTAACATTTTCTCTATTTTATTATACAGATTTTTAAATAATTAACTGTTATTAATTATTTTCTTTTTAATTTTTTCTTCTCTTCTAAACCACTATTCAAGCGTATACCACGACGTCTGTTATAAAACTGTTGATGAAGCAGCTAGAGTGATAATTTGTTCTCATTGATTTCAAAAGTACTAAAATAGTAAAAAGGACTTCTAAAAGAGAGCATAAATACAAAAAAACGAGAATGGCAAAACAAGTAATACAAAAGCAATAAATAACACTGACAGATGTTTCAAAATTTGTTACTTTTTTGTTTTTTATTTCAATCGTACTTATCCTGCTGTTAAAAGCAAATTGTTTGTGCTTGGTTAAACAAATAGAATAAAAGATTTCGCGTCTGACATTTAGCAGTCAAATATTTTTTGTTATTATTAGTTTGATTTTTAACCATAAATCTGCATGGCTTAGTTTTTAATAAATAACAGCCATATAACAAATTAATTTAAATTCAAGCTGCAAAATACTGCCAAAATTAAGCAAAATAATTGCTACATATGTATGTATATTTAATATTGAATATTTTATCATGTATGAAAATACTAACGTGAATATCTTTACTATGTAATTAAAATTCTTTCAAAAATACAGTACAACCTCCCTAATCCGGACACTCGCTAATTCGGACTATCCAGTAATCCGGACATTAAAATTTTTCGGACAGTTTAGAAATTTTTCCTTTATAATCCGGAAAAGTGTTCTTTTTTCTCAGTAGAATTTGTTCGTTATTTTATCGCTAGACGAAATAAGTTTTTGTGTGTGAGCAAGAATTAAAGAATGTGTAAAATATTTTAGTTTACTTGAGTTTGCGTGGAGTTAAGACGTTAATATGGCACCTGTAAATAAACGACACCATAAAACATTAACGTTGGCAGAAAAGTGCAAAATATTGAATACAATTGATAGTGGAAAATCTATCAGACAAGTGGCTAAACACTACAGTGTCTCAAAGTCGACAATATTTGATATAAAATGAAGAAAAGACGAAATAAGAAAATATGAGTCTCAAACCTTAAAGGGATCAGGTATGTTTCAACACAAATTTTATAATTTGTTTATTGAATAGTCAATTTAGAATAAAAACACTAAACAGGTCAACGAAAAACCTTTAAACCTTTAAGGTGAAAATCCTCAATTGGATGAAGCGGTGATGACATATAAGTATTCAAACAATAATAAATTCTTATTTTTCTAAACGAATATTTTTGGTCACCTTCAGTATGTTTCTTTATGTTTTATGTAAATCAATTAAATACAAATGAATTCTTATGAGTATTTATTTTCTTTTCGGTAATAAAAATAAATTATATATATGTACATATGTACATTTTATTTCAACTGTAGTCCGGACGATTTACTTATCCAGACAGTAGCTGAAACTGTATCTGTCCGGATTAGGGAGGTTGTACTGTATATAAATACATACATTGTAATGTAGTTAATAGATTAATTAATAACATCCATAGAACTTATAGAAACAATTTCATGAACATCATCTCTATTTTGCCTGTTAAGAATGTCAATACTTAATCTAGTATAATAACATGGTAGATTAAAGTTCAGTCTAGGCAGACTAGAAAAATTAATGCTTACAAAAATAAAACAAATTTGTAAATATTTTATGTGCACTATATTTTAGGTCATTGTCTTTTTTTAGAATATCTAAATACATAGATCCTATGATCCATTGTCGATGGAATTAATTCTAAATTACAAACACCTTTGCTTGCCATATAGCCCCATACCATGACGCCACCACCACTGTACAAGGCTTTCTCTAAATAAGCTAACGGTTTTTTTAACAAAAATATGTGCATATGTATGTATTTATGTGTTCTTTAGAAAAGGCAATTCTTTTTTTCCTACTCACTAGTGACACTAAGAGCTAGTTTCTGGGATAAAGATAATCTACATTTTTCGCTTAAACCTAGATTAAACTAAAAACTGTGTTTCTTAGTTATTATTTATTTGATATATAATCTAGGTTTAACTGAGCATCATTGGTGAGTTAAACCTAGATATAAAATGTAAAAATACAAACAGCTGAAAAATAAAATAAACAATTCATCAAGTGAAAAGAAATTTACATTTTAACAAAAATTAAAAAAAAAATGGATTATTCTAGTGATGATGAGGATTTAAGTGATTCAAACACATATAATAACTTAAATATGTCAATTGTTAGAAAGATACGAACAATAAGGACACGTCCAAATCATTTATGCATTTATACCGACGCCGAATTCTTTCAAAGATTTCGCTTAACAAACTAATTTATTTAAAAAAAAACAAAAATTCTCTAAAAAAAAAACTAAATAATAATTCATTTCTAACAATTGCAAATTGCAATTTTTAGAATTCCTTAGGATACGTTGGTTTGATTTTTTGCGAAAATTTAAGATATTGCCATATTTATATAAAAAATTAGGAGGAATGCCATATGTATTTTGACTGGACAGTACGGCGATGCTAACAAAATTGACAGGAGGTAATCCATTACTGAGAAACACAATTAGTACTTAAATCCCGGCAAAATATATTTGAGGTTTAATATAACAGTGTGTTATGCTGAGTTTAACTGACAAGTAAAAAACAAGCTCTAAGTAGTTTTAATATATATAAATGTAGATTTTTGTAATGACTGTTTTTTGTTTGTTAGAATATAAAAGATTAGTTTTCTTTTAATAGAGCTTGGAAAACAAAAGAAATACACTGCTTAAAAGAACTGTAACAATACAATTAATTAGCTATATGAATGCTTAAGTGCAATGACTCTTGTAGGCCATAATTGAGCTGGCTGTATCCGAAGTATCCGGGTTACTTATGTCAGTTGGGCCACCAAAAGAGCACTAAATTAAAAACTACAACTTCCAGCTTTAAATTTCCAAAATTTTGCGATTGATGAACATAGGCTTTAGGGATCAGCATTTTTTTAAATATAAGAAAAAATATGGAACAAGAAGAGAAGTGAAGGAAATACCAAGTAGTCTAATCGTGATGTACTCTGATATTAATTTTACTATAAACTAAAATGTTAGCGATGCATAAGTTCAATAAATCAATCATTGTGGAGATTTCCAAATTCATCCTCTAATATTACAATATTACTATACTTTAACAAATTAACTATTACCGTCTGCTAACTTGTAATTAATAAAATAAAATAAAATTGTTGGAATTATAAACGTAATTTGTAATACATAATTATAATATTATTTCAATCACATAGCAGACATTATAAATCATATATGAGACATTAAATTACAAGAAGCTAGTTTCTTGATGAAGAAAATATTTGTATTAATAATTTAAAAAACTCATAGTCCATTATATAATTAAAAACGTTCAATATCATTCTAAAATAGCCAACAAATTTTTATTATGCATAAACAAATATAAAATAAATGCAACAAACAAATGCATTTCCTTAGAAACCTTTTATGTATTTCTTATTTTTCTTTTTGTTTTTAAGCTTTTCTACCACAGTCGTTGTCGCCTCATTGTTTATTTGTATCTCAAGAGCAGATGTATCGAACATTTTCGAAGTGTTATCCATGATTTGAGTCGAATGTACGGCATTTTCAAAATCAATTGTTGTATTTTGAGTTTGAGTGATATTGATAGTACTGTCAAAAATATGTGATGTATTATTTTCGCTATAATGTGAAATCTCTTGTGTGGGTATTAATAACATAGGAGCGTTTGAGTTAATGTTTGTTTTAAGCCAATCTTCAACTTTTACAGCCGGATCGAGTTTGGCATTATTACGTAAATTGCCCAAACGTATGTTCTTTTCTTCTTCAATATCAATATCCCAAATGGATAATAGATCGGCAACTAAAGCATCTTTGTAGGAGTGTAAAGTGGATAACGGTTTCTGCCAACGACCTAAATGTAGACGTTTAGGTCGTGCATTTTCTGGAGGATTTGTTATATTATTAGCTGGTATAACATCATCGTTATATTCATTATCCATGGCATCGAAATCATATTTCTTAACTGAGGATAAAGACTTGCAAAGCAAAACTTTGCGTAAACCTACAAGTATTAGCAATATAATTAATAAATTTTAAATTTCCTTAAAAATCGCTCTTCTTACCCTTCATGTTTTTTATTTCTGTATAGCTTAGAGGTAGCTGGGTTTGTTCATATATTTTCTGCTCAAATTCAGTCATGATTTCATCACTTTGTCTATTACAGCGTTCTTCATTTTCTTTATTTTCACGTTTACTTAGAGTATGTGCAAAAACGTCACCATTCGAATTCGAAGTTAACAGCAGTCCTATTCCAGATTCTGAATTGTTTATTGATGATTTTATAAATTTCATGCCGGTTGTACAGCATTTAAGACGTGCTTCCAAGTTAGCTTCGGGTCTTAAACATTTTCCCGATATTCTAGCATGCTCATAAGCTTCAATAAGAGTGGGTGGTTGATAAGGTAAACAGGGTGAACTGTAAATATGTTTAGGCACTCGCATTGATGATTTTAAACATATTTCTTGATCATTACGTTCTCTGGACAATTGGCAAATATGTAAATCACCAGCTAAAGGCGAAGACAAAGATATATACTCAGTTTGAGGTAAACGGAATGTATCCATCATAAGCGGAGCATAGCGTAGCTGATGAGACCAACGACAAATGGCACCATCAGTGTCACTAAAAGAAAATTTCTTTAGATGTCTTATATCCATACACTGCAGCTTATGGTTAGTAGCTACATAAAATAAATTGTTAAAGTCACTTGGCAGTACCGCAGAAATATGATTACACATCATACTATCCGTGGCAAAAGTAACTTCACCTAACCACTGTTCCGGTGAGGTGCGTGTATCGATCAAGAAGAATTGTTTCTCATTAGCATACAAGAATGTATTTTGTCGCCATGGCTTAACTGTGTTCCATGAAATACTCGGTGAATTCGGTGAAATTTCAAAAAGTTTTACCAATGCCGGTGCACTGCAATTTAAATCATACAAACGTACATGCTGTTTCATTGTTGTTATAATAAACGTATTAATATCACGGTCTGATTGTGCGAAACTTATAAATGGCGTTGACTTTGTACGAAATTGTGTTATAGTTTTAATTTGTCGATTTTCATTAAGGTAGTTAAAAGATACAAGGTTTCGTTGACGCGCTATAAAACAGTTTTGCCGACTATTGTCGTGTGATGTTATGAGTGGATACATTTCAAATATTTCACAGTTCTCGGACGTTTTATGAGTAGCTATATTATGGAGGGAATTGGTATTACTGTAATCATCTGTGGAAAATTCACTAACATCTAAAATGACAAATAAAGTATTCTTTTAAAATCTATACCTGCAACTATGGTTTATGTTGAAGGAGGTTATACCTATATAAGAATTAAACTTACACATATCAAGTAATTGTTCGCCTCCTGCGTGTATGATATTTTCATGATTTGGTAAAACACTCAAATTACCACCCGTATAATAATAATCGTAACTGCCATGAAAGAAGGGATCCGGGTGTAAATATACACGTTCAGCTATATCAAAAACCGAGGAATGGTATATTCCATCTTTTCGACTGCTTCTTACAGCTTTATTACCTGTTCAAAAAACAATATGTACCTATCCTATTTAAAAATCAAATCTTCAAAAAAAAAAAATAACTTACTCTTTAATGCCGTTTGGTATGAAGTTCTGGTGTGTTTCATACTTCTTATAAAAAAATCGTTATTCATTGGTCTTTTATAGCAAAGATCTATTTTCTCACATGGCTTACTAGCAACAAAAATGGGCCTCGGCAAGGAAAAAGCACAAGAAGGATAGTTGGTTAACATTTCATTACTTTCTTGTGGCCACATGCCCACATTGAAGGCTGGAAAGCTACTATGTTCCACATGATAGAGCAACATTTTACTATTGTGCAGAAGTAAACGTTCAACTTCATTATTTCGATTTGATTTTAAATATTGCATTTGTTTTGTCGTTTTCACCACTTCTTCGTTTTCATTTCCATCATCCAGATTAGCCGACAAATGTGAAGAATCATCAATGAACACTGATTTTCTTCGAATTTTTGCGGCTTTATCCAAATGATGCCTTAGCACTCGTTTCGGCATTTTTCATAAAATGTTAAAATTGCTCTCTGTGGTTAAAATGTTATTTTGAACAAAAAATTCTGTAAATAAATTAAAAAATCAAAAAGTTTACAAATATCTGCACAATGATGCCAACTATGTTACAATTAAAGCGCTCAAATACTTATTATCATTTAACAAAAAACGGTAGTATATATTTTATTTGCATAATTTATTTTATTAAAAATGCTTCATAGATTTATATATTTTCTATATAAACATATAAAAACACCCTAAACAATTTTATGTTTGCTTCTATAACAAAAAGCACTAAATTGACAACTCTGTTTATGCATGTGTTGTTAAAATGCGAAGCGTTGCCATACATAAAGTAATAAAGGTAATTAATACCAAATTTATGATTTAAAACTACTAAAGACCTAATTTTATGAATGTATTTTAGAAATGCTATACCTATTTGATTCCAAAATTTGTAGCAAATTTACAATTATTTTCACAAAGTCTAGTTATTTTTTAACCTAAAGTTATACTGACAGTTAAAATTATTTTCGTATGAAATATTATTTTAACAGTCAGTAAAACTTTAGGTAAACAATTTTGATAAAATGGGGGTTAGAATTATATTATTTACACCATAAATTGACACAACGGATGTAAATTATTTAAAACTAATTAATCGATTTTATAATTCTGCCAAAATACAAAGATGTTTAATTAGTGAATTAAATTTATATGTACATTAGAATTTTTTCAGTGTTTACAATGTAAAGAATTTCTTCAATAGTGAAATTAAAAAGTGTTGCCAAGTTTACATAAACACTGTCAGGTGTTTATTAGTGTGTTTTCCATAGATTAAGTTAGTCTGTGGTGTTTTCTTTAGTTAAAACAAGAAATGTTAAATAATTCGTAAAATTTCAAAATATATTAATTAAAAGTAATTTTATTTATAACATAACATTTATCATGATGCGCCAACTACTATTTAGTACGCGTATAGCCAGCATGAGTACAAAAGTAAACAACATATTAACCCTGCCTGAACGTTTCAAAGGTACGGTGGTTGAAAAATGGGCCAACTATTGGAAAGGTCTTCTCAGTGATTACAAAGATGTGGCGTTGGGTGTACTTAAAGAGTCAAGAGAAAGACCAAGAAAAGCCGCATTTTATGCCATTACTGGTTATGGCTTATATCAATGTGCAAAGCGCAATCCCGATGAAGAAGATTTTCACAAACAATACCGTTCGGCTAGCAATGATTTGATAATGGTAAACCCGTCTTTACAAAATCTTAATTCAGTCGATTATATTAGACGTTTACAAGGTGATCTAAATCAAAATCGTTTAAGATTTTTATCCCTGGGGTTTTTCACTATTTTATGGGAGGATTTATACGATGAGGACGATTGTACTTACCCAGCACAATGCGAATATACACAAGTAAACTGTTGGAATTTCCATGAACAAATAGTGGATATAGGATTTTGGAATCAATTCTGGCGTTTAAAATACGAGTTGTATAATTTCGATGTTAATTATTTGTGATGTTAAGCTTTCTAAAAATTTGTTTAAATAAATAAAAAAAAAATTAATAGTTTAAATGATTCAAAGTTATTATTGTGCCCTGCAGTTCCCATATTAATATATGTATGTACATTATCGTAAAATACAAAAGAACGTACCTATTATGATTTAAACAATATTTAAAGTGATGGTAAAAAACGCTGTTAATATAGGTATACCTATTATCTTTTATATAAAGTTAATTCCTCCTTTCCAATATTTTTACAGAATGACAAAAACATTTAAAAAGTTTTTTGTTCTTATCAATCAAAAGTTTGAGCTTCTGTTTTTACTTTTCACAAATACAATAATATATAATAATGAACACAGAGTTGAAGATTTATTATCAATATATTTCTACCAGCAATAATATAAATATAGAAAATAAAAGTAAATATTGATAGTAGATCAATAAATTAACAAAAAAAAAATTAACAGCAATAATTTTCAATTGGTATCAGCATAATTAATTTAGTTTACTGCCTTTTTTGTTGTGAATAAATTCACCCTTAAATTTTTCACGCATAGCTTCCTTATCAACTACATTCGGTTTCTGGGTTTTAAAGTATTCCTGTAACATGGCTTCGCATTCCTGTATTTTATCGATATCGCATATTTTGCCCTGAAAATTTCCATCCTTACCATTGCCTTTACCATCTAATACAGTTAAAAACTTAGGTCCAAAGTGCTGTACCAATTCAGCATCTCCTCTCAATACCATATGACCCTTGCCAGGTTGATTACCGGCATCTGGTTCAGATACAGTAACAAAATAAAGTGATATTTCAACTGGAGCATGCCTTAGGAAAGTGTTGATAAAATCTGGTTCTACGCCATCTCTGCGATGTAGACTATAATATTTAGGCAACGGCTTAGGCATATTTATCAGTTTTTCAGCCTCTGTAGTGGCGAAATCTTTCAAGAGCTTTTGAAAAGATTTTTTGACTGCTTTCACATTATTTTGTATTTTTTGAATAAGTTCCAAATGTTGTTGAGGACCACCCCTAAGTAATTAGAGAAAAAAATATCTTTAAACACCAAGTAAGTAAAAATAATTACAAAAAACTAATGATCACAAATTTAAAATAATAAATTATTTATTTTTGGCTTAGACTTGCAGTATAAATGCAGAATAAATTCTAAAATGACATGCCGATGTTTTGGCTACTACTGCAAAGAAAGAATTATTATAGGTACTTACTTTAAAACCGAATTAAGTTGTTGTTCTCTTTGAAAAGATTCACCTAAACGTTTTAGAACACGTTGACCCACAACAAAGTGTACAATAACACTGTTTTTGTTTTTCTCAGCATATAAAAGTTTAACGCCTTGCAATTGAAATAAATTGCTTACATGGGTGCCGCAACACATATTATTACGTTGACCATCGATGCATATTACACGAACTGGACCTTCCCACTCTTTGGGTAAACCACGTGGAGCTCTAACACCATCCATCTTAAAAAGTAAGACAATTTTAATTATTTTAACATTGTGCTCGTAACAATAATTTCACCAAATATAAAGACAAACATATTTTTGACGAACTTTTTTATGATGAAATATGTACCTACATACATAGGTAGGTATATATTATTTTATACAACACAAAAGTTGATTCGCAAAAAACGTTTTTAAACTATGTAAATAGATATTTTGTTGCTGAAAACATACAGATTTTTGTATACAAACCTCTAATAAAGTCTCAGGATCCAATACCACAACGTTGACTTCTTTTCCCTCTCTTATTATATTGTTAGCCTTTTCTTCAATTAAATCCAATGACTCTCGGCTAATCAAATGTTTAGTATTAAGTTCTATATACGATGTCTCAGTTCCCAACCACCAGGAAGTAGTATCATAATTAAATTCCTTTTCAAATAATTCTGTAATCAAGTGCTGTCCCGAATGCTGTTGCATGTGGTCAAGCCGTCTATCCCAATCAATACATTGTTTGACAACAGTACCAGCTTCAATGCCGTTTTCGGATTCTATGAAGTGAACAGCATCGTTGCCTTTACGAACTACACTAAGTACGGGTAAATCATTGATAGTGCCGTAGTCACACGGCTGACCACCGCCCTCGGGAAATAATATAGTATCTTCACAAATAACATTATAACCTTGTACTTCTTTAGTTTCGTTAGAGCCGGATGGGCTCCATTTCAATAAGCCAAATTCGCATGACACAACTTTTGTTGTAAACTGTAAATTATTTTCAATTTTAAACTAATGTTAATTCAAGAAAATAATTTGTATTACCTGTTTTAAAAAACTATCCTCCTGGCATTTAAAAACCATTTTGAAGCAATATTAGCACTAAATATCTTGTTTGGTTAATTATGCAAAAGTTGGCAAAATTACAAAATTTGTTGTAATAAAATGCACATACTCTAATCTCCTGCTGGATAGTAAACAAACGGCAATCAGTACCGTATGCACACAATTGCGCCGAATGATCGTAAACGCGTACGGCGTTGTGGTTATATTATGAAATCACACAATACACTACCGCAATCGTAAAATCGCATTTACCACGATTTCAATAAAAATTTCAAATATCATTTGTAATTATTTATGTATGTATATGCTATGAACGTAGAATATGAAATCCAAACCAGTAAAAATTATTACATACAAAATGCACCTACGAATGACTTGGATCCCACGACAAACGTCTCAATTCTGTTCTATTTAAACACGAATTGGCAGCACTTATCAAAATAAGTGTTGTGTAATTGAATATACGAAACAAAAATCTGTTACATGGTGCAACTAAACAAGGTGAATGCAGTAGCCCAGCTGACTGACTTTGTTTACAATTTACTTATGTCAAAAGTAATACTTTTTTCAAGTATTTTTGACAGTAGTACATTATTTTACACAAACAAAATGTCTGTTGTTTCTGTTTTGTGTTGTATTTGTTGTCGATTTGTACTCACCTCTTATAGTTGCACCATGATCTGTTATTTTCAAACTCAAAAAATAATATAACATTTTTTTAAATAATTATATTAAAACATAAATTATGGACTGTGTATTTAGCTCGAAAAACAATTTTTCGTACCTCCAACAAGATGTGAAACTAAAAAATTCTAAATATTGTAAATTATATCCGAAACAGGTAAATACGACTGAGAGCCAAATACAGAAATCTGAACATTGCAAAACTTTATATACCAAATGTGATTATTATCTGGAGCAATGGATACATGGGTGTATTCTTAAAATAGAGAAACTTTTTAAAGACTACCAAAAGTTAGTAAATCAAGAAATGAAAATGCAAACTGATCTTATTAATGATGTGTGGGCACATTCTCAAAGATATTTAATATTAAGAAGGTAACATTTTTCATAAACTACATTATCGTTTGATAAAATTTTTATAAGTTAGTACAGTTTGCAGAAACGAACTAATTTTGTGTGTTATTTAGTTTATTACTAAAATATATAAACTTGACAAATTATAAATAATATTTTTCTATCTTTATTAGTGGAGTGTGTGTCAAACTTTTTCCTGAAATTGTAACCCTAACCGCTGAAAAAATGGCCTTATACAGATTTCATACAAGTTTAGGAAAAATCAATAAATCAAAGTAGGACTTCTTGAGTATTCCTTAAATGTTTCATGCACATTGACCAAAATTTATCTTAATAGTTGTATTTTAGCTCTGTCTATGAAAAATATACGTACTTGCCAAACTGAATTAAATCGGCGCTGCGAACAACTTGATATGACAGTTGAAAGTCCATTTTTGAATGGGACTTGGTCTTTAAAATCTTTGTCTTACATTCTAAATACTTTAAATGATTTATTCCACTACTATTATAGCAATTTATGCAAACTGATATGTTGGGCACAACTTTTATGCCCTGAAGATTCTGTGTCCATAGAAGATTATATGAATTTGCTGAAATCAAAGAATGAATGTGATTTAATCGAAAACTTAAATAATTGCTCATGTTTGCGTTCAAAACGAAAGGAGTGTATTAAATCTCATAAGGCATGTTAAATTAAAATTATTCAAAATATAAATAAGTCTTTTTAAACTAATTATAGTAAAAATCAAATTCCGACAGGTTATTGTCAAATACAAATGGATCACTTTCAGTAAAATTACAGTTATAATTTTATTTTAAACTAGCATTTAAGCCGCTACTTCCTTAGCGAAATATGTTAAAATATATATTTAAAGCATGTGTGAATATCTAAGTCATCCTTTTCTAGAAGCTTCAAAAAATATAATTATACCCTACACCACAATAGTGAAGAGGGTATATTATATATACCGATCGACTCAGAATCACTTTCTGAGTCGATTTAACGATGTCCGTCCGTCCGTCCATCTGACTTGCTGTCCATGTAAAGCTGCGCACAGAATACAGGTCGCAATTTTGAAGATATTTCAATAAAATTTGGTACGTGATATTTTTTCGGTCCAAGGACGGATGGGATTGAAACTGGTGGAAATCGGACCATTATTTCAACTGGCCCCAATACAAATGTCCTCCCGAAATTGAGGTTTACCGATCATAAATGTTTGAATTATGCAAGTATCCAAACAAATTTCACCACAAATGAGTAGTAAATAGAGCTAAATCACATCTAAAAATTTTGTGAAGATCGGTCTATAAATAGTCGTAGCTCCCATATAAGTCCCACTTCTAAAATCACTTTAAAGAGCATAACTCACTTAAAAATGTTAGTATCCAAATAATATTTAACACAAATATATTTCAAATATATACAAACAATACAGTACAATTTTATTGTGATCGGTCCATAATTAGTCGTAGCTTCCATATAAGGCCCACTTCTTAAAATCACTTTAAAGAGCATAACTCACTCAAAAATGTTGGTATCCAAATAATAGTTAACACAAATATATTTCATATATATACAAATAATACGGTACAATTTTATTGTGATCAGTAAATAATTAGTCGTAGCCCACTTCCGAAAAACACTTTAAAGAGCATAACTCTTTTAAAACTGTCGGTACCCAAATAATATTGAACACAAATATATGTATTTCATATATGTATATATGAATAGTACGGTACAATTTTATTATGATCGGTCCATAATTAGTCGTAGTTCCCATGTAAGGCCTACTTCCGAAAATCACATTAACGACCATAAATTTCTTAAAAATTTTGGTATCCAAATAATATTCAACACAAATAACTTTCATATATACAGAAATGATGACACCTAATTTTATAATGGTCGGTCCATAATTAGTCGAAACTCCCATATAAGACCCTCTCCGTAATTCACTTTAACCTCATCCATCGAGATAAAGTATAGAAATGTTTTGTAACGCTTTATTTTAAATAAAATCAATTATTTGACACACCCCATTATAAGTAGCGTTTTAAAACTTGGTATCACTCTAGAAATAATAACCTCTAAATTCGATCAAAACAATCTGTATTTTTTACAATTTAGAAAATTGTTAAGCAAAATAATAAAAATTTAAAATGACAACAGACACTCACAGTGACAAGAAATGCCTCTACCAAATTGAAGATGAAACCTTAAGACAGTTATTGGTGTTAGCAAAAGAATTTCGAGAACACAATGCACTAATGAAGAATGAACTGCAATTGCAAAAAGAATTGGTAGCAAGAATATGGATATTATCACAAAGATACATTCTCTTGGAAAGGTGAGTATCTATATTCAGACTCTGAATTATAAAAAGTGCTGTACTAAAGCGAATTAGGTAATGACAGTGATCTTATTAATATAGAAGACGATACAGCAGTGGTTATGGATATCGGCTTATAAGTAATACAAGTCAAACTTCACCACTCTTATGCAGCCAAAGTTTGGCCTATTACTTCAAATATTATCATTCCTATATGATTTACTGCACAAGTCGAATTAAATAAAATTTGGAATCATTTTTATAAATACTTTTAGCACTGGCCCTTGTTGCCGCTATCCGGAAATCTTTACTGGTCCAGCTGTAGATACCCTACTAGAAGAATTCACGGAGAAAATAAAACATATACGGAGTTCTAAGTATGATCTAAATTTTAACATTTCTTTAATGTGTGTTTTCATCTATTTCCATTTTTTAGTTTTCGCATAAACAGTTCATTAACTGAACTACGGAAATCGTGTCTTGTTTTTGAGAACATATGCACCCAGTTGGACATGAAAACTAAAAGTTCCTTAATAATTGGTGATGCTTTTCACAAACCTATATCATACTTTATAGAATTAGTTAGTGATCTTTTTAAATATTTTCATGCCTGGCTACTTAAACTAAGAAATTCATCCCACCAGTTTGATCCATTAAAAATAGAAAGCATAGAATTCTATAAAAAACAAATAGTAGCATCTGAAGACTTTGAGGAATACCTAAATGTTGGATTGGCCTACTGCAAATGTCTGCGGCCGAAGACAACATGCTGAATCATAGGCAATTTATCGAATAAGTACCTATCAAGGGATCTTTCTGGTAATGAGAAATAATTATTGTTTTCTTGTCTGTGTTACAGTAATGCAATTATTTGTAAATCATGTAACTTCATCTCAAAGAAATAAATATTTTTTCACTTAAATTAACATAAACACTTTGAATTGTTTTTATCTAATTTACCAAGCTTTCATAAAGCTTTAAATTTATTTTCATAATATTCACAGCATGCTTTTTTGCACAATAATGTGTTACATGAAAAAAAAATTCACAAGTTCAAAGCACAACTTCCTCAAACGTCACATATTGCTGCATGCGAATATCTAAAATCAAAACAAACTTTAATTAGCCAAAAACAAAAAAAAATTCACATTTTTAAACAATACCTTGTTTGTAAATAAATTTAAAGGTTAATTCAACTTGACACTCCCCTAAAACATCAAGTCTTAACGAAGTCTTCTGGCTTCACGTTCAGATTCCAACAATGTCAAAATATCGCCTTCACGAACGGGTCCCTTAACATTGCGGATAATTTGACGGTTTTGTTCACCAATGAATTCAACCTTAACTTGTGTACATTGACCTTGGGAGCCGGTACGGCCCAAAACTTTAATGACACGTGCCGAAACAACTGGTTTCTCCATATTTATTTAATAAAATTTGCGATTTTCTTAAAAAAAAATTCACGTGCGACACACACTCAAAGTGACAGCCGGATACAGAAAGAACGTATTTTCGTTAATTTTTAACAAATTTGTTGTTTGTTTCGTTAAGCTTTTCGTTTAATTATTTTTGTCATTGATAGTCACCACACAGAGTTGCATCTAGGTTTATTTAACATAAACATCAGCAACAGGGTGTTTGGACTAAACGTATATAATATGAAACAAATAAAAATTAATTTTAGAAAATTTTTGACGTACATATAAATATGGAATTTTTTGTACTGTTTATTAAAAAGGCACAAAAATTGTAATATATAAATACGTGAAATACAATAAAATCATTTAAAACATGGTGAAATTATATGTAAATTAATTTCACTTAAATTGTTTTTCTTAACACATGTTAAATTTTTATTTAATTTATTTACATATGTATATGTTTATCAGAATCTTTATTATGTTTAAGTAATAATCTTTAAAAGCAAAATCGTTCACTTACTTTCCGTGTTGTTTAGCATTTATTAGTTTTGTTCCTAATTATATGTTCTTTGAGAACAAGTCTGTTTCAGTGGCAATGCTAAAAAAATCAACAAATAGGGCTTTTAGATTAGATAAAATAAATAAAAAAAATTGTGGCGGCCACGCCTATTTTCGAGGGGGTGGGCTCTCAAAGTTGAAAATATACAAGCTTATGTTTGAATATTTGTAATACATCAAATTAAAGATTTTAAAAATACCTTTCCAACGATATATATCATGATTATAAAATATGCACCGACTATTGGTTAAATCCAAAAAAAAATGTTCTCCAGAATTTTTTTTTAACATCTAAAAACTTAAAAAAATTCCATATAAGTGTTATTTTAGTTTTAGCTTTAATTTAATTTAATGTGTATGTAGGTACTATAATCACAGAATTATAAGATTTGAAATATAAAAAAACATATTTCTTCAAAATTTTATATACAGGAAAGGATTTTCTCCTCTATAGTATACAGAACACCGGTTTCGCATAGTACAAATTTTCTTTATTGCCGGCTTATGGCTAGTCGGAAGGATTTCCTTAATAATATTTTTAATACTTAATTTTACTCAGACTTTTTTTCACGGATTTTTTAAAAAAAAATCGGATCAAAAATTTTCCGTAATTGACCTATGGGCTACACGTTCAATAAATATCGTGACATTTCTAGTATATTAATGGATCGCAATCCATATCGCAGAATGGCCTAAAATATGACATCAAGATCGCGGATCGTGGATCTCGTGATAAATATTGAACGTGTAGCATTTTCAGTCAGTATAAAGTGACAAATAATAATAATTGTGTCCATTAAACTTAAGTGCGTATATTTTTTCCGATCCTGCAACCACTTTTTGCTCCAAATTTTTATTTCTACTTTTTTCTTCAATAAAAAAGCAAGCAAAATAGCTAAACAGGCTTTCTTTTGGGTTTCTCGCGACATTGATAAATGACCCGCATAGCACAAAAATAACATAAATACGGTCGTGATCCATCAATACTTTAAAATGGATCGCGATCCAAGTATCACGATATTTATTGAACGTGTAGCAGTGCCCTATAGATGGTCCATATATGTAAGTAGGTCATGTTATATATCGGTTTATAAAGGTCTTTAAAATACCTATCATTTGATATATATATATACATATATATATATATACTAGATGGCATTTGTGCGCGTTGCTACGCCACCAATTAAAATTAATTTGAAAGAAAGGCATTACACAAATATTCAATTCATTTTAAATAATTTGATTGATTTTGTTCATTTTGAAAAAAAGTAGGCGGTCGAAAAAAATATTCTTAGTCATACCGGAGTCTTAGTTATATCCCGTCAAAGTTTTAGTAAGATCAGTCCAGCGGTCTGGCCTTCCCGGCAGGCGTTGTAATTAATTAAAAAAAGTGGGCGTTAGAGTAGGCGTGTTCATACCAACTCAGAAACCTTCCCGGGCTCATGCAAAACAACTTTGCCAAAGATAATCACATCATCAAATACATAGTTTACGATTCTATAAAGGACATACATACAAACATTTATTTTTTGAGATGGGACATGAAAGTGGGCGTGGCGCAAAACATTTTTATTTTTACCTTGCCTCCAGTAAGATGTAAATACTTGTTTGAAGTAAATCTGTAAAAAGCCATGCAGAAACAATTAATCACTTTAAAAAAGTGGGCGTTAAAGTAAGCGTGGTCCTACCAACTCAGAAATTTTCCCGGGCTTATGCACAACAACTTTTCCGAAGATAATAAAATTATCAGATGCATAGTTTGAGAGAATAGAATAGTAGAAATGAATTTCAAAAAAGTACTAATATAAGTGTACTGAAATTTGGCCCTTTTTACACCTTTATATTTGAGTAATGAATAGCATGTTCTGAGTTATTTTTTATGTGGATGGGAGAATATTAAATCGTTTTTTTATTTTGAAATTGAATAAATAATATCAAATGTGCGTTCTTACCCCGTTTTTGTCACCCGTGAAAAAATAATTTTCAAAAAAGTACCTATTAATTATCCGTAATACGTACTATTTGAAAATAATAGTTAATGGAATTTTTAGTGAGAAAATACTTTTTGATAAAAAAGTATCAAAAAAGAATACAATTTTTAGGCCATAGGAATTCGAATTTCAAAAAAGTACCAAAAAGATTTCTAGTCTTTATTGATCTGAGCCAAATGCATTTAATATAGTATTTCTATGTTCATTTATGTAGGAGATATACATGTTAACGGAGCGTTCTACGGGGACTATTTTTACCCCATATGGTCAATTGAGTTTCGAATTTAAAAAATGTACCAGACACCTGTCGGCTTTTTTTTTGATTAAAGGTGGACGCATTTAAAATATTATTTCCAAGTTTATTTGTTTTGGAGATATAGATGTACTGGTTTTACCCGTTTTTGCCCCATTTGTCCCCCTTAACGACCGAATTTCCAAAAATCTCTTCTTAGTGGATCTACATGTTGTAAAAGGAACCCATTACCCGAATTTAAAGTTTCTAGCTTTAGCGGTTTGGGCTGTGCGATGATGAATAAATCATTCAGTCATTGCGTCAGTCAGTTAGTCACGTTACACTTTTATATATATATATATAGATAATTCGTTATTTCTCCTGAATATGCTGCACAATAGAATAGCGTAATATTAATTAAACAAATGCATAAAAATATAAAAATTGTTGAATTATATGTGATGAAAAATTAAACAAATATATTATACATGAAACACCCTACTATCAACTTTAAAACAGAAAAAGACCATTGCACAATTTTACATCTGAACACTTCCATTATGAATTGACAAACCCCAATTTGACGTCTCTGACACGTAATACACGCAACAACAACTAACTTCGTTTTGTATTTTCTCTTTACGCATTCGGTTTTCATACGTTTTTCTGATTTCGCTGCCGTCACATCGTAAACGGGGAGATTGCTTACGAGCCGCGGAATACTTTCTTAAATTTACTGTTTTTAATTAGAAATTAAATAAATATAAAATGAAAAATTATATGTTTATATTGTTGTTGGTGTTGCCCACCATTATTTGCACATTTAATGCACGTAAGTTATAAAAAACATTTGTATTGTAGGTGAATTGTGTAAAAATCAAAGAAGTGCAGTGAGTGTTCGACGTTTTCATAATGGTTGTCGGCTTTGTTGTTGCAGCAGCAAACGACGTATTTTGACGTGGCACAGAAGAACGATGTTATTGACAAGCACTAACTAGTATCGTCAACAAAATTTAAAAGTTTTGTTTCTTTGGTTTAAGAAATTTTGAATGAAAATTATGTAAATTAAGGACATTTTTTTACAATTTAGGTCAAGTTCATTTTTAGTAATGAGTTGGCATGATACTCAAAACAATAACTAATCCATTAAATGTAAAAATTTCTCTTTTTCCATTTTTAGCCAACAAATTCTCAGCTTTTGCTGAAGATGCCGTTGAGGAAGATATTATTGAAGCTGATGGTGATGATGGTGCTGTAACAGGTGAAGATGTTGAAACGGACGAAGACTCAGACTCAACTCAATTAACATCCCCCTATGCTGACACAATTCTTCTGTTTACCAAACCCACATACACTCCTGGTCAACAAATGGATTTACCCGGAGGCAAGCCCGTTGAATTCTTGATTGGATTCACCAACAAGGGACCCAACGATTTTGTTGTTGAAACTGTTGAAGCTTCTTTCCGTTACCCCATGGACTTTAACTACTATATTCAAAACTTCTCAGCTGTTGCTTACAATCGTGAAGTTAAGTCTGGTCTTGAAGCCACTATTTCCTATTCATTCATGCCTTCTGATCAATTTGCTGGCCGTCCTTTCGGTTTGAACATTGCCATGAACTATCGCGACTCAAATGGTGTTCAATTTATGGAATCTGTATTCAATGAGACCGTTTTGATTTCTGAAGTCGATGAGGGTTTAGACGGTGAAACTTTCTTCTTGTATGTGTTGATGGCCGGTGTTGTTGTTTTGTTGTTGGTTGTGGGTCAACAATACTTATTGGGCTCGTCGGGCAAACGTAAGCGTACTGCTACCAAGAAAACTATTGAAACTGGTACTGCCAACGATAACTCTATTGACTACGAATGGTTGCCTCAGGAGACTTTAAGAGCTTTGCGTAAGTTCAAATTATATTACAAAGAAAGTTTATATTTAATATGATTTCCTTTTTTTTTTTGCAGAAAAATCTCCTAAATCGAAGACACCCAAAACCTCACCTAAGCCAAGCAAACAAAGCAGTCCCAAGCAAACACAGAGCCCTAAGCCCAAGAAGGCTATTAAACAACAATAAGATTTTTTTCTTCAATCGTTTTTCACATTTGCTTCATTTTTAATTTATCATTATTAATATAGGTATTTTCATTTTTGAAAAATCCCAACTTTTCCACTTTGCCTCACTACAACCATATTGTTTGAGATTTTGTTATGGGAGAGAACGTTATTGATATTTTTCCTCACAACCTGTTTACCATCGATAAAGGACTTTTATCATCTTTTTTATATAATTTTAAGTAAATTTTTATATTGTCTTCATTTATGGAAGACTTCCTCCCTGATTATAGAAAAATTGGTAGAAGTCTATTCATCATAACGCTGGTTGTTATTATGTCTTATTATTTTTTCGTGTTAGAAATGTAATTTAAACGAGTTAAAGTCTTTAATATATTTCATATTGTAAGTCAAAATGAATACTTGACATTCTATTAAAAACAAACCTAGTGTACTTTTTTTTTAATAAAAACTTGTAAAAATTTAAATTGAATTAATTTTTTTCTAAAGAGCAAAACAAGAATTTATTAAATAAATTATAATTTCTAAATGAATACTGTGATATCTTGTTATTTTAGTAAAAATTGACAAAAGAGAGCATTTTATAAAATTCGGGCACGTTCTGCAAAACCGAATAGTTTAAAGAAGTACCTAATTTTACTGTTTTATGATGTTTTTAAAAGAAGTAAAAATCTAGCCAAGTGGTATTTATTTATATTTGTTTTTTTTCATATTATATACTTTAAGTTAAAAATAAATTTTTTAACTGGTTTTTTCATTACGAGTATATGCAGTAATATTTCTAGTTTTACTAGACAAAATTAGAACAATTTACAAAAAGTGAACTGAAATGAATTTAAAGTGGATCAAACAAAAAATCATAATCAAACGAACGAATAATCTATACATATCGAATGTGCGAGAGCTATTTATTTTAATAAAATTCATAAACTTCATTAATGCTCCTGGAACCAAAAACTTTTTAATTTTTTCATAAACATGCATTGCTTGCTTATTCATTAAGATTTTTTTTATCATCAACAGAAAATAAGTCAATTTTGTATCGATAAATCAATACAAAAAACCAACCTGTCGAATTATTCGAAAATGTAAAATATTCGAAACTTGTTGATTTTTTAAACCGGAAAACCCGTTATGTTTTAGAAGCTAAACTAATATATAATTTTCTAATATGGAGTTGCTGCTTTTTCTCTGTCTATTAAATCATTGGATTGGCAATTTCTGTGTCTGTTATTGGCTGTGGGTAACCTTCAAGTAAAATATTCATGCCGCATCCAGTGTCGGTATACGAGTTTTGATATAATGGACTCTACTTTCGTATGTTTTTCAAGTACATATATGTGAAAATCCTTCCAGACATGCCCGATAGAGCAAGTTGCTATGACAAAAGTGCTAGCGGCGAGCGCTTTGGGGGCCTTGTTTCCAAACCAAAATGTTTGTGTGGTCTACTGTAGGATTTTGTGTTCCATCGACTAGGATGACAAAATTAAGCTTCACTTCCTTTGTTCAGATGATAAAGAGTCATTGATGATAATTGCAGGTTCCTCGCATTGAAATCGTGTATTAATCTAAGAAAACCATTTACATACTGAACCGCATAGGTCTTCAAGTTTGTAGCTCGTTGCCATTAAGGTGCCGTCGTCCGCAAATACTGCAGAAAATTACTATAGTTGCTGTCTGTTCAGTTGAAAGTATCTTTTTATGTGACATTGAAATGTTAATAAAAATGTTATATCGAAACATTATAACAACTTTTAGCGAGTGTGATATATTTCAAAGAATAATCAAATACGGATTTAAGTTTTCAATAACTGATAATATACCTAACAACAAGACAATGGAAGTTAAATAATCAAAATTATGCACTTTCTTTCTCTACGATTAATTTATATTTAAGCCACTAAAACTAAGAGTGTATAAATAAATGTATGTTCTTTTGTTTGTGTAGAACATTAAAAATAAATATTTCCGTTAAATTGAAATATTTCAAAAGTTAGTATTGGCAGCTATGTAACCCTGCCTTTACACATACAAGTACTTGCATTCGAGTGCTGTGTACGTATTATATACGAAAACTTATTCGAAAAACTCGAGTAGCTCTGCAAGTGAAAAAAATGTGAGTGTATTGGTAAAAAAATGTGAGTGTATTGAGTTTTTCGAACTTGCACTTGCATGAGTAAATGCCGGGTAAGTTCTATATTAAAATTCGATGCTACCATACTTTTCACCTTAAACATAAGCCCAGATAAGTTATCAATGGTGACTGATGTTCTAACATAACATCATGTTTGCTATTAAATGCAATTTTCATACAAAAATAATAGCATTTCAGAAAATTACAAATTTTTTATTTGATTTTTCCACTATGATACTTTTTTAATTCCCTTAGCAGTATATATTATCGTTATATTATTTTATTTATTTAATTTCGACAATCATTTGTAAAATATTTGGAAAAGCTGATATTTATATTAATATATCTGTAAAATTAAAACAATTATTAATTGCTAATATTTATAAAATAGTATAAAATATTTGTCGAACTTGATAGTTGTTGTCTTTTCCAACCATATTGAAATGATAAAAGTCAATGAAAATGGTTGTCGTCTAAATACATATATTTTAGTGTTATATAGTGCAAAGGGGGTATTATGTGGGGTATGTTACAAAATATAACGTCCCAGCAAACAAATTCGGTAGTAGTTTAAAATTGAATGTCACTTCACAGCTTCTTAAGCAATAAAATTCAAATTGAAGAGTTTACAATAAATAAAATTACTAAAAATATTTTCCACGAGGTACATACAAAATTAATGTCTTTCAACTACTTGTAATTGGATTATAAATTGTATTTATTTGAATTATAAATTGATGTAAAAATTTACTATTTCAGTTTAACAATTGTTATCGCAAAAATACAGTTACCGAAATAAATGCAATTACCGAAATATTCGAAAATGCCGTTATCTCCAAAATACCATTACCGCTATTCCATAAATAATTAGAAATTATTGAAATATTAATTTTTGTTTTCTGCGATTGAGTTTAATGAACTTATTATAAATATAATAATACCACTTTTCTAAAATGAATTAATTAACAATTTAAGGGAAATTACCATTATCATTAAATACCGTTACCAAAAAAACAACAAATACCGTTACCGTTTCTAACAGGTAGATAATCTCAGTCTTCGATACTCCTCGTCTTCAGTTGACCCGCTGCTTGAACTACCTTGGAGTGTAATTTTTTGCTGGGGTTCTGTGCACAAAATTGTTTCAATAGTTTAGAACTCTACGAATATATTATATTGTCAGTTGTTGGAGAATCGTGCTACAGAGAGCAAGTGAACAGTTTTATTCGCTAGTATTGTCAGTGTTGTTATGATTTAATTTTTATACTATTATTTGTTTTTATTTAATTTACCGAAGCAACCTAAAAAACGGAATTATTTGAACAACGCCTCGGTAAATGAATGATTATAATTTAAAAAGTTGTTTTTTCTGTTTTGTCTGTTCTTGAAATAATTATAAATTATTACAAAAATATAAAAAATCAATTGTAACAAAAATTTATCAAACAAAAAGTAAATTAAGAAAGAAACAAACAACAAAATCAAGAAAGAGGCTAAATAAAAAAGTTGGTGAACTTGAACTTGTTTTGGTTGTCTTGTTCTCAAATATTGAGAAAAAAAAACATTTAATACTTACATTCATGTAAGACTGCTACACCGACTACAATAACAACAACAGAAGTCACGCAACAAGAATAATAACGACAACATAACGCAATATAAAAATGGATGTATTGGGTGATTTATTAGCACCCTACAGTGAGGAAATTGCCAAATTTGCCGGTACCGTTAATTGTTTACAATTTTTATCCGGTATTGTTCTTTTGAATGATATTCGCAAAAAGGGCAGCAGTGATGCTTATCCACCAGAACCATTTTTGGGCGGTGTTTTTTTGTAAGTATAAATCTATTTTATATTCTACAATCATACATATGTACATACTACACTCTTTTGATATTGATTATTGTGTAACTTTAGTTTTATTTCGTTTTGTTTTTCGGCATTTATCATGATATTCTACATATTTATTTGCATGTGCTTTTTACAAAAATTCAAACACTCCTCACTTTCATTATATTTGTATGTGTATGTATGTACCTGGGGTCTATCAATGACATTGTTGTAGTTTTTTTTATCTGTCAATTATTATTGTTGCTTTGCATTTTATTGTGCTAGAAATCCAAATGACATTTTTATACCCTCCCCCACCATAAGTGGTGAATGAGTTTGTCATTCCGTGTGTAACACTGAGAAATATACATCTGAGGCCCAACAAAGTATATGTATTCTTGATCCTTACAAAATTCTAAGTCGAGTCATGTCCGTCTGTGTGTGTATCCGTCTGTCTATCTGTGTGTAAAACACTTTCACGTCCAAGCGACACAACCGAAATCAACAAAGTTTACAAAAAACCGTTTATAGTTCTCCGAAGCAGTTTGGTATTGAAAAAAATCAGCAAAATCGGTATAGTAGAACAAGAATTATGGATCAAAATGTAAGACAACCTCCATAAAAATTTTATATTTTTAAAAATTTTTCTTCTAATTTTTTTAAATATGTATATTGCAGATATTCCAATTAAATTTGTATACGTTGTTTTTATGATAAAAGAAGAAAGTGTTAGGAAAATACTAAGAATAGGTCCATGATTTCTTATAGCCTCCATTCAAAAATCTTCCCGAAATATTGCTCAATTATACATAAATGCCTATAAAATTAGAATATCAATACAAAATTCAGCAGGCATAAGTTTCATGCAAAAAGAAATCGTAAAATGATATTTTTTTTTTAATTCGGTCCTCATATAAAGTCCACTTCCAAAATTCACTTAAATACGTATAAAACTGGTATAAATAATGTTAAACGGTTAAAATTTGACATAAATAATCTTTATAAGTAAATAAATTGTTGTACTAAATTTTATGGTAGTCGGCCCATAATTGGTCATAGCTCCCATATAAGAACCACATCCGAAAAAGCCATTTATCTTTATACACATACATAATATAAATATCGATACCGACTCAAAACTTTGTATATATAATTTACGTATACACGAAAAAAGAGATCGTAAAACAAATTTTTTTTAGTTCGGTCCATATTTGACTATATACCCCATAAGGTCCACTTCCGAAATCTATATACTAATATATATCTTAAATATACCGTTAAGTTCAAATTCGGCGTGAAATTTAAGAAGATTGGCCCATAATTTGTCATAGCTGCCATATAAGAACTATTTCCGAAAAACAATTTAATTCACAACAATGTCTAATAAATATCGAACCAACTTTTATTTGGATCTATATCAGGGGCCAAATTACTGCATTCGATATCGAGTAAAATTGATCGTAATTTTCTTACTTGAGATTATGGCATTCGATATCGAGCATAACATAAATTATGTTGGTCGTAAAACTGTCCTTCAAACAATATATAAAATACTAATAAAATTTACAATAAGACTTAATATAAAACACAGAATAAGGATATACTAGTCCTGTGTAGTTTCTGTATTTCTAATTACGTTTAGGTGGAGATTCGGCACTGCCGCATATAGCACTCTAAGTTGTTTCTTTTAAAATATTTAATAGTGAAAGTACTTGTATAAAACAAAGGTGTAACATAATTGTTAAATTTAAAATTTAATACAAATTGAAATTTGTTATGCTAATCTATTTCTATTGCTTAAACAAATAATCCCTTGTATATAAAATGTTATAAAAAAATTGTTATCTGTTGTTATAAACATGATTTGGCACTATTTTAAGTATCACAAAATTGATTCAACTTAAATTTTTAAAATCCGTACATACTTAAAATTTGATAAGAAATTATATACTAACACAAAAATGATAAAAATAAATACATATATAATAACTTTAACCCTGGATGGTTACTGTTTGTCGTATCGACGAAGCTCATTTACTCTGTATCATATAACTCATAAAAAAGAGTTAAATTCGTATCGAATTTTAAGATAGAAAAAAAAAATGTGTTACATTAAATTTTTTTTTATTCCTTAAATAAAATTCTTAAATAAAAATATTTTTGTTTATTTTTAACTTGAAAACTGCTCCGCTAAAATTATTTTTAAAAATTGTTCGTCGATTCAACGAAGATTAACCTTAATGTAACTACAAAAATGAAGAGTAACCATCTAGGGTTAAATACTAGACAGTAGAATATTCACAATTCCGTTTGAATTTTTTTTATATTTCAATAAAATTTGGTACGTATTTTTTGGCCCAAGGATGCTTGGGATTGAAACTGGTTGTAATCGGTCAATTATTTCACGTAGTCCCCATACAAATGTCCTCCTGAAATTGGGGTTTATCGGTCATAAATGTTTGACTAATGCACGTATCCCAACAAATTCCATAAGAAATAAGTTGTACATGAAGCCTAGGTTAGGTTAGGTAGAAAGGCTGGTGTGAAGTCAGGGATAAATACTAGACAGTAGAATATTCACAATTCCGTTTGAATTTTTTTATATTTCAATAAAATTTGGTACGTATTTTTTGGCCCAAGGATGCTTGGGATTGAAACTGGTTGTAATCGGTCAATTATTTCACGTAGTCCCCATACAAATGTCCTCCTGAAATTGGGGTTATCGGTCATAAATGTTTGACTAATGCACGTATCCCAACAAATTCCATAAGAAATAAGTTGTACATGAAGCCTAGGTTAGGTTAGGTAGAAAGGCTGGTGTGAAGTCATCCTCACACCCTCACCCAGAGACCAATACGGTCCATTGTGACGCCTTAGTTAGGGATAGAAATAAAAGTATAAAAAGTAGGTGAAATAAAAAGCGAAAGCCCAAGAAAAAAAAGAATAATAGAATATGAAGAGAAGAAAGAGATCGGACCAAACCCTACTCAGACATAAGTCTACCACGTGTGCGACCAGCACCAAGTCTACTACAGCGTAGCCAGGCCATTCCCATTACGAATTCTATCAGACTCTCTAGACCACAGCCCAAGACTTCCCCTAATTCGCCCAAGAATCTATTACCCAGCCACCTCAGCCTGCTGCCCTGCAACCTGGGACAATGGCACAGAATGTGCTCAACCGTCTCCAGCTCATCCGGGTCCTCACACAACCTGCACATATCCGACAATTTGGATCCCATTCTCACCGCCATCCTGCCTATCATGCAGTGGCCCGTGAATGCCTAGCATGGTCCTAACGCAGACCCTACTCCTGCCCAGCAACGACTCCTAATCGGACTTCCTAAGCACCGGCCACAGCGTCCGTGACACCCGGCAGTCCGTCAGGTTTCCCCAGGCCTGATTGGTCGCACTTAGAACCCATTCCCTAATTCTTCCGTAATAGAAGCCTTTTGGAGGTCCAACTGCCTCCATACGGTTATTACCCTCTATGCCTGAACCCATTCTTGCCAACTCATCCGCCATCTCATTGCCGGCGATGTCTGAGTGACCCAGTACCCAGCACAGCCTAACCGTATACCACCCTAAGGCTCCCTCTAGAGCCCTCCTACAACTATCAACTAGCTTGGAGTTCACATAACAGCCCCGTATGGCCAAAAGGAAAAGCCATTTATCTTTATACACATACATAATATAAATATCGATACCGACTCAAAACTTTGTATATATAATTTACGTATACACGAAAAAAGAGATCGTAAAACAAATTTTTTTTAGTTCGGTCCATATTTGACTATATACCCCATAAGGTCCACTTCCGAAATCTATATACTAATATATATCTTAAATATACCGTTAAGTTCAAATTCGGCGTGAAATTTAAGAAGATTGGCCCATAATTTGTCATAGCTGCCATATAAGAACTATTTCCGAAAAACAATTTAATTCACAACAATGTCTAATAAATATCGAACCAACTTTTATTTGGATCTATATCAGGGGCCAAATTACTGCATTCGATATCGAGTAAAATTGATCGTAATTTTCTTACTTGAGATTATGGCATTCGATATCGAGCATAACATAAATTATGTTGGTCGTAAAACTGTCCTTCAAACAATATATAAAATACTAATAAAATTTACAATAAGACTTAATATAAAACACAGAATAAGGATATACTAGTCCTGTGTAGTTTCTGTATTTCTAATTACGTTTAGGTGGAGATTCGGCACTGCCGCATATAGCACTCTAAGTTGTTTCTTTTAAAATATTTAATAGTGAAAGTACTTGTATAAAACAAAGGTGTAACATATTTGTTAAATTTAAAATTTAATACAAATTGAAATTTGTTATGCTAATCTATTTCTATTGCTTAAACAAATAATCCCTTGTATATAAAATGTTATAAAAAAATTGTTATCTGTTGTTATAAACATGATTTGGCACTATTTTAAGTATCACAAAATTGATTCAACTGAAATTTTTAAAATCCGTACATACTTAAAATTTGATAGGAAATTAAATACTAACACAAAAATGATAAAAATACACATATAATAACTTTAACCCTGGATGGTTACTGTTTGTCGTATCGACGAAGCTCATTTACTCTGTATCATATAACTCATAAAAAAGAGTCAAATTCGTATCGAATTTTAAGATAGAAAAAAAAATTGTGTTACATTAAATTTTTTTTTATTTCTTAAATAAAATTCTTAAATAAAAATATTTTTGTTTATTTTTAACTTGAAAACTGCTCCGCTAAAATTATTTTTAAAAATTGTTCGTCGATTCAACGGGTGGTTAAATTTCAAGGGCCGATGTTGATTTTGAATAAAACACAAACTATTTAGGAAATTATTGTAATTTTATTTTATTATGATATATTGGTATTACTCAATTTTGTATGGAACAAAATATCGGCCAAATGGGCGCCGCGACCACGGCGGCACACCTCCATCCGATGGTCCAAATTTTCGATTACCCTGAGGCATAATGGAGGTTCTATGCCGTTAATGTGCCGAATTATCTCATCCTTTAGCTCTTGAATTGTTGCTGGCTTATCGACGTACACCTTTTCTTTCAAATAACCCCAAAGAAAAAAGTCCAACAGTGTCAAATCACATGATTTTGGCGGCCAATTGACATCGCCATTACGTGAGATAACACGTAACACGGCCATTGAATTTGTTGCGCAAAAGAGCCATTGTTTCGTTAGCTGTGTGGCAAGTGGCATCGTCCTGCTGAAACCACATATCGTCCACATCCATATCTTCCAATTCGGGCCATAAAAAGTTCGTTATCATCTCACGATAGCGAACACCATTCACAGTAACTGCCTGACCGGCCTCATTTTGGAAAACAATACGGCCCGATGATACCGCCAGCCCATAAACCGCACCAAACAGTCACTCTTTGTGGGTGCATTGGTTTTTCGACAATCACTCTTGGATTCTCATTCGCCCAAATGCGGCAATTCTGTTTATTGACGAATCCACTGAGGTGAAAATGTGCCTCATCACTGAAGATGATTTTCTTCGAAAATTGATCATCCACTGTTGCCATTTCTTGCCACCATTCTGCCCATTCACGACGTTTGGAATGGTCAAGAAGCTTTAGTTCTTGAGCCAATTGCACCTTGTAAGCGTGTAAATGCAAGTCTTTATGCATAATGTTCATCAACGACGAGCGTGAGAGGTGCAATTGTTGGGCACGACGACGAGTTGAGGTGGACGGCTCTTCAGCCACACTATCGCGAACAGCAGCAATATTTGCTGCAGTACGAGCTGTACGAGCATGCACTGGTGTTCTCACATCTTCTACAGACCCGGTTTGCTCGAATTTTTCCACGATTTTTGCGATTGTACGCACATTTGGACGACCAAATTGACCAAAAAAATCACGAAGTGCACGATATGCATTTTGATTTGAACGCCCATTTTCATAATAAGTCTGGATAACTTTAACACGTTGTTGGATTGTGTATCTCTCCATGGTTCAAATTGAGTAAGTCTGAAATAGAGAAATGTCAAATAAAATTCGGAAAAAAGCTTGGCGTTTAGGTGTGGTTCACATTCAACATCGGCCCTTACAATTTAACCATCCTTTACAAAAATGAAGAGCAACCATCTAGGGTTAAATACTAGACAGTAGAATATTCACAATTCCGTTTGAATTTTTTTTATATTTCAATAAAATTTGGTACGTATTTTTTGGCCCAAGGATGCTTGGGATTGAAACTGGTTGTAATCGGTCAATTATTTCACGTAGTCCCCATACAAATGTCCTCCTGAAATTGGGGTTTATCGGTCATAAATGTTTGACTAATGCACGTATCCCAACAAATTTCATAAGAAATAAGTTGTACATGAAGCCTAGGTTAGGTTAGGTAGAAAGGCTGGTGTGAAGTCATCCTCGCACCCTCACCCAGAGACCAATACGGTACATTGTGACGCCTTAGTTAGGGATAGAAATAAAAGTATAAAAAGTAGGTGAAATAAAAAGCGAAAGCCCAAGAAAAAAAAGAATAATAGAATATAAAGAGAAGAAAGAGATCGGACCAAACCATACTCAGACATAAGTCTACCACGTGTGCGACCAGCACCAAGTCTACTACAGCGTAGCCAGGCCTTTCCCATTACGAATTCTATCAGGCTCTCTAGCCCACAGCCCAAGACTTCCCCTAATTCGCCCAAGAATCTATTACCCAGCCACCTCAGCCTGCTGCCCTGCAACCTGGGACAATGGCACAGAATGTGCTCAACCGTCTCCAGCTCATCCGGGTCCTCACACAACCTGCACATATCCGACAATATGGATCCCATTCTCACCGCCATCCTGCCTATCATGCAGTGGCCCGTGAATGCCTAGCATGGTCCTAACGCAGACCCTACTCCTGCCCAGCAACGACTCCGAATCGGACTTCCTAAGCACCGGCCACAGCATCCGTGACACCCGGCAGTCCGGCAGGTTTCCCCAGGCCTGATTGGTCGCACTTAGAACCCATTCCCTAATTCTTCCGTAATTGAAGCCTTTTGGAGGTCCAACTGCCTCCATACGGTTATTACCCTCTATGCCTGAACCCATTCTTGCCAACTCATCCGCCATCTCATTGCTGGCGATGTCTGAGTGACCCAGTACCCAGCACAGCCTAACCGTATACCACCCTAAGGCTCCCTCTAGAGCCCTCCTACAACTATCAACTAGCTTGGAGTTCACATAACAGCCCCGTATGGCCAAAAGGGCCGCCTGGCTGTCCACATATATCGTGACCTCCGAACCTCTTTCAATGTTGTCCCTCATTAGTTCCACGGCCCTCAAGATCCCCAGAACTTCCGCCTGAAAAACAATACAGTCGGCAGGAAGACTATATGACATTCTGATGTCCAGATCCTCAATATAGACCCCCGCGCCCGTCCGTGAAAATAGCAAATCCATCATATAATTTGCCCCTTCCCGACCAGCTCTCCCTTGACGGTAATATTACCTCCGGCATCCGCCTAAAATCTACCCTAATGCTCACATAGTCTATAGAGCCAGGCGATCCCAGGCAATATTCACCTGCCTCAATGTCACACAGGATCCGAGAATGACCCTGCGAGTGACCCTTTAACAGTCCCAGCTCCCTCAGTTTAAGAATGCTTGTGGCTGCTATTTCCATCACATACTGCTCTATGGGCAAAAGATGAAGAATGACATCCAGAGCAGCTTGAGAAGTGCTTCTCATGGCCCCTGTTATGCCGATTGAAGCACACCTCTGAGCTTTAGACAGAAGGTTTTGTCGATTAGCCAGTCTCACTCTTCCAGGTACTTAGTACTATCTGATAGCCTAAGCTCTACTCCTCCCAGTACCGGCAGCCTAAAATTTCCACCCTGTTCTTCCTAGTAAATAGAACTAACTCCGTCTTCTCCGAATTAACTTCCAAACCCTTATCACTCGCCCATGCTGACAGTTCGCCCATGCTGACAGTTCGCCCAGTGCCCCTTGCATGACTTCGCTAATTGTCGGCAGAAACTTGTCCGATACCAATATCACTACAGCATCCGCGTAGGCCACGACCTTCTGACCCATTCCGTCAAAAAGTCCCAGAACGACATTGACAGCCAAGAGCTACAATAAGAGAGAGAGAACGCCCCCCTGGTCACCAGTTTCCTTAAGCGTTCGTTTCCATTCAACCAAGAACGACGGAACCCTTAAGTCACCCAGTGCCTGCCTAATAGCCTCTATCCTCATATTGTGAAAGGCGCCCTCTATATCAAGGAATGCCGCCAAGGTATTCCTTGTCAGATGTCAATCTTCGTGCTGAGATGTAGATCAATCAGTCTTTCCAATGTCTTCAAAAGAAAAGACGACAAGCTGATCGGTCTAAAATCCTTGGGTTTAGAGTGACCGGTTTTTCCCGCCTTGGGTATAAAAACGACCCTAACCTCCCTCCAACCTCTAGGAATGTACCCGTTCGTTGTCTTTACTGACAACATTTGAGTCCTCAGCAGCTCTTGTTGTGTATTCCGCAGGATAGGGAATACCTAGGATATCAGCGACAGAGCCGTGGATTCGTTCGAATCTTGCAACTTTCTTTCGGTGCTTCCTCAGTAGATGCCTTCTAAAGATTTTAACTATTTCACGCTGGGATTTACTTTTTTTGCCGAATCCCAGTTGATGTTTCTCATTGTACATTTTTTACTACTTAACGTCACAACTTAATGTTTTTTATTGATAAATTATGAAATTTGCAATTATTTTGAACGGCACATTACTTTGAAACATAGACAAATTAAAGAATTGCCACTACTTTTGGAATGACATGTTTTTTTGCATAAGGATTCTGCCACTATTTAATTTATTTTAAAGCGTAAAAATTGGTATATTTCAACAATAATTCAATTAAATTTGTAAACGCTTTTGTTATTCTTTTTTTTGTGAATTGAATTCTACTTAAATAACTAAATAAAAATGCAATATAATTTTCTAATATAATATTATTTATATTAATATACAGCCATGTCACAGAATTTAATTCCGTTCGGAAGTGGAATTAATTCCGTATTTTGCTTTTATAGAAAAAGTAAAACGAAACTTTTTTTCGGAATGAAACCTAGAAATTCTTAAAATTACAATTCCACATCGCAAATTAAAAGTGGTTTTATTCCGAAAAAATTGTTCGTTTGGCTTTTTCTATAGAAGCAAAATACGGAATTAATTCCACTTCCGAACGGAATTAAATTCTGTGACATGTCCGATAATTAAACTTTTCTTTTAATAATATATTGTGTTTACTTTATTTTGACGCTCACAGTATATTAAAATATGTGTTATTTGACGTTTTATTCAATATTCAAAAACTTAAAATTTAAAAAACAACTGCAAAAATAATTAAATATTCTCAATTAAAAATATTTACTTGTTAAATATGCAAACTTTGCTTGTAATTAGCATTCAATTTCCAATTAGCTTAAAACAATTTCATGTTCTCTTCATAACAAATTTGTAATCAAATCAAATAACAAATGCTAAGAAAACTACGAGAATAAAATATAAAAGTTATGACCAGTGTAATGTAATTAAAAATATCATGAACAAAACGCAATTTGTGGAAATATAAATAAATTTACAATTCAACGTTTACACTAACAACAACAAAAAGATTTGTTTATTTTAAATAATAGTAAAAATGTGTATAAAACTAGTTTTTTAAAGATTTAATAAATATGATTTTGTTAATAACTACATAATATGGATTTATCCATTAACTTAACCATAACTGTTTCAGACAGAATTAAGAACCAATTTATTAATTTAATTTTTATGGCAACAACCAACTTCCATTCATTGAAATACAATGAATACTTCATTGGCAACAAATGATTAACGTAATTGTTTCTGTTATTTCGAATAAAAAATTTCCTGGTAGATAAATATTTTAGTATTTCAGAAATCTCGACAACTGGAAATAGAAAATCTCATCATTTTGTTCTTAGTAAACCGGTCTTATTATTCCTTAATATTCAAATATCTATAATCGATCGATTGATATCTAAGATGTTTGACCTAAAGCTTGCGGTTCGAAAAAAACTTTAGACAAGAAGCCACAGCCTGATTAGGAAGCCCTGTACTAACATACAAATATATGTATGTACGTATAGCGTGTATATAAAGATAATATTATCTAAATATCATCTAAATTTACTAGTATTAATGTGGACGTAACAAACGAAAAAAACTGCAACAGGTACAATTTTTTTTCTTACAAATTTAAACATCAAACAATGAAGTGTCTTCAAAAATAGAAAAAACTGACGAAATGTTGTAAAACAAAATCTAAGACTATTTAAGGAATGCAACTAGTTGTAACCATAGAGGTCATAGACTTATGTAAAGTGTTTGTCTTTTAAAGTGTTGTTACTAGAACATTGGTACATTAGTAATACTTTGAGCAATAGCAAGGTTAACCACATACAAATGAATAGTGGGTGGTAAAGGCAAACTAAATATTGTTTTATTTTATCACCTGCAAATTTATGTTTAAATGTTGTAATATTTTCACTTCGTGTTTTTATTAAATCTTCTTCGTATGACATGATATCCTGGATGTCAGTAAGATAGCATTGAGGCCTATTTGGATGTATCGTGGAAGGGGTTTCTGCATTACAATCTAATGGTTGGATAACTTTCCAGGTGCAAAAACAAACAGAAACTGTCTGGTCAAACCAAAACATTTCTGCATGAGTGACGGAATCTTGGCTTCTCAAAAAAAGATCCACATTCATCATCTTTTCACCTCCGGTTGCGATGCGGAGTGCATTACTCTGGGCAATTAAAAAAACTCACTATTGAGTGACGTTGGAAATAAGGCCTATACTTGGGGAGTATAATTGAAGAGACCAATTGCTATATGCACTATTGCATGCATTATTCATGCGACTTTTTTGAAGTGAACAAGGATGCCGAAGTCTATACTTAAAAATGTTGGATTTTGCACTAAATCTGTGTACTTTCTTTCCAAGTTCATAATCTCTTTGAGCACTCCCATTTTTATAATGTGATATTTGAATATCTGAGCTTTGAACTGAACTTATCTTGTTTACCGCTGAAATAGTTGGCAATATAGCATTTGACATCGTTCGAAAGAGTAGAGTTCGTGATTTCGTATCAGCATGAATCGTTCTACCATAACAAAGACTTTGGATAAGTCCAAAGCAGCAAGATCTATGAGTCGACTTGAGGCAATTGGAAATCAAATTAAGAAGATTAAATTTATGTTGGTGGGCTGCGCACGAGTAATGTCCTTTCCTACAGATGATAGCAAGCAAATAGAGCGGTGTGATTCCCCAATAGTAACAGGTTTGTCAGGTTTAAAATTAAAATCAGTAGTTCGTGAATCTAGATACCTAGTACAAAGTTTTTTCTGTATCTACATATTGATGCTGACATGAGCAAGAACTTTCGGTTTAAAGTGGCGATAATATCATCAACATCGCTGGCAACAAAGGATCACGTATCAGATTCTTAAATATCCGTATTACAGTTCTTTTGGTCTGTTTAGAATTGTTTTGTGCTCATTTCCTTGCAAATACATTTTTTGAAAGCATTAACTGTAAGTCTAGTCTCTTGTGCAATGATTAGGGTTAAATAGTCGATGTAAATTAAATAAGCGCTAGTTTTCGAAATATTAGACATTCTAACTAATGACTAAGAATAACAATAATTAAATGTAATATATTTGAATGCTTTCTCACTTTCTTCATATTTTTTTAATTAAAAATTGATAGTTATATAAATTCAACTTGTATTAATTACCATTTCAGAACAATTTTAGGTTTAAAAATGGGCACTCTGATGGGTGATCAAGCCATGATCAAAGTAAATATTATTGGTTTTGCTATAAACGTCGTCTTTATGTTGGTCTTTTATTGGTACGCCTCCGGACCATTTAAATCAAAAATATGGTCAAAAATAGGTATAGCTGCCACCTTTACCATGGCATGCTTGGCCTACTCTAACTTTGAAGATCCGGCCAAAATTGAGTTCCGTTTTGGTATGTTAATCACTGGCATTTTGGTGATTTTGGTTGGTATGCCACTGTTGAATCTAGGAGAAATAATTGAAAAGAAGAGCACTGAAGGTTTACCGTTTCCCCTAATATTGGCTAGTACTGTAGTGGCAGCATCTTGGGCAGCTTATGGTATTTCAATAAGAAATAAAGTAATTGTGGTAAGTAATTTTCATATACAATCAAAAATTAATAAATTTATAAAATACTCCTAAATTTTTTTTTTGCAGTATCAAAATCTATTCTTGTTACTTCTAAGTGCTATACAACTAGCTTTATTCGCCATTTACCCATGCACACCCTCAAATGCTACTAAAACATCTTCAGAACCTAAATATTCTAAATTAAAGTCCGATAGTCCATCCAAGTCACCAAAAAATAAAAAACGTGATTAAAATTTAACAAAAAAAAAAAAAAAAAAAACACATACAAACATTCTAATCACTACTAATGCTTTGTTGGCTTTAAAAATAAAAAAGTTTAAGCTTTTTTGGCACAAATTTTTGCATGCTATTTCATAAATCAAAAAATATACGTATACGTGCAAAACAATTTTCGACAATAATATAAATCTTCCAATAAACATTAATTAAATAAACCACATACATACTTATATATTTGTTAAATTAAATTAACTCAAATGTTTTTATTTAGCAAATTATTAGACTTTTATTATTTTATATAGTATAGAACTAAAAATAAGATTGTAAAAGTATAATTATGTTAAAAATTATAAATTTATTAAATATTTATGAAAAAAAAAACATTTGTTAAACTAAACACATTATTAAAAGCTTAATAAAGAATTTGTTAAAAAAAAAACTATGACCAAGCAGAATGGTTATTCCTCGATTAGTTTTGAAAGTATTGTTCAGAATAATCATTAGAAAAAATTTTACAGCGTGTCAAGTTTTCTTAGATTTATGTGACATGTGCGTAAAGATTTGTTTCAGCATATTTTCAATTTTTCATTAATTATAGCAGATATATAAACTATTTCTATAGAATATGTTAATATATTCTTTGTTATATTCCACATTTTTAAATATCAATAAAAATACTATTTGTCAATTTGGAGTTAGTGACCAGGGGGTTAATTTATATTTCGATTCGAATGCAAAAGCTTTCGCAATACAATGTTTAAAGTATACAAATTCGAACGATTTTCTTTTCGAATCGAGTCAAAATGTAGTTATTAACATTGTCGATAACATAAAAATCACACATAAAAACCACATAGCGCACCATACATTTACATGTACGTGAGGCTTCTAAATTGCTCTACAATTTTTAGAAGCCGAAATGCGGCAATTTTAGTGACAAAGTTCTGAATAGAGATCTCAGGTTGATAATATTGATCGAAAATATCAATACAAATGTAGATTTTACAGATCAGTTTGATAATTAATTTTCGAGCTATATTGAATTAATTTTAACAATTGTATTCTATTACTGATACCAAGTAATATGTCAAAACGTTCATGCTATTCCAATATGTAGGGGCATATTATAATAGCACAATAGAAAATAAAGTTGTCAAACCTTGTAATTATAGCGCACAGTATTACAAGAAAGAAATCATTCGAAATATCATTCATAGAGTTGATGTGGTAGACTAGTCCAAAGTAAAATAAATATAGATCGCCTAAAGTTTGCAATTACTCACAAAATAGTATAATATATTTTGTTTTGAAGAAAAGCCATGCTTGATGAGAAAAACTATTGAAGAACTCGTATCACAAAATTTTAAACCAACAGTAAAGCTCGAAGCAGGCCCGGCAATGAATTGTGCAGGTTTGACTCATTACACTTTATTGAAGAGCCATGAACCAGTGTGCTTATATAGGCAGTTAAAATCAAATTTGCAAGGAAAAGCAGGTTTTTAGCAACAACTACTATTTCTACCAGAACAATGATTCGAAACATACGGCTTATCATGTGTGTTCATGGTTGTTGAACACAAGTTAAAATTTCATTATTAATATACATACATACATAAATATTTTTATATGAACAAATAGAATTTCTAAAACAATTTAAACGATATAAACATTTTTACAGCTCATATTAAATGAGCTTGCTTATCTAAGTATTTTAATTTCTTTATTAGATTAGTAAATGTGATAAGACGGTCGTTTGAAGAGAACAAATACTGTTCCGCGCTTTTCATTGATGTTTCCCAAGCGTTCGACAAAGTTTGGCATGAAGGTTTAATGCATAAAATAAAATTAGCTCTGCCTGCTAACACCCACAAACTTATGAAAAGTTATTTATATGGTCGCAAATTTACAATCAAAGAAGGCGATTTTTTAAGCCCCGCTCAGACAATTGAAGCAGGAGTACCCCAGGGTAGCATACTGGGTCCTGCTTTATATTTGATTTATGCATCCGACATGACGTCAGACCCCATAATACATACTTCAACTTTTGCAGACGATACAGCCTTTATTAGCGTTCATAAGGACCATCAAATAGCATCACAGAATTTGCAGAAATATGTTTAAAAACTAGATAATTGGCTTGAACTTTGGAAAATCAGGGTTAACGAACAGAAATGTATTCATATAACTTTCACATTGCGAAAAGATACCTGCTCGTTCATCAGAATAAATAACCAAATTATCCCGCAACACAATGAAGTCAAATACCTCGGAATCCACCTCGATCGTCGTTTAACTTGGAAGTCTCATATCGACTCAAAATTTACACAGATGAGATTAAAAGCAGTGCAACTTAATTGGCTAATCGGCAGAAATTCTACATTAAAGTTGGATTTCAAACTTTTGTTGTACAATGCAATTCTAAAGCCAATCTGGTGTTATGGAATTCAATTATGGGGTACTGCCTCAGCATCCAACATTGAAAAAATTCAAAGGGGTCAAAATAAAATTCTACGTATAATTACTGCAGCTCCATGGTACGTTAAAAATTCTCGAATTCACAAAGATCTAGGCATTCCTTTGGTGAAAGACGAATTTACAAAATATGCCTTAAAATATGTCAGCAAACTTGAACACCATCCAAACCCACTTGCACGAGACATCCTTAACTTTAGTGGCCATAATCGGTTGAGAAGGAGGGATACCCTTGCTTTAACTCAAGCGCAAAATAGATGACTGGATCAGTTGATGTGAAATTTTTTTAGTATCATAAAATTTTTGTCTAGCACTGGCTGGACTTATTATTTTCTTTTAGTATTAAGATTCGAAAACTTATTGTCATTTCAACATCTGAGATTCAATAAATAAATAAAATGTAAAAAAAATTTTCTTTTTCATTTTATTTAATAAGAAGTTTCTCCTTTTCGATTAGAGTTGAAATTTTTGTGAAACAATTTTTTCTTTTTATTCATCTTTAATTTTACCCATACTCAATATTCATATTCAAATTTCATACTCAATACTCACATTAATACCAAGAACCTCCGTTTTCTTTAGTTACAATCCAGTAATTATCAACTCTTTATTTATGTATATTCAATTTAAAATTACTGACTACTTGTTGAAAATTATTTGCATTTATAATACAATTTATGTAATGGATTATATGTACGCCCATTTGTGGTAAAGTTTTATGATTCCGTTTATGTATCAAAATATTTGTGTGTTTGTAGTTAAATGCAATAAATTCGTTAATTGTCCGTTTATTCAATTCTTTCAATTGCCACCAATTTCATTATTGTCGTCCACATTGGGGGCATCAGCCAAAGGGATTGTTGAGTTGTAATGTTCACCCATACTATACATATGACGATGATATGTGATGAACAACGGAGAACCACCGAATTCGGCGCCCTGGACGGTGGGTGAACCATCTGCTTGCAAAACTTCAATTGGCACTTTGAGTATAGAGGATAAAGCCTTTAGCTCAATTTGACCACCCCAGGCAGGAGTGTGGCGTACATCATCACAATATTTTTGAAAATCTTCGTCTGTGAGTAAATCTCCAGATTCTGGGTGCGTCATATAGGGTATGAGAGAGTCTTTGTTGGCTTGTATATAATTGGCAGTTTCAGAGCGCAGCTCCTTGATGGTTAGAGTAGCTAGACCATGTTGCAAGAGTTGATGACGTATGGCATTGTAAAGACAATCACCATCGGAGGATACATTGTATAAAGCTAATTCACGTTCTTTTAATTTCGATTGCAGTTTGCGTGCTTCGACAAATTTAGGTGCAAACATGGCATCATCTTCAGATGCCTTTACTTCTTCTTCTCTTTGACGTGCCTCACGGGCCTTTTTATCTCTACGTTTTTGTGCTTTAGTTACGCGGTGCTGTGGCTCCTTGTTTTCAATGAGTTCATCGTCGACGTTATTCGTCTGATTGTTGTGATTGCCATTTGGCGGTTCTTTTTGAGCCGGCTTTACTTGTTCTGACTTAACTTTATTTTCGGCCTGTTGAATTTCTTCTTCTTGCTTCTTTTCCAGCTTAGTTTCTAATTTGGCTATTTCCTCTAAAACCTCTTTCCGTTTCTTCTTATCAGATTTCGGTGCATTTTTCTTAAGAGCTTGAATTTTAGCCTGCAATTCTTTGCGCTCCTTGCGGTGCCGAGATTGTATGTCTTCAATTGAAACCTTCTCTAATTTACTGGTGGTTTCAACAATATCACTTTCCAATGTTGTCTCCTCCATTTGTAGCACTTTAAGTTTGAAATGAATAAAACTATATTCTTTTTACAAAAAATATATTCCCAAAATTGTGAAAACACGTAAAGTCGCAGAAAAGTAGAAACACAAATTTTTCGTTTATTTGTAACAGCTGGTCGAGTGGTAGCTTGACAAGTGTTGAAAAATGTTAAAAAATATTTGACAAACAATAAGTGTGGGTAAGTAATAAAATATTTCTAAGGTTGGTGTCTTTACTATATAGTTATTAGAGTTTCTGGACAAAAATGGCACATCACAGCAGCCAAAATAGAGGGCGCACCATTTTAGAGATGACAAAATTTCTGCATAAAATGCAAAAAAAAAAACGTGGAAAAGCGACGGAAGCCGCCTAAGGAAGAAGAAAAAAAAAGCGTGATGACGGACGAACGTAAAATGGAAGAGGAGTGGAGGAGAGGGAAAAAGTTCCCCGTCGGGCTGCCCCAGAATTTTTTTTGCTTGTGTGGTAAATTTAAAAATCGTGAGCTTTTAGAAATTCCCCACAAATACCGTTATTCGAAATTTTCAAGGTCATTGCACATTAAACATCCTAAAAGTAGGCAAGTTTTACAGTTTGACGGGATGGTTGCTGAATTAGTTAAAGAAAGAAGAAGGAAGTACTGTCGTTGTTATATAATATATATGTTATATAAGAAAAAATGAGAAAAAAACAATTCAGAAAATTTTATTAATTAAAAACAGTCACATTCAAAGAAAAAATCGTTAAATCGCCACTATGCTGTTTTTATTTACCCCCTTATTCATAAAACTTATCAAAGGTTTATAACAGGCTTATAAAGAAAATTTTGTATGGATATTTGCTTTATAAGCCTGTTATAAACCCTTGATAAGTTTTTATGAATTAGACTGTAAATCTTTTCTATCCTATCATAACTATTGTTTATCACAGCGCCCTCCTTTTCAAAGAAAGTAACACTATTAATATATAGGCATATTTATTGCCCGAGTTCGGAAGTGCCGACTTTTCTATACTTACCTACACCAGTAGTGTAATTTAGTCATACATACTTAAAACATGGGAGCGAGCTATCACCTATTATGAGGCGATCGTCATAAAATATTGTACCGTCTTTTAATGTATTTTGGTTGAATTTTAAGGCTATTCCACACAGCGAAGATTTTTCCAAAGTTGCTAAATTTTGAGCAAAAACAACGTCGCATGGACATCGCTCCAGAGCTGTTGAATATCGTCAACGACGATCCTGATTTCCTCAAAAAGGTCATAACTGCTGACGAATCATGGGTGTATGGCTATGACATTGAAACCAAAGCCCAATCATCCCAATGAAAACGTCCAGAATAGCCAAGACCGAAAAAAGCACGTCAACTTCTGTCAAATGTGAAGGTTTTGCTCACTGTTTTCTTCGACTGCAATGGCGTGGTGCATCATAAATTCTTGCCACAAGATCGTACGGTTAATAAGTTGAAGTTATGCGCCGTTTGCGCGAAGCAATTCGTCAGAAACGTACAGAATTGTGGAAAAACCAATCATGGTTTTTGCAACATGATAACGCACCAGCTCACACATCGATGCTTGTGCGTGAGTTTTTGGCCAAAAACAAAACCGTTATCATGCCTCAACTACCGTATTCACCGGACTTGGCCCCCGCTGATTTTTCCTCTTCCCAAAACTGAAGACACCGATAAAAGGAAAGCGTTTTGCTACGATTGAGGAGATAAAAGAAAAGTGTAGTATATCTGAGGAGCATTACTTTGAAGGGGACAAGATAGTAATTGATGAATAAATAAATACTTTTTGAAACAATTTAAAAAAACGGTTATTTTAATCCATAATCGTATATGGATTATTGGTGTCGCATTTCAAATTGATAGTGATGTGTACATAAGATTTATGCACATTTAAGTGTTTTTCGAAAATGGACTATATATGGGTGCTATGGTCCAATATGTACCAATGCCAAAAAAAATAAGTTTTGAGATTTATCTTAGCATGAAACTTGTTTTTGCTGAATTTTGTGTGGATACTGCTTTTATTTAGGCATTTATGTACTATAGAGCCAAATTTCGGGTAGATATTTGTATGGGGCTATGAGAAAACCTGGACCGATTCTTACCATTAAAAAATATATTGACGTTATTTGAAACTCTATAATATAACTATAACTCGAATCTTACAGGACCGATTTTCAAGCAAAGAATGTTCAGTGGTTGATATAAGAACTACAAATTATACAGTAATTTTGAACAGTGTTTTTATCACAATGGTGGCTTTTGTATAAATTGGTTTTAAACAAAAATAATACAATAAACAAAAATCTTTAACAAGAACACTATTGTTGTCATTAGCACTCAGTTTAAGTAGTTTTAAACTATATACACAAACGTGCTTGTAAAATAAAAATACAAAAATTTACCATAAAACCATTCTCACCTTTTATAAGCCGAATTTTTAGCACCTTTTTACCTACAAATCGCTTTTGTAATCAACAACACCAGTTAACAAATACACTACTCACACCTAAACAAAACCAAGCTAAACACAAACACATTTTTATCAACACATACATAAATATGTACATATGTATTAAAATTAGGACTCTCTATACTACAAAATTTATAAAGTGTTCGACGATGGTTTTAGTTGGAAGCCAGTATAATATTGTGTTTTTTGGAGAGAAAACAAATTGGAAAAACAAAACAGGAAATCCACCGTTGACCACATATGACACGTATTTTCACGTTATAAAGCTAATAACCCATAATATCTTATATACATATGTATACACAAATACTCGCATATGCATATGTAAGTTATATACATATGAATTTAAGTGTTTACAACCCAGCATACCATTCTAGGAGCGCTCCGAAAAAGGAGTCAGAAAAGAGTCCAACTAAAGAGCATTTTCGGAGCGCTCCAAAAAAGGAGTCAGAAAAGAGTAGTCAGAAAAGAGTCCAACTAAAATGCATTTTTGGAGCGAAAAAAAATTTGTTTAAAAAATATTTTTTTTCCATTTTTATATGTTTTATTTAAATGAATTTCATTTTATTTTTTTACTGTAAATACAATTTATTTAATTTTTTTCCATTTCTAATATAGTTTATTTGTAAATGAATTCCCTTTTGTTTAAGTAAAAACAATTTAAAAAAAATAATAAATGCGACCTTTAAATTTGTTGTATTTAAAAATGCAATGACTCTTTTTTGACATGATGTAAGAGCTCTTTCTGGGCCCAAAAAACCCTCATAAAAGACTCTTTTCAAACATTATCTAAGAGAACTTTCAGAGCCCAAAAATACCCTTATATAAGACTCTTTTCTGACATTATCTAAGAGTTCTTTTTGACGGACCATTTTCGAATGTAATGACCCTCTTTTCTGAAGGTTTTAGGAGCAATAATTATTTTTTTTGGGCTCATAAAGAGAATGAACGTCAGAAAAGACTCTTTTCGGACTCATATGGCTTGCTGGGAATATACTACCAGATTAGGATTGCCCCAAAAATATGAATGTTTTTTGTTTTAAACCATAGCTAACGATATTAATTTGACATTGAATGAATTTCTTGGTAAGCACAGAAAAAATTTGATAAAAATATTTAACTAACATACTTTTAAACTAATAAAATTTCTAAATTATTTGTATTTAACGATACTTCGACAACTGAATTCACCTTCATCTAAGGGGGACTTTCCTAATATATAGAATGTGGCTTACAGAGTTGTGTATAAAACTAAAACCATGGCTAAATTTTACAATACATTAAACAATACTCAAGTACTCCACCACAAAAATGAAGGGGTATATTAATTTTGTGATTTCGTTTGTAACACATCGAAATATTGTCTGTACAACCAAAAAGTATATATATTCTGGGTCCTTAGATGATTCTAAGACATGCCATGACTAGCCGTCCGTCTGTTGAAGGAACCCTTTGAACCTCCATATTTTTTAGATATTTTTTGCTATTTTCTTCAAATATAATGCAGATAATATTATAAAATTTGGCACACTTTAATCGATTTCTCATAGCCCACATAAAAATGTCTTCCCGGAATTTGGCTATTTGTTAAATAAATGTCGTTAGAAAAATAGTATCCATACAAGATTCAGCAAAAATAAGTTTCATACTAAGAAAAATCTCAAAACGATATTTTGTTTGCGTGCATAAATCTTTTATAAACATCACTATCAAGTTGAAATTCACTAGAAATAATTTATATACATATTTGTGAACATAGCCCCCATATCAAGTTAAAATTCGTCATACCGAATTCATTGTCATAGCTTCCACAAAGAGGACTGCATCCTAAAAAATCAATAACCTACGTAAATATCTTATAAATATCGATATCGAACCACAATTTTACACAGATCAGTTTATGTGTATACAAAAACTATAAGATTTGATTTTGTGAGAATAACTGGAATATCCATGAAATTCCTGTAAATATCGTTATGAAATAAAATTTAACCAAAATAAGCCTCAAATTCATAGAAATTAATATGTGAGGGATCCGAAAAATAAAATAACTCGTATAAATGGCGTTATCTATACAAAATGTAACACGAATTAGTTTCAAGATTCTTAAAACTTGTTATATATCAAGAAAGGTTTAGGAGGTTTGTTATATCGTATGTTACAGAAAAAGGCGCTACTTTGTAAAACAACTGAACTATAATTATAATTCCTAAACAATGTAAACAATTACAATCAAAACTTGAAAAACCTTTAATTAAGGCGTTTGAAAATAGATATTTACTAAATGATACTTCTATTGAACGTAGGTTAAGTAATGTTATAGATGTAATGATAAATATGTTAATATCTCTAGATATATGATATCCCCCTGCAATACACTGCAAGCTAGAGGTAGTCTAAAGGTAATTCTTATCCCATATCTCTCAAAAAAGGAACCATACCTTCCTTCAAAGTATACCCTAAGTTTCCATTTGGTAGTTTGGTTCTTCTTCGGAGAAGAATGTGGAAAATGTAACAGAATCGGTATGCAATAATCGATAGAACCATATATTTGCCCTTTCGGATATACAACATTTTACTTCACCGCCAAGACAGTAATATTGTTATTAAATCAGCAGCTGAAACGTTAACAACTCTCTTGTTTTGAGTGGGAGTTGAGGATTACATAACTAAATAATCTATAAAATCTCCTCAATATCGGGAAATTTAGTCGAAATAACCCGGCATTTACACATGCAAGTGCAAGTTCGAAAAACTCAATACACTCACATTTTTTTACTAATACACTCACATTTTTTCACTTGCAGAGCTACTCAAGTTTTTCAAATAAGTTTTCGTATATAATACGTACACAGCACTCGCATGCAAGTACTTGCATGTGTAAAGGCAGGGTAAGACTAGCTTGAATTAGAAAATAAGAAGCTTGATTTAATGCTGCCAGATGACGTAAATGCCACTTTGGATCAGACAAATGTGGGAACATATAATTATGGATTTAGTAAATTACTAGGTCTAGCTAAACCAAAAGGACAATGCTTCTCGAAGAGATATGAGAAATGATCAATTAGACTTATTATAGGAAACACACGCTATTAGACTGAGGGAGTTAGTTCATCGTTTCCGCGTTCCTATGGTATGGATTACCCTATAAGGTATTATAATTATTTTATTCAGAACGGCAAATGCAAGTTCAAGCACTTGATCATCACGACAATATTCCAACAGTACTTGAAAGGTAGTTATTTAAAGAATTCTTAAAATTATGAGCTAAAGGCAATTAATTACTATGAATATTCAGCATACAAATATACTCTATAGTTTTCTTTGTTCTTGTTGTAAGAAATATTCCCAGATATTCACATTTTTATACCATGTCTTACTATTTCAAATTACTGTATCTTCGATTCTATGAATAGTAATATAGCATTTAAAACAGTTTTAATACATATTCATTAACCATTGAATTCATATTTTAGAATTCAAAGATTAATACGTTACATAATTCTAATCCAATTTCAATGGTAAGGAGAAAAAGAATATGGTTATAACTCCATTAACGCATTGGAATAACATCACAATTGGAGTTGTGTTTAACTGTTCTATCGGTACTACATATACCTATGTGTTTGAATAAAATTATGGAACAACCACACAAATACATAGAAATCTATTATTAGGCCAAACTGTTCGTTTGTGGAATACAAAACCACAGTAGGTTATTATCGTTTCTACCTTTTATTTTCTTAAAATAAACCGGGCTCCTTTTAATGGCAAAATAAAAGCGTCATGTTGTTTACAGAAAATACAACGGGTCTTTATTTATTCAAAAGACAATTGAAATAAACATACTTAAATTACAGTTTAAAAACAATTTGATGTTCACTCAACGAGGACTCACAATAAACTAACTTTGAGTGACCCTGTTTGTTCTATTTATAGAATAGCGCCATCTTCTAACTAACGGCCATAGAAAGGAACTTTAATTAAAACTTAATGTTGGCATATTGCGTGTTAATAAAAGCGTGTTATCAATAATGTTTGTCCTACATAGGTATCAGAAAAACATGGATGTTATCCAGTTAATTCTTTTCTCGCATTTTCAATAAATACTATTGGTAAAGTTGTCCATTCTTTAGAATTTATTAAAGTCAAGCTATTGCTTGAAATTTATTATTATGAAACTTTGTTTAATTAAGGCTTAAAGATGTTCATAGACGTATAAGATTCGTTTTTTTCCGTATGTAGTACCCCTAAATGTTCAAGCAGCTAACTATAAGGTGATTCATTTATACTTTTTTAACGTTGATCTTGAATACGCAATAAGTAGTCTATTCGGAAGGTGCAATTTTCGATTACTCTTTACTAAATTACTAGCTGTATCTTGAAAATTACGAAAGTAATTTTGACTTTTAAGTCTTCCAAGTCGACGAATACTGGATGTATACTATTTGGTGGTGTATCTTCTAGTAACGTACACTGAGGGTTCGAAAGGTAGATAATGCAAAGCATATGTTGCTGGAAGTGCACGAAACACATTACTAATGTTGATTTTCATAATATGTACAGCTAAATAATTCGTAGCCATTGCTATGGTGTAACTACCGTATTCATAAAAAAATAAAGTAGGTTTGAAGTGTGCTTTTAGACAAAATTTTCATACAAAATTTTCTTAAAGTATATTTGAAGTCTACTTTAATTTTTTGTGAATACGGGCATAATTCTTTTCATAACGAGTTGTCAACAACACTAAATACAAATAAGCTGACAGTATGACAACCTCTTAATGAATCACCTTATAAGAACGGATTATTGGTCTCCTGAAAGCAAACTAGTCACATACTTAAAATTGCTGTTAAAATTTTTTACGTTTAACATCGACAAAGCACTTTAGCTTTTAGTGTAAAGTAACATAACATATCGTATTTAACATGACCATACACACATTTTGAGGGCAGATTCCGTTTAAAAACTATGTTTTATATTTTGTTGCAAAATGAATATCAATCATAAAAACATTGATTGATAATTGTTACTCAGTTACACAATTTTAGCACTTAGTGTGGTTTATCATAAGAATTGGGATGTAAACATTTGACTTACATATATTTCAACTATCGTTGATTCTTCGAATTTATAATTTATATTTATAAATCTAATGGGAAATGAAGAGCCTTTCATAATATTTTGTCGTCATAGTTTTTTGAAATTCATCTTGTTAATTATAAAAGAAACTATGTGGTAACTTTAAGTATATTATAAGGTGTTTTTGAGATATATAGAATCTTAAGTTGGCTACACTTTTTTAACTGGCGGCCATTTTGTCAGCTGTCAAGTGATTTATGTTTAGTTTGGTTTGGAATTTCAACATGAATAGACTGACGGCTGAACAACACTTCCAAATTGTGCAAATTTATTTTGAAAATCATGGTTCTGTGTTTTTTAGATGTACGAGTATAGAACTTTGAAATGGAATAAAACAGGGATGATTTATTTAAATTGATATGAAATTTACTTTATTCGAAATATAGTATTCTGGCATTATAAGTTAAATATGAGTGGCTCGGGCGTAGTCTAATCTGGTAGTCCAATTTTCAATGACTTTTTTCAACATTTGTGGACGTATATCGGTAATAACGCGGCGAATGTTGTCCTCTAAGTGTTTAATAGTTTCAGACTTATCGGCGTAGATCAGCGACTTCAAACACAAATTACTTGACAGCTGAGAAAATGGCTGCCAGCTAAAAAAGTGTTGCTAACTTAAAGTTCTATACATCTAAAACAAACACCCTATATTTGTAAATACTTTATATGTATACAGAGAGTGCTAATTTATAACCATAATTTTGCATACTCGTTGTCGTTGGCTGGTGCGGTGCCTCTTGTTATTTTAGTGCATTTACACTTGCCACCCCCAAAAAACTAAATTGACTATTATTTAGTCCAGTTGTGTGTTTTTTTTTTGTATAAATTGTTTTTGAGGAGTTGTCGTGTTTATAGTTGTATCCTGTTTACATTTTTCACTACAATATAGAAAACTCTATTGTTTGGAAATTACACAAACATGAACTCATACACGGACTGTATATATGCAACAATATCTATTATAAGCACTTTTTCCTTTTGAAACTAGTGCTCCATGTAGTGCATAATCAATGCTACCTACACACTTACTCGTACACACATATTTCACTAAATGAATAAAGTCCATAATAGGGAGTACATAAATGTTATATGATGCTTCTGTATATAATTTTTATTTTTTGTGCATAAAAGATATGCACTTACCATTAGAAGTGTTGGAAAGTTGTGTTTGTATGTAGGCAGTGGAGAATGACAAAAACCCAGTTGGATAAAATAATAATATGAAAAGGAAAAAGGGTTAAACTATAGGGCAAGAATAAAAGTAGAAAACTAATACAGGGGTTTTTTCAGAGATCCAAATATATTAGAGTTGTAAAAAATTTGCCGGTGCGAAACGATCAAAACGTCTTAAGGTACGGTCACACTTGGCAAATATTTACTCAAAAAAGCGTAACCACTTGTTTTAGCACACAATGACGTTGTTTACCCTTACAAGAGTTTTGCAAGATCAAACAGGATGAAATAAAATAAAACTAAATTTGTTGTGTCTTTTTCTAAATAAACGAAGTTGTTTTTAATTAATAAACGAGTTCAAATATATTTTATTTAGTGATTACGTTTTTTTTTAAAGTACCTTAACAAACACTAAAGTAAGAGCTATAGATGTGCAAGTGTTTTACGTGAGCACCTGCCATGAAGGCCCAAACTCACGGTGCTCTCAACACCGTTTGAATATAATGTGTCCAACAACGCCACCATGCATGACAAAATGCCATGCATAAGTACCAGATTCAAAGTTATGCATTTGGACATGAAAATTTTCCTTGGTGAGGAGCGGAGCCTGCCTATACTCTATTAACATCTATATGCAAGACAAAGATCCCCCCGAAGAGGACTAAAACAGAAGGAAACACAGAAGCACGAGTGCATCACTCAAGCGACGGTATAAACAACAAAAACGCCAAAAAATAAAAGTAAAAAGCGGTGAGTGAAGCAGAACGACGGTAAGAGCTATATGAAGAGAACTAAAAGTACACCCAACATCTAGTGCTGTAAAAATGGCTGGAAAATCTATAAGCGCGAGCATGATTAGAAGATCTTTGCATCAAAATTGCATACATGGTTTAGTGTCACGTATGAAGCTGTTTATATTAAAGAACAATCAAACGTTTGAATTTCATAAAAAATATATAAACGAGCCACAAAGTTTTTCGAATAATATTCTTTTCGCCGTTCCGATTAAGATTGAGTCTGAAATATTTGGATTCAAAAACACCCCACAAATATAGCGAACCAAGAACTAAGCCTTTAGTAATAATGTTACCAAGACGGTGAAACATGGCGTCGGCAATCTTACATTTATAGAATCTACAATATTTTTTTTTTTTTTTTTTTTTTTTATAGCCTTTATTTATTTATTGAATCTTCATATAATGAAATGACAATAAGTATTCAAATCTTAATACTAAAAAGAAAATAATAAGCCCAGCCAGTGCTAGACAAAAATTTTATGATACTAAAAAAATTTCACATCAACTGATCCAGTCATCTATTTTGCGCTTGAGTTAAAGCAAGGGTATCCCTCCTTCTCAACCGATTATGGCCACTAAAGTTAAGGATGTCTCGTGCAAGTGGGTTTGGGTGGTGTTCAAGTTTGCTGACATACTTTGACGCGTGTTTTGTAAATTCAACTTTTACTGATGGCACGCATAGATCTTTGTGAATTCGAGAATTTTTAACATACCATGGAGCTGCAGTAATTATACGTAGAATTTTATTTTGACCCCTTTGAATTTTTTCAATGTTTGATGCTGAGGCAGTACCCCATAATTGAATTCCATAGCACCAGATTGGCTTTAGAATTGCATTGTACAACAATAGTTTGCAGTCCAACTTTAGTGAAGAATTTCTGCCAATTAGCCAATTAAGTTCCACTGCTTTTAATCTCATCTGTGTAAGTTTCGCTTCAATATGAGACTTCCAAGTTAAACGGCGGTCGAGGTGAATGCCGAGGTATTTGAATTCATTATGTTGAGGAATAATTTGATTATTTATTTTGATGAACGAGCAAGTTTCTTTTCGCAATGTGAAAGTGATATGAATACATTTCTGTTCATTAACCCTGATTTTCCAAAGCTCTAGCCAATTCTCTAGTTTATAAACATAATTCTGCAAATTCTGTGATGCTACTTGGTGGTCCTTATGAACGCTGATAAAGGCTGTATCGTCTGCGAAAGTTGACGTGTGGATTTTGGGGTCTGACGGCATGTCGGAGGCATAAATCAAATATAAAGTAGGACCCAGTATGCTACCCTGTGGCACACCTGTTTCAATTGGCTGAGCGGGGCTTAAAAAATTGCCTTCTTTGATTTTAAATTTGCGACCGTATAAATAGCTTTCCATAAGTTTATGGGTGTTAGCAGGCAGAGTTAATTTTATTTTGTGCATTAAACCGTCATGCCAAACTTTGTCGAACGCTTGGGACACATCAATGAAAAGGGCGGAGCAGTATTTTTTGTCTTCAAACGACCCTCTTATCACATTTACCAATCTGTGTGTTTGTTCGATGGTGCTGTGTTTAGCTCTGAAGCCGAATTGATGATTAGGAATGCATTCAGTGTCGTTCAGAATTGGAATCAACTTAGTCATTAACAATTTTTCGAACAGTTTAGAAATTGTCGGCAATAGGCTAATTGGCCTATATGACTCTACTTTGGTGTGATCCTTCCCTGACTTAGGAATCATAGTGATCATAGACACCTTCCAATCTGCAGGATAGTATTCTAGGTGTAAAATAGCGTTGAAGATAAAGAGGATAATTCTTCTAGCTACACGAGGTAACTCCACAAGCATTTTATTGCTGATTTTATCCATACCTGGAGCCTTTCTAAGGTTCAGAGTACCAATAGCGCTTTGGACATCACCAAAGTTTAGTCTTAGAGGTACAGGAGGTCTAATAACGAGTGGTGGCAAATCAGATACGTTATTTGAGTTGTTTTTAGTAAACACATTTCTTAAATGGTTAACAAATAATGTCCCTTTCTCGGAATCATTTCTAGCCCAGTCACCAGTCGGATTTCGCAAAGGAGGTTTTCCTCTCACTGGTCTTTTTAAACCTCTTGCCGCCCTCCATAACGAGTAGTCAGATTGTGGGGTACTATCAAGACCCTCCTAGTAGGATGTAAGTGAAGCCGTTCTTTGGGTTTCTAAGAAATGTCTTAGTATATCTCTGCATACCCGTAGCCTAGCTACAATATAAAAGGAAGATTATCGATCGATATTTTAAAAAACAATGTAGCCCCTAGTGTAGAGAAATTAGAACTAGCGCACAACTGGATTTTTCAACAGGACAATAATCCTAAGCGTACTCCCAAAATTGTGAAAGAGTGATTGCTCAATCATTCTTAAAAATCTTTAGATCAATCGAACTGAGCACCTATGGGAATATCTGGACAAAAAAAAAAAAGACAAAGAAATATTTCTTGCAAGGATAACCTAAGGGCAGTAATACATGATGAATGGAATAAAATTTCGCCTGATTGCACTAAAAAACTCGTCAATTCTGTCAAAACAAGGCAAAATATCCACAAACAAAATATTAAATACAATGTTTTACATAATATTCAACTACTTGTTTACTTTATTTTGACGCGAAAAATCTGGTAAAATTGCCAGAAAACCAGACCGTTAAAATTAAATTATTTTTATATGTTCCTTATTTTTCTAGTTTTTGTTAGTGCAATATACGAGTATTTTGTTTTAAAATTGTACTTGTAGTATATAGAATAAAACAATTTCGTTAAACAAAATTAGGTGTTTCTTTGTATTGACGCTCACAGTATATTCTTTAGTTTAAATGTAAAGAATACATTTCATACAAATAAGATAATCTGGTAAAAAAATACTTTTCCCTAGAACCCTATATACATATTTTTTTTTATATTTTGACTGATTAGTTTTCAACTTGATCACAATATTTCCTATTGGGTATTGTATTGTAAATTTATTATGTATTGTATTTTTTAGTTACATTTATAAATATTTTGTTTATAAACATGTTTGTGTAAGCAGAATCATTGGAAACTACTTTACTAAACAATATTCAATATGGTGTTAAGAATGATGTTAAGTGCTTAAGGATGAATATGCACTCATAGCATAAAAAGGATATGTCTGTATTATATACTTAGAATGTGTGTTGAAATGTATTGCGGAAATTTGTTTCAACTATGAAGTGTTACTCTCACTCATAAATAAGATTGTTGGAGGAGATAAATAAGGATTTAAAAAATTGTCAAGAATAGGGAATATGTTTTGCATTTTGCAGAAACATTTTGATAATTTTCGATTAAGTTTTCTTTATTATGGCAGCCAGCCATCCTTTAAGAAAGAACAGGTCATACCTAGGGGGATTGTTATTCAAGTAATATCATCCATAAATTAATGAAAACCGATCAGTAGGAAATGTTCTATAGTAACATTTTTCATTACCATTGCAAAGAATATGTTTATTTGCATTCTTGATAAGAGAGAAAAAGGTAATAATTTTCTGAATTTCTCCCCATCCGATTCCATTGCAATTCAGAGGTATAAACTAGGAACTTATATGGTATCTACCAAGTCAAAACATTCATAATAGAATGTTTGTGTTCATTTTTGTCCCGGTTTACATTATGAAAATTTTATCGCTGCGATTCTTGCTTTGTAGGCGAGAGCGGTGAGTCGTATTAAAATACAAATGCATGTACTCGTGAGACACGCTTTGTTTCCTCATTCGTTGTTTTTTTATTTTCATACATGTATGTATGTATGAATATGCTAGCTACAAAATATATAAAAACATCCACAAAAAATCTCTGCAACAAAAATCTCACAATGTAGACGCAAATACAATTTTAAAGAAGATACGACAAGAATCGCAGCGACAAAATTTCATAATGTAAATTGGGACTTTGAAGGTTAAAAACTTAATTATTATTATTTGTAAAGAACATTGTTATAACCCAAAATAAAGAAAATTACAATCAGGATGCCAGTTTATTTGTTTATTTATTTAATTTTTATACCCTCCACCAGCATAAGTGGTGAATGAGGTTATATATAAATTTATCATTCCATGTGTAACACTGAGAAATATTCATCTGAGACCCAACAAAGTATATATATTCTTGATCCTTATTCTAAGTCGATTGAGCTTTCTTCGTCCGTCTGTCTGTCTGTGTAAAACACTCTCACGTCCAAAGGACACAACAGAAATCAACAAAATTTACAAAAAAAACTGTTTATAGTTCTCCTAAGCAGTTTGGTATTGAAAATCAGCAAAATCGGTATAGTAGAACAAGAGTTATGGATCAAAATGTAAGACAACTTCCACAAAAATGTGATATTTTTAAACATTTTTCTTCCAATTTTTTTAAATATATTGCAGATATTCCAATGATATTTTGTATACGTTGTTTTTATGATAAAAGAAGAAAGTGTTAGGAAAATACTAAGAATAGGTCCATGATTTCTCATAGCCCCCATACAAAATTCTTCCCGAAATATTGCTCAATTATACATAAATGCCTATAAACTTGGAATATCAATACAAAATTTAGCAAAAATAAGTTGCATGCAAAAAGAAATCGGAAAACGATTTTTTTTAGTTCGGGCCATATTTGACCCCATATAAAGTCCACTTCCAAAATTCACTTAAAGACGTATAAAACTGAAATTAATAATGTACAACGGCTAAAATTTGACATAAATCAAAATCCATGTTATATATATATCTTAAATATACCGTTATTATGTTGAAATATCCTTATATGCATTAAAATCACTGTTCCAAAATTTAAGAAGATCGGCCCAGGATTTATCATAGCTGCCATATAAAAACTATATACGAAAAATAATTTAACCCACAAAAACGTCTAATACATATTGATATCAAACCAACATTTATATATATATATGTATCAGAAAATTTTAAAACAGAAATCATACTAATTCGGTATACCGCAATTATGCTACTGGATTTTATAGCTATCAGTCAGTAATTGACAATAGATTCCGAATTAAGTCCACTTCCGAGCATACCAACCAACCATACAACTCTTGTAAATAACTTTATTAATATGAATTTCAACCAAATGGCATTACTGGATACTAGATTTAGAAGCTATCACTCCATAATTGGTCCACTTCTACTATGCCACCCATAAATCTCTTGTAAATAATGTTATTGAGACCAAAATCAAACAAAAAAGCCTCACCTTATATCTTACTCTTTTTTATACTGTGTTTTATAATCTGTTTGTTAAATTACACTCAAGATTATTATGAAAATCAGAAAAACTCTGTAAATTACAGTAAGAAAAGGTAATTACATCAATTATAAAAGGTAAAAATTAGATAAAATTTTAAAACACTTAAAAAAAATTATGTTGGTCGTAAAATTTTCTTTTAAAAAATATATAAAATAATAATAAAATTTGCAATAAGATAAGGTGACCATACGTCCTCTATTTTGGAGGACAACCATCAGTTTTAACTCGCTGTCATCTATAAAATTTGTGTCCTCTTTCAGTCATCTTTTTCATACTCAGTCATCTTTTCCCATCTTTAATTTTAAAATTTAAATGCATGATCAATATTTGTTTTTATTGAGCTAGAGTATGAACAGAGCAAGCACGGCACGGTTTCTAAGTAGAATGAGAATCGCCACCTTTAACAAATAAAACAAATTTTACTTCACAAACGCCGTGTCGTGCTTGTTCTGTTCATACTCTTACTGACTGAACTTTCGCTTTTCAAAATAGTAAACATTGAATTGAAATAAATTTTTTACTATTTTTCTTAATGTCATCTTTTTTCTTTTCCAAAATCTGGTCGCCTTAACTAAGACTAAAAAGAAAACACAGAAAACACACAATATTTTAAGCCTTTTCGATAGGTGTGTAAACAAAAAGATTTTTCGGCGTTGTAACTCTGGGGCCAAATTACCGCATTCGATATCGAGTAAAATTGATCGTAATTTTCTTATTTGAGATTATGGCATTCGATATCGAGCAAGAAATTTAGTACATTTTATCATAATTTCGATATAGAAATCATTTTTCGATACGTTAGCTCATTCGATCACGAATGCGGTAATTTGGCCCCTGAAGCAAAAAACATAAGCTCAAAATATAAATTTTTAAATCAGCAACACTTAGCGATTGACTGGAAATTGTCATTGCTTGAAATGAAAAGAGAAATCTATTGAAATCATTGGACTGCGTGGTAACAGCACACCTTCCATTGCCGCTGATGATTGTGGGTGGCTTCGATTAATTTCGGCGATTTTTAATAGTAAGTCTTGTTCCGTTAAACAATTTTGTGAACCAACTTTTAAAGTCAAGATGGTTTCAAAGAGTTTAAAAACTTTATTGATAGTTGACAGCTTGTTTCTCATCTATAAATGTGTATTGGACAATTTCCTATGAGCTTCAATTAAAGTTGATGGTTTATTTTGTTGCTTGTTAGCAAAATCGATCATTATTTGTGAAATAGATGAATGTATTTGGCAAAAGTTTGACGTGTAGTCGGACAAGCATCATCTTAAAGTAAATGCTTACACATAGTTGTCAACAATGTATGTTTCCTAATATGTGATGCATTAAAAATGCTCCCTAATTTAGACATTTTTTAAAATGTTTGTATGGGAAAAGTCGACAATCGAGTTCATGAATGAACCGAATATTCCCTAATGCATTGTTTTAGTGGTCTAAAAACATCTCCGTAATATTAACATTCTAGTAAAATTGGTTTAGTGCGATTTTGAACTCAGTAACGGACATACATAGAAACATTTTTTTTTATACAGCTGAGTGCAACTAAATAAGGACAGCAGTATTCAATATTTAAATCGTTATATTAAAGGTCATATTTATTAATAAAGTTAGATGAAATAATTATGATATATGAAAAGTTCTTAATAACATGCTTAATGTGGGTAAAAGCAAATCCTGTGATGTGTTGGAAATCCAACAAAATGTACTTTATAAAATAACACTTTCCTAATTAATATAATTTTGTATCAAATAATTTATGTTTTGTGTTTTCAATATTTGAAGTATTGTAATAAAATTTTTCACTCTGACTTTTATATCAACGCCCATGAATCCAAATATAAAACTTACAAAAGAAATGTGTACACAATCAGAAGAAGAAATAAAAGAAGTCAAACACTTGCCATACCAAAATCTCATTGGGTCGTTAATGTATTTAGCCATATCTGCACGACCGGACATAGAACATGCTGTAAGTGTTTTGAGTCAATTCAACACAAATTATGGAAAAGATCGCAACGAAAAAGGTTCTCAGATACCTGAAAGGTACACAAAACTGGGGTCTAACGTTTTCTAAATCGCAAAAAGAATTAGAAGGTTTTGCTGACACTGATTGGGGTGCATCAGTAGATGATCGTCGTTCTTATACAGGATACATATTCAAGTTTGCAAATGAAGCTATAAACTGGGAATCACGAAAGCAACGAACGGTTGCATTATTAACTACGGAAGCGGAATACATCCAAAGAAGCGATAAATTTAAAACATATTCTTTATCATATTTTGCCATTGCAGGGCCCTGTGAATATTTACAACGATAACCAAGGTGCTGGTAAATTATGTAAAAATCCCGTGTTTCATAATACAGGGTGGGCCAACTTGACTGACTGATTTGAAATGCTTATAACTTTTGCATTTTTAATTTTTTTTAATTTTTTTTTTTGCAGATAATACAGAATTTTATAAAATTTCATAATGTCATCATACTCAGTGGAAGAACGTGTAAAAATTGTTGAATTTTATTATGCTTCCGGACGATCAATTGTTACAACACAAAGAAAATACCGTCAGCATTTTAATACTGCAGAGGCTCCCAGTGTAAACATGATAAGAAGCTTAATGACCCGTTTTGAGAATTTGGGTTCAGTGGGTAATGAACCACGAAGAAATGTTGTTCGTCCTGTTCGCACTGAACAAGCTATAGAAGCTGTACGAGAAAGTGTTCACACGGATGCAACTGTGTCTACTCGTCGACGAGCTACTCAATTGAACATCTCCAGAACATCGCTACGACGTATTCTAAAAGTTGATCTGAAGATGTTTCCATATAAAATTCAATTGGCCCAAGAATTATTGCCGAGGGATGCACCACAACGGCTACAATATGCCAATAGATTGATTTTGCTAGCTACAGAAAATGACAATTTTTTGGATAATCTGATTATGAGCGATGAAGCACATTTTCATTTAAATGGATATGTGAATAAACAGAACTGCCGAATTTGGGGTACAGAGAATCCAAGAGCATTGCATCAGCGACAATTACACCCTGTCAGATGCACTGTTTGGTGTGGAATCATGGCTGATAAAGTTATTGGTCCATATTTCTTCGAAAATGAGCTTAATGAACCACAAACCGTCTCTGGGGTGGTATACCGGACCATGTTGGAAAATTTTTTACGTCCGATAGTTCTCAATAATCGTAACATATGGTTCCAGCAAGATGGAGCTACAGCTCATACCGCAAGAGCCACAATGGCACTTCTGCGAGAACTTTTCGAAGACCGAATAATTTCAAAAAATGCAGATTTCGGGTGGCCACCTCGTTCTCCAGATTTGACGGCCCCAGATTTTTTTTTGCGGGGTTTCTTGAAGGAACGAGTTTACGTCAACAAACCACAAAATATTCAGGAGCTAAAGCAGAATATTCGCACAGAAATTGCTCAACTGCAGCCAGAAACGTTGCGCAACGTAATGCAAAATGTATTGAGTAGAGCCATTAACTGCCAACAGGAAAATGGACGCCATCTAAAAGATGTAATTTTTCATACTTAGCATAAAAAAAATTTATAATTCATACTTTAATTTGCAAAAAAAAATAAATAAAAAAATTTAAAAACACAAAAGTTATAAGCAGTTCAAATCAGTCAGTCAAACTTGGCCCACCCTGTAGAACCAAACATGTTGACATCCGTCATCATTTCGTTCGGGAAACCATTGAGAGAGGAGATATTAATATTGAGTACTTACCTACAGATGAAATGCCGGCAGATGTGTTAACGAAAGCTCTGTATAAACCAAAACATATAAAATGCTGTAATCTAGTGGGTCTCAAATCTATTTCATTTTTCAAAAATACATTTAAAGGAGAGGTGTTGGAAATCCAACAAAATGAATCAAGTAATTTATGTTTTGTGTTTTCAATATTTGATGTATTGTAATAAAATTTTTCACTCTGACTTTTATATTCAAACAAACAACAACGTATTGTTTTAAATTCACAAGATGATTTCAGTACTCGAATGATATGGTATACGTATATATACGGTATGCCCTTAATTTTATGCACGACTGATAACAACCTTATTTAAAAATATGACTTACAGATTATTAATTTGGGTGCCCCGATAGATTAGGCGATAGTGTGCCATACTATCAGTCAGAGGGTTGCGGGTGCGATTCCCGCCAAAGACTCTGGGTGTTTTCTGCAGATAAGCCAAAAGCTTCGCAGTTTGTGTTTGTTAATTATATATATAAAAAAAATAATTTGACACAATATGCAGTTATTTTCAAGTAGTAAGTGGTAAAATGACTAAACTGTATGTACCGATTTGTGCAAAATAAAGATCATAGATTATCCTTTGTTTTTAATTTTATTTACTAATAAAGGATCTAGAGCTTATTTTAATATTCTATACAAAAAATCGATTTTTGGTAGAAAATATAAGTGATCCTTTGTTTTCAATTTAAAACACTATTTAAGTATATAATTCCATGTAAAAAATCGATAAAATACTTAATGTCGATTAACCAACAAATCATATGTAATGACTAAAATAACAAAGTAATTGCAAGTCTTTACAGAAGCAATTATTGGTAAGAACGAAATATTAGGTTGGTTAATATTGTAAGATCAGTAGATGAAGGTTTTGGCCATCTACTAAGTTATAGTGAAGTTTAAAACGACTTTAGAAAAAAAAACACACAACTTATGCATAAAATATTCTTAACTTAAAGAGCATTTTATTGATTATTTGTATGATATAACTCCAATAAATAACCAGACATATATCGGAATATAATAAAGCCATTACTAAACTACTTGTAAGTAATTCTGACAATATATAGAGTTTTTGCTGGAGCATAATAATTTTTTCTTCTTTTAATTTTAATTTTAAAAAGTTCAACTAACAATTCATGTAAATAGCGAAATAATGTTTCAATCTAGGAAAATAAAATTATAGAACAAATTTAATAATTATTTTTATTTAATGAAAAAATCGTTTAGTTTAAATATACTCTTTAATATTTAAATAAATATATTTGTATAAATTATTAAGGTACGGTGACATTTGGAAAATATTTACTCAAAAAAGCGTAAGCACTTGTACAAATTTGTTTGACGTTGTTTACTCTTACAAGAGTTTTGCAAGATCAAACAGCATCAAATTAACTAAAACTAAATATTTGTTGTGATTTGGCCGAAATAAGATTTTTTTTTAAATAAATAAACAAGTTCAAATATAATATATATATATATATATACATATGTAAATAAATAAATAATTTATCTTAAATTGTTCTTACTCGTACGTATTAAACCAAACCATTTGTTTAAAATTTAAATAACCATAAACAATTACAAAGTATTTATAGAGAAATGTATTTTATATTTCATTATTCATTTTTATTTTGGGATGCAGTGTTGTTCAAGTGTCCAAATAACTGGCTGTATTTAACTTGATTGCAATTAACTGGCCAATCAAACAATGTGGTTTAAAAAAAGAGAAAACAAACGTTCTTTTTTTTAATTTGTAAATGTAATAAATCACTTCATTAATATTAAGTAGATGTAGTAGCAGTGTATATGAGTATAGTTTTTATTATTTTCACATGTCTACATTCATATAAACATGCATACAACAACATATATATGTACATACAGATGTACCTAAAAGCTGCAATAATAATCTACCAATAAAATTATCTTACTTACTGTTTTGACCAGAACAGAATTGCTGTCAAGTGTATTTTATTTTTTTTGCTTTTTTTGCACTTGCAGCAATAAAAGTCTATAAATTACAATACAAAATGTTAAAAAGCATTCATTACACTTTAGTTATTGATTGATGAATGATTTGTATGTATGTACTCGTATATTAGGATGGTCCTTATTTAGCACTTTTTAGATGTTCAATGTTCTATAATTGTTTTCCGTCTAAAAACCAAATGCTGAAAACTTCAGCAAATCGGATAAAGTTTAGAGGCTCTTGTTTAAATATAAAATGTAATGTAATGACAGTCGATGTCAGAAAATGTCATATATCCATTGTCCTTGAAATCTGAAATAAGCAAACCCAAGTAAATGAAACAATTTATATTAGAAAATAAGCTATGAAATGTTTTTATAAGAAATAATTTTAACAAATTTGTTACAAAAAAAATCCTCAAAGTCCACCTATTTAAAATCGGTTCCCACGTTAAGTACAATCGTTGTTAATTCGCATTTAGCGTTTATTTTAACATTTGTTTTTTTAGATAACGGAGAACTATTTGAGTCCTTGGGAGCATTGAAAATCCAAAAAGTGCAAAATAGGTGCTACACTGATGTAGAAGAGTATACTCGAGTATGTGTTGTAGCTAATTTATACATATATATGTATGCGTATGAACGTACGTTTTGTGTGTAATTGTGTGTGTGTATTTATGCACAGTGGGCTTTTAATGCGAAAACAAACTGTAGAAGAAAAGGAACTAACACAGAACTGGTTTTATGATTGGTATGATCCATTTCTAGCTCCAACGCTTTACCTTGATACTTTTTATTCAATCAGGTCAAGTGAAATGGTTATGTTTTGATAAATGATTTTGGTATGTTCTTCTTATATATGACTATTGTGTTTAATTTAATAGGCAATTACTACTGTCAGTAGGGTAATAAGGTATTGTTCAGTCGTTGTTTACTTACCATGTATAAAGGCTGATTTATTTGACAGAAGTTGTCCTTTTATAATAAACAAAATACAAAATGCAAAAGGGTCACAACTCAAAATTTTCCAAAATTGACTTTTTTCCCATAAATTAATTCAGAGTACACATCTGTAACTACTGCAAAAATTTCTTTCACATCACTATCTTCTTTAACTGGAAAAATACAGGTATGTATGTCTATTTTAATGTTAAGTGTGTTGCTTGGGGACGATAAACAGTTTTTTGTCTCTCCTGAAAATTTTAGTATTTTTGTATTTAGGATGCAATATGTTCATTATAAAAGGACATATGTTTATGATATTATTTGCAATATATTTAAGAAAATTTTAAAACAGTTTTGAAAAAAAATCGTTGTTATATCAATTCCCTCGATTCTTCCTTTCAACAGACGTATGGACATAGCAAGATCGCCTTAGAATGAGCAAAAATAGTCTTATATAAGTGGAAGTGCTATATGAGAGCTATGACCTGTTATGGAACTATTATCATACAAGATAGTAGCATGACATCTGTGCATCTACAAATTATTTGCATTCAATTTTATCTCTATATCAACATTTGTAAAAGTTTTTGCAATTTAAAATGATTTTTAGCAGTGGCTCTAATATGGGAGCTCTAAATAAATAATGACCGATTCTTTTAAAACATGAATTTTGTATATATAAAACATATTTGAGTTGAATTTTATTTCGATGCAGATATTTTTGAGACATTTATGCTCCATACGGCCATACGGGAGCTATGGTAAATTAAAGACTAATTTTATCGAAATATCTTCTAAAATGTTACTGGTACTTTTCGCACGATCGATCATTAAAGGTGGATGTAAAACTAATATTTTAAGGGGGTTACAAACATCCTCACAAACTTATATATACCCTCCCCAACTTGGGTAATGTAGTTTATAAAAACATTATATAGGTTACGCTTATCAAACAACAATATAATAACACAAATATTTTGAAATCAATTATGGAAAAATACATTTTCCAGTAGTACTGTATTTAGATCTGTTGTTAGATCTGTATGTTATATCCAGACCCACTGTTTTTTTACATAAAGTATTGAACAGCAACAACAAAAAAGTAATTTTGCAATACATTCATATAAATATTCCAACTGTTCAAACACATTGTTCTGCTCGTATTCCAATGAGATACTTAAATACCGTAAGTGGAAGCTGTTCTTTTCACTTTTACCGTATTGTGTTGTATTGCAATACAATGTGTGGATATGTATCTGTATAATCCATTTATGTATGTATATATACGTACTCGTATATGGTATGTAAGTAAAATATGCATTGTAGTTTTGTAAATGAATTGACTTTTCAAACCACTAAAGCTCTTATATGAGGCTTATCCACGTACCAGTTTATTAAAAAAAAGTATTTTTTAAGTATGTATGGCTGTAGTCAGGTATTTAGTTGAAAATTAAAGGGAAACTTTGTTCATTTTGTACGTAATTAAAACGTTTAAAATAATAAGAACTTGACGTATGATTAATACTGATTTATATATAATATTAAGCATACGTATATACGTAATGCTATTATGGTAATTTATATAATCAAATAAATCAATTATGTATATTTAATTATACATAAAAGGAAGTCTATATAGATTTAAACAGTTTTTGGTTCGGTTTTGTTACAGTTCTGTTATTTTTTGTTTGCGTATTCTCCTAATTTTTCTACGATTTATGGCTAAAATTAGAGCAAGGGTCTAATCGCCGCACACGATATTGAGCAAAACGTATCAAAATTGTTTATATTGGCATTATGACATTTGATATCGAATAAAAAGTATCGTAATTTGAGATGATGGCATTTGATATCTAATAATCAATTTAGTGACATCACTCGAGATGTCATTCGATACGTCATGTAACACTGTAATGTAACCCTCACCAGAGGGTCACTGGAATTTCTGTATGAAGTCATGAACCATTATTCAAGCGGATATTCCTTTAGTGTTAGATTTATTTAGCTTATGTAAATAAGTACGATGAAATATTTAATTTTGCCTTACCTAATAGCCAAACATTTTGTAAATTGTTCCGATCGTAAAGCTCTTTTAGCAACTGTTTTTCCGCGGAATGATTTCACACAAATAAGTCATGAGCTGCTCCACCATATTTCGAAAAAATGCAGAAATAAAGTTCATATTTCATATTTAACATACTTCGTTCCATGGTGTAACTATACAAGGTGAGTGCAGTAGCACAGCTCACTGACTTTGTTTACAATTTACTTATGTCAAAAGTAATACTTTTTCAAGTGTTTTTGACAGTAGTAAATTATTTTACACAAACAAAATGCCTGTTGTTTCTGTATTATGTTGTATTTGTTGCCGATTTGCACTCACCTTGTATAGTTACACCATGCTTCGTTTTTATACCCTTCACCTTCATGAGAAGGATATATATAAGTTTGTCATTCCGTTTGTAATTTCCATAATATAATTTTCCGACCCTATAAAGTATATATATTCTGGATCCTTATAGATAGCGGAGTCGATTAAGCCATGTATGTCTGTCTGGATGTTGAAATCAATTTTTTGAAGTCCCCAGACATTTTCGGGATCCAAATCTTCAATAATTCTGTCAGACATGCTTTCGAGAAGTTTGCTATTTAAAATCAGCAAAACCCGCCCACAAATAAGGGAGATATGAGCAAAAATCCGAGACAACCTCTGAAAATTTCATAAAAAAAACTAAGTGTATTCATATTGTTACAAATAATTTTTTTCATAAACAGATGACGCTGATTGTTGCAAATAATTTTTTGTCATAAATAGATGGCGCTGATCAAACAAAGTGTTTAAGTGTGTTCCTAAACCGTAATATATCCCGGCATTTACACATGCAAGTGCAAGTTCGAAAAACTCAATACACTCACATTTTTTTATTAATACACTCACAGTTTTTCACTTGCAGAGCTAGTCGAGTTTTTCGAATAAGTTTTCGTATATAAACGTGCACAGCACTCGCATGCAAGTACTTGCTTGTGTAAAGGCAGGGTAAATGTGTAAAGAGACAGTGGTTAATTTTTTTTTAATTGTGTTTGTATACATTTAAATAAATAAAGACTCGTTATATTTTCTTCAAAGTACTTGACGCTTTTATTTGGCATTTAACAAGAATCCGGTTTATTTAAAGAAATAAATCACCGTTTTTAAAAGGTAAAAACGTAACAATATAATATATACAATATGTATGTATTTAATATAATTATGCATCCACAACAAAGGTGAAGGGTATATAAGATTCGGCATAGCCGAATATAGCACTCTTACTTGTTTTATTTAAAATTTAATTTTGTCTACCCGAAAAATCTTTCAATTCAATAATTTGTTAACACGAAGAAAACATATGTATGTATGTTTATAAATCTATTACAATTTCTTAAAAATTACGATTCGATACATATCGAATGCAGTAATGAGCTAATACGACTCGTATCGTAATATTATTCGATACGATAGTTTATACGCTATCGAATGCCACGATTTGGCCCAGTATTATACATATTGATGACTGTACAAATTTGTTACAATTATTGCCAACATTTACACTCGATCAATTCGTTTGTGATTTATTTTCAAACAAATAACATATAAAATGCTCTACAAATATACAAACTTAACAATTGAATACACACTATAAAATCAGTAGGTACATACAAATATGTATTTACTCTCATTTATCCATTAAGTATTTGTATTTAAGTACATATATAAATAGCTCTTATCATTGTATTTGTACCACATTGTTTTGATGTTTAACTAAATATTTGTATTTAAATGCATTTAAGTCCAAATAAATGACTATCAATTGCCTTGTGCTGTATAGATGTATGATGTTTGGTTAGTGTATTGTAACATTTATTTGTTAAATTGTTTGTCATTATCAGAACAATGGCAACAGAATTAGAACAGCAGCAAAAGCCAAATAAATGAGTACTTTATCAAACAATCATCAGCATATTACAGTTATAAAGTTAAGTGTCACATAAGTGTTTGTGTGTGAATAATAGACCAGCCCTTAAAATTTATATTTTCTTTAGTGGTTAAAATTGACTGTTGCAAAAGTTGTGGTTCGAAATTGACTGTTTCATTTAAAATTTTTTTTTTAATTTAAAATAAATAGAACTGGATTTCCGAATGCCCGAAAGAAAATTTTTACATTATTTTTTTTTTAAATGATGGCCACAAATACGCTGTTGGTTGATTGAAGGTCTAATTTTAGAACACTCTTTTCAGCATTGCTACACTCAGAAAAAAAGTGCACTTTAAAATTAAATGCGAACACTTTCAAATTTTATTTAAAGTGCCTCAGCCTATAGACTTCTTATGGGGGGTCACAAAAAAAATATTTTATAAAAGTGCTAATTTTAAGTTTTCAAAGTGTTTGCTCTTAATTTAAAAGTTCAAATTTTTGTTTTTAATGTAAAATTCTTGACTTTATTTTATTAAGTAAAATATATTAATTATAAAGTAATCACTTTTAAAATTGTATTAAAAGTGAATCCATTTAATTTAATATTTTAAACTTTAAAAAATAAAATTAAAACGTTTATTTTCAAAGTGTTAACTTTCAAATGTAAAGTAATCAATTTGCAAAAAAGTGTTAACGTTTACATTTAAGGTGTTCACTTTATAAATCAAAGTGTCACTTTCTAATTTAAAATGTCACTTTCTAATTAAAAGTGTTCACTTTAATATTGAAAGTTTTAGTTTTGAGTAAAAAGTGTTAACTTTAATTTTAAAGTTTTCACTTTAATATATAAAGCGTCAGTTTATTATTAAAAGTGTTCACTTTGACATTTAAAGTGTACATTTTGTATTAAAAGTTTTAACTTTTAAACTCAAAGTGTCTTTGTTGGAACTAAACGTGAACACTTTAAAACGGAACGGAAAAATTTTTATTTTCAAATTGTTTATGTTTATTTTAAAAGTTCGACTTTAAATTGCACCGTTAGCGGCATTTGCATAATTTCGATATAGTAAAGTGAATTTAAAAGTGTGAACAAGATACAAGAATGACCAGTCAGGGTAAAATTATACAAGAAAGTGTGACTTGCTGCGAATTTTTGGCAACGAAATCCAAATTAATGAGCAGGGTGATTTAACATACACGTGTGTTGATGAAGATACGGATCTCCTTAATCTGCTAAAGGAGTTTGATCTGAAAACACTTTTTCTTGACCTAAAAAGTAAGTATACTTTTTTTTGTATACAAATTCGTAGGCAATATTAATACTTATGCAATATTATTAATGTTCCTTAGATGCTGGCATAACTTTTTGAAGTTTAAAATTATTGTCAAAAGAAGACATTGCGGAAGCAGTAAAAATATTGGTCTTCGAGCGGAGTTTAGAGAAAAGTTGTTTTTCTGGCTCAAGTCAAAGGTAAATATAATATTAATTTTGAAGCTTGTTTGTGATGTTACGCACGTACATAGGATACAATTCCCATTTCCATATTACTACGTTTATAATTTAGCAAACTTATTTTTTCAGTTTGGAATAGAAGACGAAACGTTGAGCCTGACTTCGAAGGTTGTTGGTTGGTTAGAAAAAAACCGTCACAACGATACACCATGTTCTTCAAATAATTCAATAAGAAACGCATTTGGATCACAGGTAAAAATATACATTAAAAAGTTTTGTATTAAATTTAATGATACACTGCATTGCAGCCCCTTTCAACATTTTTAAGGAATAACTCAGCCGGAAAACAACTTATTCAATATTATGAGGAAAGGGCATGTTTTACGAATAAGCAACGCGATGACTTCGTTAAAATAATTTTGGAAAATGTCATGTTAATAAAGGCAAAGCTTAGACCGGAACACTTTGCTAGTATTGTGGAAGAAATAATTGGTTTATTTCCCAAAGAAAAAGAGTCCCAGGTATTATTAAAAACGATATACATATTAAAAATAACATATTATAAATATTCAGGATTATTACTACATTCCTCGTCAAAGAAAAAAACCCATCAGGCAAGCTCTATTCGAAATATATTATTATAAAGACAAAGATTAGAAAGAGTAGTCTATCTGCGGAAAGATCTCTTTCGAGTGAAGCACGTGATCCACTAGTGGAAGAAAATTTTAAAGTTGACGAAACGCTGTCGTTATGTTTAAAAAATTCGCTTCAAAAAGATGCCAGTAATTGGGATGAGGTTATTGACAAATGGAAGAAAACATTTACATTTCGGAAGAAGGATTTGGCAAAACGCTCAAATGCTGATTTTTTTAAGGAGTAGCCAATTTTAAAAGACTCTAGAGCACCATTTCTGGTATTTAAAAAGAACTTTACACAAAATTCAAGGATATACAAATTTTTTAATTTTTTCTAGATTAATCTAGATTTCAATTTGATTTGTCCACAAAAAGATAATCTTTTAAAAACAAAGTGGCATAATTTTAAAACCAAGATAGTGAACTACTACGATGTCAACGGAATCAGCAATCAATAGACCTTCTGAACCAAGCAAAAACGACGATAAAAATTGGTTATTAATTTTTTGTTAAATTAATAAATAAACAGTAAATAATTTTTTTTTCAGATTGTCAAGACTACATTTTTACAATTCTTCTCAATTCAGTTCTGCTGCCTTCAGCAAGATTTAGTGCAGATGGAAGTACAAAAAAGAAAGCCACCATTAAAGATGCTAATGAAAGCTTCGCGTTGCAGTTAACAACAATTAGCGATTACTCAGGACGAATAAAAGAACTTATCGGTAAATACTATTTTAATAAATTGACTGTATAGCCGTTTATAATTGTGGTAGGAGACTCTTTGGACGATCTTAAAACCTTTTATATTTACTTTGACCAGACTTTGTACAAACTAAATTCTTTTATGGAAAGTTTAGGCATATGCTTTAAAATCTTTCACGTGTTTAATCTTAAATATCTTAAGATCTGCGAAATGCCATGGATATTTATCCAAAAGTATTTTTATGAATTAGATTCAAAATTTGATTTAAAAAGTTCAAATCTTACTTCATTGTTAACACACATGAATGAAAAAAATTAAATTTTGTAAATTTTTCGATATGATTTAAATTAAATTATTTTATTAATTGTATTATTAATAAGTTATAAATAAGTTAGTTCATAAATATAAAATAAATTTCAATATGTTTGAATAAAAAAATGTGAATTAAAAACAATTAAAATAATCTGTTTCCTTTTAACAAGCAATTAGGTCATTTTAATTTTATATAAAAATATTTGATTTATTTTTATATATTTATTTCCAATATTTCGCTATCACAATGGATAGCTTCCTCAGGGATAATACAATTTTTGAATTATAATACAATTTTTGAATTATTATCCCTGAGGAAGCTATCCATTGTGATAGCGAAATATTGGAAATAAATATATAAAAATAAATCAAATATTTTTATATAAAATTAAAATGACCTACTTGCTTGTTAAAAGAAACTATTAAATATTAAAAAAAAGGTCAAATAAACGAACTAAATATAATCTGTTTCCATTAAAGTTTATAGTGAACACTTTTAAATTGCATTTAAAAGTGTTCACTCTTAAAATAGATTTTATTTGCTTTTAATTTCAGATTAAATGTGTTAACTTTAAATTTAATTACAAACATTTTTAAACATTTTAAAGTGTAAACTTTAAAATTAAATATTTTCCAATAGGGCTGGTTTTCATACATGAACATTTTTAATTTTAAAGTCCCTTGTACTGGATTTAAAGTGAATTTAAAGTGTTTCTTTTCTGAGTGTACCATTGACTTGCGAATTATGACTTCTTTCTGCATTGCTATCGGTACCTCGCGAATTACTACTTAGACTGCAAAGAAAAAAAAACCTAGGGGTGTGATATCACATTATCCAGGAGACTTTATCACAGACCTGGAACGGCAAATGATATTTGAATAATATTTTATACGTGGTAGTATTTGCTTTATATAAGGTCAAATAAAACGCATTAGCTCTTTACCTCGAAATTAGTGTTTCATATCTTTTTAGATAGATGTGTACATATTTACTTTGATCATTTAAAAATATTGTCTAATAGCCACAGTTTTCATGATATCTGAAACAGTTCAATATACATAGTACTCATACTTCAATGATGGATGCAACCCAACGGGAAAAGATTCCATAAAGTAACCTTCCAAAAGGCCTTATTTTGTAGTCACAAGGACTTCCAGCTGCATTGTCATTAGCGTACTGTTTAGATGTCTGCTAGAAGGCCTAATTGAGAAGGGCAATTGGAAGGTCTACCAAGTAATGTCTCATAGAAGGTCTAATTAAAAGTCTGCTAAATTAATAATTTCAGTAAGGAAAGTAAAAGAAAGGGTTCTAAATAAAAGAAGGGGTTTAAATTAATTTTAAATTAATTTAAAAAATCACTTGTATTTTTACATGTATGTATGTGTATAAAGTACTGATTCACGCGACCACCACAAACTTTCATAAAAGGCTAAATTTATAGCTGCTCTCTTTATTCATTTTTATTACTCGTATAACAAAGTGAGAAAAATAATGTTTGTTGTTGTAGTGACCATATACAGGAATAGTTGCAAAACAATTTCTATTAAAATCATGATTTGTTGACATTCTCTTAAAATGAAATTTTGACTGACGCCTTCAAGAACACCTTCTGTAAAAGGCATAGTGAAAAGAGTACCGATTCTTTTAAAATCTTTAAACACGTCATCTCTAACCCTGCCTTTACACATACAAGTACTTGCATGCAAGTGCTGTGTACGTATTATATACGAAAACTTATTCGAAAAACTTGACTAGCTCTGCAAGTGAAAAAAAATGTAAGTGTATTAGTAAAAAATGTGAGTGTATTGAGTTTTTCGAACTGTTACTTGCATGTGTAAACCCCGGGTAAGGCTTTGTACAGAGTGGCAGCTTGTTGCCGAGCCGAGCTGGTCGACGGTTATTGCGAGAATTGTTCATTCGAGAAACAAGTTTCAGTGTTCATAGTGGATGCGAGAATCAGCGATGATATTTTATCTATTATTTGTGTTTTATGTACATATGTTTGCATGTTGCTGTGCGTTCGAAACTAGCTTTTCAAAGAATCTTGTGCTGCTGCTGTTAATGATTGTGTTTATAACTTTTCTTAGAAAATAGTACAGAGAAAAAAAAACTGACATTGAGTTTTAAAATTTTACTTATTATTATTTATATGAATTTTTATTTTTTTTGTTAAATTTTTATTTTTTTATTTAATTTTTATTTTATTTTTTAATTTTTATTTTCTTTTTAAATTTTTATTTTTTATTTCCTTTGTCTTAAATTTTTGTTTTTTATGTTTTCCAAACAAGTTGAACTCAGAACAACATAAGATAAATAATGTTATCGGCGCTGAAAAACGCTTTGAAACTGTTTTCTCGCATTCAATCAGCTTTGCGCTCTGACCAGCTCGGCGCCCATTATGACCGCTTCTCGCTTGTTTGTACTAATCTGTATAGAACCAGTTTTCTCGCATTCTAGCATCAACCAGCTCGGCTCGGCAGCAAGCTGCCACTCTGTACATACCATAAGGCCTACAAATGGAAGCACTTGCAATTTTCCCACTGGGATGTTTTTATTCAGATACTCAAGTATTTCTGCCGTATTTATAAAAAATAAAGTAGGCTTGAAGTGTGCTTTAAGACAAATTTTTCATACAAAATTTTCTTAAAGTACACTTGAAGTATACTTTAATTTTTTATGAATACGGCAGTTTGTCTATAAGTATTGGCCATTTTATTAAAAACATTGTCACCAAAAACTATGAGTGCTATGACCAATTATGGAACTATTGTCATACAAGAAAGTAGCATGACGTCTGTGCATCTACAAATTATTCAATTTTATCTCTATATCAACATTTGTAAAAGTTTATGCAATTTAAAGTGATTTTTAGAAGTGGCTTTTATATGGGAGCTCTAACTAAATATGGACATGAATTTTGTATATATTTGAGTTGAATTTTATTTCGATGCAGATATTTTTGAGACATTTATGCTCTTTAAAGGGTTTTGTTTTTTGGAAGTGGGCATACGGGAGCTATGGTAAATTATAGACTAATTTTATCGAAATATTTTCTAAAATATTACTTGTACTTTTCGCACGATCGATCATTAAAGGTGGATGTAAAACTAATATTTTTAAGGGGTACAAACATCTTCAAAAATCTAATATATCCTCCCCACTTTGGTAACCACTCTAATTGTTAATAAAAGCTCATTCTTTTTATGTGCGGACATAAATACAAATACTTTCATAAATGTATGTCAAGAATTTCTTTTGAAAACTAAGAAAAGTTATTAAGTTTTATATAGAATAAGTAAGAAAATATATCCGGTCAAGTCCGACCATATAATGGATCAAGTATATGCGCAGAAGTGAGCACTAATTGAAGCTATGATATATTATGGACCGATTATCATACAATTTAGAGTCATGTTTTAGAGATGAATGATTTGCGTAAATGTTGAATTTTATTTGGATACCAGCATTTTAAGCGATTTATAAATTTTAAATTGATTTCACATAGTGGATATTATATGGAAGCTATGGTCAATTAAAGACCCATCTGCAAAACCTTTTAAATGTGATTTTTTTATCTAAAACTTATTTCTGACGAACTTTGTGTAAATATCTATATATGTAAATCAGATATTTATGACCGAAAAAGTTCTATTTCAGGAGGATGTTTGTATAGTGCTAGGTTTTTTCTAGTTTTTTTTTTTTTAAATAATTAACAAAAACAAACTGCGAAGTTTTTTGGCTTATCTGCAGAAAACACCCAAAGTCTTTGGCAGGAATCGAACCCGCAACCCTCTGACTGATAGTCCGGCACACTTTCGCCTAGTCTATCAGTGCACCCAAATATAAGGTGAAATAATGGTGAAATAATGCTACGTCCTGTGGCTGAAAAAAATAAAGTACCCAATTTTATCGAAATATCTTTAAAATTGGGCAATCAGTGTTGAATAGACTCAAAAACTGATTCAGAGTCGATAAATTATAATGACCGCACATCATAAAAAATGGCCGAATGTTTTGTGTATACTCGTATGTTGAATTTTATATGTGTGCTATGGTCAATTATTGACCGACCTGCTCATAATTTGGTGTAATTCGATTTTATATACAAATCATTTGTGGCGAAATTGGTTTATATATGTTCCACAAATCAATCATTTATGACCGATATAGTCTTATATACAACCATTCAGCCAAGCAGACAGGCTGGACATACATTTTTAAGTGTTACAAACATTTACATAAATTCAACATACCCTTGCCACTATGGTGGTTTATGGTATAAAACATGAAAAATTAATGCGTTCACATGGAAGTACGTAAAACATAGAATATAAAAAATTAAATTAAAATTAATTATTTGAGAAGAGCAAACTTAACCAGTTCATACAGAACAGCATTAAGTATCATGATACAGAACATGTTTATATACGAGTACATAGAAAAAACATGAACTGTTTTATATAAAATAGCATGCCAAATTAATCTGCTTACATAGAATAGCTTACCTGAATTGGGTCATAATAGAATAGCGCAAAGTTCATTCAGAACAGTTCATATAGAACAGCATGCAAGATGAACAAGTTCATTTAGAATAGCATGCCAATGAATTTTTATCATCATGCTAAATTATCCAGTTTATATTGAATGGTAGTTTCTATTGAATAGCATGCAAAGTGAACTGATCCTTGTTGTTCATATACAGTGGATCAATTAAATTTAGACACACCATGATTTCCAAGATAAATCATATACATATATAACTTTGCTTCTCCTTAATTTGAAACAATAATCCTGATATTGTTTTAAAGGTTGATCCTTTTGGTGATCATTTAATACAGAAAATATTTAACATTTTATTATTCTTAAGATAAAATACATGAAAAGCTAAAAAAGAACGTAAGTCTATGTAAAAAAATTAGGTCACTTTTTTGCTATTATAACGGTACTTTAATGAACTTGTTAATTGCATATTCAAGTTTCAAATGTTAAAAATTATTCTTTATTATACCCTACACCACCATAGCGGGGAGGGTATATTGGACTTGTGCATATGTTTGTAACGCCCAGAAATATTGGTCCAACACCCACCTTAAAGTATACTGATCGACTTTCTGAGTCGATTTAACGATGTCCGTCCGTCTGGCTGGCCGGCTGGCTGTAAAGCTTGTGCGCAGAGTACAGGTCACAATTTTGAAGATATTTCGATAAAATTTGGTATGTGATATTTTTTTCGGCCCAAGGATGGATGGGATTGAAACTGGTGTAAATTGGTCCATTATTTCACCGGGCCCCATACAAATGTCCTCCCGAAATTGGGGTTTACCGATCATAAATGTTTGAATTATGCAAGTATCCAAACAAATTTCATCACAAATGAGTGGTAAATGAAGCCAAATCACATCTGCAAATTTTGTGCAGATCGGTTAATAATTACTCGTAGCTCCCATATAAGGCCCACTTCCGAAAATCACTTTAAAGAAGTATCACTTTAATCACTTTAAGTGGTATCCAAATAATACTGCACGAAAATATATTTCATATGTGTACTAATAATATGGTCTAATTTTATGATGATCGGTCAATAATTAGTCGTAGCTCCCATATAAGGTCCACTTCCGAAAATCACTTTAAAGAGCAACACTCTCTCAAAAATGTTGGTATCTAAATAATATTTAACGCAAATATATTTCATATGTGTACAAACAATATGGTCTAATTGTATGATGATCGGTCTATAATTAGCCGTAGCTCCCATATAAGGCCCAATTCCGAAAATAATTTTAAAGAGCATAACTCTCCCAAAAATTTTGGTATCCAAATAATATTTAAAACAAATTTATTTTATATGTATACAAATAATACGGTACAATTTTATTATGATTGGTCTTTAATTAGTCGAAATTCCATATAAGACCCTCTCCGTAATTCACTCTAACCTCCATAAATCTTTTGAAAGTATTTATATCGAGGTAAAGTTTAACATACATAATATTTATATTCACACACATCATGACACTAAATTTTTGGATGATCGGTCCACAATAGGTTATAGCTCCCATATAAAGCCCATTTCTGACCGGCTAGACCGACTATACTTTCTTACTTGTTTTTCCGTGGCAAAAACAGAAATTTCAGAAATTTCGTTAGACATCCGTAAAATGACAACAAATCTTCACGCGTTCTGGTATAGAAGACCTACACTAGTGTGAAAAACATCATAAAACACTTTAAATTTAGAGCGTGTAAAAAGATGTGGACAAAAAAATGTCCACAAAAAATTTGGCCAAAAGCAAAGAAAGGCCTCCCAAGAAAATAATGTTGTTAAGACTGTAAAACATGGCGGCAGCAATGTAATTGTGTTGGATGTGTGGCGTCATCTGGAGTGGGAAATCTTATCTTTATATATGATAAAATATTCCGAAAGAAAATTTAGCTTCAAGTGTTGTGAAGCTGGGATTATATGGGAAGATCTTGTTTCAACAAGATATTGACTCGAAAAATTAGCCATAAATTATGTTCTATCTATTATGTAAATAGCATAAAACGCCTCCGCAGTCGTCAGATGTGAATACTATAGAGTACGTTTACTGAAGAAAAACAAGAAAGTGGACTATATATGGGGGCTACGGTCAAATAAGGATCGATCATCATGAACTTGTATGAATATTATAAATATGCTTGTTGGATTTCAACTTGATAGTGATTTTTATAAAATTTATGCATTCAAGTGATTTTCGGAAGTGGATTTTATATGGGGCTCTGTCAAAATATGAATCGATTTTGAGATTTCACTTTGCATAAAACTTATTATTGCAGAATTTTGTATGAATACGGCTTCTCTATAGGCATTTGTGTACCATAAAGCATTTGTATGAGGGCTATGAGAAATCATGGACCGATTCCTACCAACAGGTCTTGCCCCTTTATAATAAAAATAAAGTCTGGAAAATTTCATGATATTATCTAATTATATTTGACGAAATCGCAAAAATATCTGAAAAATATCGAGGTTGTCTGAAACTTTGTTCTATAACTCGCATTCTATTTTACCGATTTTGTCCATTTTCAATATAAAACATTTAAGTGGGTCAAAGAATGTTTGGTATTAATTTTGTTGTTCTATGTCTTTTTTTTCGAGGCTCTATCGTACCTTCAACAGGACTGAAATGGCATTGTTGTCTTAGAATCTTATAAGGACCCAGAATATATAGACTTTTTGGTTCCAAGACCATTATTTATACATCCTTTTAGAGGTGGATATAATAAGAAAACAGCACATAATATCAAAATAATATCTTAAAGAACCATTTTGCGTTGAATGGGAAAACATTACACCCGATGAAACAGCTTGCCTAGTAAGAAGTATGCCCCGCCGATTAGAAGCAAATGTGGTCTCACTAAATATTAGGTTTACAAAAACCACTCATATATTAAAACTTATCACATGTGTGCCTAAACTTTTTTAAATAGATCTACATTGTTTTTTAATTTTTAATGCATTGTATATTAGGAATAATAAAATATGAAATATTTTTTATGTTGAATGGTCGATAAAACGATCAATTTTAAAACGATATCAGAATTATTGTTTCATGTTAAGCAGATCTCTCGTAGAAATCAAGGTGTGCCTAAACTTCATTGATCCACTGTATTTATATATTTTATACATTTATTTTTATGTAGACGTCGTTTTGTGTTAATTTGCCATTCACAACTATATTTAATTTTTGTTTTTCAAAAAAATTGATTGACGTTCACGTTTTCCACGGGTGGTAACGAGAAATTGTGATTAAATTTTTTAATTACATGTCATGTCCTCGTTGCCATGAATGTGCATGTTATGAAGAGAGAAATATGTATGTACATCTAAGTATATACATACATATATAAAATTTAATGTGTGTTTATTTCTTTGTGTGTCCTTATAGGAAACCAAACCTCTGGACCGATAATTTAGAAATTTTCACAGCATTTAACTACCAGAGTCGTATGATTAATAGAGTACTTTTTTTGACCACGACCACTTTTATGCCCACTCTTTTAAAATTATGTAATTGCTCCCATATAGTTTTTAACAGATTTACTTCAAATTGTATACACATTATATACTGCAGGCGAGGTGGAAATAAACATTTCTTGCGCCACGCTCGCATTCACGCCCCTTTTCACGCCAAATTTTGTTTAAAAGTTTTAAACTTTTTGTTCTCTATACAAATTTGTTCCTTCCAACGTATTTTTTTATTATTTGGTAGTATATTGCTCTTAATACTGTTAACGTCACCATATAACTATGAACCACGCCCACTTCACCGCCCCCCTTTTTTAATTCAGATACTTACTTATACCACTAACAATGTTTGCTATACAAAATACTTTGTAATATGTATTTACCAAAAGTTTTAAATATTTTTTATCTACAGATCATACATTTTTTTATTACCAAATCCCCCTTTTTCGCCCCATTTTACCTTAAATTATAATTAATCTGCTTTTATATATAAAAATGAATGTGTGTCTGTATGTTTGTGCTTAATAGGAGGCCAAACCCTTGGATCGAACTGCCTGAAATTTTCACAGCATGTTACTGTGACTCTGGAAGAAATAATAGGCTATATGAAGTTTTGATTGTACCGCCCATATAACCCAAAAATTTAAATCGTCACATTTTGGGCATTTTTTGACCTACGTCAATGATATGTGGTACATATGGTATTGGCATAATTAGGAATACGTACCAGGAGAAAAGTGGGTGGGACCACACCCCTTTTTAGGAAAATTAAAAATCGTAATATAGTCTTAACTACTGGAGCGATCGTCATTAAGTTTTCACAATAGGATATTCTTACCAAATAATAAATTCTTGACTATGTAAGTGGACAAAGGGGCATGGCCTCGCCACTGAAATGCATCGCTCATATGACGCGCTTCAGTATCCTATTATTTTTCCATATGGAGAAGATGGATATCACTTTGAAATGCGTCAAATCAATCAAGCAACCCGTAAGGCCGTTAATTATCCTGTTGAGTTCTTAAATTCACTCGATGTGCCGGGCTTTCCACCACATGTGCTGCAACTTAAAATTGGAATGCCAATTATTATACTGCGTAATAGCGAAGCACACTGGATTTAGCTAGTACATATGCATATATGCATTATTATTATTATTTCGATGTTAATCTAATGAAGGCAAAAATAAGAAAAACTAATTAAATTTTAAATTTAAAAATTACCTTTTACTTTATATGACAACATTAATGATGATATAAATTAATTTACTGGTAGAAACTATGGCTTCACTCTTAATACTTATAATTATTATTGCTTTAATATTTACTAAACTAAACAATTTGAAATTTAAGTTTGGTTTGAGCTTTTGGGAATCTATTGCTCTGTGGTTGTTTTATTGACTCTTTAATAGGTTTTGTATATTATTAAGTTTATATAGAATAACTCTAAATTTGAACCGGTTAGAAATTAGTAAATGTAATTTAAAATACGTCTCTAGCTATACCAATAAATAAATCAAAGCTTTTTTAACATTAATTTCAAATATATAGAAAATTAATTTTTAATTATGTGTTTTATCATAAAGCCGGTTCTGGTTAAAATATGTATATGCATCTGATTTATAGTAGGGTTAAGCGTGTCTAAATGATCATTTAATTTTCAGGAAGTATTTTAAAAACTGTTAGATTACTTTATAATCTAGTTGTCTTGAATATTTGTTTATATAGAAAATATAAATATGTACATACATATATTTAATTATTTTACGTTTCTTCATTCACGTCTCCTTATAAGCTTAGCATGTTATTTTTATAGAACTTTATCAACGAAACAGTTTATGGTCTAATAAAACTGCTCAGGGGCTATAAACAACAAAACAGCAACAATAATGTTGTTGTCCGTAAACACTTCATTGTAGAATATAATCTAAAAATGATAATGTTGTAGGAAAAAATTCATAAAATGAAGAAAGAAATACATATGTATGTAAACATTTGTATTTCAATAGGGCAACACGCACAATACACAAGGTATTGAATTTTTAAATTGTATTGAATAACATTGACATCACTGATCTAAGGAGCTTATATTGAAATATATTTAAAGAAGAAGGATATAATTTATTATTTATACCCTACACCACCATAGTGGGAAGGGACCACAAATATTGGTCCAACACCTACTTTAAAGTATACCGATACACTCCCTGAGTCGATTTAACAATGTCCGTCCATCCGTCTGTATGGCTGGGCGACTGGCTGTCCATTTCAACTTGTGCGCAAAGTACAAGTCTCGATTTTAAAAATATTTCGATAAAATTTGGTAAATGATATTTTTTTTTGCCCCGAAATGAGGTTTTAAATATCATAACTGCTTGAATTAGGCAAGTATCCACACAAATTTCACCCCAAATGAGTCGTAAATGAAGCCAAATCACATCTATCTATGTGCAGATTGGTCCATAATTGTCATAGCTCCCTTATATGGTCCACTTCCGAAAATCACTTTAAAAAGCACAACTCTCTTAAAAATGTAGGTATCCAAATAATATTGAACACAAATATGTATTTTTCAGATATGTATATACCAATAACATGCTACAATTTCATGATGATCGGTCCATAATTAGCCGTAGCCTATATAAGTTCCACTTCCAAAAATCACTATAACGACCATATTTCTCTTAATAATTTTAGTATCTAAATTAAATTCAACACAAATAAGTTTTATATATACAGAAATAAGGACACCTAATTCTATAATGGTCGGACCATAATTAGTCAAATCTTCCATTTAAGACCCTCTCCGTAATTCCTCCATAAATTTCTTAAAAGTATTTATATCGTTTAAAATACATAATATTTATATTCACAGAAGTCATGGCACTAAATTTTTGGATGACCATATAGTGCCCATTTCTGAAAATCTGTTTTATACTTATACTGGGTATAAGGTATTATATAGACGGGCTTGACCGATTATACTTTCTTACTTGTTTTATATTTATTTGATGTATTTTTAAATGTCTGCTTATATTGAAAATTATGTTAACTATACAAGATTAACTGAATGAGAATCTTTCCTCTTGCGAGTATTTATTGTAAAAATTTTTCAAAAAAAATTTTTTTACTCGAAGTTTACTTCTAGTTAAATATAAAATTTATTTGCAATATAAATATAAATAAAAATAAAAAATTTTTTTTATACAAGATTAATTTATTTTACAAAAAGACTCCACTAATTACTCCCAGCTTAAAGCAATAATTTTTTCTATCATTTATTTCAGTCTTTAGTTAGATTTCCTCGAGATAGTGTTTAGCATGTCTAATAGCAGAGTTCAGTTTAACTCAGTTAGCCAAGGGCTACATACTGTAGAATGGACTTAAAAAATACGTCGAAGTGCTACTTAGTGTTCTTGAAAGTGATTCTCATTATAGCCTTTCAGTGCAAATAAATAGCTGCAGCCGTTTTAGCCAATACAATAGAAATATGTAAATCATTTCACCAGGACTTACACATTTCTAACATTAAACATTTTCTTTGCTTTAAGGACGGAGTGATCACATTGTCGATCCTGTTCTTTGTGAAATAGTAGCTAAATGTTTTCCTGATGCTTTCATAGTTAGTAGAAATTAGTAATAGTTCTGACAATCTGTATCTTGAAAAAATATTCAAAGAGATGCTTTGCAGTTAATGGCAAGGGAGAAATACAGACAGAGTGTCGCATGCATAGCTGCCATAGATTTGACGATTAATCGTAATTTCGATAATTTTTGTTTAAAAAATTAAAAAAGTGGTGATTTCACGATTTCTAAATTATAAAAATGTTCCATCTTCCCCACCATAGTGGGGTATATTGGATTTGTGCTCATAAAGAAATAAACGCCCACCAATCTAAGTATACCGATCGAGTAAGAATCGCTTTCTGAGTCCATCCGTCCATCTGGCTGTAAGTAAAGGTGGCAATTGTGAAGCTGAATTTTTCGATAAAATTTGGTACATAATATTTTTTCAGCCCAAGGACGGTTTGGCTTCAAATTGGTTGAAATCGGTAAATTATTGCACTTAGCCCCCATGCAAATGTCCTTCCGAAATATGATTCTATCGATTATAAATGTTATATTTATAAACGTATCCATAAGTAGTCCAAGCTTCCATATAAGGCCCCCTTTGAAAATCACTTTAACATGTATAAATCTTCTAATAGTTTTTATGTCGAGATAAAATGTAACACGAAAAATATTTATAGGCACAACAGTCATGCCACGAAATTTTTGGATGCTTGGTCCATAATAGCTCCATTATAGCACATATACTGGGCCGAGCTTGACCGACTATAATTTCTTACTTGTTTATTAATGTGTTTGGTACCAAATTCTCCTTTTTTAAACAGCTATTTTTCTTATTTCATACCATAAATATTAAGAAGAACATGACATCTGTATTACAAGAACAAAGCTAAATGATAGTGATATTTCCTTAATTATAAATAAAATTGTTGAGTTCAAGTATAATAATTCAAGTATAATAATATTATTAGACATTTTATTCTTATTTATTATTTATTTAAGGTTATTTATAGATGCGGAATTCCGTGTAAACTACATAACATAGAATTAAATTTAAATAAATAAATTTAAATAAAACAGAAATACGATATTCTTTAGAAATAAATGTATTGGATGGATTCTTTACTCAAAATGTTATTCAAAACTTAAACTAAATTGTTTTGACCTTGAATTAATAAACTATGTTACATTCAGATATTAATTTGTAAAATACTGTAAAATATTGTGAAGTTGTGGTTAACATTCTATTTTTTGTGATTTCTTATTTATAAAGTTTAATTTTATGAATTTTGGTATATGAATAGTACCAGAGACTATGTCTATGTCTTCTTTTAAATAAAAAAAAAATGGATGTAGAAAAAGTTAATTTAGATTGAAAACTAGATTTGTTTTTGACGATTTTGTATACCCACCACCAAAATAATAGTCATAGATCCAAAAATCTATATATTTTGGGTCCTTATAAGATTCTAGACGATCTAGCTATATCCGTCCGTCTGTTCGTTTGCTGAAGGCACGATAGAGCTTCGAATAAAAGACATAGAACATTTTTTGATCCACCGAAATATTTGTTACTGATTTGATACTGAAAATGGGCATTAAAGCTCTTCAAATTCTACGAATTCCATCAAGTTGGAGCAATAGTACAGATATTTTTAAGATCTTAAAAAAGAAAAAAATTGAATTAAAATGTATGTAATGGGATCAAAGCTTTAAGGAGCTCAACTTTAGGGTTCCACGTCTAGCGGTTATATGTCTGAAACTTGGGGCATGTAGAACCATAGAATGGATTTTGCGAATATCCGAAGATTCCTCCCTTTGTGTTTCTCTTATCGTTTCATTATATATTTGTAAGCAGACTACCTTAATATCTACCTTTCAAACTCAAATCCTTTCGAAATTAATGTCATATGTTTAGATCTCAAGGAGAGAGTGTATATTACTGAAGCATGTATGTAAGTATATCTGTGCTTGCATATATCGTTGTATTGTCAAGAGTCTCATGAAAAATGCATGATAATAAACAATATTGAAAGGAACAAAAACATCAGCAACAAAAGAAGTAATAACAAACAATTTACGATCATTGTTAACGAGTGACATTGAATAAAAGTGTAACAACATGAAATAATCGGAACAGAAGTTTATATTTTAGCAAACAACCCAGGAAATGGCGCTAAAACAATAATATAAATAAAATAAATAAAAAGAAATACAACAATATATTGTACTTTTCCTGTACAAGGACCCTAAAAAAAGGAATTAATTTTGTGTTTGGGTAAGAAAAATAAATACTTATATAGTTTCTACTTAAACAGAACGGACAAAAGAAAAAAGGGAGATGTAGCAGGAAAGAAAACATCTTAAATAATAAAATATAAATGACAAAAAGACAATTGAGTGTTTTGTTAACTACATTTTACCATTTCACTGCAAAAAGCACAACAAAAGTTATGAAAGCGTTTTGTTATCCTTTATGATTTTGTTTTCTTTCTTCTTTGTACATTTTTATTATACTTTCTCTCAACATTATAACAACATATCAATAAAGTTCATATTATTTTCTTTTTGTCTTGCCTTGGGAATGTCTTTTTTAAGTACTTTATACTTAAAGCCACAACACAAAAACAAATCCTAAAAAATAACAAACCAACACATTACAATTATTTTGGTAGCCAAGAAAAATAAAAAAGTAACAGCTCCCCTGGGTCTAGTAGTAGAGAAGCTTTTCTTATGACTTTTGCTTAATAATCCTTTGAATTCAATGGAAGCTCTCTCGTAAAAAAATCAAAAAGCAATTGCACGTAAACATGCAATAGTCACTCATTGTATGGGTGTAGGAGTGTCCTTACATGTAATTGTATATTAGAGGGCCCCTAATTTGTGCATTTTCCATATAAGATACTCCTAATATTGTTCTCCGTCATTTAAGCTGAATATTTGAGTATAATCGGATAACAGTTTGTGCTTAGACAATTATAACTCGTAACTCGTAAATAAAAGGTTATCCGATTTTGCTGAAATGTTCAGCATATAGTTTTTAGATGACAGAACACAAATTTAGAACTTGGGAGTATCGAAAATCCAAAAGGGGCAAACCGAGTGCCACCGTATTGAATATGTACATTTATTAAATTTTCATAAATGTATTTGTATGTAATATAGATATATATGCACGTGTATTTGTGGTTATTAATAAAATACATTTGTGTTTAAGCTCTAAGTATACTTTTTATTGCATGTCTAGGGAGTACTTGATAATAGAAAGAGAGTAAAAGGGCAACAATAACAAACAACATTGGTTATTATTTTTATTATTTTTTTTGTTGCTATTTTTTTAAATTTCCATTCCGTCCTTAACTGCATGACAAAAATATGTTTATTGACTTTGTTGCCGTTCGTAGTAGTTGTTGTTATTGTTATTATTTGCTGTAATAAAGTTAAGTGGCAAATATCCTTCTTTTAGTCCTTCACACAAAATATGTGCAATTAGTTGATCATCATGGCGTATGTGTAACAAATTTGTTTTTCATATGCTAAAATGTATGCTTAGGATCGTTTGAATGTTTATCATCTAATGAACACATTTTTATACAGTTATGTATGTGATAGCTAGCATGTCGCACGGGCTATGGCCATAATGTCAAAGAAACATAGCCATTACGTTCGAAAGCACAGTGTCGCAATACTAAGCATTATTACAATTAGGAAATTGTTGGTAAATGGGGTTAGTATTTTTAATATAATGCCTACAGAATTCTGATACTAAAGTCATTGTATCCTTTTACCATACACTTTTTGTATTCATGCAGTTGGCAAAACACGGACCATTTGTGAGTAATGCTACTTATTGGAGATATTTTTCCCACACTTTCATCATCTAAATTTACAGTTTTCCACCATCTAAGCATCTCTATTTAGATATCTCGTTGTATTCAAATATTATTGCCATTCATAGAGTTAATTTTTTGACAAAAGTTCTTTCCGATAAAGGCCGATCAATGTTAACAATCTGTGACTGCCTTTTTGTTTTACCAGTATCTGCCAAATCTTTTGTTTATTATTTAGTCGCTAATACCAAATCACCATGACTGAGTATCATACCCCAATGACAAAATTTGATTATAAAATTTAGTGTTCGGTAGTAAAAATTTCATTATCATTATATTTATTCATTTATCCAAAAGTGAGTCTCATTAATTTTTAGATAAATGGATAAATATTGTAGGGCAAAATTGCAGTGATTTCAGCATTCACAAAATAGTTTCGTGTGGATTTGAAGTCTGTATTTCTTCAAAAATTACGTTAATAAGGCCATCATCTTCAACGGCGTAAGCTACAGAATAATTTAAGAAATTTCTTTGGACGGAATTATTCGATATATATCAGGACAACAACGTATTAAACTGCAGTCGTCTCAAATGAATGCCAAGTAGATCGTTCGAATGGACTTCTTGTTGTATTTTCTAAAGTCATAGATCTATACAAATAAGCCAAATGTTTAATTCTTAGGATATTTTTTAAAAAAATCACATCTGATTTTCCCTCAAACAAACAGAGCGATACCGAAGATAATAATTTGGAAACGCTAGATTCTGAAAACGATGTTGTAAAATAGCAATCATATTTTCATTTATGTGATTGCCTTTTAGGAAGTTAATTAAAAACACATTCATATAATTCCAAGATGTAAAATGAAAAATATGTCGAAATGTAAGAACAGAAAGCGCCGTATAAACAGAACAAAGTTAAGTGTTTTGGAAATTTCCATCTGTACTATGAACACATGTCAAAGTTCTTGTCGATCTTCCAACTCCTTTATATAGAAATATGTGTTCAAAAAAGACGCATCCGAGATTTTTTCTACAATGGAAAAATTAGCAATTCGTGGTGTCATTAAATATTTAAATAAAAAAGGTTGATCGATATCGATGGTCGTACAAGAATTGAGAATGAACCACCTAGTGGACGTCCAAAAATAGCAACAACAACATAAATTGTAGCCAAACTGCATGATCTGGTATTAAATGATCGACGAATAAAAGTGCGTGAATAGCTAATATCAAATGATCGAGTACATTTTATTTTCCATGGAGAACTACAGATGAAAAAGCTTTTATCGTTCGATCGTTTTAAGAAAAATAAAATGGATTTTAAGCATCGTTTGATAACTGTTGGATCCAACACTATACTCCAGAGACACAAAAACAAACCAAGCAATGGACTGAAGCTGTAGGAAGTGCCCCAAAGAAGGCAAAAACAATTCAATCGGCTGGTAAGATTATGGCAACGGTTTTTTTGGGACTTCAAACGTATTTTTTTGGTTGACTATCTGCAAAAAGTTTAAACAATAAATTCAGAGTACTAAATGTAAAAGTTCGAGAAAAATGTCCTGGCTTACAACAAAAAAAAAAAAAACAAAAATGATTTTTCATCAAGACAACATACCAGCGCACAAGAGTGTTTAAGTGCGAGTTGCTTAACCACCCACTTTATTCTCCTGATTTAGCTCCCAGTGACTTTTACCTGTTCCCAAATCTAAAAAGAATCCTGCTGACACGTGTTTTACCTCAAATGAAGATGCAATTACAATTGTAAACCACTATTTTGAAGACCTTGGGGAAAACTATTTTAATCAAGGGATAGATTTCCTAGATAAGCGTTGGACTAAGTGTATTGAAGTTTCAGGAGATTATATAGAAAAATAAAAATGTTTTTGAAAAACTAACTATTATCTTTCTGTGTTAGGCTAAGAAGTTTCCGAACCGCCCTCGTATATATATATATATATATATATAGAAACAGCCAAACGAACATTTTTTTCAGAATGTAAACACTTTTAATTTGCTATGTGGAATTGTAATTTTAAGAATTTCTAGCTTTCATTCCGAAAAAGTTTCGTTTTACTTTTTCTATGGAAGCAAAATACGGAAATGATTCCACTTCCGAACGGAATTAAATTCTGTCACATGGCTGAATATGGCCACATCGGTCCACATGTACATATTAATGTCACAAATAGCAAAACTTTAACAATCGACCATATTGTGGGCGGCTAATATTCTACATGTATTGGTTTACATTGAATAATACGACTGTTTAACAATAATGTACCTATGCATATTATTTTTCCAATATTTATAGAGAATGCGGTTTATTTAAAAAAAAGAAGTAAAAACTATTTCTTTGGTAATTTAAAGAGGATGTAGCAGTAAATTTTTTGTTAAATGCCATCAATTTTAGTATTTTGTTGTTTCACACTATTCCGAATTTTGTACAGCTTGTGGGTCTCCTTTTATATATGTATGTATGTAGCCCTTTTTAATCTGCTTTCATTCGTTAGTCCGTTATAACGTGAAAATGAAGCTTTTGTAATCATAACAAGACATGTTTAGAATATTGATGAATCCTTTAAAATTCCCAAAAAATAAATAAAGAACGTAAGGAAAACAACACTCTTGGAAAGATTTACACAGTGCGTGTCTAGCGTTAGAAAATAAAAGATAATGATAAAGTAGCTTTGAAATAAAATTGATGAAGTCTTATTGGCTGACTGGCTGGTTGATTTCCGTTACAGTAACTTTTTTTGAGTTTTTATTTTTTTTTTTCATTTTCATAGCAAATACGTGCTGAAGAAATGATTTCTAAAATATGTATATGAATGAATTTCTTGTATTATGCTTTTTTGAAGATGAAAATATATACAAGTTTATTTTTTTATTATTTAAAAGCGGCTGCTGATTGAATTTAAAATCTAAACGGGAGTATATTTAAAATAATAAAATCAGAAGATATAATAGAAGTGAAATTTATGACAATCACGCCTGGGAAAATGTACTTTCATTTATTAACTGAAAAAATTCTGTTAGAATATGTTTTATTTGTTTTCTGTTTGAGGGTTTTATTTATTTATTTTTGTTTAATATTTCATACATCATTTAGGAAAATTGAACAAAACAAAATCTTAATATCATCGTGACAAGACACCAAAATTATTTCCCTTTGGCTATGATTTTTCCTTATAATGATTAAAGATTTTCAAATAATTCCTTTCTTACGAGAAGAGGATTAAAATAAAATTTTATATCCAGAAGCTTATGAATATGTATGAAAGGAAAATCAGTGTTAGTCTTGAAAAATCATTGCGACATACGAGTACATTACTTATATACATTATAAATCGTATATATAAACTTATAAATCAGCCAACATTATTATAAAGGGTGTTTTTTTTAGAACTTTAACTTAGCAACACTTTTTTAACTGGCGACATGTCAGTTGTCAAGTGATGCATGTTTAGTTTGGAATTTCAATATGAAAGAACTGACGCCTGAACAATGCTTCCAAATTATGTAAAATTTATTTTGAAAATCATGGTTCTGTTCGAAATAGGTTTCGGTCAATATAATCGTCCATCAGAGCAATTATTTGGTTTTCGCACCACGTATAATCGTGCACACGAATTGGATGTGTCCATTCACTTTTTGAAAGATTTTTCGGAAAGATCTTACAAATTCCAACTCGTGAAAGAATTGAGCCACACAATCATCTAGCAAGGCGTAGATTCGGTTAGTGGACCCAAAGCAAGATTAATCTCTATTTTCATAAGCGAACTTTGTTTAGCGATGAACCACAATTTTGGTTGAATGGATACGTCAATTAACAAAACAAAACGTATTTGAAGTAATGATAATCCTGAAGTGTGTGTCAAGACACCGTTACATACAGAAAAACGGAATAATTGGTCATCAATTAAATAATCATGATATGCAGGAGTTGTTGTTTCAACAAGACGACGCAACAGTCACACAGGTCGTACCACAGTTGATTATTGACTATTTTCTGTGGGGATGTGTGAAGTCGCTAGTCTACGCCGTTAATGCCGAAACGATTGACTTGAAGAACAACAAATGTTGGAAAAATTCTTTGAAATTTGAACCTCCAGTTTTGACTACGTCCGAGCCAGTTGTGACGGTCATATGCCAGAAGTCATATATAAATTATGATGCCAGAAGATTATCTTTCAAATAAAGTAAATTTCAAGTCAATTTAATGCAATAATCTTTGTTTTATTTCATTTCAAAATTCTATACATCTAAAAAAAACACCCTTTACATGACACTATACGAGTATGATGGGTGTAAACACATTGTTTACATGTCTGCAATCTGTTGATTTGTGAAGTGGAAAAAATCGCGGTTGATTTTGTTTTCCTCTACACAAATGTATCAGTACCGTTGTTGTACTGACAATCTATACCCGGAAGGAAATGCAAGTAATTCATACACCATATTGAGATTTTCACACACAAACACACAAAAACAGGCAGCGGCAAATTAATGGTGGTTAAAGTAACATGTGCATAAGGGGACCAGCTACATAAGCAATCGTTCCTAAATACATTTATATACGAAAGACCAATCTCTTTAATTTTTTCTGGCTGGTTAGTTTATGTGGTTACTGGCAGTATACAAACATATAAGTAGAATCTATTTTATTCTGAGGACATTAATGAGTTAAAAACTAGATGATGATAGTAAGTAGGAGCATTAGATCCAACATGTCTTGTTCAGGCATCCTAGTAAACCGCACAATTTGATACAAGGCGTTTCATTCAGTATGTGAATTTTAAAAAATGTGTATCTAAGTAGATGCAAATCTGTTTCTTCCTTTCCGCGAACTAGACAACATATGTTAATAAGATGCCGGTTCCAAAGCTACACTACATTTTTGAACCATCAATTTTCATTCATATTCCCGTCTGAACAGAATAACAATTTTGAAATCTTATTCACGTTCAATTGCATGTTCATAAGTTCTGGATCTGCTACCAAACTGTTAGAAATGGCCATTAAGTGAAGATATATTAGAGTTGGGTGCAGAATAGTATTCAAAGCATCTGAAGAAGTGCATCTGTAATACCGATCCAGCTTGATCTCTAAAATCTGTGCAGTTAGTCCATAACGTATTTCCTTTTGTTGCCCTGATAACTAGAGATCCTTAAATCAGTCAGTCAAATGTTGCGACAGATGTAGTTTTTAGCCTGTGTTGTAAGTTCAGTTTTACATTGTCCGAAAGGGGTAATTCACAGCATGTTTGCCGAAGTTGTTTAAGGCTTGGTATCTTCTTGTGCTTAACAGAACCAGCCCTGTTTTGCTTGGGTTTACTCCCAGTTCGTTGTCTGTGACCCAATTGTTGAGCGACTGCAAGTGGAAATTGATAAAAGCCGAGTTAACAGCAGTCAGCGGCAGTAGAGGAGAGATCATCCCACCTTGAGATATTCCACAACCAACTTGTATCGTCTTTTGGTTGTTTCCAAAGTTGTTATCCAGTTGTTAATATATGTTTCAACTTCAACATATACTAGAGCAAGTTGAATTGCAAGGGTTATAAGGTTGTTTAAGTCCCCTTCTACACCGATGAAAGCTGCCATCGTATATGTTTGAATTTAATAATCTATTAATGGCCCTTATTACCTCGTCTTTATATGTTTCCGTTGTGCGATCCTTTAGATAGATCTTTTGACATCTAGAGAGTCGTAAAGAGGCCTGTGAGAGATTCATTAGATAAACCTGTTGACATTTCGAGAGTCGCGAAGAGGACTGCAACTTTTGTCTTTTATGTGCGTCGATGAGACCTTCTAGTATTTTCAATAGCAAAGGTGAAACACTTTAGAAGGGTGAAAGTCTTTGGCACTCTTTTGAATAAAAATAAATTTTACCCTTCTTCTACGAAGCGGAATAAAATTGATAGAGAGGCTTAGAATGTTTACTCCATGGAGCGTCAGGATGATGAAGTTTCTGTATAACTGCTTTAAAATGAAACCAAATTGTTTACTGCGAAAGGTTCAGTTCATATAGAATAGCATGGAAAGTGAACCGGTTCATTAGTAACAGCATGACAAAAGCATTAAATAGTTGGTCACATTATTCAATACATGTTCTTGTGAATACATTATTATTTTTATAGAAATTTAATTTAGAGCAAAATATTAATTACGTATTTCAAAGTAGATTCACTTTTTTCTATTTCGTGCTCTTGTATGATGTGTTTCAAAAAAATTCATCCCCTTGTTTTATTTTTATATTTTTTTCGAACATTTTTGCAGACTTATATTATATATTATATATTATTATATTATTTTTGCTATTTTTTAGATGTAGACGACATAATAAGTACTTTATTAATGCTCGTATGCATGTGTGTGTAAAGGAAAAAAAAGTAAATTCATTTGGGGACTCTTATTTCGAATTACCCCCCGCCTTTGGTGTTTACACTAGACTAGAATTGTGTTGATATTTTTTGCACTATAGTAAAATGATTCATTATATCTGTCTGATAATATGTCATAACTGCGAGTGTTTGTGTGTGCACAAATCATTTATCATTTTTTCAATGAATTTGCACAACAACACCAAATAAAAAAAAGTTTTTAGAAACACACATATGTATGCATGTACATATTTAAGTTGATTAAGGGCGACTTATGTTAAACCTATAACTACTTGAGGTTAGAGGCATTGGTAATAGTTAATTTTTTCTTTAGGGATTGTGAAAAAATAATAATTTGTTAAAAAAAAATAATAATCTTTAAAAACAGCACTACTTTTAAGCAAAACCAAACCCTACCTGCAGTAGAGTATCTATCACATACTAGATAATGCTGTTAAGTTATAAATTATTATGATAAATAGTTTTTTCGTTCTTTCTCATTATGCTTAATTGAAATTAATAATATAATAAAATTTGTCGTTTATGAAAAATTGTTTATGATATGTTTATATTCGTGATCAAAGTTTAAATTATAAAGTATAATATTCTTTAAATTGTTTGCTATTCCATAAGAATATCTTAATTTTTATACCCTCCATTACCACAAGTGGTGAATGAGGGTATACCAATTTTCGATCGTAGCGTAACTGAATGCGGAGACGTAATCGAAACTCAGAATAGGGGCTAATAATAAAATTTGTACTAACACTGAATAGAAAACACAGAATGAGGATATTCCAATGTATTTTTTCTTGGATGATATTTAATATTGCACACTAACTTGTTTACTCCTCGTTATACCTCGTTATATTAAACTACTTGTTTTATTTGCTATTCAATATAAATCGTTTAGCTTTTCTTACCATTTTATTGTATTATTTGGTAATATATATAAGTAAATTAAACTAAATAACTATAAATTTGATTACATTCCTAATCATTAATAGTTTCTCATAAATTAATCAAACTATTTACAGATTTTCCATCTACAAACATTTAACGATCAACCTCAACACAAAAAACATTTGCCAATTTTAAAATTCCGTTCAAATCTTTCTGCTGTGCATATTTAATAATAAAAATTCTTTATGGAATATTTTCAATTATATGAACATGATTTTTAGCACACAGTCAGACAGAGAATTTCATTCGATCCATAAAAGCTGCTGAATCACAACATTGGAAAATTTAGGTATGAAGAAAAAAAAAATGAGAAAAACATGAGCAAAGGAAACCCAGAATACATATACAAATGATTATAGATGAAATAAAATCATTTTTAAAATTATAACGATGATATGAAATGTGAAATGAATAAAATCAAGCGTGTAAGAGCAGAAGGCAAACAGTCAAACAAAACCCACGATATTGAAATATACATCTACATGAACCTGCCATACACACAGATACAAGTTATTACATAAGCAGCGACACTGCAATGAGATAAAAACATGTTTTAGACTGGGAAATTTAAACAGGTTTTTTCTTCTTCATCGACTTCTTCTTCCTTGTAGACAAACAAATGAAGGCAATCAGAAGCAACAATTTATTAAAACGGATGCGGAAGTTCAAAAAGTTGTGTTAGCAGAATAATATTTATTAAGAAAAATCATCATCATAGTCGGCATAGACATGAAAAAGATGTTTGTTGCTTGCTGTTGGAATAAGTAAGAAAAATTATCATCAGAAAAGTTTGTGCCAGATATACATAAATAAATAAATAAATAAAACGTGATATCAGATTATTAAATATGAATTTAAGGGGCCTTTCTAAAAATATCCCCTAGAAAATAGGACCGATCGATTAAAAATATCAAAATATCAATATCAAAATATCAATAAATCGTGAGATCAGATTACAAAATCTCTCAAGAAAAACCTGTTTCACATGTCTCAGTTTTAGCTGACCAGTTTTTCTTAAATTTTCTTTTGAACTTGCATTTTTCGTTCATACGCGTTCCTTCAATTTGCGTACTCTTTACCATCAAGTTTCTATTTTTTATGCAAATCAGCGCGTTAAATATGAGGGAGAAACTACCAGAAGAAAACAAAAGGAAATAAGAAAATTGTCTAGTATTGTCAAGTTTGTAGCCCTTTTTTCTCTCAAAAATACTTGCCTTGAAGAGTCAGAATTGAAACGTGTAAAAGCGGACTTTACCAAATAAATCACATAGTCTGGTACACGATGTCTCAGATTGATCATTAGGTAAATGTTTGTTCAGAAATCCATTAATTGGGTATTCGCAGAGGAGAAACTATTTCGTCTATTCCGCGGTAGTTGATGCAGTAACTGTTGAAGGGAATTCCGGATCAGCTTGCATGATACCGACCATTATTAGGCTTGAAATGTGCTACTATTCCATTTAATTTATTCTATTTAATTTGTTTTTAAGAACAATTAAACTTAAATCTGCCAGTTCTTCTTGAAAGCATGCTTATGTCTGAATGCAGTTCTATCGCAAATTGTATCGTGCAATCTGATAATAAAGGCCATAAGACCAGTTCCTTTTTCTGATGGAGCAATTTTATCATGAACCGTGTAGCAGTTTGTTCTTTGCGACTGTAAGTGTTTTTGAGCAACGAGACAGAACTTGGTATGAAAAATAAAACGGTTCATATAGAATATCATGGTTCAAGAAAAAAAAGCACGAAAACGGAACCACTTCATAAAGAATAGCCGAAAAATGGAAACATCTTGCGTTAAAAAGATGTAAAACAAAATTTTCCATCGTTTCTCTAAAAGTGAGAAAAATTTGTCTGTAATTCATGTCGAAAACTCTCAAAAGTGATTACATCGTTATGTTAGAAATATCAAAAGCTATTGTTGACAGCGAACAAAATTTACTAAAATTTTTTACGACGGCGGCAAAAATAATACCGTGGGCTATACAAAATAATGTATAGTACTACTTTGTGTTGCTAAAAGAAGCAACGTTGTTAAAGTGGTACATAAAATATAATGTAGGGGAGAGGGGGGCACCTTTAAACACTTTTTGCTTTCAAGCCACATACAAATTTATATTTTTGAATTATTGACTTTTTACATAATTTAACTAATATGTATGGAAATAAACTTTAGTTTAAATCTACAAGTAACTTATTTTTAGTTCGATTTATATATTTTTTTTATTTTTTTAATGGATGAAGTCATTGTGTTCAAATATGCCACCCAAACGGGGCAGCTTTGAACGGCAATTCTTGTAGCGCTTATGTCCAAAAATAACATAAACAGTTATATTTTTTATATATATAATAAATTCGATTTATTTATTAAGAAAAACATAAACATTAACAATTAAAAAATAAAAAAAAATTCATATCAAAAATAAGTTTTATATTATTAAGACGAAAAAGGCCTTGCGATTTCAGGTGACAATACATTTTCCTTTAAAGCATCATGATCAGCATTGGATTCGTCATTTTCAGAAAATAAGAGAGAATCAACAATGTTTGGTACTTCGGTTGATAAATTAACATGTTCAAAGGTGTCCCTTTTTCTTTGTTCAAACCTAATAAATATTTTTTTTACATAAATATCAAATAACTTACCTTCATTTCGGTCGAAATGAATTTTGGACTGCAATAAATTTCTTGCACAAAAGAAAACGATCACTGAATACTTCATACACTCTTACAAAAACAAAATAAAAAAATTTACAATGGCGCTGCGAAAACTTGTTCACCCAACTACATTCGGTCGACGACTGAAAAAACTAGCAAAAGTTGCTGACGTTGCTAGAAAACAAGGTTGTCATGTGAAAAACTCGGTTAAGGATCGGAAAAAATGTTAAACTGAGATTTTATCAACATTGCTCAAAGGTGCCCCATGTTCAAACGTGCCCTCTCCCCTATGTACAGGGTGGGGCAACATAACCCCCTGATTTTGTAACGCAATAAATAAAAAAGTATTAGAGATATTTGTTTATTTTTTTAAATTATGTGTAGGAAATATCTTAAAGTTTTTTTTCACATGGTTTTGAAAACCATATCGGCCAAGTGACGCCCTCCATTATCGATGCACTGAACGAACCGATTTCGCGTGTTTCGCATCACCCTCTCCAACATGTCGACCGGTATGTTCGCCACTTCCTCGCGGATGTTGGTCTTAAGGTCATCAAGAGTCCGTGGACGGTATTTGAAGACCCGGGACTTGAGGTAACCCCACAAAAAGAAGTCGCACGGGGTTAAATCAGGCGATCGTGGTGCCCACTCCAAATCGCCTCTGAGAGAGATGAGGCGTCCAGGGAAGTGATCCCTCAACAAAGCCATCGAACTCCTCGCAGTGTGAGCCGTTGCTCCGTCCTGCTGGAACCATACGTCCCCTAAGTCCATTTCATCAAGTCGGGGGACAAAAAACTCCTCAAGCATATTGACGTAACGGTCTGAATTTACCGTGACCACCCGCTCATCTTCTTCAAAAAACCAAGGTCCGATAATCCCAACTGAAGAAATTGCACACCAAACTGTGACCTTTGGCGAGTGTAAAGGCCTCTGATGGAGTTGTCGGGGGTTCGTCTCGGCCCAGTAACGCATGTTTTGCTTATTGACACACCCGGTTAAGTGAAAATGCGCTTCGTCACTGAAAAACACAATAAATAGGCCTCTACGGCGAACGCTTGTTGCTCTTTACTCCACCGCATGATCACGACTGGCCTTGGTGGTAACAAAACTTTAAGACCTTATCTATCAATTGAGACCACGCCCACCCATCCACATTATCATTGAGCGGAATGGCGCTCATTTCAAATCGGGGGGTTATGTTGCCCCACCCTGTATAAAATATATATTAATTCATTGCACTGCATTGATTTGAATATTTTTTATTTTTAAAATTATATCTCGCCGCGTTTTTATTTGTGAGTATATTTGACAGTTTAAAGCGGGAACCTTTCTCACAAAAATTTTACAGACACACGTTTTCGGTAAACTGACAAGTAATTTTCATACGTGACAGCGTTTACTCGCCAACAAAAAGTTACAGACATTTTGAGAGAAAAACAGCTGTTTCTTTCAATTTATGGCATTTCCGTTTTGTTCCACACATTTTGAAAAGTTTTTTTCACGCGGAAGTTACAGATGATGGCATACATAGATGATGACAGGATAATAGAACCAGTTCATAGAGAATAGCAAGGAAATGAACAAGGGACCAACTCAAACAGAATATCATAAAAACGGAAACGATTCATAGAGAAAAGCGTAAACCTTTTAGGCCCCTGTAACCAAATTTCTTTCTTTTATGTCGTTAAATAGCGTATGATAATTTCTGATATAATTTCGTATGCTTGTGTATACGAGTATGTATGTATATCTTCTTGTATGTTTTTGTAACTGATTGTATGAAAATCACAATAATTTAAAGCAAAAATTTTTTCTCAAAAGCCAATAAGTTTAATAGTAGCACAAACCCATTTGAAATAAAATATTTATGAATGTGTACCTAAGTTATATTCCTTCTTCCACGTATCAGCTAAAAAAACATACACATCAAGACACAATTTTGAAAATAATATTATCGCAAAAATGTTCATTTACGTACATATGTATGTATGTATGTATGTATGCAGAAGGTGTTGTAAATGTTAAATAAGCTTAAAAAATTAAACGAATATTTGAACATTTAACAAGTCAAATTGAAAATACATATAGAAATTTATTTAAATACACATTCAAATTAAAGGAAGAATATTATTTATGGAATTGTGTATTGAAATTCAGCAATAAATACTTTTACGCTGAATTGTGCCATTGAGACAAACAGACAGACAGAGAGACAATACAAACCACCCTCTATTGAAATTATGATACGAATATGTTTCCATATTATAGAAAATCGTTTTGAAAAAGTTATGCCTTAAACTAAGAAAATACTTTGTCAATAGGGAAGGGGTTGCGAGGTAGAAGTGTTAAGTCAAATGTAAATAATTTTATGGAGAAAACGTAAAGGAAAAGTTTCTCTGTATGTCTGAATGACTGTATGAAGTCGCATGTTTGCTTAAAGGCTTAATATTTCATACATAATCGAGTTCGTAATGTGTTGCGAAATTATTTAGGATTGTAAGTTTTCAAATGAAATAAATGAAATAATGCGTTTTCGGTTTATGGTTTAATCTTTTAAAAGTGAATGAATGAATGAATGAAAGAAAGAAATTATAGTTATCTCTATGTCTGCGTGCAAATTTTACAAATTTTATTCTACATACATGTGTATGGTTGAGTTATTACATTAAGTTTAAATAATAAATAATACTGCAGTGTTTTGGGATAGATTATTCACTCATACTCTAAACTCTAAATAAAGTCGATGGAATATTGTCTAATTTCATTTTATTACGATACATTTCATTTAAATTTTATTCAAGGCATATTTTTGATTTATACATGAAACTAAGTATTATATTCTCTAAAATTGATTTTGTTTTTGCATTATTTTTTATTTTCATAATCAATTCACTTATGGTCATAATTTAATAACTTTTGGAAATTCCACTTTTTATACTGTTATTAAAAAATAAGGGTATTTGATTTATGACTTTATACTCGCATTTGCACAAAAATCTAAAAAAAAAAACAAGTGGGAAAGTATAGTCGGTCAAGCCCGCCATATAATTGCATACTTTGTTTGCATACTTGCACAATTCAAAGATTTATGATCGGTAAACGCCAATTTTAAGAGAATATTAATGGACCGATTTCTATCGCAATATCTGCAAAATTGCGACCTGTACTCTGCGCACAAGCTTTACATGCACAGCCAGCCAGCCAGCCAGCCAGCCAGCCAGCCAGACGGACGGACGGACGGACGGACGGACATCGTTAAATCGACTCAGAAGGTGATTCTGAGTCGATCGGTATACTTTAAAGTGGGTGCTGGACCAATATTTCTGGGCGTTACAAACATATGCACAAATCCAATATACCTTCCCCACTATTGTGGTGTAGGTTATAATTAAATAAACGAAGCGAATGAATAAATTTTTATCATAACAACATGTTGTCAGCATTTTGAGATGATGATAAATGTCCAATAACGCATAAAACTAGTACAACTACAAGTTGTTAGAAATTTAGCTAGAGATTTTATTTTATTGGCCAGAAATACACAAAGTGTATAACAAATATTTGACATGAAAAATTTATGGTTAATAAAAATGATAAAATATATTTATTTATTTCCCAGCAAAAACTTCACTTACAACTTAAGTTAAAAAGTTTTAGAAAAATGTCGTCCAGACTACTTACAAGTCTACTAAAAAAAATTACTCGAAAAAGTTCGCTATGTCCCAAAAATAATCCATTATAATTTTGCCACTTTTAACGCCAACAAATTAATAACTTTTTTCTATACCTAAAAGTTTTATAAAAATATATGGTTGTAGGTCGATTACAGCAAAACACTGCAGTATTATTTTTGCAGATGATAGCAACATTTGCCATTCATACTAATTTAACCATAGAAAAAACCCGAACAAAGTCGATTTTAACACACGTAAGACTCAATGTTATATATTAACGCACAAACCCACAAACGCACAACAGATCATGTTGCTTCATCTGTTTTTATGGGCAGTGTAAATATTAAGGAATCAGACGCTCTTGACGTTCTAGGCATGAGAATCCAATGTGATGTCCGCTAGACCAAACACATTTTTCAAGTGTCAAAAGAAGCGTTCAAGTGCCTTGGTTTTTTAAACGATGTAGGAAATACTTCATTCCATCATTCCAAAATAAAATACAACTCTCATGTATGGGCGGGTGCTTCGAAGTCTATTTTGGAGTTACTCGACCGCGTACGGGTATCCAACTCTATTGATTCATTGGAGCATCGTCGCAATGTGGGTTGTGTTTCACTGTTCTATCGATACTATAATGGAATGTATTCTGCTGAAATTAGGGAACTTGTTCCCGAAACACGTAGTTTTTTACGTAATAGGAAATACTTCATTCCATCATTCCAAAATAAAATACAACTCTCATGTATGGGCGGGTGCTTCGAAGTCTATTTTGGAGTTACTCGACCGCGTACGGGTATCCAACTCTATTGATTCATTGGAGCATCGTCGCAATGTGGGTTGTGTTTCACTGTTCTATCGATACTATAATGGAATGTATTCTGCTGAAATTAGGGAACTTGTTCCCGAAACACGTAGTTTTTTACGTAATACACGCTCTTCAGTCAGGGCCCATCCATTCATGGTCGACTGGTCAGTGGATCGTACAACACACTACAGTTCTTTAGCCGTACTGTCTGTATGTGGAACAAACAACCAGCAGAAGTATTCCCTGCCACTTTCAATATAGTAAAATTCAAATCAATTGCTCATAAACACTACTCTCTCTATCGTCCCTCCGATAACCTATTTTCCTAGTTCCAACATAATGCATTGCATGAGTAGGGGTCGTCCCCTGAGTGCTGGTCCAAGCAAAAAAAAAAAAAAACGTTATAGAATAAATTTTTTTTTTTTTTTTTTTTTTTTTTTTAGCCTTTATTTATTTATTGAATCTTCATATAATGAAATGACAATAAGTTTTCGAATCTTAATACTAAAAGAACATAATAAGTCCAGCCAGTGCTAGACAAAAATTTTATGATACTAAAAAAATTTCACATCAACTGATCCAGTCATCTATTTTGCGCTTGAGTTAAAGCAAGGGTATCCCTCCTTCTCAACCGATTATGGCCACTAAAGTTAAGGATGTCTCGTGCAAGTGGGTTTGGGTGGTGTTCAAGTTTGCTGACATACTTTGACGCGTGTTTTGTAAATTCAACTTTTACTGATGGCACGCATAGATCTTTGTGAATTCGAGAATTTTTAACATACCATGGAGCTGCAGTAATTATACGTAGAATTTTATTTTGACCCCTTTGAATTTTTTCAATGTTTGATCCTGAGGCAGTACCCCATAATTGAATTCCATAGCACCAGATTGGCTTTAGAATTGCATTGTACAACAATAGTTTGCAGTCCAACTTTAGTGAAGAATTTCTGCCAATTAGCCAATTAAGTTGCACTGCTTTTAATCTCATCTGTGTAAGTTTCGCTTCAATATGAGACTTCCAAGTTAAACGGCGGTCGAGGTGAATGCCGAGGTATTTGACTTCATTATGTTGAGGAATAATTTGATTATTTATTTTGATGAACGAGCAAGTTTCTTTTCGCAATGTGAAAGTGATATGAATACATTTCTGTTCATTAACCCTGATTTTCCAAAGCTCTAGCCAATTCTCTAGTTTATAAACATAATTCTGCAAATTCTGTGATGCTACTTGGTGGTCCTTATGAACGCTGATAAAGGCTGTATCGTCTGCGAAAGTTGACGTGTGGATTTTGGGGTCTGACGGCATGTCGGAGGCATAAATCAAATATAAAGTAGGACCCAGTATGCTACCCTGTGGCACACCTGTTTCAATTGGCTGAGCGGGGCTTAAAAAATTGCCTTCTTTGATTTTAAATTTGCGACCGTATAAATAGCTTTCCATAAGTTTATGGGTGTTAGCAGGCAGAGTTAATTTTATTTTGTGCATTAAACCGTCATGCCAAACTTTGTCGAACGCTTGGGACACATCAATGAAAAGGGCGGAGCAGTATTTTTTGTCTTCAAACGACCCTCTTATCACATTTACCAATCTGTGTGTTTGTTCGATGGTGCTGTGTTTAGCTCTGAAGCCGAATTGATGATTAGGAATGCATTCAGTGTCGTTCAGAATTGGAATCAACTTAGTCATTAACAATTTTTCGAACAGTTTAGAAATTGTCGGCAGTAGGCTAATTGGCCTATATGACTCTACTTTGGTGTGATCCTTCCCTGACTTAGGAATCATAGTGATCATAGACACCTTCCAATCTGCAGGATAGTATTCCAGGCGTAAAATAGCGTTGAAGATAAAGAGGATAATTCTTCTAGCTACACGAGGTAACTCCACAAGCATTTTATTGCTGATTTTATCCATACCTGGAGCTTTTTTAAGGTTCAGAGTACCAATAGCGCTTTGAATATCATTAAAGCTAAGTCTTAGAGGTACAGGAGGTCTAATAACGAGTGGTGGCAAATCAGTTGCATAATTTGAGTTGTTTATAGTAAACACATTTCTCAAATGGTTAACAAATAAAGTCCCCTTCTCGGAATCGTTTCTAGCCCAGTCACCAGTCGGATTTCGCAAAGGAGGTTTTCCTCTCACTGGTCTTTTTAAACCTCTTGCCGCCCTCCATAACGAGTAGTCAGATTGTGGGGTACTATCAAGACCCTCCAAGTAGCATCTAAGTGAAGCCGTTCTTTGGGTTTCTAAGAAATGTCTTAGTATATCTCTGCATACCCGTAGCCTAGCTTTTAGTTCAGGAGACCTGTGAAGTTGCCACTCTCTTCTCATTCTTCTTTTTTCTGATAGGAGATGTTCGAGTTCAGATAAATAAGTTCTGTTTGTCCTATTTCTACATTCAACGTGATAAGTGGAAGCGTGATGCACAGCTCGTCGAAGGTCCTCGGTAAAGTTGCCAATCGACTGATCGATATCGTCGGTAGTTCTCAACACAATATTTTCCGTGCAATGAGAACTTAAATACTTTTTGTATTTTATCCAGCTTACTCGGGTCTTAGTCATGTTTCTAAATGGAGAGCCACACACTTGAGGGAAATGCATTGAAATGATAGTAGGAGAGTGATCTGAGGACAAGTCTAATGAAGGATCCACTTGCATCCATTCTACAGGGATATTTTTCACTACTCCAAAGTCAATAACATCGGGAATCTTCCGTCGGTCCGTCGGCCAGTAGGTGGGATGTCCGCTTGAGAGTACATCTAAGCCCATTTGAGCAATGGTGTTGAAGAGTACGCGACCCTTTGGGGTTACCAGACGTGAACCCCAAAATGTGTGTTTGGCGTTAAAGTCGCCAGCAACTAAAAATCTAGCTCCAAGGGAATTAAAGAAGTTATGGTATTGGTGTTCTTTTATTGAGAATCGAGGCGGAGAATAAATCGATGATAAAACAAATTTGTATTGACAGAATTCAATGCAAATGTTTGTTGCTTGGAGGTAATCCTCACTTATGTTATTCATTAGATAATGTTTTATTCTGTTCTTTATAAGAATTGCCGAACCTCCACAAGCTCTTCCGCGGGGATCTTTAGTATCGTACAACACGTAGCCATTAATTTTGAAGTACCCTGTCGACGTCAAGTGAGTTTCAGCAATCATCATAACATCAATCTGCTTATCCACAAGGAAGTATTCCAGTTCGTTTTTATGTTGGCGGAGGCCGTTCGCGTTCCAAAAACAAATTTTTAAATAAATCATTTCTTTAAAATGGCTTGCAAGATAGTGGATTGCATTTTCAGCATTTCCTGCATCATGGATGTCATGGTGGTCGTAAAAGTGTTCATAGTTTGGACAAGTGTCTGCAATGTTGTCTCTAGATTGTTGATATGTGGCTCAGAATATTGCGATATAGGTTCCTGCTCCAGACCTGGCATATTAGATTTGACCACGTTTGCGTAAGAAACTTGTCTAGAATTAGGAGCGTTTACGTGAGTAGTTGGTCGTACAATTTGAGGAAAATTCTTACTCGACGTGAAATTAGGTTGTTGAGGATGGTCAGGTAATACTGGCGACTTATTGGTCCTTATGCCCTTCAAATAAGTATAAACTGGACAACCTCTATAATTAGCGGTATGATTTCCTCCACAGTTACTGCATTTTTTTATTTTTACGTCCGTTTTGGACTTATTACATTGAGCAGTTGCATGTAGTTCCCCGCATGCAACACAAACAGACGGCAATTTACAATACGCTTTGGTGTGACCAAATTCTTGACAATTAAGACACTGGACGGGTCCAACACGCTTATGCGGTTCCTCCACGGTAATTCTACGATGCAGAAGATAAATAAGATTGTAAATTGGATGGGACTCGTTTTTCTTTAAGGCAACATCTCCAGGTTCCAATTCTACCCTGAACATGGGCTGAGGAATCTTTTCACGGTTTCTAATATTCACTACGCTCTTGATTTTGAACCCTTTGTCCATTAATCCGTTCTTTATCTCCGAAGGATCAACACATGGGTCTATACCCTTTAGAACGACTTGGAGTCCTTTTGCGCTTTTGAGCTGATAGGTATAGAAATCCCTGGTCTCCCTCTCCAACTGGTTGGACAATTTTCGAAAATCATCTTCCCTATTCACTTGGATCTTTGTCTCGCTGATTTTTCCATGTTTAATTGAGGTTACGCTAAACATGTTCTCACCTATTACAGCAACAATTCCTTGTACCAGTTTATTGGAAGTGGGCTCTCTCAGGTAAATTGGTGGTGGCTTAAATGTCTTTTTCGGTATTTCTGGGTCATCCGTCTGAAGTAGAGCAAATCTGTTTTGATCATTTGGCTTATCACTGCTGACGGTCTTAGGAACTTTAGAATTGGAAGACATTTGAGGAGATGTCGGGCTCCTCTGTCGCTTGAGAACGGTGATGTACTTATCCATGCCTACTTGTTTTTTTGGTTTGACTGCACTATTTAATGAAGATGATGATTTCTCATCGGATGAGATAACTATATTGGGCGAACAGGAACGGCGCCGTATTTCGGCTTTTGTAGTGAGAAGAGACTCCACGGATTTTCTTAAGGATTCTTCTTCAGAGATCCATAAATTTTTTCTACTGTAGCTTAGCTCTTTCTCAGAATTACATCTGAGCGGGACACTCATGCAGTTGTTATGCGATTTTTAAATTACCGAAAAACCACTATAGATATTTTTTCACCTATTACGATATCTTTTTTTTATATATATATATATATATTTTTTTCACTTATTACAAGTTTTTTTTTTTTTTTTTTTTTTTTGTTTATTTTTTTTTTCACCTATTACGAAAATTCAGCCGCACTAAAAATAACACGTCCGACCAGTTCAAGCAACACTATGTGAATGAATAAATAGAATAAATAAACATTGCAAATACTAAGGAAACTAACTGCAAAATTATACTAAAAATGATTTATAATCGTATAATAACGTTAAAAGTAGAAAATGTAACGTAGTAAACAAAATAATTTTGAAGTTATTGCACGTTGTACAAAGCAATTAATAGTTCTGTATGAAATTTATTACTATTGAAATATTTTTCATCTTTTAAATATTTCTATGCAGTAACGAAACTTAAAATTGGTTGAGATTCCTTTAAAGAAAGGGTTAACTTTCACAATGTCAACTTTTGCAGAATTCGTTATAAAGGTTATTTAATTACCTAACATAACAATCGATAATGTGGAATGTTCACCAGTGAAATGTAGGCTTCATCACAGACTCAACGCCAAAACAGTCTCCTAAACCGAGAAAGAGGCTTCTGTCTTAAATATTTTGGTGTCCCGGTATCCAGAAGAGTTCATTTGAAAAATGTTTCATTCAGATGTGCCCATCATTTTAGCACCAGATTAGATGTCGTGTAGACACCAAAAAGAGTTTTAAGAGAAGCCTGACTGTCAGTATATATCTGCCACACCAGCTGATAACGAGTCGTCTGTGAATATTTCGAACGGATTCTCCTGGAGGGATGTAAAACATCTAGGATTTAGGAGTGCAATAGTCAATATTTTCTGGCAGACACCCAAAACAACTAATTATGGTTGGGAAACTCCTACAGCTCTATACACCAATATAATCGATATTGCTGTAATTGCTGCAACAATAAATTATGCAAAGACGACAACATACACTGCAACAACAAAAAAGATTACGCCAGCAACGCTTACCGCCTCCAATCAAACCCAAGGTCTGGTTAATAAAATTGTGTCAGCTAACAGGCTCAACTATTGCACCAGTGCATTTTTTAACATCTCTTAATTTAATCTTGAATATCGATTTCTTTATTAGCACAAAATTTTCAGTCGCAATTAGTGTGTAAGATAACATTATGATCAAAAAGTTCAGATTGAAAAATTTAGACTATCAAAAAATCTGATTAAAAATCTACGTTTTGCAAATTTAAATATACCGTTTGCTATATTTTTTAATTATTGCCCACCTGATCACCGATCAGGAATAAAAGAAATCCGCGGGTAGCGCCGGTCGTGTTCAAAAAGCTAAAAAATACATATTTACAAAATATTAAAATGATTATTTATAAAACAAAAGGTAACATAATAGTACATAATGGTTAAGTCCAATCGGCTGTCATCGAAGACATTTTCATAGATCTAGAAGACGATCTAATCGACTTCGATGACGGCAATGTCGACTTCAACTGACAGCCTCCAAACACTTCCAGAAGTGATGTGAACACTTCCAAAGTGTTCGGAAAATACCGGCCTTATAAATATTACTTCTTGTAGTTTTTTGACTGCAAAAACGAACTGAATTCCTCCCGTGAAAAAGAATTATTCAGCCCAATCATGAATAAAAAATCTGCGGGAGTTTTCTTCCTTTTTATTTTTTTTCACATTGACTTTGAATAGGAAAAATGAGAAAAGGGAAAAAACTCTCGCGGAATTTTTATTCATGATTGGGCTGATTATTTATTAATAATCACTTTAAATACAAATTATTGTTTTGCAATGATATCGTATTTGTCACTAATAATCATGCGAAAACATACCAGATCTATATGAATTTAAAGTCTCAAGAATTAATATGGAGGTCTGGCTAAATCGTGTATTAACATTAATTAACTGACATAAGACTCAGTGTTGCTATTTTTGATGCATAAACGGCTTAAGAGTTCACCATAGTCAGGGTAAATTTCGTATAGGTAACTTAATTGTTGCAGGTTTAGATAACCTTTGGTAGTTGGAATCATCACATCTTTGATGATGATTTGAATGAAACATTTGGGAGCTGGGGTTTATTGAGCCATTATTGGGCATAATTCTTCCCGTGTTCCAAAAATGGAATACAATTTCCATGTATGTGTTTTATTATAATACACTATATTACATTAAGCAAAATTATTTTTATGGTCTAACCAAACGTATGTGTGTATGTGGAACCGATACTATATTCCTCTGTCAATAGTATATTTTCAATTCACTTCCTCTTTCCTTCTTCTCACTTCCTTGAATTTCTAATAACACAGTGCACAGCGTTTAGGCTGTGCTTTTATGAATCAATCAGACAGGCACTCGTTCTAGTGTAGTGTATCGTATGGTCCGAGATGTTCAACTTTCTATTTACAGGAACAGATTTGTATCTACTAATTTATGTTGATTTTCTTTTACCGCTCATTAATAATAAGGTTTCCTGTCCAACCAACACACTGTCAGTCGGCGAATTTAAAAGTAATCATTTTTAAGATTTATGTATGTCACAGTTTGTTGAAAATTTATACAATATTTTTATCTCTAATCGGAGTTTTGAAATGTTTGTATTTTCGATTTATATGAGACAATTTTTTATTTTGCCACAATAAAAAAAAATACCGCCCAAACTCTAGCAAATATCGCTCTTTTCATCTAAAATGAACCAAAAAAAAAAACATTTCTAATACTGACAAATGGCTTTTGAATCTCCAGCAGTGGTTAGCGTGTTTGCATGCGTTTGTATGTATAACAACTAGGAGTACGAATGAGTGACTCTACACAACTGCGACACATTTGTGGCTTTTTATTCCATTATCCTGTGTACGAATCTACAAATCTGCACAATATCAAACCATACAAAAACGAATCCAAGTACATACATACATATTTATTTATTGTTACGTATTGTTAGATTTGCACTGGTTTTTCCTACAGTTGCCAGTTTCTTTTTTCTTCATTGATTGTGAATTTGAAAATTGCGTAAAATTGCAAATTTGTATTTTATATTCGATACATTGATAAATTGTTGCTAAATGTTCAAAGTAGAAGGGAGAATAAATTGTAAAACAAAGTGTGCCATTGATTTGTTGATTTGTAAATTTCCCACTGGATTTAACATTTACCTTAATTTTCGCTAGGTGGTTGGTTGGATTTAGTGGTTGTGTCGTTGGTTTTGTTCCATAATCGTAGTAAAAACAAGTAAGAAAGTATAGTCGGTCACACCCAACCATATAATATCCTACACTTAGTAGATGTGTGAAGGCAGTATTTTTGAAATTTGCGCTATATAGGAGCTATGATCTATTATGGACCGATCATCTTCTGTGCCATGACTTCTGTGCATACGAGTATAAATATTGTTTGTGTTAAATTAATTTTCGATACAAATTCTTTTAAAAAATTATTGCATGTTAAAGTGATTTTCGAAAGCCTTATACATATGGGAGCTATGACTAATTATGGGCCGATTGTAGTGTACCCTAATACCAAATAAAGATGAGCCACCCTAATAAATAACATGCATAATAACTTGACACCACAAATGCATTTAATAAAAACAAATCAATGAACATTGATTTGTAAAAAGTGCAACATATGCAGTTTGGAAAATTGAGTGACAAATTATTAAACTCAATTTCCCAAACTCATTGTGATTGGTCAAGAAACATTGTAGGGGAAACAGAATAAGAATTAAGCATAAGATAATTATGTATAAAAGGGGGCTAACTGCCTAAAATAAATCAGATTCAATCTAGACTTCAAACTGGCATTAACTGCCTTGAAACTCTTTCATTTTGAAATCTCCTTTAGGCCTCAATTCTTTGAGATCGGCTAAAGTAAATAGCGTGGCCAATGGCAAACTGTGCCGGTCACAAAACAACACAGCACTTTACAAATATAACGAACATCTTTACAATATATGAGTCGAATGATTTCTGTATATATGAAACATATTTGTTTCGAATATTATTTGAATACCAACATTATTAAGAGAGTTATGCTCTTTAAAGAGATTTTCGAAAGTGGGCCTTATATGAGATTTATGGTAAATTATGGACCGATCTGCACACAATTTTTAGATGTGATTAGGCTTCATTTAGAACTTAGTTTTGGCGATATTTGTATGGATATGTGCATAAGTCAAGCATTCATGAACGATTAATCTTTATTTCGGGAGGACATTTGTATGGGGGCTAGGTGAAATAATTGACCGATTTTAACCAATTTCACTGCCAATTGTCCTTGGGCCAAAGAAACGTCATGTACAAAATTTTATGGAAATATCTTCAAAATTGTGATTTGTACTTTGCGTACAAAGTTTCCATAGACAGCCAGCCAGACAGACGGACGGACGGACATCATTAAATCGACATAGTCGATTGGTATACCATAGGGTGGGTGATGGACCAATATTTTTGGGCGTTACAAATAACAGTACAAATCCAATATACCTTTACGCTATGGTGGTGTAGGGTAAAAAAAGAGGAAAAGTACCTTTAACGAGCATTGAATTTTTTATGATTTTAGTGGTTTCTTTTGAATCAAACAAGCCAAATTGTAAAGTAATTGTATGGATTTTTTTGGGTTTTTAAAACTACTACAATTACTTTTGTTGGTGGTATTTTCATATTTATCAATTAAAAAAAAATAAATTAATGTTTTAAATGTATTTTATATCAAGAGATTAATAGATGAACTGCCAATTTTTAGAGAACTTTGTAAGAAGGTTCTAAATAAGACATTTAAAGAAAGTCACTTAATGTAGGTGTTAGCTATAGAATATATACGCCATCAAAAATCATCGTGAATAGTAGTGCTTCGAATGGTTTTTCGATTTAAAATTTAAATCTTGACTTTAATTTTTGCCAAATATTTTATAATATTATCTGATAGATAAACATTCTTGAAAGTATTAAAAAACATTACAAGAGTCAACATTCTAAATAGAATAGGAGAACATTTTACTGTCTATAACATAACAGCTTTATATGAAATCTTATCCATTTTTTAACACATGAGTAAGTAAACAATATCGTTTTTTAACGAAAAAAATAAAAGGATACAGCAAATAAACTTGTCTGTTTTTTTAGTTTTGTTTATCCGGAGAAAGTCTTTTCTCATCTCATTCTATTATTTTGTCTATTTGCCTGCAGTGTGACTACTCTACTCCTAGAAAGTAAATAATAACATAACATGTCTATTTTGTTGTGTTGTGTTTTGTTTGATGAACAAACTTAACTCAGACATCACGTACTAAAGATGTCATTTTGCGGTTTCAAATAATGTTTGACTTTGAAAAACTTTCAGCAGTGTATTGAAAAGATGATTTGAAATTCGTACAACAAGTAAAACTTTATTATATTGTTAAATAATCATGGGTCTGTCTACAAATGAAAATGAACTCTTTCTCATATATGTATGACATATCGTTACATAGAGTAGGAAAAAGGCAACCCAAAAAATTAATTTAAATAAATATTCCAGCAAAAACTTTAGTACCTTGAATAGTTTCATGTGTTTACCGGCTACTTTCTGCATGAACTTGAATAGATGCAATAATTATTAATTCTTAATTGGACGGTACTACTTATTATGTAATTTAGCGTGATTTTGTAAAACATTCGCCACGCTTTACGCCACAGTCACTTTTGGCAAATATTTACCTCAAAAGACGTAACCACTAAATAAAATATATTTAAACTTGTTTATTTATTTAAAAAAAAAAACATCGTTTATTTAGGTTAGGACACAACAAATATTTAGTTTTATTTTACTTGATGCTGTTTGATCTTGCAAAACTCTTGCAAGAGTAAACAACGTCAAATAAAAAGTGGTTAGGCTTTTTTGAGTAAATATTTGCCAAGTGTGACCGTACCTTTAAGTTATTGATAATATAGATGGTGATGAAATATGTATCGAACTTTCAAAACTCCAAAATTCGATGTATCTGCACAAAAGTATTAAACGAGTAAATTGTTAGGTTAAATATAGAGGCGACTCAGTTGATCTTTAATTATGGCAGGTTTCGTCAAAGTTTGTATTCTAAAAATTGATAAAATGTTCAATTATTTTGAACTTAAAACGGTATTCATGTTGAGAGATTGTTCCTATAGCCATTATACAGGGTGATCCATTTAGCTCATTTAGCTCTTTTTCTTATATATTTTACAGATCATGCGTTTCAGTATTATTTCAAATTATAATTATTACAATGGATTTATTGAGAAATTATCAAAATTCCTACCAGCCCGTTCTTTACGATATACATATGTATTTATGTGCTTTTTTGAAGGAGAGTCTGAAATGTTTCATACAGTCAAACTGATTTCCGTGTAATTGTCAAACGCCATTGACGAAACATTAAATGAAAATAAGTATTTTAGGTGACGATATGTGCATTCGAATGCATAAGTATTTCTATGAGTTGTTGTTTATGGTAAAAGACACGAGTCTGTATCTGTGATATACACAGTTACATGTATGTAAGTATTAAAATGTCAACATTGACAAGGATATTAAAAATCCACGACAATCTTGTAGACTATAAATACATAGAAGCGATATTTTTAATGAATAAAAACCGTATTGGGTTTAAATACAACGATACAATACATTTTGCATTGTTTCTAATTGTATTTCAAAAATGTTCAATATATATCTAAAATTCAATTCGAATAGCAATTAAAAAATTGCCAATTATATAAATTAAAAGGAAATTCAGAAATACTTTGAGCTATATTTCGAATTTTAATGTTGGGTCTGTTAATTTTAAATAAGTTATTACTCAAAACAAAACTCAAAATACAAACTACATGGCTTCTAAAAATTAAAAACATAATTGTTTTAATTGTCTTGTCACAGACTACACATGTAGCTTTGCTCTGTAGTATACTTAATTATAATAATTTCCTTTTCATAACTGTTCAGTAATAGAAGTATTACATTTCTTACCAATTTGTGTCATTGCTTTGCTTACAACAAACTTTTATTTGAAATGGCCACAAAAGTCCTTCAACTAATTGAAATTGACAAAAGGAATCTTTGTACAAAACTCTACTTTAACAAGTTAGAGTGCCATATTCTGTGCTGTGCCGAATCTTAAATACCCTCCACTAAATAATAATAAGAATTACAAAACTACACTATTGCTATGACTAGAAAATTCTTATTCAGTGTTTCTCATTCAGCTCAAATTTATTAAATATATATTGTTTGAAAGACAAGTTAACGTCCAACAGAATTTTTTTCAATTGTTTTAAAATTTTATCTAATTTTTCTTGATATAATAATAATTGATGTAATTAACAATTTTTATCATTATTTACAGAGGTTGTCTGTTTATCATAGCAAACTCATCTGTATTGTAACAATTTATAAAAGTAAAATTGGTTCGACAACAGGTTGAATTGAGGTTGAGGTTTATTTTATTCAGGTTAACTTTGCTTACAAGATTTTAATGGTTGTTATAATGATACTCGAAAGTTTACTTTATTTGGAAACTATAGACAATTATGGACTGGCAGCTACAAAATCCAATAGTATAATTGCCGTATGACCGATATTATTTGGATTACTGATCCGTACAAAATGTTGGTTCGATATCGATATTTATAGGTCCTCATATGGGGATTATGGCCAATCATGGACCAATCTTCAAAAAAAAAAAACTTTACAGAAAATTTTATGCATATGAGGATATCAGAAAATTCATCCCATCCCATCCCATTTATCCTAATTTCAACAAGGTACCGGAATTTTTAAGACAGATATGAGTATTTAAGTAATTTAACTTTATATGGAGCAGCTGGCCAAATATGGTTGTATATTTACAAAATCCAATAGTTTGATTTTGGTATATACTGACATTATCTGTGCAAAGTTTTGAATCAATAGTATTATATATAACAGAGTTATATGTATTTGAGTAATTTTCGGAAGTGGATTTTGTCTGGATGCTGTGGTCAAGCATGGACCGAAGCAATCAAATTATTGTTTTGTCATTTCTTTTTGTATAAAACTTATTTTTGCTCAATTTTGTTTAAATATTGATATTATAGGCATTTATGAATTTATCATTTGCCATATTTCGGGAATAAATTTGTATGGGGACTATGAGAAATCACGGACCGATTCCTACTATTTTCAACAAATGTGGTCCTTTTATTATAAAAATTACTTGTGTACAATATCATGACTTTATTTGCAATACGAGTATATTTAAACAATTTATCAAAAAGTTTGTTCAAAATACAAGTATACATTTAGTTTGAGGTTGTCTAACATTTTTATTCATAACTTTAGTAATACGTCACCGATTTTGTTGATTTTCAATACCAAATTTCCAAGGAGAATTATAAACCATTTATTTAAAACCTTATTGATTTTGATTGTATATTTTGAACGTGAGAGTGTTTTACATAGACAGAATCGATTTATAATTTTTATAAGGAGCAATAAAATATATACTTTGTTGGGTATCTAATGACTATTTCTCAATGTTTCACACGGAATAACACACTTATATATACCCTCAATCACCACTAGTGGTAGTGAAGGGTATAAAAATAAAATGACAAAACACTTGTGCGTCAGTGAAGTGGTTACAAGTTTCAAGCGCCATGAAAGCCACAAATAACAAAATAAAATGCTAAATACAAGAAACTAACATTACAACGTAAATAGATACAACAAAAATTTATGAATTATAATAGTATTTAACAACAAGAGAACAATTAAATAGTTGTTGCAGTTGTTGTTTGTGCGGTATCATATGGCTAATGAAGAGGAAATTTATGAATGTTTCTATATTTGTTACATTACAGTCTAGTACATCAGTAAAGGGTCAACTAAAACAGACAGTTAGTTGTGAACATCACATTAAATTTCTATTTCTGTAAGATAAGATGATATTTGAGAAATTTAGTTTACATACGGAAAATATTGTATGTGAGTCCAGAATAAAAAAACAATTATTTAACTAGTTATCAACACTGACTTTCAAAACACCCTGTATGTTTATAAATATTTATCCATATATAGATGATAGATGTAAATGTAAAAATGGCAACAATTTATACTTACAATTCCAAAAACAAAACAAAAAAAAAACAAAAATTAAAACTTTTTATTACACTGTCTAGTTGTTCTGTTGTACTTCTAGTACTCGTTGTAGTTCTTGAAAAAATTAAAATGTATGAGGAAGGACAGACACAAAAATTGCTAAATAAATATGGACATACAGACAGTAAGTCTGACTGAGTCAGATGAACTACTGATACAAATTAAATGAAATATACAACACAATAAAAACTTAAAAGTTGTTTGTTAATGAATACTTAAAATACAATTTGGAAATACAATATCAAAAGAATGTAGTTGATCGCGGTCGATTTTATACTCCACTGTAATTATGGAAAATTAATGGTTTAACTATTATACTATTACAAAATCTTGCTTATTACGATAGAACAATAATACAGTATGACCTCGGTTACTGCAACCCTCGATGAGCGCAACTCCTCGATTATTGCAACAACAACTAAAATATATACATTATAGACTCAGTGTATGCAATTTGGCAAAAATTTGTGACTCCGTAAACACAACTTTTAATTTTGCCGTCAGGTTGTTTGTTTTTTTCTTAACTAGTCTTTACGGTTTTCTCAGAATATACAAATACATACATACTATGTGTGAAGAAATGTTGCCTTTAAGTATATTTAGAGCTGAAATTCTCAGTGAACAAGCAATGATTACTTCAGTGTATGATTATCTTTATGAAATTACCCCCGACATTACAAATGAAGAAATTAATGCTTGGATATTTGGAGAAAATAACTCAAATTATGCAGCTGAAGATGAAGATGTTGAAAGCTATGAGGAAATTGAAATAGCATTGTCCAGGATTTGCCTAAAATAAAGTCCAAGGATGCCATTAATTCATTTGTATTCAATGGGCTGAAGAAAATCGGCTTAAAAGAAGTTTGCAGAAAAATATTTCTAGTACCAAAGAAACAGTTTAAAATTTGTTACTTCTTTTAAAACTAGAGCAAATGATTCATTACTCATATTTTGTACATAAAAATGTGTATTATTTTCATTTTCGAAGTAAATTGATAACATTAAAGTTGTTTTATTTAAAAAAATATATTAATTATGCACAAAATTATTTTTAGGACAATATAAACTAGATATTGTTTGTATATAAATACTTAAAGCAGTGTTTATATATGTGTGACTCGGTCAATGCAACAACCGAGGTTCTTGCAACTGCCTTGGTTTTTATTAGTTGCAGTAACCGAGGTCATACTGTATTCTTTAATTTGGACAGAAATATATGTATACTGAACATTTGATCAATATTGGTAAATATTCCAGAGTCTATGAATATATTGTGGAAATTTTGGTATTTTTCAAGAATAGAGTCATAAGAAAAAATAGAGTCATAAGAAAAAATAAGAAATGATGTCCTGGACACTGATAAAGAAAGTGCGATATACAGCCATGTCACAGAATTTAATTCCGTTCGGAAGTGGAATTGATTCCGTTTTTTGCTTTTATAGAAAAGGTAAAACGAAAAATTTTTTCGTAATTTATTTTTATTCTCGGGATACTTCCTTGTTAGACGTGTACCTACCTTTAATAATTGTTATTAAGTAGATCTTTTCCGCACTCGGCTTAGTGCTAGTCCCCTTCCAGCAGTATAAAGATGCCAATTCATCAGAAAACACTTTTCGAACAGCGACTCTTATACTTTATGCTGGTCCTTCACCTTCTGTTTTTGCAATGAACTGTTTCTGAAATTTTGTTTTTCCAATTAAAAATGATTTTTATGCAATGTTTTATAATTTTATGCCATTATATATCGTTAAATATCGCAATATATGAAACTGAGTTTATTTTTACAAAGTAGCGCAAAAGCAAACTTCCAATCAGGCGATCTTGCTGGCCAGTGCAAATCGCCAAAACGGGAGATTAGGCGCCCGGGAAATGCATCCTTCAGTATATCGGTTGTGGCACGTGCAGTGTGTGCCGTTGCACCGTCCTTTTGGAACAACATGTTTTCCAATCCCAATTCATCAAGTTGTGCAAAATTTATAGCATTTTCTGATAGGAGGATTACTTTTGCGCAACCTTGTATATAATTATATCGTAATATATTATAATGTGTGTATTATAAAATAATTTTATATAAATTTTAATACTTACAAATTGTCTTCTTGCACTTCGTAATCAAATTTTTCTATATCAGCTATAGCTACCATAGGAAATTTTCGCAGATCACTTTGTTCATCAATTAATACGTCATCGTGGTGTTTTCTATTTTCAAGCTTAACTGCGCTGACCTCTTCACTCAATCTGGTTAATCATTGCTTATTTCCGTCCTTCAATTCTTTAATATCTTTTTTCATATCCGAGATTTCCGACTTCAAAGATTTAACTTCTTCGAGCAATTGAAGTACAAGATTCTGAAGGTTATCGGTATGAGAAACATACAACATTTTGCACTAGAAAAAAATTATTTTGTTTAAACGAAAAAACAATTGATTTGATTTTTTACTTACAAGTTGTTAAATTGCTAGTTGGTGTGTACTGAAACTCTACAGAGTTAAATACATTATTCTACGACATTTTTAAGTAGGAGTTTGAAAAAGTAACTGTTGTCTAACGAGTCACGCAGACATAAAATTTTTCCTTCTCTAATTAATAAAACTTTTTTATTTATTTGATTTATAGAAAACTTAATTTTTTTTACCAAAAACAATTATTTATTTTTGAATCAATGAACAAATCATGGTGCAACTATACAAGGTGAGTGCAAATCGACAACAAATACAACATAAAACAGAAACAACAGGCATTTTGTTTGTGTAAAATAATGTACTACTGTCAAAAATACTTGAAAAAGTATTACTTTTGACATAAGTAAATTGTAAACAAAGTCAATCAGCTGGGCTACTGCACTCACCTTGTTTAGTTGCACCATGGACAAAATCTAACAAACAAATTATATTTCAAAAGCTAAGTATAACATGTTTCAAATTTATTTTTTGAACAAAGTATTTTTATGTAAAGTAAATTCAAAGCCCTAACAATGTCCCCCGTGCAAATCAACCTGATTCAAAGTTGTCTAATGTTTAACTTGCTAATTTAGAGATATGTAGGTCGACGTATAATGCCTTTGTAAGTTTTGATTTCAGCAAAACGAATCGAAAAATCTTTTGCGGTTAAAACTTTCAATATACGTCCTTTTAACCATTGATATCTAAGTATGATAAAAAAAATAGCACAAGGTCATCAATCTTCAAAGGAATATGTTTGTCTTTCCATTTAGGTATTTGAAAGAGCTGGGGTATTTCATCATCTAGATGAGCAAAATATTATTCATAAATAACTTCAAAACAGTCATATTTCAAACACCTGTATGATCCATTTTCGGTTGCTGTATGTTTTATTATTGTATTTTCAATAAATTACTTTTTAAGCATAAGCACGAATCATCTTCATCTTTTTTGATCGTCAACAGTACTCGAGGAAGACTTAGTTAGGTGATTTTTGATAAAACAATCTTCCAAATGCTAGTAGAGAATAGAAGGTTTTGAGTGGTATGACGTGCTACTAAGATATCCTATCTGGGAATTAATTATTCATCAATTAAAAAAGACTCTGTTCCCAATGTGCAGTTTTTATATTGTGAAAATATATATGTAAAACTACATGCTGTAATAAATTCCAAATAACGAATTATGGTAATAAATATGTATGTATATATACTTGTATGCATGTATGTATGCATATACATACATATTTTGCTGTAATTTTTTTAATTGGACATTTTTTAATATACGCTTATACTACTTGTGCATGACGAGTAAATTCAAGGGGCATGGAAATTTAACTATGAAATAAATTGCATAATTAATTACTCAAATTTACAGTGTTTGTTTTGTTATAAACATGGTCTGTATTTATATAATAAAGTGGTCAATTTGTTGCGATTTGAGCAAATTAAAATATAAAATGAAATTATGTAAAATACCAACTAAGAACAGAATTTAATAAATATTCGCACACTAGGTTATCCAAATTAATCGAATTATTTGAATAATTGAAATTGTTTAAATGAAGTAAGAAATCAAGTTTTTCTCTTCAAGTCGAGTCGTATTGTCTAAAGACCATTACTTACATACATTATAATATCAATTCAATGTAATTATCAATGTCAATACTGTCATACATTCATTAACACCTTTAATATCCTTGTCTAAACATAAAATATATCAATAACTAATATAAAATAAAATACAATTGTGTGTGCCAATATTTTAGTACAATGCCAATTTACTGGATAATAGAACTACAACCGGTATTCTCCTTAAAATCTGCAGTATGCAGTTAGAATAATATCTGTTTAATAATTGTATCAGTCAGTCCATGTTCCTAATGTCCTATTGAATGCCTAAGGCCTTCTTGCAGATATACGAGTACATTGCCTTCGATTCAATCAGACAGCCTGAACATAGGAATTATTTATCTTCTCGTAAACAGTACAAATTAAGATTTGCTGTTGGTTATCTACGTACTACGGAGGTAGTTTTTAAATAGCAAGAACTTAAAATGTACGAATGTCTTACGATTATATTTTATTCGATTATTGTACATAAAATTATTCGAAATATTCGTTGTTAGAAAATGGTAATTCTGAAACTATTTGAATAATTATTCGTAAAAATTGTTCGATTAATCGAGCGAACATTACTCGTTTGGATAATCTAAATAGTATACACTCAAATAATATTACAAGTACAACTCACTAAGAAACTTCTGAAACTTGCATTCAAGTAGATTTTTGAGTGTATTTCAGTGGCACCAATTGGCCTTAAGCCAAATTAAACTGCAGCACTACAAGGGTCTTTAAAAGAATTTTGCAGTGAAACTTACAACACTCACACCGAAACAGAAACAACAAACACATATACAGTTTAGACACAAATACATTTGTATATTTATTTATATGGATGTGTATGTTCATGTAATATGTAATTTTGTAAATATGCTGCAAGTTGTCAAAATAGTAAAATATATTGCTGCTGCCACAGTAGTCAGTCGTACATTTTTGATGTGCTGTTTATATATGTCGTGTTGTTTATGTATGTATATGTTGTTGATAAAAATCATCATGTTGCTCTTTCTACTATGTTCTTGTTGTTGTAATCCTTATATGATTTGTTGTAACAAATATGCAACTTCCTCATGTGTCATACACATACATGCATGTCTGCATGTACTTGTATGCTGGATTTGGTGTTTTTAGCCAAAGTACATTGACACATGTTTCTTGTAAAATATACACAACAACAAAAGCAAAAAAAAAAATCTACAAATACATGATGTATAGTGAAGTACACTAGTTTTCCCCCATCTGGGTCATACTGTGATAACTTGAAAGCTTAAACATTTTACTTGTTGACATATCGGTATATATCTACATATATGTATATATATTCGGTGAATATTATCGTCTTTCTGAGATCACAATTAAGAATTTAAGGGATTAAATTGCAGCATTTGTGCTTCTTAAAATCTCAGAGTAATTTTGAGAAGATTTTGCATGCTGATCGTTTTGTTTGCAAAATTTGGCTAGATATGCATTTACGCACAGTGGTTTAGTAATGTTTTATTTTAGAAATAATTCGGTATCTCGGGAACTATTACAGTTATCGTAACGAAATTTTACATGGTTGGAGCTGTGGTGTCTTGTAGTTTATTAACAGGATGGGCAGTGGTTGATTTTTTAGATATTATCAGACTACGGAGGGTGGAAAAAAATTTAAAATATTAGCTATATTTTTGATAACCTTTAAATAAAATTAAAAAAACTTGCAAGCAGTAAATGCGTGTAAAATAAAATTTGACTATCCAAAATAAACAAATTTTGAAACAAAAATTTCGTTTTAATAAAAATTCTAAAGTCAAAAAAGCAAAATCTAAAAAGCTCCATATTTGTATAGGCCCATATGTTGCTTAAATACACAGAATGTGTTTTAAGGTGGATTCACCCATTTGTTCTTAACAGAAATTTTTTTATTGAGAGTTGTTTGCAGCACGATTCGCCCATTTCGAATGATTTTTCTGAAAAATCAAATCTGCCATAAGTAAACAAAATCTATTAGTTTTACAAGTGCGGCCATTGACTTATTTTGCTTTGAGTTTTAGGTGTCGAAATACAAATATTAAATTATTTTAAAGTATTGTGTATTCAAAATCACAGATATAAATTCAAAATGATTGAAAAAAGAAAGTTGCTTTTGATGATGGCCATGGATATACATAAGGCATTGTTATTTGTATGAAAAAAAATGCAACCTATTGGCAACTCAATTCATTTTTGTCCAGAAAAAATATAAAATTAAACCAATTCAAGTTCGTAAAAAATATTTTCTCTCTCTCAAAAAGAGAGACGTCAAACTCCATATAAAAAAAGTGTTCGAACAAAATTTTGGTTAAGAACGAATGGGTGAATCCACCTTTACTATCACATAGTAATTAACGCCACAGTGGGTACTTTTATAAAAAAGCTAAATTTTGGAATACATTTTCCCGGTTTACGAATTTCGGTATTTTGGAATAAAAATAGTAATAACTATAATGCCCTAGATTTAAGAATATTTATCTCTATATTAGTTTTAAATTTTGTTATGATATCTTCAACCATTAAAATTTAACATTAATTAAATATTTGCTTTTCAGAAGCTTTACAGACCTTGCGCTCTTTCACAAATTTGAACGTTTTTTCATATATTGCATGCAAAATGTTGTACAACACAATGGGGGCAGGTTCACAATTTTTTGGAAATATATCTGTCATTTATAAACCGCTGCTCTAATCTAGATACAATTTTACATAAGAGTAGCAAAGGTGGAACCCTCCACGGGTGGTAATGTGGGGGTTGAAAATAGGACACTTTTGACATGTAAATTGTTTAAACGAGTGAAATTTCTTTTTTTTACTCCATCCATGTCCGATTTTAGTAATGCATCGGTCAGGATTTTGACCGATTTTCTTTAAATTTGTTTTTTTTAATTTAAACAAAAATATTTGTCATCAGACATATTTAAAAGCAATTTCAGTCCGAAAATAAACTATTTTAAATTGTAGAAATGGGAAAAATTATCGATTTCTGCATTTTTTAATGGATATATATGTAGGTAGAAAAGATATTGCTCTGAAATATTTTGTATCTGATGAGCAATTTAATTATTCTGTCCGATATCATTTTGACTATTACTTTTCCAATACAATACAAATTTGAATATTTTTTTATAAATTATATGTTTTATTTTGTTGTGAAAACTATATTTCTTGTACAAAATATTTTTCTGGGCCTGCTTTCTAGGGATGTTTCGGCTTGATATCATTATTTAGGTCATTAGTCTTCCCAGGCTTTGAAAGACTCAAAATAAATACATACAGTGTTTGAAAATGCCGATATCGGAAGTTTCATAACAAAAGAAAATCAGAAATAAATGATGAAATTTTTTTTTACCCAACTGTATGAAATGTACAACTGGTTGCGTGGATGACATGTTGACGATTTTGTCTTGATCACGGTTGCCACTGACTTTGCCGCCAAATACATTTACATGTGTGTGAATGTTGTTCATGTGTTTGATGATGTTGAAAGCATACTTTTGATATGATGCAATATATTTTTTTCACGCTTCATTTTTTGCCGAAGTTAATTTTTTTTGTCTGAAATTAAAAATAGTTTTGTTTATGTGAATATTTAGTTTATAGTATATGAATTTGTTTCTTATATTTGTCAAATACATGTGGCACAAAAGAAAATGCTAAATTACAACAAAAAACTGTGAACTGTTGTCAGTACTTGTTGTAGCAATACCATGCAACATCTAATAATGACGTCTGTGTGTGGCGCATTTCGTCATGTTTCAACTAACATGAGGACGATGATGATGATGATTTAACAAATAAATTTACTATCACTTGCAAATTAAGTTTTTGACTGTTTGGCTTAATATTTATAAAATATGACAATACAAAACGTAATAAAATAATAGAAATAGTCGTCGTGTTGCCAAATGAACATAATATTTTAATTAAAATTTGTGTAATTTTTAGTTTTTTTGTTTTACATGATTGGTTTTTTATGTTGACTTTAAAGTGACTTAAAGATATTTGAAAGTTCATGTTAAAAAACAATTTAAACAGAATCCGAGGTGGTAAAGCCTGCAATGTTGATAACTGATCAAAGATGTCGAGACCTAATTTTAAAAATAAATACATTTGTATGTTTGAATGTATGTAGTAGCATCGTAGTATGGTCGAAGCTGAATCGCAATTAACGAATTCACATTCCCCGTTTTGGGTTCTCTTCATTTTAAAAAACTTCACAGATGTCCTTGCATACGTTACAAAAATAAATACTGCATCCTGTTAGCATTTGGAGAAATGACATTCATTATTTACACTTACATAAATATGTACTAGGGTAACCCATAATTCGAATAAGAGATTTTAACTTGTTCGAATAATTCCATCAGATATTTAAAATTAACCGAATTATTCGAAGAATTCCAAAATTTTTAAATAAAGAAAAATAACAAGTTTTTTCTTTCATCAAGTCGTACAGAAATTAGTATCGTTTAAAGCCACCTTTAATAATAAATATGTTCTTTGTCAATTTCAACGTTGATGATAACAATGTAAACTTAAATATGTTTTTCTGCTACACATTCAACACCTTATTCACCACACTCTCGGCTAGGTGGTAATAATTGAAACCAAAGCGCTCCATCTGGTCCAAATTATTGCTATAATTATTGCGCAGGTCTCTAGCAACAAGTTGGCTTTTACAGATTTAAAAAATATCAATTAGTCGACGAGTTATAGCCAAAAAACTGTATAAACAATATGCTGAAAATCGGCATTTGACTGCAAAGTTTGAAGGTCGATTAAAAAAAATTCGAACTGACATAAACAAACGCCGCGATACGGGTCTTCTAATTTAGCCTCTATTTGCACCCCTCACTCTCAGAATCGAACTAACTATTGCTAACCTGAATTTGTTCCACAGTGTTATGGAATTATGGTACATACATATATAGCGACGGAAATCGAAAGCAAAACGACGCAAAGCAACTTGGTACAAAATTTCAAAGTCGACGCAAATCGGAATCAAAATCACGCAAAGCGGATTAAACTTCATTTAGAAAGGCGACACAAATCGAAACGACGCAAATAGGATAGACGCAAATCGGAGCTCTAGTGTACATTTCAAAGTCGTTCAGTATTTTACATTTATATATATATTTGTATAAAATAAGTATCTTTATAATAAAAATTCCTAAAATTCCAATTTTTAGACTTCTGAATTCAAAAATGTCGTTATCAAAAGAAATCTTTAAATACATATGTACATTGTAAACAGACACTGTTCATTCAACATGTCTTATTTTGTAAATAAAATTTAAATTACTCATAAAATTATGAAATATATTAAACAGAAACGTTAAATTCACATAAACATATTTTTTTCTTTTATTCGATTATTCTTTATTAAATTAATCGAATTATTCATTATTCGAAAATTATCATTTTGAAATTCTTCGAATAATTATTAGTAAGAAATTGTTCGATTATTTGAATGAACATTATTCGCATGGATACCCTAGTATGTACATTAGGGCAATAACTTTTTAACACTTTTTACGAATATCAAAAATGTATTGTATAGTCGAGTAGAACATTAAAAGTGATTTATAAAAAATATAATATTTTTTTCGTATCGTATCAGGGATTGGGTTAAAGTTTGAAAACAATAATTTTTATCTCACGGAAAGTTTAGAAAATATACACCTGAGTCAAAGCTGCACACTGTGAAAATTTAAGATCGGTTAACAGGTCCAGCCTCCAATGTATCGCAAACAAATGCTCCTCCCACTTTTCTTTTGGTACGCATTTCTATTCATGCCAACACCATATATAGCAAATACTGCCGCTGTTGGTCAAAAAATGCCCAAGATATAAGTTTTAAAATGTTGGGTTATATGGACGAGGCCACGAAATTTTGACCACTCACAACTATGTACAAGGTAAAAACATTCCCAAAATATGGCGATTTATATTTTTGGGATACATATATATGGCGATCGGTCCAATAGTTAAGACTATGTTACAATTTTTAATTTTCCTTAAAAGGGGCGTGGTCCCACCCACTTTTCTCCTGGTACGTATTCCTAATTATGCCAGTACCATACCAAGTAACATCGACATAGGTCAAAAAATTAAATTTTTGGGTTATATGGGCGTTGCCACCACCTTTTGTACAATCAAAACTTCATATTATTCTTTCCAGAGTCATAGTAACATGCTGTGAAAATTTCATCAAAATCGTCTCAGCCGTTTTGGAGTCCATACGTTACATACATACATACATTCAGTTTTATATATATAGACAGTCTCATTCAGAAAAAATTAAAATAGACTTCAAATGTACTTTAAGAAAATTTTGTATGAAAATTTTGTCTAAAAGCACACTTCAAACCTATTTTATTTTTTATGAAGATATCTTTCAAGAAAAATGGTTTAAATGTCCACAACAATTCTAAAGTCTGGTCAAAGTCTTTGCGTAAAAGAACCTTCACAATTCCTTTGCAACAAAGGAGTAATATATGTGCAGAGCGAGCAATAAAAGTTGTACAAGATATTTATCCATTGTATAAATCACCGCAAACATTAAACTTAAAGTTTATTAATAAATGAATATATTTATGGCTTTGATTAATATAAAAATCTGAAGTTATTGTTGAGGAGGCAACAAATGGGGTGCTTTTCAACCAACAACTACAAATTGCTCGCCAAACTATTCATTCTCTACGATTTCGACATTTATTTGCATGATAGATTAGAAAACCAGTATTTAACGTATTCTTTTCGCGTGGTCATTGCCGGAAACACTCTCACGTACAAAAGACACAGCAAAAATGAACAGAGTTTACAAAAACCAGTTAACAATTTACCCAAGCAGTTTGTAATTGAAAATAGCAAAATCGGTATAGCAGAACCAGAGTTATGGACCAAAATGTGAGACTACCTCCATAAAAATTTTATATTTTTAAAAATTTTTCTTACAATTTTTTAAAATATATTGCAGATATTGCCATGCAATCTTGTACACGTTATTTTTATGATAAAAGCAGAAAGTGTGAGGAAAATAGTAAGAATGATTGCTCATAGCCCCCATACAAAAATCTTCCCGAAATATTGCTGAATTATACATAAATGCCTATAAAAATGGATTATCAATAAAAAATTTAGCAGAAATAATTTTCGTGGAAAGAGAAATCGCAAAACGATTTTTTTTTTTTAGTTCGGTCCATGTTTGACCATAGACCCCATATAAAGTCCACTTCCAAATTTACTTAAATACGTCTAAAACTGGTATAAATAATGCTAAAAGGTTAAAATGTGACACATACAAAATTTATAGGTAAATAAATTGTTCTATTAAATTTTATGGTGGTCAGCCCATAATTGGTCATAGCTCCCATATATGGACCACATCCGAAAAAGCCATTTATTTTTATATATATCTTATAAATATCGGTACCGATTCAAAACTTTGTATAGATTATTTGCATATACACAAAAATCATTCTGCAGAATTTTGTGAAATTCGGTCCAAGTTCGACCGTATACCCCATATAAAGCCCTTTTCCCAAAACCACTCAATAAATCTCTTATAAATAATGGTACAGATCCAAAATTTTGCATAGATCATTTACATACATGCCAAAATCAAACTGCTGGATTTTGAGAACATCGGTCCATATTTGACTACATCGCCCATATAAGGTCCACTTCCGAAATTTACTTTAATACTAAAATGTATTTTACATATACCTCTATTACATTGAAATTCGACGTGAGATATCCTCATAGGCATAAAATTCACTGTTCCATTTCCAAAAAACAATTTAACCCACAAAAATGTCTTAAAAAATACCGTTATCGAACCAACTTTTATATGGATTAGAAATTTTAATCCAGAAATCATATTAATATCGATAATACGGCAATCATGCCCACTTCCGAGCATAACAACCAACCATACAACTCTTGTAAATAACGCTATTGAAATGAAATTCAACCAATATAATCCTAAAATACATAGATCGCATTAGTGGATACTGGATTTAGAAGCTATCAGTCCATAATTGGTCCATTTCTTTTATGACACCCATAAGTCTCTTGAAAATAATGTTATTAAGATCAAATTCTGTTTCTTAATTTGTGGTGGCTAAGGAAAAATGTCTTTTTAACTTTATAAAATGTTAAATTACACTCAAGATTATTATGAAAATCAGACAAACTCTGTAAATTACAGTAAGAATCGGTAAGTACATCATTTATATATTGTCAAAATTAGATAAAATTTAAAAATATTTAACATAAATTATGTTGGTCGTAATATTGTCTTTCAAACAATATATGAAATACTAATAAAGAAAACACAGAATAAGGACATCTAGTCCTATATTCAGTGTAGTTTTTGTATTTTTTTATTACGTTTAGATGGAGGGTATTAAAGATTCGATACAGCCGAATATTGCACTCTAACTTGTTTTTGTTGACGATTTGTGCTTATGTTTTGATTTTCAAGAAATTTGTGCACGATTTTCTTTATTGATCGTCCATCACTGGAATCAAAAACATTAATGTATTGAAACCCGGTTTTTAAAGGAGCATCTGTCCTGTGGATGGATTTTATGCTTTATGTGTCTGTTGGTATCACAATAATTAATTATCTGGAAAGATGGAGACAGACAGGTTTAACTAAACAAATTATTATAAAGTCAGAACAAGTCTTATTGACTTAGGGCCAGCCTCTTTTTGGATCCTATGATGACAACTAAATGATGAGCTTTCAGAGCTATGGGGCATATGTACAGAATATACTGTATTATCTATCCAAACTAGGGATGTCAATCCTGGGATTAAATCCCAATTTACACGAAGCAATTTTTATTGAAAATACTGATACAATTTTTAAAAAAAGAGTGAATGAAGTGTGAATTTGATAATGAGAAAGAAATGTTTGTTATTAGAAATCAATTAAAAACACAACACCTAATAATGTCTTTAATGACATGAAATCAAATATTGAATAAGAAACATAAATATTTGTTTAAGAGGGTGAGAACAATAATTTGCTAAAAATTTTATACACAAGCGTTGATTGTAAACGATGTTTTTCGTCAGCTTCATATATTTATTTATACTTATACTTTATATGCCTTAATATTTTTAAGAAGCTTTTTTAAGATCGAACAAAAATTTTCTATTGCTTTTAAATTAATATAGAAATTAAAGTGGAAATTTTTTGTCAATCTAATATTTCAATCTAATATTTCAATGCAATGTATTAATTGATTCTTTTTCATTGTTGATTCTATAAATGTAAGATTACCCCTCATGCCACCGTATAACCAACGAACCTTTACAGAGCTGCCGCAATGTTTTACCATCTTGGTAATATATTTCTTACTAAAAACTTTCTTCTTGGTCGTGATTTACACGATTTTACCTACACATTTCACGCTGTAATTAACCTCTACTATGTAAGTCTATAGTGATTTTTCGAGTCTCACTTGATGTTTGTCTTCCTATTGTAAAATTTTCACTATTTAACGTAACAACTTAATCTGTTTTAATGATAAATTATGAAACTGGCAATTCTTTGTCCCAATTTACACGAAGCAATTCTTTAAACTAGGCTGATTACCTTTTAGATATCGTGGTGAGGGGAACATAAGACAAGTACACACTTGATTGTACTAGCAATTCGTGTTACTGTCTTATTAGTATTATATATGTATGTGTATACAAATGTGTGTATACTCTCAAATAAAAATATGAGCGATTTAAGCAATAAAAATTACTTTATTTTGACGCTCACAGTATATATTAGCCCAATAAACAACTGATGCTGTATCAATGTATTCAATTGTACATACATACATATATCAATTGTTTTTGATTTGAAAACTATTTGTGAAATAATTTTTTTATGTCTAATATATTTTTGAGAAATAAACTTTTGCACTTTAAGCTGTTTATGTTGGCATTATTTATTAAAGACCATCTCAGCAATTGCTTATCTCATGTAATATTTTTACATATCATTATATTCTTTGATTAAAATTACAAAAGTCATCGCCCCTAACTGCCAATGAATGCAACAAAAACACAGATGATTCTAAGGAAATTTTTTTGTTATCAGACTTATGGCACCTAATTCTTCTTAGTAAAAGCGATTAAAAATTATGTCTAGCTATTTTTATGTAAACAAACTCTACCAGAAGAAGGTATTATATTAATTTTATCATTCTGCTGGTAATATTGTACGAAAATAGTCAAATCAATTTGATTTCTGGGGATTGGAAAAGCCGAAAAATAAACAAACTTGCTGTCGATTTAACTTAAATCTATGAAGACATACATACATATATATAAAACATGTTAATGTATTCAACCTCACCAATGAATAATTTATATTCACCCCTATCGTGAATAAAATTTGTTCCCTTTTATTTTTTTTAACATTAAATTTAAAAAGGGAAAATGTGAAAAGTAAAAAAAATTCACGTGGAATTTTTATTCACGTAAATCGATTAATTATTTGTTAAACATAAATTTGATGACTATTAAATGAAAAACAAAAGATACAAGTGAAAGTGAAAAAATTAATTTGCTGCAAAACTACCCATCAACAATGCCATTCATTAGGTATTATTATAATTTATTAACATTGCAGATAAAAATTAAATTGAAATAAAATTAAATACAAATCTCTATTTATGGTAAAAATACAAATAGGCAAACAACTTAAATGAATATTTTCTAATTATAAACATCAATTGTTTATTCGTGTTTAAGACATCTTATCTTGTTAAGCGCACATGTATGTGATTTTTTTTATAACAAATCAATATCTTTATTTAATTGTTAATAAATAACAAAACTACTTCTGTTTCGCTCAGATGTCAATTATTATACGAGTACATATTATGCTTTTCAGCATGACTATTTAAAATTATTAGCGCAATTCACAATCTTGTGCAAAAGGTATTGCATCATTGCATTTGCAAAAAAGTTTAGCATAATTTTGATCTTGCTGTGTATTTTGTTAGTTAAGAGCAAAAATATGCTAAACCTGTTTGCAAATGCAATGATGCAATACCATTTGCACAAGATTGTGAATTGCGCTATTTTATTTTTTTTTTGTTTGTTTCCCTAACTCATACTCGTGCATATTTATCAGCCAACCATGCATAAATAAATAATTAAAAATCGAAGCGGGTTTCCAAATACAGAAACAGGTGATGATTCTAATGAAATTCACATAAAATTAAAATTTAAAAAATGCGCTAATATATTTATTATTAAAAAATCAAAAAATTTTAACTTTGACTTTCACTTCACTATGAATTGAGTAGTAAAAACAACACAGACAATATTCTGATCAAAGAAATCTGTACTTTCCGCAAAATAAAATTTAATGGAGCTTTCACATGATATGTAAATCGTTTAAAGTATTTTTAAACAAATGGTAAAAAATGGAGCTTAATTTCGTAGCTCAGATAGCAACCTTAGTTAGTATACACTTCAAAGCTTGCTTTTAATGCACATTTTTCTTGATTTGCTCCGAAATAATAAATTGACTTTGAAAACTAAAAAACTCTGTAGGGCATTTGCCTGAACACTTTTACCCAACAAAAACTATCACATTATTTTACTTTATAACAATTGAAAGACAATTACAGCAGTCCATTGAATGACTGGCTGACTGACTGCAAATCCATCGAATCTGCACGAGTTTTTGTTGTCTTTCGTAAAATATTAATAATTTTATTATTAACACATAAACATATATTTCTGTCGTTAAATTCTTTTAATTATTTATTGTTCTTTTGTTGGATTGTCTGTCAGAACAATGCAATTAAATTGATTATAAATACAACACAATAAATAGCAATTTTAAGTACAAATGTAATGTATGTATGTACTTAATTAATTGTTTAAGTGTAATTTTTACACAGTCTTTGAACTCAATTATAAATTTCCTTATTTACGTGAAAATGTAGAATGTTTTTGATTACTGAAATGGGTCAGTTTATATTGACCTATTAAATAAATTATGTAGAAACATTTTTTATTTTACAGATTTTACATTCAGAATATTGCTGTTTATAACTTTGCAAGAAATAAAATATTTTATTATGTATTTGAAACAAAAAAACTTTTGATAAAGGCGTAATTTTATAAAGAACCCTGTTAAATATAAAATAATAAAAATATTATACATTTGTTAAAGAAATATTTTTGAGAGACTAAGCTTCAACTTTAAAGTAATTTATTTTTGTTCTCGTAGAAAATATTGATTGAAATTCTTGGAAAGATCATTTTCTAAACAATTTTGGCAAAAGTTGGTTTCAAACTCCCACCAATTTATTAAAATCTTTAATTCATGTGTATACAATATTAAATAAAAGGTTTGTTCGTTAACATATCAAAATAATTTTTTTTTACTCCGGTACACTTTTTTTGTAGCCAATATAAGAATGGAAGCAAAGATACGATTCAGAAAAAGCACATATTCTTACTACTCCTAGATGGAGACAATTCTTGGAAGCAGTATCGCCTAACACATCTAGCCTGTTCATATCTAATGGCCTAAATAGTAACTTGGCCCGTAAATCTCAATAAAACAGCCGCTTTAATTAAACCTCGTACTTCTATCAGCAACCCTATTAGTGGATCTTGCCTCAGGACATTCATCTAAAATAATGACACTACAAAATGTTGCAAGCAAATTTGATAAGCCAGAAAACAAATTGGCTATTGTAGCAAATGTGTATTTTTTTCGTAAATACCAACGATGTTCAATGAGCGGTTAACATTTTTATTAATATTATTACCAACTTTCTGAAAGTATCTACAGCCCCACTCTCCTTAGCAAATTAAGAACATTAAAAATTTTCCGAAAATATAGAATATCGCGGCCTCCGAGTCTGAAATTTCAACTCAACCAATGTCGAAAAAGATTACGTGCCTACTTAAAGTTTTATAAGAAATCAAATCATAGAAACAATCCGCAACAATATAAGGCTGTGAAAATATACAATACCCTATGATTGGTCTAATAATCCATCTCAAATAGTTCATACATACTCTTGTGTTACTCCAACGATTATTAATGATGATACACCACCCAATAAAATGTCGGTTCTTTACCGTGCAATCAAAGGTCTCAAGATAAATAGCCTGTTCAAATTAGCAGTCAGATTTATATTGTTTATTTTTAAACAGAATACCAGAAGGTACATTGGTCTTGATCTTGACCGCTGTCTAACATGGAATCACCATATTGAAACTAAAGTGACATACATATATAAAGCTGGAATCTATTGAGATATACAGGCTCCGTAATTCGTGTTTAGCAAATAAGTGGACTGCATGATTGTCTTGTATAAGGAGGTTATGATAAATTTAATGTCAATGGGATTGGAATCTTATTATATTTATTATACCCAGCACCAAAAAATGTCCGTTTCTAACACATCGAAATGTTGGTCCTAGAACCAAGAAGTAATTCTGGGTCCTTATAAGATTCTAATACGATCTGGCCATGCAAGTCTGTATGTCTGTTGAAGGCACAATAGAGTTTCGAAAAAAGGACTTACTTATAACAATGAAAGGGGTAAAATCGGTTCGGTGTTGCCATTTCAGCACTTTTAGTGCTAGATTTAGCATTGTGTTTCTCGAAAATGCATTGAAATTTTTAAAAATTTTGCTAAATGCTTTTTAGCATAATTTGCTTGATAAAAAAACAACAAATTTTTACTATTTTACTCCAAAAAATACTTTTGGAGAAATAAAAAATAACTATTATTAATATTTCAACTAAATTTCTTTCGGTGTGATAAGTAAATGAACACGGAAATTTTTGAATTAATATATGAAATGTAATCTATTAAAACAAGTCAACAATTTTTATGAAGAAAATTAGAAAAAACTATAATTTATATTTGTAACATTTGCAATAAAAAATTGTATTGTTATATTGAAAAAATTTAGCACTTTTGTTTTTTCTTCTGTATAACATTTTAGCACTTAGTTTTTCAAGTTTTAGCATATTTTGAAATTCATTTTCTGGCAACACTGAATCGGTCCAGCAGGATACGAGTTATAGACCAAAGTTTTAGACAACCCCGATATTTTTCATATATATTTTGCTCTTATCTCTAAATATAATGCAGATAATACATATCATGAAATTTTGCATACTTTATTTTTATTGTAGATAGAAGGACAAGTTATGTTGAAATCGGTTCCATACAAATGTCTTTCCGGAATATGGCTTTATGGTACAGAAATGTACCATAGAAATGCAGTATCCATACAAAATTATGCAAAAATAAATTTCATGCAAAGTGAAATCTTAAATGCGCATAAATCTCTTATCAAAATCAACATTAAGTTGAAATTCAACACAACAGTCCACTTATATATAATAATCGTTTCACTAAATTTTATGACGTTCGGTCTTTATTTGACCATAATCCCCATATAAAGCTTACTTCTGGGAATCAGTTAAGTCTTTTATAAACATCATTATCAAGTTGAAATTCGACAGAATCTTAATTATATCCATTTTAGTATTTATTTAAAAATAAAAAACAATATCACTCAACAATAATTCAATAATAAATAATTAAAATTTTAAAATATGATGTTTTAATTGTAGGTGCGTCAAGATAACGTCGACATATCGGGAAAATAAAATACACAAAATTGGGAATTTTCAAGTAAACTTCTAAAAATTCAGAAGGGAATCTTGCAAATTGGCAACAAAAATCGTTGCTGATTTATTACAGAGAACTCGTCACTTCCCTTCAGAGTTCCCTGTAATAAATCAGTAACAATTTTTTTAATTAATATAGACACACTCATTTTTTTTTATAAGTTTATTTATTGATCAATTAATAACAAATTCAACTACAAATAAACAAATAGTTTAGTATACAAGTATTAGTATTACACACTGTTCCCTAATCGAACTCTCTAGCGTATTAAATAAAACATTATACAGATTTCTTTTTTTGAACTTATATAATTAAGATGTAAAGTGATATTCTAGATTATACATATTTCATATGCTATGAAAACTACAGAAGAAACATTGCTTATTTATTTTTTTTTTAGTTTTAAAATATATTTAAATTTGTCAAAAAAAAATAAAAGAAAGAGAGAGAAAAAAAGAAAATTTAGTTAGTAATCCACCAATATCTGTTCGTACTTTGTATCTTTCTATCTTTCTCTGAAATGCTGGTGTCATGTCTCAATTCATTGCCATTAATAGTGCTAATATCAAATGATTTTTTATTAGCCCTTCTATACAGATGATAGAATATTGGGATTCCTTGCTCATTTTGCCTGTAACGATTTTTGTCTAAATATACAAATGCTTTAGGGGGTACGTACCCAGATATTAATGTATTTATAATATATGAGTCATCCGTATAATAAGGAGCAAATATTCGATTATTATTTGGACATTTTGTGCATCTTAAGATGTGATTCCTTATAAGTTTAATTATTTGTGTCTATACACACTCATTATTTCGTCCCTAATCTGTATCGTTTTTTACTGGGACACTTCAGAGCTCGCTGTAATAAATTAGCAAACGATTTTGTGTTGCCAAGTATTCCAGTATTCCAGTACACTCAAAAAAAAATATTGAGTAATCCGTACTAAAATCAATCCGTAGGGTAAGTACGGATTTTCTTATAACGAGTACAAAATACTTGATTCAAGTACGAATTCATCAAGTCAAAAAATCTTAATTTTAGCTCTCCTTAAGAATGGCTGAGATTTATACATGTTCAAAGTCAAATGAGTATGAATCGTACTTAAATTTTTAAGTACAATTCTCGTACAATAATCGTACTTAAATTTTTAAGTACAATTCTCGTACAATAATCGTACTTAAATTTTTAAGTACAATTCTGGCTAAATTTGAGTAAAATATACTTAACTTTAGAAGTGCTTTTTTCTTTCTGTGTAGACTATGCAATAGAAAATATGAATAATAAATGGGACTATATAACACCACACACAAATATGAATAAGGATTTATTTACAAAAATTCTAAAATTCTGTATAAAGGAAAGCCGTTATTTAAAATATAAGGACAAGATTTATACCCAATGCCGCGGACTGACGATGGGGTCACCAGCCTCTCCAGTTGTGGCCGATATCGTAATGGAGGAATTGTTAAGAAACAGCTTCAAGAACCTGGATAGGAAACCGAGATTATTGCAAAACTACGTTGACGACCTGTTTGCGATAGTAAGGAAAAATGACATTGACGAAACACTAAACCAATTAAATAAATTTCACAATCGACCGTATTTGGCTACTTTGGTTATCAGGAGAGGAAATCAGCTAATAGTTGACTGGTATCAAAAACCAACTTCGTCGGGAAGAATTATTAATTATTTTTCGTATAATAATGAATACTGCAAGTAATTTTATTAGAAGAGTGTTATCAATCAGTGACAAACAATGCCATAAAGAGAATTTACGTAAGCTGAACGATATTTTAAGAAAAAAACTCGTTCCCGAAACATATTATCAAAAAACAAATATACAAAAATAATAACAGTAAACATATACCTTTACCAGATGACTCTAATAGAATATATAAATCAATGACCTACATGTCATAAATCTCGGAAAGGATTCAAAATTCGGATATTTATAACAAAGAAAAATATAAAATAGCTCCAAAAACAAATAACACTCTCAGACAACTCCTTTCAAATACAAAAAGTAGAATTGACGACATGGATAAGTCAAATCTTATCTACAAAATAAAATGCATGGGGGACAACACTAACATATGCAACCAAGTATATATTGGGACTACAAAGAACAAGCTGAAAACTAGATTAGCAGGACATAAATCGGATATAAGATGTAGGGATAAGTCATCAACACAAAAAACAGCACTTGCAGCCCATTGTGCAATGAGAGGACATACATCAGATTTTGACAATGTACAAATTTTGCAAATAGAGGAAATATATAAACGGAAATTTACACTGAAAATGTTACCTACACATCAACAAAGTCGAACAAGAAAAGAGAAAGAACTATCGGACCGATATTGAAAATTTATCAAAGAGTTATAGGTTTATAATAAATAAAACAAAATAGAAAATGTAGTGCAATATTAAATGTTTAACTTTAAAGTCTAATTTCTTATGATTGCAACTCATTGTTTTGCAAGTTTTATCCTTATATTCTGTCACAATAGTAAAATAAATTAATTTGTATTATTTCTGTTTTGTGTATAGATCTTCCTAATGATGCTTACCGATCGATGTTAGGCGAAATATTGAAAAATAAATAAATAAGATAATTGATTATAACACAGACCTCGAGCCTGATTATTTACCTAATTTATTTGAAATTAAAAGAAGGTCGCAACAAAAACATATTTAGTTGCCAATTTGCAAGATTCTCTTCTGAATTCCCAAAATCGATGCTATTGTTAGAAGCTTACTTGAAAATTGGCAATATTTGTGTATATTATTTTCCCGATATTTGACTTTACCGGTTTTTTTATTTTCCCGGTTTTTATAGTCCTAAAATCGACGAGTTCTTGTCGACGCTATCTGGGCACACGTCACGTTTTAATTGTTTAATCATGTGTTGAATCGTCACTTTTTAGACTGACAACACCAACCTAATTAAATTGTTTCAATTTAAATTTTACTGGATTGAGTTGTAAACCGTAACAAATATAAATTCTTGATTTTAACAGGAATATGCACGAAATTCTTGTAAATAGCGTTACTGAAATGAAATTCAACCAAAATAAACCTAAAATAAATAAAAATTACGTTACAATATTTTATGACGATCGCCTCATAATAGGCGTTTTGATGGTGGGTATATTAAATTCGGCATAGCCGAATGTAAACTCTTACTTGTTTATAAAAGAGTTTTGTTCTGTCCCAATGAGCACTGTTACTTTATACCATTTTGGTAAGTATAATAAATGTGAATTGTTATTTCCTATTATAAATTAAACTACAATATGAAGTTATATTCACAATTTTAAAATGAAAAATGGCTTAGAATTTTTATATAATAGAATCATAACTCATTATTTTAAAATGGTGATCTCATTGGAGGGAAGCTACAATAGTATATAAACATGTCATTACTTTAGTATCACTGAAACTAGTTGCCAGTAACGACTTAAAAAACACATTGATAGATAAATCACACCAAAGGCGTTATCAGAAAAAACCCAAAATATGTCAATATTAATGAATAGAAAGTAAGCAGTTATATAACAAATAATACCTAAGTCATTATACGACTACTTCTAAGTAATGCAGATAGATCATCTAGTTTATATTCTAGATTTAACAGAAAAACAAACTTCATCTAAAATTGTTAACAGCAGGTTAAACCCGGTATAACTAATAAGTCACAAACTATCTTTTAATGTGATTTACGCACACTGTGCTTTAATCATATTAATATGATAAGTAAGTTGCAAAACAAATTTCGTTTTTATTTTATTGAAAAAATCTTCCGCTAACTTTCACCCTCATAAGCTTCAATAACAATATTAATAAAAAAAAACATTATGAAATAAATGCCCCCAAAAAAAAATTAATAGATCAATTACCAAATTGACAAATACGTAGAAAAATAAGCAAAACGATTTATTTTGGTTGTTAATTTCACATTTAAATAAATAATGCAAATTTGGTTTATTTGAACAAGTGATATGGCAATAAAGTGGAATTTAACAAATAAAAAAGTTGTACATATTTAACTTTATTGGTGGGAACTTGTTTAAACACGCAGATATACTTACATAGATACTCGTGCTCAGGCTCTGTTACTGATAGATACATACATAGATAAATAGTAGTATTTTCGTTTGTATCTGTTTTGTTTTTTGCCTACCAACGAAAAACATCGCAGTTAATTAAAGTTCACAGTTTTAAACCAAAAGCAAGAAAAAATAATTTAGTTATTTTTTTTTGTTTGTTTTTTAAATGTTTTTATTTTTAACAATATCATTAACCCCTAAAGGCTTTTGTCAATGTAGCAGACAGAACCTGCAGTCATATTGATGGCGTAAAAAGTTGCGTTTTACTTTTTGTTTTAATATTTGAACTCGTACAATTGAAAACTCATGTTATTTATTGCAAAAGATAAAAAAGTAATGTATGTACATACGAGGTCTGATCAAAAAATAACCGTTATTTGAATTTTTTTCAAAAAGTATTTATTTATTCATCAATAACTATCTTGTCCCCTGCAAAGTAATCCCCCTCAGATATAATACACTTATGCCAGCGTTTTTTTCAATCCTCGAAACACTTCTGAAACGCGCTTTTTGGTATCGCCAACAGCTCCTGTTTCGATATTTCTTTTATCTCCTCAACCATAGCAAAACGCTTTCTTTTCATCGGTGTTTTCAGTTTTGGGAAAAGGAAAATGTCAGCGGGGGCCAAGTCCGCTGAACACGCTGGTTGAGGCATGATGACGGTTTTGTTTTTGGCCAAAAACTCAAGCACAAGCATCGATGTGTGAGCTGGTGCGTTATCATGGTGCAAAATCCATGATTGGTTTTTCCACAATTCTGTGCGTTTCTGACGAATTGCTTCGTGCAAACGGCGCATAACTTCAAGGTAGTATTCCTTATTGACCGTACGACCTTGTGGCAAGAATTCATGATGCACAACGCCATTGCAGTCGAAGACAACAGTGAGCAAAACCTACACATTTCACCGAACTGGATGTGCTTTTTTCGGTCTTGACTCTTCTGGACGTTTCCATTGGGTTTCAATGTCATAGCCATACACCAATGATTCGTCATGATTTTGAGGAAATCTGGATCGTCGTTGACGATGTTCAACAGCTGCTGAGCGATGTCCATGCGGCGTTGTGTTTGCTCAAAATTTAGCAATTTTGGAACAATCTTCGCCGGCGCACGTTTCATATCGAAAACATCCGTAAAAATTTCTTGGCATGAACCGAACGATATGCCAACATCATCAGCAACCTCTCTGATAGTGATTCGACGATTATTCAAAATCAGTTTCTTCACTGCTTTAATATTTTCGTCGGTTGTTGACGTGCTCGGGCGACCAGGACGTGCGTCGTCATTTACAACTTCTAGGCCTTCCTTAAGCCGGTTATATCACAATTGAACTTGTCTTCTGCTCATAGTAGACTCGCCAAACGCCACAGTCAACATTTCAAATGTCCTTGCGCATTTAATTTCATTTTTTACACAAAACTTAATACAGTCTCTTTGATCCATTTTTTCGAATAGTAAAACATCGAAGAGCACACCAAAACACGACTAACCTTTTTATCTGTCAAAAACAAACTGACAATCCAAAATGGCTTATATAACCAACATTTTTTGATCAGACCTCGTACGTTTAATATTTGATTCGACAAATAAATACAAAATACATACATACATATGTATATCTGTATTTACAAACAACATCATTAATATTGTAACTCTCTCTAGCAAAAAAAAACAAATGCCAGCAACCAAAAAAAAAAAAACCTTTGACACCTGTAAAATTTTTGCAATCTAAAGTTTTTACTGCTGTACAAATTACAATCACGGGAAAAGAAATTGTAAAAAGTCATTGTGTTTTTATCTTTTTGTGATTCCCTATGTTGCAGCAATGCAATATTGTTGCAAAGTTTTTTCTTTCTAAATTGCTGCCTGTAGCAATTATTTTAAGCTTTGTTCGAAAATCGAGCATTTTTATTAAAATTTATTTTGTCAAAATCATTAAAAAAAAAACGATTACCCGTACTTCATTTAATTTATTTAACTGGGGTTTATGATAAAGCTGCAGGCGTGGGACAATAATAGACAATTATCTATTATATTAATTTATATAAAACTTTTTTACTACTTGTATTATCTGTAAGAAAATAAAGTAAATGTGTATAACCCTCTGTGACTGACGTGATTTAGTTCTCACAATTCCATGGACGTGGTGTACACCAGACATCATTTCCAACTGGTATTTCGTAAAATTTTTTAAACAATTTTTATTTCTTAGTCATGAGTGTAAGTTTTTATTAATATAATAATTTTCTAATTAAAAACGGACAATTCGTATTAAATGCATTTTCTTGACATGACAATAATTTGCAAATGACTTTTTTATGTTTGTTAGTGTCTGCTAGACTACCACATCAGTCGCAGAAGGATAAGGGAGGCATAGTTAAACTTTCAGGAGACACTTAAGGTTGTCATTTTTCATCTACTTTTTATTTATTCTGTATAAAAATAAAGCATTGCAGTTTTATAGAACATTTTTACTTATTTGAAAATAATACAAACATATCGGAAGTGTTCTTGAAATCGTATATAGTTAAGGTTGCAAACAATATTAGCATAATTAGTTTAAACATATTTAAGACATCAATGCATACAAATTTTAATTTGAATTCAGGTGCGTCTTATGCAGACGCCACCTGTTAAATCTAAAAAAGTCACATATGTCAAAAATGTTATTATCACGTTTGCTATAATAAATACTACTTCTAAAAATTTTAAAATCTAAATCAAATTAAATTATGCACATAAAATAAATTTTTCGTTTTGCTTTATAACTCAACCCATTCACAAGACTGTGTCACCCACTAACACATTTTATTTTATACATATGTACATGTTGTTTTTTTTTTTTTAAATTTCTTTTCCTCAACAAATCAATGCATAAACTCATAAATAAGCTCATTAAAATAGAAATCACGCTTTAAATATTTTTAAATTTATGGTCTCATAAAGGTTAAGCTTAAATTAATTAAAAAAAAAATATTAAACATAAACGAAACAAAAGCAAAACTGTGTAAATTAGTAGTGGTTAATTGGAAATAAAAATACACTAAAATGCCACCATCAGGTAACAAACCGACGGATCGTCAATATTTCATTTGTTTTACGACATTGTAAATCAACAAAAGAAAAAAAAAATAGCAAACCGCACAAACAATTGTTTGAAAAAGATGCAGAGGTTCTCAACTATTGTCACAATGGATTGTTGAAAATGTTTTAAAGATTTATTAACATTTTGAAAAATAGCTGTATTTTGTCGGCTTTAAGTTTCACCTATAGCCATTCTCAAAACAGCTCACTTGAGTCCATTAAACTGTTTTAAGCGTTAGGTAAACAATTGGTCGAACAATCAATAACGAATTTTTCCATTTCGAACTACGCAGATTCTTTGGCGAAAATATAGACGTGTCTTGGATTCATCATTGATAGTTCCTCCAAGCACGACAGAAATGGAACCTCATAATTGACAGGGCCTGACATTGGCCGAGTAAGTTAGATACTGTCTTCTCCTTCTCATTGTGACAGCTCTTATAGTAATAATTGTACCGTAACCCCCATTTTCCTGGCTTTTGTTCCGAAAGTACAGTGGCTTGTAACTGCTGAAACAATTAGTCTATATTGGTCACGATGATAGCTATTAATGAATTCGACCTGCCTTTTTCAAATACGAGTCAAATTAACATCGTAGTAGAACAAGTGATTTCATTCCACAAGTTCAAACAGTTCTTGCAGAGTTAAAAAAAAGTTGATGAAATTATATATATAAAATTTCATGATCTAGCTAATTATGTAATAACATTATTTAGCACTTGAAATCAAATTCAAATTTATTGGGACATGAAAATTAAATTTCAGATGCTAAACCACAACCTTGATTATGATATAAGATTTATACAAGAAAAGCCTTAGGAGAGCCCAAGAACAAGATGACCCTAAAGCTGTGTTAACATTATGTGTATTTGTCATGTGGAATGTCACTTTTCTACCCATATGTGATTTCATGTGTATGTCAAAATTTGAGTTTTACATACGGTTTATAAATTACATGTTCATATGTTGGTTATGTCACATATATATGTACTTAATTTTGTTAACTCCTTTTCAATTATTCCCTCCATTTTCAATAATAAATTTGTGTAGTTTTTTTGTTTTATTATTTATTATAAATTATATTTATTAAAATTTCAATTAATTTTTGCCGCCACAAAATTTTGGTTATAAAAAACAGCTGATGTCAGATGGTTTGTCACTTGAAAATAGAACTGGTTCTAAATAAAAAATGTCATGTGTATTGCACACAGAGAAATAACACATGATATTGTTTGAAGGTGTTCAGACTATATGTACAAATTTGACATGCGAAAAAGTGACAGTCCACATGATAAATACACATAATGTGAACACAGCCTAAGGTAGTGGTAGTGGTGAAAAAAATAAGAAAAAAAGAAGGAGTTTTTGCCAAATATAAACACCTTAAAAAAATATCAGGGATCGTAAATAACAATTATCAATATCAACATATAATTGTAGAACAGATATTTTGAAACAAAAAAAAATAATAAGTCCATCTGAAACAGTTTTTTTTTTATTTTACGTGTTCAATTGTAATTGAATCGCGTGTGTTTGTTATGCTTCGTCCAACAAGAAGCAACAACAATGCTTCATAAATTCCCGAAAAAAAAAAACATATAAGAAACTGCAGTTGGTCAATCCTGACCATATAATACCGTAAACATGTATATGAGCTAAAACAGTTTCTTTCAAAATTTTCTTTTTTTCTAATATGGAAGCTACGACAAATTATGAAACGATTATCATAAAATTATGTGAAACCTCTTTCTTTTGAAACTTTTTTTTGGATTCCAACATTTGTAAGACATTTATGCTATTAATAAGGTAAATGTATCATCCTATATCATCTTATTTTTATTCAGTATTGCTTGACAATTCATCATGGAGAGTTTCACACCGCTACTACCTCTCCAAATTATTTAAATGTACAGGGTGGGCCAAATTTGACTGACTGCCATTGCCATTGTGGCTCTTGCGGTATGAACTGTAGCTCCATCTTGCTGGAACCATATGTTACGATTATTGAGAACTATCGGACGTAAAAAATTTTCCAACATGGTCCGGTATACCACCCCAGAGACGGTTTGTGGTTCATTAAGCTCATTTTCGAAGAAATATGGACCAATAACTTTATCAGCCATGATTCCACACCAAACAGGGTGTAATTGTCGCTGATGCAATGCTCTTGGATTCTCTGTACCCCAAATTCGGCAGTTCTGTTTATTCACATATCCATTTAAATGAAAATGTGCTTCATCGCTCATAATCAGATTATCCAAAAAATTGTCATTTTCTGTAGCTAGCAAAATCAATCTATTGGCATATTGTAGCCGTTGTGGTGCATCCCTCGGCAATAATTCTGTATTATCTGCAAAAAAAAAAATTAAAAATGCAAAAGTTATAAGCATTTCAAATCAGTCAGTCCAAGTTGGCCCACCCTGTATTAAGAAAACGGTCGTTAAACAATTTTTTTCGTAGGGTTTACATCAGCGAGCTTCCAAGCCCGCTATTGCCAATACCATCAACAAATTTGAGTTTCAGTGTACCTTATTGGATATCTATTCAACAGCTACAATTCAAGACTTGGATGCGATAGTAATGCTGGATAGCAGTAGCAATGTTGGAAAGAGTAGTCAAATATTGGACCTTCCTAATAGATTAGATGCATTAAATTAATTACAGCATAGACGCGGCCAAAATTAAAATAGTTTTTAAAAAGTAAATGTTACATATTGTTATTTTGGGCAGAAATAATGATTCCGCCATCCAGTTATTTTTTACATATTTTATTAAAAATTACAAAAAGTTTTAACGTATCATCGTATCTATATCTGCACTGAATGTCACATAGCGAAGTTGATCACACTGATTTACGAGAACCATACAAATAATCCACAACTTATATTAAAATTTCCTAACAGTGGAATAATTAAAGCCCAATGAGTACCGTTCCTTTCAAGGTGTCTACTGCTTAAAGTCGTGTAAGTTCTTACAGGGTGAATTTTTTAGAGTTTTCGCATTTGATTTAAAAAACCGATAAAATTTAGAGAAATGCAATTATTGCAATACTCGTACTTCTAGCTGTTCTTCAGACTATTCAATAAGAAATGAGCTAAGTCGCTGATCACAAATTTCCGATCAAAAAAGTGGACGATACACTTTCTTAATCGATTTTGATAATAAAATTTAATAATCTGCAAGCGTTGTACATTTATAAGCCAATTCATGGTTAAATTATAGAGCAACTGATCATGTTACATGAAAACATCTGAGCAGCCAAAAGTACAGTCTTGCCAAAAAGAAAGGTGCTAAGAAATAACCCTTTCCAATCCTATTCAATACAATGATTATCAGGCTTCATACTGGCAGATTTCAAACTGTTGATTTTCACCCAAGTTCCCATATTATCACTTATTTATGTTCCAGCTTTAACTGTTAAGGTACCGGGTTGGTATACTATTAGTGTCACTAGTTTGATGTAAGTATTTCGGTATACATTGTGGCGATTGTGAATTATGTAACGAATTAGTCAACTTGGTATCAGTCGAAAAATATCTTTTGGAAATTAATATAATATAGACAAAATTAGACTAAGTAGATATAATTATGCAGATAGTGCAGGAAATTTTAATTGGTTAGCGCATTTGATCATTAAGCATGAGTTGGTATTTGTAGCCCGGATTCGATTCCCAGCCGCTGCCACTCAAACAACATCAGTTTCTGGTAATTATTAGTTGTCTTTCTATCCATCATAACTAATATTTATCACAGCGGCCTCCATCGGTGGTATAGCATTGAAACGCCACCGAAGTAAAATAATTAAATAAAGGCTATAAAATCAAGCTTTAACAATAATGCGCCTACTCACCACCAGAGGCGCTGCAATGCTGCACTAAGACAAACATAATGCGCAATTGCAGAGTTGTAATATAAAGCTGTTTTCTACTTTCATCACCTTTACTTCTTCAATTTATCCTCTTTCCAAAGAAAGTAACGCAATTATATATAAGCATATTAATTGCCTGAATATTACTTCTCTTTTAAAAAAAAAAAAAGGACTGGGTGGTTTCAGGCGCAAAAGTGGTGAATCTAAACTCCAATACGGATAAAATATTATCAGTCTTTTTAACCTAGGCTATGTAACCAATAATTTCAATTAATAAAAGCTGAACCATTGACATTTCGTACTCTATGAGACCCCACTTGATTTTGATTTGAGAATCACTGGATAGAAATCATTTTCAGGCAAAAAGTTCAAGTGTGTTTATTAAAGGTAAATAAATAGTTATTATAATTATATATGATTATGGTTAATTTTCTATTGTTTTTATTTAATATTGTGCATGTATTGATATTTTCATTTTTATTATTGTTTTTCTTAATTACAGCGCTGGTTTTTCAAAGTTTCCTAATTTGAGAATTTGTTATTTCTTTACATAATTAGTCGTAATAAATTAAATTTGTGCTACTTAATATTTCGTTTGTTTACGATGTTAAACGTTTAAGTCTTGTTTAATATTTAAATAAAAATACAATTCCGTTTACAAATATGTGTTTGAATTATTGAACGAGTTCAATAACGAAATAATATTTAATATTTTACTAAAATTTATCAGTTGTTTTTCCACGCTCTAAAACCAGTAGTATGACAGACCTTTATTTTGAGTTTAGTCTGGTTTTCCTCGCCTGGCGTTCATTAACACACAAAACTTAATAAATATTCAATTATTAATTAATGTTAATGCTTCTTTTTTTTTTTTGTTGATAATAATGATGTTTAAAAGTTTTTTATACAATATCAAATATGCATTCTAATTTGAATTTAATAAAATTGAATTTTTTACATTTTATACTATAATTGTGAGAACGTTTTTTTGAACCTATTGAGATAAGAGCGATTTGTAGATTGATTATTTTAGGTTTAACACCTTCAAAATATATAAAAATCTTTTAAATACGTAAGTAGAAATGCTGCTGCAACTATTAGCCATTCTTTGAAAAGAACTTATGATCGGTGGTCGCGAACTTATTAAAATGAGAGTCATCACAAATAACCAAAATATATTTATAAGTGTCTAACTTTTGCAGCTCAAACTAAATAATGAATAACATACTTTTTAACGACAATTTAAATTTTAAAAGCACCTGCATTATTTAAAAGTATGTATGTATGTATGTAGTTTAGTAATTGTTGACACCAGCGCTGCCAACTTTGACGATTTATCGTCATTTTGACGATTTTTTAAGTCAAATTTATTAAAATGGCGATTGACGATTTTTAATTTTTCCCGCGAACAAAAATTACGATTTTTTAAAAGCGAACATATGGTAACCTTTTTCCATAAAATTCAAATTTTTGAGGACTTCAATGTAGAAATTGAAACGTAGACAGACGAAGTTTGTTGGCGAGTGGTTGAAGAGGTAGAGTGTGTAGTACACGACATATTTGGTTAATTTTGAAATAAATTTTTAAATAAAGATGAAGTATCTTGGCATGTAGGTAGAGGAGAACCAATCTAATTTAAATATTGAATATAGTCAATATAATATATTTGTTGAATTCTACGTCCAATTTTATTGAGTTGGTTTCAGAAATTTTAAAACGTTTTGATTTTGGCATTTTAGAAGAATTAAACTCCATTGAACCAAGCGTAGCTTTAAAGAAAAAAATGATTCAATTTTACAATTGGCGAAACTTTTTCCAAATTTATTAAATGGAAAAGAATATCAAGAACTTGATAATGAATTTCGAGAATTAAGTAGTAAGAAATTCACCGAACCCGAAACATTGGCGTTTTGGAATAATGTTTCTTATTTAAAGAGAGTCAAGGCCTTTCGAATTTAAACACAATTTGTTTCGAGTTTAATGGCACTACCACATTCGCCGGTTAACGTTGAAAGAATTTTTAATATTGTAAATTTAAATAAAACAAAAACCAGAAATGCTTTGGATTCTTCAACATTACAAGCATTATTGTTTTTAAAAGATTATCTTAATTTAAAGAAATATTTTTGTTTTAATAAATATATCAATTCAAACTGACTTATTAAAAAAATGTCACACAGAAATGTACCAGAGTAAAGTCACATAATTAATACCAAAATTAAATTAATTATTTTTTTTTTTATTAAATACTAACTTTATTGACATACATGTAAATAAAATAAAAACATTTAAAAAGTTAATAAAAAATGTTTTTGGTATTTTTTAACCTATTTTGTCTTGACGATTTCTTGACGATTTTTTCGTTTTAACTTGACGATTTTGACTATTTTTTTTTTAAAATTGACGATTTCTCAAAAAAAAAAGTTGGCAGCACTGGTTGACACATAATCTGTTATACATATGTATGTATGTATGCATAAGTACTTGTTTATGAAATTCAAATCTCTACCAAATGGATTTAAAATATAATTTAATATCGCAAAATCTATTGGATTTAATTTATCTTATTGTGATAAAATAAAGCCAAATTATATTTAATACAATTTTTGTTAGTTAAATTTTCAATAGATTCTTTTGCGAGTTTTTTATGTTTTAAAACCTAATATTTGTTTTATTCATTTTCGTTTCTATTATCGATTTTTCATGTTTGTTTAATAAAACAGATGACTAAGCAAACAAAATATTACAATTTAAATATTTGTAATAATTACATACATTTATTCATAAAAAAAATTTAAATAATGAAAATCTTGTATAACATGGTCTAGTATACTAGTATTAATAAAAACTTTTGATATTTAATATTATTTTCAGAAAACATTGCACATAGTAGCTAGGTATTATATACTTTATATTTTTTTAGGAAAATTTATTATTTTTTGTATCTAAATTAACCCTTTTGTGATTGCTGTAATTTGATGGCAGATCTTGAAAATACATAACTTATTTAATTTATGGTTAACTAATTAACAGAGTAGATTTTTCAGTTTGAGTTTAAAGCACAGTGCCAGATATAGTAAATTTTTCGTATATGAATTGAGAGGCCGTTAGCATAATAGACCGCGATATTACCACGCCTACCTTAAGCTCGCATCCATTATTCACGAAAACTGATCAAGGTAAAATAAAATTCATACTAAAATTGTATACACCAAACATAGTCAAACATAAGTTTCAATCATATTTGGTCCAGGAACTCATTTAAAATAAATTATCTTCAAAGTTTCTGAGACCATCATGAAATTATAATTTTGTCAGTGGTCAACTGGGAGGAGAATTTTCTGTGTTCTGAGTATGTTTACTCTACAAGGAAACTAGGATAAAATGTGAACAGCTCTTGGGAATATATCGCACCCTATATACAAAAGGGTCACAACTTAAAATTTTTCAAAACTGATTTTTTCCATAAATTAATTCAGAGTACACACCTCTAACTACTGTAAAAATTTCTCTTACGAACACTTTTGTGTTGGCGAGGTTTCCGACTAGCTATTGAGATTTCTCAGGAGGTTCCAATCCTAACTCACCAACTTCGTATTCCTAACAAGAAAAAAAAGGTAAACACAACAAAACAAAAAAAAAAAACAATACAATACCACACACATTTATTTTCTTAGACAGATGTTAGTCTCTCTATATGCCCTCCCAACCTAGTCGCGATTTTTTTACCTTGAAATTCTTCCCGACCCAATGTCTATTTTAGTTAGTTATGTCTATTTTTATGTTAAGTGTGTTGCTTGTGTACGATTTTTGTCTCTCCTGAAAATTTTAGTATTTTGAGTTGTGACCCTTTTGTGTTTAGGGTGCGATATATTCCCAAGAGCTGTTCATCTTTTATCCTAGCTTCCTTGTAGAGTAAACACAGAGAGATAGATAATACAAATGTCCTGCCGAATGTCATTAATGTTTGATTTATGTACATTTGCAATCAAATTTCAAATAAGTGAAGCCCAATTAAATCTACAAATTTTGTGCAGATCGGTCCATAATTGCTTATAGCTCCTATATAGGGCCTATAGAGTGGTTCGAAAAAAAGTTGTGCCAGTCACCCCCTAGTATTAAAGATAATGTAAAAACAATTCCAGAAATAATTTTTTTTATTTTTTTTCCACGCCTACAAATGCCGCCCTTTTAGTATTTTGTTCATTGTGTCGCTGTTTTTAGTCCGATCACAACATTTTGTATACCGGTGTTCATGGCTCTGTAAGGGCTACATTTCTGCCCTTAAACATTTTTTACTACCACGTCAAATTCTAGTCATGACTTTTAAAAACTCTGTTCGTACCCACAATAATGCTAAATAGAGTTTTAAAAGTCAGGACTAGAATTGGTCGTGGTAGTAAAAAATTATTGTAGGCGTGGCATAAAAATAAAAACATTATTTCTGGAATTGTTTTTACATTATCTTTAATCCTAGGGTGTGACTGACACATCTTTTTTTTTTTTGGTATGAAAGGCGAACCACTTTATGGGTCTAGAGCAGAACATCAATTTGAAAAGCATAATTATGTATCTTAAAAATGTTTGTACCCAAATAATATTCACCAAAAATATGTTTCAAATATACAGAAATCATTCGACTCAATTTCATGATGATTGGCCCATAATTGTCATACCTCCCATGTAAGGCCTAGTTTCGAAAATCACTTTAACAGCCATAAATCTTTAAAAAAATTTGGTAACCAAATAAAATTTAACACAAATATGTTTCATTATTACTGAAATCATGGCACCTAATTTTTTAACGGTCGGTCCATAGTTAGTCAAAGCTCCCATAAAAGACCTACTTTACTTTAACATATGTATATAAATCTTTTAAAATTGTTTATATCGAAATACAATTTAACAAACAAATATTTATATGCTCAGAAAGCATGCCACTAAGTTTTTGTGTGATCCATAATAGGCCATAGCTCCCATATAACGCACATATCGGTGTAGGGTATTATATGGTCGGGCTTGACCGACTATACTTTCTTACTTGTTTGTGAATTGTAAAACATATCGATTTAATATTTTAACTGTTCAAACATCAAATAAACATTAAATGTAATAAGATTAGGCATGCCTCCGTTTTACGCTACCGTCAGCCATCTGAATGATAGTGTCTGAAAATGTCGCCTGTAATGTTTCTAAGCGTACGCCCTAATGGACGTTCTAAACTTGAAAGTTTTTTTCACGCTGTCTGACTAAGGTAGAATTCATAATATATGCGTCTACTCCGTTCTGTTTCACAATAGCCAATTTAAAAAGAGTTTGTAGGATTTTCGGATGAATATGATATTACACCATTTCCAATAAAATTCTGCAATAAAGAAATTTGACGCTCATATCGTCAATGAGAGAAATATGTGCATATATATTAATTATAAGATTTAAATAATTATTTTTAGGAATACGAATTAAAAGCATATAACATTAAGAATTGAATTCTGTTTGCCGTTCACTTTAGAACGGTTTTCGGTTTACAATATATAGGAGTGCCAGACGATATTTTGGCTGCAAGTGGCCTGTGATGTGTCGTAAAATTTAAACATGGTTGATTATTAGTTTCAAATAATATTTCTTGAAAGCTGACAAAAATATTTGTTTGCGCATAATATGATAATTGTTTTTCAACTATTGTATGAATATTTCAAGACAAGTTAAATCCATAAGATTTAATAAAAGAAACAACTCAAGAGTTAATCTGCATACTATGCAAATCAATAATTTGATATCTTTATTTTATTATTTTTTTTTTTTTCAAATAACTACAAGTATTAAATTTATCTAATGTACGTTTTTTTCGCTAAAAAGTAAATGTACGAGTATGTACATATAAAACTATTTAAAGCTTACAATATTACAATAGACACTCGTACAATATGAATGAAGCGCGCAACGTTAAACTTGTATTAGTTTAAAACAGACTTAAGATTTGTATTCAACTACAATCAAAAACGCATATTTTTTTTTTTGGAAGGGGTGCTTCTAAAATATTAAAACAAGTCAGAAAAGACTTTAGGCATTGCAGACGAATCTAATATACGAGTACAATCATACATATGTACATACCTCACAACAAGTTATTTACATTATTAATTGATATAAATTTATTTTTTAAAATTATTTTTAATAAAATCTTTAAGAAATATAAATATTTATAAATTTTTTTTTTAGTTAATAAATATTTAAATGCTTTTTATATAAGTTATTGTATTATATTTATAAATATCAGGCCTTTTAAAACAACTTTTTTAGGTTAAACTTTATTTTAGAAAAACTATTTGTTAGTAATTTTTTTATACATATTTATAGGAAAAACTAAATTTTTAAATGTCATCATAGATTTGCTTAATTATTTCTAACTTTTTTTTTTCTTTAACTCCGACAACTTTAAATCTTTAAAAATTGGCCTTGAAGCAAAGCCAAATGTTTTATTTTTTATGTTTTTCACATTTAAACACGTCTACAGTATTCTACAGTAGTTGTTGAAATTATTCGTTACAAAATATGTTTAATATTGTTTATTGCATTAAAAGTGGCAAACATTGGCATTGTGATGCCCCTCGTATGTAAAAAAAAATCAATCAAACAAAATCGTCTTTATTAATTTCTATTACTATTTTTATAGTATTTGTTCGCTGTCACAACAGATTCTTTCTCAATTATCGTTTAAAGTCTAATTAATATTTTCACCTCAACAACTATTAAATCTGGTTTAACATGACGAAGAACTGTGTTACAACTCTGAAAAAAAGGTATTAATAATATTTTATTAATAAATACTAGTAGGTATATAAAATAAAACAATTTTTAAGGCGTCACGCAACAACAAATTCAACAATAGTGCAAAAAAGTAATCGAATACCTAAATCACAATTTAACAAAAAAAAAAATAAGTATTAATTTAAAAACATGCTAAAGAAAATTATAAATATAAAGTAAACCACAATACATATATACATATGCTTGTATGAGTATAAATAAATACGAGTATGTATGTACACACAAAACATTGCTAAATAATACACAGTTGGTACGTATGTATGACAACAACAATAATTACAAACAGAAAGCAAAAAAAAAAAAAAAAAAAAACACAATTATACAATAGCAAACAAAAGAATTGAAAAAAGATCAAAAATTGTCGTAAATACTAAACAAACGCATTATTCTACTTTCTTTTGGCACACAACAGCAACATCGAAAAACGCTTAGACTGAAACGCTGACGCTAACAGCTGTCAACTTAAAAATATTGTCTAGCTACTGCGCAAACTTGTGAAAATAAACAAACAAAAAAACAAGTAAGAAAGTATAGTCGGTCAAGCCCGACCATATAATACCCTACACCCATTATATGTATTAAACGGTTTTTCAGAAATGTATGTAATATGGGAGATATAACCTATTGTGGACCGATCATCCAAAAATTTAGTGTCATGATGTCTGTGAATATAAATATTATATGTGTTAAACTTTATTTCTATATAAATGCGTTTAAAAGATTTATGGAGGTTAAATTGAATTACGGATAGGGTCTTATATAGGAGTTTCGACTAATTATGGACCAACCATTATAAAATTAGGTGTCATCATTTCTTTATACAAGAATAAGTCGAATTTTATTTGGATACCAACATTTTTAAGAAATTTATGGTCGTTAAAGTGGTTTTCTGAAGTGGGCCTTATATGAGAGCTACGACAAATTATGCACCGCTCGTCATAAAATTCTACCATGTTATATGTATATGTACGAAACATATTTTTGTTCAATATTATTTGGATACCAACATTTTTAAGAGAGTTATGCTCTATTAAGTGATTTTTGGAAGTGGGCCTTATATGGGAGCTACGACTAATTATGCACCGATCTTCACGAAATTTGTAGATGTGCTTTAGCTTCATTTACTACTCATCTGTGGTAAATTTTGTTTGCATACTTGCATAATTCAAAGATTTATGACCGGTAAACCCCAATTTCGGGAAGACATTTGTATGGGGGCTAGGTGAAATAATCGACCGATTTCAATCCAATTCGGCCTTGGGCCGAAAAAATATCACTTATATAATTTTATCAAAATGTCTTCAAAATTGCGACCTCGGGCCAAATTACCGCATTCGATATCGAGTAAAACTGATAGTAATTTTCTTATTTGAGATTATGGCATTCGATATCGAGCAAGAAATTTAGTACATTTTATCATAATTTCGATATCGAAATTATTTTTCGATACCATAGCTCATTCGATCACGAATGCGGTAATTTGGCTCCTGTACTCTGCGCACAAGCTTTACATGGACAGCCAGCCAGCCAGCTAGCCAGACGGACGGACATCGTTAAATCGGTATAATTTAAGGTGGGTGTTGGACCCATATTTCTGGGCGTTAAAAACATCAGCACAAATCCAATATATCCTCCCCACTATGGTGGTGTAGGGTATAATCAGCAATCGGAATTTATACGCTACACTAAATGGTATGGGTTAGTGGAGTAGTTTTTTGTGTATGTTGCGTTGGGGATGATGTTTGTAACTATCGTAAATCATATGTAGGTTCATGTTCTAAACTTTAGAGTCTAAAGCGATCTAAAGTTTTCTTCTAGCAAATTCATTACAACAGTTTGGATTTAGTTTTGTTATGATAGTGAGGTTAACGCTGTTATACTCACCAAAATATAAAATCTATATATTCTGGGTCCTTATAAGAGTTTAGGACGATCTAGCCATGGCCGTCTGTTGAAGGCACGATAGAGCTTTGAAATATTAAAATTTTCCCAAACATTCTTTGTTTCACCAAAATGTTTGGTATTGCAAATTGGCAACATCGGTCCAGTAGGACAAAAGTTTTATGCAACCTCAATTGTTTTTATTCAGATATTTTTTTGCTATTATCTTTCATTATAATGCAAATAATATCATGAACTTTTGTACACCTTATTGGTGCACGATTTCTTATAGCTCCCATACAAATGCATTGAAAAGCACTATTCATACATATGTAATTCAGAAAAAATTAATTTCATGATAAGGACAATCATGAAACGATTTTTTGTTTGCATTAGTCCATACTTGACCATAGCCCATCTATACAGTTCAATTTCGAAAATACCTTAACTGCTCATAAATCTCTTACTAAAAACACACTCATGCTGAAATATATGTATATGATTTATACGCATCGAATTTTATGGTGATCGGTCCATGTTTCACAATAGCCCCCATAAATAGTCCACTTTGGAAATAAGCTATATCTCTTATTAAATTCTTATAAAATTCCTTATCAATAAAAACCACTTTATTAATTAATTAAGTAATTAAGCATACGATCGGGTATTTCAATTATGGGCCGCTCTGTTTCGAGAAGTCACTTGCGTTTAAGGGTGTACCTGATTGCAGCTTTCCTAAGTATATGCATGTAGAACAAACATGCATATATATGCATCTGAATATAATTATAAATCTGAGTTGGGTAACGATTATATATACTATATAAACTGGAAAAATGTGGCATATCACAGGAAAGCAATTCTGTCACTGATCTTCTTTAATGAGAATTAAGACTGTCGCATATGCGGTGAACATACAAAGAACTGATGATTCAATAATTCCTTAATATTTCGAGTATTTCGAGTGTTGTCTGTGGCTTAAACGTGATATCGGCGAAGACTAAACTTGGATGTGATCCTTAATAGGAAACTATATCGGAATTTTTTTCGGATTATAACAAATAAAGCACCCTAAGAGTTTCATATCAACCCTTACCTAATTTGTTTGTTGGGACTCGATGTATAAGGTGCACATTATACCGACCGACGTACGACATCATTGTTGGCGAATGGGGGTGCTGTACCTTAATTAGTTAGCGCATTTGATCATTAGGTATGAGTTGGTATTTGTAGCTCACGTTCGATACCCAGCCGCTGCCACTCAAAAAACATCAGTTTCTGGTAATTATTAGTTTTCTTTCTATCCATCATAACTAATATTTATTACAGCGCCCTCCTTCAGTGGCATAGCATTGAAACGCCACCGAAGTAAAATAATTAAATAAAGGCTATAAAATCAAGCTTTAAAAAATAATGCACTTACTCACCACCAGAGGCGCTGCAATGCTGCACTAAGGCAAACATAATGCGCAATTGCAGAGTTGTAATATAAAGCTGTTTTCTTCTTTCATCACATTTACTTCTTCAATTTATCCTCTTTCCAAAGAAAGTAATGCAATTATATATAAGCATATTAATTGCCTGAGTGTTATTTCTCTTAAAAAAAATAACTACGGACTCGGTAGAACATCAATAAAGTCATTGGTCAACAATTTTTTGATTTCTTATGTTTATCAATGTACACTGATGGCTCTGCCATCGATGGTAGAAGTTATGAAGTATATTGGAATTAGGGTAGTATTTAAGCTATTAAGGCTGAGATATCGAACATAAAAAGTTAACTTAGTTGTCTGTCAATTGTTGGATAAGGGATATCGGTAAAATGAATAACATTTCTCTTACAAAAGAACAAATGTAAATTTAGGATACTCAAATCTATTAATACGCGATACTGATCTCCGATACTGATACTGAGAAGAATACGTTAATGTCTGAAGGACAAGAGATCATGATAATTTAAGTTACATTTTCTGCAATGATTGAAGAATTTATCTAAGATAGATTAAGGTTTGATCTAACGATTCATAATGAATTCTAAATTATTATATTTATTATTATTATTGCCCAATAGCAATTTCCGCAGAACTTTTTAAAATTGTTGAAATTATTCACCCCTATCGTGAATAAAAATTCCACGTGAAATTTGTTCACTTTTATTTTTTTAACATTGAATTTAAATAGGAAAAATGTGCAAAGTAAACAAATTTCACGTGTAATTTTTATTCACGATAGGGGTGATTGTAATTACCATCTTGTGAAATATCTGGAGTCCAACAATTTTTACTACACGAGTTTTTATAAATGGGATCTCATCAGACGAGTTCAAGGCTAATTCCGTTCTTTCTCCTACTTTACATTTGCATTTTAATTACATTTTGCATTTGTCATACATTTGCCATTCAAGTTAATTCAACCATGGACCAACCCCTTTGGAGATTGGGGATTGAATGATGCATTTAAAAAACATCTTGTGACAATCTCAGAATGGTGTTGTGCGAATAGAGTCGCTTTTAACGCACGTAATACTCAATGTTGTATATTAACGAGCCAAATCCATATTTATCTGTTTTTATGAGCGTTCTGATGACGTTCTTGGCGTTCTAGGCATGAGCATTCAGTGTTATGTCCGCTGGACTAAACACATTTTTCAAGTGTCAAAAGAAGCGTTCAAGTGCCTTGGTTTTTTAAAACGGTGTAACAAATTTGGTAAGAGCAAAAGATAAGCAGATAAACTTAAAGTCCCTGAGATAAAGTACACTTAAGGTTGTATTTTATCTATTAATATTGCTGTTACAAACAGTTCGGTCTAGAAGTTAAAAATGTAATAAATAACACGATAATTCTTTGTTTTTTTAATTTGTATCTTGCCATTTGCATTTTGGAATGTGGTAATAGATAAAGTTCAAATTAACTTAATACGTAAATCTTGATATGCAAGCCCTACATTAAGCAACGTTTGTAGTACAGAATGAAAATATTACTGAAATATTTATTGCTGAAAATTCAGAAAAAGATAATAGTTTTTAAGAACTTTAAATTTAACTATATTTTAAATATTCTTTGTTTCAGCGAATTGTTTGCTATTGAAAATGGGCAATAGCGGTCCAGCAGGATTCGAGTTATAGACCAAAGCTTCAGACAACCTCGATATTTTCAGATATTTTTGGCAATTTTCTTAAAATATAATGCAGGTAATATCACGAAATTTTGCACAAGTTATGTTGAAAATGGTAAAAATCGGTTCATGATTTCTCATAGCCATAGTAATGTCTTTCCGGAAATTTAAGAGAAATAATCCACATATGCATATATAAAAATCATAGTAACCAACATGGTGGTGATCACCCCATAATTGGTTATAGCCAGTGGTGGTATTCGAAATATTTAACAACCGGTTCGCTTAAAAAAATTGTATTTTTGTCAAATTTTGATAAAAATAACGAAAATTTTAAAATTTGTTTATGTTGAGTTTTCAACTGTCAAATTTGCTCATGAAACAACCGGTACGGAAAATTTTTAAAATTTTAACAACCAGTTCTAGCGAACCGTTCCGAACCGGCTGAATATCAGCACTGGTTATAGGGACCACTTTTGAAAAACAGGTAAATAGGTAAAAACCTAATTAATATCAATATCGAACTAAAATTTTTACCGATCAGTTATATGTAAGTAAATATTTTATTTTTGGATTTTTCGAAAGTGAGTCATATTTGCCACAGTTCCCATATAAGGTCCATTTCCAAGAATATCTGGAATACCTAACAAAAATCTAAAATATATCGTTATTGAGATCACTATTGTTATATGAAATTCATCATAAGACTCAAATACAGTAAAATATTTTAAAACGATCGTTACATAATATCTAATAGATCTCACATCGTTATCAATACAAAATAAAACAAAAATGAATTACATATTCAGGTGGTACGGTGGTGAGTATATAAATTTCAGCACAGCCGAATATAAACTACTACTTGTTAAATTAGAATTTAATATTCATAAATCCATGTACGAGTAAGTTTGAAATTCTAAATTTAAAATGTTTGCAAACAAAATGGCAAATAAACAAACTTGATGTAGTATATAATATGGTCGGCCTTAACCGAGTATAAATTGCACTTGCTTGTAATATTTTTGATTTCTACATAAAGAAGCGTTTTCCAAAAAAAAAAAAAAAAAAATTGTAGATTGTTTAACTTTAGAGACTGACGTATTGTGTGGATTTGTAGGTACTAGTGAATATATGTGTGTGTGTGTGTGTATCTGATAGAGTATCTGTGTATATTTTCGTATTAAGTAGATGATACAGCTTTGTCTAACCACTGTCCCAAGTTACGACAACTAGCTGCAGTAACTGTGCGCTGAACTTGACTTTAGGTAACGCTAGCCAGCGTATCAATGCGAATTTCAGTTACTGACTTTAAGCCAGCGCAGACAGTTGAATTTTTGGATTAATACATGCATAGATGTGCTTTTTAATTTTCAAATTTTGAATTCAATTATTTTTAGTTTTTTTTTTTTTTTTGGAGAAATGAAATAAAGAAGCCCAAAATAATGATAACAATAACAACACACACAAAATTAATAAACAAAGAAATTCAATTTGAATAAAATATAACGTATACGAATAAAAATAAATAAAAAAAAGTAACAAACAAAATAAATAAGAATTCATCTATTAATATTAAAATTGTTTAATTAACCAAAAATCGCTTTAAACAATTAAATTAAAAAAATAATTAGTATTTTTAAAATTAAACAAAGAACGAAAATTACATAAATATTTAAATAAATAATAAAAATATTTACAAATAATGTAAATAGCTGCTAATAATAGAAACCACAAAAAACTATAATTTGCTTAAAACTGGAAATTCAACGCGAAAATTTCCACATGTGAAAATATTAAGTTATTGATTTGAAAATTAACGAACAGCAACAACAAAAAAGTTACGAAAATTATTATTTAATAATTATTTAGTATAAAAAAAAAAAATTGAAAACTAAACTCCCATTAACAACAAACACTTGTTATTATTTACAATTATTTTGATTAAATAAAAAAAAATTAATTTGAAATACATTAAAACATCAGTTTGCTGCCCGATACCGGCAATTGAATGTATTATATTTTTCCTGGCTTAAAAAAGAAGTCACAACTAAAAATTTAAAGGTAATAAAATGTAAAAAAACAAAATTTAATTTTAAAATATACAGTGGCTCACAGCTTATTTTATGTAGTGCATTTTTTTGATTACAAAGCTCCATTAAAAGAAAACTAACAGGAACTTAAAAGAGAAATTGTTGTAATTCTCGTAAAAGAAAAAATGTTATACTAGTAGTCTAACAAACAAAAATAATTTATTGCAATAATGTGCATTTTAATGCCTTAAAACTAAAAAAAAAAAACAAAATACAGTGTTGTTGGTTTTTCGTTTAAATTAATTTTTAGGTTAAAAAAAATGTTGTTCTAACATTTTTAAAGAGACGTACAAATTAAAGTTTCGAAAACGGAAATTCCCCTCAATTATTTTGTGTATATTACTGTTACTCTGATACCGATCCACACACAATTCTGTAGAGAGTAATATAGTTAATGACGTTTGGGGCTGGTTCAATTGTAATTTGATGTTTAACAAATTATTTGATATATTTTGTTGCTTTGAATTTAAATTTATTACTCTACAAGCGCTATTCCAGAGTGATATTACAAAGGTCCAGTCCCTTTTGTGCGCCGCTAGCTATACATACACAGTGGGGAGCATAAATGAGTACATGTGAGTACTTTGTGCACTTGTTATTGCTTAAAAATAATACAAATAAAGAAAATTAGAAAATTTGTGTTGTGAATTAGTTTAATATTTAACATAATAATTTATAAATAAAAACTAAAGGTATCAAATTCTAAGGAAAAATACAAACGAAACGAAAACAACCAACGAAAACACAATTTTTCATCATACAAAAACTTTAGTAAATGATAGTATTTTTATGCGTTGCGACATACTCTCTAAAAACTTCTCAAATTATTAATTTCGAATACTCGGGGTTGTTGTAAAATCTGATTGTTAACAGAATCTGAATTAAAATCGACAAAAAATGATTTTGGAAACCAATATTATCGGTTTCATTTTTGAATTTTTGAATCAAAATTGTTGTCAGAATTTGGCGCACAATATAGGTAAAAATAAAGAATTAAGTGTGATAAAAGAGTTTATATTCAAACATTTTTTTTACATAAATAGGGGCAAGCATAGAAATCACAGACTTATACTCCCTCATAAAATACTCCACACAAATGCGTCATGGCTTGATGCGGATTAAGTGCTATCACTGCTCGTATCGTCATATAGCTGACACATTTACTAAAAAAAATATTCTACATCTACGTTTTTCGTTGTCGTTCATATTTAATTCTACCCACTGAAGAGATTTACATATGTATGTATTTCTTCCTAAAACTTTTAGAGCGCGGCTCATAACAATTGTCACACTAGTTCTACCGAAACTTACGTCTTAATTATTTCTAACTGCTCTTTGGTAAGACCCTTCGCAGCCAATTGAATTATGTAAGGGATATTTATAGGTGGCAAGTGCATTTTAATAATTTCCAACAATTTTTGATAATTATTTAGTCGGGCTCGAGTTCATTAAATTTAATTTTCATTAAATTATTTTTACTGAAGGTAGGAATTGTTTTACAACTTGAAACATTTTTTTATTAAAATTTTTATTGATAATTTTTTGGCTGGGATTCGAACTTGGCTTGTTGAATTTACATATGTTTCGAGAAACACCACTTTCTCTCATCAGAATTCTTTGCTTTCTAACCCTCTGCACCATTGCGGTGCCTGCTAGCTAACAGACAAACATCAATCTTTATCCTGTTACCTGGTGGTTCGAAATTTGCTGTAATTAACATTTTTATTTATTAATTTCTATTTTACATGTTGCCTCCTTTTCTTCAGTTTTTTTCGTATTCATGTCAAGACTTCGTCTCGAAAACCTGAATACATTTATTTTATTATGTTTGTTGTCCACTTTCGTCGACATTTTTTGTGTACTACTTTAAGTACAATTGCAAACATTAGCTTGTACCCTAGCTACTTAAGAACAATTTTTTATTTTTTATTCGAACTGTTAATTTTTTTTTTGATATTAAATTTAATTTTCATTAAATGAATAAATAATTATCAAAAATTTAAAATTAACAGTTCGAATAAAAAATAATAAATTGTTCTTAATTTCTAACAATTTTAATAATTTATCACAACGATACTGCCCAATAAATCCGCGAACCATTAATGTACATTATATTAGTAAAAAATTTTACGCCAAATCATAACATCCACTTACGCTGATTATGCCAGTTCAAGGGATAGCAATATATTTCGTTATACTTTTTCATTACACTCTTCCAACATCAATAAAAAGGTTAATACAGCCTCAGCCATTTTATATTTTATTGTTAAAAAATTTACTACAAAATGTGAACAAAACAAATAAGCTGATTCGAATATTGGTTTTGCTTAAACTCGAAACAAAACAAAACCAAGACAGATTCATGACACTAATTCAAATCAGAATGAATTAGATTTTCAATTCTGTTAAATGACAATTCTGACTTGGATTCTATAACAACCGTGACTGTCTTATTTTTGTTGAACACGCTGCCAAAGGTCGTCGAAATTGTTTGGAGTTAATCGATATTGTCCCAACTGTCTCTTAACAATTGACCACAAATACTCAATCGGATTGAAGTCGGTAGTTTTTGCTGGCCACTGCATTAAGCGAAAATTCTGCTCGCTTAGCCATTCTTTTTCGATTTTGAAAGTGTGATTTGGGTCACCATCCAGCTGAGATATAACTACATCTACTTGATAGACGCTCTTATCTACGAAATTGGGAAGATGTTTACCTTCGGATTGAAAACTATTAAATTTGGATTATTCTGACTAGATTATACGTTCCCAGTGATCTACTGTCAGGTTTTAATTTTTTTCACTCCACTTGCTATCCATCGGCTAACAGGTTTGTCTATACATAGCTATAGAAGCATATTTTGGTGTTAAGCACTTGTCTCTTTTCATTTGCGTTATCATGGGATGTGCGTCCGGATACATTAAGAGCTTTTTGCGAGCTCTAATTTGTGGTTTGGAGTCAATAGAACATCTTTTTTGAACTCACTTCAGTTACTTTAAACTGTTTAGTTCGTAGAATAGCTACTGTTTGTTATTGCTAGAATATTGTCCTATATGGCTCTTGACTGCTTCTTTATTAATTTGATTTGTGCTGAATAATTTGCAAAAAGTGTTTACCACATGAGATCCAATTAATATCAAACTAATGTTAATTTTAAATTAATAAACAAAGCAAACACATACAAATCTAACGGAAAACTTTAATATTTATGTGCGAATATTTTATTTTTATTTTTGTACTAATCATTTATTTGTCAAAAATTAATATTTTCCGTTTTAGTTTTATTTGTATGTAATAAAAAGTGCACAAGCCACAAACATGTAATCATTTGTATGTACTTAAAGCAACCTTTAGTTCGTTTAATCTTTGCATTTTCAAAAGCCATTTTTTTAACATAAAAACCGTTTTTTTAAAAAAAATACTCGTAATTAAATCAAATACTTTTAAAATAGAATTTTTTTCATTTAACAATGTTTAAGAAATGCTAAAATAAAAACTTTTTTCTTTGGAATCAAGTTGGAATTAAAAAAACAATCCAAATGCACATTTAAATCATCATACCAAATGTCATGATTATCGGCCCATATTTGACCATAGCTTCTGTATAAAGTCCAGTTCCGAAAATCACTTAAATACAGATAAATCTATATTTATAAAAGAGTACCGTGACTGACGGATTGAAGCTAGAAACTTGAAATTCAGGTATGAGTTCCTTCTACAAGAAGGGATTTTTAGAAATTCGGTTGTTGAGGCAAACACGGGTAAAACCACTACCTCTATATCTCAAAAACAAATAAACTTAGAAATAATAATTTAAATGCGTCCGCCTTTAATCACAAAAGAGCCGACAGATGTCTGGTAATTTTTGAAATTCGAAATTCAAGTGACCATATCGGTTAAAAATAGTCCCCGTAACATGTATATCTCCTACATAAATAAACATGGAAATAATATATTAAATGCATCTGGCTCAGATCAATAAAGACTAGAAATTTTTTTGGTACTTTTTTGAAATTCTAATTCCTATGGCCAAAAAATTGTATTCTTTTTTGGTACTTTTTTATCAAAATGTATTTTCGCACTAAAAATTCCATGAACTATTATTTTCAAATAGTACGTATTACGGATAATTAATAGGTACTTCTTTTAAAATTATTTTTTCACGGGTGACATTTGATATTATTTATTCAATTTAAAAATAAAAAAATAAATAAAATATTCTTCCATCCACACAAAAAAGAACCCAGAACATGCTATTCATGACTCAAATATAAAGGTGTAAAAAGGGCCAAATTTCAGTACACTTATATTTGTACTTTTTTGAAATTCATTTCTACTATTCTATTCTCGCAAACTATGCATCTGATCATGTGATGATCTTCGGCAAAGTTGTTGTGCATGAGCCCGGGAAGGTTTCGGAGTTAGTATGAACACGCCTACTCTAACGCTCACTTTTTTTTAATTAATTACAACGCGTGCCGGGAAGGCCAAACCGCTGGACCGATCTTACTAAAACTTTGACGGGATATAACTAAGACTCCGGTATGACTAAGGATACTTTTTTCGACCGCCTACTTTTTTCAAAATTAACAAAATCATTAAAATTACTCAAACTGAATTGTATATTTATATAATGCCTTTCTTTCAAATTAATTTTAAATGGTGGCGTAGCAACGCGCGCAAATGCCATCTAGTCTCTTATAAAAATTATTATTACGTTGAAATTTAACACAAATAATTCGCATATACATATAAATCGTCGAACAGAATTTCATGATGATTGGCCCGTTTCCTGATGAGGACTACTCCCGAAAACTCAGTAACATCCATATCGAACCGACATTTAACACAGATCACTTATAGATATGTAAGAATTATCTATTGACTTTTATGAAAGTTGGTATATAATTGGCCAAATGTGCCACTTCCGTTAATAACCACAGTGTATACAGAGCTGACAATTTTGACGTTTCAAAAATCCAAAAACAGTTTCCTAGGGTTTTTTGGTACTTATTATTTATTGTGTGTGTGTAATAAATATCGTTATTGGGATGATGATAGAGAAATTACGTTACAACATTTTAAAAAGTTCGCCTTACAATAGGTGATTTGGTGGCACAGTCGAATACAAACTCTCACTTATTTTTAATATTTTTAATTTCAAATGAAATAAGAAAGTGACTATAAGACTTAATTAAAAATTTTAATAATTCGATTAATTTTCGTATGTGATCAAATTACTCAAACAAGGTTAAATCACTTATTCGAATCATTAATTTTATTCGAACAAAAAATCTAATAATTCGGATACCCTTACTTATAAGTACTTATGTGTTTTGTACGAGTTTTTTCTTTAACACTGTGTGCAAATTCTGTATCTTTTATTTAACTGTTTACTTTATTTTTTAATTCTTCAACAGATTTTAAAAAATAATAAAAAAAAATTTCCCAGACTATGTGGTAAACATAATAAAATACAAAAAAAAAACAAAAATTCAAAAAATGTATCTTTATGGCAAAAACCTTGAAAATAAAGTAGAATTAAGAATGAAAATATGTAATAAAAAGTCAAGAATGATATATAAAGATTACGCCATGCGCATGATTCTCCGTTATATGACGTAGCAGTTCCATTCTAAGGGTTACCAAGAATGTTTCATGTGTTAGAATTAAAATTTCTTGCGAAATCAACATATATTAAATTGTTGCAGTTCATTGCTTCATAATTATGAATAGGATTTAGGATTTTTTCAGGTATTATACTTAAGCATATTAATACTACTGTCCAAGAGGATGTACTTGAAACCAAAATAAAATGAAACAGACTTAGAAAACCTGCAGTATGACGGCATGGAGAATTTGGCCGGATATATTTACAACAGATTAAAAAATTAAACCCCTAATCTTGCGGTTAATCCTCTAGAAGAATCAGGAGTAGGATTAACCAGTGGGCTAATGAAAACACTGAACTCATGTGATGCAATATTTATAAAACTAAATGGTGAAAAATTGTTGCTTGCAACCGGTTAATTGCAAAAACATTTATCGGAAGCAAAGGACATTGAAGCCAATGATGAGGTGAAAAAAAACTTTTTTTTAGATGCAGAATGTATTTTAGAATGAGGTTACTAAACGCCGAAATTGCTCAAAATAGTAACAAAAGAAAAAGGAAAATGAATAAAATAAAATAACAACATAAAGAAAAATGGCCTTTAATTTTTTTTAAGTTTTTGTATTTGTTTCCTGTTTAAGCTAATTGGGCCTAAATTATTCTATTGTAAATTAAAACCACATTTAATTACAATTTTTTCCCAACGTTTCGTCAATTTTTTGTTGACTTCTTCAGGGGAACTTAATATGTTTATATATTAAATTAAATGGAACATAATTTTTTATTGTTTTATTAGAGAGTGTGAAATTTAAGTTATCACAAGTTTCGTTGAAAATATTGTTAGATCATTTTTATTAAATGACATAAATATAAAGAAAAAACAAATGCCCGTATTCATAAAACTGAATAATGGCATAAGTTTAGAAAAATAGATTTTTAACTACAAAACAATTTGAAGAGAAAATTGATAAATTGTCCCACTGTTATGTTTACTCATAAACATTACAGTTTGATAGCTGAAAATTATTAGCCAATAGAAACACAGAACATGTGACGTCACAGTTCCAACACGCGCAGAACATTTTAAAATTTTACGCGTGTTGGCGTAGTCTTTATTTTATCATTCTTGTAAAAAAATATATGACAGTCAGTAGTTCAAATTAGATTAGATAACGTGCAAAGAAATATTATTGATATCTAAAAACAGTTTAATTAAACATCTTTTAATTATAGGTTATTAATTACTAGTTAATTAATTCCTTTGTAATACATTATGAACACATATTTGATTTGTATGAATGAATAACTTCATAGTTTAATGTGATGTGTGTATTGCTTCTTTATTGATTTATTTATTACTCGCAACTGATGTATCAGGTTAGCATTATGTAGAATATTATGTATTATTTTAATATTAAATAAATTTATTCGTCTAAAGGTACAATCACACTTGGCAAATATTTGCTGAAAAACTTTGTTTATTTAGGAGAGACACAACAAGTATTTAGCTTTCCTTCACCTTCATGAGAAGGGTATATACATATAAGTTTGTCGTTCGGTTTGTAATTTCCACAATATAATTTACCGACCCTATAAATTACACATATTCTGGATCCTTATAGACAGCGGAGTCTATTTAACCATGTCCGTCTGTCTGTCTCTCTCATAGCCCCCATACAAATATCTTCCCGAAATATTGCTCAATTATACATAAATCAAGACAAAATTCAGCAAAAATAAGTTTTATGCAAAAAGAAATCGCAAAACGAAAATTTTTTTAGTTCGGTCGGTTCGGTTTGACTATAGACCCCATATAAAGTCCACTTCCAAAATTCACTTAAATACGTATAAAACAGATATAAATAATATTAAACGGCTAAAATTTGACATGAATAAACTTTATAGGCAAATAAATTGTTGTACTAAATTTTATGGTGGGCGGCCTAGAATTGGTCATAGCACAAGGACCACATCTGAAAAATACATTTATACCTATATATATTGTTTAAATATCGGTACCGACTCAAAACGTTGCACAGATCATTCACATATATACAAAAATCATGCCACAAAATTTTGTGAATTTCGGTCTATTTTTAACCGTATGCCCCATATAAAGCCCTCTTCCGAAAATTACTTTAATACTCATAAATCTCTTATAATTAAGGGTACCAATCCAAAATTTTACACGGATCATTTACATACATGCCTAAATCAAACTGCTGGATTTTGAGAATATCGGTCCATATTTGTCAATATCCCCCACACAAGGTCCACTTTCGAAATCAACGTTAATACTAATATATATCTTAAATGAAATATTCTCATATGCATGAAAATTTAAGAAGATCGGCCCATAATTTGTCATATAAGAACCATTTCCAAAAACCAAATAAAAATAAAATGTCTAATAAATATCGATATCGAACCAACTTTTATATGGATCAGAAATTGTGTATATTAATATTGTTACGAATAATTTCATCAACAGATGGGGTTGATCAAACTAACAGTCTAATAAAAACTTATAAAGGGTTTATAACAGGCTTATAAAGCAAATTTTGTATGGATATTTGCTTTATAAGCCTGTTATAAACCTTTGACAAGTTTTATGAATAAGGGGGTAAGTGTTTAAGTGTGTTCTTAAACCGTAATATCCCTGCCAGCAATTGGAATATTCTTTAATCGTCCATCGTCAAAGGCGTTACGTCTTACTCACTTCCAGACGTTAATTGGAAGATAACAATAACAATTTACATTGCAGTCGTCTTTTAATCATCCAGACGACGTTTGGAAGATTGTTTGTTGTTTACAATACCAGCCGAAAATGCATGTCCCGTTATAAAAGAAATGAAAAGAATGCAAAAAAGAAGTTTTCGACATCATCGCAGAAGATGAGTTTCAACTTCTTAGCGTCACTTCTAAGTCACTTCCGCAATAGAAAATGTTGGCAGGGATAAGTGTGTAAAAAGACAGTGTGTTAATTTTTTTTAATTGTGTTTGTGTACATTTAAATAAATAAACCCTGTAAACAGTTTTAATCGCCTAATGATCGCCCGCAAATCGCCGTTGAGTTGTGTATAGTCGCGGCGATTGATCGCGTGCGTTCATTAAACTATGGTCAGGCGATTCGCCAAAACGATCGCCTGTGTGCCTGTCGCAATTCGCCAATCGCGATTCGCCAGCGAATCAACATTCGCGAATCGCTGGCGAATCATCATTCGCGAATTGCTGGCGAATCAATATTCGCGAATCGCTTGCGAATCGCCTGACCATAGTTTAATGATCGCCGCGACTCGCCGGCGGTGTTTTTAGAAAAAAAAAATTGACTTACTTGTTACGCTCGCGTATTCATCGCTTAATTGTAAAAGGCGTAGGCGATAGTTAGCGATTCGTAAGGATCGCGTAATCATCGCCAAAAAAACCATCGCCAGAAAATCTCAAAAATGTTTGCAGGGAAGACTCGTTATATTTTCTTCAAACTACTTGACGCTTTTATTTTGCAATTAAAAAGAATCCGGTTTATTTAAAGGAAATAAACCACCGTTTTTAAAAAGTAAAAACGTAACAATATAATATATGTATATCTGTATGTATGTATATAATATAATAATGCATCCACAACAAAGGTAAAGGGTATCTAAGATTCGGCATAGCCGAATATAGCTCGCTTACTTGTTTAATTTGACTTTGTTTGATCTTGCGAAACTCTTGCAAGAGTAAACAACGTCAAACAGGTTTGTGCTAAAACAAGTAGTTAGGCTTTTTTGAGCAAATATTTGTCATGTGTGACCATGCCTTAACAAATATTAATTGTTTGTTCTTTACACACGCTCCATATCTGTACAAAGAAAAACAACATGCAATATGTAGTATGTATCCAGCACAATTTAAACTCATTGTGTGTTTCTAGTTCACTTAGAGATGTAATACATTTTATGACAACTTCCGACTCTTCTCCATATGATAAAAAAGGGCCGACAACGAATGAATTATTTCAGACCATTATTGTTTTCTCAAGCTCTCCATATTGCAAATCAAGAAATAAATAAATATTACGATCCATACATGTCAGTCATCTTGTGGTACTAAAGCTGTGTGCACATTATATGTATTTGTCATGTGGACTGTCACTTTTTCGCATGTCAAATTTGTACATATAGTCTGAACACCTTCAAACAATATCATGTGTTATTTCTCTGTGTGCAATACACATGACATTTTTTATTTAGAACCAGTTCTATTTTCAAGTGACAAACCATCTGACATCAGCTGTTTTTTATAACCAAAATTTTGTGGCGGCAAAAATTAATTGAAATTTTAATAAATATAATTTATAATAAATAATAAAACAAAAAAACTACACAAATTTATTATTGAAAATGGAGGCAATAATTGAAAAGGAGTTAACAAAACTAAGTACATATGTATGTGACATAACCAACATATGAACATGTAATTTATAAACCGTATGTAAAACTCAAATTTTGACATACACATGAAATCACATATGGGTAGAAAAGTGACATTCCACATTACAAATACACATAATGTGAACACAGCTTAAGTGTGGTCGTTATAATAACCTTTTACGTCTTGAGTAATACAAAAACCGCAAAAAGCTGTTACTTTGCAATACAGGATATTTGCAAATCATTTCAGAAAACGTATGAGTCAAGGACGTTTTTATTCAGTGAAAATATATTTGAGTTTAAAGAAATTTTATAACATTTGCAATGCAAGGTATATGGAAAACAAATAGAAAACCGTTGTAAAGAAAAACCCCACACGAATTTTGCAAGTAAATATTATACATATTTTAATTTATTTTTAAACCAATGATGAGATAATTATTTAATTAGTTCTCAAAGCATTTTATTTATGTTTCGTAAATAATTATTAATAAAACACAATTAATCAATTACAATCAAAAGGTTCTTTAACTCAAGATTATTTCCTAGCTAAACAAAAAAAGTAAAACAAATAAAATTATTTAACATTTGGAAAGATTCTTATCGGTCGAAAGCTGTTTTTGATTGTTTGTTATTTATTTTGCACAATGTTTAAACAATGTCTACAGTACGTTATAAAACAATTAAATATTTATTAGCTGTAATTGCTCATCTACTTAAAGTATGTTTGCGTTATTATTTAATTCGTAATTATTAAAGTGTTATCATTTTTATTAGTACTTTATTACTCGTACTTTATGATTGTACAACAGATTGAATTTATGTGTTTTAATTGTGGACAAAAATCACAAATAAATAAAGAATGGTGCTTTGCACAGTGGCTGAAAATCGTTTTTCATTGGCCAAAATTCTGTAACTTTTGAACCAATCAAAATATTGAAGTATTTTTTTTTTAATGGACAGATATTTAGTTCAGCTTGACTCAGTTTTAATTACATTAAAATTGATTGATGAGTTTTTAAGGACTTCTAGGTCAAAGTTGAACTTTTGATTTTTTTTAACTTTTGGAGTGAAATATGGGTTAATTTTTTTATTTACATATTAAAAAATTTAATATTTGGAACTTAATAATAATTATAATTATTTTTTGTGATAATGGATTTTTTTTAATGTTACACTCAAAAAAATTTTACACTCAAAAAAATGTTTACACTAAAAAAAATAGTAAAATTAACTGGAGATTTTGCTGTTACTACAGAAAAATTTATTCTTTTTTTGCTGTCAGATTTGATAATTTTAAAAACCATTTTAAAAATAAAAACTGCAATAAATTTTATTAGCATTTGTAACAATAGTAGGTTCTATTTATTATTATTTTTAACCGACTTCAAAAAAGAGGAGGTTATCAATTCGAATGGTATGCTGCTTTTTCTTGTTTGTTCCACGATAACTCCGCCATTTCTGAATCAATTTTAAAAATTTTGTTTGAAAGGGTTTGCTTGCAGGTGGGTCCCATTTAATTTTTATGAAGATCGGACGGACATACGGTTTTTTATTTACCGTTATCTATATTTTTGCTGTGCTTCTTTTATAAATTGTTGAATAACTTCGTGATTTATGAATCAATTTTAAAAATAATTTTTTTATTTGGAAGATATGGCTTGCAGAAAAATATATTTAAGGTAAAAAATGAAAATTTCAGAAATTGATTGAGATATATCGGAGATATATAGCATAAACCGATTTTTAAGAATATATCGAATATGGGTGTCAAAATTTAGCTCTGGTAATGGGAAAGCATTATATATTTAGCATAAACCGTTTTTTTTTAGAAGATTAACAAGATTTTCAAAATTCTTTCTTTCAATCAAAAAAGTGCAACAACATTAGTTCTATTAAACATTTTTGAAAATTAATCCAACATTTTTTGCTGATCAAAACAAAGCCATAAAACCCTTTCGCAGGTATTATATTTAATTATTTTAGTTAGTAGTCTAAAGTAAAAAAACATAAACCTTTAGGCGAAAAAGTGAAAATTTAATACACCATTTTATACGAATAATTATAGGGCTGTTTAAATTATTGTAATTTGAATTTTTTTAGAGTAATTTCATTAAAATTAAAAAAGTGTTCTACCCGCGGGTCGAGGCGGGTGCAAAAGTATATATAGGGTTAAAGAAGACACTTTCACCTTTCTTCGGGTGGTATACGTTTCTTGTTCCCTTTTGTTCCCTAGAAGCTCTATTCCACTAAAGTTTAAATTTCAGAAAAATATAGTAGTTTCATAAATATTTCATAACGCCCCTAATATTAAACGCTAGAGCAGTAACCACTTACAACAACTAAAGACTATAATCCTACCAACATTATAAAAAAGACCGCAGGCCATTATCGATGATAGCTTGCGAGTAGTAACCATTTATTTTTGACAAAAAATAAATAAAAAACACCTTTTCTGAAATTAAAAAACAGTTAAGTTTGACAGCATGCCACGCCTACAATTATTAATAGTTTAACCTAATTTTTTTGCTACCTTAATATGGATATATTAGCTCCAAAAAGGTGTAAAAATTTTAAAAATCGGTGACAAAAAAAAAATTCGACTTTTGGCCAATGAAAAACGATTTTCAGCCACTGTGCGTTGCACAAATGACTCCAATAATGTTTTATTGACACATGTTTTACGTTTTAAATACTTTCCTTTATCTAAATATTTGTGTTTTATTTAATTACTGTTTAATGACATTTACTAAAACGCATTTGTTTCATTATTGCAGATAATGATAAACTGGGCAAAAAAAAAATACTGCTGGATTGATTGTTGTCCTTTTTTTTTTTTTTGCTTCTGAAGTAAAAAATATAATTAATTGTTAAATATTTGTAAACAATGTAATGAAATCATTTTTATATTTTGTAAAGTAAAGGTGTTGAATTATAAAATAATGATTTGAAATTAGTTGAAACGTGTTGTAAAATGTTTAATATATGACTATTAAACCCTATAAATAGATAGATGAGGGGTTCAGCATTCATTCAGATATCAGTTTGCCTTTTGGATACGATTTTCGTGGTATGTACGGTGTTTTAAAGATATCCCGTTTATTCTTTTGTAACTTTTTGAAATCTCAATTCAAAAGTTTCAATTTACAGGAACTTTGAAACCGCTCACAATAATAGTTCCATAAATATACTTACAGTGATAGGGAAGTAATTTATACCAATTTAAAAACTCAACTTAAAAATTTTATTTGAATTTTATCTCAATAACGATATTTATAAGAATTTAATGCATCCCAGTTTTTGCAGCGTGTAAAGCTACATTTACACGATTGAAATTTTCTTCAAAATTGCTCTTCAAAATGCTTCAAACTCGTGTAAACAGCAAAATTTTTTAAAAATTTATTTATTATATAGTTATTAATAGTTATTAAATAAAGAAATTTTGCTGTTTACACGAGTTTGAAGCATTTTGAAGAGCAATTTTGAAGAATCCCAATCACCAAAGGCCCAATCACCATGAAATTCTGTTCGACGATTTATATGTACATATATGCGAATTATTTGTGTTGAATTTCAACGTAAGAATGATTTTTATAAGAGTGTTATGCGCATTTAAGTGATTTCCGGAAGTGGACTTTATATGGAGGCTACAGTCAAATATGGACCGAGCATCCTGAAATTTGGTACGACTATTTAAATGTATATTTAGATTATTTTTGCTTAATTTCAACTTGATTTTCGGAACTGGACTTTATTTGGCGGCTTTTGGCAAATATGGACCGATCATCATAAAACTTAAAACAACAATTTAAATGTGTATACGGATTACTTGTGTTGAATTTTGACTTTTAGTGACTCTTATAAACTATTTATGCGCATTTAAGTGATTTTCGATGCAAACAAAATATCGTTTTGAGATTTCTTTTTACATGAAACTTATTATTGCAGAATTTTGTATGGATACGGCTTTTCATGGACCGATTCCTACCATTTTCAACGGAACTTGTTCTTCTATTTATAATATAAGTTAAGTGCGCAAAATTTCATGAAATCATCTGCATTATAATTAAAGAAAATAGCAAACAATGTCTGAAAAATATCGAGAGTCTGAAACTTTGATCTATTACTCGGATCCACTTGAACCAATTTTGCCTATTTTCAATACCAAATCATTCGGTGGATCAAAGAACGGTTGGTAAAAATTTCATTATACCCTATACCACAATAGTGGGGAGGGTATATTGGATTTGTGCTGATGTTTGTAACGCCCAGAAATATTGCTCCAACACCCACATTAAAGTATACCGATCGGTTCAGAATCACTTTCTGAGTCGATTTGACGATGTCCGTCCATCCGTCTGGCTGACTGGCTCTCCATGCAAAGATTGTGCGCAGAGTACAGGTCGCAATTTTGAAGATATTTTGATAAAATTTGGTACGTGATATTTTTTTGCCCCAAGGATGGATGGGATTGAAACTGGTGGAAATCGGTCAATTGTTTCACCTGGCCCCCATACAAATGTCCTCCCGAAATTGGGGTTTACCGATCATAAATCTTTTACTTATGCAAGTATGCAAACAAATTTCACAAAAAATGAGTAATAAATGAAGCTAAATCACATCTAAAAATTTCGTGAAGATCGGTCTATAATTAGTCGTAGCTCCCATATAAGGCCCACTTCCGAAAATCACTTAAAAGAGCATAACTCTTTTGAAAATGTTGGTATCGAAATAATATTCAACACAAATATGTCTCGTACATATACATATAACATGGTTGAATTTTATGATGATCGGACCATAATTAGTCGTAGCTCCTATATAAGGCCCACTTCCCGAAATCACTTTAAGGACCATAGATCTCTTAAAAATGTTGTTATCCGAATAAAATTTAAAGAAAATAAGTTGCTTATGTACAAATAGGATGACACCTAATTTTATAATAGTCAGTTCATAAATAGTCAAAACTCCCATATAAGACCCTCCTCGTAATTCACTTTAACCTCCAGAAATCTTTTAAACATATTTATATCGAGATAAGGTTTAACACACACAATATTTATATTCACGGAAGTCATGGCACTAAATTTTTGGATGATCGGTCCATAATAGATAATATCTCCCATATAGCGTCCATATATGAAAAACTGTTTTATTGATATACTGGGTGTAGGGTATTATATGGTCGGGCTTGACCGACTATACTTTCTTACTTGTTTTTCTATGTCTTTTTTTCGAAGCTCTATCGTGCCTTCAAAAAACGGTCAGACAGACGGACATGGGTAGATCGTCTTAGAATTTTATAAGGACCCAGAATATATAGACTTTTTGGCTCTACGACCATTATTTCGATGTGTTACAAACGTAATATATATCCCATCTTTTTGGTGGTGGGTATAAAAACGATGGACCAGCAGTAACATTATTTTTATTTTTGTTTTGTGGAGTTAATAAATCGGATTGTGTCTATATTTCAAGCAAACAATTTTATAAGGTTTTTCGTCTCTACTAATAAATTAAAGAATGCACTTAACGCATTTGCACTCTACGCTACCGAAATACACGTAATTTAATGTCAAATAAACAAAAAACTGAACAAATTATAAAAAAAACAAACAACAATAAAAACATATTCAAATAAGTATTATTTACAAAACAAATAAATACTAAATTATAATTATACATTAATTTATTTATTTAGCAAACTGCAATTAATTTTTTTTAATAGAAATGTTAAACAATAATTTAAAAAGTTCAAATTAACTAAATAAAATTCTGTCACACTCTAATAAAATAGTAATTATTTATAAAAACAATAAATTTGATTGTTTACTGTAATTACACTTGAAATGAAGAGTTATTTTCCTAAAGAATGTTTTCATTTCCATTTTTAGTTATAAAAAAATTATAACTTCGTTACAATTTAACACGTAACTAAATTTAATCAGTGCAATTTTATAGACGTTTTACAAAATTATGTGATTCTATTTAGGTTTTTGCCATAGAAAATTCTTGCGTTTTGTAACAATAACAATAAGTACGGTTTATAGTATCTCACGTAGTTATAAACAATTAAATGATTTAATTATTTTATAATTAATTATAAAGTATTTGAAATTGTTGACAACTAAATAGATGAAAGAGATTTTTTTGTGGGTTGCAAATGAAAACAACAAAAATAATGAATTTGTGATTAATTAAAAAAAATATTTTAATGATTGAAAGTGATTAATCATTATCTGAAAACTATGGCCAATAAAGAATATTTATTTCCGGTACTTGGCAAATTTTATTTCTTTGAAAAATTAAGACGAAGTAGAAATAGATTTCTATTTGACTTCTGTAGATTAATTTCCGATAAATTGATATTTTATTTTGTTTCCTAAAGCAGCTTTAATAAAAACTCTTAAGAAATTATCTGGGTACATACAAAATCATATATTTCAATTAGAAATATGGTTAATGAAGTACCTTATCACTATCGTTCGTAATTTCCGGCTCATTTGCAGCTCTGTGTTTAGTTTAGATTGTCAATTTCAATTTTTTAACTTGATCTATGCTATGCGCCTAAAAATTGACACAAAATTCAAAGAGCCAAAACTATTTTCTTTAAATGATCAAGTGATTAAATCTTTTCTCTGCTATACCCAATTTATGCATAATTTTTGCTTCTTAAAAAAATATGCTTTGCAATAAAAATTAAGCATAAAGATATTTTATTAAACGAGAAATATTTTCTTATATATATTATTATATAGGGTGTTTTTTAGATGGTCCAATTTTATGTTGTATGTTGTCCTCCAAATGGTCAATCGTTTCGGGCTTATCGACGTAGACTAGCGACTTCACATATCCTCACAGAAAATAGTTAACCAGGAACCAGCCTGGGCAGCCAACAACCATCTAATTTATATTTACAATAGGTTAAACAAGTAAGAGTTTATATTCGGCTGTGCCTAATCTTCTAGTAAGAAGATGATTTACGGAATACTTGTGTAGAATTTCGACTTTTTAGTGATTTTCATAAGAGATTTATGCGAATTTTGTTGATTTTCGAAAGTATTGACCGATCATCAACATATTGAGAGTGACGAATTTTATGGACGTATGATCTATTTGTGTTGAATTTCAACTTAATAGTGGGTTCTGTAAGGGATTTATGAGCATTTAAGTGATTTGAGGAAGTGGACTTTATATGGAGAATACCGACAAATATGAATCGATCATCATGAAATTTGGTGCGAGGATTTAAATGTATATTTTGATTATGCTTGTCGAATTTCAACTTGATTTTCTGAAGTGGTCTTTGTATGGGGCTATGTCAAAATTATGGACCGATGCAAATACATAATTTATTATTGCAAAATTTTGTTTAGATTTCTATAGACATTTATGTCCCATAAAGCCATATTTCGGGAAGACATTTGTATGGGAAAATATGAGAAATTGTGGACCGATTCCGACCATTTACAACATGACTTGTCCTTCAAATTAAAGAGTGTGCAAAATTTTATAATATTATCTGCATTGTATTTGAAGAAAACAGCAAAAAATATCTGTAAAATATCGAGGTAGTCTGAAATTTTGATCTATAACTCAGATCCTACTGGACCGATTTTGCCCAGTTACAATACCAAACATTTCGGTGGATCAAAAAATCTCTGTTTCGTAAAAATTTCATTGTTTTATGTCTTATTTTCGAAGCTTTATCGTGCGAACAACAGAAGGAAAGACAGGCTAAATTGCCTTAGAAATTGTCTTATAAGGACCCAGAATATATAGACTTTTTGGTTCTAAGACCATTATTTCGATGTGTTACAAACGGAATGACAAACCCAATATAAACCCTATCTTTTTGGTGGAGGGTATCAAATATGAAACATATCTCCTGACAATTTAGCTTCAAATGAGTTACGACCCCCGCAAAATCATAATATAAGCCAAGTTTTTATAGCAATTTCTATATTAAGAAAATTTTCTTGTTTCAATAATACTACAATTCTATATTATTTAATAAATTAAAAAAACCGAAATCTTTTCTTTTGAAAGTCTAAATGTATATTTTGATTATGTACATATGTACATACATACCGTCATCTTCCAACATCATCATTATAATGAATGTTTTTATGTGTATAAACTTCCGTTATAGTTAATTTAGATATATAATTTTTCATTTAAATATATGCACTACAATACAAACAAACCTACAAATCTACAAAAAACATTTAAAAATAAATGTTTGATTGCTGAGCTAAGGGATGTGTGTATGAGTACTTAATTATTTCTTTTATATATATATACACATATATGTATGTAGTTTATACAGTTTTTTTTTATTGTTCAACTACTTAATTTTTTAAATGCAGTTCAACTTGATTTGTGCTAAAATTTAAATTGTTTTTTTTTTTCGATTTAAATTTTTTTTTGTAGTTTGATGATACAATGTCAAGTTTATGAACAATTATTTTGATTTACAACTACAGCAACAATTTATACACATACAAGCCAGACAAATGTACGAATAGAAAGACAAACAGACAGACATATTGAAATGTTTGCTATTCATACTTTAAATGTACATAGTTGTTGTTTTATTAATCTCCTACTTTATATACCACTACCCAGCGATTAATAAACGTATTATTTTATTATGATGTAAATTAAAAGCATGTGTCTAGGCGCCAACAAAAAACAAAGAGAAAACAACACAATAATAGTCGCAGAAAAAAACCCCTCTTAATTTATATATTTTTGTATGTACAACTAAATACATACATATTCTCAATTAAACAAATCTTTCTTTTAATGGTTTTTGGTATTTTAATCAACGAAAGTGTAAAAATTTAAGCGAAAACTAATTGAAACTATTAAAATTAATGTTAATGTAATTCATTAAACTTTGAGTAGTTTGTATCAGTGTTGCGGTGTAATTTAAATAATATTTGTGCGTATTAGTAAATCAAGGGATACAAAACTTTGTCTGGTTGGATGTGGTACGTTATGAATTGAGGTTTAGTGAAAAATTTAATTCAATTTGAAATTTGTTTATAGTTTAAGATCCCTGTCGCATTAATGGAAATCATTTGTTAAAATTTGAAAACATTTTTGTTGTTAAAAGATCTTGCGAAATTGTTCACACAAAAACCAGTTTTAATAACATTTATTTCCTCTTATAAAAAACACGAGTTTTGTTATGATGGATGCATACTTATTCCGATGGATTTATATATGTTTCTATTATGTACTTACTTCCAAAACATTGCAAAAGAGTGGTGAAGTCTAATCAGAGGTAGCAAACCTCTTTAGAGACATATTTTTATATAATTATCCGGAATCACAGTTGACGAGGTAAAAAAGGGATTATAAACTGCAAATTGCTTCCAGTAGTATATTTATTTGTTTGGTACGGCATCCTATCGTTTCGTTGCAACATACAATTTCGGTCCTATTAGTTAAATCATAAATAGTTTCGTAATCACTTTTTTTTGGAAAATAAGTTCAATGTGTAACAACTAGGGTTTGGGGTTCGGGAATTCGCGGGAAAAAATTAAAACTTTCGTATAGTAAACGCAGTTTTACAATTTTTTGGCATTTTTTAAATTTTTAACGTACATAATTAAATTTTAATATTCAGTTTTTATTGCTGTAAATATACTATGCACCTACAAAAAAAAAATCCGCAAAAATTAAGTTTTTGAACAAAAAATTTTATATTAGGAGAAGTTAAAATGAATTTAAAATGAGGACATTATTAGCTATGATTCTTTCTGGCAACATTCCGCTCCAAAAGATGAGGTAAAGTTGGATGAGGTAAAACTTTCCAAGCACTTAATTCTAAATACTTTTAACAGGTATTCCAACATCTGGCAGAGCGTACGCTTTCATGCCTGGCCGCATTGCCCTGTTGTTGAGTTTGATAACAATCTTCATGTAGTAATGTCGTTGGATCCCATTCACCATAAGATTCGGTGAGCAATCGTTGTGTTTAAGCGACACTTTTTAATTAAAGAATTAAAGCAAACCTTGCCACATATGACGCTATTTTGGCACATAATTCGATACTATAGTGTTCAATAACTAAGTGAAAATTAATTACTGATATGTACCTTTCAAAATGACATATAAGTTGCTAAGGACAAAACCGTATTCAAAAGATACACCATCTGTTACACTGAATATATACATACGAGTATAAATGATTTTTTTAAAACGAAAGTAATCTTCAAGAAAATCAAACATTTCGAGAATTATTAGTATAAAGAAAGAATTCAGCAAGATGTGCGAACAAGATGAAAAAAAGAGCATATTAAGGACTTGTTCTACATTTTAATATATTAGTAGACATAGAGAAGGTTGCAGCAGGTACATGAACATTCTTTATGAATGTAAAGTCAAAAAACGATTGATGTTATTGACAAATTATCTAAAAACTTTGGACAAAGAAAATCTTTTATGAGAAAGACTGGAAACTTTGCCAGTAAAATAAAAAATTGCATGTAAATGAATTATTAATAAATTTAATCATTTGTGTTCGACACTGTCTGTTTACACTAGATTTTAATCAAAATTCATATGTTCAAAACTGACACAAAACTAGTCACTTGACTATCGTTCTGTTAACATTTCAGAACTAATCTATATAAACTTGTTTCGATTAGTATATTAATGATATCACAATAGAAATAATAAATCTTCTATAAACTAATTGCGGAACTCATACGTTTCGTATTGTGTTTATTTATTTATGTTTATTTTATTAGTTTCTGCTATTTTTATTAATAAATGATTATGTTCAGATATATTTGACATACGTTTTTCAGTTTCACATAGAATTGTACAGCTCCGTTTTAGCTGCTCCATATCCTTGGCATCATTTACATAATTGAACGTAACGTAAGATTTTTGCATGTTGCCACCACTATCAAATAATCCTTATATTGGACTTGCTGCCTGTTATAGCCATGGCCATATGTAGACGGAGTATTTATATTGAGGTTCGAGAACTGTGATAATCATATTCCAACCTACATTGTGTTGCATTCGCCTGACTGAAAGCACTCTTCCAACAATTAAAAAGAAAGTGGAATAAACAATTACATTTAGGTCAGCGATTTTTTATATAGCTCTCTAGTGTGTGTAGCGTGGTTTAAGTCAAACTAAAATTGTTATAGAAATTTTGAGCTCGAGTGTAAATTAATAGTTTAGGAGATGATTTGATGTAAGCATCAATGATTCTTTCCAAAATCTTCTGAAGAAAGAAAAGCTGATGTATTTATAGCTCTTAAATTAACTCCAATTTTATGGAAAGCGTCATAGGCGCTGACATGTAATTGGTGATATCGTAAACAGCATATGACTTTCCATGGACTGGTAAAATGTTTGTCCATCTGCACTTTTTAGTTCCATGACTGTTGGTGGTCCAAGATTTATCCCTATAAGGTTTTCAAAATATGATTATTTATATGCGGCCAACACAGCTTCAAGGAGACTTAGAATTTCGTTTAATAAAAATTAACCTGCAGTATCTTTTAGTAGAGCATCAGTTAGGACATTGCCAGGACATTGTTAGGACAGTCTGGACAAGGATGTGGGATTTTACTCAACACCTCTGAGTGATTAGACCAGTACATCTTTCTCTTCAAATTTGAAAATGATTGACTAGAATTTGCATCAAATAGCAGATCAAAAGCAATGTATGTTAATGTGAAATGTAATTATTTGACCAGAAAGCAATTATTTGATGCATTTTAAATATTCTCGTGTAGTTAATTGTCGAGAATTTTGAGTTAGAGTAGAAAACTAAACTGATGTAGGTAGTTTCTAGTGTTAATAAATATTTCTTTCAAACCAAAGTTCCACCCTTTAATATAAAGTTCAGACAAAGTATTTTAAATTATTTTGATATCTATATAGAGTAGTTAGCAGTGAAATTTACAACTTATCATAAATTATGATGGTTATAATTTATTCAATTCAATAACACTACTCTTAATAGTTTTTCTCGACATTTATTTGGGTCAAAGCTTGACACACAAAAAATGCTTTTCACTTCATGCTGAGTGAGTAAGTGACCTTAATAGTTTGGCTGGTTAGAGAATCTATGCAAGTCATACTTCACAATTTTAATTTTAAATTATTTCCCGATAAATTATTAACAAATTCCCCATCATTTCCATATGGTTCTCATAATTTGTAGTGCTGTAACTAGCAACAGAAACAAATACATATGTTGCATAATCGAAATTAAGATAAAACAAAAACAAATCTAATAAGTAATGTAAGTAATGTATGAATATATTTCCCTAGAATGAAAAAATGAAATACTTTTTACACATATTTTGAACACAAAAACAATTAGAAGATTGTGATGTGGCTTTTTTTCGTACTTAATTTACTCCCCCACTTGTAAATTGTGGCTGCTGCAATTTTAATTTAATGTTTTTTATTTCCCAAAAAACTTTGAAATAGACTGAAAAAATATACAGAAATTTGTGCGGGAAAATGCATAGAAGTTGAGAAAACAATGAATTGTTTTTGCTGGAATTTAAAAAAAAAACAAATACAATTAATTTCATGACGTCACACTAGCAAATAATTTGCTTTAATTGTTTAATAAATAATTTGCCACAAATACATTTTTTTTAATCCAATGTAAGTTATTGAATTTTTGTAATAAATAACAAGTAAGATCTTATATTCGGCTATGCCGAATCTTATATACCTATATACCAGTACAGTGATCTATGCAAACAAACTTTCAACAAATTTGTGTTACATTTTGTATGGTTTTATGTATATTATGTTACATGAGATATTTTATTATACCCTCCACCACCATGAGTGAGGAATGAGGGTATATATAGGTTTGTCATTCCATGGGTAACACTGAGAAATACTCATTTAAGACCCAACAAGGTATATATATTCTTGATCTTTATAAAATTCTAAGTCCGTCTATCTGTGTAAAACACCCTCACGTCTAAACTGCACAACCAAAATCAACAGACTTTACAAACACCCGTTTACAGTTCTCCTAAGGTTTGAAAATCAGCAAAATCGGTATAGCAGAACCAGAGTTATGGACAAAAATGTGAGACAACCTCCATAAAAATTTCACATTTGAAATTATTTATACGTTATTTTTATTATAAAAGAAGAAAGTGTGAGGAAAACAGTAAGCACAGGTCTGTGATTTCTCATAGCTCCCATACAAAAATTTTCCCGAAATATTGCTCAATTATACATAAATGCCTATAAAATTGAAATATCAATACAAAATTCAGCAGGAATAAGTTTCATGTCAAAAGAAATCGTAAAACGAAATTTTTTCCACTTCCAAAATTCACTTAAATACGTATAAAACTGGTATAAATAATGTTGAAAGGTTAAAAGTCAACATAAATAATTCTTACGATATTTAAATTGTTGTACTAAATTTTGTGATTATCGGTTAATAATTGGTCATAACTCCCATATAAGGACCACATCCGAAAAAGCCATTAATCTTTATATATATCTTATACATATCGGTACCGATTCAAAACTTCATAAATATCATACAAATATACACAAAAATCATTGCAGAAAATTCTGTGAATTACGGTCCATATTTGACCGTATCCCCATATAAAGACCTCTTTCAAAAATCACTTCAATACTTATAAATCTCTTATAAATTATGGTACATATCCAAAATTTTACGCGGATCATTTACATACATACCAAAATCAAACTGCTAGATTTTGAGAATATCGGTCCATATTTGACCACTTCCGAAATTTACATTAATACTAATATGTAGTTTTAATATATGTATCATTATTACGTTGGAATTCGACGTGAAATATCCTCATATGCATAAAGTTCACTGTTCCAATATTTCAGAAGTTCGGCCCATGATTTGTCATAGCTGCCATATAAGAACCATTTCCGAAAAACAATTTAACCCACAAAAATGTCTAATAAATATTGATATCGAACCAACTTTTATATGGATCAGAAATTTTAATCCAGAAATTATATTAATATCAGTTCTACGGCAATTATGCTACTGGATTTTGTAGCTGTCAGTTAATTATTGGCAATAGCTCCCGAATTAAGTCCACTACCGAGCATACAACTCTTGTAAATAACGTTATTGGGATGAAATTCAACCAAAATTAGCCTCCATTACGTAGAAATGGCATTAGTGGATACTGGATTTAGAAGCGATCAGTCCATAATTGGTCCACTTCTACTATGCAACCGAGAAATCTCTTGTAATTAATATTATTGAGATCAAATTAAACCAAAAGAACCCTCACCTTATAATCCTACCCTATTTATACTCTGTTTCTACTCTGTTGTGAATATGGAAAAATATTTTATAGATTATTAAATTACACTCAAGAGTATTATAAAAATCACACAAACTGTGTAAATTACAGTAAGAATCGGTAACTACATCAATTATAAATGGTCAAAATTAGGTAAAATTTCAAAATATTTAACATAAATTATGTCATTCGTAAAATTGTCTTTCAAACAATATATAAAATAATAATAAAATTTGCACTAAGACTGAATAGAAAACACAAAATAAGGATATTCTAGTCCTAAAACCAGTGTGGTTTTTGTATTTCTTATTACGTTTAGGTGGAGGGTATCTAAGATTCGGCACAGCCGAATATTGCATTCTGACATGTTTTCAGATACCTTATATGAGATCTATTACATGTTATGTGACGATGGTTGTAAAATATTTAACTGTGATTTCTATGTATTTGAGTCTTATGCTGAATTTCATCTAAATAATAATATATAGGGTGTTTTTTTTAAATGTATAGAACTTTAAGTTGGCAACGCTTTTTTAACTGGCGGCCATTTTGTCAGCAGTCAAGTGATTTATGTTTAGTTTGGTTTGAAATTTCAACATGAATAGACTGACGGCTGAACAGCACTTCTAAATTGTGCAAATTTATTTTGAAAATCATGGTTATATGTTTTTTTAGATGTATGGAAGTTTGCAGTGGAATAAAATAAGAATGATTTTTTTTAAATTGTCATGGAATTTACATTATTCGAATATGACTTCTGGCATATGACTTTCTCGGGCGTAGTCTAATCTGGAGGTGCAATTTTGGATGACTTTTTCCAACATTTGTGGCCGTATATCGGCAATAACGTGGCGAATATTGTCCTCCAAGTGGTCAGTCGTTTCGGGCTTATAGGCGTAGACTAGCGATTTCAAACATAAATCACTTGACAGCCAGTTAAAAAAGTGCTGCCAACTTAAAGTTCTATACATCTAATAAAAAGTCCTTATTAATAATACATTTTTTTAACAACATTATCTGCCGTATTTATAAAAAAATAAAGAAGGCTTGAAGTGTGCTTTAAGACAAAATTTTTATACAAAATTTTCTTCAAGTACACTTGAAGTCTACTTTAATTTTTTTATAAATACGGCAGTATGTGTTTACTTTATATTATGTGAATTATTTGTGTCCAATTTCAACGTGATAATTAGTTTTTTTTTTTAAATTGGAGTTTATATGGGGGCTCTAGTCAAATATTGTCGGAAGCAATATTTCATGAGTACATGAAGATTATTTTTAATGAAGACATAGGGGCTATGAAAAATCGTAAACCGATTCTTACCATTTTTAACCAGACTTGTTTTTTTTTCATAGTAAAAGAAAAACTGTGCAAAATTTCATGATATTATCTTCATTATATTTGAAGAAAATATGAAAAAATTTTTCAAAAATATCAAGGTGGTCTGAAAATTTGGTCTATAACTCGGATACCACTAGAACGATTTTTCCCATTTGCAACACCAAACATTACGGTGAAACAAAGAATCTTTGTAGGAAATTTCATTATTCTAAGTCTTTTTTACGAAGTTTTTTCGTGTATTCAACAGAAGAACACAAGGGCGGACATGGCTCTATCGTCTTAGAATCCAGAATATATATGCTTTTTAGTTCTACGACCAGTATTTCGATGTGTCGACAAACAGAATGACAAACTTAATAAACACCCCATATTTTTGGTGGTGGGTATAAAATCGCAATATTACTTAAACTACTGCTACTATACATAATTTTGAACTGTATTCTGCTTAATGCTATCTATAGTTTTGAACTTTGGTTTGCTTGAATCATGTGAATAGTTGTTGAAAATAGTTTAATTTTTCAAAAATTTTATACAAACAAATGTTTTAATTTCAGTGAGAAAATGTTGGTGGAGTATGCAATAATTATTTAATTTAATAATAATTTTGTTTAATTAAAAATTGACTTGCATATTTTGTGGGAGCATGTACATAAACAATGAAGAGAAATTAGAAAAATAATTTTGTAATTCTTTAATACTAGAAAAGTCCATTAAGCTTTGAAAATAATTAGAAAAGTACAAATGTGTTCTAAGATTTAAGTGAAGCACCTGCCGTTTGGCTTAATCTTCACTACGTACTTGAAGGCAGGACGGACTCGGCCCGTCAGCCGCATTGTAAGCCCCTGTGAGTGACATGGAGCCATGTCTCATCAGAGTATCATACTTGCATGCCCCTACAGGGGCACACAATTTGCAATTTCTCAGTACATGACTGCAAGATCATGTAAAGATCACCTTGCTAGAGTGATTGGGCTATCTAATCCCTGCCGTCTATAACTTAGTACTATTAGTACAGCCCATAGAACAGGATCCTCGCACTTACGTAGTACCCCTTCGGACTACGAAAGCCTTAGATCCTATGCGTTCCATGAGCACATAACTAAGAGTCTTCGCTAATTAACAACGGCTCTGTTGAGTTCGGCAACAGCACCTAGGACAATTTGGTTGGCTTGAAATCTGCTTTTGCGGGAAGTCAAACATCAGCCATTAAACCAACTGCCATTCTTCCCGCTTTGGGTGGCAACCACAGCCACTACGTGGACACCGAAGTGACCTCAACCAATCATCAGTTAGGGGACAAGCTCCCAATAGTTAAATTGGGGACAAGTCCCCGGGCTTTAACTGATCCCGTAGTACCAGATAAAGACTCTGGTTAGCTTCGACCTTCCACTCTATCTAGTTTCGAACCCTTGCAAATTCATGGGACTAGTAACCATTTTACCCCGGCATTGAGTAATGTATAGGTGATTGATCACCTATACTTTGCTCGCCGGGTTTTTCTATAGGCCTGTAGTGGGGGTGTGGTCTAGGTGGGGTGTGCAACTAAACCTGGCCCCCAGGCCAATTTAGAAAAGTACAGTAGGTTTTCAACGACCGTTTAATACCCCACGACACCAGTTATACATATAAACAAAAAAAAAACGAACTTTGAAACAGCCATGAATTATTAGTTCTACATGCAGTACTCGTTCTATTTTGGATTTGAGATTAATAATTTTTGTTTTAAATTTTTGGTATTTTATTTTAGTCGGGCTCGAGTTCATTAAATTATTTTTACTGAAGGTAGGAATTGTTTTACAACTTGAAAAAATTTTTTATTATTAAAATTTTTTAATGATAATTTTCTTGGCTGGGATTCGAACCTGGGTTGTTGAATTTACATATATTTTGAGAAACACCAATTTTTTAATGATAATTACAGCAGACTTTGAACCACCATAACACTGGTTAAAAGATTGATGTTTGTCTGTTGGCTAGCAGGCACCGCAAGTGGTGCAGAGTGTTAGAACGCAAAGAATTCTGATGAGAGAAAGTGAAAATTAAATATAATGACTAAAATAAAATATCAAAAATTTAAAATTAACAGTTCGAATAAAAAATAATAAATTAATTTTTGTTTTATTTAAAAAAATCATTGTAGATCATGCATACGTTAGTTAAAACTGTTCTAAACCAGCAGGGGCCAAATTACCGCATTCGTGATCGAATGAGCTATCGTATCGAAAAATGATTTCGGATTTGAAATTATGATAAAATGTACTAAATTTCTTGCTCGATATCGAATGCGATCAATTTTATTCGATATCGAATGCGGTAATTTGGCCCCAGTTCATCACCACTATCAGTGATTAGATATTTGTTTGAAATTGTAGCCTAGTTAGAAGCTTTACAAAAACGCTTTAGAATTACTTTAGAATCACTAGTTACTATATATCATTAAAGATGTGATGTGGTTCTGATTATACTCGTTCTAGAACTATTTATTTTAGAACAGGTCCTGAAAATTTCTCTGAGTACATAAAATGCAAAACGTAAAATCAATAAACTTAAACAAAATAAATCATCAAATAAAGCTAAACATTTTTTTTTATTTTACCAGATATAGATAATGGGAGCCTCTACTGAACCCTGCCAAACTGTGGCAGTATTAAAAGCCAAACTAGACGAAAAACCTCCGCTAACATGGCGGGAAAAACTGGACAAAATCAAAAGAAATATAACTGTAGAGCCAGTGGTGGCGGCGTATATTATGCCTAGTGTGCTCTCAAATTTGGCAACGCAAAATTTAAATTTGGAAAAAGCCTGCCGTGTAAATATGGACTATGGTGATGCGATATGTGATGCATTGACTAGAAGAGAGACGGCTAATTATACAATGTGAGTGAAAATCAAGTGTAATTGTTTTAGAATTATTGTTAGTATAAAATTCCACTTAATTTAAAATTTAGGGAAGAAGAAACCATTCAAAAAATGGTAGCCCATATGGTGGCCTGGAAAACCGTGATACAATCTTTGTTTCCCTGCTTGCTGATTTTGTTTTGGGGTTCGTGGAGTGACAGACATCATCGGAGAAAACCTTGCATAATGATACCCATAGTGGGTGAATTCTTGGGTACTGTTGGTCTCATGTTGTGTGTATATTTCAAAAGAACTCCCATGGAAGTGGCCGGCTTAACAGAAGCCATATTTCCCTCACTCAGTGGTGGTTGGTTTGTGATGCTAATGGGGGTCTTCAGTTATATAGCTGATATTACCACCGAAGAGGAAAGAACACTGAGAATTGGTATCTTGAATGTTTGCTTCTCGGTGGGCGTGCCCATCGGTACAGCTCTAAGTGGGGTGTTACTGAAGTAAGTAAATTTTATAAATCTTAAAATTTAAATTTTTTTATATAAACATACGTGAATATTTTTTTATTACAGGCAAATTGGTTTTTATGGCGTTTTCTCCATATCGGCCAGTTTGTATGTTTTCTCCTTGGTATATGGTTTCTTCTTTTTACCCGAACCCCGTCCTCGCTGTGTACAACCTGAAACAAAAAAGAAACCTAAAAGCTTATTAGCCGACTTTTTCGATAAGGAGCATGTGGTAGAAACATTCCGGGTAGCTTTCAAAAAGGGAGAAAATAAAAGACGAGAACGTGTTATATTACTAATGATTGTGGTGATGGTGGTCATAGGGCCCATTTATGGTAAATATTTTCTTTTGAGTTCTTAAAAAACAAAGTACTTAATTGATTTTGCAACAGGTGAAATGAATGTCATGTATTTGTTTACTCGTTATCGTTTCAATTGGAATGAGGTGGATTTCAGTGTCTTCAATACTTTTGCTGTAGTAACGGGTTTAGTAGGTAAGTTATACTTGAACTTGAAAATTAAATACAATACTTTAAATTAAAGTCTTGTTTATAATTCTCTTTTAAGGTGTCTTGTTTTGTGTGGGCATTTTATCGCACAAACTCAAAATTGATGATGCTCTTATTGGTGTTCTCTCCAGTACTTCCAAGATTCTTTCTGGCTTTGTTTATGCCTTTGCCACGTTACCCTGGCACATGTATGTGGGCGCTATAGTGGAGATCTTTAATGGTACGTCGTTTATAGCCATGCGTTCGATGGCCACCAAACTGGTGTCCAAAGATGAATTGGGCAAAGTAAACTCATTGTTTGGTGTGGCAGAAGCTCTAATGCCGGTGGTGTATGCTCCTATGTACAGTACACTGTATGCTGCCACTATAAAAGTATTTCCAGGGGCATTTTATATACTGGGAGGCGGTATAACTGTATTGGCTGTATTAATATTTTTGTAAGTTAGATAAAATAAAATAGAGAAGAAACAGTATTTACAATAATTATTGCTCTGCCTTTCAGCTGGATGTACAATTTCCAATGTAAACTAAATCGCAAACTAAAACAATGCGATCAAGAGTCCCCTAAAGATACCAATGGCAATATCAGTACCATTGATGCCATTGCCTTGGCCTCCGAGGCAAAGGGCAATTTAAATGGCATCGTTGCTAATGCTTTGCACGAACACATTTGCGATCACACTTGCCAGGCGGACAGTTGTGTGCGGGCGAGTAGCAATGGTCTGGACAACAAAGCCTTTATGCCCGATGTGCTCGATAATGGGGATGTAAAGTCAGAACATAATACGCATTTGTAAATATGTTTAGGTTGTTTTTTATAATTTTTCTATGTGAAAAATTCATAGAAATTTAAATTTAAAGTGATACAAGTATTGTTTTTTATGTTTAAATTGTTAATATTATGTTAAAGTTAAATAAATAATAAAGATAGATTTTAAATAGAAGCGATTTTATTTTAGTTTAAGTATAGGTATAAAAATAAGCATTCTATAATCTTGAGCATAACATTATTATTATATGTAATCTAATAATTGGTATCAAGGTATATTTCTTTGAAGTTTCATTAAAATCAGCTAATAAGTACAAAATAATTTCTTAACTAAAATTAGTAAAAATCTTCTTGACAAATGCTGCCTGATCTGTGATGCTAATAGAAGTATTCGGCTGAATGAACAATGATGAGGAGAGATCACTGAGAATCGGTTGGCGGTCAGATATGCGAAATTTAATACTTTATAACAATTTGTTTGCAAAAATAGGGAATTATCTTGAAAAGTCAATACAGCAAGTATAGGTATTAACATAGTCTGATTATATAAATATGTTCTATTTTGCACTATTAGAAGAAACCCCCCCACCTTTGTGGATTCAAACTCACTCAGCTTGATTTTTACTATTTCAACTTGATAATGATGTATATAAGAGATTTACTCATATCCGCCTTTTAGTGATTTTTGGAAGTGGTCCATATGTGAGAGCTACAACCAATTATATTTATATTGTGCAAAATTTTGGTTCGAAACTAATCTTTATAAGGCTTTTATGGGTATTGAAGTGATTTTCAAAAGTTGACTTTATATGGGGGCTGTGGCCAAATAAGGACCGATAGTCTAAAAATCCATCAGTTCGATTTGTATATAGATGGGGACTAGTTATGTCAATTTATGTTTATAAGTGAATTTCCGAAATAGTTCTTATAACCAATTATGGGCTGATTGTCATAGAATTCGGTACCTCGATTTTTATCTATATGAGGATTAGTTGCCTCGAATTTTAACCCCATTACTATTTGTATATAGGGCTATGATAAAATATGGACCGATTCAAACAAAATACCGTTTTGAGATTTTACTTTGCATGAAACTTATTATTGCTGAATTTTGTATTTATACTGCTTTTCGAGGGGTATTTATTTTAACAGGACTTGCCCTTATATAATGTAATTGATATACATATGCATAATTTCGTGATATTATTTACAATATATGTAAAGAAATTAGCAATACATTTTAAAACATAACCGAGTTGTCTGAAATTTTCTACTGAACCGACTTTTAGTTCGAAATATTTAAGTGAAACAAAAAATGTTTGGAAAAAATTTCATTCCTCTTTTGTGAAGACAGATTATACGACTTATATTGCATTGTGATACATACGGTATATCTTTTTGGTGGTGGGTATAAAAATACTAGTAAAATAAATACCTACAACAAAGTTTGAACATTTAAAATGTATTATTATAATGTAAAAATATACCTGAAAGAAGGGGAAAAAAATAATGAAGACTTATTCTTACTTCACTCAAAAGTATAACAGCTAACTTGTATGCTATTAAGTACATTTCCCTCGGTCTTGACATGACATCAATTTGTTTACTCAGCGAACAATTTCTGTCCACACAAGACAAATTCATGTTTACTGAGTAAGCAACGTTGACAGAATATTTGTTCGCAAACATAGAATTCTATCAAGTGTAATTTTCATATAAAAATATCACCATTTTAGAAATTAGAAAACAAATTTATAAATTTATAAACAAAATGGCTTATTAAGACGTAAGTTTAATATAAGATATTAATAAATTTTTACATCTGTACAAAAATATTTTTTTTTTTGAAAAAGTACCAAAAACATTTTTACACTTTAAAGGTCTTAATTTCCAAAAAATAATCAAGTGTCTTTTGATAGGTGAAAATACGACTTTTATTTGAGGTGCCAAAAAAGTACCCAGGAGAATGTGACGATCATTTAGTTCAGATTGTGGAATTTGGAATTATGCCAATTTGTACCTCCTAAAAATTTGAATTTTGTAAAAATGAACCAAAAATATTGTACTTGTTTTCGTCATAGAATTTAACATGTTGCCGATAAGCAAATTTTTTATTTATTTGGATCTCAGCGAATAATAACATCATCAATATTTTAATATTTTTACCAGTTTTTTAAAATTTTATAGTATGAGATATGAAAAAAAAATTTCTCTTAAAAAAGAGTAGGCAATATATAGTTGTTTGACACACTGTATGTACAAATAATTGTTTGTGTACAAACAAACGTACATATTTACGTATGTTTCTGCACTGTTAAAAAGTCAACATTACACATTCAATAACAGCCAATGAGTTGTTGTACAAGTATAAAATTAAATGTTATTAACATTTGTAGCTATAAATAGCTGAGTGCCTGTAAACATTATCAAATACTGATTTAGCTCTGCGGATTGCACAAGCAGTCGTGGCCGAGTGGTTAAGGCGTCTGACTCGAAATCAGATTCCCTCTGGGAGCGTAGGTTCGAATCCTACCGGCTGCGAGATTACTCTTTTGTGTTTTTTTTTTCTATTAAATTTAATTAATAGTTTACTTTATGTGCAAGAAATTACTTGTATTAATTAGTTTTATGTACTGTATATTTAAAAACTGATTTATGTTATATGATTTACATATTAAATACAATCTAATCATTAATCTGTAAAATACTTTGAGAAATAAGTAAATATTGCCACCAACGTTGCTAACTTTTTAAACTTGCAATTACTTTTTCCTTTAGCTATTTTCATTAAAATATATGTATATGGATAGTTTTTAATGGATAAACAACCTGTTATTATTTATTAACTCTATAGAGTAATAAAAGTTATAATAAGTTGTTCATAAGTTTAGATGAAAGAAAAATAAAGCAAGATTTAAGTAAACTTAAATTGTACAATTATATTGTAAAACAAGCAAGTATTTAGTTAATCACCCCTATCGGGAATATTTTTTGCCTTCGCAATGTTTTCCCTTTTCCCCAAATTGCAATCGAGAATAATATTTCCCATGAAATGTTTTCCCCTTTTTGTTAACAATTCACTGGAAAGTTTGTGAACAATTTCACATTCAAACAAAATTTCCCTTATCGTGAAAATATTTTTCCCTCGAAATATTTTTCATATTCCCTTCATTTTGTTCACTTTATTTGTGCTGGGGAGTTGAATTCATCATATTTGTATTAATTTGTTTTAATTAGTAAGTTAGTAATATTGTATAAATCTAATACATATATTAATTTAAAAGTAATTTTTTTATTAGATTAGTCACAAGGCATTGGTTAGCTCCAAGGGGCCAAATGAATTGCGCAAACGTTGCCGAACAGTTCGTTGATGTCTATTTTCTTGCTCCTGTAATAAAATTATTGTACCAATTCTAATAAATTTATGAATCAAAACTAAAAGCATCAAGTTTTAAGAAAAAAAAAAACAAATGAAAACAACCTGCATGTACTAAATACCTTTTCATTCACGCTGAATTAAAGCTCGTCCAAATTGGTTGAATTTAATCGATATTGTCCTAACTGTTTCTTCAAGATTGTCCACAAATTCTCGGGGTCGGGACCTTTTGCTGGCCACTGTATCAAAAGAAAATTCTTCTCGCTAAGCCATTCTTTTATGATTTTGGAAGTGTTCTTTCGGTCATCTTCCACATGATAGACGCTCTTATATACAATATGGGGAAGATGAGTTTGCAAAATACGGAGATAGTCTTCTTTCGATTGCTTCAATTCTTTGCAGTGATCCGAGGTGTCACCATGTAAAGAAACCTGACGGTCCTTCTGACCAGATATCACGTTTCCACTCATCTACTGTCCAATTTCTGTACTCTCTAAAGTAGGTTTTAATTTTTTTTTACTGCTGAGATGTAACCAATATCGCGAAGGGCTCGTCTTGCTGTCCTTCACCTAACGGGTTTGTCTATTGCTATAGAAGCATATTTTGGTATTAAACACCTTTTATACCCACCACCAAAAAGTTGTGGGTATATTACATTTGTCAGTTTGTACACATCAAAATAATGGTCGTAGAGCCAAAAGGGGTATATATTCTGGGTCCTTAAATAATTCTAAGACGATATAGCCATGCCCGTCCGTCTGTTAAAATCACGATAGAGCTTTGAACAAAAAACCTAGAACAATGAAATTTTTACCAAACTTTCTTTGTCCTACCGAAATGTTTGGTATTGAAAATGGCCAAAATCGGTCTAGTAGGATCCGAGTTATAGATCATAGTTTCAGACAACCTCGATATTTTTCAGATATTTTTTGTTATTTTCTTCAAATATAATGCACACTTTAATTTTGTTATAGAAGGATAACTCCTGTTGAAAATGATAGCCCCCATATAAATATCTTTCCGGACTATGATCTTATGGTACATAAATCTCTATAGAAAAGCTGTATCCAAACAAAATTCTGCAATAATAATTTCTATGCAAAGTGAAATCTCAAAACAATATTTTATTTGCATCGGTTCATAATTTTGACCATAGTCCAATACAAAGTCCACTTCCGAAAATTACTTAAATGAACATAAATCTTTTGTAAAAATTACTATCCAGTTGAAATTTGACAAGCATAATCAAAATATAGGTACATTTAAATCGTGGTACCAAATTTCATGACGATCGGTCCATCTGAAGATTCCATCCAAAGAAAAAGAGGTCGACCATCGAATTTGGAAAAAAATAATCCGACATCTACCGATAGTATCTCCTCCTCGAGTAGATTTTTGTGAAAATATTTTAAAGGCACATTTGTGCAAAATTGAGTACTTTGAGTGACTTTGGCCGTATTGTTTCAATTTTATGTATTTTAAAATTCAAATTCATTTAAGTAGTTTTTTTGTTTAGCTGTGGTAAAATTTGGTTATAAAAGAAGCTTTAATGTATTTATTTTTTACTTTTCAAAATTGTAGAAAATTTTATAATTATTTTTACCATGTTAAAATAGTTACACCATGATTTTTACATTTCAAAAGAAAATTTGTTGTGTCTGTTACGAAAGTAATTATATTTCAATTGTTTAAAAGGAAAATAGTGATTTTGACTAGATATAATTCCCGGAATTTTGTGTTTATTTATTCTGAAGCGTTTGTTGAAAAATTGTGAGTATTTTAGATTTCACTACAGGGAGAGAAATCATTTTTGTGTCGGGCGGAAAATATTTATTACACAATAACATTTTTTGTGTTGTTAATTAAATTTTTTTCTATTTGCTGCTGTTCAATTCCCTGTGAATATAAGTATGTATGTATGTACGTAAAAGGTTTAATATAAGAAAGAAGATTTCTTCATCTGCGTAAGAAGTGCCTGATACCGTCCCGAATTAAGAATTTTGATCCATATTAAATATCATATAAAAGTGACAACCAAATTTAACTCATTGTTGAGGTGGCTAGTTTTTAGGTTGTTCTGAAATTTATAGTGGATATTTTTTAGCCAATAATCGACAATGCCAATTCAAGTATTTTTTTAATTGCTAACAAAATTATAAACATATTCATCTTAAACATAATTTATAAAATAATTTCGTATATCTTAAATTGTAAAATTTTCCAAATTCTAAAATCTTTCAAAAATTGCTATTAATTCGCGTTTTGATTAATAACTTAGTCCCGGATCACACAATGCAACTTTTGATGCTCAACTTTTGAGTTTTTGGGTAAGAGATAAAAAGAGAGAGAGAGAGGGGACCACTCTTCTTTCCCCTATCACCAACAAACTCAAAAGTTGAGCAGCAAAAGTTGCATTGTGTGATCCGGGACTTATATCGTAACTATACAAAAATTTCTGTAACGATTACATGATTGAGTGTATCGTATTGGGAACGGGACTACCAATAATTACGGCTGTGCTCGTTGGTGGGGAGTGAGTTTAATTCCCAAATCAAATATTGTTTAAATTGTTTAGCATTAAATTTTAAATAAAAAGCAAGCAACATTTGTTAATTTTCTTTATTAGTTATATTTTTGTGCAATAAAAAGTGAACAAGACTCAAACATGTCTTTATTTGTGCTCCCTATTGTAATTGGTAATTGAGTATATGGCAAATAAGGCCCACAAATAGTATAGTGAGAAACTAAACAAAATTGATGGTTTTAACTTTTTTCTTTCGAACTGTTTGGACCATTTAGAAAAGAAAAAAAAATTCAATTAAATATTTCAATGTAGGTATATGATTAAAAATGCCACATATAAACAGTTTCGAGCTTTGACACCGATTATAATAAATATTTCATGAAACTTGTTAATATGTATTTTGTAACTTTGACCAGACTTTTTCTACAAATGCGAATAATTTACATGATATTTAAGTCTGACATTAAAGGGTACTTGAAATTCCCCTCCCACCTACATGTTTTTTATTCCTTATAAAAGTAACATTAACATCGATTTATTGATAAAAACTAAGCGGCCTGCTAAGAAAAAAATTAAAAAAAAAACTAATTAAAGTATCGTTGTTCTATGTTGTTGGCGGGCGTTGCCGTGTGTTTTAATAAAAACTCACGGAAAAAAGAAACATAAATATTTATAATGAAAAAAAAAATTAAAAAAGGCAAAACGGCAACATTGTCATGGCTTTTTGTCTTGTTTTTGTTTATGCTGTTATAGCCGCTTTTAATAGTGCTCTTACCAAATTGTTGTTGTCTGTCGTTGCCTGTTTTTTTTGTTTGTTTGTTGTTAATGTTGTTGTTGACTTGAGTGCAGTAAAGTTGAAACAGTTTTTTGTAGTTGTTTTTGTTGTTGATACTGATACGATTTGGGCGCTGCCACAAAATGCACTTGACGTTGTGTCGTGTTACAAACATTTAAACTGCGGTTATTGTCGTCGTTGTTATTGTTGTCCGTATTTATTTGTTAGTGACTGAATGTTCAGCTGCAGTTTTGTTTTTGTTTTGTATCCTCTTCACACTCTTTTATGCCGTCGCCATTACTTCTTATGTTGGAAATTCATTGGATGGATGATGTATCATGTTTATCCATTTAACTTGTTGTATTTGAAAGGATAAACGATACCCAAGAGTTGGGTTTATTTTGATATTTGTTTTTAGTTCAAATACAAATACACGGTGAGATATGTTGGCAGGTTAGTCCAGGACTTAAAAGAAGTTGACAAATTATCTAGAAAAGGCATTTCTAAAATATTAATTTTAAGGTCATTGTATGTCTTTATAAGTTTCACTCCTGAGGCCAGTCCGGAGAGACCGCTGAATGCACTTGGGTCTCTAAATCAAATTCATTTCTGGTTGTATTAGTCCATTCTTTTGGTTTCTTTTAGATTGCCAAGCTCCGTATTCCAGATTGAAATTTACGCCATCGATGCAGTCGCAAGAATAATGCAAACATTATTAATATCTACGTGGTTTGTTTTGCATTAATCTAAATCCTCAGCTTCGACGTATTTATTTATTTATACCTGTCTCAGTTTAAATCGCACCTTGTCTAATTGATTAGAGTTGGATTACATGAGTCCGCCATTGGACTAAATAATTTTAAATAGTAGTGATGACTGGACGTTAAAAGAATTGAAACTATAATGCTATAAAGCTCTGCTTCTCAGCACGAAAATACAAGAACTTTCTTGTCTTTTATTAGAATTTCGATTCAACTTCTAAGAACTGTATGAATTGGCATAGAAATGGAAAGATTGGTACAAATTCTTCTATTGAGCTCAGTTTAAAATAGCACTTTAAGACTGAGACTCTTTCATGACAGTTCTGAACAGTTTCGAAGATGTGGTCTTGTAGAAACATATTGCTGTAGGCATTTATGTCCGATCCAACTGTTTAACATAATTCTCGAGGCAAAATTTTAGGTGATCGCATCTAAAAACTAAACTGAATTTAAAATTTTCAACAAAGTAGTATCAAAAAACTTTCACTTCGGCAGTTACATTATCACCAATATTTCTCTTAGTGCATTTCATCGTTTTCGAATCTTTCTTGTCCATTTTTATATTCCTGTCTGACCAATTGATTGTCTATCACAAAAATTGGTATTTTGTGTTAAATACGTTTTGCTGGATACTTGGTAAACCAATACTAAACTACCAAACGGCATCAACTCTATCCATGGGTGGGAATGGATGTGAGTTTGTATGAGTGTTTGGGTGTACATATCTGTATTTGTATAAAAATGCAGGCGACATAAATGCCAATTATCAGTAACATGAGCAACTCAATCGTTTCAGTTAAATACAGGTTGCGTTTTGTTATCAAACGATCTCGAATGGAAAAATGGTTACAAAAACAACAAATATAGTTAAACGTTAAATACCCACCATTTAACCGTGATAGTCCAGTGTATAAAGACTACAATTTTATAGGCATCATTTTGTTCGATTAGTTTTTTTTTTGTTTCTCCAATACCTGTGGTTGGCTTTTAGTTTTTTGTTTTGGGTTCAATAGTTACACTACATTTGTAGTAGTTATATGTATGTAGCATATGTCTGTATTAGATAAAGGGTATTGCAACAAGGGGTAGTCATCTGTAAGGTACTAAAAAATATATTAATTTCCGTGAACATCAATACTTCAAGTTCTTTACTTGCCACTACTTAAAACTGAATCCATGGTAATACCCAAGGAGAAAACAGCAGGATTTGCTGCAGGTCCAAGCACGAGTGGTAGAGGGCACAAATTTTCTCCTTCACAGTGACCAAAATCGGACATTGACAGAATAGGTGATACACAGTCTACTCCTCTTTCTTATTCTTCACAAAAGCTGCTGTAGTTCTTAAACCGAAGATGTAGTCTCATAGCTTGCGTTCTTGTGATGAAAGGTGCTGATATCTTCAGACAATCTATAGTATCTTCACGTTTGAAGAGCATTACAAAAGTATTTTATACCATATCCTTTCGTAAACAAGTCTGCTCCCTATTCTACTTTTTGTTATATTTAAATTTCTCTTAGTATGAGTGCGGAGAATTTCAAAGTAAACAATTTCGTAGAAGAATTCCTAAGAATGGATCCATCGAATCAGTGTTCCTCATAGTTCCCCTTCTGACCTATTCACAAGCTATGAAGTTACAGTGATTGTTAACATTATCAGAGACTATACCATTCAGAGACATATGGCACATTTTGGTTAATCTAGATATCAAGAAGATGCTATAAATTTCATAAGCAGTAGCCTCACAATTTGCATACATTCAGATACCTCCCGATATTTGATAAGTCCTGTACCTTTGATAGAAGAGTTTTCAATTATTGTGATGCTTGAAAGAGTATATTATTATAATTGCATATCAAATATTGGTTTCGGCAGTCAATAGCCTACATTCCTATACTATTCTATGATTCTGGAGTGCCCATAGTTCTTACCATACCACGATCCTGTACCATTTAGCTTTACCACAGAGATTAGAGGAAATTTTATCGCCATTAAATCGACTGGCATCTAGTTTAACATGGAAGATAGGAACATGAAACTAAAATCCCCTGACCTCATAGCATTCGAAGATCCTGAAAAGATTTTGGAGTTCTTACAATACCATTAGTATTTAACCTTACCCGTTTGTCTGATCTTCATACGATATATATTTTTTATACTCACGGTATTAAACCATAAAGCCCTTCACTAAATTACTATAGGTGTCATAGAAATATTGTCGTTGATATTGAGCAAGTTTCAGCGTAACCTAAAAGTGGATTCACCCATTTGTTTCAAACAAAATATTTGTTCGGACAAAGTTTTTTCATCTAAATATTTTCTCTCTCTCTCTCTCTCTCTCTTAAAAAGAGAGGCTTCAAATTTCAAATGAAAAAAACATTTGATTGAACAAATGGGTGAATCCAACTTAAGCATTATCGCTAGTAATGTACATATAGTACATAGTTCTGGCAATACAATGACTACCGTTCCTAAATGTAGATTGATCTTAGTTGAATTCTCAGTAACATGAAAACAAATCGAGGTTGAAGGTGAATTAGTTAATAATCTACTAAATTATCAGCAGTACCTGAAACTTTGGTACATGTAGCAACTATGAAAAGATTCAAACTGACTACATATCCAAAATCGGAGGATAATGACATATTTTTATGCAGCACCCTTTACATACAAAACACCCATACACATGTATATTTAGATACCAGTAAGTAGATATGTATGTAAGTAAGTAAGTAAGTTGCTGTTATTGCTATTAGTTTTTGGTTCAACAAAAATTACTTACTTGGTGAGTACTCGTACGAGTATATTTGAATTTTGATCTGCATTTGTTACGCCGTATGACATTGTACAACTATATACATAGATACTCGTATCAATGTAAATATGTTGGTATGTACATATTTAGATGTCTATTATTGTTGTAAAATTGCTTTAACTTTATTTTACAGAGCATGTAATTAGAAACGTTTTCATAGACATAGCGCCGCCAATTATCTAGTCAAACTCTCTCGCTCACACATCTATATACCCGATAAACACAAACACATATTAGTATTGTCTGTACCGATAGATACAAACATAGATAGACAATGTTTTTTATATCGACTGGAAATTAGTTTTATTTTTATTTTTATTTTATTTTATAGATTGGTAGAGAGAGAGAGAGAGTACAGGGGCTTTTTCCATTGAATTTTAAAAGAAAATAAAGTCATTATACGAATGTGTTTTAAGAAACTCGCAGACTGAAAAGACATTTAAGATAAACATCGCTGTTAAACAATTTTCCACACATTTTCTGTTCGTTTATCAATTAAATCTTGGAGTAAAATAATAAAGTGATTAGTTGGTGGGCTGTAAGTGGGTCAGGAAAATATTTAATTTCGAAGCAAAAGTGTTTTAATTGGTTTATATACATATATGTAAATATTTATGGAGTTTATAAGGAGTTTGTTATGTAAATGTTGGCTTAAAGGTCATTGAATGGAGTGTTTTATTGATATTGTTTAGTTGTAAGTATCTTTACATTTTTAGAGATTTTGATGATATCTTTAAAATAAATTTAACAACAATTTGAATAAAAAAATGAAAAATTGTGCTATATTTGCTAATAACTGGCGGGAAATGTAAGTACGAGTATATATGTATGTAGGTATAAACGAGGAGATCATATCGGAAACTCAGGCTTCTGTTAAAGGAAAGATAAATTGTGACCTGCACTGTTGAAAGAATTGCCTTAATTTAAGTGCAATTATTAAAGAATAACCCTGCAAGCATTTTATAAAAAAATTGATCATATTCGATTCATTTATGACTCCTCTGTGCGATTAAAATAGGCATATATGAGCTCATTTTCTGATCGTAAATGATTGTTTTCTCGGGAGAAAATGGTACCCCATCCGCGACTCTTCTTGAGGAGTCTTTTATTACCCGTTTGTCTGATCAGTTTCTACACATTTGTGACTCATATTTTTAATGATTTCCAAGTATTTTTCGATTAATTTTTTAGTCGTATTTCTTATTGTTTGCCAGTCTTTTTGGACTCATTTTTTAATCGTATTTTTGATCAGCTCAGAGTCTTTTTCGACTCATTTTCCAGTCGTATTTTTGATCGTATAAGAGTCATTTTCAGTCCTATTTCCAGTCATTTGCGGGTCTTTTTTGAGTATTTTTTCAGTGATATCATATCAGTCATATCACTTCTGTTATCATTAAAATAACTTTCATTGTTTGTTTGATTGGCCTGAGAATTAGTTTTCTGGTGTTTTTGGCGATATTAATTTTTCGGCTTTCTTTTTGGCCAATTTTTTTTATTTGTTTGACTAACATTATTTGTTTTTATTTAAAAATAACAAAATATACTTTTTGTTGTTGATCGTTTATTTATTTTTGAATCAATGAAAAAATCTAACAAACAAATTATATTTCTAAAGCATGTTTCAAATTTAGTTTTTCAACAAAGTATTTTTATGAGAAGTAAATCCATACCCCAACATTCTCCCCCATGCAAATCAACCTGATTCAAAATGTTCTAATGTTAAACTATCTCTAGTGTTAATTTAGAGATAGGTCGACGTATAATGCCTTTGTAAGTTTTGATTTCAGCAAAACGAATTGAACCATCCTTTGTACTTTTACTATACGTCCTTTCAACCATTGATTTCTAGGTATGTATGTATGTCTTTATCAAAAAATAGCACAATGTCATCAATCTTCAAAGGAATATGTTTGTCTTTCCATTTAGGTATTTAAATGAGCTGGGGTAGGTTAGAAATAAAAATAACAGAATTAAAATCAGTATTTCATCATCTAGATGAGTAAAATATTATTCATAAATAACTTCAAAACAGTCATATTTCAAACACCTGTATGATCCATTTTCGGTTGCTGTAGGTTTTATTATTGTATTTTCAATAAATTACTTTTTAAGCATAAGTACGAATCATTTTCGAGTCTTTTTTCAAGCGCGCAAATGATTAATCAGTTTTTGAGCGTCAAAAGTACTCGAGGAAGACTTAGTTAGGTGATTTTTGATAAAACAATCTTCCAAATGCTAGTAGGGTAAAAATGATGTATATGTATGTAAAATTTGTTTACTTATTTTATAATATTTTGTTCTAATAAGTCTACAACTACACATTTTTATAAAACTTTTAAGTATAAAAATAAGTTATTAATTTTTTGGTTAAAAGTGGCAACATTATAATGGACTACTTTTGGCACATCTCAAACAAAAATAAGTACTTTTTCTAGTAGAATTGTATGTAGTCTGGTCGACAATTTCCTATTACTTTTTAACTTAATTTGTAAGTAAAGTCTTTGCTGGGTAATACATGTGACCGGTTTATTTTTTGTAAATTGTTCGAAAACTTAGGCCACTTTTTATATAAACTTAAATTTGGACTTTTCAAAATCTTTAAAGTACGAACCACCTATTTTATAGCAAATTGTTGAAAGTTGCACAATAAGAATAAATAACAGTTATTGTTTTGTGTTTCTAGTATTCTTCTGAGTTTATCATAAAATGTAATTATAGTTATGAAATACTAATTAATTACGTGGTTTGTCGCATTTTAAATATAAATGATTATTAAAGATAGTCTAAAAACTTTTACGCATTCTGAAAAAAATTGTTTGTAACTTTACAAACATCAAGTTTATATGCATATTTGATAAAATTATACGTGTTTGCAAAATGCGGACATCAGCCGTGATGCTAGAGGGAAACATTCGCGCGACAATTTATGTATTAATTCTTTTTGCTTCATTAAAACTCAATTTATGTATTCAAATTATTTCATCAGATTAACACAAATATGAAAGCCAACATCTGTAACATTTTTGAGCAGAAAGAACTCTGTCAACATAACGCAATACTCAGCACTATTAACATTCTTTTCTGGCCAGCAACATTGTCCGGTCTCATCATGATTCAATGATGCCTGCGTTCGTACATCTGCACTAACAGTGATTGGTTATGAATGCATTGGTTTTTCGACAATTACTTATGGGTTTCCTGAATCTTAAATGCGGCAATTTTGAAGATTTATAAAGACAATATTTTGAATCATCGTTTAAAAGTCATAGATTTATTTTTTTTAAATTCCCTCATTTTTTGATACTCAAGCAAAAAGGATATTTTAAGGATAGAGGTAGCCAACATTGATAATAACGATATAAATATATTAAAACAATGTTTGCCTCAACAGTCTAAAAATAATGTACCCTAGAATTTCATTTAATAGATCATTAACATTAAATTGCTTGTTATCAAATGCTGATTTTATGCCAAACATAATATATGTATGTATGTATAACGACAACAAAAAACAAGGACACAAAACATTACAAATGTTAATGAGAAAATAAATAATATACAACAACAATAATAGTTTAGACAAAATAAAAACAATAATACAAAACAAACAATTACATGCATCGTTAAAATAATGTTGACCAAAAACAAAACTGGATTTACAACAAAATAAAGAAAATATAAACGAATGAAAAATAAATAAAAGCAGTAGCAGAGAAATTAACGTAAATACAACTACAAAACAAAAATAATTTAAACATATAAGATTTTAAATTCGACTGTGCCGAATCTTATATACCCACCACCAGTAGTGTGATCTACGCATACTTAAAACAAAAAACCTCAATAATAATATAAATTTGTTTTACATTTTCTATGGATAACGATTTTTATACCAGTTATTTTATTTTTCGGATTCTTCATGGGACAATCGTTTTTTGAAAGTCGTCCCTATATGGGAGCTATGACCAATAACGGACCGATCATCAAAAAATTCGTTACTATGACTGAAACTCGATAAAGATGTTTACATCGTAAAAAAAAAATATGTAGTAACATTTTTTCTTATACATATATAAGAGAGCTGCGTAAATTTTCGGTTCGATATCTATATTAAAATGATATTTACCTAGGTTAATCTGTTTTTCGGAAGTAGTCCCTATATCGAAGCTATGACCACTTTTTGGCCGATCACTATGAAATTCGATAAGAAGATTTACTTATATATTTGGCTTGTTAGTGTCGTATTTCAAATTGATATTGTTGTTAATAAGATTTTAAGTTATTTTTGGATGTGGACTTTTTATGAGGACTATGGTTAAATATGCACTGATCATCCTTAAATTTGTTACGATGATTTACATACATAAACCATACATACTATTTTGAGAGTTCTCGTTAAATGGAACTTATGTTTGCTGAATTTTGTGCGGACGCAACCTTTTTTATATACGTTTATGTGCAATAAAGCCATATTCTGGAAAGACATTTGTATGGTTACTATGAGATATCGTGAACCTATTCTAAAAATTTTCAACAGGCCTTGTCCTTATTTGAAAATAATTTCAAAAAATATCTGATAAATATCGAGGTGGTCTGAAACATTGGTCTATAACTCGGATCCTATTTGGCCGATTTTGCTCATTTTCAATACCAAACAAAGAATTTTCGATGAAAATTTAATTTGTTTATTTCAATTTTCAATAGGCCTTGTCCTTATTTAAAGATAATAGCAAAAAATATCTGATAAATATCGAGGTGGTCTGAAACATTGGTCTATAACTCGGATCCTATTTGGCCCATTTTGCTCATTTGCAATACCAAACAAAGAATTTTCGATGAAAATTTCATTTTTCTAAGTCTGTTTTTCGAAACTCTATCATGCCTTCAACAGACGAACGGATATGGCAAGATCGTCTTGGAGTCACACAAGGATCCATCATATATAGACTTTTTGATTCTACGACCAAAATTTCAATGTGTTACAAATCGAATGACAAACTTAATACACTCCCGTCTTTTTGGTGGTGGGTATATTAAATGAGATATAAATGTAAGACCACGAAAAGTAAAAAGGACAAAAGGCATATATGGGTAACTATTCATATAAAGGCTATAAAAGCGAACAAAAACCAAAAACAATTATCATAAAAAATTACCACTCTCTGCACACACATATATAGCAGAATAGTACACACTCACACAGATGTCCAACTCATAAAGTCAAATTTGATTATGTCGTTACTATTGGAGAGCCACCTTGGGGTGGGAAAAGGTTTTTGTTTAGCAAAGGGGACTGCAGAAGAGGACAAAAGAAAACTAAATATAAAACAAATTTTTATTCAACCAAACTTTATATGGGTCATTATGACAAACCACCAACAACAACAACTAAGAAAACAAAAAAAAAAAAAATGCACAACAATACAATTTGACAATTATGAAAAATGCCATTTGAGACACCAAGTGAGACCTGGCATAGAAAAGGCTTTCTTTTTATTTGCCCCCTTCTTCTACACAACTTTATAAAATGAAACGATTAATGAACTGTTGCATGAAAAATGGAAGACAAAAATTCCCAAACTGTACCTACAGAAATAATAAACTTTTCTTGTTTTTTTTTTTTAAAGAGACAAATTATGACTTAATTTATGGACAAAAGAAGGAAAATATTTTGTTTGACCAAATATTCATAGAATGAGAAAATGAACAATATTCACATGAAAAGTTTAATGGAAAAACCACACAAAAACGAACAGTAAGAGGAAATTGCAGAGAGACACATTTACCTTCACAAATTAAAAGGGAGCTGCCAGAGAGGTTTTATTTTTATTAAGACGAGTAAAGGGAGCAGTTCGCTTATTGAAAAATGTTGAGTTTGAAGTTCTCCTTTGCCATTAGTTGTAGCTTCAGTATTGGATCCTTGTTTTATCAATTCCGTTGATGAGAGACTAGTATTCACATAGTTCTGGAGATAATGTCGGTTGTTGTAAACTTTACAAGCCATAATGACTTACGATGTCAAATGTTCTTTCAGGTAATCGTGAAAGTTGCTCCTACTGACCTGATTATCAGATTTGATGTTTCGAACTTATAGTAAACAAAGTTTCAAGTTCACTAAGCTACATTGTGACTTTCGGAACCAATAAAATTGCTCTCTCCCTATTTTTGGTCATGTATCTTAATATCAATGGCGTTTTCGTGTTTTTGTTAATCTTGCAGTTTTCCATGTTGATTTCTCGGAGATACCCTGAATAAACATCAAAACAACAAATCTTTAGGTTTATACTTGATCGTCTTCAGGAATAGTGGTACGCTGGAATGTTCCTTGTGCATTCTCGATTGGGAGACAATTTCAATACTTTTGATGTAGCTTTTGAATAAAACGAAGAATTTTGTGCTTCTAGCTTAAATTATATGGCTCACTCATAGTTAGAATTATGCAGAGCGATTTTTAAATACGAACGACTTTGCAAACTTTGCGGTCGTCGCGAAAATCAGCCGGCATTGCTGAACAATTTTACTACAAACGTCAGTTATACAATCTAAGTAACGAAGCAGGCCTCTACCAATATATATTAGTAAAGCGTGGTAATCACATAGAATGTCTTGAACGTGATGTCTTCTATTCTTCGCCTAAAAAACTTTTGATATAATTGTTACGTGGGTAAACCATATGTACTGACATATTTCCAATCACACTGTGCCAGTAAGTACCTGTATTAGAAGCTCAATCGAATTCCTGGCATACATATGTCTTAGTATTTTCCAGCATTTAGGAAATGTATGAATTAAACAATAGTTGAAAACTTTATTATTCATGTAACATTTTAAATAGTGTTGCTTGAACTGGTCGGACGTGTTATTTTTAGTGCGGCTGAATTTTCGTAATAGGTGAAAAAAAAAATAAAAAAAAAAAAAAAAACTTGTAATAAGTGAAAAAAAAAAAAAAAATATATATATATATATATAAAAAAAGATATCGTAATAGGTGGAAAAATAGTGGTTTTTCGGTAATTTAAAAATCGCAAAACAACTGCATGAGTGTCCCGCTCAGATGTAATTCTGAGAAAGAGCTAAGCTACAGTAGAAAAAATTTATGGATCTCTGAGGAAGAATCCTTAAGAAAATCCGTGGAGTCTCTTCTCACTACAAAAGCCGAAATACGGCGCCGTTCCTGTTCGCCCAATATAGTTATCTCATCCGATGAGAAATCATCATCTTCATCAAATAGTGCAGTCAAACCCAAAAAACAAGTAGGTATGGATAAGTACATCACCGTTCTCAAGCGACAGAGGAGCCCGACATCTGCTCAAATGTCTTCCAATTCCAATAAAGTTCCTAAGACCGTCAGCAGTGATAAGCCAAATGATCAAAACAGATTTGCTCTACTTCAGACGGATGACCCAGAAATACCGAAAAAGACGTTTAAGCCCCCACCAATTTACCTGAGAGAGCCCACTTCCAATAAACTGGTACAAGGTATTGTTGCTGTAATAGGTGAGAACATGTTTAGCGTAACCTCAATTAAACATGGAAAAATCAGCGAGACAAAGATCCAAGTGAATAGGGAAGATGATTTTCGAAAATTGTCCAACCAGTTGGAGAGGGAGACCAGGGATTTCTATACCTATCAGCTCAAAAGCGCAAAAGGACTCCAAGTCGTTCTAAAGGGTATAGACCCATGTGTTGATCCTGCGGAGATAAAGAACGGATTAATGGACAAAGGGTTCAAAATCAAGAGCGTAGTGAATATTAGAAACCGTGAAAAGATTCCTCAGCCCATGTTCAGGGTAGAATTGGAACCTGGAGATGTTGCCTTAAAGAAAAACGAGTCCCATCCAATTTACAATCTTATTTATCTTCTGCATCGTAGAATTACCGTGGAGGAACCGCATAAGCGTGTTGGACCCGTCCAGTGTCTTAATTGTCAAGAATTTGGTCACACCAAAGCGTATTGTAAATTGCCGTCTGTTTGTGTTGCATGTGGGGAACTACATGCAACTGCTCAATGTAATAAGTCCAAAACGGACTTAAAAATAAAAAAATGCAGTAACTGTGGAGGAAATCATACCGCTAATTATAGAGGTTGTCCAGTTTATACTTATTTGAAGGGCATAAGGACCAATAAGTCGCCAGTACTACTTGACCATCCTCAACAACCTAATTTCACGTCGAGTAAGAATTTTCCTCAAATTGTACGACCAACTACTCACGTAAACGCTCCTAATTCTAGACAAGTTTCTTACGCAAACGTGGTCAAATCTAATATGCCAGGTCTGGAGCAGGAACCTATATCGCAATATTCTGAGCCACATATCAACAATCTAGAGACAACATTGCAGACACTTGTCCAAACTATGAACACTTTTACGACCACCATGACATCCATGATGCAGGAAATGCTGAAAATGCAATCCACTATCTTGCAAGCCATTTTAAAGAAATGATTTATTTAAAAATTTGTTTTTGGAACGCGAACGGCCTCCGCCAACATAAAAACGAACTGGAATACTTCCTGATGGATAAGCAGATTGATGTTATGATGATTGCTGAAACTCACTTGACGTCGACAGGGTACTTCAAAATTAATGGCTACGTGTTGTACGATACTAAAGATCCCCGCGGAAGAGCTTGTGGAGGTTCGGCAATTCTTATAAAGAACAGAATAAAACATTATCTAATGAATAACATAAGTGAGGATTACCTCCAAGCAACAAACATTTGCATTGAATTCTGTCAATACAAATTTGTTTTATCATCGATTTATTCTCCGCCTCGATTCTCAATAAAAGAACACCAATACCATAACTTCTTTAATTCCCTTGGAGCTAGATTTTTAGTTGCTGGCGACTTTAACGCCAAACACACATTTTGGGGTTCACGTCTGGTAACCCCAAAGGGTCGCGTACTCTTCAACACCATTGCTCAAATGGGCTTAGATGTACTCTCAAGCGGACATCCCACCTACTGGCCGACGGACCGACGGAAGATTCCCGATGTTATTGACTTTGGAGTAGTGAAAAATATCCCTGTAGAATGGATGCAAGTGGATCCTTCATTAGACTTGTCCTCAGATCACTCTCCTACTATCATTTCAATGCATTTCCCTCAAGTGTGTGGCTCTCCATTTAGAAACATGACTAAGACCCGAGTAAGCTGGATAAAATACAAAAAGTATTTAAGTTCTCATTGCACGGAAAATATTGTGTTGAGAACTACCGACGATATCGATGAGTCGATTGGCAACTTTACCGAGGACCTTCGACGAGCTGTGCATCACGCTTCCACTTATCACGTTGAATGTAGAAATAGGACAAACAGAACTTATTTATCTGAACTCGAACATCTCCTATCAGAAAAAAGAAGAATGAGAAGAGAGTGGCAACTTCACAGGTCTCCTGAACTGAAAGCTAGGCTACGGGTATGCAGAGATATACTAAGACATTTCTTAGAAACCCAAAAAACGGCTTCACTTACATCCTACTTGGAGGGTCTTGATAGTACCCCACAATCTGACTACTCGTTATGGAGGGCGGCAAGAGGTTTAAAAAGACCAGTGAGAGGAAAACCTCCTTTGCGAAATCCGACTGGTGACTGGGCTAGAAATGATTCCGAGAAAGGGACATTATTTGTTAACCATTTAAGAAATGTGTTTACTAAAAACAACTCAAATAACGTATCTGATTTGCCACCACTCTTTATTAGACCTCCTGTACCTCTAAGACTAAACTTTGGTGATGTCCAAAGCGCTATTGGTACTCTGAACCTTAGAAAGGCTCCAGGTATGGATAAAATCAGCAATAAAATGCTTGTGGAGTTACCTCGTGTAGCTAGAAGAATTATCCTCTTTATCTTCAACGCTATTTTACGCCTAGAATACTATCCTGCAGATTGGAAGGTGTCTATGATCACTATGATTCCTAAGTCAGGGAAGGATCACACCAAAGTAGAGTCATATAGGCCAATTAGCCTATTGCCGACAATTTCTAAACTGTTCGAAAAATTGTTAATGACTAAGTTGATTCCAATTCTGAACGACACTGAATGCATTCCTAATCATCAATTCGGCTTCAGAGCTAAACACAGCACCATCGAACAAACACACAGATTGGTAAATGTGATAAGAGGGTCGTTTGAAGACAAAAAATACTGCTCCGCCCTTTTCATTGATGTGTCCCAAGCGTTCGACAAAGTTTGGCATGACGGTTTAATGCACAAAATAAAATTAACTCTGCCTGCTAACACCCATAAACTTATGGAAAGCTATTTATACGGTCGCAAATTTAAAATCAAAGAAGGCAATTTTTTAAGCCCCGCTCAGCCAATTGAAACAGGTGTGCCACAGGGTAGCATACTGGGTCCTACTTTATATTTGATTTATGCCTCCGACATGCCGTCAGACCCCAAAATCCACACGTCAACTTTCGCAGACGATACAGCCTTTATCAGCGTTAACAAGGACCACCAAGTAGCATCACAGAATTTGCAGAATTATGTTTATAAACTAGAGAATTGGCTAGAGCTTTGGAAAATCAGGGTTAATGAACAGAAATGTATTCATATCACTTTCACATTGCGAAAAGAAACTTGCTCGTTCATCAAAATAAATAATCAAATTATTCCTCAACATAATGAAGTCAAATACCTCGGCATTCACCTCGACCGCCGTTTAACTTGGAAGTCTCATATTGAAGCGAAACTTACACAGATGAGATTAAAAGCAGTGCAACTTAATTGGCTAATTGGCAGAAATTCTTCACTAAAGTTGGACTGCAAACTATTGTTGTACAATGCAATTCTAAAGCCAATCTGGTGCTATGGAATTCAATTATGGGGTACTGCCTCAGCATCAAACATTGAAAAAATTCAAAGGGGTCAAAATAAAATTCTACGTATAATTACTGCAGCTCCATGGTATGTTAAAAATTCTCGAATTCACAAAGATCTATGCGTGCCATCAGTAAAAGTTGAATTTACAAAACACGCGTCAAAGTATGTCAGCAAACTTGAACACCACCCAAACCCACTTGCACGAGACATCCTTAACTTTAGTGGCCATAATCGGTTGAGAAGGAGGGATACCCTTGCTTTAACTCAAGCGCAAAATAGATGACTGGATCAGTTGATGTGAAATTTTTTTAGTATCATAAAATTTTTGTCTAGCACTGGCTGGGCTTATTATTTTCTTTTTAGTATTAAGATTTGAATACTTATTGTCATTTCATTATATGAAGATTCAATAAATAAATAAAGGCTATAAAAAAAAAAAAAAAAAAAAAAAAAAAAAAAAAAAAAAAAAATGTAACTTAGCATGTAGTCCATTGGGGCAGATTGAATGCCTCACAACCAATGGTTATTACGTAAATTATTGATGAAGTCTTTAAAGGTACACTGGAATATGCCTCATGCACCTTCGATTGGGATACAATTTCAAGCCTTATGTTGTAGTTTATGAGTAAAATAAAGCCTCCCAAGCGATGAATTGCGTGCGGCACTGCGCAAAATATCCTTCTCGAAGTGTAACCATTTGATCGTAGTTGTTTTACCTTCAGAATAACATGTTGGATATAGCTTCTGTAGTACTTTGCTCACAGACTTTGTTAATCTTTGATCCTAATTAGGTAGCATAGACTTACTTTAAGAAGCTCAGAATAGTGTTCGGTGCAGAGCAATCACAGGACATACCGGTCGTGGCTGGCCAAGATTTTACATCTGTATGTGGTAGCTATGTTTGCGCTTCAAGCTTTTTTCTCTTGTCATTAAGATTTCCGCATTTATCGATTAATCCACCTGATCGCTTGTAGCCTGCCTAGCTCTTTTGTTCCTGCAGTTCCATCTTTGTTGTGTTTCTCTAACAGTCTTAACAGTTGTCTCAAGGATACTGGAAAAATTATTAGCAGCATATCTACATATAATTTGCAACTTCTCGTACACGATTGTAACTTCTTGTACACGACTGCCCTTGGTAGAGTGTTTGCGCTATCTAATCCCTGCCATCCATAGTTTAGTCAATTAGCATGATCCAGGACTATTACTAGAAAAACAGCAATCGATACATTACACTGACCAATCATTAGTAGCAAGGACTACAGATAAGCAAGGTCACATATATGACCATGTTCAGGGCAGTCACCCTACACATGCACCGAAAGCTACAATTAAAATATATTTCCTGAGCACCGAGCCAAGTGTTGTTTCAGCACCTAAAGACAATTTGGTTAATCGAAATTTTTTGCTACAACAAACATCATTCATTTAACCAACGTGCCATCAAAGATGCCTCAGCAATTATCAGTTAGGTGATAGCCGAGGACTGATACCCGTGGTACTATATAAAGACTCTAGTCCGCTTCATGTGTCACTGAGTAAACAATTAAACTCTATCCAGTTTGAAGCTCGCTCATGTAAACTCATGCCACCGGCCTCGCCATATCTAGTCCTCTATAACACTAACGACGAGTTGTGAGAATCACCTTGCCAACACACCAAAAGTAAACTAATATAAATACAGAGTCCAGGGTTTTTACATTACATGACCACATGGTGTTCTTCATAATGACCAACCAACGCATTAAATGCCTTGCAAAGACTTTACAATTTATCATACAGTAATTGCATAGAAACACCTTGTTAGAGAGTTTGGCCTATCTAATCCCTTCTCTCTTTAGTTTAATAAACTGTCACTAGCCAAGAAGAAAATAAATGATGAAATGAACAAAGTTCAGCCCTAGCCCGAGGCAGCCTCCAATACTTATTCCTCACTAGCCTAGCGATCTGCCAACCGACCACAAAACCCATCGACCTCCCGCTGCAGAACTCACTACCCTCAATGGATCTGCTGATTCGGCAACAGCACATAAAGATAATTTGGTAGTCCGAGATTTGCCACTAGCACAAACATCAGTCTTTTAACCAACTATCTTCTTGCTGCGATTTTAGGTTTAAACCACAGCTACCACGTGTTCCCCGAAGGGGACCTGCAACCAATTATCAGTTAAGGGCCAAAACCCCGTGCTTCTAACTGATCCCGGGGCTCTAGATAAGACTCTAGTCAGCTACGAGTTTATTGGGGTGAAATAATCAACTCTTCCCAGTTTCAAGCTCCGAATCATTCATAAACTTAGAACATATAATTATAATTTAAGTAAAAAACGTAATATTTATTACCTAGCTAATCTATCTTTCGATTCTCGTAAATGTTTTATGTTGTTACAAACGTAAACTTTAATGTTAATAATTTCCTCTTCCAGCCTATAACTCCCACAAAAACCATAAAAACTGTCACCACACATGTATGCAATTACATGTGGTAATACTGGCAGGATGCTGCTTTTGATTATTACTTCTTTTTTCTCCCTTTAGGAAATTTATACAATTTATACGAACAAACGACATGCCATTTGTTGACATGTGTGTAATATATAAAACCAAAGCTAAAACTAATGTTGATTTCGAAAAAATGTAACAAGAACTATACGAGTACAAACAACAATAAAAACTAAAATGTGGGTGAATATTTCAACGACAATACAAATGAATAAAGTCTATTGGGGATGGTATTGTACTTTTTCTTGATATTAAGTACAAATTTACTAAAATTATAAAGTACTGCTGGTACGATGTTTAAAAAACAGAAGGAAATCAAGTTAACCTTTAATATATGAATTATTTCATTTTAATATTTTAGACTTGAGATCAGCTGCATATAAGTATAAAGCAAAAACGTAGAATATTCTTTCTTTATTGTATGTCATTAGAATTCAAAAAGGTCCTAATGTTTTCGGTTTAAATTAACATCTAACACTTGGAAACAAGTTCAGGATATTCTAGCGTTTCCTATGTTTCCCTATTACATTAGTTTTCAATCGTCCCTAATATACACAAAAAAGTACACGTTTTCAATATCATTGGTACAATTAGCATCTTTCATCTCTGCTACCATGGAGCTTTCATGCATACAGACCAGCGTTGTCAACTTTGAAATTTCAAAACGCACCAACTTGGAGAAAAAACGCACCATTTGAAAAAAATCGCAGCAAATTTAGATTTTCTTTTTTATTTAATAAAATGTTGATTGAAATAATTTCACATAAAAATATAATATTTTTGTACATATTATAAATATAACAGTCTTCAACAGTTCAGTGTTTTTATAAAAAATAAAAAACTTAAGAAAAATAAAAAATAAACTAAACAAATTTGTTTGTATTCCTTTGTACCAGCTAAATATGTAATTAATTTCTTCTTTTTTTAACTTTTTCAAAAGAGATCAATGATTAATAGTAAAAATATTCATATATGCTATACGGAATTAATTGGTAAAAATATTTTTGTTTTCTATTTAAGATACTTCTAGTACTTCGTTGACCCTATTCAATAAAATTTGTTAGGGCTTCACTGGGACTCTAACCCTGGTGTTCGTCTACAGTTCAGTAGACCAATCAGGCTAAACAAGAATTTGTATTTTCATGTTTAAAATGTTATTTTTATTTTAAATCAATAACTTTCATCCTATTCAGCTTTAGCAATAACCTTCATGTGACGAATGTTTGTTCTACATTCATATATATAGTAAAATACATTCAATTGCGGTCCTTTTTCATCGTATAGATTTCATGATAATGCATTATTAAAAAACTACAATTGAAAATTAGTGAAAATAAATATTTAATCACATTTTTCGCACCAAAATTTTTAAAAAAAAAGTACCAAAAATGGTGCGAAACGCACCAAGTTGACAACGCTGATACAGACAACTTGCCTGCATTCAATTACATTTAAAAACTTTTGGCAAATGATGATTACGATTATGATGACGATTATTGCAGACCAGGCAAATTGTACTTTTTTTTGTCGGAAAATTTGCGGTATTGAGGGTAAAATAACATAATGAGGGTAATTTTTTACATTTGGACATTTGGGTCACAATGGAATGAGAGGGGGGGGGGGGGAAGGTTATTTATACTCACTCTAAAGTGAAAGTGTGTTAATAGTGACCAAGCAGGGTTAATGTTAAACACTCTAACCTTAACCATAAGGAAACTTCTTTGTGTTTTTTTTTTTGGTTTTGTTTTGAAATGATTTTGTAATGAACTGTTTTACATTTGAAATATTTAGTTAAAGAACTTTTGCAAAACTTACTTAGGAAATGTCCACATGTTGTAAACAAATGAAAAAACAAAATCGTTGTCCACTATTTACAGTCAAAAACTGTAAAGAAGATTATAAAGAAAAACAAATTTCCGTTGTTAACAGTTTGTCAAAAGATTTAATAGACTCAAGACTCGTTTTGTTTTTTTGTCCAGGACAATTACTACCTAAAGGAAACTGAAATTAATTGTGTCTATAACTTAAATATGTTATGTTGAAAGGAGATTACTCATTAAACGCATTGACTTTTTTATCTTCGAATACAATGTGAATATATATCCTCAGCAGTCGATGCTCTATGTGAATTAAGGAACTATTCCATTAATTCAAATTTGTCCTTGCGTTAAACAAGGCCATTTGTAAATAAAGATACACGGCAATGAGGTGTTATATATTTACTTTTGTAGAACCTTGCTGCGCATAAATACCTTTTGACCAGTATCAAGATAGCCTCATACTTACGAGGGCGGTTCGGAAACTTCTTAGCCTAGAACAGAAAGCGCGGTATAAACAGAAAAAGTTAAGTGTTTTGGAAACTTACATCTGTGCTATAAACACATGTTAAATTTCTTTGCGATCTGCCAACTCCTTTATATAGAAACAGGTGTTCAAAAAAGACGCATCAGCGATTTTTTCTACAATGGAAATTCGTGGTGTCATTAAATATTTATATAAAAAAGGTTCATCGAGACAAGAAATTCATAATGATATGGTGAATGTGTTAGGTGAGAGTTCTCCTTCATATGCAACAGTAAAAAATTGGGTTGCTGAATTTAAAGTGGTCGTACAAGCATTGAGGATGAACCACGTAGTGGACGTCCAAAAACAGCAACACTAACAGAAATTAAAACCAAATTGCATGATATGGTATTAAATGATCGACGAATAAAAGTGCGTAAATAGCATCTCAAATGGTCGAGTCCATTTTATTTTGCATGAAGAACTACAGATGAAAAAGCTTTCTGCAAGATGGTTGCCACATTTGTTAACAGTTGATCGAAAACGCCTAAGAATGAAAATTTTCAAGCTTGTTTGGATCATTTTTGGAAAAATAAAATGGATTTCAAGCGTCGTTTCATAACTGTTGATAATATATGGATTCACCACTATAGTCCAATAGCAATTACCCCAAAGAAGGCAAAAACAATTCAATCGGCTAGTAAGGTTATGGCAACGGTTGTTTGGGACTTCGAAGGTATTTTATTGATTGAATATGTACAAAAAGATAAAACAATAAATTCAAAGTACTATTGCAACATTTTGCAAAATACGTCCTGGCTGGCAACACAAAAAAATATGTTTTCATCAAGACAACGCATCAGTGCACAATAGTGTTTTAACAATGGCTAAAATCAACGAATTATAGTACAAGTTGCTTGACCACCCACCTTATTAGCTCTCAGTGACTTTAACCTGTTTCCAAATTAAAAAAGAATCCTAACTGGCAACTGTTTTACCTGAAATAAAGATGCAATTACAGTTGTAATCCACACTTTTGAAGACATTGAGGAAAACTACTTTAATCAAGGCATAGAATTGCTAGATAAGCTTTAGACTAAGTGTATTGAAGTTTCAGGAGATTGTATTGAAAAATAAAAATGTTTTTGAAAAACTAACTATTCCGTTCTGTGCTAGGCTAAGAAGTTTCCGAACCGCCCTCGTATTACAGAAAAATATTTTATATTTCCGATTTCATGCAATCATGGAATCTGCTATCATGGGCCAATGAAGACGTTTCAGCTAAAGTGGTACTATTAGTCAGAATATACAAAATATCGAAAATTTGTCTATCAAGGTTCCATGGTATCATTAAAGGGAATGTAATGTCAAAGTCGAATGCTAAAGGCATTATATGTATTTTATACTTGTAAGTAAACTAAACTAAACTGGAACTCAATTCTTATACTTTACACAGGATGTACACATCGGTCATAAGCATATTTTGATCTATGGTACTATTGCCTGGTGTATAGGAATGGACAATAAGAAAATATTCAGAGTTTCCAAATGATTTTAGATTTATTATTCCTTTCGTTGTGGATAGTTTAAAGGTATTTTAATGGTTTTATCTCCCCTGTGAATGCAAATCTACAATTGTTCCCCTCCAACTCCACGTGTGCACTTCATGTAAGTTAGCATTCATTCGTGTATTTCATTTGATTTAAATTATTACGTTTATTATAACTATGATTATTTGTTTCAGAATTTTCCATTTAAGCTCTTTCTAAACAAACATATGAATGAAAGTAATAAAGTTGTGTTCAGTTTTTGTAGAACTTATAAGTTTGAAGGACCTATAAAATTGTGGTAATTTATGTAAAAGGATGCAAAAAATAGCATAATTTATATTGTTATTGATAAAATCATATTGGTTTGACTTTGTTCTTTTTTTATCTTCTGCTACTAGCAATACTTTCTCTACACATAATCAAGTACAAGTAGATTTTTTTATTTTTACTAATATGTCCCCCTCATAATCTCGGACCGTTTGAGCGTAATGGCAAAAGAGGAAAAAAAACAGCAAATGGCATTAAGAACAACAATAATGGCATAATATAATAAATAAGTCTCTTATATTGGTTACGACAAATTGGCTTTTTTTACTTAATTTAATGCTTAAGTCTAGAGATTTATTGCTAGTATTGTTTTAGGTCTAGTATGGCTGTTCATTTAATTGGGAGAAAGAAAACTATAACATTGCCTTAATTCATTTATTTCATAGAAAAAATGTGTTCGTTGAGGCTTCGAATTAGTGGCCAATTACATCACTCGATTTTATATAATTTTTTTCTATTTAAGCAAAAGTAAAGGTACGGTCACATTTGGCAATATTTACTCAAAAAATCGTAACCACTTGTTTTAGCCAGGGATCGTAACGGTTATAAGTGATATCAAGAACGTTCTTTTATAACACTTATTTTGTGGGTTATAAAACAAAAACTCCATCTAAAATAGTCATTTTTCAACGTAAAAATAAAAGTCAGATAAAACTCTTAAACAGCAAAATAAAACTCTACAAAAGAGTTTTATTTTTTCCGACAGAAAATAAAACTCATTTTATCAGGCATGTTCTGCAAATCGAAATCATTGAAATTTGAAATCACACGAAATTTTTAGTTGCTTTATTTTAAAAATTGAAATAGTTTTTTCAGATTTTAAATATTAAAATGTGGATCTTTAGGAACGAACAGCTGCTTACTTTGTTATTGTTTCATTCTTTATAATAAATAAAACAATAATTCTTCATAAAATTAATCGAATTATTCTTTGCTCAAAAATGGTAATTTTAAAATTCTCCGAATAATTATTATATTTATATTAATGTATGTAACTAATTAAAACAAATAAATAGCACCATGATGAATTCAACTCCCCAGCAAAAAAAAAAAAAAGGGAACAAAATGAAGGGAATAAAGGTACGCTCACATATGTCAAATATTTACTAAAAAAAAGCGTAACCACTTGTTTTAGCACAAATTTGTTTAACGTTGTTTACTCTTACAATAGTTTTGCAAGATCAAACAGCATCAAATAAAATAAAACTACGAGTATATATTTGTAGTGCTTTGGCCTAAGTAAATAAACGTGTTCAATATATGTTATTTTGTGGTTACGTCTTTTTCTGCAAATATTTGCCAAATGTGACCGTACCTTAAGTTGTTTTCAAAACTTTAGTTATGATTGCAAAAAATTAAAATTAGAAAGAAATTTTGACAATTTGGCTAATTTACGCGTTATTTACTGTTGCCAATTGATTGCTGCCGCTATTATATTTTATCTCTACACAATTACTTATGAATAATCACAAATTGTTGTGAATACCCTTAATACATTTTCATAGGGTTCAGTTATTTTATTCGATTCTTTATTTTGCTTAAATTTTTCCTCTATTAGCTTTTGTTGTTGTTCCTGTTGTTATTGCTATTGCATATATTGTTCCGAATTCTGTTTGTTGTCGTTGATGAAGTATGTTTTTATACCCTACACCACCTAGTGGGGAGGGTATATTGGATTTGTGCTGATGTTTGTAACGCCCAGAAATATTGGTCCAACACCTTAAATTATACCGATAGACTTAGAATCACTTTCTGAGTCGATTTAACGATGTCCGTCCGTCCGTCCGTTCGTCCGTCTGGCTGGCTGGCTGTCCATGTAAAGTTTGTGCGCAGAGTACAGGTCGCAATTTTGAAGATTTTCCGATAAAATTTGGTACATGATATTTTTTCGGCCCAAGGTTGAATGGGTTTAAAACTGGTGGAAATCGGTCCATTATTTCACCTGGCCCCCATACAAATGTCCTCATGAAATTGGAATTTACCGATAAGACATGCTTGAATTATGCAAATATCCAAACAAATTTCATCAAAACTGAGTGGTAAATGAAGCCAAATCATATCTACAAATTTTGTGCAGATCGGTCTATAATTACTCGTAGCTCCCATACAAGGCCCACTTCCGAAAATCATTTTAAAGAGCATAACTCTCTCAAAAATATTGCTATCGAAATAATATTCCACACATATATGTTTCTTATATATAAAAAAAATACGATACAATTTTGTGATGATCGGTCCTTAATTAGTCATAGCTCCCATATAAGGCCATTTCCGAAAATCACTTTAAAGAGCATAATTCTCTCAAAAATATTGGTATCCAAATAAAATTTGACACAAATAAGTTTCTTATATACAGAAATAATGACACCTAATTTTATAATGGTCGGTCCATAATTAGTCGAATCTCCCACATAAGACCCTCTACATAATTCACTTTAATCTCCATAAATCTTTTTTATATCGAGATAAAGTTTATCATACATAATATTTATATTGAAAGACTTCGTGACACTAAATTTTTGGATAATCGGTCCATAATAGGTCATATCTCCCATATAGCGCACATTTCTGAAAAACTGTTTTATACATATACTGGGTGTAGGGTATTATGTTGCCAATATTGTTTTTCTTGTTGTTGTTGTTGATAATGATGATGAAGATGGCGTTGTTCCTGTTGTTGTTCAATAGACCAGCAAATAAATTTTAATTAATTGTTTGTGATTTGTTGTAAACATACAAACACATACATACTCGTACTACATACATACATATGCAGACATTTAGCTACAAAAAAAAGTAAAATAAACTGATTGTTTTCCTTAGAAAAGTCAGGGTTTTATGTATAAATACATATACATATGAGGATATAAATATATCACTAAGCATATATTTATGCTCAGGAATAATTTATAGATTTCAAATATAAAATTCAATATTAGTCATTATTTATGTTTGTAAAAGTGTTTGCAAAAGAATGATTGAGAAAAACTAGAGATTTTTTTTAGTTTTATACCAGTTAAAGTTATGATTCAGTAAATACATAAATGTTTATGATAATTATTGACACATATGTGGATATTAGGTTAGGTTGAACTGACTCCAATAAGTCGTCTCATTTGGGAACTTATCCCAGTCTCTTTAATACTCATATACCTGAAAGTATACCTTATATCTTATCAAACGCGTTACATAAAGCATCAAATTCAAGCCCCTCGATGTCGTTTACACCCGACAATAGGTTTGATTTGGCATTCAACTCTTGAAATGTGCAACAAAAACATATTGTCCTTTCAACCCACAGTACTACCTGCGTTCAGCAATCTTTCCACCGTTAATAAAAAATCCACTAACCGATCTGAAACACAATTCCGGACTTAAACCGAACTTAAACTGGCTTCAAAAATACATTAAAATTGAATGGAGAGGCGAACCGTAGAGAGATACCGTCAATAAAAATTTGATATCATCATCGTTGGAGTATTTATATGGATTCCATAAGAGTCCCTGATTGTGTTCATTGCAGAGCTTTACTACTGGCATAAAGTCATTGATTTTATTCAGGATTTTCGACTCAGAGGTGACCTTCCATATGTCTTCCTTGTCAACCACATAAAAGTTTTATTCTTTAAGATCATTGAGATAGTCTTCGGAGTTGACCGACTAAATTTTGTCCTTGTCTCATAAAAAACCTGTTCCATTTGTATAGCGCTGTAGCCGAATGATCTAATTAGTCCCAATTTACACGAATCAATTCTGTAAGCTTAGCTGATTACCTTTTAGACATCAGGATGAGGGGAAGATAAGACGAGTACACACTAGATTGTACTAGCAATTTTTGTTACTCTCTTATTCGTATTAAATATGTGTATACAAATGTGTGTACACTCTCAAATAAAAATACGAATGATTTAGGCAATTATATTGTGCTGTGTAAAGACTGAAGAAATTTCAAGGAAAAAATTGTATCAATTTTTTCAATAAGAAGTGCTGAGCGTAAATTGGGACTTAATAAATATATGTGGTCTTTTTAGATGTAGATGAACTTACATAAAGAGTTCCCGAGTTGTTGACCGTTTTCGTTCCGGACCACAGAATTACTTGCGACTACCAGTATTATGTCTGTCTCTTTCCTGGTTTTGCTAATTAGAGAATGCAAATTCAGGGCCAATATGTTATAGAACTAACTGACGTTTGTTTTCAATATTAACTTCAGAAAATATATATGCATATAATGACATTGATTCTGTAGTGTTTTCAATAATTTCGATTAATTAATATAATAATTCGTGTTAGTTAGGCTTTATCTTATTGAATCATTCTTATCTAAATCGAATCAATAGATTTACATTGAAGCAAATCTAATTTTTGTTTTACATGAACATAAAAATAAGAGGAATGATTCATTTATCATTTTAACATTTTAAATGTTTCTTTCCAAATTATTTCTGTTCTACATTAAACTTTCTCTTTTCTTCTAAGATTTAAGTAGCAAATTAATTTCAATATTTATCATTTCACTTAATCCTCAACTATTTTACCTGTTCCATTTGGGTTAAATAAACAAAATATTTTCATTTTACCAAAAACTTTGATTTATTTAAATTAAAACTAATTGTTACATTTGCTACACAAATTAATCGATCATAAATTTACATACTTGTTCCAAAGTTAGTTTATGTATGTAAGTAATATGTATGCATATCGTCATCTGAAATGCCCAAAGACGTAACCCTCAAAAAATTAAAATTCGTTTTTTGATTGAATCTGGAACACAAGGCTAAAATAAAATGCTTCTAAAAATTTTAAGCTTCTACGTTCCAAAGTAACGATTTTATTTAAGAAATGGAAAAAGATGTAACATCATTTGAACGTTTTCATAAAACACAAAAGACTTAACCCACATTTTTTTTACAGAAATAAGTTTATCGTCTATATACATATATAATATATTAAGAAAAGATGTGAAGAAATCGCGATTTTCAATTAAAAAGTTTTCATTCTAAAATTTGTTTTGCTTTGGGCATTTTAGGTGACGATATATAAATTGTTTATATTACCAATTTACCTGCAATAAATCAAGTGGCATTAGCAATTGTTGGAAATATTTCAAACGGATTATCCATCTATTAAGTCCATGATATTACATGGCATTAAAATTAATAAATACTCCAACACACATGTATTTATGGTAGATATGAATGAATCATAATGAAATGAGCTATTTTGAACTGTACTGAACTGAAATGACATGAAGTGAAGTGTAGTAAAGTGATGATGATGATGAGCAGGGAGTGAGTGCAAAAGGAGGAGAGTAAAGCTCATTACGTTTACAAATATTTATAAGTTTGTATAGATGATAAGATGCTGAATGAGTTGAATATACGAAAGCTGTAAATCCAGACAACATGATGCCACTTGACTCTGACGACAACGTCTCATATGTTCGTTAATATCAATGGTGATGATGATGTTAATCATTATGATGTTATTGTAAAATTGTCTGAAAAGTTGTATCTTATTAGTAAATTGATTTTAACTTTGTAGAGTTTGTATTGTTGTCATATGTTAAATATTCAAAATTATTTATTAGAAGAATTTCGTTGAAATTCATAAATATTCAGGATTACAGTTTAGGGAAATGAATTTACATTCCCTAGACTTGTAACTTTTTCAATAAATAAATTATTACTAAGAACTTGTAACGGGTGTCATATGATCAGATTTGAATGTATAAAAGTTGCCATAATTCAATTTTCACATTCTTCAAAACGGGAACTTTAGTTTACATTTTGTGTGGGAGCTTTACATGTTCAAATAGAAATTCAAATAGAACTCTCTACGATTTCCAGTTAGTAAATTAAATAAAACTAAATTTTTTTTTATCTAAAATATCAAATTTCACAAACTTTGTCGTGCTCCAAAAAACTTAAATTAAAATGTTATTATCATTTAAATTCATATAAACCCATCAATAATTAAATACAAATTATCAAATTACCTCTTTTTGACAAATTTTATAGCTTATTAATCAATTTATTTGTACAATTTATTAATACCATTTACATACATACATAAACATTTAAATTTATTTGAAAAAAATTAAATAATGATCCAATTTTCAAATGTTTTGTTTTGTGTTGTTCCTCCAAATTACAATATTAGTTAATCCTACATGTAACTTCAAAAATTCAATTGTATTGAAATCAATCGCTTAAAGTTTGTTTCATTACTCTTCAACATCGTCTTCCTACCACCTACGGTGTGTTCAATAGAACATTGTCTAACAACTTGAATGGTTGTTAAACAATCGTATTTAGTCAATACAAAAGATACAGCAGAGACAAATGAAATACAGTCATAGACACGAACATTTACAGATATACCACCCATAGCTTGACAACAGGAACAGAAACTGATGCTACAACAAGTGTCCCAGAAAAAAACGTTTGTGGACAAAAAAAAAAAAAAATATTTTTCAATGTATACACAATGAAATCAATAAAACCAATTGAGATTTCGGTTTGTTTCATTTATGTTTTTTGAGGTTTTTTGTTATTTTTTCGGTATGTATTTGTTTACTTTCAAGAAGTCACGGCAACTAAATATTCTTTTCCCTCGATATGATAAAAACCCCTAATATAAATAAACAAGTGAGAAAGTATAGTCGGTCAAACCCGACCATATAATACCCTACACCCAGTATATGTGTAAAACAGTTTTTCAGAAATGGGCGGTATATGACAGCTAATACCTATTATGGGCCGATCATTCAAAAATTTAGTGCCATGACTCCTGTGAATATAAATATTATGTATGCTGTACTTTATCTCGATGGATGTGTTTAAAGTGAATTACGGAGAAGGTCTTATGTGGGAGTTTCGACTAATTATGGACCGACCATTATAAAAATTAAGTGTCATCATTTCTGTATATAAGAAACTTATTTGTGTCGAATTTTATTTGAATATGTGATTTTCGGAAGTGGGCCTTATATGGGAGCTACAACTAATTATGGATCGATCATAATATTTGCGTTCAATATTATTTGGATACCAATATTTTTGAGGGAGTTAAGCTCTTGAAAGTGATTTTCGGATGTGGACCTTATATGATACATAGTTATGATAAATTTTAGACCGATCTGCACAAAATTGTAGGTGTGATTTGGCTTTATTTACCACTCATTTGTGGTGAAATTTGTTTGGTTACTTGTATAATTCAAGCATTTCTTATCGGTAAACCCCAATTTCATGAGGACATTTGTATGGGGGCCAGGTGAAATAATGGACCCATTTCCACCAGTTTCAATCCCATCCATCCTTGGGCCGAAAAAATATCATGTACCAAATTTTATCGAATTATCTTCAAAATTGCGACTGTACTCTACGCACAAGCTTTACATGGACAGCCAGCCCGCCAGACGGACCGACGGATATCGTTAAATCGACTCAGAAAGTGGTTCAAAAAGTGTTTTTCCAATACTTCTGGGCGTTACAAACATCAGCACAACTCCAGTATACCCTCCCTACTATAATGGTGTAGGGTATACAAATAAATAAATATGAGACTCTTTGGGAAAAGAGAATGTTACATGAAAATACGTTTTAATAACAGCAATTAATACAGTCGTAAGTTATAAATATTTGTCTACGTCTAAATACATTCATAAATACTTGCAATTGGATTGAAAAATTATATATGTACACTGTTGGAAATAGTAATAGGGTTATATTATAATATTAATTTTAGGGTTTTTAAAAGAGCCGTTCTAGAACTAGTACTTTTATATTCAATATAGCCAATGACTATTTCAAATAAAGAGTTCATGTATTGTATATTGCAATATAAATTACATACATGTGTAATCGAAAAGTGAGAGCCATGTACAATTTCCTAAGACTCTTCAGATACTTGCAGAATTTAAAGCAGAATCTGTTTTTACTGAAACCTTTTCATCGTGCTTATTTTTCGAAACATATTTTCTGTTGGACAAAGTCTATAAGGAGTAAAGTCTAGATCCTCCATAAACATAGTTTCCCAGCTAAAGAGTTATATACTCGTATATTATTACTGTTAGCTCTAACTTTAATCAGAATAGATGATCTGTTTCAACTACATGCTTGCCATCGAAGCCTACAACTCCCACAAGTCGGGGTCTCTGACGAGATCGTCTACGGTTTCTGGTAAAACAGGGCATTGTTTAAGAGAAGCCTATGCGAGGACATTGAATTTTCCTTCTAATGAATTCTGCAGAAGTTGTATTAATGAAGACTATAGAAAAGCTCCTTTTTATTTGGGGAGTTGGACAGCCTCTCTGAGCCGTCCATTTCGTAGGCGGATATTAAGAAGTTGGATTCTAAATACAAAAGGGTCACAATTCAAAATACTAAAATTTTCAGGAGAGACAAAAAACTGTTTATCGTCCACAAGCAACTAGTGCTGGCTAATTCTACTACTTTTCATTACTCAATTATATTCAATACTTTTCATTTGGTTACTCAATACTACTCAATACTTTTAACGGATTTTTTGAAATTGTAACGCATACTTTTTATCTGCAAATTGAAGTAAATAAAAATAGATCTTCAACTATTATTGGTTTTGTATTTCTTTTTTTATTAAATCAAAAATAAATGTAAAGCTAACTTTTAATTCAACGTTAACAACAACTTAAAAAATGATAGACAGCTTTATTTCGGCGGTTGGTTTAATTTTGTAGCTGAAGCCTAGTACTCTGTTCAAATTTTGGGGAAAATGTTGAGCAACATTAATTATTTCATACGGAAAATTTGACGTGTAGCCTATCACGCGAATTTACATAATTTGACGTTTTTTTTTATTGAAAGTACGCCACATTGTTTTACTTATGTAAACAAAACACATATGTTTTACTTTTTTGTGAATTTAAGTTGAAAATAAATAAAAGTTAAAATATTTAAAAATCTGTGTTGAATCGAAATCGTTAAATAAGAATGAATGAACAAATATTACTGGCCGCTTGTGCAGCAGCACAACAAGTAATAGATATTGTTGTTGCGACAGAAGAGCTTTTGGATGAAAATTCCACGTGAAACAATTGCTACTTTAATTATTTCGCTGTGCCAGATACATTTCATATGTTTTTCACAAAATGAACAGAGTACTACTTCTGCAACATTTTTTCACGAAAATTTCATGTGAATTTTTTTAACATGTATTTTGACAGCATTCCACTTGAAATGTTTAACAGAGTACTAGGCTTTACACATTGTTGTCTTTTTATACAGTGATGTATTTTTATGCACTATTTTACGCACTCAACTTGCTTAAAAATACGACTCAGAAAGTATCGAGTAACTGCTTTTGAGTATTGAGTATCCAAAGAAAAGGGAAAATACTCGGTACCCATTACTCAATACTTTGCAAGCACTATAAGCAACACACTTAACATAAAAATAGACATAACTGCATTTTTCCAGTTAAAGAAGATGGTGATGTAAAAAAAATTTTTCCACTACTTAGAGATGTGTACTCTGAAATAATTTATAGAAAAAAGTCAGTTTTGGAAAATTTTGAGTTGCGACCCTTTTGTATTTAGGGTGCGATATGTTGCTGAAGTAATTGAATCCAGTTTTAGGAACTCTCTGTAAAATTCCACATAATATACAATAAATTTCAAAAATATGCAAATAATTTGAATATTGGTTTTGTAGAATATAGAAAGGCAAATTATTAACTGATTTATCAGACTCTTATGGCCGAATTCTCGGCCATTAGTTAACCATTGGTAAACTAAAATACTAACTACTGTTTAACTATTACTTGGTATTCTCATGACAAACTAAGCATTGCGAATAAAGCATCATTAGTTAAGTCTTTGTCATTAGCTAACTATAGACTGTCCCCCTTATTCAAAAACGATTACTAAATTTAACAAACGTTTATTAAGACAGATTTGCATATAAAAATTTGCTTAATAAACGTTTGTTAAATTTAATAATCGTTTTTGTATAAGGGGGTGTGATTTTAGCCATTAATCGTATATCTCTTTTAATTACGACCAGTGGTGTAACACTTTTCTCAACACCTCAACACACTGAGAAAGATGAAATGAAAATGAATAAATATTATCTTTACGTGCCTATTATGTTATTGTTGTTATTTAGAAGTTGATGTTTTTGTTATTATTTTCTTGTTGTTGTTTATTGAATAATTGACTAAATGAATGACTGACTGACTGTATGGATGATTTGATGAGCCGGTGTAGTATAGTCGTATGTTAAAGGAAATGGGTTTCTTGCATGATTGGTTTAAAGTTGCTGTGTTTTGGGATCATGATATTGAAGCGTATTCGTTTCTTAATTTTTTTTCTTAAACCCACTTGAGTTTAAAGTTTTTTTCTACTTTTCATTTTTACAATTTGTTTTTATTATAATTGTGTTGTTTGTATTTTTTTTTATTTTTATTATTCTTTTAAATTTATTGGACTTTTGATGAAAGGTTTGTTTTTGCATGGTTGAGCATTAAAGACTTTTGGGTATTTGTAGTTTTTTTTTCTACCCTCCACCACCACAAGTGATAAATAAGGGTATATATCATTAAACGTATATGCTTGTCATTCCATGTGAATCTTTGGTATTATTCATCTGAAACTCAACAAAGTATTTATATTCTTGATCCTTATGAAATTCTAAGGCGATTGAGCTATGTAGGTCCGTGTAAAACACACTCACATTCAAAATACAAAATTAAACTTCATAGAATTTCCAGAAAAATGTTTTGTATTTTGCTAGACAGTTTGGTATTAAAAATCAGCAATATCAATATAGTAACACCACAGTAATGCAAGAAAATGTCAGACAACATAAATATATTGCAAATAATACCATAAAATGTTGACCACGTTATTTCTATGATAAAAATATTAACCCTTTCGGCCGCACTTGAATTTAGCTGTGACTACCAAGAGCATCACATAGTTTTTAATGACTTTTTATTGTGGATCAAATGACGGGAATTCCCAATGAAAATGCGTTGAAATGAGTTTTGTTTGTTAGAGCAAACAAATCAGCTGTAACAGTTAAAAACTTGTTTGAATATCAGCGGCAATTCCCGTCATTAGTTTAATTAAAGACAATTGAATGACGCGAATTCCCATCCTTAGTTTAATTAGACAACAGGGAATGACGGTTAAGAATCGGTCCATAATTTCTAATAGCCCCCACACAAATTTCTTCCCGAAGTATGGCTTAATGATACACAAACGCCTATAAAATTAGAATATTAATATAAAATTCTGCAAAAATAAGTTTCATGTAAAACGAAATCTTGTTGAGTTCGGTCCATGTTTGACAATAGATCCCATATAAAGTACACTTTAAAAATTCACTTTAATACGTATAAATCTATATATGTATATAAAATAGGATGTATGTATGTATTTATGTAACGTATGGACTCCAAAACGGATGGGCTGATTTCGATGAAATTTTCAGGTAATCTTCAGAATATTCAGGAGGTTGGCACTGTGAACTCTGATTTTTCATTTTCGGTCTGCGGGCGGAGGGGCGTGGAAAAATCTATTTTTCATATTGCATTACTAATGACATATACATACATATATTTATTTTTTTTATAGAATAATTATTATTTCATAATCGAACTGTTAATTTTTACTTCTTGATAATTTTAGTTAGGCTCGAGTTCATTAAATTTAATTTTCATTAAATTATTTTTACTGAAGTTAGGAATTACAACTTGAAAATTTATTTTTTTTGCTTTTTTTATTTTATTTTTTTTTTTGGAAGCCGTTGTCATGGTTTTCAAAACGAGATATCAAACTTTTAAAACGGTTATGTGGTTCTATGTATATATCTTCTGTATATATAATATACATATATATATATAAAATAGGATGTGTGTATGTATGTAAAGTATAGACTCCAAAACGACTGGACCGATTTTGATGAAATCTTCAGAATATTCAGGCGGGTGACACTGTGAACTCTGATTTTTGATTTTCGGTCTGCGGGCGGAGGGGCATGGAAAAATCCATTTTTCATATTTCACCACCAATGACATACGAGTATACATACATATATTTTGCTTTTTTTATTTTATTTCATTACATTCAAACAAATTGCTCGAAGCGCTTGTCCGGACACTACGTGATTTTCGAGGAAACTACAAACCGATGGGAGGCGGTGATTTTTGTTGGTGAATTCCGTCAAACTTTGCCCGTTATTCCAAGATCAATGCCCGTAGATGAGCTTAACGCATGCTTTAAAGCTTCATATCTTTGAAACCGAGTCGAGAAAATCACCCTATCGACGAACATGCGTGTGCATTTGTTGCAAGACCCGTCTGCCCAAACATTCTCAGAACAACTTTTTGACATCGGAAATGGAAAAATTCCAATTAATCGCGCCACGAACTTCTGTCAAATACAAATGAATATTCAAGCCGTTGTCGACAAGGTATTGCCAAGTCTAACAATCTTCTACAAAAATTCGGATTGTCTGTGAGAACTTGCAATTTTGGCACCAAAAAAATGATGAATTCAACAAGTTCAATGAGCAAATTCAATTGTAATCGACACAGTAATGGATGCAGAATGGATGCACTGAATTTTTGAATTCATTGGAACAACCAGGAATGCCACCGCATGTGCTAACATTAAAGGTTGGATTACCGGTAATTCTTATTCGCAACTTAAACGCACCAAAGTTATGCAACGGAACCAGATTGACCATCAAAAACTGATCACCAAATTTAATCGATGCAACAATCATCGGTGGCATATTCAAAGGCGAAGACGTACTTATTCCACGAATTCTGATGATTTCCAACGATATACCATTCCAATTCAAGCGACTCCAATTCCCTTTACTATTGCCATCAATAAAGCACAAGTCCAGTCATTGATTATTGCTGGCTTAATTTTGGAAAATTTATGTTTTCCACCCGGCCAGTTGTATGTGGCCTGCTTCCGAGTAGGCACACCAAAAAACAAAAAACATTGTCTATCCGCTGACCCCTAGATGATGCAATAAATAAATATAATTTCCAATTTGTCTTAAATAGATGCGTTTCTTTTTTGATTGAACCCATATCTACACAAAATGTAAGTTATTCTGTAATAAAACTTTATGATAGGTATTCTATGGATTTTTATTTAAAGACCATAAATTTCGCGAAAAGCTCAATTTAAATCGTGTGGTAATACAACACTAATGTTTGCTTAAGGCCAGCAACGCGGACCGGGTCAGCTAGTATTATTATATTATGGAGGGTATTGACGATGCGGCACAGCTGAATATGGCATTCTCACTTGTTTTTTTTTTTTTTTTTATTAATTTTTGTAAGATTAAGATTTTTAAATTATGGGATGATGTTGAGGCGTAGTATGGTTGATTTAGTTTTATGACATTTTAAGTAACTTTTTTTAGTGAATATGTATTCGTCTTGTGAAATATATTAAAATAGCATGAGGTATGTAATATATACAAATTTAATTAATTGGTAGATATACGGCCCAATCATGAATAGAAATTCCGCGGGAGTTTTTTCCCTTTTTATTTTTTTATCATTGAATTTGAATAGGAAAAATGGGAAAAGGAAGAAAACTCCCGCGGAATTTTTATTCATGATTGGGCTGATATTAACTGCTTATAGTTTTCCAGGAAATAATAAAATAAAATAATATTCCCTTACTTATTAACATACATGGTAGGTACATCTGATTACCTCCAATTGCAAATTTATTTGGCAATGTCAACCCATTGTGCTGTGTGTTATATTCTGGCAATGTAGGTAGTAATATTTTGCTTTTATTTTACCTTTACTTTCTATACCCTAATGAAAGTGTTGAAATATTCTTGACTCTTTTTTCTTTTTCCTTACAGACATATTTGTTTACCAAGAACAGCAGCAAAGAAAACAATTTTTCATATTTTGATATTGATGAAAGTTCTGGTTAGTGATTGGCATATTTTCCTTAAAAGTAAACAATGGAATTTGAGTCAATACAATTAGGGTTAAGGTTTACATACTAGTAGTCGATTTAAAAGTACTTGGAATACAATAGAACACGCTACACTTAGAATTCTCTATAATGGTACAGTTCTGCTGCATTTACCAGTGCTAGATGTTGGTGAGCTGAATCAATTAGTAAGTGATTATTTTCTAGTTTTTTTATACACTGGGACTAGATTTAACTGTTGATCCTAAAATTGTTAAACAAATCAGTTATAAAACACTGTGTACCATGTAATAATGTTCCTTATTTATCATAATTTTTAATGTAATTTACATGCATTCTAGAATTTAAATTTAAGCACAATCTTCATGCTACTAATACTTTGCAAAAACGAAATAAGTAAAATTTATTTTCCAAACAATATGTTTTATATTTTGGTTTTGCATTTAAAGCATCTTGTATTATTTTATAGAATTTGTTTGCCAATAACTAATTCAATGCACATCCATTCAAAGTCCAACACAACTGTGAACAACTTCTTACCACAAATTTAATTCTTAATAACTTGCAATGAATTTTTATGTTATAGTAAATTTACTCCTTAGTTCTATAAGATATTTTGATCATTTGTTAAGTTCGAGTGCTTACAATCATGTTTTGTTTGTCCAGAAGATAGGGATGTGTGAGAAGTCTTGGCTATAATTGGATGAAAGGATTATAAGGAATATATCATTGAAATATGTTCCCCATTTGTCCAGTTCCTACATGCATTAATTCTCTTGTTCCTGATAGTTGAATTGCTTAGGATTTTAACAAGAGACAGAAGAACTATTGGCCTCACCCGGAAGAGCTAGTTACCAACTGGTCTACCAAGCTTCAGTTTTAAAGAGCTTTTTTTTAAGAAGAAAGATAAATAAAAACATATTTTATACTTCTGTCTCGACCTACGCTTACACGTATGTGTAGTGCTTAAGGGCTTTTAGTAAATATTGCAGGTATTTTTTTCTGTTCAATTCTTAATTCTTTCTCGAACAAGTATTAGAAGTTTGTTTTTTCTTTTGTCCTCTTCTCCCCTTTTGTTTGGGTTGCCAGTGTTTTGTTTATTTATATTTTCCAAAGTTTATTCTCTTTTTGTTATTTTTTTCAATGTTTAAGTAAGTCTGTCCATGTGTCGGTCTGTTCGGTGTACAAAATCAATAGAATAAAAGTGCAGTTTATTTACTTTTAATACACTTTTTGTTGTTGTTAGTTTTCTAATGATTTCATATAATTCAATAAGTTTGTATGGAAACTTGCAGACATGCACCAACATGTTTTATTTTATTTTCTTATTATATTTTTTTCTTTAATTAATACAAGGGCAATTCAGCAAGAAGTCTGATAATAGTAATTGTTATGGAGTTTGAAAGAGAATGAAAGGAAAGAACTTCAAGCTGGAGATTTTCATTTAAAATTTTTAAGTGGTTTAAATGTAATCATAAATTTGTTTCAGAGTTAGATATTTCACATTCAGCTAAATAAGACGGATATCTTTATGCAGTTTTTGATTTAATATTATTCACATCAAAATCCGTACTTATTGTACTGCATTGTAATGAAACTATGAAAATTTATTATGAGAGGGAGAAAAGTAAAAGTAATGTTCGTGAAAGTATCTTAGCTCTTGTTGAAAAACTTGTATTATGTACAAAAAAGGAGTAGTTCTCGGGAACAAGTTCTCTTATATCAGTATCCAAAGAACGGTGTTCTAGAGAATGAAAGGAGTTGTATACCAGACCGTCACATATCGACGCTCTCTGCTGTATAACTCCTAAATATAGTTCCAAGTACTGGTCATACATAAGAGTTGTATTCCACACTCGTTTGGATATAAATGACGAGGGAATATAATGTTGGAAGGATTTTCTAAACCTTTCTCGTGTTGGCAAAATTAATAGCTTCTAATTGTTTAATATTTAATATATTCATTAAAATAAACTAAAGTGGAATAATTCCATTCAAAGATTGTGACAAGATCTTGATTGTTTTAATCGCCAACAGACTTGTCTTGTTGTTGTTATATCTGGAATGAAAGGATCAGAGAGAAAGAGATGCTGTACAGTTTTGCCATAGCGCACAGGTAAACTTATTGTTTATGCGCTTTTATAGAGTTCATCATTAGATCAGTCTTCTTTCTTGGCCAATTAATCCGTGGTGCACTTTTCTGAGATATTTAGACGTAGCCTTTAATTATTGTTCTCATATATCCTTCTTCGACAGGAGCAATAATCGATATTGACCAGGAGACATCCAAAACAGCTAATAATGTGGCATATAAGAACATAACATGCTATGCATTTGTCCAAATGGTAAATGTGACTCTAATCTGCAAATAATAAGGTTAAAAGTTTGATGTAGAAGTTCATACATCAGGAGAAAAAACGGGGCTTTACATGGAGATACATAGATTTCACATAACATCTTCACATAACTTTGAATAAAATTTAAATTTATTTGAAGTTATTTGCCAAACAGAAACTTTAAGTCTTGAATTGATTGGAATCTTGGTTATGGGCAATTGCATGTAACATGCAACATAGCAGTCATAAATATAAGGTAAAACAAACAAAACAACAATAAAAAATTTGAAATTTGTAGAAACTATTTCTTGTTACACTGCCCGTTCTTAAATGTAAAACAAAAACTTAAACAGAAAAATACCTGTAATATTTCGTGTTTGTTAGCAAAAAAAAAAAATGGAAAACTCATCATCGTCCTCATAATAATGTATTGATTTGTAACAGAAAAATGACTGTTATTAAATTAACAACTTCTTTTCTTGATTTCAGAAACGATGTTTTTTGTTGTTGTTCCCCAGCCCAACCAACACTATTAAATACAGATGAACAACAAACGGCAGCCAAAAAGACATTCCAGCTTGTACACCTTGTAAAAAATGTTGCCAAATTACAAAACAGTAAAACAACTCAATTCCAGCAGACCGCTTCCATTTCCCTCCATATGCACTGAGTTTCGGTATTTATGAGTGTATTTCAAAGAACAAAAACCCTTTTGGCTGTGATTTGATAATGATGGAGGTGATGATAATGATGTTGTTTTCTTAGTGTTGCTTTAGTTTTAGCAAATGTTGTTGTTTTGTGTCGGCGATAAATTGAAGGTGGTGATTTTTGGTTTTCTTCATGCTTCATTGCATTGATTTTAGTCTTCTTAGTTTTTGTTGTATGACTTTAATATTGTTTGTATGTATGTTGGTCCCTCCATATGTACGTCCAGCCAACCCCGTCCGGCCATCCTCTTGTTATGTTTAGCAGTTTTTGCTGAATTGTGGTTAAATGCGGTAGCAAAACATTTTAGTACAAATTATGCTTTAAAATTTCATTTCATCCATTTAATTCTACCGCTCCAGCAACAGCACCAAACACTACACAACCATCATCACTTCCATTCGATGAACGAAATATTGAAATATCGAAACTAAACATTGAGCATGTAATTTATGTTGCCTTGAGGTTTTTCATCACAAATTTTAAGTAAAAGTAGAAGAAGAAATATTTTGTGGTTTTCATTAAATATTGGTATCAAGGTTGTGGTTTGTTTTTGCCTTTCATCTCTCCTTATGGTTGTGTATTTCAGTTCAAGCCACCAGATGTAAAATATGTTCTTTCTGTGTAACTTTATAGTTTCCTTTACTATCCTAGAGAAAAAACATACATACATACATATATATAATTATAATGAGGTTGGTACTTTCTAAGAACACTCCATGTTAACGTTCAAATCTATTGTAGAAATGTACGAACGGTATAATGGTTATTGTTGATTAGTTTTTCAAATTCGCTTAAATATTTTTCTGGGCTTTAGTTGATTCTAGTTTTCGGAGTTAAATTTCAAATTTAAAAAGTTACGATTGTTTTACAATCATCATCTCTATTAGGAGTGTATTAAATTTGACTTGATATACTCAATGACTAAATGGGAATTTTGCATTTCTTTGAAATGAATCACCAACAGACATACAGTTTTATATATGGATTTTTATAATGAAATATAAACTTTACACGCCAAATATGCTTCGTTTGTATGCTAGTCCTAAAACAGATTCCCAAATTCAGTACTCTACTAATCTCGTTTGCCGAATAATTGATCTAAGACAAACCTCAATGATGTATAGAAACTATAATTGATAGAAAATCATAAAACAATAAAAGCAATTTGTCACTGTTTCTTTGAAAACTTCGAAGATGTCGCAATCGAGCCATTGATTTAACAATAATGGTCGTTTCGCATTAGTACATTGTTTGGAGGAAGAATTATCTGGTGTACATTCCTGATCTGCCATGTAAAGACATCATTCCATTTTCAAACATTAAAAAGCATATCATGGTTACAATATTCAAATATTGACGTCAATTTGTTTGAAGTTCGTAAAGCTATTCCCAATGATACAGTTATTTCAACTCGTTTTAAACCAATGCCCGTAGCTTTCCAATACATTAATTAAATATAAATTAATATTGACCTTATCTTTATTATTTAATTAAATTTACAACATAATTTAACGCCCTTTAGCTTTAAACCATTTGTCTGTCCATAAACCGACAAGAAAATCCCACTTTCTCATAAATTATCAGTCATTTTTTGGCATTTCTTGTTTTTGGGCTTTAAAAAAATAAACCCACCATTGAAACGAATTTACTGTCAGAAAACACCAATTAAAAAGAAAAAACTCAAACTTTTTGGTCATATCAAAAACGCAATACATATTGACCATAAATTGAAAAACCGCCGCACCAACTATTAACGGGTGTATTGAAGACAACAACAATGACGACAAACACAACAGCTACAACAACATGTAATCATAATGAAATGGATTTAGCCCAAGGAACGTTGCAGTCACAAAACCGATACATTCAGAAATGTTACGCCGTATCTTACATTATTGCCTGTTTTTTTTGCTGCTTTGATAAGAAAACACGCAAATATGAAATTAAAATACTGTTTGATGGGGGAGCGGAGGGAAACTTACCAAATACTGATATTGAAAATCACTAGCAGAAGTTTAGTTTTGGTGTAAATATTTAGGTAGAGTAGGGTGTTAAAAAATATACAGTGGCTCACAAATTATTTTATGCAGTGCATTTTTTGTTTGTTTTCAAAGATTCAGAAAAAGAAAACTAACAGGAACTTAAAAAATAGGTTAATAGGTTAGGGGCAATTCTCCTAACAGGAGGTTTTTATTGCTACAATGAACTGTTGTATCAAAAAATCATGATTAGATTATAATTAAATTCAAATTAAATTCATGACTTGGATATTCGAGAAAGCTCATAAAAAGTGCCATTTGTTTTATAATTATTTACAACAACACTTCATTAATCCTGAAATATTTCTCAAACAAATCTGTACAGCCTCTTTCATTCAAATTTGTTTATCCTTCTCGTCCAGCCTTCATCAGTCTGCGATAATAAACTAGCTGCCAAAAAGGGTAAGTTTATCATTCTCCTTTTGACATAATTAATTTGCCCTTTGGCCATAAAACTTCTTTATATTTGATTGGTATTCGCACACCGATGTGCAGTAATTTTTGCTCATACTTAAATGATAACTATCGCAGAAAATGAAGCAAGTTGTCCCGTAAGCCAAAAAAGTAGTAAGTAATTTGTTCTTGTTTCCTAGTGGTGTGATATCCAACAGGTATTTATTACCAACTCACAACATTTATGCCAGCCACACAGGAAAACGTACGCATGCAAACATTCGTTCAGTAAAGCGTTGGCAGTATTATAAAACTCCACTTTAATCTGGCAATTTCAATCATTTGAAAGCACAATGTGCTGGAGTTGACTGTGGAGTCTGCTCTTTATATTTTTTTTTTTTGGTAACATAAAAATAAGCCCCTCTTTCAATAATTTGCAGTTAGAAGCAACACATGTATTTAAGCTTTCAGCATAAAACCATTGTGGCTGTTAGTTAGATAAACTGTTTAGTTAGTTTGTACCATTATGCGGGTTTCTTTTGGTCGCAAGCCACCCATATTTGTAAAAAAAATACCAAAAGAATCTTAAATATAATCATTAACTTGCATTGGAAATTACTTTGAAAATTATCTCTTTATTAGATGTAAAACTGTGCTAAAAGAATCTATTTAGTTGGGCTTAAATAGTGGTAAATGGAATTTATTTGGAGAGCTGGCTTTATAATTTGAAACTAGTATGAAAGTGGTCATTTAAAAAAGAATCTTTACAATGAATTATCTCATTGAAATGCTTTTAACATTATTATAACAACAATAAAATTATATAAGAAAAATTATTTTTAAAGGAAGTCTTTTACATTATTATTATTAGAGGAAAACCTATAAGTTTGAAGAAAGTTTATGTTTTAACTTCATACTACTTATAAAAAAAGCCAAAAAGCATCGCAGATTGTGTTTGTTTTGATGTATATAAAAAAAATAAATTTGAATTTCGTATAAACTGTCCTTGATTATTTTGGAGTCCTTCAGATCAATATATAATTTGTCAAATACAGAACTCAAACTGTTGTGTTGTCGAAAGCAGACTACTTTGATGTGTGATTTTCTGATCACACGGTCTCGATATGAGATAGTGTCTTTTTCTTTTCTTTTTATGTTTTAATATACTACATAGGCATAACTTAACGCAGTCTGTCTCTTTCTCCCAATTATATACTTTCGATTTTGACAATTGCTGAGCGTGATATTCATTGTTAAATATTTGCCTTGAGTTTGGTGACCGCTTTCATATTTGCTGATTCGATCTTTCAACGGATTATATTTTCTATCCTTTACTAAATAGAAGCCCGTGTATCTTCGGATGCTACTTTAAATTCATCTTAGTTCAAGGGTTTAAATATGGGAACGTGAATTCTAATCCACAGTGCCGAATCTCTACCTACTTTATATACGAAGCAAAGTGTACATGCGATCATTCCTTCTCCCAGAAACACCTTAAGTCAGAAGTGCTGGAACATGCAATAATGGCTCTTCAAATGATTTGTTGATTCTTAGTATCCAAGGCTTTAAAATTTTGTTAATTTTCATATCTGTTCTTACCTTAAATCCATCAAGGTTTGAAAACCTTGAAAACTTATAATTTCCATGAAGTTCGAAAAGAAGCCACTGCATGTCTGAATAATCTACTTGCTGAAAACGGGTTTCTCAGTGCAGGCAATAGTGCAAGGAGAACATTAGAACAATGATTTGACATCCTCCAAAGAACCTTCCTTTTCAACAACTCCTATGCACAAAAATCCTTCCCATAAGTTATTTTTCTTTCCGAATAGAAAGAATATAATTGTACGATCTAGGCAGCTAATTAACCGGCCCGAACGTGAAATAAACTGTTTACTCAATTGGGCCATTATTTCGCGTGCTTTACGGCTGCGTTACCATCTTGTTGAAACCACATGTCAGCCAAGTCCAGGTCTTCCATTTTGGTCAAGAAAAAATTTGTAATCATCGCACGGTAGCGCTCGCCATTCACAGTTATGTCTCTGCCTTCGTCGTGCTTGAAAATGTACGGTTCAATGATGCCACCGGCTCATAATCCACACCAAACAGTAAATTTTTTTTTTGGTTGCATTGGCAGTTTTTGCAATACGACAATTTTGCTTGTTTATGTAGCCATTCATACACTAATAATCTTCTTTGTTAAACACAATTTTTCGATAAAAAGTAGACCTGTATCCAACTGAATTTTGATAATTAAGTGCAATAATGTGCAAGTGTTGTTCGTTTTTAAGTCGTTTTATGGTTAAATTATAGACCTAATGGAATATGTTTAACAGTAGAATTTTACACGAAAACAGCTGAGCTGCCAAAAACAGTCACAAAGAAAGTTGCTAAAAAGCCTCCATTTCCGAAGCGAATAGGCGGTAATATGTTTAAGCTTTCGAATTCTGCAAAAGCTGTGTCTAGCCTCTCGCAAGGTTCGATTAAAATTCTTCGGTCACTATACATATATTAAAATGTCCCTCTACACCTGCAACCTTATTAGCTTGGCTGGTTGTTTACGAAATTAATTCCGCCTTTAGAACTTGAATGAGCAAGTTTTAATAATAACAGTTTACATCCTGAAATGTTCACTTAAGCGAAGTACGCCAGAGATCAAATTCTAGAGAATCGTAATTTATGGTTTTAAAATGTGAGTTTTAGTCATATGAGTGTTCCAATATAATTAAATTGATCAAATGCGCCATCTGTTGTAATTCATGTCTGATGATAAAGGTAGTATACAATTTGAGAGGTCTCTATAATAGATTTTTACCCCCCCTGATAAGTTTTTATCAGACTTTGCATTTATTTGCAATCGGCTTGACTGTAACACGTCTTTCAACCTTCGTTTTCCATTAATGTCCTGCTCACAGCACATTATTTTTTATTTATAACTTAATTTTTTTATTTAAAAAATTCTTGATGCTGTTGTTTTATAAACATACACATATGTATGTAAATATTTATTTATATAGATTTTTTTGTTTTATTTAAAGGTTTTTATTTCCAAAATACTTGACATTTTCACATAAACATATAAACTCTTTTGCTTAAATACACACAAAACGATTTTCAGTTTCGTAACTACCCAGCAAGCCATATGAGTCCGAAAAGAGTTTTTTCTGACACCTTTTTCGGAGCGTTAACGCTCTTTATTAGAATCATAATTGCTACGAAAACCTTCAGAAAAGAGGGTCATTACATTCGAAAATGGTACGTCAAAAAGAGCTCTTAGATAATGTCAGAAAAGAGACTTTTATGAGGTTTTTTTGGGCACTGTGTAATCTTGTTTTTATCATTCTTGTGTGTTTTTTGTTCAAAGCACAAATAACAGGACAACAACGCGTTGGTACACACATAATTAAGTGGAATTTCTGAGTCATACTGCGTGTCGACTCAGGACAGTAACAAGCAAATTTTTCTTTCGCTCCGAAAATGCTCTTTTGTTGGACTCTTTTCTGACTCCTTTTTCGGAGCGCTCCTAGAATGGTATGTTGGGTAGCTGTTGTAGATGTGAATGAATGGATGTTCATTTCATATATCACAAACTGCGGCTTTTGGATCTGGTGTCGCTGAAAAATGTTGATGGCAGTGGTTGTCTGAATGTTTGCTTGGTCGTATAACTCCGTGACACTGTTGAAAATGTGATTTTTTATTTGTTTTTTTTTTTTTTTTTTTTTTTTTGCAAAATTTAATCTGTTTAAATTTGTTTGTAAAATTACAAGCAGGATGTTCATGTATGGAGGATTTTGTTCATATTTTTTTTTTTGCTTTTAAGTAGAAATGTGACATGCGGATTTGCGTTGCTGGGTATTTTTATATCGTTTGCATTCTCAAGATTTTATTTGTAATATTTTAACGAAGTTTTTCTGTTTTTTTTTTTCTTTAATTTTTAATACATATTTAATCATTATTAGGCATATTTAAAATAACCTTGAAAATGAGCTTTACAAATTGCATATTTTTCTGAATGATTATTTTTTGCTTAAAAAGGTTCGAAAAGAGAAAATTTTTATATTTTTAAATGAAATAATTGTTATAAAATGTAAAATTTTCGCAAAAGAAAGAAGAAGTTGAAGCTGATTTATGAAAATGCATCTATCAATCGGTGCAAGGCAAAAGTATTATTTAAATTAAGTTACATATTACAACGTTTTAGATGCTGAAGATATTGAGATTAATATTGCCTTGTATATGACACAGTGGGTAGAAACATGAGGAAAGAGTTTCATGACTAATATAAAAGAATTTTTTTTTTAATTTTTCCTAAAAACTTTTTTCAACAGCATTTCTCCAATAATGCCATCGCTGTCAAAGTAAAAATTAGTCTTAAAATTTTAATAACGTATATTATTAAATAATAGGCCAAATAAGGGACCATAGTCGCAAAATAAATTTGGTCACACGAGTACTGCTATCTTAATTGCTATCTTAAACATTTATCGCTTGTGTTAAACATTTGGGTCAAAATAAGAAAACTTAATATTTTTCGATACGAATTTCAAAAGTTTGCAACACTGTTTCTCTAGTCGCACACTGAAAATGTTACAGCGACTTATATAAATGCACTAAGGAGACATTAACATCAAAATAAAAAAAAAATATATGATAAACAAACCTGAGTTGTCACAAACAATAAATTAGCATCCAAAATACGGCACAATAATAAAAATAAGAAAACATATTAAGGAACAACAACAAATAAATAAATAAAGAAATGTATAAACTTGCATCATGTAGAGAAATCCTTAGCCCATGAATAAAAATTATATTGTTCATAATTATACGAGGTCCCCATAAAATTGCAGGATTACGGAAATTGTATAGCAATGCTGATTTTGAAACTAAATTTAGCAAACGCACATAGCTATTGAGTAGCTACTTAACTGGTCGAACATTTAAGATAAAAGAAGGAGACATTTTATATTCCGCACAACCTATTGAAGCAGAAATACCCCAATGTAGTATCCAGGGATCCTTCTTATATTATATTTGTATTTCAATTAGAAAAACTTTTACATTGCGTAGATAATCATGTTCTGCTATTTATGTACGAGTATATCAATAATCAAGCAATAATACAACAATCTGATCCCAAAATCCCATGTAAATGCAAAATAGACTCTAATGAAATTGAAATTAATCCAAATTAATTGGCTCACTGACAGAAACTCTAAGCTTAGTTTAGATATTTTTTGCTTGATCTTTTTTGTCTTTTTTAAATATGTCCCGGCCTATGGAGGGTTGAAAAATTTTTCAAAAATATCGGCTTTATTTGTAATATTATACATAATAAATAAATATAATAAATTTTTAATAAAATTAAAAAAAAAAACATAAAAAGTTATACGCATCCAAAGTTGGAACATTTTTTACGTTGTTTTCTAGAAGAAGTACCTATATTTTTTCTTTAATAGAAAACAATGTTCTTCGGAACTATATGAATTTTTTATACGATCCGGAAAGAAAACTTAATGCATAAGCGTGTTAAATAAAAATCATGTGAAATTTCGTTACGTTATCTGTAATAGCTCCCGAAATATCGAATTATTTCCAAAATAAAACGTTTTTAAACCACTGTGCAAAGGATTATTTACTATTAGTTAGAGTTAAACGGCTTTGCCTGAGTAATTGCAGCTAAAAAACCGGAATTAATATATTGCCATTAATGGTTACCGTGACCGCGCTCTGCAACACTTGACAGGTATAATCGTTCGACATTACGGGATGTCTGAAAATCTTAAGGTACGGTCACACATGGCAAATATTTGTCTAAAAAACGGGGATCACTCTTCTTTTCCCCATCACCAACAAACTCAAAAGTTGAGCAGCAAAAGTTGCATTGTGTGATCCGGGACTTAGTTTAACAGTATGATGTAGATGATCTTCAATCAAAATTTAACAATAACATGTCATTATAAACAGTATGACTGCAGCCTAATCTGCTCATGTGATATATGTATAAGAGCCATATTAGTCATCTGGACACATTGCCATTCGGAGTGTGATAATTACTATTAACAATCATCATCATTAAGTGTCACTGAGAAAATAAGTCCAAGCGATGGTTAAATCATTCTTTACAATCGTTTCCTTGTCTATGCCGGAGCAAGGCCGTTCATAACTTTATTTTAGGATTTCACTATTTGATTGATGAATGTGGGGTACGAGGGAAAGTGAAACAGGCTGTTGAATATTTATCTCTGTCCAGGAAGTGAAAAAAGTTACTATGTATTTTGAAGTTGACCAAGGAACAATTTAAATACAGGAAGATTCGCATGGTATACTTTTGGCCTCTGAACTCAACAACTCAAAACTTTCTGTTTCTTTCTGTTTTGGAAAAAATGTCACTAATTCTAAAAACAGTTAAACGTTTTTTTTCTTGGTAAAAATCATACATGCTTTTAATCTCGGAAAGAGCTCACCATAAAACAAATTTTAACATACAACCCTCGTTAATGCGATGTTTGTTCACTTTATTTTTGACATGTTTTGGATGAAGAAAAACGGCCTTTGTGCCCGAAACAATAATGCTGTTACTGTTGTTGATGATAATATGGCTGACTGCCTTAGTGGGGCTCTTTGACACGAAAATGTACATAAAACTATAACAAAACAAGCGTTACAAATTGGTAGGCACTCGCTGGAGACACGCAAAGGGCACACGGCTTAGTGATACACTGGCATACCTGTGGAAACCCAAAACTTAACAACAACAACGCTGCCAAACTCATTCAGTTGCTAACAAACGTATCGAAGAGAAAGAATGAACAGAAATAAAAATCAACAAAAAAAAAAAAAAGCATTTAAATTAATTCACAGAATTTGTAAAAGAAGACAAAACACAAGAAGATAGCAGAAAAAATACTAAATGACGACTCAGTATGGTGGGACACAATTCATTTTTATTTTTTGCCTTTTTTTCTCCTTCACATTTGAAACTGAAAACAAACACAACCAGTCAGTCAGTCAGTCAATTCAATAAAATGCGGTCAAGCAGTGTAACATTATACCCTTATTATTTTTCTTATTATTGTTTATTATGTACTCTACGAATACATATTTCTTTAGAGGAAGAGCTTAAAAGCAGTTAGACATTCTAGGTAAAGTTTTTAAGATATACGAGAACACCAAAGGTAGACACTAAAAAACGCCCATTCCATCCATCGATAGCCATTCATTGTACAAGTGTAACAACAATTTAAACAATTCTTTGTTGCCACACCACACAGCTTATGCGAGGAAGCTTCTTTTGCTAGAATGTATCATCTTTAGATATGGTTACACAAAAACAATACAATAACAAAAACTGCAGCAAAAATAACAACAATAATAATAATCATACTCCTATCTGAGATCTGGACCAAACATGTCTTTATGCCACTTATAAAGTATTAATATCAAACAAACATAAACGAAATCTAAAAAAAAAACACAATATTATTGTAGAGCAGACTGTAAGCTACTCTAGGAAAACAAATTTAATGGTGGTGCGGAAAAGTTATTTTCTGGTTATGTAGATATTTACTGCTGTATTTATAAATAATAAAGTAGGCTTGAAGTGTGCTTTAAGACAAAATTTTCATAAAAAATATTTAAAGGAAAACACTGTATTTTGTAGTTTTAAAATTCTAAAATATTTTACATTTATAAAATAATAAGTTGAGCCAGTGATTAACTAGGTAGATTGCAACAACAACTGCTGCAACAAGCGTACAAGCTCTTGACAACAATAAATTTTTCTTCGTATATTTCAGCTGTTAGTCTAATGCATGCTGCTATCGACTACGAATGTAGGTTTGCTGGAGACGTTGTCGTTGCAAACACAATAATGTTGTATGTATCTGTTTCATATAATTTGGATTAATTGATGGAAATCGTTATGCAAAGGTTGTAAGTTGACAAAATTCGTTAAATAGAGGTAAATAATTCTTTATTTTCGTTAGTCTGCAGTGAATGAAAATTCGTTATAACGAGGCTATTAACAAATGTACTCGTAATAGAGAGGTTTATATTGTATTAAATCTTATGGAGCGTTGTAGGGGATTTCAAGAAATTCGTTAAATCGAGGAAGTCGTTATAGTGAGGGTCGTTATATCGAGGTTTGACTGTAAATACTTTTAAAAAATTTATGGAGGAATTACGGTGAGGGTCTAATATACTCGTATGACATTTTACTACTTATGGACCGATCATTATAAAATTAGGTATCCTTATGTCTGTATATAGGAAACTTATTTGTGTTGAATTTTATTTGGACACCAAAATTTTTAGTCGTTAAAGTCATTATGGACTGATTATAATAAAATTGGTTTATAAAACATATTTGGATTCAATATTATTTGGATACCAACATTTTTGAGAGAGTTAGGCTCTTAAAAGTGATTTTCGGAAGTGGACTTTATGGGAGCTATGATCAATTACGGACCAATCTGCACAAATTTTGTAGACTAGATTTGGCTTCATTTACCACTCATTTGTGGTGAAATTTGTGTGGATATGTAATTCAAACATTTATGATTATTAAACCTCTATTTTGGGAGGATATTTGTATGGGGGCCAGGTGAAATAATGGACCGATTTCCACTGGTTTTAATCCCATCCATCCTTGAGCCGAAAAAATATCACGTACCAAATTTTATTGAAATATCTTCAAAATTGCGACCTGTACTCTGCGCACAAGCTTTACATGGACAGCCAGCCAGACGGACGGACGAACATCGTTTAATCGACTCAAAAAGTGATTCTAAGTCGATCAAACCAATGTTGGACCAATATTTATGGGCGTTACACACATCAGCACTAATCCAATATACCCTCCCTACTATGGTTGTTTAGGTTTTAATACTATATTAAGACTTCTTAAGGGAGTGGAATCCATATGAAATATTTCAAGAAAATAAAGTTAAACCCCCTTATTCAGAAACGATTATTAAATTTAACAAACGTTTATTAAGCAAATTTTTATATGCAAATCTGTCTTAATAAACGTTTGTTAAATTTAATAATCGTTTCTGAATAAGGGGGAAATTCTATAGTTTGCATTGTATTTTGTAATTTTCAATTTCATATAAATTTTCACAATTTCATATAAATTTTCACAATTTCATATAAATTTTCACGATTGTCGATTTTGAAAATGCGTATGACAACTTTCTCAAGAATTTGGCCCAACTTAGCAAATGAGTTTTTGAAAAGCTCGTTAATCTTAATAGAGCTTTATTTATGGAAGGTAACTGCCGAATCCCAGGTGAGAACCAGATCAGACAAGGCTACATTTTGTTTAGATCTTCTCTCATGACTATGTCCAGAACAATGTTCTTAATTTTAAACATTGTTCTGGCCATAGAGAGAATATTTTGTGTACGAGTACTAGCTTGGTATTAGGTTGGAGTATTATATATTCCAAGTTTGCGGCCCTTTGTTCCTACTAGGAACCACAGGACATAATATATTATATATTCTAGACTATGCTGAAGATGTTTGAATAAATTATACAATCGATTCTAAGGGTAGAACTAAAAATAAATGTTGAAAAAAGTAGATAAATTCAATCGTTAAGTAAATATTATTTAAAAATATATATTCTCGGAGAATTCGGTAAATTTTTTGACCAATAAGTATTTTAAACAGTGTACTAGTGTGTCTAAAGAATCGAGGTGTATACAGAGTCTCCTAAAATTTAGGGCAGAACACAATTTACCATCATTTGTAAAGTGTTGTCAAATAATAATGAATATTTGGCGGCCATCGTTGAAATTGCCAGAATTGCCGTATTTGGGGTTCAGAGATGAGATTACCGAAAAACAATGCAATCAAAAGAATTTTGGGTTGGAGATATCACTGGACTCACTAGCACTTTTTCAAAAATAAGCATGATAGCAGAGTGGTTTCTTTCCACAACCACATATAAATTGAAAGAGAAAATTCAACGTTGCGTCAACGAGTTCTATGATATTAGCTTTAAGTTAAACTTGACTTAAGTTTTGTGGTCGTTTATTGTATATTATATTTTTATTAATTATTTTATTTATTTATTTGTTTATTAAGCATATAATTAAAAATTACAAGCTAATGTTACTTAAGGGCAATGGCGACGTAGGCCTTCAGCTCGGAAGTTAGTATATTATAGTTAAATGAGGTTATAAATTTTTTGTATTTTTTTAATATAATTTAATTTAATATAATTTAATAGATAATTTAGATGTTTACAGATGAGAGTATTTTTAAATTTCGTTATAGAGTTTAGAGATTTTAAGGAACTTAATCAATAAAGTTACGTTTTCTATTGAGGGGTTAGATAGAAGATGTAAAGGATCAATGTTCTGGAGTGTTGCTATTCTAGAGATTTGTGTTTTTGGACATTCACACAGAAAATGGGAGGGATTTGTTGGGTAAACTATGTGACAGTTACAAAAATGTGGCAAATTTGGAAACAAACATTTGACCAAATTAGCCTGAAGGAAACTCCTTCAAAATTATAGAAATTCCGCCACATTTATGTAAAATGGTCATGAAAAATTTGGATAAAAGTTTTCATATGATTATTTGCTCGAAATCATAAGTTTGAGATTTCCTTTACATTTTGAACATACTATGAGCCTCAAAAGTGAGTAAACGCAACAAATTATTTAATTTTTTTAAGATAATGAAAATCCTCGTTGGATATTTGGTTGAATAATAGATTCGGTTATGAAAAAAAAATTTAAGTTGAACTATAATGCTTTTCATAATCTTAAAAAAATCAAAAAATTCTCTGTTGCTTACACACTTTTGAAGCTGTGTGCAGATTGGATGTAAATTTTTCTTCTTCTATCAGATAATAGTAATTGCCAAACACCGTTTTTTTTTTGGAAGCACAACGATACAATAATCTTAACCAAAACGAAATAAAATATTTCCCCTACCCAATTTATAGTCTTCTTTTCACATTTAAAACCTTTTTATTTCAAACTCATCTTGATGCTGTCTTACAGGCATACGCAGAGTCGAATTGGAAAAAAAACTAAATAGTTGAACCTATGAATTATTGAATTTTTTGACACAAAAAGGCCAAATTCGTACATATGATGCACTGACACACGCATTTTTTAACTTTGTTGAAATAATAAAGATTCCAACAATTTAAAAAAAAACAAAGTTTTTCATAAACTTACTACGTTTCTTTCAAGTGTCTTCTTGAATTAACAAAACGAAATCCACTAAAATATTGTGGCTGCCCTTTTTTCTGTAACTACTCAGTGCAGAGTAGCAGAAAGAAACTCAGAATAAAAATCAACAGCATCAGCTACAATTCATTCACAGCTTCCTATGGAGTTTTTGTCTGATTATCTGACTGTCTGTTTGTCTGTCTGGTGGTGTGTGTTTATCTTATGAAAATATGCGACATGCATATGAATTTATGAGTTATGCTTCTACAAACAATATGTATAAAAACTTTGTTCAAGAAAAAATAAAACTAAAGTAAATAAATTCAAAACGAATCGGCGAAAGTAAAACACCCATGCCGCTGCTAGCTGCAGCAAAAAGGAAACAAGCTTTCTTGATTTCAACTTGATTTATCAATGGGTGTGAGTAAAAGTGTTTCAGTTTCCCTGTGTTATATTTTATAAATGTGTTTGTGTTGCCCCTTTTTCTAGGGGGTGTTAGAATTTACAGTTTATTCCACAAATACTAAATTGGCTCAAATTTCTGATTTCAACTCTCGTTGATTTATGTTTCTGCTCACATGACGGGGATTAGAAACCACACATGTGAATAACAAAATAATTTTGATAAAACTATCTTAAAGATACGATAATTTTTTTTCATTGAATATCTTGAGTGCTAACATTGGGGGGCAAGACACCTACTGGGTCTGTTGTCTGACAGCTTGAGATATTTTTGCTTGGCCAAAAGCTTTAAATGGCACAAAGAAAATGTGTGACAATGTTTAGATGTTTTTAATCATTTCTTGGAAATCTAAGTGGGAGTGGTAACAGTTGTGGGGAAAAATTGTGGATATAAGTATGTAGTTTTTAATTGATAAAGCTACGTTGCTGTTAAATACTGGCATACAACTATAATATTTTCTTTTGTGTGTGCTAAAGATATTTTGTTTACTGATAAAGGTATCAAGTAACTAGTAGTGTGCCAATTTCATGCACTGTTCTTTAAAAGAAATGCAACAATATTTTTTTAGTTATTAGGTTTGGATTCCTCGGGATATGGTTAAAAAATATCACACTCACGATTCTCATAATCCAAATTAATCGAAATTAAGTACTTATACACTGAATCGCAAAACTATTTTGGCTACTCATTTTTAAAAGAAATTTATTGTTCATTCATTCAAAAAATTTTAAAAATCAAGTAAAAAAAATATTTTTTTTGCAATTTATTATAGATATTATGTAGAACAGCAATTCCCAATAGTAGAATAGTAATTGTGCAATTTATAAATTTGCATCATATTTTTATTTGCTTTTAATCATTTTTCATTAAATTTTTTTATTTATTTTATGAAAAAGATGCATTTAATAGTTTCAAATAAACGAACTAAATATTGAAAAAGATGCATGTTATACATATTTGAATTGTAATATTTTTTTTTATTGCCCTCGGTTGTGAAGATCTTTGTGTTAGATATGCCGAAGAGAAAAGATTTAAAAATTTTTGAGAAAAAAAAAATTATATTATACCTGTGCGATTTATATGGGGCTCAGGTCCGAGCATTGATGAGGTGTTGGCAAGGGTTTGGTACTGCAACAAAATTAGTATTATACGGGTGAATATAATGTTAAAAATAACAACATTTCATTATAGATTCATTTTTCGGCTCTGGTGTTACTATTTATTTTCGGAATGAGCCAATATCCATGGTGGTCCATACTATCATCAGTATATACAAGATTACTAACTCTATTGGCAGAAATGCAACCCCATATCACCATAGAATCATCATCATAATTAACCGTGGATTTTGTATCATTATTCTTAAGATTTTATTTGGCTTCCACTAGATCCTATGTCGACCATCTAAACCAAATATATTGGATTTGCTTTCGTCATAAAATATGTATACCAAATTGCCGGCACGCAAAATTTTTATTTTTATGGATCTTAGCGAATTATAATCTCATTAGTCTTCTAATTTGCAAAACAAATGGTTTTTACGTTACCAGACGACCATACATATACAATATACAATATTTTTGCCTTTCAGCACCCTGTGGATTGTTTACATTGGTATATAGTGTTCTTCTTAGTTGGCCGTGAACTTCTGGTAGGGATAAATATAGGTTTAAGTGGTTTTCGATGGCTATTCGTCTTTCTTCCTTTACATTCAACGATTTTAGAGAACCATTCTGTTGTAAATTTTATAATTTTTTTATATTCCGTATATATTTTATATATTTATATTCCGCGATGTCAACCAATTTTTTAAATTGTTGACTGTTCGACAACATCTATTAAACATATCACAAATATTTTTATTTTATTTGCCCTGTAAAATATTTTTTTTAAAGACAAAATCATTACTAATAACAATGGAAAAATACATGACACCTATTCTTTTACCTAAGAACATTGAAATAAATCCAAAAATAATTATGAAAAATGTCATCAAAATTAACTGGGGTTTCCAAATGCAAATTACTTTTATGGCCTGCAATAACTAAACAAAATAGGACATTGTTACAATTGTTTTTTCGGGAGTTTCCAAAATTAAAATTTAATTTTGCAAAAAATTAAAATATTTTTAGCAGTTTTTTTTTTACAATTTTATGTTTGTATGGAAAATACATTTCTCTTGCAAATTTGTAGGCAATGCACATAGTTGTGTGACACACTGTACATTTAGTACATTTACAACAACAGACTAACCCACTCTTTAGTAAATTTTGTAGCAAAATATCTTATAAATTGATGCTACCATAAACATAATCCTTGGGGCGTTAGTACTAACTTTGACATGGTTGATATTACAATGTTAAAAACCTGCTTGAAGTGAGATAGTAAAGAGGTCTTAGGAGATCACTGAAATTGAAACGATCCACGTATGAACACTGACCAATTGAGCGATCAGTATTCATACGAGCACGCTCGGACCATTTCAGTGACTAGTGTTCAAGCTGACGGAATCTTGATTAAAGAGATATACCTTAATTTTTTCTGTGAAAAGCAGATAAATTAGCATATCGGATGAATTATTTGAAGCTTCAGGGATTGGACTGACTAACCTTATTTGATTCATCAATGCACCATCCAATGAGTATTCTTTCACTAATACCTGGCCTTGATCTCAAAATATAGTCTTTGACGAAGGTTGTGGTCTGATCAAATCGAATTCCTATCGAATTTGCCAAGTTTAGCAAACAACCAGCATCTGAACTTAGTTCTGATTACTTTACAAATGATGCGTAAACTATTAGGATAAACGTAATTAGAAACACACTATTCAATTTCATTCAGTTTCTTACTTTTTGTAATGATCGATTAATGTATATTCATGGAGTTTTGGAATACCCGGAAGATCATGGAAGTTGTTTAGATCGACTGTTTCTATAATAAACCTTTAAGTTTTATAAATGAATTACTTTAAACTTTAATTATTTATTCATTAGAATTACAAATGTTTATTAAAATTTGCGATTCCTTTAGTATTCTTACTTAAATTAAAGATTTTATACCGACTTAGTTGAAACAATTTAGAACAATAATTAAGCCACTAAAATTGCCTTCAGTTTTTTTTTATTTAATTAAACTCACAGGTCAACCATCAATCATATATGACAAATTCATAAAATATTTATGCTAAAAAAATCTGTTATTTAATTAGTGTTGCCCCTCAAATGAAACCATCTATCAATGTCAAGCAGGAAACTCAAATGAATTGGGAATCAAGACTCAATATAGACTTACTATGTACATTAACTACATTTTCAGAATACGTAATTAATTTTAAGTACTTGACAAGCGTAATTTTCTTGTTACGCTTAATTAAAATTAAAGAAAAACTGGAATAAAATACAACAGTAAGGAGTTAAGGATAGTATCGGAAAAACCGTGAATATATCACACATGCTGTAAAGAGTAGTAGTTTACAGCAGTCTACGGCTAATATTACATGAACTATATCATATAACACTAAGTAAAAAGCGATTTAATATGTTCAAACCAAACTGTTACAGAACATTTATATTAATGGTGGAGATGTTAAATACACAATTTTCTTTGGATTACATATTTAACATTTTTTACAATTTACACTGTTAACTAACTCTTAAATGCTAAAATGTTAAAATACCATCCACTGGGAAAATAAACAAAACAGACTCTCTCCTTCTTTTAGTTTAAAAGAGCAGAGATATTTTTCTTTTGTTGCTGCAGAGAGAGAGATAGATATGAGAGCACATAATAACATACCTGGTGATAAACTGTAATAAAATGTAAACAAATAAACCAATTGGCCGCATGAAAAAACATGCAAGCAAACATAAACAAAACAAAGGCCAAACAAACACACGCAAATATATGCATGAACATGCAAATGCGACTCCCAAATGTGAACCTTCATTGCTTTGTTTTCAAAAGAGAGCGAGAGTGTACGAATTAGTTACCACATGTGTATGTGCGTATGTGTGTGAATGTGGGGTTTTTCTGGTTTGCTGTTGCCAACAATGGATTTGTTAGTGTTGAATTTTCTTTAGCATCAGTATTAATTGAGCTCTCGTTTGGTAAACATCATACGGTACGGGAGAGTCTATAACGGTAAAGTGCGTGAAAGACCAAAAAACAAGTAAATCAAAATAACGGAGTAGCTGCTACAGAAACGATGGCGTACGAGTGAAACGGTTGTGCAAAAACAAAATTAAAGGAAGTTTTTGTTTTTCATTATTGTGCGTTCGGTTGTCAGTTTGTGTGTGTTTGCGAAAGCTTAACGGGTTTTACGGAAGTGTGGTGAATATTTCGCCTGAAAATAGTAATTCAACATAGTTGAAGCCAAGAGGAAAGCAGCCCAGAATAATAATCGTAGTAAATAATAACAAAGAAAGTTTATATATGTACATACATACATAAAAAAGTGTTGATTATAATTTCGTTAGTTTGATAAAGCAGTATGATGATGAACTAACTAAAAGGTAGAGAGAGAGAGAAAGAAAGAAAGGATGCTGTAAAGTTTGTGTTTGATAAATTTGTGCTTGACTGATATTTTCAGTGTTCGAGGAAATTATTATTAAAACAGAATAACGGCAGCAGCTGATGGTTAAGGACCATTATTAACGGATGCTGGCCGCCGAAAGGAAAAATAATTTCTTGTTATTTATTTAAAATGTAACGTTTTTTTTAACTCATATTCAATTAGAATTCAAGGTAGACTTTACGACGACTTTGGCAGCTTGTGTGCTATATTCTAAAAGACTTTTGGTTTACAACAAATAGTGTTTGGGTGTAAAAAAAAAATTATAATAATTTCTTATTTCAACTTCTGTTGCGCTATCATGCCTCAGTTTCATTGTTTAACTTTGTTTGATACCATTGCCGTCATATGCAAATTGGTGTAAATATATTTTTTACCGGTTTTACGTTGGTTAGCAAGTGTTTGTGGCTGTTTTTGTTTATATTTAAAAGAAAAAAGTTTATAAACGTGTGCATGTTTACAACAACATCAAATAAGGTGCTAAAGTGCAACCATAACCGTGACATGAACATAAAATTACCATCATCATCATCTTCAACATCGTATAGACTTTATCATTGAAATTTCTTTGTGGTGTGCTTGTGTTTTCAATACAAAATAAAAGGTGTTAAATCTATAAAAGGCCAACAAAAACATGCATAATCTTGTCTAGCTAATTTGGCTCTTCAAAACGCAATAAAAAATTTTTCATATAATAAAGAATTATAGAAAATTCCCTCGCTAGCTTGGGAATTATTCCTCTGAATAAAGAAAACCGAAAAAAGTCATATTTCAAAACGTAATTAGTAATTACAAAACTTGTTTGTACATGCAAGTGCGTGCTTTAAAACGAAAAAGAGTGTTAATAATATAAAACGTGAGTTTAGAATTTTTCATTAAGATTAAAAACAAAAATGTATCTGCGAAAGCCTAACTTGTGGTTTAGCAGCCTTTTAGTGCTGTGCTACGCTGCTAGCTTAACTTTGGCCAAATCTTCGTCGTCTAATGGCAACCACAATAATGATCCTTGCTATTTTGAAGGCAAACCACGTAAATGTCTGCCAAGTTTTGTTAATGCTGCCTATGGCAATCCGGTGCAAGCCTCCAGCACCTGTGGTACTCATCAGCCCGAAAGGTATTGTGAACTAAAACGTGATGGCCTAATGGATGAGTGTCGCATGTGTGATAATTCAAGACCAGATATGAAATTTCCACCACAATCTTTAACTGATTTAAATAATCCCAATAATGTGACTTGTTGGCGTTCGGCCACCGTGCCAGTACCATCGGATCTGGATACAGCTCCTCCCGATAATGTTACCTTGACTTTGTCGTTAGGCAAGAAATATGAGCTAACCTATGTGAGTTTATCATTCTGCCCCAAGTCACCCAAACCCGATTCTATGGCCATTTATAAGAGTTCTGATTATGGACAAACCTGGCAGCCTTTCCAGTTCTACAGCTCGCAGTGTCAAAAATTCTATGGCCGTCCGGACAGAGCCAAAATAAGCAAATTTAATGAACAAGAAGCTAGATGCATGAATTCTCATCATGATGGAAATACCAACCGTTTTGCTTTCAATACTTTAGAAGGCAGACCTTCAGCCAATGATTTGGACTCTTCGTTAGTTTTACAAGATTGGGTAACTGCCACAGATATACGAGTAGTTTTTCACCGTTTGGAATTGCCCAAAGAATTGATTAACATACAAACGAAACTGGATAACAAGCCAGATGCCAATAGTTTTAGTGATGAAATGGCCAGCAGCCAAGAAGATGAGGAGGATGAGGATATTACTGAAGATGATTATGACTATAATCTGCATGACAATGATAGTGTGCCGTATGAAGACGATTTGGAAGACTATGCCGAGCCCAAGAAACATTTGGAGCTGGACGATGATTTAGATTTAGATTATGCAAATGATGGCATTAATATAATGGCTCTAAAACCTAAACGTCTTAATGCTTACAAACAAAAATCTATGAATTATGAAAAACACTACAAAAATAAAGCCTCCAATTTAGCCATGCCCTCAACCTTCTCCTCAACATCAACTACTACTTCCACCACTCCCCAACCTGCTACCACCAATAAAAATTCTTATTTAAAAAACACACAAAAATCTTCAGCTTTGGACAAACCCACACCTGTACCTTCAGTGCGTGATCTCTTGGCCAACTCACAACACTATGCCGTTTCTGATTTTGCTGTAGGTGGCAGATGTAAATGCAATGGTCATGCCTCTGAATGTGTGGCTCATGTTAGCTCCAACGAGGCTAATCTCTTCAACCATGAGGACGATGATGGTGGTGGTACTGGTCTAGGCAATTTGGGTGAATCCTCTGATGATGCTACAAATTTTGGTCGTTCTTCATCGATGGTGTCAGCAGCGGCAGCAAATACTAACCTGGCCATAAATGCCAAACTAACAATGACATGTGCTTGTAAACACAACACAGCCGGACCGGAATGTGAAAGATGTAAACCCTTTTACTTTGATCGACCATGGGGACGTGCCACCGATACTGATGCCAATGAATGTAAAAGTAAGTTTTCCATAACTATCTGTTGTTTTTCTTTACTTTTTGCTCTTTTTTCATTCCCAATCCCTTGACGTGTTATCAGTGTGATGTCATATACAGACACATATCATAAAAATTGCAATAATATGAACTATACTCTAGCATGGTTGTTAAATTTGTTCGTTTTGGTCTGTTGGTGGAGTGTGATGATGATGCTTTAAGTCAATATGTTTACATTTCATTTGTTTGCAGTTTAATTTTTATTTTGTCTTGTTTTTTTGTCTTTTTTGCTGCTTTGTTTTTGGTAGGTGATTTGGTAGTTGGCGACTGCAACGGTTATATAGTTGTTGTTAAAATCAGTCATTGATGTTGTTTTGTTGATGGAATGCTTTTGGGGTTATTGCTACATGAAAAGCTCTTTAGATGGATTGAAAGTTTTTTCAAATATTATTTTTATAATAAATAAGAAATTATTAATAAAATGAAGAATCAGTCAGTTTTGTTACTCAATACTTTTACTATTTTCCAAAATTTGGTTTACTTGCTAACATTTAAAAAAAAAACTTTCCACTCTGTTTTATTCTGAAACATATACAAATCTTCATATTATGTGCAGATGCTATGCTCATGTAATAGTTTTAAATATTTAAGTTATTTTTAATTAATCATAAAAGTGTAATTATGAAACAATATTCGTTGAAAATCAGCGATTTTTATCAAAATTCATTGCGTCGTTTTCGCGCCAGCTGTAAACATCATCCATTTTACTCGTATGATTTTAAACTTTTGACAAGCCTTTAATTTATTACATAATTCTATATTCAATCACATGAGTTAAATGGATGATGTTTACAGCTGGCGCTAAATGGCACGAGTAATTCTACTGAATGTCATAGCAGGCCTGATAATACATTTGATTCAATTAAGTAACTACAAGTTATATTTTCAATAATATATATATATTTTTTTTAAATTGCAACAAAGTAAAACATGCTAATTATCAATTAACAAATTAAGTGATTATCAGTCTCTATTAAACACAATTTTATAAGTCATTTATCAACGAAATAATCTATAGGGGTTTCTAAAACAACTAGTCGTTTTTATAATATAATAAATAATAATCACCTTCAAAACATTGCGACAATTTATCAGCAGATGACACTGTAACATAATTTTCGTAGATATACAGTAGTGGCCATATAATTAGAAACGACTATTCATCATATATGTATATTTGTTCATATATTTTAAAAATCTAGTTCAACATATTAAAACTAATAACTATAAATAGTAAAGTAACAAATTATTATTAAGTTTAAATAAATAAAAATAAAAAATATCACAGCATCAATACTATTTTAAAGAAATTTAAATTAAACACCAAAAAACCGCAATATCAAATTGGTTACATAATTAGAAACTCAAAAAAAAAATATATATATATGAAAAAAACCTTAGTGAGGTTTAACAAAACGGACTTATTCCTTAATATTTTGTTGGATAGCCCTTGTTTTTGACAACATTCGCCGCCAGTTTTTTTTTGGTAAACTCTTAATTAAATGCTGGCATCTTTGAAGAGATATGTATGTTTTTCCAGCTTTGTTGCACCAACTGAAACAATTCATCATTATTTCGTGGATTTTTGTCCTTTAGGTCTCTTTTAAAAATGCCTATAAGTTTCCAATTGAGTTAAGATCAGGACTTTCGCGTGGCCAGTCAAGAACATTACTATGCTTTGGGTCATACGGCCATGTCACAGAATTTAATTCCGTTCGGAAGTGGAATTAATTCCGTATTTTGCTCCTATAGAAAAAGCCAAACGAACAATTTTGTCAGTAATATTTAGAAAAGTTCAAGGAAAAATGCGCGTTTCCAATTACGTGGCCAGCAAAAAAAAAAACAATTGCGAAAATAATATTTTTAATTTAACTTGGAAAACAATTTACAGTGTAGGTCTTTAAAGAAGCTACACAGCTATCTTATTACATCAAAGCATCGTTTCTAATTACATAGCAACCATTGTAAGTTTTTCTATTATTTTATGCTTTAACAACTTTTTACCTATTTTGTTTCCAAATAAAGTGAAATTCAGTATTCTTCATATAAAAATTATTCCCAAGTATAGTGATTTTTCAACATTCATATAGCTTAAAATTGATTATTAAAAGGTACAAAGGAATGTCAAATATTTGAATACGTAACTAAATTTTAATTTATTTTACTAAAGAAAAAATCACAATAGAAGATTAGTTTTATTTCATAAGATGTTTGCGCTTGTTACTCGCAGACGTATCTTTAATCTGAAATCATCATATCACTCGGGTACGCTTGTATCTAATACAACCTAGCTCGTCGGATATGGGTGGATCCTAGTAATAGTATGATAGATATGGAATAGGTCGCAGTATACAACATATTTCGTACCCTTTTATACCTGAAAAATCAATTTTATAGCAAAATTTTAAAGAATAAATAAACAAACATAAGAAATACTAAGGAATCTTACTGCAAAAATGATATTTAATGTAATTTTTTTGGATTATTAATTATGACCTTTTTAATAGACATTATAGTAATTCTTTAATACCTGCTACCGGCAAGCATTCAAGTGAAATCTTTTGATTCCGTTTTGAAAACTACCACATCCTTCGTTGAACGGATAATAAGGGTACTATATACAGTCTGTTGTGTTCAGGTATCCGATGAAGTCGCACCATCTAATTGTTGAAAAGTTTTGAAGAGCCGGACATTTACAGAAACGATAAAATACTGTTTCCTTTTTCTACCAGTCCTAGTAGCTGCGGCAGTGATCATTGAAGGGAAGTCCGAGTCTGCTCGCATGCTTACCAATCGTCCAGTGACCGGTTAGCACCGCTATGATTCGCGAGATGTCCTTTCGTTTCACATTCATGAGCTGCAAAACTGCGTTTCTCATTGTATGCTGGCCACAAATGTCTAGTGCTCCGGCAGATGTCCAGATTACGCCACCTAATTCCAGCCTTTTGAAAGTAATGTCTGAAAATTTCACTTTTAACCAACAACCAAATGGTGTTGCGACTGAAAAGCCAGTTGAGACATCTAAGCGAATCATTCTTTGGCCAGTTCGTCCGCCCTCTAATTATCGTAGTAGTCACTATACGCAGGGACCCAAACTAGAGTAATGTCAGTAAGGCGACCTAGCCTGGACAGCTCTTTTTTGCTTTGCCTGACTAGAATAGATGTTGTTGGATTTGAGTGACATGAGTGCCTGACTGTCGACAAAAATGACTGTGTTGCCGCGTATATTTTTTTCGCATAAAATTCTGCATTTTTCCCTAGTCGCTAGTATCTCAGCCTGAAATACACTAGATTTGTGTGGGAGGTGTATCGAGAGTTTTAAACTGAGTTCATCGCAGAAGACGCCGGAACCAACGCCGCACTCCATCGCCAAGTGGCGATTAAAGCTGCGAAATAATTAATTCTAGAAGTCATTAAAATTAAAAATGTAAATGTAGTTTTTACTGGATACATGACTAACTGGTCTTTCAAAACTAAATACAAATATATTATGAACTCAAACTGTATAATAAACTGATCTAATTATATACGAGCGGCATTTCAAAAATACAGATCAAATGATTTTTAGAATTTACAGTAACAAAAAACACGTCTCCGTAGTTGATAGAAATTAGGCTGGTTTGTTAGAACCATTCTAGAAACTAGGATCGATTATTAACTAATTCGGGTTTGTGGTTTGTAGGACATGGTCATTGGGCAGCTCTTCAGACCACAACTATAAATTTCATGCCAAACCATTTTTTTTACAAATGTTTGTATATTTCTATACCTACATACACATATATTTTGAGTCGACATTCCCTCATGCAAAAGTTTGGTTCCTGTGGCTGTTTCAGGTTCAATTTTATATATGTACATATGTAACATCATCTATAATTAGGTTGTTGTTGTATTTTTTTTGAAACTTTATCGGGAAGAATGTTTGCCCATTTGATAGCAGCTTTTCTCTCCGATTGGATATTTAATTGGAAAATATTTAATGTTTTGTATTACTTGTAATTCTATGGTTTCTTTTTTTAAATAACATTTTATTTTTGTTTTTATTTGTTTATTTGTATCATTTTATAGTATAATTTGAGGTACTTTTTAGAAGCTTTAGTTTTTTTTTTGCAATCCTTAAACATGCCAGTCAGATTTTCCAGCATTTTTTTGAAACCAGACAATTCAAGTATTTTAAAGTTCATTGAATTGTCGCCTTAATTTTTTAATATTTAGCCATACTGGGCTTTTTTTCAATTTATTTCTATTAAATTATACAAGCTTTAGAATAACAAAATCTTTTGTAAGCCCTTGAAACTTGTAAGTGGGTATATCTCCAATAGTTATGAAGAAAACTTCTTTTATTTGCTTAATACAGGCAATTTTGAACATTGAACATTTATTTAACTTAAGGCATAATTTTCCAACTGGAAAAACGCATTAAGAAATAAAAAACTTCAAACAGAAAATCCCACAAACAAATGGGAACATAAAAAAGTTTTTCATTAAATAAATCTGGCCTTTAATTTAAAAATTGAATTTCCCTAAAAATGGATACGAATTTTACTAAAAGAATATGGTACATATTTTCATTGTCATCAGCATCAGCATCGTCATCATCATCATCATCAAAAACAATAGCAGTAGCAGCAGCAGTACAACCAACCATCTTTGTCATCTGGAATACGAGTATTTGTGTAGTTACATTTTAACTACGACTACATTTATGTTTGTATCTCTACATATACATATTTATATTGTTGGAGTACAATATTGTGCCCTTCAGCATTTGCAATTTGCTCTTCAAAACAATTCTTTTTTGTTAAAAAAAAACTTTTTAATGTTTTTTATTCTGATTTTTTTCTTTTAATTTTTGTGTGTAATAACATGTATCACCCATGGCGAAAAGTGTGTCTGTTTCACAACTCACTTCACTCACTTAACTCACCAACATGTAGTTGAAACCAGCGATTATAATGTTGGTGGTGGTGGTTGCAGGTTTTCCACAACAACTAGTCCAGCCAGTGTTATAATAGCTAAAGCAGACCATTTAGTACAAAGATCTGAATGAAAGATTTGTCAGATGTTCAGACAGTCACCTAGAGACAGTAAGCGGTTTTGAATTTGTTTTTACAATCAATTCCATTCGTTCATCCAGCCAGCCATCCATCCATTGATACATTCATTTACCAATATCAATTGTTTTTTGTTTATTTATTGAAATGATACAGAATTTAAGGAATTTAATATAAAACAAGTAAGAAAATATAGTCGGTCAAGCCCGACAATATAATACCCTACACCCAGTATAGTACCATGACTTCTGTTAAACCATATACATACTTTTACAAAATTAATGGAGCAATTACGGAGAGGGTCTTATATGGGAGATTTGACTAATTATGAACCAACTATTATAAAATTGGGTGTCCTTATTTCTGTATACATGAAACTTATTTGTGTTCAATATTAATTGGATACCAAAATTTTTAAGAGTTTTCGGAAGTGGGTCTTATATGGAAGCTACGACTAATTATGGTCCGATCACCATAGAATTGTATCATATTATTTGTATATATATGAAACATATTTGTGTTCAATATTATTTGGATACCGACATTTTTAAGACTATGTCTATGATCAATTATGGATCAATTGGCACAAAACTTGTAAATGTGATTTGGCTTCATTTACCACTCATTTGTGGTGAAATTTATGTGTATACTTTCATAATTGAAACATTTATGATCGTTAAACCGCTATTTCGGGAGGACATTTGTATGGGTGCCAGGTAAAATAACAGACCAATTTCCACCAGTTTTAATCCCAACCGTCCTTGGGCAGAAGAAAGATCATGTACCAAATTTTATGGAAATATCTTAAAAATTGCGACCTGTATTCTGCGCACACGCTTTACATGGACAGCCAGCCATCTAAATGGACGGACGGACATCGTTAAAGCGACGCAGAACGTGATTCAGTGGATACTTTAAGGTGGGTTGGTGGTTAGACCAATATTTATGGGCGTTGCAAACATCAGTACAAGTCCAATATACCCTCCCCACTATGGTGGGTCAATATTGTTTATGTTTTCAGTTCCGAATTTTTGTGATTGTTTTGGTTTCTCTCATATATAGCTCATTAACTAAAGCTTATATCACAAAGCTCTAAAAAAGTAGTGACTTACTTTAATACTCTCTTGTAAGCAGTGAAAAAGTGTGTATTGTTTAACTAAAACTAAAAAAATTCCTTATGAAATATTAAGAGATCTGTAATTTTATTTTCGTATTTAATCATAATTTTATTTGCCAACCTATTATTAATTTTATTTTTTTTTCACTTACATAGTTTGCCTTAATTCTTGTTTGCCGTTGGTCTTTAAATTAAAAACATCTGATTGCAATTATCTTTACAAGTCTCTGCAAACAGTTTTACTTAATATTTAAATGGCCGGCACACTTAAATACTGCAGCTATTAAGACGAGTGGATTTATATACAATTTGCAGGGATTTGTAATTTCTAATTGATTTCAGTTGAGTAGCTGCTATTGATAGTGAGCCGCATGTGCTCTGTAAACCCCAAATTCTAAGTGCATTTGAAAATAAAATTTCCAACAGCTGCAAATACTAATGGTATGGATTTGCCATAAATTTATGGCCATTTAATAAAAACAATTAAAACGGCATGTTTAAATATTTTGTTCACTAAAAAACTTAACAAAAGAAACAGTATTGTCATCAATGTAAAACTTATTGTTTGGAAAAAGAAAGCACATAAATAGAAATTGCCAATTTAATATAATTTTCTTTTAAGCAGATGTTTTTCGATATTTGTTTATAAAGAAAGAACATTTTAAAATGCATTTCTTGTCGATATTTTACCAAACATTTGAAATTTCTTTATTAAACCAACATTATTTCCTTAAGCAAATTGTTGTTAAATGACCACATTTCATTGAAAACTTTTCGAAGTTCAATTATCAGGCCACAATTATGTATGCCATACATTTCTGTACTGCCATAGATTCATAGATATCGAAAAAAAATGTTAACGGTTTAACCACAACATAAAACCACAATATTGGTTTACCATCATCATCATTTTCATCATCGTGTGCCGTCAAAGGCATAGACATGCATAAAAAAGATGAACCCATATATTCCTCAATACAAACTAGTTACTAATAGGGTTTCTAATTTACCGGACGTAATATATTTCCGGGATTTAATAAATCATTTATTTCATTACTGACCAATTTATTGAATATTTATAATATTTAATGGATTTATGGAAAAATTAATTTTTGTTAACTGAATAAACTATCTGTGGTAACAGAATCCTGCTTTTTGAACTTGCTGTATAGCTGAATGAGTCAATGGTTCGATATATTATTTATCTCACTAGCTTCCAGCCATGATCTAGTTTTAATATCATTGAATAGTATCTACTTGACTTACAAAGAATCCAGATATTTTCCTAAAATTGTCTTAAAGAAATTTTTTCACAAAATCCCCTAAAATTTCCCAGGAAATTTTCCCTGAGTGTGCAACCCTAGTTACTACTCACATGCTTAACGCTGCTCTTCGTGAACATCATAAATTTTTGCAAAAACTAAGAAGAAACAAATTTCCAATATGACTTTAAAAGTAAACGACAGCAAGACAATGAACAACATTTTAAGGAGCAAAAATAAAACAAACTCTAACTTTATTATGAGTTGAAGCATTATTGCTGTGTTTAACAGGCTCATAAATTTGGGATAAACTAAAAGAAACGGAAAATGAAAAATTGACAGGCCGATTCAAAACATTGAAATCCATTTTGTTAAAGTTTCATAATACTTGTCTCTTTATGGTACTTAACGTGAAGCTTACTGTGGATTTCTTTTTATGATATAATAACCAACTTATCCAACGCTTGAATAAGCATCCAAAGATCTTGCAGATTGGCAGATCTATGAATTTCCCTCTACCTACTTGAAGTTCTACACCATTTCCTAATGTTTTTCAGAAGTTTCTAATTGTATATTTGAATTTTCTAATTATTTTTCACAAATTTCCAATTATATTTCAGAAATTTCTGATTGTATTTCTAAATATTCCAATTATATTTCTGAAACTTTTAATTGAATTTTTGAAATTTTCATTTATATTACAAAAATTTCCAATTTTATTCCAGAAACTTTTAATTGTATTTCTGAAATTTTTAACTATATTTCACAAAATTTTCAATAGAAATGCAGATTAAATTTTGTGAAATACAAATTGAAAATTCTAAAATACAATTGGAAATTACTGAAATACAATTAGAAAATTCCGAAACGCAATAGCAAATGGCATAGAAGTAGTAAATAGAAACATTGTGTAACGTACTGTGTAATGTGGGCAGGTTGATATTTCTTTTCAAGTATTAAATTTCGTTTTTCCAATATTACTCAAGTCCCTTTATGATACTCAAAAGCTTATTGAGGGATTCCGTATCCGTTCTAATTCCAAAAAAAATTTTGGATGTGATTAAAAAACACATATAATTTAGAAAAATGTAATTTTTATTTTAGTCGATAGAACTATATAATTCGACTGCGTTTACGCGGAATTATAGGTATGAGCCTTAACATAGCCAATTAAAAATTAGTCTAAAGGCGTTAAATCGCACGATGTAGTCCGCCATTTGCCCGGCACCAAACGTTAAATAAACTGTTCATCAAACTCTCCTCCCAATTATATCATTGCCAGATGTGGCACCGTCTTGTTGAAACCACATGTCAGCCAAGATGAGCTCTTTCATTTTGGGAAAAAAAAAAATTGTAATCATCGCACGGTAGCGCTCGCCATACACAGTTACGTTTCTGCCTTCGTCGTCTTTGAAAAAGTACGGTCCTATGATGCCCACCACACATCATCTGGCTGCTCTTCTCACCAAATACGACAATTTTGCTTGTTTAAGTTTACATTCAATCAGAAATGAGTTTTGTCGCTGAATACAATTTTCCGATGAAAAAGTGGATCTGCATACAACTTAACCGAATAAATTTCAATACTCTGCAAGCGTTGTTCGTTTGTAAGTCGATTCATGGTTAAATTATAGACTTAAATTTACATGTTTAGCAGTGTCATATATGTTATACGAAAATATCTGAGCTGCCAAAAAAAGTTGTTAAAAAATCACCCTTTATATATCTCACTAATATTCACAACCAATAGATCTTTTAGGTCATGTAAAAATCAAGTGCGCATTATTGCATTCTTAGAAATAAACTTTACTCGTTCTGATCGTCGTCAGTCATAAAGGGACAAAAAAGTTTTTTCAGAATATTCTATACTTTCTCAGTCTATTTGCAGCTTGTTGTAACATTTTTATATGTACAACACAGCAATGTTCGGACAGCTTGTAACTTATAACTTTCTGAATAAGAATTGTATGGATGTGCAGTAGTCAATCTTGTCAAGCATATTCGTCATACATCCCTAGATTTCCAGTCCAGCAGTTTCAGATTTATTACCTTCATAACGTTAAATCAAAAAAAAAAAATAACTTAAGAGTTACCTTTCTAGCCATGAAGACAGCTGGTACTTGGATTAATCCTGGAATCCTGGATTAATCTTCAGCCTTCTACCGAGTCCACATACATTAGTAATTGATTTAGTTCCATGTATTTTTAGGGTTGTAATCATTCGATGGCTAAGTGTTCATCCAAGAAACCTCTACCACAAGACATATATTAATTCTGGAATTGTTCAATAGCCAAATTCGTCTGCTGAGTAATGTATGGAACTGTACACTGCAAGTATATCTTCAGTTCAAGAGAAAAATATAATCGACCTGTATTTTATATCGATTTACTAGTGTCCATTAAACCCCATTAAACTCATAATACGATCTATATTAACAAATATTTCAAACACATTTATGGAGACTTTGTTGCGTTTAGTAGATCCATAATAAAAATGTTTTAGTTCACTTTGGAACAATAAAAATGTTAACTTGTTTTCGAAGCTTTAGAAGTAGTTTTTATTTGACGCATATTGGTCGATTCATAATTTACAAACATATTTTGAATATGTATGCGCAAACAGCAGTATAGAACCATCCAGTTTTTACTCGCTCTTTTATTTTGTATGAGTCTAGTGATTCCAACCCTATTCCTAGTGTATTTGAAAAAGAGTCTATTTATTATGCACGATTCTAGTGGAGCTAGCAGCAGGACTCAAAAAAGTTGGATATCTGACGTTAGAACTGTAGGGAAGGATTAAAAACATCTTGTACCGGAATTTCATATTTGAATTACTTTGCATAATCAATGTTTTAGATAATTTAAACTTACCAAGTGTTTGGGAACTTAATAATTTCTAATTGACATGTGCAATAAAAATTTATTTCATAAAAACAAACACCCTGTTACTTTGATTATTATAAAATTTTTATAACCATAAAGTTGCAATAAAACCCTACCAAGACATTAAACAGAATTTAACTATAAAATACTCAAAAAATATTTTCCAGTACTTTAATTATGATCATAAAAACAAATTTAAAAATTCCTTTTTTTCCAAACATAAAATGACATTTTTATAACACTATGGGGAATTTAGCAGAAAAATAAAAAAATGAAAAAGAAATAAAATAATTTCACATTTTTATACAATCCACCACCATAAGTGGTGAATGTGGGTATATATAAGTTTGTTATTCCGTGTGTAACATTGAGAAATATTCATCTGAGACCCAACAAAGTATATATTTTCCTGATCCTTATAAAATTCTAAGTCAATTGAGCTATGTCCGTCTGTCTGTCTGTGTAAAACACTCTCACGTCCAATGGACACAACCAAAATCAACAGAGTTTACAAAAACCCGTTTGCAATTCTCCTAAACAGTTTGGTATTGAAAATCAGCAAAATCGGTATAGTACAACCAGAGTTATGGATTAAAATGTGAGACAACCTTCATAAAAATTTGATATTTTTAAACATTTTTCTTTCAATTTTTTTAAATATATTGCAGATATTGCCATGATACATTGTACGCGTTATTTTTATGATAAAAGAAGAAAGTGTAAGGAAAATAGTAAAAAACGGTCCATGATTTCTCATAGCCCCCATACAAATATTTTCCTAAAAGATAAATAAAAGCCTGTAAAATTGGAATATTAATACAAAACTCGGCAAAAATAATTGCCACGTAAAAAGAAATCGCAAAACGAAATTGTTTGAAATTGTCTTTCAAACAATATATAAAGTTTGTTTTGTTCGTTCCATGTTTGACCATAGACCCCATATAAAGTCCACATCCAAAATTCACTTAAATGCGTATAAATCTGGTACAAATATAGTTCCCAGGTTAAAATTCGACACAAATAATTCTTATATTATATAAATTGTTGTACTAAATTTTATGATGGTTGGTCCATAATTGGTCATAGCACCCATATAAGGACCACCTCCGAAAAAGTCATTAATCTTTATATATATCTCAAAACTTTACATATATGTATCATTTAAATATACACAAAAATCATTTCACAAAATTTTGTAACATTCGGTCTATATTTGACTGTATCCCCCATAGAAAGACTTCTTCCGGAAATCTTATAAATAATGGTAAAGATTCAAAATTTTACACGGATCATTTACATTCATGCCAAAATCAAACTGCTGGATAAAGTATTAAGTCCACTTCCGTAATTCACTTTAATACTAATATGTATCTTAAATATACCGTTATTACCTCATATGCATAAAATTCACTGTTCCATGATCAAATTAAATCAAAAGAAGCATCGCCTTATAATCTTACCCTTTTGATAGCCTGTTTCTTAACTTGTTCTAAATATGGTAAAATTTTCTTTTAATTCATTTTAATTAAATATTTTAATTTTATTAATTGTTAAATTCATTGTTATTCAAGATTATTATGAAATTTTAGACAAACTCTGTAAATTACTGTAAGAATCGGTAATTACATCAATTATAAATGGTCAAAATGAGGTAAAATTTCAAAATATTTAAAATAAATTATGTTGGCCGTAAAATTGTTTTTCAAACAATATATAAAATACTAATAAATTTTGCAATAAGACTTAATAGAAAACACAGAATAAGGATATTCTAGTCCAAAAACCAGTGTAGTTTTTCTATTTCTTAGCACGTTTCGGTGGAGGGTATTTAAGATTCGGCATAGCCGAATATTGCACTCTAACTTGTTTAATTTTATATGAACATAAAAATACATTTTATACTGGTGAATACCTTAACAAATTTACTATATTTCTACATAAAGGAGATACATTTTTGCAATATAATATATGTAGATATATGTATTAGGGTGTCCATTCGATTAATCAAACAATTTCTTACGAATAATTATTCGAAGAATTTTAAAACGGCCATTTTCGAATAGCAAATAATTCGATTAATTTTATGAAGAATAATCGAATAAATATTATTCTGTCAATTTAACGTTTCATTTTAAAAATGTTTATAATTTTCTAATTAAATAATTGAACACCATTCCGTAACAATTTTAGTTGATAAGCCGACCGTGCCGAATCTTTTATACCCACTAACAAATCACCTATTATGGGTCGATCGTCATAAAATAGTGTACTGTAATTTCAATTTATATAAGGATTATTTTGGTTGAATTTCACCTTATTAACGATATTTATAAGAATTTACACTTTGTTTACATTTTTGCAGCGTCTAACATAAAGCGATTTACTTTAACACACAATAAATTAAATACCAAAAGCCCTAGGACTCTCTGAGTTTTGCTTTTTAAAACGTCAAAATTGTCATCTCTGTATATTCTGTGGTTATGGGAGCTACGACCATTTATGAACCAGCTTTTACAAAATATAGTTTTTACATACTTGTAACTGATCTGTATAAAATTTCGGTTCAATATGGATGTTTATGTAGGTTAATGAGTTTTCGGGAGTAGTCCCGAAAAGGGAGTTATGATATATTACGGGCCGATCATTATAAAATTCTGTACGATGATTTATGCGAATTATTTGTCTTGAATTTCAACTTAATAGTTTGTGTTTAATGCCAACTTGATTGTGATCTTTATAAAAGATTTATACGCATTTAACTTATTTTCGTACGTGGACTTTATATGGGGCTATGTCAAAATATGGACCGATGCAAACAAAATATTGTTCTGAGATTTCATTTTGCATGAAATACATTTTTGTTAAATTTTTTATGCATACGGCTTTTCTATAGACATTTATGTGCCATAAAGCCATATTCCGGGAAGAAATTTATTTGGGAGCTATGAGAAATCGTAGTCCGATTCCTACCATTTCCAAAAGGACTTGTCCTTCTATAATATAAATAAAGGGTGGAAAATTTCATGATATTATTCGAAAAATATCGAGTTTGTCTGAATCTTTTGTCTATAACTCGTATCGTACTGGACCAATTTTGTCTATTTGCATACGTAGCATTTCGGTGGATCAAAGAATATTTGGTAAAAAAAATTCATGTTCTAACTATGCCTTTTTTTCGAAGCCCTATCGTGGCTTCAACAAACGGACAGAGGTCGGACATGGCTTAAGATATAATTACATAAATAATATAAGACATACATACATATCTTTAACAAGTTATAAGATAATTTTGAAAATAAATATTTTATATTTAGTAAAAATATATAGTGAACGAGTTGAGAAATTGTAAAGTCCACATATCTTGACGAAATAATGGCAAAATCTAAATTATGTATTAATTTGCCCCTTGTTGCTAGCTTATGATTGAAAACAAGATACTTATGGGATAAAACCAATAGAAACAAGTAAGAACGTATAGTCGGTCAAGCCCGAACATATAATACCCTACACCCAGTATATCTATGTATAAAACAGTTTTTTAGAAATGGGCGTTATATTGTGGACTGATCATCCGAAAATCTAGTGTCATAATGTCTGTGAATATAAATTTTATGTATGTTAAACTTTATCTCGATATAAATACTTTTAAAAGTTTTGTAGAGCTTAAATTAAATTATGGACCGACCATTATAAAATAAGGTGTCATTATTTCTGTATATAAGAAACTTATTTGGGAGCTACGAGTAATTATGGACCGATCTGCACAAAATTTGTAGATGTGATTTGGCTTCATTTACCACTCATTTTTGATGAAATTTGTTTGGATACTTGCATAATTGAAACATTTATGATCGGTAAATCCCAATTTCAGGAGGGCATTTGTATGGGGGCCAGGGGAAATAATTGACCGACTTCGACCAGTTTCAATCCAATCCATCCTTGGGCCAAACAAATATCTCGTACCAAATTTTATCAAAATATCTTCAAAATTGCGACCTGTACTCTGCGCACAAGCTTTACATGGACAGCCAGCCAGGCGGACGGACGGACATCGTTAAATCGAATCAGAAAGTGATCGGTATACTTAAGGGTGTGTGTTAAACCAATATTTCTAGGCGTTAAAAACATCAGCACAAATCCAATATAACCTCCCCACTATGGTGTTCTAGAGTATAAATATTAAAACATGCTAATACATCGAATTGAAATAACTACACCTTTTCAAGTTGAAATTGAGAAATTTCAAATTTATATTGAGAAATAACAAATTGAAATTCAGAAATCCAAATTAATATTGCGAAAAAGCAAATTGTAACGTAGAAAATCAAGTTGATATTGAGAAAATACAAACTTATATTGAGAAAATAAAAAATTGTAAATAAGGATTTAAAATTGGTATTAAATATTTCAAATATTTTTTACTTATAAAATATATAACACGATTTTGAGTTACAAATCTGAGAAAAATTTGTATTTCTCAATTTAAATTTTTGTTTTCTCAATATCAATTTCGTTTTCTCAATTTTAATTTGTGGATTTTTGAATTTCAATTTGTTATTTCTCAACATTAATTTGGATTTCTAAATTTCAGCTTGTTATTTTTCAATGTCAATTTTAGATTCTGAATTTCAAATTGCATTATCTTAGTTTCAACTCGAAAAGGTTTAGAATATGCAGGAAAACACAATAAATAATAGAAAAGGAATCATGACTAACCATTTTGGTTTCAAATATTTCAATTATTAATTGAACTTGTGTCATCCTTATAACCTCAACTTAAATGGTGGCGAATAAGATGCTGAATATGTTGAAGAGAATAATTTAATGTTAAAATATACAAAGTGATGTTATTAAAGATGGCTTGCATTATGTACGACTTGATGAAAGAAAAAAATTTTAATTTTATTTAAACATTTTAAATTGTTCGAATAATTCGATTAACTTTAAATATGTGATCGAAGCATTTGAACAAGTTAAAATCTCTTATTCGAATTATTCGTTTTATTCGAACAAGAGAAAAACCAATTAATTTGGATACCCTAATATGTATATTTAAACATACAAATAAATACAAATACAAGTAAAGAGAATGGCTAAGTTAATGTTCGTATGTATATAGTACATATAGCTAGATACACCAGTGGCTGGCTGACTGCCTGGGTTGGCACCTTAATGTCTACGGGGTTACAAAACCAACACAAACACTAGGACCTTTGCATACTTATGTAAAGGGGCACATGCATATCGAGTGATTGAGAGTTACGCACACTTTTTCAAAAAACCAAACAAACGAAAAAAAAACTGGAAAATATTGTGTCAAAAGAAATACCAAATGAAGGTCGATTTTTATTATTGCCTGCCTAATGTGTGTAAGAGAGATTGTTTATATGTATTTATTTATACATATTTGTTTGTCTTTATAGGAAACATTTTTTATTATTTTTTAATCCATTGTTGGTACTTTTTTCACTTAAAACGAAATCAGTTGAAAACTGAATTGAGAAGCAAATTTAATAACTATCTTTAATGATAGTTATTTTCCAAAATGATTTTTTAAAAAAAAAAGTAATTTTTCAAAAAGAATTTTTGAAAAATGTGTTACAATTCTTTCGAATAAAAATTTTGTATGGAGACAAATTTTTTTATTGAGAGTTTTTTACACATTTCGAAAGTTTTTTTTGGAAAATCAAACAAAATCTACTAGTTTTACAAGTTATTATTGTGTAAATTTTTCAAAAACAATTTACAAAATGTTTAATGAATAAATGAAATAAATAATTTAATTTCACAAACACCACAGCTCAACTTGTCCAGACAAAATATAAAATTAACACAATTTAAGCTGAGAGTTGTTCAAAAAAATATTTTCTCTCTCTCAAAAATAGAGACGTCAAACTTCATATGAAAAAAACTTTGCCCGAACAAATAGTTTGTTTAAAGCGAGTGGGTGAATCCAACTTTAAAAGTAATTTTTGATACTAAAGCATTTCCCATTAAAGTAAAACTATCTAAAAACATATTTTCCATAGAAAGTACTTTTGGAAAAATGTGTTTTTTGAAAAAGTATGATTCACAAGGGCTTTTTAAAAAAGTACTTTTAGAAAACTTAGTTTTTTAAGAGAAATTTTGAAAAAAAAATTTTTAAAAAAATGTCATTATTTTTAAAAGATTTTGTACATAATTATTAAAAAAAAGTACCATTTCTTAAACAACTTGAAATTCTCATTTTTCATCCCTGTTATACATGTATGTGTGAATAAAGGCATGAATTAAGGGATGCTCATCAAATGTAAGCATTAAGATTTATAGTTGTATTAACCAGACAAAAGAATTCTAGAACGGACGGACGGACGGACCGACAGACAAAACAACAAATAACACATAATGCCTGTTCGACAGTAGATATGGGTAAAATATACTCTTACTTTTGGCTCGTGTGGGTATTTACTATCCATCTACCTAACTAATTCTGGTAGTATCCCTTTTGCTTTATTTCCCTGTTCCTTTTTTTTTCATAAGGTCTAATGTGTTTTATTTTTATTTATTCCACAAGACAATAGAGGCGTGTTTGGTAATTTCCCAATTCAGCACACATTTGTTAGTGGGTGTTTTTGTTGTTGTTCTTGTACGAAATGTATTTGAACAAATTTGTAAATGTCTAATTTACTATAAAATGCATTTACTTAAATATTTTTTTATTTCGTTAAAATTTTCAATATCATCTTAATTTCCTTTGGCATTTATTTCCATCATTGTCATTATAAATAAATTTCCAACAACTGTTGCTAATATCGAGTGAATTATTGTGTTTACATTTATTCAAACATATGAAAGTAGTCGTAGTGTTTTTTTTTTTTTTTTGTTGAATGATTTCAATAAAAAATATAAAAATTATTTCACTGATGGTGTTTAAATTATTGTAATTTCCAATTCATTGATTTCATCTTCATTTGCGTTGTGCTTGAAAATATATTTTGATTTGAAGGAAAACTACTTGTGCCGGTTTTGGCAGTAACGATTTTCTAGAAATATTTGTAATTATACATATATATATATATATATATATATATATATAAATAATGATTGATCAGCTTAATAATTTAGTAATCACTATTATCTTCATCTTTAACCTATTCAAAATTGTATATAACTATTTTAAAATACACTTTGGTGATATTAAAATAACTTTCAGCAAGTTTCAGATCTACATATTACAAGTAGATTTAGCTGGTTGGCGATTATCTGTAGGAAACCCAAAATACCTGCCCAGCAACTTTGATTCAAAGTGACTGCTCAGAGTTTGATGGCTTTCTTTCGTTCCTTTAAGAAGACTATCTTGGATCCTACTCCAAAAGTTCTTCAGATTCTGAAGGAAGAAGAGAAGCCAGAAAAAAGAAAGAAGCCAAAACAATATAGCTATAAAGGCAAACTAATTGCTTGATAGTGGAAGATATTCTAGAAACTCCATCTTCACAAGTACATCTGAATATATTATCAGGGGTCAGTTGAATCATCATAACTAAAGATATTCTCCATATACTCTCCAGATAGAGCAACTATTGGGATCTCATCTTGATATAATCCTAGATATATTACTTTGTATTAAGACCTGTATTATTAAGGATATGTCTGTATTAGGATCATTTCGTCCTGATAACCGTAATAGTTTTAAAATATTATGTTTATTAAGAACTTGTAGGTAGATTACCTTCGATCTATTTCCATTACTAATAATTAATGCGGTGATGTCACTTGCATATATCGACCTCATTGGATATCAGCCTAGCTGCTTTAAATACCACAACTGTTTCTGTTTGGGAAATGTATCTTGATTACCTCAGTATTATTATAATAAAACTCTTAATTACCTCTTGATGGAATACTTGTGGTTATCTTGTTGTTCCAAAGGACTTGTAAACACTTTTGTAATCTCTTACTGATGATGAGTGTTCAGATATTTTAATATTAAATTAATCATTCTGTCGCTGTCAGATCGATTTGCAGTACTTTATACAATCCTTTGGTAGGTGAGGACCTTCGAGATTCTGTAATACTCGGATCTAATATTTAGTTCACCTGATGCACGAATGAAGATCCATGTGTCATTATTGGCCTAAATATCACTGTATATCTAATAAATTTTTTTTAATTTAATTTAATTTATTTATCCTTAAGAAAAAATTCTAAGCATAAAATGTTTAACGAGCATAGCTGCCAGGGCTATCAGCTCAAATCTAATAAATTATTCGCCACATTTTACATATTCACAACTGACAGGAATACATAGACAGGTAGGCCTTTAAAAATATTTCATTTAGATAAGTATTCCATTTAAATTTACAATCAATCCTTGAAGTTTTCTTTAACAATTTTAGAGATTCTGAAGTTCGGCATTCTTCTATTAGTGATTAAAATCATTTCAGTTTTCCAATTATCAACAGGCAACAGCTTTGACCGTTTTAAATACATAAGTTCAGGGTCTCTGAAGAGTTCTTAAGCTTATTCTCCTTGTGGGTAGTATTTTTTCTGAGTATGAACTTTGAGTCCTTTAGTAACTTTTGACGTTTCCTTCAAGTTTAAGCACTGTGAGTCTCAGTATTTTTTCCTTGTGAATAGAATAATCTCTGTTTGTTATTATTAACAGGGAGTATTACCTGTGATATCAAAGCCTGGTTTATAGAAACAATAATGATTACCTATTGATTGTGGCTTTTTGGTTTATTTTTTAGCTCATTAGATCATTTTTATGAATTATTAGGAGCCTGGTGTTCATAATTAAATTGGGAAGGAAAATTGTACCCCATTAGGTTTAATACCTAGCCAACTAGAAAACTATTAGTTTTATTTGTTTAACATATCTTCTTTGCATTTTAAAATTTATTTTGCATACTCTATTGGTATGAAGAGTATGTATATGTTTACGCGTCATTACTTGGGTTAAGAACCAAATTTATATAAAAGCTAGCGGGAAAACTTTTCATGCCCTTAATTGACGTTTTGAGCGGTTATTTTTCAATTGATAGAAAACAATTTTTTATTAATCGTTAACTGGCCGGCGCGTAACATATATGGCCTGGTGGCTATCAGTGCCAACCAATTGTCTATATCTATTTGTAGATGGCAATAAACATTGGCTGCAAATATGTTTGTAAGTTTTCCAAATATGTATATGCCAATTTCTAGACGTTCTTATGTACAGCTCTCAAATGTCTTTATTGCCCAAATAATCTTACATTTTCTCCCCCTGTTTCTACATATTGCACTAAACACAATTTGTTTATTATTTGCTTCCTCTCCGCTGGATGCATTTTGCAATATAAATTTCAAATTACATTACAACGCGGGGTTGTTTGCTGTTTGATGCTGTTGTTGATTTTATTATTATTAATATTATTGTTGTTGTGCTGATGCACAGATTGTTTAGCAGAGTAAAAGTTAATCAAAGACATCTGTTGATGTTTTATTACAGCAGTTAGTATTTCATAGAATTTATATCGTTTGTACTATTTGTATGTTTGTATTATGAGGAACGTACGTGTCATCGTTGGAACAAAAACTAGAATACTGATTCCAAATAATTTACAGCTAACACTAGTACATACTTTCATTTTTGCTATGGTAAAATTTCAATGCCATTGATTTGGAATTTGTTGTACAAGCGAGTATTTTCCAAATGAAGTGATTGAATAAACGTTATTGACGACGACGACGACGACGATGATAATGATGATGATGACTTAACATGTTATGTACAGTCAGATACTCAAGGTGGTGGTACTATGGACTTGTTTCACTTGTTCTTGTTTATTTACAGGAACGTACCATTTGGTCAATTTGCGTTCGATTGATTTAATGGCCACTCTCTGTCTGTCTGTTTGTCCGACCGTCCGTCCGTCCGTCCGTCCGTCTGCCTGTCTTTCTTTGTTTAATAAAGTTTTGTGTGCGCAAACTAAATATTTTCAATTGCTTATAATACAAATTGTCAGTTGCTGACAAATGGGTAAAGACACTTGTTATTTTGTTCACTTTGTATATACATAATTTGCGTAGTTTTAAAAACATTTTTTTTTAAAGTAAATTGATAATGACAAATTGAAATTTATGTGAAATGATCGAAAATTTATTTAACAAACATTTAAGTAGTTATTTGCTCAAAATGACTCTCTAAAAATGTTTTTTTTTATTTATTTTAAATCTATAATGAAAAAGCCTTAAGTTTTGTATTAATATTTTGAATTGTTCAGAGTATTGTCGTTATCTGTATGGACGGAATATAGGGTTAGTCATTGCGGTATGATGTGTTAACGGAACATAATATGCTACATGTAAAAGTACTGCTGATTTATTTGAAAATATTACTATTAAAGATAAAAATATTTTTTAGAGACTACTGTTTTTCTTAATGAAAAATGATTGAACTTTTTATTAATTATTAGAAAAAATTTTTTATTATTTCGGCTTGAGTTCATTTAATTAATAACTCAAAGAATACCATTGTAAAGTTATATTTTTTTAGACACATTGCAAACGTATGTAAATTTCATTCTAAATTATAACATGTAATAAGAAATATGATTAATTTTCGAAATCTATTTCTCAATAATGGTGAGTTAAATAGATGATGTTTACAAGTAGATCTTGGACAATAAACATTGCTGATGACGCTTACAAGTAGATGTTTACAAGTAGATCTTGGACAATAAACATTGCTGATGACGCCCTTGGCAGGGTAAAAAATTCATACCAGTGTGCCAATTGTCTAGAAAAAATATAACTTTACAATGGTATTCTTTGAGTTATTAATTAAATGAACTCAAGCCGAAATAATAAGAAATTTTCTCCAATAAAGATAAAAATATTTCTATCTAAATGGTTCATTTTGTTATTCAGGTCATTCAGGATTTTGAGTTTTATGGTTGTAATAGATTCCACTGGCTCTATAGACATATGTAGATTTTATTTTCAACATAGCCTCACAGAAAATAATCCAGTCCTATTAAATGTCATGATCGAGACAGCAAATTAACAGCTGAATATGTTGAAATTATGCAATCGGGAAATTTGGTTTGCAATAAATTCATTCTTTCGTTGGCCGTTCCATGTGCAACCGTCCTGTTGAAACCACAGTGATATCCATAACGTCGATAATAGGCCAACATTACATTTTTCACACATCTCAATTTACCGTTACGGAATTTCCAGCCGAATTTTCGCAAAAAAAAAAAAAAAAATGGCCAGGTCGTGTCTTCACAAAGTGCACCACGCTGTTACACGTTCAGCATGCGAAGGCTTCTTTCTCAGCAATTGTTTTTTGAAATGACAACAATAACATACATACATTGCTGATATTGTCAACCAACGTTCTGAAACCCAACTTATACTGGCTTTATATATTTTGTGGGGGAAAATTGCTTCGAAATCAACTTATAGATAAGTCATTATTAGACTACTAAGTAATGCATAGAATAATACACCACCATAGTGCAGGCGCGGATCCAGCCAATGGTTTTGTTTAAATATAAACATTTTTTGTATTGAAATTTTAATTTAGATATGTCCTACATATTAACCTCTTTAATTGAGTTGAAATTATTAAACACCTAAATTATCTCAACAAATCTTTTACAAATTATTTTATTAACATTTGTATACAGTTTTTATTTAAAAGTTAATAAGAAGTTTAAAGAAATAAATGTTAATATTTAATATACCTAAACTAATATGTATTAAAAAACAAAAAATCCATAGTTTAAAATTCTTTAAAAATTTTACTTAAAAAAAATTAACATAAATATTTTTAATTTACAATTTGTACTTAAAGGTTTAATAGTAATGTACAACATATTGACGTTTCTTAGGGTATATTACTTCTTCGTGATGAATATTCATCATTGTTAAACCGTTAAGTCTTTTTTCGGACATTGTTGATCTTAAATATGTTTTTAGGAGGCAAAGTGTTGAAAATTACCTTTCTGCTGTAGCGTTACTAACTGGCATTGTGATAAATATTTTTAGTATTTTGTGGAGATTGGGATATATATCTTGATCACAATTAATTAGTGCACTTATGGTTTCATTTGGAATATTCTCTACACATTTCCAACTTTGTTGAAACAGTTCAGACTCCAGTTTTGACTTTAGAATTTCCTTTTGTATTGAAAAAAAAATTTCAAATTCATTTATAAGCATGATATGCACTTTTTATGTCATCATAAGAAAGCTTTGTTACATTTGCTGGCAGTAGCTTAGGCATATCAAAAATATTTAAAATGTCTTTAGAAAATTGAACATTAAAATCATCCAATACTCTTTCTAATAGTGGAATGTAAGCATCTATGCGGTAAAAGTTTTCACAATCCTCTACGGGATGATTCCGTTGAAATCGGAGCTTTTCGATCGATATTTCCAACTCTTCGCAAACTACTTTAACATTCTGGAAAACGCCCTAAAAATTGCATCTCAGCCTCATCTCTTTTATGTGGTTTTGAGACAGACTATTGTCTAATATCATATATAGATGTCACATTGTTACTGTTTATATTTTGGTCTAACTTCGTTATATTGCTGTTATTTTAAAAAATATCAAAATTTTAACTTTACTTTTTCTTTCTATTATAAATTCAAAAAAAATTAAATTTGGTTTTGTGGGGTAAAAAAAAAGGATATTCCCCCCCCGTGGATCCGCGCCTGCCATAGTGGGTAGTATAGTGGTTCGCCTACCATACAAAAAAAAATTGTGTTAGTCACCCCCAGGATTAAAGATAATGTAAAAACAATTCCAAAAATATTTTTTTTATTTTTTTTGCCACGCCTACAAATACCGCCCTTTTAGTATTTTGTTCACTGTTTTGCTATTTTTAGTTCGATCATAACATTTTGTATACCGGCGGTATTGGCTTTGTAAGGGCTACATATCTGTCCTTAATCATTTTTTACTACCATGTCAAATTCTAGTCATTACTTTTAAAAACTCGGTTCGTACCCATAATAATGCTTAATATATTTGAACGAAAGAAGGGCCGCGTTATTTGGAATTAATTTGGAACAGCAGGGCTACATCTTCCAGATTTCAAAAAAATATATTAAGGAGAATGTTAAATATTAAGAAGACGTCACGGCACTAAATTTTTGAATAATAGTCAAATCTCCCATGTAGCGCACATTTCTGAAGAAACAAATTTCAAGTATATACTGGTAGTAGGGTTTTATATGGTACCTATTATATCGCCGGTCATACTTTCTTACTTGTTTTTAACTCCCACTAAACTAAATCAACAATTATTTAGAACGAAAATTCAATTTCTTTTCACATTTGCCTTTTTTTCGAATACACCTTTTTGTCCGGTGAAAAAGTGCTTTAAGTCCTTCTATTGTTTGCTTTCGGTCAAAATAAACATATATTTTGTACCTTTTTCTTTAATTTGGCAGGGGAGGCAGGAAACTTATTTAACACCCCACCACCCAGTAGACATTTTTCATATACACCATGTTAAATACTGACCTTTTTGGTTTAAGTTTAGGGTGGATAATAGAGGTGTGTTTCATTCTTTAAACTTGCTATTTTTTTGCCTGCTGCGCTAAGGGACAGGGAGTTTATTGAAGTAGATTGCCTTGTGTGTAAAGGTGTTGTTTTTCGTGGTATTTTGGCCTTTCTTTGATTAATTTCCTCATACTTGTAATTTCATTGTTGTGTTTGTTTAAACAAAAAAAAAATAAATACACAAAGTTAATCGCTTGTAATTTATAGTCTGTAGATTCTTTTATTCTAGTTTTTATAATATTTGCAGAGAAAATTTGATAAGAGTTAAGAGTTGTTGATAATATAGCAAGAGTTTGATGGTTCGTTAAGAAAATTCGTTAAACAGTTTTTTTGTAACACATAAACTGTGATTAATGCTGTAGTTTTTGAAGGGATTAAAAATCCTTTTTTTTTTTTGCCTTAAACTAAAGCTACTCTTTCTAAACTTACATATTTGCTGCTAATAACTTTTCCGTTGCACTCTCTTTGGATTTGGGGATATTTCTAACATGTTATATCATTAATTAAGGCCTGACACTCAAGTAAAGAGCACAAAAGAAACGAAAACCTAAAGGACTTGAACATAAATCTAGGAAAAATGTTACACGCAAATTTACAATCACAATACAAGAATAAAGTTTAACATAAATACTCAAGGATTTCCTGAATCATACACTCACACTCAGTCACTCACTCTATCTCCAACAGTTGTATTCAAATTTAATCCAACTCACACAGCAACAACGCACCAGGATTCAACAACACACAGCATACACACACAAACTTGTGTGCCACATTTTTTAAATTTCTGTGTATGTATAAATATTTTTTGTGTGAGTGCAGCTTATGGTTGCATAGTTACTACATATATTTTTTGTATCCCTGCTGATGGTAGTTTGTCGAAATGTTTACTAGAAGGAGAAGTAAGTGGGTACTGTTTCTAAAAAAATAATACTTGCATAGGTACATACTTGTACATACGGATTTTTCGTGTAAAGGATTATTCTTTTGGTTCTTGTGCTCCTTTTAGTTGTGTTATTATTGTGTATTACTGCAGTAAAGGATTACTTTACAGCATGTGTATCGTTGTTACTTTTACACAGAGACACTCATCCAAGCCGGCTGCATTCATGTTACTTCCACACAGATACTGGAATCTTAGCAGTAGTGAGGTGGTTGTAACTATGGGTGTGTGTAGCTGTGTAGGTGAATTGCGTATTATTGTTTGTGAAAATGAATTTATAAAAGTGTTACTATTGGGAAAAAACTTTTTAGGGTTGCCAGAAACCCTTTTGAAATATTTTTTTAAATTTTGCTTAAAAAATATGTTAAAATCTTTGAAATTTAAAGCTGTTACTTGGTGGCTTTAAAAAAGCCATGGTATATCTTTTATTCGAATTATTCGTTTTATTCGAACAATGGAAAAGTTGAATAATTTGAATACCATAGTAAATAGTGGAAAGATGTTCAAAAGCGATTTGAATACAGCAGATTTGGGAAAAACATATTGATTTAAATTTTTCCCAATAAACCTTATTTCTTACTAATATTAACTTTAACTGAAAGCTTTTCAAAATCTACTGTTGGCAAATTAGAGAATAATATTTTCTCAATATTTGATATAGTTCAGCCGTACCGGCCTTTTATTATATTTAATGCAAGTTCATAAGTAACTTAAGCAAAATATAATTCATTAACAAAAACTAGAAATATAAGGAACACAGAAAAATAACTAAATTTTAATGGAAAAGTTTCTGATTTTTAAAATTATGTAAAACATTGTGTTTAATATTTTGTTTGCAGTTTTTTTATACCCTCCACCACCATAAGTGGTGAATGAGAGTATATGTAAGTTTGTCATTCCATATGCAACACTGAGATATACTCATCTGTGACCCAATAAAGTATATATATTCTTGGTCCTTACAAAATTCTAAGTCGATTCAGCCATGTCCGTCTGTTTGTCTGTCCGCTCTGTCTGTCTGTGTAAAATACTCTCACTTTTAAAGAACACAACCGAAATCAACAAAGCTTACAGAAAACCGTTTTTTTTTTTTTTATAAGTTTATTTATTGATCAATTAATAAATAATATAGTTCTCCTAAACATCAGCAAAATCGGTATAGTATTTTTAAACATTTTCTCTTGTCATAGCTGCCATATAAGAACCATTTCCGAAAGATATCGATATCGAACTAACTTTTATATACATCAGTAATTTTAATCCAGAAATCATACTAATATCAGTTATACGGCAATTATGCTACTGGATTTTGCAGCTGTCAGTCAATAATTGGCAATAGTTCCCGAATTAAGTCCACTTTCAAACATAACAACCAACCATACAACTCTTGTAAATAACATTTTTGAGATGAAATTCAACCAAAATAAGCCTCAAACACGTAGTAACCACAATAGTAGATACTGGATTTAGCAGCTATCAGTCCATAACTGGTCCACTTCTACTATGCCACCCATAAATCTTTTGTAAATAATGTTATCGAGATCAAATTCAAACAAAAAAGCCTCATTTAACATCTTATCCTTTTTTATACTCTGTTTCTTAACTTGTTGTGAATATGGAAAAAAGTTCTTTTAATTTTATAAATTGTTAAATTACACTCAAGATTATTATGAAAATAAGACACTCTCTGTAAATTGCAGTAAGAATCGGTAATTACATCAATTATAAATGGTCAAAATTAGATAAAATTTCAAAATATTTAAAATAAATTATGTTGGTCGTAAAATTGTTTTTCAAACAATACGAGTATATAAAATAATAATAAAATTTGCAATAAGACTTAATAGAAAACACAGAATAAGAATATTCTAGTCTTATAGCCAGTGTAGGTGGAGGGCATTAAAGATTCGGCACAGCCAAATATATTACTACTACTTTGTTTTTATTGCCTTCTAACGATTTTACATATTTCACGCTGCGATTTATTTTTTCCTTTTCGATGTAAGTCTATTATGATTTACCGAGTCTCAATTGATGTTTGTCTTTCCATTGTAACTTTTTCACTAGTTGCAACTTACTACTTTATGATTAATTATACAACTTGCAATAATTTTGAACGACTCTTTACCGTTACTTTTGGAATAACAGGGGTTTTTTCATACTTTTTACCTTATTTTGACGCGTAAAAATTGGTATATTTTACCAATATATATATATACATATGTATAAATAATTATATATCTATTATAATATTATTTCTGCTAATTATATTAGGCCTTTCTTTTCATAATATGTAATGGTGACTTTATTTTGACGCTCACTGTAAATTCAGCGTATTTTCGATTAAGCCATTTTCCTTAATATTATTAATTTTAAATGAAACCTTTTCACAGTATTATAGTCCAAATAGTACAAAATATACTCCAGAAGTTTTAATAAATTCAGACCAAGTTAACCTTTAAACCGTGACGGTCAATACACAGATTTTGCAATTTCTTGTTTTAAAGGAAACTTAGGCCAAAATTTGAGTAAATATATGGTGTACTCTGAACAGTGTAGCCAGAAAATGAATTTCAAAATATGCTAAAACTTGAAAAACTAAGTGCTAAAATGTTCTACAGAAGAAAAAAAAAGTGCTAAATTTTTTCAATGTAACAATACAATTTTTTATTTTAAATGTTACAAATATAAATTATAGTTTTTTCTCATTTTGTTCATAACAATTGTTGACTTGTTTTAATAGATGACATTTCATATATTAATTCAAAAATTTCCATGTTCATTTACTTACCACACCGAAAGAAATTTAGTTGAATTATTAGTAAAAGTTATTTTTTATTTCTCCAAAAGTATTTTTTGGAGTAAAATAGTAAAACTTTGTTCGAGAAAAAATATTTTTATCAAGCAAATTATGCTAAAAAGCATTTAGCATAGTTTTTTAAAATTTCAGTTCATTTTCGAGAAACAAAATGCTAAATCTAGCACTGAAAGTGCTAAAATGGCAACACTGACTTTGAATAACAGGGAAAATAATCAATATTGAGCTTAATTTATCTATTACTTAAGCTTTCGTATTAATGGTACTTTTCTTATAATGATGTGGTAAGGCTTAACGTTCACAGCTTGTTAATAAACATTTTTCGTCAAACGCTTTTAGTAGTGTTTTATATAAATTTGAACCAAATTGTTGTTAAAGCTCTTTGATATCCTTTGCTATTTCTAATTTCAATATTCCTTTTGAAGTTTACTGACCTGACCTTGGCAACTCTTTCCCAAACTCTAGTGCGGTTTGTATTTACTTGCATTCTCTTGCATAAAACAGCAGATTTCTAGGTAAAAAAAAAATCGTTTCTAATAATTGAAGCTTCATTCACTCTGTTTTCTTTGGGTGCGGAATGAATACAAACAAGCACATACTCGTATGCACATATATAGATCATTTCGTTTCATATCACTGCTGCCATACAATGTTGGCTTGTTTGTATGGCGGCTTATACATTTTTACGAAATGAGTAAAAAAAAGTTTTTCTTTTCTATGTTTTTCAGTTGTTATTTTTTATTTTTTTCATATGTATAAGTATCCTTTTACAAATATATCTAAACATTTATATATACATACACGTATTTAATACCTACATATGTATGTATAAGTCCTTGCACTTTTGTGTGAGTGTGTGTGTGTGTGTAAACGAAAGGATGTATATCGTAACGTATTTGTAGTAGTGGTGTCTGTAACTGTGTTACAAATTGCAATTAGTGTTGACTTTTATGTAAGAAAATGTGTAGAAAAAAATAACAGATTTAAGCCATCCCAAAGCTAAAGTCATAGTAGTTGTACTTTGTTGAAGAAATTACACATAAATACATACAACATCCATACATTTTTAGCAAAGATTATACAACTACAAATACCAACTACTAAAGCAAGTCTTAAGTAGTAAAGGATTTGAGGTTTTAATTGTAGATATACGAGTACGTAATTTAAACAAGAGGAAAATAATGGAGAATGTTTTTTTTTTATTTTAGAAAAAATATGCAAAAGGAGAGCTAGATATTATAAATGATTTAAGGGAAGACAGAGCTAAGAGGTTTATTATTTAATTAAATGTTTTTGGGGAACTTGCAAAATGAAAATAATTTATTTAAATATCGTAAACGTAAATTTCTTATACTTTATTAATTTATAAAGTATTACCGCATTAATATAAACATTGGTTGCTAGCTATTGAACGATCTAGTCATCGAAAGTTCTTTGATAGAGTTTTTCAATGTTTAGCACTCATGATCTTGTAAAACAACCATTAATGCCAAGAGTATTAGATAGAGGGTGATTTTAAAACCACCAAACCTTACCCTTTATGATTTTCTAGGATCTTGTTGTAGATGCTAATGTCTGCAGGATCATAGAAACCCTGTTCACATATTCTACACTGGAAGAATATAATGCCTCTAGGCTGACTAATGGGGATATACGAGTATCTCAAAGGAAACAGCTCTCTGTTCTTTGAATTGCAGAACAAGAGAATAATTCCATGGAATCTGTGCTTAGTTTACATTGTGCGAAGGGTGCCTCTGGTGTATCCAACGAACACGAAGCTGGTGCTTTTGGGAAATACGAGGTAAATAATTTGTGCTTTCGGGTTTGAATGGGATCGAATTAAAGATTTCGAATAGTGCTGTGTTTAATATTCAAAAGTTTATGTCAATTGAGCTTAAAGTTAAGCGATTATAAAACAAGTTTGAAGATAAAATTTGATTGGGGATTCCTTTGAGGGGAGATATGGATTCGATTGCTTGGAAATTGCACGGCACTATATGGAGAATTTTGACATGTCGATGGTTTGAGTTTATACATTATCAAATTTTAACATTGGTGTCCTACAACATTTCATAGGGACTAATGACATGAGATCAATAACTATTAATGACAATAGCTGTGTTATTGTCCGGTCTTGGTGTGGAAGAGCGCTAGATTCCTTCGGCATTCGACTTTGTTTTGTTTTTGGATTTCTTATCCGGAATCACCTTCAGGACACTCTATTCTTTAAGTTAGTTTTAAAGATTCCCTGAAAATTACTCTGCATTTGTAAAGAACGCGGCGCTGGTTGAGTTTACACGTTATCCAATTAGAGCTTTGATGTTCGGCAATATGTCAATATGTTTAATATCATGAGGATGAGTTTTGTATGCAACTAATATTGCAGGATTTGTTATGATTAAAGAGAAAATGCGACGGCGCCGCACTTATTCAACTATTGTCCAGTCCTGGTGTGGCAGAGACATAGATTTGGGCATTTTATTTTGTTTTGTTTGGGTCATATATCCGGAATCAACTCGAGGTCACTATACTTCTTCATCAGCGAAATTGCAAGATTTGGTTCTGATGTTGGTTCTCAGTGAGATTAATATATTGACTGCACCAGGGGCCCTAGTAGATTACCTGGCAATTGCACTGCCCTAGAAGGATATTTCTGCCATTATCGTGTATCGGTGGATATTTATAATGAACGGAACCAATGCTTGAATGTAGTAGATTAGCTAATTGGTTTCAGGCAGCTTGTCAAATGGACTCATATCCGAAATTGACTCAATGCACTCCATCATCAAAATTTGGAGATGTTATTTCTCAGCGGGACTGATATCTTATATCTGTGCGGCTTATCTGGAATAACAAAACAGGGTCTAATATTTACGAATCCAAGTCGGCTACTTCTACAGGAAATTGATAATAATAATGCCCATTAAATCTAATATTCTTGTCTGGTCTGCAAATGTGTGAAATTTGCTCTCAACAATGCCATCTGACCCAGACAAAGTTTGAATTTCTATGTCTTATGCAGAAACCTAAATATTTTGCAAGAGGAAGGATGTTGAGAAGAAGTATCTGAAAGTTGGAAAAATTCCAATTTTAACAAATTATGGCAGATGCTAGTCGGTTTTGTAATAAAACACATTTTGAAAATGTTTCTTAAATGTTAACAACATATTTTACAACTTCCTGTTTTAAATTATTCATTCTTAAAGTGCTAAATAAATAAATTTGTTATAAGTCATTTCAGTTGTTAATTACAATAATTCAAACGAAATTATTTATATCCTTCTCTTCAACATAAATTAAGAATCTAAAATATTTCAAACAATAAAACTCGTCAAAAAACAGCAATAAAAATCATAAATTTTCAAAAAAAAAAAAAAAAAACATTTTAAGTAAAAGTCTCTCCCTAAATACTTGAGTTATTTGCGAAAGGTGCTTAATTTGAAGCTAAAAGTAAAATAAATGTAAGAGAAATACGAAACATAATAAAATCTATGAAAAGTAAAGTAGTTTTACTTAAAGATTTTAAAAATAAAATTCGTTTATTTTAAAACTCCCTACAGTCAGATTGGACAGAGTACAGCACTTCATGCTGAAAAAGGGGTGATGGGGGGGGGGGGGGGGTTGGTGAATAAGGCACACAATTTATGTTCATACTTTAACGGGTGGCGTAGTTTATTGGTTTTTATCATTTCAACACACACTCTATTTTGGCTACACAGGGAGACAATAGGGAGCACACAACCACCGCGAGTTTTTTTTAGACAAAATCACTTGAAACACCTTTTGCGGCAGATTGTTTAATGGGTGTGTTTTAGTTGTGTTGTATGTATGTAGCAAGTCTTCGTCTAGTTTAATGAGATGCCAGCCACAATTCAACTGTAAATTTTCTAATGTGGCGCGTTTGTTTTTTATGTTGTCGCCTGCCTGTTTTAATTTCATTTGAAAAAGTAAATAGATGAGTAGCTGAAATAGAAATGAGAAAAAAGTGTTTTTGAAAATATATTGATGTTTTCAAATTAAATGCGTGAAAATTTGTAAAGTCATTAAAAATAAAGAGGAAAGAAAGAATTATTGCAAAGTAACACGTTGACAATTTTAATCGTTTTTTTCACACACATTCAGTCTTAATGTCGCTGATGTTTTACATTTCTCATTATGAAAATATTTTTTGAGCAAAAAATAAAATGAAAGAAAGGCAAAAATAAATGTTAGGGGAGAAAGTGTTGGTGGCATTTTGGTGGCTGTTTTGATGTTGCTTAACATGTCAATGATGCTGGCAGCAGCAAAAAGGTGTTAAGTTTCATTAAGTTGCAAGGAAAATGTTTTAAATAATTTATTAACTAGATGCGGGCTGCTTTGTAATAGGGTTAACAAAAGGTAATTAAACAAATCAAACGAAAAAGTAAGCTACTAAATTAATAAACAGTTTGTAAGATTTCATTTTTAGAAAGCTAAGGAATACGGCTATTATTTCTTATTGTTGCCCTTACAATTCTAAAAGTGTTTAGTCAGTTGTGTTGGGAACTTCAAATACATATTTTAATAGAGAACATTTAAGACTGTTTCTCCTTTTCACGATCCCGCCAAATATGTTAATGTATTTTGGAAGTAAGTTCAAGGTGTTTGTATATTTTCAAATCATGCTCAAAAATTATTTAAATTAAAACTAAAAAGGGTGAGATGAAACAAAATGAAGTTACATTATGAGTAGCAAGGACTATGTGGACTAACTACGATTATCGAAGAACTATGACACTGGTAGAGTTTTTTGCCTTGATCAATTTAGAACATTGTGTCCTACGAGCTTATGCCACGATGTGACTTGTTTTCAGATAATAATGCAGTAATGGTTATGATAGGGAGAAGATAGTGCTTGACTTATTTTGGCACTGCCTGGCCTTAACGGGAAAGTGGGCTGGCTTATTTAGCCATCCAAGACTGTTTTGTTTGATTAACTTGTCCGGTATTACCTTGTGATCACTGTACCCTAGAGTGGTTCGAAAAAATGTTGTGTCAGTCACCTCCTAGCATTAAGGATAATAATAATAAAAACAATTACAGAAAATTGTTTTTGCCACGCCTACAAATACCGCCCTTTTAGTATTATGTTCACTGTTGTCGCTATTTTTAGTCCGATCACAACATTTTGTATACGGGTGTTCATGGCTCTGTAAGGGCTACATTTCTGTCCTTAATTATTTTTTTTACTACTACGTCAAATTCTAGTCATGACTTTTGAAAACTCAGTTCGTACCCACTATAATGCTAAATATTTTTGTACGAATTTTTAAAAGTGATTGTGTTACATTTCTTTGTTTTCGATGGATTTACTGCACTTCCCCCGCGTGTTATTATATACGCCGTTTAAAGGTATAAAGGGTAAAGGGATCATACGTAGTTCCTACTGGTCCCTAATTCCTTCTTGTGTAGCCGATCACGTTATGAGCACAAGTACGGGAAGTCGGTGGTGCATTTTAGTCGATATGGTGCCATCTTTGGAAATGAAATAATTGTCACTTGTTTGCTGAGCATCAGTTTCTTGCTCTTCATCGTCGTCGTAATCACTAATATCTTCGTTGAGGTCTACATGTGGTTTAGTTTTTGCATTCGAATCATCAACATGACGACTTGACATCGTCATCATCCGCACCAAATCATCACTTATCTCTAAACTCATGAAGTCTGGAAATCTAACATCCACTGCACGTCTTTCATCCTCACTCACTATGTTTTTAGGAAAGCCACAACAAAATAATAAAAAAATTAACTAAAATTCAAAGAACACATTTGTGATGTGTTCAAACAATAAAGCAAGCCAAAAGAAAGTGTATTTATTAATGAGTTCTTGAAATTTCAGTACAAGGTCCCATCGGATCTTTTAACACGTTACCATACTAAACATTCTTTAAGCGCAATAGAAATTTAACTATTGGTTGGATCGCATTGAACTTTTTTTAGACGATTCTAGCTAAAATTTTCTTGGAATGGTGGGGGTCGGGCATATTTCTTATTGACCATCAAAGTCAATTTCAGTTTGAAAATTAAAAAAGGTTCCCAGGGATTTTCTCACCCATTGGAGGGTTACATCTGTCAGTTATTTAAATCTACTTCAAAGAGTATTCAATTTTAAACCAGTTAGTTATCTTGGAATTCCACAAGCATGGTCTTGTCTTACGGTACATTCCTATCTCAAAAAGTATTTAGTTATGCTCCAAAAAATAAATATTTAATATTCTCCATTTAATGACTTGTCACCTTAATTTATCATTTTCGAATAAGTTTGTATAAACTAAGTTGAGAAATGATTTTCTAAAAATTTCAGCATTTTGCTGCATAGGCAATTAAACTATAATCAGCAGTTTCGTAAGAATTTCTTAGGAATTGATGAGGAATAGTTTTAACTCTTTTCGTGCTCACACAAAGGTAAAGATGCCACTAATTTTGTTGTCGCATAGTTCTTTACAAGCCTCACTAGTCATCAATATTTCAGCTTGAAATACACTAGCTTTATTTGGAAGACGGATTGAGCAAGGATATCTTTCCGAGTTCCTCACAATATACTAAAGTGACTATACAAAAATTTATATTAGAACTCGCAGACTTAATATCATCCTTTCACGTTACTTCCTCTACATTCCCATCTGAAATGTTATAAAACTTTGAACATCCTTTCCATATTTGTAGAGCGTTTATATTGACTTTTTGCCAGTTGTTCCAAAGAACTGAAAATCATTTGCGATTTAATTAATATTCATTAAATGTCCCAAAAATATACTAGAATATCACGGTCTGACTGACTCTATTGATTTTGTTTTAAACTAAAAATTAAATTTTTATCTCTAAATAAGTCATTGACAACTTCAACACCCTTCCGAACCGTGTTTTTGTATGATGTTTTAAGACGCCTGTCGACACTTGTAACGGCAAATCAACTTGAATAACTTCATTAACTGCAGCTTCTTTAAGACTCTTATTGACTTAAAAGCTTTTACTGTTGTTCTTTTCCAGAAATTTTCTTGATGTTTTTCTCATTCTTTCTCCCTCAATTAATTACATCTGTGTTTATAGTATATTTGCGCTTTTACTAAAAGTTGATTTTGTTTTGGTCGTTGGTTTTTATTTTCAAAATACATTAAAGAACAAATTACGCTCATTAAATGTACATTAAAGACATACGAAGGGAAACACTAAGAAACAAAGCAATACTAAATATACATCAATATAAAAGCGCAAACAAGTAGAAAAAAAACAAAACAGAAAAACAATTCAATGAAGTTACAAAAAATTGTAACCATAACAAAAAAAAAATTATACTAATTACACATTGGTACTCCCAGTCCTGCTCTTGCACCCCTTGGCCAGTTTTTGAAAACATTTTGGATTTAACCGCAAATATAGAGAGTGGAGAAAAAACGAATTTCTAAATGAGGCAAGGAAACGGCAGATTATTTGCAGAAATCATGCCATCTAGAAATATTTGGCAAATGCAATAACAACAACAACAAACAGCGGTAAATCATTAACCGTACTACTAACATGCCACATAAAGTATTGGGCATGCAACAACAATTTGATGCAGCCGAATGCATTCCTCTCACTCACTCTCTACCAACGAGTACGAGTAATTAACAACAGGCGGAATTCTTGCAAAAATTACAATAGTAATAAAGAAAAGAAAAAAATAAATTCGAAATGATTATGAATGGATTTGTATTTTTGGCATTTTTTAATATGCAATATGTAGTAAACAGTAGAGGACAGAAGTGGTGTAACAAAAATAATTTTGGACAAAATAAGTCTTAACCAAATGCTTGAAATTTTTAGCACAACATGTTCTTTCATGTAATAACAATAGAACTACTAGGATTTAAATTCTTCTCCCTAAAACTTTTACGAATGTCTCTGGCCATTCTATTATTATTTCCTTCACTTTTCATAGAGACAGCATTTCCTAGAACAGAATTCAATTTAATGAACCATAGATGATTGCAAATTCTCGCACATGTATTATTTGCTAACAACATTTTTTAAGAGCTTCACATTAAAACCACAAATTATGTTATTTTTTCGGCTGTGAACTGAAAAATTCTAAAAGAAAAATATTAACTTGTCGATTTTTAGACAGTTGTATGAGAATTGTTTATTTTTTCAAATATAAAAATCTTTTTTTACCCAAATTTTTCGTGCACTTGTAAATGAGTAATGGTGGGTTCATAGTATTTACTTGTAAATTTTGAACAATATTTGGTTTTTAACATGAACAGCTAAAAGCTGTATGCCTGATAGTAAAGCTGGCTAAGTGGGTGGCTTTTGCTTGGCATTTTTTTTTTATCGTGGCGCCCATTCTTAGTAAAATAAAATGAGTGTGTTTCAGTGCAGACAGCTTTACGTAGAAATAATGTTTAAGTTTTTTGTTCTTTTACTTAATATTCGGTAGAATATTTTCATTTGCAATTATATTTTTAATTTTTCTTCTTAACATAGGAAGTGGTGGTTTCCACTAAAAACTAAAAATTTATTTTTTTTGTTACAATAATTTGTGACGGAACCTGGTAAACAAAGAATTTGTGAAGTTTAAGAGTTTTCACGAAATTTGTTATTCACAAACTATGTTTCAAATTTGTGTGTAAATATTAAAGAATCATATGATCTTGATGTTGTAGGCACGAGTATTCAGTATGATGTTCATTGGACTATGTACATTTTTCAATGTTGAAAGAAGCATTCAACTCCATGATTCCCAAAGTTTTTTAGTTAATCAGTTCATCCATTCTGCATAGTGACTCGCAATGGATAGAGATAATTCATTACTTTCCATGTGTAATAAACCTCCGGAAAAAGTATTTCATGTTATTTTCAATGAATAAAAACTGAAATTGATTTTGCACAAGCGCTACCTCCTCCACAACAATATTTAAGCTCTTTTGTCATTAAATATTTTAATTGTTCCAAATATTTGGGAACATACATATTTCTAAGCCAAAAGTAATGAAAGATTATTTGTAAATGTAATGATCGCGAGATTTCTAAGTTACGCCAGATAGTTTTAATCATACAAGTTTTTGTTGAACAACGTGAGCAAACTCGGTCTAGACCAGTCAAGCCAGCAACCATTGCTGTATCAATAACACGGTGATCAGGGGCCAAATTACCGCATTCATGATCGAATGAGCTATCGTATCGAAAAATGATTTCGATATCGAAATTATGATAAAATGTACTAAATTTCTTGCTCGATATCGAATGACATAATTTTAAATAAGACAATTACGATCAATTTTACTCGATAGCAAATGCGGTAATTTGGCCCCATATATAATTGTCACACATGTGAAATATTTTTTATTTTTTTTTTAAAGAGAAGTAACACTCAGTCAATTAATATGCCTATATACACATATATATGCGTTACTTTCTTTGGAAAGGGGATAGCTGAAGAAGTAAAGGTGGTGAAAGAAGAAAGCCGTTTTTTATATCACAACTCTGCAATTGCGCATTATGTTTGATTTTGTGCAGAATTGCAGCGCCTCTGGTGGTGAGTAGGCGCATTAATGTTAAAGCTTGATTTTATAGCTTTTATTTAATTATTTTACTTCGGTGGCGTTTTTAAATGCTATACCACCGAAGGAGGGCGCTGTGATAAATATTAGTTATGATGGATAGAAAAGAAAACTAATAATTATCAAAAACTGATGTTGTTTGAGAAGCAGCCCAGTGGCTGGGAATACAAATACAATACTGGGCTACAAATACCAACTCCTGCTTAATGATCAAACCAATTAATTAATTAACCAATTAAGCTACAGTCACCTTTAACCACTTTTTTTAACACAAATTTGTTTGACGTTGTTTACTGTTACAAGAGTTTTGCAAGACCAAACAGCTTCAAATAAAATATTTGTTGTGTCTAGTCCTAAATAAACGAAGTTTCTTTTTAATAAATAAGCGAGTTCAAAAATATTTTATTTAGTGGTTAATTTTTTTTTGGCAAATATTTGCCAAGTATGACCCTACCTTAAGTTATTTGTTATTGTAAATTTTTGTTGTTATTTATTTTTATATATACACCAAGTTTGTCATTCCGTTTGTAACACATCGAAATAAGGGTCGTAGAGCCAAAAATTCTATATATTCTGGGTCCTTATAAGATTCTAAGACGATCTAGCTATGTTCGTCCGTCTGTTATAATCATTTTGTTTTATAAAATTTCATGATGATCGGTCCATAATTTGGAGATAGCCTCCATACAAAGACCAATTCCGAAAATCACTTAAATCGCATAAATATTTTATAAAAACCACTAACAAATCGAAATTTAACACAAGTAATCTGTACAAACATCTAAATTGTTTTACCAAATTTCATGATTATCGGTCCATATTTGACCATAGCCCCATATAAAGTCCACTTCTGTAAATAACTTAAATGCGCATAAATCTCTTATAAAAATTATTATTACGTTGAAATTCAACACAAATAATTCGCATATGCATATAAATCGTCGTACAGAATTTCATGACGATCGGCCAGTAATAGGTCATAGTTCCTATGAGGACTACTCCATATCGAACCGAAATTTTAAACAGATCAGCTAAAAGTATGTAAGAATTATACTATTGTTTTTTGTGCAAGTTGGTCTATAATTGAGCATAGCTTCCGTACAAGCTCGACTTCCGAGAATAACCACAGAGTATGCAGAGTTGAAAATTTTGACGTTTTCTGAAGCGAAAATCAGTTGCCTAGGACTTTTTGGTACGTAATGTATTGTGTGTTAAAGTAGATCTCTTTATGTTACACGCTGCGGCACAGCCGAATATAAACTCTTACTTGTTTTTACTGTTTTCAGTAAAATCAATTGAATACAATAAATTTTAAAAGCTTCTCTAAAATTACAAAAAGAGACTTCAATTGGGCATACCTTCCCCTTTCTCCATGTGTCGTTTTAGGTATTTAATATTCTTTCTTTTATACACTTTGTGTTTTGCTTTTTGTTGGATCCTAACATCAACCGTTCTACTAACATGCCACATGAAGTATTGGGCATGTTGGATCCTAACTCCATTTAAACAACTTTGTTGCCATTGCTTTTGGCTTTTAGTTTAGCCAGCCAAACAAAAAAAAAAAACGTTTCAAAAATGTTGGCTGGTACAAGAATTTTTTACTGTCTGACTTTCAAGAGATGGTGTTTATCATCATGTTAAGGTTGTTTTCCGTATTTTCCCAAACATTTTCGTAATTGTACATGTAACTGTAAGTGGTAAGTATCTGTGTAAAATCAATGAAGTTTTTACAATTCTATGTATTTGCTTAGATTGTGCGTGTTTTTCTGTGTGGATTTGAGTGAAGTGTTTAAAGTTAAAACATTTTTGAAACAGTTTTTTCTATTTGCTGCTGTGTTTTTTTTTTCTCTCAAAGTGTTCATTCATGGCCAGTCACATAGTGCAAGTACACTTGTGTTTACAAGAATGTGTACAAATCTATTTTCTATTTACACATGTTCTGCTATTCAGTTTTTTTTTCTAATTTCTTCTATTTTGCTTTATAGTGGCCTGTGTGCTGGGGTACGAGTCGTTGGTTTTGGTTTTAGGAGAGAAACAAAAAATAACGAAAATCGTTAAAATTGATTTTAAATTGCTTAGTAATTGATTTGCCAACACCAAATAATTTATGGCTTTTTGTTGAGTCAGATGATGAGTTTCAATTTGAAAATAATTTTAGTTTTAGTTGTAACGCCAATAGATATGCAGAAGTTGTATAAATTAAAATTAGCTTGAAATTTTTCTTAAAATTAAGTGAAATTGATTTTGTTTTATAGTGGATTAGTGGAATTTTAAAATAATGGTGAAATGGAAACATAACAATAAAACTGGCTGTACTGCGGATTATAAAGTCTCACTTAATCACTTAATCGCTTGGAATATGCGCAGCAGAAGCTGCCTAAGAGATCCCATACCTCACTACACCATCAGAAGAAGGACCACCATCTGACACTTTTCTCTTCTCTAGCCTACGAAGAATTTTAATACTACGCGAAGCCTGTCTCACAACCCCACAGTTCACACAACTCACAGGCAAACCTATCTGTCTAAAAATGTGGCCGGTAACGGGGTCAGCAAACAGTGTCTTTGTTGTATTCTGAATACCCTTACCTTAAGGTGTACGTATAAAAATTCATCTTCTGGCTCTAAAGTAGTGGCTTTATTTTGTTATAGTCTTCAAGAGTGCAGACCCCAAAATTTAAAACATTCTTTTCCAAAAATTTACAACATCCTAATAATTTATCAATTTATTTCAATGTAATAAGTGGTAGGTTGTTACAAAAACCGACTTCTTCTTGCTCTCATTTTTTGGTGTCATTTTGGCGGATGAATCTTCTATATAACTATGAACATTCCCAGCATCAGGATTATTCACCTTAAATTTGTCTTTTATTGATCCAGCAAAACGTTTTGAATCTGTAAGCTGTAACTCGGCAAACTATTCCTTGCGTGATGTCATGTGTACAGCAGCACCAGAGTCTGAAATCCATGCAAAGCTATCTGACATCTATCGTTGATGCAATAAATGCAACCTCATCATCGCTTTTGTTTCTATGCTTAAAACATTATTGCCCTTATTTGAGCTGTTTTTTGCATTGAACGAAATTCATTTTGCAAGGGCCCAAGTTTGTGAAAAAACTTGCATTTCGACTTTTTCTTCCTCTCTTCAAAAGACCCTTTTTGCTTCTCTGATTTCACATTAAAATTTACTTCCCCTATACATCATCAGTCTTTTTTAACTGATCTTCTTCTAGTTGAAGTTTTATTTTATACAGTAACACACGCTTCTGAAATTTTGATACCTTTGCGGCAAACTGCTTATGATTACCTTGTCAGAATGTTGTCCGATAACTTCTCACCTTGCGCCTTTGTTTTGTTTATGGACTATTTTAGTATCTACTTGTAGTATAAACAACTAATGTACTCAGCTTTTAATGATGAAAATATACACAGTTAACTTTATTATACCCACCATCAAAAACAGTTTGTAATTCGGCTTGTAACATACTCTGGGTCCTTATAACATTCTAAGACGATCTAGCTATGCCTGTCCGCCTGTTGAAAGCACGACCTTCGAAAAAAAGCCAGAACAATGGCATTTTTTTTTACCAAACATTCTTTGTCCCATCGAAGTGTTTGGTGTGGAAAAGAAACAAAACCGGTACAGAAAGATCCGAGTTATAGACCAAAGTTCCAAACAACTTCGATATTTTTTTAATGTTTTCAGCAAATTTAATGCAGATAATTCATGAAATTTTGCAAACTTTATTATTATAATAGAGGGACAAGTCCTGTTGAAAATGGTAATAATCTTAACATTTGTGGAAACTTCTCCTTTTTACTTCACCTGACATTGATTTTCAGTAACTTCAATAACTTTATTCTCATGTCTAGAAAATCAAGAGTCTGTCATTACAGATTAGCAGTAGACAATTTGTAACACCCCTTAGTTTTAGGGATGCATGAAGTAAACAATTGAATTTGCTTTGCATTAAAAAGGACATATACTTTTCAAATGGCCCATAAATACATAAATCAGATGTATACAATTAACTTGATAACAGAGAAATACGAACTAAAGATAAAACAGCTATAAAATTAATTAATTTTGAAATATTGTTCTTCTGCATATTTAACAATGATGATTGTAACGCCCAGAAATATTGGTCCAACATCCACCCTAAAGTATACCGATCGGCTCAGAGTGCAGATCGCAATTTTGAAGATATTTCGATAAAATTTGGTACATAATATTTTTTCGGCCCAAGGATGGATGGGATTGAAACTGGTGGCAATCGGTCCATTATTTTACCTGGCTCACATACAAAAGTCCTGCCGAAATTGGGGTTTACCGATCATAAATGTGTGAATTATGCAAGGAACCAAACAAATTTCATCACAAATTAGTGGTAAATGAAGCCAAATCACATTTACAAATTTTGTCAAGATCGGTTAATAATTACTCGTAGCGAAAATCGCTTTAAAGAACGTAACTCTCTCAAAAAAATGTTGGTATCCAAATAATATTTAACGCAAATATATTTCATTATGATCAGTCCATAATTAGTCGTAGCTCCCATAAATGGCACACTTCCGAAAATCACTTTAACGATCATAAATTTCTTAAGAATGTTTGTAATCAAATAAAATTCGACACAAATAATATACAGAAATGATGATACCTAATTTTATAATGGTCGGTCCGTAATTAGTCGAAACTCCCATATAGGACCCTTCCCGTAATCAACTTTAACCTCCAGAAATCTTTTAAAAGTATTTATATCGAGATAAAGTTTAACATACACAATACTTATATTCACAGAAATCATGACACTAAATTTTTGGATGATCGGTCCATAATAGGTCATATCTCACATATAGCGCACATTTCTGAAAAACTGTTTTATACATATACTGGGTGTAGGGTATTATATGGTCGGGCTTGACCGACTATACTTTCTTACTTGTTTTATTATTCTTAATTGAAATGTATATTTTTGCTGTTGACTTTTTGTTGCCATTTGACGTATAATAACCAGAGTGCAATGAGACAGAAATATGATATTGTTTTGAAAACTCTGGCACTCAAAGCCCACATTAGTTATTATTATAATTAAGATAAGAACTTAAGAAATCTGTTACTAGTTCCGACCTTATATAGCTAACAACTCAGGTAAATATGTACGACTATCTCTAAAATAGCATAAAAATAGATAAATATGCTAATAAGTTCTGAATTTTTTACTAGCACTAATTATAAATATTCATTAAACAGTTTTGTGTTTCAACAATTTACATTCATAAATAATTTATGCATAAATTTATAAATCTCATAAGTTTAGATAAATTTATTTATACACGGTTTTAGATTAAAAGAAAAATAAATAAAAAAAGTAATTACTCTTAGCCATGCACACACAGCAGCAACTGCAGCATTAGCGGCAGTAACTCTGAGTTGATTTAATTGATAAATGGAATTTCAATTAAGAAATCTTAACGTGTCTAATGATTGTTAATAATATTAACAAATGTGTTTAGCAGTGCTGGGCTGAGAAAAACCAGAATTATCAACAATTTTATAATTACAGTAAGAAATAGATTCCAAACGCTTACACGCCTTAACTATACGTTCACAGACTTGGTGGTATGTTCAGAACTTAACTCCCCTGAACAAAGACTATAGTAATCAAAGACTTTTTCACTCATTAACTGTGGGATACCGTCATTAAGGAGAAAATTAAAAAAAAAAAACTATTTTTAACGATTTTAAAAATAATGTGTTTAAAGTAAGCGTGGTATTAAATATACATATATTGTATCTGTATATATGTAGTTACATGTGGACGGCAGGCCTTCCAACCAACAACAACATCTCTAATGCTAGCGACAAAAGAAAGACAAAATTAACAAACTTGTGGCAAGCACACAACTTGTACTATTACAACAACTGTTGCTGCTAGTAGTAGTAGTAGTAAATAGTTGTTAATGAAGCAAATAGTAGTGGGGCAAGAATCAGTAAAGACTCGTGCCGTTTTGATTCGAATTCAAATGAATTCCTGCTGTTTAACACATGCTTACATGTCTCACATTTAGCATCCTCAACTGAAAATTATAAACATTTCCCCCGGCTGTTTTTTATAATTTTAATTTGTATTTTTGTTTTTTTTTTCTGTTATTATTATTGTTGGGTTGTGGCATAACGAAGAAAAAAATGTTTGCTGTTTTCAACATTCACAATCATTTTAGTTCTGGTATGCAGTTGCTTGTCTGGTTTTCTTTCTACGAGTACAGCGTGTGTTTCCATTTATCTGCCCTGCCCATGTTTATGTTTGATTCCCCAACACATTTTAAATGACTTAAACCTATAGTTAGCGGTTTGTCTTTTAGAAGTTTAAAGTACTTGATTTAATTTAACATTACATTTAGTTGCATGCAAAAAGAGATACGGAAACATTACGAAAGTAGAGCGAATTTTGACAAGTTATGGCAAATTCATACCTATTTATAATAATGTGACATGTATGTAAATAGTTTAGAGTTGGATATTTTAGTGGGAGATCGATATAAGTTCAATTTAAATTAGTTTATTGTAGCAATTTGATAAATATTAGGTGTACAACTTAAAAATGCGGCATTCATTTTGAACGTGATTTTTGTCTTCAGTAACTTATATGTCATTGTAAAGTATAAATCTGTAATTTAAACAACAAAGTTATCAATAAATCATCCTATACAGCAAGACGATTTTCGAAATGCTGCTTAAACGCTATAAAACGAAATCATTTTGCACGGAACCATTACTTGTCTTTGCAAATAAATCCATTACTAGGGTACGGGAACGTATGAGCAGCACGGCCAATCAGCCGAATTTGCACGAAAGCCAAATATTCATGGCGCTAAGGCAATGCTCTGTATTTGTGCTTCTGGCTAAACCACAGGGAAGCTGACCCGAATTCAACTGAAAATGCCCAGAATATGTGACCAAATCCATCATGAAAAAGCTGGACCACATGTTGCAATCTTTTTCAGGTTGTGAAGTTTTGTCTGACCTGCCTTACAGTTCAGACCTTGCCCCATCCGACTATTATATGTTTTGATCGATGCAGAACGATCTCTGCGGTGTACGCTTCACTTCAGAACAAGGTATACGAAATGTCTTGATCCGTTCTCGGCGCGGAATACATACTTATATTGCCAGAAAGACGAAAATAGGTCATAGTCTACAATGCCAATACATTGAATAAATCAATATTGTACAAATGTTTCAAAATAGACGCTACAAATTTTTTTTTATGAAAATCACTAATTTTTAAGTCCTTTACAGTTATTTCTCTCCCAATAAAATATTTGAATTAATTTCGTTATTGTTTTCCTTTCTTTTCAGGTAAGTCTAAATGTTTAAGATACCATATTTAAGAGTAAGTAATAACGAAAACTTATAATTTTAATTCATCCTCGATTTGCAAGAAGTTCTTTAAGATACGACTTTTAATCTAGAACAATAATTGACCAGACATAATACGACCATATTGCTTCTCTCAATCGGCTTTGAATTAGCAAATTACGTTCAGTCGATAAACAGTAACTAAAAAAATACATTAAGATGACATAAATCCTGCTGTTGTCAAATAAAATTCTCTCAATCCGCTTTCATTTAGCCAACTAAGTCTAAGTCAACAGGATTGCCAAACATGGTACTACAAAGCATTTGGTACAATTTTAAAATATTGCTGCCTTAAAATTGCTATCCCAGATAAAATAGATACAGCTACGTGCAACTAATTAAGGACAGTAGTATTCAATATTTAAATCATTATGTTAAAGGTAATATTTATTTAATAAAACGCTAACATTGAACACTTTTATTTTTCTTTTTAATTTGTGAAATAAATTAATCGTGCATTAAATTAAGGACAGTCAAAAATTTATTAATATTTTCTTTAAAAGTTAGTTTAAATTAATTGTGATTGCACATAGTGTTTTTCAGTTCTTAATACTTGCTGGACATGGGTAAAAAAATGCTGCGATGTCAGTCCTCGAAAGATAAGTGTATAAATGCATCAGAATGAAAACACTTATCGGGAAATTGCAATAGCCGTTAATGTTTCAAACAGCAATTGTTTTCCGCAATTGTTTCACGTAAAGCAGTGGTTTTTAACAACTTCTTCATGCAGTCTTGATCTCAACCCGAATTAGAACTTATGGCAAGTTGTAAAAACCAAAGTAAGCTCTGTAAAAATAAGCAATTTTAATGAATTCTTTGACGAAACAAAAATGCTTGGGAAGTCATTAGTGTATGTAAAATTTGGGTGACCTCAATGCCTTTTAAATGTCAAGCTGTTATCGATAATAATGGTTTTGCAATATAATATTGATTTGTTTTTGATAAATACTTTTTTTTTAAATTTTTGGTATGCCCTTAATTATATGTACGACTGATGTCAATCTCATTTAAAAATATGACTCACAAATTCATAAATAATAATTACATTGAGAAAATATGCAGTTATTTTCAAGGAGTAAGAGTTAAATAGACTATTCTCAATGTTTGCCATATTGAGAACATTTTTGCTTCAAGCTCATATGTTAGTATCGTGTCCTTAATTAGTTGCACGTAGCTGTAATATATGATTTAAGTTACCCTTTGTGTAATAGTGCAATCCGAAGAGATGATTTTATTAAACATTTTGGAACTGCTATCCATATGATCTTTAAATATAGATTCTACTCTATAAATTAGTCTAAATGTAATTTATTTGAATTTTGATAATTTATAGGTTACCCTTTATTACGAAACGAGCTTTGATCCCTTTCCAAGTAGAAGAGGTTAATTTTTTTATTTCGGTGCATTACCGCAAATAAAAATTGTTGCTCTCTTCATCGATAACTTTCTTGTTGGAGTACTAGGTTTTTAGCGTGACCAAATCCTTTATGTGCTAGCTAGCAGAACAATCATTAAATTAAAATTAAATTCTAAATTACCCAGGTACTTCTCGATCTCCACATAATCATCAATCGCTTCTTAGTTAGTTGGATAACAGAAACTGATTAATACAATTCGACGAGATAAATGCTTTAGCTCTCTGTCAGATATACTAGTTGTTGGAAGCAGCAACATAGATGGAGCCTGATGAAATTAAGAGAAGATTTGATAACAGTCAATTTAAAATAAATGCAAATTTAATAAGCCAAAATAAATTTGTTTGTCTCCAAATACCATTTAAAATCACCACGTACTTATTTATTGTCATATTAATTATCTCGGGGCTTGTCAGACATGATGAGAAAATGAGAATGTGACACTGTATAGACACGAATAAAATTCAATGCTTCATTAGCTTCATTTTCGAAGAAGTATGGTCCAAAAAATATTTCCAGGTCGATGAAGCATGTCCGTTCATGCTAAAACATGTTGTTACAGACGCAATCCTATTTATCTTGTAATTGGTTACACGTCCACGTGACCGAATTGATAATGAGATTTGACATTTTTTTATGATCAATGTGTTTAGCATCACAAAGTTATGCATGTCACCGCCAAACATTCATTATTTTTTTTTTAAATATTAAAACATTTTAACCATTAAAACTTTTCTGCACAAAATCAAATCTAGCTTTAATTTTAGGATATCCTTGATAAAAAGTTTGTTACTTCTAGTCTCTCTCGTTTGTGCTTAGTGCTCGTATGTACCAGTTTTGATTTATTTAGATTTTTAAATCTTTCTGAACTCTAATCAAAATGGTATCTTTTACAGATAGAAAGTACTAAAATAATTAAATTCACTTTTAATTTTGGTTATGGACAACAAATACATATATGAATGATAAAACAATTTCCATACAGTATTTGAAAGTGTAAAAGTTTAATTCTTGTTAGTTTTATATAAAATTTTACGTTCAAAAGGTATTTGAAGCATTTGCCTTAAACTTAAGAAAGCTTAGACTTAAAAATATATTTTAATGGATCTATGTTAAATTCTATTAATTTCTGCAAGACGTAATATGAAAATAAATTTTATTTTATCCCTCTAATGAAAACAATTGAAATATCACAATACGTTAACAATCAACCCACGATATGTTAATAGTTGATTGTTATAAGTGCTGACATAAAGAATCCATTGTTATTTTATTTAAAATTGATTGAAAATAAAATAAAGGATCGAAGAAATCAAAATTTAATTTAATTGTTTGAAAATTTTATAATTTCAAACTAAATTCATCAGGCGACTGAAGTCGGAATAAATTACCATTCCCATGACAGCTGGTTCTACGCACCGGAATGACCCGAACTATTCGGCCAAGAGCTGTCAACATCAGTCACAACAACATACATATTTTTTAACATCGAAACAACATCTTCCGGCAATGTTGCTACAAATTATTTTAGTTCGTGTCGGAATTGAAATAAATACAGGACCATGGTGTCACCTCAGAAACTGCTCTGGACTTAACCGGACGGAAAATTTTATCCCGCCATTTTCTTGGCCAATCGATGCTGCATCATCAACATCGTCCCACCACAATCACAAATGCAGCAGCACAGCAGCTTTTCGCAGACCTGGAGTTCAATTCCAAACCATGCTATGTCGACTTAGCATGTTTTTAATTTTTTTGCGTTTTTGAATTTAGATTTTTTCAACCTTAATTCTGTCAAATTTTGGTTGTCATTGGCTAGTCCAATCAATAGTTATAAACAACAAAGTTCTACCTCATATGGTTTTTTAGATATCGCCTGTAAACTTTAGGAGCTTTTCCTGCAAAACTCACTTTTTCGACTTAGCATGTTTTGGAATTGAGTTGTCGATATTGTAGTTCAATTGCAATGGGCTTCAAGGTAAACTAGCTGAGATGCTGATGGATTTATTGATCAACCCAGTAGAAGTAGCTCAATTCCTTGGACTGGATCTCACTGCGGAACCCCCTAATTGAAACTTATTTATTCTAGCTGTTACAACAACAAAGATATATGAATATTTCTTCTAAACATTTTGAGTCCTTAATCCAGGCTTATCCGCTAGTATTTAGTTTATTAAAATTTTGATTGCAATGGACCCTACTGTGCTTCTAACTGCACTCTATTTAACTAAATGTGTTTATATAAATTCTACTAAATTACAAATTTCCTCACAGCAATTATATACATACATACCTTCAGTCTTTTTCATTATAGTGTTTCAACAATTCGTTGTTTATTATTTTTATTCTTTGGAAAATATTGTAAATTTTATACATTATTTAACATGACAATATAATAAAAGAACACAAAACAAAATAAACATACACAGCAAGTGCCGCTTGCACTTAACAACATGCTGTGACTTGAACATTTATACAAATATTTCGAATCAATGCAAATACTGAAATCTTGCTGCTTGCTGCTGCTGCTCACAATAGTTTTTTTTATTGCATATTGAGAAGAAACAGAATTGTATGCCATCTAAAACCACTTGGAATACCCTTTCACCTCGTTTATATTTTGAAAACTGGCATAGTTTTTTTTTTTAGAGTTTTATTGCTTTTCAATACACTCCTCGTATAATCGTGTACTTCCTTGTCTATTGTTGTCTGATTTGTTGTCTATGGTTTCATTTAATTTCTTTCCAATTCTACATTTTTTTCTATTGCTATTTCTTTTTTTATTTGGTATGATGTGATTCAAGTACTTGTACGAGTACTTGTTGTATGAAGTGTTTTGTATGATGAAACTTTTTTACTATCCAGCTTTTTTTCACTTTTATTTGTTTCGATTTTGTTGCGTTCATGCAGCGTTGGTTGCTGGGTAAGAGGTTTTCTAAATGTAATTGTATCCATCTATATTTATCAGGTTTTTTGTTTTTTTTTTGTTATTTTAATGTACAAGTATCGTATCTATGTATTTATCTTTTGCATTAAACAATTGTTTCATGTAATTTCAGTTGTAGTTGTTCAGTGTATTTTCCCATCTAGCCTGGGGTATCACAGTATTGTTTCTCTCTTTATTATTTTCTGGTCATTGTTGCTGTAATTGTAACTTTATTTAATGGTGAAAAAGTATCAAAGTGTTAAATAAACTGAGAGAAAAATGAGGCGTAAAATGCAGGCTTAAGGTACCTTTACTTTTGGTATAAGTTGTTATCTGAGTTGTGCTCTTTAAACGCGATCGAGTACCGAATCAGTACATCGTTTGATTCTTTTTTTGAATGAATAAAATTAGTCCATCATTTACAATGTTTAGATTATCCAGGCTCGAGTAATGGCAGAAGTAATAAATACTGTCGTTTTTCTCCTTCAACATTACAATACCTTCAGAAATGTTTATAGTATTATTATGCCACAACATGCACGTCAAGCTCGACGACAGGTGGTCCCAAAGGATATTTTCTTTTGTACACAACAATATAGAATCTTTTGCATCAATCGTTTATACGATAAAAGCCGTGTACTAATTAATCAATCAACCTTACGTTCCTCTGTGTTCGGCCAATGCAACAAAATTACAGTTTCTAGGGAAAATTTGGTGTCCCGGTTGACAGAAAAGTCGTACTGTGGAATGGCTCGGAATTTTGTTTATTTATCTAATTTTATCACTATTTAATAAAATTTGTTGTGAGAATAACTATTTTTATTGTAAATAAATATTATTCTATAAGGGGGAATTAAAAAGTGAATTATGTATTTGAGATATACAATGAAATCGGGTCAAATTATTATAACCAGGAATTGGAAATCTTCCAAGGTTTCTAAGGAAGTCTTTTAATAAATGAAATGAGTTTAATATTTAAATGAATTCATGTGACTTACATTTTAGTTGTCCCAATTTACACGAAGCAATTTTATTGAAAATATTGATACAATTTTTTCCTTGAAATTTCTTCCGAGTTCACACAGCACAATATAATTACTTAAATCACTCGTATTTTTATTTAAAAGTAAACAGCCATTTGTAAACACACATGTGTTACTCTTTTCTCAGGGATGCAAAATAAGATTTTACAAATTGTACTAAATTTCAAAAAAGAGTGTACTTTTTTCAGCCCAATTGTACTAAATACTTTTCTTATTTTTTTTTTAAATATTTTTTATTAAAAATTAACTAAAAACGTACATAACAATTTATTTGTACATATACTCGTATATGAATGTCTGTAAAAAATTCACAATTAATAAAAATGCACATTAAAATTCTTTCGTACTAAGTACTTACATACGAGTATATGGAGATAAACTTAACAATTAATATTAACGTTTTAATTTCAAAATGTATGTAAAGACTAGTAGTTGTTGAGATCTGAATATAAAAGTATTATTTATGACATTTATTATTTCTTGCTAACAAATTGTTAGTCATTTCTAAATTGTAGCAGCACGAATTAGATGACTTCAGTTTGTATTAGATTGGAGACAGTTGAAACAAAGAGCCTGTTCCTGTCTTTGGTTTATATTATATTTTAATACAAAAATATCCCTTCCACATGTGCAGGTGAATGCGGAATGGATAATATTCCTTTCGAAATTCCTAAAATATCAGTAAGCATGCGTTCATTTATTTCATTATTTAGAGTTGAGTTGCCATATGAAAATGGAACGAACACAAAAAATGAGATAATGATGATTTTTTAAAATACATTTGTGCAATGTAATAATATAGGGAACAAATTCTAAATAGTGCTAAATTAGTCATTTGGGTGCTATTGTACTTTTGACTCTTAAATAGTGCTAAAAAAAAAGTGAAATTGTACCAACTTTTGCATCCTTGCATACATTTGTATACACATATGTATAACTTATGGAAAGCTATTTATACGGTCGCAAATTTAAAATCAAAGAAGGCAATTTTTTAAGCCCCGCTCAGCCAATTGAAACAGGTGTGCCACAGGGTAGCATACTGGGTCCTACTTTATATTTGATTTATGCCTCCGACATGCCGTCAGACCCCAAAATCCACACGTCAACTTTCGCAGACGATACAGCCTTTATCAGCGTTCATAAGGACCACCAAGTAGCATCACAGAATTTGCAGAATTATGTTTATAAACTAGAGAATTGGCTAGAGCTTTGGAAAATCAGGGTTAATGAACAGAAATGTATTCATATCACTTTCACATTGCGAAAAGAAACTTGCTCGTTCATCAAAATAAATAATCAAATTATTTCTCAACATAATGAAGTCAAATACCTCGGCATTCACCTCGACCGCCGTTTAACTTGGAAGTCTCATATTGAAGCGAAACTTACACAGATGAGATTAAAAGCAGTGCAACTTAATTGGCTAATTGGCAGAAATTCTTCACTAAAGTTGCAATGCAATTCTAAAGCCAATCTGGTGCTATGGAATTCAATTATGGGGTACTGCCTCAGCATCAAACATTGAAAAAATTCAAAGGGGTCAAAATAAAATTCTACGTATAATTACTGCAGCTCCATGGTATGTTAAAAATTCTCGAATTCACAAAGATCTATGCGTGCCATTAGTAAAAGTTGAATTTACAAAACACGCGTCAAAGTATGTCAGCAAACTTGAACACCACCCAAACCCACTTGCACGAGACATCATTAACTTTAGTGGCCATAATCGGTTGAGAAGGAGGGATACCCTTGCTTTAACTCAAGCGCAAAATAGATGACTGGATCAGTTGATGTGAAATTTTTTTAGTATCATAAAATTTTTGTCTAGCACTGGCTGGGCTTATTATTTTCTTTTTAGTATTAAGATTTGAATACTTATTGTCATTTCATTATATGAAGATTGAACATATGTATAACGAATAAGAGAGTAACACATGTGTGTATATTATACACATATGTAACACAAATAAGAGAGTAACACAAATTGCTGGTATAATTAAGTGTGCACTCGTCTTATCTTTCCCTCACCCAGATGTTTAAAAGGTAATCAGCTAAGCTTAAAGAATTGCTTCGTGTAAATTGGAACTTTCGGATATTACTTAATTGGGATATGAGTAGTTGAGGCCCGACAATAAACGACTTATTGTTCATGTTAATAAAATATCGCTCGGGCCTCAAAGGTTCGTTATTTAAGACTACAGATATACATAGAACTACAAGGTTAATTTTAAGATTATAAATTTATACACAATAATGGATAGAACAGAGTTAGAAAATTCAATTCAAATAATAAATTTAGAAGTAAATTACACTTTAAACACCAGCATTCCATGACAACATTGTATAAAACACCTACAAAAGGTTTCAAAGCAGCTTGATTTTCTTTGGAAATCCAAATATTCCTGTATATTCTCAGACTGAGGAGAACTACACTGGCCAGGTAATCTAAAAGACACATAAATTCCAGTTGTGTAATATAAAAGCCCTTTTCACATCAACTATCAACTTTGAGTCATTAGTGAAAATATCAAGTGGGTTTTTCAGAGATTATATATCTCTATAGTGATGTCATTAATACATAATCGGCGAAGCGTCTGGATACCCCAAATTGTTCTCACAGCCCAATATCGGTTGGGTTCTATACTCAAGCATTATTGAGTCTTAAGCCAGCCTTGACAGAAAAGTTCATAAAGTCAACAAAGCAAAGAAGATTTTAGATAGTGTGGCGGATATAGGATCCGTGATTTGGTGCGTAAGATTACATCAGATAACCTTGGCTGTATTTGCATGGACTTAATCCTAATAACTTATGTGGAATGAATATATGCTGGCAATTTTCATGAGCACCCTCATCCAAGTGGAATTTCTAAATAGCTGCAAATCCATAATAACCCTAATAACAAATTAGAACAGTAGTATATGAATATTAATAGTAGATTGGTCCGATGCAATCGAACTTTGGGTAATATTATTGCGGATCCTTATTTATCCAACACACGTAGATTTACCGTGCTTAGAAGTCCTTCTTAAATAGATAGTCACAAGTTTCAGGTAAATTTGGTTTACTAAACTTTCAAAAGAAAGCATGATTATAAAAAGGTATATAATTCATTAGTTTTGTTTGTGATATCTTCCACTTATGAATAAACCTCCAAAGTCGATCTCTCGATTTCATATGAGATATCTTTTAATCTTCGTAGATAAATGATTCCGCAATATAATATCATAATACCATTCCACACGCACCGAATTAATCCTAATAATTTGAGGATTGGATTGTTTTTTATAGAACATCCGATATGATACCGTAGGAAGTCATGAATTTGATAGGGTCAAAGCCTAAGTGGACTCTTTGAATGGAAACAGACAGGTTATAAAATAGTTGCGTGTCAACCTTTACTATGAAAGGGAATTAGCAACTCGTGCTCGTTACTTGTTTAACTGTCACAAGGTTTTTGTGTGTTACTTGAAAAAGTTGATGTAGTTGAAGTAATTTGACGCATACAACTGGTCTAATCAGATCTCTTTATGGCACTAAAGAAGAGTGTAGAAACCCTGCAGAAATGTATAATATTATCATATTTTTAAAACTATTCAACAAAGATTTACTGGGACTTTAAATTCCCATTTTCCTTGACTTGTTAAAATGTGTTCAGAATTTCGGCCATTTCGTAAGATCACCATGGTAATTTGCTCCTACTTTTACAATCCTTTGCTTTGCTTTAACTAAAAATTAAACATTTTTTCATTTTGAGCAAATAGTTATAATAGACTTTATGCTTTTAATTAAGTTCAAGAGCACTTAAGTGCCATCTACTTAATTAATTCTAACAGTGTGTTTTTCTTCATTCAATTGCCTTCACAACTATCGACTACACTTTGTCTTTAATCCAGCGATTTTTATCCAATTTTTTTGTTGCCTCTGCCTTAGCAGTACTTTTGTAGCAGTGATGATGGTAATGAGCTCCTCTTTTGCATTCGATATACTACAATATATTTTTTGTGGTGGTCCTGCAGATAGTGTTACATTTAAAAGTCTGCATTTAGTTGGCAGTATTGTCTTGTCTGTACGAATGTTCAAAGTAATCGAACTTCTTCTCCCTTCGCATGCCCTTTATTTTATTTTCTCACCTTTTTTATTTTGTCTACACTTCACTTCGTTTCATTTACAGCCTGATTTTATTAAACATAGCCGCGCCGCCACCTTGTAACTTTTCTGTTGTTGATTTCATTTCATTATTGCATCTGCATTGAAACGTTTTGACCCTTGGAGGGCGAACAGAAAAATACTCGATATGATTTTTATTGTCAGTAGTGCAGTTTGTTTGTATCGTCTCATGTCTTTTGTGTGGCGTCTCTGCCATTAATTTAAGTTGAAGTGGTTGGTTGGTTGGCTGTAGATGGCTTGTTTATTCCCTGTTTACTTTTATTTTATTTCGTATTTCATTTCATTTTTTATTGCAATTGAAGTACACAATTATTTGTTGTTTGTCTTATTTTTTTTAGTTGTGGGTATTCTCTTATTTATTTATGCATTAATTTCATTCAAATCTGATTAACTTTGTAAATTACAAATTCTAAAGATTTATTGACTTTGACCATTTGGTGCCTTTAGTATGCAAATCATTAAAAATTGTTAGTAAGTTAAAAAGGTTAAACAAGATCTGAAATTTTGTTGTAATTAATAATGGAAAAAAGTTAAAATACTTGTTTTAGAAAATTAGAAAAGTGTTTTAGTGTAATATTTTTACTTATTTAAATTTTCTCAGACTTTTTTATAGATGCTGATTTTTCTGAATTTTTTTTGGACTATTTTAATGTTTAAATATCATTGGTAAAGTTATCGGATTTTGAAGCTTTAACATTGTATCTGTTAAATAGTTAACATAAATTCTTTAACATAAATGGTTTTTGTCTAGGGAGTTAAATTTTAAATTTATCTTCACGCACGATATCCATTTACTGATCTAAAATGAGTTTATAATTCGAACTAGCGATAACGATTTTCTATTATGCTTTTAAAATATGAAGTGAAAACAATTCCTTCAAAAAATTAGCCCTAAAATTTAAAAAAAAATGATCATACATGCATATACATTGTTTACATAACATCCGGTTTGTCTTCAACCGGATTTTATGTGCATTACTATAAGAATATTATTGCCAAACTCAACAAGAGCTTTGCAAAATCATTGAGATCTATTCTCTAGCAGCAAATTCAAAACGTAATTTATCCAAAAGCACTGAAATTGGGTACCGTATGAGTTGAAGCCGAGAGACCTTAAAAGAAGATTTTGCATATCCGAAATGCTGCTTAAACGCTATGAGAGGAAACCATTTTTGCACCGATTTACTTGCCATTAAAAACAGATCCATTACTATAATGATTACTATAATGCTCTGTATTTGGCACCGAATGTAACTGATTCGTTTAAACCAAGCTTTGGCCGAAAAACACCCAGATATTCTACCGGATATCGTCGGTCACATGTTGCTAACTGCTGTTAAAAACTATTTAAAAATAAGTGGCTGCCCCGTTTGACTACTATTTGTTTCGGTAGATGGAGAATACTTTTTCTTGGATAAGCTTCACTTTAGAACATGGTGATTTGATTCATTATTTTTTGGCGCTGAATCCATATGGTGCCACTATGATGGGAAAAATTCATATGTAATAATGGACAATACTTTAAATAAATTTATATTGTACAAATTTTTTAAAATAAAAGCTAAACATTTTAAAAAATTTAGCATTTTATAAAGTTATTCACCCAATCTGCTTCTATTTCGTTGCTTTTGAATAAATCGTGCCAAAACTTTAGTGATCACACGTTTCAGCAGGCGTATAGAACGTGCAAAGCAGCAAAAAGATGTTCTCTTAATACCACAACTGCAATTTGCTTCTCAAACCACTAGCTTTTTGGCGAGATATTCTGCGATAATGCAATTTTTGTCTATGAGGCATATAAAAAATAAAACAACGCAGAGTGGAGTGAGTGACTATAGTATTAAAGCATTTGTAAGACCGTACTTACCAGTCGAGGCAGTAGAGTTGACAATAGCCTCAGTACCGGCTGAATATGGTTATTAGCGGAGTGGCATATGATTTCAAGTGGATCTGAATCATCTGAAGAAGTAAAACCGGATTTTATGTGAGCAATGCTTTACCTTAAAAACTGTTTATATTTGATACATTTTTTCAACAATTGCTACATTTTCATTTAAAAACTTCATTACCTTCAGGCAATATTTTACATTCCAAATAAACATAAAAATAAAGCGAGACAAAAGTATGCTACATACAGGGGGAAAATAGCTTTGGTTATTACAAAAAAGGAACCGAAAACAAAACAAACAAAAAAATAATATAAATTTTAATTTATTTTTCCAAAATTACACATTATAGTAAGTTAATACATACTTACTTACATATTTATATAGAGGATTTATATACATTTTTGTTGCCATAAAAACAGTAAATATGAAGTAAACGTTTTTTGTATTGCTCTAAATAAAACAAAAGAAATTAAAATTGTAGCCTTAAATTTGTTTTTGGCACTTGGCGGATAACAGCTTTCCTTGCTGCTGGTCTTAAAAATTTCAAGCAACAATTTTTATGAATATAGAATGTTTGTTTTTTAGACTGTTTAAGGGGGAGAGATTTTTGTTTTTAAACTAAAATACCATTATTTTATTTTTTCTTTGGTGGAAATTATTTACATTTCTCCACTAAATTGTTGGCATTTCTTTTATTGTTGGGTATTTGTTCTTATTGTTTAAATGCGTTGGCATTTTTTTTTTCTGTTTTGTTTTGTTTTGTTTGCCTGTGTGTAGTGGAGTTCCTTATTCCGTTTCCGTTTTTTAGGTGGCTGGGGGTTTGCTTTCATTTATTATATTGTGAAATAAAAGACCCATTTCACAATCACTCGTTGCAATAATAAAAAGTAGATTTTTTTTTTATTTTTTATATTTCATTTTTTGTTTGTTAAAAAATGTATTTTTAATATTTATTGTTTTGTTATATTTTCTGGCTTAAGAGAAAGGAATTTGTCCTGTTTTATATTGCTTTACTTGGCCAGGCATTTTTTTTTACCAACTGTTTATAATTGACATTTATGGAAATTTCAAGTACAAGGATTTTCATTATAGTTTTCGGTACACAAGAAATAATTAAAATTTTTATTTGAAGATTATGAGAGTTATTAAGCAAGTTTATAAAATTACGGAAGATATTTAAAGGTTTTATAAAGAAATTGGTGACGCATGTTTAATTTTAATTTTCATAATGTTCTAATATACTTTAAATTGCTAATAAATCTTAACGGAAAGTGGTGAAATCCATATTTTATTTTCCTAGTGTTGCGTATTATTACGAACTTGTATTTCAATTTGAAATTAACGGTCGGTATCAACACACGGCATGTTTATCGACAGACAATTTGTTTAGCATTTGCAGAAACTTTAATTTAGAAACATTATTGAGAACACAAATATGGCAAAATAAATTTTTACTAGCTTGGCTGCATATTCTAGAGACTTGCAATCAAGAACATTCTAGTATATTCGCTCCGAACCACCCAGAAATTATGATTGGTGTATAAATGGACTAACAGAACCAATCAAGTTAATTAGTTTATTGTGAGTGTTCGAAAATTTAAATTTAAGTGTGATTTTAAACCGCAATGTAAGTCTGTAAAACGACAAATGAAAGAAAAATGAACACTCTCATTTGTGTACATTTAAATAAATAACGACTCGTTATATTTTCTTCAAACTACTTGACGCATTTAATTTGCAATTAAAAGAAATCCGGTTTTTTTAAAGGAAATAAACCACCGTTTATAAAAGGTAAAAACGTAACGTAAAGTTTCTTAAAAGTACTTAGGACTTTATTCTATAAAAATATTTGTTTTGTGGAAGCTTTAAAAATAGTTAATTTTGCCTGTTTTATCTTGTTTAACTTCCGCCCAATCGTTAAACAATTTATAGGTCATTTTGTTGGGGATTCTTTTAAAATTCTGTTTTTTTTTTTTATTCTTTTTAACACTTTTAGTGATGGCATTTAAATGCGAAATACATAATTTAACTAAATGATTTATTGAAAATTCATTTGCTGCTTGCTGCGTGTTTTGTGGCTGATGTGTGTTTGTTGCAAATATATTTTTTTAATTAGCTTCATTCATTTACAAAAGTATGGCATGAAAGGGTGAAAAGTATTTTAATTTATAGCATATTTGGTTTTTAATGTTTTGTAATGACTTTGGAGTATTTTAAATTTAATGTGGCAAGATTATAGTTAAGCCGGTAATTAAATTAAAAAAATTGTAAGCATAGCTAAAATTTGTTCAAAAGTAACAAATTATTTAAAATTTAAAACTAATAATAACTTTAGGACTTTTTAAATTGCTCTGGTATTAACTACTTCACATTTGATTAACCTTTCTCATTTTCTTTCTTTTCGTTTTAGGTAAGTGTTTTACAATTTTATAAGTTATTTTTTAGATAAGTTAGTAATTGTTAATTGAGAGAATTAAATTAATTGGAAATTTCCACCTCAACGTATGATTAATATTTATTAGGCTAATAATTTATAATTTGCAAAATTTGCCACAAACTCTTAAATAATTCCAAACTTGTAACCATTTTTAGCTTTATTTTTATACAAAAATGTTTAAATTTTCTTAAAGTTTAAACCAAGCTATTTACTTTTAAACTTTTAATTTAAGATAAAAATCTTGAAAATTCAAATTTTCAAAATTCATTTTAAAATCATAATTAACTTTAGTGTTTTTTTTTTGTTGTTGTTATTGTTATATACTTTATTATATCAGATTGTACCTGTACAATGTTACATTCTGTTAACTAGGAGTGTCAGTATTTATTTCAGACCTTAGAGATAAAAACGAAAAACAGAAAAATTCACATTTACAAATGTTGTTTGAAAAACACAAACATTATCTAACAAACAAATCAGTTTGTTTTTTCTTTCTTGTTTTTGGAATATGTCATATACAAATAATGTAAATTACCATAAAATTATATTCAAATAATACAGACTCAATAGACAAACAACATGTCATAAAACCAATTCTCGGCTAGTGGGAACGTAATGTTGTTACGTTTATATTTGTTAAGTGTAGATATACAAATGTCATAATTTGTATTGATATGCAAATTAAATTTAGAAAAAAAAAACACAACATGCAGATATATTTGTTTATTTACAATACTGGTAAATAACATTTTTTATAACAGTTAACATGATATTTTATATTTTATTATAATATTTATGACTGGGCATATGGAGCATACCACAAACAAAGTAATGAAAAGGGAAAGAGAGTAGCAATAACCCAGCACGAAATTTAAAAACTAATAACAATATAAAATTATAATAATAGTTCTATGAGAATATTTTTGTTAATAAAAATCAACATGAAATTGAGCTTACTCTTGTAAAATGTAATAAACAAAATTTACATAAAATTTTTTATGCTGGGATATACATGTACATACATAAATTTATAAATTTGCCTGCCAGAGAAAGAGTATGAAAGTTTATTACTTTCATACTGTACACTACATTTAAACTACAATTTCCTATAAAACCCTTACATTCCAACAAACAGTAATAAAACTAAATAATAAATGTAGTATAATAAAATTTATTATTGCATAATTGGCTGTATAAACATTGACATTCAATACATACTACACTACTCAATACAACTTAAAATGAATAAAAGAAAAAAAAATGAAGTTAAACTATCAATTGAACATGCATCATGATGACATCAAACATTGACAATCAATATATAAATCAAGCAATTGGAAAACCCATCATCATCATCATCATCATCATCATCATCATCATTATGATGATTACTATAGAGAAGTCATCAAACTTGTATAAATTTTTGCCGTAAAAATTCAAACTCAAACTCTAGTAGAGTAGCAAAATGACATTATTTTTTTTTTAAATTTGTCAATCATACATATCAAGATGAAAATTGTGTTTTCAAAAAATCTGTTTGAACGATTTGATGTACAACTCTCAAATGTCTATTTTTCAATTATTGTGGAGTATGACTGGCAAAGTGTAATGAAATTTAAAATATTAAAGCAATATATTTTATGCGGAAATTTAATTGCAAAAAAACTAAATAATAAAATACATATTTATAAAAAGCAGAAACTATATATAGTTGCAGCACAAAATTTGGTAACAGTGGAGCAATATAAGCAAACAAATAGTAAGTTCAAGGCAATATAGAAGTTAAGACTCGAAATGGGCAATAAGTTCAATATTTATATTAAGTAAGCTAATTGTATTAAAGTTCTGCAGCATTTATTAAATGCCTGAGAATGTTCTATTTTTTAGCGACATTGTCAAGTCATGTTGTGCCTTTTAGACATGCTTGACATAATATTGAAAGATAATGTAAAACATATACAGCCCAATCATGAATAAAAAATCCGCGGGAGTTTTTTCCATTTTTATTTTTTTAACATTGAATTTGAATAACAAAAATGGGAAAAAACTCCCGCGGAATTTTTATTCATGATTGGGCTGATAGATCAATTCACAAATGAAAAAATACCATGATTAGCATCAAAAAATGCTTGCATAGCAATAGTCGATGGAAAGCCTGCATTGTAGATAAAAGAGCACAGAAATTGGATAGTAGGTGACCGGAAACGAATAATCTGGTCACACAAATCAAAATTTAATCATTTTAAATTCGACAGTAAACAATATTGCTGGCGCTGAAATGCCCGGAGGATTCACAGATACCATGTTAAGGAATCAATGAAGCACGGTGGCAGGAACGTCATGATATGGACTTTTACTTCGTGGCATCACGGATTACTTCATAGAATCGAAGAAATAATGAGCAAAGGAGACTACCCGCCAGGTTTGGCAGACGAATTTCGGAAAAAATCGTGAAAATCCCGATAAAAAAGAAAAATCGTCATTTCGAATTTTAAAAATCGGAAAAATAAAGTCACTATTTATTTAAACGAAAAGATAAAAATTCAAGTTTATATAGTCTCTTCAACTACATATACAAATATCAAAATACAAACATTTTAACTTTTTAAATAAGAAATCACAAAAAATATAATGTTAACTTTTACACTCTTCAAGGCAAGTAGTTTTGGATGAGAAGCGAAAAGAGAACAAAAGGGGTATAAACTTGACGGTAGTAGTCAATTTTCTTATTTTCTTTTGTTTTTTTTTTCTTTCATACATGTTGATGTGCATTAAAAAGTACGAAAATTGAAATGACGTGTGTAAATGAAATGGCAAGTACAAAAGAGAAATGAACAAATACTGGTCAGCTTAATCTGAATAGTGTGAAACAAGACTTACAGTATTTTATAAATAAATATCTGAATTCAGGTTAAATTACAATGTCAAAATTCAATGTTAGAATCCAAATTATCCATCATATACAGGTACTTATTTTTAAAGAATTTTGTATTTTTGTCATTTAAATTTATTTGGCTGACTTTCGACATTTTGTTAAAATAGGAGAAGTTTTTGTAGAAATACTTCATTGAAATTCCGAAATTGTTTTCTCTAAAAATTTTAGTTCATGGCATTCAGCATTTAAAATTGCTTTTTCTGATTCAATGATATTTGAAATTATTATACTTAAACTTAACAACAATCAATAATTAAGAAACCACTACTACATATTACTTAGTTTTGTTTTTGAAATATGTCATGTTCTTCTTAATATTTATAATATTAAATTAGAAAAATAGTGGTTGTCTCAAAAAAGAATTAGTAACAAAAACATTAATAAAACAAACAAATGAACATTTTAATAATTCAGAAAACCATCACTTTCAATGAGAAAATCGTCAAATCGTCACTTTGATATTTTTAAAACAAAAAATCGTCAAATCTGGCAGCTATGCTATCAGCGTATTTTGCCAATTTGGAAGATATTGAGATATACTCGTACTTATGTACTTGTGGAGAGTATGCCAAAATTTGTAAAAAATGCTTTACAAAAAAATGGGCTTTGGACTAAATAATATCTATAGTTTGCTTTAACAGTTAATGATTTGCTTTGCAGACGCTAGAGATAATTTAAAATAAAATGCATGTATTATAAATAAGGTCATTTAAATTGCCTCTCAAGTATTTCTTTATATTCAAAATATTATCATTCCCTAAATATTTTGAATAGTGTACAATTGAGTACATGCGAGTTGTTTTAAGACTTTTAGTTTTGATTTATAAATTATTTTGTTAAATATTAAACACAATATAAATGAACTAAAAACTTTTAATTCTCTTTATTATTTTTATATTTATGCAATAACAAGTGCACAAAGTACAAACATGTACTCATTTGTGTCCCCCACTGTTTGTTTTATTATAAGAAATTTTATATATTTAAATATTTCTACATTATTTAATTCTTGATAAAAATGTTAATGAACAAGATTTTAAAAAATTTCTGTTTTATCTATATTTCTGGAAATTTAATTTATTCATAAATAGCTAAACAGTTTTATACAGTTTTTTCTGTCATAACAATTTCTATGTTTGCACAAAATGCAATTAATCTTTTTTATCACTTTACATCTAAAACACAAAGACAGGGTTTTTCGAAAGTAACTGTAAGTACAAATCGATAATTAAAGTCAAATGTTTTTAGAAACTTTAGAAACAAATGTTTAGATAAACAATGTATTAAAGGCTTATAATTGATCTGCAAATATCACATCTTTTTTAAAACTCTTTTATAGAACATCATTAATTGTTGGCTGGTGGCGTGCGTATTTCTCTTGCTACAACCGGGTCAGTCGCTGGTGAGAGCTGGTAAACAGTTTATAGAGTTGGAGTACGAGTTTTGTGTTGAACATAGTAAATTTTATTTATTGTTTACACTTAACGGTAATTAAAGCAAATTACATTGAAAATGAACAATCAATCAACTCTCTTCTACAACATTATTAGTGTGTTAAAATTAATGCTGTAAATACGTAAATAAATTTATTTTATCATTAAACGAAAAACAAGTACATGACAGATATAAAATTTTAAAACAAAATTAAAACATTTTCGAAAATAAATCAGTTCGCAGCACAATAATGAACACGCAGCCACTACAAAAGGAATGAGTGAGTTTACCGAACACCCACCAGGTCTTTAACTAAAAGAGCCACATACAATTGTAGTGGTAATAAAATATTATTGTTATTATGACTATTTTTAAAATGACAGACCTATTGTCGCCGTTTTTATGGTTATATATTTTTTTAGCCCTTACAATAACAAAACTACCAAATGTTTTCAAATTCTGAACAATAATAGTAACCATAAAAAAAGTTGAAATAGTTAATTATATGTAAATTTCCTACAAAAGAAAAACATTAAAAACAATATTAAATAATGTGGAATTTATATACGAGTAATTTGGTAAAAATCTACCTATACTCATCCCAATATAGAAAATCATTTACTCATCAAATCATAGCAAACACTCTCAATCATTTAGTCATTTAATTAACCCACATGTGTAATACTTACTACTCTTTGCATACAACCACACACCGTTTTAGAATATTTAAATACAATTTAAAATAAATCTAATAAACATTAACAACAACAGCAATAACAATAACAATCAAGTGATAATTTCAATTAATTATTTACATTTAAAATTATTTAGTTGTCATTATTATTGTTTTAGTTGTTCCTGTTGCTATTAATGTTCCTTTGTGTGTGTTGCGTTTCATTTTAAAGTGTAAATTATTTGCATTTAAATCTAGTGTATATTTTAATTTTCCTTTAATTGAAATTGAAATTTATTCGAAGTCAGCTTCAGATGCATCTGGATTGCAGTTAATAGCGTAATATGTATATGTGTACTTTATAATGGATTTAATGGGAAATATACTATATTGAACATGAAAAAATTCCACAGGAAACTTAAACACCAGCTTCACCAGATTTGTCATATCATGAGTAACACTAACAAATATTAATCTAAGACATAAAGCATTGCAGAAACTTTCGTTTGTTATTTGATTTTTAAACATACAAGATCTGATAAAAAGAATAACCGTTATTTTAAAAATTTTCAAAAAGTATTTATTTATTCATCAATAACTATCTTGTCCCCTTCAAAGTAATCCCCCTCAGATATAATACATGTATGCCAGCGTTTTTTCCAATCCTCGAAACACTTCTGAAACGCGCTTTTTGGTATCGATTTTTCTTTTATCTCCTCAATCGTAGCAAAACGCTTTCCTTTTATCGGTGTCTTCAGTTTTGGGCAGAGGAAAAAGTCAGCGGGGGCCAAGTCTGGTGAATACGGTGGCCAAAAACTCACGCACAAGCATCGATGTGTGAGCTGGTGCGTTATCATGGTGAAAAATCCATGATTGGTTTTTCCACAATTCTGTGCGTTTCTGACGAATGGCTTCGCGCAAACGGCGCATCACTTCATGATAGTATTCCTTATTGACCGTACGACCTTGTGGCAAGAATGCATGATGCACCACGCTATTGTGTGCAAAGAAAACAGTGAGCAACACCTGCACATTTGATCGAACTTGATGTGCTGTCTTCGGTCTTGGCTCTTCTGGACGTTTCCATTGGGTTTCAATATCATAACCATACACCCATGATTCGTCACCAGTTATGACCTTTTTGAGGAAATCTGGGTCGTCGTTGACGATGTTCAACAGCTCCTGAGCGACATCCATGCGACGTTGTGTTTGCCCAAAATTTAGCAATTTTGGAACAATCTTCGCTGGCGCACGTTTCATATCGAAAACATCTGTAAAAATTTCTTGGCATGAGCCGAACGACATCTCAATATCACCAGCAACCTCTCTGATAGTGATTTGACGATTATCCGAAATCATTTTCTTCACTGCTTCAATGTTTTTATCGGTTGTTGACATCTTATTGGCCTTCCTTAAACCGGTTATACCACAATTGAACTTGTGTTCTGCTCATAGTAGACTTACCAAACACCACAGTCAACATTTAAAATGTTCTTGCGCATTTAATTTCATTTTTTACACAAAACTTAAGACAGTCTCTTTGATCCATTTTTTCGAATAGTAAAACATCGAAGAGCACACCAAAACACGACTAACCTTTTTATCTGTCAAAAACAAACCGATTGCTTTTTGTCTCTCCTGTAATATTGTAAAACATGGACTTAGAGCCTTTACATCTTAAGCCAGCGATTTGTGAAACAAGTTAGAGTCCTATATTCGACTGTGCCGAATCTTTAATACCGTCCACCAAAACGTAATAAGAAATACATAAACTACACTGGTTATAGGACTAGAATATTCTTATTCTGTGTTTTCTAATCAGTCTGATTGCAAATTTTATTAGTTTTTTACACTTTCTCTCAAGCTTTACATGGACAGCCAGCCATACGGACGGACGAACATCGTTAAACCAACTCAGGAAGTGATTCTAAGTCGATCCACTCCCCACTATGGTGGTGTAGGGTATAAAAATTTAGGATTACAAAAAGTTTAGAAGTTAGTTAACCCTTATATTTATTTATTTAATACATTCTTAAAATAATAAATCTGGACATTTTAGAAATATACATATATTTACATTTATCAGGGTCAACTTTTTGCAAAAAACCCAAGACTTCATAAACGAAAATGAAGTCTATTTAAACTATAACTAACTATATATTTAAACAAATACAGGCAATTCCCGGTATAACGAAAGATATATTGTAAATTTTAATCGATGTGACATTAGCAGGCATATTATACGTCATGAAGTCTTCTATACGTTCTATAAATTATTCTGAATATGATATATTTGCATAAAGATAACTTACAGGTAACCTTTTATTATGAGAAGAGAATTATTTCTTTAACTTTCTAAGCAGAAGAGGTTTAACTTTCTTTGTTTCAGATGCATTACTGCAATTTTTTTTAGATGTATAGAACTTTGAAATGAAATAAAACACAGTTGAGTTTTTTTAAATTGACATGACATTTTTTATTCAAAAGACAATCTTCTGTCATTACAATTTAAATATGACTTCTGGCATACGACCGCCACGGCTTGATCGGACGTAGTCTAATCTGGAGGTCCAATTTTCGATGACTTTTTTCAATATTTGTGACCCTATATCAGCAATAACACGGCAATAACAAAAATAAACGATTTCAAATGGGAAAAGGAAAGAACGCTTTTACAATTTTTTTACTACAAAAAATTCTCTAATGGAATAATATAATGGTTTCAAATTAATTTATGAAAATAAAATTACGGCAACATATCGAAAATGCGAACGTATTTTCTAAAAATTTTAATTTATTGAAAAATTCTACATAAAAGGTTCGAAGCTATTTCAAAATTGTATGTTCTTCGGTTTCATAAGTAATTTGTTTATTTAAAATTAAACAAAATATAATTCTAAGCCTGCTATTAATTAAAATTTTATTAAAGTTTATTTTAATCTTTCTAATTTTTATTGCACAAAGACAATACAAGTCACAAGACTGTGACGTTATTTTTTTCATACGCTAACGAACAAGGAGAATGGAATAAATAAAACCAAGAAAACCAGAGAAGAAATAAAAAAACTTCTTTTTGTTGAACATTCTACGATGAGATTTTATTTTATGAAAACCAACTAAAGAGTTACTCGTGGTTAGATTTTCTATGTATGACTTAAGGTTTGTTTTTGCATGATAGATTTTAGGGGGGATAATGGCATGCATGGCAGAAGGTAAATGGCATGGCATGCCATGGCAGCCTCAATGGCTGACTGGTTGGATGTCTGACTGCCGGGGTACTGATACATCTTTTCAAAGAGCACCATGTATATACAACGTGCAAATGATACTTGAAAGTACAAAATACTTGACTTGGAGTTTGTGAACGAAGAACGGTGGGTACAAGTTGGAAATATACTGAAATGATAAACAAAACTAAGTAAGGATGACTGACTGACTCGTGAGTATCAGAAAATTCTAGAGGCCTGTATTGGTTGGTGACTGTGAGCCTGTGCATGTGAAGGTATTCTTCTATTAAGTACGTGTATACAACTACTTCTCTGTGTGTGCTTAAATAACAAAAAAAAAAAAAAAACACTAGAACCTGACTTTGATATTGATGTATGTTTCCATTATAATACATCATAGAGATACGAATTTCTGAAAAATGTTCATACAACTTTAGTTACAATGTGTGTGACGGACGATACGGAGTCAGGCTGATAAGTCCATATTATTTATTCATTTACTGTTTTTTCTTTCTAACTGTGGTGGATTTTGTGGTCTTAAATTTTAAAACTTTTTATATATGCCTCGTAGTTAAATTTCCAGCAGCACACATATGGAAAGTTGATGTTTTTATTATAATATTTGTTGTCTTATTTTTTTGTACGTTCTTGTTATTTTGTTCATTCTATTCAATCTTGTTGTTGTCTACAAGATATTGTTAGTTTTTGTTTACTGTATTTTATTCTTCTCCTTAAATACCTAGATAAACTTTAAAGTTATTGTTAAATGTATTTTACCTGCAACATTTGTGTTTCTTCTTTATACCTACAATTCAATGTTGTATACTTTTTCCTGATTGTTGCGCAAAATTTAAAATTCTCTTTTTTAGGTCTTACTGCATGCATGACATACCTTTAATTCTTTATGAAAATAAATCCAAACAAAAAAATAGAAAGAAAAAAGAAAAGGATTTAAGTCTTTTTTCGTTTGTGTATATTTTGTCGTCAGCTTATTCTTATTTAAAGTAGTATACGTCGGTTTCATTTTCTCTCTCTTTAAATTTTCACATATTTAAGTTAGATTTAGTACTTGACAAAAGGAATACGAGTTTTTGCTCAGAGACGGTAGTTTATTTAAAATGTATGATGTTGTTGTACCTTTTTTGAGCAGTGTATTTTTCCATAGTTTTAGGTTTTTTTCCATGCTGTAGTTTAAGTCTGAAATTTAAGCGCTCTTGACAGCCAGACAGTAAATGACTAAAACTATACAAAGGCAAATATACATATTTATATGTATATGTAGTTTTTAATAAGACTGGTGAATTATTTCTTATTATTAGTTTTGTGGAGTTGGTGTTTAAAGATTTCAAGTTTATTGTTATTTAAATTTAATATTTTTTTTGTGAACCAAAGTAGTTATTAAGAATAATGAAGGTAAAACACATGTACTTTTTGTGAGCGGTGATTTTACGGAATATTTCTAAATAATCTCCATCATTATTGTGAATATATTCAAAGGTTTTTCACATCAATTCAAAAATTATATTGATTATACACCCTATAGCTTTAAGATTTATAAAATTAGGGTCAATTCTATATCTCATACATGCAAACGATACTGCAATGTTATGTTGCTAACAAGATCAGTATCACTAACCATCTCATGCCCGAATTAACATGGTTGTGGCTAAAATTTTTAAAGTAGATATACACACAGCTTCAAAAGTGTGTAAGCACCAGTGAATTTTTTGATTTTTTTAAGATTATGAAAAGCATTATAGTTCAATTTGAATTTTTTTCTTCATAACCGAATCTATTATTCAAACAAATATCCAACAAAACGAAACTTTTAAATTTCAATCGATGGATAGATTTTAGGATTTTCATTGTCTTAAAAAAATCAAATAATTTGTTGTGTTTACTCACTTTTGAGGCTCATAGTATAAGATAGAGTTAACCTCAACATCAACTGACACAAATTTTAATGTCCTAGGTGTCCTGGTTCAAGAGCAACGGGATGTTGCGTGTAGGCAATATTGGATAATAATATTAAAAATTTAAATACAAGTTTTTAAATGCCATTATTTCAATTTATGATGGTAAAATACAAAACAATATTTTTTGAGGATTGGAGCACAAGTGCACATTGAATTTGCTGCATTTACAGCTACCAAATCGTACGGATTTTGCAGGCTCTGCAACATATGTTCTTTATAGTGGTATGATTTAGAACCCATAGAAGGAACTGGTGATGACTGAGTCGATGGAGAAGATGATGAAATTCCTGAATTCATTTTAAAAAGGAGTGATAGTGGGAGACCTTTTTTTTTTGTGACAACTGTAGTTTGACTTGCGTTGAAAATTTCGGTAGCAACAACCAATTGGAAATTTATGAGCGGAATGTGCTTCAATTCGCCGTCTGTATATGTGATCTCTCTGCGGCACAACAACCAACTCAACCCCTCGCATGTGCTTGTTGTAGCATTCTACTATACCTGGACGAGGTATAGTATAACTTCTTCTTTTCGCAGCACCATCTCTTGCATTCACTCATGGGGTTCTTACCTACATAGTTTGAAACCAGTTGTAAACACCAACGACAAGCAATGAAGTTATGCGTTGCGTCATAGAATCTGTCCATGTCATTGTCAATATTATAGTCACTGTCATAGTCAATGTCATAGTCAATGTCATAGTCAATGTCATAGTCAATGTCATAGTCAATGTCATAGTCAATGTCATAGTCAATGTCATAGTCAATGTCATAGTCAATGTCATAGCCAATGTCATAATCAATGTCATAGTCAATGTCATAGTCAATGTCATAGTCAATGTCATAGTCAATGTCATAGTCAATGTCATAGTCAATGTCATAGTCAATGTCATAGTCAATGTCATAGCCAATGTCATAATCAATGTCATAGTCAATGTCATAGTCATTGTCATAGTCATTGTCATAATCAATGTCATAGTCAATGTGATAATCAATGTGATAATCAATGTCATAGTCAATGTCATAGTCAATGTCATAGTCAATGTCATATTCAATGTCATAGTCAATGTCATAGTCATTGTCATAGTCAATGTTATAATCATTGTCATAGTCAATGTCATAGCCAATGTCATAGTCAATGTCAGAGTCATTGTCATAGTCAATGTCATAGTCAATGTCAATGCCATTGTCATAGTTGCAGTCATGTTCAGAGTATGAGTCATAGTCATAGTTACTGCCATATTCATTGACATTGTCGTAGTCATTGTTAAAGTCATAATTGTCATTTTTCATAAACATTGTGTAGTTATTATGAATTTTGTAAAAGTGACAATATTATAACATAGTCATAGTATTGGTAACATAGTCATAATATTGATCATAGTCAGTTCCGTAGTCATAATCAAAGTTATTGCCATAGTCATTCTTATAGTTCTCTCATAGTTATTGTCATTATCGTTGTCTTTATCATTATTATTGTATCATTATTGTTGTCATACACATTATTGTTGTCATACACAAAGTCCATGTATTTGAAGTTGTTTATTGCAATAATCTTTTTAAACATTGCCAGAAATTTCTAAAATAAATTACAACTTTATATTTAAATTTATTGTAAATACATACACTTTCAATACTAACAAGTTAACGTCATAATCATTGTATAATATTATGTGTTTACAATCTCTAAAACTTTATTTACAATAGCTTTAAAAAATCATCACAGTCATTATCGTCAAACGCGTTGTACGACCAGGTTAAGCTTTCAAGCCAAATTTATGGCCAATTTACAATCAAATTATATTTGAATTAATAAAAGTTATTGACAACCTATTTGAAGCTACAATTTAATACTATTATTACTTGTGTTAAATATAAAAAAATAACAATAAACTATTTGAGAGTTTGTTAATATTAATGATAATTTTATTATCAGCATTTGTGGGCTTCACTAAAAGCTGCTGCAACCTTTATTAACTGTTGCATTCTATTCATATGTTTTCCCTTTAAGCCACAAATGCGGGAAAATTTAACAAAAACGCACCATAAAAGCCTGCTTCTTAAGTGTGTGTTAGAGCTCATCTTTATCTTCTTTGTTCTTGAATATATTTTATGTTTTATCGCCTTTGCATATTTAAAGTTTTTTTTTTTTTTTGCTAAACTGTTAATGATGTTTTGCAGTGCAGTGGGTTCTTGTTATTGCCAGTCTTTAAAAATAAATAAAGTGCAATCTTTCAAAACTTTAAAAAGAAAAAAATAAATAAATAAATTGTTAATCGAATTGTGTGTTGCGGTTATTAGAAAGGAAATGAACTACATAACTTTTGAGATACATACTTTGTTTTAAAGTCTAGGGAGCTTTTTACTAATTCTTTAAATAACCTGACGGTATTTTAGCAGGAAATTCTTCAATAAAAAAAATTACTAATTTTGGAATTTTACGACCATAAATAAATAAAATAAGTGTAATCTTGATTATGGCTTGAATATGATGTTGTCTACAAATTGTAATTAAACTTAACAAATTCTTTGGATAATCATAAAGGCTATGGCTATGAGAACGAATTTAATTATGACCTTGATGTGGCTTGGAGTTTTTCTAATATAATGTCTTAGTTTATATAACTTTGATTTGACGAAGAAGTAAAATGACTATGATTGTCAACTTTAGCCAGGTGTATTCAAGTGAAAATAATCGACACAATTTTACTCTCACTGTAGCAGAGCTAAAGGTGTTTTTATGGGATACTTATTCTTTCAGGTTACCACAAATTGCCAACAGAAAGCATGTATTGGTCACTTGATGAAGATATTGGAGTTGAAGTAGCATTAAAAGCAATGTCCAGAAATAGGTTGGCAGAAATAAAACGAAATTTACATCTTGTTGACAACAATGATACTGCGACCACAACTGACAAAATGTTTAAAGTAAGAAAGCTTTCAGATCTTCTTCAAAAAAAAAAAAAAAAAAAAATCAACCAGTGGAACGTTTTTCATGCACATATTTCCATCGATGAATCCATGGTAAAGTACTTCGGTCATCATTCGGCAAAGCAGTTTATTCGGGGTAAACCTGTGCGCTTTGGCTACAACAATTAGATTGCAGCAAGCTCCTGTGGATATTGCTATGCCTCTGACATTTATTGTGGCAAATCGAGTAGTAATTCTATTGAACCATTAGGTACCAAGGTTGTTAAAACGCTGCTGAACAAATTGGACACAAACCCTACCAACCATAAAATATTTAATTTTTTTTACCAGTTATGATCTTCTTCGCGACTTACGAGATTTGAGATATCGCGCTATGGGAACTATACGTGAAAATCGAACAAAGAAATGCCCTCTTTCAACAGTAAAAGAGATGATGAAGAAGTACAGAAGTGAGTTTGATTTCAGATTCGATAAAAATAATAAGATACTGCTTGTCCGCTGGAAGGACAACAGTATTTGCACAATGGCAACAAATCATGACTCATTTGATCCGGCAGGAACCATCAGAAGATGGAACTGAGAAAAAAAGCAAAAGACTGACATGAAAATTCCATATCTATTTCAAAAATATAATAAGGGCATGGGGGGAGTTGATGAGATGGACCAGTCTATTTCAGTTTATAGAATCGGTATACATGGAAAAAAATGTTGGTGGGTTTTATTCACATATATGATTGATATGGCTAAATTAAATGCATGGCGGTTACATGTAGCATCATCAAGCATTGATGGTTTACGATTAGACGGAACTGATCACGTGCCCGATCAGTTCCACAACAAATGTTGTTGGAGATGCAAAAAACAGTTTGCATTGAAAAATGTTGTTTTAAAAATTTTCACACATATGTGACCATTGTGCCAATTTGGGTACACCCCTTTAATTTCCAAAAAAATATATTTTTTTCATTTTTTTTTGTTTTTTTTTTTGTTTACATGTAATGAATTTAATAATAAAACAAAAAATATTTGAATTTTTTTCCGGTGGTTTTTGTTTGGGCTTAAATGGGTTAAATGTTGAGTGTGACTTTGACTATGATTTGGAATATTACAATTACTTTATTTATTGTTTTTGAAAATTTAAGATATGACAATAAGAGTAATAATAATTTTTTTACAAGAAGCAATTGTACAAAAATGAAGAAGGACATCATCTATCTAAGGACGGCCTAAGTATACAACTACATTCGGCAGAAGAGTACTCATGTGAGTATAAAAAAAAAACTTAAGTAAAATAAACAAAATTCCATATGCTACCTTAAGATAGAAGACGCAAACTGCAGCAAACTATTACGATAATATGCCAGCAAAAAAGCTGAAATAAAAAAAAAAAACAGTTTAAATTATTTTACTATTCTAGGAACAAAATAAAAACCAACGTAAGACAATCCACAATTTTAGTGTTTGGTGTGATGCTTTAGGCAAATATTGGTCTAACAGTCTAAACAAAATGGGTAAAAATGGCAAGTACAAAGTCGATTTTGACTAGCAACTGAAAAGAAAAACATCTAAAAAATTGATACGAACACTGCTGTAGTTTCAAAATTTTTTTCTTTTGCTTTTCCTAGCTAAAGTAGTTTAAATGTGTATTAAAGATTAAGAGATTGCAGGCAAGGACGGATTGTTAAAAGCTGCTTACCTTTGGCAAACAGCCAAACCGCCAGCCAATACTTGCAGTTTACATTTACACAGCCATACGAGTATTTGTGGCTGCATTTGCTGCCAGCAAGCAGCTTTAGCTTTATAAGCTGTTCTTTGTATGAGAATAAAAAACCAAAATAATATTTAAACAAAATAGATCACTAGGCGGTGAAATAATAAAATATTAAATGGGTAGAAAAATTACTAAATGCAAAAAGTATAAAAATAAATAAAATATCGGAAATCTTGGAAGTAGGTTGGGCCACAATGAAACAGTTAAAAAAAATAGTTTTTTCTATGGTGAAGATTTTGAAACGATTTTGTGGGAAATGGCTGAAGATTAATATAACAATGATTGCGATATTGGCTATAACAATGATTCATTCATATTTTGGCAATGCATATGGCCATCCATATGGTTATCAGAGTACCTATGACATGGCAATGAGTATGACAATAACTACAGCCAAGGAAGAAATTATATGGTACATGTGTTTTTTTAAAAATCTCTTGGGTTTTAAAAGTTTATATTTTTTATATTTAGTAGAGAGAAACAAAAAATTAAATTAAAAGATTTTCAGGGTTTGTTTATTTTTATTAAATACTTTTTACTGTTAATTCAAAATCTTATAGGAAATATTTATATGGTACAAAATAAGAATAAATTCGAAACCTAAAACTAATTAAATGTATTCAACTAAAATATAAATTTTAATAATGCGAATTTCCTCCTCGATTTTTAAGGTCCTGTCCTGCTGAAAAGTGAAATTATTTCCATAATTTTCCCCAGCAAATTCAATAAAACACTGTCCAGTAATTCTACGTAATTCTCCGCATTAATTTTATGAGAAATAAAACAATAAGCAACTCTATACCCAAAAGCAACCCAAGTCATCAAATATCCTTCTTGAAAATTGCATGCTATTGTGGTTTGTGTATCGCCGCTTTCTTCCCACCAATAAAATTGGAATCCATCAGCTCCATCAGGGTTGATTTTTTTCATCGCTGAATAAAACATTACGCCACTCTTCTTTCCAAAATTTATACTTTTCAGCGAACGATAATCTGGCTGTCTTGTGTCGAGGAGTCAGTCGTGGTTTGGGAATCATTTTTTGTTGTCACATCTAGAAATTCATTTAGAATTTGTTTAATCCGTATTTTGGTCACATTTAGTCCCAGCTCTGACTTTATTTGGTTACAACTGAAATTATTTGTGATAGCTAGGTGCTTGCATAGGTCATCTTAGATTTCTTAATACGATTTGCTATGGACTTTATTCTGTGCCCATTTTCCCTCAACACCTCAATTTGCGTACGTTCTATCATGGTTTCCACGTGGCATTTTTGCCTAAAATTCAATAATTTTCACACAAAAGAACATTATTTTATTTGCTTATAATAATATCGTTTTGCACTTACACCAAATAATATAGTTTGAGTTGTAAATTGTTAGATAAATCTGTTAAAAATTTTACATGTACCACATAATTATTTCATATGAAAACAACGATATAAAAACAGAATGTCAAATTGTTGTTGGGAGGAGAATTGATGCAGCGTTATAATAAATTGCATTAAAAATTAGTTAAAGTTTTTACTACTACTTAATTATAATAAGTAAAAAGAATTTGTACCATATAATTTCTTCCTTGGCTATATTACTAATAGTATTACAACTAGATAACGAGGGTGGTTCGAAAACTTCTTAGCCTGGCAGAGAAAGAAAATAGTTAGTTTTTCAAAAACATTTTTATTTTTCAATATAATCTCCTGAAACTTCAATACTCTTAGTTCAACCCTTATCTATCAATTCTATCCTTATAGTTTTCCTCAAGGCCTTAAAAAGAGTTGTTTACAACTGTAATTGTATCTTCATTTGCCAGGGAGAGTTTTTTTAAATTTGGTAACAGGTAAAACTCACTGGGAGGTAAATCAGGAGAATAAGAAGAGTGGTCCAGAAACTCGTACATAAATTCGTTGATTTTAGCCATTGTTAAAACAATTTTGTGCGTTGGTGTCTTGATGAAAAATAATTTTTTTGTGTTGTAACCTACGACATTTTGTCGAGTTTTTACATTTAGTTGATCCAAAAAGTTGCAACAGTACTGCAAACTTATTGTTTTACCCTTTTGCAGATAGTCAATCAATAAAATACCTTTGCAGTTTACAAAAACCGTTGCCATAATCTTACCAGCCGATTGAATTGTTTTTGTCTTCTTTTGGGCACTTCCTCCAGCTTCAGTCCATTGCTTGGATTGTTCTTTTGTCTCTGGAGTATAGTGCTGGATCCATGTCTTATCAACTGTTATGAAACGATGCTTAAAATCTAATTTATTTTTCTTAAAACGATCCAAACAAGCTTGAGACCATTTCATTCTTATGCGGTTTTGGTCGACTGTTAACAAATGCGGCAACCATCTTGCAGAAAGCTTTTTCATCTGTAGTTCTTTATGCAAAATTAAATTGACTCGATCATTTGAGATGCCCATTATATTTGCCATTTAACGCACTTTTATTCGTTGCTCATTTAATACCATATCATGCACTTTGGCTACAATTTCTGTTGTTGCTGCTGTTTTTGGACGTCCACTACGTGGTTTGTCCTCAATTCTTGTACGACCACGTTTAAATTCATCAACCCAATTTTTTACTGTTGCATATGAAGGAGAACTCTCACCTAGCACATTCACCATATCATTATGAATTTCTTGTCCCGATGAACCTTTTTTATTTAAATATTTAATGACACCACGAATTTCTAATTTTTCCGTTGTAAAAAAATCGCGGATGCGTCTTTTTTGAACAGTTGCCAAATCGAAAAGAAAATAAACATGTGTTCATAGCACACAGATGGAAGTTTTCAAAACTCTTAACTTTTTTTCGTTTATGTTGAGCTTTCTGTTCTAGGCTAAGAAGTTTCCGACCCGTCCATGTTTTAGGCCTATGCGAAATTTCCAAACTATTTATTTCTAGCTCACTTTGCACACTGCACTTCTTGTTAAAATTTATCAAAAATCTTCTCTGTCTCTCTAAGTCAATAAATAATGAAAAGTTTAAATTTTCAAAATTACCAAAGTAATTTATTAATTTTATGGAGAACATCCTTGGATTTCTTTGCTCTAGTGAAATTAAATATTAACCTTTTAGCCTCTCAATCGGGTTTAACAAAACCCCCTAAACAAAGATACAATATTTATGTCTTTAACCCTTTCATTAACCTCCTGTAAAGATTTCTTGTTCTGAAGCTGAACTGCTAAATAGACATACAACTTTTAACACTTTATTGAATAAATAAAAAAAAAATAACGAAAGAAAGAAAATAAAAGTAAATTGTTGGTGGGGGTCAACATCTCTCAACTGCCAAGGTAAACAAAAGTAATAAAGCCGAGTAAAAAAAAGTAAAGGTCATGTTAAGATTTTTGTTTGCTCATTAGGAAAATAAAAACATACTAACAACAAATGTGACGACGAGGGGTACAAACAACAAAAAACACCTGACATGTTACATACTCACTTACACTTAACTGAAAACCCCCTACGCTCTCTTTATGCATTCATGGCAAATAAATACAAATGTAATGATGAGTGAGAGTATTTGTAGGAGTAAATAAATGTGTTGTAAACAAATATTAGAAACAACACAAAAGCGGGTCTCCCCAAACAAGTAGTAAGATACGTTAATGTTTGAGAAAATATGTTGGTTTGAAAAAAAAGGTAAACAGCAACAAATTGTTTATGTATGTATGTATGTGAAGAATTTATTATTGTATGATATGTTTTTGTTTGTTACATTTTTCTTGAGAGTAAGAGTAAAAAGTTGAGAATCAGCAAAAATATGTTTCTTTCTATCCTTGCTAATGTTGTTTATGACGTTGCTGCTATTGCTGCTGTTGATGATGTTCGTTTGAAAGCCCCTTTGGCATTGTGAAATATAAATTTGTTTATGTTTTGTTCCTTGGTATAACAGACAGACACTCTTCATTTTGTCTATGTTGGTGGTAAGAGATATGGTGTTGTTACTATTTGTGCTATTGATGTTGTTACTGTTTTGGTGTGCGAAAAAAAGGAAATGAAGCATCTAGTTAGTAAATTTGTATGAGAAAAAAAAACCTATACAATGTATATGTTTATGTTCAAATAATGTTTATGACGAATAAGTAAATTTCTGAGTCAGGCCTAGTAATCTATAAGTGGTGTAATATTTATATTTGAGTGTATGTATGTATATAAATTTGTGTGTTTTTCTTAAACAGTGTCCTCCCAATGAATTATGACCATTAAACGAAGCTAAAAATGTCAAGTGCAATAAGAAAAAATATATATTTGAAAAATTCCTAAATCGCGCAGATTTTCTGCATCATTTTGTGGTTATGTGGTGAAGAAAAATTCAAATCATTGTAAAAAAAATATTGCTGTTACTAAAGAAATACTATTCGTTGTTACTTTGATCATTAAAAGGTTATATCTGTATGTAAACAGAATGATAATTAATATTAATAATACGCTCTAGAAAGTTATTGAAAATAACTTAGAATATACCTAATTCTGTTTTTACGCGGCAGTTGGTCCCGGAAAATTTCGGGTAAAAAAAAACCAAGTAAAAAAAGACATTGATATTATGCAAAATAAGTGATTGATGCCTTATTACTAAAACCTATTGAAATTAGTGAAATCCAGTTAGAGTGCTATATTCGGCTGTGCTGAATCTTTAATACACTCGACCTAAAAGTAATAAGAAATACAGAAACTACACTGGTTATAGGACTAAAATATCCTTAATCTGTGTTTTCTATTCAGTATTAGTGCAAATTTAATTATTATTTTATATATTGTTTGAAAGACAATTTTACAACCAACATAATTTATGTTCAATATTTTAAAATTTTATCTAATTTCGACCATTTATAATTGATGTAGTTACCGATTCTTACTGTAATTTAAAGAGAGTGTCTTATTTTCTCGAGTGTAATTTAACAATTTATAAAGTATAAAATACATTTTTCCTTACCCACCACAAGAAACAGTGTATAAAAAAAGATAAGATATAAAGTGAGGCTTCTTTTGGTTGAATTTGATCTCAATAATATTATTTACAAAATATTTTTGGGCGGCATAGTAGTGGACCAGTTATGGACTAATAGCTTCTAAATCCAGTATCCATTAATGTGGTTTCTACGTATTTGAGGTTTATTTTGGTTGAATTGCATTTCCATTACGTTATTTACAAAAGCTGCGTGGTTCCCTGGTATGCTCGGAATGTACTTAATACGGAAGCTATTGCCAATTATTGACTACCACCTACAAAATCCAGTAGCATAATTGCCGTACAAGCGATATTAGTATGATTTTTGGATTAAAATTTCTGATCTATTTAAAAGTTGGTTAGATATCAGTATTTATTAGGCATTTTTGTGGGTTAAATTGTTTTTTGGAAATAGTTCTTATATGGCAGCTATGACAAATTATGGGCCGATCTTCCTAAATTTTGTAGCAGTGATTTTTATGCGTATAAGAATATTTCACGTCGAATTTCAATATAATATCGGTATATTTAAGATATATAACGTAGATTTCGGAAGTGGACCTTATATGGGGGATATATTCAAATATGGACCGATATTCTCAAAATCCAGCAGTTTTATTTTGGCATGTATTGAAATGATCCGTGTAAAATTTTGGATCGGTACGTTTATTTATAAGAGATTTATGAGTATAAAAGCGATTTTCTGAAGAGGGCTTTATATGGGGGATACGGTCAAATATGAACCGAAATTCATAAAATTCTGCAGAATGATTTTTGCGTATACGTAAATTATACATACAAAGTTTACGCATGTGGTCCTTATATGGAATCTATGACCAATTATGTGTCGACCACTATAAAATTTAGCACAACAATTTATTTACTTATAAGAATTATTTGTGTCGAATTTTAAACTTTTATCATTATTTATACCAGTTTATACGTATTTAAGTGAATTTTGGAAGTGGACTTTATATGAGGCCTATGTTCTAACATGGACGGAATTAAAAACAATTTCGTTTTACGATTTCTTTTTGCATGAAAGTTATTCCTGCTGAATTTTGTATTGATATTCCAATTTTATAGACATTTATGTATAATTGAGCAATATTTCGGGAAGATTTCTGTATGGGAGCTATGAGAAATCATGGACCGATTCATACTATTTTCCGGACATTTTCTTCTTTTATCATAAAAACAACGTGTACAAAATTTCATGGTATTATCTTCAATATATTTCAAAATATTGCAACAAAATGGACAAAAAATATCAAATTTTTATGGAGGTTGTCTCACATATCGGTTCATAACTCTGGTTGGCCTAAACCAATTTTGCAGATTTTAAATAGCAAACTTTTCGAAAGCATGTCTGACAGAATTATTGAAGATTTGGATCCCGAAGATATCTGGGGACTTCAGAAAACTGATTTCAACAGCCAGACAGACAAACGGACATGGCTTGATCGACTCCACTATATATAAGGATCCAGAATATATATACTTTATAGTGTCGGAAAACTGTATTGTGGAAATTACAAACGGAATGACAAACTTATATATACCCTTCTCATGAAGGTGAAGGGTATAAAAAGTTATGCACTCTAAGCTTAAAAGAAATGTAAAAAAAAATAATCACTAGTTTATTTGATTGTATGCACTAAAAGGGAATCCCCTAAATTTGTGTATGAACATATTTCGCAAAAATTATATTTAATTAAAAAAAATTAATGTTTACATTTTCATCTTCTTTTAAGTTGTATATTTCTGTTCTTCAAAAAACATAATTTTCTGTTTTATTACTCCAAATATTTGTAAGAGTTGATAAAATTTTTCATAAATATCTTCTTTATATATATAATTCTACTGTACGTGTGTTGTGACTGAACTCCTCCTAAACGGCTGGACCGATTTGCATAAATTTTTTTGTCTGGGTGGCGCCCCGGGTGGTTTATATTTACAATTCGGTCCAATTGGACAAAGGGGCGTGGTACCTCCCATACAAACCACAGATTAAAAATCTATTATTTCTGCTCCTGATAACGGCATTTGAACAAAATTTGGTACGTCGGTTTGGTATGAATTTTTTAAGTGCTGCTGCAAATATGGGCGGGATTTGATAAAGACGCGTGGCACCTCCCCTACAAATCTTCTATATGTATATAATTCTACTGTACGTGTATATGTCACTGAATAAATTTTTTTGCATGCATTTGGGTGCCACCTTAGATGGTATACATTCACAAACCAGCCCAGCAGATGGCGCTGCAGTCGGTATCTAAGTTATTCAACTACACTGCTCCTTTTCCAAAATGGCACTGGTGGCCTTTCTTATTATAATAGAACGATTGGCATGAAAACTTTCCAATACAAATAAAATTTGAAGGCAAAGCAACGTTTGTCGGGTCAGCTAGTTTCTTATAAAATTTAAAATTTCTTATGGAAATTCTGCTGGTAGTCGTCAATTCTACTGCATGGAATAATGCTTTTTATGCCATTTTTAGACATGTTGGTGCATATTTATAAGTAAGCTCCTTTCTGTCTTATACATTTTTTCAAAACTAACAAAATATTTTTTTCATTACCAAATCTTCCTTTGGTCTTAAAGCATTGGTAAGCTACTGTATTCAAAAAGAAACATACAACCAATCTTGCAAAAATCATTAGCAGACAATAAATTTATTTGTGTGAATTGTATGTATGTATTTTCTTGTACACTGTAAACAGTTTCAACAGCAACAACAATGCAGACGCCCAAACAACATTTTCAAATGTTGCTGTTTTGCCTTGCAGGCATAATTTCATTTACAAGCATCATTTATATTGTGTATATTGTTAGACGTATTAGAATTTGAAATAATTTTATGAAATTATAAAAATATATACACATCGAGCAGAGAGGAAACTTATTAGGCACGGAAATTAAAAAAAAAAAAAAATAAAAGGAAAATTAAACATCATCTGCCATATTTGAGGAAAATCTACAGGCTATTTTGTTAATGACAACTATTTAGATGCCCAGCATTAAAATACAAATTTTAAATTTACAATATGAATATTTTTGAGTACAAATATATTTTGTTGGAGTAATATTTTTTTGATTATGCTAAGATATATGTTTGTAAATGTTGACAAAATGTTACCTTAAGACTATTTAATTTAAATTTACTTTCGAGCTGTAATAACAAAAGAGTTTTGGATGTTTGTTATATATAACTCATAATTAATATTAATCATACGCTCTAGCTGAAAATAAATTTAAATATTTAAACAAATGCTGGAAAATAGTGAATATTTTTTAAATAACTAGTATAATATGATTCAAAATGACAGATAAACAACACTTTAATATATTCCTTTGTAAATGTGCCAAACATTACTTTCAAATGATATTCTTAAATTAGTTTAAAATTATTTTTAATTTTTTTAATAAGCAAAGCAACATGTTTGTTTAACAACTTGAAGTTTTGATAATTAAATTAGTCAATTTAAAAAAAAAAACGCAATTTTTATGTCCCCGCACTTTACATTACTATTTTAGGTAAAAAAAACAAAAAATGTGAGAGTGATTAACGAGGAATATGTAACAAAAAATCGTAATTCTCAAATTTGTATGTTTGTTTTTTTGCTTATTCAGAATGGTGTTTTGTTTCACAAGAAGATATCGAGAGAAAATAAAGCTCGATAAAGCGCGTAATGACGAATATAAAAGAAAGTATAATTGTGGTATATTTTTGCCACAAACTAAATTCGAAAGTGGTAAAAATTAATGAAAATAAAAAAAAACAAAGCCGCTTGTCATTTCATGAAGTTTATACAGATTCATAAAAAGAATACGAATGAAAATTAATAAATTAAATTAAGTTAAGTTATTGTTTTGTGTCAAATATTTACATATGTGTATAAGTTTCTTCAAGAATTACTTCCTTTTTCCCATTTTTGTTAAAGACATCAAAGAATATGTATAAGTTTAGTTTTGCATGAAAATATTTTTTAAAGAATTTTTGTTTATTTTCATTTCCTTTTTATAAAAGAATAAACTTTTTTTCATTAAACTTTTACGTGCAAAAAAATCTCTTGATCGTCACAAAATATCTTGAGCGTCACACTTAGTCTTGTTTTCCTTAAAACGCTTATAATTGCAGTTTTTTTTAAATACATTGTTATAAGCCTATTAATTTGCAAGTAACCGCTAAGTTCAGGTCTTTGTTAACAAAAATTTACATATTTTCATCTTAAAATTTTAAAATAACTAGTCACTTTAAGAAAAAAATTAAAAATCAAGTTGTATCGTGATTTTATGTTTATAATCGAAAAGATGATTTTCGCAAAAGTCAATCTTGAGAAACAAAAGAACATTGTAGTAAGCTTGAATTTCAAATATTTTTGCATTTTTAGCAATTTTTTATACATATTTGGAGTGTGTCGCTCAAGATAGAAATCATAGAAAACCTAACAAAAATCCAAAAATATTGATTTTTTTGAGAGCCTAAAAGTACCGCCGGATGCTTCATCAATTTCTACATAAATTGGCCACTCTTACAGGCGAATTGAAAAAACTTTAAAAATAAGCAAAACAAAAGACGTTGTGTACGTTTTTTTTGAAATTGACCCAAATAGCAATTTATTTAAAATAAGTGATAATTGTTAATAAGCCTATGCTTTCGCAGACAGTATTTGGACAATTTTAAAAATTGCCTACAGTTATTAATTGAATGAACTGAAGCCAAAATAATTAGAAATTTTCTCTAATAGTTATTGAAGATGTTTAACAATACTCGTATATGATTTGCAATGACAGATTAACATTATTTTTTATAGATTCTAATGTATTTATGTATCTCAATTTAGTTTGCTTGAAATTGCTATTTTTGTTATTTGTGCTGCTCATTTGTGTTCTATACATTTAGAGTAATATTTTCTAGATTTTGCTATGAAATCTTTGCAAAGATAAATAAATCTTAACATTATTTAGTTTTTGAATTCGTTGTTGTTCTAATTATTAAAAACTTACTGCTGGTTTTTAAAATAAGTGTTAATAAATATTAATCATACGCTTTAGTGGACAATATTTGAAAATTTTAAAAAGTTGAACAATTATTGAAAATATGATTAACAATGATAGATTAACATTATTATTTTAATACTTCCTTATATACATACTCGTATATGTATATCCTAATGAAATTAGCTTTTTTAATTTTTTTTACTTTAAAAATTTGTTTACATTTTTATCTTGTTTTAAGTTGTACACATCTGTTTTTCAGAAAACATAATTTTCATCATTATTTCTGCAAACATTTGTAAGAGTTTCTCATGTTTCTTTAATTGTTTCTTAAAACATTTTAAATTTCTTACGGCAATTCTGCTGTCATAATAGAGTATAGTAGTAAAAGAAGACACAGAGTGTGGTGTTGAACCCAGACCAGACATTTTTATGACAAACCCAACAAACGAAGCATAGTTAATTATCAACTAGAACACACACAATCAGCTATATATTCATATGTACACGCACGCTTTAGCAAACATAAAATCTTGTTTTTGTAACTAATGTGGCATGCATGTATGTGTGCGGGAACACACATAAATTCATATGTTGGAATATAAAACCTGATAGGAAATTTCATGGAAACTTCTTACAACAACTCAATGACATGTCTTCTGTTCTTTTGTAAAAGTCTAATTGATTTTCTCTTAAATTTGCTAGACTGTCCAAAAGTCTAAAATAATACATTGTCTGGAGTACTGGTTTAAATTGCATTCCAGTAAATCAGTCCAGGACTAATAGTGTCATGTGGTCACTAATAAAATGAAGAAACACACCGCATCAAATGGCGAAATGTGAGGACAAATTTTCCCACGGGATAGTAGCAGAGGGCTAGATGGACCGAAAGGCAGACAGACAGACATAACTATACCTTTGTATAAACATATCTTTTATTAATATTGGGTGTTTCTATATTCTTCTGCATACTTTTGAAATAAAAATAAAAAAAAATGCTACAAACCTAATAAAAGTAATTTATTTTTTTTTTTGTTGCTTTTATTTCCTTAATGTAAAATTAACAACATGTCTGGTAGTGGCCGTATGTGTGTGGAAGGGCTCATATATGTTGTAATATGAGTATTTACTACCAACAATAACAAAAAAAAAACATCATCATCATCATATGAAAATCTCAGCATAAATATTAGTTTTAGTTACTTTTTCCTAAGAAAACTGTTGAACGATCCATAACATCATTAATGGCATATTTGGGTGCGTCGTTGTTTCCACCCTGCAACTTTTTCTTTGTTGGTATCTTTTTAAGCTGTTGCCTTTTAACAACATTAATTGCATTTTGCTCAATTTAATATTGAATTTAATTAGAGAAAATGAATGGAAACATTTTAAGATACTCTTACGGTGTTTATACCACATGTTGCTAAGAAATGAGTACGTGTGTGTTGAGAGACTTTGCGTTAACTGTGAAAAAGATTGTCATATTTAGAAAATAAAATTAATTTCAAAGGTAGTGTTAATTAAAATCACAGGTAAAAGTGTAAACTAGGGTGCTCTATATTAAAGGAGTTATGTTTTCTCCAACACAGAAGCAAAATCATGTAGTAAAGTAAAATAAAGTATTTTCAATTATTTTCTCTAAAGTTATGCTTGTAAAAATGCTAAAATACAATTTTGTAAAATCTTGCAAATTAATATTTATCATTCCTAGAGAGGAATTACTGCCATTTTCAACAAGTCTAATTATTTTTTAACCTAAAATTATATGTCTTTTGAAATGTTTTTTTTCATATTAAAATTATTTTAACTGTCAGTATAAAAACAGAGAGCTGTGCTGAATCTAGAATACGCTCCACCTCAATACAAACTACACTGGTCATAGGACTACAATATCCTTATTCAGTACATCCTCAATAACTTTATCAACAAGAGGATAATAATTATTTTTGTCTAGTTTTAACCTGATAACAATCTTAAAACCAGATTTATACGTATTTAAGTGAATTTTGAAAGTGAACTTTACATGGCGTCTATGGTTTAACATGGACAGAATTAAATAAAATTTGTTTTGCGATTTCTGTTTACATGAAATTTATTTTGCTGAGCCATATTTCGGGAAAAATTTGTATGGAGACTATGAGAAATCATGGACCGATTCTTTTTATCCTTCTGTCGTATAAATAACGTGTATATAATTTCATAATATTAGCTGCAATATATTGTAATATAATAATAAAAAAAATTGTAAAAAATATCATATTTTGATGGAGGTTATTACAGATTTTGGTTCATAACTCTTGTTCTACTATAACGATATTGCTGATTTTCAATACCAAACTTTGCTGATTTTGGTTGTGTCCTTTGGACGTGAAAGTATTTTACAGAGACAGACAGATTAACGGATACAGCTCAATCGAAGTAGAATGCCATAAGGATCGATAATATATATATACTTTGTTGGATCTCAGATAAAATATATATACGCTCTTTCACCACTTGTAGTGGTGAAGGGTATAATAACTAGACTGAGGTAAAATAAAAATAATATAAATGTGAACATGTAATTAAAACATGTAACGAAAAACGGATGTATTTATTATCAGTGACAGATTAACATTCTTTTAGTACTCAGTGCTATATACAGTAGTGTTCATATAATTAAAACATACATCAGAACAGTAACTTATTCCATTTATTTGCTGTTTATAAAAAGCTAACAAAAATTTTGCTTCACTACTTAATTCTAAGCCTGACTGCTTCTATTTGTGCCTCTTAAAACGGGGTCATAAATCAATTAAAATAAGCAGAAAATAAAGAAAATCTTTAATGAAAGTTTTATGGTATACTTTGGATAATGCTGCCTATTAATCTCCAGGGCCAAAACTTTTATTCGTCACTCCAAATTCAAATTTTCTTTTGCAAACTCTAGACATGATTTTATATTCCTTTTCGAAACAAAAAAAAAGATACTTCATAAAGCGTTCGTCTTATTGTTTTAGATCAAACTTCAATTCCATGCTCTGACTGCACTTCAACCTGTATTTGCTTGGAAGTTTTTAATGAATCAGCTTGCGATATACTTTTATTACTTGATCCTATCTTTATTTTGTATTTCACTATTTGGGAGCTTTTGTAGTTATCCCATATCTTTTCCTCTGGAGCAACCAAGCAAATTAGAAATTTGTAATACGGATTTACCAAAAGTTTTTATATTATTAATATGTTTATTTCTTCTTCGGAGCAAGTTGCTGCTGAAAATGTTGAGTTGGAAATGTGCTTATTATGTGTTTACTCCGCAAAACGTATTGCCGCAAAATAACGCATTATTTTACATAATTAATTAATGATAGAGAGATATAACTGAGGAATTAAGAGCGTAAGACAAAAAACAGAAAAGTATTGTGGAAAAGTATCGTAAAAATTGCAAAAGAAACATTAAAAATTTAAAATTGTGTTATATGGCCACTGTATAGCCATAATTAATTTGCTTTTTAATGCCGTTTTTCAAATTTATTTGTTACAAGATATTTTAAAGGTCTTGGATTTTCAAAGGTATTTGCAATAATTTTGTAACTTTATCTGATCTAAAGTTATTTGAATTATAAAAAAACATGTGTCAATTAATATTAATCATACGCAATAGTGATCCGTAATTCAAAATAGAAAAATCTGATTAAATCTTGTTATAGATTAAATAACAAAAAGATATTTTCAATTTACATTATTTTTACCGTAATCGGTTACCAATCTTTTCTTTAAAATACTATTCAGATTGTAGAGTAACTTGAAGACTTAATACTAAAATAAATGTAGGTTTATATCCTTTGCTTTTTTATATTTTTAATAATATTTCTATACGATAATTTTAGAAAATTTTTCTATGAATTTGAAGTTTTAAAGATTTAAAAACGAAATTTGTGGATCTTATAGTTACAATACATATCTGCGACGACACCCTGCGACACACAATAAAATGGAATCAAATCACTGGACAGTTGGCGTCAACATGAAATTATTGCCTACTGAAAATATGTCTTAACCAAAACATGAATTATAATAAAAAAGCACAGTTCTTGTTCTTAAAATTATTCACCCCTATCGTGAATAAAAACTTCACATGAAATTTGTTCTCTTTTCACATTTTTCCTATTTAAATTCAATGTTAAAAAAATAAAAGGGAACAAATTTAATGTGGAATTTTTATTCACGATAGGGGTGATTAGCTCTTCGCTATATCTCCTGAACGTTTTGCATAATTGTGGCTCAATTTGATTGATGCAGCAATGAATTTTCTCCTTCAATACGCGGATGATTGTGGTATTGTTGCCATAAACCTTCGAGTAAAATAATGACATGAAATGGAGTTAAATGACATGATCTAGTGTCCAGTTCCAATTTAGCCCAAGAACTGTCTGGTCTATATTAATTGTATTGTTTCACGATCTGCATGCCCTACAAAAAGAACTCTGTTAACATATCGCGATATCGATCACCAGTAACAATCACTGCTTAGCCAGCCTTATTTTTGTAGAAATATGGTCTAATGATGGGATCTGTAAGAAATTCATGCCAAATATAAAAAATAATATTAAGTAAATTTTGAAGAAAAAAGAAGCCAGCCGGAAATGGCTTAATCGTTTAGGATATTTTGGAATTGAAAAATTAAAATTATTGGCGCCAAAATGCCATTAAATTTTAAATATTCTTCAATAATGAAAACACGTTTTTCTCTCGCTTAAGGCTGTAGTTTTACCAATATTGTTTTTCTTATCCTTACTGTAACAAACACTATTACAAATTCATAGTTATCTATTCAGTTTGTAGTTAAAACTATTAAAAAGTATAACCCCTTTGCATTCATTTCAGTTAATGGCTTAAAATCGTTTGGCACAACTTTTTTATGTTTAAAATATTAAAATTAATATCATGCTCATTGTGTTTTTAAAAATACAAATTAAGTTTTAGTTTATTTAATAGATTTGCTGCTATTAAATTTTAAATGAATACTACGTGTTGATTGCAGTGAGTTTTATATTTAAATTTCTTCAGAAAAATGGTATCAGTTATAATTAACGTGACCACATGGTTTTTATCAAAAAACCGGGATATTAAGAATGAAAAAGCGGGATTTGGAAGAAAATATTATGAAAAAGCGGGATTTTGAAATTATGATATGAAAAGCGGGTGTTTTAAATTAATCGCACATTTATAATTAACTTTTCAACGTTTCTATGTTATTCTAAAAGCATTAATTATAGAACTATCTAAATCAGAATCACTGCTGAATATTTCATTAATGGCAGCCTTTTAACAAAAAATGTTTCACAAAAACTTAAACAAAATAAGCAAAGGAATCGGACATGTAGTGTACAAGTAATTGAAAACAAATTGTACACTATATCCACTGCATATTAATGAATAATTGGTTTGCGATTAAACGAAACATTCGATTTCAAATGGCATTCTTTTAAAACCTTATTATAGGTTTAAGCAAACTAATACATACATAGTTTAAAATCATTCAGATACATGATGGATTTTAAAATAAAATATTTTTTCAAAGCTGTATATTTATATTTCATAGGTTTAAAATACATTAAATTTGTCAATTGCTTGCAACATTGATTTGGAAAAATCTCAATCTTTCAAATAAAAACTTGAAAAAAAAACATTCAAAGCTTTTGATCTGAAGCACTTCCATAAAAGAATAAAATTTAAGAACCAGTTCTAGAATTATTATAAAAGAGAGGCAGGATTTAAAAAATAATATAAAAAACTAAACATTTTCAAAATTCAATAATTATAGAAGATAATTCAGAAACCAGAAACAGTGGGGTAGTATCAATATGTTTTTCAAATATATCTGCCATTTGTAAACGGCTGTTCCTATCGGGACAACATTTTACATGGGCGTAGCCAAGAATTCGATATGTAAATTTAAAATTATTTGTAATTTTTTGTTTTCCATCCGATTTCAAAGATATTTTTATTTTCTGAAAGTCTCCAGCTAGATCTTTAAAAAACATGCATGCGCGTGCACTTATAATTTTTAAATTAGAGAATTACTGGATTTTTGTTGTACTTTTACTTTGACATTCATTGCCAGGAAATAAAGCAAATTAATATTAATAGTTTATATAGTTTCCTATATGCAGGCTTTCAAGGTCATTAATTCAATGTAAATAAAAGATTATTTATTTCATTTCCAATAAAATCCGACGTTTAGTTGGTATTCGTTCCAACTTCTTCAGGGATTGAGTTTTTATTAAAATAATAATTTTTTTCGTCAGTTTAACATCATTTATAATTTATACCACAGTATTTTGTATAGGTGGACAACACAACATAAAAACTTAAAATGTTAAAATAAATGTATATAAACTAAAACTATATCATAGAAAATTTGTATTTTTTTACTTAGTCAAAGTTGTTATTAATTAAATTCAAATGTTAAAAGAATTCAAATATTATCATGGTTTTTAATTTTTAATTTAATATTGCTTTAAAAATTAGCAAAAAAAACAGTAAAAAGCGGGATTTTGGTTTTTGCTTGGTTTCAAAAAACGGGATAATCTCACCAAAAGCGGAATGTATGGTCACGTTAGTTATAATGGATAACCGGAAGCAATAGAAATAATTTCAACAATATTACTAACTCGAAGCACCATTTCTATAATAACGTAAAAAAAATCGTAAAAAGATCGTAAAGCAAAGAAGATTATGGCGAATTCTGCTTGGAAACTATCAATAAAGCTTCTAAGTGGCCTTTATTATGCTGTCTGACTTATACTGGTAGAATGTTGACTTAATGCAAAATAGCGCAATAATGTTTAATGTTTAAAAGATATTCGAAAATTGTATGTTTAATGCTTAAAATTCTTCAAATTATTAAATCTTTGATTAACCCTAATTAGTTCATACTATTTAAGCATCTTTATATTGTTGGGCCAAACAAATCAAAACTAATTTAATGCAAAGAACAAAAACTGTACACAGCCAACAATTTCATAAACACAGACAATGGGGTCGACCAACATAAAACAAATACGAAACAAATGAGAAAATGCTTTTGTTTTTAATTAAAATTCAAAATGCAATGAATTTTCATTAATTACGCTCAAATCGTTTATAAAAACCAAATTCATAAACATACATACATACACGTGAACACCTTTGTTAGATGCAATTGTGTTTGCCATATGATGTGTTATGTATAAAATCCTATTTTCCTAAAAATGTTGTGCCCCAAAAGCAAGTGGCTACTAAGCTGTCTGTAAGCATATAAACGAATGAATGAATCAACAACTGAAAATGGTGTCTACACAGTGGCATGAAATTGCTTAATTTTCAATAAAGAAACATTTAATAGATATCTGCTGCCTAATACATTTATAGAAGAATTATTTTATGTTGTTATATCTTGTTAACATATTTGTGCTGCATATCTGCTGCAATTCTTCAGCCATTTAACTTTTTTCTCTCTAGTGTGTGTATTTAATATTAATTTTGACATTCTTCATCAAATTTCATAATAACTTTAGTTCAAATTTAACTATCAAATAATGCATTACATTTATGGAAAGCTAAAACTAATTATGTATATTTTTGACGCAAGAAATCTGGCGCTATACAAATTTGCTGGTGAGTCAAAAATTAAACAAATTATTGCTTAAAATTTATTTTCATAACTTATATTTTGATATTAACATATGTCCATAAAACTGTCCCTAGCTAAGAAAACCTAAGCTCTTTGATCTAAATTTAGAAAATTAGTTTATTAAGATGTGAAATACAATTTTCAATTTTCTACTTTTTTAGCTCTAGTGCGTATGATTAATATTAATATTATTAGGTTCGTCGAAATATTAGCGAAGACCTTTAGTGTAAAGTATGCTACCAAAAAATGTGTTACATTTATGGAAAGTTAAATCTTTAGACTTTCTGCTACATTTACGTTCTTTAGCTGCTGCTCTATAAATACTATTGTTTTATAAAATGGTTTGTCTACACACAATTTTCTAAGCGTTGCTTTAAATTACATTTTGGAAATCATGGCGTTCAAGCAAGTGATTGTTTGCGTTGTAACAGCTGATTCTTGCGTTGTTGTTTGAAATTGTGTATTTTGTAAAACGCAACGCTGAATTTTATATTACTTGTGTTGCCAAATTTAACGTCTCCATTTGCTTGGCGCTAGTTTTAAAAGTTGAATTAAAATATTATTAAAAAACAAAATTATTCCATTAATTTCATATTTTATATGATCTTTATTAATACGATGTAAGAAAATATCCAAACATATTCATTTGGTTTAAAATACTAGTTACATTTTTTTTAGGCCGAAAAACGAAGCCACAACAGCAGCTCAATTTGAATTGTTAAAAATTGAAACGGAAAAGCATCCAAATGTGGCTCGTGGAATGCCCAATTTCTCTAATTTCGTCTTTAGCCGTAAGTTTAAACTTTATTTATTTTGGACAAAGCAACTGTTCCATAGCTGAAAACATTCATTAATGACGTCACTAACCTTGGACTGTGAAAGATACCTGATACCTTTCCGTTGCCCAGAACTTTATTGGTGTTGCAAGTTTTCCTTCTTTTGAAATAGCTGTCACACGATTAGGTACCTTTAGAAAGGAACTCACGTTATATATATGAAAGCGACTTATTGTTCATTTGGAAGTTCATCTAAATTTTTTAAAAAGTAAATGAAAACTATTGTAAATCTCCACAGTATTGTTTTACTTACTTATTATTCATTAAATTCATGAGGTTGATAGTTGAGCACAATCGAGTTTTTTCAATAGATATGTCTAGGACGCTTGAAGAGTCTTCATCGTCCGAGGAAGAAAACATATCCACAAGTGCAAGCATTTTTTTTTTAGCTTTAAAAGATTTTTTCTTTACAATTTCAAATATTTTCTGGATAAATAACCAAACAAAATTATTGAACAGCGTTAGGTTTGTGTCATTGCCAATGGAAAATAAGTGTAGCTTTATGTAAATTTTTATTTTAAATTTCAGTATCAACATTTACAATGGTAACATTAACCACACAATGATTTGACAGCATTGTAACAACGTAATATTTCTGCGTTCACTAAACGCAATGACGCAGTGATTTACAAAATTTCATATATTTGGTGATTCGTTCGCAAAAGCGTAGGTCATGCGTTAAACGCAAATGATTTACAAAATTAGGGCCTAATTAAAAATGGCTCTATTGCGAAGTAGATGTCTTTGATCATAAGTCTTTGAGGAAGTTTAGAATTCTAACATACAGAAAAGAGCTTAAAAATTAATATCTATAAATAATATGTATTAAGCCCTGAAATGCCCTAAGTTTCTGAATATTTTCTTATTTATTTTGTAGCTTTACGTTTGTATCACCCTGTTATATGCAACCGATAAATATAAGGGAAAAAACAATATTTCAAACATATTACACTCAATATGAGCGTAGTAGTTGGTTTACGTAGTAGTGGTTGTAAATGTTGTTGTAGTATTAGTTCGGCATGGCGTTCTTGTTGTGGTCCTTTATTTGTATGTATAGGTGTATAAATGACGTTTTTGTGGCGTCTGTACTGGCATGACACAGCGTGTCAACAATTCAATTAACGTGCTGTTGTTCCGTTTCAATCTCTACTCTATACGGTAAAAATGTTTTTACTGCACATGCTGTCAAAGCTGATGTGTCTACTACTGCTACCGATGCTGCGATGCTGCTGCTGCTCATGGTGATGGCGATGATTTTGTGGCATGTTGTGTTGTATTGTTTTAAGCCTGTAAAACACAGACATTTTTCTGTTAAAATTTGTATTATATTCACATCACCAGCCATTGTCTCGTTGTGTCTGTTATTTTTATTATTATTATTCTTGCAAATTTGTTTAGTAATGCACTCTTCATTTGTTTGGCTGCAAATATGTTTTGTTATATCATTTTTTATACCCTTCACCACCATAAGTGTTCACCATATAAGTTTGTCATTCTGTGTGTAAAACTGAGAAATACTCATCTGGTATCCAACAAAGTCTATATATTCTTGGTCCCTTCGAAATTCTAAGTCGATTAAGCCATGTCCGGCTGTCTGTTGAAATCAGTTTTCTGATTTCCCCAGATATGTTCGGGATCCAAATCTTCAATAATTCTGTCAGACATGCTTTCGAGAAGTTTGCTATTTAAAATCTGCAAAATTGGTTTAGGCCAACCAGAGTTATGGACCGATATGTGAGACAACCCCCATAAAAATTTGATATTTTTTGTCCATTTTATTGCAATATTTTGAAATATATTGAAGATAATACCATGAAATTTTGTATACGTTGTTTTTATGATAAGAAGAAGTAAGTGTGAGGAAAACACTAAGAATAGGTAAATGATTTCTCATAGCCCCCATACAAAAATCTTCGCGAAATATTGCTCAATTATACATAAATGTCTATAAAAATGGATTATCATCACAAAATTTAGCAGGGATGAATTTCGTGGAAAAAGAAATCGCAAAACGAAATTTTTTTTAGTTCGGTCCCTGCTTGACCATAGACCCCATATAAAGTCCACTTCCAAAATTCACTTAAATACGTATAAAACTGACATAAATAATGTTAAATGGCTATAATTTGACATTAATATTCTTTATAGGTAAAAAGATTGTTGTACTAAATTTTATGGTGGTCGGCCCATAATTGGTCATAGCTCTCATATAAGGACCACATCCGAAGAATATATATCGTATAAATATCGGTACCGACTTAAAACTTTGCACATATCATTTGCACATATACAAAAATCATCCCACAAAATATCTCCCATATAAAGACCTCTTCCGAAAATCACTTCAAAACTCATAAATCTCTTATAAATAACGGTACCGATCCAAAATTTTACACGGATCATTTACATTCATGCCAAAATCAAACTGCTGGATTTTGAGAATATCGGTCCATATTTGACTATATACCCCATATAAGGTCCACTTCCGTAAATATACCGATATTATGTTGAAATTAGACGTGAAATATCCTCATACGCATTAAATTCACTGTTCCAAAATTTAAGAAGATCGGCTCATATTTTGTCATAGCTGTCATATAAGAACCATTTCCAAAAAATCAATTTAACCCACAAAAATGTCTTAAAAGTATCGATATGGAACCAACTTTTATATAGATCAGAAATTTTAATCCAGAAATGATATTAGTATCGGCTATACGGCAATTAGCATATGGATTTTGTAGCTCTCAACCAACCGTAAACTCTTGTTAATAACGTTATTGAGATGAAATTCAACCAATATAATCCTAAAATACATAGAAATCTCATTAGTGGATACTGGATTTAGCAGCTATCAGTCCATAACTGGTCCACTTTTACTATGCCACCCATAAATCTTTTGTAAATAATGTTATCGAGATCAAATCTAAATAAAAAAGCCTCATTTAACATCTTATCCTTTTTTATACTCTGTTTCTTAACTTGTTGGAAAAATGTGCTTTTAATTTTATAAATTGTTAAATTATACTCAATTTTATTATTAGAATCAAACAAACTCTGTAAATTATGGTAAGAATTGGTAACTAAATCAATTAAAAATGGTGAAAATTAGACAAAATTTCAAAATATTTAACATAAATTATGTTGGTCGTAAAATTGTCTTGCAAACAATATATAAAATACTAATAAAGTTTGCACTAGAACTGAACAGAAAATACAGAATAAGAATATTCTAGTCCTATAACCAGTGTAGTTTTTCTATTTCTTATTACGTTTAGGTGGAGGGTATTAAAAATTCGGCTTAGTCGAGTAACTAACTTGTTTTTGTTTGTTCGTTCATCACATCATCAGCATTATTATTGTTTTTATGCTCTTTAGAGATGTTTTCAAATTTTTCTGTTTTAATGAGAAATTAATTGTGATAATGTGTCTTGCTGCTGCCAATCGTGCTTATGATATATAAAATGCATTTTTTTTGTTGCATGCATGTGTGCATTAGTTTGCTGGTTTTTTTTTTTTGTGTTTTAAGTCTCGCCTATAACATGTGTTGAAGTATTTGCTGTGAATGAGAGTATGAAATGAATATTAAATTTCGTTATGTCATTAATGTATTGTTAATTGCTTTGCTTGTTTTTGTATCATTCTGACGGTCTGAATGTATATTTTATGCCATCTTTAGAGCAGCTTTCTTTTTTATTGTTGTTTTCTGTAGTAAAACATAAATGGCAGCTTATTGCTGTAATGACAAATTGTCGATGTTATTTGTTCAACGCCTTGAAACATTTACTCGTGCAGTATAACTTACACCCAGTAATATGAGAAATATTATGGCTTTAAGCTTACTTTTTTCATACGCTTTAAAGTATGATTGATATTAATTGTGAGGATATTTCAACTAGTAACAGTTTTATCATAGGTATGAATAAAATTTAAATAGTTTTGTAAGCTACAAGTTTATACAGTAAAACTGTAAAAATAAATATATATTCCTGCCTAAAATGCATGAAATTTAAATATTTTGCTCAAATAACTGACTTCTTAAAAGAAAATTTCTAAGTTCTAATACACATTATTAATAATGTTCTACTATTAATTAAACTTTTATTCTACATTTACAAATATTTAAGGAATTTTAGTTTCATTCCGATATAAAAATTTTAGTGCGTATCATTAATATTAATTACCATTTTAAATATCATCATTAGCAAATAAATTTAAATCAAAATAAGCTCCAGTTTTGTTCTTATTCAGTGTAATTCAACTATCATCATCATCTTTTTTAAATATTTAGTTTGCCTATAACTTCGTACAGCTAAATTTTTTCTATTACCTTTTATAAATTGAAATATTTGCTACTAAAACTCGACCTTATGTTTGTATTACTGTTTCCGTTTTCACAACTGCCAACATCCGCTTTGTAATGAACTGTCCCTAGTTAAAGTTTTCATATATTATACTGCAAATTATCATTTCCTAAACAAATAAAAGCAGCAAAAAACAGAAACTTATGAGCCAAATGTATGTAATAGTATGAAGTATGTAAAAGTATAGGCATAAAAATAAAAATCGAACTTTTATTATTATTAAAAGTTTTACCTTTAATGCAATTTCACTTTTTCTATTTTGTTGAGTTACAATTTGATTCCATTCCATTTCATTGTTTTCTATTTTTTTTTTTTGCTATTCTATGGAAATAAGTCCTATTTAAAAGGCAGGGCAGTAACTATATAGTGGGTTTATGTCTCTATTTGATTGCATTTGTGCTGTTATTAGCCTAAAGGACTTTGTTTTTCCAGTTTATTTTTTGTCTTCTCTGTTTTCGTTATAAACAAACCTTAACTTTTGTCGTTATTGTTTTTTTGCTTTTGTTTTGGAAAAAGTCATTGTTTTAAACTTGACCATGTTGTTACAATGGCTCGTATTTTGATTACATACTCGTACACCCGCTTGTTGCATTTAAGTCCTTAATTCAACTGACTCTTCCCCCTCAACACTTCGGCCTGTGATAAAATACTGTTCAATTTGAATTGTTTGTTTTTTCATTTCCATTCCATTTTTCAACGATTTGTTGCAATATGTAGACTGTCTCTCATGTGTCCATATTTTAACCACAGTGCTGTAGCATGCAACAATGGCAGCAACAATATAACTTTGTTATTATGTGGAGGTAGTTTTTGTTGCAGTTGTTGTTGTAATTTCCAATTCTGTGTTTTACTGTTACCAATATTTGCTGGCTGTTGTATGTGGGAGTGTGTGTGTGGCTGTGTTCATTTTCATTTTCAATCATTGTTTGTATGACCAGAGCTTTTGACCGAAAGGTTTTCCACACTTCTCTACCTGGTTGAGTCAGGAGTTTTTTTTTGTGTTACATTTGTTTTGTTTCCGTTGCCCTACTTTATAAAACTAATAGATTCGGCTGTGGCTGCACAATGATGTCGATTTATATTAATTCTTATGGGGCCTTAGTCATTATTTGCAATTACAGTAAGCAACTGGACTATTTGGATTTTTCTGTTGTTGCAGCGAAAATTATTAAAAATGTCTACATTAACTACTGAATGTTTCTTACTGAATGATTCAGAATTATTTCTATGATCTCCAAAATTGTTTTTTTTTTTGTTTTTTCGAAACTTAATGAAAAATTTAATTTTAGTTTCACTAGTAGTCCAAGACCACGCATTTGCCTTATTTATATAGAATCCTTGATTTCTGTTCATCCCAGCTTTCAAAATTTATAGCTCATACCTGCAATTCGTTCTTGACCATTGACTCTAACTGTTACTCTCACACCACGCATTCAATTTGAGCAACTTGTTCAAATGAAAATGTTTTGTAACATTGTTTCAAGGACCATAGTCGTACACCGTACTACACTCTGGATATTCCAGACAAATTCAAGTGTGCTTGTCTGTAGTTGGCCTGAGTTGGCAGGCAAAAAAATAAAAATAACAGTAAAAATAACGGCATACAAGTTGTGTTTATAGGCTTGGCCTTCATTTTGTTTTTCTACAGTTGTTGTTCTTGTTTTCATACTCTTTATAATTGTATTTGTTGCTCGATTGTTGTTCGTATTTTTTGTTGTAGCTTTTTCGTTTTCATTTATTTTGAATTTTGCATTGTTGTATTTCACTGAGGAGTGCTATTTGTTTGTTTCATTTGCCTGAATATGTGGTAAATTTAATTTGCTATAAATGAATTTTTTAAGCCATTGTTTTTAAAAACAGGGATTTTCAAATCTATCGTTGTTAAAAGCACAGAAAAAAAAAGAAATTGAAAATAGCAAAAACCTGGTTGCTCCAAAAAAATGTTTGGGTATTAATTTTGTTTACAGCAAAAGAATGATAAATATATTCATACATACATACATGGTGCAACTATACAAGGTGAGTGCATAATCGACAACAAATACAACACAAAACAGAAACAACAGGCATTTTGTTTGTGTAAAACAATGTACTACTGTCAAAAATACTTGAAAAAGTATTACTTTTGACATAAGTAAATTGTAAACAAAGTCAGTCAGCTGGGCTACTGTACTCACCTTGTATATTTGCACCATGCATACATATTTCCATTTCATAAAAATAAATTTAAAGGATTTTGTTTTATGTCATTGTTTTTTTTTTTTTTTGGGCCTGCCAAGATTTTTTTTTCATAGTAAACAATGGATATATTGAGGCTTTTGAAATAATATTTTCTTTTAATTTGTCGTAATTATCAAAATATCATATTTGTTTGTAAAATATTTGCATAAATTAATGAAATTATGACAATATCTTCTGTGACAGTGTAGGCGTATTATTAATATTAATTATGGCAGTTTAATAAACATTCTGATATAATATAGTAATTGCTAAAGTTATCAATCAACTAAATAAAATGTTATTGAAATATTGAAATTACCTATCAAAGTTATTTAATAAAGTTTGTAGATAAAAATTAAATTTATGGGGACATAATGAAAATGGCTTATAAATAAATTTATTTGAAATAATTATTTTAAGATAGATATTTATTGCTCTCTTATATTTGAAATTTTACTTAATAACTTTTGATATACATACATGTTTATATTCTTCATTAATTATTTTCGTTTCGTGTCTCTTCGTCCGCTTACTTGTTTAGTTCCACTTAAGTATTAGTTAAATATTAAACCGTATAAACAATTAGTATAAAAAAAGCTCGTAGTGCAGCTCAGAATGATCCAATACATAAGACTCTATTATTATTTCGTATCTATTTAAAATGTATTTTTAAAGGTTGCTGATTTGCTGGCACATTCACACTCTTATTCGAAATTTTTGAATATAACATTTTGCATAAATATGTCTGAATTTCTTTGTTCAATGCACAGGTATTTTAAATAACCCCATCAAAAGAAAACCAAAGGTGTTGAATTTCACAATCTAATAGGTATAGTTCACCGTCTTGTTGACATGTAATTTCCACTACTAAGATTTAATTTAGTCAGAACTGCCAAAGGCGGAATAGCTTACTAAGGAAATGTCTGATAAGAGTTGTTAATCGATGTACCAATTCAAACAAAATTGAAAAATATTGACGAAAAAACTTAATTTAATATTCTTAATTTAATGTTATTTGAAGTGACACTTCAAACTTCTGGAAGTAAATAGCTAATGCTTCAGTTGTATCTTTGATCCACAGACATATCGCTAGATTTGATTCAAATTTATCGTCATTTCGACGATTTTTGGATTCAAAAATAGCAAAGAGGCGATATGACGATTTTTTCTATGATCACTTATATTTTCTGATTTTCTGAATTATTAAAATTTACCGCCATTAGTTCTTTTATTAATGTTTGTGGTACCAAATTCTCACTTTTTTTGCGACAATAACTTTTATTCATAATAATATGTATATTTAATTGAATATTGTAAAATGTAGATTTTAGGATGAAATTCTATAGAATAATTTAAACAAATATCGAGTTGCACACGTATCCCCCTATATAGAAAAAGGGTTCTAAATTAGACTACATTAGTCGGATTTCTGATATAATTTTGAAATTTGAATGTAAAAAAAAATGTATTTTTGAAAAAATTAACTCTATTCATTATTTCAGAAATCAGTCTCATTTAGAGAATTTCATTCTAAAAGCTACATTTTTTAAATTCAAGTAAATATGAATGCTAAGTGCTTAACAGTGCAATGCAGTGGTCTGTTGACTGTAATGCTTGGTTTTCACTATATCATTTTTGTTCTCAAATTGTCCAAATTGTTGGCAATTGTATGAAAACGGGTTGTCATATGGCATCATCTATGATATATATGATAGCCATCATGATTGCAAACGTATGACAACCAACAATTTCCATCAATTTGGACAATTTGACAACAAAAATGACATAGTGAAAAGATAGTGAAAACGCGGCCTAACATTTTCAATGTTAGGAAATGTGGTTTTTGTCTGTGCTAGTTAAATTCGAATTTATCTACACACACACACATGTAGAAATTACTTATTTTATTGATAAAATAAAACGCAATTTTTGATGCTGGATTCCTTGAATTAGAGGAAACAATTTATGAAATTCAACGAAGAAGTTCTTCAGAAACTTTTTCTACTTTAACAAAACATCAAAAGAATATTCAGCCAAATAAGTTTAAATAAAATAGAAATGCGGAATTATTTGAAAATAAATACTTTTAATGAATACTTTACTTAAAATGTTATTTAAGAATTAATAAACTAAATTGTTTTGACAATCTGAATTAAGCCTGAATTAATAAAATATGTTACATTCAGATATTTATTTGTAAAATAGTGTTTAACATTACATCTTTTTTGATTTCTTATTTATCAAGATTAATTTTAGGTATTTTATGTATAGTACAAGAGGCTATTCCTATATAAAAATAAATATAAATAAAAACTGAATTTTAATAAAAATGGAAAACAACTATTAAAAATATTGGCTTTTTATTTTTCCTTTTTTTACGGTTTTTATACCCTCCACAAGTGGTGACTGAGGGTATATTGCGTTTGTCGTTCCATGTGAAACTTTATTAATATTTATCTGAGATCTAACAATGTATATATATTCTTAATCCTTATTATTCTGCTATGCCACTCATAAATCTCTTTTAAATACGATTTATAAGAGTTAAGTTATTGAAATCAAATTCAAACAAAGGAAGCCTCACCCTTCTTTATACTCTGCTTCTTAACTAGTGGTAATTATGAAAGAATGTTTTTTTTATATCAAAGATTATTAAATTCACCCAAGATTGCTATTAAAGTCGGACAAAGTCTTGAAATTATAGTAGGAATTGGTAATCACATCAATTATAAGTGATAAAAATTATATATAAATTCAAAACATTTGAAATAAATTATGTTGTTCTTAAAATTGTCTTTCAAACATTGGCATTTTGACGATTTATTTCGAAATACATCTAACCCGCCCGGCCCACAGATTATTTTGGAATCCTCTAGTATATTTTTTGCAGCTGCCTGCAGTAGTCTATATTCTGGTTTTTTTATTCTATTCTAAAATTTTTCTCCTTTTTATGGTTCAAAGTTATTCTTCCGGTTGTCTGAATTCCGGGTAAAAATACTGGATATGCTGTCGCCCCAATTCCTGATAAATTACATTTTGAGAGTACCAAATTGAAGTCATATATTGGGACTTCACTCTCATCTAAAATTTCAACCATTCTACTGGTCACGTACCAGTTCGTAATGCAACTCCACCTAAACCTCACAAAGTTCGACACAAGATAGTTTAAACCCAGAATGGCAGCAGCTACCCTTACACTGGGAACAAAAAACACCAACACGAGCTAAAGAGCTATAGAACGTGAGCACTAATATAGTTTTTCATATTCGGTATTATCTGTGCTAATTTTTAGACTTCCTTTATTAAATATATATCTTGCGCATTCACTTAAACCCTACTGAAATTCATATTGATGTATTCATAAAGTGTCTATCATAAGGTGATAACATTTATTAAACTTAACACATGCACGACGAATAGAATCGTTATTAGCATATAGAGAACTGTGGTGTTTTAATGCTAAGAGTTAAAAATTGCGGGTTGGTCTAACAGGAACATTGAAGTTTAGTTGACTAAGCAGGAACTCCGAATCAACATCACCACGAATTATGCCCAGAACAAATAAAGTTGGCAATTTTATCAAAGCAAGTCTACTTAGATATGGTGGCAAGAAATAAGAGTTCCAACCAAGACCACGGAGACAGAAAATTAAAAATTTAATATGAATTGAATAACAAGAATCCCAAACAATTGATCCCTACTCACGAATTGGTCGAACAAGAGAAGTATATATAACAGTTTTGTAATATAAGGATCTAAAAATTCCTTAGAGCAGCGCTTCATGAATCCAAGTACCCCATAGGCTTTATTTACCATTATAGAGATGTGATCGCGAATATTAAGTCTATGATCCAACAGTATGCCAAGATCCCATATGGTTTGAACTTTATTTAAAATAACAGTATCAATATAATAAGAAGTCTCAATCGGATTACGTCTAAAAAAATGGCATCTGTTTGCATTTCTTAATATCTAACTCCAATAAATTAAATCTGCACCATTGAGAAAAATTGCAAAAGTCGGCACTTAGTTCATCATATAATGGACATTAATTAATCCTATAACAGCTTTAGTTAGCAATGTATCTCGTATGCTAGAAAATATTATGTGAGCCGGACTTACGCCGATGGCTATCACTGGTCGCAGTACGTATTAACCCATCTCGTCATCCACCTAGAAATAACACACACCCAAAGACACAAGCAAAGAACATCATAATCTGCTGAGTATATTGCTGCTGCTGAGACTTAGAGTCAGATTGTGCCTAAGATGAGAGATGACTTCATTCTCATATATTTAACCTCGGTCACATATATAAAACTTACGTAGCCAGAGAAGTGACAAGATCCTTTGCTACTCCAACACCTACAGGACGTACCAACTCATACCTTGCATAACTTATTCACACATCGTAAGACTCTGCTGCACCTGAAGACCATGAGATCCACTTACAAAATAAAACCTTGTTCCTTGCTACACATACAAATAACATCACATCTGCTTAGGCTGTTACTATTACTGCTGAGACTCACTTAGCTTGTTCTTCGCTACTGCTACATCCAAACAACCACACACCTTTAAAAATCTTCCGCACTGCCTCAGAGACAGACACATTATTAGGATTAAAATGAACGGGATCTTATAATAACTTTATAATTCCTCGAGTTGACTAGTTGGCCGTTATAAAAAATAAAACAATTACAGCTGATTTAACTCTATAAGATGGGGAATTTTATTTAGTTTTGTAGACCACCAGATCTGGCATCTAATCTAAAGTCTTAAAAAGAATAGAGTAATGAAGTATTTATTTAACCCTAACTACTGTTTGCTGTAAATTTTGTAAATTCTTTAGTATGTTTATATGCATAAAAAATATTTTGCAATTATTTTGAATATTGTAAATTATGAAACTCAATTTCCTGATGTGATGACATAAATAGAAATATGACATAAAATCTATCCTTTTAATTGCCTCAAAAAAATAAATATACTGCTTTAATAAGTGTTTAATTAACGCTTATCTTGAAAACGTTCAAATAATTTATTAACCACGTCTATTTACTTTTTTACATTTTAGGTACATAAGTGATTTAACGATAAATTTGAAAGCATATAAATAGTAAATTTGAAAGTACAAACTGAGTATTGATTTTCGTATAAAATTCAGCATTCAACAGATTGTTGCGACAAAAAACAAATTTCATATCTCCCAACAAATTTGAGCATAATTTATGGATTTTTAATTTATGACAAATTTCCTTGGATAAAAATCATCAATAATAGAGATTATTTCAAGCGTATTAATTACACAATTCAATATCAAATAACAACAAGTCTCCCATAACTAAATTTATGGCATTTTAAATTTCCCAACTCATTAAAACCAATTAGTAAACAAATTATTACGACGACTATTATTATTAGTATTATTATTATTATTTTGTATATTAAATAAGCAAAAAGTAGGTATTATTGATAAATCTCATGCTGTTAAAGAAAATTGAACAGAAAACCAAGATAAAGCAAGACATCAGCCAGACAGACATGCAGTAGAAGAGTTATTCATAATTCATTATGTTGAGTATATGTAGTTGGTTTAAATAAATCAGTGTTGATAGTTTTATATGTTTATTTAAATGTTGTTAAATGTAAATATGTTGTTGTTGTTAATGTTGTTGCGGTTGTTTATCTAAACAACTTAAAAATTTTACACACAACCAAACCAAGTCATCTAAGGCAAGCAATGAAGCAAACATGTGTCATAAAAATGTCAAACAATTAAGGTTTCAAATTACTAAATGATAAAATGCCTAATCAAACAAGAACCAAATAAAAGAAAAAAGAACTTGTACAAGAGAACGATTGAAAGATACCAACAATTTATGGCTTTATATTGAAATAATATGAATTTATATGCGCGTGTGTGCGTATGTGTGTGTGTTTGTTGTATGACCATGCCAGCCATAAGGATGTCAACACTTAGTTAAGCAGCCGAGACATGCATTCATTCATTCAACTAACCAATCAACTTGGTAATGACCGATATTTCTTTATTATCGCCTTCTTTTTTTCTCTTAAATATATGTATATATTTTTTGTTGTTTTGTTTTTCTTTTTTGTTAATAACAAGGCTAATAAACATGCATATGACTAAAGAAAAACAAGCCAGAAAAAAAATCAAGACACATTTATGGCAGCAGCAAGAAAAAAAGAGATTTTTTTAATTTATGACTTAAAGTAGTCAAACACAGAGAAAAAAAGATGAAAAATAATACAAAGTGTTGTAATAAATATGAAAAGATTAATAAAAAAAAAAGCTTCCACAAAAAACAGAAGGCGCCTCGCCTGGTAATGTATAAGAGGCAATGACAACAACAGAAAGAAAATCATAGAAATCGTAAAAAAAAACTGCTGTTTGCAACTCTAAAGTGTTTAAAAGTTACATTAAAGTCATCATCATGATCATCATCAGCGCCACCATTAGCCGCGATGGCTGCCTTAGCTTTGTCATCTTCATCAACATTTTGGCCATCAAAAGCAGCTGCAGCTGTTGAAGCCAGCACTAGCCAGAACAGTTTGAATTAGTAAAACTAATTAAACAGTCAATGGTGTCACCAGTGACACTTGGTTTCATAGTTTTAACTATTAATATACAGTACTTATACTTCCAGCAGTGCTACTGCTACTACAGATAATGCACAGTGGTCTTGATGGCCAGGCAAAAGATAATTTCAATTGGTGATGTTGAAAATAAATAAAATTAGGTTGTGGTATTGTATAAATTGTTTTTTCAAGCAATTATCTAGGTCACTTTTAATAGCTTCCTCAGGGATAATACAATTTTTCAATTTTTGAATTATAATGAGGAAGCTTCCATTGTGATAGCGAAATATTGGATATTAAAATATATAAATATATAAAAAATTTTTATATAAATATTAAAAGTGACCTAGATAATTGCTTGAAAAAACAATTTATAGAATATAAAAAAAAACGGTCGAATAAGAGAACTAAATACAGTTGGGCCTCGATTATCCGCGATTCGGTTAACCAGTAACCCCGATTAACCGTGATGGAAAAATATCAGTCTATTCTTTTTTGTTTGCAATGCTTTCAAATTGTTTGCTTCGATTAACCGTGATTACCTCTATTATCCGTGATGGCAGATTTTTTTTTAACTTCAAATTCATAAGTACAATACATATAATAAACATGAAAACGGGGAATTCCCTTGTTTGCATACGATTAGTCTGAAGCATTTTAAAGTGATTTGTTTAATTTTGAAATTTGGAAAGTACGGGTGAATAGATCTGTGTAAATATATTTAGTATGGCATTGTTACCAGTAGTAAAAAGATAAAGAAACATTTTAAATATTGAAGATAAAGTTAAAATAATTAACGAGCATTCAAAAATAATGTGAGTTTTAAAATTCTAGCTCAAAATTACAAAGTTTTAAGAAGAATTAATTTGTTTTAATATAAATATGAATGTACACCAATGTTAAATAATAAAAATATTTAAAAACTGTATAATCAAAATTGTAATTCGAATAACCGTGAAAATCGATTATCCGTAATGCGTCTGGTCCCGTCCATCACGGATAATCGAGGCCCGACTGTAATTAGGTTGTGGTAGTAAAATGCTTTTCAAAAAAGCCTTTTTCAAGTTCCTTTTGAAAAAATCTAAATCCCTATGTATTAGGAAATGATTTTATGGGTTTAATTTTTTTTTTGCAATTAATCTTTCTTGAAATTTTTTTTTGTTGAAAGATGAAATATTTTCATAAACACAAGTTTTAAACTTTACTAAAAGCTTGTTTGTGAAAGTATTCATATATTTAAAATAATAGACACACAGATTGTATGAGTATTTCAGGCAGCTTTTCAACCTGCACAAAATTACCAGATGCTCTATAAATTTAGCTTTCTTTTGTATAATTTCAAACATCTCTTACTACTGTTTTCGTTAATCAACACACTACTATATACTCTGCTGCTGCTGTTAAGTGCGCTGTGTTGCAGCTGCTAATAATGAAGAAAAAGGGGTATAATATGCAAATCTAATGAAGAATATTGCCGTGCATTTTTATATAAAATACAAGTTCATCTCAGCTCATTTTTTCCACATCTTTTTTTTATAATTTAAACATTTTATTTATGCACAACCAAAATGTTACAACTTCAACAAGTTTTATGCTTTTGTTTTAATACAACAATGTACAGACAAATCAGTAGATTCGTGCTGCATTGTCAAGAAGCACAGATACAGATTTCACACAGTCATATAAATAAACCAACAGATAGATGATAGTACGCCTTCACTGTCCGTCCATCCATCCGTCTGTCTGAGTGAGAAATTCATAACAGACTGCCTGCTGACAAATTATGATTTATGTTGCTTTGTAGTCTGTGGGTTTTTTATTTAAATTTAGTTTGTTTTTGTATTTTTGTTAATTTTTTTACAGTGGACACATTTTTGTTTATGGTTTTATAATTTTTTATTATTGTTGTGTTTTTTGTTTTTGGAAATATTTTTTATCTTATTAGTTAAAAAGCAAAAAAAAAAAAACCATACTAAAGAGATTTGTCACATAATCTTGTGTTATATGTATATTTGTTTTTGCTTTCATATTTTTATATTTAAATAGTTGCTGCTTTTGTTGTGTTCGCTTAATCATACAAATTAAAGCCACCTTAAACAATGGGGCGTACCAGCTTCATTAGCTGGCATGAAACAAAAATGCAAAATACTTCGGCTAATTAGTACAAAAAAAGTTTGTATTTGTTATTTGTTGTGGAGTCTGTATATTTTTAAGCTGTTTAAATTCTTTTTAACAAAAACTATAAAAAGTCTCAATGAAAGCATTAATGTGAAATCCTATAAATAATAATATTTCGTTAAAAAAGGGGTACAAATCCAACCATAATAGGTTATATGAATCAAAAAAAATATCTATAATAATTTGAAATGTGTGTATTTGTTTCTTTGACGGAGTATTAATATGTATTAGACTTTTTGAATTAATTGAGAAAAAGGTAAAATCATTAAATCAGTTGTTGTTTTTTATGTCTGTATGCAAATAAAGCATTAATCCTAGAAAAATAATATACAATAACTAGATAGAAGTGTTATATTTGCTGTTTTCTGTAAAGAAAACTTGTAGTAATAAAATAAACTTTCAAAATATTATGAAAAACTTTTGAAATTTAAATATTCAGACTTATTATGAGTGTCGTTTTCTTTTTACGATAACGACTGTTTCGTAATAGATTAAAGAAATAAACTTAATTTTATCTTTAATCTATTACGAAACAGTCGTTTTTATTTGAAAAAGATTTTTATTGAAATAAGCTTTTTTGCTGAAAAAAGCTTTTCATTTAAAAGCATGTATTTGTTAATGAAATTATAACTATTGAAATAAACTTTTTAGCTAAAAGAAGCTTTTTACATCCTTGTATAAATCTGTTTTTACTGAAAGCAGATTTTTGCTTTGATAAACAATTTTTATTGAAAAAAGTTTTATATTAAAAAAATCATTCCAAAAAAATTTTATTGAAAAAAGCTTTTCATTATAAAAAATATCTTTATTGAAAAAAGCTTTTTATTTAAAAAAAAAGAAAAAAGTTCTTTATTATCAAAAAGATTTTTATTGAAAAAAGCTTTTTATGAAAAGTAGCTTTTATTGAAAACAACTTTTTTGCTGAAAAAAACTTTTTATTTCAGCAACCTTTTTACCGAAAATAATGTGTTACTTAATAATGGTTTTTAATGAAAAAAAGGTTTTACTGAAAAAAGCTTCTAATCTATAAATGCAAATGAATAATGAGACAAGTTCTCAAAAGTTGTTATATATATTCCAAACAAGGTTCAAATACCAGCATACCTTCCTATTACTGGTTTAATGAGTTCCACTTCTCAAGACAAAGACGATGGACATAGCTCTCATATAGAATAAGAGTCAGGCGGAGTAATGCAATAATGTATTTCTCATAGCACCATCCTGCCAAAAATAGAGCTGGTCAATCTTAACAGTAAACCCAGGCCTCCGTGGTGTAGCGAAGTCAGTCTGTACTGCTGTTTCAAAGACGGAATTTTTTTTATAATTAACAAACACAAACTGCAAAGCTTTTGACTTATCTGCAGAAAATACGCAGAGTCTTTGACGAGAATTGAACCCGCAACGATATAGTCTATCGGGGCAATGACTCGGAAATTTTCACTAATCAACCGTTTTCTAGAAGGTGTTCACGACATCTATGTAGCGGTCTAAAAATTAAATCATTAAATCTTCACCAGTTGATATCTACGTGTACAACCTTGCCTCAATCACCACCTTTAACTTATATAATTTAATTGCATTGTTCACTTTGGACAACATCTTGTTGAGATAGTTTGGATTCCTGGACATGAAGGAATCCTTAAGAATAAAGTTGTTATTCTTATGGGAATGAAAATTTCTGTGACAATGCAAACGTAACTTTCATTCCACCAACGTCATTAATTTATAATAAACACTGCTTAATTGTTTCATAAGTACAGGCTTTTCGTATTAATTAAACAAATCTGCTATTAATTACAAGCAACAACACCGTCACGAATTAAAAGTTTGATTTTAACCAGTTGATATGATTATAATTTTTTTGAGCAACCGCCAATATTAAAAAATAAAAAAAATCGTTACGCTCTATGAATCTTATTGTTAAATTAATTAAAACTTACATGTTCTACAACAACATATAATAAAAGAATTGCAAAGATCAGCTTTTGAATTCAGCAAAATTTGATAAATTATACCCGTACAGAACAAATTGCACAGAAAAAAAGAACAATCAACTTATAAAGCTAAAAGTCAGTGACCTATAAAATCATTAAATTTAACAAAAATTGAATGAATTTTGTTTTTGTCATTTATTGTTGCGATATACGATAATTTGTTGAAAGTGTTTTGTTTTAAAAAACAAGTAAGAAAGTATAGTCGGTCAAACCCGACCATATAATACCCTACACCCAGTATATGTATAAAACAGTTTTTCAAAAACGAGCGCTATATGGGATCATCCAAAAATTTAGTGTCATGATTTCTGTGAATATAAATATTGTGTATGTTAAACTTTATCTTTATACTCTTAATAATTTTATGGAGGTTAAAGTTGATTTCGACTAATTACGGACCGACCATTATAAAATTAGGTATCATCATTTCTGTATATTATTTGTGTCGAATTTTATTTGATTACCAACATTCTTAAGAAATTTATGATCGTTAAAGTGATTTTCGGAAGTGGGCCATTTATGGGAGCTACGACTAAATATGGACCGATCACAATCAAATTGTATCGTATTGTTTGTATATAGATGAGATATATTTGTGTTAAATAATATTTGGATACCAACGTTTTTGAGTGAGTTATGCTCTTTAAAGTAAATTTTGGAAGTGGGCCTTATATGGGAGGTACGACTAATTTCGGTCCGATCTGCACAAAATTTGTAGATATGATTTGGCTTCATTTACCACTTATTTGTGATGAAACTTGTTTCTGCCCTTGGGCCGAAAAAATATAACTTACCAAATTTTATTAAAATATCTTCAAAATTGCGACCTGTACTCTGCGCACAAGCTTTACATGGCCAGCTAGCCAGCCAGACAGACGGACGGACATCGTTTAATCGACTCAGAAAGCGTGTACAAAGGTGCACAAATCCAATATACCCTCCCCACTATGCTAGTGTAGGGTATAATTATATGAATAAAAGGCAATGAAAGTTTTTGATATGACAAAGTTTGCAAAAAATCGCTCACCATACAATTGAATACGAGTACATGACAAAATGTTTGTCACATTAAAACTAAAAATAAGTCAGGAAGAAAAGCAACATGACGGACTTTTTGAAAAGTGCCAAAAACTTGTACAAATGCTGTGTTACCAGCTACCAGAGTGTTAATGACAACCAGCTGAATGTTGGCAGAGTAAAATACGAAACCATCAATATGCCTAAATGACAGACTGTCAGACTGTTAGACTGTCACACAAACAGACTGACAGACTTTTTTTTAGGGACAGAGAGACAGATCGAAAGACTGTCAGTCTTTTAGTTGTACTTGTTATCAACAGATAGTAAGACAATACGAACATGCATAAAATACTACTCGTACATGGCTTTGTTGTTGTGCTTTTATTTTCTCGAAATATTCCTTGAGAATGTTTGGCTGAGTATGACAACTTAAAAGCTGTTTCCAATTCTTTATATTTCGGTGCACCATATGACGTTTGCATACAAACTAAAAACAAGAGGGGCATGCAACAAAAACATGATTATTTTGCACAAAAATACATATTATTAATAAAAAAAAACCAGCAAAAGCACAAACTGTTCAAAACGAAGAAAACAGGATTTTGCCATCAAATGTTTGAAGTTGAAAATAAATGAAAATCTGTGTTTCTACTGACAACTGCCTGCACAAGAAACAATCGAAACCATTCAAGCTAAAGACAAAAAACTAATGGAGAAACATGCGGCATGCGACACAATTTAGTTTTTTTTTTAACATACTTGTACATATGTACGAATATGTATGTATGTACATACATTAGAGTGCTTCAAGATTGTATTGACAAAAAAATTTCAAGCTATAGGCTGGTAATTGTTCTATAGATTGTAGAAATACGTTCTGAAATATTAGGATGATAGGATAACGTTAACTGGCGCCGCATTGGGTCTAAAGCTTACAGGTGCATTTACAAGAGGAAAATATGAATTTTTTAAGTTTTTGCAAACAATTTGCTATTCAATAATTATAAAAGAATCGAAATGTGTACGAAATTAACATTCTTATAAGATATTAAAGATAAAAAACCATTAAAAAATTTTAAAGTTATTAAGTATTCCCCAGGCCATTTATTTGAATCCATATAATTTAATGTTTAAAGATTATTTCATGAAAATGTTGACCTTGACTGCGCCTCAAATGGTCCATCCGCTTAGTCCAATTTTGACATACTCTTTTCAACATTTCGGCCGGTATCTTACGAATAAATGCTTCAATGTTGTCTTCCAATGCGTCAATTGAAGCGGGCTTGTCTGTATAGACATGAGCTTTAACATAGGCCCAAAAAATAATCTAAAGACGTTAAATCGCACGATGTTCACCGAACTCGCCTCTCAATAAGTCCATTGTTGCGCGTGCTGTGTGGCATGTGGCACCGTCTTGTTGAAACCACATGTCATGCAAGTAAAAAAAAAGTTGGATATCATCCACGTTTGTTGAGTAACAGAGGCCCAATTGCTGCGAACGGCGACGAACCGATAATTGATGGTCATCATTAACACTGGCCGATACAGCTGCAATATTTTCTTCAGTTCGCACTCGACGTAAGCGTGTTAATGTCCAACAATGTAAATTTGGTGCGAAATTTAGTCACAATAGCCCGAATAGCCGCTTCAGTGGGTCGATTAAACTGACCATAAAATGGAAGAAGCGCGCGGTGAACTTTCTTAACAGAGCAGGCATTTTGATAATAAAATTCAATAACTTGCAAGCATTGTTCGTTTGTAAGACGATTCATGGTTAAATTATAGACCAAACTGAAGATGTTTGAAAGTGAAACAAAACACGAAGCGTGCGTCAGCTCTAAAAAATTACCCTTTATTATCTAGTATGGTAACAACATTTTATTATGTTGAATTATGTTGTTGAATATGTTATGTTATTTAAATTAAAAATATGATTTTAGTCGAATATTTCTTAAATCTTGTTTATTTATTTCCTAAATTTCTTGTTCAAATGGTCTGAAACACGTTAAAGGTCTTGGGAAAACTTAATAACTTTAAAATTTTATAACCGACTTTTATCTTTTATGTCTTATTAGAATACTAATTTCCTATGCATTTCGATTGTTTTACTTTAAAATGCAAAAATAATTACTTAAAGGCAAAATTTTTGTAAAAGCTGAATAAATTCAAATTTTCCACTTGTAAATGCACCGCCAAACTCAGAACCGATGCGGCGAGAGTTAACAAAGTGTTTCTACAATTCATAGAATAATTCTAGGGGTGCGGGTTGCAATTTGTTTTTCTTGAAGCACTCTAATGTATATACATACTCGTACATATGTATGCATGTATATTCAAGTAAGTTGTTATATTTTTTTTTGCTTAAAATACGAATTTAAGATGTTAAAGAAAGCAGGCGGTACAAAGAAAAGGGGGAAATGAGTTGCATATACTGCAGCAATTATATTTCGAATGTGTGCGTTAAAGTTCAAAACCAACCAATCAGTCTTGTCTGCTGAATTTAAATCCGTTACTTAAATTAATACATAGATTTCAATGACTGATAATAATTAACAAATAATTTTGGATATCTATTAAAAATGTTTATCTCTGGAAATTTAACAACAATTATAAGTGAATAATTGCATACAAGAATTGTTTGAAAAGTGAGGCAACCTGAGTTTTCTTAGGTCACTAGTGTTTGGGAAAAACTCTACTCAACGCTTTAGAAAGCTCTTAAAATAAATTGCATATATTAGCGCAATTCAAAATCTTGTGCAAATGGTATTGCATCATTGCATTTGCAAACAGGTTTAGCATATTTTTGCTCTACACTAACAAAAAAACACAGCAAGAGCAAAAATATGCTAAAGCTTTTGGCAAATGCAGTGATGCAATACCATTTGCACAAGATTGTGAATTGCGCTATTACTAATAAAAAAAATATTTTTAAAAACATTGAGATTTCAAACTACACAACCCTGTTATAACTCAGTTTTAAACTTTTTTAATTTGGTAACAAAATTATAGCAAAAACTGAAAATTTTGCTTTCAAAACTTCAAAGACCAAACAACATGAACCAAGTAGACCTACATTATCAACATTAGATTATTACTCCAACTGTCAAACTAGTTCACGCAAACAAATATCGAGGTTTTATATTAAACCTGCACCGAAGATTAATAAAACCTTTATGACAAGAATATCTACACGAGATGATCCCTGGGGTGACACGATCTCAACTACACTGAGGGTTCAAAGACGAAAGCAGGCCCAAGAATGTTTTCAGATGAGTTTAGCCTTTAAGTTTTACTCTAGTTTAAGGCCTAGTGTCAATTAATGTTTTTTTTTGCGCTAAAGTAGTAATATCGAAATATTTTCTCAGTTTCATTTATTTCCTGGTTCAGTTTGGACACCAACTTTTTTAGACATCCAGGAAAATGGAATTGAATGATCATTTAAAACTTCAGATGGTGGTCTACTATCAGAGTGCATTCGCACTCTTGCGAGCAACCTACGGGCCTTTATATTTTTGATAGTATATCAAATAGCACGCTAGAAATTACATTGTTTGTTACGTCTAAGCTTTGGAAATAGTAAGGCTTAATTAGTAGTGCCATCCATAAATCTGAATTATTCTAGCAGAGGGCATATGAGAATAAATCTTCAGGTATCAAACTAAAGCAGATTGTTTCTTAACAAATCCCTTAAACTATATATGTACATACATAGTAAATATTTTGACTGCTTTAACACAGCAATGAGTTGAAGGCCAAATATTATTATGTCATGCCTTTTTCTTGGAATGTCAGTCGTAGGCAAATTCAAAAACAATTTAATTGCATTGAATTGTAGAATTTTTCTAAAAAGGTTACACGAAGAAAAAAAACACATGTTAAACATACTTCAGCATTATCTAGCTAAATGACACGTGTGACATATGTATGTTCAATGTACATGTCATTTATATTTTCTATAAGATGAATACAATTATATCGTTTTGATGAATATTCTAAATTTATAATACCTAAATGAAAAAGTAACATTGTCAAGTCATGCCGTTTTCTTTAAATAAGTTTGGCCTGTTATTCACAGAAAAAAACGAACACAGTTCAAGTCATATTTTCAAAATATTGTATAAATGTGTTATACAGAAAATTAATTTATAGCTTATTAAAAGTTCTCAAAAGTGGACATTATAATTAAAATTAGATATTAAAATTACAGAAATCCAAGTTAAATTTGAAAGATTTTCCATAATCATATTATTGCTTGTTGATAAAAGGACATCGTAAACTAATTAAAATCAAAATTGGCCACGCCCTCTATCGCCCATAGAACCCAAACTTTATTTTTGGCCCAACGTTTTTGTAATTTGGCACAGAGCCTTTGGTTAGCTCAATTAAGAAAAATATAAAGTTTCATCAAAATTGGCCACGCCCTCTACCCACCGCCCATAGAACCCAAAATTTATTTTTGGCCCAAAGTTTTTGAAATTTGGCACCGAGCCTTTGGATTGCTCAATTAAGAAAAATATAAAGTTTCATCAAAATTGGCCACGCCCTCTACCCACCGCCCATAGAACCCAAAATTTATTTTTGGCCCAACGTTTGTGAAATTTGGCACCGAGCCTTTGGTTAGCTCAATTAAGAAAAATATAAAGTTTCATCAAAATTGGCCACGCCCTCTACCCACCGCCCATAGAACCCAACATTTTTTTTTGGCCCAACGTTTGTGAAATTTGGCACCGAGCCTTTGGTTAGCTCAATTAAGAAAAATATAAAGTTTCATCAAAATTGGCCACGCCCTCCACCCACCGCCCATAGAACCCAAAATTTATTTTTGGCCCAACGTTTTTGAAATTTGGCACCGAGCCTTTGGGTTGCTCAATTAAGAAAAATATAAAGTTTCATCAAAATTGGCCACGCCCTCTACCCACCGCCCATAGAACCCAAAATTTATTTTTGGCCCAAAGTTTTTGAAATTTGGCACCGAGCCTTTGGGTTGCTCAATTAAGAAAAATATAAAGTTTCATTAAAATTGGCCACGCCCTCTACCCACCGCCCATAGAACCCAAAATTTATTTTTGGCCCAAAGTTTTCGAAATTTGGCACAGAGCCTTTGGTTAGCTCCATTAACGCCCACCACTTACTGTCCATATAACCCATATTATATGTATTTTTTCCCACAATTTTTTGCTTTTTTACCAAAACTAATTATTTTATAAATAAATATCAATACATGCATTCAAATATAGACTTTTAGTCATCATCTATCAGTAAAAGTAAAAGCCTAATACCCTTATACATAAAAAATTAAAGTAGACTTCAAATGTACTTTAAGAAAATGTTGTATGAAAATTTTGTCTAAAAGCACACTTCAAACCTACTTCATTTGTTATGAATACGGCAGTAAAAGTATACAAAACCTTTTATTGTAAATATGCATTGCAATTTATTGTAAATATTCATAAAAAATACGTGAGTTTTATCACAAAATTTATAAGTTAGTTCAGCGATCGCAAAAAGTCGCAGAATATTTTTACATAAAATGAAAGAAAATACTCCAGACTTTCATTTAGAGGTAGTACTAACACGGAGGTAGACCGAGCTAACTTATTTTTATTCAAAAGAAAACTGCAAATGCTTAATTTTTTTAAAATCATTTTCATTTGCTCAGATCTCTTAAACTATAATGTAATTTAAATATTTTTTCTATGCTGTTAAATTTAAAATACTATATTTTAATAAAAATGCTCTAAAACTATTGGTAGTTGAACCATATTTATTGTATAAACAACTGAAATGTAGTAAAATTTTCATCAGTTTTCGTTGTATAATATTTAGATAAATTTACCACACTCTTTTCTATACAAAATTTCATTTTTTTTTTTCGAAAACAAATCATGGTTTTCTACTAATGAAACATTTCTCTACAGAATTGCATCATTAGATTTCTAAAAAATAACTGTAAAAAGATAGCCTTTTTGCCAAAAAAAATACCACTGTGCATCGTATTGGAGTGGTCGTGCAGCAAAATAAAATATATTTTTTATACGTTTTTGAAATTGCATCAACTTTAAGAATTTAATATCCATTTCTATCCAGATCTACAGAGAACTTCTAACATAAACATTAAAATTCGTTCCCATATAGTTGTATGACCTGCACTATTACCGTCTATGCACAACTTTACTTCTTTTGTGTTGAAAATTAAATGAAATCTACAAAAAACGCTCGAAGACAATGGTGTTAGAATGACTATAATTATCATTAAGTATAAAGTTTTGTGTGTTTTTTTTCATAAGTAAAACACATTCTTTTGTTCTACATTTGCAAAACGGTTTCATTTTATTTCATGTTTTTATTTCTGCATTTTTGTTGACATCCCTGGCTTATCAAATAAACTCGTACTCATCACTACTGTCAACAACATCATCAGTATTACAAACATCAACAACATCATTATTAAATACTGCTTACTACTAGTGCCACAGTCATGAATGAGTTCATAGAGCATCACTAGAATAAACTGGCTAGGAGGAGTAAAGAGGTGTAACTTTACAATTATTACATACAGGATGATGAGAATGCTAGGGACTGTGGCATTTTCAGTGCTGATGATGGTGATAATGGGGATAAATATGAGAATTCTATGTTAGTGGCGCTTACAGTTTGTCAAGTACTACTGCTATAGTTCATTGCAGTTGTTTTGTTGTTTGCTAAATTAAAGTTGCATATATAAACATAATATGCAGCTTAAAACCTATAAAATCTAGAGCCCTTTAAAACTGCAACACCACTAGTTTAGCACTTCTTTATTATAGCTTTTACAGTGGTTGTTTAGTAAACAGTTACGAAGCCAACAAGCAGCAACTGATGCAGTTTCTAGCCAGTCATTAATTTAGTTTGTTGCATGTAGGGTGGTGTTTAATTTGCTTTAATTTAAGTACATTTTATTCCTTTTCACTCATTTACGGCTTTCATTGTGAACTCTGTTCCATTTTTTTTTTATTTAGTTGCTGCCTCTATTTTGTATAGTTTTGCTACATTTGCTACTACTTGCTACATTTGCTACTACTACTACTACAGCTGCTAATAATGTTTTACTACAGCCTTTGGCAGGCAGAGGGCTCTTTGTAAATTAGGTTGATGGGTAGCAATTCATTTTGTTTTTAAGGTTAATAACATTATTATTTTAGTTCTGCTCTCTTCTTTGTTTTTGTAACTCTTTCATTTGTTTATTAAGATTAGTTATTACGAAAGAAAAGTTTACTATTTTGCTTTGTGAATAATTAAATAAATTTGAATAAAAAAGTGCTTTATTTAAACTGTTATCAGATAAGATTAACACAACTGCACAGTATCTGTATCTTAGTTGTAACTAACTAAATATAAATATCTGAGTATTTACATTGAATTGTGATGCAAAAGTTGACATTTAACCTAAGAAAAATATATGTCAACAGTCTTTATCTTAATTATTGCAAAAGTTTCAGTTGTAATACTATTTTTTAAGGGACATTTTTACGGATAACAGGCATTTTGTTGTAAATAAAATAAATTTTTAACGATTTCAAAATGAAATACTAAAATATTAAATAGTTTTTTTTTTACAGAGAAATAAAAACAACATACTATTTTCTTCTTAAAGATCTGCACATATTGATTTTCTCACCAAACATTGACAACTCTCCTGCCATATTCCTGAAACATGTTCGGCCTAACACTCATAGGGCAAGTCGAACATAACTCATGAACATTTTAGCATATTAAAAAAAAAACATTTCATAAATACCTCAACCAAGACAAATCACAATTTGATAATATTTCCTCGTTGTCTGGCTAAATGACTCTTGTGGCACATGTTCACTAATGGTGTAACAATACAAGGTGAGTGCAGTAGCACACCACTGTCAAGTGTTTCTGACAGTAGTACATTATTTTACACAAACAAAATGCCTGTTGTTTGTGTATTGTGTTGTAGTTGTTGCCGATTTGCACTCACCTTTTATAATTACACCATGATAACTGTTATTACTAAAGAATATTTAGATTATGTAGGAAAACATAATTATTTACATCTACACGATATTATAATTGTGTTAGTTCCGTGACTTATGGGTAGAAAATATATATTTGAACTTGTCCAACGATGGCAATTAGCTGACAATTTATCAACAAAAATAAAATTTCAAAAAAAAAAATTTAAAATTATTTTACTCCAATTTTCTCATCAGTATAAGGTCGTTTGGATTAATTCCATGACCTGCCCTACAGTGTCTTTCAAACTAAACTAAACTTGGAAAAATAATAACAATTACTTTACTTTAATTCTGTTACTAGTATAAGTTCGTTTAGATTATTTTCATGACCTGACATAGAAAGGCTAAACGGTGTTAGTAAATCACTGTCACTCAATGTTAAAATCACAGCTTTGTATCGAGTCAATTAAGCCTTGCAAGAACAACCCAATGATAAAGAGACAGCTTCGTTTCTTATTAAATATTAGAACGCGAACTGGTTCCAGTCATTAATTCTGTATCAGTTTCCATTCCTCTAAATTTATATTTATTTAAGACATGTATAAGGACTAAATCACTTTACATGAAAACACTTTGTAGGCGTCTGTCCCGTGTAAACAACTATACAAATTATTTCTCGTCTCTTTATATAGTATATCATGTAAACCATACTATCTATGAATACATTGGATGACAACATCATAGATCGGGTGGTGAGTTTGACGCAACTCTATGATCAAGAGAAACGATTGGTATTTTTTCTTACTTGAGTTTTTGATCTTGAAACATATACATACGAGTGGGTCAGACGCCGGCAAATTTAAAATAAAATTAAAGCAAATCAAGAGGAAGTAAAATAGGAAAATATTGTTTAAAGATATAATTAAACCAAAAGACAAATAAAACAAGTAAGAAAGTATAGTCGGTCAAGCCCGACCATATAATACCCTACAACCAGTACATGTATACAACAGTTTTTCAGAAATTGGCGTTATATGGGAGATATCACCTATTGTAAACCGTCATCCAAAAATTTAGTGTCAAGAAGTCTGTGAATATAAATATTATATGTGTTAAACTTTATCTCTAAATAAATACTTTTAAAAGATTTATTGAGCTTAAAATTAATTACGAAGAGGGTCTTATATGGGAGTTTCGACTAATTATGGACCGACCATTATAAAATTAGGTGCCATTATTTCTGTATATAAGAAACTTGTTAGTTATTTCGATACCAACTTTTTTGAGGAATTTATGATCGTTAAAGTGAATTTCGAAAGTGGGCCTTATATGGGAGCTACGACTAATTAGGACTGATCATACTAAAATTGTACTGTATTATTTGTATACATATGAAATATATTTTGGTTCAATATTATTTGGATACCAACATTTTTGAGAGAGTTATGCTCTTTAAAGTGATTTTCGGAAGTGGGCCTTATATGGGAGCAACGATTAATTATGAACCGATCTACACAAAATCTGTAGATGTGATTTGGCTTCATTTACCACTCATTGGTGATGAAATTTGTTTGGTTCCTTGCATTATTCAAACATTTATGAGCGGTAAACGCCAAATTCGGGAGGACTTTTGTATGGGGCCAGGTGAAATAATGGACCAATTTCCACTGGTTTTAATCCCAGCCATTGTTGGGCGGAAAAAATATCACGTACTATATTTTATCGAAATATTTTCAAAATTGCGACCTGTGCTCTGCGCACAAGCTTTACTTGGATGGCCAGCCAGCCAGACGGACGGACATTGTTAAATCAGAAAGTGATTCTGAGTCGATTGGTATATTTTAAGGTGGGTGTTGGACCAATATTTCTGGGCGTGACAAACATCAGCATAAACCCAATATAATTATTAATAAAGAAAAACCAAACGAAAAAAAGTTTGGTTGATTTTGAGAGTGTGTGTGTGTGGGGGGGTTTGGAACAACCACACCAGCAGGAACTTTGGAGCATTATCCATCAACAGATGTCATTGATTTAGCTGGATCCGGTGAGTTCTCCCAGAGAAACGAGCACACTTATATAAGGGCTCAATGAAGGTATTAAACGATTTTAACAAATTTCATAGGACTTCTTATTTTGGAAGTATTTATTAAATAATTTTCACCTATTGTGCATGGACTTTTTTGGTCTACTCTTACCTCTAATGTGAGATAAATAGCAGGATCAAATAACAGATACATAGTTTACTTATCTTACATTCATACTTGCCTCATAACACAAATATACCATAGGGCAAAAAACTAGTTGCTATGTGTAGTGAATATTCCTAAAAAACGGAAACTCATAATCACATCCACAGCATGCTTGCAAAATGATAACAAATGATAAAAAGGAGCAAAAAAAAAGTTAGATAATGATATAAACAATTTACTTAAACCAAACACTTACAGAAATGTTTAATAACTAGTAGCAATGAAGACTTTAGCCTTTCAAATTAATAAATGTATCCGCAAAAACATTCAATATAAAGTAATGCTGGAAATTTTAAGTTTAAGTATTTTAAAATTCACGCAAGATTCACAACAAATTGATAGTTGACGGTGAAGTTAAAACACTACCCGAGAGAACAAAGCGTTTTCATAATTGAACAATATTTAAAAAATAAGGAAAGCATGTTCGCAAATTTTTATACATAATGTGATCGGATATCGATTTAACTTCGTCAACTGCGAAGAGAGTAAAAATTCAGAGAGATAGTTTCAATTGTTGATGCTAAACACACCGGTCGTCCAACAAGAAGCCATTCAAATTTCAATATTAAAGCAGTGCGTGAATATGCAGGTCCAGGAACAACAATTCGGAGCGTAGGACGAGAATAGGAAGTTGTCTGCTTCTTTCTTTTAATTAACACGTGAACTTGCAGCCTAACGACAATAAATACACGCAGAGAAAAACATACATAGTTGTGGTAAACATAATCTAAGAGCGACTAATTGTGATAAGATTAATGATTGTAATCAAAACATATTATGATGAATATAAGTGCAATGAAATATCATATTATGATCAATTATCATCGTAATATTTCATCATAATATTTTGTTGTTAATCATAATTTGATATTATAGCATCATATTATAACCTAATATAAGCATACAATTGTCACATATGATCATATTATGACCCAAGGTAACCATATTATAGTTTAATATGATCTAAAGAAAATGATATATATAAAGTGAAAAGAGTTGGTCGAATGAATTTTTATACATCATTAATTGAATCCTGATTATTCGTGCAACAATTAAGATCGTTTTCACCATGATGATTTGGAGTTCATAGCACGTCTACATGTCATTGTGGAAAAAGAAATACATCTACAATGGTCAGTATTTGGCATCATGAAAACATACTTCTTCGGAAACAAGGATGGTCAAGCTGTTAATGGTACTCAATATTGTGACTTGGTAACATAGTTCTATATACCTAAATTAAATGATATTGATGTAGATAATATGTTATTTTAAGACATGCCAGGCTGTGAACAAAATAATTGAATTATTGCATGAGACATATCCTGGGCGGGAACTGTTTTGTTTCGGTAATCAGAATTGAAACTCTAAACTTTTCTAAAATAAATAGATTTATTTGTATGGGGATATTTGAAGTCAAAGTTCTATATCAACATGTTCACAAAGGACGAAGGAAAACATTCAATGCTGCATCAGTGAATTTCATTTAAATTAATGCAAAATGGTCATGAGCAATTTTCGTCAAAATAATATGTATGTATGTGGCAGCAAAGCCATAGACGTAACCCCAACATATATTCTTCATGATTCATTAACACGTTGACTGTGACGGCAATTTTCACAAAACTGGCCAAACAAAACAATTTGATTTATTCACATTATATTACTAAAAACTCTATTTTCAGATCATGAGGTTTTTTTAGGAGAAAAAGGACATACGTTTTATCTCGGATTTGGCTTCTGTAACAGAAATCGCTACGCAGAAGCCAACTACCAGTTAATTCGTACGTCTTTCTTTTATATTTTGTTTTATAGTTATTTTTATTTATTATAATTATCATAATATAATTGTTATTTTCTTCCTTTTTTTAGTTTTATAAACATTCTCTAATTATTTTTATAATTATCAGAAACCCAATATTAATAAGAAAAATGTAGTTCATGCAAGTTCACATTGAGTTTTTGTTCTTTTCCCAGAAGCCATTTATCGATACTAACACTGATATATGTAATAAGGTTTTATTTCTAGCTATACAAAAACGGCAGGTTTAGTTAGTACGAGATAAGTCGTAGTTGGCACCCTAGAAGGAAATGTTATCTCGTAGTTAGCAGTCAACCTGTTGGAAAAAATAATCAATAGAAAACACTGGATTTTTTTAGTTAATAAATATCTTGCGTAAATTTTTTGGCACCTTTTATAGGGATACAGCACATGAACTTACTATATACACGTTTTTTATAAACTTTCTTTTAGTTCTATAAGCAAATATCAATTCCACCATTGTTAACAAATATTTTTTTCTTATTTTATTTTAGGTAAGTGTTTCAAGTTTTACACAATTTTTCTTTTAACATCAAAGCAGTAAGTACTTGCAATAAATTCTAATAAATAATTCTAACTTTAATTTCACTTTATCATTGGTGTATCATTGAAATTTATGAAAACCTTAAGTTATATAAATTAATTTTAAAAAATTCAAATATTTCATGTAAGATTTTTTCCTAAAATTGTATTTTAAATTTTAAATTCAATGATTTAAAATTTTTAAACTCAAATCTTCAAAACTATTCATTTTTATCAACTGTACACCAATCCTTAGGAATAATCCCATTGCTTTGCTCCATTACAAAACAACTAATAAAATTTAACACAGAAACGTTTTTTTCTAACACACTTTAAAAATATTCTTAATAAAGAAAAAAAAATGCATGTCACAGGTTGTTTCGTTAATATAAAGGGTGGCTGGTTTCCTGTTCCTTTAACAATTTCTACACTGATGACATCAATATCCTTTCAACCAAATTCCATGTGTATATGAAAGAGTTTGCAAATGAGATCTCCCCTATATATAAGCAAAGCGTAGTGACATGACATGTAACCGCCATTAGTGAAGCGCTGGAGCTTTAAGAATTTAGTTTTTCCTACAACAGACAACAAAAAAAGATTCCAAATCTTTGTTTTAGTTTTATTCCAGCAGCATTACCTGTCTCACTTTTTATACAGAAAAAAGAAATAAAAAAAGTAAGAAACAAAAAACTAACATATCTGTATGTCTGCATAGAAGCTTAAATTGCGTCTGTGTTTAAAAATCCGGAACTAACTGCTCAGGTATTACTACTCCATACTATTGCCACCACAGCTGGTATTTTTTCCACTCACATTTATCCCTTTTACATAGAGTCTAGTTTGATTTCCATATGAAAAGAACGCAGAGTAAGAAGAAAATTGTGAGGAACAAAAAATATGGCCTCTGGCGTGAAACAATTCATTTTCAAATATTCGCATAACGTAGCGGAAAATATTGTTTTCCACAGCTTCTGGGACTGTTTCTTGTGTTGTGTTCTTCTGCTTATTTTTCTACTACAAGGAAGACAAATTTAAATACGATTTTCTTTTAAGCTAAACGAGTTTCTTTTTTGCCGGCAAAATATTTAAAGTCTGTATTAAGGTAATAGAAACAAATATCTTGCTATTAAATCAGGTCTTTGGGTGAGAAGTCAGTGAACTTTTGTTTGGCTGACGTTTAAATAAATATGATGAAGTAAGTTGTCATGGTGCTAAGTAAACATTTTTTTTTAAATTTATAATAGTTTGTCATTCTGTTTAATACTTAAATCTACAGTAATAATTTGCTATGTTAAGAACTTCATAGTATATATTTTGGATCCTTACATAAGAAGCCGATTAAAAGATATTCGAATGAAACCCCCAAATTACCTAATTCTTGGGAAGTTTGATTCAATTGTTTTAATTGCAACTTGTGTAAAGAGGACTTGTCCAATTGTTTACAGAATTTGAAAATCTTCTCTAGTTTCATGAAAATTAACAATTTTAGAGTTGGAAAAATGGCTGCAGATATAGAAAATAAAAGAGATAATCGCCTTTCAATACAGATTAACAATAGCAGGATACTAAAACAAACCCATTTAAAGTTGTTGTTACTGGTTATAGGACAACATTGAAAAACTCCAGCCAAAGCAATCAATACTATCTTGGTTGTATATTGCAGTGGCATAAAGTTTCAATACTTATTGTAAATTTCAATAAAAAACAATTGGGCGTTTATATTCGGCTGTGCCGAATCTTATATACCCACCACCAAAATAATAATTTATGTATGTAAATGCCCAGGGATTTCTAGAACTGGACTTATATGGAGGCTACGGCCAAATATTAAACTATCAACGTCATATTACGATGGACGATTTTTATATATGTATGGACTATATGTGTTGAATTTAAGTTTAGTAGTGATTTTTGTAAGGAATTTATTCGCATTTATATGGGGACCAGGGTAAAATATGGACTGATCACCATGAATTTAAATAAAAACTGTTTATGTTAATGTTAAAGGTATATTATACAAAAAAAACTATAACGGTATTTTTTGACGAAAGAGTAGACAAAATAATGGGAGATTTTTACAGTGGGTAGAGTGGATCATTATGTATCGTTTTTAATAAAAAGTGAAAATTTCAAAATTTTGAGTTAATACCCTTTTGTTTGTCGAATGTCAACTTGATAGTTATTTTTACAAAAGATTTATGCGAATTTTAGTGATTTTCGGAAGTGGGGCTACGGTCAAAATTATGAACCGATGCAAAAAAAATGTTGTTTTGAGATTTCACTTTGCATGAAACTTATTATTGCAGCATTTTGTTTAGATACGACTTTTCTATAAACATTTGTGTATCGTAGAGCCATATTCCGGGAAGACATTTGTGTAGAGGCTATGACAAATGGTGGACCAATTCCTACCATTTTCAACACGACTTGTTCTTCTATAACAAAAATAAAGTGTGCAAAATTTTATAATATAATACGCATTATATTTGAAGAAAACAGCAAAAAATATCTGAAAAATATCAAGGTAGTCTGAAACTTTGATCTATAACTCGGATCCTACTGGATCGATTATGCCCATTTTCAATACCAAACATTTCGGTGGATCAAAGAATGTTTGGTTAAAGTTTCATAGTTTTATGTCTTTTTTCGAAGCTCTATCGTGATTTCAACCGACGGATAGACGGAGAGACGGTCGGCTAGATCGTTTTAGAGACCCAGAATATATAGACTTTTTGACTCTACGACCATTATTTTGATGTGCTGTAAATGGAATGACAAATGTAATATACCCCCCATTTTTTGGAGGGTAGTAGTATATCATGAATATTAAAAAAAATACAAATTCCGAAAAACTATATTGCAACAAACTCCAAGCAAACAAAAAAAAAAAAATAACAAGAAATTCAAGGATGTTAAATCACATCATCTAGATCACCAAAAAGAAAGCGTATTCAGAAAATTATTCACACAGTGGCACCGTCTTATTGAAAGCTCTGGAATAATTATGTTATGATATCATGATATTGCGCAACAGTGCCACTGCTAAACCAGCCTCATTTTCAAAGTAGTAGTATTCAGACTAAAAACTCACAGCAAAACATCCACACTTTGCTTTTAGATAATCTTATTTGATCCAAGTATGTTGAAATGTTCACCGTATGTGTAAAAATGGGCTTCAACGTTAATAATGATTTTAGACGAAAATTAAGCCTGTAATTATTGATGTTCAATAATCCATTCAACGAACTCTGTTATGGCTATTAGGGCTTCAAATATTGTGTGAACTTTACAAGTATGGAGACGCAGATCTACATTAAGTAAATGCTGTACAGAGCTACTCGAAATTTGCAATTCTAACTTGATGTTCCTGGAATTTCACCAACACTTCACGAGCTGATTTCTTTTTAGTAGTACCAGTATGTTGCTGCATTAGATGAAATCTACCTGAATTTCCAACTACTCACTTCACCGTTGACTAACTTAAATCAATATACATATATTTTACGAAATTTTCAAACTTTGGCCGCAATAAATTCAATATTTTTGGAATAATTTTTAAAAAACTAAAATGCATGGTGCAACTATAAAAGGTGAGTGGAAATCGACAACAAATACAACACAAAACAGAAACAACAGGCATTCTGTTTGTATAAAATAATGTACTACTGTCAAAAATACTTGAAAAAGTTTACTTTTGACATAAGTAAATTGTAGACAAAGCCAGTCAGCTGGGCTACTGCACTCACCTTGTATAGTTGCACCATGCTAAAATGTTTCATTTCGACTGACGCTAAGCTGTCAAACCGTTGGCAACAGCTTTCTGAACATATAGCGCAAATTCAAATTCTGTATTTACAATTATTTGGCAAACAATCATAACTCTCAATTGTAATGCTTTAATTACAATGTTTTCCTATATAATTTAAGTATACCAAGCAAATCCCCATCCTACAAATGTATTTTTTTCTGTGTTACTTAGCTGGTAGAAATTTAAAATATTTTGTTACAAATCTCTAATTTGTTTCAAAAATTATCTATTTTAGTCAAATCAATTTGCATTAATGCCAATGGAACTCAATGAAACTCGAACAAGTTTCAGCGTGGTTATCAAGTCGCACACACATTTTCCAATTATGTTTTATTTCTATTAAACACAGTGCAAGGACTTTCTTTTCATGTCATAACATAAAAGACAACACAATAATTTCTCTTTAATTTAACGCTCTACCAAAACTTACTTTAAAAACTCTTTAATCCAGTGTGTTACCTGGAAAATGCCTTCATAATCCACAATAGAAAACTGTCTAAAAAAATTACATACCGATAATATGAAGTGTCTGAAAGATAACACTTTATGTGTATATAATTTCTTTGTACTCGTAACATTTGTATGTATGTTACTTTTGTAATGCAACATGCTAAGGCAGTGCTTTAATGTATTGACAGTTGATAAATAATCCATAAATAAATACAAAACAAAAAAAAAACCAAATAAACAAAACTTTGTATTATTTGGCACTAAAAACACGCAATCGCGTGACACATTTTGTTGCAAACAACATACAGTCCCCCATAAAATACTTTCATAGTGGAATAAAAATATGTTTAACAAGAGTTATAAACAAAAATATTTCAGGAGAATAATTTTATATCAAATATTTAAAGCATACACACATACATACATACATACATACATACATACATACATACATACATACATATACATATGTAATAAGCGCAAACTGAAAGCGTGTTAAGATTAATTAATCGGAAAAATATTCAACAATATGAATTTGGTTACACAAAGAAACATACGATTAAGTGTCTAGCCCGACAAATACATTTGCCACAAATATGCGTAAAAGTCTTAACGTGCCTCATGCCACCACCAAATAAAACAAGACACACACACAGTAATATTAACAAACATATGTTTATTGATTATATCTAAGAAATTGAAAGTTTTCTTTATACGCCAAGACTACTCGTATACGACCTCAAAATAATTTGTAATCAATATTTTTTAGTCTTTTGAAAATCGGCCCAAGAAATACATACTCATACATACATACGTATGTTTAGCTATTAAATTTATGACATTAGGAAGGAAAATCTATGACAATAAAATAAATTAGCAGGGTGTGTTAAGTTTCCTTAACTAAAGCCAAAGCGTATTTATTTAATTAAAGAAAATAAAAAGTTTTTCCCCCTTTCTTTAGATTTAGACAAATGCATGGAAGTTATATACCTTAAATTTTATTTTAACCCTTATGTGTGCGGGAAAAAAAACTTTGTACTGCAGGGTACCTATAACACAGTTAAGTAGAGAAAAAGCATTTTCGCACGAAATACATTGTTGGAGCGTAGTTAAGTGCTATTTTATATAATTTTTCGTAACGTCTTAAGGTTTGCAAGCTACTAACAACTTCAAATAATATACTTGCAATGGCGGCTTTCTCATATAAAACACGTAAAGGTACACGGTTACCTTGATGCACATTAAATGGTGTTAAAAGTAAATTGGTCTCTCAGGCAAATTACAAAAAAGAAAAGTCAAGGCTGCAAAAATTTGAAAGTTAGTAGTTCTTAAAAAGTTTCAGGTATAAAAGTTAGCAAATTTAATGAAAAACCTTTGAATTAAAACGCCAAAGGTACCTGGGTACCTTGGTGCACACATAAGGGTTAACAAAAATGTTTATCTTTATTTTTTCTACACAATGTTTGTTGACATGTAAACGCCAACATTTGTTAATAAAGCTGAAGAATATAATAAACATTTTCTTTTTCTGATATAAAGAAAGAATTGATTGTCATACGCGTGCCTTAAAATTGATGGCAAGTCTGAAAATAGATGTGCCAAAATTTTAGACAGTTTGACAAACACACACTCGTACTGCAGGAAAAATGTTAACACTTGGAAAAAAATTGGTTTAAATATAAACCGCCAAGAAACTTCAGAAAATATATAGATATATAATATAAAGATGTTCCAAATTATTTTAATATGATTGAAGGAATAAAAGACAATAGCATTATATGTGAGTGATATATAGAGTGGTTTATTAAGATGTTGTTTTTTTGATCTCAGACCTGTCAAGCCAGCAACCGTTACTGTAACAACAACACGGAGATCAGATATAATTGTCACACATGGCAAATATTTACTCAAAAAAGCGTAACCACTAGTTTTAGCACAAATTTGTTTGACGATTTTTTTACTCTTAAAAGAGTTTTGCATGATAAAACAACATTAACTAAATATTTGTTGTGCTTTGACCTAAATAAAAAAAGTTTAAATATATGTATCTTATTTAGAGGTTAAGTCTTGTTCGGCAAATATTTGACAAATGTGACCATAACTTTAGCAACTGGCATAGAAAAGTGTCTGCACAGTTCCGAATCAGAAAATTAAACCCAAAAACCACATAATACGCACTATTTCCACAGTTAGTGGTAATGTTAATAATGGTAATGTGTCAAGTAACCCTACTAGTCATGTGACCGGTCTCTTGCAGAAGGATTGTGAACTGACATTTTTAATACCGCCAAAGAAAACATTGATCAAAAGTGAAAAGTGGCAGTCAGATGTATAATGTCAACAGTCGGAATCAGCAGTGGATGGTGGCTTAACACAGAAGAAAATAAAAATTAGTTTCAATTAAAATATTTGTGGAATCAATTAAAAATTTAATTGAAATCGGACCAGTAAACAAAATGATAGTATCAATTAAAAAAAAATGTGAGATTTAATTGAAAATATCAGAAAAAGTAATTGAATCAATTAAAATTTTAATTGAAAATTATTTTAAAATCAATTAAAGGTTTAATTGAAAAAAAACATGATTTTTTTTTCTGTGTAAGATATTATCTAGACTTTCGACTTTATGGTTTTTTGTGTCAGTAATTACAAAAAAAAAACTCTTTATTGAATTTTTTTTCAGGGATCGAACTATACTAAGTTTTGTATCTAGTAATCGAAATCAAGATCAGTTTAAAAGTATTGAAGTCTCAGTATTTTCCTCAAACTTCTAATCCTATCAATTCTAACGGCCAAATTTGGTTTTCAATTTTATTAGTTTCTTCACAACATTCAACAAAAAGTATTCATCCATTATTTAGATAGGTTTCGTTTAAAGTTTGCATACTTCAAAGGCTTCTGTGACCTTAACATGATAGCAATTTCCTAGCCAGGGTATTTGATTGATATAGTAAGTTTTCCATGTAGTTTACCATAGTTGAGGAAAACATTATAGGAACATTGAAATCACTATGTATGTTAAAAACCTAATACGTAGAACAAGGAGCATCTGTTATTATTATGTTTTCTTTGTAGATTTTCGATATTAGAAGATTAGGCTGTTCCCCATAGTTTGATGCCACATAGCCATGTAAATTGCTTTATACAAAGAACATTGTATTCCAGTTCTAGGGCCGATCGTGAACCTATATGTTACATAATTCTGTTCCAAAATTCTTATATTATGATCCCTATTGGAGGCAAACTATCCCTTCTTAACGTGAACATAACGTCCATATATATCACACCCATTTTGTGTAGACATATCACTAATTTATTGATGTGAGATTGAGTATTAATTAATGATACCTTTGTTGTTAAATGGGGAATTGTAAGATTTTTAAGATTTCGTTTTGGGCATACAGTCGAAAATACGATCAGGTGTAACGTATAGACCGCTTCAACACTCTTCTAAGCTAGAAAGTGTATAACTATTTGTTCCCCTTTTACCCTATTTCTCTCACTGTAAATACATTGCACTCATCCATACTACATACATATGTATGTGTATAAAAAAATCATCCTTAAAATAACAGTTTAATAGCTAAACAACTACCAACCAATAAAACAAATGCTCTCGTAATAATAAAAATTTTCCGCATTTTTACTCCGAATGCATACAAATTTTATTTAAATATTTGTTTAAACATTTCAGCTTGATGTTCATATCGATTGTATAAGTATGATTTTTTTTTATTTTTTTGTTAACTCGTATTTCTGTCTTGATACCTGACAATCTGTTGTTGACATATTGCTGACATTATTATATTGTTTGTGTCTGAGCACAGAGACAGAAAAAAATAAACCGACAAAAAAAGGAAAAAAAAAACGCAGCTACAGAAATTAAAACAAAGTTTTTTAACTGACGACGCACCTCTAACATGATGTTTTATTCCTGTAGCGCGTGTAATTCTCGAGCAATTTTCATCATAAACCATTATTGGTATTAACTTTTTGTTCGTGTTTGCTCATGGAGTTGTTGGTGCTGGTGTGTGTTTTTGTCGTTATTTTTTTTTTGTAATTTTAATTTAATTAATAAAATTTAATCAAGTCTTAATTGAAAATATGTTGATTTTCTTGCTCTGTTGGTGGCAGTTTGACTTGTTGGGTTTTTCTGTTTCTTTTTTCTCTTTTCTGTCGCTCTATGTTTTGTACTATTTGATTATTATGTTGTTCGTTGTGATTGCTGCTGCTGCTCATGATGATGACGAGTATACATATATGTATGTATATATATGTATGTATGTATGTATGTTGGTGCTGTTGGCTTTTACAACTCATTGATATTTACATTGTAATTACAAATAAACATAAATACAGTTTTGCAAAAGCAAATAGCACTACTTTGTATAAAATAAGATTCTGTACGGCATTACATAATGCTCTGCTATGCTGTGACTTCTCAAAAGCGATGATATACCTGGCTTTGCCAACTTCAAAGCTATGATCACACATGGCAAAGGTTTACCCAAAAAAGCGTAACCACTTGTTTTAGCACAAATTTGTTTGACGTTGTTTAAAATTACAAAAGTTTTAGAAGATTAAACAGCGTCAAATAAAATAAAACTAAATAAGAACAATTATTATTTAATAATGAAAAATTTTCAAGTTGTAAAACAATTCCTACCTTCAGTAAAAATAATTTAATGAAAATTAAATTTAATGAACTCGAGCCTAACTAAATAAATATCAAAAATTAACAGTTCAAATAAAATAATAATTGTTCTTAAAAACAGCTATGGCACAAGCTTTAATGTTTGAAGTTGTACTTAAAGTGGTACACATGAAAATGTCGACGAAAGTGGACAACAAACATAATAAACAAATGTATTCAGGTTTTCGAGACGAAGTCTTGACATGAATACGAAAAAAACTGAAGAAAAGGAGGCAACATGTAAAAAGGAAATTAATAAATAAAAATGATAATTACAGCAAATTTCGAACCACCAGGTAAAAGGATAAAGATTGATGTTTGTCTGTTAGCTAGCAGGCACCGCAATGGTGCAGAGGGTTAGAAAGCAAAGAATTCTGATGAGAGAAAGTGGTGTTTCTCCAAACATATGTAAATTCAACAACCCAGGTTCGAATCCCAGCCAAGAAAAATTATCATTAAAAATTTTAATAATAAAAATTTTTTCAAGTTGTAAAACAATTCCTACCTTCAGTAAAAATAATTTAATGAAAATTAAATTTAATGAACTCGAGCCTATCTAAATAAATATCAAAAAATAAAACTAAATATTTACTGTATCCTGCTTTTAGTTCAAATATATTTTATTTAGTGGTTACGTCTTTTCGGCAAATATTTGCCAAGTGTGACCGTACCTGAGCTTACATAAACATATTATGTTATTGTAAGGAAGTTAAGTAGCATGTGTTAAATTTTTGTTTAAACGCATCGCACTTTAGTTATGCAATAATTCAACATTTGTAGGCATTTACACAATGTAGACCAGTGGTCGGTAATCATAGACACGTTTCGTTTATTTATCTCAAGGAAATTTTTCAAATATGCAAAAATATCACAAACCAGGCATGGAAAAGGGCATTTTGGATTTTGTACCAACTACAAGGTGGCGCAAAAGTAAACTTCCGATGAAAAATTAAAAACTTGATTCTTTTTTATTTGGTCTTTTAATTTTTTTTACGTCAAGTCGAGAATATGATGTCATATAAATGGACGCCGCCACAGTTGATTGTCAGTTGAGCCCTTTTATTGGCATTTTCCATCACTTTGGCCAAAACTTCCGGCGATAGGTCCTCACATTCTTGACGGATATTGTCTTTAAGAGCTGCAAGAGTCTGAGGCTTGTTGACATAAACCCGCGACTTCAAAAAGCCCCACAAAAAGAAGTCTGGAGCGGTCAAATCAGGCGATCTTGCTGGCTAGTGCAAATCGCCAAAACGGGAGATTAGGCGCCCCGGAAATGCATCCTTCAGCATATCGGTTGTGGCACGTGCAGTGTGTTGCACCGTCCTGTTGGAACCACATGTTTTCCAATCCCAATTCATCAAGTTACCGCAAAAAGGACTCGTTGATCATTGCTCTGTAGCGCTCACCATTCAGAGTAACCGTTTGGCCCGCGACGTCTTCGAAGAAAAAAGGTCCGATGACTCCTCCAGCGAAAACAGCACACCATACAGTGACTTTGAGCGGGTTAGAAGCATAAATTTTGCTTATTTACGTACCCGCTAAGATGGAAATGGGCCTCATCACTCATTATTATTTTTGAAAAAGTCACCAACCGTTTATTGGTCAAATAAATAGTCAGCAATATTCCGCGTTCTGGAGCAGTGTAGCGTAACATTGTTTATTAACATGTATTTCCCATGTGTTTACTACACAAATGTCAAAACAGAACTGACATTAGGGGCCAATCGCAAAATTTATAGCATTTTCTGATAGGAGGATTACTTTTGCGCCACCTTGTATATACATATACTTACATATATGTAAAATGTACTTCTAAGACATCCACGGTACCATTTTTAATTTTTGTTAAATAATAATAAAATTTAACTACAAATTTACTTTAATAAAAATTCGATATAACTTACGGCATAATTTTCAATATTTTAACGAAAATGTTTAAAAAATCTTATACTCGATATAACGAAAGACCAAATTTTTAATATTGTTAATTATATCAGCACATCAAAAATGTTTAAAAAAAAGTCAGCAAACTATAATGGAAATGGACCAAAGCTCCATGATTTCTCGCCAAAAGAGAAAACTACACTATTTCAGTTAATAGAATTGTTTTCAAAAGCAAAGACGTAGAAATGCAAAAAGGCTTTAAGCGATGGAGTTGTTGCAAGTGATAAAAAAGTACAAGATGTAAGGTTTCTTCAACTAATCGCCATCTAACTTCTGGTGATATTCTAAATGCGAAAAAACTGGTATCTATTGGATAGCGTTACTGGAAGAAAGTTATCATAGGATAGACTAACAATTGTATTTTAATGCATCTGAAACAACGAAAATTAAATCTCTTTTTCTTGGAAAGATAGAGCTCGTTTCGTAATAAAATGTTTCCTGTATTATTTTCATTTAAACAAATTATATTTAGAATATATTGTTCGTTATATAGGAATTTTCCTGTATTTGTTCTGAATCTTTAAAAACATTATTTTCGTCTATTATCAAGTATCGGGATATTTGCGAAAAGTTAAGCTTGGTAAAAATATATGCATATTTATGTATATTCGTGCATCCTTCGATTTTATTTCTAAAATTATTAGATTTAATATTTTAAGAATATATTGAACATAACTTCTAAAAATTATAGGGATATCAGTTCTAAAATTATCATGAAATTTCATTTCAAATCATCTTTCATCTGGAATAGCAAATTTTAATGCAACAGTATTTTGAAATTGAACAGAATCATTCGTGGTAGGAAGGAACATGGTACCAACTGTGTCTAAAATGTATTAAAAACGTACAATAGCTGGTTAAATTAAAACATGCAAAGAACAAACATTACTGATTAATATAATTCATATTCTGTGTTGTCTTTATGCCTATCTCTGATGTTGGATAAATAGTTTCTATATGTTAATTGTGTTACAAAATTCCGTTAAAAATTTATTTAAAAAATTAGGCAAGTTTAATAAGCAGATAAATTAATATTAATAAAAACCAAAAATAAAACGAACCAAAAGTAATATTATCATAAAATAATGTAGTTCCAAAGATGTGCCTTAAAATTACCAACAATTTTTGTGTTAAAAGTGTCAGAAAATGTTAGTCCCGTTCGATACAAAAACTTATTAAATATAAGTTATATGTTTGAAAAATTTATTTAGCACTGTTTATTTGAAATACATACATATGAATTCTTTCAGAATAAGCTTTGTTTAAAAACATTTTTTGTCAATAATAGTAATGATGCCCACCACCTCCGTACGTCTCACAATATTTTAATAGAATACAATGAAGAGCTGCCAATAACATCAGCAGCAACATCCTTTACCAATTTATACAAAAACAAACACTTTATATTATTGAAGACATTATTTGTATGTAGAAGTGTAGCAGAAGATAATATATCAGTAAGAGCTTTTGATAAGATTCCAGTGTATATTCTAGTAAATCTGCAAAATGGAGTTATATCGAGAATTTTTTATTTTGAACGAAAAATTTTATTGTATCAATCACTGTAGATGAGTGGTCCGAGAGCTCTATAAATGTTTTTGATAAACGTTACAATTGGAAAAAAAGGCATTCAAAATTTTTTGATATTGATATTGAGCAATTGAAAATAAAAGGAACGGCATCAAATATTTGTTAAATATAATAAAAATCCCATGATTAATGTAGCAGAAAGTTATAATGAATATTGACGAAATTGATATTGAAGATGAAATTTATGATGACTACGCTGAAATACTGCAAAAATATTATTAACCGCGTACGTAAGTGCTGCAAAATCTTTAACAAATCGAATAAAAAGCTGAAAATAAACTAACGTTTTGCTGCTGGAAAGCGTTGTCTAAAAAGTTTGTTAGTGAATTTTTCTGTAGATTGTTTGAAACAGAATATTTCTGATGAAAATCTAATGAAGGAATCGTTTGGAACAACAGACACTTTGCTAACAGAGTTAAATGCAACAATAAAAAGTCTTATGAACAAAACATGTAACTCTAAAAAAAACTACGGCAATATTCAGGACGATTTTTTTTATATATAGATAAAAGTTAAAAAGGAATTGGAATAAATTGGAAACTCACTTAGAGCGAAATTTAGACAATTTCGCCAACATATACGATGAGCGAAAGATCATTTTTCAAAATCAAATTTAAAGGAATACGGTTTATTTTAATCAAATAAACCATCGTTTTTCAAAAGGTGAAAACGTAACAATATGTTAAAGTGTTCACAGTTTAGCAGATAATTCTGTATTTGGTAAATTAGTTAATTGTAATCTAGTATATTGTCTACTGTTCTCTTAGTACTTCCCAGCAAGCCATATGAGTCCGAAAAGAATCTTTTCTGACACCTTTTCCGGAGCGTTCATGCTCTTTATGAGCCCAAAAAACAATCATTATTGCTCCGAAAACCTTCAGAAAAGAGGGTCATTACATTCGAAAAGAGCTCTTACGTCATGTCAAAAAAGAGTCATTGCAATTTTAAATACAACAAATTTAAAGGTCGCATTTATTATTATTATTATTTTTAATTATTTTTACTTAAACAAAAAGGGAATTCATTTACAAATAAACTAAATTAGAAAAGAGGAAAAAAATAAATAAATTGTATTTACAGTCAAAAAAAATAAAATGGAATTCATTTAAATAAAATATATAAAAATGGAAATAAATTAATTTTTAAGCAAATTTTTCTGTCGCTCCGAAAATGCTCTTTAGTTGGACTCTTTTCTGACTCCTTTTTCGGAGCGCTCCTAGAATGGTATGCTGGGTTATTACAAAATACCAAACAGGCGTTAATTTTTTTCTTCTATAGTAAAAACATATTAAAGGGATCATTCCTTACTATGTACCATCTTAGAACTAGAATCGATTGCTATTATACTGACCAAGTTGTTACAAAAGTAACTTCTTATCTGAACATTTGGAAACTATTTAACACTTTCAGAGATATTTTCTTTTTCAACAGGTTGAATAAATTTAATTTTAGACAGCTGACAGGAATTTCCCGTGTAGATTTTCCGTTAATATATATTCAATTCTTATTGTTATTCATTGGCATTTGTCTACTTGTGAATTTGGTATAGTGTGCTCTTTTAGCCACCAACGCTGTGACAATACACGTACGTACATATAAATTATCTGAATAAGTATTTATTTTTACTAAATATTCTCGTATATTTTTTTTATTATTTATGATTATTTTTTGTTTTATTTTATTGTCAGACAGCAATAAATATGTTGTAAGACATAAATCATTAAGCAAGGTGTTCAAGAGGAAAATATTCATTAAAACTTCTCTGCATATGTTTTTTGACATATGTATGTATGTATGTACGAGTATATGCATAAGTATGATACTTTAAGTGTGTATGTGTGTGTGTAAGTAGTTGTTGTTTTAATGTTTGTATTATTAAAACTGCTACTGTCTGTGCGTCTGTTTGCGTGTCTGCCTGTTCACCTGACTGACTAACTGCTTGCCCGGCTGTCTACAGGTCTATCCGTCCATTTGTCGGTGTATCTCTGTGTATGGCCGGCATAAATTTTATGCATTTTAATCTTTATTAAAAATTAATTTATTAAGGTTGATATTTATGAAAACATTTTTAATATTTCGTTTTGGTTTCTTTCTTTTTTTTTTGCCTCAAAGAAGAAAATTAAAGCGAGTGCCGCATGCAGAATATTAATTAAGGGTTTTTGTGTAAGGAATTCTTTTTTAATGTCTGCATTTAAAATGGGAGTGGATTGTTGTTTAGTGTATGGCTTAAAATATATAATTATTAAATAATATATTAAGATTAAGACACATAGGCATTTATCTTACAAACCTATTATTAAAGTAAAGATTGATTGGTTTTACAATTTTCTTTCACACAAGCAAGGAAACTTAAGCCAATATTTTTTGTTATGTAAAGTTTATGTAATTAGGTTTTAAAATTAAAAGCTGGTAGCCTTAGAAGCCCATGATTAGAATTGTAAATGGGTTTTACTTTCAATTTTATTAAAAAAAAAGAGTTCCTAGAAAGTGTCTTTCTTAATTTTCCCTATTTAACAGCATGACAAAATCCATGTGATACACATACAAAATATAATAAACTCAGTTGCTATTTATGTCTTTAACAAACAAACAACAATTAAAATGTCCTTAATAACAACACCTTTAATTAAAATCAGAAATTATTGAAACTGCAAAAATATTGTTGTACATATTATAAAACATGCGAAAACAAACTCAAAATTTTATAAATGATTTTTCTGTTTCCCTTATTCATCAAACAGCCAGTATAGGCAATACTGTCCGTCAGTCTCAGTCATTAAAAAAACACTTAAATTAAAGGCAGACACACAGACTACAAGTAAGAGAATGGCCAGGCATTTCAACTTACAAAAACTGCTTCAAATATTAATTTCTATACATTTTCATTTTATGTTGACCATAAAAACATCAAATATTTATGCATACATTCATTACTACATATGAATATAAGACAGACATTAGGCATTCAGTCTGTCAGTCAGTCAAACATTCAAATACATATGCGGTCCTTAATATTTTCATTCAACCAGTGCTGGAAGTGAAGGCAAAAAACAAAAAAAAACTTACATTAAAAATGATACTGAGATACTTTCAACATGCCAAAGCATTTTTGGCATAAACAATTCAATTAAAATCAAATTAGAGTTTTCTCTTCTTTCCCCCACATCCATTTATTGCCCTTCGGTTACTTGCAGTTTCTGATTTTGATTTTATAGACATTGTTGCCTGTTGTTTTTATCATAAAACAAAACAAAAAAAAAAATGGTTTACCCAGTACGATAAATTGCACAGTTAGCATTTTATAGGGCCTTTATACTTTTAAGCAATATCAAATTTGTTCTTGATATTTAAATAAAAATTTTTAAGAAAGTTTACACATACGAAACAGATTATATGAGATTGAGATAGATTATCACTATCGAAATTGTACGCAGAGACAAAATATAGCTGTACAGTTTTACCATAATCATTTGCACATTATTACAAGTTTTTTTTTTTTTTTTGTATTTATTTATATGATGCAATCATAATATGGTAATGTTACGATTCTCATTATCATAGTATGATTGTAGTAATTTAGTATATATTTGTGGCAATTATTTTCATGATGAATCATTATATCATAAAATACGTAATTACTTAATACGATTTTTGCAATCATGTGAATTGTAACTGGAACATATTATGGTTGCCGCAATTATATAAATAATGTCAGTGAACATAATTTTGTTAAAAATTTGCTAATAATACGGAAATGATTTCGGTGCTCGTGTACAACTATATTTTCTTCCTAATGATCTTAAGCAAACAGATGCTAGATTTTTAACTGTTTGACAATCAGCTAAGACCATCACTTACTAGATAACACTTTGGAAGTCAAATTTGGATTTATAATATCTTCTACAATATTTTCTCTCTAATAGTTAAAAGTTTTTCAAAAAATCCATCAACGTAAAAACTTTAGTAGGGCGTTATAGCCTGAAAAGTAATATGTTGATATACGAGTATAAGTTTTTATCTTAAGGCCCTTTTGCATAGTAAAGAGTCGTAACTATAACCACTGGCAAATGCATACAATAGGGTATCCAAACTATAAGATTTTTCTTCTGTATTCGAATAAATCGAATAATTCGAATAAAGTTTGAATAATTCTATCACATATTTAAAATTAATCGAATTATTCGAGTAATTTGAAATGTTTTTTATAAAGTAAAATTACCATTCTTTATTTCATTAATGGCCGAATTCACAGTCTTTAGTTAGCTAATGACAATGGCTTAACTAATGATTCTTTATTCGCAATGCTTAGTTTGCCCTAAGAATAACAAGTAATAGTTAAACAATAGTTAGTATTTTAGTTTACCAATGGTTAACTAATGGCCGAGAATGTGGTTATAATAATTTCATATTGTAGTTTTTCACTAGACAGACTTTAAACTTAAATAATGTCATCATCAAGAAATAAATTTTAAATAATAATAATTTCATTTACATACACAAATATCTGTTTATTAAAATTAGAGAAAATTCCTAAAAGAAACGAAAAATATATTTATTCGTTTTGTTCGATTATTCTACATAAAATTAATCCAATTATTCGTAAGAATGGATACCCTAGTAAACACTGTACGTCTTCATGTTTATAAAAACATCAAAATTAAAGTACCAATATGTAGTTGTTTGTTTGTAATTGAAATTTGAAAATTGTTTTTCAAACAGCCGAAGACAGAGAAAAACATCATGGCTCTTTAAATGTTTGAATAAGAATTGTAAATTGTGCTTTACTTGTAAATGTTTTCTTACAGGGAATTTTTGGTTTCATTCAATTAGCGAAGATGTTTCAATTGAAAATCCAGCTCCAAATGTTGCTTGCAGTGTTTAAAATAATAATAATTTAAGCAAAAAATTCGTTAAGTAATTACAATTAAAATTGCGTCTAATGGTAAATGTAATAATGATTAGGTATATTTAAAACGAAAAGTCTTAAAATTAAACAATTAAATATCGTCATCGAAAATCCAAAAGGCCGTAACTACACATTTTACTTTTTTACAGGAAAAGCAATCAACTTAATAAATATTTAATTCTTATTGGCCAAGTTTCAGAATTAACATTAAACACCTATTGCGTACTTGCTTTAATAAAAAAAAAAACAATAAAATAATAGTAGTTTTTTAGTAATTGTACTTAAGTACTTTTGGAATCGTTTTTTTTTTTAGAAACCAAAAAGCTGTAACATACAGTGTCACCATTTTGACATTTTTGCAGCTAATTTAATAATTTGTTTAGCATTTTCTTGCTTCAATTTATTTTGAATTTTTACCCCTGTTACAATTAAAACAAGTTAGAAAGTATAGTCGGTCAAGCCCGACCATATAATACCCTACACCCAGTATATGTATATAACATTTTTTCAGAAATGGGCGTTTTATGGGAGATATTACCTATTATGGACCGATTATCCAAAAATTTAGTGTCATGATTTCTGTGAATATAAATATTGTGAATGTTAAACTTTATGTCGATATAAATACTTTTAAAAGATTTATGGAGCTTAAAGTAAATTACGGAGAGGGTCTTCTATAGAATTTCGACTAATTATGGACCGATCGTAATAAAATTAGACCATATTATTTGCATACATATGAAATATATTTGCGTTAAATATTATTTGGATGCCAACATGTTTGAAAGGGTTATGCTCTTTAAGGAGATTTTCGGAAGTGGGGCTTATATGGGAGCAACGAGTAATTATGGACCGATCTGCAGAAAATTTTCAGATGTGATTTATCTACATTTACCACTCATTCATGATGAAATTTGTTTGGATACTTGCATAATTCAAGGATTTATTATCAGTAAACCCGAATTTCGGGAGGACATTTGTATGGGGGCCCGGTGAAATAATGGACCGATTTACACCAGTTTCAATCCCATCCATCCTTGGGCCGAAAAAATATCACGTACAAAATTTTATCGAAATAACTTCAAAATTGCAACCTGTACTCTGCGCACAAGCTTTACATGGACAGCCAGCCAGCCAGCCAGATGGACGAACGGACATCGTTAAATCGACTCAGAAAGTGATTCTAAAAGTAAATTTTATGAAAATTGCAAAGAAGAAATGGTAAATGATGAAATGACAACTTTAGAATTACAATGGCAAAAATTAACTTCATACGAGTGGCAAAATCAGAACTCAGCTATTGAGTTTTGGATAGAAGTTTATGAATACAGGAATGATGTGAATGAAAATCCCTTCAAGGAATTGTCCGATTTTGTTATGAAATATTTAGTTTTATCATTTAGTAGTGCAGAAGTTGAACGTGTATTTAGCGGAATGAATCTTTTAAAAAATAAAATAAGAAAAAGAATGATATTAAATACAATGAATCCACTCCTCTATATAAGATGTGGATTGAAATGATTGAATAAATGCTGCCAAAGTTTTCAAATAACTAAAGAATTAATCGAAAAATTTGATACAAATATATATAATATTATAACAGAGCCCTCAGAAAGTGAAGAATGCAATTTTGATGAAGTATTTAATATGTGGCCTAAAGTTATTATTTTTGTTTAAACTAATTTATTTGTGAAGTAAATATAAATGCTATAGTTTTGTTTTTGTTTTATGACGTTTTAGAACATATAAAATACATAAAATGTTACATGAATTAATGGTCGCTTTTGTTCAATATGTATATATTGACATATCTATTTACATATACACATGTATAAAGACTGAAAAATATATACTTTTAATTTTTGTTTTATAATTTTAATTTACGAATTTTTAAGAGAATAAACAATTTGTTTTGTTTTTGATTTCGATGTGGTTTTATTTATATAATGAAACATTATTTGTAGAAACAGCGGTACAAATAGTGAAGAATTTCTTCATAATATTATTAAAAAAAAACTTAGCATTTTTTTTGGCATTTAAAAATCCTGAAGGAAACTCCTTAAAAATTATAATATTTAAAAATCCATTTAGTATTTTTTTGAGCATTATTTTGGATAGGATTTAGCTGCAAAAATGTTTGAGACCTGGTCACACTGGTAACAAAACAAAATTTTAATAAAAGTTAAAATTAGGATGAAAAAATTCCGCTTTGCACTCTTATTAAAAGTTTTTTACTTTTTGTTTTCTGTGTTTTGAATATAAAAGATGCAAAACTCATTACAACGAGTTTGATGAATTCGAGAAATATATAAGTAAACATTTAAGTTCCTGGAGATGGCTCCATTTCTTTTTGCATATTTTTATTTTTTCTTTATGTAACCGAACTGCTTCGACATCTTCAAACTATTTGTGTGTGCATTGTTGCAAAATCTCATATTCGTCCTTAATATTGGTTTTATAGAAAATTGTCCCAGAAGTATCAAACTCGTATGCATATTTTACTTTCACATTTTTTATTAACTTTTTTAACTTTCTTATGAGTATAATGTTCACTATCAGTATTCATTTTATTATTTGGTAAGACTTTGGATATTTGCATAGCGTCCATGTTACTAATTTGAAAAAAATTTAACCTTCAACTAATGTTACATTTACACGATTGAAATCTTCTTCAGAATTGCTGTTCAAAATGCCTCAAATTCATGTAAACAGCAAAAATTCTAATAACTATTAAATAAATAAATTTTGAAAAAATGTTGCTGTTTACACGAGTTGAAGAGCAATTTTGAAGAAAATTTCAATCGTGTAAATCTAGCTTAACAGTTAAACAATCATGCCGTGGTGAACATTAAAAACATCGAGAATATTATAAACAGCTCCTTTTCGTTTGGCAAAAACAGCGCTTCTTATACGTAAACAGCGTTGCTGTTTTGGTTACTTTTAACCATAATTGGTTACTTTTTTTTTCCAATGTCTACTTGTGTACTTTTTTTCCGTTTTGGTTACTTTTTTCTAATACAAAAGTAACCATTTTTTACATTGTTTTTCACTTTGACTTAACACCACTAATTTTGGTGATAAACTAAACTACCACAATTTAAACGTTTTTATAACGTTATAATAACAACACTGTAACAACCGTGTGAACTTAAAATGTTTGTCTTCCCACGTTGTAAGTAAAAGCATTTTCAGTACATTGGAAAACAAAAATATTGTCAGACATCTAACAATCGTGTAAACACACAATTTTGTCATTGTTTTAAGACAATTGTCAAACACTTTTCATTGTCACATGTGCAAAGTTTATGCATCTGCCAATGGCAGCATTGTGATAGAAATTATTTCTAAACTCTGTATGTACATAAATAAACAAACAAGTGTATATTAATAACATTTTTGAGAAAAGTGCAAGAAAATTAAAGAAAATAAAAAATGGATAGTGACATATCTTTTGATGAATCCTGTTTCATAGAGTGCAGATAAAATAGTTTCAATTGCTCGTTTTTGTTCCATGACAATATTTAAAATTTTTAAACACACACACAACATTGCAAAACAAATTTGACAATGGCACACCACAATCTGACAACCATGTGAACTGACAATTTCGGTTGACAGATAAATTCATTGTGTGCCAATAAAATTATTAGATTTCTTACAGTCGTCTAAAATTGATAACAATTTTTCAATGTCAGTACATTGCTAGCACATTGCTAGATCTGACAACGTTGTAATATCTGACGATCATGTATATATACGTTTACAAAAAAATACATGCCTGTCGCCAAACATAACAAACACAATCATTGTATTGTTGAACGAGTCAAAAACCATCTACAAACTGAAATTGAATGGTTAATTTATATTTTACATATATATTTTTTAGCTGAAGTATAAATAAAATAAAATTTTAAATATATAAAAATTTTGGTTACTTTTTACAAAATTACAAATTTTTTTTGTCGTGGCAACGCTGTACGTAAAATATTTTATAATAAATGAGAATTATATTGATTCCTTGTATAAGATTTTAATAATTTTAATTTAGTTCTCATTTATATGTACATATATCAGATAATAAATAAAACATTATTCTAATCGCACTTTTTATTATTTGTAAAGTATTTTATTTAGTAAATCTATACAGTTATACAGTTATACAGTTTTTGCTGGGTTCTTGGATCTTTAAAATTCTTTGAATGTTCTCTGATCGATGTGTGACTTTAGTTACAGCTACAGATATTGATTTGACACAGATTTTGTGGTGCAATTTTACAGATTTCTGGCTATATGTCACATTATTGCTTAGATACTTTCAGTTTCAAAAGCAAAATCCGTTAAACAAAGTTATATTTATGTATAAATTTAAATTCATAAATTTAATTTGTTCTTAAGCACCAAGTTAATAGCTCCCACAGATTTCACACAATTTTAAGATCTTTAAAAAACTCATAAACTATCGTCCTTATTTGTCCACGAAAATATAAAGAAAAAACTCCGTAAATCCTGCAATTAATGCAAAACAACATTTTAAACCATATTAAAAATACTCATAAAAGTAAAGAATTTCTTATTTATGTTTGCTAATTTGTAAGATACATGCAATATGCTTTATTACTTTAAATCCATCAGAGAATCATAAAAAACGTATATAATATGAACTACTGACTGACTGCCCTGCAGCAGTATTTTTATTTTTTGGATTGTGTATATTAATTCTTTACCTTTTATTATGTGAAGTTATGACGCTGTATTTTATACATTTTAATATTGGCAAGTATATGGAGTTGAATGTCTCAGGTTTTTTCTTTTGTATTGGAGGCCACAACCAAAAGAAACTTGTCCAAGTGTCTGTTATGTTGATTTCAGTTCGACATCTTATTAAAGGCCACAAAACATTGAGCCAGCACGACGACTATCAGAGCGGTCACAATGAGAAATGTATGAAAGGAATAATACGACAGACACACAGACTGACATCCTGCAAGGAAGATGGAAACTATTCGACAAGCAATAAATCGTATTTATGATTTTATTTTACGCATACACAAGAACTGTATTAAATTTTTAATGCGCACTATACGAAGTAAACCACAAGCTTGAAAGACGGCGTAAAATTGTGAACGCTCTGTACAGGATTAAAGCAAAGATGTTGGCAAGAAAAGAAAACACAGCTGTTAATAAATTAAGCAAAGTAAGCAGCACAAGTTTTTGGTAACAGTAGTTTCTTTCATACTTAGGTTAGAATCTAGAAAAGTGATGTTCTTGCAGAAAAGATTTAAATGAACCAATGAACTCAATTCAATCTAACTTAATTATTAAATTTTGTTGTTGTTGTGTTAAAGGTCATCATCCATAGAGTTTGTTTTAAACTGGTTACAAGAGCATGAGGTGTAAATCTTAAAATAGCATAAAACCAACTTTCAATGTTCCTCCTCAAGTACACATCATAATATCATTCGAGTAAAAATACAAATAAATGTATTGTATGTCTACAACTATACATACAAGCAGTCATACTTAGTTGCTGTTATTATTGTGGTATTATAAGTGCTTCTTATTCTACTTCTCATCTCGATATTTAAACATTCGACATCATGTGCTGCAGCAACAGCAGAAGCAGCAACATCTTCTGGAATTGCATTTCAACAATTGAAAGTGCATTTTATTTCATTTCATACATAATAGTTTTGGTTTTCTTTTTATTCTGTTAAAATCATATGTGTCCGACGTTTTTCATATTATAGCCTGGTCTGTAAACAGTTTTGTTGTTACTATTCTTATTTATTGGTTATCTGGTTTTGTAGTTTTTTTTTTACTCTCGACTGCAAGTTCAAAAATTCTTTATTGTTGTTTTTGAGGTTCAAGTGTTGAATGTGTCTGTAGCAGGTTTATTTTAATTTTTTATGAATTGTTATAAAGTGTTTAGATGTAAGTTTTTTTTTGAGGTGTGTTGGTAGACTAAAAAGTTTGCTATGAGTTTCTTAACTAAGAACTGTGTTAAGGTAGAATTAGCCGAACGTCCACGTCTTCCTACTGTAACGTACCGTATTTTTTATTCAAGATTGGGCTGATATTGTATGTGATTGTTTTTTTATTATTTACATACATATAAACATATTCATATATGCAGATGTGTATTATATAAAACGTGTTGCTCAATTTCCACAAATATTATTAGTAAAGAAAAGTACCAAAAAATAGGGCGAATTTACCCTAATACAATTCAACATGCAAACAGCCCATCATAGCTGTACAAATGTCACGTAAGAACGTAAGGAATTTCTATTTTATACAGGTTGAGACGTTCCGTCAACGTGATATTTATATTCGGTAAGCATGTACATTGATTTAAAATAACAAAACGGGATCAGCTGTTTCGTTACAGTACAGTACGGGACGTAGACGTTCGGCTAATTCGACCTTTATACGGCAATATTTACCATTTCGGCCTTATACAAGGGTTTATACAAATATTTTATTTTACTTCAAGAAACTAATCTTGGTGGTCATTAGATTATCATTTCCTGAACTATCTTAAACATGCCCATTATCAGCCAACATATTAATCAAATTCACGATTGTATCTCATTTTATACCAACAAATCCTAAAAGTTCAAACTGTTATTGTAAAAAATAATTTTTAGATTGCAGGAAATATCAACCAAATATTTTTTTTTTAAATTTTCTAATAATTTGTCTTTATTAAAAGAAGCACAAATAAACAGCATTTGAAAACACACTATAACCCCTTAAGGCCAGTTAATAGTAGTAAATAAACATAAACTAAAAGAAAATAAAGAAAAACTTAAACAAATAACTAATGGCAACTGTCAACAATGGCAAATTGCAAACAAACATTTGTAAATGTCTATAACTGCAAGCGATTGAAATCAGAGAAATTGCAAACAGTAAAAATAACCAAACAGCAAACTATTTTAACTAGCCAGCCAGCGAGCAGAAACTACACAGTAAATATGTTTGCATTTAATGCAAACGATCTAACAAGAAAGCCACTGCTAACTGCATGGCCAACTGCAGTGTAAAGCACTGTGGCTCGCAAGGCAACAAACCCAGCAAAAATGTTACTTTGTAATATCTGGCTAAAGAGAATATGCTAAACATCTACACAGACGGAACCAAATTATCTTTTGGATTCCACTTCATTAAATGTCTTATGTACAAGCTTCTATACTAGAGAATAGGCGGTGAAAACATGCAGACATATTTTGACAGTCATTGTGATCAAATCCCTATCGGCTACCTATACCTTTCCCAAATTGACCATAAAAGCAGAATATATCTTAACGCGTTGCACGAACATATTATTACGCTAGGCGACATGCCTTATTGGCATATCTGGGGATGTACTAACCAAAACACCAGCGGCATCCATTTGCGTGACGCCCTGCTCAAGTTTCGTTTAAAGTTCCACTTTCATGCTTTTAGTCATTACGCTTTAGAAGCTTTTGTATTCATACGCAGCCTTTTTGTTTCTATATGGTCACTCCAAGTTAATACAAGTGAATGCTAACCTATATTGGATATTCACGTTATTAAGTATTCAAATCCCTCTTCTAAGTATACAAATATATATTGGAAACGGTTTCTAAAAGGTTTTATATTTAATTCCACTTCATTACAGAAATACCCCACTGTGCCAAGGTCTATTTATATATATATAACAGTTAGATATCAAACGAAATACTGTTTTCTTTTTCACAAATAATAGAAACTAAACAGGCTCATATTTATGTTATTTTTTTCTGCTTTCGAGCACAAAATTTTGACTTTGTTTATAAAGGATGAAATATGAAAGAAAGCTGAGAAAAAAGAAAAATAATAATAATTTTCACACTTAAACTCCCATGAAATATGACTGCTAAAACCAACAAACTCTGTATATAAAAATAAAGAAGTTTTCAAGATAAAAAGAAAATATCCTACAGAGGAAAATTAGAAAAAGAAAAAAAAAAACTAGAAGAAAAATTAACATGAAAAAAAACATGATTATAATCACAAGCAGGCAAATATAAAAACTTAAAGAAAATATTCATATTTGTATTTGTAATAGTGGTTGGAAAAAATCTAATGAAAGCCTTCATTTACGAGTATTAATGTTGTAAATTTATATGTGAATATGTATGAGAGTAGATGAATCCTCATCCCAACAGTTTTAAAAGTGCTCAATGCATGCCTTATAGACAGTAATTTGCCCTAGTGTATGTCTGGATCACAGGACTGACTCCAATTTTATGTCATGTTTGCACTATGTAGCATAAAGGCAAGTCAATTGGTTACTTTACACATTCCTGGTAATCTATGGTAAAGTCAATTTAGGACTAAGTAATTTTACTCACTACAAAGTGGAGAGTAGGTGTGTCATCATTGTACTCCTCTTGTTAAATCTCAACTAGTAGTAACTTCAAACGAATAATTATATTTTTATTTAAAGTCTAACTACTTTACTCACAATAAATAGTATCTGACGACGAAAATTTATATATTACTGTCTTTTAAAAGTGACTATAAATTTTTATTTTTATTATACATTATTTACGCCAAGCAATCTAGAGTCAGCCAATTGTATTTGATTAATTCTTAGTATACAAAATTAAAATCTGCTTTAAATGTTACATGATTTTAAAGACAGGTTTGTTATAGAGTCAACTCCTGTCTATAATGGTGAATAGCATTAGCGTATACAGCATTAAAAATAAAAATATTTATTTTTATAGCTATCCGGGGTAGATCCATAAGCATCTCGATACTGATTTCCTCAATGGCAGGTGCTTTCTTGAAGTTTAACTGAACAATAGCCTTTTGATTGACTCGAATGTCAAAACGTAGAGCTACAGTTGCTCTAAAATGAAGTACAACAGTTAGCAACTTAATTAATGTATTTAACGTGTTCGGGATACTTTATTCAAATGATTACTAAACAAATTAATTTTTTCAGTATCAATTTCTGCCCAATCACCATTTGCATTTTGCGAGGAAGGCTTATATATGTGTCTCGCCATACCCAGCAAGCCATATGAGTGCGAAAAGAGTCTTTTCTGACACCTCTTCTTTATGAGCCCAAAAAAACAATCATTATTGCTCCGAAAACCTTCAGAAAAGAGGGTCATTACATTCGAAAATGGTGCGTCAGAAAGAGCTCTTAGATAATGTCAGAAAAGAGTATTTTATGAGGGTTTATTTTGCCTCTGAAAGAGCTCTTAGATAATGTCAGAAAAATGTCTTTTATGACGTTTTTTTGGACTCTGTGTAATCTTGTTTTTATCATTCTTGTGTGGCTGTTTTTTTTTTTGGTTCAAAGCACAAATAACAGGACAACAACGCTTTGGTACATACATAATTAAGTGGATTTTCTGAGTCATACTGCGTGCCGACTCAGGACAGTAACAAGCAAATTTTTCGTTCGCTCCGAAAATGCTTTTTAGTTGGACTCTTTTCTGATTCCTTTTTTGGAGCGCTCCTAGAATGGTATGCTGGGTAGTGAGTAATTCGGTTGTGGTGTTGCGACCATGTCTTTCTAGATATTTACTTAATGGTTTACCTTATAGATATTGCAAGAGCCTTTTTAACTTTGAGTAGAGTTTGAAATATTATTTTATGTTTTTCTTAATAGTTCTTGGAATTTTTTAATGTTTATTGTTAAAAGGATACGTGCTATGTGCGCAGGGAAATAAAGCTTTAAATCTATAGGGTAAATAAATTGAAAACATTTGTGATATGTTTAGTAGATGTTGTCTAGTAGTCAAAAATTTAATAACCAAAAGCATTTTAAATTTATCACGGAATGGTTGTCCAAAATCGATGAATGCAGGGAAGGAAAGACAAATATGCCCATCAAAAACCGCTTAAAACTACATTTATCCTGACGAGTGATTAACAAGCAATTAAGAAGAACACTATATACCAATGTAAACAATGGAGAAATACAGTCGTCTGTCAAGGTAAAATCCATTTGTTTGCAAAATTTACAGATTGATGAGATTATCATTCGAGATCCATGTAAAACAAAATTTTGCTTGTCGGCAATATGTTATATTATTTTGGTTGACGTCGACCGTAGGGGCAGAGGCGTTCAATATCTGCAACATAAATTCTGTTATATTTGATTAGTCGTAGAGTTTGCCCAGCTAGTTTGAGGTTGTTCTCCAAATTTCTAGCGGCGTAATTGACATTTTCTGGAACATTTTCCGAGCAATGAGTACTGAGATATTTTTTATATTTAAATCAGTCATCAAAAAATGACCAGAGACAATTTCTCGGTGGTTTAATATACTAACAATTGAAGGTGAGTGCTCTGAAGATAGTTTTTTTTTAACATTAATTAACAAACACACACTGCAAAGCTTTCAATAACAGCTGAGTTCCCTGAGAATGAGTCAACTACAAAGACTGGCTATTTTTCCAGTCATTAGATTAATTCTTAGTAAAGTCAAAATTATATTTAATTTTATAATTTAGTTTTTAATGCCTACAAATATGACCCTCTACTGCAAACTAGAATCTCTAACGAAAACTTACCGGAGGTTTTCGAACATTAATTAGTATTCGATTATTTGAAATAATTGTCAACATTGAATCTGCCTCAATATGTGGGTAAATAATTTTGGCAGGTTTTAACCTATCCATAGATATAACTTTTTCATTTCCGTTTATATCCAATATTTAGAGTTTTTGAGCTCTTTTAATGACACGGTATGGACCTTGATATGGGGGTTAAAGGGATTTTCTGACACTGCCTTCATTTACAAATAGAAAATCGTAGTTGTGTAAGTCTTGGGATACGAAAACTTTTCGCTTATTTTTGTGAACAGCTGGAAAAGGTATTAATGAATTCATTTTAGTGTTGAGGGATTCTATAAATTGATTTATTGGAAAATTGTCAGATGATTCAGCAAACAAAAAAATCTTCTGGAAAACGAAGAGCAGCTGACAAAAATAATAAACATTTGCATTATTTATGAAACAAAAGTTTGTTGATAAAAATTATATTTAAAGTAAAAACATATTTGTACAAAATTGTATTAAAGTTTATAATTTAGTTAATATAAATCTAGGCATTAAAGGTAAAGCCACTTATTCGGGACTGTCACCTAGAATTGCTGGGTAGTTTGACGTTATTGTAAAATGTTTGAGTGTGTTGGTTGATGAGTGTGTTAGTATATGTGTGAACGTGTGTATTAGTGGGAGGACAGTAATAAATATTATTTCTTTACATGTTGTTAGATTTTATTTGTTTATTTTTTTAATAAAATAAATGAAATGACACGTAGACAAGTTTTTCTTTATATGTGTATATTTATTTTATTTTACACATACATAATGCGAGTAACGTATACATTTACAAGTGCACATTTGCACACACACATATCAACAACATATTATCCACATAACAACAACACCACAAATGATAAATAAAATATAATATGAATGAATGAATGGATGTTTGAACGAGTAAATGAATGAATGATAAATTTAACTATGAACATACAATAATAATAACTACATACAGCAACACTATGTATTAAAATGAAATGAGTCCCAGTGGGAAATTTAAGTAATAAAGGACAAATTTATATTATTCTGGAATTATTCATGAAATAATTAGATAGTTTAAAAAATTGTTGAAAAGTAGCAATGTTTGCTGTCTACAACATACATATTATATGCACTAAAAGATTGAAAAAACAAAACACCTTCAGAATGTTACAAAACTATGTATATTTGTATTACAAAATGTTAAACCTAAACACCAAATTTCCTGTTAATATCTACCGCCTCCCTTGCTCATTTGTAACACAACAATATCACACACCAACGAGGTTGTCATAATCCTCCACATCATGATTGCAATACATACAAGTGTGATGTATGTATTTTTAGCCAACGTGCTTCATTGTATGAATGAACGTAAATGAAGCGTCAAACATTTCACAGTTCACAAATGAAATAAACCACTTGAGATTTATTCACACGCACAATTTTTTATTTTATATTTTATTTCAGAACACTACAAGTTCTTTTTTATTTTTTGTTTAATAAAAACATAAAAAGAGAACTAAAATAAATAAATGAGTATAAAAATAAAAGCAGCACAAAAAATCGTTTGCATTTCAATCTACACAGATGCCACAGCCATAAACAACATACTAAATACACATGCCACTAGTGGCTTCCTTTTGTCATGCATTGAATTTCGTTACGTTTCCTTTTTTATGAATTCTTTTTTCTTATTTTTCACTTTTTTTTTTTTTTTGTCCTCCATTTAGTAGTTTCAATTTCTTTTGTATTTTTTTAAATTATAAATAACAACTCAAGTACGTGTAGTTTTTATCATCAACGTCATTATTATTTTGGTTCGAAAATATGTATTTGTCTGTCGTCGGTTTGGCTGTCTACTGTTTTGTGTGGTTTAAGAATCGTGTTTTTGTATATTTTCGATTTTTGTGTTATTAAATTATTTTTTTGTTCATTCAATTTAATAAATTTTGTTGCACAGTGGTTCTGGCCAAATAAATGGGAAATTGTAATACAATGGTATCTTTAAAAATAGTTCTGTTGGACATTAATGGCTTTGGCTATAGAGTAGTCTAACAATTTGTCCGATGTCCTGAAGTTCGCTACAGCTCTTACGGATAGAAGTCTGAAACTCGGTAGAATTTTCAACGTTTTATTTAAATATTGAATCTGCTTTTATTTCTATGCCTAAAAATAAGTATACAAAACTTACTATTTTGCTTTAATTTTATGTATGTCACTAAGCAGACTTGTATAGTCAGACCTAAGGATGCTTCCGATGGTAATTACGAGATGTGTCTCTCACAATTTTTTTTTTGTTGCATGACTTTTACTAATGGTACTTCACAATCTGTATGTATGTGTGTTCTATTCTCTTATAAAACATGGTGCTTTCATCATGATCGTAAGAAATTTGGATTGGGCGCTATGTATAAGAAATGGTATTATTTGTCTTTCCCTGAAGCCAAATTAATTTTAAAACAATGATTTTGCAGCCAAGGCCTAATTTGGATTGGTTGTTGATTAGTCTGTGTTATACACAGAAAAAAAATTATGTTTTTTTTCAATTAAACCTTTAATTGATTTTAAAATAATTTTCAATTAAAATTTTAATTGATTCAATTACTTTTTCTGATATTTTCAATTAAATCTCACATTTTTTTTTTAATTGATACTATCATTTTGTTTACTGGTCCGATTTCAATTAAATTTTTAATTGATTCCACAAATATTTTAATTGAAACTCATTTTTATTTTTTTCTGTGTAGCTTTTAGTCTCGTATGGATTCACTTGGGATCTAAAGGCGATACCTAGTAAGACTAGACGTAAAGTGAATGCAGAGATAATATTATCAAATTGTAAGCTGTTCACATTGTTAAGAGTAACAGGTGGACATAATATGTTAATCGTATTAGCCAGTTGTGAAATATCTGAGATAATAACATAGTTATGGAGATGATTTATCTGTAAACTTAGAATGATTGTGTCATCTAGAATACTTTACTATTGAATTTCAATATTCCTGATTTCTTACTCCTAGTTTTCATAGACTACTAAAGACACTTTCCTGTTGAATACAAATATTTCTGTTGGTTAACTCCTAGAACTTATAGACACTAGAGTCTTATCTATCGACCCATATGTTTAGAGACTATGAAACCAAAGCGTTTATGCCAAAATTGTATCTCCAGTTAAAAAATAAACTTGGTCGATAGTTCCATGATTCGTATAATCAAAAACTATTGATTTTATTGATATGTTATTTAAAAGGTTTAAAATAATAAAAATAATATCTTTATTAAGCTTGACGTCAAACACTTTTGTAACGTTAAACAAATTGGAAACAAATTTTATAACGTTAACAATTTAACAATATTTGTTTTAAGCCACAATAAAAATATTTTTCAATATAACAATAATTGTGAAAATGAAAAATTTTAAAATATTACACAAACAAACAATAGGAACAAATAATTTAATATTTTATCTAGTTTTGCTTATTATTTCATAGTATGGTAAAAAAAATTTATTTTAAGTACTTAAAAGTGTGGCTGGACCCACGAAAAGCCGGGAAAATTTCACAATTTTAGGTCCGTTGCGTGATATTTCCCAATATATTTTCCATTTACGTCCTCTATATCATATAAATTGTTTCCAATTTTCTCCCTTATTTTGCATTTAACATATTTTGGCATAAATTGTCTATTTATATGCTTCGACATCTTGCTTAAGATGTGAGTTTTCCTAAATACAGATTGTCCTTTGTGATATTCAATTGTCATGCTACGAAGATTGTATGTTTTTGTGGCCTTCGTATGTGCAATTGTCAGGTTTTCACGGATCCTATCTCTGACTTTTGCTAATTTATTCACATTATCAGTAATCGAAACATCTTCTCCAGGTAAACACCCAATTTTATCTAATATTTTATATGCCGAACCATGTTGAATCATGTTTTGGTCAAAAGTTGCGTATGGGGAGCATTTTATTGACGTATGATAGTTACTCCTTACGATAGACAAAATTTGAGGAATATATTTATCCCAGTCTTTATGGTCCTTATGGCCTTGTAGAAAACATCTAATTTTTGTTATTATTTCGCTGTTAGCCCGCTCAGATGAATTGGAATGTGGTGCATAGAAACCGGTGGTAATGTGAGTTATATCGTACCGATTATAAAAATCTTTCATTTCTTTGGAAAGGAATTGTTTTGCATTGTCGCTATGTATGTATCTGGGAACACCAAATGTAGGAAATAACTCTGACTCAAAAAATAGAATAATATTGAATGTTGTTGCTGCCTTTAGCGGTTTTAGAAATACAAAGTTTGTCAAATGCTCTAAACAGATAAATATGATTGAATTATTCAGCTTAGTAAATGGGTATGGGCCGAGGAGATCGCAGTATAATCTCTCAAATGGTCTATTGGCTATAATTTGATTCCCCATTTGAGATCTTGAAATTCGATTTGATGATTTTACACTTTTACATACATCACATTTGCTTCTAAAGGACCTAATATCGGCCAAAAATATTTTTACCGAATTCGAAACAATGTTTTTATTAAACCACCGTGACATGAAGTGTCGGAATCGTGTGCTAATTTAATGACAGATTAAGTTAAAGGTTTTGGGATCCATAACCGCCAAAGAGAATCTTCTGCATCTTCTGCACCTTGTCTAAAATTTACGCGCTTTAAAACTGTGTTATTGAATATGCAGAGATCTGGCAATGAATCTTTGTTTTCGTTGATGGTATTCCTTAGTTGTCGGTATTCATCATCTTCAAATTCGGGTGATGATAAATCAATTTCAAAAGGCAAGTTTGTTAGTGTCAAGTCTTCTACGTCCATTCTAGATAGATAGTCTTTTTCAATGCCCCTTTTCTATGTTCAATTCCAAAATTGTACCGTTGAAGTTTAAGGCTCCATCGTGCTAAACGTCACTCAAATCTTTTTGCGACATAAGCCACTTCAGAGATGAGTGATCAGTAAGGATACGGAAACGCAAACCCTCAATAAACGGACGAAACCTATTAACGCTTACAATTGCCGCTAAACATTCTAATTCGGTTACCGTATAATTTTTTTTTTGAGCTTTGTTGAGCTTTTGCGATAGGTACACTAGAAAAAAAAATAATTAAGCTCATGATCCTAACTGAAAGACAAATTAAGAAAGGAACTTATTAGTACTTGTTCTTCCATCTAATGGTACTTTTTGTATAAGTATATGTTCCTTAAATGTATGATAAATTACCTAAGGAGACTAAATGGTACTTGGCACTTTATCGTTCTATCTGATTTTCTGCAATGGTATTTTTGGAACTTTCTGTAAGAATGAACAGAGACAAATTTAACTAAGCTTGTGATCCCTAATTAAAGACAGTCCACAAAGAGGGATTTAATGATAATAGAAAAATTCAATTAAGTAAGGCGACCAGATTTTGGAAAAGAAAAAAGATGACATTAAGAAAAATAGTAAGAAATTTATTTCAATTCAATGTTTACATTTTTTACATATTGTTACCATTTACTATTTTGAAAAGCGAAAGTTCAGTCAGTAAGAGTATGAACAGAACAAGCGCGGCACGGCGTTTGTGAAGTAAAATTTGTTTAATTTGTTAAAGGTGGCGATTCTCATTCTACTTAGAAACCGTGCCGTGCTTGCTCTGTTCATACTCTAGCTCACTAAAAACAAATATTGATCATGCATTTAAATTTTAAAATTAAAGATGGCAAAAGATGACTGAGTATAAAAAAGATGACTGAAAGAGGACATAAATTTTATAGATGACAGCGAGTTAAAATAGATGATTGTCCTCCAAAATAGAGAACGTATGGTCACCTTAAATTAAGTTCATTAAATACCGATTGTAGAACATAAAAATGCTTTTTTGTTTCTAATGGTACTTTTTGAATTTAACATAATGATGAACCTTGAAACATGAAATTTGACATAAAATTGTTGAATTTTTCTTCAATTTGTTAAAGAAAACCCAAAAGGGGACATGGATAAATATCTGTATTTAAGTCCGCTATCTTATAATTATTATGCATATCTGTTAAATAATAATATTATTAATCCAATATTTTTCATTTACTTTCTTTTCAGGTAAGTTGTCTAAATTTAAACTAAAATTTAATCTCCAGTTTGAGGCAAATACATACAAGTAAGTTTATTTTAATCTTAATACACGCTAACAAAGTCCTTTGTTTGGGGATTATATTTGCCATTTCTCATTATCATAATTGTGTTTTTTTCCTCATTTACAAGCCATTAAATTTTCCATAAGAGAAATAGTAGCCACAAATACTTAACAGCATAAAATAATGAGTTCGTTAATCCAAACAAATTTTCTCTAACAAATCATGAGGCATAAAACACCCAAATGATTTTCAACTTTTATGAATATAATTTTTCATTTAGCAACAACAAAAAAACCCACAAAATAAAGTGAAACAAATGGAAAAACTACGAAGAAAAAAACAGTTTTGTAATTTTGAATGTTTTGTATACATTTACTTACTTAAATGCACTTAAGTGCAACTGTTGCTATTGTTTGACCAATTTTAGTCATTTTTCTTTACGAGCAACTAACTGCAAAACAATTTCATTCCATGTTGGACAACAATTCACTTCTACTGCTATGTTTGTATTTCGCAGCAAAAACATTAATTTATATAATTTTGTAAGCAGTTTTTCAAACAAACAGTAGCCGAAACTTGCAACAATAACAAAATCATAAGAAAAAAATCAGGAATAAAAATGGCTACAGTAACAGTTAGTAGATGTAGATGTGTGACAACATTATTCAGACGATGCCAGCCTGAAGTGAACTTGGCTGCATTAGCTTGACACTTGTGATAAATGTCGCACAAGTTGTGTGAGTTTCATTTTATGCGATTTTTGTTTGCTGCTGGTTTTGATGTTAAGAGTTAAACTGTGACAATGCAACAAACAAACATTAAATATCGTTTATGCTACATACTTTCCAGTGTAGTAAAGTTGTTGCTGTTTGTTGATTGTTGTTGGACCATAAAAAATTTTGCGCATAAATTTTAATGTGTGCAACAAAAGGCAGCAGGAGTCGTATAGCTGCTGCTATACAAAAACACAACATTGCAACATTCAATTTTCCGTGCTTACTACAAACTTTGGTTTCTTTTTCATTTAAAATGTTGTGTTGCATTCATATCTTAGGCTGTTTTCATACTGTTCATGCTGGGGCATTGCATTAGGGTGGACAATGTTGTTCTTGGTGCAAACTACAACAGTAGCTCTAGCAAACGTTTTGCTTTGCTGGTAATACTCTACATAAGAATTTCTTTGTATTAGTTTGTTACCAGTATGAACATACCTATGCATACATACATAGATTTTAATACCGGATCCAATGTGCATAAAACTTCTAGCAATTATCAGCTTCATCAACGTAATCATCATTATGTAGTATGAGTTTTTGTGCATTAAACTATTTGCATCTACGTAGAGCATTGGCTGCTCTTGAGTTAGCAGCTAGCTTGCTAGCTACTCCACATAGAATGCATGATTTTTTGTCATTATTAATGTTAATGTCTTCATTTCAATTCATTCATTTGTACCACATTTACATTTATGTTTGCTGCAGCTACTGCTGTGTTTTTAAGAGAGGATTTAAGGCAATTTTCGTTCAACACGATTGTACAAAGATAAATGTAACCAGCATTATTTTGCGTTTTTTTATAAGTTTTGTGTTAAAGCAAATGCAGCTTTGGAAAAAAAGGTGCCAAAATGTAACAATTTTATACATAAGAAAAATAAAAAGAAGCCTGGAAAATGTTTCTTTTTCTTAAAATTAAAATAAGTAAATAATAAAACATATTCGTAGTTTTTTGAAAAACGAACAATAACGATCATTTTTGGTAAAAAAAAAAGTACGATTTTATGTTTTAGATAAAGTGAATTTAGATAAAATTGTTTCAATTTATTTATTCATCAATAGCTACCTTGTCGCCTGCAAAGTAATCCCCCATAACATATAAGACACTTATGCCAGCGTTTTTTTCCAATCCTCGAAACACTTCTGAAACTCACTTTTTGGTATCGCCAACAGCTCCTGTTTCGATTTTTCTTTTATCTCCTCAATCGTAGCAAAATGCTTTCCTTTCATCGGTGTCTTCAGTTTTGGGAATGGGAAAAAGTCAGCGGGGGCCAAGTCCGGCGATAACGATTTTGTTTTTGGCTAAAACCGCACGCACAAGCATCAATGTGTGAGCTGGTGCGTTATCATGGTGCAAAATCCATGATTGGTTTTTCTACAACTCAAGGTAGTATTCCTTATTGACCGTACGACCCTGTGGCAAGAATTCATGATGTACCACGCCAGAAAACAGTGAGCAAAACCTTCACATTTGACCGAACTTGACGTGCTTTTTTCGGTATTGGCTCTTCTGGACGTTTCCATTGGGATGATTGGGCTATGGTTTCAATGTCATGATTCGTTACCAGTCATGACCTTTTTGAGGAAAGCTGGATCGTCGTTGACGATGTTCAACAGCTTCTGAGCAATGTCCATGCGACGTTGTTTTTGCTCAAAATTTAGCTATTTTGGAATAATCTTCGCTGCCGCACATTTCATGCTTAAAACATCCGTAAAAATTGCTTGGCATGAGCCGAACTATATGCCAACATCATCAGCAACCTTTCTGATTCGACGATTATCCAAAATCATTTTCTTCACTGCTTCAATGATTTCATCGGTTGTTGACGTTCTCGGGCGACCAGGGTGAGCATCGTCTAGGCCTTCCTTGAACTACTATTGAACCACTATTGAACTTGTGTTCTGCTCATAGTAGACTCGCCAAACACCACAGTCAACATTTCAAATATCCTTGCGCATTTAATTTCATTTTTTACACAAAACTTAATACAGTTTCTTTGATCCAGTTTTTCGAATAGTAAAACATCGAAGAGCACACCAAAACACGACTAACCTTTTTGTCTATCAAGAACAAACTGACAGTCCAAAATGGCTGATATAACCAACATATCTAACAGACATGTGTACCAACATAACAGAAAAAAAATGCGAAAATCGAACATACGTAACTCACGAAATTTGAAAATAACGGTTATTTTTTGATCAGACCTCGTATGTACATATATAAAAATCGCCGTACCGAATTGTATGCCCAGTAAAGCTGATTGTTCCCCCATTTAAGAACCACTTCTGAAAAAACATTAACCTACATTTCTGTCTCATAAGTATCGATAACAAAAGAACATTTTACACAAAACAAAAAATTTAAAACCAAATGTCCTTCTGACCGTCATTAAAACAAGGCCTAAAACGAGAAGACCTTGAAAAAATTTACTATGATATACTATGACACATAAATACGTACTAATTTTGTTAAAAATTTGCACAGGCTACACATATTTTGTTATCAATTACATTTTCAGCTAGATTATAAATTCAAACATTTAATTTAAATCTAGGTGAAATTTACATTTAATATTAGTGGTGGGTGTATAGGATTCGACACGGCCGAAATTAAACTCTGGATTGTTGTTGGTACCATTTTGCACTTAACCAGAAGTTTATGAGTTTCAGTTTGATTTTTCGTGCTCTAAGTCATAGCAAATACTGCTGTTGTTGCTATTATATTGTAAATTATGGCCTTAAATAAATTACACTAATCACTTAAAAAAAAAAAAAAAAAAAAAACTTAAACGAACACAACTACCAGCGTTGTCAACTTGGTGCGTTTCGCACCATTTTTGGTGCTTTTTAAAATTTTTGGTGCGAAAAATTCTTTAGTTGGTGCGCGGTGCGCTTTTTTTTAAATTTTGGTGCGCTTTTTAATTTTTGGTGGCATCAAAGCAAATTCAACACAACTTTTTTTTTCAGTGTGAGAAAAATCTTATTACAAAAAAATACACCTGTTTGAGTACCATTTCATTCAAAACTGCAAAATTGTTTTGTGCATTTCGGCGCGTTTTTTAATTTTTTCGAAAATGTGATGAAATCTTAATTTTTACTAATTTTTTTTAATTGCAGTTTTATAATAATTCATAACTCATGAAATCTATACGATGAAAAAATGTATTTTAAATACGAATGTATGATAAAAGAAATCAAATTCTTCAAAAATCTTTGTTTGAAAATCAAATAAACATTTTAAACATGGAAATAAAAATTATTGCACAAGGTGGCGCAAACGTAATCCTCCTATCAGAAAATGCTATAAATTTTGCGATTGGCCCCTAATGTCAGTTCTGTTTTGACATTTGTGTAGTAAACACATGGGAAATACATGTTAATAAACAATGTTACGCTACACTGCTCCAGAACGCGGAATATTGCTGACTATTTATTTGACCAATAATCGGTCGGTGACTTTTTCAAAAATAATCATGAGTGATGAGGCCCATTTCCATCTTAGCGGGCACAGAAAATCTGCGTGTAACCCACGAAGAGCCATTACAACCGCTTTTTTTTTCTTCGAAGACGTCGCGGGCCAAACGGTTACTGTGAATGGTGAGCGCTACAGAGCAATGAATTGGGATTGGAAAACATGTGGTTCCAACAGGACGGTGCAACGGCACACACTGCACATGCCACAACCGATATGCAGAAGGATGCATTTCCCGGGCGCCTAATCTTCCGTTTTGGCGATTTGCACTGGCCAGCAAGATCGCCTGATTTGACCACTCGAGACTTCTTTTTGTGGGGCTTTTTGAAGTCGCGGGTTTATGTCAACAAGCCTCAGACTCTTGCAGCTCTTAAAGACAATATCCGTCAAGAATGTGAGGACCTATCGCCGGAAGTTTTGGCCAAAGTGATGGAAAATGCCATAAAAAGGGCTCAAATAACAATCAACTGTGGCGGCGGCCACTTACATGACATCATACTCTCGACTTGATGTAAAAAAAATGAAAAGACCAAATAAAAATAATCCACAAGAAGAATCAAAGTTTTTAATTTTTTTTTTTTTAATTACAGCCAAAAAACATCGGAAGTTGTATAACCTGATGGGTTTGTCTAGTGAACTGTAGACGAACAACCAGGGTTAGAGTACCAGTGGAATCCTAACAAATTTTATTGGAAAAAATCAAATAGAAGTACTTGTAACTAGAAAACAAAAATATATAAAAAAAAGTACCAAATATGTACTGAAATTAGTACTTTAGTTACGAATATCATATTGTGGGTTAAATTTTGAGTGGTTAAATGCTTATTTTATCTTTATTAGCTCATTTATTAAAAAAAAAAGGCTTTTACTATTATAACTTTTACTAATAAACGTTGATAAAAAGTTTTTTTTAGAGAATTTATGATATTAAAAAATTTCAAAATAATTCAATAAATATTTGAAACAGAAATGAAATTCTTAACTTGGTGCGTTTTTTTGTAAATGGTGCGCTTTTTTCTCCATTTTGGTGCGTTTTGAAATTTCAAAGTTGACAACGCTGACAAGCCAATGAGCAGCATCATGACTTTTTTTCTTTTTTTAATAAAGTATAGACATTTAGGCGCTTTAGCTGTGTTCGCACCATCAACATGCTTGAAGCTTTTGAGTTTAGTTAGTGTAGCTGTTGTTGATAGCTGCTGCTACTGCTTCTAGTCTTGGCTGCTAAAATAAAATTATTTAGTTTTGCTTTAGGCGATTATCGTAAACATAAGCTTTAACACTTTATTTTAGCTACTTTCCCTCGCTACGCCTAGAACTCCCCTCAATAAGTTGTTTTTTATACACATATAAAACTCCTTGTTTTTTTTTCTAAATAAAACGAGTATAAGACTTAAAGGAAGCCATTAGTTTTTAGTTTCTTTTTTTCTTTTCTTGGAGGAATAAAGTCAGCAGCAAATGCTGAATTGACACAAACTGTGGAAGACAAGGAAAAAAAATTAAAAATAAAATGAAATTGTGCCACGCGCATTAACATACATACTCGTAAGTATTTTGACTTTAAGCCATTTTACGGCTTTATTTTATGGTACTTGGCCCAGTCCTTACGACAAACTCACACTAACATACATACATTTGTTGAAGAAAGTTTTTTAGAAAATGAGTAAAAAAGCCATTAATTTTGTAGTTAGTTGATTTGAATTTAGTTGCATTTACTGCTGCTAATATTATTTAGAATTGTTATTGCCATTGTTGATATATGTAAATTTTTTGGAATATATATATATTTCTCCTTTAGGAAGCCTACAGAATTCTGCAAAATGCAAATCTTAATAAACAAATAAAAGCGGCAGTGGCTTTGGCAGCAGAAAACTATATAAATAATTGTTGTTTTATTTAAACTCAAGTAGTTTTGAGAAAAACTCATAAACTACAAAATTCCATTGGCATTAAGCTGAAAATGGCTTTTACTTCTTAGAATCGTAATTTTATGCCTTTGTAGTAATTTCATTTTAAGTGATTTTTAGTTTTCTTAGCGAGTAACTAACAATTTAAGTAAGTAGTAAAATTTTATGTGTTACTGGGGCATTAAGTTATTTGCTTTCTATATTTACAGCATACTCGTAATATACAGAAGTATAAAATTCTTAGCTTAATTTCTTGATTTTTTTTCAGAGACTTTAAGTCATATTTAAAATAATGCTCAACAACATTTTCTGATACCTTATTAAAATTTCTTAATGCAGAAATTTTATGTTACATTTTATAAACTTTATTGTGTGAATATTTTTGTTTGCTATTATTGCAACTAATTCATATTCAGGTTATTCAAAAGCAAAATTAATGAATACATTAAAAACCACAAACCTGCATATTGGAAAATATAAATTTTTGTTGCAAAAGAAATATTAATATTACAAATTGCTGAAACAAAATTTCTACATTTACTTAATGTTCATGGAGTATGTTTATTGTAAGCTTTTGACATGTGCTAAGAAATTGCTATTATTTCGTTAAATATACACTTAGAGAAAATGTTGCTACTGTTAGTTGCATTTCTAATAATAGAGACTCAAAATTGTATCACTTTTAATAATTATTTTCTTTGTCTATTTAAACGTTATCATCATCAATGTCATCTTATATATCAGTTTTTTCCATATATTCAGCACCCTATTCACCTCCAGATCTCAATAACTATTTGAATAAATTCAATAGTATTATTGTTTCTTAATAAAATAATGTATAAAAACATCAAACAAAGTTGAAATTTTTCTTGAAAAATCTACAAAATTTGTGTTTGCTTAACAATAACACCCAAATTTCTCAAGTCTTCTTAGATAAATTATATATCATTCGAAAGATCTCAGTTTGTTCTTTTCAAATCTAGTAAGAAATTGAAAAGCGGTTCATTATCAACAAAATTACAGGCTTATAAGTGCGCAAAGGTACAAAAACCGGTTTTTTAATCCGAATTTTGGAGGTGTCCGGCATATTCCACTATTGGAATCTTGTTTTACTCGACAAGCCCTACAAGAAAAATAATATCCGGTCGCGGGTTTTTCTATTTCATTAAATTTTTCATCACTGTGTAATAATTCCACTTCTGAAATTTAAAAATGTCACCATCAAAAAAATCTTTACATATTTACATATTTAAATATATTTATTCGTTTTATTCGATTATTCTTCATAAAATTAATCGAATTAGTCGTTATTCGAAAGTGATCATTTTGAAATAATTATTCGTAATAAATTGTTCGATTATTCGAATGGATACTGCTTACATAATTTTGAAACGAAAATCTGACACGTTTCCATTAAAATTGAATTATTTTTTTATGTTCCTTAATTTTCTAGTTTTTTGTTAATGAATTATATTTTACTTAATTTACATATGAATTATGCAATAATATATTTTGTTTTAAATTTGTAATTGCAGCAAAATAAGAAAGATTTTTTCTTCATAAATGTATTTTTAACTGTAAAATAATTTTTAAAATGTATTTTTAACAAGACCACTTAAATGCTCTTCTCCTGTCCAAACAAGGAGTCGGGGCCCATTTTTTATTGCTGATTCTTAAAGCAAAAATTATGAGGAATCCAAAAAAAAAAAAAAATTAGCCGGAAAATTTAGGAGATTCTGTGGAAAATCGCAAAATTTAATTTTCATGGGAAAATTTAAAGGTAAATTTCTGAGAAAAATTAGGAAAATTTTATTTTTCAATTAAAGCCTGATTCAATACCTTTCCAACGAGCTATCACTCGTTGCGATCGCTTTAGTAGTTTTTTTTTAAAAACAACTTTCAATGAGGTCCCTTATGAAGAATTCTTCAATTTTGTCACATGACAGTGGTGTACACCACCACTAAACCAGTCACTATAAAAAAAATATGTAGGTACATTATTTTTTGCTGGGCAATCGATTGAGACTATTTATTTTAAAATCGGAGAGGGGTCGTCCAAAAGGTGATCGCTTTCATATGGAATTGCTCTATAATAAAAAATTGTTTAACAATATTAGTTTTTAACTTTATATTGACTATCCCAGTATGGCCTTTATTACGCTGCAGGTTTCTAGAGAATATCTAAGCATATTTACTGATAACAAAGCTTGTTATTATGCAGTAGAATCTAGTTTTATGTTTTATTGCAACAAAATCTATTTGGGCTTGCACAGACTAGATGGTCAAATGAAAACACCTGTAATGTTGCTAGGTCCACTTAGCCTGCATATGATACTTGTAGTCAAAATCTTCTCGCGAGTATATCACTATTACAAGGAATGCTATGAGACAGGGTAAACGAATCAATGGCTAATGCAGAAGTTGTCATAATGAGAAATATGGAGTGTCTTATCTAATTTGTCATTGAGCGAAATTTTCAACTATGAGGAAGTGCATATGTTATTTAACCTCTATCTAAAGCTTGGAAACTATAGACGATGAGTGTCAGTTACATTCACACATTTTAAGAAAATATATAGTTGTACATGATCACCAACATCATATCAACATTTTTACAAGTTTTCTGAACAATATTATGGTCACTAAAACTATTTAAATGATTGCAGCAACAATAACATGTTTAAGTTACATGTATTTTTTAATCATATTTATATAGTTTAATAAAATATATCTTTGTGGCAATAAATTTTATGATGAAAACTTCTACCATATTGTTTTATAGCGTATGGTTATTATAATCTGAGAGTAACATATTATTATAAATTGAATTATCAAGAACATGGTTGTCATAAACATATACTTATAAAATACATTATTATACTTAATAATTTAAGTTGTTAAACTAGACAACTAGATTTTTTCTCTGGCTGTGTCAATTCGATTGAGGCACTTGATGTTTGCCCCAATGGTATCAAATTTGAATGGACACAAATAAACTTCAAAGAGTTTCGTTTTTATCACAGTTAATGTAGTTTATTTTCGGTGTATTTTACCAGTAGTTAAAGCCACAAATTTAATCACAATTTTAAAAAAATTCACTTCACATACAAACATTTTATTTTCAGTCACCGTAAAATATTAGTGAAGTCTAAAGTGAATGTTTCACTCACCTAAAGCACGTAAAACATTTTATCTCGGTTGTCTAAATCAAAATTAAACCATAAAAAATTTTGAAAATAAAAGAACAAAAAATGTGTTTTAGTAATGATTTCATTTTCATCATTTACCTAATCGAAACGCGTGCCAAGTTGAAAGAAAAATAAAAGATTTTTACATACAGACATACATATCTTTATGTCATGTTTTTTCAAGACATTTTGCACTTTCATAAAACAACAAATATGAAACATTTTGTTTTGGAAAAAAACAACAGGAAGTTAAGCCACCCTCTTTAGTTTCAATTTTGTTGTTTTTTTCTGTTGTATTTTGATCATGATACCAAATTGTTATGTAAATTAAATTTTGTGTACTCTTCAATGAGCTTTTAACTGAAAAGTAAGAAACAATTTAAATTTGTTTAACTTTTTTCTCTCGGCTTTGTGTGTGTTTGGAAAAAGGTATCTTCTGTGTTTTGTATTGGATGCTTTGCATGTTGTTACCTTAAACCAGCTTAGAGGTATCAGTGTGGCAAAAGTAAAACGTATTTCATTTTCAGCTACACTGCACTCTCTTAGTCATTTAGAGGTTTATTTTATACGTAGGTATATATGTATGTAGGCATACAAAAAAATATTCTTTTAGATATTATTATACAAAAGTAAAATTATACTTATATATTTAAAACACACATTTATTTCCACATAACTGACTATAACCCTCACCTAAATTTGAATGTGAAGCAACAGAAATTATGAAAACATATAGAAACAATTCACGAGTTGCATGCTCTGCATAAACACTCTTAAACCGGATACGGATAATGATATGTTTTCATAATGTCGGGTACAAAACTAGAGAGAGTTAGTTTTGTTTTTCCTCGTCGTTTTTAGTACAAAGTTTTAGTTGTAGGTTGTCTTTAATTCGTTTAAAATATGAAAACAAACTTATTGAGGGGATAAAGATAAAAACATAAAATCTGAAAAACAAACAAATATACATACATACATACATTTATATTTAAAGGCAACAAATCCTGTGTTCAATTTTAATAGTGTAAAAATTTAATTTTACAAAAATTCATTTAAATATTCAAAAGAAATTTTTTTAACAAGGGTGTGTGTTAATTTTGTATTGTATGTAAAGTTAAACACAGGAGACTCAAGGTGGTGGCTAAACGCATGACTATGTGGGAAATCTTATAGAAGTAATTTGTTTTTGATTTTTTGTTTAAATTTAAAAATAATTGTAAATTTGTTAAAGACTTAAAGCCAGAGAATTTTCTGTTTATTTTTACCCAAATCCTTGAAAATGAAAATTGAAAAGTCTTCAACAACAAGAAATTAGTTTTTCCATTTAAGATAATATTTATTACAACTATTGACAAAAATAAAGAAAAAAAAGTATAAAAAAAAACAAAAACCAATCAGCAAAAGTATTGCTTAAAACGGAAATTTGCTATTTTCCAGTTATTTAACTGTTAAAATGTTTAACACACAAACAATTTAGCCCACTCCACAAAGACACACCCAACATTCCTCAATATATATTGACTTTATCGTAAAGTCCCTTTATGGCATTTACTACAAATATTCAAACCTTAATTTTCAATATCTTACAAAATTATTTATATCTCGGCAGATATATGTATATATAGGGTGCTTTTTTTAGATGTATAGAACTTTGAAATGTAATCAAACAAAGATGATTGTTTTTTAAATTGACATGGAATTTACTTTATTCAAAAGATAATCTTTTGGCATTATATTTTAAGTATGACTTCTGGCATGTGACCGCCGCAGCTGGCTGGACCGTAGTCTAATCTGTAGTTACAATTTTCCATGACTTTGTCCAGCATTTGTGGCCGTATATTGGCAATAACGCGGCAAATGTTGTCCTTCAAGTGATCAATCATTTCGGTTTTATCGGCGTAGACTAGCGACTTCACATATCCCCACAGAAAATAGTCAAACGGTGTTAAATCGCATGATCTTGGAGGCCAATTCACGTGTCCGAAAGGTGAAACTATATGGGTTTCAAACGCTTCTTTCAATAAATCAATTGTGCCACTAGGTGTGTGACATGCTGCATCGTCTTGTTGTAACCACAACTCCTGCACATCATGACTGTTCAGCTGATGAACGAAAAAGTCAATAATCATGGTTCTATAGCGGTCACCAATGAATGAAACGTTCTGGCCAGCTTCGTTTTTAAAGAAGTGCAAGCCCATAAAATACACCAAACAGTCAGATTTTCTGAATGTAATGGTATCTCATTACTTCAAATACGGCTGTTTTGTTTATTGACATATCCATTCAACCAAAAATTAGCTAAACAAAATTCGCTTATAAAAATCGTATTTTGAACAGAACCATTGTTTTCAAAATAAATTTGCACAATTTGGTCTTCAGACTATTCATGTTGAAATGCTAAACCAAACTAAACATAAATCACTTGACACCGGACAAAATGGCCGCCAATTAAAAAGTGTTGCCAACTTAAAGTTTTATACATCTAAGAAAAACACCCGAAACATAAATATTTTATACATTTATGTATATAAATATATATTAGTCTATTACCAATACAACAAATACATAGTTTCCTTTTTACATTTAGACAACATCAAGTGCAGAAAAAGGAAATTTAAACATTTAACTTTGACATTGTTTTCTAACACTTACAAACACACCAATATTAAGCGTTATTGTCGGGGATAAGAAAATGCTGTTTTCAGCAAATCCAATACTTGGCTTCAGACAATGTCAATGCTAGAAATAAATAAATAAATGTAAAACAATATATACAAACACACAAACATATAGAGTACATATGTTTATACTTAGTCAACTGTTAGATGTAGAACAATTGAAGAAATTCTTAAGAGCGGATATTTAAACATTACGACAAAACACAATAACTACTACTAAAACAACAGCAACAAAAATAAACACAACAGTATGACGCCATCAGATGGCAATGTCAATAGGAAAAATAACAAGATATAAGAACCAAGACGAGTACTACTATAAATAAATAGTAGAAAGTCGAAATAACTACAAGTTACCAACGAATTTAATACATATTTTTGGCATTGTTTTGCAGTTTAATTTTTTCTGTTGTATCTTATCCTAAGTTAAGCAATATTTACATTCCCAATTTTCACCAATTTTTGCAATGTATTATCCAATACTTGTAGTATTAATAAAACAGAAATTAAGGTCACAGAATATTGTTTCAAACTCAATAGAGCAGATCTTACTAATTTGAAAACTAGTCCCATAGGTGCACAGTGGGGGAATTTAAAAGAAGGGGAATAAATCTGTAATTTGTCAACGGTAAGCCCCGATAAGCCTCTAATAAAATTGCACATGCCTAGAGATGAAGTATTGTCTAGTTTAAGTTTTGAATTTGGACCTCATAAACCTAGTAGCGGTGCGAGCAGTCCCCAAATTGGTGCACCTCGGGTATGTGGAAAATTGAAAACGTTCCTAATTTGTCGTAAAAAACTCCATCATTGCTATACATACCTTTTATAGTCTACGCGATATTTGCATATGAAAATTAAATTTAATTTTCATTAAATTATTTTTTACTGAAGTTAGGAATTACAACTTGAAAAATTTATTATTAAAAATTTTTTGATAAAAAAAAAAAGGAAAAAACAACTATGAATAGAAATTAATAAAAAAAAATTATAATTACAGCAAAAACTTTGAACTACCAGAACTAACACTGGTTAAAGGATTGATGTTTGTCTGTTAGCTGACCGGCACCGCAGTGGTGCAGGTGGTAGAACGCAAAGAATTCTGATGAGATAAAGTGGGATTTCTCGAAACATATGTAAATTCAACAACCCAGGTTCGATCCCCAGTCAAGAAAAATTATCAAAAAAAAAAAAAAATTTTAATAATAAATTTTTCAAGTTGTAATTCCTAACTTCAGTAAAAAATAATTTAATGAAAATTAAATTTAATGAACTTGAGCCTAACTAAAATTATCAAGAAGTAAAAATTAACAGTTCGATTATGAAATAATAATTATTCTATGAAAATTAAATTTTTAACTTTTGTAACCAAAGAAAAGAAAAATAGAATTTTGAATTTAAATTTGAAAAATTTAAAAAATGTGATTTTTTGTAATTTTTACATAAAAATGCACTTCTATTTTTTTACATTATTTAAGAAATTTCCGAGAAGAGTTATAACGTATTTATATTTTTCGGAAAGCTGGATTTAAAGTAGCTAAATAGGGTGTAGTAAAAAAGTATAAAACTTTTTTACACAAGGGGCCAGTGTCTTTCAAAATATAGCTATAATTTTAGGGCGAATGTTCTTAAATCGCATTGTCAATAAACAAAAATAGTAAACGATTTTATATGGCCTAATTCTTCTGTAAAGCGTTTCAATAACCCCGCCCCTGGTATAGATAATATTTTGAGACTTTTCAAAATTTTTTTGGGAATTGTAGGGTGTCTTATTAAAACATGTTAATTCTGTTTTTATTTTAGTATTTTGCTCAAAAATGTCCGTATTAATGTAAAATTATATTAAAAAATATTTAGAAAAAAAATTAAACATTTTAATTTCAGGAGATTTGTATATTCAATTTCAAAATAATGGTTACAAAAGGGGTTAGAGTTGTAAACCCCTCATAACAAAACGATTTTAAACATTTGTTATTTTTATTTTAAATTTTTTTAGAGAGAACTTATAATGTTAAAAGTCTATTTCCCTTAATCTTAAAGAGATGTAAACCTAAAAGTGGAAAATTTTGTACATTCTTTTAAAACAAATTTAAAACCGAATTACAGCCGGTTTTGTGAAGTAAGACCACCAGCAAGAACATATCTTCAGAAGTAATCGACAGTAGTTTAGCAATAGGCTTCTAATCAGATATATTTACCTATAAGAAAGGTGCTTGAGTAGTTTAAGTTACATTAGATTAAAAGCTCATATTCATTTCAGGTATACAACCAGCTTAGTTTCTGCATCCTGTCCACTCTCAGAAGAAATAGGCGAAATTCCAAAAACATGTCAGCTAGAATAAAATTTTAGACTCCTTAAAATGAAATGGATATCAGAGTTAATGATGGTCAAGAATCGTATAGTTAGGAAATATTTTTTTTTTACACGACTACATGCAGGTCATAAACACAAGAAATGTTTCAGTATCCAACCATGTCCTAAAAATCGCAGTACGTCATCTTCGTATGCCCAAAATCGACACTTATCATAAGCTGTTATTTTTAATTTCAGTAAGTCTCTATTTTCAATTTCAAAAAACCAATCCACATTGTTTTTTCACGGAGAGCTCATAGGTAAATGGAAGTTTTGTAACCCCGAAGTCTCCAAATGTGGTATAGTAATATATCTCTTTCTTAAAATTGAAGACATCCTACAATTTTGTCAAAATCTCAGACTGAAAATCAGATTGTGTTCTGCAGCAAGCAGGTACTTGTCTGTATAGTTCTTTACTCAGTCCAGAACTATCGCAAATTGTCGAGCCTTCAGTATGTGGAACGATTTTTGGATTACACCAAAATCAATTTCATTGGATTTTGGTGAAATTGCATGTGAATTGAACTGGTTCATATAAAAAAAAAAAACATAACAACTTAACCCAACCAGAGTAGTGTTGAAGAAACCGGTTGGGTTAGAGCATGAAATAGAAACCGTTTTCTATAGAATAACATACAAATAAATCTCGTCTATATTTCCTATGTATCTCCCGGTGTATGCCCGGTGTCGTCCATGGACGTAATAATATAACTAAATATGTTTTAAAGACTACAAGCATAGTGTAATAATGTCAATGAATTTGAATTAATGATGGTGTTCAGAAAAATCTTTACTATATCAAGCCAGTGTTTAAAATAAACCATCTGAACGCCATCAATATTGGTCCAAAGGCCACCTTCTCCATGAAGTCATAATAACTTTCTCAATATTATTCGAAAATGAAAGTGGCATTATGACTATTATCACCATTATGGCCGTCTGTCCGTTAAAAGATAGATATCGAAAGCTACATAAAATTGTTACAGAATTTCAATTGGTCGTATTGAAGTTCTTTCCATTGTACTGTAGATACCAGTACCACATTGTCTTTGCTATTTCTGAAGAAGTTTTATATTATTCTACATCTACATTTTAAAATATCTTAAGACTGGTGCATATATTTTGGCTCTTTTTTCTATATTACAGATCTGTAATCAATTCATTGAAACGATATTTTGTTAGTTTATCTTTGAATTGTCCTATTTATTACTAAGTAAACTTAATTATATGTTATAAAACACATGTTTCAATTCGCTCATGATGATGAGACTTACATTAACAATTAGTATTTCACTTTATTCCCTCTAAGTAGAATAAACATTTTGGAGGCTGTTCCTAATATAACAAACCAATATGTATAACATATTGGGAAGATCAGTGATAAACCTGTAAACTCCATCCATATTCCTAGTGAATAAACTAAACATTCTTAATGTTTTTGTGTAGCATAACAGTACAATCATTGTGTCCTTGTGTTTAGTTTTATTTTACCAACAGCAACTAAACTAAAGATGGTTTGTAATTTCCGACGGATCTACAATTGACACCCTTCAAGCACTAGACATAAATATATTTACATACATACATACAGAATTATTACGCTTACTTTTACACACACTGTACAACTAAAAAAAAAATCTGCATAAATTCAAGAATCAAGAGCACCAACCATCTTCAAGACAAGTACATGCTCGAAATTATTCTTAAATAAAAATTCCATTGTAAGAAGGAAAATATATAAGAATTGTATGTAAATTTAAAAGTTAAAAATAAAAAACTAAAATGTAATAAAAAAAAAAAACAATATTGTATAAAAATCTAAAATAAAGCTTTTAAAAAATCATGGCTTTATTATTGGAGCGTCAAATACAACAAAAACATAGCTGGTTTGGTTGATTTATTCATGGTGTAAAGTTTTTTTTCCGTATACTTCCGGGTTTTTTGTAATTTTATACGCATATTCTTATTTCCCCTGTTTAATAAAAAAAAAGGCTGCCTTACCACTCCTCACTTATGTTGTTTCTTGTTGCTTCCCCCTTAAAATCACCTGTAATTTGACTTGCATATAGTCATTTTATTGTTGTCTTACATAATTTACCATAAAGTTACTCAATTCCTTTATATGTTTTTTTTTCTTCTTCTGTATGTTGCAAGAAAATTGTTGAAGAAAACATGATGTAAAGAAAATGTTTGTTATTTTGACATTTAAGCTTGGAAACTTTTGTTGTCCTTTTTTGTTTTATTTTGTGTGAAAATCTTACAATATCATTTTCTTTTCAATGAACACTGAAAGAAACTCTATGTGTGTTTTACAGTCTGTATGCAATCTTATGTTGTGGTACATACAACTTTGTGTTTAATGGTGATAAGTCAAGTAACTAAACTTAAAGCAATATGGGGGGAGGTGGCGGTTACTGTGCATTTCGAGTGCAATGTAAAACGTATACAACTTCGAACGATTTTCTTTTCGAATCAAAATATACAATAACCTCGGGTAAAAAACTGGGTAACAATCCCCAATATCGTACTTGATATCATCATCAGAATTTCGATTAACAATTTCTCTATTTGGATCTCTTTCTGTTGAGTACCTTGAATTTTTTCAGTGTATTTTCCACTTTACACACATCTAATGCCATTTGAACAATCAAAGAAAATTGTTAAGTGGAGGGTTAAAATAACACAAGCACATTTACATATATTACTTACCTATAAATACAAGTACCTAGTACAAATGTATGTTAAAAGATAAATGTACATTAGAGTGCTCCAGAAAAATAAAATTGCGAATTTTCACCTTCCCCACCCCTAGAATTGAAAAATATTATGACGAGGGGATAACATTAAGTAGCGGCGCATTTGCTCTGAAGTTTAGTATTGCATTTATATCAAATGTAAAACAACAGAAATGTGTTGCCAATTCGAATTCTAATAAGATATTAAAGATAAAAATCGGTTAACAGGCCATTATCGTGTTTCAGACCACTTGATTAAGAAATGTAGAAAAAATATTAACATGTTTCGAAGTATATTCAAATAAAATTATATTTTTAATTTAAATACATAATACGTATTTTCTTGTATATGAATTTTTATCTTCGTACCATAACGTTAAACTATTATCTAGTATGGTAAAAAAATTGTTAATTTTTTTAAATTTTAGAATTTTTGGAACATTGCTTTGAGATTTATTAAAAATATATAAGCGAATAAAAATATATAAACACTTTTTTAATGCCTCCCATATTTTTTCTTTACCAGCGATATTAATTTGCAGGGTTTCCGGAAAAACAAATTTTTTAGAATAATATTTATTATCAAGATATTGTTAAATACCAAAATTTTTAGTCGAAACGAATAACATAAACCGTTAAATCGTGAAGTTCAAAGGTCAAACATTGGTTTATTTGTGTTTCTAATAGAAAGATAGCGAAATGATAACATTTTCGAGTCAACTTTTATGTAACTTGTTCAAAATATATCCTAAAGTCCAAAATGTACAAAAACAGTGCAAACATCTTAATTAACCCTTAAACGCATGTGGGGCCAAAACTATCTCAACATTTGTAGCATGTTTCATGGCTTTTATAGTTGGGAACATTTTAGGGGCCAAAATGACAATTGCGTTTAAGAGTTAATTTAGATTTTGGCGCATTTATTGCAAATTTTGGACCATAAGATATATTTTCACAAGTTTTTTAAAAGTCGACTCAAGAATTTATAAAATTTCGCTATCTTTTAATTATAGCAAAATTTTACTTTTAACTTTCAATATTTAACGGTTCATGTTGTTCGTTTTGAGTAAACATTCTGTTCATTGCATCAAATTGAAAAACTGGGTGTCTGTTCTTGTTTAAAGTTTTGTAATCTTATCACAATTTTGGAGAATTTCAAAAGTTGCACATTTGATAAAAGTAAATAATTAATAAAAAACGTTTATACGCAAGGTAAGTGTCCAAGTATTAGTTACTACTCCAGTAATTTAGTGTTTGTGTCTTGTGAACTACAATATGCGATAAGGGACCTACTTTATATTAGGGATGGACACTGTAAAAAAACATCGATGTTTTTTTCGATGCGATGCATCACAAACATACATCGATGTTGCATCGATATTTCATAAAATACATCAATTGTTTTTTTTTTTTTTTTAATTATTTATTATTATTATATTTTCGAAAAAATCTTAAATTTATTTTACATCTCCCAATACTTTTTTGCAATACTGTTTAGAAATAAAAGTTTACCAAGTCTTTCACCACTCAATTTGCTTCTTTGTTGAGTCTGATGTTCCCACCGGAACCGATGTTTCCACCATTGTAAGGTATTTAAAAGCGATCTTGTACAGCTTGGGAAACTGTGATTTATAATCATTCCAAATATCCAACGGATTTTCTTTCAGTCTTCCAACAGGAGTCCCCAACTAAACTGAAAGTTCATCAGACAATATATCTTCAGTCTTGTTGCTTTTCCAATTTCTATGAACCAGTTTATAATGATTCAATATGTTCATTTTGCAAAAGAGTATTTTTCATAAATTCGTTGATCTTTGATACAGCATTGGCAACGGCTATTGCATCATTAAAGTATATTTTTTTGAATCGAGGGTCTAAAATGTTAGATACGTATTTACGTTTATATACCAATATACACGTTCTTTATAGGAACAATTTGTCATTTCGATGCATCGAAAGAAAACATCGATGTTTTCCAATTGTTTAGGAGCAAAAAAAAATATCGGATTATATCGATGTTTCGACACAATACATCGAGTGTTGTTAAAACATCAATGTTTTTTGTCCATCCTTACTTTATATACATAATAGGAAAATATATAAGCGTATTATTTTGTTTTAGAATGACTCGCCGTCATTAGCTAAATGACGAAGATATCGCCCGAGTACTTCAAGCAGGTAAAAAAAGTGAAGATGGTTTGATTTCGAGATGACAGCTTGGCTAATCCTGACTTTGCTCCGGATTTATTAAAGTTTCTTGAAGTGTACTTGGAAATCGATCTCTCGATGTTAACGACATTATTTCTTATCCTGGAAAAGAACCAACACCTTCCAGTTCCAATATTCCAAATTCGATAAGTCCAAACGAAAACGTCAATAGCTTGAAAAAAGAACATAGCAGTGAAAAAACATGAACCTTAACCTCAATGCACAGCAGCTCACTTTCACTAGCAACGAATTGTTCAGTTCTGTTATATTGGATCTCGAAACTCCTATACAGGGGCCAAATTACCGCATTCGATATCGAGTAAAATTTATCGTAATTTTCTTATTTGAGATTACGGCATTCGATATCGAGCAAGAAATTTAGTACATTTTATCATAATTTCGATATCGAAATCATTTTGCGATACGATAGCTCATTCGATCACGAATGCTGTAATTTGGCCCCAGAGTTGTCTTTGTATCTGAATTGAAAATCCAAAAATCTATAGGTATGGCTTACATAATGTCACTGATTCAACTGCCGAGAGTAACCAACCATTGGAGTTCCGTTCTTGGTACTCTTATTCAACAGACGATGTTCGCTAATAAATTTGAAAAGATAAGACAGTATCTGCACTTCAATGACAACAACAAATGTCAAATGTCTGATAGAATCTTGCAAATTCGTCCCTTAGTTGATGCTTTATATGCAGAATATTCAAGAGTTCCGCTAGAACCACGACTTTGTGTAAGTAAGGAAATATGTTCCACGAATACGTCGAAAAAAATATAAAAATTTTAATCTTAATTTTTCATATCTCTATGAGGATTTTTTTTGACATTGTAACCTATTGTTTGTTGTCTATAAGATAAAATCCCTTTTTATGAAATCGTTATTTTTATACCCTTCACCTTCATGAGAAGGGTATATATAAGTTTGTCATTCCGTTTGTAATTTCCACAATATAATTTTCCGACCCTATAAAGTATATATATTCTATATCCTTATAGATAGCAGAGTCTATTAAGCCATGTCCATCTGTCTGTCTGGATGTTGAAATCAATTTTCTGAAGTCTCCAGATATCTTCGGGATCCAAATCTTCAATAATTCTGTCAGACATGCTTTCGAAAAGTTTGCTATTTAAAATCAGCAACATCCGTCCATAAATAACGGAGATATAAGCAAAAATCCGATACTACCTCTGAAAATTTCATTAAAAAAACTAATTGCATGTATTAATATTGTTAAGAACAAATTCATCAACAGATGGCGTGTTTATCGACATAGTTATGCATAATATGCACAACAAAGGTGAAGGGTATATAAGATTCGGCATAGCCGAATGTAGCACTCTTACTTGTTTAATAACAAATTTTAAAAAGTATGTGTTTTATTATTTATCAGAATCTATTTAAATTCATAGACTATTTGTTATTTGAAGTTCTTTAGTTATAGAGGGTTAATGGCCTGGGGAATGCTTGATAACTTTAAAATTGCTTAACTGATATTTATATTTTATCTCTTATTATAACGGTAATTTTGCACACATTTCGGTTCTTTTACATTGAAATGCAAGAACAATTATTTAATGGCAAAATTTTTGCAAAAACTGAAAAAATTCATATTTTCCCCTGTATATGCTCCTCCAAAATTTAAAGCTGATGCGGCGCCAGTTAATGTTATCCTATCATACTAATTTTAGGGGTGGGGACCGACTGGAGCTTGAAATTTTTTTCGTCCATACAATCTTGAAGCACTCTAATGTACATACATAAACATATGTATGTATATATGTATGCATGTATACTTCCATTTACTTGTTTTATGAGGTGAAAATTTCCATGTAAATGCTTGTGGATTGTAACAAAACAAAAATAATAATAAAAAAAAGGAGAGAAACAAAGAAACAACTTAAATGTAGGTTAAAGGTTAAAAACAAACGGTATGTAGGTTAAAGTTTTTATAACTAAATTATGATAAAAATCTGAATGAATAGTTTCAGCATGAAAGGTAGGTAAGAAACGCCTAAAGAAATGATTGCTGTGTGTAAATGTAATTTATATTGTGCAAAAGTATTGTAGTGTAAATGTGTAAATTGTTTTTTAAACAGTTTAATGTTTAAATTATTTGTTACATGAAAGCCTTATTTGTTTCTAGGAACTGGGGATAATTTAATAATGAAATAAAAAAAAAGGAAATTTAGTAGCGGAATTAAGGTGCCTATTATGAACAAAATTTGACTTTCGACTGTGGTCGAAAATGCTTATCGAACGAGTTTTCATTTGGTATTATGGTGCACATTCGATGGAAAAAACGCTATTATATAATTCACACTTTTTGGGTTATCCACATGTACTATCATTCCTATCAGCTGGCGCTATATTTGTTTAGAAATGCTTAAAGAAAAATAAATTAAATTTTGAAATGACCATCACGGAATTATGGTTTAATGATTCGTCTGATGAATAGAATTAAGCTCTTGTGTAATGCCCTCACTGCCTGAACTTTAGAGCAAATACCTTCTGCCAACAGTGGATCTTCTTCCATGAGATAAACTGTTTTCTACTTACGATCTTAGACCTACAGGATATTAACAAAAGTAATTTACAAGTAGTATTTGGTTGATCAAATCCAAAAAAAAACCTACATTTTAAATAAATTTTGCACAGTTTTATACAGCGTCGACAGCAAATTTGTGTTCGATAAAAAATTCGTTGAACTACGAAATTTTCGACAGCGATGCCAACTCATAATACAAATTTTACATACGATAATCGGTTTTCGATAGCCAGCGAATATCGATTGTCGAAAGCAACTCATAATAGGAGGAGAACTGAGGTAAATAATTATCATATATTAATTAATGTATAGGAAAATGAATCATATAGTTTTTTATTTTTTTTTATTTTGTAAAATTTAATCACATTGTGCTGCATGTTTATTGCGGCTAAATTTTTTTTAAATTCTAAGACAGATTTTCATATAAAAATTTGCTTAATAAACGTTTTTGAAATTAAATAATCGTAAAAGTTTGCAATCTAAACTTTGTTTAGAGTTTCTGCCAATGAGCCAATTAATTTTGATTAGTTACAATTTCATTTGAGTCAATTTTTCGTATATATGGGATTTTCATGTAAGGCGTCGATCGAGGTGTATACCGAGATATTAAACTTCGTATTGTTGTGATTCTCTGCGTAATGTAAAGTTTATGTGTGTGCATTTCTGCTCATTAAATTTTATCCTCCATTGCTTTAACCAGTTTTCTAATTGAAATATATATATATATGATGTGTGATTACGATTGTTTGTTGGCATATCAGTACTGCGATTCACTAACTTTTAACGATCCGACAATCGTAACATTTGTCGACATATGTAAATATTCGTTTGCAGTAACGATTGTGTGATTCTGTAACAGCTGTTTTTCGTACTCATTTAATTTAATAAAATGTGGCACCTCTGTGTACAAAGTGCCAAAATAAGCGAAAAGCACAAAAGGGAATGAAAAAAAAAACAAATATAATTGTGCAAATTTTGGGGTTTTTATTTATTTTTGTAAAAAGTAAAAAAATGTGTGATTTAATTATGATTTTATTTTGTTGTTTTATTTACATTTATATATGTATGTATATAAATTTTAAGTGCATTTAACAGAATGACGACTAATTCTAATTCTAAAAGGAGTCGGGCTTTAGCAGAACAACTCAACCATTTAGTTGATTACATGACAGAAAATTTCATTTTAACTTGAAGCTGGCATGTCTTACCTGCTTTTCTGTCGATATATGTAGATGTTATTCTAGATCCTCTTAGTTGATCATCTAGCTCAAAAATTAAATTTTCAGCCAAGTCCGGAGTTAGTCGGTATAATTTTTGAAATTCCTTCGCTGTCAACTCAAAATGATTGTCCAAATTTCGAAGAACACGACGACTAACTGATGGAACGTAACAAATTGGGTCATCCCTTGCTAATTCGTATGCCAAATACTCAAAAGCCATTTTAAACACAAAATAAACTTTATATAATAAATACACATTATCGATTAAATAAATACAACTCAAGTTTTTGTCGCTAATATAACGATAGAAAAACTTGTTAGAGTAACAGCTGACTTCAGCCGACAGCGAATATCGTTAAAAATGTTACTGAATTGCAAATTCGATAATTTTTCGTTATATTTATTTTAACGATACGATTATCGTTAAAAAAGTTATTGAATCACAGTACAGATGTATATATCAATTATAAGGAGTGTCCCAGGATTTTTCTCAGGTATACTGCTACTTCAACTTAAAAAGTCTCCTTCTTTAAGCTTAAATGTTTGACCAGTTAAATAGCTTGACAATAACTTATGTGTATGTATGTGTATGCAGGTAAATTTAGTTACAATTTGTATATTAAACCATCATATTACACTTAATCAAACGCTTGCGAAATGTCGATGAAATTGCAGAATAATATTTTTTTTATTCAAATCTGTTCTTTTGATATTTACAAGTCTAAGAGTTTTTTCTATAGTTCTATGTTTTCTTCTGCATTCAAATTGATAATTTCGAATATACTTGTTTTCAGTTAAAATCGAGTATAACTTGTTCACGAGTATCTTCTCGAATAGTTTCGATATTTTCGACAATAGGCTTTCTTAGAGAATAAATCAACAAATTACTGTTGGTAAGTCAATTGTTTCATTTAAAGTGTTTGGGGTAAATACTTTTTTCAAATGGATAACAAATATATTTCCTTTGTCTGTGTCATTTCCCAAGCCCAAACCCGTCTTAAATATGCAAGGGGGCTTACATATGACAGGTCTTTTAAGACTTTTATTGGCTTGCCATAATGAGTAGTTCGAGTGCGGAGTTGCGTCTAGATATTCTAAATAATTTTTTAATGAGGTTTTTGTGCAACCTTTTAGCTTCGATTTGAGTTGGGGAATCAGTACAATTGCAACTCTCTTCGAACTGTTCTTTTTTCATTTAAAAGCCGTTTGACATCTGCAGAATAAAAAATATAACTGATTAGTATCGCGGATAATTTGCGAAATCTCACATTGTGGTGATGCTTATTATGGATAAAAAAAAGGAATAATCAGGATCTCCAAACTTTAGATGTTAAATCTTCTATTTCTTCAATACATTCTTAAAATAATTGTAATTTTTGAAATGCAATTGGTTGATGCAGGAATATATATATATTATATATATTATATATTATCAATATTAACTTTTCGATACTTCATAATCATCCGGTGTTCCTAAATGAGAATGTTATAGATAATCGCGATAATAAATGAAACTAAGTTTCTTTTAGATTCAAAAAGTTTTTTTAAACTATAACTAACTATATACAATATACAAATACAGGCAAATTCCGGTATAACGAATCCTATACATATTCACACTTTTTGCAAAAAAATTCACTATTATAAAGCCTTTTTGTATTTCTATGGGTTTGATTTTGAAAGCAATTTAATACATTGTTTTTTTCCTTTTGTCAAGAAATCAATACGAAAGCTAATTTTCCACTAGAGATCGACGATTTTATCAGGCATTCTTGATATCCTGATATCGTTATATCAACTTTAAATTTCTTTAAACATTCTTTATAGAAGGTAATGTTAAAAATAGGGCGGTAAGTTTTATAATTATTTAAAAAATATTCAAACCGCCACGGTGGTCTTAAAAGTAAATATTTTTTATATAGTTGGTACAAAATCCAAAAAGCTATTTTCCATCTCGAGTATAGAGTTTTAGTTATTATCGAGCTGTCAGTGGGTAGATAGATTTTTGGGTTACTTCAAACTATGCATCGCTTTTATTGATTCTGTTGGGAATGCTTAAACGGCACATATAAAAGACTCGAATATTTATCTGTTTATATGTTTCATACTTTTTTTCCGATGGGATTGGGGTTTTCATATTTTTTTTTTGCGTTAAGACATACATAGAAAAAAATGTGACAATATCATTGAAACTTTACTATGATTTTAAAATCCCTGCATCTGGCCACTTTTGTGGTGGAGCCAAAATTTAATCCACACCCAATTTTTAAACCATTCATCCAAATTTAAATTTTCTGATTGTTTAAGCTGTGTCTTAAAAAAAGTATGACTAATAGTTGGTACGAGCATTGCAAATGCAAATGGTAACAACAAATTTGACTAGAGTTTGAATGGAAAACATTTTTTGAGTTATCGTTCTGAAGACAAAGAATTTAGAATTTTCTTTAATTTCGAATCGAATAGCTCCCAATTAGGATTTCTCTGTATCGATAAAGTTTATCATTTCTGTCGAAGAAAAATTCAAAGCAAAACCTAAAACTATTAACTTTGCATTACCCACATTTATACATTAAACAAATAAACAAAAAGGACAAAAAGAGAATTCCAGACAATAACGTTTCACCCGTTAATATATTTCCGATTTGAAGTGCACTATATTTTTGGAATTATTAAATACCTTTGAATGTTTTGTTATCATCATCAAAAATCATGCAATAAATATGATTTCCTTATCTTTGGAAGTCTTAAACCGTATAACTTTAAAATTAATTTGGAATTAACTTGCAATCGTCTAATTTTAGAATATTCTCAAATGTATTACGCCACAATTTTACTAGAGAACAGTTATTGGTGTATGAAATCGGATAAACAGAACTTCTTGTTAATTGAGAAGGAATTGTTTCCTCATCCTGTGTATTTGGTATTCGTGTAATTCCTTAAAATATCTAATCAAACCTCAAAATGTGTCTCACAATCAATTTTTGGAAATATTAGCTGTAAAAGAATTAAATATAAGCGAATATTTAAATATCTGATAATGTAATTAAGTATTAGAAAAAAGGGGGGCTCATTTAGGTAAATAGGAAATATCTAAACTACAAGCTTAAACTTGGCTACACTTCCGCTGTAATTAGTTAAATTTTAATACAAATCCATGTAGGAATGAAAGAAATCTTTCCAGGTTTTTTTAGCTTTTGTTAAAATTTGAATAGATGATATCCAATGAAAAGTAAATGCGAATATTACTGAAATAGACATTAAAACATACATTTTTCTAGTAGATATTTCTAAACACATTATAATAAACTTGACATAGTTGGGTCCTTATTTGATAGACTTAAATGTAATCATATTTAAAATCAGTTTATTTACAATTATTTATGCTACAGTAACTAAATTTCACCAACTTCTCATTAATATGTCTATATTTCATCGTCCAGTTTTTTTTTTAGCTACTTCGTGTATCTAATATCTACTCCTAATTTAAATAATTCTGTTTAACTTCATTCACTTAATTTTGTTATAAATATCCATCTCAATACTTATCTCACATTCAAATTTCTTGCTCAAATTTCTATTTTGAACACCATATAATATTTCGATTTAAATAACATATTCAACAAGAAAGACTCTATTTAAGCGAAACTGCTGCCAAACAATGGAGACATAAAATGATATAAAAATAAAATAATAAAAAACTGGAAAAATATTCTTTTATATTCATTCATTCAATCTTAAACTAACTGGATTTTGTTTAAGCAGTAAATAAGAAAATAGTATTATGACTTCTTAAGCTTCCCGAACAAAACGCAAATAAAATACAAAAAAAAAATAAAAACTAAACAAACAAATCGAAGAAAAGATTGTAATGGAAATTCAATACTTAAAGCAACATGAAATCAATAGAGATAAAAGAGACGAATATTCATGGGGACAGGATGGCATAAAATAAAGGAAACAGTTAAAGATTGATGGGGGGGGGGGGGGGGGGGTAAGCGGTCGTTTTTTAAAAAATCTTTTCAGTATAATTCATGTTTTTTATACATTGGTATCTCAAATTAGCAAAACTATTCCTTAAATACATGTATTATATATGTGCAATATTTTGCACTGCTTATACATACTTGTCTCTTCAACTACTTCTCACTCTAACTATTGCACATATATTTGTCTTATATTTAATGAAATTCATGAACTAGAAATTATTTTTATGTAAAAATCGCCAGCTACAGCAATGTCAGATGAAAATCTCCCCATAGTAACAAAAAACTTTATTAAAGAAATTTAAACAGCAAAATCATAAAAACAAATTTAATAAAAATGTAAACAGCCAAACAGAAAGAAAAAAATTTCTGTTTTTGTGTGTAACAGGATTTAAAGTTTCACTCCATTAAATAAACCACTAAAAACATATCTTAAGATTAAGGACAAAACTGTTAATAAGCACAGAGTTCATTAATAAAATCCATAGAGTGAAACAAACAGCAACAATAACAAAACATTTGTTTTGCTTAGATGAAGTTTGAAGGGTTTTTAATTAAATAGTTATTGGCCCAAGGTCAAAATTAATATGCGCATAAATTATCCTTTTCCACTTTCCACTGAAGGGAGTTTGTGTAAAAGTTTTAGTTTTAGGACAACGAACCCTTGTTGTCTTTTTTTTTGTCTTTTAAGAAAAAAGTTAGTTTTGAAGTAGTTTTGTTTGTTTGTAAACTAATATTGGCCATGTCTATTTGAAAAATGTTTAGCATAATAAAACTTTAAATATACATACAAGAGGACTTCAAACAAATACAGAAATAAAGGGTATTAAGGAAAACTAGTATAGAAAATATATTGGGTTGTAGTGGAATTTTAAATACCCTTTATCTAAACTTGTAAAAAGATTTATCCAGGCATATCAAGACTTTGCGCAAAAAAAAATGTAAGTCCCCGTTTTTTATTGTGAGACCTTTGTAGCTGCTATTCTTGCTTTGTAGGCGAGAGAACTGAGACATATTAAAGTGGGTACTCATACACACTCTTGCGGATAAAAATATGGACACTTGTGTATATCCACAAACAATTGCTGCAACAACAATCGCACAATTTAAATGCAAATGCAATTTTAAAAAAGGAACGACAAAAATTGCAACAACAAAAATCTCATAATGTAAACGGGGACTAAGCGCTATGACTTTCAATTTTTGTTTTTTTTTTATGAAAACCGAAAACTTAATATCACCCGCATCATCTTTCAAAATTTCACAGCTGAAAAATGTATTGTTACGAATTTAGAGCAAAAGCAATTTTGATGTAACACCCGATTTACACGAAGGAATTCTTTAAGCTAAGCTGATTACCTTTGTGACATCGTGGTGAGGGGAAGATAAGACGAGTAAACACTTAATTGTGCTTGTAATTCGTTTTGTATGTGTATACAAATGTGTGTATATCATTAAATAAAAATACGCGCGATTTAAGCAATTATGAATTGTGCTGTGTGAACACCGAAGAAATGTCAAGGAAAAAATTGTATGAAACTCTTCAATAAGAATTGATTCGTGTAAATTGGACCATGTTTGTTTATATTTTGTGTGCGTGCGATGTGGCGCTCACGCCTTTTTTCCTTTTTCCAGTTAATGAAAACAATTGATCAAATAACAATATGTTCGATATTTAATGGTGAGTTTTAATACGGCGTTGTGGCAAACAGTGGCAATTGTACTTTTATATATTGGCAACAAATTTAAAGAATTATATATTATTTTACATGTTATAAATATAATTTTTTAGGTTTAAAATAAAAAGACTTTAGTTCCACACAGTGATAGCGATTCTGACCATTTTCTTTTCTAATTACATAGGAATGTACGGAATCCATATCTGTAGACACAGTAAAAGACAATGAAAAAGAGAAATGTGTTGGAAAAAAGGCTAGAAGAATCTGAAATCCAAAAGGCTGCTAAATCTAAAAAACCGCTGTACAATTGTACAATCTTCCCAATCCATGTGTTAATATGTATGCCAAAAATACACCGTGTCAGATTGGTTAGCAATAAATGAATATTTTTGGGGCATTGGTAATAAAATAAGAACAAAGACTGGTAAAAGAGGCAGTAACCAAAAACAGTTAAGCTATTATTATGTAATTAATTACTATAATATTAGTTACAAAGTATGTCAACAATTTCTGCTGAAAGCTCTTCATATATCACAAACAATGTTAATATTCATGAGAAATAATAAAGCTTGTTTGAAAACACATAGTGCTAAGAAAAGAAGATACACTCCTCATAACAAGTAGCACTAGTTTACTTTTTTAACGAACAGTTGACAGCAGTTTCTTCGCATTATTGTCGCAATAAAAGCAACAAGCTTTACCTTTCGCTGAAAATTCCGCAACGTAAAAGGGGAACATTTGAAAAGTATCAATAAAGAGTCGGCTAAGATATCTTTGAATGTTTTTCGAAAGTTATTTTCATATCGGGTTTCATTTAACTAAAAAAGACAAACGCGTAACTTGCGAAACCTTTAGAAACTCGAATAGTGAACCGCAGCATATTTTAGAGCAAACAGAAGAATACCAAAGCCACATTAGATACAAAAATAAGTCTAAACAAATTTATCTGGAGGAACAAAAACGGAGTAATGCAAGTCTGGGATTGCCATGTGCAAGCTTTGGGCTTCAAAAAGTATTAAAGACAGCTCACGGAAAATGTGTAACATTATTTTATTCATGAAAATATGCTTAATATAACGAAAGCGTATATGAAAATGGCACCAGTAATGGTTACTGCTTTTTGTGAGGAGAAAATTATGGCACCATTACCTTCCAATATTTAAAACCTGTGTATGAAAAAAATGTACACTTTTCAATCCGTCTTTACTGTGACATTTGTTCTGGTCAAAATCGCAACCGAGCTATCCTGGCTACAATGTTAAATTTTCTTGAAAATTTAAATTTTATAGACAAAATTAAAATTACTTATTTATTACCCGGACATTCTATAATGCCCGCAGATTCCATTCATGTTACTATTCAATCATTTGTTCGAGATAGAACGATTTGGGCTGCAAGTAAATAATATACCATGATATACATATAATGCAAGAACTAATCCAGTCAGTTATAAATGTATTACAATGAATCACTAGGATTTCAAAGATTGCAAAACATACTGCCAAGCACTGTTTCCAAATTTATTAAAAATTTTGTTTCCAACTTTACGCTCAGCATCATTTGAAAAATATAATAAACTTAAATATGGCTCGAGTTCATTAAATATATAATAATAAAAAAAATTTTTAAGTTGTAATTCCTAACTTCAGTAAAAATAATTTAATGAAAATTAAATTTAATGAACTCGAGCCTAACTAAAATTATCAAGAAGTAAAAATTAACAGTTCTATTATGAAATAATAATTATTCTATTAAATATGGATATTTCAACAATTCCGAAAATAAGGAATATAATATGGACTCGAGTGTACGGACAAGATGCAACATTGTTGAAGTAAGAAATCGGCCGTTGCCGTTTAATAAGCATCAATTGAAAATTACATCCTAAAAAACAAATTTCTAAAAACACTTTGCGATAAAAACACAATCAGCCCAATCATGAATAAAAAATCCGCGGGAGTTTTTTTTCCTTTTTAAATTTTTAACATTGAAAAGGAAAAAAAACTCGCGCGGAATTTTTATTCATGATTGGGCTGAATACCTGACAAGTTTCAATTTACCATTCGATGAGCCTGTTGAAGATTCTCTTTCCGAGACAGACCATGAAGAAGACGATGTTTAATGCATTTTATTTTTATAATTATCATCTTAATATTAATTAGCAGAACATCTTTTATTTTTGTTTTTTGTGTTTTATAGTTTTGGTACAACCATTAAAGAATTTATAATTTTTAGTTTATTTTATTTTTGTAAAAAACAATGAATCTTAGAAATTTAGTTTTTACTTGTTTAAGTATAAATCAATTAAAATAATTAAAGAAAAGAACAAAACCAACCCTCTATTAAAGAAAAAAGACGTAAGCGCCACAAAATGAGACAGCAGCTTGATATTGTAAGGACAAAAAGGACGTATGCGCCAAAAATTACCGTTTTATGTTCTAGATATTGAAAGGGATCAATCGAGCAGTTGACCTTATCTGATCACCGTGAAAGCCGAAAAGTGAATTCGTCCCGGCTAATTCCAATACGGGCCATATTGGCCTCGCAATATCACAGGTGGCACTAATAGTGTATCGGATATATATATTATTTTTCTGCAATTCAATGTATACCACAATATTGTGGATTGCAAATTACAAAATCTAGGAAAATATTAAATAATAATTTTTCTGTTTCAAAATTACACTCCACCAAATATTTTAACTACATTTAATAAAATGATAATAAAGTTATTTTAATTAAGAATAAATTCGCTTAATTGTTGAGAAATCTATTGTTCTCAAATCATTTTCAAATACTTTAATTTCAAATCATTGTCCATTTGACAATAAACCTTCGTGTTTGCTAGGAAATATTCATCTTCAAACGATCACTTGGTCCATTTATATTTCAATAGGACACGTCAGTCCATACAAAGGCACTGAATATAAAATTTCAAAATAAAAGAATTGCAATCTAAAAATTGATTGCAATATTTGTTTGTTCGAGCATCAATTCAATTTAAATTGCTTTGAAATGATTGGTAAATTATAAGTTATATTGGAACCATTATTTTTAAGTTCATCAGTTCAAACATATAATTTCCACTTCAACTATAACGATGTATAGCTTACATTGCAGTAATTGTGGAATTGTATACATTAGCTAAATCTTCATATTCAACAACTTGTTTGCCGAATATAGGGTATTTACTCATATCAAGCTAAATGATTATATTGTTCACAGCAACCAGTAAATTTTTCTAAAGTATTTATGTAACTGTATGTATGAATATTCGTATTTGAATAAGTATGTGTGGGCGCATGTCATAAAAAAAAAACTTTTTCATCAAATTGAAATGTTGAATGCTAATAATCAAACAACTCATGCACTGACATACTTACATTTGTAAACAAATAAACTGAGAGAGACACAGGCAAACAGACTGACAGGCATGTAAACAGTCTTACCAACACATGTACAGTATTAACTACATACTGTGTTTGTATTTAAACATATTTGTTTAACAAAACAAGGCTTATTTGGTTAGTAGTTGTGCAAACATTCACACATACATACATACATATATTTGTCTATATCCTGACATACATTAGGGATCTAAATAGAAATCAAGACAAACTTTTCCTACTTTTACCGGAAAAAAATAAGAAAAATTGTATGAGCATTTAAATAAATGTGTTTACGCATATTTATACACATACATACATATATGCTATATATGTATGTATGTATGAATATGTGTATTCTCTTGCATTTGTATGGTTTATAAACAAAACTTGCTGCTGTAGTTGTTTATGCCATTTCCTTTTTCTGTTTGTTTATTGTACGTAAAAAAATAAGAAAAGTTTTTTATTTGTTGTTGCTACTGCTGATTTCAATAACTACTCAAACAAGTAAAAAAGTATAGTCGGTCTAGCCCGACCATATAATACCCTATACCCAGTATATGTATATAACAGTTTTTCAGAAATGGGCTCTATATGGGGATATAACCTATTGTGGACCGATCTTCTAAAAATTTAGTGTCATGGTGTCTGTGAATATAAATATTCACCCCTATCGTGAATAAAAATTCCACATGAAATTTGTTCCCTTTTCACACGATTGGGGTGATTATGTATGTTGAACTTTATCTCGATATAAATACTTTTAAAACATTTATGGAGCTTAAATTGAATTACGGAGAGGGTATATGGGGGTTTCGATTAACTATTATAAAATTAGGTGTCATCATTTCTGTATACGAGTATATGAAACTTATTTGTGTTGAATTTTATTTAGATACCAACATTTTTGAGAGAGTTACGCTCTTTAAAGTGATTTTCAAAAGTGGGCCTTATATGGGAGCTACGACTAATTATGGACTGATCACAATAAAATTGTACCGTATTGGTTGTATACATATGAGATATATTTGTGTTAAATATTATTTAGATACCAACATTTTTTAGAGAGTTATGATCTTTAAAGTGATTTTCGGAAGTGGGCCTTATATGGAAGATATGACTTATTATGAACTGATTATCATAAACTTGTACCATCTAATTCGTATATACATGAAATATATTTGCGTTCAATATTATTTGGATACCAACATTTTTAAGATTCTTCGGGAGCGGGCCTGATTTGGCTTCATTTACCACTTACTTGCATTAATTTGAACATTTATGACCAGTAAACCCAAATTTCGGGAGGACATTTGTATGGGGGCCAGTTGAAATAATGGACCGAATTTCCACCAGTTTCAATCCCATTCATCCTTGGGGCATATGTACCAAATTTCATCGAAATATCTTCAAAATTGCGATCTGTTGAGTGTTGGAACAATATTTCTATGCATTACAAACATCAGCACAAATCCAATATATAGTGGTGTAGGGTATAGAAATAAAAGTTTTTTGTACATTTGTATTTCTTAAAAGGATCAAAGGATATTGTAAATACTTGTATGTGTTTGAATTTTGTATTGTTTGAATTACTAACACATTGTAAAATGTTTATGTGTATATATGTACATATGTATGTACTTATTTGGGGATTTTTCTAATTTTATTCTGTTTTATTAAAGACCTAAATAAATATTTTTGTAATGGAAAATGTGCAAAGAAACAAACTAAACAGACTGCATAGATGAGTTAACTTAAATTTAAAGTTTTCGACAATTTATTGTTCACAAGTTTCAATAACAAGGATCTAAATGGAAATTGAAACTTAAAGAATAAACTGGAAGTGTCTTATTTTAGGTAAAAGTCATGATTAATGAAGTTTTATCATCAGTCTGCAGTCGTATTGTCAATAAAACTGAGAAGTCTAGAAAAATTTCCGGAACATCAGCAATAAAAAGCACATTAAAATATCTCTGATTATCCCTGTTATCTAAGTTTATTTAGTTGCTTATAATTGAGATAATATTTTAATCAATGTGCAAAAGAAACTCATATTATTACAGCTAAAATTTACTTAAAAAGAAATTGCTGCCATTCCTAGGATAACAATATTTACTGGCAGCAGTATTAGTTTTTTAAAGAAAAAAAAAACACAGAAAATTCAGATTTAATGAGGAATGTTTATTACCATTTGAAAGAACATTCTTTGGCATTTATTTTTTGAAGATCATGTCTATCAAATGTTGGTCGTTGATACATCGCAGATGGTCTATCCGTTCAATTTTCGATGTAACTGGCGAATGACACGCGTGATGTTTTCCTTCATGGCCTGAATCGAAGCGGGGTTGTTAGACTTTACATATCCCTACAGGAAAAAGTCTAACGGTGTGATATCACACGATCTTGGTGGCCAATCGACCGGCACAAAACGTGAAATTATGTGCTCACCAAAGTGTTCTCTCAAAAAATCCATTGATTGATGCGATGTGTGGGATGTTGCGTCGTCTTGCTGAAACCAAATGTCGCTGAGATCAGACATCAAACAGTCGGTTATCATGGCGCGATAACGGTCACCATTGACGGTTACCATAAAGAAATATGGACCGATGTTTCCACCGGCCCACAAACCACACAAAACCATTGTTTTTTCTGGATGAAGTGACAGTCCTTGAATCTCTTTAGGTTTTTCTTCGTCCCAAATGCGGCAATTTAGTTTGTTTACATACATATTGAGCTAGAAATGGGCCTCATCACTAAACAAACTTTGCCTCGAAAACATCGGATCTTCCTGGAACTTTTCAAGAGCTCATAGAGCGAAGCGATGTCGTTGTTCAGGCATAGGTCTTTCCATTATGAAATGCGAAACAATACTAAACGAAAATAACATGACAGCATGACATGACTCACACGTGATCTGTCAAAAAAAGGCTATTGAAAAAAGTATCTTTACTTGATCAGCCAGTACAATGCACTAGCATTGTGCTTGGTATCTGATTATGAGGGAAACGTTGGAAATTAACGAGCCGAATGTGTGGCTAATAGAGGCGTCAGATGCTCTTTTACTGGACCTAAAAAGAAAGCTTTTGGTTCTGTTTGTAACTGAGTTTATTTAAAAATCTCGGACTCCGGCCGACCAAACGATTAGTTACTCGTTTCAAACGTAGATCGATGGGAGTATATTTTTTTTAGGAATGTTGGAATATGCTTTAGGTAATATTGGAACAATACTGTGAAAATTTTGCGCACTGCAATATGAAACCGCTAAACATGTACTTTTTAACTGCTCAAAGGTGGCAAGGAGTAGAGTGAAATAACTCGTAAGTGCCTTAATGGCCACTATAATTGGCTTCAATTCTAGTCTAAATCTACATTTAGCCTAACTATTAATAATATTAAACTTTTGATATTTATTGAGCAATACACTTACAGATATATTTTGTAGATATATTTATTTAGAAATGCTTTAAATTTAAGTTGAGTACGTCATGTTCTGACTAGGGTGTCCGAATGAATTTGAGTCCTCATGAAACAGCCAGCATGAGGAGGTTAAAACATTACGATTTTTTTGCATAAATAACTACCATGATCTACTATTCAGATGTTGAAAACACAACTGTAAGCGAAACTCGTTAAAAAGTGTCAAAAGGAAATCAAATAAATTAATTTTTTATACATTTACTTATATTTACGACTATTGTTTTAAAACAGTTGCTACCGTCAAAATTAGAAAAGGGCACAAAATGAGGCTTATGTAATATATGAGGGAAAATAGGGCTATTCACAGAATACATAACATACATAACTCGCAGTAGACATTTTGCAAATGAATTCTGTTTAGTTTCAATAAAATATTTTTGGAATTGATATCAAATTTTGATGTTAAATGTTGTTCTCAAATCTAAAATATGAGTTTAAGCAACAAATTTGTTTCTCAAAAATATAATTCACGTCCTTTTTTACTGAAAGGACTATTATTGCTAAGAGTTTATTAAAAAAATTGAAAAACGTTTGAAATTTGCAAAAACTATCAGCTCTATTTAATAACAAATCCTAATAGAATAATTATTAATTTCATAATCGAACTGTTAATTTTTACTTCTTGATAAATTTTAGTTAGGCTCGAGTTCATTAAATTTAATTTTCATTAAATTATTTTTACTGAAGTTAGGAATTACAACTTGAAAAATTTATTATTAAAAATTTTTTTTTTTTTTTTTTGATAATTTTTGCTTTCTGAGTGTGTATCAAATTAATTTTGAATAATAGATTTTTTAGAAATACAATAAATATTTTAAAGTGAAGGATCAACATAAAAGACATCTAAAACAATGTAATATTTTCATTAGTATCAAACTACGGTTTATGTTGCAGGCAGTTCTCAAACGTTAGGTTAATTTCTATTGATATCAAATGTTATTCGTAAACCACAAATTTGAGTTTGTTGAAAAGACTTTTAAAAAAATTATATTTACACGATTTGATATCAAATTTATATTTATATAAAATCAATTTAAAAACTAAATTTTTTCTCAATTAAAAAGAACCCTTTTTTACGAATTTCTTTAATCGTTAACAAAATGTTAAATATTTGAGAAACGCTTCGATTTAAAAACAGTTTCAATATAATGTAAAACATTTATGGTTGTTGACCATTAGGGATGCCAAACGGCACAGGTTCTGCAAATTTCTGAATTCGGGATTTAGTAAATGTAAAAACCAATTGGTTTATAATAATAAAAGCTATTTTTTCAGTAAAGTTACTTATGTATATCTATGTATCTATTTATATAAAATAGGATGTATGTATGTATGGACTCCAAAATGGCTGGGCCGATTTTGATGAAATTTTCAGGGAATCTTCAGAATATTCAGGCCGCTGCCACTGTGAACTCTGATTTTTATTTTCGGTCTGCGGGCGAAGGGGCGTGGAAAAATCCATTTTTCATATTGCATTACCAATGACATATACATACATGCATACATATATTTATTTTTTTTTTGCTTTTTTTTTATTTTTTTGAAAGCCGTTGTCATGGTTTTCAAAAAGAGATATCAAATTCTTAAATCGGTTATGTATTTCCGAAGATATTTACATCATTCGATAACATAAGATATATTTTGATCTATATATATATATGTATATACATATGTATGTATGTATGTATGTAACATATGGACTCCAAAACGGCTGAGCCGATTTTAATGAAATTTTCACAGCATGTTTTGTGACTCTGGAAGGAATAATAGTTTTGATTGTACAAACGGGGGTGGCACCGCCCATATAACCCAAAAATATAAATCGCCATATTTTGGGCATTTTTTGACCTACGTCAATGATATGTGTTACATATGATATTGGCATAATTAGGAATACGTAGCAGGATAAAAGTGAGCGGGACCACGCCCCTTTTCAGAAAAATTAAAAATCGTAATATAGTCTTAACTACTGGACCGATCGCCATTAAATTTTCACAATAGAATATTCTTACGAAATAATAAATTCTGGACTATGTAAGTGGACAAAGGGGCATGGCCTCGCCCACTGAAATGCATCGCTAATATGAGGCGCTTCAGTATCCTATTATTTTTCCATATGGAGAAGATGGATATCACTTTGAAATGCGCCAAATCAATCAAGCAACCCGTAAGGCCGTTAATTATCCTTTTGAGTTCTTGAGTTCCCTGGATGTGCCAGGCTCTCCCCCACATGTGCTACAACTTAAAATTGGAGTGAGAAATAATTTAGTAGAAGCGACCATTATAACAGGAAAATATAAAAGTACAGATGTACTTTTGCTACGCATTCCAATGCTACCAACAGATTTACCATTCGATTTTAAACATTTTTTTCCTGTTCGGTTGCCGTTTGCGATGACTGTTAACAAAGCTCAAGGTTAATATCCCGTGCATATGTGTATGCTCCTGATGGGCAAACTAAACCTAAAGCATTGCAATAAATACATTAAAATTAAATAAATAAATGTTTGTAAATATATAAATACGTTTTATTTTATTTAAAACGAGGGGGGGCAGCGAAGCACACCGGGTTTAGCTAGTTAAATATAAAGATGTTTAAAACAAAAAATTTCTATAATTTCTAAATTTATTAAACGATTATAAGCCATTATTAATTAACGTAATAATATTACATTGGAATATTAGAAATTATATGTCATTTCACTCTAATTTTTATAATAATTTATAAAGTATATTTTATAATTATATTTCGATCTTAAGAAATATTAGGTTTGTGGAAGACTTTTACATATTTCAATTCGTTTTTAATTTATTTCTGGTAACAAATATTTCCATTTTATTATCAAATTCGATCTTCAATTTTGAAATTTTTTTTAAAAAATTTAAAAGTGTTGAGTAAATCATGCTCCTTTTTTGGTTTCTTTAAATTCAGAGATTCATATCACTGATCGATCCATCTGTTACTTTAACCGGATTTGAAAAGACAACTATTTTTTTAAGTAACATAAATTCTTCATTTGTTAAGCTTTTAATTTTAATCAATTAATTTTATAAAAATTTTCATTTCAAAAAACCGTGTTGGACTTTGGCAATCCAAAATTAATTTTAACTCTTTCACCTTTTATTACTGCGACATACTTTTATAAAATGAAAATTTTTGTTGACGACTTTGTAAATAATTTTAAAATATTTTTGACTTTTTAATTAGTAATTTAATGTTTTCTTACCAAAAATGCTAAAGAATCATTAAATTATGTTAATTGTAGATGTTTTGAATTTGTGCTAAAAATACTAATTTCTTTAAAAGATTCCGAAAAATCCGGGGTTTTTTTTTTAAAAATCCCGGTATTCAGGGTTTGACAAAACCTCAAATTGCCAGCCCTATTGACCATGTATATAAATACAGACAACAACTTTATCATATTGCTTACTTGTAGGTCACAGCTTAGCTTTAAGAAATAAAATCTATAATTTACGTAAAATATTAATAACTACAGTATGACCTCGGTTACTGCAACCCTCGATGAGCGCAACTCCTCGATTATTGCAACAACAACTAAAATATATACATTATAGACTCAGTGTATGCAACTTGGCAAAAATTTGTGACTCCGTAAACACAAATTTTAAATTTTGCCGTCAGTTGTTTGTTTTTTTTTTCTTAACTAGTCTTTACTGTTTTCTCAGAATATACAAATACATACATACTATGTGTGAAGAAATATTGCCTTTAAGTATATTTAGAGCTGAAATTCTCAGTGAACAAGCAATGATTACTTCAGTGTATGATTATCTTTATGGAATTACCCCCCGAGATTACAAATGAAGAAATTAATGCTTGGGTATTTGGAGAAAATAACTCAAATTATGCAGCTGAAGATGAAGATGTTGAAAGCGATAAAGAAATTGAAATCACTAGCATTGTCCAGGATTTGCCTAAAATAAAGTCCAAGGATGCCATTAATTTATTTGTATTCAATGGGCTGAAGAAAACAAAATCGGCTTAAAAGAAGTTTTGCTTCTTCAAGATCTTCGCGAAACTGCAGTGCAGAAAAATATTTCTAGTACCAGAAAACAGTCTAAAATTTCTGACTTCTTTTAAAACTAAAACAAATGAACCATTACTTATATTTTGTACACAAGAATGTGTATTATTTATTTCTTTTTTTGTTCAATTATACATACATATGTTTGTACGTAATGTTTTGTGTTTTATAATATTATTAATAAAATGAGTTAAATTTTCTTGAAAAATTGTCATTTTCGAAGTAAATTGATAACACTAAAGTTGTTTTATTTAAAAAAATATATTAATTATGCAAAAATTATCTTTAGGACAATATAAACTAGTTATTGTTTGTATATAAATACTTAAAGCAGTGTTTATATATGTATGAATGTGCGAATGTGCAACAACCGCGGTTCTTGCAACTGCCTTGGTTTTTATTAGTTGCAGTAACCGAGGTCATACTGTATTATTTAAAAGTACTTACTATTTAAACCGATTTTAAATTATAAATCTTTTCACAATTACATAAAATATTTAACTATTAATCCCTTGTAATTAGTACGTAAAACGATTTTGCAGTAAAAGTTATTTTTCACCCTCTGCCATCATTACAAATAATTTATGTATGTAACTATGTATGTATGCAAATGTAAAGAACATTTTGTGCAGTTGTAAATCTAAAATTATTTTTCAAGAAATTTCGATTTACAATTTAAACAAACAGAAATATTTAAATTACTTACATACTTACATTACATTTCATATTTGTTCTATTCTAATAAATATTTAGCTGGCAGACAAAATACACGTGTAAAAATTCATATACAATTTTCCTTTGTTTCACTAAAATTCAACATATTTTCAAGGAAAAGTATGCAAAGAATATAAATGTTATTTGCATATTAACATTTTTGTGTTCAATTATTGTTTTTTACCTATATTTATTTATTTATTGTTTAAGAATATTTAATATGCATAAATAAATATGAATTGTAGTAGAAAAAGAAAAACAAAAATTCAACATGTGTTTTGCTTGTTCAAAAATATAACATCATTGTTTTGTATTTGTTTATATATTTTCTCTTTTTTTTTTTGTATCATATTTATTTCGTCCCCATAAAATAGAATAAGTAAGAGTTTATATTCGCCTGTGTGCCGAAATTAAGTGATTTCCGGAAGCAGGCTTTATATGGACCGATATTGGGATAGACGTTTTTTATATTTGCATGGACTATTTGTGTTAAATTTAAACTTGATAGTGGTTTTTATAAGCGATTTATTGACATTTAAATGATTTTCGGAACTGGACTGGGGGACTACGGTCAAATATGGATCGATCATCAGAAATTTCGTACGACGATTTAAATGTATATTATGCTTGTCGAATCTAAACTTGATAGTAATTTTTACAAAAGATTTATGGTTATTTAAGTGAACTTCGAAAGTGGTCTTTGAATGGGGCTATGTCAAAATTATGGACCGTTGCAAACAAAATATTGTTTTGAGATTTCACTTTGCATGAAACTTATTATTGCAGAATTTTGCTTAGATACGGCTTTCTATAGACATTTATATATCATAAAGCCATATTCCGGGTAGACATTTGTGTGGAGGCTATGAGAAATCGTAGACCGATTCCTACCATTTTCAATAGAACTTGTTCTTCTATAATGAAAATAAAGTGTGCAAAACTTTATGATATTATCTGCATTATATTTGATGAAAACAGCAAACAATATCTGGAGGTAGTCTGAAACTTTGATCTATAACTTAGGTACTACTGGACCGATTTTGCCCATTTCTAACAATAAATATTTTGGTGGATCAAAGAATGTTTGGTAAAAATTTCATTGTTCTATGTCTTTTTTTTGAGGCTCTATCCAAATCGTCTTAGAATTTTATAAGGACCCAGAATTTTTAAACTTTTTGGTTCTACGATCTCCTATTTCCTTGCTTTTTTCTACGGAAGAAAAATATGGAATTAATTCCACTTCCGAACGGAATTAAATTCGGTGACATAGCTGATTATTCAATAAACATTTTGAGTAAATTTTGGTATATCATTTTTGCGATTTAATGTAAATACTTTGTATATCCTCCTATCTCTAAAATTGTTTACCTGCCTCTTCATTAACATAATTCTCTGAAACATTTACAACTTTTCGCCAGTTAAATTTCAACCAAGTTCATAATAAGTTTGGTGGTTTTTCTTATAGTTTCTTAACAAAATAAATTCATGTGCCAAACTTTTAGGTTTTAGTTTGTCACGAAACTTCTGCTACCTTTTAAATAATACTGCTGCTAAAATATAGTTATAGTTTTGGCAAGAAAATCTTACAACAAATATTGAAATATATTTGCTACTTTAATGCCTTAGCAACAATAAAACAAGCAACAAACTCAACTAAGAAACCAGGGAAAAAGGAGGAAAGAAACCAGAAAATGAACATGAACATGTCAGTTATGGTGCAACATTTGTTTCTTAAGAGTTGCACAATAAAATAAGCACAATTTATGGCGGTAGAGAAAAGTAGAAGGTGGTGCTTAAACTGAAAAGACATTAAAAAGTTTGTTTTAGAACATTTCGAGCTGATATTTGACAAGAAATGTAACTTGTAATTTATTTGCCTGTGGTTGTAAATACAAATGTGTGTCAATTGCTGGCAAGGCAAAGAAATTTATAGTTTTTAAAGAAATAATAAAGAAATCCACAAATTTATACAAAAACTCAAATCAGGACGTATACTTAATATTTAATGAATTAGTTTGTTAATAAATATTACTTATACGTTGTTGGTACACAAAAACTTATTTTTGTTAAATGCACTAATTTAATGTAAGTATGTAGTTTCAAAGTTTTTTCTCTTAAAATTGTTTAAAATGTTTTTCTTTTCTACGAAATCACTGAACAAAACTTTTATGCTTCTTATAAAAACTGGCAGCCTGGTCATGGCTTTTAAAGTAATTAGTAACAATCTGTGTAAAAATTTGTCAAACTCATTAAATTAAAAACTTTTCAGTTGCAAGTTTTACCATTCAGAATTGTGTGCCTCTACTTTGTGTTTGGAGCTCTTTCAGATTTTGTTGCTCTGTCTGCAAATGACTGACTTATAAAAAGTGAGTGACATTTAACAGCAAAAAGAGCCAACTTTTTTGCATTTGCCACGTTTTTTTAATAGAATTTTGTTAATAAAAGCGTAAAACAAAAAGCGTCTGTAAATTAAATCACATCAAAACGTATAAAAACTACTGCTTAAAGCAATGGGTAAATGCTACAATGAATTGCAGCCTACAATCGTGTACTTGTCGTCTGCCATACTTGGAAACATGAAGCATTGTTTTGTTGTTTTTTCATTTGTAGTTTGTTGAAATCAAACTGAACGGGGAATATAAAATACAGAAGTCTAAAAGAATAATTATTAAAGGAAAGTCCAAATTTGTTAAAAAACTGTTTATATTAGATTTCAAAATCAAATTTTATTTTGTTTATTTGCAACAGCCATTGTGCGGGATTTTCCTAAAATATTTTAAACTAAACTGTGTGTGAGTATTATGAAATAATAAGTTCTTTTTAAATTATCTGTCATATATATGTTTAGTTATACTTACCACTTGTAGCTCTAAATTTTCAAAAAAAAAATAATGAAATTATGCTGAACAAATGAAAAATTCTTAACACGCAACAACCATGAATGAATAAATAAAATAAATGAAAGAAATGTTGCCATAGTAAGAAAGAAACCCAAAGAGAAAACTATAAAATGAAATTTTGTTCTAGTACAAGTAAAATTTAGCAACAAAAATCAAGTAAAACTTTCTGCTACTTTTTTATTTTCAATGTTTCTGATAATGTTACAAACAAGAAAACGATAAATGTACCAACATGCATCTGCCTGCATTAACAGCAATAAACAAAAATTCAACGTTTGTTGCAAGCCAAATAGCACAAACAGAAGAAAAACTAAATGCAAAACTTACAGCAGATGTTTTATTACAAAAACAATAACTAAATTTATATATAGTAATAATAAGAATAAAAAATAATCGACAGAAAATTGTTAGCAAAAGTTGTTGCAAGAAAACGTAGGGAAAAACAACAAGTTGTAGCGAGTACAAGAAAAAACTAACAAAGTTCTAAAGTCATTAAATTACCTGTACTGAACGAGCACTTTCTTACATACACACACACACCCAAACATGCAAACATTTATACTCATGCACTTGCCACAGCAACAACAGTTACAACAATGAACATAAACAAGAAGAAAACAAAGTTTTTCTTGCCATAAGTTGCTCGCTCTCTTTTTTATATTTATTCATTATTTTTTTCCTTCATGCAAGTTGTTGTTTCATTTTTTTAATTTTTTTGTTTTAGTCTTCTCTTACACAAACATGTTTCATTTTATAATTTTTTATTTAATAAATTTTTCTTTTGTTTTTTGAGACTTTTTTCCCCACTGTGTTGCTAGTTAGTTATTTTTTGCAGCGCCAACATCAACAAACCTTAAAACAAACATTTTAAGTGTGAAAAGAAAACAAAAACACATATAAGTATAAAACTATAAAGAAAAAAAAACAGAAATTATTTTCACTTAAACTTATGTTCAGTTGTTTTTATTTTGCTTTGCGGCAGCAATTGTCCATTTCTGCTTATAAATTTAGTTCTTCGTTTAGTTAGTTTTGAAAATAGTTTAATAATATTCATAGATTATACTTGTTTGAAGTTTTTTTGAGAAACAGAAACTGTCTTTACTGCAACCAGTAGCTTAATTGGTTAGCGCATTTGATCATTAAGCATGAATTGGTATTTGTAGCCCGTGTTCGATTCCCAGCCCCTGCCACTCAAACAACATCTGTTTCTGATAATTATTAGTTTTCTTCTATCCATCATAACTAATATTTATCACAGCGCCCTCCTTCGGTGGTATAGCATTTAAAAACGCCACCCAAGTAAAATAATTAAATAAAGGCTATAAAATCAAGCTTTAACATTAATGCGCCTACTCACCACCAGAGGCGCTGCAATTCTGCACTAAAAACTAACATAATGCGCAATTGCAGAGTTGTGATATAAAAAGCTTTCTTCTTTCACCACCTTTACTTCTTCAACTAGATCCTTTCCAAAGAAAGTAACGCAAGTATATATTGGCATATTATTTGTCTGAGTGTTTCTTCTCTTTATAAAAAAAAAAATGCAATTTTAATATTCTTTCAGATTTTTACATACAATTAATAGGTTTTTATCACTCTCTTTATTAACAGCAAAGTTATTTGCAAAATTCACTATAACTACTTTCTGTACATTCTGATTTCATATCGTTTATTTTTAAATTAACACTGACAAAGTTATGACTCTTAAATCATTCGTCACAATTTAAATCATTTAAATTGCCGAAAAGCTTAAGCTGAAAAAAAGTTCTTTAAATTGTTATAAAACACACAAACATTCTCCGACAATGACTGCGCAAAAAACCACAACACCGAAAGTATCATGAATGCAGGATTTGAAACATACAATAGTGCAGTAAAATATCCAAGTCGTATTGAAAAACAACAAGTTTTGACATAACTCAACAATGATGAAACAAATGTGCAGTTAGTGTCATTAATATTCGATGTTACCAAAGATCTATATTCAACAGATTAAGTTTAAGGCACATTTGCATATTTGAATAATATTTTTTCGATTTATTAAGAACATATAAAGACATTTAGAAATTCACTTTTGCATTTATAAAAAAAAACAATAAAAATATAATAAAAAACACTAAACTAATTCAGATAGCAAATATATTATGCGTCATTAATATTCGGTTTTCACTGTAGAGAGAATAATAAATAACGCATAAAAACACTTTAATACTAAACTTAGTACTTTGTTGGATAACCCCTTTGTTTAGTAACTTTACTGAGGCGATTTGGCATGTCTTTGACTAGGCTACCGGAATTCGGTCCCATTCTTCTTGAAGTCTCGATTTCAACTCAGATACTGATGTTACTGTGTGTTTGCGGATACATCGGTCCAACTAATTCCACAAATTTACAATCGGGTTGAGGTCTGGGGACTAAGCAGGTGGTTGGAGAACCTTCCGACAATTATAAAGTATATATTTTTGAATTAAACGCATCTTATGTTTTGGATCGTTATCTTGGTAGCTTACTGGCACTCTCCTTTATATGTTGACGAAGAATATTTAAATATGATTCCTCATTCAGAATTCCGCCAATAAAAACTAATTTTCCAAACCCTTTAGCTCCCATACAACCCCACACCATAACATATCCATTTCGATGCCTTAGTGACTAACTTGGGTGCACTTAAGCTTGGGTTAGCTTTAATTTTTCTCAGTCAATTATTTTGGCTTTATGAAGTGTATTCTTCCTTCGATCTTATTTCTCCAAACACTTTCTCAGTCTCCAGAACTCAAAATTAATGTAAAAATTAATCTCAAATAGCTCTATGATCAACATTTTATGTTATAGCGAGATGATGAAATTCCGTTTATACAAATTTGGTAAAAGGCCTTTAGAGTATCACTTTTGTCACTTCTACGGAACGATTGCTGAAACTTATTAGACGTTAAAACTATTAAGAAAAGTTTTAGGCCGATTTAGTTCTCTGTCATTATTCAAAAGATGCAATGGATGGGTATCTAAGAAATCACATGAATGTAATAAAACAAATATAATAACTACCTAATCATTACCAATTACTGTAGTACAGTAGTATCTACTGTAAAATATTAACTCTAATGGATTTTATGTGAACAATTGTGAAAGCGAAACTAGTTACAATTACATAATCTTATTTTCATGCCGTTATTATAGATCAATATACAGCAATAAATTAAATCTTTTAGGAAAATCGTAATCAAGTTAAGATTAGAGACAGAAAATTGTCATGTATTGGGTGTATAACTTAAAAATGCGTTAATTTTTTAAATTTTTTTACTTTTATTTTGAAAAAATTTTACAAATAAATTTATTCAAAGTATTGGCCATTGCTTATATTTTCCCATCTATCTGGCAACATATAAAAACTGCTCATGTTTTGAGGCCAAGAAAAAATGCCCATGAATAAAGCTAATTTCGGATACCCTGTTCTGAAGTAAAGCATATAGCAGACCATTCTGCATCGATTGAAACAAATTACAATGCGACGAGACAAGGTCTGGACTATAGCCGGGTAAGGCAAAGCTGCTCAACCACTTATTTCTAAATAGTTTTTAACAATTATTGAAACATGTGAACGAGCGTGGTCTTAATAGAATATTATCAAACGAATCAGTTGCATTAGGTACAGTTTCCCAGTGATTGTATGGCAAGAGATCCGCATCTCATAATAGATATTACACTTTTGATACCACTAAATACAGATATTTGGCTTTTGGTGGGATTCTGCTGATTGGCCAACCTTCACATACGACTTCTTACACTTCAGATTGTCGTAATGGATGCAGTTTACATCGCAGGCAATGGTTCGGACAAAACAATAATTTCCTTTTATAGCATTTTAGCAACATTTCACATTTCAAGGTATCATTGATTCAATTCTTATTGTAACCAATTTCCAAGTTTTTGACTTTTGAATTCTGCTACTCGTAAATATTTTGAAATTTCTGTTTGAGTAGGTCTTGTAGATTTTGCAAATTCTTGTTGAGTTTGACAACAATCTTCAAATGTTTTTGCTGACCTGGGCGATCTTTGTATTTCTGAACCTCACAAACCATGTCTTGACAAAATAAAACCCAATTGTAATTAGTGAAAAAGAAAGATTTTTTAAGAACAACTATTCAGGTTTATAATATTTAATCACATACTACGTACTATGAGCCTCAAAAGTGAGTAAACACAACAAATTATTTGATTTTTTTAAGATAATGAAAATCCTAAAATCTATCCATCGATTGAAATTTAAAAGTTTCGTTTTATTGGATATTTGGTTGAATAATAGATTCGGTTATGAAAAAAAAATTTAAATTGAACTATAATGCTTTTCATAATCTTAAAAAAATCAAAAAATTCACTGATGCTTACACACTTTTGAAGATGTGTGTATGTACACACTTATGTATGTGTATGTAGGTACAATTTGTTTTTATACAAGCATAGTTATGAGGGAAAGAAGATATGCACTCTAAGCTTAAAAGTAATGACTGTATGCACTAAAAGGGAATTCCCCTAAATTTATGATATAAACATATTTCGCAAAAATTAAATTTAACCAAAAAATTTCAGGAACAAAAGATTTTGAAACGTGCTTAATGAAATAAAATCGTGTTAAAAATGTAAATTTGTTTATTTTCAAAACGTGTTAAATCAAAACCGTGTAAAAAAAAGACCTTGAAAAAACAAATAGGCTGAATTGGTAAAACGTTTTAGATTAATGTACCTGTATAGGAAAAACTCTGTTCACTATAAATCACTAGAGCTATGTCGTTCATGAACGAACGGGTTAAAATGAACGGATCACTTCATTGAACGGAATGAGCCGGTCATTTAACTGAACGGTTTTCGTTCAATAGTGTACGAATCAATTTCGTTCAGCTGCTGTTTATCAAAAGACAAGAAGAAAATCACATTCAGTAAGGGTTGTATGCATTCGTTCAAAGTGAACTATTGACCGGTCACTGAAATGAACGACCGGGCACAACTCTATAAATCACTATATATATTTTACTATCGATAACTTTTCAATGTCGGAATCTTATATATTCATCTTGTATACTAGATACACATTTTGATGTCAATACCATTTCAGCGTATAAATGCACACTAAAAAATGGTGGTGGAAATATAAGTTTAGGTACAGCCTAATAAAACACTCTTACTAATTTTTTATATGGAATTTGCAATCCAAAGGAAAATATAACATAAAAGTTATTGAAAATTAATGTTTATTTGCGTCACATTAAATAACTAAAATTCAATTAATTAAATAATATTTGTAACATTTAGGAACTTTAGTTCAAAACTTTGAAATCCTTATTTGCTATTTCTTGTGATTTATAAAATTGAAGATTAAATCGCCCTCGTGGGTATAGTATTATGCATTTGTGCTGATATTTTTAAGCCTATATAAATATTAATCTAACACCACCTTGAAGGATATCGATCGACTTAGAATCAGTTTAAATTGTTTGAAATCGGTTCATTATATCATCTAGCTGCCTTAAAAATATCCTACCGATGTAGGATTTTCTTGGTGAAAAATATCTGACTTGTACAGGTATCCAAACAAATTATGCAACAATAATGTAATATATAAAACCAAATCATAATAATAATTGCCCAAAGCTCCCATTAATAGGCCATTCCTAAAAATCTCTTTAACGAGCATAAATCTCTCACAAATATTGGTATCCAAAGACAATTAAACACAAACAGGTTTCATATAAACACCAATCATTCAACCTTGTCTTATAACGAGCTGTCCATAATTACATTGTCCATAATCACATATAAGGCCTATTTCCGAAAATCTCATTTTTTTAGTTATATTTTTATTAGGTCTATAGATTAATTAAAATCCTTTTAGACAAATGTATTAATACAAATAACTTAAATACAGTACATTCAAGAATTTAAATACAAAATAATTTTTTCTTTTCACAATATCATTACTATCGTATATATGTATAATATGGTAACATTTGTTGAACTTTTCACATATACGGCGAAAAGGGTCATTGTTAGCATATACGGATCTGTAGTACATTATTTACAATAATTGAAAGTTGCGTGTTGGTCTATTTAGTACATTAAAATTAATTTTACCAAGCAGAAACTCGTAATTAACATCACAACGAATTAACCCAAGCGGAAATGAAATACCCAACATTACTCGACGACTTCTTAGGGTAGGTAACTTAATTAGATTGAGTCTATTCTCATAAGACGGTAGCACGAGTGAGTTCCATCCAAGGCCTCGTAAACAAAACATTAAAAATTGCTTTTGTACAGATTCAATACTATTAATATAAATATTATAGCAAGGATCCCAAATAATTGGGACCATAAATCTCTTAAAAATATTTGTATCCACAAAAAAAAATTGCATAAATAATTTTATAAGGATCTAGCCTTCTGCAAATCAGTTCAACATGCATAAACCTCTTACAAGTCAATATATCCAGATAAAATTTAATACAAATAATTTTAATATGTACAAAAATCATTTTGGTTTTTAGCTCACAATAGATCTGAGCACTCATACAACTCCCATTTCTGTTTTGCCCATATAGTCATATAATAGGTAGGGCTTGAACGACTATGCTATCTGACTTTTTTTTTGCTTTCCATAGAAAACGGCCAAATGCTTCTGAAGTAATATATGTTTTAATTTACGAACTATAAACTGGGTCGACTTTTTTGTTCCGGTTTATTAAGAGACATTTATTTAAAGTACTCCTGCATACAAACACCTTCAATTTTTTAATTGTTAAAAGTTTTAATTATTTATGATATTTTCATTTAAAAAATTCCGTGACTGAAATAAATAAATACATTCATAAACCAGTGGAAGGTTTACAGTCATAAAAAATCTTCATATTTTGTTTTTGATAACTTCAATCATTAAAGGAAATATTCGTTGGTCGTTGGCAGAAATATACAAACATTCCAACACTTTCCTATAAATATTTAAACAAACATATTGTACATAAATTCATACATATATATGAATGAATGCATAAAAATACATATGTATGTATATATATACTCGTATATAAAGTAATAACGCATATCTGAATAACCAATACCATCTGCATATTAGTGTTTATACCACAGTGTGTGACCTTTTATGATAATAAGATACACACATGCTTAAATTTTATCCTTTTCTCAAATACACACTCACATACTCATAAACACCACATGCATTTAAATATACATACTCGTACATATGTAGACATATTTGCATGCTTAAATGCCTCACAGGAAAGCGAAGACTATAGAAATGTATTCGTATGTGCGAAAATCTACATACATGCAAACACAGCAATAAGCTTACTACCTCTACAACAACATCAGAACAACAACAAACACAGCCAGCCAACATAAGCGAGAGAAAAAAGTCAAGTATTTTGCACCTGTTTAATAGCCACGTTTCATTTGCATTTTATGATCATAAAAATAAAATATACATACATATGAAAAAAAAGGAACTTTCTGCATACCTGAAGGAATATTTAAAAGAGTTATAGAGGAATGTGTTCGTGTGTGTGTGTGTGTGTACATAAGAGAATATTTTAAATATGTATGGGAATGTTAAGGAATGTGTGTTTCTGTGGATATATGCTAGAATATATGGCTTTCAAAGTCATGAATATTATACATATTTGTGTTGACACACTAACACTTTAATTTGAATCTACTAGAAGAAACCTGTGTGCATATTAGTAGGCTCCCAAAAAACTTGTAGTTGTAAAAATGGACCGTAAACAAGTAGTGCCGGAACCAACATTTTATGTAAAGGGAATGCCGGCCTAAGTAAATATATCAAAATGTATAAATTTGGTAAAAAGGTGGCGGTTTGGAAGCTATTTTCAGTCATGAATGGAGAAGATTTAAACACTTCAACTAACGGAGTTCTCAACGAGCCCTTTGTTTTCCAACAGATAGCTATTTGAGGAACATTGTTGATATATCAGTAGTAGAATCTTTTTCAATTGTTACAATAAATTCAATTTCGCTCGAAAGTTGACTATGAAAATGTAACATCTACATATTGTAAAATTCGTGATATGTTTGCTGTTCTGAGACCGCTATTAATCAATTGGTTGATTCAAATGCCGCATTTGGGTTTCTGAAAATTCAACAACAATTGTTGAGATAGACGCCTTTGCATGCATCAATCACTGTATGGATCGCTATATGGTCTAAAATAGCAAAAGCCCTATTATACCTTCCTCCACCATAAGTGGTGAATGAGGGTATACTGGTATATCAGTTTGTCATTTCGTGTATTCATCTGAGACCCAACAAAGTATATATATTCTGGGTCCTTATGAAATTCTAAATTGATTGACCCATGTCCGTCTGTCTGCCCTTCCATCTGTCTGTCTCTGTAAAACACTGTCACGTCTAAAGGAAACAACCCAAATCAACAAAGTTTACAGAAAACCGCAAAATCTTTATAGTAGGACAAGAGTTATGGATCAAAATGTAAGAAAACCTTCATAAAAATTGATATCTTTACAAATTTGTCTTCCAATTTCTTTAAATATATTGCAGATACACACATGAAATTTTGCATACGTTATTTTTATGATAACAGAGGAAAGTGTGAGAAAAATACATAACTTCTCAAAGCCCCCATACAATAATCTTCCCGAAATATTGCTATATATCTACTATTTATAATTGATACATACATGCCTATAAAATTGGAAAATCAATACAATATTCAGCGGGCATAAGTTTCATGCAAAAATAAATCGTAAAATAAATTTTCTGTTTTAAGTTCGGTCAATGTTTGACCATAGACCCCATATAAAAATAAAAATAAATAATATAATATAATATAAATAATATAAATAAATAATCTTTATAGGCAAATAAATTGTTGAACTAAATTTTATGGTGGTCAGCCTATAATTGGTCATAGCTCCCATATAAGTACAGCATCCGAAAAAGCCATTTATTTATCTTTATATATATCGTATAAATATCGGTACCGACTCAACACTTTGCACAGATCATTTATACAAAAATCATCGCACAAATTTTGTGAATTTCGGTCCATATTTGACCGTATTCCCCATATAAAACCCTTTTCCAAAGATCACTTTAATACTTTAATACATACATGCCAAAATAGAACTGCTGAATTTTAAGAATATGGGTCCATATTTGACTATATTCCCTACATAAGGTCCACTCCCGAAATCCACGTTAATATATATCTTAAATATATCGTTATTATGTTGGAATTCCACGTAAAATATCCTCATGTGCATAAAAATCACTGTTCCAAAATTTAAGAAGATAATTTGTCATAGCTGCCATATAAGAACCATTTTCGAAAAACAATTTAACCCACAAAAATGTCTTAAAAAATACCGATATCGAACCAACTTTTATACAAATCAGTAATTTTAATCCAGAAATCATACCAATATCGGCTTTATGGCAATTATGCTGCTGGAATTTGTTGCTGTCAGTCAATGATTGACAATAACTCCCATATTAAATACACTTCCGAGTATAACAATCAACCATACAACTCTTGTAAATAACGTTATTAAGATGAAATTCGACCAAAATAAGCCTCAAACACGTAGAAACCACATTAGTGGATACTGGATTTAGAAGCTATCAGTCCATAACTGGTCAACTTCTACTATGCCAACTATAAATATTTTGTAAATAATATTATTGAGATGAAATTCAACCAAAATAAGCCTCACCTTATATCTTAACCTTTGTTATACTCTGTTTCTTAACTTGTTGTGAATATGGCAAAATGTTCTTTTAATTTTATAAATTGGTTAATTACACTCACGATTGTTATAAATATCAAACCAACTCTGTATATGATGGTAAGAATTGGTAATTATGTCAATTATAAATGGTCAAAATTAGATAAAATTTCAAAATATTTCAAATAAATTATGTTGGTCGTAAAATTGTCTTTCGAACAATATATAAAAAACTAATAAAATTTACACTAAAACTGAATAAAAAATACAGAATAAGGACATTCTAGTCCTATAACCAGTGTAGTTTTTCTCTTTCTTAGCACGTTTAGGTAAAGGGTATTTAAGATTCGGCACAGCTGAATATAGCATTCTAGCTTGTTTTTTTTTCTACAATTATGCTGCAAAAGCATTTTTAAATAATGAATAAATAACGCTATCAAGAGATAAACTAAATTTTTGTTTGTTATTTATGACACTGCCACATGTTAAACAGTCATCGTAATATTGAATTTATTGCAAACCAAAATACCCGATCTTATAACTGCACGAAATTTAACTCTTAACTTATGCGATTTATTTTTTGTGGAGCTATGTTAAAGTTGAAATCAATACAAAACCAATCGAATCGATTACATCTTTAAAACTGAAAATTCGCGACCTGATTAACGAACTAGATCAACTAATCGACATCTGGATACGCAATACCATCATGATCATTTTTCATTTACAATATAATTTTTAAAACTTAATTTTTATAATACTTTAAACATTGGAATGATTTTCTTATAAATGCGTGGTACATTTTCTTTTAGCAAAACACCCAGTATATGTATAAAACAGTTTTTCAGAGAATTGGCGTTACATGGGATATATAACCTATTGTGGACCGATCATCTAAAAATTTAGTGTCATGATGTCTGTGAATACATATAAGTATTATATGTGTTAAACTTTATCTCGATATAAATACTTTTAAAAGATTTCTGGAGATTAAAGTGAATTACGGAGAAGGTCTTATATAGAATTTCGATTAATTATGAAAAGATCATTACAAAATCATTATTTCTGTATATCAGAAACTTATTTGTGTCGAATTTTATTTGGATAACATCATTTTTGAGAGAGTTATGCTCTTCAAAGTGATTTTCGAGAGTGGACTTTATATGGGAGCTACGAGTAATTATGGACCAATCTGCACAAAATTTGTAGATGTGATTTGGCTTCATTTACCACTCATTTTTAATGAAATTTGTGTGGATACTTGCGTAATTCAAACATTTATGATCGGGAAACCCCAATTTCGAAAGGACATTTGTATGGGGGAAAGGTGAAATAATGGAACGATTTCCACCAGTTCCAATCGCATCCATCCATGGGCCGAAAAAATGTCATGTACCAAATTTTATCGAAATATCTTCAAAATTGCAACCTGTACTCAGCGCACAAGCTTTACATGGACAGCCAGCCAGCCAGCCAGCCAGATGGACGAACGGACATCGTTAAATCGACTCCAAAAGTGATTCTGAGTCGATCGGTATACTTTAAGGTGGCTGTAGTACTTGACAACAATTGTTTACCGAATTGAAATAAGACAGGGACATTTATGAGAGAAATCAATTTTAATAGCATCTAAAATATATGATTGATTTGTTAAATATTAATAATTGTCAATTTGTGGTTCCAAACTATTCCATATTTTCTTTACATACATATTTATTAGACCTGATGTTTTGATATTTTGCAATTTCCTATGCTTCTATTTTTAGTAAAAAAAATCCCTTATATCCTTCATTTCCAAATCAATCTTCTCAAACAAAACTAACTTATATTTTATTTGGAAAGATTTACACTTTATTTTTCTTCATACAAACAGTGCCACCCTAGTGAATATGTTTTTGAACACACATAAAAAACTAAACTTTAATTTGTTAAAAACTTTAGAACATGAATAATAAATGTACACAAAAAAATTAACTAAACTATTAGTTTTTTTGTGCTGGTTTTATAGTAACATTAAAAAACTGTGTAATCATGTTTATTTGTTTATGAAAAAGTTTATAAATCTAGTATGCAGCTGTTTTAAGGGCTGTAATTTAAACAAAATGAATTACTAAAGAATTACAAAAAGAGGAACTAACATATATGGCTAAAAAACTAAAATCGCAAATATATCCTAAAATAATTATAAAATGTCATTTAGAGGGTCTTGAATTTATGCCAGACGAACAATGAAAAAAAGTTTTTATTATACTATTAATGGTTGGTCGTAAAGCATTGTTCTCATATAATCTGTTGCTTTTTATTACTACTGTGAGAGTCGATATAAAGCAAACACCTAATGTTTTAGTATATATAGTTTAGTAAAATATCGTGCATAATTCATAAGTAATTTAAGCAAAATATGACTCATTAACAAGAACTTTTACGTACGTAAGATTCGTATTTAAGATTCGGCACAGCTGAATAGTGCAAATTTTGATAACAGGTTTTCGAAAAAAGCGTCTGTATTGCGGTCAGATTTTATGTGAACATAAGATTTACTCAAAATTTTATATAGAATAACTTCAGGTCTACAACCGAAATGAACGCGACAAAATACTGAAGGTTTTAGATATCTTAAAATTAAAGCATTTGATAACCATTTACATCAGTGGTAAGCACAGAGGACATTTAGTACAATAATATGTTATAAACTATCTTAATCTATTATACATATTAATTTTTCCTCTTGCGAGTATTAATTGCAAATGAATTGTATATGAAAATAGAGACTAATACAAAATGTATTTTATTCCTTGAACTACACTATTATCAGCGTTGCCACGACCAAAAAAATTTTATAACCAATATGTACAAAAAAGTAACCAAAAGCAAAAAAAGTAACCACAATTTTTATATATTTAAAATTTTATTTTATTTATACTTCAGCTAAAATATATATATGCAAAATATAAATTAGCCATTGCATTTCAGTTTGTAGATGGTTTTTGACTCGTTCAACAATACAATGATTGTGTTTGTTATGTTTGGTGACAGGCATGTATTTTTTTGTAAAGCTATGTATACACGATTGCCAGATATTACAACGTTGTCAGATCTAGCAATGTACTGGCATTGAAAAATTGTTAGCAAAAGGTAAATTGTCTGTTTAGACGACTGTAAGAAAACTAACAATTTGATTGGCACACAATTGTCACACAATGAATTTATCTGTCAACCGAAATTGTCAGTTCACATGGTTGTCAGATTGTGGTGTGGCATTATCAAATTCGTTTTGCAGCGTTGTGTGTGTGTTTAAAAATTGTAAATATTGTCATGGAACAAAAACGAGCAATTGGAACCATTTTATCTGCACTCTATGAAACAGGATCCATCAAAAGATATGTCACTATCCATTTTTTATTTTCTTTAATTTAATTCTTTAATTTTCTTCCACTTTTTTCAAACTGTTATTAATGCACACTTGTTTGATTATTTATATATATGCAGAGTTGCATTTAGAAATAATTTCTATGACAATGCTGTCATTGGCAGATGCATAAACTTTGCACATATGACAATGAAAAGTGTTTGGCAATTGTCTTAAACAATGACAATGACAAAATTGTATGTTTACACGATTGTTAGATGTCTGACAACATTTTTGTTTTCCAATGTACTGAAAATGCTTTTTCTTACAACGTTGGAAGACAAATATCATACGGTTGTTACAGTGTTGTTATTATAACGTTCTAAAAACGTTTAAATTGTGGTACTTTAGTTTATCACCAAAATTAGTGGTGTTACGTCAAAGTGAAAAACAATGTAAAAAATGGTTATTTTTGTGTTAAAAAAAAGTAACCAAAACGGAAAAAAAATACACAAGTACACATTGGAAAAAAAAAGTAACCAATTTTGGTTAAAAGTAACCAAAACGGCAAAGAGCAACTGAGAGAGTAAATTTTACTGCTCCATTTTTTTCTCAAAACAAAAGTTTTTTTGTCTTAATTTAAGTAAAATAAGTCTTAATTTTCGCTTTAAGAGATATCTTCTTGATTTAAAAACAAATTGGACTTAAACTTAAAGTCTTAAAGTAAGAATTTCTTACTCAATAAATTATAAAAAATGATTTTGAGAGCTTTTGAGAGAGTAAGTTTAAATTCGCTCATTTCTTCTCTGGGATTGATTTAAATTTTTTTTCTTAATTTAAGTAAAATAAGTCTTAGTTTTCGTTTTAAGATGTATCTTCTTGGTTTCAGAACAAATTGGACTTAATTTAAGAGTTTGTTTTTTACTTAAATCAAGAACACTATTCTAGTTTTAGGAAAATCTGCGCTTGATTTGTCAAATCAATCCCGATTTGTACTTATTTTAAGTATGAACTAGTTTTCAAGCTAAAACCGAGAAAAATAAACTTAATTTTAGAATGTCATATTTCTTTCTGTGTATGACCATGTATTGGTTGTGACTCTTGATTATTATTTGATAAATATTTACAGTTTAATGATCATAAATTTACAGTCTTTGCACTGCCTTCTATTACCGAATGAGCACAACAAACTTTTAAACATTTGTTAAATAACAACAAATTGAAATTTCACTGATCTGAGTCCTTAACATTTTTATTATTTTTGTTCTAGTTTTCAACATAGAGGTCCATTATGTAAAAATAAAATAAAATTTTAATACTAACGTTTATTTTGTCGTTGTTGTTTTGTTGCTGTTAATATCCTTTAGAGTATTTAAAATGTAAAACAGCAACAAAATGTTGCATGCCAAAGTTTTTCGCAACAAATACAAAAATTATAATAAAAACAACACAACAAAGTAGTGCTAAATTTAACAACTACTGAGTTACTAGTTTAGAGTCCTGCAGTTTTTATAAACTAACTAACTAACTTACTTACATATACATGCATAAACTTCTATACTAAAGTTTTGCTAATACTTTTACAAAGGCAGGTCAGTTTTTACTTAAAGCTTTAAAACTTACGATAGAAAACAAAAGCTTATTAAAAATTTGTTTATAAATATTTATAGTCATGTTTTGTAACAAGATTTTTGATGAAACTAATTGCTTAATTGTGAAGAAAAAAAAAGAACAATTTCAAAGCTTGATTTTAAAGAAAAACGCCTTTTAGAATTAAAAAAAAAGTTTAAAAAATTACAATTATCTTTTACGAAATTACTTTTAAGTAATTTCTTTAGTTAGAGAAGTAATTGAACTAATATTTATCTTTTTAGCAGAAAAGTTTAAATAATAATAAAGAATACACACACATTTTAAACGTACGTAAATTCCGTTCTAACTCACAACACGTGAAAAAGAAATATGATCATTCTCGGATTATATTTCTCAAAAGACGGTTTAAATAGATGATGTTTACAGATTGATCTCAGACAATGACGATTGCTGATGACGCCCTTGGCAGGATAGAAAATGCATTCCAATTTGCCAATTGTTCCAGTACTTTACAATAGTATTCTTGAAAATTCGAACTATTAGCCTGAATAAAAACTTTAGTTTAATTTTGTTTATTACAATTCTCTTTAAAGTAATTACTTTCCTTTTAATAACAATTTATACCCCTTTAGTGTCGTTTTCTCAGCACTACAAGCTAAATGAAAACTAAAGACCACTCCTTAAGCAAAAAGAAAATCTACAGAAAGTCATAAAATTTAATTAAATCTATATACAACATCATGCATAAAATTAATATAATAACAATAAATTTACTAAAGTGTTCTTCTCCTAAATACGTTCGAAAAATTTGCTGGTTTTCTGTATTTTTTCGCAACTATTCAAACGGAACAGGCAACATTGATGAACGCAAACCCCCAGAAGAAGAAAAATACTAAAGTCTCCAAAATACCTAATAACCACCCACGTAGACAAGAAGGTTGGCTGACTGGCTGGCTGGCTGGCTGGTTGTTTGTTATTTAGCTAGAGTTTTGTTTTAACAACATTTTCTCAGGGTAGTGTTGTTGCTTATATTGATATTTATTACCAACCAAATAAACGTGTGAATGTTGCCAACTTAATGCTTAACAACAGCTGCAATATATTGTATGTTTGCAAGCGCTAGAGTGCGTACCAGCAAACAGCAAAAGAATTGCCAGCAACAGGAATATTAAGCGAGAGCGACAAGCAACAAAATAAATACTGTAGTACTGTAATGTTAAGTCAAAACGTAAATTGTTGTACGATATTTACATTCAAGTTTTGTGTATATTTGTTTAGTTGAAAAGAGTTTTAAGGGAATGTTTGCTTTGATATGTGACAAAATTTTGAGAAGAAAATAAGAAAATGAGATTAAATTTCACAAATTAACCCAAAAAGTGGATAAATTAACCCAAAAAGTGTCCAAGAAAATGAGATTAAATTTCACACATTAACCCAAAAAGTGGATAAATTAACCCAAAAAGTGTCCAAGAAAATGAGATTAAATTTCACACATTAACCCAAAAAGTGGATAAATTAACCCAAAAAGTGTCCAAGAAAATGAGATTAAATTTCCCCCTGATAGTGGAAAATATATCCCAAAAAGTGGATATATTTACCCAAAAAGTGTCCAAGTATTTTTTGCAGCTTCTGTTGAGCTTTTAGGAAAAAAGTTTCTTTCATTGAAAACGTACATTAGAAATTTTCGATGAAAGTGTAGTTTAGAGAAGATTTTATATAAAATAAATATAGTTTTTTTTTCGAAAATTATATACAAAAACTTTTTTTCAGTAACAGTTTTTAATGGTTAAGCTTAAAGCTTCTTTCATTAAAAACTTTTTATAAATGTGAAGTTAAAGTACAGCAAAGCTTTAACAAAGTGTGCTTTCATAACACAAAAAGCTTTTCTTATCAACAATGTTTTTTGTAAAAATCTATAAATATGCCAATGAGCTATTTATTTTATATTTTTTTTGCAATTGTTTATTTATTGCATCTTCATTAAAAGTGAACGAAGAATAAGTACATAAATCAAATCCGGACGAAAATTATTTGCCCCATATTTATTTTATTTATTAAGTTGACATTCTTGCTTCTTGCCTTCGACTCAGATCCACTTTATCCCTTCTTCTTAGTCGAATATATTATTTAATATGTTGCGGGCTAATGGGTTTGGGTGTACTCCAAGCTCTTATAAATATTTTTCTGCACACTTTTGGATCTCAGTTTTTACAAAAAGCACTTTTAAAACTTTATGAATATTGAAATTTGTTATATACCAGGGGGAAATTGTGATCACTCATAGCAATTTGTTTTGGCGTCTTTGAAATCTATCTATATTTGAAGCTGAGGCCGTTCCCATATCTGTATTCCATAACATCATATAAGTTTTATGATTGAGTTGTAAACTAAAAGTTTGCAATCTAAACTTTGTTTAGAGTTTCTGCCAATGAGCCAATTAATTTGGATCAATTTCAATTTCATTTGAGTCAATATATGGGATTTTCATGTGTATACCGAGATATTTAACTTCGTATTGTTGTGTTAAGGCTTGATTATTGATAAAAATAGTAGATCATGATTCTCTACGCAATGTAGAATTTTTGTCTGTGCACATCTGCTCATTAACTTTTATCCTTCATTGCTTCAGCCATTTTTCTAATTCAGATATATGATATTGTAGGTATCGATATGATCCTGGAGGGTTTTCATGAAAAAGCAGTATTATCAGCAAATGTAGACGTGTAGGTATGATTGTTGGTTGGTATATCATAAGCGTATATCAAGTATAAGAAGGGATTACTTCCCTTTTGATAACCCTATTTAGTAAATTTGGCTCATATATATATATTTACTTTAGTTTTAAAACAGGAAATATGCGTTTATTTCTATTTTCGCAAGCCACTAAAGCAAATGAAATAAATAAAAATTCATAGCATAAAATCAACATGAAATTCAAACTCTAACTCTAGAAAATGTAATAAAAATGTACATGTTTCTTTAAGGCACGAAACATAAAAGGTAATAAATTGTTCAGCAGCAAATAATACAGACAAAAAGTGCTACAAAATAAATGTTTTTACCTTAACTACACATATAAATATTGTACTCGTATGTATGAGTAAATATGTTGAAAGTATTACATATGCTCGCATGTTGTATTCGACAATTTGCTGTAACTTTTAACTCAACGGCCAGGTGGCACATACTGGCAACATTTAAAGTTTATTGTTGGCCAGGTATTTAACCCATTTTTAGTTATATTCTTTTGTTTTGTCTTAAAATACTTTTTCTATTTGTTTTTTTTTTTTCTTTTTCTTTACTTTTAGTTTTATTTTATTTCTATTTGTGAGTGCTTTTCTTTAAATGGGTGCCAATAAAATTAGTGTGTAACACAATATTATGTTTGTTGCTAGCTACTTAACATATAAATGTAGAGTATTTATTGATTTGTGTTAAGTAAAGCAAACAAAATTGAAACTTTAAGAAAAACTAACTTTAAATGAAAATTGAATCTTAAATTATAGAAATTCACAAATCAATTAGTTTTGACCTTGGACAGTTAATCCTAATCCTTCGTCTTATACATGAGTCTGGTCAGACCTTTTTCAATTTGAAATGTTATTATAATATATTTAACACTTAGTTAGAGACTTGAAAGTTCGGGTACCTTCTACAATTTAGTTCGCTATAAATATTCAAAAAAGGAATCATGGAACGGAGATAAAGGACTCTTATTCCAATATTCAACACATCACATTTGTAACAATGGGTCTGGTCAGACCCATATATATTTTGTATTTTAAATGCTGTTCTTTTGTATTTTTCTTTCTGGTTTTAATTATTTTTTGTCCAGTTATCTATTATTATTTGTTTATATCTATTTTATATTATATCTATTCGTGAAAAATCAATAAACATACTAACAATTAACTTTATCTAGTTAATTCATGAGGTACAAATTTTATAGAAACTGTCGTTAGATTTTTCACCACCTCTACTTTATGCTTGTGTTGATGATAATGAAAGTTGTGATTCTCATTTTAACAAATGATTATTTAATCATAATTTATTTAAAAATTATTATACATATGTACATATGTATGTTTATTATTCACATTCAATTCAAGAAAATTGTTTTTATACCCTCCACCACCATAAGTGGTGAATGAGGTTATATATAAGTTTGTCATTCCGTGTGTAACACTGAGAAATATTCATCTGAGACCCAAAAAAGTATATATATTCTGGGTCCTTACGAAATTCCCATGTCCGTCTGTCTGCCCTTCCATCTGTCTGTCTCTGTAAAACACTGTCACGTCTAAAGGAAACAACTGATATCAACAAAGTTTATAGAAACTAGTCTATAGTTTTCCTAAGCAATTTGGTATTGAAAATCAGCAAAGTCGCTGTCGTAGGACAAGAGTTATGGATCAAAATGTAGGACAACCTCTATAAAAATTGATATTTTTAAAATTTTTCTTGTTATATTTTTAAATATAAATGAAATTTTGTATACGTTGTGTTTATGATAGAAGAAGATAGTGTGAATTTCAGTACATTTTTAACCATATCCCCCATATAAAGCCCTCTTCCGAAAATCACTCTAATACTCAAATAACGATACCGAACCAAAATTTCACACTGATCATTTACATTCATGCCAAAATCAAACTACCGATATTATGTTTAAATTCGACGTGAAATATCCTCATATGCATAAAATTCAGTGTTCCAAAATTTAAGAAGATCGGCCTATAATTTGTCATAGCTGCCATATAAGAACCATTTGCGAAAAACACATAAACCCACAAAAAAAATTCTAATAAATATCGGTATCGAACCAACTTTTATACAGATCAGTAATTTTATTCCAGAAATCATACTAATATCGGTTATACGGCTATAATGCTACTGGATTTTGTAGCTGTCAGTCAATAATTGGCAATAGCTGCCGAATTAAGTTCACTTCCGAGCATATTAAACAACCAACAACTCTTGTAAATAACGTTATTGAGATAAAATTCAACCAAAATAAGCCCAAAATACGTATAAATACGTTAGTGGATATTGGATTTTGAAGCCATCTGTCCATAACTGCTCCGCTTCTACTATGCTACCCATAAATCTTTCAAACAAAAAAGCCTCACTTTATATCTTAACCTTTGTTATACTCTGTTTCTTAACTTGTTGTAAATATGGATAAATGTTCTTTTAATTTTATAGATTGTTAAATTACAATCAAGATTATTATGAAAATCACACAAACTCTGTAAATTACAGTAAGAATCGGTAATTACATCAATTATAAATGGTCAAAATTAGATAAAATTTCAAAATATTTCAATTATTTTATTTTATATTTGCTATATTTTAATTACTTTGTTTATATTTCTGTTTCTTTTTAGGTAAGTTTTATAAGGATATTTAAATAGTCGATGAAAAGTGTCATGAATTAACAGGTATTGATTTGAACATGAATTAATTTACTGCCGTATTCATAAAAAAAATAAAGTAGGTTTCAAGTGTGCTTTCATACAAAATTTTCTTAAAGTACATTTGAAGTCTACTTTAATTTTTTGTGAATAAAGGCATTAAAGTTTTGCTACATTACATAATATTATATTTAACATCTATTAAAATAGTTAATTAATTCAAAATATATATTAACCATTGTTGTTAACATTAATAACAATCATATTTACACCAAAATTTCATTTTAATAAATGTCTTTGTATTTGCTTGGAATTGCTATTAGCGCATTTCCAAATCTTGTGCAAATGGTATTGCATCATTGCATTTGCAAAAAGGTTTAGCATATTTTTGCTCTTGCTGTGCATTTTGTTAGTGTAGAGCAATATGCAATGATGCAATACCATTTGCACAATATTGTGAAATGCGCTATTATGGTTTTTTCAAGACCTAGACCAGCAAGGGATAAAACGTGTAAAATTTTAATATTTTGTTTTCAAATAATGATTAAATTTGTCGTTGTTGCTTCAACTGCATTTATCGGTTATGTCACAGCACCCAATTCCGATCGAAAGTGGTTTTGATTCCGTAAATTGAGTCTTTAGAAAACGAAAAAAGAATTTCTTTCGTAATAAAAACACTTTCTCCCTTATTCAAAAACGATTATTAAGTTTAACACGTTTATTAAAACAGATTTGCATATAAACATTTGCTTAATAAACGTTTGTTAAATTTAATAATCGTTTTTGAATAAGAGGGTTTAGGTTTCTAAAGTGAAATTGTTATTTTTTTGATTTTGTAGTACAAAAAACTCATACTACTAATTTAGAATGACAATTAAATAACTAATTTTAGTATTTCATTGTTTTTTTTTTTTAATTAACTGATTGATATTTAAATAAAATGTTAAAAATTTTAAAGTTGGTGTCAGCAACAAGAAAACTTTTGTCGTTTTTAGATGCATCTCTTAAATTTCTTCTTTTCAACTGCGTTTTGATGTCTTTGTTCACTTAAAACTGCAACAATTGAAATTCCGGGCATTTTTAAAAAATTTGGTTTACTTTTATTTAAAAATTCTTTGCGCTCTTTGTTCTTTTTGTTCGCTTTTGTTATTATTTTATTACAAAAATCATCTGTTTTTTGTTTTGGTCTTTACAACGTTACCATATTTTTAAGTTAAAAAACGAGGGAATAAAAAAAATCGATCGGAATCTAGAGAACGGAAAGTAAAAACGATCGATTTGCAAGAACTGAATTGAAATCATTTCGATCGAATTCTGTGATATGCCTGTATATTTTAACTGTCTATGGCCACAAAAAAATGTGTAGAAAAAAATTAATTACAGTCCATTGCAATTAGCTTCAAAAAATATATTGCAAGATTATATGTTCTTCAATTTTCATCTAATATAAATTAACTTTAGAAAATAAATTGAATGCCAATTGTTCCAGTACTTTACAATAGTACTCTTGATTATTCGAACTATTAGCCTGAATAAAAAACGTTTCTCTTTAAAAGATAAAAATTAGTTCAATTCCTTATCTAGTTAATGAAGAAAAGATATTTACATTAATTTTGTATTAGATTAGGATGAAGAAAAACTTAATAATTCGGAGTTTTAGTGAATACAAATATGAATTGAATGGATGTAAACTTAACTCGAAGAATTTCAATGAAAAAATTCAGAAAGATAGGATTGGTTGTTTAAAACAAGTGAGAATGGTGGTGAAAGTTGAGGAACATTAATTCAGCAATTGTATTGATAACGTGTCACTGTTTGGTGTGTATTTGGGGCAGGCGACATCATTGCAACATATTTCCATGAAAATGAGGCTGGTTAAGTAGTTACTGTTATCGAGGCCTGACATCAGTTGTCTAAATTCAATGATATTGATGTCTAAGACATTCGGCTGCAAACAAGACAGTGATATACATGTGAAACAGTTCAATGCCTAAAACAATTCCTGCTTGAATACTACCTCGTTTCGGTGATCAGAATTCTTTTTATAACGTCATTACAACTATACAAAAAACACAACACACGTACATATTTACTTTGAACAAAGTAATTGCATGTATTAGCATTATTGGTTGTTATTTATGTTGTTAGTTAGTTAATCAAGCAGACAGGCTTCGTATTTAACAAATAAATAAATATTGAAAGATTTTAGGCAATTTTATCATTCACATGAATATTTATGCGATGATGTATAAATTTTATACACAGATGCATAACACACAATTGTTCACATTAGGGTGGCTCTTAAACAAAGTATCCAAGATTTTCAATTCTAAAAACACAAATGATGTTTTAAACGTTAATGGTGATAAAACAACTCAAAGGTTGTCATAAGAAATATTGGAATATTATATTATGCAAATTGTTTTTTTTTTTTTTCAGTAAAATTGAAAAGCCTAATAATTCTGTCTGATTGACATTTAATTGAATTTATGATAAGGTTAAAGAATTTCATGGACAGGCAAAATTGTTTGTTTAGATTATAAATACTCAACTGGTTATAATAAATTGAAATGTGTTATTTTACGATATGCTGTGTATTAAGTTACGTAATAAATACCATTTTTTCCAAATATTTTTCTTTACAAATCAATAGCTTCATTTAAATAATAATAATAATAATAATAATAAAATTCTAACAATACTCTACGTTCTGAACTAAAAACTGAATTTTTGATTTAATTAGTGTCATTGTTAAAGATTTCTTTTCTTTTTTTTTCTTGCAATAAATACCATGAATATAGGCTTCATTTATATTTACGTATAAAATATACAATAAATATATATTTTACTTAAACACGTTTGTCTGTCTTCATTTTGTATCTGTTGTGGGCCACTGCGTATGAGTAATATTTAATTAACAAAACTATATCAATCACATGTCTAGGGAGATGTTTGACATAATAAGCTTATGCTTATATATTTAGTTTGTAAACTATGTAAATTGCAATGTTTTTTGGCAAATAGATTAACTCCCTAGACATTTGTTAAGAACATCTTTAAAATACAACTAGTTAGTTGTGCATTAAGAGTATGGACATTAAAGTTTAAAAAAAATCAGAAAGTTGAGTTAATCTATTTGGCAAATAAAGACATCATTATACATGCATAAAATTGTAAATACATTTAGTTAAGGTACGGCCATACTTGGTAAATATTTGCCGAAAAAGACGTTACCACTAAATGAAATATATTTGAGCATGTTAATTTATTTTAAAAAACTTCGTTTATTGAGGACAAGACACAGAAATATTTAGTTTTATTTTACTTGAAGCGGTTTGCTGTTGTAGAACTCTTGTAAGAGTTAACAACTTCAATCAAAGTTGTTGCTAAAACAAGTGGTTACACTTTTTTGAGTAAATATTTGACATGTGTGACCACACCTTTAGTTCTATAACTGAAATTATTATATTTATTCTGTAATATACAAAGCACAAAAATATTACTAAATTCGTAGAAATGTTTTATGTTTCTCTAATAACATATTATGATAAATAATAATTATGTATTTGCAAATTGTGCGTCAATAGCTAAATATAATAAAATATATAATAAATAAAAAAATTAAAAAAAAAACGCTTTTCTTTACCTTGATATATTGATCAGTTGTGAACACAAAATAAATATGAATACGGAAAAATTCAACTAAAAGTAAAAAAATAAAAACATTTCAAACAACATAAACTTTTAAATCAAAATGGAAAAAATCTCACACATTCCTTAAATACAAGAGTGGGGCGCGTTGTTATGCAACAAAATGCTCAATTATTGAAAATTCGTAGCTTTAAACATGATTGGTTGTATTTCTTTCGGTCTGAAATATTAAAATGTACTCACGGCAGTTCAGGTTGGTATACCAACAATAACAATAACAGCAACTCAATAACTGCATTATCGACAGTCGAACCTTGCATTTTGTGTATGGTTGAAGCTAAGGGTAGCATCCGTCTTTCTGCCGTTCCAAAACTCCGTTTTGCTGGAAACTGAACTGAAATCGGCCGTATCAAGTGTACATCAATTTGATCGAATTTCACTTTTACAGACGTTTATTTAGCTTCACTTCGGAAAATCAAATCTTGTAACGGATTTTATCCTGGTGAATGTCTGCAAATTTTTATCCATATGCATTGAGTAGAAGACAGTGAAAAAACCATTTTACCAAAAAAAAAATTTTCAGAATCATCGATTAAAGAATACTTGAATAAATGTATGTCTTTTTTTTTTGTTCTATTCCACAAACATACACTGCACAATGATATATTAATCGAACAGTACATGACATTTAACTTGCCTATATTGATATCCACACCGGGTTTTGGCAATCTTTACTTTGACTCACTTTAATTTGGATGTAATATGTGTATAGTTAAAAAAGTAGTTATCTAAATCATTAAATGGTATAATACTTATTAAAAATTGGTTGTTTTTTTTTTTGTCTTAGAGTACCGAAAGAAATTAATTCGATCGAATTTAATTTGTGAATTTAAATCGAATTTTAATTTTCGATTCGCGAAATTAATAAACAAAATTCGCTAAAGAAATTTAACTATAATAATGCAAAATCTATTTATTTTGCGAATTGAAATTAAAAGAATCAATCGCGAATTTTATTTTTCTTAAAGCATATAAAGGATAATTCAACACAAAAATGGTTACTTTACTTTTTTAATAATGTTATCATTGAAAAATTTTTATGAACATACAAATGTATTTAAAAGTGATAAAATTTACAATGCAAGTTAGAAAGTTTTTTTAATGTTGGTTGTCGTTTAGAAAAAGTTTATGAGCTTTTATGATTTAATTGTATAAAATGACAAAAATTACATTTTGTTTTTAAGATTGGTCTAATAAAGAAATTCCAAACAAAAGAAAAACAATTTTTATAAGAAATAAATAAATGAAATCTCTTTCGCGAGCGCCAATTTTATCTAACCTGGTTTAATTTATATAAAGCACATCAAATCGAACTGGATGACAGAATCTTTATTATTGCCAGAAATAACAAACTTTGACATTTACTTTTTGAAATGTCAAACGGTTTCGAAAGGTCTCACTCTAAGGTATTTTCTTTGCTACAGGTATCTCTCGAATTACGACCATAAAAAAAGAACGTGGAGATGTGTTATCACATAATAGTTTGAAATAAAATTTATATAGTTAAAAATATTTCTACACTTTTCCAGCATTGAAACAAATATATTATTTAAAAGTCCTTCAGATCTTCTTTTCGCATCTTTTTAAGAATATGTAAACGAATAATAAATAAAAATAGGTTGATATGGTCCTAAAACAGGCTAATTTATGTAGTGTACCAATTAAGACCGAAGTTAGAGATAGTCTATTAACATAATCTTAGAAATAAGTAAAACGTATGGGAGCCAATGAATCTGCTAGCTGCCAGTCGGTGGGGTAGTTCTTGTTCTACAAATTCCTTTTACCGATTCTAAAGTCAGAACATAAAGAGTATTATAGACTCCCTGTTACAATTATAATAGACCAGTAGTTGATTTTAAGGGAATTATGTTAAAAAAGTACCCCATATTTAATCAACTTTACAAAACGGAAACAATATAGTCAATCACTAAAGCAATGCAAACCTATATTAAATAGTCCCCTAGATAGCAATGGAATTGATATCCAGTATATTTAGTCACTTAACAAGTAATTTGTAGTTGTAATCCATTGCTATTTACCATTTTAACAATCATAATATACTTATAATAAATTGGAACATCAAAGCGTATGATTAACATGAATTCAATTATTTACAGTAAATTACAAAAATGTACTCTTACGTATGATGAATTTTAAACGTTAATTTAACTTTAAATAATTATTTTAACTAAATTTTATACGATTAGAATAAAAAATCGTTTGCATTATATCTATTATACCTGTAAGTGCAGTTCCCAGAAATTGAATCATTAAAAGTGATAAATCCTGTTCTTCTTTGCTGGCTTAAATAAATGAAGAAATTAAAAAAAAAATACTATTTCAAGATTCTTTCTTGCTGCTACAACCTTTGCAATTTATATGACTTTAAAAAGGAATTAAAGATACATATATAAAAAATTATCTTTAAAATAAACCTAAATTTAGTAACGTTAAAGTTGATTGATGTCTCTGCAGACAACCGGGATGTTGAAAACAGTTAAAGTTTAAATCATCAACATCATCTTACAATCCCCTTGAGTTGGCACACATGTGTAAGCAAATACAGAATTACTCTACACCATAAAAATGTATAGAAAAACCATATGTATTTGTACATACATATGTAGAAGTATTTATATTTATATGTGTTTAAGTTTATGTTTATTATTGTTATACAGAAATTTTGACATTCCTTTACACAAACATTCACATACATATATACTCCCTCATTTGTTAAAAATGTGAAAACAGTGTGTGTCAGTATATTAGTCCTTCATAAACCAGAAAAACATTTCAGATACATGTGGATATACATATGTCTGCATGTGTTGTTTGAGATTTGTATTTGTTAGTTATGTATCTGTGTGTGTGTGTGTATTTGTTTGTTATAAAAACATATTTAAATTTTGTGTAAAACATGGTTGAGGGTATTTAAAGTTCAAAATCATTAGTGCTGATATGTTGCTATTTTTCAAATGGAAAAATCCTTCCAGTTGCAAAGCCAAAATACAACGAGAATGGAAGGGGCAATACCCAAATGCTGAATGTTTGTTAAGATGAAGTTTCTCATGGATGTCGTTTCTGTTTTTGTTGTTTATGCTAAAGAATTTAGCACAGCTAAGGCTTACTAATCCATAAACATTAATTTTCCTGCATTTATTTTTGTACATTACACTGAGAGATATTTTAAGCAAAAAAAATGTTGAAAATATTTTAATGCCTTTTCTTATTTTTGTAGGAATTTTTTTAAGAAACTGAATCAAACTAAAGATCTAGCATGAGACTTGGAATTTTCTACTTTTATCAATATTTTCTGCTGAATTGTGAGTCCGATTTTGTAACGGCAAGTGTCAATTTAAAATAGAATAGAAAACAAAAAATGCTCTGCATAAAATAATCTGTGAGCCACTGTAATCATGCAGTTTCAATATTGGAGAACTGCATTCTTAAGTGCTTTAATTTAATTTAACCAAAAGCGGCATTTTTCATTCAGTCAAAGTTTTTTTTTTTTTTTTTTTGAAAACCTTGTACGAGAAATGATCTAATTTAAAATTCGATGGGGTGTTACTAGCAGCAGGTTTTGATTTAGTTACATCGATCTCATGGCATCCTTAGATCTAATCAGAACAAAATTATATAGATTATACTTGATTGCTGATGTGTAAGAGTACAAATACCTCCAATGACTTTTCTTTCCCATGTTTCCAATGAATTGACCTAAAATTATGGGCAGAGGTGTTGTTACTAATTGTTTCTTTATTTATTTAACTTCAATATAAAGTCCTAGTTTTATGTTTAATTTTTCCAAGTCTATTAATGGTTTCAAATCTTTTAATCAGTGTCGTATATATTTTTTTTTAACTTTAAGCAAGCCTAGAGTACATAAAAAGGGTCTCCCAAAGGTTACGCAAGATTTTAATTAAGAGGAAAACGTTGCTATTTTTCTTTGTTTTCATTTAACCAAATAGCACATAAGGTAGGGCTTCAGACAAATGCACTCCTCGGCTTGCTGACACATAGAAAATTGCTATGACGTTTTAAATGTGGCCAAATTTGGATTATGCAGCATTGGATTTCGTCTTTCACTGATTGTGGGCTTGTTGGCATAGATCAAGACAATCCATCAAAATAGTATTAAAAACATGATCTATATAAAAACATTGACCTATGAACTTTGCGGGTATCGTGTTGCTGACACCACATTTCGTTCATAATAATATCATTCAATCTAGGCGGTAATAACATACAGTTTCACGGGCTGTACTCGTATGACATCGTCTTGATGAATATACACAACAAAACTCTGTTGTCATGTAGCGAAAAAGTAACAGTTACGGTATGACCAGCCTCATTTTCGAAGTAGTATGGTGCAATATTGCCTGCAGTCCAAACAGAAAGAACACTAAACAGTGATATATTCTGAATGCTTATGTTGTTCGCCTATCTATGTGTGTTTTCTGAACCCCAAGTGCATCAATTTTAATTATTAACAAAGCCATCAAATAGAAAATATACTTTATGTTTATGATAAATAATGGTAAAAAAATTTTCGTCCGGCACTGGCTGGACTAATAATTGAAATTTTTTAGATATAAGATTTGAAAAACTTATTATTAGTTCGTTTTTGATGAATATACAAAAAAAAATGTTTACGATGATTTTGAACGAAACTGTTACTGATTTGAGCTCTCGTGTAATGATCTAGTTTTATTAACTCTAAACTGTTAAACGTCAAATTATTTTGTTGATGGGCAATACTTTAATATAAAAGACCTTAAAAAAATGCAAATATTTCCTGATTTTTGCAACACCCTTTACTTATAATCTTAGCAACATGTCACAACAACACGAAACAACAAATCTTAACGGAAGTTAACCTTTTAAGTCTGACAGCACAACCAGCAGCTAGAAAAGCAACCAGCAGCCTACTGAAAAAAGTCTAGGGAAAAACACTGAAATGAAATTTGTTTTTTCAAAATGATGAATTAGTTATGGGATCTTTACTAAGATCCCATTCACACATACATATATGTATGTGTATATGTTTGCTTGTATATTTCTATATGTGGGAAGAAATATGTATAAGTAAGTAAGTGGAAACTGCTAATGCTGCCTGCTACTAGTAGTGGCACTGTTGTAACTCTAGCGTAGCATGTTTTCCTATGTTTTCTTATATGTGTAATTAAATGTATGAATACTCTGTGTATGAGTGTGTGTATGTATAATTAATGTTTAACTTCATCATCTTCCGAAAAAATGAAAAAGACTGTTGATGCTGATGCCTGATGACTGCCTGTTTTTGATGCTTTTGGCTCAAATGTAACTACATACTTCCGTTTTTTGTGCCTTTTATTTCATTTAACATTTTGTTAATTCCTTGTGTATTTGTGTATTTTTTGTTTTACTGAATTAATGCTCTACACACACATATGCAGATGAGAATAAATACATACAAACAATATTTTAATGATAAAATATTTGTGCTGTAAGGCTTTTTGCATTTGCAAAGTATGTAAATTTTTAAATAAAATTAATGTTTTCCTAACAATATGATGAATATTAATTATAATGAATTTAACAAAAAAAAAATGAATTAAACTTATTAAGTTATTTACAGGGTTACAGGGCACTGTAACATACACTTGTGTTGCTAAGCATGACTTTTCTTTTAAAGATAATTTTTTGTCACTAATTTAAAAGAAATCTAATTTTGTAATTAATTTTATTATATTTTATATTTCAAGGAAGAGCTGTTAGCGCAAAATAAATTCGGTTATGAAATTTAATTAAAAGTGTCTTTTTATGTAAATTTTTTATGTATAAAGCTAAATAACTATGACCTGGGTCCAATTCCTTAAAAAAAACTTTTTAACTTTTCACTTTGCACTTATGCCATTTTTTGTAATTTGCAAAACCTTATGTTCCTCAGAACTATAAAATTTTTATAATATTTATATTCTCTTTGCAATTTCTGTTTTCTTTAAAGTGTAAAATTAATATTAAAAAGAGTAATGCAATTAATTTCGTTCCACAAAAACTCTAAATTCTATTTTTGTAAAGCAAAATTTTGATAAGTTTGTCAAAAATTTAAAAAGGTAAACGATCGCTTTACATTCGAGAGAAATACACATTCCGTTAAATGCTGCCAAACCGTTTGCAGGACAATCTATAAAATTGTAGACGTTGCAATAGTCAGTGGTATTGCTAAAAAGTTTTTATGATGGGTTGATTCTCTTGTGTGTACGCGGCTGCGTGAATGGCACAATCATTAAAATTGATGCGCTTATATTACACGAGGAAGGCCATGTGTAGCATTCATTGGATGTTAAGATGATATGCGGGCTAGACAACACATTTTACAGATCCTATTGTTTTGGCTGATAGTGGTCACGGACTAAAAAACTGGTTCATACCACTATTACACCAAAATTCCGATAACCCTGTCGTTGCCACAAAAAAAAAGAACACGTCGCATAATTGAAAATAGTTCCGGCATTCTTAAAAAAACTTTAATATGTTCTAAATATTTATAATAATACATACTCGTATTTTAAGGAATACTTTGTTATTTTGAAAACTAGCCAGTAAAGTAACTTTTTTCTCACATTCCATTTTTACAAGGTATATTTAGCAATGCAAAGTGAATAGTGAAAAGACAGAAATGCAAAGATGATTTAATGCTTTACGTGCAAAGACTTAACAAAGAGTATAAAGTCTTTACAGAGAGTGGAAAGTCTTTGCAAATACTTGCTTAGTGCAGATGGCCAAAAATTGCATTTCGCAAAGTGAAAAGTTAATAAGTTGTTTGTTGAATGGGGTCATGTTCAGGTTATATACTAGAAAACTTCTTTGATTTATATTAAAGGCAAATGTAAGAAATTATAGTTTTTTGAAATCCTAGATGACTTCAGGTTAATATTTTAATATTTAACCTTTATGTCAACAACCACCTACCCAAGTTTGTTTTTTATATTCAATTTAATATATTTTGGCCACCATTTGCGCTATCGACTTGAAATTTTGAATATGCTCCTTAAATATTGCTTTTTAGTTATTGAAAAGACTATTACATTTTTTTTTTTGGAAAAAATCCACAAGCAGTTTATGGAAAACATCTTCTAAATATACAACCAGGCGCAAAACAAGTCAAGAAATTTTGCATTTAAAATACAAAAATAGGTAAATATTTGTAGGCACATATGTTCAGTTTTAATAAATTTCAATATTATTTTTCATTTTACATTTCATTAAAAACTTGCATCTGGTTAGAAAAAAAACTAGAAATACAGAGATTCATAAATAATTTTTTTTACATAATTTGTGCATTTAGTTTGAGCACGTATGACTAAAGGTCACGTATGCTACCAGTTTTTGCATTATTCGCAAACTTTTGCTTGTAAATCTTCTTTTAGCACATACTTACATATGTAGCAATTTTGTTTGTTCTCCATTTTGTTGTGTATTCTACAAGACATTTGTCCATGCTGTTAACACCACCTATGCTTTTATTGTAATCCAGAATCACTATAGGCTTTTGTTTTACACCTCCAACTTTGATGTTATACTCCTAATTAGATGTAGAAGAAACTGAAGATTATACTTCTCTTCCTTTCGGATTAGAAAATTCAGCTATAACAAATGTTCGCTTTTTGTGCGACAAGTTATAGTCCACATCAAAGAAGATACTAAATTGTAACTTGTAAAAAAATTGTCACATATACTGTTTCTTCCACTTCCACGAAAAAGTTTACAACACAAATCTTAAACAGCTCGTTCCCCCTGATTTTTCCCCTTTCTCCAGAAGGCACAACCCTGTATATATTTATCCACTCGGAGAATAAGTTGTAATAGCATCACAAACCCACCAAACCCTTATCCCACATTTCGCCGGTTTTTTAAGGAATATATACCCCACGGAGGAGCGAAGACTGCTCTTCAACCGTGATGTTTCCTCCTGCTAAATAGTTTTTAGAAATATGTCGGATATGGCAGTTACTTTATCACTTTCTTTGGGGTACTGGCGTGTATTGCCATTCTCAAATCTTATCTAACGACTTATGAAACAAAATTTTCTGAATACCCATCGATACACGATACAAGGGATGATAACTAGTTTTTTTTCAGTTCACTTGTAAACTATATGACTTACCCGGGTATGACGAAAACTTTTTGGTTGAAGACACAAAGGTTAACACTTTGACTTTTCTGCGTAAAAAATTTTAACCGCTCTTTGTAAAAGCAATATATTATTACTGGTACTTGAAATCGAGACGGGAGAAAAAAGTTATTTCTGTCATAACTCAATTTAAATACTGCTAAACATTTTCTGGTCGTGCGATCTCTTGATTCATTGATCAATATTTACCTTCTAGAAAATTCAGCAACATTTTAACAAAATTATTAAAAAAAAATTATCCAACAAAAGATTACGTTTGTGCCAGATAAGTAGGGGAGGCTGCTTGTCCTATGGATATTTCATATATAACCCTATACTATTTAATTTATGATTCAAGAAAATAAATTAGAATCTGAAGAAAAAAACTATGTTTCCTAATTAATTAATAATACCATTAAATCTTTGAACGCCTACGATTTTAAATTCAAATCTAGTCCAAATTGAATGAAAATATTTTTATACCCTACACCACCATAGTGGGGAGGGTATATTGGATTTGTGCTGATGTTTGTAACGCCCAGAAATATTGGTCCAACACCCAACATAAAGTATACCGATCGACTCAGAATCACTTTCTGAGTCGTTTTAACGATGTCCGTCTGGCCGGCTGCCCATGTAAAGCTTGTGCGCAGAGTACAGGTCGCAATTTTGAAGATATTTCTATAAAATTTGGCGCATTATATTCTTTCAAGCCAAGAATGGACCGGATTGAAACTGATGGAAATCGGTCCATTATCTCACCTGCCGCCCATACAAATGTCCTACCGAAATTGGGGTTTAGCGGTCATAAATCGTTGAATTATGCAAGTATGCCAACAAATTTCACCACAAATGAGTAGTTAATGAAGATAAATCATATCTACAAATTTCGTGAAGATCGGTCTATAATTAGTCGTAGCTCCCATATAAGGCCCACTTCCGAAAATCACTTAAAGAGTACAACTCTTTTAAAAATGTTGGTATCCAAATAATATTGAACACAAATAAGTTTTGTATATATACATATAACATGGCAGAAGTTTATGACGATCGGTCCATAATTAGTCGTAGCTCCCATATAAGGCCCACTTCCGAATAAAATTTAACAAAAATGAGTTTCTTATGTACAAATTGGATGACACCTAATTTTATAATGATCGGTCCATAATTAGTCAAAATTCACTTTAACCTCCATAAATCTTTTAAACGTATTTATATCGAGATAAGGTTTAACACACATAATATTTATATTCACGGAAGTCATGGCATTAAATTTTTGGATGATCAGTCCATAATAGGTAATATCTCTCATATAGCGCCCATATATGAAAAACTGTTTTATTGATATACTGGGTGTAGGGCATTATATGGTCGGGCTAGACCGACTATACTTTCTTACTTGTTTACGATATTGACAAAATTTCAATAAATTGAATTCTGAAAGCGAACTCTAGCAATTACTCTTACTAGATATTAATGTTATTTGTTTTAAAGCTTTTATATTTAATTAATCAAATCATAAACTTTCACTTTCTGCTCTAACAACATTAAAGGGTTCAAAGACTTGTTTAACTTACTTTCCCTTTAATGGCAATGAAATGATCTACAATGACTTACTACTCTTAACCATAATGCTAATAATTGTCTTAAAAAAAACTGTTAAAAGCAATAATAAAGGCAATAAAAATGTATTTATTTGTGTATCTTAAACTTTATTGTTAATAGTTTATGAAACTTTCACCACGTTATAAATATTAATGTTTTAGCCTTTAATCATTTTATTTATTTAATTGCTGAATGGGGTTTTTTTTGAACAAAAATAATAATAAAAATAAACACATTAATAATTATGGAGTATTTTCAATACAATTTGATTACAATTTTGTATTTTAACGCCTTCACAAATTAACACTTCCTTGGCGTCCCAAGGCGCACATACAACTTTCTGAAATAAACACACGAACACTGGCAGACAGACAGACAGACAGTCATATGTACTAAAAAGTATTAAATGCTTTAAATTTATAAGTTCTCGTATGTGCGAGTAGTTTTATTTTTTTTTATAATAATTTCCATTAACAAATTTGTTTATATATTTATTAATTTTTTGTGTTGTTTGTAGTTTGTACGTAAATCCCCCACACCACTTGTGACAATCATAAAAGCACAACGTAATAACAACAATGTTGTGTATGTTGGAATGTTGTTGTGTAAACGTGCAAGGCAAAGCGTTGCATAGCACTGCACAAGCCTTTTTTTTATAAACTCTATGATTAAGCAGATGGTGTGAACAGTTCATTTGTAAAACAAAACACAGACACACACATAATTTTGTCTTTTTTATTAATAAATTATAGGAAAATTAAATAATAATAAAGAGTGAGAAAAGAGCGGCAGAGTAAGTAAATCCAAACATAATCTTCATCTATAAAATGTTTTTGAAAATGAAAAAAAAAGAAACATAACAAAATTGAACATGAAAACAAACCACAAATTGCAACATATCCCACACAATTTGCTATTCAAATTGCTTTAAAACTTCAAATGAACATTCAGACAACGTCTTTGAAACTAATTTATTATGTGTGCATTAATATGAGTGTCTTAACGTGTGTGTGTGTGTTTTTTTTCTCTCTGTATAATCTTTTTAATTTTCTATGTGTGGTGCAAAATTTATAATTAAGTATTTTCATGCAATCGTATTTTAGTCAAAAACTGTGTGATCTTTTGTTGGCCTTTTAAAAACTGCAGGCAGACAAACAGTGTAACGTTTTATTAAATTATGCAAAGTTGCCCCAAATCTGATTACTATACTCTAAAAAATTAGTACCTATATGTAGGTATTTAAATTGACAAGATTTTGTTTTTGAAATAAATTATATATATCAAGTTAATTTCCCTAATTTTCTAATTATCAAATACTATAAAAATAATTAAATTAAATTAAATGAAATTATTTTTCACAGCCAGGAATTATCTAGAGATATTGTTATTTCGTTATAATTCTAAAGAAATTATATCAGCTTTAGTATTCAAAAAAATTTTATTCCAATTCTAAACTTTTAAAAGTGGGAGCGTATGATTGTTATTAATTCTTATATTAATTATTAAAATTAATTTAAAATTAATTAATTTTTAACCAATTTAAAAGGCTTAATATAAAAAACTTCTCATAATTTAATATATAAAATAATGCTATTTAGATTGGTGTTTAAAACGTTTTAAATATATAATGCGAAGTACAAATGAGTTTTGTGTCTTGTGCACATTTTATTTATTGCATACAAGTGAAACTAATAAAGACAATTGAAAAATGTTTTTAGTCATTTATTTTAGATTCAATGCTAAACAAACAAGCAATTAGTAACAAAACAACTAGCATGTACTCAATTTTTCAACCGTGTCTTTTGAAATGTTTGCACAGAAATATCAAAGTTAATCTTTAGATTTGTATGCATTTGCTTTGTTTATGTTTATGTTTAAAAAAAATCATTAATTTGACATTATGTGGTAAACACGTTTTGAAAATTATCCAACACAAATCTAATTTTAATAAATAATGAAGTTACTATCAAGAGCCATTGATGAAAATATTCTAGCAAAGGCAAAAAGTGGTCATTCCATGCGAGTAATCGATAAACAGCTTGAAGTAAGTCTATCAGTGGTCATAAGAGTTCAAAAAAGGTCTTCTATTGTTACCAAACTACAAACCAGAGTTCACAAAAATATATCAACCTATGTGGACAAGCATCTCATGATAATGCATATGAAAAAAGACAAGTGTTTAACATCAAAAGATGTTTCTATAGCAAAACTATCTGGCTACAACTCAGCAGTAAAAAAAAACGGCATTGTCGGTAGAAAATGTTAAGGCTAGGTTAAAGTTTGCCAGAGCGAATTGAACATTATATGCCTGGAAACGTGTAATAATAAGCAAACTTGTCTACCATGTGAATGAAGTTACTTTTCAAAAGGATGGTTACCCAAAGTGGCTTAACGCTCAAAATTTCTTTTTAATGCAGTCGCCAGCTCAAAGTTCCAACCTCAATCCGATCGGTGACCCAAGGCACTTGTCCAAAATCTTAAAGGCATGGCAAAATTTCTTTCTGACGATTGAGACAATACCAAACAATTTAGACGAGTTTGTCAGTGAATTCAGCGCGAATAGTAGAGTCTTTTGAACTGGTGCAGAGTATGCCAAAATGTATGGAAAGTGTTTTATGAAATAAATATTCAAAATACTATCATTCCCTAGAAATTGATGATTTTAGTTTTGATTTATATTTTATTACGAAGAGAGTAATTGAATTATTAAGGGCTGGGACAGAAAACAATGATTATTATTAAAATTTAAACAAAAAAATCATATACAAGGGACAAGAACCTAATAGATTGGAGTTCTTCTACTATCAGAAAATGAAAATATTTTATTTAAAAACTTAATTTGAATGATTATTTTGTTTTGTTTATTACTCGAAAAATAATCACTAAATTTTAAGTTTTATTTTTTGATTTTTGATATTTATTTAGTTAGGCTCGAGTTCATTATATTTAATTTTCATTAAATTATTTTTACTGAAGTAGGAATTGTTTTACAACTTGAAAAATTTTTATTATTAAAATTGTTTTGATAATTTTCTTGGCTGGGATTCGAACCTGGGTTGTTGAATTTATATATGTTTCGAGAAACACCACTTTCTCTCATCAGAATTCTTTGCGTTCTAACCCTCTGCACCACTGCGGTGCCTGCTAGCCAACAGACAAACATCAATCTTTTAACCAGTGTTACCTGGTGGTTCGAAATTTTCTGTAATTATCATTTTTTATTTAATTAATAGAAATTAACAGTTCAAATAAAATAATAATTGTTTTATTTTTTGTTCAAATTATTATAAATATTTTTGAGTTTTATTTTAAAATTTAAAATAAAACTTTTTGCTTGCGTTTTACTTCTTTGCTTACAAAATAAAAATTATTTCTGAATTTTATAAATTGTGTTTATGAATTTACAAAGGAGATGGGTTTGTAAAATATAAGATATGTATGTCTACCATTTTTAAGCAGTATTTAGGTTTTTTTGTATTTCTATACGTGCGGTATAAAATTGTGAAACATTTTATATGGACTATTAAATATAGCTTAATGAAATTGCCCACAATCAGAGCTAAGGTGCTTTTGAATGTAATTAGCCAAATATTTCTACAAAATTTGATATTGATCTGTTCATAATTGGTCTTATCTCCCATATTCTCATATTAACATTTAATTTTTGATAATTAACCATTACCATGTTACATGTTTTTTTTTCATTTTAATTATTGCTATGAAATTTTATATAAAAATCGTGAATAATTTTATTTATAAAAAAATATTTATAAAAAAATCAAAAACTCAAATAGGTATAAGAATTATTATTCCCTACAACACCATAGTGGGGAGGATATATTGGATTTGTGCTAATGTTTGTAACGCCCAGAAATATTGGTCCAACACCCACCTTAAAATATACCTATCGACTCAGAATCACTCCCTAAGTCGATTTAACGATGTCCGTCTGGCTGGCTGTCCATGTAAAGCTTGTGTGCAGAGTACAGATCGCAATTTGCAAGATATTTCAATAAAATTTGGTACGTGATATTTTTCGGTCCAATGACGGATGGGATTGAAACTGGTAGAAATCGGTCCATTATTTCGCTTGGCCCCCATACAAATGTCCTCCCGAAATAGGAGTTTAACGATCATAAATGTTTGAATTATGAAAGTATGCAAACAAATTTAACCACAAATGAGTAATAAATAAAGCTAAATCACATCTACAAATTTTGTCAAGATCACTCCATAATAAGTCGTAGCCTCCATATAAGGCCCACATCCGAAAATCACTTTAAAGAGCATAAAGTCTTTTAAAACTGTTGGTATCGAAATTATATTGAACATAAATATATTTCATATATATACGAATAATACAGTACAATTTTATTATTATCGGTCCATAATTAGGCATAGTTCCCATATAAGGTCTACTTCCGAAAATCACTTTAACGACCGTAAATTTCTTAAAAATGTTGGTATCCAAATAAAATTGAAAACAAATAGGTTTCATATATACAGAAATGATGACACCTAATTTAATAGTGGTCGGTCCATAATTAGTCAAAACTCCTATATAGGACCCCCTCCGTAATTCACTTTTACCTGTATAAATCGTTTGAAAGTATTTATATCGAGATAAAGTTTAACACACATAATATTTATATTCACGGAAGTCATGGCACTAAATTTTTGAATGATCGGTCCATAATAAGTAATATCTCCCATATAGCGCTTGTGTTTGAAAAACAGTTTTATACATATACTGGGTGTAGGGTATTATATGGTCGGGCTTGACCAACTATACTTTCTTACTTGTTTTTGAAATGATAAATAAAATTCATGGAATAATCATTATTTTTTTAATGAAAAATAAAACATAAAAAGTAATTTTTATTTTTGAAAAACAAAACCCAACAATTATTTTTAATATCTTAAGGTACGGTTAGACTTGGCAAATAATTACTCAAAAAAGCGTAACCACTTATTTTAGCTTAAATATGTTTTGACTTTGCTTACTCTTACAAGAGTTTTGTAAGATCAAACAGCAGCAAAAAAAATAAAACTAAATGTTTGTTATGTCTTGTCCTAAATAAACGAAGTTTTTTTAAATAAATAACCGAGCTCAAATGCTTGTATATTTGATTTAGTTGTTACGTCTTTTTGCTTTAGGAAATCAATTTCACTTGAAACATTAAGTTTTATAATCAAACTTATAATCGTTACTGTCGCTGATTAACATTGGATCAAAGTGTTACTCGATTCACGCCATGAACATGTCAGTGAATTCAGCGCGAATAGTAGAGTCTTTTGAACTGGTGCAGAGTATGCCAAAATGTATGGAAAGTGTTTTATGAAATAAATATTCAAACATGAGTTCAAGAAGCACTCTGCAGCGCTTACTCTCTATACACAGAAAAAAATCATGTCTTTTTTAATTAAACCTTTAATTGATTTTAAAAAATTTTCAATTAAAATTTTAATTTATCCAATTACTTTTTCTGATTTTTCTGATATTTTCAATTAAATCTCAATTTTTTTTTAATTGATACTATCGTTTTGTTTGCAGGTCCGATTTCAGTTAAATTTTTAATTGATTCCACAAATATTTTAATTGAAACTTATTTTTATTTTTTTCTGTGTAGATCAGTATCTCCACAGCTTGATAATTTAAATTGATGCATGAACTAATGGCTTTGCACAGAATTTTTTGAGTGTACTCAGCGATTAAGCACTTGTTTAACCCAATTGGCTTGTTAATACTTCAGATTGCTACATTTTGGATACAGGTTTTATATCTGTTTGAGGTAAATTGTAGTATAGTTCAAAATTAATTCTATATCATTAATAGAAAACTGTACTTTGGGAAGCATATCATACTTTGAGAAAAACAATAATAGCTGACATTTTGGCCTGCACTATGGGAGGTAATATAGGTACGTGCCAGTCAACGTAAATATCTCCAAATAGTCAATAAATATTTTCGATATTATATAAAGATAAAAAGAATTATAATTATATTCGTAAAATTCTACAGTTGCAACTACTGTGCTTCTATCTTATAATTAATTTGTGCTAATTGAATTCTTTTTTATAAGAAAATTCATATTTATTTTTTGATGACTGTTAGTGAGTCTAACAAAATGTTTTCATTAAAATTATCATCGACCATAAATCCTTTGGTGTTATTTTTGGTAGATGAAATAATAATATTTATAATTTTGTTGGTTAAGATATCAATGCCCAGATAACTAAAAAGTTCTAAGTAAAACTGTATTCAGAAAACTATACAAATTTGGGTGGTATACTTAGTTGTAATGAAACGATATAATTGCAAAAGTTTGATTGCTACAAATGATCAATAAATATAGGAATTGTAAAATTAAAAAATTTTTAATTGTTTAACAAAAAACGCTTTATTGAGAAAGGTTCAGTTTTTAATAGAGACCGGGTTATGCTAACTTTTAAGTCATCGCTGATGACTGCCACTTATTGTCAGAAATAATTATTGTCACAACTTTTAATGTAGCGTATTTTAAATCCATTAAATGTTTAAGTAATTCTTCATTTTTATTTAAAATATTTAACCCTTATGTGTGCGGCAAAAAAAAAACACCTTCTAATGCGCTACAAGGTACTTGGGTACCTACATATATGAAAAAGCATTTTCACACTAAATACATTGTTGGAGCGTAGTTAAGAGATATTTTATATAATTTTTCTTAACGCCTTAAGTTTTGCAAGCTACTAACAACTTCAAATAATATACTTGCAATTGCCGCTTTCTCATATAAAACACGTACAGGTACCCGGATACCTTGATGCGCATTAAAGGGCGTTAGAAGTAAATCGGTTTCTCAGGCAAATTTCAAAAACAAAAGTCAAGGTGTACGGCTGCAAAAAGAACTAAATTATTTGAAAGTTAGTAGTTCTTAAAGAGTTTCAGGTATACAAGTTATCAATTTCAATAAAAAAAAACTTTGACTGAAAACGCCAAAGGTTACCCGGGTACCTTGGCGCACACATAAGGGTTAAATGTTTTTATAGGAGTTTATTTTCTTTTGCTTGCTCAATATTTGCATTTACCATATCTTAGATGGATTTATATACTTTCTTATTCGATTCTCATCATAGAATCTTGCTACGGTTTCAGTTTATTTATCTGCAATTGATGACTGTTGTTTATTTTCTTAAGGTTTCTTGAATACTTTTCAATGTTTGTCTAGCACTTGGCATGAAATTTGTATGAATAGAAAGAAAGAATAATCTTTTAGCATAATAAAAGTGTAAATTTATTGAGTTAAAGATTTTGAGAACACTACAAAGTTTATTTTTGTATTGTGTGTGGTGTTATTTTTCTATAAGATTAAACCGATTAGCAATGATTTTTTACAAATGAAAAATGACTGTATAAATGAGTTTGATTGGTTTTACAAAAACATGCAATTATTAAGGGTGCTCACAGTTTGTTTAATATAATTAACCAAAATCATAAAAAGTAGTGTGTTGTGTTAAACCTGTTTACAGCTAATTATGTATGTCTAAGAATTTTAATTTCATTAAACTTTTGTGTGTTAGAGGTCTGCATAGTCTTTCTTTTCACATCAGTTTTGTGTTTTGCTTAAGGTGTATTTGCCAGATGTTTAAATAATTACCTTGTATTTATGTAAGTGGAATTTTTTTGTTGGTATTTTTATCTTCTTAACTAAATATCATTATCACAGAAACCCCATAAAAAGAGGTCATGTGGGCAATTAAAGTTTAACATTTTGTAAATTTATTTAACAATTTTGTATAAACAAATTATTTCGATCTGCATTTCAGCTTTGGCAGCACTTGGCAGTACAACTTGTTGTTTTGCTCTTTACCTACTGAACAACATTTATGTGCTGCCATTTATTTGTTGCACATGCAACACAACACAAGTAACAGAAAATCAGCAAAAACAAGCGGAAAATTATTGTTGATTCAGGCATTAAAGTAGATTTTGCAATTTTATTGCTTAAAAATGCAAACAAATTTGAATTATGACTTTGTAGAGCGTCTGTTTAATTGTTGACTTAACAAAGTATTTTATGTGAATTTTTCTTTACTTCAAAGAACAAAATCGTATAGCAGGAGAAAGACAAATACGAGTATGTATATGTTTATTGATTTTTCAAGTCTATGTTAAGGTTAACAGAAATTTTTGTTATGAGAAAAGAGATTTGTTTGCATGAGATTTAATCTATAAAAAAAAACTATCAATTTATTGTTTTTTCCATTTAGTCTGTCAAGAATGTGTGTTGCTTGATGCGAAAACCTCCCGGTTTTAAAAATATTAGTGGTTTAATGCCCTATTTTTACACCAGTTAGAAAGTAACGAAAAACTGTATATATAATTTATTAAATTCTCTTTCTGAATCACAATGCTTCTAATTAATTCAACACAAATAGAGTAAAGTTAGCGCAAACTTGTCTCTATTTGTTAAAGTTCTTATTTTTTATGACTTATCTTTAGACATCTAGGTGCCTACTGGAAGATAAGACTAACTGATCGTTATTCAAATATATTTAATTTAAATATCTTTTAGTCTTAAAAAGTAAAAATTTTAAACTAATTTAAAATATTTTAAATCATATTTGATTCAATAATTTACGTTTTATTTTGGTATTTATATTTTCTCCCCTTTTATAATTTGATTGAAGCTACAAAATATGAATAATGTAATTTGTAGGTAAATTGCAAAACATTTTTTCATTCCCAATATTCGATACATATTCAAATAGAACTTACATTAGGTAAATCCTGTATTATTTGGGGGGCAGAAAAGTTTAATATATTTTTTCATAGCACATACCATGGTGCAACTATACAAGGTGAGTACAGTAGCCCAGCTGACTGATTTTGTTTACAATTTACTTATGTCAAAAGTAATACTTTTTCAAGTATTTTTGACAGCAGTACATTATTTTACACAAACAAAATGGATGTTGTTTCTGTTTTGTGTTGTATTTGTTGTCGATTTGCACTCACCTTGTATAGTTGCACTATGGCACATACTATTATTATACCAGACATTTGTAATGATTTTCGTAAATTTGACACAAAATAAATAAAAAAACACATTTCTTTAGATTTCTAATTAATTTTTAATGTTTGATACTTTTTACATTATTTATAAAATGTAAATAATTTGATATTTCAGATAATTTATATTTTTACGAGTTTTTATAAAACTTACCATATTTCTTAAAAATGCGGTATTCATAACAAATGGGGTATCTTCTGAACTTGGTTTCTGTCTTTAGTAACGTACATATATGTATGTCATTTTGAATGGTATATGTATGTATATCATTCACTTATTCTTACCTAGTTGTCGAACATTATAGTGAAAAAAAAAAGTTTTTTATTGCTTGGAATATGTTGAATTTTGTGCCAACAAAGCATCATATACGGGAAGTGTTGCTTTAATTCCTTAAAAAGCACACTTATTGCTCACTGATTCTTATGGTGAAGGTTTTTCATCGGTTTCAATGTGCGAGAGTTTGTGCGGTTCAGAAGTGGTGATTTTGACACGGAAGACAAAAATCGCCCAGACCAGCCAAAAAAGTTTGAAAACCAAGAATTGCAGTCGTAACTCCATGAAGATTGCTGTCAGACTCAACATGAGATTGGAAAAAAATCAATCAAAAAGCAGAAATTTTTAAATGTTTGCAAGCAGCAAGATTTATTCAAAAGCAGGGAAATTGGGCACCATATGAATTGAAGCCAAGAGTTCTTAAAAGGCGATTTTGCATGTACAAGATGCTGCATAAACGCTGTAAGAGGAAATAATTTTTGCAAAAGGAAATAATTTTGCAAATTACTTGATATGAAAAATGGATCAATTATAATAATCCAAGGCGCCAGAGATCGTATGTGTAGCCTAACCATCGAAACCAAAACCAAATATCCATGGCACAAAGATAATACTCTGTAATATGTGGAAACAAAAGGTTCATATCTATTATGAGCAGCTGAAATCAGGCAAGCCTGTACCAAATTCAACTGATTTGTTTGAAGACAGCATTGACTTAAAAAACGCCAAGAATATGCGACCAGACATGAAAACATATTAATGGATTATGACAACTTTCGGCCACATATTTATCTTGTTGGAAAGTTTTGCTCATCCTCCCTATATTCCAGACTTTCACTTGTCCGATGTGATCACCGTTTCGATCGATGCAAAACGCTCTCTCTGTGATATGCTTCACTTCCAAACAGGGTATTTGAAATTGACTTGATTCGTTCTTGGTCTCAAAAGATGAGTAGGTCTTTTGGCGTGGCAACATATGGATGGCCACAAAGATTAGAGAAGGTCATAGCTTACAATGGCCAATACTTTTAATAAATTTATAGTGTACAAATGTTTCAAAATAAAAGCTAAAATATTTAAATATCCCGCATTTTTTAAGCATAATTGTTCGTTAAACATAGTTAGCAAGTAAAAAATAATAAAAAATTAGTCAATATCAATAATTTACATACCTTAATTGACAAAATGTTCTAATTATTTACACCATGTAAATAGTTTGTAATTGGTTGCACAGTTGTACAGTCTTTGCGTTGCTTATAATGCATACTAATGCTTTTTTTAAACATTTTACCAAATTTACATTATGTAAACAATGTGGACCATAATATAAACAATATACAATCCTTTTTCTCAAACAAAAAATAAAAGTTTCGTAATTTTGACACGATGTAAACAATGTAACATTTATTATTTGCTGTGATTTTATGTTGCATTTACCAAATTTTATTATAACAAATTATAAAAAAAGCAATAAGTAATTTTATGTTAAAAAGAAACATTTTAATTTTTTCGTTATATTTTTCATAATTTATGTTATGTTTTTTTCATAATTTTTACAAAATTTACATAATGTAAATAATGTAAAATGTAATGTAGACAATGTATATGACATAGTTAGTCAAATTTAACATTAACTGTTTATAATATAAATGTAACATACTTTCGTATGCTAGTTGACGTAGAGATTTTGTGATGACTGGCCTTGAAAACAACAATGTAAAAACTTTTAAAATTTGTATTATTTACACTATGTAAACAATGTGTAATTAAATGTAAAGAAGTAAAATTTTAGCATTTTTGCAACGGTTTTATAAAATTGCATGTTTTCTATAACATTTATATAAACTATAAAGTAAATTTAATAAATCAAAAGTACATTGATTGTGTTGCAAGTTTCACTTGTTTACATTTTCCGATCAAAAATGGAAATATGTGCAACTACCATGTATGAGGTGTTGTTTCGAAGTCTATTTTAGGGTTACTCTAGTGCGGAGGTGTTTGTTTGTCTGTACGCTAGAAAACGTCTCAAAGGGGATTGATATTACAATGCTCTGTGTTCTGCTGAAATTATGAAGCTTTTTGCCTATAACCTCTGTTTTTTTACATAATACATGTACTTCAGCAAGGTCTCATTCATTCCTGGTCGACTGGTCAATGGATCGCACAACAAATGTTGCCTTGTTCTTTATAAACTTCAAGCACATTTTAGTATTAAGGAATTCAAATACACACTTTATAAGTTAAAGGTAAATAGAGACAAATATATAAAATTTTATCAACAAATTTACACCAGGTAAATTATGTCTATTTTTATATTCTTCAATTAGATTAAACTAAAGATTTCCAGGAAAAATCTCACCCTCATATTTATGTTAATCATTTGCAGTGTTTCCTCTGTGCATTTAGCATTTTCGAATATATTTCTAGACTCATGTGTGCCAACAATTTGTAAGTAATTTCCTAATAACAATTTCATACAAATTACATGAACAAAGAGATGTGTACCTAATACATGTGTACTCGCATGTCTATTACATAAATTGTTTTTGGCGCCTTTTAAACACGATTTGTCATTATTTATCATTTCTAATTTTCATAAATTGAACCGAAACAAGAAAAAATCCAAACAAACATCGATACACAAATGTTTATGTAGAAAACATTGTCACCCCATAAAAGAAATGAAATATTAGCAATGACTCAACCTACAATCAATCAATCTTCTAGAGCAATCAAAAACCATCATTTAAATATTTTTGCATGTTTGTCTGTTTCAGGCCTGTGTCCCCATGCCACATTATAAACCAGCCTCAGAGAGTGAATGTGTTGTTTTTTATTCTTACTACGTTCCCCTTCACATTTTAATGTTGTCATTTATAGACACGATTTTGTGTTTTTGTTGCCATTTATTATGAGTTTTTTTTTATTTAAATAATCTACCAAAAAAATAAGCAGAAAAAGAGAACATAAATGTTATAGTAGGATGTGTTGAAAAAAAAAGAATTGCAAAAACTTTGTGCAAATTTGTAAACAAATTGCTATAAAATCTTTAGAATCTTAAATGCATTTAATTTTGCTGTTGTAGTATTGCTGATGCTGTTGAATGATACTGCAGTATATACAGCCTTATAAATGCAGATAAAATAAGAAAAGTAAATTAAAAAAAGGAATATAGATAGATAAACAAACACTCTATGATTAAAACAGATTTTCCAACAGCAGCAGCCACAGCCTCGAAACAGTAAAAAGAACAATCTTTACTTTCCTGGGCTGTTATTAGTTGTACTCCCTCCCCATCAGCAGCTCTCTGTACTGTTACATCCATACAAGGGCGTTGAAAGCAATTTTTACTTTACTTTACAGCCTCTTTTACAGCTAAAAGCCATTGAAATGGGAAACTATATGCAGCCAAATGTGGTTCTAGAAGCTCTATAAAATTTGTCTCCAGCTGAGACGAATTTTAAACATACTTTACTTTATCGATATAAAAAGTTGTTTTTTTTTGTCATTTACATTAATTTCAAAAAATAAATATTGACAACGTGTTTTGAAGACTACGAAAACTCATAAGGAAACGAGAAACATTCTGTAAGATCTGATTTTCCATATGGCCCATTACATAAATACCAAATATTAGTTATTAGTAAATGATTTTAAAGATCTTAGCCCAAATATACACGACATCGGGGCGAGATGAAGATGAACCGATTACACACTTGCTTAAACTAGCAATTCATGTTACTGTCTTATCTGTATTACATATGTATATGTGTACAAATGTGTGTATAATTTGAAATAAACACCATGTGAACACCATAGAAATTTCAATAAAAAAATTGTATCAATCTTTTCAATAACAATCGCTTCGTGTTAATTGGGACTTAAAGAGTATGATTTTTTCTGCTACAAAAGAAGAAAAAATTAAACAGAACATTGAAGAAACATTGAAGTTCTCTCCAGAGTATTTCCATTTAAGGTCGCATATATTGGAATGATGCAATTTTGACCTTCACAGAACTTCCAACAAAGGAAATAAAACAAAAGTATTCCAAAATTTTGCTAGATACGTACTCTATTATTGTCGGAATTTTCCATAAATATGTCTGAATTGATGCAGCATTTGATTGTGTGCATAAAGAACATAAAGAATTATTCGCAATCCGGTTGCAAAATGTAAAAAAAAGTTTATTATTTTGAAAAACAAATTGTTACTAATTTATTAATATTTAAAGAATTCGAAAAGAAGAATCTAAATTAATTTACTCCTATTTTAATCCTTTATGTGTTTTGATTGATCGTATTAACATTTGCAAGAAATTTCTATATATCTAAATATATCTATATCTACAGCCCTTAATCTCTTATGGCCGAATTCACAGTCTTTAGTTAGCTAATGACAAAGGTTTAATTAATGATTCTTTATTCGCAATGCTTAGTTTGCCATAAGAATAACAAGTAGTAGTTAAACGATAGTTAGTATTTTAGTTTACCAATGTTTAACTAATGACCGAGAATTCGGCCATTAGACAATTTAAACCAGCAGACATTTCTACGGGCATTATTTTTTATAAATATCGGCTATCACAGCTGAAGAGGTGACAAAGGGGTGCTCTTCAGGCCACAACTACAAATTGCTTAACAAATCATTGCAGCTTTTGAATCATGTCAGGGAAATAAATGGTGGGCAATAATTTTGCCGAAGAGTGGTTTCGTTTAATTAGAGACTATATTAGAGGTTATATACTGTATATAAATATCCGAAATCATACTTGAAGAGGTGACAAAAAGGGGCGCGTCAGATCACAACTGCAAATTGCTTAGAATTCCATTGCCTTGTTATAAAATGTGTCCATTTATATTTTGAATCGGAATCTTCTGATTTCGCTGCAATATGCAAATTTGGTCAAATATATATATTGCGATTGCACTGTGGGTAAAAAGTAGAATTAAATTGTGTACATTAATGAATAACTAACCATTATTGCTCCAATTTGCTCCATTTAAAAATAATCGCTTTTTTTTAAGGTAAAACCTAGTGCATATTAAATAGTGCACCAAATCATATGAAACTTGGTAGGTCAGATAATGAAAAATGTACACAAACCAAATTTCAATTCAATAGCTTTAAAATTAGAGTTTATGCCAAAATAAACGGAGAAAAAACCATAGTGGATTGTTTAAATTTGTTCACATGTAAAAACGGTTAAAAAATACAAAACGAAATCTGATTATTAGACAAGCTTCTGTAGTGTAGCCGGATTTTATGTGAACAATACCGAAGATAATAATACCTTCAACTTAAAGTATCCAAGCCATTCACATGTGGGTTCACTGAACACCAACTGCTGTAATTTTTACGCTTAACAAAGCTATGAAGTTAAAATAATTTTTCAATGCTTATGATGATTTTACTCGAAGTTTGCTGAAGTTCTCCAAGTTCACATTTTTTAGTATAAAAACTTCAGGACCAACCTTTTGGCGTAGGGTAAAAGAAAAAATCACACAGAGACACCATAGAAAAGACATGCAACAACAACAACATAAAGAAGACAAAACAAACATTGTGCAACTTTTTCAATATTGCGGCTGTTGCTGCTGCAGTGTTACGGCTGAAACCACACTCCTTTATGCGGTGGTGTTTAATTTTCTTTTAGTTGTTTGTTGTTTGGGAGTTTCGTTTCGTGTTTTTCTTTACAACTTCTATTTTTTTTTTATCTTAAACGTTAGTTCAGATGCCGCTGCTGCTGCTGTTTTTTGCGGTTTATAATTTAACGCCAAAATATGAATAAAACAGACACAAACTCACCAACAAAGTTCGAGTACAAACAAACTTTATATAACTTTTGCTTTTTTTGTTGAGGTAGTCGTTGCTGTTGCTGTTGTTGTTCTTGTCTATTGAAAAAAAGAAGAAGTAAGCAAATAGAAAGAAAATATGTAGAAAAGTGTGAGCAGCCGTAATAAGAGCAACTAGCAACATTTGTTGCATGTTGTCATTAAAGTGAATGTTTGTATGTCTGGTCTTCTAAAGTTGCTGGCTGCTTTTTCTGTTGTTATTGCAAGGCTTCTTGTGGCAATCTTTAGGTGTTTGTGAAACACACATTTCCATTTGTATGTTGGCTGGTTTATCGATTCTTAAATAAAGTAATTTTTTATTCGTTTTAAAGAAATTATTTTTCTTTATTTGGGTTGACTTTTTCTAATTTTAATTTGCAGCATTTAAATTATAAAGTTGTTTTTTTATCGTTTCGGTTGGTTTTTTTTTTGTTACTAGTGTCAAAATTGGTCTGTTATTTGCAAATGACTCAGCACTTTGTTTTTTAAGCGGAAATTAAGATTTTGAAATGATTTGTTTTAAACGAATATGTTTTTTATTAGGTTATATTTATGACCAATTACAGATTTCTATTTAGTTTTGGATATTATCCATACGGGCTGATTTCGGTCAATTATATTTTCTTCTTTAATATGTTTTTAGTCGGTTTTTAATGTGAAATTTGTAGTTAAAATTGTGTATATAATCAATCCTTCTTATATTAAAAAGTTTGTAATAATTTTCACATTAAAAACCCACCCAAAATAATAGCAATACAATTAAGTAAAAAGTGAATAACTTAATATCAGTCTAGGATAGTTTTTAAACTAAGTTTCCAAAATATATTTTAAATAATTTATCTTTAAACTGACGCCCACCTTTGTAAACCCATTTTTGAAAAGATTTCAATTTTCAAGAGGCAAGCGTGTTTGCTTAGCAATCTTTTTTTGTTTCGTATCACAAAACAAACCTTGCTAAAATTATCAACTAATGGTAGATTGCTGCAAAAACATACTAGACATAGTATAATTGAAATATAAGTGATTTTGGACTAATGTAAAACATATAAAGCAGTGGTCGGCACACACAACCAACCAAGTACCAACCAAGTACCAACCATGTAGATGTAGCGAAACTGTAAAAATTATCAAAATAGAATTGGAGATTCTGAGTCAAAATGACAATCAGAAATTGGATATATTTTAAATTTGTGCCGACCACTGTTATTCAGAATTATATTTTTGAACATTGGTGAGATAAGTCATTATAAACAACAAACTTACAATAAAATACTAAATTTACAACAATGTCAAAGTTTTGTCTTTTTTTTTTTTTTTTTTTTTTATTTTTTAAATTTTTATTTACAAGTTTTGTTGCTATTTATATGCCCCAGCGTCTAATGACATTATTAAATAATTTTTAAAAATTATAGAAACTTATTTTACTGCCAATCTAAAACATGTCTTTCCTTTCATTCTCTCTGGCGAAGCTTAATTTCAAATTATAAATTTGCCATAATTTTCAAACGAATCAGTTGGTTAAGGCTTGATTAGTTGAAAAGTTCACTTTTAAGGACCTTTATGAAATCTACATCATCTACAGATCACCAGTTGATCTTACTTTAGAAAATAACGAAAACTGTGAGTTTTGTTACAATAATTGTAAAGAAATCAGTCATTTAGGACTATACTCCTCGAGAAGTTGGAATAATTTTTAAATATTCAGCCGAAACTTATCAAGAGCATGGGGACCGAAGACACAGAAGAAATTGCATTTCTAGGATATTGAAAATCCACATACTATTCATGAGGAGCCGTTACACATACTGTCATCGGGCTTTATTGTTTTAAGAGTATTATGGGTCATGGTTACTGTGAAAGGAGAGCGCTACAGAACCATTATCAAATTAATAAATTGATTAGTTGTGGTTTCAAAATGACGCAATTGCAGGGTGTGCTTTTTGGATATCATGTCTCATTGCAGAGATATGATCGTCTTTTTTAATGCTTTTTTTTTTTTTTTGTTGCTTTAGTTTTTGTGGTAGTCTTTGGGCTACTTGAACAACACAATTAGAGGTTGATAGAAATATCCTGAACTTAGACAAACAGTCGGCATATTGAGAATATGGCATAACTTTTATGCAATTTCTTAAGGTGTTGTAATGTGATTTTAAAGCTAAATAAATGACCATGTTCGGCTGCTGGTCGCCGATAAAAGTTTGTGTTTAGGAGATGAGTTTGGCTCTTATTGCTTTAGACTATTCTTCGTCATTTTTATCACTCTGGTGACAAGAAGTCTTCTCATCGGCTGTGAATATTTAGAAACTAAAGGAATCGTGGGACTTTATAACTTATAGGAACCATAATAAATAATAAATTCACAATTCACAAAAAAGCAATCGGTAGTAGAAATTAACTGCATAAAATAAGCTGTGACGTTTTAATATATTAAAATGTACATTTTTGCTATAACTTAATTTCATTTTTAAGATTATAAGATTAAAAAATTGATACCAATTTCTTTCTAAATTCCTGTTATTATCCTTTTTATGCAGCTTTAAAAACAAAACAAAATGCACTGCATAAAATAAGCTGTAAGCCACTGTATAGAAAACTAAAATACATATAAATTAAAACGTTACATATTTAGCAGTTACTTTCTTTTAATTAAATATTTACCATAGCGGCGTACAGTGTTCAGTGCAAATGGTATTGTAAAAGTGCAAATGCAAAACATCGTAGCTTTTTATTGCAATCCAACAACAAAATACACACAATTGCATTTGTCAAAACATTGCGTTCATGCAATACTAAAATGGTATAAGTTTTCCATGGTGCAAATATACAAGGTGAGTGCAGTAGCCCAGCTGACTTTTTTTTTTTTTTTTTTTTAAAACAAACACAAACTGCGAAGCTTTTTGGCTTGTCTGCAGAAAACACCCAGAGTCTTTGGCGGGAATCGAACCCGCAACCCTCTGACTGATAGTCCGGCACACTATGGCCTAGTCTATCGGGGCACCCTGGCTTTGTCTACAATTTACTTATGTCAAAAGTAAACTTTTTCAAGTATTTTTGACAGTAGTACATTATTTTACACAAACAAAATGCCTGTTGTTTCTGTTTTGTGTTGTATTTGTTGTCGATTTGCACTCACCTTGTATAGTTGCACCATGAGTTTTTCGTTACTTGTATTGCATTTGCAACTCTGACATTTAAACAGCTGACAGATGTAAACACTAATAAAAGAAATAAAATTAAAACAATGTAGCAAACAATTCAGAAGAATTGAACAGAAGAAAATGAAAAGGGAAAAACCAAACAAAAGAAGAATATACTAACAGTCTAATTCATAAAAAATTAAAGTAGACTTCAAATGTACTTTAAGAAAATTTTGTCTGAAAGCACACTTCAAACCTAGTTTATTTTTTATGAATAAGAATTTTGTATGGAAATTTGCTTTATAAACCAGATGTAAATTTTTATGACAAAGGAAGTAAATGTGTATGTACGCCCATTCCAAATTGTTTCTTCTTCTAAAAATTCAACAATTTTTTCTTTGGCACTTTTTCGTGGCATTTTTAAAATACGTTTAGAAATTGTTGTTTATGTAGATCAGCTGTTTTAGTGCATAAATTGCATTAGTATCGCGAAGTACGAAATAAATGGAGTACTCACAATCAATATCAAAACATTTGCAAGTGCAAACTTTAGCAATACAGGAAAGTAAAAGCTGAAACTTCGTTCAATTTAAAAACAAACAAAAACACAATGAATTTTTCTTTCTTTACGGTGTTGAAATTAATGTAAAACTGTCCATCATATCTATACATACATGAAAGTATTATCACCATTATTATGATATCACCATTTATGATTTTATGTACTCGTAAGATTGAAGCTATTGAAAAATCTTTAAGCCATATAATGATCAACTGCTATAAGTTCACAGCAAATGTTTACTATTCTTGACTAAGTTATTAAGAAACTAAAGGCATTTTTTCACTTCACTTGCCAATTTGTCATACAAACTTTGTGAAACGACGAATATTTTAAACATGTTCAAGACGTTTTACATTCTAAACAATTTGCTAGTCACTTCATTTCCTTAAACGTTTTCTTATTAGCGTTTATGTCCAAATTGCAAATAGTTTGAGCAACAAAAATCTATTGAATGTTTTCTATAAGACAAAGTCGTATACGAAATACTTTACAGAATAGGCAATCTTTAACATGTTGTTTAGGAAACCTTTCTACTTTTAAAGTTGCATTCAAAATGAACTACAAAATAGAAAATCTTTAAAATAATTTTTCAAAACTTTTCCATTTTTAATAGTTTTTTTCAAACAAAAAAGATTCTACCCTACGTATGGGGCACAATCGCCGGTGTAATTTACTCAGTACAGAGATGCAACTGATTTGTAACAATTTTAATATTTTAACAAACATGTTTGTTAAAGCAATTTGTAGTGAAATACATTGTTTATATTTATAGACTTGAAAGCCATACATACGATCGTATAAAATCCATTAAAAATTGACAACATGAAAACAAAATGAGGCCTATGTGTTCCAGGTGCAGCCACCCACAAAAACTTATTACTAATTCGCTGTGATAACCCTTAATAAAGGGTGTTTTTTAGATGTATAGAACTTTGAAATGGAATAAAAGAAAAATGATTTTCTTATATTGACATGAAATTAATAAAGAATTATTTGAAAGATAATTTTCTGGCATTATAATTTAAATGTGACTTTTGTCATATGACTGGCTCGGACGTAGTCTAATCGGGAGGTCCAATTTTCGATGACTTTTTTTCAACATTTGTGGCCGTATGTTGGCGAATGTTGTCCTCCAAGAGTTCAATCGTTGCAAACTTAGTTCCGGTTTACATTATGAAATTTTTGTCGCTGCGATTCTTGTCGTATCTTCTTTAAAATTGTATTTGCGTCTACATTGTGAGATTTTTGTTGCAGAGATTTGTTGTGGATGTATACATGTTTTTATATATTTTTTGATAATTCCTTTTCAAAATAAACAAAAAAAATTTCAAATAAACACATGTATTTGATTGTAGCTAGCACATACATACATACATACATACATATATACATGTATGAAAATAAAAAACAACGATTGAGGGAACAAAGCGTGTCTCACGAGTACATGCATATGTGTACCCCTTTTAATACGACCCACCGCTCTCGCCTACAAAGCAAGAATCGCAGCGACAAAAATTTCATAATGTAAACCGGTACTTATTGGCTTATGCTACATTTACACGATTGAAATTTTCTTCAAACTCGTGTAAACAGCAAAAATTCTTCAAAATTTATTTATTTAATAGTTATAATTAGTTATTAAAGAAATTTTGCTCTTTACACGAGTTTGAAGCTTTTTAAAGAGCAATTTTGAAGAACATTTCAATCGTGTAAATCTAGCTTTAGACTGGAGACATCAAACATAAAACACTTGGCACCAGTTACATTAGTGTTGTCAACATAAATTTCTATACATCTAAAAAAAACGCCTAAAACAGAAAGTATACCAAATATTAAAAAAGAGTCATAAAAAAGTTTTTTTTTTAAATGGTGCCTCTTTGCATCTTAACATAATAAAAAATAATAAAATAACACTAGGAAAGTAACAATTTTAATGTTACCCTAAATTTGCTAGCACTTCTTTGGACCATCTGCACCATGGCATATTAAAGAATCGCCGTTAAAACAAATATTCTAAGATCAAATTGTTCCAATCAACTGTGAATAACCGACACAGCCCACTTGCCAGTCAAAGTGTCTTAAGAATCCAAATTTTGTATATTAGAAGTGTCAGCAGATTATCACGAAATGTTGCAAACGCTATAACAAACTCATTTATACACACTTGTCTCTAGAAGTGAAGAGTATAACAATCAGAAATTCAACACTTGACGTATTTTTTGTCTTTAAAGGAATTTTGTTTAAAATTTTTTGAAATATTTTTCTTTACGAAATTTGTGGCGCCGCTAAAAGTATTTATTTGTTGTGACATTTAACAAAATACTTAAAAATTAGCAAAGCAAAAAACCAAACAAAAATCCCTTTAGAATAAAATAAAAAAAGACATGTATTTCAACAAAAAAAAAACAGAGAAATAACAACTTAAAAACAACAGCAACGTCAAAGTAACAATTAAACTAATGATGCTGTGGGATTTAATTGTTGGCAATAAAATGCAGCCAGCATAAGTAACAGCAACAGCAGCAGCAACAGCAACAATTCGAAACTACAAGCAACGACAACAACGGGAATAATTACATTTGCAAAGTGAAAAGCACGTGAAAAACAAACAAAAAAGAAATCTTTGAAAAAAAAATACTTAAATTCCCCAAGTACTATGTAGGTAGAAAAAAAGAAACTGAAAATACAGACATAAAATTAAATAGAACTTGTTATAATTTATTTTTTATTTTTGGGGTCTAGAGAAAAACGCTGCTAACAAGCTGCACAAGTTCAAGTTTGAAAATTCACAACAAAATAGTGATTCGTAGATGCAATTTTCATCATTTCTTTTTGTGTTGTTTTTTCTGCTAAATATCTTTAGACATTTAATGTCATGTAAACTAAACAGAAAATGTTGTTAATTTGAGAGAGTGAACAGCAAAAACAAAAAAAAAACAGATTTCAAATGCAAAAAAAAACATGCATGTATACATTTCGCAAAACTACATGACATCTAACAAATACTGAGATGTATTTTTAAGTGAGTACTATGTATGTATGTACATTAGTACATAGTTATCGGGTATTGATTTCAGGGTACTGTTTTGGTACAATTTATATCATCAGAGTACTATAAATTAAACTTTCAAGGATTTTACAAAACTACCCTAAACCCACTGATATTTTTTGTTTTAAATTTCTCTCGTTGCTTATGTTTGTATCTCATAACTAACTCAAAATGTCGCTTCCTTCACCCCTTATGCAAATTTTGCTTCAAACTGTAACATATTTATGTTAAAAGATTTCTTTGATACTTTTCGCAAGTACAATTTTTCCGATTTGTTGGTACAATTTGTAATCTTCATTTAACAATTCTGATTACATACTTCTATGTACTCGTATGTATGTACATCGAACAGGCAATTCATTTGCAGCCTGTACTCGTACATGAGCACTTGCAAATGATTGACATAAACAAAATTGTTTGTATTTGCAAATTGTTAATGTTCTGCTTATGTTGTTGTGTCTGGGTCTATATAATAAAGATATGTATGTGTGACAATAGTAATTACAAAATTTTACACAAAACTTGCATGAATTTCACAATGTTTTGTCTTAACAACAAAAACAAAGACTTGCATTTTGAATACGAAGGTTGGCTGAAAATTGTATTTATTTCCTTTTTCTGACCATAAAAGCATCTGCAATGAATATGAGGGTTTACATGATTCAATGACTTTGCTAAATCCAGATGGAATTTGATTTGATAAATTACGATTACAAAATCACACATATTATCAAATCTTTCAAGCAGAATGTCCATCGTGATGAAAGCTGTGTTCCACGCCCATATACACAAATCAATTCGATTCATTATTATTAGCAGTCAGTGTTGCCCCTGAAAGACTCTCAGATTTGTTTTGGGTCACCTTAAATATGGCATTTTGCCCATCTACATAACAATCCATTCAAAAATGCTCCTCATCAATAACTATTACGATACTGAAGCCAAGTAAACATGCAAACGGTATTGTTTATAGCCATCTGTCCTTATGCATAATCTGTCGAGTTGAAGTCCGCAAAATTCTGAGTTTTGGAAATGTCTTTTACTGACAGTGGGTGGCGATATTATTGACTAATCTGGCGTTCATTGAATTCGGCCTCTAAATTTTGAAGAGTCTTTCAGTCGCTGCCTCACTTACTAAACCCCATTAAAACTACAATAGCCCCAATTTTAACTACGGGCCAATCCTTCCAGAGATACTAAAGTATTTCACTGTAGATTTCCAAAACAAGATTTTTTTAACACGGCAAGAAAATTTTCAAAATTTGAATAGACTTAGGAGTTGCATGTGCAATTTCACAGTCCTTTTATAACCATATGAACTCTAAGTGTTCGACTATTTTCGAAAGTATTTTGCTGGAAAAATAACTTGCAGTTGATACATTTGTTGCCGAGTTAATAATTTTTGGCCGAGTGAGACTCGGGTTGTTCTAGATTTTAAATAGAGATTTTATTCTACATGTCCTTAGTGATTTGTTATCTTAAATTAATAAGTCTCGATTATACCGTCGACGTAAATCGTAATCATGCAGTGACTCTCTGTGATACTTATATTCTCTACGCTCCCAGAATCCTAAATCGAGAGTGAAATTTACAAAAATAATTTAAAGACCAGTTGTAAAGCTGATAACCTTGGATATACCCTTATGTTCCTTAAAATTTTATTTGGTGCCTTTCTGCCCTGGTTATGGACCCGTTTTGTCATGGATAAAGTGCTCAATGATTTTTCGGACTGTAGAAGCTTTAATGATAACCTTTTCTTCTGTTTTCGCTCTGTGTGTGGCCATTTTGTTTTATCGTTGAACGCAAACTCATTTGAATTATTTTAAATTGACACTTGACGTTACAAAATCAGACTTATAATTCAACAGAAAATATTGATAGAAGTAAAACTAGAAAAACCAACAACAAAGCTATCGGCACAATAGAAATTTACTGCATAACATAAGCTGTGCCGTGAAAAACAGAATTTTTTTTTGTTTTTTTTTTTAATTTTAATATACATACATACTCGTACATATTAAAGTGTATATTTTTGAAATACATATTTTTTGTTTGTTAGGCTATACATTTTTCTTTTAAATGACACTAATTTTTGAAAACAAAGTATGTACTGCATAAAATAAGCTGTGACCCACAACACGTAGATTCTCAGTGCCCCAGAATCGTTCATGAGGGTGAAATTAAAAAAAAAAATACGTTGCCCATACAAATTTCTACCTTTTTCCGAAAATATTTTTGTTGAATAAGGAAACTTAATCATTTCCATTTACACATTTCCACTCATTGGAACCATAAATGATAAATAAATTAAAATATGTAAAGACATTTTTCAAACATTTAATTTGTCTGCCAGTTACTCTCCTTCAGGCTAGACTACATGACTTTTTTTATATTTGAACAATAAATTATTATTTCCATTTAAAAACCGTTCAGTTTTTATTAAATTTTTTATTTAATAATCACTTACTTCACTTGCGGCTTTAAAGACATTTTTACACTGTCAAACGAGTAATCGTTTATTGGAAAATTTATTTACTATCAATTTCATACATACATATTTACTTCCCCATAAAAATGTCTTATAAAATTAAACAGGCTGCAAAAAATAAAAATTAAAATACATTTAAAAGTAAGCATAAATTTATTATTATCTAGACATTTATCGCACTCAATAACCATCCAAAACGAAACCACAATAAAACGCATAAATATTCAATGAAATTTCAAAATAAATAGAAAAAAAAAACTAAACAAACCACACGCATTTCAAACAAAATTTCTACAAAATCAAATGTAAATAAGTTTAGTGCAATTTTGTTTTTCCAAACACCTTATTGGACATGGCAGAAGTGATTACAAGTTTTATAAAATCAAACAAATCAAACGCCTAAACACTATATACATACATACATACATGCAGATGTACATACATACACACATACATATGCATGTATGTACATATAACACACAATTTTCACCTCAAACGACTTGAACTTAATCAAGCCAAAAACTAAGTTAAAGTTTTTTCTAAAAGTTTGTGTGAAATTTAGTCATCATATTTGTAGAAATTTATTTAGATTTGTAAGTAATTTTCACTCAACCATGTTAAAAAAAAAAATAAAAAACAACAAATTTTCACCTTTTTAGCTGTTTCCACTGAAAGGCGGTTATAAGTTGGTTGGCTTGACTGAACTTAAGAAAAGTTGTTTCAATTTATGAGACGCTCCCTAAATATGTATCAGCTTGCTCGTAAATAAATTCAATGATTTGTTTAAGACCTTGTTTATAAATAAATAAAAAATTGTTGTCATTTTATTAAAACTATTAGTAATTTCCTTATGTGTAAGTTTCTTGTATGTACATATGTCTCACATTACTTTATGTCATGGTTTATTTGTTATACTCGTATTGTATACATTTTCTTGTTTTTTTTTTTTTTTTGTTTTCGCCAAAACGCCTTAAATGAATTGTGTATGAATGGCAACAAGAGTTTCTTAAATCCCTAATATTTGAAATTGTTTCAAGTAGTGGTTTTAACAATTATTGTTAGACCTGTATTAAAAAAGAGTCTTTATGAATTAAAGAAGTCAAGCTAAAAAACTTGCTATGGACTGGCGATTACTTAATAAATTACTTTTCAATGACAACTACATACCAACTGCATTACATACAAGTAATCGTATAATGACTTCTTTATCTGTTGTATAAACATATACTTTCTAGTCATTGGCATGATAACTGCACAGAAAAAAAATCATGTTTTTTTTCAATTAAACCTTTAGTTGATTTTAAAATAATTTTCAATTAAAATTTTAATTGATTCAATTACTTTTTTTGAATTTTCTGATATTTTCAATTAAATCTCACATTTTTTTTTAATTGATACTATCATTTTGTTTACAGATCCGATTTCAATTAAATTTTTAATTGATTCCATAAATATTTTAATTGAAACTCATATTTATTTTTTTTCTGTGTACAATAACTATCAGTGTGATTTTTAAGTCATTACTTGTAACTAGTTTCAGCAACATGAAAGAAATGACATCGCAAGCTGATACTGCGTGAATAGTGAAGTACCAGATTTTAGACTTTTTAATTCATTACTTATCAATGAACATTTTTCCTAAAGGGAAATCAAAAATCTCAAACACTTTTAAATTCCCACCTATAATAAGCCAAACTAGTGATTCTTAAAAATCACTTTCTGGTTTTGAGAACCCTCTACAGTGTAAATATACATATAAAAATATTGCGGTATATTGTCATGGCTCATTAATTTTTTGAATTTCTTGCACAGTTTTCTTTTACGCTACAATTTATATTTAAATGAGTAACAAAAAAAACCCCCTTAACAATTTAAGATTTGTATAAAAAAGGCGTAGCTAAAAATGGTCTGTATATCCTAAATATTTCTATTCATTCGTTAACTCTAAAAGAAAATCCAACGGTTACCCAGCTGTAATGAGATTTAATAATGAGGAATCCAGTAACTCTAATGTGATAAGTTTGCAGACTTCTTTTCAACTACTTATTCCGATGCTGTGTATGATGTTAAAAGTAATTATCCATATGAGATTGCATCTAACCAAATTATATCTTTTCCAACATTTGATTCTAACTCTATCTTAATTAAACTGAAAAAAATTAAAGATGACATTTACTCATGGTCCTGATGGTGTTCCCGCTGGAATTTTAAATCCCTGTGCTGAGTCTTTCACTATACCATTCACTATATTATTTAACATTTTATTAAAATTTGGCTATTTTTCCGAATTTTGGAAAAAATCTTATATTATACCTCTGCATAAATGTGGCAATAAATCTGATATTGCTATTTATAGAGGAATTGCTAAATTAAGTGCGATACTAAAAGTATTTGAAAACATAATTACTGATATTCTCTGCCATCAGACATCATCCTTATTATCACCTTGCCAACATGGTTTTAGAAAAGGCTGTTCGACTATAACTATTCAGTTAACAACTGAAGTTAATTCTGCATTTGAACATAAAAAGCAAAAGGACGTTATATATACGGACTTTAGCAAGGCGTTCGACAAAGTTAATCATTCGCTTCTTTTACGTAAATTGGATCTCTTGGGTGTTATTTCTAATAATTTAAATTGGATAAAATCTTATTTGTCGTCAAGGAAACAGAACTGTACGATTTAACAACTGTACATCTAAATGCATATCTGTTTCATCGGGTGTACCCCAAGTAAGCCATCTTGGACCACTGCTATTTTCATTGTTTATAAATGACCTCCCTTAATAGTATAAACCATTGTAATATCCTTAATGTATGCTGACGATGTAAAAGTATTTTTTTCTTTTAACGATTATACTGGCCATGATTTCCTTCAAAATGATCTTGATAACTTTTTCGGTTGGTGCGAATATATATGATGGAGCTAAACCTAAAAAAATGTAAGTACATGCGGTTTTATAGGAATAATTTCTTAGCGGTCAACTATTACCTCGGTAATCATTATTTGGATCTTGTCGAATCATTTATTGATCATGGAATCTTTCTTGACATAAAATTAAACTTCATACCTCATATAACTTTAACTTTTATAAAGTATTGGGCTAAGGAATTTTGTGATACATACATAACTAAACAACTGTATGCATCGCCAGTTAGGCCCATTCTGGAATATGGATCCATCATATGGGATCCTTATTATGAGATTTATAATGAACAAATTGAGTCCGTGCAAAAAACAATTTTTGCTTTTTTGTTAATTTACCAGCAGATTGTCTTTAATTAAATTACCCACCTTGAAAAGTCGACGTATTATGTTAAATGTATGTTTTATGTTGAATATTGTAAATGGAAATATTAATTGTGAATATCTTTTAAGATTTGTAAAATTTAATGTTCCACGTCGTAATTCTCGATACTATAAGCCTTTGCATGTAAAATTCTGTAGTACAAATTATGCTGATGCAGACCCATTTGTTAGAATATGTAGACAATTTAATGATTTATACCAACTTGTTGATTTTGGTCTCAATTCTAGTATTATTAAATGTAAAATTATTGTCTTCCTCAATTGTTAAGTTTCTTTTCTTTCTAATGTAAGTAAAAATAGGTAAAAATAAGTTTTTTTATTTACATTTGGAAACAAACATTTGACCAAATTAGCCTGAAGGAAACTCCTTAAAATTATAATAATTATAAATATTGGTCACAAAAACAAATTAATTAAAATAAGTTTCTTTTGTTAATAGTCTGTAAGGATTTAATTTCATAGACTAACTGCCGTATTTATAAAAAATTAAAGTAGACTTCAAATGTACTTTAAGAAAATTTTGTATGAAAATTTTCTCTAAAAGCATACTTCAAGTCTACTTTATTTTTTATTAATACGGCAGTAAATAAATAAATATATTAAAGGTAAAATTAAACGTATGAGTTTTCACCTTAACCCCCTTAGGTTCATTTGTAGGCTTCTGTAATAGTTTTCACATTGCCATATACTTCCCAAATTGCTCTCTTAACTGCTTCGGTCTAAGTGAAAAGCATGTTTGAGAATTATAGAATACTAAATCAGATCTCGAGAATACTTACTAAAGCTTTCAGTAAAATTTATTGTGAAATGTATCATAAAAAGTAAAACCTACCAAAACAATGTGAATGACCCGTTTTCAGTCCTGTCATTTATGTCCAAAGTGTTACAGCCTTCCATGTACTGCATCAATCCACCAGAATCTGTACTGAACGTTTTGGATCATCTCTATTGAATGCTGGAGTATTTTTATTTTCGCCCTATTACATTCACAAATTGACAAGGCTAACTAACCCCAAAAGTTCTAGATATAAAACTCTATCGTATGTTATGGAAAATGTATCATTAAAAATAACCTACAAGAGTAATGTAAATAGAGAAACATGGTACAAGTGGAACATTTCGGTCGTCCAACCACATTATTTTCATAGGGTGTGACTTCCTCAATTCCATAAACAGATATTTGTCCGTATTCATTTTACACTTTAGCAGAGAATGGCTTCAGATTCCTATTTGTAGCCCAGCTACTGACCATTATGAAAAGTACCAACAGCATACCTGAAGGCAGATTTTGTTTCAGATATTTTCCTAACAAATTTCTGCTTTTCGTATTGATCTTGAAGTGGATGTATCTATGTTTAATTTTAAGAAACTGAACCCCCCTTGCCCTGTTTTTTACACACACCTGCCCTGTTTTAAATTATGAAAAGTTTGCCAATTTATTTCTTGCAATTTTAAAGTCATGACAAATACAATTTGCAAATAGCTGGTGTGTAGTTTTGTAAATCAACCTGATTAGTTATTGGGTGAAATTTTTTGTATATGTAATTTTCTTGCCAATGTGGGCTCATTTCAAACTATGCTCTCTTATCATCTGCTATAAAAATTACTAATTTTAAGTGGGTTTTAGTTTTCATGTTAAAAGTTTTCTTTAAATAAATAATGATGCATATTTCTTTATCAAATAAATAGTTCAAAACGAGTTTTTTTTTTTAGTAAATTTACAATATTTCCTTAAAGAAAGAAACGTAAAAATAGTTAAAAGACATACTCGTACTTGTATAATGTGATAAAGTTTTTCTTAAGAAAAGCGTTGGTTTTTTTTAGACAATTTGTAAGAATTTTGTTGGTACTATTTTTGTTTGTTGTTTGCTAATTTTTGCATTATTCAATTAGTGCGCTACAGATTTTTGGTTTTATGTAAATGGTAAATGTATGTTTATGGATTATGTATTTGTTTTTCGAATTTGTAACAATTGACAGAAAAACACGAAATTTAGTACAAATGTCACGCTTTTAAGAAGAAAATTATATTAACACTTGTTAAATAAAAGCCTGTTCCGAGTCGAATATTTTTGGAATATTAAAAATTTACTTACAAGCATATGGTAAAACTGCATTTACAGTGATATTACTTACTTCACTTCACTTTATTATAACCAACTACAATTGTAATAAAATAAAATACAAACATAAATCATATGTAGATATGTATAAGCATGCAAGTTCATGTACATATGTACATATGTACAAGAGTTTTATAAAATATAAATAGTCTAAGTACTTGTTTGTATAATACGTATTATTTGTACCATTTATTGTTTGCAGTAGTTTAACAATTTCATTTTTATTAAGTTGCTCTGTCATCATTGTAAGCAGTTTTACTGCTACTGTATTTTAAGCACAGTAGTACTACTCTTTATATTTAAACAAAATCCCAGCTCATACTTGTGCACTGCAATTGCACAATTTCTTTTATTTTGTATTATTAATTTTATTTATAAAGAGAATACAGCAGGATTTTCTAGGATTTTCATTGGATTTGTTTTTTTTTCATGCAAACATTTGTACTTTTAAGACAAGATAAACAAAACAGAGAGAGAGAGACAGAGAGAAGAAAAAAACAAATTGTTTACGAATACAATACATTTTGTGTAGTTATAAACAGTTTTGTTTTATTTAAAGATTATTATTGTCATAAACATATGCTTTCTTTTATCTTTTGGATTGTGTAGTTTTATTAGTTTTATATTTAGTTGTCTCTAGTTTGACTGCTATGGTTGATTCTATGGAACCCTACACTAGTAACTAGTGCTTAGCTTAGAAGTAATTTTCATGGGACAATTTAGTAAGCGTTCTTAAGCTGGTTGTCAGATCTTACAGCATTGTTCGAAAAATGTTCTGAAAATGTCTAACAAGCGTTTGAACTTTAAATTTGTATCTTCCAACTTTGTAAGAAAAAGCATTTTCAATACAAAAATAACACAAAAATATTATAAAACATCTAACATTCGTATAAACACAATTTTTTTGGTCATTGTCAGTTGATTTTAACACAATTGTCAAATACTTTTAATTGGCATATATGCAAAGTTTATGCATCTGCCAATGGCAGCATTTTCAGAGAAATTATTTCTAAATGCAACTCTGTATATATGTACATAAATAAATAAACAAACAAAAAGTGTGCATTAATAACATTTTGGAAAAAAGTGAAAGAAAATTAAAAAATTAAAGAAAATAAAAAATGGATAGCGGCGTTTTTTTTTTTATTTTGTCTTCATCCTCGCTACATTGTAGGATATATGCAGATAAAATTGTTTCAATTACTCTTTTTGATTCCTGACAATATCTAAAAATTTTCAAACACACACACAATGCCTTACAACTAATTTGACAATCTTTGCCACACAACAATCTGACAACCGTGTAAACACAATTTCGTTTGATAGATAAATTCATTCTGTGCCAATGAAATTGCAAGGTTTGTTTTTACAGTCGTTTGAACTGACAATTTCCTTTTGCTAAAAATTTTTAAATATCAGTACTTTGATAGTACATTGCTAGATCTAACAACATTGTATGATCTGACAACCGTCTATATATAGCTTTCTATTTGTAATTGCAATTCCTATTAAAATGAATATTTCAACTGAATTTTATACCGAAACCAATAAGAGCAGTGATCAACATCTACTGGTGTGATTTTCACAGATATAAACCTTATTTTTCTATATGTGCTATTTGTAAGAATTACATAAGACAACTAAATACATTTTAACCTATTTGAAAAAACACATTTACACACATTTAGTTTTAGGATGTTGAGAGTCATTTTGGCAATTTATTTTTAAATAATTTTAAAAACTTAAATTTAAACATATTTGTTCAAGTAATGTTGTATGTTGTACATTGTATCTGATTGTGAATACAATTTTGTTGTCAAGCCTTCAAAATGTCAAAAGTAAAATATTAAAAACATAAAAAATTATAATACCAGTGTGTAGAACAAAATAATTTGTGCATTGAGTGAGAAATATAATGCAGACATTTTAACAATTAATTCAAGTAAGAAAAAGGTCATGTTCGGGTTTCATAAATTAAACACAATTACATTATATTATTTAAATTTGTTACTTATTAATTTTATTTGCTTATTTTAAATTTGTAAATCAGTTCATAATTTGAGTGTTACCGTTTGGTTATTTTTTTCAACTAAATAGAGTAATTTTCTGATTGAGATACATATTTACTTCAACTTCATCAACATACGAAAAACATATGTAAAAATGTCGTAGGTGTTGTACAAAATATTTATATAGAAATTACCAACAACATTTGTACAACTATTGTAAATTCAGACGACGTACAACTCCTACGACACTACAACATCACTTGTGAATTGAACAATTAAAATGATTTCAAAAATTAATTCGGATTTTCTCTTCGCTTTATTACATACTAGCTGCTAAACCCGGTGTGCTTCGCTGTGGGGGAAAGCCTGGCACATCCACTGAATTTAAGAACTCAACAGGATAATTAACGGCCTTACGGGTTGCTTGATTGATTTGACGCATTTCAAAGTGATATCCATCTTCTCCATATGGAAAAATAATAGGATACTGAAGCGCGTCATATGAGCGATGCATTTCAGTGGGCGAGGCCATGCCCCTTTGTCCACTTACATAGTCAAGAATTTATTATTTCGTAAGAATATCCTATTGTGAAAATTTAATGACGATCGGTCCAGTAGTTAAGACTATATTACGATTTTTAATTTTCCTAAAAAAGGGGCGTGGTCCCACCCACTTTTCTTCTGGTACGTATTCCTAATTATGCAAATACAATATGTAACACATATCATTGACGTAGATCAAAAAATGCGCAAAATATGGGGATTTATATTTTTGGGTTATATGGGCGGTGCCACCCCCGTTTGTACAATCAAAACTTCATTCAGCCTATTATTCCTTCCAGAGTCACAGAACATGCTGTGAAAATTTCATTAAAATCGGCTCAGCCGTTTTGGAGTCCATACGTTACATACATACATACATTCAGTTTTATATATATAGATAGATTTGTCAATTTATCGCACTGTTATGATGGGACTGACATTAATTTTTACATAGACATAGCTGAGGAGTATTTGTGTTTAGGTTTTGCGTCCTGTACAAATTTAAAAGGAAAATCTTACACACATTTATCTACATATACTTCCAAATGTCTTGATGTAGGATATATAGAAAAATCTAAAATAACCATTCTTTCTGTAGCAATTGAAATGGCAGTTTTCTTTTGCAACTTTACAAAATTTGTGCAACTTTTGCCACAAATCTGATTCTGATTTACTTGCACACAACAAATATAATTTAAAGATAACAAATTTTTATTAACTACTTAATTGAACATAATTCTCAGTGTTCGTAGATTTATGAAAAGGAAATACACATAAAAAAGTATTTCAACACTAATTGGCTGTACTATGTACAGAAATGTGACTGTAAATGTCAACTAATAAAGAGGATATTAAAGAAAACGACACGATTTATTTGCCAAGGAAATTTAGCATTTTTCTACAAATAATAAAGCTAATAAAAAAAAGTATGAAATAAAAATATACTGCTTATAGCAAGAATTAAGTTGGATTTTTATTTGGTATTTATTTTGTATTCGAATAGCCATTAAAAACTCGCTGTAATGTTTGTGGTTGTTTATTTGTAAATATAACGAGTGTCTGGAATGTAATCATAAATGCTTATAATCCGCTTAAAACGTTATTTATTGTCATACTTATAAAGTTTAGGCAGTTACTAAACAAGAATCATATCAAAAGCCAAAGAAATTGCCAATACTTCAATACAAGTTTAACAAATGTATGAGGCCGGGAAAAAAAAAACAAAGTTTACTACCCACACCTTGATTTCCGCTGCCACCCACCCATTCTCAAATAATGATGCTAATAAAGTTATAACAAGTGTTAAATGTATCTTCACCGTGTTTGCACTCTCTCCTACACGAGTACCAACAACAAGTAGATACTTGTGAGTCATGTATGCGATACTTGTGAAATCATAAGATACAATGACATGATTGTAGCTCAAAGTGGCAGTCTGGAAAAACACCTCTTTCTTGGCTATTTATCTTTTGTGTTTTCGATATATTTGCTGTTCTTGCTGTCATTGGGAGTTGTAATGATACGCCTTGACCACTGAATGACTGATCAAAGTAGATTTATTGTCATTGCAGTTTCTTGTAACTGGCAATGGCCAGTAGAGTACTAGAGAAACAAGTAGGCATTGTATGGATAAAAAAAATATCTTATGAACGTTTGCTAATTCAAAGCAGAGATGTTAAACGAAATTTTTGTTCGGTATCGAAATAAGAAAATACTATTATACAGGGTGGGCCAAGTTTGACTGACTGATTATAACTTTTGTGGCTCTTGCGGTATGAGCTGTAACTCCATCTTGCTGGAACCATATGTTACGATTATTGAGAACTATCGGACGTAAAAAATTTTCCAACATGGTCCGGTATACCACCCCAGAGACGGTTTGTGGTTCATTAAGCTCATTTTCGAAGAAATATGGACCAATAACTTTATCAGCCATGATTCCACACCAAACAGTGCATCTGACAGGGTGTAATTGTCGCTGATGCAATGCTCTTGGATTCTCTGTACCCCAAATTCGGCAGTTCTGTTTATTCACATATCCATTTAAATGAAAATGTGCTTCATCGCTCATAATCAGATTATCCAAAAAATTGTCATTTTCTGTAGCTAGCAAAATCAATCTATTGGCATATTTTATTTTACACGTTCTTCCACTGAGTATGATGACATTATGAAATTTTATAAAATTCTGTATTATCTGCAAAAAAAAATTAAAAAAAATTAAAAATGCAAAAGTTATAAGCATTTCAAATCAGTCAGTCCAAGTTGGCCCACCCTGTACTAATGCTTAGTTTTCACTATGTAATTTTTGTTGGCAAATTGTCCAAATTGTTGGCAATTGTATGAAAACGGGTTGTCAATTGCAATGAAAACGGGTTGAAATCATGATTGCAAACATAGATGACATCAAATGACAACTCGTTTTCATATAATTGCCAACAATTTGGACAATTTGACAACAAAAATGACATAGTGAAAACATAGTGAAAACGCGGCCTAAGGATTTCCTATGGAAAATACTGTTATACACCAGATTTTTATACAAAATACGGATTCTCTATAGAAAATCCTGTTTTACACAAGATCTCCTATAGAAAATTTTCGGTAAAAAAAAACTGTTATACACAAGATTATCTATAGAAATTACTGTTATAGACAAGACTTCCTATAGAAGAGACTGTTCTGCACAAGATTTTCTTAAAACAAAACAAACAGGAGTGTAACTTTCAGACTATGATGTCTTTGGGTTTAGTGGCTTTCTGTGTGTATATAATTAGTTTATTTTTATAACCACTGTCAAAGACATAGGGAGCATATTAAGTTTGTTATTCCCTTTGTAACACATTGATATATTAGACATAGAACCAAAAATTTTATATATTCCGGGTCCTTATAAGATTCTAAAACAGTACAGTCACGTCCGTCTGTCTGTTTGTCTGTTGAAGGTACGGTAGAGCCTCGAAAAAAAGTTTCGGTGACACTTGGAAATATTTGAAAAAAACGTAGCCACTAAATCAAATATTTTGAAACTCCTTTATTTATTAAAAAAAAAACTTCGTTTAATTAGGACAAGACACAACAAATGTTTAGTCTTAATTTATTTGATGCTATTTGCTCTTGCAGAATTCTTGTAAACAACGTCAAACAAATTTGTGGTAAAACAAGTTACGCTTTTTTGAGTAAATATTTGCCATGTGTGACCATGTTCTAAATAATAATATTGCTGTCAAACCTCTTTGTTTCACGGAAATGTTTAGTATTGCAAATAGGCAGAACAGTTTATTTGTACTATAGAAGGACAAGTCCTTTTGAAAATGGCAAGAATTGGTCCACGATTTCTCATATGTCAATTTATATTTTCCGAATATAAATTTTTTCCCGGACTCTTGGCCAAACAAATGTTTTTAAAAAAGCAGTACCTATATAAAATTCAGCAACTATTAGTCCCGGCTCACACAATTTTGAGTTTTTGGGTGAGAGAGGAAAAAATAGAGAGAGAGGGGACCACCACCCCTATCACCAACAAACTCAAAAGTTGAGCAGCAAAAGTTGCATTGTGTGATCCAGGACTTAGTTTTACGTAAAGAGAAATCACAAAACTGTATTTTGTGATTTATCCCCATATAAACTCCACTTCCGACAATAACTTAATTGCGCATAAATCTCTTATAAAAATCATTATCAAGTTGAAATTCAACAAAAGTAATATCCATATAGTTACGTGCAACTAATTAAGGACACGATACAAACATATAAGCTTGAAGCAAAAATTACGAAAGATTTTATGAAATTCTCAGAATTTGTCAGGCATTTGTCAATTAACCTCTTACTCCTAGAAAATAACTGCATATTGTGTCAAATAAATTATTATTTATGAATCTGTGAGTCATATTTTCAAATAAGATTGATATCAGTCGTGTATATAATTAAAGACATACCACAAATTTTACAAAGAAAAAGTATTTATTAAAAGTGAATCAATATTTTAGCGATAATAGCTTGACCTCTGCGAGACATTGAGGTCAACAAATTTTTATAAATACTACTTTAAATGGCTTCCCAAGCTTTCTTTGTTTCGGCAAAGAGATCATTAAAATTACTTATTTTTACAGAGCTTACTTTACTTTTTACAACTTGCCATAAGTTTAAGTTTGAGATCAGGACTGCATGAAGGCCGATCAAGAACAGTAACCGAATTGTTCAATACCCATTGCCTGACGTGATGAGCAGTATGCTTCGAATCGTTATCTTGTTGTAATATCCAAGTATCGCTTGGATACTTACCCATATTTTTCTCAATTTTTGCAGCGACTCAACACCACGTGACAACATATCACCCCATAGTATTATAGAATCTCCTTCATGCTTCAAAGTCACGCGGGTTTAATTTGGATCAAATTCTTTCAATTTTGGCCGGCGAACATATTTTTTTGTTTCGTCCGAAAATAATACTCTTTTGCATTCTACATTCCTATAATGGAGGTAGTTATTTGTGAATTTGAGTCTCTTCTTTTCGTTACATTCTGGCAATAATGGCTTCGTGAAATTCTTCCAAGCAGTCCAACTTCTCGCAATCGACGTTTTACTGTATGTACAGACGGTTTGGCTCATTTTGGTTAAAGACTGCAATCCGAAACTAATTTACTGATTAATGCGGGCAATAAGTGCATATTCACGAACTGTCGTAATACGGCTTCTTTGCTGTAATCGAATGCTTTCTGAAATATTTCACCGCTTAAAAAACCTTTGTTTTTGAGACATTCAAGGCTGTTGCGATTTCCCGATAAGTGCTTCGATCCAGATGCATTTGCACAATAATCTTTCGAGTAGTGACATTACAGGATTTGATTTTACCCATGTCAAGCAAGTATTAGGAACTTTTCATATATTGAAAAACACTCTGTGTAATCATAATTAATGTAATCTAAAGCCTAGTACTGTGTTCAAAATTTCAAGTGGAATGCTGTCAAAATAGATGTTAAAAAAATTCACATGAAATTTTCATGAGAAAATGTTGCAGAAGAAGTACTCTGTTCATTTTGTGAAAAACATGTGAAATGTATCTGGCAACATTATTTTTTCACAGCGAAATAATTAAAGTAGCAATTGTTTCACGTGGAATTTTCATCCAAAAGCTCTTCTGTCGCAACAACAATATCTATTACTTGTTGTGCTGCTGCACAAGCGGCCAGTAATATTTGTTTATTCATTCTTATTTAACGATTTCGCTTCAACACAGATTTTTAAATCTTTTAACTTTTATTTAGTTTCGGTTTAAATTCACAAAAAAGCACAACATATGTGTTTTGTTTACACAAGTAAAACAATGTGGCGTACTTTCAATAAAAAAAAACGTCAAATTAGGTAAATTCGCGTGATAGTCAACATTGGCGACACGTCAAATTTTCCGTATGAAATAAATAATGTTGCGCAACATTTTTCCCAAATTTATTTTATGAATTTTGAATTATTATGAATTTGAAAATGTTAATAAATTTAATTTAATATAATTCACAAATTATAAAAAACACCATAACGAAAAAAAAAGTTTTAAATTTTAGCACTTCATGTAATAAATATTTACTTTAACATAACTATTTAAATATTGAACACTACTGTCTTAATTAGTTGCACGCAGCTATATATATATAAATCATAGTAACCAACTTTATGATGATCGGCTGATAATTGGTTATAGTTCACAACTGAAATTTTTCACTATTGGATTTTGTGAAGGTCAGTCCATGATTGACCACAGTTCCCATGTAAGGTCCGTTTCCAAGAATAACTATAAACTCTAAAATATATTGTAATTGAGATATGAAATAAGACACAATAAAAACCACCGATATGGTTTTATCCAATGTGGAATTGCTGGAGGCCAAGTTTTCTATTACTTGGCTAGAAAAAAATTCAGGTGACCAAACCAAAATGGCGAGATCCACAAAAGAAAAAGAATTAGTTTGTTTTATTTTAATATTCAAAATAAATGTGAACGATATCACTTTCCTTTTTATTTGATGTATTTTTAAGAATTTAATGGTTTACAAAATTTATTATTTAAATTAATAAATTCAATATCAAAATAGCTATTAACAAATTTCAAAAAAAATCAACTATACAATTTAATTATCAAAAAAACTATACAATTCAAAAATTATTAAAAGACTTTATATGACTGTATATATAAAATTAACGAAGAAATTTAACTAAAAATGTAATATCTGATGACGTTTGCGTATATATATGTATGTCCTCAGGCATCACCCTTAAGGTAAAACAGGCCAAAAAAAGGTAAAGCCAAAGATGGGAGTCCCAACACCATTCATCCAAAGTTGTACACACTATAAGACTCAAATACAGAAAAATATTTTCTAACGATCGTCACATAGATCACATATCGACAGTTCAATTCCAAACCATGCCATGTAGATTTAGCATGTTTTTAATTTTTTGGTGTTTTTGAATTTACTTGAATTCAACTTAAATTCTGTCAAATTTTGGTTGTGATTGGCTAGTCCAATCAATAGTTATAAACAACAAGGTTCTACCTCATATGGTTTTCTAGATATCGCCTGTAAACTTTAGGAGCTTTTCCTGCAAAACTCACTTTTTCGACTTAGCATGTTTTGGAATTGAGCTGTCGATATAAGAGATTCAAAAATATAATAATAAAATAAACATCGCTATCGATGCAAAATTCTACACAAATTTCTTTCAAGTACGCATAGATTACACCACTGATATATATGTAGGTGTTAAGTATATAAGATTCGGCACAACCGAATATAATCTCTTCCTTCTTAATACTTTTCATTAAAAAAAAATAATAAGAAACGTTATAAAAAACACGCCTATACTCGTATAAAGCTGCAAACTATTCCAAGTACTACATGAAGTACTATTGAAAAAAGTATCGATCGTATGAACTTCCCATGCCTGTTTCAAAAAATCTCTACCGAAATTTAAAGTCGACCCACCTTGTTTTCTCAATTTCTGATAAGAGTAAAAATATCAGGTTTCTATGTACAGAATCGTATGCAAATACCTGTTTTACTAGATCCATAAAATACTTTGTAATTCAAACACAATTTCATTTGTACCGAACTAAACCTATTTGAGTCCCTTTCATATGTAGTTCACTTAATCAACAACACTATTATTCTGCATTAAGTCATTCATGCATTCACTCATCCACTTTAACTGAAAGACAGACAGACAGTCATTCCAATCAAATGAAATAAAGTCAAGTCGTAACAATAACATACTTTTTCGCACTGTGTATTATTCTTTTTTCAAACTTATCGATGCTGGTACTTGCTGGTGTTATTGTTGCGTGTTCAAATGTTTGCAATATTTATTCTCGTACTTCGCATTTTATCTTTATCATCAAAGTTGTTATTGTACTTATTATTGCTGCTGCTGTTGTTGTTTTGTTGCTGATGTTGTCATTATGATTTCAAAAGGAAAATGATTGCAATGATACTTCTTACTCAACAACAATATAATATAACAATGACAAACCAACCAAAATTGACAGAATTAAGAAGAAAAAAAAAACATCACCCACCCACATAATATTAACAAATAATACAACAATAATTTTCATTTATACCCAGCTGATCAGAGCATTTGTAACTTTTAGCAAATGCAAACTAGCTGTGAACGCTTCCCTAACAAACATTCGAGAAACAGTATCGCAAACGATTAGAACAGTGTTCTTCTGTCGCTCTGTTTGTGGCAGCAAAACTATCAGCCATGTCACAGAATTTAATTCCGTTCGGAAGTGGAATTAATTCCTTTGTTTACATCTATAGAAAAATACAACGAATATTTTTTTTTTTAGGAATGAAACCACTTTTGATTTACTATGTCGAACTCTGGTTTTAAGCATTTCTAGGTCTCATTCTGGAAAAATTGTGCGTTTTACTTTTTCTACACGCAGAGAAAAAACATGGTTGTGGAAAACATAATCAAAGAGAAACATATTATGATAAAATTTATGATTGTAGTCAAAACATATTATGATAAATATAAGTGCAATGAAATATCATATTATGATCAATTATCATCGTAATATTTCAACATAATATTTTCTTGTTAATCATAATTTGATATAACAACATCATATTGTAACCAAATATAATCATAAAATTGTCATACATGATCATATTATGACCCAATGTAATCATATTATAGTTTAAAGTAGTCATAATATTATCTAAAGTAATCATATTATGATGTATAATTATCATATTATGATCTAAATTAACAATATTATGATATTTTTTGTAAATAGAAATAAACTTGCAACGTACATAAACAAATTTACATTTATTTTTAGTTATGTTTAATGGTATTTTATGTTGTGATATTTAAGATTATTTCTTTGATGTACACTTTATTTAGGTCTTTTATACTTTTTGATATTTTTCTATTTGGTAGTAATATTTTAAATACGAGTTAATTTTTTTTTCAATTATTGAAACATTTAAATCCAAATAAATAATCCGATATCGCGCAGACAAACTACTGAACTGATGCAAACGTATTGTGCAAATAGTAAAACCAAAATACTATTAAAATTAAATATATTTCGTTTGCATTTTAAACAAAATATAAGTAACATTCAATAGTTATGGTAAACATATTTTAAAAATAATTATGTTTCAGTGAACCATATTCAATTTTATAATTGAGATAAACATAAAAATGTTTATAGTAACTAAATTATCGTTAAAATAAAACTAAAATAACAATTATTTGTGTACCACAGCAATTCATTGTTGCCAAAAAAAACACAGTGTAGTTGTTGTAACCATGTCCAACCATTATTTTTCTCTGCGTGTGTAGAAGCAAAATATGGAATTTATTCCGCTTCCGACGGAATTAAATTCTCTGACACGGCTGTATAATGCTAGCAACATCGATCAAGTTTTGTTTGCTATTACCAGCTTTCGTAAATCCCAATTTACACGAAGCAATTCTTTAAGCTAAGCTGAATACCTTTTACGCATCGGCGTGAGGTGAAGATAAGACGAGTACACACTTGATTGCACTTGCAATTCTTTTTTTTTTATAAAAAAAACAAACACAAACTGCGAAACTTTTTGTCTTATCTGCAGAAAACACCCAGAGTCTTTGGCGGGAATCGCCAACCCTCTGACTGATAGTCCGGCACACTATCGCCTAGTCTATCGGGGCACCCATCTTATGCATATTACATGTGTGTATACTCTCAAATAAAAATACAAGTGATTAAAGCAATAAGAATTGTAATGTGTAAACACCGAGAAAATTTAAGGAAAAAATTGTATCAACATAATTTTCGAAAATTAGACACTAATCTTAAAAATATTTTTCTTCAAGTTTTGCAAATAAAGCGAATACTTTTTCGATTGTTTGGCCAATTGGGTAAATACAACTCCTATGACACTTCAACTTTATCATTCTTCCTTTCCATGTTCAACATTTGCTTGTAGCTCATCCTTCTTGTTGTGTATTATACACGAGTATGTAGGTACTTGGCTGGGATGTTTTTGTTATGGCTCAACACAGTAATGCCAATTCATATTGTGTCAGTATTTATCTTTAGCAGTAAGTGCAAATGTTTCAGTATATTTTTTCCCTTTAACTATAAATCTTTAAATAAATTTCATTACCCACATTGTTGTCAATTTATTTATTATTAATTTTTCCTCGATTTTTTTCGCTTAATTTCATTTTTATAACAATATTATTTTCTGTAAAGATTGTTATAAAGTTAAAGGTCTCGGTAATGTTTTTTGTGTAGTTGTAGCAACTTTTATAAGTTTTAATTGTGGTAAAAGGTCTTTTGTTATAATGCTGCATTGTGAGTATAAATTTTTGTATTATTATTTTTGTTCGTTCTTCAGTTTGCAATTCATTTGAGTTGCAACACGATGTTGGTGTTTTTTTTCTTATTATTGATAAAAAAAATAAAATTCAGGATTTATATCTATAAGGATGGAAATTCCATTGCATACAAGAAAAAAAGACTATTGAACAAAAGTTAATAAGTTTTAAAGATATTCCAAAATTTAGAAGTTTCCTAGTAAAACTAAAGATTGAGAGAGTTTCGTATTAACATTGTATTTCTAAAGGTACGGTCACATTTGGCAAATATTTGCCGAAAAAGCTGTAACCACTAAATAACATATATTTGAACTCGTTTATTTATTTAAAAAAAAAAAACAGTTCTTATTTAGGACAAATCACAACAAATATTTAGTTTTAATTTATTTGATGCTGTTTGATCTTGCAAAACTCTTGTAAGAGTAAACAACGTCAAACAAATTTGTGCTAAAACAAGTGGCTATGCTTCTTTATTGAGTAAATATTTGCCATATGTGACCGTACCTTAATAAAGTTTGTCTTGATTTACATGATTCAATATAACAGAGAAAGTACTATTCAGATACTTATTTCCAGCGGTACTATTTTGCCTTAACTATACTACATTTATGTCTTATTCCCAAACATGATAATAAGATTTTACAACAAGGGCTGGTCGATGGTGATAGTCTCTATGATATTGTAATTGCATATTCTGGAATACGAGGGTTTGCTTTCATGTACTTTCGCGTGAATTTAGTCCTTCAATGTACGAGTGGTTGCGACTTACAGGATTTATAGCATCTGCCGGTTTAAAATTACATGACGTCCATATTAAACAAATTTAGGCAGAAAGAACTCCGTTATCATAAAGCGATAATATTTTAGAATAATTATCAGATGCAATGATGCATTCAGCGCAAAGTATAGTGAAACATTGTGTATTCAATTGTGTTTCAACAATCACATCTAGGTTCTCTGTACCTCAAGTGCGACAATTTTGGCGATTGCCAAGGCTAGTTCTTCATTTCTCAAGTTACGGTCACACATGGCAAATATTTAACGTGACCACTAAATAAAATGTATTTTAATTCTTGTGTTTATTTGGGAAACTTCTTTTACTGAGGACAAACGACCACAGACATTTAGTTTAATTCTATTCGATGCTGTTTGCCTTAATAAAACACTTGTAAGATTAAACATCGTCGAACTAATTTGTGCTTAAAAATAGTGGTTACGCTTTTTTGAGTAAACAGAGCAGTTAAAAAAAACTCTTATTATTTTTGAAATATTGTTCAACAATTAAAACGTGTAGTGCTCAAGTAGTAGCACAGTAGTAGCTAATCTTAATTTGACAGTTGTCAAATTGTGTTTTTTTGGTTGGCAGCATTTTACTACCGATCTAGCGTGAATTGTCGGATTACATTTACATATTCACATAAAAACTTTTTCAGCAACTATTTGCTATTCACCCATATCGTGAATAAAAACTTCACATGAAATTTGTTCCCTTTTCACATTTTTCCTATTAAAATTCAATGTTAAAAAAATAAAAGGGAACAAATTTCATGTGGAATTTTTATTCACGATAGGTATGATTGTGATTTCCTTCAATATATTTAATATCACTTTAAACTCTTGCAATAATTACACTTCTTAACAATTGTGTTCAACTGTTACTTAGTTGTTGTTAATTTTCCTTGACTTACTCCAGCCAACTCTAGCACACTCATAGTTGTCTATTTGGCTGTATGTCTGTTTGTCTGTCTGCCTAGTATATTCTTAAGGGAATTAATAATGTTAATTTTATTATTGCGTTGCGTCGTATTTTCTTCTCAGAATGCAGGAATATGTTTTTGTTTTTTTTTTGTTGCTAAAGTATTGATATTTATGACGGAACAGAAGGCGTTACACTTTAAGAATTCTGGCTATTGTTTGCTTGTTAAAACCTTAAAGTCATTGCCATCATTATGATTTCCTGTTTTCCAACATAACTATAACAATGTCCTTTTATTCCGGAGTTCGATACTGCGTAAACGAGTTGTTGTAGGTATGTCTTGTATAAGAGAGTGGGTGTTGTAGTAGGAGTAAAGGTGTAGGTTTTGTTATAGTTTCCTTGTTAAACAAGAACAGCAATAATCATTAATTTTATATTGCCTGGTCGGAATTTGTTTTAACTTTTATTATTATTATTATTATTATTTGTAATTGATATTGACTTTCGTTATTGTTGTTATTATAACTTCTGCTATATCTACCTTTACCCTTTAAAATGTTTGGTTACTATTTGTTTTATTGATTGTTTTTAGGTTGTTTGGTTGTTGTTGGTAAAAATTTAGTCGTACACAGTTTTCATTTAATTATTTATTTATGCCTTTGTTTATGAATTATTCATCCATTCATTGTATTGTAAATATAATCAACAATTAGCATTTTATCCACAGTTTTGTCATTTATTTAATTGCCTTTGACCATTAACAATATTATTAATATGTATTTGTATAATCATTCAGTTGACAGTAAATTATAGTTTTCCGTTAACCTTCTATTGCCAAGTGTTTATTGTGACAAGGAATTGTTGGAAATATACAAGACAAAAAAATAATTGTGGGTACAATCTTTACATTTACAAAATTTAATGAATTACAATTAAAGCCAGTAAATAAAATCTAAACCCCCAGTAGTGTGTGAGCTATCATCTATTGTGCCGTAATTTCTATGTATTTCAGGCTTACTTTGGTTAAATTTCATTTCAACAACGATATTTACCAGAATTTCATTCCAGTTTCGGAAGTGTATCTTAACCCTCCGATGAGTGAAATTACTCCTACTTCGGCCACTACAACAAGCCCACCCACCCCCCCAAAGCTACTCTGTGTTCCAAGAGTATTTTGTGGCGCATGATCCAGCCGATCGGATCATTACTTTAGGAGTTATTGAGGTTTTAGTGAGAATAGTACGCGGACGTGAGAATAGGTCCGTATGGACCTTGTACTGAATTTCACTAATAAATGCATGTTTTTGGGCATCATTATAATTTTTTCATTGTTTCAACACATAATTTACTTGTTCTGAACACAAAGACCTAAACTCAAAGACATTAGGGATGGTGATAAAAACAAAAAATAGCACACTTTTACATCGCTGCAACCCTTGCGCACAGGGCGGGGGACAAGAAGTACACGCTCAACAACAATAATTTTTAAACTTTTTTAAAATAGTCTTAAGAAAATTCAAACAAAAAAAAAATTAAAAAAATTATTTTTGTATGTAGAATTTAGTTATAAACAATAAAAACAAAAAAAAAATCAAAAAAAAAATTTATATGAAAAAACATGATTTACAAAAAAGGTCCCTTTTCACACGGCCGTGAGGTTCAGCACTGTCACTCATCGGAGGACAATTATGAATTAACCTTCACAAAATCCAATAGTATAGTTTTTGCAGACATATAACTGATATGTGTAAAATTTCTGTTTGATATAGATATTTATAAGATATTTGTGTGGGGCTATGAGAAATCGTGGACAGATTCCTATAATTATCAACGGCATTTGACTTTCTCTACTAAAAACAACTTAGACTGCAATATTCGGCTGTGCCGAATCTTTAATAATTCTACGTATTTAAGGCTTATTTTGGTTGAATTTCATCTCAATAACGTTATTTACAAGAGTTGTATGGTTGGTTGCTGTACACGGAAGTGGACTTAATGCGGGAGCTATTGCCAATTATTGATTGACAGCTACAAAATCCAGTAGCATAATTGCCGCATAACGGATATTAGTGTGATATTTGGATTAAAATTACTGCTTCGATATCGATATTTATTAGACATTTTTGTTGGTTTATTTGTTTTTCGGAAATGGTTCTTATATGGCAGTTTTGATAAATTATGGGCCGATCTTCTTGGGAATACGGTTAAAAATGGACCGAAATTCACAAAATATTTTGGGATGATTTTTGTATATATATAAATGATCTGTGTAAAGTTTTGATTCGGTACCGATATTTATACGATATATATAAAATGGCTTTTTCGGATGTGGTCCTTGTGTGAGAGCTATGACCAATTATGGGCCGACCACCATAAAATTTAGTTGTACAACAATTTATTTACCTATAAAGATTATTATAACAGTATTTATATCGGTTTTATACGTATTTAAGTGAATTTTGGAAGTGGACTTTATATGGGGGCTATGGTCAAACATGGACCGAACTAAAAAAAAATCGTTTTAGAATTAATTTTTGCATGAAACTTATTCCTGCTGAATTTTGTATTGTAAATCCATTTTTATAGGCAATATTTCGGGAAGATTTTTGTATTCGGGCTATGATAAATCATGGACCTATTGTTACTATTTTCCTCACACTTTTTTCTTTTATCATAAAAACAACGTATACAGAATTTCATGGCAATATCTGCAATATATTTAAAAAAATTGCAATAAATTGAAGAAAAAATATCCAATTTTTATGGAGGTTGCCTCACATTTTGGTCGATAAATGTGATTTTACTATGTCGATGTAGCTGATTTTCAATGTCAAAGTTACCTGCAAAATAAGAGATATTTTTCTGTAAATTTCGTTTGTTTTTCTTCCAAATGTTCGATTGGGAATTTTTATTTTGATTAAATTTTGTATCACAGTTCCAGCAAATATAGATTGTGAAAGAGACATGTTTCTGTGATGCATATCATTTCAATAACCATCGCTATTTGAATTTGGGATCATTTGCAATTATAATATGATTAATTCTTAACCTTTTTAATAAACATGATCATATTGTGATTGTAACTAGCATATGATGGAGTAATTGTAATCATATCATGATTATGCAAATAATTATATTTGTTCATAGAAATCATAATTTATTTAGTTGTATTTGTACAAACACAAATCAATAACCATCATATATCAATAATGATTTAATTCAGTAAACGAAACAATTCTGATTAAATACAACGTAGAGGATTTACCGCAATCATAACGTAATCATGTATTTTCTCTGCATGTAATAAATACAAAAGATTTTCAATTGCTTACACTTTATAACAAGGAGTGCCGCCCACACTACTCTTAGTTTTACAAATCTCCATGGTCTTGAGTCTCAATTCCCATGCCAGAACACACCAATTCCCGAATAACTTATTAATTCAACTATTCTTGTTGCTGTTGTCGTTATAATCCACTTAAAACTCTTATGAATATTAATACCCACCAACCATGTCGATACTTAGGCCAATTGGTTTTGGCGCTAATGCATAGTTAATCTTTTAAATTGAAAAGAAATACTCAATAAGATACAAATGTAATCCAGTTTAAAAGCATATTTCAAGTGAGAGCAGCAACAAAGATGTTGCTTTAATTTTTTCCTCATCTCTTCGCAAACATCCCTCAACTCAACGCCACATCAACCAACACCCACCCCACTCTGGTCTTTTGTTCGTGCAACAATAAAGATTAATTAAAAATTCATAAATGTACTGAAAAGTTATCAATATTGCTGCGAACAGAAAATCTTTACAAATTAACATTAGTTGAGTTGGGCTGAACAGAACGGGGCTGGCGGAGGACAGTATAGAACTAGGAGGGAAATAATTAAAATTCATAAATTGAAACAATCATTTTCTAAATATTTATTATCATATCATACTAATGTGGAGAAAGGCATTGCAGTAAAGTATGTAAATGTTTTTTCCCCTTTTACAGATATTTTAAATTGTTTAAAGTAACTTTTTGTTATATTTTACTAACTAGCAGTAATTCCTTCAAAAAAGTCTTGATGTTTTAGCTTGTTTTTTGTTTATTTTAGGGAGTAACTATGACAAATTTTGTTTTCCATGATTGATGTTATTCTGCAGACAAATGACAAATTGACTTTAGTTTTGTAGAAAGTAAATTAAGAAAAAAGAAAAAGGAATTGAAAATTTTGTATTTTTTATGCTTAGTTGCTACCATTAGGGATCATTTTCCTAAAGTTGACAAAATACTGCTGATGACAAAGTAGAAGCTACAGAAAAAAATTCAATTGACAAATGGTTTTTTATCAACAACATTTGATGATGATGACACATTTGTTTGGTATTTATTATTAATCGAGTGTAAATTTTCAATTTGTTAATGCTAGTAGAACAAAAAAATACGAAAATATGAAAAAAGATGAATCAGATAAAAGGAATTAAATATTAATTTCCTGATTACTTGATTACAAAATTGCAAATTTTTTGAATTTTACCCTTATGTAAAGAAAATTAAGTAATGAGTTCACAATCTAATTAAGCATAGATTTTTTTGGTTGCAACACCTATAAAAATGGATAAAAATAAATTCCCATTGACAGAGCCAAATTTTGGAACTAGACAATTTGCTCACTAGGAATAAATCAATCGATTCGAAAAAATTATGTTATTACAACATTTCGTTACGAACATCAAGCGATCAGATTTCGTTTGATTTTGAAAGTTACACTCAAAAAAATAATGAACTAGAAGTTAGGAAATTTTACTTATTTTAAGGACGTAATGGTTGTCGTATGGCGCCAAAGACATTTTTTATTACAAGTCAGTAAAAAATTTCCTTAATATTGGGAAAAAAAATTTACTTAATATTAGTCCGAAATTCCTACTTTTATACAAAATTTTCCTAAATTATAGTAAATTTTAACTAGAATAGTGGAAAAAATTATTTTTACACTAGTCCATAAATTATCTGAAACATTCCTTCATTTTAGTTAATATTTACAAGAATATAGTTCAGATAAATTTGAGAGAACAATAAAAATTAGGAAATTTTTCCTCTATTTTAGTTAAAAAGATAAATCTTTTTTATTTAAAATTATGACAGCATGTAATAGTTCTGAGTAAAAATTTACTTCGATTTAATAAATATGTTACCAAAAACTTATAAAAAAGTTATGAATTTAGGTTAATTTTTTCCCAAAATTGGATACAATATATGTAAAAAAAGAGTACATTTAAGCCTTAAAACAAGGAAAAAAATCTGCAAATAAGAACTGAAATTGAGTAAGCGCATCCACCCCAGTAGAAAAAAATTGACTAAAATTAACGGAAAAAAATACTAAAACAGAGTAAATTACTCCCAGAAAATAGGAAGAAATGTACTGTTACTTATTAAATACATTTACTCTAATAAAATAAAAAATATGTTACTATCTAGTACATTTATTCATTATTTTAAGGAATAAATGTACCAAGTAGTAACCTATTTTTTCTAGCTTACTAGAATAAAAGTACTAAATACAATTACATTTTTCCCAATTTAGGAGTAGTATATTTACTTAATTGTAATATTATTTTCCTAGATATTAAATATTGCTTTATCTAGAAATAAACGTATACGAATAGGTTCTTTAAAAGGTTTATTTATTATTAAAATATTTTACAATGTAGGAATAACAAAAAAGTACTTAAAATTTAGGTTAATATTTGATTTAATTATAGTTTTGAAGATATATTTTTAAATTATAATATAATATTTTTACAGGATTTAAATTTAATTTTTTTTATATAAAAAGTATTTTTAATTTTTGTTTGAAATTTAGATTAATATTTGATTTAATTATAGTTTTGAAGATATATTTTTAAATTATAATATAATATTTGTACAGGATTTAAATTAAATTTTATTATTTCTTTATAATTACCAAGTATTTAATAGGTCTTAAATAGCAGTTACAGTTTAATTCATGAATATGAATTGGAGGTGACTTTATGGATGTTGCTGGTAGTATTTCATATTCTAATAACTCAGGGCTAACAGAATATGATGAAAATATTTTCACATATGATAAAATTTTAATAATTTGAAAAAATAGAAATATATAAATTAATTAACTTCATAAATTTCTGGAATTTTAGATGCAGTAAATTACAGATCTAATTTTATATTATATGTATACTTAAGGATTCTGTTTAAACAAGGAAAACAATTTAAAAAAATGTACTTCAGAATTAACTGCTACGTGATAAATTGTGAGAAAATTCAGAGCCTTTTCATAGTTAAATTATGGTTCTTTTCAGAAGAACTACGTGGAAGGGACACTCTTTGTGACACACTGCTTCTTTGGCTATGGAACACTGAAGGTCCTTAGTCTTCCTAATTATACTATTCCAAGGCAATCGTTACAAAAATACAAATAGCGCATCATATATTTCGAGTTACAAATAATTAAATATTCATTGGAAAATATGAAATTTCAATACAGATGCACTTTTTGAATTTAAGGAAACAAACAATAATTACGTAAAAGCTCAAATTTAAAAATTGAAAACCTTGTTTTAAAGAAAATTATTTAAGTATATATATTTGTAACACACATATCAGTTCTATATTTTCAAAGTTTTCCGAGTTATTTTCAAGAATATGCAAACTAAGACCTTATTGATGTCATAATAAGTTAAAATCGATTTCCCGGATATAGACGATTTTAATACTGCTTCAATACTAAACTCTTTCGGATAAATTTTGTAAATATATTAAAAAAAGACCGAAAAATAAACTTACTTCTTCATGTTCTAATTATGAGTTTATTGATGATTGTTTTGAATCATTAAAGGACGACGACATCTCATTTTGCCATGTTTTAAGGTGATGCTCGAATAATATTATTCTTACACCGAATAATGGTTTGGGAACTATAACATCTAAACGGCTTGGTGTCATATATTTTAATGCATTTGTATCAATGTTATGGTCTAAAAAAACAAAATGTAATTATTAGCCATGGTTTCAAAAATATGATAAAAACAACAAAAAATACCTTTAAAAATTTCCAAAAATTTATCTCCCTTGAGTAGCGTTAATACATATTTTAAAGTGCCTTCGGATTCCATTATCATAGCATTTCAATTCATCAGACGACGTTGGGGCATTTAAACACTAACAAATGAAGCAACAACAAATAATCAAAAATAATGTGCATGCACAAATATGCTTATAAATACAAAAACAATGTTACGAAACTTTTGTCAAATAAAATTCTTAACAAAGGCAATTATATAGTACTTTTCACTTTTTAATATTGTAAATTGACACTTGTATAACTTAAACACGGCAATGTATGTATGTATGTACATAATACATATTTTATAGTTGCAATAAATACTTACCACTTTCCTTTTTATATTTTTGTTAATAATTGTATTTAAAATTTAATTGTTATATTTTTAATTTTTCACTTCTATTTTAAGTGTTAATACACAGTTTATATTTTTATATTTCAATCGACTGTTTTCAACTACAACTCGTTCAGAATAAAACTAAAATCAAAAGAAAACTGGTATGTGTGTTTTTTGTATAACTAAAACAGTTACTTTCAACATTCCAATGTTACGCAAGTGCTGCTTAATTTTGCAATTTACCTAATCGTATTTAGTTTAGGTATTCGGTTTATTTATTTAGTTTGTTCTCACATAAATATATATATATATATATGGTTAAGATTTGCTAATAAAAATGCAATTTTAAACAATTTCTTCTGGTTCAAATTGTAACAATATTATGCATTTATATAATGTATAAAAAGAGCGTTGTTTTTACATTGATTAACCAAATAATATGATACGATTATTTAAGTACCTATGTAAATAGTAAGATTTATCAGCACTATTTACAGATCTCTTTCTCTCGCTCTCTTCTTCATTTAAATAACCCTTATATGTATTTGGTACATTAATAGTAGTGTCAACTCTTTTAAATATATTATGTAGAATTTTAATAATGAAGATTTGATAATTAAATAATTAAAGACATTTTTTATAAAACTTCGAATATTAGCAATTAAATCAATGAAAATGTGTAAATTGTTGGTACCTTATTAATATATTATAGTTTAGTACTTAATTAATATATTATTAAAACTTAAAAAAAAACAGGTTCATCATTTTTAGAGGTAAAAACCAGTACTATAGCATTACTTATTACCTTAATTTCAATTTTGGTATTGTCATATCTGATATAAAATGTTCTACGTTTAAGTTCAAAATATATCAAAATTAAGTAAATTATTTTCTAAAATTTAGTAAATATTTACTTATAAAAAAGTTTTCAAAAACTATTTTTATTTTCAAGAAAACGACTTTATGTTCAATATTTTTGTAAGAAATTTTTACTTCAAATTAGTAAAATTTTTCATTATTTTATAAATTATCTACATTATTTGTTTAGAAATTTAACTTACCTGTTTCAAGAAAATATATCCTAAATACAAGTAAATTTTTACTATATTTTTTCTACATTTTAAGTAATATTTAGTTAATTGTGTTCTAAAATCAAGCACAGTTGTACCAGTTACGATTTTCAATTATACAATTGTTTAAAATTTATCTGTACTTTTTTTAAGGAAGATAGTCCTAAATATCAGTTTGTTACTTTTTAAGAAGTAAGACATCTTTTATTCAATGGTAGGAAATAATATATTGCTTTGCTTCTTAATTTATCTGAACTAGATTCTTGAAAGCATTTCTTAATAATTAGTAAGCAATGAACTCGATGTAGAAGTTTAATAAATATGTATTAAAATGCAATATAAAATTCTCAGTATTTAGGAAAATTTTAACTAATGTCAAAGAAAACCATTAACAAGTTTTAAGTATATTATAAATTATGAACTATTTTGGAGTAAACCATTTACTGAACTCAGTTTTTTGAACTAAAAGCAAAATTACTTAATTTTATGATGTAATTCCCTTAAGTCTAGGAAAAAATTATTAATTTCTAGTAAAAATTATTTTGCTGTTAATAATATTTTCCTACAATCAAGTAATTTATCTATAGAAAATAATAAACTAATTTCAAGTTTATGAACTATTTGCTTTTTTACTCAGATTTAGTCATTTTTATAACATTTTAATAAAATTTCCTTAATTTTAGTTAAATTTTACTCAAATTTAGGGAATTTTTTAAACTATTTTTAAGGAATTTTTTTTCATTAAATTTAGTACATGTCTTTTTTTTGAGTGTAGGTAGTTCAAATCTTGGTTGAGAAGTTGCCTATATAGTTTAATGTAGATATTATTTGGGTTCCTTGCAGGCAACTGTACCTTAATCTCTGTAAATAAAGGTAAAATTTCATTAATAACCTTTCTCTGATATGCTGGTATTTGTGTCCGATTCAGCAGCAGAGATGGCAACCAGGACGTGAATATAATCAGTGCGACGGGAGTGAGATCAAGGGGAAGATCGTAGAACACTTCCTATGACACCATCCATGGTTGGCTTTTTCGATATCGGCATATTCAGAGCAAGGATTGGTTCTATGATAGAAACTATGCTTTGGAATTGTATTGTGGTTTTTTTAACCCCAAGGGGTAATATGTCACGGTGCATGTCCATCACCTTGACGCGGTTGCATTCCTTGGGATAGTTGGGGACAACGGTGCCATGAACGTGCACGGACTCGAAACTGATTAGAAAGTGATTGTTTCACCCCATTTAAACTTGCAACTGACTAAAATCTTATTTAGAACTACGGGGTGAGTTAGAAGCTCGGGGATTCGTTCTCTAACTGATAATTGTTTGAGGTCCCTTCAGGGTACAGGTAGTGGCTGTGGTTGATGCCCAAAGCGGGAAAAATGGCAGTTGATTAAAAGACTGATGTCTATTAATCGGGCCACCAATTTGTCTCTAGGTGCTGTTGCTGCAACAACAGAGCCATTGAAAGTAGTGGTGACACTTATCTTTGTGTTCAGGAAATATACGGGAGTTGTGGTTTTAGTGGCATATGTGTTCTGATGGTCCTCCATGGACAGGGTTACATAACGTTCTATGAAAACCGCAGTAATCTCTCGTCCTTGGCAATAGTGGTTGCTCAGTGCAATGGCGCGATTGCTGCTTTTCTGGTAATAGTCTTGGATCATGCTAATTGACTTAGCTATGAACGTCAGGGATAAGATAGCCCTAGCTCCTAAGCAAGCTGCTCGTTACATTGCAGTCATGTACGCGAAATTTTATGTTTCTGGCAAGTTCACACAAGTATGCTCTTTGCAAGACATAAATTAGTGTGTTCTTTCAGGACGTACAAAGACAGTGGGGAACCGAGGTCACTAGCTTTCAAGAGGCAGGTGGTCAAGATAATTTTGAACACATCTGTGGTGTCATAGTGGTTCAATTGATCTTATTGTGTTGAGTTCAATCTTTAAAATATCGTGAACTTGATTTTTTTTACACATTTCATCAAAACTTTAAATTTATCAATACGAGTATGTGTTATAAAATCAAAATGATCATAAATGTTTAACAAAGTGTTAAAATTTTCACACCACATTTTTTAATTTGCTGCTTTTTGTTTTTGTTACATAAATACATTTGTTGGTTGCCCTTATTACTATGGAAAATAATGGCAAAAATATGTTCATTTATATTTAGTATAAAACCAAAAATTCTATACTCTCGAGAAACACTTGCAGCATATGTATGAAAAGGGGTTTTCAGCGAGAACATTGTTTTTCAAAATGAAATAAAATAAAACAAAGAAATGGAATAAAGCTTAGTAGACAATAAAATTGTGGTTTTAAATTTAATTACGAACTTCAGATTATTCTAATATGCTTATGTTGGAAAACAAAGTTCTTATTGAAGAACTCTTTATATGTGTGTATATGCCTGTACCTAGCACACACACCATTGGTTGACAATAAAATTGTGGTTTTAAATTTAATTACAAGGTTCAATGCAAGCAATAATACCATTTCAATGTGAATAATTTTCTATTCTATAGTTTAAAATTCCATACAAACACATTCTTTTATACACACTATCAAACCGATAGAATGCCATGATCAATGCAAGGGCAGTAGTGAATGACTAAAGTCAAGTCAAAACCAAAACCATCAACACCTTTTCCTGCATTCATTCCTACATACATACATACATTGCTATGTATATACATACAAATGCAATCATGTTAAAAATACATATGGAAATGTATTCAGATATTTGTTGAAAGTGTGTAATTGCATGTGTATTTGTAATGGTTTACAATTACACATTTTCATTTTAAACATCAACATGATTATCCAACAAAATGTTCATTCATCACCAATACTTGATTATCTTTGAATGTAAGAGCGAGGGTCGGTAAAAAAAAACCCCAGCATTTAAATCTTTTTGAAAAGCCCTTTACTATATAAACTGGAAAAACTTGAACTTTCGCCTGTATCTCTTAAATGAACGTCAACATATCTTAAAAACAGACATCAGAGTGTATTTGTCAACCTCTATAAGTCAAAAACTATTCTAATTATATCCGGAGTTCCTCCGGCTATTTGCATCTAGCTAGTATTAATCCAAATATTTATTGATGATCTTCGGTCGTGCATTAAAACATGAACGATGACGTCAGGATTGTCCTCAGCTTCAAACATAGCAAACAATACTAACCAATATTAATATAATAGATTTTAAACGCTTAGCATATATTAAGCTGCCAACTCTTAAAAGAAAGAAAAAATAAATTATTCAGGCGTATTCGGAACTAATTCAGATTCCGAATAAGCCCAATAAGAAATTACATTCTGCAATATTTCCACTCTAGTTTTGTTAACACTTACGAACTATTCTAGTCTGTAATTGCAACTTCATTGTCGAAGTGAATAAGAAAATAAAATACATTCATTAAAAACAAGCCAAAATTAAGACAACTAGAAGACAAGGTTTATCAAGACCTGTGTAAATAGAGTGAGAAACTTAAAAATGTTTTTTTTTGTTTAATGATTTTTTGAAAATGTTTAACTTTTATTTTGAAACAAAGTTAGCTATGACCTTTTCTTATCTTTCTGGCAACATATGGACCACTCGCCCAAAGCAGAGCTTATCTTCTGAAGCCAAGAATGAATCAAACCGATGAAGGTTTTGAAGTGAAAAGTATCCCATATAAAGCATTCTGCATCGATCGAATTAAATAGCAGTCGGTTGAGGCAAAACTTCCCAATTTTTTTTTTGAAAATGCTATAAAAAAAACTATTGAATATTTCCTCAATTTTATTTTTTTATTTGAAAGTACAATCCTTCCGGTTAATAATGGAAAATAATTTCATTCAAATGGCTGCCTAGGCTGGTCATGCAGTAGCCTACACGATCGGTCCAATTTTTTAGCACATTATCGATTGTGTGCAGCTGTATTTCACCAATGGCTTCACGAATATTGTCCTTTAAAGCGTCAATTGTCTCTGGCTTGTCGGCGTAACACTTATCTTTGACGGCACCCCACAAATAATAGTCCAACGGTGTCAAATCGCAGCTTCGAGATGGCCAAACGACTCTCTATTGCGATGCGAAAGCAAATTCGATGCGTAAGTGTATCAATTTGTACGCTTATCGCATCGCAATAGAGAGTAACCCCCCAGCTCTGCGGCTGATAATGTGATCTTCAAAAACAGGGTGCAAAACATCGAGTGTAGCTTCGGCTGTGTGGCACGTAGCGCAGACCTGTTTAAACCAAATATTGCCAATAGCCTCCTCTTCAATTTTTGTGAACAAAAATTCGTTCAACATGGCCCGATAACGATCGCCATTGACTGTAACGGCCACTTCTTGCGCATTTTCGAAGAAAAATGGCCCAATTATGCCTCTGGACCAAAATCCGCACCAAACAGTGACTCGTTTTGGGTGCATCGGCTTTTCAATGTATGAATGCGGGTTTTCTGTGCCCCAAACGCCACAATTTTGCTTGTTGACATACCCGCCAAGATCAAAATAAGCTTCATCTGAATTTTCGCACACATTCTGTAACATTACCATGATTTTCAAAGTAATGTCGCAATATTTCCCAACGTTGTTCAAGCGTATACATAACCATATTCGTTCAGCGGAAGTATAAAACTAATTATCTGTCAAATCAGACATGAGCTAAGTGTTACCATTCACGAAATAAGCACTAGTTGAAAAAAAGACGTTAGATGGCGGACACGCTAAATAGTTCTTAACAGATATTGCAGCATGTGGCAAGCGTTGCAATAACTAATGTAGAATAGTTAATTTTTACTTATAAAAATACAATCATATTTTGTAATTGTATTCATTATATTATTAAGTAAAGAGTTATTTATTAAGAGCTTTCGGATTTGATTTGAAAAAAAAACACACACAATTTAGAGAAATGTATGAAATCTTTATTTCAGTCGATAGAACGATTTATATAATTCAATGTTTAAAGATGATTTCATGTAAATTTTGACCGCAGACACGCCTCAAATGCTTCATACACTGGGTCCAATTCTGGCAAACTCTATCCAATATATCGGCCAAATGAATATCGAATTAATTCTTCAATATTAGCGTCCAGTGCCCAACTATTGTGGGTTTGTCCCTGCAGGTATGAGGCTTAACATACAGGCATGTGATGGAAATCGAATCAGTTTTGGAAATACATTTTAATGCATTTATAATCTAATTTTTAAAATTTTTGTTTTAAGATTCTCTTTAGTAGCCCAATATCTTTATATTTTATGTGATTAAAATTTTTCAATACAGAAATATTACGAAAAAATTGACTTCAAAAACTCATTCGTTTTCGTTTTCGATTTCCATTACATGCCTTATAGATCCACAAAAAAATAGTCTAACGTTAGAACAGCGGCCAATTGACCGGCCTTAAAAGTGATATATTTAATTTGTTCACACAACTTGCCCCTCAATTGGGTCATTCTTTCACGTGTTGTGTGGCATGTGACACCGTCTTGTTGAAGCCACAAATCAGGCAAGTCCTGTTCTTTTATTTTAGGCAAGGTAGCTCTGGCATTTATAGCAACGTTCTTGCCATCGTCGTCTATAAAAAAATTACCGTTCAATGATGCCACCGGCCCATAACTCACACCAAACAGTGCATTTTTGGGGATGCATTGGCAGTTATTGCAATTCTACTGCCTGGTCTTTTCATCAAATACGACAAGTTTGCTTATTTACGTATCCATTCAGCCAGAAACTAGCTTCGTCGCCGAACACAATTTTCACTTTCTTAATCGAGAATTAATGAATGAGAATAAAATTCAATAAGCTGCAAACGTTGTTCGTTTGTAAGTCGATTCATGGTTAAATTATAGACCAAACTGAACATGTTTAACAATAACATATTACAGGTCAAACAGCTGCCAAAAAGAAAGTTTCTAAAAAATCATCCTTTATAAAGTTTTATTTGAAATGGTGCAAGAAGTTTGCTACAAACCTCTTAGTCGTTTGTAATCAAAAAGCATTGCGTAATAATATTTTAAGAGATTGGCAACAGTTCGAAAAGTTTTATTAATATAATTTAGTCTTACTAGATGACCCTCGCTTATGTGAGCATAGAATGTGTAAAGCGTGTTAAATGTATTGGCAGTTGTTATAGCATTTGTAAAATAATTTTACATGCGGTAGAGTCAAACAACATTTTGCTTCAAAATACCTAAATAGGAGTTATATACGCACAATTTTTGGAAAATTAAACTAAATTGAAAATAGAACACAAATCTTCCAAAAAAAAACTTTGGAGGGTTATTTAAGTGCAATTATATGAATAAAGTCAAGAGCACTAAATGCTCTGCTAAAACAGCATCGTAAAGTATTGCTGCCTATTGTTGCACACAAATCAGGTGCATACTACTGTATGTTTTTCAAATTTTGCTATTCAAATGCAGCAGACATTTTGAAAAGACTCAAAATACTTTATACATAAGAAATCTAATTGAATTATTTTAACTATTTATATTTTAAACATTGTTCATATAAAATCCATTCACATAAAAATCTTAATATTTATAAAACTAAAAAACGTCATCTTACTTTAGAACCACAAATTATTACGCATTAATTAATATTTAAGAAAACCTAAAGGAGGAATCTTAAATTCATAACATCGACAAGAGTTGTCCACACGAGAAAAATTTATGTGAGGACAAGAAGATTTATGTGTTTCGAAGTTGCATCGCTGCTTAATTAGTACTATTTTTCACTGTGCGTTGTTAGATTTTCAAGGTTGCATTGTTTTGGGTTAGAGTCTTTAATTTTTTTTTAATTTTGCAAAATTTGCAACATCATTATATGCTAAAACGATGGCCCGTACAAGAAGTACTTTGATGATTAATATGAAGTCATTGCCATCTATTTGGATTGAAAATCAATACCATTAAGTAAAATGGTAATTCAAACAAAAGCTTATTTGATGACATAAAAATTAACGCATTATCCAACGATAATGCTAGTGGTAGCAATGCAGACAATTGCTACAAGGAAATTTATTTTACGTTGATAAAAAACTATTCAGCCAACATTAGACCAATTTTTTGCGAAAGAAATCCGACGACTTAGTATTTTCGTCACCTTCGATGGTTTGCTAAAGAAAATCTTAATTCACTTTGCGTCGTGTTTTTTTTTTTTTTTTTTTTGGAACGTAATCCCGATGCAAAGTGAGTTATTGGTGTACAGCCTTTTTGCAATCATTTATCCCGACAATAGCGGATTTTCAGGGAATTTTTTTTATTAATTTCTATTGTTCAGCACTTGCATAAATATCTTCGTACTGAATAATTTTTAATATTTTAAAAAAGACCTTAGAAAACTACTGCAGTGTGTCTGTATTTCATGTGGACAATGCTTTATGTGTAAATTTGTGAACATTCTTGTAAAAGTTTCCCAAACAATTCTCAAGTTTGTTGCTCAATTTTTTATCATTACATTTGCAAATGACTGCAGAAGTCTTTGGTCTACTTGTTATTCTGTTTAATTTTATACAATTTTGTTGGAATTTTAATTTCAAAAATTCTTTACTAAGGCATCAATTTAAGTCTGTTTTTCCAAAGAAATTTTCTTAACAACATATTTGCGGAAAACATTTCAATGTTCATTGTGGTTTAAACAAGAATTTCTGTTGATTGAAAAGTATTTATTTTTTGCCATCATCTTGTTAAACAATTTTTTGAAATGACAAGACATTTTTTGTTGAATGATGAAAAGCATCGTAGATAGAAAACATCTCAACATTATTAATACATTACTTGATTTAAAGTTTTCAATAGTTTTAAATAAATTTCTTTAATACAATTAGTCAATTGTTTAAAGCAACTCTTTGGGTTTTTTTTTAATATTTTCTTGATCATTAATTATTTTAATTTTCTTTCCGTTTCTGCCTTTGTAGTGTGCCAGTGTAATGGTCATGCACGTCGCTGTCGTTTCAATTTGGAATTGTATAAATTGTCTGGACGTGTATCGGGTGGTGTCTGCTATAATTGTCAGCATGATACAACAGGAAGATACTGTCATTATTGTCGCGAAGGATTCTATAGAGACAATACAAAACCGCTCAATCATCGTAAAGTCTGCAAACGTAAGTACTGATTTTTAGATTTTGTTATTGAAATATCGGAAATAAACAAGACAAGTAAATGCACAATTGTGTCTGTTTGTCTAATCTAAAAGTATAAACCATTTTTTTTATGGAAAATTTCCTTGGGAAGAAGGACAATAACACTAATTATTTGAGCAGAAATTGTTCGATGTGCCAACTGAACTACGAACCCGATTGAAAATAAATGCATGTTAGAATTTATTATTATAAAAAAATTATAAAAAATTATAAAAAAAGAATTTAAACTGGTGCAAATCATAATATCTGCATAAGTCAGAATAAGTGTGCATTTCTCAAAAAAAAAAAAAAGAAACATCTAAACAAGACCATAAATGGTTAAAAAAATACTTTTGTAATGGATAATGAGATATGTACAAGGTGGGATATGAAAAACTTTGATTCTTCTTGTGGATTATTTTTATTTGGTCTTTTAATTTTTTTTACATCAAGTCGAGAATATGAAGTCGTGTAAATGGCCACCGCCACAGTTGATTGTCATTTGAGCCCTTTTTATGGCATTTTCCATCACTTTGGCGAAAACTTCCGGTGATAGGTCCTCACATTCTTGACGGATATTGTCTTTAAGAGCTGCAAGAGTCTGAGGCTTGTTGACATAAACCCGCGACTTCAAAAAGCCCCACAAAAACAAGTCTGGAACGGTCAAATCAGGCGATCTTGCTGGCCAGTGAAAATCGCCAAAACGGGAGATTAGGCGCCCGGGAAATGCATCCTTCAGCATATCGGTTGTGGCACGTGCAGTGTGTGCCGTTGCACCTTCCTGTTGGAACCACATGTTTACCAATCCCAATTCATCAAGTTGCGGCAAAAAGAACTCGTTGATCATTGCTCTGTAGCGCTCACCATTCACAGTAACCGTTTGGACGTCGCGGGTCTTTGAAGAAAAAAGGTCCGATGACTCCTCCAGCGAAAACAGCACACCATACAGTGACTTTAAGCGGGTGTAATGGCTCTTCGTGGGTTACACGCGGATTTTCAGTGCCCCAGAAGCGTAAATTTTGCTTATTTACGTACCCGCTAAGATGGAAATGGGCCTCATCACTCATGATTATTTTTGATGAAAAATCATCTTCCTCTTGGTGGTGATTAAGGATGGCTTGAGCGTATGTTAGATGCGATTGGCGGTCAGCAGCTAACAGCTGATGCACCGTCTGGACTTTGTACGGAAACATCTTCAAATCTTGTACCAAAATTCGCTGTAAAGACCGTCGACCGATACCCATTTGCGTGGCACGTCGTCTGGTGGATGTCGACGGCGCTTCCATGACATCCTCGGCTACAGCAGCAATATTCTCTGGAGAACAGTTACTCCGGGGTCTACCACGCCTGGCAGCATCTCGTATTGTGCCAGTCTCTTCGAGGCGAGCGGCTAAACGTCACAGTGTTTCACCAGTAGGCGTTGGACGGCCAGGAAATCTGCGACGAAATTCACGTTGTGCCAAAGTCACCGACCGATTATTGGTCAAATAAACAGTCAGCAATATTCCGCGTTCTGGAGCAGTGTAGCGTAACATTGTTTATTAACGTGTATTTCGCATGTGTTTACTACACAAATGTCAAAACAGAACTGACATTAGGGGCCAATCGCAAAATTTATAGCATTTTCTGATAGGAGGATTACTTTTGCGCCACCTTGTATATACCAGAAAACATATTAATGGTAAAATCAATTTTTAGAAACAATCATAAGTAAAATTTTGGTTGATATACAAGACAATATAACACGTTGTTGCCATAGGAGAGAAATAATCCAAACTTCTGAACTTCTTGAAATTGTTTATTAGAAGTACTCCATGAGTTATGTTATGATAGCTTGTATTTTTGGATTTACTTGTGACAAATTATATTCAAAACAAGTAAGAAAGTATAGTCGGTTAAGCCCGACCATATAATACCCTACACCCAGTATATGTGTAGTAACAGTATTTCAAAAATGGGAGCTATGACTATTATGAACCGATTATGAACCGATCTTCCAAATTTTTGCGCCTCGATTTTTAAAAGATTTATACATGTTATTAAAGTGATTTTCAAAGAAGCCCTTTTTGGGATTAACTATGGTTCAAGCGTTCTAAAATTAGGTGTTATGATATTCTTATATGTGAAACTTACATGCGTTGAAATTTATTTGGATAACAATGTTGTTAAGAGATTTATGGCCGTTAAAGTCAGTTTCGGGAGTCGGATTTATATGGAAGCGATGACTAATTATAGATCGATCATCACAAAACTGGATCAAATGACTTTTGTATATAAAAAATACCTCGTATTTTGGCATTAAAAATTATAGAACAAAATATTTGTTGAGCTAAAGAGTGAGAAAATATCTGTCAACATATACAGTTTACCCCTGTTAACACAATATATCCACTTAGCAAACAGTGGAAACGTATATTGGACCAACTCAAACTCAAGGAACGTAATGATTACTTAGAAAACGCAAAAAAGTTCACAATTTCATGATCTATATTCTATACTGGACTACAATGTTTCATCATTATATACTTCAAATTTTTCTCCACGTTCAGTCAGTTTAATAATAAGGGCTAGATAGAGGTGGCTTGCTAGATTTGAATGCAAAGTCTTTCAAAAATAACACTGTTGGTATTTGCACAATGTGCAATTTAGATGCTCCGGAAAATACTTTTCACTTTATTGGTGTTTGCCCATTGTACAAAAAATTTAGAATACAATATTTTGATAAAACCACTCTAAATTTGAATGAAGTTATATGTACACTAAATGGCTTAAACTTTTTCTCCCTGTATAAATATATAGAAGATTTATTTTAAATGAATTTGTTTTTTTAATTTTCCATGAAAATATTAACTTATAATTTATCTTGTTATTTTTATTAAAAATTATATAAAATCTATAATTTGTAAATAAAGTTTACTTTCCTAGAATTGTGCCAATCTGGCGTACAACAAAATGTTATGCCATATATAGATTTAGATATTAAACATATTGTAAATGAATTAAATATGTACATACAAAAATCTATTAATAAATAAATAATATAATATATAAAAAATATTTGTGTTGAATATTCCTTGGATATCAACATTTAAGTTATTTGTTTGAAGTCTGAAGTCCCACCAGATTCTGGGAAAATAATATAATCACGTGGTGGATAACTTTCAAACCTGTTTATATGGTATAAATTAGCTTTTTAATTTATTTTTTCAGATTTCAATAAATAGTTTTTCTGTACTGTATTTAAATACTAGTGGATACCCTGATTGTGGTACTACGCTAATAAAATGAAATAAGTGTGTTTGCAAAAAACGAAAATTTTGTTTATTTATTAACTTTTTTAGGATCCCAAATTTACAAATACTCAAGCTCGAGGTCATAAGTTTTAAATGTTTTTTATAATTTATTTATTTAAATATTTCCAATATTTCGATATTCTTTGAATATCTTCATCAGGGGTAGTCTAATGTTTCACAAATTATAACCAATATTCTCAAGAAAATTACGGAGAAATCACAGTACAATGTAAGGGATTCAGTGCAATTTAGGGATAAGATCAAAGACTTGACTTTACATGAAGATGAGAGATTATGTTCGTTTGATGTAGTGTCGTTATTTGCAAGTGTACCAGTCGATCTAGCATTAAGAATAATTGAAGAAAGGTGGAATGAAATCACAATTTTCACTGAGATGTCAAAGACACAATTTTTGTGCATACTGAAATTTTGCATAAAAGAGAATAGATATTTTAAATATAACGATAGAATATACTCTCAAAAGAAAGGTCTACCCATGGGATCACCAGCATCACCGATTGTTGCGGATATCGTGATGGAAAAATTATTGGACACTTGTATGGGAAACTTGACACAGAAACCAAGAATTTTGACGAAATACGTAGATGATTTATTTAGTATAGCAACAGAAGGCCAAATGGAAGAAATAATGAATAATTTGAACACGTTCCATCGAAATATGAAATTTACAATGGAAAAAGAAATTGACGGCAGACTTCCGTACCTGGATACCTTAGTAATACGGCAATACAATAAAATTAAGATAGATTGGTACCAGAAACCAACGTCATCTGGAAGGATAATTAATTTTTATTCGAGACATCCCAAGAGAATAATAATAAATACAGCCTCAAACATAATAAGGAGAGTTTTAAACATTAGCGACGAAGAATTTCATAATGACAACAAAAAGGAGATAAAAGACATGTTACATAACAATAATTTTCCGACAAAAATTGCAACAAAACTTATAGAAGATTTTGAAAAACAAAAGACACGTAAGGTTGAGAATAGGGAGTCACCCACCATATATAAATCGTTGACATATGTTCCAGAACTGTCAGAAAGAATTGAAAGATCTCGACTACATAACGCAGAAAAGTATAGAATGGCTTATAAAACAGGTTATAATCTTGGACAATTATTTAGCAATACTAAAGATAAAGTGGAAATATTGGAGAAAGCCAATGTCGTATACAAAATACCATGCAAAGGAAAAAATTATGAAAATTGCAATAAAGTTTACATAGGGACTACTAAAAATAAACTTAAGACTAGAATATCAGGCCATAAATCCGATCAGCGTTTTTTAAATATTTCGTCACAAAAAACTGCACTATCAACCCATTGTGCCAGTACTAATCACTAACCAAACTTTCATGATATACGAATATTACAACAAGAACAAAATTACAAACGACGCTATATGTTGGAGATGCTGAACATTATCAATACACCAACAACTATGAATTTTAAGAGCGATGTGGAGAGTGGCTGTGCAAAACAGTATAGATATGTAGTTAATAAGATCAAACAATACCCAAATTCAGTACAATCATGACGATGGTAGCGAAAACTACATAGCAAATAAGAATTTTTGTGTGATTTTTTATAAAATTTAGTAAGTTCTTGTTGATATTGTTATTACTGTTTTTTAACTGTTTTTTAAATTTTTGTGAGCTTTGTATTGTTATTGATATTTTTTACTTACTTTTTTGGTGTTTCTTATTTATAATTTGTAAAACATTAGACTACCCCTGATGAAGATATTCAAAGAATATCGAAATATTGGAAATATTTAAATAAATAAATTATAAAAAACATTTAAAACTTATGACCTCGAGCTTGAGTATTTATAAATTTGGGATCCTACAAAGAAAAGGTCGAATATTTCAAACTTTTATTAACTTTTTTATCTTAATGCTAGCGGATAAGCCATATTTTAAGTTTTTTCGGTAGGTGTGTAAACATAAAGATTTGTTGGCCTTTCAACTCAGAGCAAGCAACATATAATTGGCCGTGCAAAAAAAAAGGAATTTTCTAAGTTCAAACCAGCAACACTTAGCGATTGGCCTTGAGCCTTACTGATAGTTATGGCGAAAGAAAAACGCACTGGAAACTGTATCGCCTGAAATCGAATGGTAAATCGGTTGAAATCATTGAAATTCGTGGTATCAGCACTTCTTCTCCTTTGTGGCTTCGATTAAATTTGGAGATAGTTTTTTAACAGCAAGTCTTGTTCCGTTACACAATTTCGATGGATCTAAGTTGCGAAGGAGCATAACTGGTGAACCAATTTTTAAAGTTAAGATTCCAGAAGGTTTCAGGGAGTTAAGAATCTCTTGGATAGTTAACAGCTTGTTCATAATATAATCAACGTGCACAAATTTCTAAGACTCTGGCTATTATAGTACTGTAGATATATGATATTAAATATGTACATTGTGTGTGAGCTGCCACTCCCAATGCTCCGATCCCGCCCATTTTTTTCCTGATTATTCAAATCAGTAACATATGGGACACTGCAATATTTCAAAACTTTTGCTATCACAATAGTCAAGATATATGATGTTATTCAATTTATGTGGGAGGGGCCACGCTCACTTGAAATATATATAGCCGAAAACCTAATTTGGACTATAACCTTTCAAATGAAACCGGTTTGGGCCAAAGCGGTTGGATAGTTTTAAAGTCTATAGAGGACAAACATTGTATTTTATATATATATATATATATATATATATATATATAGAAAACTCAACACTTTATACTTGCACACTCAAAGTCGAAAATACATGAAGCTATTGGTTTCTAAAACATTACATCTGTTTGAAAATTCTTTACTTGACAATAGACCTAGGCGGAGAGCTTTCTTGACAGCTTACGAATGTTATAGAAACTTTAACAAGTCAACGTATCTCTATAAATCTTAAGCCCGCAAACTTCAAACACTAGCCTCTAAAACATAATTAAATTCTTTTCAATAAGAATGACAAAAATTCCAAAATATCGTGACAAAAAGATACATTGTCAACAGAAATGATAACACAAAAATAAATTCCAATGAAAAGCCAATTTAAGAAGATATTTCAACAATGTCTGTATATTGAACATTTTATCAAACACTCCCATTCTTTCTACCGAAACGTTATATGTCACTATGCTGACCAGTATGATTTGTCAAATAAAATGCCGAAATAAGTCAACAATAGATAAAGCAAAAAAATATTTAGTAAATTCAAACACATACATACATAAATAATCTCTTAGATATGGCTTTCGCATGGCTAAACGAATTTTGTAACAACAAACCGAAAAAAAAGAACTTTTTAAGCGATTAAGGTGTATTAAGTGGTATTTGTTCTCAATAATCTAACAAGAACAATAAAAATAAACAACTGCAAAAAGTTGCCTAAAATACTTTAAGGAAAAGTCATACTGTTTTGGTGTGACTTCATTGAGAATTATCAACTAAAACTTTTAGTTAAATTCCAATTTAATAGATTTTTAGTTTTTTGTTTTTGTTAGAAATTTGGAATAGAATCTATAATAGCAATTGTGTAACATACATATATACAAAAGTTCTATATACATACATAAGCAAAAGACAAAAATGATACTAAAAAACTGGGGCTTTTGTATGCAGAGGCATACACCAACCACCGGCTGACATCCTCAAATAATATAAAAACCCAGCACTCTGTCCATCACCATCATCGTCAGTAGCAGCATGAGTTCAACCATTGGCACTACACACTTCACTCTAAACAGTCTATGAAGTTGTCTGTATTCATACTTCATCAATTCATTGATTTTCTTTCTTCATATTCCCAATCCTGCTGTTCCGTCTACCCCAACTATGTGCCTTTAAATGGATTGTTATCCCAAACATTGTACTGGTGCTGGTGCTACACAATGTCCAGTATGCTTTTGACTTTGACAAACAATGTCTCTATATAAAGAAAAAAAAGCTCAATTTTGAAATTCTTTTCTTCTATTCACTATTTACATTCTATTCAATTTAAGTTTGAGTATTTTGTTTTTGTTACATTGGTTTATTTTTTTTTTTTTAGATTCCTATTGTGTTTTTATGGAAGCATTTGGAAGTGTTTAATAATAAACTTGTTTTTATTATGGAAGTGAAAAAAAAATAAAATAAATATTTGTAAAATATTCAACGTCATTAAGTGGGAGTGTATGTGGTCAAATTAAGTAATACCTTAGCAGAGGTTTAAAGGAATTAAATGCATTTAAATCGTGCAGAGTTTGTTTGACACAATATTATTCAAAACATACTTGTATACTAAAGGTACGATCACATTTGGCAAACAAAAAGCGTACACTCAAAAAAAAAATTGAGTAATCCGTACTTCAATCAATCCATAGTAGGCTAACTACGGATTTTCTTATACCGAGTACAAAATACTTGTTTCAAGTACGGATTCAGCAAGTCAAAAAGTCTTAATTTTAGCTCTCCTTAAAAATGGCTGAGATTTATACATGTTCAAAGTCAAATGAGTATGAATCGTACTTAAATTTTTAAGTACAATTCTGGCTAAATTTGAGTAAAATAAACTTAACTTTAGAAGTGCTTTTTTCTTTCTGTGTAACTACTTGTTTAAGTACAACTGTGTGTGACGTTGTTTACTCCTACAAGAGTTTTGCAAGATCAAACAGCATCAAATAAATTAAAATTAAATATTTGTTGTGATTTGTCCTAAATAAGAAAAGTTTTTTTTTAATAAATAAACGAGTTCAAATATATGTTATTCAGTGCTAAATGTGACCCTACTTTAAGCTGTCAGCTGTTATCTATGACAAACTCTATTTAAGAAAAAACTTTAAAAAAATACTTTCTGTATCATTAAAGCTATAAGTTGAAGTTTTAGTATAGAACGAATATCTTTACAACTCTGCCATTATTTAGTTTCTGTACACTTGTGTGCATTTGCTCTTGTGGTTTTTCTATTTTCAAATATTTAATTTTGGCGGTATTTAATTCGTTTATATTGTATCACCAAATTTATTTCACTATTTGTTGCCACTGTTCGTTTTAATGGACCTTTTAATTTCTTTTTTTTTACATTTTGCTAAATTAAATTTTATTTAGATAACAGCGTAGGGGTGTGTGCCCATTAGAGTGATTTTGGAAATATTTGAAATGTTTATAAAATTAGTTTTTAATTGAATTTAAATTACATTATTGCACATGTTGGGAAAACAATAAAAATAACGATAGAGATAATTTAAAAGTTTTATGTGGAATGAAATATATAACTAGTTAGCTGTGCCGAATCTTAAATACACTCCACCTAAACGTAATAAGAAATACAGAAACTACACTGGTCATAGGTCTAGAATATCCTAATTCTGTGTTTTCTATTCAGTCTTAGTGCAAATTTTATTATTATTTTATATATTGTTTGAAAGACAATATTACCTGTTGGTCGTAAATCTCTAATTTTATTCTGAATATTTTGAAATTTTTTCTAATTTTGATCATTCAATTATAAATAAATATAACTACCGATTCTTACTGTAATTTACAGAGAGTATCTTATTTTCATAATAATCTTGATTGTCATTTAACAATTTAAAAAATTAAAAGAACATTTTTTCATATTCACAACAAGTTAAGAAACAGAGTGTAAAAAAGGATAAAATAGAAGGTAAGGCTTTTTGTTTGAATTTGTTCTCAATAATATTATTTACAAACAAGTAAGAAAGTATAGTTGGTCATATAATACCCTACACCCAGTATATATATAAAAAAGTTTTTCAGAAATGTGCGCTATATGGCAGATATGACCTATTGTGGACCGATCATCCAGTGTCATGATTTCTGTGACTATAAATATTGTGTATGTTAAACTTTATGTCGATATAAATACTTTTAAAAGATTTATGGAGCTTAAACTGAATTACGGAGAGGGTCTTATATGGGAGTTTCGACTAATTAAATACCCACCATTATAAAATTAGGTGTCATCATTTCTGTATATTATTTGTGTCGAATTTAATTTGATTACCAACATTCTTAAGAAATTTATGATCGTTAAAGTGATTTTCGGAAGTAGGCCTTATATGGGAGCTACGACTAATTATAGACCGATATGCACAAAATTTGTATATGTGATTTGGATTCATTTATCACTCATTTGTGATGAAATTTGTTTGTATCCTTTCATAATTCAAACATTTATGATCGGTAAACCCCAATTTCGGGAGGACTTTTGTATGGGGGTCAGGTGAAATAATGGACCGATTGCCACCAGTTTCAATCTCATCCGTCCTTGGGCTGAAAAAATATAACGTACCAAATTTTAACGAAATATCTTCAAAATTGCGACCTGTACTCTGCGCACAAGCTTTACGTGGACAGCCAGCTAGCCAGACGGACGGACGGACATCGTTAGATCGACTCAGAAAGTGATTCTGAGCCGATCCGTATACTTTGCACAAATCCAATATACCCTCCCCACTATTTTGGTGTAGGCTTTAGAGGTTTACTTTAGTTACGGTCTGATAGCTTCTAAATCTAGTATCCACTGATTTGGTTTCTATGTATTTTGGGCTTATTTTGGTAGAATTTCATCTTAATAACGTTACTTACGAGAGTTCAGCAAGAAAATGTCATGCGACGAGAAATCTCAAAACATTATTTTCTTTGCATTAGTCTATATTTTGACATAGCCCCATATAAAGTTCACTTTTGAAAATCACTTAAATGTGCATAAAACTCTTGTCAGTATCAAGTTGAAATTTAACGTGAATAATCCACATATACATATTTATCGGTGAATTGAATTTTACTTCCGAGAATAACTGGAATAACTTTAAAATTTTTTTATACAAGTATATCGTTAATGGGATAAAAATCAATCAAAATAAGCCCCAAAAAATAGAAATTATGACACAACATTATATGACGATTGGCCCATAATAGGTTATAGCTTCCATTGGTGGGGTCCGAAAAATAAAATACCTCTTATAAATATCATTATTGATACAGAAAATAGTTTGAAGTCTCAGGTACCCTACAGGCAGGTTGTATTTATTAGTAGTGGGTATATAAGATTCGGCACAGTAAGTTAGCCAGTATCAGCCAATGATGTTCCAATACCGACAATAATGTTCCTATAGTGAGAAGTAATTAAAGCTCTGTATTTTCTGGATCAAAATAATCTCTAATTTCATATCAAAGCCCTAGATGTATTTTCACTTTGACGCCATCATATCTCTGGCAAATATCAGACTAATAAAACGTAACATATATTTAAATTCGTTTAATTATTTCAAAAAATTATTTTATTTAGTCGCAACAAATACTTATATATATTTCATTTGATACTATTTAATCTTTTCGAGTAAATATTTGCTACGGGGGCCAAATTATTTAGGCTTATCGTGCATTTTAATTAATAAGTTCAAATTTGCTTCAAATATTCTGTTTAGTCTTATAAAATATTCAAAACTATTATTACCTATTACTGATTGCTTGAAATTTGAAGTAATTTAAATTGTTTTCAATATAAATATTTCTTTTCATTTCAGGATGTGACTGCCACCCTGTGGGTTCGACTGGCAAGACTTGTAATCATTTGAGTGGTCAGTGCCCCTGTAAGGAAGGTGTAACTGGTCTAACCTGCAATCGTTGTGCCAGAGGTTATCAACAGACCAGATCTCATGTAGCACCCTGTATAAGTAAGTGTCAGAGAAATGTAATTGTTTAAACAAACAAACACACTCATTCTCAAATACACACACGACTGTTTTAACAAAAACAATTTAACACACTTCGATAGTCGTCAGTCAGATAAACAGTCAGTCAAACTCTTTCAGTCATTTAGACAGTCACTGTTATAAAAATGCAATTTAATTAAAACTACTATAGTGTCTGTTGATGTGTTGGGATTTTTGTACAAAAAAATTTTATATACCTACCTACATATATATTTTTTTTTTTTGGTATTAATGTATTTCTCATTTTTTTCTCTTCATATCTCGTTCTTTTTTTAATTGTACTTTGCTGCTGATGCTGTTTGTTGCATATGCTATACTTTTAATTTCATTTGGGGGAACACCAAACTCAATACAAATACGTACTCAAACCATTCATTTATTCCACCATCAACATCATCAACACCACCATCAATGACGATGATGATGATGATGATTTTATTTTATAAAACGCTATGAATATTATTGTTGCTGCTGCTCTTATTGCTGCTGTCTTCGTTATTGTTGTTGCTGTTGTTGTACGACCCAATTAACAGAAGTGCCAACAAATGCAAATATGATACAAGCTGAAAGTGCAGCGGTCAGTGAATATAGAGAACCCACCCAAGCAGAGGAAATGAAAAAATGTAAGTTTGAAAAACAACCAAACAGATTTTATAAACTTTAATGATGATATAGATGCATATACCATTTTTATAACATACCGACGAGCAAAAAATTAAATGATTTTTAAATTTCTTTTTTCATTTTATATTTAACAACATGCAACAGATTGTGGCAAATGTAAAGCAACACCAAAAAAATTAAATTTAAATAAATTCTGCATGGAAGATTATGGTAAGTTTTTATTATGGCTTTATTACTCAATTTCATTTAAGAGTTCATATTTTTTTTTAGCAATTTTATTGTTACTATTTGCTATAAAAAGTTTTTATTATCTTTTTAGTATAAAGATTATTTCTTATAGCAATTGTTTTCTTTTACTTTAACTGCAGCCATTCTTGCCAAAGTTATAGGCCATGATCGCGCTTCACAGGACATCAGTACTGAGAAATTTTCCATCGAACGACAAAATGAAATTTTCAAATACGAAATCAATATTCAAACGATATTTAAACGAAATGCCATGTCTGGCACCACCAGTTCAATGCTGAGTAGGGGACACATGATGTGGCTGGTGCCGCGTAAAAATTTAGAATGCCAGTGTCCTAAAATTAAATTGAATAAGTAAGTAGTATTTAGCATAAAAGCATATTGTTTAAAGCATATAACATTTACAAAGCTGGATAAGGAAGCTTTATAAAATCTTTGACAATATCTTAGCAGTCATATTGTTTTTTGCACACACCTTTTAATCCAAATTTTTAATACTTGTGCTGAAGTTTAAGAAGATTATTTTAATTAATAGGAAAAGTATGAAAATAGGGATCAATTTGTGCATATTTTACAAAAAAATAGAACAGAGCAATTTTAAAATAGGAAAACATCTTTAATGGCCAACAACTTGTCTTATAATATTGCAGTAGCTCACAGCTTATTTTATGCAGTGCATTTTTTTTTGTTTTCAAATCTCCAAAAAAAGAAATTTAACAAAAACTTAATAAAAGAAATGGGATTTTTGATCATTTTTGCACATAGAGGTCACAGTTTGTTCGGAACTGCTAAAAGACATATAGATAAATAAAGCATATGTGAGGGGTTTCGAAACTGCTTTTTGTTTTTTAATCCCTGCATTGGTGCCATAGAACTCAACAAAGAGAACCTAAAGATGCACTGCATAAAGGAAACTGTGAGAAACTTTATGTTCGCGTTCAGTTACTGTCAAAAAAATATCCACCGCCAATGGATCCAACTGTGGTCTTGCTGAAACGAACAGCGGCCCTTACCCGAAAGAGCACGTAAATAGAGTGAAGAAAGTGCCCGTGAAATTCTTATTAATGACAAATTCTTCTAAAATCATTAAAATATAGATTTAACACAGTGACTTGTCAACATAGCCAACAACCGCAGTGAAAGTTCCATGAAGCAAGCGACTAACTGTATAACTATAATTAATGTCTATCCTGGCCTGAGCAATCGCTTAAAGTTACAGTACAAAAACGGAAACCCAACCAACCAGATGTTTTCCTTGTCTCATCACCTAATAATGATGCATACAACATTCATGAGATTTAATCATAGGTTTACTATCGGTCTATATTCAAATATTCTCAACATATATCCTATTTAAGCCTAGCAGTTGTAGCGTTTTCTTTATGACCGATATGTCAGCCTAGATATATTCGACATATGTATGAATCACAATCCTGGACCATTTATTTCCACCAAAATTTTTTTAGATTTTCATCACAGCTGTAATATTGGTAAATATCTCAAATAATTACTTTTCACTTCTTGATTTTTTACTGCAACAATTATTTAGGTGGGGCATGACCTTGAATGGATGTCACAAAATTCAAGTCAGATTTAATATTTGACACCATTCCTGCGAAAAAAGCTAGGCAACTGATGTGATAGAAAGTTTCAACAAACCACACGTAATTTTTGAAAAACTAAGGCCCCACCGGAACATTCCAAAACCATATCGAACCTACTATTTGTCGGAAAAATCATTATTAGACTTAATCAAAAACAAACCAAAATTTCTCCTGCTCTTTTCACTTTTTGTGGAATCTATTATTCTAGTGTGCTATTGATTATATTTAATAGTACAATCTCATTTAAAATTCTCTAATCTGAGCTTTTCCTAACATGAGAGAACATTTTAACAATAATGAAAATTCAAAGTGAAACTGTGAAACCACACATTATAGTCGAAAAACTAGTAGCCGATCGGATTCGGGGTTTTCAGGCTGAAATTGAACGGAACCTAATACTTTTCCGAAAACCCATTATTTTGTTTTTGCATCTTGAACAGAAAAATATGCTATTAATTATATTCAATAGAAAAATCTCCTTTAAAATTTCAAAAGCTCAGCTTTTTGATAAAATTTGTTGATTTTGTCTAAATTGGATGATAATGCTATGGACGACATTAATATGCTGCCACCGACCTTACATCGAGTAAAACATAGATTTCTTTATATACCTACATACATATTAGTAATTACAATTTACAAAATACAGTTTACTTATACTTATTTAATTGTATGACATCAAACATAATTAATTAGGAAGTTAAAATAAACTTTAAATTGTTTAAAAATAGTAAAGTTTTGAAAATGTTTAATATTTTCAAGAAATTTTAAAGAGTTTTTCAGAAACGAAGGAGTGATAACGCAAATTACGTTTAAAAAAAGGAATGTTTCTCCAAAAAAGACTGTTATATATAAAACTTTTTTCTGGAAAAGAAAATTTTCTATAGAGCATATCTACTGTTATACAGACATTTTTTCTTTACAAAAGACTTATACAGAAACTTTCATCTAGAAAATTCTTTTTTACAGAAACTTTTCTCTAGAAAAGACTGTTATACAGAAACTTTTCTCTAGAAAAGACTGTTATACAGAAACTTTTCTATAGTAAAGACTGTTATACACACAGACAATTTGCTATAGAAATGACTTTTATATCGACAATTTTCTGTAGAAAAGACGGTTATATAGAAAATTTTCATTTTCACAACATTGAATTTATGTTTTGAGGTATCTTGAGGAAGCTTAAAATTTCATTATCGATATTCAGCCACATTCGTGCAATATTGTTAAGAAAAATTTACAGTGTTGTGTGCAGGAGTTTCTATTCTATACATAATCCTATGCTATGGAATTTATGATTTAATAAAAGAATAATAATCTAAAGACAAAACATGTGTTTTCGGAAGATTTGAAGCCAAACCAAACTCTAATTGAATTTTTACAGAAATCAAATCGTATTTTCTGATCCAATCAAAAAGTTATATAGAAAGCTAAAATATTGCAAAATTTCTAATAAATGTTAATTAGATATAAAATTATTTGTAATAAATTTTAAATGCAATTTTTAACAACTATCTTTATTTGGTCTCTTCATCTTTTAGATCTTATTTAATTTTGGGACGTGACTCGGAAGCAGCCCCCGGCTACTTGGCCATCGGTCCCAGTTCCGTTGTATTGGAGTGGAAAGATGAGTGGTCACTGCGTATGAAACGCTTTCAACGACGAGCGCGTAAATGTAGTTGAATCGAACCGGAAGCGGAATATGTCAGAACGGATTTTAATTTCGTACATTTGGAACGTTATAGATTTTTGTATAAATTGTACAGTTTGCTCAAATTTTTAACTTTCTTTGGCATTATGCTATAAATAGAAACAAATAAATCAATAATATTTAATTAATACAAATATATATAATAAAACGAACACACACATACAAAGTAATATAATAAAATACATACATATACATAGAAATACTAACACACTTACACACAGATAGACGACAGATGAATAAAAAAAAAAAACATTTTTAAAAAATTCGATTTTGAAATAATGTTTTAAATTTAAATTTATATATTTAGTTTTATTTCTTTATATTCAACTTTTTATTTTAATTTTAAAGCCCAGTTACTTAATTATGTTAACTACACACACACACACACACATACAATACCTAACACACACACAAATAAAAATGGAATCAAACTCAACACTCTCCCACGCACACATTACAACATTTTTTTTTTTGTATATGTATTGAAATTATGGCCACAGAAAAGAACGGAAGAAGAAAAGAGAGAATTTTTACCACAAATTATGGTTAAAACTAACGAGAGCAAAAGGGTTAAACAAAAAAAAAACAATAAAGAGTAGAGGCAACATAATTCATATTCATGCATGTCTAGAGCTGTGTAAAATCATGGTTAATTAATTATTCAATGGAAATCCCTTTAGGGAATATAGAGAGATTTTTTTATGTTTTTTTTTCATTTTCATTTTTAATTTTAATATAATTCTACTCGTATTGTGAACATACACGTAATGAAAGCGAAAAAAAACTTAACTTGATAAATAATAATTATTATTATTATGATTGTTTTTTTGTTTTGTTTATTCATCATTAATTGTTTTTATAATAATTATTGTAGTTATTATTTTGTATATTTATTTATTAAATTTTTCCATTTTTTTCATTTCCCCCCAAATGTATTTTTATGCAAATATTTAAAATAAAACGAATTAACATAATAATATGATAATGGATATACATATTTGAAAAATACTTAGTTATAGTGAAAATATGTAGTAAGAGAGTATGGTAGAAAATATGATGGTAGTAATTTATCACCAAAAAGAAAAATATTAAAAACGATTTAACAAACAAAACAAAAAAAAAAAAAACAAGTAATAACAAATTATGTAAAATCACAAAATATCATTGACATTTTCGTTTAGGCTGTGTTAACGTTTTTTTATTTAATTCAAAATTCGTTAACTTTAATTTTAAGATGAATCTAATTTATGTCTGTAATAAATATAATAATAAAATATTTTTAATTAATACTTAAACTATCCAAACAAATCTTTGAATTAAAATTTAATCATTTGACAGACAGACACACCGACAGGTGTTTTTAGAAAAAATAAAATTGTAATAATCGAATTTACACCATTAACCCATTTTTCGCCGGTGTTCCAATATTAGAAAAACTTGGAATTGGAATGTTCAGTGTTTTATTTTGTTCACTTCAATGTTTCTGTGAGGACGGTGCTCCAAAATTGGAACGCGCCCAAAGTCACTCTTTCAAAAGCTATTAATTTAACGTGCATAAAGAAGGAAAAATAAACTAGTTTTCAAATTTGAGAAAAAATTAATTCGATCAAAAATGGATTAAAATGTACCAGTACAATGACACAGCCAATTTTTATTAAAGAATAATATCGGTTGTGTTCTGTAAATCGAAAAATCAAAATTGTTAAAATACTCCAAATATCACAAGAGATTAAAAATAATCCCAAAAACAAACACGTGTGTGTATTTTTGGAAACCTTACAATCTTACATATCGTCACCTAAAATGCCCAAAGACGTAACCCTCATTATCATCATTATAAAATGAAAACTGTTTAATTGAAAATCGCGATTTCTTCACATCTTGTCTTAATATATTATATATGTATATAGACAACAAACTTATTTCTGTCAAAAAAAATGTGGGTTAAGCCTTTTGTGTTTCAAGAAAACGTTTAACTGATGTTACGTCTTTTTCCATTTCTTGAATAAAATCGTTAGTTTGGAACGTAGAAGCTTAAAATTTTTAGGAGCATTTTATTTTGTCCTTGTGTTCCAGATTCAATCAAAAAACGAATTTTGATTTGTTGACGGTTACGTCTTTAGGCATTTCAGGTGACGATATGTAAGTGTAATAAAGAAATATAAAGAAAAAATATTGGCCATCGATTTTAGATAATCATTACAAAATATCATCTATATACAACTAAAAAATCGTAAAAATATTGGATGAGACACATGTAACTACGAACTGAAATATATTTGTATTCGTTTATTTATTCCGAAAACTTCATTTATTTAGGTCAAGTCACAACGAATATTTATTTGGAAGGATTTTAAGAGCTTTCGAATTTAATTAAAAAAAAAACACATATAATTTAGAGAAAAGTATGAAATGTTTATTTGAGCCAAAGAACGATCCATATAATAAACTCTCTACAACTTATCGGCCGGTATCTTACAAGTAAATTCTTTAAAGGCCGAAACGTCGATACCAACCAACGATAGCCTTACAATAGCCCAATAAAAAATAGTATAAAGGCTCCAAATCGCACGATCTAGGCGGTCAATTGATCGGCTCCATACTTAAAATAAATTGTTTATCAATCTTTAATTGGGCCGTTGTTACACGAGCTGTTGTCTTCCAAAAAAAGGTTCTAATCAATGCACGATAGAGCTCGCAATTTACAGTACATTCCTGCCACCGTCCCATAATCCACACCAAACAGTACATTTTTCGGGATACATTGGCAGTTCATGCAATTTTTCTGGCAACTCTTTACACCAAATACTATGATTTGGCTTGCTTACGTGGCCATTCCAGCAGGAATGAACGATAAAAAAAGTGTACGATGCAACTTCTTAACCCATCATGAATTTTGATAATAAAATTCATTAATCTGCAAACGTTGTTCATTTGTAAGTCAATTTCTGGTTATATTATAGATCAAACTGAACGAAAACAGCTAAGCTGCCAAAACAGTCTTTCCAAAAAGAAAGTTGCTAAAATATCACCCTTTATTTTATTTGATACTGTATGATCTTACAAAACACTTGTATAAGTTAACAAGGACGTAGCCAGCAGTATTCGCGTTTACATTTTGAAGGAGTAAAGCCGTGAGATCTCGAAATTAAGCACCTTTGGCATTTAATAGGTTTAAACGCTTACAATTATTTAGTTTTCATCAAATTCCTTAGATTATTATCCTCCGCTAGATCTTTAATAATATATTTATTAAAGTGTTTTTAATCTCTTCGGGTTTTTTCAAAACCCTGGTCCGGTTTTAATAATGGTCAACATGAACCGAAGTAAAAAAATTTCGTTTTGCGATTTATTTTTGCATGAAACCTTTTTTTGCTGAATTTTGTATTGATATTCCATTTTTATAGGCATTTATGTATAATTGAGCAATATTTCGGGAAGATTTATGTATGGGGGCTATGAGAAATCATGGACCTATTCTTAGTATTTTCCTCATACTTTCTTCTTTTATTATAAAAACAACGTATACAAAAAAATATAGCAAGAAAAATGGGTTTAAGTCGGTTTTAGTGACTTTTTTCAAATCACTTTCAAAATTTTATCACTAATAGAATTTTAAATTCGGCTTACAATAAAAAAATTTGGGCGGTCACGCCTATTTTCGAGTGGGCGGAGCTCCAAAGTTTGTAATATATTTAGCTATATCTTGAAAACTACATTTTTTTATTAGACGATATTTCAAATTATAGGTATTTCCAACGATATGTAACATGACCAATTTATATGGACCACCTATTGATAAATTTTGCAAAATTATTTTTTGATCCCAAATTTTTTTAAAAAATCTAAAAAATCCGGGAAAAAGGTCTATATGAGTAAGTAGTATAAATTACAATATTTTCAAGCCAAGAAATTATATGACCATGTAGGTAATATAAATTCGAAGATATTAAAGAAGGATTATGACATTTCACCATAAAAAATACAATCTGTACTATGCGAAGCCGTTGTTCTGTATACCATAGAGGAGAAATACTTCCGCCCGGCCATAAGCCGGCAATACAGGAAATTTGTACTATGCGCAGCCGGTGCTCCGTCTACCATGGAGGAGAAAATCCTTCCGCCGGCAATACAGGAAATTTGCACAATGCGAAGCCGATATTCTGTATATCATAGAAGAAAAAATCCTATCCTCAAAAAATGTGTTTTTTTAATTTTTCCGATCTTATAATTCTATGATTATAGTACCTATAGACACATATGATACCTTAAATTAAATTTATATTAATAAAGTAAAATAACAGTTATATAGACGGTTTTTAATTTTTTTAGATATTAAAAAAATTCGGGTCAAAAGATATTCTTTTCGGATTTAACCCATAGTCAGTCCATATTTTATAATCATGATGTATATCGTTGGAAAGGTATTTCTAATACCTTTAAATTAATATATTATAAATTATCAAACATCCCGAGATATAGGCCTATATATTTTCAACTTTAAGGGAACGCCCCCTCTCAAATAGGCGTGACTGCCAACAAATTTTTTTTTGCTGTCATCTCCTCTAAAAGCCCTATTTGATGATTTTTTTTTGCAAAGTCACTAGAAGCGACTTGTTCCCTTTTTTGGTTATATTTATACATATATTTGTAGAAGAAGCTTTCGGACCACTCATCTGGAGTGATTAAAATAATTTATTGAATTTCGAGAAGAGTTTAATTTATTTAACGTCTGCAATTTAAAATTGTCATCATCAAAAGATACATAAGCAATAATTATTTAAATTTATATAATGTAACGTACTGCTTTATATGTACAATGACAAAGACACAATAAGTTTTGCAGTATAGTGAAGTTAGGTATCAGTTCTTGGAGCTTATTGCAGTTATAGACGCGATGGATACTTTTTAAATTTCCCACAATAGTATTCCTGACACATCTCTATATACGAATACTCTATCAGCTACAGTAAGACATCTGTAGACATATTGACTGGAGAATAGAGGACATTTATGTACCGCTGAAAAAACGATGACATCATAATTGATTTGCTTTAACCAGAAAAGAAACGAATTATTGTACTCTTTAATAAGTTTTACTAATCTGAATTTTCAAATAATTGTGCAAAAGAACAGGCAATACATTAATAGAATGCTAATCATTTTAGCAGAAAAAATTTTCCCGGTATTGTATAATCGACTTAATTCTGTTGGAAGAACGAGTGTTTTGTTCAATGAGTAGTTACATATCATTAGATCACAATTCATTGTGGATCATTTCAATAAATTTCAAATGATTGAAGACTCTCTTCATATACGAGTATCACAAGCAGCATCACTATTCATGCGGATGCATTCACGAACGGAGTCATATCTTCGTATCGGATTATATAATTATAACTTGATATAAGATTAACAAAAGACCATCGAAATGAAAATGGACCGTTGTCTGGGAAATGTTTGAATCGCAGATATTTTCCATGTACATTTGGACAATGGACGTGTTTATACATACTCTAAAGCAATGGTCGATATAAAAAGAACATGGTTTAAAATAACATGTTATTTATTTTGTTTCTCTCTTGTAATCTAAATTCTCTTGTAATTCGTTTAAATAACAGATTAATCTTGTCCATTAAAGGATTTATGTGCTGGCCACTGCTCTACAACATACATAAGAGAATGAAACACTATCACAACATAGTGCCCAAAATAAAAATACACACAAAATGATTAAACATACTTTTATCATTTTTATAAAAGAAAATTTAATTTTAACGTTTTTTATTTATATATCAACTTGACATGTTTGATAATTGGAAAAGGCAACATACCTCTTAGCTAGTTTTGTAAAACACGATATTAGATAAATTATGCAAATTTAAAAATATCTACCATTATTTCTCATCATAAGTTAAATTATTAAGAAAATTTAATATTTTTCAAACAATACATAATTAATTATTTCATACTTAAAAAGCGAAATGGGCAAAAAAAAGGACACAAAATAAAATTATAAAGAACACAACACAATACCATAAAAATTATTCATTATCTATATGGCACATACTCGTATGTATCTGTGTGTGAAGTTTTGTCTCTCTTTTATCAAAAAATCAAATTCAATTATAATTAATTCGTGTTAAACATTTAATAACCATAACGAATGGTCATTTCAATTTACCCAAATTCAATATTCATTTAGTTGCTCATTAATCTTCAGGGTTTCATTGGTTTGTCTTTTATTTTTATTTTTATTTTCTTTTTATCCATCTTTCTATCTTTTTTTTTCAAAATTTATGTCTAATGGATTTGCTTTCAGTACGTTGTTGTAATTGTGGATATTTTTGGACAAATGTCAGTTTTTGTTAAATCGAAAAATAAGCAACGAGCGTATTAATACAAAACAATTCGTATCTCTTGTGTTGTTTGTTTGTATCTATCTTTCAATGTTTCATTCAGTTGCTGCTGTTGCGACTAATTCTACGCCACAGTACACATGTCACATGAAATCCATGTTCATTACAATTCATGGCAACACCTACACTGGTCATGAAATAATGTTTTATTACGATTTGGGGTTTTTGTCGCTTTTTGTTTTATTTTTTTGGAAACTGACAGTTTAACTCTAACTAAATAAATCTTGAGGATCCAGCTGAGATCCAGTGAGAGAAAAGTTGTGGGTATGCAGTGAATATGAAGTTCAGTACAGTAATGCTAGTCTTTGGATAACAATGATTTAGTCATAACAAGTAAGAGTGCTATATTCGGCTGTGCCGAATCTTAAATACCCTCCACCTAAACGTAAAAAGAAATACAAAAACTACACTGGTTATAGGACTAGAATATCCTTATTCTGTGTTTTCTATTCAGTTTTAGTGCAAATTTAATTATCTTTTTATACATTGTTTGAAAGACAATTTTACGCCCACATAATTTATGTTAAATACTTGGAATTTTGTCTAATTTTCACCATTTTTATTTGATTTAATTACCAATTCTTACCATAATTTACAGAGTTTCTCTGATGTTCATAATAATCTTGAGTGTAATTTAACATACAGAGTATAGACAAACAGAGTATAAATAAACAAGTAAGAGTGCTATATTCGGCTATGCCGAATCTTATATACCCTTCACCTCTGTTGTGGATGCAATTCTTACCATAATTTACAGAGTTTGTCTGATGTTCATAATAATCTTGAGTGTAATTTAACAAACAGAGTATAAAAAAGGGGAACAATTCGGTTTTAGTGACTGCTCAAAAAAAAAAAAAAAAAAAAACTTCATCCAATAGGGCTTTTAGAGAAGATGCCAGCACAAAAAATTTTTTTGGCAGTCACGCCTATTTTCGAGGGGGCTGGCCCGTAAAGTTAAAAAAATATAGGCCCATAACCGGGAACTACTGGGTGTCTGATAATTTGTAATACATTAAATAAAAGGTATTAAAAATACCTCTCCAACGAATATGGGTTAAATATGGGTTAAATCTGAAAAGAATAATTTTTGACCCGAATTTATTTGTTTTTTGGAAATGGTTCTTATAAGGCAGCTATGACAAATTATGGGCCGATCTTCTTAAATTTTGAAACAGTGCTTTTAATGCATATAAGGATATTTCACGTCGAATTTCAACATAATAACGGTATATTTAAGATATATATTAGTATTAACGTGGATTTCGGAAGTGGACCTTATATGGGGGACATAGTCAAATATGGACCGATATTCTCAAAATCCAGCAGTTTGATTTAGGCATGTATGTAAATGATCCGTGTAAAATTTTGGATTGGTACCCTTATTTATAAGAGATTTATCAGTATTAAAGTGATTTTCGGAACAGGGCTTTATATGGGGCATACGGTTAAAAATAAACAGAAATTCACAAAATCTTGTGGGATGATTTTTGTATATATGTAAATGATCTGTGCAACGTTTTGAGTCGGTACCGATATTTATACAATATATATAGGGATAAATATCGTTTTCAGATGTGGTCCCTGTATGGGAGCTATGACCAATTCTGGGCTGACCACCATAAAATTTAGTACAACAATTTATTTGCCTATAGAGATTATTTTTGTCAAAGTTTAGCCGTTTAACAGTATTTATATCTGTTTTATACGTATTTTAGTGAATTTTGGAAGTGGGCTTTATATGGGGTCTATAGTCAAACATGGACCGAACTAAAAAAAAAAATTCGTTTTGCGATTTCTTTTTGCATAGAACTTATTTTTGCTGAATTTTGTCTTGATATTTCAGTTTTATAGGCATTTATGTATAATTGAGAAAATATTTCGGGAAAATTTTTGTATGGGGGCTATAAAAAATCATGGACCGATTCTTACTATTTTTCTTTTATCATTAAAACAACGTATACAAAATTTCATGGTATTATCTGCAATATATTTTAAAATAGTGCCATAAAATGGACAAAAAATATAAAATTTTTATGGAAGTTGTTTCACATATCGGTCCATAACTCTAGTTGGCCGAAACCCAGCAAAATCGGTTTTTAAATAGCAAACTTTTCGAAAGCATGTCTGACAGAATTATTGAAGATTTGGATCCCGAAGATATCTGGGGACTTCAGAAAATTGATTTCAACAGACAGACAGACGGACATGGCTTAATCCACTCCGCTAACTATAAGGATCCAGAATATATATACCTTATAGGGTCGGAAAATTATATGGTGGAAATTACAAACGGAATGACAAACTTATATATGAAAGGTATAAAAATCATTGTGCTCCAACTACTAATATTTTATACTAAAAAAAAGTACAATTTTGTTTGTTAATTTAAATTGTTTTCCTAATAAAAATCATATTCTTTGGATTTCAAGAAATGTTTATTGTTGAACTCATTCATTAAATCCATTAAAAGAAAGTACAATTTCGTGTTGTGACACATGCAAAGAGAAGTACTCAGTCGAAGTGGCAATTGTAGGAAGTGAATTGTCCTCGTTGTGACTTTAGTAATTACGAAGGATGATAGTTATAAAACCATTGCAGATTATCGAATGCCTGATTAATGACAATAATGCTTAGATATCTTTTAGTCCTGAAAATGAAGCTGATAATTGGCTATAGACTATCAATACATATAACACGTAGGATCACAATTGGTTGCAATCAAATTTAATACTATAAAGAAAAGCAGTCAACGTTAAAGCACTAGAATGAACCTTTAATTTGACATAATCCTGGTGTCAATCATTAGCATTGAATTGAATATTAACTAGGTTCATGCAATTTATCAACATAAAGATCTGTTGATTTTCCAAATTGTGAAGGCATTCAGCCGCTGTTTCATCAGGTCTGACAAGTCGATCGAACGTTTTTGCCACCCGCATTAATAGTTTCTTAATTTAATTCAATATTTAATAGTTGTCTATGAAAAGCTGTTTGTAGTTGAAGGCCATCTTGAGCGTTCAGGTTTGACTAGAGATGACGCTAAATTAGAACTGGAAGGTACCCTCTCTGTTTTTAATATATTCATGTTGGAAGTTGAACTTGCATACAGCTGTCGAAGAGTTTAAACTTTGTCTTGGCAGGATATTAAACCAAATTAAATTGGTTAATATATGAACAAGTGCTAATGGATTCGGCCAAATACAGACATATGTACATATATACAAAACATTTAAGAACCTCAAGATATTTGCTTTTTTAGTACTTCTACTTCGTTGCTGCATTTGTATGTGCATACAATGAAAACGAAACACTAATGGCCGAATTCTCGGTCATTAGTTAACCATTGGTAAACTAAAATACTAACTATTGTTTAACTATTACTATTAAGATTGTGAATTTAGCCATTATTCAAATTCGTAAGACGTATTTACAATTTGTGGCCGAAAACAATTGTAAACTTTATTTTCATAGCAACAGCTGTTATTTGAGTAATAGTTAATCAACGGCATTTGGGGGTTTAACTAATGGCAAACTAAGCATTGCGAATAAAGAATTATTAGTTAACCATTAGCTAACTAAAGACTGTGAATTTAGCCATAAGGATCTCAAAGAAGATTTTGGTTTTACAAATACTAAAGTCATTCCAGCTTTGCTTCCAAAGGATTCGATATACGGACAACTTAACAAATAGGTTTCAAATGAAAAGAATCTTATGGTATGAATTTTAAATTTGCTTACTGTAGGGTGCAGTCCCAGAACAAAGTAATCATTAGAAAGAAATCTAGATTTGTATTTGTACTACACAAAATAGCACAACAAACAATAAACAAACAAAAAAAAAAACAACAGCAACTAGAACAACAACAACAAAATGTCAAAATCACTAAATGCTGTTATGGGCTCATGTAACAGAGACTACCTGACATAGACAGCGGATAAAGAGAAGAAGGAGGAGGAGGATATTAAAGACATTAACAGTAAATTATGTATAAAAAGTGGGTAGTAATCATATTAGCAATATTATTTTCTTCAAACAATAATTTGAATGTGATATGGGGAATAAATCTACACTATTTAAAAATGTCGAAACGAAAATTTTTATTAACTCCAGAGATTTTTGGCCCCAAACTTTGGATGAAGTACATGAAACTCTGAATGTTAAACAAACTGACTTATTTTAATTTAATATCAAAAACTATCAGCATTCCCGGAAATTTTAAAATAAATTCTCTGTCTGGAAAATGCAAATGTTCGTCAAAATAAGTACCTCCCTAATAATCCTAATGCCACAATTTAGTCCAGTTTTTTTGTATGTATTGAAAAACTTAAAAAAAAACGTTGGTCAAACAAAAGATTTCTAGCTGTATGTAGTTTATCATTCGAATTCTAATATGTTCTGTACGAGTATGAATGAAAATGAATTGTATAATAGAGTATGTATGTACAAGTATCTAGCAGTGAATGTTTGTATGTATGTACATATATATAAATAGGAGTGTATGTAGTATATTTGTTACATTAAAGTTTGAGTAACAAATTTATCATTTCGAATGACCATGACCGTGATGTAGTAAATCATTATGATCAGTGTTGCCAATAGTAGGGGAAAAACCCTACAAATAGATTTTTTTTTTTTTTTATGATAGCGTAGGGAAAAGGGGACAGATTTAGTTTTTCGATCAAAATGTAGGTACTTTTTAGAAAGGATTGCCATATTTTTATTTTTATCGTTTTTTTCTTTTAATTCATCTGGTTCACACATTTTTTTGAATTTGTTAAATATGGCAACTTTTGTATCAAGTAGTCGACGTTTTTCTTTTCAAATTTTTACAAAAACAAATTCTTTGGAATACTGAAGGCCATTTTAAAATCAAAAGCTAATTCTAAAAGAAATAGAATCAAAATTTAAGTAAGTAAAACAACATTTAAAAAATAAGCAATACAATTTTATCGTTTTCTTTACATAAATGTAGAACAATGTCTGAGTCCAGTAGTTCTTCTGAGGAAATCGATGTCCAGCAAAAAAAATATAGAAAGCAAAAGTTTTGTCAAGGCTGGTTGGAAGAAAAAGAGTTTAAAGGTTGGTTGTCAGAAATAAAGGATGATAAATTTAGATGTAAATGTAAAGCTTGTGGAAAAGTTATGAACTGTGGAAAATCAGAGCTAAAGAAACACGCTATAACAAAATTACACCAGTCCAATGTTGTAGCAGTGAACACAACGAAACCAGTTACAAATTTGTTTGCTAAACAGAATAAAGGTGCTGACCCTGTTGAAAACTTCGAGATTCGACTTAGTGCATTTTTTGCTGAACATAATGTGGCTCTACATGTTATTGACCATTTATTACCTCTTTTGAAAGAAATAGTACCTGATTCAAATATCATTCAGAAAAGTAAATTAGGTAGAACGAAATGCACCAAAATAATTCAAAACGTATTGGCTGAAGAAGAAAAGTCTAAATTGGTTAAAAAGTTACAAAGTACTAAATTTTCTGTGCTTGTTGATGAAAGTACAGATATTGGCTCCAATAAAACCATGTGTGTACTAGTGAGATTTTATAACTCTGAGCAGGAACAGATAATTGTTCAACTCTTGGATCTTTTACCTGTTGGTTCTGACTGTAGTGCTGAAGCTCTTTATAAATCATTTAAAGATTGTATTATAAATTATGCTATTCCATTTTCAAATATAATTGGAATGTGTTGCGATGGAGCCAACGTTATGGTGGGCAAACACAACTCCTTTTCCTCTCGTTTATTGGAAGACAACCCAGAAGCAATAACAATTAAATGCATCTGCCATTCTGCAGCAATTATTGCCAACAAAGCATGCCTTTCTTTACCAAGAGCTCCAGAAGAACTTATACGACAAATCGGAACTTATATATCTGGCAGCTCTAAAAGATGCGCAGAATTAGAGGAATTTCAGATCATGCTTAATGAGGAAAAAAGAAAAATTTTGAGAACTTCGTTAACTAGATGGCTATCGCACCAAAGATGTGTTGAACGAATATTAGCAAATTGGCAAGTACTTCACGAATATTTTAAGTTTGCTTCTACAAGAGATAAATTAAAAACTGCAGAATTAATTTACAATGAATTAACAAATGAATGTAACAAGGCATATTTATTGTTTCTGAAATATGTTTTGTATTATTTTAATTCACTAAATGCTCTATTCCAATCAAAAAAACCATTGATCCACGTACTTCATTCTGAATCTATTAAACTATTTTTAAAGATGGGACAAAATTGCATTAAAAAAAATGAACTGAAAACTAATTGCTTAGTTCGATCTCCACATATTTTGTTGCCAATTAAAGATTTGTTTGTCGGCAATGAATGTGAGGTGTTTTTAAAGACTTTGCCGGAACAAAAAGTAAATCAAATTAAGACTGATTGCCTTCAGTTTTATTTAACGTCTTTAGAAGAAATTCAAAGAAGACTTCCACTTAAAACAGAAAGCATATTTAAAGAAATAGAATTTCTTAATCTTAATGCTGCTTTCGGACAGAATAAAGATGAATTTAAGTTTGATAATATATGTAAGAAGTTTGATATAAACATAAATGATCTCACGCAGGAATGGCGAACATTGGAATACAATTTTTCTGAAGATGAAATAAAATCATTCAAAAACTTGGATATCGTTCAACTATGGTCAAAAATTATTAAAATTAAAAATTTTAATGATGAGTTAATAGTGCCAAATTTTTTTAAACTGGTAAAAATAATATTTTCATTGCCTCACGCAAACGCAGATGCTGAAAGAATTTTTTCCATAATCACAGACGTTCGAACTAAAAAAAGAAATAAACTAAGTCATATAATTTTAAATTCAATTTGTATAATAAGATCATATATGCAATGCCAAGACATAGACTGCACCAAATTTAAATTAAATTCGGAACATTTTAAAAATATGAATAGCAGCATTCTCTATAAGTGATGTTTAGTGTATATTTATGTATTTTGTCTTTGTATTTAAAGTTTAATTTAAGATTTAATGTATAAAAAGTCAATAAAATAGTTTTTTGTTTTGAAAAATGAAGTTATTTTAAAAATTTTATCATTAAAAACGTAGGTATAAATGTAGGGATTTTTTTTTACAAAATGTAGGGGAAAAAGGAATTTTTTTTTACATGTGTAGGTTTTTAAGAAAAAAAAAGTTGGCAACACTGATTATGATGGTGTTTCGTTCGTTCGTTCGTTGGTTGTTTGGTCATTTCATTGTTGACAGTTAACATGTTCTTATTCCATTTTAATACTTTTCCATTTGAAGTAATAGGTACACGTTCAGTGTTTCTACCACGATATTTTTATATGGCAGGTTATTTTGTTAGTTTGTTTGGATTTTTGTGGGGGTAAGTAAAGAAATACTGTGTTGTTCGTTTTCAATAACTACATAATGGATTTTGATTTTTATTTTAAAGTCAATCTTTGTTTAAGTTATATTAATGATTTTTATGAAATTTTAATAAGAATAATGCGAAGAACAATTCAACACAATTTTTCATATTATGTACGAGTATATGTTGTTTAATTATTGCAAATGAGGGAGAATATAATACTGATAGTTAAAAAGAATGTTAATTTTTCTAAACATATTTTCATCTCAGAAAACAGTAATCGCTTCTATTGGATTTCATAATCTGCAGACTTTCAATAGTTCTCCTGGATATGAGTATTATCCACTAAAAAAATACTTATTATTCGAAATTTCTTAGAAACGTTTAAAATTATATTATATTATATATACAGGTATCCCTCGATTTACGCGGTACGTTGGGACCGAATAAAAACCGCGTAATTCAAAATCGCGTAAATAAAGATTCGTTATCAATACAAAATTCTGTTTTGGGACCAGAAATATAATAAACCGCGCAAATTGAAACACTAGCTATATACAAAATTTAAATTTGGGACCGAAAATCGGTATTAAAAAAATATTTATTAGTATAATATAATTTGAATTAAATTTATTTTATTTGTACTTTTCAGTAGCAAACAAAATATTATTTGTAAAAATAATATTTGAAAAAAAAAAATTAAAAATTTTGTTCTAAATAATGGTGAAATGCGCGCAATTTGAGGGTTGCCACTATTTTTAAATCGCGTTATACTAAAAACGCGTAAAAAAAAGCGCGTTATACAGAAAAACGGTCACTATTATTAAATCGCGTTATATCGAAACCGCGTAAATAAAGTACCGCGTAAATCGAGGGATACCTGTATATATATTTTTTGAACGTAATCTATAGGTGATTCTGAGAAATTTTGCTCAAGAGACCATAGATCTAAGTCGGATTTGGAGACCCCCAAAATTTAAAAATAGATATTTTTCCATATTCGTCATAAAATCGGATAGAATTATAGTAGATTTCTCAATCTGGGCTTGTTTGAAAGGTATTTTTATCACCTTTCGGAATCTGTATTTTTTATTTTTAGTAGAGATGTTAGGAATTTTTTATCGAAAAATTGCCTAAAATGAATTCTAAATTTTCTTCGATTTTTTTCAATATTTTTTTTTGCAGATTATGAAAGTTCAGATAATTTCCCACAACTTTTACTACGATAAATTTTTGTTTGTTTTTAAACTCCTTTTTGTAGGAAAATCGATCTGAAAAAATGAACATTTTTAATTCAATTTATTCGTAAATATTATTCTCGACAAATAACCCCCTTATTCAAAAACGATTATAATATTCAATAAACGTTTATTAAGCAAATTTGTATATGCAAATCTGTCTTAATAAACGTTTGTTAAATTTAATAATCGTTTTTAACATTAACCCCCTTTAATGTTTTAACGTGGTAATATTATTTTTTTAATGTCCTTTTTACTTTCCATTCGAGGAGTTTTCTTACGACTTTCTAATGTCACTGCCATAACTCCTTCACGATTATTTTCTATAAATTTAAGGCATCGTATCTTTGAGTATCATGACCTCGTCTTATTTAAACAGTTGCTTCTGGAACTTCTGCTGTTGCTTCATTTTCATCTTCATCCATGTGTAATTCAGGTCGTTCGTATGTTGGATCATCGGTACTAATTGTAAGTGTTGGTATTGTTGTAGCTACTTCTTCAACGTCTTACGTATATTCAGGTATTGTAAATTTTCTATCATTATGCTGGTCCATCATAAATTCTTTTAAATGTTCTACAGTCAATCCACACGAGCATTCTGTTGTTTTTAATTTGAAATTACATTTGCCAATATAAAATAATTCGTGTATTGAATCAACAAATGCTTTAAATTCATCTCTTTTGATTCTATGTTGTACATGATTCTGGTATTTATCAAGCAAACCAGTTAATTTTTTGAAAACACTCTTTCTATTAATGATTTCAATCAGAGCTGCCAACTTTGGAGAAATCGTCAATTTTTAAAAAAAGAATCATCAAAATCGTCAAGTTAAAAATAAAAAATCGTCAAGACAAAAATACGTTAAAAATTCCAAAAACATTTTTTTTATTAACTTTTTAAATATTTTATTTTATTTACATCTAAATAAAGTTATTATTTAATAAAAAAAAAATTAATTTAATTTTGGTATTATGTGACTTTACTCTGGTACATTTCTGTGTGACATTTTTTAATAAGTCATTTTTAATTGATATTTTAAAACACTGAGAATTATTTAAATTAAGATAATCTTTTGAAAACAATAATCCTTGTAATGTTGAAGAATCCAAAGCATTTCTGGATTTTGTTTTATTTATTTAAATGAATATGGTAGAGCCATTAAACTCGAAACAAATTGTATTAAAATTGGGAAGGCCTGTGCATTATTGACTCTCTTTAAATTAGAAACATTTTTCCAAAACGCCAATGTTTCGAGTTCGGTGAATTTCTTACTACTTAATTCTCGAACTTCATTATCAAGTTCTTGATATTCTTTTCCATTTAATAAATTTAGAAACAAATTGGCCAATTGTAAAATTTAATAATTTTTTTGTTTAAATCTACGCTTGGTTCAATGGAGTTTAATCCTTCTAAAAGTTTATTGCCAAAATCAAAACGTTTTTGTGAAACCAATTCAATATAAAATTGGACGCAGAATTCAACAAATATATATTCTATTGACTATATTCAATATTCGAACTAGATTGGTTCTCCTTCACGTAAATGCCAGGATACACTTCATCTTCATTTAATAATATGTCTTTGTTATTAAAACTTTGGCTTTCCAAATTAACCAAATACTCTTCTACAAAAAAAAAATGTCCAGTACAGACAGTCGTGTACTACACACTCTACCTCTTCAACTCCTCGCCAACAAACTTCGTCTGTCCACCTTTCAATTTCTACATTGCAAAAGAGGACTTACAAAATTAGAATTTTAGAAAAAAGGCTACCATAAGTTTTGCTTTTAAAAAAATCGTCATTTTTGTTCGCGGGAAAAATGAAAAATCGTCAATCGTCATTTAAATTTGACTTAAAAAATCGTCAAAATGACGATAAATCGTCAAAGTTGGCAGCGCTGATTTCAATATTTAATTTACACCAAATTTGGATCAATTTATCTGTTACGTGAGGAGTAAAAGTTTTATACGAGAACATTTTGTTTTCAAATTTATGCTTTATGCTTAAAAAAAAAATAATATTTTAAAATGTCACATTTAGTAGGCAAACTAAGATCATTTATATCACTTAATAAACCAAAAAAAAAACAATATCTTGATGAGTCATGTTGGTCAATCTAGACTTTGTTGGCATTTATACAAGTATTCCAAATCTTATCAAACCCATGAGGTAGCACCCAGTCGGTAGGCTCATCTATTTTGACAACTTTGACATCAAAATGAAAGATATAAAAAGCAAGGGTAGTTTTGAGTTGAGATTTGTGGAGGCTAAGGCAGCAACGGCGTTAGGCAAACATGGAAATTGTGGAGACCTTTTTCTATCCAAGCTAGTTCGTAACTTCCTTGATTATTAAAATCGTAGCATGAAAAGTGATGTGATAGTTTTAGGGAAAATTCTTACTAAAACGAAAAGTAGCAAAATAAAATTCATACTGAAACTGAAATACAGATCCTGGTATAACAAAGGATCAACAAATTCTTTATATCGAGATTACTTTTTTAAATAAGTTTTAGGCTGTAAAATTACATTTTATATTTTTGGCAAATTTTATTAATCGTTCTTCATTAGGATGGATTTTAGTTTTAATAATGTTTTCACTATTAAATTATCCACATTTTATTTGAATGATAATTAAGATATTTTACAGGCAATCCTTTGTTGCAGAATCAATAGTGTAAAATAAAAATCTTACTTCGTCTTTCGATAACGTTTAATTCTGGTAGCATTTTCTAATAGAAACCATAAACATCAAGTGTTATATTTTCTAGATTTATTTTTCAAGGTCTCCACTAAATCAACTTAAGATGATAACGTTTCATAGAATTCACTTGCATAGAGTCCACCTTCCTAATCTTATTAACTGTAATAGAAACTTGATAGATCATCAGCAGTCTCCGTTTGTTGGTTGTATTGGGTGTTCAAATCTTTTCAAATTGTCAAAAATCCAATTATTGAACAGCAAATGGTATGAATCCAAATCTTTTTGGATTGATAAGAACTTAAAAACATAATAACTGCTGTAATTGTCATCACTTTTTTTTGTAAAAGTAATTTTCGTTTGTATGGAAAACAACAAATAAAATTGAGTAAAATGGTGTTTAAAAAAAAAGGTAGAATATAAATAATTGTAATGTTTTTGATAATTAATCATATTACAATTTCAAAAATTCCCATCAAAAATCTTTTTGTTTGTTTTCCTTTTCTAACGAAAATACATTTCAATTCTAATTAAATCAACAACATCATTCCATGCAAATTAGTCAAATTTAATATTCAACCAAATATTCAACAAAGTTAAATCCAAACACAAGTAAGAATTTATATGCGTCTGTACCGTATCTTATATACCCACCACCAAATCATCCATTATAGAGCAAACATCATAAAATATAATTCCGTAAATTATATTTATTTTAGGTTCATTTTGGTTGAATATTTACAAGGTGGCGCAAAAGTAAACTTCCAATCAGGCAATCTTGCTGGCCAGTGCAAATCGTCAAAACGGGATATTAGCAACCACATGTTTTCCAATCCCAATTCATCAAGTTGCGCAAAATTTATAGCATTTTCTGATAGGAGGATTACTTTTGCGCCACCTTGTACAAACACATTTCAATTATAACAACAACAATTTATATTTGTGTCTTTCTTTCGAAACTGCGCTTTGTTTATATTTTTGCTTCATAAAGCGATTTACTTTAACACAAAATCAAATAGGTACCAAAATCTGTATTTATTGTCGGAAGTGGAACTAGTATGAGAGCTATGTCCAATTATGGACCAATTTTCACAAAAGTCAATAGTACAATTTTTATATACTTATAATTGATCTTTGTAAAATTTCGGTTCAATATGGATATTTATGTAGGTTGAAGCGTTTTCGGGAGTAGTCCTTATAAGCGACCTACATATATGACCCATTCTTTGCCGATCATCATGTAATTTTGTACGACGTTTTATATTTATGTGAATTATTTGTGTTGAATTTCTAATAAATAGTGATTTTTATAAGAGATTTATGCGCATTTAAGTGATTTTTAAAAGTGGACTTTATATGGGGACTACGATCTAATATGGACCGATTGTCATTGAATTGGATATGAATATTTCTATATATGTATGTATGGACTATAAGAGATTTATGCGCATTTAAGAGATTTGCGGAATTAAACTTTATATGGGGGCTATGGTAGTATGACGACTTTTATATATGTATGGACAGACGGACGCCCTTGGCTAGATCGTCCTAGAATCTTATAAGAATCCATAATATATAGACTTTATGGTTCTTCGGCCATTATTTCGATATGTTACGAATGGAATGACAAACTTAATATAAAAATAGAAGAAAGATTTGGCTTGTTACGGTATATTGCGTTGTTAAAATGTTCGGTGACTTTTAAGAGTGATTCTAAAATTGTGCATCAGTGTTTGCAGGTGCATATGTGTTTGTGTTCAGATGTATGTGAATGTATAAATGTTGGTAACAATATGATACATGGTTTATGTTGTTGACATGATGTTGTGACATCAACAACATTGAAACAGACACAACAAGCACACATACGGTTTCAATTTACACGTCAAGATACAAAAAATAAAACACCAAAAATACAATAATACAGATAGAGGCCCACAATTTCTTTCGGATATTTGTGAAAAAAAAAAATTACCGACTTAATTGTAATTTTGACAACAATTTTCTTAAAATTATTTGTTTTTATATCGAGTTATTAAAAATATTTTTTGTGTAAATTTATTATTTGGGAACCTCTGCTTTAGTGTAAATGTTAATGAAAATTTTGCAATTATTACAAAAACACATACTTAAATACAGCAAAACGTTTTAAATAAAAAAAAAATACAGATTACAAACATAATTTTACAGTGTGTTGTAGTATTTATTTTATTAAATTCATTACATGGTGACTGCGGTTTTTTCAATGTTGTTCACATTTTTGAGTTTTTATTTTTAACACCCTTCACCTTTTTCTGACAAATGCATGCAAATATTAAAGTTTTTCTTTACATATGTTACATTTGTTATAAAGCCAGCCAGACTATTATAGGTGGCTCACTTGGGTCCATGAAGTTTTTCCTTTGTAATACCCTAAATATATCGATCATGTTTCGGTTCTTCAATCGGGACTTTTAAATTTTAGTGTGCGGTTGGATTCCCAACTAAACCGAAAAACTAATCTGCCCAATCATAAAAACTTCTACAGGAGGTATTACTAGGAAGATTTAATATCCACTCATGTGTACCCAGTGTTGACAATATTTTTTGGTTTTCATCCCCAATTTTCGATTTTATTAAAGTTTTTTAATTTTAGCATTTGTAGTGAAATTTTTGCACCAAACTGAATTATTTTTAATATTTGTATTTAATCTGACAAGATCTTCTAATAATTCGTATGCATTTTATTACGAATCATTGTTTTATTAATATTCATTATTGAAAAAATGGATTCAACTTGTTGGTACACAAATACAATTTGAATTCAGCTTAAGCTTGCTTGGTTATGAAACTGCGACATTGTTTTTTGGAATAACAAGTAAAGGCTTATTTATATTCCTCTCGGATCTCTTATATAGGTCTATTAGATATTATGTCATAAAATATTTAACTGTGATTTTAGTCTTACGGTGAATTTTATCTTAATAACAATAGGTTATTGGGAGCTATGACCAATTATGGACTGACCTTTGGAGAATTCAATAGTACAATTTTTACATACCTGTTCTCTGTAAAATTTCGGTCCGATATCGATATTTATAAGAAATTTACGTAGAAAGTGGAAGTGGTCCCCATATTGCAGCTATGACCAATTATGATCTGATCACCATTAAGTTCGATAAGATGGTTTATAAATATATGTGTCGAATTAGGTGATTTCCCGAAGTGGACTTTGTATGGGGGCTATGGTCGAATATGAATCGATCATATATGTGGTTTATTTGTATCGAATTTCAACTTGATACTGATTTTTATATGAGATTTTTTTATATAAGTGATCTTTGGAAGTAGAGGGACTATGATCCAATATGGACTGATGCTAACAAAATATCGTTTTATGATTTCTATTATTATTATGAAACTTATTTTTACAGAATTTTGTATGAATAATATGAGAAATTGAGGACCAATTCTTACCACTTTCAATAGGAATTGTACTTCTATAATAAAAATCAAGATTACAAAATTATATTTGAAGAAAATAGCAATAGTTAATTTTTAATACCAAACATTTCAGTGAAACAATAAATGTTTGCGAATAATTCATTGATCTAAGACTCTTTTTGGACGTTCTATCGTGCCTTGGACAGACAGACGGACGTGGCTATATCTAGATATGTATGTATATATACATTTTAAAAAACTTAATATACCTACCATCCTTTTGGTGGTGGTATTTTGATGTTATTTAAAACAAATTAAAACCAGAAAAATATATATTATCCCTAAATATTCCTCAGTAATATTAGTTTATCACTACTAAATCCCCAGATCCTCAAAACAAAAATATTATACCCATTTGCTGAAAATAGTCCCTTATTTACGGATAAATCCCCTAAACTGCAACAAGGACCAGTAAACAATTCCTTGAAAGCACCAACCATCGAGTTATGGAACTCCTTAGGGGCTAAGTAAGCTTCGCTACTGAACATAACGAGGCATACAAAACCCAATTTAGAATATATCGTCATTTCACCAAGAGAAATCCGCTATATCTATTTAAATCTAGATGTCATGTAGATACCAGAATGAGTTCAAGAGGATTATGTCTGATATTCAATGAAATCACAGCCTGTATTGATCCTGCAGCTTGAAACAGATCTCATTCCGAAAACGGGGAATATAAAAGCCAACACTTATCCCAGCCGAAATAGTTGACTCGCCCGGCACAGCTAAATTTTTAGTGGGTATATTAAATTTGTGCTGATGTTTGTAACGCCTTTAATTAAAATCCAAAAAAAATGTTGGTGTCCAAATAAAATTCAACACAGCCATTTTTGGCTGCCTGAACTTTTTTGTACAGCGTCGACAGCAAGTTTGTGTTCGATAAAAAATTCGTTGAACTACGAAATTTTCGACAGCGATGCCCACTCATAATACAAATTTTACAGTCGATAGTTGATTTTCGATAGCCAGGGAATATCGATTGTCGAATGCAGCTCATAATAGGGGCCTTAAAGATTTAGACGATGCAATAGTTTGAACATGTGGTTACTACTGAAGCGACTGATTTCCTTGAGTTTTATTTTAATATACTCTTGTCATATCTAAGAGTCTCTATTGTTTTAAAATACAGTATTATCTGCAAAGGCGCAGATGTACATTACTTTTCTATATGATCTATAAATAAAGTAAAGCTATACGGCTTACTCCCAAAGGCTTTTCTGATAGCAGTAGCTCTTCGAAACAGCTGTTCAATAGCTTCAGGCTTTCGTGAAATAACTTTTCAAGCAATTTGGAGAATCTTGACAAAAAAACTGTTGTCTTAAATAACGTCTTTCCCGGGTTTTGATAACATAGCAAAAGGCAAATAAATATATTTTCTCTTAAACTTTTATGTAAATATGTATGTTTTATAATCAAACGGTGTTATGATTTTCTTGAATAGTTCAGCTAATAGAATCGATCTATCTATTGTATGATTTCATCAGTCGTACCAAAAACAGATAAATTCAATGTGTTCATAAATACTAAGTTGTGATTTCGCCCCCCGATAACTCTAAATTTACGGCTTGAATTTAAGTTTAACTCTCTCTAGTCATGTAATTTTTAATTGTAGTTTTAATTGTACATAGTTTTAAATTTCCAAAGTTAGACTTCTGAGCAATAAATGGAATCTTTACATTAAAAATTAGTCTATATTTATTTATTTTATAATATAGATGTTGGTGATCCATAATAATGAAATTGTTAAATAAAATTATTTATATTAGGGTCATAACATAATAAATATAGTAGTTTCCGCTTAATTGACCCCTGCTTTATTGATTTACCCGCCTAATTAATACAAAAATCGCAATATAGGTACCTACATTTCCCCATAAAAACTATATGAAAATAAATGAATCGGATAATTGAATTTTCGGTTAATTGATCCAAAAGCTATGCATTTTCGGAAAATCAATTAAGCGGAAATTACTGTAACAAATTTAGGGTAATAAAAATTCGATCTATTCAAAATAAACCATTTGATATCTGTTAATTTTTTCTCTCTAGTTTAAACAACTGTAGCTGATTTAATAACACTTCGTTTTTTGTTAAACCAAAACTTTTTGTTATACATACAGAAATATTACCATATAAATTGATATTTGTATGATTCTCAATTTAATATTTTTTATGTTGCTGTTGCTTGTTTTTTTTTTTTGCAAAGCAACAATATTCTGTAAAATATGTTAATGAATTTTTAATACCATGTGTCAGTTTCCTTACACAAAAAAATGAACACAGAATGTGCACTAACCACAACAACAGAAAAAAATATACAAATAAACACCAGCAACAAAATCTAGGCTCTTGTCAACAAATTTATTGTACATATTAAAATTATAATAATAATTGTTCTCTTTTTTTATGCATGGAATTTATGTTTTCGTTTAATTTATTCCATTTTTAAATCCACTTTATTAATAATGCACTTTTTAATCAAATTTATTATTTATATGATTATGTAGTATTTTTTACTTTTTATTAAATTGAATTATTTCGCTTTTAAACTTTAAATAAAATTTTCAATTCTAAAGTCAAATCTGCAAAATAGCCTAAACTGTTTTACAAAATTTTATGTAATTTAATTAAATAAAATTTATTATATAAATTTAATTGCATTGCTATATGTAGGCAATTAAAAGCCATATATACACATACCACCAATACACATTCAGACATTGAAAAATACTCTGACTTCCGCCTCCGTTTAGTTTTAAATTTAAAATAAAAAAGAAATTATTATTTTGTTATTTTTTTAAACGTTACAAAAATAAATACCACAATAGCAACAAAAAAAATTTGCAAATAAATGAAATTAAATAATTAGTTTTAATTTTTTAGTATAATTTAATAGTAATAAATTACAATTGCAAATAAAACAAGTAAGAGTGCTATATTCGGCTATGCCGAATCTTATAAAACTTTGTTGTGGATGCATAATTATATTAAATACATACATACATATACATATGGGCAATTTCACGTCAAGTGACCCAATTTTAAAATCGATGTCTTCCGATTTGGATGAAATTTGCACCAAGGTATGCCAGACCCAAATTTTCAGCTCTATCATTCAAGAACTGCCGGAGTTAGAGGGGGCCAAAGTTGATAATTTTGGTCATGCAGGTTTTTTTTTTAATGAGTGTAACTTTTTACCTATTGGTCCTAGCAAAAATTGTTTAGGTAGCTATTTCTTCAATCATTCCAAAAATATTTTTTTTTTAATTTAAAAAAAAAATTTTTTTTAATTTTTTTTTTTTAAATATTTTTTTTAATTTTTTTTCAATTTGGACCCTATTTTTTTCCTCAAAAGAAAGCTTATACAATTTACTTTAAGGCCTTTATAGTCGCTTAATGGGATGCGAGTGGGATATCTATCAAAAAAATTATTTTTTAACTCACGAATAAGATTTTTCAATATTTGGCACATGTATCATTTTCATTTCCCCCATTTTGTTATTTTTTTTTTTTTTCAAAATGGAGTTTTTTTATTTTTCCTCAAATAAACTTTAGACCATTTCCTTTAAGAGCTTTGCGGTCACTTAATGGGATGCAAGTGGGGTATCTACAAAAAAAAATTTGCAACTCAAAGAAAAACAATTAAATTTTTACCAAATGAACTATTTTAATTTTTTTTCCTATTTATTACTTATAATACTAAATAACAATAATAATAATAAATAATTTAATATATAATTAGTAAATAAATTTTGAAATTGTCAATCTTTCTTCCTTCTTATTTATTGAATTTCTTTTTCTGCCAATCCTGATGCTGTTTTTTTTTTTGGCTTTGGAAAGAAATCGCATTGAGTAGATGCAGAAAACTTTTTCATGGTATTGAGATGTGCCATCAATTGTTACAGCAGCGTCGAATCTACTCTTCAATGTTTTTAATGTTTCCTCATGATCAGCTTTGCTACTAAAAACTACTTCAGTTTCTTTACAATATAAAGTCCATTTCCAAAATTCACTTCACTTTATACGTATTTATAAAACAGATATAAATAATGTTAAACGGCTAAAATTTGACATGAATACTCTTTATAGGCAAATAATGTTGCACTAAATTTTATGGTGATCGGCCCAGAATTGGTCATAGCTCACATACAAGGACCAAATCTGAAAAAGACATTTATCCCTATATATATTGTATAAATATCGGTACCGACTCAAAACTTTGCACAGATCATTTACATAAATACAAAAATCATCCCACAAATTTTTGTGAATTTTGGTCTATTTTTAACCGTATGCCCCATATAAAGCCCTCTTCCGAAAATAACTTTAATACTCATAAATCTTCTATAAATAAGGGTACCAATCCAAAATTTTACACGGATCATTTACATACATGCCTAAATCAAATTGCTGGATTTTGAGAATATCGGTCCATATTTGACTATGTCCCCCATATAAGGTCCACTTCCGAAATCCACGTTAATTCTAATATATATCTTAAATATACCGTTATTATGTTGAAATTTGACGTGAAATATCCTCATATACATTAAAAGCACTGTTCCAAAATTTAAGAAGATCGTTTTATTATTTGTCATAGCTGCCATATAAGAACCATTTCCAAAAAACAAATAAATTCGGGTCAAAAAATATTATTTTCCGATTTAACCCATATTCGGTCCTTATTTTATAATCATGATATATATCGTAGGCAAGGTATTTTTAATACCTTTTATTTAATGTATTACAAATTATCAGACACACAGTAAAAAAAAAAAACTTTTTGTTTAAAACCATTTTAACAAAACAACTTGTGTAATTTTTCAATAATTTTTTATTCTTAATTTCTCTGAAAATCTGTTCGCATTAGAATAGAATTATTGAAATCCTCACTTTAATTTAGTATGTATTTAAATTTAACATTAAGCTTTTACATTTTCACCTAATATTTCAATATAAAAGTTGTTAAGATATTTTAACAGTTTTTTCGTTCTCCTGTAAAATTACAGTTTCAATACTAACCAATTTCATACTAAATAAATTTTATAATAATTTTTCTTTTTAGCAATTAAAAAATCTAATTTATGAATTTAAAAAGTTGTCTACCTATTCTATATTTTATCTTCATTTTGGGAGCAATTCTAATATACATATATTTACATAATTTGTAACAAGAAGAAATTAATAATAGGAATATTTACTTTGAAAGATAATTATTTTACGAAATACTACAGATTTTTCTACTATATCTTCCAAATACATGAAAATAAACATTATTACTTCAAATGAGTATAAGTTATTTTAATATAACACTTAAAAATTTGCATTAAAAAGAGAACTTCTTATATCTTTTTCTTAAAGATTTGTTAGTACCTACAATTACAAATACACATATATATATAAATTAATTGCATAAAAAACTTACCTTAAATACAAATTAAATTAACTTATTACATATCTTTAAATTAAACGCCCGAACCGATTTCCGTTTTATTTACACTATTTATACAATTGACAACTCTACCACGCACAAATATCAAAAACATAACTTCATTTCCTACATGAAGTTTACTTTTTCTTGCTCTTATTATTTTAATTTTGCTCTTATTTGCTCTTTATATTTTTACTAGCAACAAACAAAACAACAACACATTTTAATACACAGCATTAGGCATACCAATTTTAGATACACACAAAATCATGTGCAAAGGGCTTTTGTAAAAAAAAACAACAATAACAATTGAATACAACAGTTAAATACAACCACAACAACAATAGAATTATTGCAAACACAATGATTTATGTATGTTAATGATGCTGGCTATTCTTTCACTGATTTATTTTAATAAAATATTGATTTTAACACTTATTCTTATAAAAGTTAATAACTTTATTATTCAGTTACATTAACACGTTTATTATTTGTTTAAATTTGCAAAATTTACTACACTTTAACTATATATAAAAGGAATTAAAAGACGAAGCGAAATTAAGAACAACAGCTTTAAGCGGCGTGCGCGTAGAAACTAAAGATTTATTTGACTACTAGAGTAGAGTTGCCAGTAATTTGGGTGTTTATTAGACGAAAGGTGTTTATTAATGAAGTTATTTGTGTTTTTGGTAGTAAAAGGATTTAGTTAAATAGGATTTTAAATTAATTGCTAATGCACACTGGTAATTATTTAAAAACAAGTAAGAAAATATAGTCGGTCAAGCCCGACCATATAATACCCTACACCTAGTATATGTAAATTAAAACAGTTTTTCAGAAATGGGCGTTATATGGGAGACATCACCTATTTTGGACCAAAATCCAGTGTCATGATTTCTGTGAATATAAATATTATATGTGTTAAACTTTATCACGATATAAATAATTTTAAAAGATTTATGGATGTTAAAGTGAATTACGGAGGGTCTTATATGGGAGTTTCGACTAATTATGGACCGACCATTACAAATTGTCATTATTTCTGTATATAAGAAACTTATTTGTGTCGAATTTTATTTGATTACCAAAATTTTTAAAAAATTTATGCTCTTTAAAGTGATTTTCGGAAGTGGGGTTATATGGGAGCTACGACTAATTATGGACCGATCACAATAAAATTGTACCATATTATTTGTATATATATGAACTATATTTGTGTTAAATTTTATTTGGATACCAAAATTTTTTTGAGTGTGTTATACTCATTAAAGTGGTTTTCGGAAGTGGGGTTATATGGGAGCTACGACTAATTATGGACCGATCACAATAAAATTGTACCGTATTATTAGTATACATATGAAATATATTTGTGTTAAATATTATTTGGATACCAACACCTTTGAGTGAGTAATAATGCTCTTAAAATGATTTTCGTAAGTGGGTCTTATATGGGAGCTACGACTAATTATGGACCGATCACAATAAAATTGTACCGTATTATTTGTATATATATGAAATATATTTGTGTTAAATTTTATTTGGATACCAAAATTTTTGAGTGTGTTATACTCATTAAAGTGGTTTTCGGAAGTGGGGTTATATGGGAGCTACGACTAATTATGGACCGATCACAATAAAATTGTACCGTATTATTAGTATGCATATGAAATACATTTGTGCTAAATATTGTTTGGATGCCAACATTTTTGAATGAGTTATGAGTTAAATTTTATTCGGATAACAACATTTTTAAAAGAGTTATGCTCTTTTAAGTGATTTTCGGATGTGGGCCTTATATGGGAGCTACGACTAATTATGGACCGCTTATCATAAAATTGTACCGTATTATTAGTATACATATGAAATATATTTGTGTTAAATATTATTTGGATACCAACACCTTTGAGTGAGTAATAATGCTCTTAAAATGATTTTCGTAAGTGGGTCTTATATGGGAGCTACGACTAATTATGGACCGATCACAATAAAATTGTACCGTATTATTTGTATATATATGAAATATATTTGTGTTAAATTTTATTTGGATACCAAAATTTTTGAGTGTGTTATACTCATTAAAGTGGTTTTCGGATGTGGGTCTTATATGGGAGCTACGACTAATTATGGACCGATCACAATAAAATTGTACGGTATTATTTTTATTTATATGAAATATATTTGTGTTAAATATTGTTTGGATGCCAACATTTTTGAGTAAGTTATGCTCTTTAAAGTGATTATCGGAAGTGGGTCTTATATGGGAGCTACGACTAATTATGGACCGATCACAATAAAATTATACGGTATTATTAGTATACATATGAAATATATTTGTGTGAAATATTATTTGGATACCAACATTTTTGAATGAGTTATGCTCTTTTAAGTGATTTTCAGAAGTGGGTCTTATATGGGAACTACGACTAATTATGGACCGATCATCATAAACTTCTACCATATTATATATATATATATACACAAAACATATTTGTGTTAAATCTTTTTAAAGTAATTACATATATCGTGATAAAGTTTAACACATATAATATTTATATTCACAGAAATCATGACACTGGATTTTGGTCCAAAATAGGTGATGTCTCCCATATAACGCCCATTTCTGAAAAACTGTTTTAATTTACATATACTAGGTGTAGGGTATTATATGGTCGGGCTTGACCGACTATATTTTCTTACTTGTTTTTAAATAATTACCAGTGTGCATTAGCAATTAATTTAAAATCCTATTTAACTAAATCCTTTTACTACCAAAAACACAAATAACTTCATTAATAAACACCTTTCGTCTAATAAACACCCAAATTACTGGCAACTCTACTCTAGTAGTCAAATAAATCTTTAGTTTCTACGCGCACGCCGCTTAAAGCTGTTGTTCTTAATTTCGCTTCGTCTTTTAATTCCTTTTATATATAGTTAAAGTGTAGTAAATTTTGCAAATTTAAACAAATAATAAACGTGTTAATGTAACTGAATAATAAAGTTATTAACTTTTATAAGAATAAGTGTTAAAATCAATATTTTATTAAAATAAATCAGTGAAAGAATAGCCAGCATCATTAACATACATAAATCATTGTGTTTGCAATAATTCTATTGTTGTTGTGGTTGTATTTAACTGTTGTATTCAATTGTTATTGTTGTTTTTTTTTACAAAAGCCCTTTGCACATGATTTTGTGTGTATCTAAAATTGGTATGCCTAATGCTGTGTATTAAAATGTGTTGTTGTTTTGTTTGTTGCTAGTAAAAATATAAAGAGCAAATAAGAGCAAAATTAAAATAATAAGAGCAAGAAAAAGTAAACTTCATGTAGGAAATGAAGTTATGTTTTTGATATTTGTGCGTGGTAGAGTTGTCAATTGTATAAATAGTGTAAATAAAACGGAAATCGGTTCGGGCGTTTAATTTAAAGATATGTAATAAGTTAATTTAATTTGTATTTAAGGTAAGTTTTTTATGCAATTATATCTATATACCTAGGTATATATATATATATATATATATATATATATATGTATATATATATATATATGTATTTGTAATTGTAGGTACTAACATATCTTTAAGAAAAAGATATAAGAACTTCTCTTTTTAATGCAAATTTTTAAGTGTTATATTAAATACCTATTGATATAACTTATACTCATTTGAAGTAATAATGTTTATTTTCATGTATTTGAAAGATATAATAGAAAAATCTGTAGTATTTCGTAAAATAATTATCTCTCAAAGTAAATATTCTTATGTATTATTAATTTCTTCTTGTTACAAATTAAGTAAATATGTGTATATTAGAAGTGCTCCCAAAATAAAGATAAATAGAATAGGTAGACAACTTTTTAAATTCATAAATTAGATTTTTTAATTGCTAAAAATAAAAATTATTATAAAATTTATTTTGTATGAAATTGGTATTTATTCAATATCTGTGAACTTTTGACAAAACAACCTCTTTCAAAAACTGCAATTTTACAGGAGAACGAAAAAACTGTTAAAATATCTAACAACTTTGATTTTGAAATATTTGGTGAAAAGGTAAAAGCTTAGTGTTAAATTTAAATACATACTAAATTGAAGTGAAGATTTCAATAATTCTATTCTAATGCGAACAGATTTTCAGAGAAATTAAGAATAAAAAATTATTGAAAAATTATACAAGTTGTTTTGTTAAAATGGTTTTAAACAAAAAACGTGATTCATATTTTCTAAAGGCAAGTTTTTTTTTGTTAAAATGGAACTAATAAAAAAAAGTAGAAATAGGTTATTTTAAAAAATTTTATTATATTTAATATAACATATGTAAATACTTGAATTCAATTAGACAATATTGGTACAAAATTATTTTTCTGTAGGGGAAACAAATTTTAAGTTTAACAAAAAAGCGTTCAAAAGGAAGGAAATAAAAACTGTAACTCTAATATTATTATTTAATACCTTTATCTTCGTCAAGGTCTGGGTGAACTTCAAGGGGGACATCACCTTCCATTCCATCCTTAATATTCTGATAAAAACTGTGGTAATTTGTATCAATTAATGGCAGCATATCGAATAAATCTTTCTTTTTATTTTGTGATACAGGCAAAGCAGAATTGTTGCTTGTGGCCAATTGGGGAGATGGTTCTTTACGACGACGCGAGTTTATATCTATCATCTGAAATGACTCTTTTGTGTGTAATGAAAGTTTGTGCTGAAAAACTCCTGGGTTGCTTTTTTCGTATCTCAGCCATCGAACGTTCTTCCACTCAAACTTCTCATATAAAAATCAGAAGATTAACGAAATAATATTGTGTTGCTATGTGACCTCCATGTATATTTGTCCTTTAGCAGTGCACGAAAATCGAATAAATCCTCTTGTCTTAATTCATGGACAATATAATTTTTATTGGTCGCCCAATCGTGGAATGTTCAATAGATCCAAAGGAATTTTTTTTCTTTTCTATTTGCGCATGTACAGTATCATATTCAAGATGCGTATGACCCACGACACCACGACACATTATATGCCACCATTGCAATAGTGGCAAGTATGCAATTTTGACGTTTCAAAAAGCCAAAATCAGAATTCTAAAGAAGTTCTTATAGAAAAAATATTTATTTCTTTTTACAAAAATATAAACAAAAGACAGTTCTGAAAGAAAGAAATATATATAAAACTTGATCATCTTCCGTCTCGTGACGCCTCTGTATACTTTGTGTCGTTGAGTAAACATCAAAGTGTTCTTAAACTGTAATTTTAGAGTATTCACCTGTTATTAAAATTGTTTTTTTGTATATTTGAATAAATAAAGGCTCGTTATATTTGCTTTAAACTTCTTGACGCTTTTATTTAGCAATTAAAAGGAATCCAGAAATCATATCGAAAATCAATATTTGGTATGAAAACGTCAATGAAACTAAAATCCTTTATAACTTTGTAAATGCTGAGTTTTTAGAGGAAATAAGCTGAATCTGTGATCACTTCTTATTCATATCAAAAATTTATGGTTTTTATGAAAATATTAATAAAAATTAAAACCTTCATATTTTTGCTCATGCTGTGTATTTGTTAGTGTAAAGCAAAAATATGCTAAACCTTTTTGCAAATGCAATACTATTAGCACAAGATTGTGAATTGCGCTATTGCGTATTCAATAGTTCCATTGTTGTTGTTGTATTTAGCGGTGTTTAGTTTTAGTTTTCTAAAACATGCGAATTAATATTAATTCGCCTTGTTCTAATTCCCAACTTACACGAAGCAATTTTTATTGACAAGATTAATACAATACAATTTGGTTGCCCATATCTCAGGAACTATGAGTCGGCTATAAAAGCAAACTACAACATTATGTTAAGCATAACCTTTAGTAAAAATAACGATTCGGACTGCCGCTCATAAACTAGAATTTAATCTTATTTAAAACTTTTGGCTGTCCATCTGTTATTATGTCTATCCAAATGATTTCAAAAGGCTGTTAATAAATAAATATATAATTGAATTATTATACCCTACACCACAATAGTGGGGAGGGTATATTGGATTTGTTCTGATGTTTGTAACGCCCATAAATATTGGTCCAACACCCACCTTAAAGTATACCGATCGGTTCAGAATCACTTTCTGAGTCGATTTGACGATGTCCGTCCATCCGTCTGGCTGACTGGCTCTCCATGCAAAGATTGTGCGCAGAGTACAGGTCGCAATTTTAAAGATATTTCGATAAAATTTGGTATGTGATATTTTTTTGGCACAAGGATAGATGGCATTGAAACTGGTGGGAATCGGTCCATTATTTCACCTAGCCCCCATACAAATGTCATCCCGAAATTGGGGTTTACCGGTCATAAATGCAAGTATGCAAACAAAATTTACCACAGATGAGTAGTAAATGAAGCTAAAGCACTTCCACAAATTTCGTGAAGATCGGTCCATAATTAGTCGTAGCTACCATATAAGGCCCACTTAAAAGAGCATAACTATCTTCAAAATGTTGGTATCCAAAGAATATTGAACAAAAATATGTTTCGTATATATACATATAACATGGTAGAATTTTATGACGAAAATCACTTAAAAGAGCATAACTCTTTTAAAAATGTTGTTATCCGAATGAAATAAAACACAAATATGTTTTGTGTGTATATATATATATATATAATATGGTAGAAGTTTATGATGATCGGTCCATAATTAGTCGTAGTTCCCATATAAGGCCCACTTCTGAAAATCACTTAAAAGAGCATAACTCATTCAAAAATGTTGCTATCCAAATAATATTTCACACAAATATATTTCATATGTATACTAATAATACCGTATAATTTTATTGTGATCGGTCCATAATTAGTCATAGCTCCCATATAACCCCACTTCCGAAAACCACTTTAATGAGTATAACACACTCAAAAATTTTGGTATCCAAATAAAATTTAAGACAAATATATTCCATATATATATAAATAATACGGTGCAATTTGATTGTGATCGGTCTATAATTAGTCGTAGCTCCCATATAAGACCCACTTCCGATAATCACTTTAAAGAGCATAACTCATTCAAAAATGTTGTTATCCAAATAATATTTCACACAAATATATTTCATATGTATACTAATAATACGGTACAATTTTATTGAGATCGGTCCATAATTAGTCGTAGCTCCCATATATCTGAAAATCACCTTAATGAGCATAACTCATTCAAAAATGTTGGCATCTAAACAATATTTAACACAAATATATTTCATATGCATACTAATAATACGGTACAATTTTATTGTGATCGGTCTATAATTAGTCGTAGCTCCCATATAACCCCACTTCCGAAAACCACTTTAATGAGTATAACACACTCAAAAAAATCTTGGTATCCAAATAAAATTTAACACAAATATAGTTCATATATATACAAATAATACGGTACAATTTTATTGAGATCGGTCCATAATTAGTCGTAGCTCCCATATAAGACCCACATCCGAAAATCACTTTAAAGAGCATTATTACTCACTCAAAAGTGTTGGTATCCAAATAATATTTAACAGAAATATATTTCATATGTATACTAATAATACGGTACAATTTTATTATGATCGGTCTATAATTAGTCGTAGCTCCCATATAAGGCCCACTTCCGAAAATCACTTTAAAGAGCATAAATTTTTTAAAAATTTTGGTAATCAAATAAAATTCGACACAAATAAGTTTCTTATATACAGAAATAATGACAATTTGTAATGGTCGGTCCATAATTAGTCGAAACTCCCATATAAGACCCTCCGTAATTCACTTTAACATCCATAAATCTTTTAAAATTATTTATATCGTGATAAAGTTTAACACATATAATATTTATATTCACAGAAATCATGACACTGGATTTTGGTCCAAAATAGGTGATGTCTCCCATATAACGCCCATTTCTGAAAAACTGTTTTAATTTACATATACTAGGTGTAGGGTATTATATGGTCGGGCTTGACCGACTATATTTTCTTACTTGTTTTTAAATAATTACCAGTGTGCATTAGCAATTAATTTAAAATCCTATTTAACTAAATCCTTTTAAAACCAAAAACACAAATAACTTCATTAATAAACACCTTTCGTCTAATAAACACCCAAATTACTGGCAACTCTACTCTAGTAGTCAAATAAATCTTTAGTTTCTACGCGCACGCCGCTTAAAGCTGTTGTTCTTAATTTCGCTTCGTCTTTTAATTCCTTTTATATATAGTTAAAGTGTAGTAAATTTTGCAAATTTAAACAAATAATAAACGTGTTAATGTAACTGAATAATAAAGTTATTAACTTTTATAAGAATAAGTGTTAAAATCAATATTTTATTAAAATAAATCAGTGAAAGAATAGCCAGCATCATTAACATACATAAATCATTGTGTTTGCAATAATTCTATTGTTGTTGTGGTTGTATTTAACTGTTGTATTCAATTGTTATTGTTGTTTTTTTTTACAAAAGCCCTTTGCACATGATTTTGTGTGTATCTAAAATTGGTATGCCTAATGCTGTGTATTAAAATGTGTTGTTGTTTTGTTTGTTGCTAGTAAAAATATAAAGAGCAAATAAGAGCAAAATTAAAATAATAAGAGCAAGAAAAAGTAAACTTCATGTAGGAAATGAAGTTATGTTTTTGATATTTGTGCGTGGTAGAGTTGTCAATTGTATAAATAGTGTAAATAAAACGGAAATCGGTTCGGGCGTTTAATTTAAAGATATGTAATAAGTTAATTTAATTTGTATTTAAGGTAAGTTTTTTATGCAATTATATCTATATACCTAGGTATATATATATATATATATATATATATATATATATATATATATGTATATATATATATATATGTATTTGTAATTGTAGGTACTAACATATCTTTAAGAAAAAGATATAAGAACTTCTCTTTTTAATGCAAATTTTTAAGTGTTATATTAAATACCTATTGATATAACTTATACTCATTTGAAGTAATAATGTTTATTTTCATGTATTTGAAAGATATAATAGAAAAATCTGTAGTATTTCGTAAAATAATTATCTCTCAAAGTAAATATTCTTATGTATTATTAATTTCTTCTTGTTACAAATTAAGTAAATATGTGTATATTAGAAGTGCTCCCAAAATAAAGATAAATAGAATAGGTAGACAACTTTTTAAATTCATAAATTAGATTTTTTAATTGCTAAAAATAAAAATTATTATAAAATTTATTTTGTATGAAATTGGTATTTATTCAATATCTGTGAACTTTTGACAAAACAACCTCTTTCAAAAACTGCAATTTTACAGGAGAACGAAAAAACTGTTAAAATATCTAACAACTTTGATTTTGAAATATTTGGTGAAAAGGTAAAAGCTTAGTGTTAAATTTAAATACATACTAAATTGAAGTGAAGATTTCAATAATTCTATTCTAATGCGAACAGATTTTCAGAGAAATTAAGAATAAAAAATTATTGAAAAATTATACAAGTTGTTTTGTTAAAATGGTTTTAAACAAAAAACGTGATTCATATTTTCTAAAGGCAAGTTTTTTTTTGTTAAAATGGAACTAATAAAAAAAAGTAGAAATAGGTTATTTTAAAAAATTTTATTATATTTAATATAACATATGTAAATACTTGAATTCAATTAGACAATATTGGTACAAAATTATTTTTCTGTAGGGGAAACAAATTTTAAGTTTAACAAAAAAGCGTTCAAAAGGAAGGAAATAAAAACTGTAACTCTAATATTATTATTTAATACCTTTATCTTCGTCAAGGTCTGGGTGAACTTCAAGGGGGACATCACCTTCCATTCCATCCTTAATATTCTGATAAAAACTGTGGTAATTTGTATCAATTAATGGCAGCATATCGAATAAATCTTTCTTTTTATTTTGTGATACAGGCAAAGCAGAATTGTTGCTTGTGGCCAATTGGGGAGATGGTTCTTTACGACGACGCGAGTTTATATCTATCATCTGAAATGACTCTTTTGGGTGTAATGAAAGTTTGTGCTGAAAAACTCCTGGGTTGCTTTTTTCGTATCTCAGCCATCGAACGTTCTTCCACTCAAACTTCTCATATAAAAATCAGAAGATTAACGAAATAATATTGTGTTGCTATGTGACCTCCATGTATATTTGTCCTTTAGCAGTGCACGAAAATCGAATAAATCCTCTTGTCTTAATTCATGGACAATATAATTTTTATTGGTCGCCCAATCGTGGAATGTTCAATAGATCCAAAGGAATTTTTTTTCTTTTCTATTTGCGCATGTACAGTATCATATTCAAGATGCGTATGACCCACGACACCACGACACATTATATGCCACCATTGCAATAGTGGCAAGTATGCAATTTTGACGTTTCAAAAAGCCAAAATCAGAATTCTAAAGAAGTTCTTATAGAAAAAATATTTATTTCTTTTTACAAAAATATAAACAAAAGACAGTTCTGAAAGAAAGAAATATATATAAAACTTGATCATCTTCCGTCTCGTGACGCCTCTGTATACTTTGTGTCGTTGAGTAAACATCAAAGTGTTCTTAAACTGTAATTTTAGAGTATTCACCTGTTATTAAAATTGTTTTTTTGTATATTTGAATAAATAAAGGCTCGTTATATTTGCTTTAAACTTCTTGACGCTTTTATTTAGCAATTAAAAGGAATCCAGAAATCATATCGAAAATCAATATTTGGTATGAAAACGTCAATGAAACTAAAATCCTTTATAACTTTGTAAATGCTGAGTTTTTAGAGGAAATAAGCTGAATCTGTGATCACTTCTTATTCATATCAAAAATTTATGGTTTTTATGAAAATATTAATAAAAATTAAAACCTTCATATTTTTGCTCATGCTGTGTATTTGTTAGTGTAAAGCAAAAATATGCTAAACCTTTTTGCAAATGCAATACTATTAGCACAAGATTGTGAATTGCGCTATTGCGTATTCAATAGTTCCATTGTTGTTGTTGTATTTAGCGGTGTTTAGTTTTAGTTTTCTAAAACATGCGAATTAATATTAATTCGCCTTGTTCTAATTCCCAACTTACACGAAGCAATTTTTATTGACAAGATTAATACAATACAATTTGGTTGCCCATATCTCAGGAACTATGAGTCGGCTATAAAAGCAAACTACAACATTATGTTAAGCATAACCTTTAGTAAAAATAACGATTCGGACTGCCGCTCATAAACTAGAATTTAATCTTATTTAAAACTTTTGGCTGTCCATCTGTTATTATGTCTATCCAAATGATTTCAAAAGGCTGTTAATAAATAAATATATAATTGAATTATTATACCCTACACCACAATAGTGGGGAGGGTATATTGGATTTGTTCTGATGTTTGTAACGCCCATAAATATTGGTCCAACACCCACCTTAAAGTATACCGATCGGTTCAGAATCACTTTCTGAGTCGATTTGACGATGTCCGTCCATCCGTCTGGCTGACTGGCTCTCCATGCAAAGATTGTGCGCAGAGTACAGGTCGCAATTTTAAAGATATTTCGATAAAATTTGGTATGTGATATTTTTTTGGCACAAGGATAGATGGCATTGAAACTGGTGGGAATCGGTCCATTATTTCACCTAGCCCCCATACAAATGTCATCCCGAAATTGGGGTTTACCGGTCATAAATGCAAGTATGCAAACAAAATTTACCACAGATGAGTAGTAAATGAAGCTAAAGCACTTCCACAAATTTCGTGAAGATCGGTCCATAATTAGTCGTAGCTACCATATAAGGCCCACTTAAAAGAGCATAACTATCTTCAAAATGTTGGTATCCAAAGAATATTGAACAAAAATATGTTTCGTATATATACATATAACATGGTAGAATTTTATGACGAAAATCACTTAAAAGAGCATAACTCTTTTAAAAATGTTGTTATCCGAATGAAATAAAACACAAATATGTTTTGTGTGTATATATATATATATATAATATGGTAGAAGTTTATGATGATCGGTCCATAATTAGTCGTAGTTCCCATATAAGGCCCACTTCTGAAAATCACTTAAAAGAGCATAACTCATTCAAAAATGTTGCTATCCAAATAATATTTCACACAAATATATTTCATATGTATACTAATAATACCGTATAATTTTATTGTGATCGGTCCATAATTAGTCATAGCTCCCATATAACCCCACTTCCGAAAACCACTTTAATGAGTATAACACACTCAAAAATTTTGGTATCCAAATAAAATTTAAGACAAATATATTCCATATATATATAAATAATACGGTGCAATTTGATTGTGATCGGTCTATAATTAGTCGTAGCTCCCATATAAGACCCACTTCCGATAATCACTTTAAAGAGCATAACTCATTCAAAAATGTTGTTATCCAAATAATATTTCACACAAATATATTTCATATGTATACTAATAATACGGTACAATTTTATTGAGATCGGTCCATAATTAGTCGTAGCTCCCATATAATACCCACATCTGAAAATCACCTTAATGAGCATAACTCATTCAAAAATGTTGGCATCTAAACAATATTTAACACAAATATATTTCATATGCATACTAATAATACGGTACAATTTTATTGTGATCGGTCTATAATTAGTCGTAGCTCCCATATAACCCCACTTCCGAAAACCACTTTAATGAGTATAACACACTCAAAAAAATCTTGGTATCCAAATAAAATTTAACACAAATATAGTTCATATATATACAAATAATACGGTACAATTTTATTGAGATCGGTCCATAATTAGTCGTAGCTCCCATATAAGACCCACATCCGAAAATCACTTTAAAGAGCATTATTACTCACTCAAAAGTGTTGGTATCCAAATAATATTTAACAGAAATATATTTCATATGTATACTAATAATACGGTACAATTTTATTATGATCGGTCTATAATTAGTCGTAGCTCCCATATAAGGCCCACTTCCGAAAATCACTTTAAAGAGCATAAATTTTTTAAAAATTTTGGTAATCAAATAAAATTCGACACAAATAAGTTTCTTATATACAGAAATAATGACAATTTGTAATGGTCGGTCCATAATTAGTCGAAACTCCCATATAAGACCCTCCGTAATTCACTTTAACATCCATAAATCTTTTAAAATTATTTATATCGTGATAAAGTTTAACACATATAATATTTATATTCACAGAAATCATGACACTGGATTTTGGTCCAAAATAGGTGATGTCTCCCATATAACGCCCATTTCTGAAAAACTGTTTTAATTTACATATACTAGGTGTAGGGTATTATATGGTCGGGCTTGACCGACTATATTTTCTTACTTGTTTTTAAATAATTACCAGTGTGCATTAGCAATTAATTTAAAATCCTATTTAACTAAATCCTTTTAAAACCAAAAACACAAATAACTTCATTAATAAACACCTTTCGTCTAATAAACACCCAAATTACTGGCAACTCTACTCTAGTAGTCAAATAAATCTTTAGTTTCTACGCGCACGCCGCTTAAAGCTGTTGTTCTTAATTTCGCTTCGTCTTTTAATTCCTTTTATATATAGTTAAAGTGTAGTAAATTTTGCAAATTTAAACAAATAATAAACGTGTTAATGTAACTGAATAATAAAGTTATTAACTTTTATAAGAATAAGTGTTAAAATCAATATTTTATTAAAATAAATCAGTGAAAGAATAGCCAGCATCATTAACATACATAAATCATTGTGTTTGCAATAATTCTATTGTTGTTGTGGTTGTATTTAACTGTTGTATTCAATTGTTATTGTTGTTTTTTTTTACAAAAGCCCTTTGCACATGATTTTGTGTGTATCTAAAATTGGTATGCCTAATGCTGTGTATTAAAATGTGTTGTTGTTTTGTTTGTTGCTAGTAAAAATATAAAGAGCAAATAAGAGCAAAATTAAAATAATAAGAGCAAGAAAAAGTAAACTTCATGTAGGAAATGAAGTTATGTTTTTGATATTTGTGCGTGGTAGAGTTGTCAATTGTATAAATAGTGTAAATAAAACGGAAATCGGTTCGGGCGTTTAATTTAAAGATATGTAATAAGTTAATTTAATTTGTATTTAAGGTAAGTTTTTTATGCAATTATATCTATATACCTAGGTATATATATATATATATATATATATATATGTATATATATATATATATATGTATTTGTAATTGTAGGTACTAACATATCTTTAAGAAAAAGATATAAGAACTTCTCTTTTTAATGCAAATTTTTAAGTGTTATATTAAATACCTATTGATATAACTTATACTCATTTGAAGTAATAATGTTTATTTTCATGTATTTGAAAGATATAATAGAATAATCTGTAGTATTTCGTAAAATAATTATCTCTCAAAGTAAATATTCTTATGTATTATTAATTTCTTCTTGTTACAAATTAAGTAAATATGTGTATATTAGAAGTGCTCCCAAAATAAAGATAAATAGAATAGGTAGACAACTTTTTAAATTCATAAATTAGATTTTTTAATTGCTAAAAATAAAAATTATTATAAAATTTATTTTGTATGAAATTGGTATTTATTCAATATCTGTGAACTTTTGACAAAACAACCTCTTTCAAAAACTGCAATTTTACAGGAGAACGAAAAAACTGTTAAAATATCTAACAACTTTGATTTTGAAATATTTGGTGAAAAGGTAAAAGCTTAGTGTTAAATTTAAATACATACTAAATTGAAGTGAAGATTTCAATAATTCTATTCTAATGCGAACAGATTTTCAGAGAAATTAAGAATAAAAAATTATTGAAAAATTATACAAGTTGTTTTGTTAAAATGGTTTTAAACAAAAAACGTGATTCATATTTTCTAAAGGCAAGTTTTTTTTTGTTAAAATGGAACTAATAAAAAAAAGTAGAAATAGGTTATTTTAAAAAATTTTATTATATTTAATATAACATATGTAAATACTTGAATTCAATTAGACAATATTGGTACAAAATTATTTTTCTGTAGGGGAAACAAATTTTAAGTTTAACAAAAAAGCGTTCAAAAGGAAGGAAATAAAAACTGTAACTCTAATATTATTATTTAATACCTTTATCTTCGTCAAGGTCTGGGTGAACTTCAAGGGGGATATCACCTTCCATTCCATCCTTAATATTCTGATAAAAACTGTGGTAATTTGTATCAATTAATGGCAGCATATCGAATAAATCTTTCTTTTTATTTTGTGATACAGGCAAAGCAGAATTGTTGCTTGTGGCCAATTGGTGAGATGGTTCTTTACGACGACGCGAGTTTATATCTATCATCTGAAATGACTCTTTTGGGTGTAATGAAAGTTTGTGCTGAAAAACTCCTGGGTTGCTTTTTTCGTATCTCAGCCATCGAACGTTCTTCCACTCAAACTTCTCATATAAAAATCAGAAGATTAACGAAATAATATTGTGTTGCTATGTGACCTCCATGTATATTTGTCCTTTAGCAGTGCACGAAAATCGAATAAATCCTCTTGTCTTAATTCATGGACAATATAATTTTTATTGGTCGCCCAATCGTGGAATGTTCAATAGATCCAAAGGAATTTTTTTTCTTTTCTATTTGCGCATGTACAGTATCATATTCAAGATGCGTATGACCCACGACACCACGACACATTATATGCCACCATTGCAATAGTGGCAAGTATGCAATTTTGACGTTTCAAAAAGCCAAAATCAGAATTCTAAAGAAGTTCTTATAGAAAAAATATTTATTTCTTTTTACAAAAATATAAACAAAAGACAGTTCTGAAAGAAAGAAATATATATAAAACTTGATCATCTTCCGTCTCGTGACGCCTCTGTATACTTTGTGTCGTTGAGTAAACATCAAAGTGTTCTTAAACTGTAATTTTAGAGTATTCACCTGTTATTAAAATTGTTTTTTTGTATATTTGAATAAATAAAGGCTCGTTATATTTGCTTTAAACTTCTTGACGCTTTTATTTAGCAATTAAAAGGAATCCAGAAATCATATCGAAAATCAATATTTGGTATGAAAACGTCAATGAAACTAAAATCCTTTATAACTTTGTAAATGCTGAGTTTTTAGAGGAAATAAGCTGAATCTGTGATCACTTCTTATTCATATCAAAAATTTATGGTTTTTATGAAAATATTAATAAAAATTAAAACCTTCATATTTTTGCTCATGCTGTGTATTTGTTAGTGTAAAGCAAAAATATGCTAAACCTTTTTGCAAATGCAATACTATTAGCACAAGATTGTGAATTGCGCTATTGCGTATTCAATAGTTCCATTGTTGTTGTTGTATTTAGCGGTGTTTAGTTTTAGTTTTCTAAAACATGCGAATTAATATTAATTCGCCTTGTTCTAATTCCCAACTTACACGAAGCAATTTTTATTGACAAGATTAATACAATACAATTTGGTTGCCCATATCTCAGGAACTATGAGTCGGCTATAAAAGCAAACTACAACATTATGTTAAGCATAACCTTTAGTAAAAATAACGATTCGGACTGCCGCTCATAAACTAGAATTTAATCTTATTTAAAACTTTTGGCTGTCCATCTGTTATTATGTCTATCCAAATGATTTCAAAAGGCTGTTAATAAATAAATATATAATTGAATTATTATACCCTACACCACAATAGTGGGGAGGGTATATTGGATTTGTTCTGATGTTTGTAACGCCCATAAATATTGGTCCAACACCCACCTTAAAGTATACCGATCGGTTCAGAATCACTTTCTGAGTCGATTTGACGATGTCCGTCCATCCGTCTGGCTGACTGGCTCTCCATGCAAAGATTGTGCGCAGAGTACAGGTCGCAATTTTAAAGATATTTCGATAAAATTTGGTATGTGATATTTTTTTGGCACAAGGATAGATGGCATTGAAACTGGTGGGAATCGGTCCATTATTTCACCTAGCCCCCATACAAATGTCATCCCGAAATTGGGGTTTACCGGTCATAAATGCAAGTATGCAAACAAAATTTACCACAGATGAGTAGTAAATGAAGCTAAAGCACTTCCACAAATTTCGTGAAGATCGGTCCATAATTAGTCGTAGCTACCATATAAGGCCCACTTAAAAGAGCATAACTATCTTCAAAATGTTGGTATCCAAAGAATATTGAACAAAAATATGTTTCGTATATATACATATAACATGGTAGAATTTTATGACGAAAATCACTTAAAAGAGCATAACTCTTTTAAAAATGTTGTTATCCGAATGAAATAAAACACAAATATATTTTGTGTGTATATATATATATATATAATATGGTAGAAGTTTATGATGATCGGTCCATAATTAGTCGTAGTTCCCATATAAGGCCCACTTCTGAAAATCACTTAAAAGAGCATAACTCATTCAAAAATGTTGGTATCCAAATAATATTTAACACAAATATATTTCATATATATACAAATAATATGGTACAATTTTATTGTGATCGGTCGATAATTAGTCGTAGCTCCCATATAACCCCATTTCCGAAAATCACTTAAAAGAGCATAACTCTTTTAAAAATGTTGTTATCCGAATAAAATTTAACACAAATATGTTTTGTGTATATATAAATATATATAATATGGTAGAAGTTTATGATGATCGGTCCATAATTAGTCGTAGTTCACATATAGCCCCATTTCCGAAAACCACTTTAAAGAGTATAACACACTCAAAAATTTTGGTATCCAAATAAAATTTAACACAAATATATTTCATATATATACAAATAATATGGTACAATTTTATTGTGATCGGTCCATAATTAGTCGTAGCTCCCATATAACCCCACTTCCGAAAACCACTTTAAAGAGTATAACACACTCAAAAATTTTGGTATCCAAATAAAATTTAACACAAATATATTTCATATATATACAAATAATATGGTACAATTTTATTGTGATCGGTCCATAATTAGTCGTAGCTCCCATATAACCCCATTTCCGAAAATCACTTAAAAGAGCATAACTCTTTTAAAAATGTTGTTATTCGAATAAAATTTAACACAAATATGTTTTGTGTATATATAAATATATATAATATGGTAGAAGTTTATGATGATCGGTCCATAATTAGTCGTAGTTCACATATAGCCCCATTTCCGAAAACCACTTTAAAGAGCATAACTCACTCAAAAATGTTGGTATCCAAATAATATTTCACACAAATATATTTCATATGCATACTAATAATACGGTACAATTTTATTGTAATCGGTCCATAATTAGTCATAGCTCCCATATAACCCCACTTCCGAAAACCACTTTAATGAGTATAACACACTCAAAAATTTTGGTATCCAAATAAAATTTAAGACAAATATATTCCATATATATATAAATAATACGGTGCAATTTGATTGTGATCGGTCTATAATTAGTCGTAGCTCCCATATAAGACCCACTTCCGATAATCACTTTAAAGAGCATAACTCATTCAAAAATGTTGTTATCCAAATAATATTTCACACAAATATATTTCATATGTATACTAATAATACGGTACAATTTTATTGAGATCGGTCCATAATTAGTCGTAGCTCCCATATAATACCCACATCTGAAAATCACCTTAATGAGCATAACTCATTCAAAAATGTTGGCATCTAAACAATATTTAACACAAATATATTTCATATGCATACTAATAATACGGTACAATTTTATTGTGATCGGTCTATAATTAGTCGTAGCTCCCATATAACCCCACTTCCGAAAACCACTTTAATGAGTATAACACACTCAAAAAAATCTTGGTATCCAAATAAAATTTAACACAAATATAGTTCATATATATACAAATAATACGGTACAATTTTATTGAGATCGGTCCATAATTAGTCGTAGCTCCCATATAAGACCCACATCCGAAAATCACTTTAAAGAGCATTATTACTCACTCAAAAGTGTTGGTATCCAAATAATATTTAACAGAAATATATTTCATATGTATACTAATAATACGGTACAATTTTATTATGATCGGTCTATAATTAGTCGTAGCTCCCATATAAGGCCCACTTCCGAAAATCACTTTAAAGAGCATAAATTTTTTAAAAATTTTGGTAATCAAATAAAATTCGACACAAATAAGTTTCTTATATACAGAAATAATGACAATTTGTAATGGTCGGTCCATAATTAGTCGAAACTCCCATATAAGACCCTCCGTAATTCACTTTAACATCCATAAATCTTTTAAAATTATTTATATCGTGATAAAGTTTAACACATATAATATTTATATTCACAGAAATCATGACACTGGATTTTGGTCCAAAATAGGTGATGTCTCCCATATAACGCCCATTTCTGAAAAACTGTTTTAATTTACATATACTAGGTGTAGGGTATTATATGGTCGGGCTTGACCGACTATATTTTCTTACTTGTTTTTAAATAATTACCAGTGTGCATTAGCAATTAATTTAAAATCCTATTTAACTAAATCCTTTTAAAACCAAAAACACAAATAACTTCATTAATAAACACCTTTCGTCTAATAAACACCCAAATTACTGGCAACTCTACTCTAGTAGTCAAATAAATCTTTAGTTTCTACGCGCACGCCGCTTAAAGCTGTTGTTCTTAATTTCGCTTCGTCTTTTAATTCCTTTTATATATAGTTAAAGTGTAGTAAATTTTGCAAATTTAAACAAATAATAAACGTGTTAATGTAACTGAATAATAAAGTTATTAACTTTTATAAGAATAAGTGTTAAAATCAATATTTTATTAAAATAAATCAGTGAAAGAATAGCCAGCATCATTAACATACATAAATCATTGTGTTTGCAATAATTCTATTGTTGTTGTGGTTGTATTTAACTGTTGTATTCAATTGTTATTGTTGTTTTTTTTTACAAAAGCCCTTTGCACATGATTTTGTGTGTATCTAAAATTGGTATGCCTAATGCTGTGTATTAAAATGTGTTGTTGTTTTGTTTGTTGCTAGTAAAAATATAAAGAGCAAATAAGAGCAAAATTAAAATAATAAGAGCAAGAAAAAGTAAACTTCATGTAGGAAATGAAGTTATGTTTTTGATATTTGTGCGTGGTAGAGTTGTCAATTGTATAAATAGTGTAAATAAAACGGAAATCGGTTCGGGCGTTTAATTTAAAGATATGTAATAAGTTAATTTAATTTGTATTTAAGGTAAGTTTTTTATGCAATTATATCTATATACCTAGGTATATATATATATATATATATATATATATGTATATATATATATATATATGTATTTGTAATTGTAGGTACTAACATATCTTTAAGAAAAAGATATAAGAACTTCTCTTTTTAATGCAAATTTTTAAGTGTTATATTAAATACCTATTGATATAACTTATACTCATTTGAAGTAATAATGTTTATTTTCATGTATTTGAAAGATATAATAGAATAATCTGTAGTATTTCGTAAAATAATTATCTCTCAAAGTAAATATTCTTATGTATTATTAATTTCTTCTTGTTACAAATTAAGTAAATATGTGTATATTAGAAGTGCTCCCAAAATAAAGATAAATAGAATAGGTAGACAACTTTTTAAATTCATAAATTAGATTTTTTAATTGCTAAAAATAAAAATTATTATAAAATTTATTTTGTATGAAATTGGTATTTATTCAATATCTGTGAACTTTTGACAAAACAACCTCTTTCAAAAACTGCAATTTTACAGGAGAACGAAAAAACTGTTAAAATATCTAACAACTTTGATTTTGAAATATTTGGTGAAAAGGTAAAAGCTTAGTGTTAAATTTAAATACATACTAAATTGAAGTGAAGATTTCAATAATTCTATTCTAATGCGAACAGATTTTCAGAGAAATTAAGAATAAAAAATTATTGAAAAATTATACAAGTTGTTTTGTTAAAATGGTTTTAAACAAAAAACGTGATTCATATTTTCTAAAGGCAAGTTTTTTTTTGTTAAAATGGAACTAATAAAAAAAAGTAGAAATAGGTTATTTTAAAAAATTTTATTATATTTAATATAACATATGTAAATACTTGAATTCAATTAGACAATATTGGTACAAAATTATTTTTCTGTAGGGGAAACAAATTTTAAGTTTAACAAAAAAGCGTTCAAAAGGAAGGAAATAAAAACTGTAACTCTAATATTATTATTTAATACCTTTATCTTCGTCAAGGTCTGGGTGAACTTCAAGGGGGATATCACCTTCCATTCCATCCTTAATATTCTGATAAAAACTGTGGTAATTTGTATCAATTAATGGCAGCATATCGAATAAATCTTTCTTTTTATTTTGTGATACAGGCAAAGCAGAATTGTTGCTTGTGGCCAATTGGTGAGATGGTTCTTTACGACGACGCGAGTTTATATCTATCATCTGAAATGACTCTTTTGGGTGTAATGAAAGTTTGTGCTGAAAAACTCCTGGGTTGCTTTTTTCGTATCTCAGCCATCGAACGTTCTTCCACTCAAACTTCTCATATAAAAATCAGAAGATTAACGAAATAATATTGTGTTGCTATGTGACCTCCATGTATATTTGTCCTTTAGCAGTGCACGAAAATCGAATAAATCCTCTTGTCTTAATTCATGGACAATATAATTTTTATTGGTCGCCCAATCGTGGAATGTTCAATAGATCCAAAGGAATTTTTTTTCTTTTCTATTTGCGCATGTACAGTATCATATTCAAGATGCGTATGACCCACGACACCACGACACATTATATGCCACCATTGCAATAGTGGCAAGTATGCAATTTTGACGTTTCAAAAAGCCAAAATCAGAATTCTAAAGAAGTTCTTATAGAAAAAATATTTATTTCTTTTTACAAAAATATAAACAAAAGACAGTTCTGAAAGAAAGAAATATATATAAAACTTGATCATCTTCCGTCTCGTGACGCCTCTGTATACTTTGTGTCGTTGAGTAAACATCAAAGTGTTCTTAAACTGTAATTTTAGAGTATTCACCTGTTATTAAAATTGTTTTTTTGTATATTTGAATAAATAAAGGCTCGTTATATTTGCTTTAAACTTCTTGACGCTTTTATTTAGCAATTAAAAGGAATCCAGAAATCATATCGAAAATCAATATTTGGTATGAAAACGTCAATGAAACTAAAATCCTTTATAACTTTGTAAATGCTGAGTTTTTAGAGGAAATAAGCTGAATCTGTGATCACTTCTTATTCATATCAAAAATTTATGGTTTTTATGAAAATATTAATAAAAATTAAAACCTTCATATTTTTGCTCATGCTGTGTATTTGTTAGTGTAAAGCAAAAATATGCTAAACCTTTTTGCAAATGCAATACTATTAGCACAAGATTGTGAATTGCGCTATTGCGTATTCAATAGTTCCATTGTTGTTGTTGTATTTAGCGGTGTTTAGTTTTAGTTTTCTAAAACATGCGAATTAATATTAATTCGCCTTGTTCTAATTCCCAACTTACACGAAGCAATTTTTATTGACAAGATTAATACAATACAATTTGGTTGCCCATATCTCAGGAACTATGAGTCGGCTATAAAAGCAAACTACAACATTATGTTAAGCATAACCTTTAGTAAAAATAACGATTCGGACTGCCGCTCATAAACTAGAATTTAATCTTATTTAAAACTTTTGGCTGTCCATCTGTTATTATGTCTATCCAAATGATTTCAAAAGGCTGTTAATAAATAAATATATAATTGAATTATTATACCCTACACCACAATAGTGGGGAGGGTATATTGGATTTGTTCTGATGTTTGTAACGCCCATAAATATTGGTCCAACACCCACCTTAAAGTATACCGATCGGTTCAGAATCACTTTCTGAGTCGATTTGACGATGTCCGTCCATCCGTCTGGCTGACTGGCTCTCCATGCAAAGATTGTGCGCAGAGTACAGGTCGCAATTTTAAAGATATTTCGATAAAATTTGGTATGTGATATTTTTTTGGCACAAGGATAGATGGCATTGAAACTGGTGGGAATCGGTCCATTATTTCACCTAGCCCCCATACAAATGTCATCCCGAAATTGGGGTTTACCGGTCATAAATGCAAGTATGCAAACAAAATTTACCACAGATGAGTAGTAAATGAAGCTAAAGCACTTCCACAAATTTCGTGAAGATCGGTCCATAATTAGTCGTAGCTACCATATAAGGCCCACTTAAAAGAGCATAACTATCTTCAAAATGTTGGTATCCAAAGAATATTGAACAAAAATATGTTTCGTATATATACATATAACATGGTAGAATTTTATGACGAAAATCACTTAAAAGAGCATAACTCTTTTAAAAATGTTGTTATCCGAATGAAATAAAACACAAATATATTTTGTGTGTATATATATATATATATAATATGGTAGAAGTTTATGATGATCGGTCCATAATTAGTCGTAGTTCCCATATAAGGCCCACTTCTGAAAATCACTTAAAAGAGCATAACTCATTCAAAAATGTTGGTATCCAAATAATATTTAACACAAATATATTTCATATATATACAAATAATATGGTACAATTTTATTGTGATCGGTCGATAATTAGTCGTAGCTCCCATATAACCCCATTTCCGAAAATCACTTAAAAGAGCATAACTCTTTTAAAAATGTTGTTATCCGAATAAAATTTAACACAAATATGTTTTGTGTATATATAAATATATATAATATGGTAGAAGTTTATGATGATCGGTCCATAATTAGTCGTAGTTCACATATAGCCCCATTTCCGAAAACCACTTTAAAGAGTATAACACACTCAAAAATTTTGGTATCCAAATAAAATTTAACACAAATATATTTCATATATATACAAATAATATGGTACAATTTTATTGTGATCGGTCCATAATTAGTCGTAGCTCCCATATAACCCCACTTCCGAAAACCACTTTAAAGAGTATAACACACTCAAAAATTTTGGTATCCAAATAAAATTTAACACAAATATATTTCATATATATACAAATAATATGGTACAATTTTATTGTGATCGGTCCATAATTAGTCGTAGCTCCCATATAACCCCATTTCCGAAAATCACTTAAAAGAGCATAACTCTTTTAAAAATGTTGTTATTCGAATAAAATTTAACACAAATATGTTTTGTGTATATATAAATATATATAATATGGTAGAAGTTTATGATGATCGGTCCATAATTAGTCGTAGTTCACATATAGCCCCATTTCCGAAAACCACTTTAAAGAGCATAACTCACTCAAAAATGTTGGTATCCAAATAATATTTCACACAAATATATTTCATATGCATACTAATAATACGGTACAATTTTATTGTAATCGGTCCATAATTAGTCATAGCTCCCATATAACCCCACTTCCGAAAACCACTTTAATGAGTATAACACACTCAAAAATTTTGGTATCCAAATAAAATTTAAGACAAATATATTCCATATATATATAAATAATACGGTACAATTTTATTGTGATCGGTCCATAATTAGTCGTAGCTCCCATATAACCCCACTTCCGAAAACCACTTTAAAGAGTATAACACACTCAAAAATTTTGGTATCCAAATAAAATTTAACACAAATATATTTCATATATATACAAATAATACGGTACAATTTTATTGTGATCGGTCTATAATTAGTCGTAGCTCCCATATAAGACCCACTTCCGATAATCACTTTAAAGAATCACTTTAAAGAGCATAACTCACTCAAAAATGTTGGTATCCAAATAATATTTCACACAAATATATTTCATATGCATACTAATAATACGGTACAATTTTATTGTGATAGGTCCATAATTAGTCGTAGCTCCCATATAACCCCACTTCCGAAAACCACTTTAATGAGTATAACACACTCAAAAAAATTTTGGTATCCAAATAAAATTTAACACAAATATAGTTCATATATATACAAATAATATGGTACAATTTTATTGTACCCATATAGCTCCCATATAACCCCACTTCCGAAAATCACTTTAAAGAGCATAAATTTTATTAAAATTTTGGTAATCAAATAAAATTCGACACAAATAAGTTTCTTATATACAGAAATAATGACAATTTGTAATGGTCGGTCCATAATTAGTCGAAACTCCCATATAAGACCCTCCGTAATTCACTTTAACATCCATAAATCTTTTAAAATTATTTATATCGTGATAAAGTTTAACACATATAATATTTATATTCACAGAAATCATGACACTGGATTTTGGTCCAAAATAGGTGATGTCTCCCATATACGCCCATTTCTGAAAAACTGTTTTAATTTACATATACTAGGTGTAGGGTATTATATGGTCGGGCTTGACCGACTATATTTTCTTACTTGTTTTTAAATAATTACCAGTGTGCATTAGCAATTAATTTAAAATCCTATTTAACTAAATCCTTTTACTACCAAAAACACAAATAACTTCATTAATAAACACCTTTCGTCTAATAAACACCCAAATTACTGGCAACTCTACTCTAGTAGTCAAATAAATCTTTAGTTTCTACGCGCACGCCGCTTAAAGCTGTTGTTCTTAATTTCGCTTCGTCTTTTAATTCCTTTTATATATAGTTAAAGTGTAGTAAATTTTGCAAATTTAAACAAATAATAAACGTGTTAATGTAACTGAATAATAAAGTTATTAACTTTTATAAGAATAAGTGTTAAAATCAATATTTTATTAAAATAAATCAGTGAAAGAATAGCCAGCATCATTAACATACATAAATCATTGTGTTTGCAATAATTCTATTGTTGTTGTGGTTGTATTTAACTGTTGTATTCAATTGTTATTGTTGTTTTTTTTTACAAAAGCCCTTTGCACATGATTTTGTGTGTATCTAAAATTGGTATGCCTAATGCTGTGTATTAAAATGTGTTGTTGTTTTGTTTGTTGCTAGTAAAAATATAAAGAGCAAATAAGAGCAAAATTAAAATAATAAGAGCAAGAAAAAGTAAACTTCATGTAGGAAATGAAGTTATGTTTTTGATATTTGTGCGTGGTAGAGTTGTCAATTGTATAAATAGTGTAAATAAAACGGAAATCGGTTCGGGCGTTTAATTTAAAGATATGTAATAAGTTAATTTAATTTGTATTTAAGGTAAGTTTTTTATGCAATTATATCTATATACCTAGGTATATATATATATATATATATATATATATATATATGTATATATATATATATATGTATTTGTAATTGTAGGTACTAACATATCTTTAAGAAAAAGATATAAGAACTTCTCTTTTTAATGCAAATTTTTAAGTGTTATATTAAATACCTATTGATATAACTTATACTCATTTGAAGTAATAATGTTTATTTTCATGTATTTGAAAGATATAATAGAAAAATCTGTAGTATTTCGTAAAATAATTATCTCTCAAAGTAAATATTCTTATGTATTATTAATTTCTTCTTGTTACAAATTAAGTAAATATGTGTATATTAGAAGTGCTCCCAAAATAAAGATAAATAGAATAGGTAGACAACTTTTTAAATTCATAAATTAGATTTTTTAATTGCTAAAAATAAAAATTATTATAAAATTTATTTTGTATGAAATTGGTATTTATTCAATATCTGTGAACTTTTGACAAAACAACCTCTTTCAAAAACTGCAATTTTACAGGAGAACGAAAAAACTGTTAAAATATCTAACAACTTTGATTTTGAAATATTTGGTGAAAAGGTAAAAGCTTAGTGTTAAATTTAAATACATACTAAATTGAAGTGAAGATTTCAATAATTCTATTCTAATGCGAACAGATTTTCAGAGAAATTAAGAATAAAAAATTATTGAAGAATTATACAAGTTGTTTTGTTAAAATGGTTTTAAACAAAAAACGTGATTCATATTTTCTAAACGCAAGTTTTTTTTTGTTAAAATGGAACTATTAAAAAAAGTAGAAATAGGTTATTTTAAAAAAATATTATTATATTTGATATAACATATGTAAATACTTGAATTCAATTAGACAATATTGGTACAAAATTATGTTTCTGTAGGGGAAACAAATTTAATGTTTAACAAAAAACCGTTCAAAAGGAAGGAAATAAAAACTGTAACTCTAATACTATTATTTAATATTAGTATTTTATTAGTATTTTATATATTGTTTGAAAGACTATATTACCTGTTGGTCGCAATTCATTAATTTTATTTTGAATGTTTTGAAATTTTATCTATTTTTGACCATTTACAATTGATGTAATTACCGATTCTTACTGTAATTTACAGAGTTTGTCGAATCTTCATAATAATCTTGAGTGTAATTAAACAATTTATATAACTAAAAGAACACATTTCCTTATTCACAAAAGGTTAAGAAACAGGGTATAAAACAGATTATAAAAAATGATAAGATATAAGGTGAGGCTTTTTTGTTTGAATTTGATCTCAATAATATTATTTACAAAATATTTATGGGTGGCATAGTAGAAGTGGACCAGTTATGGACTGCAAGTATTTTTGTGTATTATACAGTTGAGATGAAAGCAATATATAATAATGTAATTGTTGGAAATGCTTTCAATATACTTTATTTGAAATGTACTTTAGTTTCAATGTAAATTTTCTATCGAAGTAGTTTTTGAGAAATATTTCCAAATATTTCCAAGATAGGTTTAAAGATTTCCATGCCCTTGAAGCGTTTCCTGATCTTTTTAAAGTTGAAGTTACAAAATATGAGTTAAAAATACAAACAAAACTCATTATTCTGCGAAGCGAAATAATTTTTTATTTACTACTTTATAAAAATCTTTCGTTTACTTTTTCGTTTTACTGTACCTTTAAATTGCTCTCATTTTCTCTCCAATACATAAGCTTTTAAATTTTGATCACCTCTGCTTAACACCCTCAATGGGTACTAAGGTGGCATTTGATGCCTTCATATTACAAAAATTTAGGTATACATAATTATACATACATACATCGTACATTGTACACCCCGTTTGTTAAAAAAATGCAAATAAAAAATAATAAAGATTTAATATTTAATAAAACTGCCTTTCCAACGATATACATATATCATGATTATAAATTATGGGCCGACTATTGGTTAAATCCGAAAAGAATATTTTTTGACCCGAATTTATTTTTAATAAAATTGAAAAAAAATTAATTATTAATATAAATAGCCAAGACACTAAGCTTTAATTTAAGGTATCATATGTGTCTAAATCATATAATTATAAGATCTGAAATATTAAAAAACACATTTTTTCAAAATTTTGTATGCATGATAGGATATTTTCCTCTATGGTATACAGAATACCGGCTTCACATAGTACATATTACCTGTATTGCTGGCCTATGGCCGGGCGGAAGGATTTCTCCTCTATGGTATACAGAACACCGGCTTCGCATAGTACATGTCATAATCTTTCTTTAATATGTTCGAATTTATATTACCTACATGGTCATGTTATCCCTTAAATTAAAGCTTAATTTCTGGACTTGAAAATATTGTAATTTATACTACTTACTCATATAGACCTTTTTTTTTTTAAAAAATTTCTGATCAAAAAATAATTTTGCGAAATTTATCAATAGGTTTTCCATATAGTAGGTCATGTTATATATATTGTTGGAAATGTCTTTGCAATACCTATTATTTGATATATATCGTCCAATAAAAACATGTAGTTTTCCAGATATAGCTAAATATATTACAAACTTAGGTTTATTTGTTTTTCGGAAATGGTTCTTATATGACAGCTGTGATAAATTATGGGCCGATCTTCTTAAATTTTGGAACAGTGATTTGTATGAGGATATTTCACGTCGAATTTCTATATAATATCGGTATATTTAAGATAGCATTAACGTAGATTTCGGAAGTGGACCTTATATGGGGTATATAATAAAATATGGACCGATATTCTCAAAATCCAGCAGTTTGATTTCGTCATATATGTAAATGATCTGCGCAAAATTTTGGATCGGTACCGTTATTTATAAGTATTAAAGTGATTTTCGGAGGAGGGCTTTATGGAGGATACAGTTAAAAATGGACCGAAAATTACAAAATTTTGTGGGATGATTTTTGTATATATGTAAATGATCTGTGCAAAGTTTTGCATCGATAGCGATAATTATACGATATATGTCTATAAAGATAAATGGCTTTTTCGGATGTGGTCCTTAAATGGGAGCTATGACCAATTATGGGCCGACCACCATAAATTTAGTACAACAATTTATTTACAAATAGGGATTATTTATGTCAAATTTTAGCCGTTAAACATTATATCTACCAGTTTTATACGTATTAAAGTGAATTGCGGAAGTGGACTTTATACTTTATTCAGCAGTTTGATTTTGGCATGTATGTAAATGATCCGTGTAAAATTTTGGATCGGTTCGATTATTTATAAGATTTTCGGAAGAGGTCTTTATATGAGGGATACACTCAAATATGACCGAATGTCACAAAATTTTGTGGAATGATTTTTGTGTATACTTAAATGATGATTAATGACATTTTCGGATGTGATCCTTATATGGGAGCTATGACCAATTATGGACCGACCATCATAAAATTTAGTACAACAATTTATATATATATACCATTTTTCCGGAAATATGCCTGTTTCTAAGGATTTGTTTATTATATCAAGCATTACTTTTCCTAATATATGCCAGCTATTGAGTATTATTTTGGTATTTATTTTGTAAAAGTCCGGTTTGTTTTTTAAGTTCTTACATATTAGATTTAATTCTTCTAACGTTATTGCACGAAATTTAAATAAAGAATTTATCACAGGTACGTTTTGAGTATATTGAATGTTATTTATTTCAGATCTAATTGATTTCACGCTATTTATAAAATATTTGTTACAATTTTCAGCTATTTCAAAATTATCCTTATATTCGATTTTATTAAATATCACAGTTTCAATTGTATTTTTGTTTTTTTTTTTTTATAATTAGATTTTTCATTTCTCTCCACATTTCCTTTTGGTCTTTGGCAAAAGTGATTTTATTGTTTATATATTCCTTTTTTCATTTTGAATTTTAACTTTACAAATATTTCGAATTTTTATGTAATTTGTCCATGCTTCGTTTGTATTTTCGTATTTTGCGATTTGATAATTATATTTTTTTTTCTCTTTTTACTCGTCTAAGTTTGTTGTTAAACCATTTACATTTATAATTTTCTCTATATATTTTCCCTGTACTTAATTTTTTTACTTTATTTATCGAAAAGATTGACTGTATAGTTTAGATAGTTATTGCTGTTCAATCCCTGTAGACTTTGTATTTCCATGTTAAATTATATTTAAATAGTTGAACTTCCTTATTGGTGTTTTCATTAGGATTATATTTATCACTAACTATTATTATATCTATTGACTCGTGGTCCGTAGTTTTATTCATAATGTTAACTTTTGCTGAGACATTTCGATTATTTGTTATAATATAATCTATTAAAGTTTTGGAGTTCTTTGTAATTCTCGTGAATTCTTTTATTATTTGCTTAAGACCATTATCATCGAGTATACACTTAATTTTGGATTTATAAAAACTTTTTTTATACCAATCTTCTTTTTACGTGACACTTATTTTTGCCGAATTTTGTATTAATATGTATTTCAATTTTACAGGCATTTATTTATCTTTTAGGAAGATATTTGTTGGGGGCTTTGAGAAATCATGGACCGATTTTTAATATTTTCCTCAAATTTTCTTCTTTTATCATAAAAATAACGCGTACAAAGTTTCATGGCAATACCTGCAATAAATTAAAAAAGATTTTAAGAAAAATGTTTAAAAATATCAAATTTTTATGGAGGTTGTCTCGCATTTTGTTCTATAACTCTGGTTCAACTATACCGATTTTTCTGATTTTCAATACCAAACTCTTTAGGAGAATTGCAAACGAGTTTTTGTAAACTCTGTTGACGTCATTTGGACGTGAGAGAGTTTTACACATACAAACGGACATAGCTCAATCGACTTAGAATTTCATAAGGATCAAGAATATATATACTTTGTTGGGTCTCAGATAAATATTTCTCAGTGTTACACACATTCACCACTTATGGTCTTTAAATGCTAATATAGGGACTTTTCACCACTTATGCATTACTTTTTTTGCTTATTAGTAAAATGTTATTATAATAGTTAGTGAAATATGTTGTAATTATTAAAATTAGTCTTAGTTTCATAAATTTATGGCAGCACCAATTGTGAAATGTGTGCAAAGTTGAGCAAACTTTAGCTAAGACTAGAACCAGGGGCCAAATTACCGCATTCGTAATCGAATGAGCTATCGTATCGAAAAATGGTTTCGATATCGAAATTATGATAAAATGTACTAAATTTCGTGCTCGATATCGAATGTCATAATCGCATATAAGAAAATTACGATCAATTTTACACGATATCGTATGCGGTAATTTGGCTCCAGTTTTCACTTCTTAGACGGCCTATCCATATTTCCACATTTTTTAAAATTCTTACTTTAATAGTTGGTACTGCTAGTTCAGTCAGTTAACAATCCATTACTGTGTAGAAAGACTAAGTTTCTTTAAATATTTAAAAATCGTCCACTCAAACTTCCTATTAAATTAAAGACAAGTTATGTGCAAAAGGGAGCAGCATATAATCAAGTCTTGCAAGTTAATATTTTTTTAGTTAATTAAAATTTCTTTAATAAATTCGCAAAACTTTAACATAATTAATGATATTATTTTAAAATACTTTGATTAATTTATAATGAAAGTAAAAACAAAAGCGAATAAAAAAGAATTCTTGTAAAATAGCAAGAAATCCACTTTGAGTTTAATTTACAAAAAGGTTAAAAGGACACACAACCTCTAACTATTTTGTATATTGAAATGTATCAACACAAACGGTAAAATCTAATAAACAGACAACGTAGAAATTTATGAAACAATTAAAATGGTTTACTCTACTAAGAAATTGATACAAGAAATAAGCAAGTGGATGGCAATGAAAACTTTTCCATTTTCCCAAGATGACGGAAGTAGAGGAGGTTATGGCAAGGAAAATAATGTACATATAAATAAATAATAATCACAACTACCCATCCATTCATTATTTTCATTTTCTCAACACGCCACCAAGAGACTTAAAAAAATTATTTAAAACTGTATGAGAGGATGGGAGTTGTTTATTATTTGGGGGTGTTAGGCCGCGTTAAATACGAGTAGATAGTAATATTTCCTTGGAACACAACAACATGCTGCACAAATGAGGAATTAAATTCAGGGTGTTGGGTCGGCGTTCATTAGAAGCTAAATATTATTACGGAAGCTGCTGATTCATAATTAACTTTATATACGTTGTACTAATTAAAATACAATTTAACAAGTATAAAATTACCTTCAAGGAAGTAACCTAAACACAACAAGAACAACATCGGCAGTAGAAGCAGCAGCTACAGCAAAGAAAAAGTATGTACCATCTTTATGATTCATAAGGAATGAAATCATTATAATGCTAATGGGGGCAGGGTTGAGGTAGAGTAAAATTACTAAAAGTACAAAAACGACCTTAAGCAATATTTAACACCTGCTATGGCCGTGTTTATTTAACCTTTTTTGCCTTTTAAATTAAAAGAAATAAAATATTCGTTTAATGAAATAAATTCTTATTATGTTCAATAAATATGCTCAGCATGATTTACATCACAGCTGCAGGTTTTCACGCAAATAAACAGTATCTATTCTATTAATAGATACTAAGAGATTATTATTTATAACAGAAAGGCAAGGGTATGATAAAAAGAAAGATTTTTAAAATTAAGAATATCTCAAGAAAAATAAATTTGATATTTAATTATTTTACGTTAAATAAAACATTGTTGACATGCAAACCTGTCACACCACCAAACAACTTATGTAGTCGAAAATAAAAAAAATGCTTGAAAATTCCCTGAAAATTTAATATTGTTCAGTTCTATGATTGCAAAAAGCTAAAGCTTTCAAAAACGTTATTAAAAGAAACCTGTGAATTACAAAAAAAAAACACTACCTTCAAGAAAACAAAATTCGTATCTCTCCGAATACGACTGCCCAAAAAGTACAGTGCAGGTAAATAAATCTTTCAATATATAAATGAAATTTAACACCGATTAGCTTAAATTCTCCTCTTTAGTTAAACAATAAAATCAGCTAAATTAGCCTGTAACGATCTTGGACAAAGTGCGGACTTTACAGTTATCGTCAAATATGTACTGAAGCAAACAAAATATCATTTTATGATTTCTCTTAGCATGAAATATATTTTTGCTAAACTTTGTGATACCCTACACCAGGAGGGTATATTGGATTTGTGCATATGTTTGTCACGCCCAGAAATATTGGTCCAACACCCATCTTAAAGTATATGGATCGGATCAGAATCAGTTTCTGAGTCGACCTAACAATGTCCGTCCATCTGGCTGGCTGTCTGTCCTTGTAAAGTTTGTGCGCAGAGTTATGTACTTATGTACAGGTCGCAATTTTTAAGATATTTCGATAAAATTTGGTACATTATATACAGATGGGATTGAAACTGGTGGCAATCGGTCCATTATTTCGCCTGGCTCCCATACAAAAGTTCTCTCGAAATTGGGGTTTACCGATCATATATATTTGAACTATGCAAGGAACCAAACAAATTTCATCACATATAAGCCCCACTTTCGAAAATCACTTTAAAGAACATAACTCTCTCAAAAATGTTGGTATCCAAATAATATTTACCAAAAATAAATACCACATGTATACAAACAATACGGTACAATTTTATTGTGATCGGTCCATAATTAGTCGTAGCTCCCATAAATGGCCCACTTCCGAAAATCACTTTAACGATCACAAATTTCTTAAGAATGTTGGTAATCAAATAAAATCGACACATAAATTATACAGAAATGATGACACCTAATTTTATAATAGTCGGTCCGTAATTAGTCGAAACTCCCATATAATACCCTCCCCGTAATCGACTTTAACTACCATAAATCTTTTAAACGTATTTATATCGAAATAAAGTTTAATATACATAATATTAATATTCACAGAAATCATGACACTAAATTTTTGGATGATCGGTCCATAATAGGTCATATCTCCCATATAACGCACATTTCTGAAATACTGTGTAGGGTATTATATGGTCGGGCTTAACCGACTATACTTTTTTACTTGTTTTTATACTGCTTTTTTATAGGCTTTTATGTAACGTAGAACCATACTCCTGTGAAAATAAATCATGTTTGGGAAAATTTCATTGTTCTAAGTTTTTGTTTCGAAGCTCTATCGTGCCTTCAACACAATGACAGGCGTGCAGGTCGTGACTAGATCGTTTTATAATCTTACAAGGCCCTAGAATATGCCTACTTTTTACTTCTATGACCAATATTACGATGTGTTACAAACGTAATGACATGCTTAATATACCCCAATCATTTTCGTAATGCGTATAAAAACTAATACTATAAAGCTACAAAATAAAACTTGCTAATAATTGTTTATAATTCAATTTGCGAATTAATTTAATTTTGATTTGATTAAATTTCAGTGTGTTGGAAAAAATTTATAAGCACGGCTTCGTCATATCATTATCAACTACTAAGAACTACTGAGCCATCTTCGATTCGTCAGTGAATGCGTCAGGGTTCCATTATGCCGAAAGCCAGAATGCTCCATTCTAAATCTATTCAACTCTAAAAGTTGTATCGAAATGCATAGTCGAGTTAAAACGAATCGAATATTTGATAATTTTTTTTTGTAGATCCTCAACTATATTTATTTTATTTTGCAGTTGTTTCTTTGGTCAGAGTGATGAATTTAATAATGTTATTTTTTTCAAGCTAAAATGGCCTAAATTTATTCAATGTAAATAAAAATCCAATTTTTAATTACAATATTTTCCCGACGTTTCGTCGATTGTTTGTCGACTTTTTCAAGGGATTGTCTATTTAAAAATTATAAAACAATAAAATAAATACAATAATGTAATACATAAACAATATAGACTTACAATATTAAATCTTTTTTAACACATTAAGAAGTCCTAGATGTATCCAGGAGTATATGTAAAATAATTTTAATACTTAATATTTAAACTTTCAATGTATAACAGATCAAGTGATGGCAACCATATAACTCGCATTTATGTTGTTCGTGTCTTCTTTCAAATTCATTGTTCTCTTAATTTGTTGTTGTATTCTAAGGCTCTCAATTGTGTATCTCTTACTATCTTTGTTTTCTATATCTAGAATTTTAACATCATCGAACTTAATTGTGTGACCAGTATGTAGGATGTGTGGTGCCAGTGCTGTTGTCTCTTTTCTCCGCATTATGTCCATTTTGTGTTCTCCCATTCTTGTCTCCAGTGTACGTTTTGTTGTTCCTATATAAATTTTCTCGCATTGGTGTGTGTCATTGCCTTCACACTGTAATTCGTATACAATGTTACTTTGTTGTTGTTTATTAATTGGCGCCTTAACTCTAGAAAAAATCGAGTTTAATGTCAAATTGGGTTTGTATGCAAAACAAATGTTTTTTGTTTTTATTGACGACCGTATGTTATTATTGGCAGTTATATTTTACACTGTAAGATTTTTTCTCTTCTTTCCGTATGTTTGTAGATTTGTTGTGGTTATCTATGTCCTTATCCAATTGTTTAATCGTGTTGTCTATCAAAGTAGATGTGAGTTTTGCGGTGGAGCTGTTGTTTCTTAAAATGTTCGTTATAATGTGTTTGTTTTTATTATCACTTATGTTGTATACCCTAGAAATCAAATTTTTTGCTGTATGTATAATCTGATTCTTCGTTGTGTCGCGTGGTAATTCATTAACCTTCCTGAAGATGTTTCTTTAGAGTACCAATCAAACAGGATCATGTTGTTTCTGCGTATAATTTTCGAATCTAAGAACGCAATTTCATCGTTTTTCTCAATTTCAGTAGTAAATTGTATATTCGAGTGTTGTTTGTTAAAGATTTACAGAATTGTGTCCTTGTCCTCTATGCGAGTTATCGCCAAAATGTCGTCTACATATTTGGCGATATATTTAATGTAAATATTCCTATTACCTAGTTTTGTAATTGCATCGTCAAGTAGGTTGTCAAGTATGATATCCGCTATAGTAGGTGATAGTGTGTTCCCCATTGGCATACCAAAAATTTGGGTAGGTATAAATATTTTCACCAAACATAAAATAATTATTATCATATAGACAGAATTTGAGTATTTTTGAAAATTGTGCGCTGGACATCTTCGTATGATTCCTAATAATATTCCATTTCCTCATGATTTTGTTTATTGCCGTCTGAATCGGGATGTTCGTGAATAGTGAAATTACGTCAAACGATATTAATATTTCATAGTTGTCAATTTTTACGTCGCTCAGTTGCTCCTTTACTTTTAGGAAATTTTTAACATTGTATTTGTCAGAAATTATGACTTTTAGAATATTACCAACGTATTTTGATAACTGGTAACATGGTACCTGCACTGATGATACAATAGGTCGTAGGGGTGTCCCTTCCTTATGTATTTTGGGTAAGCCGTATATTCTAGGCGCAGCAGCTGCGGAACAAAGAAGTCTACGTTTTTCGCCTATATTAATAATTTTACTTTTGTAGAGGTTCACAATGATGGTATTGTTTTATCTCTGAAGTTTGGCAGTTGGATCTGCTCTTGAAAATCTGTAGGTGTTTTTTTCTCCTATAAGTGCTTGCATTTTCTCCTCATACTCACTCTTATACATTGCTACCGTCTTATTTCCTTTGTCAGCCTGTATAATAATTATGTCTTTATATTTTCTTAAAAGTTTCTTAGTTTTCTCGAAAATTGTTAGGATAAACTTGTCCTTTTTAGTGTTTTTAAAGCTTCTTTTAAAAGCGGATACTTGATTTGCTAATTTCGTTCTAGCGATGTCCTTTTCTTTATCCAAAGTTTATTTATTTTATGTTTATAGTAACTAATTAACTATTAATAAAAAAGATTTGATATATGGCATACCTCAGTAAGTGTTCTAATAGAAGAAACAAAAATTTGTTTTATCTAAAAATTAAATTTGTTTTGATGCATCGCATTTGATCCACCTATACTTTATATTTATTTGAAATCTCTAGGATTTTTTTTATTGTCAAGAACTACAGTACCACTCTGCTTTAACTTTTCTTTGACAGTAGCCCAATATTATTTAATTGGACCCAAGTGGTGGCAATTAGTAGTAATCATATATTATTTTATTAAGTTGCACTAGTTTTTTCGCTACCAATCCGTTGTAACTTTTTTAATAATTACAGAAAGCTACGTCGGGCCAAAACTTTCGTGTAGAGGGAAAAATCGCTCCTGCAGGCATTCTTTTATATAAAATAAGCGACGAAAAATGGGGGGGGGGTCTCAAACCTTAACTGCAGATTGCAGGTCAAACCAGTGCCTTTTTACTTAATTTATCCATTTTTATATTTATTATATATATTTTGGGGCGACATTTCCTTGTTTACTGGTCAATATGTATTTAGATAAACAAATTTGTGAATATTGCAATCTAGATGAAAAGAAAAATACACTAGGCAGCACAAGTCAGCGTACAAGAACGAAAACTAAACGTATACGCTAATTTTGTATATAAAAAACGCTACTCATTTGAAACTTTTTAAATAAAACTCTTATATATTTAAGAACATAAATGAGTTTTTAAATAAATATTTCAGACATAACCAAACTTATAAAAATTCAATTCATTTACAGTGTAGTTTCATGACTAGGAAAAGTCTGCATACAAAAATGAAATGTAACCGATTTTTATATATTTAACTGCGTTCTAATAAGAAGTCGGATAATCCCGATAAAACAAGTTTTTCCCTATATTCGGAACTAATCACTCCCCATTCCTCAGTTAGTACTGTTACGTGGCTACCTATGCTCCTTTCTAGTATATGGGATATAAATTATTTAGGTCTTTTGACTGCGGTTGAGTTTCAAATTATTTTTTACGTTATACAATAACTAAAGCTTTGTGCTATGTGCAGTATGTTTTGGATCGTTGTCTTGTTGGAGTGTATAATCGTCTTCAATGCCTAATTTTCCAACACTTTCGTTAAGATATTTTTATAGAATATCTAAATAAATCCTTTGATCCATTGTGGATGAAATAAATTCTTATTAACCACACCTTTGCTTGCATTACTGTAGTTTAACTGTTAGTTTTAAATTTTTTAACTCAGCCCTGTACATTTCTTTGTACAGTGCTACATTTGTTTTGTAAATAGACTTTTTCGAAGTTCTGCGCACAGTTTCTTGTGTTTTCAAAAAATTTTTGATGCTGCTATTTTGGGGTTTTCACTTACCGTACTATAACTCTTCTTTCTCGTTCAGTTAATTTCGGTTGACGACCAGAACGAGACTTTGAGACCCAAATTCTGGTGTTTGTAATTTTTTTTTTATCAATCACTGGATAGAAGAGTGCATGCTACCACTTGACCGATTTCGACCAATGGTTTTCCTTTTTTGTATTTAAATGTATTATAATTAATTCAGCAATCTTAATTTCTTTTCTGTTCGCAACTAATTGAAATTTTTTGTCATTCGAAACAAAAAAAAAAAAAAATCACAAAACCCCTTCTATGATATTTTTGATTTTTTCCACTATATTCCACGACAAAACAGAATAAAAAGTATCGTTTACTTTTGTGTACGCAGACTTTTGCATATGGGTAAAGTGGCGTTAGGTCAAAATGCCCAAGGTCGTAACGCCTAAAACAAAAATTGTCATAACGCCCAAAAATTTTAGCGTTTTGCCATTTGGGCTAAACTACATTGAATTTGAGCGAAATGTTTTTTTTCAAATTATAGTCTAATTCCGTCGGCAATATAGGGAATCTGTACTATGCGAAACCGGTTTTCTGTATACCATGGAGAAGAAAGTCCTTTCGCCCGGCCGTAGGTCGGCAATACAGAGAATCTGTACTATGCGAAGCCGGTGTTCTGTATATCATGTAGGAGAAACCCCTTACATCTAATCTGTTTAAATATGTTAAATTTACGACTTTTTTCAAATTCTTCCTTATATAAATCAAGGACAAATTTAAAAAAATTGCCATTCGGCTGTATTAATCGCCCCAACACGCCATTGTAAGCCGTTTTGGCGATATAACATAGCATTTGGACATTTTGCCATTATTATTTTTAGGTTTTGAGCAATACAACAAGATTTGGGAGTTATGACAATTTTAGTTTTGGGCGTTACGAGCTTGGGCGTTTTGTTTATAAGTTGCTAATTATTGTCAAACTTTGCAAATTCATATGGAAAATACCCAAAATAATTTTTAAATGTTTATATCTACATTCAACTTAACAGTACAATTTAACGTTAAAATACATGTATTAAACTTATTGGACTTACTTTGTCGAGTGTATATTGAAAAAGTCAGTATTATTCATTTTATAATTTAGTATTTTGTATTCATATTAAAAAAAAAACTCAATTGAAATTAAAATCTCCCCCAACCAAATCAGCATTTATATAAAAACAATATGCACGTTATCTCGCTATAATTCAAAATAATATTTATTTAACAAATGTGAGTAAAAAAATAAAATCATAAATCTTAAAATGTAATAAACCAAAGCACAAATATTTATTAACTAAATAAAAATGCACACACAAAGTCACAACTGAACTAATGACTACAGAAATTTAACAATAATGGGTGGTTGTGTTAGTAGTAACAACACCTTCGAACGGCAAAATGAACAACTACAACAGCAACAACAAAGTAACATGTAGTACATAAATTAGGTTTCTTTTGTTTTGTTCTATTCTCTGCGTTTTTCTATTATGTATTTTCTTTTCACCCCACTCTAGCAATTGTGTGAATTATAAAAAAACACGCGCCTTAAAGTATGCAATTTGCAATGGTAGTGCGGCGGTGTTTTAATACAGGAAACATAAATGTGAATGAGAAAAATTGTGTACAGCTACAAAATGAAGCTTTATTATTAAAAAATTGCAAGTTATTATGGAGTTGTATTAAATTATTATTAACACAACTTTATAAACAAACCTTGGCTTGGCATAATGGTTGTTCTTAACCATTAATTTTAATTATAAAGTTATAAAAGATTTTAGTTTCTTTCATGAGACTTATTTCTCTCTATACACTCTTAGTTTAAAATTAGAAAATTAACATATTTGCTGTGGAAATGATGTTGAAGACTATATGATTTGATAAATGCTGTATAATTAAGAATACATGTTAAAGGAATGAAGTTATTTTAAAATAATTTATAAGAAAATGTATTTAGTAATGAAAAGAAAGAAGACGATTAAAGGAAAACAAATTTATAAACTGAGATTTTATATCAACAATTTCTTCCCACAGAAAGATATTTTATCTAAGAATTCAAAGTTGTTTGCTGAAAAAATGGATGTCTTTATTAAGAAAAGCAATCTTTTAAAAAATTGTTATGATTTATTTATTTTTTTTTTCTTAATTTCCTTCCTTCCAGAAATAAACAGTTCAAATACCCCTTTTTCGCAAGATAAATTTCTTCTGAATTAATTTACACAATTTCTCACAAGGCAACATATTTAAAATTGTCTTTAGAAAATCTCAAATAATTCCATCATTTGTTCTATTAATTCCAGACATTAGTTGTTACAGATAAATTTCTACTAGTATTTATTTATATTTAAGTGCGTCTTACTTTTTTATATGAATATATTATGTATTTTGTAAAGAAGCCAATTTAATAGAGAATAGAGAATAGAAGGAGAAGAATAATTATTAGCCATATTTATTGCCAAACATTTTGTGCGTAGCCAACAAGACAAACAACTGCTGCACTGTAACAAACTTCCCAATGATCCCTTTCCATGACGTCTTCGTCTTAATGGCAACAATGTTAAATTAAATCCCTACCACAGCACCACAGCCCTTTTATGCGCGTTTTATAAAGCGAAAGTGTGGCAGTTGTTTTTAAATTTTTCACTTTAATTGAATTAAACATTTCATTCGATGCGCTTATGAAGCATTTATAAAGCTTATTGTTTGATGATGATGATATTTTTTAATCAATTCTTTGAAGCAGAGATATGAAGCAATGTAATATTTAATTTTAAAGGAATGAAATCATCAAAAAAAAAACAAACAAAAAGATACTTAATATTCACATAATATTAAATTTCTAAATTATGGTTCCTTTCTGATTCTGATTGTCAGGATTCCAAACATTCAAAACAAATAATGTTGGCAGAATTCTCTTTTATAAGACGCTACCGGAACATTTGTTAACAGCCATTTTGTCATGCCTAAATCTAATATTTGGGGAAGTCTCGAAGGGAGCCATATCCCCAAATAATGGAGAAATTTAAAGTGGTATTTATTTCCAAATTGAGATTTCGCAAAGGATTATCCACCAATACAGCCTTTTGTTATAAAAAACGCTGGAAAGAGCGGTTGGTATTATCTTACCAAGTAACTTCTGCAAGTTGTGTTAGTGTTATACAGAACACATTTACCAACCAATAATACATCATATTATCAATATTTGAAGCGCTAAGTGACTTGGGGAACCGAATAAAAAACTAGTCGGGGAAGAAAATGGAACTAGTAATTCAAGTTGATGTATGGGCTTTAGAATGGGCTTTACGAGAGGCTCAGTGATAAAGGCACAAATATAGTTCATATGCTGTCATTAGTTTTATTGAAAACACTTGAAAGACTACATAATTGACGTCCATGTCAGGTAGGTCCTCTTATGTTATTTCTGCAAGTTGGCATTGTTAACATTATTTAGGATGCACTTGTTATTACAATTATGCAAACAACAAAACTTTTGGAAATAAAAGGTCCTTCAACAATGTGAACTTATTCTGCATACTTAAAAGCCTTAATGGTTTACGGGTTGGTCTAAAAAGGAAATAAGTATAGCCATGCATTATAGTTTGGATATAAGCAGTACAAAGAAGGTACGCAAGGCATGGAACATTAATGTAATTATAATGCAGAACAGTAGTTGAATATTCTCATGACTCGTACTCCTTATAAAAGTGAAATGTCTTCGCAACATAAATTAACACATGGAATCTGCTTTGAGCGTATTACTATCATGGGCTAATAGGCATAGAGTCAACCAGTCCTTCTCGATTGGATGATGAATGTTACACTGTAATTCTCAAAAGAAGTTCTCTTGAGAAATGTATTTTAACATTAGTAGGAAGACGACCGTAGTTCTTGTACATTTCATTTATACGTGAGCTCTACTTCACAAGCCAGTCTGCAGACGTTACTGAATATGCGCTTGGTATTTTCTCAGAAACAGTTCTGCTACATCAGTCTTGAGACTCAAACATTCGGGTACCGCACTCGACATGGCACCGTCCCCTATAGTGTATGCACATGAAAGTCTGACAGTTTAAATACGAAAATTGGCATGCGTTTGGGAATATACCGCCTTATAGTGGAAGGCCAAAGTAAGCAGCATGTGGCCGCGGGCGGCAATCAACTGTTCGTTTTTGCCGCTTATACTTTTTTATTTGTTTTTTACATAAATAAATTCCTAAATAAACGTTTTTTTTAGTGTAAAAATTATTAAAAATACAATTTTTTTTAGTTTTAACTAAACTCATATGTCACATATTATAGTATATGTGCATGTATATGGCAACATAGTTTTGCCGCGTGTTCGCTTCTCACAGCATTGCCAGATAAAGTAAATTGCGATACTTCAAAATTTTTGTATGAATAATTTTGCAAAGAAACAAAACTTTTATTCTCTGGTAATACTGTTGCCGCCCGCGACCGCATGCCGCTTACATTGGCCCACCACTATTAAGCAGTGAGACTCTGTATGTTCTACCGAATAGCTTACGAAGGGTTCAAAATCGCCCCAATATACTTGAAAGCTTTTCAGGCTTGGTAACCGGAAATCTTAAAACTGCGTCTATAATTCTGGTTCTACTAGGACCAATGGCAGCGGTTACAAAGAATAGTTTCGAAGAATTTAATCTTCCTTAGTCTTTTCTTCGAAGCTCTATAGTGTTTACAATATAAGGACGGACATTGTCGTAGATTTTCATATGGACTCAGAATACATATATATTCTGGTTCCACGACCAATATTTCGTTGTGTAACAAACGGAATGACAAACTTACTATAACCCCATCTTTTAAGTACAGGATATAAAAATGTTTGTGTTCTATAATATAAAATTTTTGAGACCTTTAGAGATTTCACTCTTTTAATGACAACCTCCAATAGTTATACACTGGCAATTCATTATATTTTTTCTCTCGTAAAACGCAACCATATTTTTTTATTTTTGTGGCATTGAGATTTTTTTCGTAGTTGGTTGATTTTTCGTTGTTGTTGCTTTATTTTGATTGCTAACTGAAAAAATGAATAAAGTTGCCCGTCGTTGCTGTTGGGTAAAATATTTTGATTAAAGTTTGTTTGTCAGTTTGCACGTTGTTTGGGTTTGTTTTGGTCGGTTGTTTAGATGAAGTTTGTTTTTTAAGTTGTGCTAGCATGTTTTTTATATTCTGATGAAAATATACACTTGAAATTTTCCACACACAATTGGAATCCTTACAATTTGTTAAATTGTAAGAAACCAAGTGAAAGTGTTAGTGCCAATGTACACTAAGCAATTCTTATTGAAAATATTGATACAAATTTTTCCTGGAAATTTCTTCAGTGTTCAGACAGCACAATTCTTATTGTTTAAATCGCTCTGATTTTTATACATATTATGTAATACGAATAAGAGAGTAAACCGAATTGCTAGGACAATCAAATGTGTACTCGTCTTATTTTCCCTCTGCCCGATGTCTAAAAGGTAATCATCTTAGCTTAAAGAATTGCTTCGTGTAAATTGGGTCTTAGTACAAGTATGCTGGGTGCCATGGAAAACCAAACAAGAACAGCAACCGTAAGAACAGTAAATAAATTGAAGAAAAGAAAATTAAAGAAGGGAAAACGGAAATCTAAAGTTAAACGAATTCATTAAGAGGATGGTGAAAGAAAAATTCTCCGAAAACATTTTACGCAATTTTTGTGGTTTCATAAGCATGACAATTTAAACATTTATAATTTAAAATTTAATAAATATTATTACTGGACATTGCTTGGTGTGTTACAGTGTTAATTCGTGATTAGTTCTTGAAAATTGGGATTTACCCGCTCATATACTATATAGACGTCAATCAACAAATTACTCCACTTAATTGTTTAACATTTCCAGCCACTTAACAAAATCTAATATATTCTATTTACCATATTGGGTGGTACGTTAAAGCATCAACACTCTCCTGGCTCATATTACGATCACGGACGTTCCATTATTATTTCCTTAAAGATTACGCCTCTTAATTAACGTAATATTATTTAATTTCCATACAAATATGTGACTTAGACTTAGCATTGTCTCTAAATTAGCTGACGAAGAGATCTAAGGGTAACAGCTAAAGTGCTATTTCCACTAGAGACGTCTAATGGCCGCTTTGTTATCTTATATACTTCTCGATACTTAATACTAATTATTTCTAGAGAGGTGACGCTTTTCTGACCAGGAATCACAAAAGCTGCTCCGTTTTTTAACGAAGAAGAAGAAGTGTTAAATCTTTTAAATTACTTTATAAAAAATTAAAGTGAAGTGGGTCTCAATAAGTTTTAGCTTTGAATTCAAGCGAGAAACTTTATGTATTAACTCACTTTACACAATCTGTAAATAATTATCAAACTCTCAAAAAACATAAACTTTTCTTTTAACCTTTTTCAAAAATCAACCGAAAACTTTTCTTAACTTCAATTACATTTTTTTCTTTGCAAGAATACATTGTATAAGCCAAATACGACAATAAAAACGCATAAATTTATTGTACGCTAATTTCAAATTGCTTTCACATGCTAAAGCATTTGATTTATATCGTTTATAATCGACTCTTTCCAACTCATGTTATACTTATGTGTGAAGGATGTATGCTCCTTCGAAATCCCTTTTAAAACTACTTCAATTTTTAATTTTATATTGATCCCCAAAAGTATGCATATAAATTTTATTTCTTATTATTAACTTTTAACAACTTTTAAATGGTTTGACAAGCACATTTTTTCCTCTACTTCTTCTTATCAATACCTATATAAAAAGTTTCCTTCTTCTCAAGCAAATATAAGAAGAAACCTGAAAAATGAAAAAGAAATTTACTTTTCTATTATAGACGCCACTTAAGGTGTCAACTTAAATGAAAAATATTTTTACTTTCACCAAAACTAAATACACTTGCCAAGCAAAATTTATTATGCTCAAATAAAACGTTTGAACAAATTGCTATAAAATACATTTAATAAAATTCTAATCGACATTTAGTCAATAAACTTTATTTGCCTGTTAGAATACGACTGGCTTTGCGTAAGCAAAAAAGAGTATATAAGTAGAAAAAAATGCAAAAATAAATTGCTTAACAAATTTAGGACTTAAAGTTAGAAACAGGGCGTAAACAAAGTTTGGAAAGTTTTTAAATTCTCCCGTATTAGACCGCTTTGTTGAAAGGGATTTTTCTTTTTTACCACCTCTTTTCTTAAGCAAAATCCAATAGGCTTAAATTTTAGAATTCTTATTGAAAGAAGTTTAATAAATTCATAATAAAAGTGAAAAAATAAGCAATGAGAAGCAAAAATCTTTATTTTATCTAAAGCAAGAAAAAAGTAACTTAACATATAAAAAATCACACACAAAAATAAGTCCGGAAGGAACTCTTCGCCAACTGATGGGAAAAAAGGGGAAAATTGTCGCTATTAGAACACAGTGGAATGGAAAGATATTGCAGAAAAAAACTTAAAGCTACACTCGGGAAAAAACGTTTAATGTAAAATAGAAATGTTTGACTCTTAGGTTTACAACTTGTAAAGCTTGATATAAAACATATTTTATTAAATAAATGTGAAATGTAAATGTAAAATCACTAATTAGGGACAACAAATTAGAACTGCTGGTATGAGAAGTTGCGATTGCTGGCGTTTAGCATGTTCACAACACAAAACGAAAATAATATGAGCCTCTTATTTATATACAAACAATTTAAGTGATATATGTCCATACTTTAGCATGATTTTTTTTTTTTAATTTCATCAATAAATCTTTCTATATTACTGGGTATGGATAAAAAGTAAATGTGAAGAAAAACACCTAAATATTCATATGGTTGGTAACTCACTATTTTATTTTTATTTACGATAGACTCAATAATAAAAACACCAACATTTGATAACGTTATGAATCACGATGTGAGTGAGCCACATTCATTTTCCAATTCGCTTCTTACTTCCTTTAGCGTAAAGTTTTTCTTTTTGCTTTCTTACATTTCCTGGGGATTAAGCCTTTAACATACTAAAGGGGGCAAATGACAGACAAACACAAATACTCGACAGCATCTTCGTATGTTTTTCTTCTTATACATTTTTGTTAGCGTGTTGTGTTATGTTCCTCTATCAAACGTTACGTATCTAAGCCTTACAACAAAAAGCAATATCCTTAGGGATCTGTTTGATGGTTTTAAGTGTTGGTGTTGTTTTTTCCATACTTTACTTTTTGTTGTCTACGAAAAGGAAACAGTAGCAGCAGCATGCACGTTATTAGAGTTAAAATCCCAACATGTTTTCTTACCAAGCCTGAAAGTATGCTAAGCAAAATGATGAGTAAAGTCTTGTAGAAATAAAGAAAATCTACACTGGCACTAGGGTAGACAAATAATTCTATTTTCTTTTGTTCAAATAAAACGTATAATTCGAATAAATTATTTTTAATTTTGTCGAATAATTCGATCACAAATTTAAAATTAATCGAATTATTTGAATAACTTAGACATTTTTAAATAAACAGAAAGTAGTCACCTGTAGTAATAAAACTTATATAAATTTTAATAAATTTGTTCTTTGTCTATTTCAACGTTATCATCATCAATGTCATCTTAAATATCACTTTCATACACATATTCAACACCTCATTCACCACTACCTTAGGCTAGCCATTGTATATTGAAAACAAAAAAACATTATTTATTATTTTTTCTTGTATATTATAGGTATTTCAATTTGATGTAGTGATATGCTTCTTACTGTATTTGACATTTGATTCATCCCACATTATAAAATATATATATCAAAATTTCGTCAGCAATCACTTTCATGATAACTTTCTTGGAAGTTATCAATGAGGGCCAAATATATGCCGTACTCAGAGGCAATCATCTATATGGATTGAAAGAGTTTATTAAATTTTCGTTTGTAATAAAAATATTTAATATAAAAAATATAATCGTTTTATTCGATTATTCTTAATAAAATTAATCGAATTATTCGTTATTCGAAAATGGTCCTTGTGAAATTCTTCGAATAATTATTCGAAATTCGTTCGATTATTCGCACGATCATTATTTGAATGGATACCCTACTGTGCACTAGATCTCTATTCTAGTCAAGTGTATGAGAATTCTTCTTGTATGTTGAACCTTAAAAATAACAAAACACTTGTTCTTGCTTTTCTTTCTTTTTTTAATTTTCTCCTTTACTTTTTTAATTTTTTATTTTGTTTTTCTTTTTCCAATTTTTTTGTCTGTATTTTCTTTGTTGTTTTGCTGGAATGTCTACATAAACACTTGTGACAAAGTAAGGCACTTTTGTGCACATATACAAACACTTAACAGAGCACAGTGGCTAGTAGTAGAATATAATTTGTTAAATTAAATTGGTTCTTTGTATTATATCTATATCTTTAGCTAGCAGTCCAGCCCAGCGAAACATACTACTTAATATCTTCATGTGGAGTATTTTGCTTAATTTTACTCCCATTGAACACTTCCTCAAGTGGTGAATAAGAAGGGGGGGGGGGGGGGGGGGGTCTAAATGGAATACGAATACTAAAGCACTTCAGTGCAGGGACTTTATCAAATTTCGGAGTACATAAAATCAAGATATTACATTTGCCTCAGGAGTTTATAGAATTCGGTAGGGTCCAAATAAAAATAACCTAGGGTAGTATTCAAATTTATGCCAAAAATTAATAAAAAGAATAATAATTATAATAATAAAATTACGGTGCTAAGCCTAATAATTTCAGTACCGGCGGCTAATGGTGGTGTGAAAACAGGCCTCCCTCAAGAACAGAGAAAGAAGAAACGGGTTTAGTGTGACATTTACGCATACCTAGCCACACAAGACAGGCAATAAATCCAAATCTTCCGACTTAGCTGAAAAACGCATCAAGGATGAAACAGAGAGCTGTGTAACAGAAAGGAAGTCAATCTCTACTGAGAAGGTGACTTCGTTCTCTAAAATAGCAGAACCTTGTTGACGAGATGAAAAAGATCAATAGTTGCTCTTATTTTATAATTAATTTATCTGGCAGTTCCCATCTTTCGAAAGATGACTGTTCGCAGAATCAGTGGATGAAGCTAGACAAAACAAGTTAGAGTGCAATATTCGGCTGTGCCGAATCTTTAATACCCTCCGCCTGAACGTAGCAAGAAATACAGAAACTACACTGATTAAAGGACTAGAATATCCTAATTCTGTGTTTTTTATTCAGTATAAGGGCAAATTGTATTAGTATTTTATATATTGTTTGAAAGACAATATTACCTGTTGGTCGTAATTCACTAATTTTATTCTTACTGTAATTTACAGAGTTTGTCTGATTTTCATAATAATTTAAAGTGTAATTTAACAATTTATAAAATTAAAAGAACATTTTTCCATATTCGCAACAAGTTAAGAAACAGAGTATAAAAATGATAAAACTATAAGGAGAGGCTTCTTTAATTGAATATGATCTCAATAACTTTATTTACAAGAGATTTAAAGGTGGCATAGTAGAAGTGGACCAATTATGCACCGATGCCTTCTAAATCCAGTATCCACTAATGTGATTGCTATGTATTTTATTTACAAAAATTGTAAGGTTGGTTGTTATGCTCGGAAGTGGACTTAATTCAGGAGCAATTATTGGCTGACAGCTACAAAATCCAGTAGCTTAATTGCCGTATAACCGATACTACTATGATTTCTGGATTAAAATTTCTGATCCATATAGTAGTTGGATCGATATCGATATTTATTAGACATTTTTATTTATTTTTGGAAATGGTTCCTATATGGCAGCTATGACAAATTATGAGCCGATCTTCTTAAATTCTGGAACAGTTATTTTCATGCATATGAGGATACATATTTCACGTCGAATTTCGGAAGAGGGCTTTATATGGGGCATACGGTTAAAAATAGACCGAAATTCACAAACTTTTGTGGGATGATTTTTGTATATACTCGTATGTCAATGATCTGTGCAAAGTTTTGAGTCGGTACCGATATTTATACAATATATATGTGGTCCTTGTATGGAAGCTATGACCAATTCTGGGCCAACCACCATCAAATTTAGTACAACAATTTATTTGCCTATAAAGATTATTCATGTCTAATTTTAGCCGTTTAACATTATTTATATATGTTTTATACGTATTTAAATGAATTTTGCAAGTGGACTTTATATGGGGTCTATAGTCAAACACGGACCGAACTAAAAAATTACGATTTCTTTTTGCATGAAACTTATTCCTGCTGAATTTTGTATTGATATTACAATTTTATAGGTATAATTGAGCAATATTTCGGAAAGATTTTTGTATTGGGCATATGAGAAATCATGGACCGATTCTTACTATTTTCCTCACACATTCTGTTTTTATCATAGAAATAACGTGTACAAAATTTCATGGTGTTATATTTCAAAATATTGCAATAACATGGACAAAAAATATCAAATTTTTATGGAGGTTGTCTCGCATATTGGTCCATAACGCTGGTTGGCCTAAATCGATTTTGCTGATTTTCAATACCAAAGTTACTTGCAAAATAAGAAATATTTTTCTGGAAATTTCGTTTAGTTACGTTGTATAGTTTGAACGTGAGAGTGTTTTACACAGACGGACAGAAAGACAGACAGGGCTAAATCGACTTAGAATTTCATAAGGACCCAGAATATATATACTTTGTTGGGTCTGAGATGAGTATTTCTCAGTGTTACACACGGAATGACAAACTTACCTCATTCACCACTCTTGGTGGTCGAGGGTATAAAAAATGGCAAAGAAGCAAATCACGCATGTCAAAATTGCACGGTGGAAGATGACAAAAGAAGTGTGCATCATTTGGACTATTTAAAGGGTCACGATTGACAATGGACCATTTAAAAGCATATGACGAAGCTAGTCTAAGACGCACATGATTAAAGCTAAACTGATACTATAGAAACAGAAATGAAAGCTTTATAAAAACCTACAATTGAAGCTAAACTAAAAGTACAAGAATATCTATTAAAGGTACGGTCACATTTGGCAAATATTTACTCAAAAAAGCGTAACCACTTGTTTTAGTACACATTTGTTTGACGTTGTTTACTCTTGCAAGAGTTTTGCAAGATCAAACAGCATTAAATAAATTAAAGCTAAATATTTGTTGTGCTTTGGCCTAAATAAGAAAAGTTTTTTAAATAAATAAATGAGTTCAAATATATGTAATTTAGTGGTTACGTCATTTTCGGCAAATATTTGCCAAATGTGACCGTACCTTAAGACTAAAGAGCAACGATTCAAGCTAAACTAAGATGATGCTTATATAGTCTTAGTTTATTTTAAATCACCAATACTAGTCGGCGATATATGTATGTGATAAATTAAATGCTATTGATAATATAATAATTCGATAATAAAGTTTCTTCATTTGGACTTAAACTATTGCAGAATGTCCACAGCACCAGTCCTTGATGGGAAACCATTTATAACAAGATTGACTCAGCTTTTATCGTTATAAACCCACTGTCTACATATATGTATATGTATATGTTCAAATTAAATCCATACAAACATTCGACTGCTACTAATACATTTAAAAACATCTTTCGTTTTTGCACTTATTCATAAGATTTCCTTAAGTTTTTTTGCCGACATCTATGAACTAACCTTTTGTTTTATTTTATATGATAAAATAAAAAGATCTTAAAAAAGTATTAAAAAAATTACGCGCTCTCCGGCTTTTTTCTTTTTTTGGGTCCTATAAACTTTTCGACACATTTGAGTTTTTATTTAACTTTCGTTGATTTTATTTGCAATTTGGATTTTAAGGTTTGAAAATAAACTTTATTTTATATTTTATTTTTATTCGGGTTGATGGTTTATGTTTCTGTATTCAAGCAGTCTTATATCAAGAGTGTTAAGGGATTTTCATTTCTGGTACTAAACAAAAGTTCCTAAAAAACTTGTTTGTTTTGTACATTTCCTATAAAAGAAGTGTTGTAAAAAACATTTATTCAAGTTGAAAGTTAATTTTTTGCTGACATGTTTGTTGGTATTTTCAGTCGTTTGTTGCTCAATGTGTGTTTAGTAGGTAGGCTTTTAAAAATTTGTTTATTTTATAACATTAACATCACATAAGTAGACTTAATAACCATGTTATAAAATATTTATTATACACACACACACACTCCCTCACCCACCAAGGACCTTAATTTAATAGCTCTCCATGGAAACACAAAAAAGGTTAATGGCTGTTTTGGAATTCAAGTAGAAATTGTGTTTAAAAACTTTTGACGTTAAGGAAGTGCGGAAAGTATTATTTTGGGTTATAATGCAATTTTAAAAAGTTATTTAATAACAATTTCTTGTTTTGCAAAGCTTTACAATAAACTTGCTAAACATTAAGAATAAGTTTATTAGCCATACAAATAAGCATTTAAAATATTTCAAAACTTTTAACGTTCATAGTCACACTCGACAAAAGAGACTGTGTTTAAATTGTAATGATTTGCGGATGAACTGCAAGCAAACAGTGTTAAGATTATTTTTAAATTACTTGTACTAAATTCGTTGGCAAAGTTCTAATCTGTTGACAAACATATGTATGTAATTCCCTGGTTAATAGGGCCGTAATCTGTTGATGTGGATAATATTTAATGTTAGTTAACTTTACTAGAAACTTCCTGTCGATATCTTAAGGAACTACTTCAGAACATGCTGGAGGCTATTTTGATTATTCATATAAAGGTTTTCTTTTTTGTTTAGATGTATAGAAATTAAAGTTGGCGACACTTTTTTAGCTGGCAGTAATTTTGTCAGCTGTCAAGTGATTTATGTTTGGTTTGGCATTTAAACACGAATAGACCGAACAACGTATCCATATCAAAGAAAGATTGCAGTTGATCCCGATTTTCATAAGGGAATTTTGTTTAGCGATGAAGTTAATTCTTGGTTGAATTTATATGTACGTCAATAAACAAAACTGCTTGCTTGCTTAAGCATATGTTGAGACACCATTACATATAGAAAAACTGACTATTTGGTGTGCTTTACGGACTGGTGGAATAATTGGTCCATACTTTTTTAAAAATGAAGCTGGCCAGAACGTTACAATCAATGGTAACCTCTAGAGAGTCATTATTACTGACTGTTTCGTTCATCAATTGAACAATCATGATTTTCAGGAGTCAAGGTTTCAACAAGACGGCGCAACATGTCACACAGCTCGTACCACAATTTATTAAAGGAAACGTTTGGTAGCCACATAGTTTCACATTTGGTTGAATTGCCCTCCAAGATCGTGCGATTCAGCGCCTATGTGAAGTCGCTAGTCTACGCCGATAAGCCCGAAACAATTGAACACGTGGAGGCCAACATTCGCCGCGTTATTGCCAATATATGGCCTCAAATGTTGGAAAAAGTCATCGAAGTCCTTCAGATTAATATTATTATAATATTTCACATTGCAACGTATTCTCATATAAAAGTTACAGATATCTCTTCAAGCTAATGGTGAAAAAAGACAACGTAAGGAAAAAAGTCTTATGAAAAACGCCATATGCCAATCAAAGACTCTGTGTCCTATGATGAATTTATTTCATTCTAATTTTCTTAACTCTAACATTAGGCTCAATACTACGGGAATTGGATTAACTGTGGAAATATCACTGAGTCTGGGAGAATTTACGGACAATGGTAATTGCTACAGACTATTTTGTTTGTATTAAACTTTTAAACAAAAGTGCTTTTTATAGCCTGCACTACCACAAGTTTGTCATTTTAGTTTGTCATTCCATGTGTAACATTCATAAATAGTCATCTGAGAGAAATTCTAAGTCGATTAAGCTATATCAGTCTGTTCATCCATCCGTCGAACTGTTTGTTTAAAACATGCCGGGAGCACAATTAATATCAACAAAGTTAACAACAAAATACGTTTATAGTTCTCGTAAGTAGTTTGGTTTTGAAATTCAGTAAAATCGGTCCACTGATCGCTATTTGAGCGATAATTTTAAATAATTTCAGTGAATTATGTGATTATTTTATAGAAAATCTGAGGACAGAATATAGATTTTTGTAGTATATGTATATCATAAGCCATACATTTTTATAATTGAAACAACTTTTTTACAATTAATTATTTTTATCAAAAAAACTTTAAATCTAAAGAAATATAAAAACATGAAAAATAAAATTTAATAGTTTCTTTTTACAAGCAATAAGGTCACTTGAATTTTATATAAAGATATTTAATTTATATATATATATATTAATTTCCAATATTTCGCTATCACAATCGATAGCTTCTTCAGGTATAATACAAGTTTTGAATTATAATAAAATAATAATTGAAGTATGTATAAAAATAAAAAAATTTTTTTAACAGAAAATGAAAAGCTTATAATTATGATATACAATTATGATATACATATGTATATAAAAAACTTGTTTGGAATAATAAATGAAAAATTATATAGGTAATATTTTTAGTTTCTAAACTGTCTGTAATTTTGAGCTACATACATTGTCTGTATCTGTTTTAAAATTAATTCTCTTTCCTATCGGTACATTAATAATCTTGTAACATTTCTACCATAAATCGTCTTTTATAATTTGTTTCTGTATTTAATATAGTGGTATTTTCAAAATCTGGATAATGATCTAAATTGTAACAATGTGATGTTAATGCAGTTTTTTGAGAAGAAGTATGTTTGTGTTTTTGGTCAGATTTATGTCCAGCTAATCTAGTTTTCAATTTGTTTTTAGCTGTATTTTATTACATTTTTCATTATTTTTACCCCTACACGGTATTTTATAAACAATATTGGATTTATCTAATTTTACTATATAATCTATTTAATGTGTTATAAGTGTTATAAGCTATCTTATAATTATTCCTATCATAAAATTTTGAATTTTATAGTCGTTCAGAAATTAATGGAATATAAGTTAGAGATTTATACATTTTAGGTTCAGAATTTATATTTGTATTATTATTTATTGGTCTTTTATATTGTCTTATTAATTTATTAATTAGTTCATTTGGCAAATGATTTTCTTTTAGAATTTGTTTGATTTTTATTTTAATATTTTTATGAAATATTTTGTCACTAATATTTAGAACTTTATCTATTAAGTTTTTAGCCGTATTTATAATAACTCTCTTTGGATGTTTAGAATAATAATTAATAATTCTTCCTGATGAAATCGGAAGAAAAATTGCGTTTTTCGCGAAAATGAGCAAAATCCTGTATTTTTGGCCAAAAATCGATTTTTCAAGGGAATTTTCAAAAAAACTTTAAACCTTAATATCTCCGTAAATACTGCGTTTTTCGCGAAAATAAGCAAAATCTGTGATCACCTGTATTTTTGGCCAAAAATCGATTTTTCAAGGGAATTTTCAAAAAAACTTTAAACCTTAATATCTCCGTAAATACTACGTTTTTCGCGAAAATAAGCAAAATCTGTGATCACCTGTATTTTTGGCCAAAAATCGATTTTTCAAGGGAATTTTCAAAAAAACTTTAAACCTTAATATCTCCGTAAATACTGCGTTTTTCGCGAAAATAAGCAAAATCTGTGATTTTTCAAGGGAATTTTCAAAAAAACTTTAAACCTTAATATCTCCGTAAATACTACGTTTTTCGCGAAAATAAGCAAAATCTGTGATCACCTGTATTTTTGGCCAAAAATCGATTTTTCAAGGGAATTTTCAAAAAAACTTTAAACCTTAATATCTCCGTAAATACTACGTTTTTCGCGAAAATAAGCAAAATCTGTGATCACCTGTATTTTTGGCCAAAAATCGATTTTTCAAGGGAATTTTCAAAAAAACTTTAAACCTTAATATCTCCGTAAATACTGCGTTTTTCGCGAAAATAAGCAAAATCTGTGATCACCTGTATTTTTGGCCAAAATTGATTTTTCAAGGGTATTTTCAAAAAAAATTTAAACCTTAATATCTCCGTAAATACTGCGTTTTTCGAGAAAATAAGCAAAATCTGTGATCACCTGTATTTTTGGCCAAAAATCGATTTGTCAAGGGAATTTTCAAAAAAACTTTAAACCTTAATATCTCCGTAAATATTGCGTTTTTCGAGAAAATAAGCAAAATCTGTGATCACCTGTATTTTTGACCAAAAATCGATTTGTCAAGGGAATTTTCAAAAAAACTTTAAACCTTAATATCTCCGTAAATACTGCGTTTTTCGAGAAAATAAGCAAAATCTGTGATCCCCTACATTTTTGACCAAAAATCGATTTTTCAAGCGAATTTTCAAAAAAACTTTAAACCTTAATATCTCCGTAAATACTGCGTTTTTCGAGAAAATAAGCAAAATCTGTGATCACCTGTATTTTTGGCCAAAAATCGATTTTTCAAGGTAATTTTCAAAAAAACTTTAAACCTTAATATCTCCGTAAATACTGCGTTTTTCGAGAAAATAAGCAAAATCTGTGATCACCTACATTTTTGACCAAAAATCGATTTTTCAAGGGAATTTTAATATCTCCGTAAATACTGCGTTTTTCGAGAAAATAAGCAAAATCTGTGATCACCTGTATTTTTGACCAAAAATCGATTTTTCAAGGGAATTTTCAAAAAAACTTTAAACCTTAATATCTCCGTAAATATTGCGTTTTTCGAGAAAATAAGCAAAATCTGTGATCACCTACATTTTTGACCAAAAATCGATTTTTCAAGGGAATTTTCAAAAAAACTTTAAACCTTAATATCTCCGTAAATACTGCGTTTTTCGAGAAAATAAGCAAAATCTGTGATCACCTACATTTTTGACCAAAAATCGATTTTTCAAGGGAATTTTCAAAAAAACTTTAAACCTTAATATCTCCGTAAATATTGCGTTTTTCGAGAAAATAAGCAAAATCTGTGATCACCTACATTTTTGACCAAAAATCGATTTTTCAAGGGAATTTTCAAAAAAACTTTAAACCTTAATATCTCCGTAAATATTGCGTTTTTCGAGAAAATAAGCAAAATCTGTGATCACCTACATTTTTGACCAAAAATCGATTTTTCAAGGGAATTTTCAAGAAAACTTTAAACCTTAATATCTCCGTAAATACTGCGTTTTTCGCGAAAATAAGCAAAATCTGTGATCACCTGTATTTTTGGCCAAAATCGATTTTTCAAGGGTATTTTCAAAAAAAATTTAAACCTTAATATCTCCGTAAATACTGCGTTTTTCGAGAAAATAAGCAAAATCTGTGATCACCTACATTTTTGACCAAAAATCGATTTTTCAAGGGAATTTTAATATCTCCGTAAATACTGCGTTTTTCGAGAAAATAAGCAAAATCTGTGATCACCTACATTTTTGACCAAAAATCGATTTTTCAAGGGAATTTTCAAAAAAACTTTAAACCTTAATATCTCCGTAAATATTGCGTTTTTCGAGAAAATAAGCAAAATCTGTGATCACCTACATTTTTGACCAAAAATCGATTTTTCAAGGGAATTTTCAAGAAAACTTTAAATCTTAATATCTCCGTAAATACTGCGTTTTTCGCGAAAATAAGCAAAATCTGTGATCACCTGTATTTTTGGCCAAAATCGATTTTTCAAGGGTATTTTCAAAAAAAATTTAAACCTTAATATCTCCGTAAATACTGCGTTTTTCGAGAAAATAAGCAAAATCTGTGATCACCTACATTTTTGACCAAAAATCGATTTTTCAAGGGAATTTTAATATCTCCGTAAATACTGCGTTTTTCGAGAAAATAAGCAAAATCTGTGATCACCTACATTTTTGACCAAAAATCGATTTTTCAAGGGAATTTTCAAAAAAACTTTAAACCTTAATATCTCCGTAAATATTGCGTTTTTCGAGAAAATAAGCAAAATCTGTGATCACCTACATTTTTGACCAAAAATCGATTTTTCAAGGGAATTTTCAAAAAAACTTTAAACCTTAATATCTCCGTAAATATTGCGTTTTTCGAGAAAATAAGCAAAATCTGTGATCACCTACATTTTTGACCAAAAATCGATTTTTCAAGGGAATTTTAATATCTCCGTAAATACTGCGTTTTTCGAGAAAATAAGCAAAATCTGTGATCACCTACATTTTTGACCAAAAATCGATTTTTCAAGGGAATTTTCAAAAAAACTTTAAACCTTAATATCTCCGTAAATATTGCGTTTTTCGAGAAAATAAGCAAAATCTGTGATCACCTACATTTTTGACCAAAAATCGATTTTTCAAGGGAATTTTCAAGAAAACTTTAAACCTTAATATCTCCGTAAATACTGCGTTTTTCGCGAAAATAAGCAAAATCTGTGATCACCTGTATTTTTGGCCAAAATCGATTTTTCAAGGGTATTTTCAAAAAAAATTTAAACCTTAATATCTCCGTAAATACTGCGTTTTTCGAGAAAATAAGCAAAATCTGTGATCACCTACATTTTTGACCAAAAATCGATTTTTCAAGGGAATTTTAATATCTCCGTAAATACTGCGTTTTTTCGAGAAAATAAGCAAAATCTGTGATCACCTGTATTTTTGACCAAAAATCGATTTTTCAAGGGAATTTTCAAAAAAACTTTAAACCTTAATATCTCCGTAAATATTGCGTTTTTCGAGAAAATAAGCAAAATCTGTGATCACCTGTATTTTTAGCCAAAATCGATTTTTCAAGGGAATTTTCAAAAAAACTTTAAACCTTAATATCTCCGTAAATACTGCGTTTGTCGCGAAAATAAGCAAAATCTGTGATCACCTACATTTTTGACCAAAAATCGATTTTTCAAGGGAATTTTCAAAAAAAATTTAAACCTTAATATCTCCGTAAATACTGCGTTTTTCGCGAAAATAAGCAAAATCTGTGATCACCTGTATTATTGGCCAAAATCGAAAGGGAATTTTCAAAAAAACTTTAAACCTTAATATCTCCGTAAATACTGCGTTTTTCGCGAAAATAAGCAAAATCTGTGATCACCTGTATTTTTGGCCAAAAATCGATTTTTCAAGGGAATTTTCAAAAAAACTTTAAACCTTAATATCTCCGTAAATACTGCGTTTTTCGAGAAAATAAGCAAAATCTGTGATCACCTACATTTTTGACCAAAAATCGATTTTTCAAGGGAATTTTCAAAAAAACTTTAAACCTTAATATCTCCGTAAATATTGCGTTTTTCGCGAAAATAAGCAAAATCTGTGATCACCTGTATTTTTGGCCAAAAATCGATTTTTCAAGGGAATTTTCAAAAAAACTTTAAACCTTAATATCTCCGTAAATATTGCGTTTTTCGAGAAAATAAGCAAAATCTGTGATCACGTGTATTTTTGGCCAAAAATCGATTTTCAAGGGAATTTTCAAAAAAAATTTAAACCTTAATATCTCCGTAAATACTGCGTTTTTCGCGAAAATAAGCAAAATCTGTGATCACCTGTATTTTTGGCCAAAATCGATTTTCAAGGGAATTTTAATATCTCCGTAAATACTGCGTTTTTCGAGAAAATAAGCAAAATCTGTGATCACCTGTATTTTTGGCCAAAATCGATTTTTCAAGGGAATTTTCAAAAAAACTTTAAACCTTAATATCTCCGTAAATATTGCGTTTTTCGAGAAAATAAGCAAAATCTGTGATCACCTACATTTTTGGCCAAAATCGATTTTTCAAGGGAATTTTCAAAAAAACTTTAAACCTTAATATCTCCGTAAATACTGCGTTTTTCGCGAAAATAAGCAAAATCTGTGATCACCTGTATTTTTGGCCAAAAATCGATTTTTCAAGGGAATTTTCAAGAAAACTTTAAACCTTAATACCTCCGTAAATACTGCGTTTTTCGCGAAAATAAGCAAAATCTGTGATCACCTGTATTTTTGGCCAAAATCGATTTTTCAAGGGTATTTTCAAAAAAAATTTAAACCTTAATATCTCCGTAAATACTGCGTTTTTCGAGAAAATAAGCAAAATCTGTGATCACCTGTATTTTTGGCCAAAAATCGATTTTCAAGGGAATTTTAATATCTCCGTAAATACTGCGTTTTTCGCGAAAATAAGCAAAATCTGTGATCACCTACATTTTTAACCAAAAATCGATTTTTCAAGGGAATTTTCAAAAAAACTTTAAACCTTAATATCTCCGTAAATACTGCGTTTTTCGAGAAAATAAGCAAAATCTGTGATCACCTACATTTTTGACCAAAAATCGATTTTTCAAGCGAATTTTCAAAAAAACTTTAAACCTTAATATCTCCGTAAATACTGCGTTTTTCGCGAAAATAAGCAAAATCTGTGATCACCTGTATTTTTGGCCAAAATCGATTTTTCAAGGGAATTTTCAAAAAAACTTTAAACCTTAATATCTCCGTAAATACTGCGTTTTTCGCGAAAATAAGCAAAATCTGTGATCACCTACATTTTTGACCAAAAATCGATTTTTCAAGGGAATTTTCAAAAAAACTTTAAACCTTAATATCTCCGTAAATATTGCGTTTTTCGAGAAAATAAGCAAAATCTGTGATCACCTACATTTTTGACCAAAAATCGATTTTTCAAGGGGATTTTCAAAAAAACTTTAAACCTTAATATCTCCGTAAATACTGCGTTTTTCGAGAAAATAAGCAAAATCTGTGATCACCTGTATTTTTGGCCAAAAATCGATTTTCAAGGGAATTTTAATATCTCCGTAAATACTGCGTTTTTCGAGAAAATAAGCAAAATCTGTGATCACCTGTATTTTTGGCCAAAATCGATTTTTCAAGGGAATTTTCAAAAAAACTTTAAACCTTAATATCTCCGTAAATATTGCGTTTTTCGCGAAAATAAGCAAAATCTGTGATCACCTGTATTTTTGGCCAAAAATCGATTTTTCAAGGGAATTTTCAAAAAAACTTTAAACCTTAATATCTCCGTAAATATTGCGTTTTTCGAGAAAATAAGCAAAATCTGTGATCACCTGTATTTTTGACCAAAAATCGATTTTTCAAGGGAATTTTCAAAAAAAATTTAAACCTTAATATCTCCGTAAATACTGCGTTTTTCGAGAAAATAAGCAAAATCTGTGATCACCTGTATTTTTGACCAAAAATCGATTTTTCAAGGGAATTTTCAAAAAAAATTTAAACCTTAATATCTCCGTAAATATTGCGTTTTTCGAGAAAATAAGCAAAATCTGTGATCACCTGTATTTTTGGCCAAAATCGATTTTTCAAGGGAATTTTCAAAAAAACTTTAAACCTTAATATCTCCGTAAATATTGCGTTTTTCGCGAAAATAAGCAAAATCTGTGATCACCTGTATTTTTGGCCAAAAATCGATTTTTCAAGGGAATTTTCAAAAAAACTTTAAACCTTAATATCTCCGTAAATACTGCGTTTTTCGCGAAAATAAGCAAAATCTGTGATCACCTGTATTTTTGCCCAAAATCGATTTTTCAAGGGAATTTTCAAAAAAACTTTAAACCTTAATATCTCCGTAAATATTGCGTTTTTCGCGAAAATAAGCAAAATCTGTGATCACCTGTATTTTTGGCCAAAAATCGATTTTTCAAGGGAATTTTAATATCTCCGTAAATACTGCGTTTTTCGAGAAAATAAGCAAAATCTGTGATCACCTGTATTTTTGGCCAAAATCGATTTTTCAAGGGAATTTTCAAAAAAACTTTAAACCTTAATATCTCCGTAAATATTGCGTTTTTCGCGAAAATAAGCAAAATCTGTGATCACCTGTATTTTTGGCCAAAAATCGATTTTTCAAGGGAATTTTCAAAAAAACTTTAAACCTTAATATCTCCGTAAATATTGCGTTTTTCGAGAAAATAAGCAAAATCTGTGATCACCTGTATTTTTGACCAAAAATCGATTTTTCAAGGGAATTTTCAAAAAAATTTAAACCTTAATATCTCCGTAAATACTGCGTTTTTCGAGAAAATAAGCAAAATCTGTGATCACCTGTATTTTTGACCAAAAATCGATTTTTCAAGGGAATTTTCAAAAAAAATTTAAACCTTAATATCTCCGTAAATATTGCGTTTTTCGAGAAAATAAGCAAAATCTGTGATCACCTGTATTTTTGGCCAAAATCGATTTTTCAAGGGAATTTTCAAAAAAACTTTAAACCTTAATATCTCCGTAAATATTGCGTTTTTCGCGAAAATAAGCAAAATCTGTGATCACCTGTATTTTTGGCCAAAAATCGATTTTTCAAGGGAATTTTCAAAAAAACTTTAAACCTTAATATCTCCGTAAATACTGCGTTTTTCGCGAAAATAAGCAAAATCTGTGATCACCTGTATTTTTGCCCAAAATCGATTTTTCAAGGGAATTTTCAAAAAAACTTTAAACCTTAATATCTCCGTAAATATTGCGTTTTTCGCGAAAATAAGCAAAATCTGTGATCACCTGTATTTTTGGCCAAAATCGATTTTTCAAGGGAATTTTCAAAAAAACTTTAAACCTTAATATCTCCGTAAATATTGCGTTTTTCGCGAAAATAAGCAAAATCTGTGATCACCTGTATTTTTGGCCAAAAATCGATTTTTCAAGGGAATTTTCAAAAAAACTTTAAACCTTAATATCTCCGTAAATATTGCGTTTTTCGAGAAAATAAGCAAAATCTGTGATCACCTACATTTTTGGCCAAAATCGATTTTTCAAGGGAATTTTCAAAAAAACTTTAAACCTTAATATCTCCGTAAATACTGCGTTTTTCGCGAAAATAAGCAAAATCTGTAATCACCTGTATTTTTGGCCAAAAATCGATTTTTCAAGGGAATTTTCAAGAAAACTTTAAACCTTAATATCTCCGTAAATACTGCGTTTTTCGCGAAAATAAGCAAAATCTGTGATCACCTGTATTTTTGGCCAAAATCGATTTTTCAAGGGTATTTTCAAAAAAAATTTAAACCTTAATATCTCCGTAAATACTGCGTTTTTCGAGAAAATAAGCAAAATCTGTGATCACCTGTATTTTTGGCCAAAAATCGATTTTCAAGGGAATTTTAATATCTCCGTAAATACTGCGTTTGTCGGGAAAATAAGCAAAATCTGTGATCACCTACATTTTTAACCAAAAATCGATTTTTCAAGGGAATTTTCAAAAAAACTTTAAACCTTAATATCTCCGTAAATACTGCGTTTTTCGAGAAAATAAGCAAAATCTGTGATCACCTACATTTTTGACCAAAAATCGATTTTTCAAGCGAATTTTCAAAAAAACTTTAAACCTTAATATCTCCGTAAATACTGCGTTTTTCGCGAAAATAAGCAAAATCTGTGATCACCTGTATTTTTGGCCAAAATCGATTTTTCAAGGGAATTTTCAAAAAAACTTTAAACCTTAATATCTCCGTAAATACTGCGTTTTTCGCGAAAATAAGCAAAATCTGTGATCACCTACATTTTTGACCAAAAATCGATTTTTCAAGGGAATTTTCAAAAAAACTTTAAACCTTAATATCTCCGTAAATATTGCGTTTTTCGAGAAAATAAGCAAAATCTGTGATCACCTACATTTTTGACCAAAAATCGATTTTTCAAGGGGATTTTCAAAAAAACTTTAAACCTTAATATCTCCGTAAATACTGCGTTTTTCGAGAAAATAAGCAAAATCTGTGATCACCTACATTTTTGACCAAAAATCGATTTTTCAAGGGAATTTTAATATCTCCGTAAATACTGCGTTTTTCGAGAAAATAAGCAAAATCTGTGATCACCTGTATTTTTGACCAAAATCGATTTTTCAAGGGAATTTTCAAAAAAACTTTAAACCTTAATATCTCCGTAAATATTGCGTTTTTCGAGAAAATAAGCAAAATCTGTGATCACCTGTATTTTTGGCCAAAATCGATTTTTCAAGGGAATTTTCAAAGAAACTTTAAACCTTAATATCTCCGTAAATATTGCGTTTTTCGCGAAAATAAGCAAAATCTGTGATCACCTGTATTTTTGGCCAAAATCGATTTTTCAAGGGTATTTTCAAAAAAAATTTAAACCTTAATATCTCCGTAAATACTGCGTTTTTCGAGAAAATAAGCAAAATCTGTGATCACCTGTATTTTTGGCCAAAAATCGATTTTCAAGGGAATTTTAATATCTCCGTAAATACTGCGTTTGTCGCGAAAATAAGCAATATCTGTGATCACCTACATTTTTGACCAAAAATCGATTTTTCAAGGGAATTTTCAAAAAAAATTTAAACCTTAATATCTCCGTTTTTCGCGAAAATAAGCAAAATCTGTGATCACCTGTATTTTTGGCCAAAATCGATTTTTCAAGGGTATTTTCAAAAAAAATTTAAATCTTAATATCTCCGTAAATACTGCGTTTTTCGCGAAAATAAGCAAAATCTGTGATCACCTGTATTTTTGGCCAAAATCGATTTTTCAAGGGAATTTTCAAAAAAACTTTAAACCTTAATATCGCCGTAAATACTGCGTTTTTCGCGAAAATAAGCAAAATCTGTGATCACCTGTATTTTTGGCCAAAAATCGATTTTTCAAGGGAATTTTCAAAAAAACTTTAAACCTTAATATCTCCGTTTTTCGCGAAAATAAGCAAAATCTGTGATCACCTGTATTTTTGGCCAAAATCGATTTTTCAAGGGTATTTTCAAAAAAAATTTAAATCTTAATATCTCCGTAAATACTGCGTTTTTCGCGAAAATAAGCAAAATCTGTGATCACCTACACTTTTGACCAAAAATCAATTTTTCAAGGGAATTTTCAAAAAAAACGTTAAACCTTAATATCTCCGTAAATATTGCGTTTTTCGAGAAAATAAGCAAAATCTGTGATCACCTACATTTTTGACCAAAAATCGATTTTTCAAGGGAATTTTCAAAAAAACTTTAAACCTTAATATCTCCGTAAATACTGCGTTTTTCGTGAAAATAAGCAAAATCTGTGATCACCTGTATTTTTGGCCAAAAATCGATTTTTCAAGGGAATTTTCAAAAAAACTTTAAACCTTAATATCTCCGTAAATACTGCGTTTTTCGCGAAAATAAGCAAAATCTGTGATCACCTGTATTTTTGGCCAAAATTGATTTTTCAAGGGTATTTTCAAAAAAAATTTAAATCTTAATATCTCCGTAAATACTGCGTTTTTCGAGAAAATAAGCAAAATCTGTGATCACCTGTATTTTTGACCAAAAATCGATTTTTCAAGGGAATTTTCAAAAAAAAATTAAACCTTAATATCTCCGTAAATACTGCGTTTTCGCGAAAATAAGCAAAATCTGTGATCACCTGTATTTTTGGCCAAAATCGATTTTTCAAGGGAATTTTCAAAAAAACTTTAAACCTTAATATCTCCGTAAATACTGCGTTTTTCGCGAAAATAAGCAAAATCTGTGATCACCTGTATTTTTGGCCAAAAATCGATTTTTCAAGGGAATTTTCAAAAAAACTTTAAACCTTAATATCTCCGTTTTTCGCGAAAATAAGCAAAATCTGTGATCACCTGTATTTTTGGCCAAAAATCGATTTTTCAAGGGAATTTTCAAAAAAACTTTAAACCTTAATAGCTCCGTAAATACTGCGTTTTTCGCGAAAATAAGCAAAATCTGTGATCACCTGTATTTTTGGCCAAAATCGATTTTTCAAGGGTATTTTCAAAAAAAATTTAAATCTTAGTATCTCCGTAAATACTGCGTTTTTCGAGAAAATAAGCAAAATCTGTGATCACCTGTATTTTTGACCAAAAATCGATTTTTCAAGGGAATTTTCAAAAAAACTTTAAACCTTAATATCTCCGTAAATACTGCGTTTTTCGAGAAAATAAGCAAAATCTGTGATCACCTGTATTTTTGGCCAAAAATCGGTTTTCAAGGGAATTTTAATATCTCCGTAAATACTGCGTTTTTCGCGAAAATAAGCAAAATCTGTGATCACCTGTATTTTTGGCCAAAATCGATTTTTCAAGGGTATTTTCAAAAAAAATTTAAATCTTAGTATCTCCGTAAAATAC